>CM062569.1:41200348-43700348 GCA_031468815.1 Morus bassanus
GCCCCCCACCCCCCGTCTCCTGTTTGCTTTATCAGTTCATCAACTAAGGGATGTGCAGGTGATTATGCTCTTAATAATTATTCTTGGCTCTGCATGCTTTGGCAGCCACCCACCTTGTATTTGGTCTGGGGATGGATGTTCTTCATTCAGTCTGAGCTATTGGCTTTGCTCTGGATGATTGATACGTCCCTGTCAAATGTAGACTGCATCAGTTGTAGTAGGGCATATGACTGTTACTTCTGACAAGTTAAAAGGATGATGCATAGGGTGTACACATAACAGACCTGGTTCCAGGTGTTTTGTCCAAACTGCTTTCTGGTCTATAATTGTGCAGTGTTTAGAGGAGCATGAGGACCTGTATGTGGCAGGAATAGGTGTGTGTGTGTTTTTCTCCTATAAACTTGTTCTGTTCTTCCTGTATTTTTGTTGCACTATTGTAAACCATAAATGCTAATTTACAGGTATTTTGATAAAATAATTTGTAGCATTGAATTTGCAGTTTTCAGATAAATGAAACTCCTTTTTCTCATATCACTGTGGAGAATTTCAGCTCCCTCTTTCTGTGCAATCTCTTTATTTCCCTTCTCTCCTCTGTCCCCCCACCTTGCTGTACCAAAATGTGTGACTGTGTGGTTTATGTTCAGCATTTCAACTTCATTATAGCCTTTTCTTTGCCATGCGCTGTTGAGGTGACCGATGCTTTTCAACATGTTACTAATTTGTGGCTTTGCATATGCTTTGTACATTCATGTATTTCTTGTTCTTTATTCTAGAGATGGTGATGTTGCTGGAATGGTGGTCAGGCACCAATTGCACCCTCTACACTGACCCAGAGAGTTACCACAAGTATGGGAAGGAGAATGCCATCGTAATCCTTAATCACAACTTTGAAATCGACTTTCTCTGTGGTTGGAACTTTTGTGAAAGATTTGGGGTCTTGGGGGTGAGTTGTGATTAGCATTTAAAATAAAATTCTTTCTCTTGGATGCAGAAAAAAACCAAAACAAATTCTTTATGTTCTTGAAAGTTAACAGATCTGTGCTCATATTTCACTCAGCCATTGTCCAGACTTAGAGAGGTGAACCTAAAGCAATGCAGCGCAAGTATGCAGACTACTGAGACAAGATTGCTTGGGCATTCACAGAAATTTTAAAAGCATTGCAGTTAAAGCTGATGAAGATATTTTTTTTTAACCTGTGGTGGTCATTACAGTTGTTTCTGTGTGCTTGCTAGGTAACTATTACAGTTCATTGTGTTGCAGAAAGATGAGCTGTTCTGATTCTTTCCCAGTAAATTGTAGAATTTGTTTGCTTTCTCCAGCGTAGTCTTACAAATCCACAGGTAGAGTTTGAATGACATAGTCTCTGTCTCTCAGAATCAAAGAGCTGCCACCTCAAGTGAAAGCAGTAACCAGGTTATAGCTAGTAAGAGGGAGGGGGAGGAATGAGTTGGCTGTAGTTGAATACACTATTACATTAGGCTAGGAGTACATGTGCATTTGTTTTCAGGGTTGTTTTTTTGTTTTCCCTGTCAGCTCATGGGGCTGATTAAGTCAAGCCAGGATGACTTAATTCTGTGGTGGTGATGACGTTCTCTACCTACAAGGGATTTAGATAAGAGTTCTTCCTTCCTAAGAAAGCAGACTAATACCTCATTTTGGTGGTCTTCTGCAGCATCTTCTTCTAACTTTGCTACTGGCCACTGTCAAAAATCCTGCCCTTGGATTGCGTGAACCTATGACTTTCTGCAGCCTTTCCTTTGGGCTCTTTGCATTTTCTGGACATTCAGGCACAACTCCAGTCGCTTTCACATTATAATAATGACAGTCTGCTTGAAAAAATAAAAAGGGGCCTTAAAACTGGAGGAAAACGAACGTAAGCATTAAAGGCCCTGTATAGTACCTGAACGGTTGGTGGCTCCTGATTACTGAGGAACAATTCTACCGTCATGTCTAGGGCTTGAGCACAGAGCTGGAGGATAGCATGAGACAGCAGGAGATGTAGGGAAACCTGTTTCTGGCAGGCAGATGTACTTGCCAAAAACGTTCTCCCTCTATGTGCTCATTACACAGTGGTACTTTAGTACAATCTATCTAATTTTATAAGCCTAATGGCTACAGTTCTCTAAATAAAGCTGTGTTTTAGAGGGTCAGGTGCTTCTTCAGAAAGCATGGTTGTAGAAAATTAAAGGATTATTTCTGTACAAACTAATAGGGGCCTACAAGGTCAAAAATCTCTTGTTTTACATTGGTGCTGTGTGGTTGGACTGAATCTCATTAGCTTTAATAATTTTTTTATAGTTTCCCAAGATAATCAGGATTATGTTTTAATTTTTTATACTGTTCCCTACACATAAGAAAACCACTACATAAAAGCATAGCTGTTGGACAATTACTGTGCTGCACTAACTGAAAAGAATTTTTCCTATATTTAGATGGTTGCAGTTATTACTCAGTTTGTATTTTTGCTAATCTTAGGAATATTTTAAGAACGGATTTTTTTTTTTTAAACTGTTTCAGTCTTGAGTAATGTACTGTGGTCTTACTTCCCAGAAACTAACTGTTCCAGGAAGAAATAGTTCTCATGTGCTCTCATTTGCATAGATGTCTTTACACAGCAAAGCAGTGCATTTCCCTGTTGAATGGCCAACCAGTCGAGGTTCATCTTAAGCTAGGTTACAACAACAACCGAAAAAAAAAAAAGAAAATGACACACAATCAGTTTCCTGAATGGATAGTCTGTGTTGGCATACTGATACTTGGCTTGGGGCAATGCGGGAGTGAATAAATGCTTAGGCATGGGGGATGTATCTTGGTTTGACTTGTGCTGCCTTACACGAGCTTGCAGTGTGTGAAACTTCAGAGTTTGGTGTGCAGCACAGTTAGGAATGTGAGAATCATTATGCTGAGTGCTGGTCTTCAGCAGAGGCTAAAAGCACGTGTTTGGGAGAGGAGTTACAAGAAAAAGGCAAGTGTCCAGAGAGATTTCGAAGTGGTGTTCCACTTTGGAACTTTGTGAGCCAGTGGGGTTTTATATTTAGTGCTCTTTACATTTATACTCCATGAAGTTTCTGTGCAAACTTTAGGTATCTACCAACATCCTACTAAGCTGATCTCATGTCCACTGCTGATGAAAAGGAAATATTGCACAATGCTACCCTGTCTCCTGCACCTGTTCTGGTGCTTGTCTGCCCTGTGTTGGCATGTTTCAGAGACCCCTTCTCTCTCGCCTGCCTTAACAAATCCAATGAAAAAGGGAGAGATGACTTGGGGAGCAGGAAGAGGGTGAAGGTGAAGACAACTTACGGACGAAGGAGTGGGACTGATTGTGCTTGGCTGCAGCAGGCAGACAGAAGGGCTTTGTTGTGACATCCAGCTGTACTCTGCAGCCCTGGCAGGCAATGGCAGTGTTCTTAATGGTGTTCCAAGCGTGTGCCCAAACTCTCAGTATATTATAGCTTGAACTTGTATTAAATTAAGCCAATGAGATGGCAAAAAAATGTATTTTTTTTGCTTGGTTTTGCTCATTTAAAACCAAAATTAACCTTCTTTAAACCTTTTCTTGCCCCTTCTGGCCCCAAAAGAAAAAAGTCTTTCCCTCTTCCTCTGTGTTTTTAATCACGATATGAAAACTGTCCTTCCTGGTCTTAGTTGCAACATTAAATCTGTGTGTTGTTCTGCTCCTTCTTTTGTCTCTCTTCTCCAGTACTGACTTCCTCCTTTCTCCTCATAGCCAAATTGCCAAAGTCCCAGCAGCTTTATAATGCTCTATCAATGTGGGTTTTTTTTGTTTTGGGTTTTGTTTTTTTTTTTTTTAATCAATGTGGGTTTGGTTTTTTGCTTTGGTTGTTTGCAGGAGATGGGGTGGGGGTGGCATAGTCTCTTGCATGTTGTTGTTAGGTTGTGAACCTGAGTCTTCTTCTAAGGACTTGATTCTTATACTTTGGTGGCATGGGGTTCTCTGCTTTCATGAAGGTTTTTAAATGGCTACGGAAGAAAATCGAGCAAAAATGACCAAAGGAGATGCTAAGAATATAGAATTGTGTGTTTGTGGAGGAGTGGAAAAAAAAGAAAAGAATGGCGATTTAACATTTATTTTACTTTTTAATTTTGTCTTTAAGATGTTACTTTTGGAGCACCCATTGAAAATGCTAGGAGGTACTGGGTTGACAGTACTGAGTGAGAGCCAGAGATCTATCCATTTGTAATGGAGAAGAAGAAAACCACATCAAGAAGCAACTCTGTGCTCACTTTTACTCTTGCAGTTTATTGTAGCCACTGAGTTTGTCTTGCTAGCTGCAGTTGGGCTCCATGCAGCTGAAATTACTGATGTGTAGTTGTTTGCAGCACCAAACCTTAGAAGATTTTTGGTTGTAGTTCGAAATTAGAAGAAGGAAGCAAACTTCACAAAAACGATAAGCCAACAAGGATTTCAGGCAAACCTGTGTTCAGCCCAAACTATTAATGATTTGCATGTGTATTCCACTTGTGGTTTTTTTTGTAAAGGGATCTTCCTGTTTTGTTTTCAGTCCTTGACACCCATCAGCCACACGTACCTGCCTCCTGCTGCCAGACCTCAGTGATGTGTGCAGGAGTGATGGAATATGGGGATGCTTGATGCCAAGTCAACATCATGCTGCTGTGGGCAGCATAGACATCCAGGGGACATCTGAGTCCTGACCCCTCCTGACACAGAGGTGGCTGCAACAAGTTGCAAAGGAAGGAGGGGCTGCACTGCCACTTGGCTTTCTGTAGAGTCAGAAACAGCAGAGCCCCAACATGCTAGTATTTCCTAATAAAAAGCAGGGCTGTTATTATGATCCTGAGCCAGTGTGACTGTGATGGTTGTGTGGTGGATGCTGTGCTTTTCCACTCCATGCCAGTGCAGTGGCTGGGTAAATGCTAACTCTGGTGTCTGTGTGTTGCTCTGTTCTGTAAATAGAGACGTGGTCTTGGTGACAGGTCCCTGCACTCTGCTCTTCCCTTTTCCTGGCTGTGACATTCCAGTCCTAGGACTTACCTTCTTAGTGGTGGACAGCCTAGCTACTGTATCAGCATTTAAATACATTAGTAGCATTTAGTTTCTTCAAGGTGTGTGCTAAGCATCCCTTTGAAAACAGACCCTCTGGACACCAGAACTTGAAATCAGGACCCAGGCATGTTCTGAAGAGGGAGGTGTTATTCAGGGCTTACACCACAAGCACATTAGTACACTCCCTGCTAGGATTCACTGTACCCTTCTGCTTCGTTGCTTGATCTGACCAAGCAGTGATGAAATAGCTTTTTTAGTAATTTTACTAACCCTTTTTCTGAGATGAAGACATTTATATTAGCAAAAATAGCCTGCACTTTAAAGCTAAATCTGCTGGTCTATCTGTTCATCTTCTGGTGTCTTGAGTTTCAAGTTGTTATTGCTGGTGGTCTTTTTCTACCTTGGCAAAACACAAACGTTATTCTGAGTGGCTCATTATATTGACATTAAAATATGTGCATTTCCAGAAGAGGCCATAGCTGTTTATTCCTTGGCAGGGTATACAAGCCAGAAAACCATTATGAAAAACTAGTCATTAACTATCTTGCTTTAAGTTTCTCATAAAAAATTGCTAAGCACATATAATAATTTTTAACCCTAACTATCTGTTCCATATGCCGGGAAACCCAAATTTTATTTAAAATTTTTTTATATTGAAGCTTGCTGTTGGAAAAACTGAGCATGGCCTTAAATATAGGTGTGAGAAGAGACTTCTGCTAGGTTATTGTATGGGACTGATGGGTGTGTGAACACAGTAGTTCATTTGTACATTTTAATGTATTAATAGAAGTTATGTAATTGTTCATGTAGGCAGCCAAAACTACATTATTATTTGTATTCAACACTGCATCTTAGCATATGCTTGGGCATACAACCTCTAAAATATTGCTGTGTTACCTTTCCAACATGGAAAAGTGCCTAACTGAATTTCTGGAACCATAGCTTTGAGGGACAAAAGAAACATCTTTCTATCTTGATGTCCCGGAGAGTATAATATAAAGAACTGCTATATTTCAAAAACAGAGCAAACAGAATCATCAAAAGTATGTCAGTGCTGAGGGCAGCCTGGAGAGCAAATAACTTATGAGGCAAGTTGCTGCTGCTAATGGTTTGCAGCTACAATGAATTTGTTTTGAAACTGTGGAACAAATTTTGTTAGACATCCTCAGCTTGCAGGTCGATTTCATGCTGTTTGTTGGATTCTGTGATCAAGAGGTGTTGAATAACTGAGGCTGGACGTATAAATCAAGATTTTCTTTCTGTGACAGCATAGCTATACAAACGCATCTAAAGCTTGTAAAAATAATTCCTTTTACATGATATTAGTGCAATCATTCACAAAAGGGGAACTTCATGGGTATTTCCGTCTGAACAAATTCAGCCAAAAGAAATTAAACTGGATTAAAATGCTGTTACTGTAGACAAGTTGTCCCCATCCAGCGATAATTTCATTAAATATCTGTTGGAATTACACAGTTCTGAGCACTGAAAAAGTTTGACTGACTTCAAGAAGGCAGCTTACATGGAATAAATCAGCACTTTTTAATGAAATTTATTCTGTTGAACAAGCTGAATTTGAAGGTTAGAGGTGACTGTCACATATTTACCAAAGCACTTTGGTAAAGGAAAAGTTAGTGGCCGTGGTCAACTAGAGCTGCACTTTTCCCCTCAGGTATTTACACAGGAGCTGTGCATGGGTAGATGACTGAAACAGAATAGGTTGTAGCTCTTGTTATTGTAAGAGAGATGGTAGCTTCTGAGGGGGGTCCTAATGTATTCCTCCCACACGAGAGCAGTCTTGCCAGTGTAATGCACTGAAGAGTTTCCTTTCTTTAATTAGTTTGGTGTCTTTATGCTTCCTTCTACTTCTAGGATAGATGGGATGCACAAAATAGCATAACATGATTTAGTTTCTTTTTGTGTGCATCCAAGGAGTCATACACTCGTGTCTAAAAGAGCACTTTTAGATTTTAAGAATGTGTCAGCACAGAAAATGAATAAGAACATGCCCTGGGGAAGAATTCAAACATCTGTTCTGCTTTGGTGGTTATACCTGCACTACGTGATACCTTAGCTCGCATCATTTCTATGTTCCCCTGGGGAAGAAAAACAATGGTGGCAACTTCTCTCCTGCCCCTTCTTTAACTCGCATACTTTTTAAAATATGCAGAACATTAGAAAATAGCTATGGTGAAATAGTTACTTTAGCTTGCTTTTTGGACTAGGATTCCTCTGTTTTAAAGTCTGAGAGGGAGGACTATTAGATTGTCTTGTCTGACGCCGTGCTCTGGAGGCCGTGTACATCCTATGCAGAGCACACTTAACATTTGTTTATGGTAGGTCTTATGATACTGACCACTTACTGTAAACAAACTTTCAGAGTATGGGGGTTTTTTTTCTATTTTTTGGGGGGTGACACTGTTGCTGTTTGCCTCACTGTGCAGTGGCTTGTGCTAGGCTGCAGCTGACAGCTGCCCTGGTTGTGGCTGAGGCAGGCAGCAGTTCCCTAAGGTTCTAGCCCTCCCTGCTCAGCTAGAAACGCTTTGCATCTGTTGGAGTTTCCTGGGGCAAAGCCTTGGCTCAGCTGTCTTCCTCTGACATGTACAGGGGAGAGCAATGGAAGAGCATATGAACTGCTCTGTGTGCTTTGAATGGAAGCTATACTGTACATAGCCTACAAGAAAAAAATGCTCTTTGGAGGCTTTTAAAGATATATGCTAGAACTATTTACATTTACGTTGTAAATAAGAAAATTACTTGTATTAAGAGAAAAGGAAAAACAGTAGTGTGGGGAAAAAAATAGAGAGCTAAGGAAAGTGGTGGGAGGAGAGCCTGTTTCTCTGTGGCCAGTTTGGAGAGCTGGAAGAGGAGGCTGGGCTCAGGGTTCCTGCTGCCGTGCAGTAGGGACTAATGACCAACATGGCTTAAAATAGAAATGGCAAAAGTGTTCTGAATCCTATGGCTGCTCCTCGTGGGACAGCTGGGTTTGCAGTCCTGATCTGGGCCCATCACTGAAATTCTCAAATGATCAAGAGGGAGCACTTTATTACAAAGTGTTAAGTCACTTGACAGAGATGGTTTCTGCATTCTTAGAAACAGAATTGTCTCATGTCGTCTTCTGCTCTGCTTCTGCATAACAGTTGCTAGTGAAGTTATGTGATGTGCACTTGCCTTCCTGTCTTATGAACTTTTAGATGGCTTAATTGTTTAAGGTATTTTCCTTCTCAAGGATGGAGACCAGATGAGAGAAATGAGCTGAGATAAAGAATTAGGTCAACTCTCTTCCCCTAGTAACCCAATGAACAACAGTGATCAAAAAAATAAGAGCAAATAATTTCTGTTGATGGTCATTTCTACCAGTAAATAATTCCTACTAGTCAAATGTGATGTCCTGGAACCCATCTGCAGAGCACTTTGATGGGATAGCTTATAATGATATTGTGGATAAAAACTGGACTGTAATTGCTCCTTCTATTCTCTAAGGAAATGTAATTTTTACACTTTACACTTTACACTTACACTTACACACTCCCCTCTCCCCACCTGTCCCCCACCCCTTGGAAGACAGGACAGGAGCAAGTGGAATCAGTTCTCCTGCCCAAAGGGATGTCAGTCTGAGAGGATCATGGAGTTATGTTCTGGAGTTGGATTTGAAATTTGAAACTTGTTGAATGGTTAATAAACCATAGACTTCTTCTGGAGGGTCTGGACAAATCACTTCAGTGTCTGTCACACCTGTGAGACAGGAACAGTACTTTAGTACTTTTTTTTTTTTTTTTTTCTCCAGAAGTATGCTTTGAAGAGAAATTCATTAGTGTAAGTATTTCTGCCCTTGCATAAAGAAACCTAAACACAAATTATCTTTATTGCTGTTGTTGTTTGGAGTGTTGTTTAAGGTTTCTTCCATTGGTAAACCATGTGTATGCATCAGTATATTGTTGTGCAGCAATAGCTCTGTGACTCTGCTTTTCATTCAGAATAGTTTTGTGTGGGTTGTTTGTTTGGGGTTTTTTTTGTTTTTGTTTTTGTTTTTTTTTGTCATGTTGAGATGTCCCAGCTCTGTGGAGAAGTATGGATGCAAGATATCTTAAGGGAACTTGAGTTGCCACTGGCCAGGGTCTGCTTGAATTAAGAATTCATTTTATGTGGTTTGGGTCTTTGCGTGGGTTCCTCAGTGTTTGAAGGAATTTGGCTTGTGTTTTGGGTTTCAGGGTTTGAGTAGGATAGATACACACGCATATATATACATTTAATTCTGGAAGTCTTCTTTCATGCAGATATGAGATTAGATTTGACTATTCTGTCATATGAGGAAAAACTTCTTTTTATTTGTTTTGCTTTTGCACTGGTGTTAAAACTGGGACTGGTCAATATGAGTCAATATATTAATGTCTAACTGTGCACCTGTCATACTCACAGAGAACTCTAAGTGGTGTAACTCTTTAACTTGCTTTGACTCTGTCTTGCAGAGTTCCAAAGTGCTTGCAAAGAAGGAGCTCTCCTACATGCCTATCATTGGCTGGATGTGGTATTTCCTAGAGATAGTCTTCTGCAAGCGTAAGTGGGAGGAAGATCGGAAGACAGTCATGCAGAAGTTGCTGAATCTCCGGGACTACCCTGAAAACTTTTGGGTGAGTGACAACTAAGAAGTGGAGTGCAAGGTGCTGTAGTGCTTGGGAGGGATGAAGGGCATAGACAATATCTGGTAGTCGCCAGGTTGTTCCTGATAACTTTGATTCATGAGTTTCCTGGCAGTATCAGGAGGGTATTCTCCAAGAATTGAATTCTCTCTTGAATTTCCAGCATAATAGTCTGTCTTGTCTGTTTTCTTCCTCGGTAGTACGGAGTCTTACAGATGTTATTGCAAAAATACCTCCACTGTGATCCATTCAGTGGACTTTGTGGTCCTCTAAATGCAGGAGCTGGAGAGGGGTATATGCAGGGGTTCATGGTGGTGTAACAGATGCATTTGACAATGCTGTATTCTTTACTGAAGCTCCCCTCTCACCTTAGATTGCTGAGTTCATACTGGTATTTTCTCCTTCCATTTCCCTGTGATTCTGCCATTCCTGTGAAGGTGCTAGGTCAGACATGGCCCAGTAGAAGTAGAAGCCCCAGATGAGTACCTGGTCAGAGAAGTGGTCCCTGGCGCCATCGGCTGTGTTACAGGGAGAGGACTGGTTCAATAACAGGAAAGTGTTACTTTTTGCATCACCATCATTTTTTAGTATTGAGCCAGCCTTGCATTTCCTAGTCTGGGAATGAAAAGCCTTTGAATTTTTTTTCTTCTCAGTAATTAGAAAAATCCTAGTTCTTATGAGCTGGTGATGGTGAGAGGGGGATTCAGTTAAGGAAATGGTACCTTAAGGAGCCTCACAAGGGCCTACAAGAAACTATTGCTTAAGAAGCAGTTTCCTAGTGAAGATGTATATGCTGTATCTCTCATTCTCTGAAATAAAACTTTTTTTTTTTTTTTAAATTGTCGGTGCTAAGCAATTGAAACTAAGCTCTGTGCTTGGGTAATGATTAAATGACTTCCAGGCGGGAGGCTGTCTAGCAAAGGGACTGTTCTTGGTTTCTAGTTCTAATCTCTCTCGCAGGGATTTGCCTGTGCTCTGTGACTTTTAAATGGTGTTGAATGCCTTTCTGTACACCTAGGCAGTTCAGCACTAATTAGTGAGCACAAACCACCACCATCCTTTATATACTGCTCTACAGGGATTACTAAGTAGGAGCTATAGCTGTAGTAAGAAAGACACAGTTGTTGATATACACCTGGGGATATTGCAGTGTGGAGTTTTAATTTGCCTTTGTATGGTGACATAACATCAATAGCACCTTGGAAGGTAGAAAGACAGAATGTGCTAAGTGGGCTAGAAGGATTTTCTCATCAGTTTCTGTATGTTTCATCTAGCTGTTTAACATTATGCATGTGATACAAGAGTAAAAGAGCTCGTAGATGAGCTGCAACTGAAGCTGGCTGCTTGGCTAGTTTTCTTCAGTCTCTCTGTTGGCTAAATCTTTGTTGTGGGTTATGAGGACTTAGCTTGTACGATTTGGCAATGCTCTCTGATGTGTTAGTTTGCACTCAGGCTTGGCAGAAAGCAGATGAGCAAGTGGTAAATCTCCAAAGATCTGTCTGCTCTCCTCTGCCTGCCAGTGGCAAAATTGTAATCGTTTGTGTATGAGCACTTCCACTGTATAGTTCTTAAGGGGACGAGGCTTTCAGTTGTCCTGCATCTAGTGCCTTACATCTGTTATCAGCTCGGTCATTGGCATCAAAGTTACTGTCTGCAGTTGTCAGTGGTCCTCATGCCACAGTGAAAGCAAGCGGGCTGGAGTGAGGGGAAGCAAGCTGGGCACTGAAGCAAGCATTTCCTAGAAATGTGTTTGGTTTAGACACTTACCAAGTTTTAGATACCATGACACTCAAACACCTCACCATCAGCGAGAGATTTGCAACAGGAGGTATGTTTTGAGTGTTTTCTAACATCTTATTAGAGATGGAGTGACTCATTTAGAGAAATCAAGTCATACTGATAGGAAGTAGCAGAGCTGAGGTTAGTCTAAAGGCTAGAGTTCAAACCAGAGGATGGCAAGTTGGATGGGTGGGAGCAATTGAGAGGGTTTGGTTTTGGCTTCTTTGGGGGTTTTTTGTTTTGGGTTTTTTTGTTGTTGTTGGTTGTTTTTTGTTTTGTTGTTTTTTTTTTTACTCCAGGGCAATTAAATTACATAAATGTGTATGTGGCTACACCTGTCCCTAACAGTGTTCATTTGAGCTGTGTTGGTGGGAATCTCTCTAAGGCCTCTGGTCAGACAGATGTAGAAGACCTGAGCTGCTGTCTAACTCTAGTTCTCTCTTGGTTTTAGTTCCTGATTCATTGTGAGGGCACAAGGTTCACAGAACAGAAGCACCAGATTAGCATGCAGGTAGCCGAAGCCAAAGGACTGCCCAAGCTCAAGTATCACCTACTGCCACGAACAAAAGGATTTGCTGTCACCGTGCAGTGTTTGAGAAATGTAGGTAAGGAAAGTCACAAGGAGCAATGCTAAATGGTTATTTCATCTAACTACTGTCACTTTGCCATGTTCTTCTTTTCCCTGTAGCATGTGTCCTAGCAGAAAAGCCCTGCGATTCTTTCTGACCTTTCTTCCACTAGCCTGATAAAATTAAAGATTAGGTTTTACTAACAAAGTCCTGGGGCAACTTGTTGTTTGTTTTTTGTTTTGTTTTTATTTTTTTAAAATATTTTTATTTTATTTTTTGTTTTATTTTCTGTTACTGTGAGTCTGTATCGGGGGATCTCAAGTTGCATGTTTTGTACCTATTGCCAAAGGATAATATTTCTTAGTATTTACTAAGCAATCCTATTCTAAATGAAGCAAATGTGTTACTAGAGAAACTGAAGAAATGTTTTCTTGTGGTAAATATCTGCCTCAAGTAACGCTATTTTAAAAAATATTAGTATTAAAATATTTTTAAAATATTAAAAAATATTCTGATTTAAATTTCTGTATAGATGTACTCTTTAGAGTTTCTTTGTGGAGCTGGGGAAGGGGAATAGACCTCAACTGAAGATACATGTAGGTGAAATTTATAAATAAATTATTTCTACATTACAGAACATGAGTAAGTTTTTTTTTTTTCTTTTTTAATGTTGTTCTGAGCTCCCCACCCCCTAGTTATTTCTGGTTACTTGCATTTGCCAACTTTAAAGTGACATCAGTAAGCATATGGCACACATGCCTTTGAAGTTATTTTCTTTGACTAATATAATCCATCAAAGTCTTCTGCTGCATACTTCATGGGCAAAGGAAAGACAGTTTTGGGAGGTTTAGTAAATTTGGGTGTTGTTAGAAGGCTGATATGTAAGAAAGACAAAGCAGTTAGTGGTTTAGAAGAAAATGTTCTAGCTTGACTGAAGTTAATGTCAAAACTTCTTTTGTCTTTGAAGACGCGTTTTCATGTGGCCTATCTGGGATAGCTGCTGTAAAAAAAGCTTTGCAGTCAGCTGTCTTGCTATCTGTCATGTTTCTTCTACATATCCTCTTGCAAGTCAGGCAGATGATATCACTGTTGTAGCTTGTCAGGCATCCACAACGTCCCACCCCCAAAATGGATAGCATAGCTTGGATCTTTTCTGATATGTGAAGACGTAGTAATTTATGTGCAGCAACTCCCTTAAGGGTACAGTTTAACCTTCCCTTTTGAATAAGGGCGACTGTTTTGCTGAGGGTGGGGGGAGGTAGACTTGAGGCATTGAAGAAGAGCTGCTGAGTCAAAACTCTGTGACCTCCAATGCCCTGAGCTGGGAATCAGGGACAGGTTATTTTGGTGGTGATTTTGGTCTTTTCACTACTCTGTAAAGCAAGCAAAACATGGTATGATTGTGTACAAGTAGCTGATTTGTTGGAAAGTGTTTCAAAAGGAAACAATTTTAAGGAATCCAAGGGACATACATAAAAAGTTTTGGGCATTCATACGATACACTGCAGTAGCACGTATTAGAATCCTAAATACTTGAAATACCTTCAGAAAAAGAAGACAGAGATTGCTAGATTACCTACATACTTAGGGAAGTGTATGTTACTACCTCAGTCCAGAAGGTGTGACTTGCTAGATCAAACAGGATAAAGCTAATAAGAAGGCAATATTCCTGATGAGGGTTCAAGGAGAAGCAGAGTCATAACTTCTCATAGATAGTTTTTGTTGAAACTGTATAGCTTAAAAACCCAACCAACAAACCTCTGAGGGAAACAGCTGATGACCACACATCGGTGTTGCAAATTCTTCTGGGTATGTTGCTTTACTTGCCTTGTTGCTTTTTGCAATTAGAGGGAGGTAATAAGAGTTACTCACTGGGTTACTATATGTTTCTCTTATATAGAGACATGGGGTACATGTGAAGAGCATTTGAAAGGCCTTTGTAAACAATATCTTATTTTAAGAGCTCCTTGTAACATTAATATGTACAGGTAACAAGGAAGTCCATAAATGTTTTTTGAATTGAGAATGTGATGGAAGTCTGTTTTGACAGTCCATAATCTAGAAATGTAATTTCTATCTAGAAATTATTCCTTTTCTGCATAACTACTGATAGGATTTGACCATTTGTCTCTGTTAACCTGCACTGACAGTTGGTACCCATGTTATAAGCAGTTACATGTTGATGCAGGTGTCAGTATATGCAGAGGCTATATGCTGTTGCAATTTGGGCATTTTTTTTCCTTTTGAATATTTACATTGGTAAATAGTACTATTTGACTTGTTTGCTCTGAATTCCCTGAGTCTCATTGTTACAGTCTGCCTTACAGCATGGCCCAGAAAGTGACTGTACCCCTGTATTACAGCCTCAGATTACTTGTTCCAGACAGCATCAGTGTGACTGCTTAATTGCTGCTCTGTCTGCAGAAGAAGCAATGGCAATATGCAGATGTTCATAACTTCAGTTCAGTGACATCTCTAATGATCTACGAGAATGACTCTTGCAGGCTGGCCTGTCTCTCCTGCAGTATGATCCACATCCATTTCAGCGGCCAAGCCTGCAGTGGGGTATCCCTGCATGTCTCTGAAACTGAGAGATTGGTGCTGAGCTGCCTGAGCCCATCTTGGGGCCTGCCACTTAAGCTGATGCACTTTCTGCTCTTCCACAAAGGCCGGTGGGCCTGGCTGGAATGCCTTGCTAAGGGAGATAGCTGCAGCATGACATAGCAGTGAAGGCAAGCCAAATGTTTGGATCCAGTTCTAAGCTGGGTGTGACAGAGGTCAGCATTTCCTTTTCCTCTGTTCTTTGTTCCTCCTTTCTGCCAAGGGTGTGATTCAACCTGTCTGAGGCTGTAGTACTATAGGATGGATGGATGCTGGTTTCTATGGCTCTAGAGGTAATTCACCCACAACAGCAGTGATCACACCCTGGTCATTTTCAAAACTTTGTGTCAACTCTTAATGCTACCTGGTTCAGTAGTTCTGTGTCTGTTGGAAACAGGCATTGGTGACATCAGTTTGGCAAGTCCATCTGTTTTGAAAAACTTAGCTTCAGAAGGAGTTTATTTAATGTGCATACATGGGAAACTGCCTCCATACCAGTGGTGCCATATCTGTCAGTATGAGCAGATATATTTGGATAAAAATATCTTTCACACAAAATAACAAGTAAAGAACCTTCCCTCCTAACTCGTTTCTTGCATAAGTGATAATGGAATTCTATTCTCTTTGGAGACTTACTTTCACAAATTCAGATCTCTGCACACAGTTTGATTCTTAAAGGAGTGTTTTTAATAGTTTTTGAACATGTTCTGATATTTTTATTGGTGGCCATTTGTACCAGTTTGGTAGTACAGATGCAGTCCCCAGGAACTTCATTTCTAGAAGCTGTTTGCTGTCTTAATAACTTGCTGCTAGGTTGTAGAGTTTGCTACCTGTACCGTTCTTGGAAGCAAATGAAAATACAGATCTGTTTCTAAAACACTTATCCGTTACTTACAGTAAAAATAAATGTCATGAGTATTGCAGAAGATATATTTCACTTGTTACTTTTATTGCCTGGCTGTATATCAGGCCATTCCTTTCAGCTGTTTTTATTTAGTTAAGACTTGTATTTAAAAATGTGCCTCATGATGGATTGTAGATAACTCCAAGTTGTCAACCTTTTCCTCCAATTGTGCATGCTGGGAACTACTGTCACAGAGAGAATGCATGAGAATAAATTCCAGGGTGATGTTCTCATGGAGTTCAGTATGACAGTGTTTGGGAGTTTTGCAATGACTTCTTCTCCCATGAGCTGCACTTTAGTCCTGGATTGTTTTCAATGTTTAGTGAGACTTCTGGTCATCCTCCTAAGCAAGCTACCACATTTGAGAATATGAGTGATTTTTTTGCCAAAGATGACCAGAGCAATCAAATATTAAATCAAAGGATTGTGTCAAGGTGGCTGTCATACCAACAGTACAGTGAATCCCACTGTCTCTTCCCCTCCCTTTCCTGGTGTTCACTTCAGATCATTGTGCGCTACTATGAAGCTATGTGTAGGCATACTCATTGCCTGTAGGTTGATTTGCCGGATGATCATTCTGGCATGTGGCATCCGTGTCCACAAAATAATGCATGAAATTCAAGAGGACAGGTGAAGGAAGAAAAATCCTCTGTAGATATGTAATCCAAAGATTTCTTAGGTCAAAATTAAGAAATTAAGTCTTAAATTATTAAGTATGTAGCTCTCTGTCAGAATGCTGTACAAAGAACAAAAAGTTAAAGATATAAAAAAAATCTGGGCAGAGATTAGAAAACAAAACAAAAAACCTAGCCTTTTTTGCCAGAAAATAGCAATTCAGCTGGAGAAATTTTGTTTTGAGTTATGAAATGTTCTGAGCCTTTGAAAAGGCTTCCAAATATTGATTTGTGTTCATCTTTTAACGAAAAAGATGTTTTGTGTTAACTTCTTTGAGAAAGTATTTTATTTCAACATTAAAGCAAAACTTCTCAAATGCTGCCTAAATTAGTCAGAGAGTGAGACTGTTGCAATGTTTTCAAGATACTGTGGGGTTATTTTTTTACTGGGTTTAGAACATGAAATTTCTGGACTCCTCAGCTTTTTGGCTGAGAAAGTCATAAGATGTCCAGTTCTAGTTATGTAATTACGAAATACAAACTTAATGAAAAACAATTCCAGCGTGTCACGCAGCATACTAGTGCTGCTTTAGCTGTGGAAGCTTTCTGGCAAAATTTAATTCTGTGTAGTCTTTTTCTTTGACATTTCTACTGTTGTTCTTTTCTTTCATTTCAAAATGGAAAACCTTAAGCCTTCAGATATTTTATATTGTACAGGGAGGGTAGAATCATAGAACTGTAGAATGGTTTGGGTTGGAAAGGACCTTAAAGATCATCTAGTTCCAATCCCCCTGCCATGGGCAGGGACACCTTCCACTAGACCAGGTTGCCCAAAGCCCCATCCAACCTGGCCTTGAACGCTGCCAGGGATGGGGCATCCACAGCTTCTCTGGGCAACCTGTTCCAGTGCCTCACCACCCTCAGAGTGAAGCATTTCTTCCTTATGTCTAATCTAAATGTACCCTCTTTCAGTTCAAAGCCATTACCCCTTGTCCTGTCCCTACATGCCCTTGTAAAAAGTCCCTCTCCAGCTTTGTTGTAGGCCCTCTATCACTTGGAGAAGGAAGTTATCATCAACGCATTCCAGGAACTTCCCAGATTGCTTATGCCCTGCTGTGTTGTCCCTCCAACAGATATTGGGGTGGTTAACGTCCCCCATGAGAACCAGGGCTTGTGAATGTGAGGCTGCTCCTATCTGTCTATAGAGGGCCTCGTCTGCTCTGTCTTCCTGGTTGGGTGGCCTGTAGCAGACCCCCACTTTAACCTCACCTGCCCCTGCCCTGCCTTTAATCCTGACCCCTAAACTCTCATTTGGCTCCTCATCCATCCCCAGGCGGAGCTCCATGCACTCCAGCTGGTCATTGACATAGAGGGTGACACCCCCTCCTTGTCTCCCCTGCCTCTCCTTCTGAAAGAGCCCATATCCTTCCATTCCAACACTCCAGTCATAGGAACCATGATGCCAGTAAGATCCTAGCCCTGCAGGTGTGCGCACATCTCTAACTCCTCTTGTTTATTCCCCATGCTACATGCATTTGCATAGAGGCATTTAAATTGCCCGTGCCCCCCCCCCCCCAAGGTGACTTACTGGTGGGAGTGGCTGGAATTCCTTTGTGCTGCTCTTCAGGTGCTCTCCTGCTGACCTGTGGTCCTTCTCCAGGCTCTGGGCATCTGTTGCTGGTGCTGGCATCGAAGTGGTAGGAGTGGGGTGGATTGAGGTTCCCCTCCCCGGCAACTTTAGTTTAAAGCTGTCTTCACCACTTTGGCAAGCCTATGACCGAAGATGTTCTCCTTCTGTGACAGATGAACCCCATCAGCCCCTCGTAGACCAGGTTTCTCAAAGTGAGTCCCATAGTCTAAGTGGCCGAACCCCTGGCTGCGGCACCAGTCCTGTAACCATTTGTTGATTTGCCAACAAATGTGTGTGAAAACTGATTTTTTTTTTTTTTTTTTAGTGTGCTTGAAGTAGATTTTGGCTTATGCATTGTAGTTTTGAGTTTGGGCTAAAAACCCGACTGTAGTAGGAAAAGAATAGAATTGTTAATGAGCGATACAGTCTGTATGCAGTGACAGGGTTTCGGCCTCTGTTTTCAGGATTTCCTTGCAGCGCTGAAGCCAGGCTGTTCTGTTCTGCACTATAAGTTCTGTTTTGCAATAACAAATGTTGTGGTGAGTTTCTGGGGGCTGAATGTTTTGACCAAGCAATATTTATCTCTTGTAGTTACAGAGGCTTCAAAACCAAAAGCAAATGCGTTCTGTGTAATAAAAAGCTTTCTTGGGTGGGTCAAGAGCTCTCACAATAAAGGTTCGTCACAGTGTTCATTATTGCAGAACTCTAGACCAGAAAACCTAAAATACAGCAAGCTACATGTGAAGTGCATGTTAGTCACTTTTGTGACCAAAAAAAAAAAAAAAAAAAAAGTTTTGTTGTTGGCATTGGTTTTAGAATTCGTACTACAATGCACAGTTGGTTTCAGTGTCAGGAAAATTAATTTTCTCTGGTAATTTTGTGACATCAGGAAAATAAGGATGAGTTCAAAGAAACTCTTTTGAAATGCTTTATGTGGTTTAAAACAGTGAACACTGTTTCTGTGGAAACTGCTTGTTAATGTTGTCTTAGTTTAACTACGAAGGACCTTTGCAAATACTTTTACTGTTACTGCGCAGGCCTGAACTGTAGAAACAGTGTTTTCTGTAGACTGAAAGTTTGGTTGCAGTTTTGTTCTGTGGAACTTGGATGTTATATTCCTCACAGCTGCATGTCTTCATAGCAGCAGCCCAGCTCATTCAGGATGTGGTCTGTTATTCTGTCTCTGCCTTTGCCCTATACCGAGTGCTTCAGTTACCAAATAATTGACATGAAGGTCCGTGGAGGCTGTTTTGAACCCCAGCGATTAAGCTCTCTTGCTGTAGGATGTCTCTCACACACACTTTACCCGTTCTTTAGTCAAACCGCATATATTGCTCATTTGTTTATAAAGAGTGTATCTGTCTGGTTATTTACCCAGATTTGAGGGGGAGTTGTGTCATTCACAGTGAGTTGAGAAAGCTAATAGTTTTTCAGCCATTTAACTCCCAGGATGTCCTAGGTATGTTAACTGTCAGAAACTGTAACTCTGTTCCCTATGCCCAACATTCTGTGCCTCATGTGGAAGGAGACAATCCTTCCATTTCACTGGTGCAGCTCCTGAGAGGGTCACTGGTTATTTGGCTTCTTAAAACCTGCATGTTGAATATTCCATTGTCATCTTTACCTTGGTGACATCTCAAACTACGGTGGTATTGCTGATGACTTCATATTTAAATATGCTCTTTGTCTGAGAGAGAATGACTTATTTCCATTCTATTACTACAGTAATCACATAACCTGTTTCTCTTCTTGTAGTTTCTGCAGTGTATGATTCTACCCTCAATTTTAGAAACAATGAGAATCCAACATTGCTGGGAGTTCTAAATGGAAAGAAATATCATGCAGATTTATATGTAAGGCAAGTAATCCATTTTTAATTCCTTTTTGTCATGCAGAAGTGTGTACTTGCAGTCACAATTGCACAAGAAAGGAAATATTTTCAAGAAGGTGACGGATAGTAAATCTCTACCAACCTGGCTTCACAGAGCTGCAGATAAAAACTTATATGGGATGGGAAGGGTTTCTTGTCAAGTTCTGTGACTGTAAATATGTGGGGACTCTATAAAGCTCTACAAGATTTTTTGTTTGTTATTGTTTTATTCATTTGTGTGTCTGTTTGTCAGCTCAGCAGCAACAGCAGGGCCTTTTTCCACTTGCTTGGCCAGAATACCAAACATTTACTAAGTGTTCAGATGGGGTGACTTTACACCTGTCTCTGGCACAATAGTTCCTGCTCAGGTGGAGGCCAGGCTCAGGACTGTTCCCATTTCTGTTTGGTGTAGTTGTTGATGTATTTGACTGCTGCTCCCTCCCTACCAAGAAGGGGGTTGTTTAATGAAAAAACAAATTACCTGGATTCTGAATCATTAATGTTTCTATAAGTGATAAATACCCCACAATGGCTTCCCATAATCTTAATGAGAATGGGCCAACTCTAAGGCCTTTATTCGCAAGCCAGGTTCTACCAGCAGCACCAATACTGCAGGCACTCATGGTATGTGATGGTGTAGGGTTGGAGCATAGGAGCCTAGAAGTGATCCCACAAGTGATCAGGAGTTCATCATAACCCCTTTATAGCTATAATTGGCTGGTCCAATTGGTTTACCTTGGGTACCAACATGAAGTGGAGGAGGGTGACCTTTTCTTCTTACCTCCCCTTTTCTGCCTGTTTGAAAAAACATTTTCTTCAGAACTGTTTTTGCCCAAGGGTAAAAAGAAACCTTCTCTTGATTCCTCATGGATGCAACAGGAGTTTGCATTCCCACTTGGCTCTCATGGGTAGCCCAGCCTATTGGCCTTGTCTTCGGCATACCTGGCCTGGCTGGCTGGCGTTCATGGAGAAGCAGCTGACCCTACCTGTGTGGGCCATTCCTCCAACAGTGTAGCGGTGTGCATCTTGCTTTGTCTCCCTTTACACCCTTCCAACCTGCTGCAAGTCCATCTGGCAGAGCATGGAAATTGCTTTTCACGACTCAGGCTAGCTATTTGCCCTTCTGTCCTCTTGCCTTTTCTGTCCTGAAAAGCTCTTACAGGCAGGGTAAGCCTCATGGCAAAATTTGTTCTGGCAATTAATTGGGGATCATCGCAGATGTTCTTCAAAATCCTCTGTATTTGCTTATTGCAGTGCTGTAGGTGTTGCACTCAGTAGAAGCTTTTACAGTTTGGATGGCCTTGTTTGTCTCTGCTTAAGTTGTGTTGACTTCTAATGTTTGTCATCTTCTGACTTTCTTAAATAAAGGAACAAAAGAGTAGCGTCACACCTCTTAATTTATTAGCTGCAAACAGGAGTGTCCTGACTGTGAAAAGTTCTCTCTTCTGTGCTGAAGGAAGTTAATTTGATGTTGCTCTTAATGGATATTAATCAAAATATATGCTATATTGAAAAATGAAAAATTATTGAATATTGCTATTAGCATACCTAAATGAAGATGACAAGGGGATTTTTTTCTGTCACAGGATTATTGACCAAAATTCAGGTAATGTGATGAAAACTCTGTTTTGTCAAGAGAGGGTTTTTCAGAGATAGGAGCCATTTTGCTGGAAATTATCCAACCAAGCTGCATGTAACAAGAATTATAGGAATTGGAAATGTTACCTGAGAAATGTTAGAGTGCTTTACCCCTAGGTATGAGGAGAATAGTTTGTTTTTTCTCTCTAATGGCTAGCTGATTAAATACAGCCTTGAACTCCATAGGTGGGGTATGAAATTAATTTGTTCAAAACCTTTGTTTGGAAACAGAAAATTGCAAACCTTTAATCTAGAAAGTGGCTGTAGTGAGCTCAAACATAATGCATTATTTCAGGAATCTAAACTGAATTTCAGATACATCTAAAAACTGCAGGTGGCTCTAGAAGCAAACTATACTTTGCTGATCTGGGAGCTGTTACCACAAATTAAAAAAAAGCTGAAAAATGTAGTGAGTCTTCTGTCACATGGATAAACTGTCTGTATAATATAAGTGCTGTTCATGGGAGCTGAAGTATTTAATATTCTTCAATTTGTCTTGTTTACCATTGGCAGGCGGATTCCGCTAGAGGAAGTCCCAGAAGATGAGCAGGAATGTTCTAACTGGCTGCACAAACTGTATCAAGAAAAGGTTGGTTTTTTTGTCTAGACAGCAGTTGCAAGCCACTAGTGCTCAGTTATTTTTACTGCTAGTAGACCTTTACAGTGTGCATGTGTAGTGGTCCTGCTTTGGGGGCTTGGGGTTGGTTGGTTTGTTTGTTTTTCAGGATAAGTGCTCTGTTTCTGCAGACACAAACTGGTCTTGTGCTGTCAGTCATGATTGCCTTTATTTTGTACGTAAAGAGCAACAGGAAGAAAACTTAGGCAAGCCTCAACAGAGTAGTTTTAAAACTCTTCTTTAGAAAGTGCATAAGGATACAAAAACTACAACTACCTCCTAGTTGGTAGAAGGACCTCCTTCCCCTTAAAGGCACTTCCTAAATCATGAAGTAATTCATGGGTGAAATGAGGTATATTGGTATATTTTGCTTTGGTGTATGAAAATTTCTTTGCTCACAAGCTAGTGGGGCTCACCGACAAGAGCTTTAAACTAGACTTGAAGCGGGAAGGGGATAATATCAGGCTTGCCTGTGACAAGCTGTGGGATGAGATGCCAAGATTAGAGGGACGGGGTGCTAGTGAGGGCCCTCAGCCTGTTGCTCTGAGATGTGCTGGCTACACTGCAGCACATGTGAAGTCTTACAGACATGGGCCAGGGGCTCCTGAGGTAATAGGAGCCAATAGGAAAACACCAGTGAAATACCTCAAACGAATTAAGGGGTATTCCTCTAAGAAGGTGACATGGCTGACAGCCCAGCTGAAGTGCCTCTACACCAGTGCACACAGCATGGGCAACAAACAGGAGTAGTTGGAAGCCACCGTGCTGCTAGAAAGCTACGACCTAGTTGCCATTACTGAAACTTGGTGGGATGAATCCCATGACTGGAGTGCAGCTATTGATGGCTACAGGCTGTTCAGAAGGGACAGGAGAGGAAGGAGTGGTGGAGGCATTGCCCTCTACATCAAGAAATCAATACAGTGTGAAGAGCTGTCTCTGAAGGATAGCCACAAGCAGGTTGAAAGCTTATGGGTAAGAATCAGAGACTGAGGCAACAAAAGGAACCTTGTGGTTGGTGTCTACAACAGGCCGCCAGATCAAGGGGAGCCTATTGCCGAAGCCTTCTTACTCCGGCTACAGGAGGCATTGCACTCGCATGGGCTCTTCCTGCTGGGGGACTTCAACCACCCCACCATCTCCTGGAAAAGTAGCACGGTGAGCTGTAGGCAATCCAGGAGGCTCCTGGAATGCATTGAGGATAACTTTTTAAGCCAGGTAATAGACAGCCGTACCAGAGGGGATGCGATACTGGACCTGTTGGTCACCAACACAGGTGAGCTAATCGGTGATGTTAAGACTGGAGCCAGCCTGGGCTGTGGTGATCATGCACTGGTGGAGTTTGCAGTCCTGAGGGATATGGGACAGGCGAAGAGTAAAGCCAGGGCCCTGAATTTTAGGAGAGCAAAATTCCAGCTCTTCAAGGAATTAGTCAATAGGATCCCCTGGGAAACTGCTCTTGGGGACAAGGGAGGAGAACAGAGCTGGCAGATCTTTAAGGAAGCTTTCCACAGAGTGCAAGAGCTCTCGATCCCCAGGTGTAAGAAATCAGGAAAGGAAGGCAAGAGACCTGCATGGCTGAGTTGAGACCTGCTGGTCAAACTAAAGAGGCAAGAAGGAAATGCACAGGCAGTGGAAGCAAGGACAGGTATCCTGGGAGGAGTATAGGGACGCTGTCTGGTTGTGTAGTGATGGAGTCAGGAAGGCCAAGGCGTGGCTGGAGCTGAACTTGGCAAGGGATGCAAAGAATAATAATAATAAGGGCTTCTACAGGTATGTCAGCCAGATAAGGAAGGTCAAAGAAAGCATACCCCCCATGATGAGCAAGACTGGCAAACTGGTAACAAAGGATGAGGAGAAGACTGAGGTACTCAACAAGTTCTTTGCCTCAGCCTTCGCTGGCAACTTCTCTTCCCAGACCTCTCACGTGGATGGACTGCAAGATGGAGACTGGGGGAGCAAAGTCCCTCCCACTGTAAGAGATGATCAGGTTCGTGATCACCTGAGGAACTTGAACATACGTAAGTCTATGGGACCAGATGAGATGCATCCCAGAGTCCTGAGGGAATTGTCTGATGTAGTTGCCAAGCCACTCTCCATGATATTTGAAAAGTCATGGCAGTCAGGTGAAGTCACTGGGGACTGGAAAAAGGGAAACATTGTGCCCATCTTTAAAAAGCGTAGAGAGGAGGACCCTGGGAACTACCAACCTGTCAGCCTCACCTCTGTGCCTGGGAAGATCATGGAACAGATCCTCCTGGAAGCTATGCTAAGGCACACGGAGGACAGGGAGGTGATTCAAGGCAGCCAGCATGGCTTCACTGAGGGCAAGTCCTGCCTGACCAGCCTAGTGGCCTTCTATGATGGAGTGACTACATCAGTGGACAAGGGAAGAGCTATGGGTATCGTCTATCTGGACTTCTGTAAGGCCTTTGACACGGTCCCCCACAACATCCTTCTCTCTAAACTGGAGAGATGGATTTGATGGGTAGACTGTTTGGTGGATGAGGGATTGGTTGGATGGTCGCATCCAGAGGGTAGTGGTGAATGGCTGGATGTCCAGATGGAGATCGCTGACGAGTGGTGTCCCTCAGGGGTCCTTACTGGGACCAGTACTATTTAATATCTTCATCAATGACATAGTGGGATCGAGTACACCCTCAGCAAGTTTGCAGATGACACCAAGCTGAGCGGTGCAGTTGACACGCCTGAGGGACGTGATGCCATCAAGAGGGACCTGGACAAGTTTGAGAAGTGGGACCATGTGAACCTCATGAAGTTCAACAAGGCCAAGTGCAGGGTCCTGCAGCTGGGTCAGGGCAACCCCTGGCATCAATACAGGCTGGCGGATGAAGGGATTGAGAGCAGCCCTGCCAAGAAGGACTTTGGGGTATTGGTGGATGAAAAGCTGGACATGAGCCGACAGTGTGCGCTCACAGCCCAGAAGGCCAGCTGTGTTCTGGGCTGCATCAAAAGAAGTGTAGCCAGCAGGTCGAGGGAGGTGATTCTGCCCCTCTACTCTGCTCTGGTGAGACCCCACCTGGAGTGCTGCATCCAGCTCTGGAGACCCCAAGCACAGGAAAGACTTGTTGGAGCAGGTCCAGAGGAAGGCCACGAAGATGATCAGCGGGATGGAACACCTCTGCTGTGGAGAAAGGCTGAGAGTTGGGTTGTTCAGCCTGGAGAAGAGAAGGCTCTGGGGAGACCTTGTTGCAGCCTTTCAGTACCTAAAGGGGGTTTATAAGAAAGATGGGGACAAACTTTTCAGCAGGGCTTGTTGTGATAGGACAAGGGGTGATGGTTTTAAACTGAAAGAGGGTAGATGCAGACTAGATATAAGGAAGAAACTTTTTACAATGAGGGTGGTGAAACACTGGCACAGGTTGCCCAGAGAGGTGGTAGATGCCCCATCCCTGGACACATTCAAGGTCAGGTTGGATGGGGCTTTGAGCAACCTGATGTAGTGGAAGTCGTCCCTGCTTATTATTGCAGGGGGGTTGGACTAGATGACCTTTAAAGGTCGCTTCCAACCCAGACTTTTCTATGATTCTCAAATTTTTGTCCCTTGTTTTACCCTGTCTTTTTTACCAAGGCAAAGGTCCAACATTAATAGAACAGGCTGATAAATTGCTTTCACATTGCCATATATATTGCCATAAAAGGTGTGCATTTAAGATTCCTAATTACACAGGATGGGGGCAGAATAATGACTGTGTGTTTGTAGATGCCTACTGTTTTGGGTTGGTTTTTTTTTTTTTTCTCCAAATACTTTCATATGTACCCTTCAGACTTTGAGAATCTGTTTCTCCTGGTTTTTGTTTTTATGAACATAGGAGATAATGGTTGGGGGATGCGCTTTTTGAGTACATGCAGCACTCCCATTTCAATCAGTGGGAGTCATAGGTATGCAAGGCATGAGGGCCTGGCAGCTCAGTTTCCTTCAGTAAATTGATCCAAGTTATGTATTCAGACTGGAATACAGCAGTGCTTCAGATTTAGAAGTGATAGAATATAGCTACGCTCTGGTTTCCTGTCACTGGGGTAGCAAAATTCTGCTGTGCCATTTATTGTACTCCACCCAGCACACCACGTTAGCATTTCTGTATTGATTATGTTCTAGTCTTTCTCGGCTTCAAACCGTGACTGTTTCTGGTTTAATCCATAGTCCCTTTAAGCAGCTTGCTTACATGACTGTGGAAAGTAAATGTGTGTTGAGACCTCAGTTGTAGAACTAGTAGCTTTGCCTCTGTTCTGGCTTCTTGTAAATTGTGCCGCTAACACCTAATTCAGACATGACCCCTAACACCTCTCTGCAGAAAGGCATTATGTTATCCATGGGCCCGTGCTCTTTCTACAGGCATATAAATGCAAATGGTCCTTTTGCTGAACATTGCAAAAGTCCACTTTCTGCTACTTTATCTGTAACCCTGTTCCAGGTTCCTCAGATATGTTTAGACATTTGCAAGACAAGAATGTAAATCAAATGAGAATGTGGTGATTGCTTTCCTGAATTCCTTACTACATAGTTTGCAGTAAATCACTTCAAGTTTTTTTCTGTTATTCCTTCTTTGGCAAACACTCAGTTATTTTTAGTGCAAACAGAGTACACATCTATCCTGCTTTCTTCATAACAACTTACTTTGCTGGTTGGTTAAATCCATAGTTTCCTGTTGAAGGATAGGAGGAAGGAATGTGTGTTCAGTTTTCCTTTCCATGAGAACCTTTTTGGTTGTGTGGCTTTTTTTGATTGGCTAGGGTTTTTTTAGGTTTGGTAGTAGTTTGGGGTTCTTTTTTTTTTTTCCCTGAAGGTGGCATGTTCCTCTTCCTTCAGCTATTTTACATTAGTGAAACTTATTTCATTGCCGTCATTCCTGGTTTACACAAGCCCATCTCTCTGTAAAATCAGACTGGGAGAATACAGAGCAGGGGCAACTTCTTCAAGAGTTTTGAGGTAAAGAAAGCCTATCTGCAGGGTAAAAATGCAATTCTGTTTCACCTTTCTGCCATGCATCTTTAAAAAGATAATTGGATCTTAGGTGGGATAACAAGCGGCGTTGCCACCTAGGTGTTGTTTCCAAAAATGAATTCTGTTTCAGGTTAATGTCTTCAGAGTCAGTAAATGTTTATGATAAAATGTAACAAATCTGTATTCAAAGGGCAGTAATTCCTTGCAAGATACGCACTCATACTCTGCTTTGTCTGTTTTGGTTATAGCACTGCACTTTCTGTTTCAAAGTAAGACAAGGTATGCACGCTACTGATAAACAGAGCCCCTATTTTATCTTGCATTATGGTTGCATGCACCATTGCTTATTTTCTGTGATTTTCATAATTTTGTAGTACCTTCTCAAGATTTACATACTTGGTGCTGAATTATGCTGTAATAGCATGATTTAGTAGGTGGGGTGTGCCACAGGTACTGAGGTCAAGTCTGGAGTGCCATGCACTCATGATGATCAGGGACACAAAGCTGTTTGAATGAATAATGAAATCAGCAGTTAGTGGACATGAAGGAACATGATTATTTTTTTTTTTTTCTAAATTGTCATTAGTAAAGGAGCTCGAGTCTTTGAGAAAAGCTTGTTCTATTGGGTTTTTACCTCATTGCCTGATCTCAGTTACATGTACCTCAGTCTGAGATACTGCTCTCTGGGAATCTGGTGGGTTTATGTTCTTGCTACTTATCACTTCGTTTTCTGGTTTAGCCACTGCTGCAAATGCAATGAACAGGGCCTTGCCAGATAAATGGCACTGTTCAAAATCAAACACTGTTCTCCTTCCTTTTCCAGGCTTACAGTAAAGCACCATGTCCACATGCCTCTCCCTCACCTGGGGTGAATTTTGGCCTTCCACAGATGGCCAGTACTGTATCAGTTAAAGCCAATTTATGACAGAGGTGCAATTTGGGTTGCACATTGCCTTTCGTTTTTCTTTCCTTTCCCCCTTCTTTCCCCCCACCTTCTCTTCCCCCTGCTTCTTTTCCTTTCCAACTACCATTGTTCAAAAGACTCCCTTTGGCGTTAATAAGGGTCTGGTTGAGCATCTTAGTGCCTGGTCTGAAGAGGTACTTATTAATAGTCACAACCCTGCTAGGCCTTGCATATTTTTTTTTTTTTTTTTCACCTCCTTATAGCCTCAGCACCTGAAATAGTTCTGTTGTGAAACTTAATTTCCATTAAAAAGAAAGCAAGTTTCTAACTCTTCTCACTTGTAAGAGAAGCATGGAAAACAGGGTGTGAAAATATATGCTGAAATGCCCAGGGAATTTGCAAAGCATAACTGAAGAGGGGAAGGGTACAGAACTGCAGTGTTTGGGAACAAAGGATATATTTTTGGATACTCATTCTTTGTGGGCTTCCTCATGAAAGGGCAGCAGCATACCTCTGCAGTCAGACCTGCCTGATGGAAGCAGGGAGGAAGAATCCAGTCAGCCTCTCCCAAGATGATGGATATTCCCTGATTTCCCCCCACTGGCTTACCCACCCCACTGTCTGAAGTAACTCAAATTTGGTGGGGGCATTAGAGGGAGCATGTTTCTATGTCCAGATATGATGCTTGGGTGGGCGGGATTTATTACAAACTGAAAAGCAGCTCTGTATGCAGGGGAATGAAAGGAACTTAATGTGGGTGAGGTGAACTGAGGGAAATTTTGAGGTATGTCATGGGTTTAAATGCTGACTTGAGCTGTTGATGGGTACCATAGGCACCCTTGCAAAAAGCTTAGAAGATAGATCAACCCACAGATTTCTTCTGCAAGGAATGTGAATATTTTTAAGGGTAAGAATTCGTAACTGAATTGAAGAGCTGTTCCCCACAACAGTGTGAAACATGTAGTGGAGGTGATGGCATTGACATTGTTTTGCCCGTTGTATATTTCTTCCATCTGCCTCAAACCTCTTGGTGAGGTTTTGCTGCCCTTAATGCTGTGCAGAGCCAACAAAAAACTGCTGTGCTTGTTTTAAGTGAGTCTGTCTTTCCATCTGGAGTAATAGGCCCCCTAATGGTGATACCAATAATATTCAGAAATTCTTAACTTCTCTGAGTAATATTGGTATTTAGAAACCTAAATGTATATAGTAGAATTCAATTTACTGATGATTAGTAGCTCTGTGTTAAACCAGTTATCAACCAAAATCCTCAAGGCACTGTAAAGAAAACTTCATACACTGTGTAATTTGTTGAAGACAGCTAATTAATTTGCCATAGTGATCTCAGTACAATGTAGCTGACATGCGCAAAACAGTCATCATTTTTCTAATCTCAATAAAGAGAGCGCAATGGTTTAATTACTGTGTAATCTCTTAAAAGCTAAATGTTCCCTTTAAAATAGATAAAATGGTAGCGGCCTGTAATTGCTCAAGTTGCCATTAAATAATTAAAGAATTGTCTGTGTCAGCTGCAGTGTAAGTAAATGTAAAATCATACCATAGTAGAAATAATCTTCTTGCGGTTGATTAGGACAATCTTAGCTTTGCCAGAATTTTTGGAAACTGTCAGGAAGCATTCCTTTCTTTGAAGAAATGTAGCACTTGATTCTGACTAAATTGAGGTTCCTTTTTATGTGAGTCTAATTCTGACTTCATTAATTAACTAGTTTTATGTGATAACACAGATTAATAATCCTTGCTTTTTAACCAGAAGGAAGGTGTCTTTTCCCCACCCACTTTGATATCTTGGGTTGATCACAGTTGTATTCCCCCTGTTATGGGCTCTAGAGGAAGGTACTGAATTCTAAGGCTTCTGTGCTTTAAAAAACATACACCACAAAACAAAAAAACCCAAACCTCACCCCGTTATCTTCTTCATATTACACTAAAAGGGAGAGTCCTTTGGTCAAAACCAGTGAGAGATTCTAAACTGTTTGCATACTCAACCGTCTGTAGGGAGGTTCAGCGCCCAAACTTGCTTCCGGAAGCTTCATGGGAACAAGATCAACAAGATGGCATCTATGGGACAAAGCAGGCAGGAGGAGGTGGTGTTCTTTGGAGTATGGGGCAAGATGGTGTCTGCTCACCTTTTCTGACGGGGCTGTGTATGCTGTTTTAGAGTAGTGGTTGGAGAAAACATCAGGGAACAGAGGGTCTGCTGCTGAACATGTAGCCCAAACACTTCTCTGGCTTACCAGCAGTATTTGTCCAGTGGCTGTGGCCCTTGCCGGAGGTTCAGCAGCGATGTCTACATTGCTGCAGGAGTGTACGTCCCCTCACCTTTCTTTTTTTACTGGGCTTGTTATACTCTCTAGGCATGCCATTTTTCAGGCTCCTTCGTGTAGGAGAAAGAAAGGATGCGTGCATCAATGTAAGCTCTTTATTTTTTGACTGTGTGTTCGTTGGCTTCAAAGTACAATCTTTCCAGCCATGATTTGGTCTTTGATCTTCCCCCACGGTTACAAGCGTGCAGAAAGAACAACATCAAAATCAGGAATGACTAGTTTTGTTGGCAGATGAGAATTTAATTGTTGCCCTCCTTTGTTCTACTAGGATGCATTCCAGGAGGAGTACTACCGAACAGGAACCTACCCAGCAGTCCCTATAGTACCACCCCGACGACCATGGACGCTTTTGAACTGGCTTTTCTGGGCCTTATTGCTGCTATATCCTTTATTCAAGCTGCTCATCAACATGATCAACAGCGGATCATCACTGACACTGGCTAGTTTTGCATTTGTCATTGTAGTGGGTAAGTTTTCTAAAACAGATTACTTACAGGGTAACTGTCAGACATGATTTATACAGGCTTACTAAATATAAACATGACTTGTAAATTCAACAGACGATCTGATACTATATCCGCTTTAGCCTGGAATAAGTTAAACAGATTTTTTATTTATTTATTTATTTATTTTTGTATAGTTGTATTATTTTTTTTAAGAGCGGCCTACAAAATCTTCTGTTTCTGTAGAAATCAAAGCAGTAACTTTCCAGTGGGTTGTCTACAAGAGGTTTTCTTTTCTTGTGTAGTGTGTTGCTGGGCTGCACTTTGAATGCCTAGAAGAGGTGCTCAAGGCTAATTTATTCTGTGGAGAATTCTTTCATCTAATCATAGTCTGATACGTCATCCACTGGACATCCATTAATTTGTGATTTAAGGACAGCCTGTTGTGGCCATCCACTCTGACTTACACAGCACAGGCCATAGACTATCACAGGTGATAAGTACAGTTCCTGTGGTAGTTCTGAACTGCCTTGGTTTGTGTTTAAACTAGTATGTTATTTAAGAGGACGAAGGAAAACAAAACAAGGAGGTGGCCCACAGAAAGGGAGGGACATCTCATTTGGTGTCCTTCATGGAAGCAGGAACCAGGTCAGTTTGGCAAATATCATATCTGGGTGTCTGTGCATTATGGCATATTGAGTGCCTGTTTGAAGAATACGTTCCCTTCCAGAATAAGCCATACATTTATAAAGAAATACTTTCTATGGCTGCACTGACGATCACATGTATTTGTGACTTCAAGACCTTAATGCCTGTGTATATTACAAACATCCTTTGAAAAAGAAACAGAACTTCACAGTCCGTCTGGCTTTGAGTGAACTTGGATGCAGAGAGATTAGAGTTCGCTTGAAAAGCCATGTCCAAAATAGCAACACGGAGGAAATAGGAAAACACAGAGCATTTTCTTGTCTCAGAAGTGCATCTTTGCTCCCTACCTAGGAAATCATTCCTAACACAAAATATTTCTTTGCATTCTCAAAAAGTCTGAATCTTGAGCAGGTCCCATGCTAGTCTGATCAAGGTGAATTAACTGATGTCCTTTTGCTCATCTGTGAAGAGCTTGACATGGTAGGCAGACAATGTTCTTTTTCAGAAAGTGCTCACCAAGTCAAACTCTGCATAAGCTACTGCAGACGCTTCTTAGATGGAGAAGGAAGAATTTGTGTGTGTATGCGCCTGCGCACGCGCAGGATACTTGCTTTGTGATGCTTTGGGCCGGAAGAAGGAAAACGAGCAAGGATAAGGTCCAACGTAATAGTTGGTATGTTAATGTGGACAAGGTAGAAGGAAAGGGAGGGGAATCCTGTGCTCTTGTCCTCACCTGGAGAAATTGTTGGTGCTCTTTACCCTGGGAATGTTTTATGTAAAATGCGTAAGAATTTGTTGGAGCAGTGACTGCAACTTAGAAGCACCTTTTTTCACCCACCTTACTTGTTGGAAGGCACAAGTAGTGCTCCCCCCCAATTCGTCTTCTCTTGACTGGTGAATAGGATGGGAGCGAAGAGTGAGCACCATGGTTGGGGTGTGCTCCTCAGGAATGGGAGGTGTTGGGTTCAAATCCTCTTCAGTTGCAGAGAAAAGTCAGTCGGTCTCCCCTGTGCTCTAGTTCAAAATGGGTATACAGCAGTGGGCAGGATGAGATACGACACCATTGCAAATGCTGTGTACCTGGCAATAGCACTCGAGGGCATTTGTGCTGCCTTTGGAAGAAATGCTTGTATAGTCTATGTTTGGTACTGGGCTGTGGAATGATGGCCCAATGGGGCACTGAAGCTTAGCCTTTTTGAAATTTTTTAATTTCTCATCTTTCCTCCAGCATTTTCCTCTTAATTCAGCTTCTCCACTCAGTGGGCTGGTTGTTCAGGTGCTGTTCCAAAGTGCCTCATGCCTTGTGTACCCTCCACAGGGAGCCTCACTGCATAATTCAGGGTCCTGGATTTTAACCTCAGGGCTGGATGCTTTAATGCTTGGCACTGTGGCATCTGTGATGTTTCTGGATTTAGCCCTTATTAATTTAGTTGAGTAGCACCGCACTCCCCACTGTAAGTGAAATGCCATCTTGCTGTTAGTGGCCTTTACAACTAGGTCACATCTTCTCTCTATCAGGAAGGGAGGGAAAGAACCTGTAAAGAAGAAAATCTACGATGCTACTAAGAATGGAGCCCCCCTCCCCCTTGCTGTCTTACTCCCCACTTAGTGTCCTTCTCCTTCTAGCCACACGGAAAGATTAATAAGCAGGCTGCTGTGAGTCCTCTTTTGAATGCAGTGATAATCCAAAGGTTCTCAGGTTATTTGTAACGCTGGAGCTAACAGAAAGCTACAGCAGCAGTCGGCTGCCAGAATGAACGTGTGAGCTCCCAGGCTGCAAAAGCACAGCTGAGGAATGCATTAAGAGTGTTGAGATTAACGGTCCAATGCGGCCCACTGCTGCCCCATACGTATCTGCCACATTTGTGGGATGCTGCAGGTTGCAGTCCTCTGCAACCTTTGAAGGACCCCTGTGCTTAGCAACAGCTCTCTTCTCACTCTGAGTACCTGGTGTGATCAAACCTAAGTGCTTGTAATTGGCTGGGATTTGTGGCACAGCAGAAGACACTGCATTGCCTCTAGTAGTGGCTGTCGCCTGATTAGACTCGGCCAGCCACCTCTGGCTGATGAGCCGGCAAAAAGAAAGATGATGTTGTCACTTACTAGCAGATAGCAGCCTCCGTGAAGGTGTGGAGGGAAGAGAATCTGTGGGAGTGGAAGAGAGCTCAGCCTTCAGCAAAACAAACAAAAAGCAAAGCTGGTTTATCCTGGCCACTTAAAAATGGATGTGTCATTGCTCACCAAAAGAGTAGCGGTTGCCTTAGTATGTTGCAGTCTGTTTCCGTTTTACTATGTCCCTTTAAAAGCAATGTTATTGCTGGTTGGGAATCATTGGTGTCTCTCTGTGGAAGTATCTAAAAACTTCAGCCCAAGCTGTCACACTGACTTTTGTAGCCAATAGCTGAGTTTCTGTAGCAAGGCTGTTCTCCCCAAACTGTGTTTTATATCCAAAAGGGTATCTCTGTCATGAACGTCCTGGGAGAGATGCAGCCGCCTTCTGACAGAGGAACAACCAGTATTTTATTTTGCAGTTTGTCTCCAGCTTTAGGCATGGTCTCAGAAGTGAATTCTGCAATGGCTGAGAGGTAGCAATAGATGAACACAAATGTACCTTGGAGGTTGTGACTCTTGGTGCCAGTTGGAACTGTCTGCCTGGCAGAGCCAGTTTGTAGCAAAGCAGGGAGGACTGTATTCACTGTCTTTTTCCAGTGTGAGCAGCGATTGGTACCTGCTGGCTTAACAATGTAAAAAGAAGCTTTTTCTGTAAATCAGATGTATTTATTTAACATTGTGATCAGGTGATAAAATCACCCTTTCACATTGCTCCTAGCAGACCTTTTCCCTCTGTTTGTTAACCGAAGCAGCATAGGTAGCTTTGGGACATTATTTTTTACGTGGCAATTTGACAGCTCACCTGATACTCCAAAATTGGGAAGCTTATTGCAGTCCCTAATAGCCCATTATGAGTAGATTGCTGTTTCTAAGGGCAGATTTTAGTACCTGATAACCTTACTTTTATTGGCATAGGTGCAGATAGCACGAGATATTCCTAAACCTTATGTGATAGGAAAGAGTGGAGGGACTAGGAGGTCCTTTTCCCTGGTACCTTCTGCTTCATTTTCAGTGTCATTTGTCTTTTAGACAGTCTCTGCTATCTGTGCTGTCCAGTAAAACACTTATAGGCTTATAAGTAACTGGCTGTTGAAGTGGAAAGACCATAAGAGAAATGCCTCATGGCAGTCAAGCTGGACTGAAAGCACTGTAATCCCTCAGACCTTAACTCTCATATCCAAGGAATGAATAACCAATGTATATATAGCTCTGCTGGTTCAGCGCACTTTCAGCCCTAAATAAATGATATCTCCTCTTTACACTGAGAATGCTGAGCCATCCCCTCTTGCTTTGTTGTGCAGCAGTTTGGCTATTTATACTCGTAACAATCATTGCATTGTTCTAATATCTAACTACCGGTCTGGGGCCAGGAGCCCTTTGTGATACTCCTTGAACCAATACAAGGCAGTCCCTGCTCCGGAGGATAAATGCTCAAGCAGTTGGAGGGCCAAAGGTGTCTTTTGAAAAACTGGCTTTAGTTCCATAGAACACATGGCAAGAGATTTATGTACTTAACTCACAACTGCTATTTAAAACTTGGGCTGATATTTTGGTGTTAAAGCAGTGAACGAGTCTGTCAAATGTTTGTATTTGACAGCAGCTTTTTTTTTCCTCCTCACGCTTCCCCAGTCTCATTTGGCTCCAAAGAACCCAGCGTTTGGTTGCCTTTCATGTTTTGGCAACTTGTGTTGAAGAGGATGGCCTTCGTGCTCTAGAAGTACTTTATTGTAGAGCTGTCAACAGCAGTTAAAGGGGGATTGTTGGTTCTGTATGCAAAAGATGAGAGAGCTTCTCTTGGCTTTCGAATGAAGAAGTAGCTCTTGCATGTCTATGCTAAAAGCATAACGGCATTTGGACTTACGGCGTGGGGCCAGCAGTGAAGTATCAGTTATAGGTGAGAGAAGTATTTCTTTTGAACCAAGCATAAGTAGTAATGAGCCAGCTTTGATTCTGCAGGAGCTGTTGTATGTCTGCTGTACAGTATGTGCACAGTGGTATTAGGAAACCTGTTTCTATGGATCATGGTACAAACCGTGAGTGTGAGTCACTGGTGACTTGACAGTGTCCAAGTGCGGTGCGGACCGAAGGGTTGGAGTGTGATGTGACCTGGGCAGGGAGGCTGTTGCTGCCTCTAGGCTGACATGAGTGGAATGTGAGGAGTGTATGAGCCGGCAGCGTTACGGTAAGTTTTACAACAGTATATAAACCATGTGCAGAATTCTGCCTGTGTTGATTCTGCCTGTTGGTGGAGCTGCCAGACAATCTGGCCTTTCAGACTGGTACCCAAAACTGCTGGTTTTTTTGTTACTTGCTTGTTTCTTCTCCTTTATAGTACGTAAGGTAGGCCCTCAATGGCAATTTCTACCATTCGTATAAGCTTTAGTTCTACAAATTTTCATTTCAATGTATAACCTATAAAACTCAGGTGTACAGCAGACTACATAGGGGAATTTTTTATGCCCCTACCTGCTGTGCTGCTTATAGCACTTGCTGTCAGTACAAACCCCAGGTAACAGATGAGAAGAAATCCTGAGGTGAGAGAGAAAGGGTATCTCACTCAGGGGAAATCCTCTGCTCTGAGCTAAGGTTTTGCTGAGGGATGTGCTACTATGTGTGGAGGTGGTGGTTTTCTTGAAGCTAAAAAACATTCCAAGAAAGAGATCCCATTATTGGTTCTGTCGATTTGTGTTAGCTCAGCCCTCCCTCAGCCCCCAGCACTCTGGCAGGCAGAGCAGGTCCTCAGCAACCTCCTGCATCTTTCGGCTGGTGGGTAATGATAGGTAGAAAGATGGCAGGAGCTCAGTTACCTTCTGTACTTCGCCATGAAGCAGTGCAGGGATGCCTCAGCTGATAGCTTCTCTCTTCTGCTTTTCTCAGGGTGAGCTTAAACTCTCACAGCTGATTAAGTTAGGCACAATTCCTGCTTGATGTCCCTTTCTCCCCTTCCGTAAAAATCCCTAAGTTCCCCTTACTATAGTTGTATTTAAAACAACAGCGGAATAAATCCTTAAACATGATGGTATCGCTAGGTTATTGTCATGGTTTAACCCCAGCCAGCAACTAAGCACTGCCCAGCCGCTTGCTCACTCCCCCCTGGTGGGATGGGGGCGAGAAGAGGAGGAGTAAAAGTGAGAAAACTCGTGGGTTGAGATAAAGACAGTCTAATAGGCAAAGCAAAAGCCACACACACAAACAAAGCAAAACAAGGAATTCTTTCACTACTTCCCATGGGCAGGCAGGTGTTCAGCCATCTCCAGGAAAGCAGGGCTTCATCATGCCTAACGGTTACTTGGGAAGACAAATGCCATCACTCCAAATGTCCCCCCCTTCCTTCTTCTTCCCCCAGCTCTATAAGCTGAGCATGACGTCATATGGTGTGGAATATCCCTTTGGTCAGTTGGGGTCAGCTGTCCCAGCTGTGTCCCCTCCCAGCTTCTTGTGCACCCCCAGCCACTCGCTGGTGGGGTGGGGTGAGAGGCAGAAAAGGCCTTGGCTCTGTGTAAGCACTGCTCAGCAGTAATGAGAACATCCCTGTGTTATCAGCACTGTTCTCCAAAGAAGAAGAAGAAAAAAAAAATTGAACTGCTGAACTAGGTATTTTTTGGTGTCTAGGCAGTGGCATTCTTGGAACTGGATGAAAAAACCTCAGTGTGCTGTGTGGTTGCTATAACAGCTGCTCTTATTTATGCTCTGTGTCCATCTCCAGATGCTCTTTCTATCCCTTCTGGTTAAAATCTTAATGATTTCATGCTTATTATCATGTTATGATCCAGGACCTCAGGCTACATGTTGGATCTTCATCTTGTCTTCCCTAGCTTATGGCCATTTAAATGTCAGAGATGTGGGTTTTTTTTCTCTTCTCTTTGTGAGAGTGAAACCCTTCACTTGTCCCAGTTGTGTGCATTTCCATTCATAGACTAACAGTGACAGTGACCTTCCTAGGAACCATCTGCCTTTCTGGGCTGTTGACTGCACAGCTATCTGCCTGTGAGAGGGCCCTTCGTTTCTGGTGTCTCAGCATCCAGGAGCTCCGAGGGCAGCCCCAAGGGCAGCCCAGCTTCCCCGTTGCACCACTGTCTGGTCAGCCATCGCTGTGTCACGTCATGTGGGGGCTCATCTCTCACATCCAATTACCACTTGCACTTCTAAGAACTGTCAATTTACTGTCATACTACAAAACACGAGTCTGTAGCCGATTGGTTTGTTCTCAAGTGCTGGTATTTTGAAAGAACAAAATACACAGCGCCTTTAATCCAAGCAAATCAGAGAGAAGACAACAGCTGAGGTGGGAAGGCACCTTGGGAGACCATCTAGTCAAAACCCCAGCTCAGAGCAGGGTCAGCTACAGCAGGTTGCTCAGGACTGTGTCCCATGGGGTTTTGAGTATCTCCAAGGATGGAGACTCCACAACCTCCCTGGGCAGCCTGTGCCAGTGTTCAACCACCTGCACGGTAAAGAAGATTCTTCTTTCAGCCCTCTCCATTTTTCTGTGCTAAAGAGCAGCAAATGCCAGGACACAGGGTGCTGTATGAGCCCTGCTGTTGACAGCTGATGCCTGGTAGTGGTATGAGGCCTCTGGATTCTCTTGGTGATCTCAGGCTCTGACGTGATCATAAAGAGTCCTTTGGCTGATGAGGAATTGTTCAGCATCATCTTGGAGAGGTAAAGACTGATGGGAATGAGACATTTGGAGCACCTCGCAGGACTGGGCCTTTTCATGTTAAGTTAAGAAGAAACTGGGATTTGGAGGCTTAGGGGAGGTTCGCGGCTTTCTTGGTGTTTTTTGGAAAAAGCATTCTGTGCAGAGGGAAGGTGTTTGTGACTCCCAAGTAGGTTTAGGTCTGAAAGATGCATGGCAGTTCTGGATACGTACAGTAGCTGAGCATAAGTTTGGGGAATAATATATTGTGGGCAGCTGAGCCCCTTTACAAAAAAAAGCTGTGAGAGGAGGGGGAAGGCTTAGGCTAAGTTGTGTTTAACTTAAATAGTCACTTCAGGCAATATAAGTAAATTAAAAACAAAAAAAATCCCTGTGCATAGTGAATTATTACCACTAAATCAGCTATAAAAGTCTTTTAAATTAACCTTGCCCCTTGTAATAGACTGTTTCATGAGCTGTAGTTAAAAAAAAAGCCACTTTTTTTTTTTCTTTTAATTTTAATCAAGATCTGAAGTGCCCTTGCACATGGTTGTGCTCTTCCAGGCACAGAGGTCTGTTGAAAGCAGACAGCATTCCCTTCCCCTGTCACATTAGTATATTTGTCCCTCAACTCCTGGGAGCCAGGTAACACCAGCAGGCCCCAAAGCCACCCCCATTTCACAGCCAACCTTGTCTAAGGTTTGACAGGGCTGGGCACACTGTGCTGTGCCTCTTAGGCTCCTGTTGGTTCTCACAGCAACTCCCCTGCTGGTGGGAGGGGGCGCGCCTGGCCTGAGGCCAGCAGCCTCGGTGGTCCTTGATGGAATACCCTGGGCAACTTGTTTGATACAGGGGCACGGGGCCGTACCTTTCATCAAAGGTCAAGTACAGGTAGTACGGGTTGTTACCCTTAATGCTGTGCTGCTGTAAGGCTGAGAACACTGTTAGTCTCTTTCAAAATGCTACACCTGTACAGACCTTCAGTCTTTGCCCGCAAGCAGCTTTTAACTTTATTTTTATTTATTTTGCAGCTTCTGTTGGTGTCAGGTGGATGATAGGCGTTACAGAAATTAACAAGGGCTCCACCTATGGCAACAACGACAACAAGCAGAAACAAAAGTAGCATCTTCAGAGACTGCTTCAATCCAAAGGGAACAAATGCAACTTCTGAAAACTCTTAAGTGCATATCATGGTCCTTCAAGTGAGATCAGAGGAAGGGTAGGATGAGCAATTGCCATGTATATCTGAATTTGTGCTCCTGTTGTTTTTCTCTGGGGGTTTGGGCTGGATGACATGCTTGAAAGATGCACTCCTTCGTATATTCTCCATAACAGGTTTGCATTTGTTTGGTTGGTTTGTTTTCCTCTGAAGCATCTTAAGTTTTGAAGGGAAAAAAAAAAAAATCCAATGTGCTTGTATGATGAGATTCTACCTGGAAACTAACCAAAGGTGCAGGCTTTATCTTTCATAACTCGCTCTAAGGAATGGATAAATGTCAGAAGATTGTTACAAGATGATTAAAATTGGTAGTTGTGTAGATCACATGTTAACAATTCAGCAACCATAATCTGTCAATGTTAAAATATAGCACAATGCTCTGCTGGTTACACCAGTGTTGGACTGAAGCAGCTCTACTGAACTGGCAGACCTGCAGTAGAGTTTTTCTACATCTAGAACTGGCGTGACAGTGCGCACCACGCGGGCCCTTTAACGCTTCAGCCAGACCCTGGCTACGGGCCCACTTTGTTCGGTCAGAGCCTTGCAGTGGCATAACCTGGAGTGGAATTTGGCCTTGGGGCCTGAGCAGAGCAAAGTTACGCACTGCCACATCTCTCCCAGGCAATACATCAGAGGGACAGCTGAAACCTGTAATTCTTTTGACAGTAAATGCCATTTATAGTTTGGAAAAACTGAGGTAATAAATTCCTTTCAGCTTTAAACACTGATTAAAATTTTAGGCCTTCCTAACAATGGTGGAAACAAAACAACTGGGTATCCTGTAACTAATGCACAGCATGCGTTAAAAGTTCAGCCCCACACCCATACTGTTGTGATCCCAGTTAATCTGCTTGTCTGTCTTTTCTGATAAATTAGTTTACATGGTGCCTCATGACAGCCTGAGGTAATACTTAAATTATATTTTGCTTTTCTTTTGGGGAGAAAAGGGGAAGAAGGAGACACACCTAGGGCAGTGGTAGGGCTTGAGTTTTCAATGGCTGTCTCGATGTGCTTTGACACCCTTCTGAATTAAATAAAACTAGAATCACACCCCTTGGGAAAAACTGTGTTGCTCTGATACCCCTGGTACTGATTCCAGGGCAACCTCCTCTTGTTTTTAAACTCCAAGAGTTAAGGGTATGCAAGTTACTAAAAAGAGCTTGTTTAAAAAAAAAAGAAAAAAAGGGAGAGGGGACTTCCAACTACCAGCAATTATGACTGAAAAACCCCCAAACTTATAACATCTAAAAGATACCAATAATGAGCAGTGGGGAGTATGATTGACACTTTCAATGATGGTACATTTTCATTGCACATAGGACTAAACTGCGACAGCCTAGGAATGCAGAGCCTGTGTGGCTCCAGAGAAGAAAGTGAGCAGTCAGTTCTAGCAGCTCGTATAAAAAAACATTTCTCTTTTCCTGTAATAAAAGTGAGGCCAGAAGAAACAGGGGCTAATAGAACAGAACATGAATCATTCCATGAAATAGGCGTTTGCTGTTCAGTACATCAGCTCATCTAGAAACTAGTCTTTTTAATACGCAGCACCTAAAGAGAGGTGTACCAGTGCTTTTAGCACGGGGCAGTAAGTGAAGTTTTTTTAAGCATGGAGGCAGTAAAATGTACAACATGAAGGAAAGAATAGGCCTTGGGAAGTGTGAGGCACTAGTTTTGGGGGCTTTGTCCCCACCCACCCTGTGTACACATGCATTCCCTATGCTCTGAAGCTTTCTGGAATAGGTTGTATGATGTCATGAACACAAACATGGGCTTTAGTGTAGTTTTTCAACACATGAAATAAATAGAGCCCGAGATCAGAGAATACTGCCATGCTTTTAGAGCTGTTCTCTGAATAAAGCACATGCCCTGCACCTCTGTTTGCTAAAACGATCTTAACAGTGGAAAAGTGAGTATTATATACCCTGTTGGAGTGGCTGAAGGCCCAGCGATCCCACAGTACTGCATCAGGCACGTTAATGAGCCAGGCCTAAAGACACTGTATGTACACAAGACTTTGAAAATGGGTGGGAAAGAGAACGATCTCTCCAAGCTAGCGTTTCACGGTAAACCTTACCTGGCAGATGCAGTGGGCTTTTCTCAGAGCGCCCAAACCCTTACGCGCACAGGTGAGTAGTTCTGAGCAGCAAATACACATATTCGTGTAGTGATAGAGACTAGCTTTTTTGCTTTTTTAAAGAGCCACTGATTTAACATAGTGGTAGGGAGACATTTAATATTCCTTATGACTGTTAGTCCTTTCCTCTCCGACTGTATGCAGTGCCACTTGTCCCAGAGGAAAATACCAAACATGAAAATACTTCTGAAAGAGTATCTAGACTATGTCATACCCATTTCCCTGGCACCAACCCTTAGAACAGGCTGAGGGCCAGACGTGCCACTCCTGAATCCGTCCTCCTAAGCACTTCTAGACGTCCCAGCGCCCAAGGACTGCACCACTGGGCCCTTCCAGTGTTCACTGGTAAACAGAGAAAGCTTAATGGTACTTGCCAAAGTTAAACTAGTCCAGTTCACTGTATTAAAAGAATGGCATATGTCATGAGGAAGAAGTGTTTGCCCCTTGTCCCCCCAAGCAACTCTATGTTCTACAACTGCCTTAATAAAGTTAGTCTTAACATTTGTTTATACAAAAATAAAAGTATAAAAAGCTGACATGCAGTGAATGACTTTTCTTTTGGTCGGCAACAATGAACTAGTTTTACTTTTCACCTTTATCCCGACTCCTAAAAGCTGTCTGCCGTTCCTGTTTGGGTACCAGGGCACCTCAAACAAGGCAAATGAGGACACAACGCACTCGGGTGCTTCTGGTACACCACAACGTGAGCACACAGCAGGCCGGGGGCGGGACTGTGACCTCGGGTACTTTCATAGTCGGTTGCTCAGCGTGACAATGTACTTCTACCATAACTGAAAATAGAGTACTGAAGAGGAGGGAAAGTCTTTGTTTAAATTCAGCATTGTATTTTTTTTTTGAGAGCCTAGATACACTGCACCGATGACCTGCTCAGTGAGGCTTGTGCTTTCCTAGACTTACATGTCAGATTTCATCATACAGCTTCGCAACAGCTCGCCCAGCTGCTAACAGCTACCCCCCACCTGTAACAAACCAAGGATTTGTGGATTAAGAGGAAAGACAGGACTTTAGAATAAAGCCAAAGATTAAAAGCAAGGTCTCTGCTTTGTAAGTTACCCCTTTTAAGGTCTAAAGCTGTAACAGGAATATGCAAGCATTAGTGCAAGTTTACTAGTAATGGTTTTAAGTCATCTGTTTGTAACAGCAAGCCAAACAACATAGTCTGCAACACTTGATCTATTTAGACTGTTTCTTCTAATTGCTAACCACTTCTAACATCTCTCCATTTTCTGAGACTGACAACAACTGCAGGGTGGGGGGAAATCAAAGTCCAGGATCAGAAATTGGTTTTAAAAAGCTCTTAAGAACAAGTTCTTGGTTTTGCCAAGCAGAACACAAGAATAATCTTAACTGATTCTCCATCTGGCCACAGAAATGCCATGCAGACCTTTCCCTGCTTGTACTACTCGCATTCAAGAAGAAAGTTATTTCGGAGCATGACTCTATCCCTTAGGTACTAGGCAGTGTCAGGAATTGCACATCACCTTATTTCCTCAGGAAAGGATGAAGGAGGGACCTTAATTCTGTTATCACATGTGCAGTGGAAGATGCTTCTTACACGTCTTGAACTTGACAAAACATTGACCACTGCACCATCAGAGAAGCTTATTCGTTAGGTTAGCTTAGCAGTCTTAAACAAGCATTGAAAAGAAGTTTAAAATGTGATACGACCCCACATATTTAATTTCAGAAGGAAAACCCTTCACCAGCAACTCCTAAAATAAACCATTTATTGAGAAAAAACTTTTTTAAAAATTTCATTAATCAGCCTTGTGCATAACAAATCTGAAGCTCGCCAAAAACAAATAAACAAAAAACCAGTAAAAGTTCACAGTCAGTGCACTCAACAAACAGATTAAAAAACAAGGTCCATAACGCCTGATAACACTACAGCATTTTTCTGAACCTAAAGAGTTCAAAAATACTACATATTAACATTACAGTTCTCAATCAAATGAGAAACGGGAGAAAGAACAAAAAAAAGGTATGGTCCATAAACAGTAGTAATGGCACTTTCACTGAAACATGCAGCTTCTTCCAACTTGCGGACACCGTCACAGGAGCAACATGTGCCAAGTAAAACATACAGGAGCAGCAGAGGAAGTGACGCTCGTCACTTGTGCAGTCTTCGTAAGTTCAACTTTTATACTGTTTCTCAGCACAGTCTTTATGTAAATATTACATACAGTAGTGATTAAAAGATATCTTGCCAGAATAAAAAAGGCCAGAGATTGAATAACTTCATTCTTCATCTGTGCAAACCTGTGAAGAGGACAAGGGGCAATCCATTCAGTTGTCTCCCTCCTGCCGCAGGAAGATGACAACAGATCAATTTCTTTAGCAGCTTCATTGAACATCTTTGAAGCTTTCTGCTTTCTCCCTCGTTATACAGATAACGAATTACAACTATTTTTATATGAATCCTGACGTTTCCACTGTCACTGTGCCACTCTGCCTCTGCGATGGATGGGATTTGGCTACGCTTGCACTGATGAGAGGGATGGGTATGATGATCCCAAGCACGTTGTTACTGAACCAGAATACTAAAGTGAACAGCTTTATGCTGGAAAATGGGACAGAATTCAATAACCTACTGCGCTCCTACTTCTTCAGAAAAAGAAGTTACTAATACACCTAAATTTGTAGCTGTGAGTATTTGCCTATTCTTAAGCAAAGCGATAAACCAAAGTTCATGCAAGAACTGCAGATTGTTACACCAACTGCCAGATAAACATTCAATATGAACTAAACACTAAGTATGAACTTAAAAGAAAAGCAGACCCTTGCACTGAAGGATGGCAGAGTTCTCAAGCATGTGCTTGTTTCACTTTTTATGGAGGGGACCCTTATCTCTACATTATAGAAGCCTGTGCATACGTACTCGCTAAAGTTTTAGGCACATAGCCCTTCAGATTCAATTAACTACCACTCAGTTAAAGTTTGACAAGTCTTTTCAATATAAAGAGAATGCATCTCAGAACAGCAGTGAAAGTTTATTGCTCGGTGCACACCAGGTTCTTTTAGCCAAATGTTTACCAGCAACATCATGTGCTTCTGAAAGGCTGCCAAACCTTGTTTTCTGGACAGCATCAACTTGGGTATTGGGTTTGTGTGGCAAGGTTTTGGTAGGGGGTGGGGGGTGCTACAGGGGCGGCATCTGTGAGAAGCTGCTAGAAGCTTCCCTGATGTCTGATGGAGCCAACGCCAGCCAGCTCCAAGACAGACCCGCCGCTGGCCAAGGCCGAGCCCATCAGGGACAGTGGTAGCGCCTCTGGGATAACGTATTTAAGAAGCAGAAGAAAAAAACCCTTGTGCAACTGCAGCCGGACAGAGAAGTGAGAATATGTGAGAGGAACAACCCTGCAGACACCAAGGTCAGTGAAGAAGGAAGGGGAGGAGGTGCTCCAAGCACCGGAGCAGAGATTCCCCTGCAGCCCGTGGTGAAGACCATGGTGAGGCAGGCTGTCCCCCTGGAGCCCATGGAGGGTAACGGTGGAGCAGATATCCACCTGCGGCCCATGGAGGACCCCACGCCAGAGCAGGTGGATGCCCGAAGGAGGCTGTGACCCCGTGGGAAGCCCCCGCTGGAGCAGGCTCCTGGCAGGACCTGTGGACCCACAGAGAGAGGAGCCCACGCTGGAGCAGGTTTGCTGGCAGGACTTGTGACCCTGTGGGGGACCCACGCTGGAGCAGTCTGTTCCTGAAGGACTGCACCCCGTGGGAGAGACCCATGCTGGAGCAGTTCGTGAAGAACTGCAGCTCATGGGAAGGACTCACGCTGGAGAGGTTCATGGGCTACTGTGTCCCGCGGGAGGGACCCCGCACTGGAGCAGGGGAAGAGTGTGAGGAGTCTTCCCCCTGAGGAGGAAGGAGTGGCAGAGACAATATGTGATGAGCTGACCCCACCCCCCATTCCCCCGTCCCCCCTGCGCTGCTGGGCAGGAGGAAGTGGAAAAAATCAGGAGTAAAGTTGAGCCTGGGAAGAATGGAGAGGTGGGAGGACAGTGTTTTAAGATTTAGTTTTTTATTTCTCATTACTCTGCTCTGATTTGATTGGTAATAAATTAAACTAATTTCCCGAAGTCGAGTCTGTTTTGCCTGTGACAGTAATTGGTGAGTGATCTCTCTCCCTGTCTTTATCTTGACCCACGAGCCTTTCGTTATATTTTCTCTGCCCTGTCCAGCTGAGGAGGGGCAGTGACTGAGTGACTTTGGTGGGCACCTGGTGTCCAGCCAGGGTCCACCCACCACAACTTGATACCAGCCCCCCACTGTGATACAAAGCCCTGTGGTGTAGCTGCAAATGATGAAGCCAACTAAAAGCTGTTTCTGATTCCCCATCTATAGTCTTTGTAGCCAAAGCCATGAGACAAACCTTGACAAAAGGATGATCGAGGAGCTGGCTGGCCGTCCACCTCATCTTTGGGTCACTTTCCAGGCAGTGGCAAAGGAAGTCTTTCCCTTCTGGGCTCACTTTGTCAGGAATAGGAGGCTTATGACCCATCCCCACTTTATACATGATCTGGAAGTTGTGCTCATATTCGTGCCAAGGCCTCTGCAACAGGTAACAGAATTGCTAAGTGCAACAGAGCATATATTTCTGTACCCCAGGAAATTAAAAACCACCCCAGTGCTCGCACACTTAAGTGTGACAAATTGCTGGGAGCGGGACCAGAATTTGCAGAGAAACTGCTAAGAACAGTTTGCACTCATTTAGTACACGAAACATCCCTACCTTGCCGGTGACCATCTCTATAACAACACATCCCAGGCTCCAGATGTCTGCTGCCCGTCCGTGCCCTTCTCCTTTAGCTCTAGTAATTACTTCCGGAGCCATGTATGCTTTCAAACAACACATATGATGCCATCAGTTCATACAGCAGAAGGAACAGTAAACATTAAGTGATTAACTGGGCAAATCAAATGCTTTGTGATACATCTATAATGCATTACCTCTCAGCTTTTCTTGCTAAGTTTTGTCATTTGCTGGCTTCTTGTTCTTTGACACTTTTGCAGCATAACTGTCTTTGCATTTGAAAAGTGATAGTCGAAAGGCTGGTACAGTACATGCTTTCAGTTATTTTCATTTTTTAAAAATAGATTAAGCAGCTGTTCAGTAAGAACAGTACCATTTCAGTAAGGCTGCAGAGAAAGACACAACCCCAGAAAACACAAGCTCCAGCATCTTTATAGTTACCAGACAAGTACAATTTTATCTTTCCAGTTACATCACTCACCGATTGTTGGCTTCTGGATGTAAAGCCCATCTAACTAGCTAAGGTAAAATCAGGTGTCCCTGAAACATACCATTTTACTCCAGCCCAGACTTCTGGCAGAGGTATCTTCTTTTATGGTAACTAGGCAATTATCTGCCTAGCACATGCTTCCTTACCTGCAGTCCCCAAAGTACTGTTCACTTCTCCAGGCATTGTCTGGGTGTTGTTCTTCAGTTTCACTGAGCAGCCAAAGTCTCCTAGTTTAATCAGTCCAGATGAGGTAAGAAAGATGTTGGCTCCTAGGAAACACAGTGAAAAAACAGTAATGCTTGTTAAACTAGTGCTGAATTGAGGAACGAGGCCTTCTCGATATACTCTTGGAAGTTACACAGTAGATAACAGCTGAATTCGCACTTAGGTCTTCACCTGTGGATTAAGCGTGGAATATGATAGCATTAGAGCTGTTCCCCAAAGGGTACATTACCATTAGCCAATGGGACTTTTGGTGGGTTTGTGTTAACACTAAGTGTACTGGAAGTTGAAAACAAGAAGTGTTCAAAACAGAGCAGTACAGCAGGCAAGCTCATCAGCTTTCCATACATGCTTATTATGAAATTACTCCTCCAGGAATTCATGAATTCCAGCGTTTATCCTTGTGAGTGTTGCACTGCGAAAAAACACCTGTCCTTAAGGAGCTTCCTGGCAGAGACCATTGCTGCATACCTCCCGCTAGCCGTCTTTTCAGTTCTGCCAAGTCAAAACAGGTGATAGCATACAGCTGTGTCGTCACAGCAGACTTGCAAAATGGAGCTTATAGCATTTTATTCCATGTACTACCAAATGCCCACTCCTATTGCGCTTTACTTAGAGAAGAATTTCTGGAGGAGGGCTACTGTTACAATAGCTGGCTACACTGCCAGCTTACACTAGAAAAAATTTCCCTAGCATAGTTGAAAATCTCCAAGGGGAATCTGCAGTTGGCTTTACGTCACTTGCTCTACACAACACTGCAAAATAAGCCAAGTGATTTTGATAACCAGCGCTTTTCTTCTGTTCAACATCCTGCCAAAACACAGTTGACAGCCAACAGAAAACAGGTAGAGCAGACAGAGCTCACTACACGTCAGGCCAAATCCTGGGTTCTGCAAGTATCACAGTGAAACCACATGTAGGTTGCAAGAGTCACCTGGCAGAAATACAGCTTGAGCTGTGATCTCTCTTGAGGAAAGATGAATGGTTTGCACAGAACCATTGCCTACTCTAGGACTAGGCAAATGTTGGGGGCTTCGTTACACACAGCTTTTTCCCATGTCACAGAGAAGATTCTTGCAAAAAAAAGGCTCATCTGAATACAACCTTCAAAAGTTTCTCACTTTTGTTCCACCTTGAACATAGGTCAGTGCAGGGATTCTTGGCTGCTCCTCCTTTGTGTTATGTTCTCTTAGTTAATGACTTTTTCCAGTTAGCTTGGCTGGGCATCCCCAAGATATTTCATGGAAAATACAAAGAATCCTCAAAAAGCTCAAGTCAAAAAAAGGCAGTGCAGGTCAATGATGCCAAAGCCCTGCCCATTTCTCAAAGGGCTTCTCTAACTACTGTGAAAATGGTTGTTAACTAAAGCAAGATTTATTTAGTCCAAGAGGCACTGCACAGAACTGCACTATAGAAGGGGGAGAAAAATCATTAACAGAAATAAATGCCAACCTTTAATTACTGTAAGCCTTTTACAAATTCTGAAAGAAGATTTAACTTTCAGTGAATACAACTCTTCTGCACATTGTGCCCCTAAGTCCACTCCTGGCATTCAGGTGCCTGTACATACTCAAGATCAGAATTCCTTGACTGGGTTCTGCAGTTTGCCATCAGAGGGACATACGTGTCCAGAGCCACCCTGCAATCACAGGCACGTGTAATGGAGCTGGGTGGACCATCCCTCAGCCCACTGAATGAAAGAGAATCCAGAAACACACCAAAGCAGTACAAGAAGGCAGCTCGATGGGACACTAAACACGGGCAGTGCATTAGAAGAGTCTGTTTCAGAGAACAAGACCAAGCTCCATAAGGAGTTTTTAAAAAGGGTCATCTTGTTAGATGAAACCTGCACAGAATCCAGCAGGACCTGGCTAAGAGAACAGGAGACACAAGGGCAGTACCTTGAGGATGACTGATCCTTTCTACCTTTGACAGTTAATGTGACTGGGAACATAACAAAATTCCTACCATATCTGCATGGTTAATAAGCAAAATGAAACCGGAGACCATAGCTAAAACAGCAAAAAGGCACAACACGCACATCTGTTCCCCTCTCCTCCTACACATATGCTACCAAAAACATCTTCATTGGATGTACCTGGCAGAGGCAAGAGGTAGCCCAGTTCTGCACAGCCCTACTGCCATTTATACCACAAGACCTTCTGGGCAGAAGGAAAACAAAGAGCAAATGTCAAAAGCCATACCCTGGCTAGAGAAAACAATAGCTACGACCCAAAGCATTTAAACTGAAGTGTCATGCCCTGCATCTCTGTGCCGTGTCAGCCCCATATTACCCACAGTGAAAACTGCACTAGCGTGATATTCCAAAGGTGCTGGTGTAAATACTGTGAGTCTGAGGATCAGTACCAAAAGCCCCACTAAAAACTGTGGCATAATTCCACAAAGAGGGGCAGCTCACAGACATTCCTCAGCCAGTACTTGGGCAGTGCAGCAGCCAAATTCATTCAAGAAACAAGCAGGCGAAATGCTACCCTTTGATGAGAATATGAGCTTTGGCATCCTCTTTTACTCAGTCTCTTAGAAAGCATGACACATGCCCACAGTCTCCTGTTGAACAGGCTTCCATTACTTACTGAATGACCTTCCTTCCCTTGTGCTCATCATGAAGACATGAAGCCAGGAATGGCAGAAATTTTGAGCTAACAACAAAGTTCACAAGAGGACAATAACACAGTAACACTTTGATGAAGACTTCCTGGCCTGGAGCATCTCATTCACAGGTTTCTGATTTATGGAAGCTTCAGATACAATCCCTTCATTTTCTGTATTCACTCTGAAAATGCAGTCTGAGCACTCCTCAGGAACATGCCCTTCTCTCCCAAAGACAAAGCACAAGGCATGACCTCAGTGATTACTTCCTCTCAATTCAGCACTTGCAAGACCACACTTGGAGCGCTGTGTCTTGTTTTTGGGCTTCCCAGCACAAGACAGACATTGACATACTGCAGCAAGCCCAGCAGAGGGGTATCAAGATGGCCAGAGGTGCACACAATATACAAGGAGGGGCTAAGAGATGGGTTTGTTTAGCTTGAAGAAGGGAAGACTGGGGCAGTGTGTGCGTGTGGGGAATTTATTGCTGTTTTCAGCTGTGTAACGCGAGGATATCAAGAAGATGGAAAGAGACTTTTTCCTCAAAGGCACACTGTGAAAGGATATGGGACAATTGACACAAACAGCAACCTCTGCAAATTCCAGGGAGGTATTAGGAAAAAGTTTTTCACAATGGGGATAGGTCAGTCACTGGGACGGGGCCCAGAGAAAAGGGAATCTCCGTCCCTGGAGATACTCATAACTCAACTAAACAAGGTCCTGAGCAATCTGACCTAATTTGACATTGGATCTGATACCGAGGGTGGCCCTGTTTTGGACAGAGGGCTCAATCAGAGATGTCCAGAGGTTCCCTTCAGCATTAAATATTCCATCATTCTCAATCACTGAGCAGAACAGCTTCTTCGGAAAAAGTGAAGTAATTATAACTGAGGAATCTGGGCTTAGCCACAGGGGTTAAAATCCAATACCCAGAAGAGAGATTAAAAAAGTATCCCAAAAGACTTCATCACCTGCTACATACTAGCACTAACTACTTTACACATGGATGCCGACTAATCAAACCCAGGGCAGCCAAGTGTAAAAACCAGCCAACACCACTCTCAGTTTGCTCTCACAACCATGGGTTGAAAAAGGATTCAAGGCAGCTGTGTCTTGCTTCATCTTTTACACTCATAGAACTGGGTACCATAATAACCATCTGAAAGACAACGGTGGCACAAGTGGACACTACTAACCGGAAGACTCAATTTTTGAGCACAAGGTACTTGCAGACACCAACTGCAGGATAAGTATAAACAATTACTCTAAGAATTGGTTATCTGCTGCTGAACGAAACAGATCCACAGTGATGTATAGCCAATTGGCCATGAGAGATCTAGTGTGATCTGACAGTGAGATTTCCATAGGAAAGCAGTTTGAACAGTCCAAATGATGTATTATCATTCTTCCTTATCAGACAAATAAAGAGTACCTGACTACATAAGAGCTGAAAGTAAAACCAGAGTTTTCTTTCCTGCTGTTACCCTGAAAACTTGAGGATGCAATGTTAGTGTAAAAGAAGACAGAGCAAGAGACTTCCAATGTAACATTAGGCATCCTTTATAAAAATACCCTCTGTCGTCTGTCTTCATATTCTGTCATTAAGTTTCGGAAGGTCTATACATAGATGTGTCTGCAGCGACCCTGTTTATAGCTGCTGTTATTCTCAAAGAACACCCCAACATTTGGTATGAGGAACCTGTCGCAACAGAAATGCCCTCAGATAACATAGCATTACAGTTCTGTTAAACAGCTCTTCTTACTTCACTGCATCTCCCTGATGAGAGGAAGACCTATTTGGAAACATATCCAGAAATCAGCAATGACAGAGCAGCACAAAAGAAATCCCTGTCAGCCAGCCTTGGATTTTGATCACAACAAGCTTCCAGGAGAGCATAATCCAGCTAAGCTGTACCTGGATACGGAATGATCAAGTAAAGGGCAAGGAGGGCACTGTGAAAAGCATGGAGGAAAATCTACAACTGGAGGGAAACATTTGGTCAGGAAGGAGAACCAGAAAAGGCAAGATTGCTGGGGAATGGGAGTGAGGGAAAGTGTTTTCTAGGAAAAAAAGTCAAAACTGACTCAAGAGTGGCCTACCTGGGTGGGAGGCCTCTGGATCGTAGATAGTTCTTTTCCCAAATGAGAAGCACGAGGCCAAAGGACCAAGAGCAACTGGGAACCTCCTACACTGCTGCGGTGATTCAAAACCCTGTGAGCAAGAGGGACATAGAAACCCAGCATCGTTGCGTTGCACTGCCTTGTCATAAAATGAGCATTCGCAGGGCATAGTGTGTGCATTGTTTCCCCTACCTTCTGTTACATTTCTGCCATAGGTGAGCAAAATATGCCAGACTAACAAAACCAAGATAACTAGACATGAAGGATGTTCTTGAAAGGCGCAGGAAAAGAAAAATGAATGTGAAATGTGGACTGACATTGGGTGCCTTAAGCAAATGCCAAAACCAACCCCCCTTCGTTACTGTAGTTCCAGTCTGCTCATTTTGTAAGCAAAAGCTGAGAGCCAGGCATGAGTAGATAAATGTATGGGGAAAAAAAACCCACTAGATAAGTAATTTTACTATATCCCTTTAACCTCTTTTAACAAGGCTTTTATTAATATGTTTAATCAACCATTCATCTGAAATGGGAATCACAAGGAAAAGTTCTGATCAACAACTCTAGCACTGTACACTGCTTGTCAGCTCCCAGAAACACCACTGTTTCTTGCATAGATGAGAAGAAAAACAGCATTACATAACCCAGTATATTAGTACTAGAAATACAAGGACCAAAATTTGAGTTTGGATGAATCCCCAACAATCTTAACAACCTCTACAGAAACTATATAAATCATGGGCAGAATTTATGAGTTTGCAATGCCAACTGTGAACGGTTTTTAGGTTCTGCAATTAGAAAGAAGCACGTTACTAGCCAGTAACTTGTAAACTGAAAATTGAAAAATGAGTGGAAGGCTTTATACAGTTAATGGCTGTTTAGATAATGTGTGCTAAATCTGCAAATATGTCCCCCATCACTCCCCTCCACCCTCATCTACAACACTGAAACAACAACATTACCTTTTTTGATTAACATTACCTTTAATGTCTCGATGAACAATACCATGTTCATGTAGTACATTGATAGCAACCGTGATTTGCTTTGAGTAGAGCCTAATGACATGCTCCTGAAGGCCCAGTTTTGATACCTCCTCCAGAGTGCCCTCATCACAGTACTCCATGAAGATGTACATTTCTTCCTGTTGTGGGAACCAAACCGGATTTCATTGGTTTTAATTTTTTTTTTTTTTTTAAACACAATTAGGATTAGGATCAAATTTTCCTTCCATCCTTCATTGTTTGTGAAAAGAGTAATGGAAGTACCATGTAATGTTTTAATTGAAGTACCTTTTACCATCGAATATCTAATAAATCATTTATTTAGAACTCTATTCTCTTGGGCATGCTTCAACTTCATATATCCTATTGCACAGCTATGGAAAATCTCTGCTACATGTCTATCTGCATCATTTGTATGTAACTGATACTATTCGGTGGTATAAAATATGTTACTTTGGCATCAACCAAAAAGCACTCTGGAAATCTTGTAAGTATATTATGCAGAAATACAAAAAGAACCTTTGCATATTTAGAAAAAAGGTTTGGGGCTCGATTTTTTTTTTCGTCTCTCTCCCAGTTCCTGCAATATTGTGTGTTGATTGCTTGGGGAGGGCAAGTTTTTTGTTGTTGTCTGTGGGTTGAACAAGCATGCCAACTTTAACTCACTTTAAGGAAAAGTTAGGTTCTTGTTCCCTCTGTCTGTCTCCAAGCCCAGCCAATTTCAGCCAGACTTAATTCATACAAAAAGATGGCGAAGACACTAAGCTCTTAGAACCAGCCTGAGAAACCAATGACCCAGTGGCACAGACACCCAAAGTTGTGTCCCCAAGTAAAGAAATGCAGACAGAAAGCAGCCTTTGTCCCTTCCTAAACCAGCAATGGGTCACAGCAAATCAACCCATTCATATTGAGCAAATCAGTCAAAACCACACACCGCTTTCCAGCCAGACACCAGGCGTCCTGTCCCCTGCCTGCCTCACTGGGTAGAGATACAGGAAGGACCTGAGACTCACAAGGGAAGGTGGGAAGGGCACATGGGAAGCAGAGAGTAGTAAGAAGTAGGGTATCTCAGCATGCAACTCTGGAATCCAACTCCGTAAGAAAACCAGGCTTCATCAGTTCTGCTGCTCAAGCAAGAAAACTCGTTCTTCCTTCTGAAGAGATGCTAGCTGAATTCCATAAGATCTGCTTCCTTAAGATACTTAACTGGCATCAAGATATAAAAGCCAGCACAAAATTTTTCCAGGAATCAACATGATATTAGTACAACCTTTCCCGCTAACAGTGATGGGTTTTAGGCTGTCTAGTCTTTATCTACACACAAAACTTACCATACTGTATAGGATACAGCTTGCTTTTAGAGCAGTTAAACAGAGTAGCAGCATTAGAATAGCTCCAGCATTACTCTCTCTATTCACTTATTATGAACCTCTCTATGCACCAGTTCAAAAAAAAATTTCTCCAAACTATGTTTCAGAGACCTCAACATTCAGAGGAAAAAAGACACGCTACAATTCACAGAGATATCCAGACAATTAGGCTAAACTAGAATGTTCAAGTAAAACCTCCATGATTCAAAGCTTCTTAAAATTTTATCTCTGCCCTATAAAAAAGCCCCAGAAATTTATGTCTTCTTACCCTATGGAGCTCCACACCAAAATAACGAACAAGATTAGGATGTTTGATGCCTTCAAAAATCTTCAGTTCATCAGCTGTTTCTTTGATGGTTTTGTGATCGTTAGGTTGAAATCTTATCTGCAAGAAAGATTTTTCATTACTTTGCCAGTATTTCAAATTACTAAGGAACAACACCGCCCCCCCCCAAAATACCACAAACCCATCCTAAACCCAAACACACAAACCAAGAAAACAGCTAATAAGCTATTTTTTCTTTTTCTTCTTTTTTTTTTTTTTTAAACAGCACCATCACACAAAATGCAATGTTTTTAACTAGTTTAAAAACAAATAAATCTTCTCCCAAGGTACTCTTAAGAAAATCCAGAAAAGCCTTTTATTTGGAAGTTGCAAACAGTTTGCATTTAAGCCCACAGTGGGGAGGCGGGGAATGTTTCTTGGTGAAATAATTCTGGAAGTTAAAAATACTACAGAAGGCGGCAGGATACTGTATATTTAGCCTACTAGTGAAGTGTCTTTCAGACAAGGTCCATTTAACTTATTTAATCTTCTGCTAAAGAACACACACATGGCTAATCTGTAAAAAGCACCTGCATCTAGAAAGCAACTTGGAATTCCAGAAATGGAGGGTGCTACTGATGGGGGTGGGGGGAATGTTATTTCATCAGGAGAAAAAAAAACAAAACAGAAAACCCCCCCAAACAACAACAACAAAATTTCAAGTGTTGGTATTAGTTAGTCAGTGAATGAGTATGGTACAAGAAGTTAAGCACAAGCCCGGTCTTGCTTTTCCACACCTTTGGGATCACATACATATTGCGTGTGGGGAAGAACTGGCTCCTAAAATGTAACTGTTCTACCATCAAATGGCTTGCATGGTAACTGTTGTGAACAGTTGATGCTTGCGGTTGTCTGAAGATATAGAAATGCAATAAAACTAAACAATACAAATATTCTAAGAAACAATGTGCTGTAGGGAAAACAGATCTCTACGCTTACAGAGCTTTACTTACTTCTATCCTGAAAATTAATTTTTCTGTACCCACCAAGTCAGTCAACAGTTTTGTGACTCAGCCTAATTCACTTAAACTACAGGAGAAGCTGAAAAATATCTGGTATGACACTTACTTTCTTTTGCTCTAAGGAACGAAGCAAAAGGCAATAAAATGCTAGATGAAATACTGCAAAGCAAAATATAAGTTTGTGCACAGTCTTCACTAATCAGAAAACTCTTTCCAAAATAATTTAAGATCTCTTAATGAGAGTTCACACATATTAAGCATGCATTCATTAAGTTTACAACATCCCTATGAGATCAGTAAAAAAACATTATCCATTTTACATACATTTAAATTGAAAGTTGTAAACTGAAAAGAAAAAGCTTAAGTTACTTAAGAAGGAACAAGTGGTAATAGCAGATGTGGCTACATGAAGAAACAACTTGTCTTCTCATCCTTTCCAGTGAGCTAACAACAGTGTTCAGAAATCCTTAATGCCTGCTAAGTCATGCACATTTGGTTTGGAAAAAAACAAGGGCAGCAGTGATTCTTGTATGCAGAGTACTCACTTCCTTCATAGCCATCAGCTCTCCAGTGTCAACACTGATACAGGTATAGACCTTCCCATACTGGCCTTCGCCTGCAAAATTAAAATAGAAGTAAGAAAAAGTAATCACACTACATTCAGTAAGCAACATGTACATCAACTGCAATGAGAAAACATCACTGAAAACTGAGCTTGCCAAGGTTATTTACATTTATTTTTATTTAAAATTTCAAGTAGCTTTTATCCTGTAACACCTGATACTACATTCATAGTCCTAAATTCAAGCTGATTAAAAGTAAAAACATTATATTAGCAGGCTGACCTGAAAGAAAACCTCTCAGGAAAATCAGGATTTTCCCCACAAACCCCAAACCAGACAGGAAACAATGATCATATGGGGGAAACAACAACAATATTGGTGAATTAAACAAATCCCAAAGTTTGTCCTCATTTCCATTCATATTTCTGTTTCTCTCAAAAGCAGAACTCATCAAACATTTTACAGGGTTAAACACATGCAGGAATCGCAGGTTTGTAACTAAGTAATTGTCCTAACCAAATCCTTCTCCTCCTTTGTTTCTTGTTATTTGACCAGTGCAAACTTCACTGAAGTTCTACATAAAGGAAATCCTTGCTGCAACAGTATTTTGTATTTTAACATTCTGATTTCAGTAAAGCTGATACTGCCTATGCAGAGACCCAAGATTTCAAAAGATAGTCTTAGATTTCCTTCAGAAATACTAAGCTTGGTATTTTAGGCTGATAAATGAAGGTTATAATGAACGTACCAATTTTGTTTCCTCTCTGCCACTTGAAAGTCACTTTTCTCAAACCTACATGCATGACATTATCATAAGATTTCGGTGTGTCACAAACTTGGCCAATGATGTTCTTCCTCCTCATCTCTCTGTATCTCCTTTCTTCAAACAACTGAACAGACTTTTGAACAGCTTCAATCGGTGCTTGCTTGGAAGCAGTGTCTAAAAAGAGCGATGAACAATTTCCTTGATTGAGAAATATTCGCTGTGTTTATATTTTGTTACCTTTTGATATCACATGAAGTGACCTGAGTTAGAAGACAACTATTTTGTGAGTCTAATTTAAGATGTAGGAAAAGAATAAAACATCTCAGCAATCACATATGAAACTATCACTTATGAATCACATATGAAACTAAAGTAAAAAGAGAATAGTGGTACTTTTCTAACCATCTCTTACTCGATTCAAGGAAATTAAATTTATGAAATGCAACACACTTGTTTGCATTTGGCCTGTAACTGACCACCAACAGATAGTGGAAATTTGTTAGGGTCATTAAGAGCACCAAGGAAAGAAGGACAGGTAATGTTTTGCTCTACATAGATATAAGAAGCTTCTTGGAAAACTCATAGCATCTGTTATTTCAAAGGTTTAGGGGTGTAAGATAAGTCCAGCTTTCAAGTCTTATTATGATACAGAATCCTAGTGAGTGAGGCCGGAAGAAATCTCAGGGCAGCATTAATTTATCCCCTCCTTTTAAAGCACAAAAAATCACACACCTGCCACTGCTGACAGATAGTAGTCTAACCTGTTTCTAAGAGCCTCCAAAAGATGGAGATACTGATACTCCCAAATTATACATGCTACTGCCCACCTATAATTAATACCACTTCATTCACACTAAATCTGCCTCGCTGTAGTTTTAAACCAAAGTCTTTGTCTTATTCACAGTGGACAGCAAAACCAGTTCGATTGCAGCAGTCTTTCAGAAATTTTCAAGATTTCCCTCATTCTTCTTTTCTAGTTTAAACAAACTCAATTCCTTCAGCATTTATGTTCCAAACAAAAAATGTCTTCTAGATTTCAGAAAAAAACTTCGCTGTTCCTCCTGTGTTCTGAGCCACATAATGAGACCAGCTTTTATGTGACAGAAAACTTTTTTCTAATGTTTCATGAGGTTCCACCCTGCCAGAATTTATGCCAGCAAGCTACATGTACATATCTGTACAGTATAGGAGTCTCAGAAGTAATCAAGTTACTTTAAGTTTCCTGAAAATAAGCAGGACAGAGAGGAAGGAGCCCCATAATAGGCTTAGATTTGGGAAACAGTATAGGATGACATGCTGTTAGACACCCAAAAGAAGAAAATCCCATGCTGGGGAGAGATCTTAAGTGAGGAAGTGCTTCCTACTGTCATGCAATTCATAATTGGGCACTGAATAGGGACAGCAAACTTCTGCAATTCCTATAGTAATAATTGTACTCATTTTACAGAACACTGCTAGTATCTTTCAGAAACTGAAAAGATGTAACTTTTATGAAGTTTAATTACTCTCACCTCAGAGAGTACACCTTGTGATTTTGTTAGTAGTATCTTCTATCTGCAATCAGGATTTTATTTTTTGGCCTTCCTATGCACAAAGCTGTGAAAACTTCTTCACAATCAGCATTAAGAGTCAACCTTTTATTACAGCACTAGTTTAATAGACATGACATTACAGTGACGCCTAAACACCTACCTTTGGTCTGGTTGATTAAAGTTCTGAGCTCCCAACTCCGCCGGGATGAGCCAATTGAGTCTCCTTTTGGATACGATGGTTCTAGAGAAATAATACTGTGAGCATAAAAGTGGCTTTATCTCATATTATGGATTATGCCACTATATTCAGCAGAAGCTGATTCTTATATATCAGGACTAATACACTTACAAGTACATAGGCAACCAAATAGCAATGTATGCTCTTGAATTAAAAAATTTCATAATTTGTTTTCTAAAGATAAGTCAGCTACTCTGAAACAGCATTTGATTTATACAGGAACAGAGCTCTCCTTCCACAGTTCAGGGAAGCACTTCAAGTCAGGGCACTCAGAATCAAATATGTAAGAAATCTGTAGGAAAACAATCTTCTAAGGTTGCTTAGAAAGACCTGTATTCATTCCAAACTTAGCCAGTTTCCCATTCATACAGGTACATAAAAAAAGGGAATAAGCATGAGGCAGACAGTATTTTCAAGATCTGCTTAAAAAAAAAAAAAAAAAAAAAAAGAAAAAAACACGAAACAAAAAAAATCCCCACACCTCTTAGTATAAATTTTTAAGGCACTTCTTTGCTCAAAATCCACTTTATTTTGCAGGATGACCACAATATGAACTCTACTTTGCTTGGGATTTTGTACTTCATTTTAATTTGCACAGAACACGCTATCTTAACAATCAATGTTTGAAGGTATTTGTTGTAATAAATACCACATATACAGGGGCTAGGGAAACCTGAAGGAGGAACCCTGATTGGACATCAAGTCACACACCCTGTCCCTTCTTCCAGGATTCAAGTAACAGCAAGTATTTGTAAGATAAATACTGCAGTGGTAGTTAAAGAACTGGACAGAAAACTCTCTAATGTCCTGATGGGTCCAGTTCATACCTCATTAACAGCATTCAGAAATACTATTAAATGGAGTAGATAATTCAGCAATCATGTAACTAATTTCATTTTGAACACTGTAACTTAGTAAGACACCAGGAAATTCCTTCAGGTACAATTCAGAAACAATATGAAAGGCAAGAGAATAGTGGATATGTCTGAAAACAGAAGAACTTACTCTGACAATATAAGACTAAAAGTTAAAAATCTAAGATTTTTGAATAGGAAAAGATGAAAAGAAATTTTGGAAAGGGTAAGAACTGGCAACAGAGAGAAATATGTTAATGACATAAATCATCTGCACATCCAGGTCACAATCTATTACTGTGACAATCACCTTCTCGCTCTTCAGTGGGACTGGAGTGACGACTAAGGGATCTGAACTGCAACTCAGCTGCTATTGAAGCCAGTCGATCGTTTTCAGGGACACTGGAACCCCTGTTAAAAAGAGCCATTGTACTAATTAACTTAGCATTGCGCTAAATAACTACTAGTGACAATTTAACTGCCATTTTAAAGAGAAAGAATCTCTGAAGCCTAGCACATGATCCATGAAAGTGACATGAAAGAAAAACTGATGCTGAGAGGTAAACTGAAAACCCTTTCTATGCTATTTTTCCCCCCAAATGAAGACTTTTAATATAATTTTAGTTATGCCCTCTATGAAAAAACCCTAAGCTTCAAAAGCATAAACTACTTGAAACTCTTACTTCCCCATAACAACAGAATCCACTTTAATGACTTGTAACATACTACTAAGACAGCTGCTGCATGATGCAGCTGGTGCCACGTTTGGATATACAATCAGAAGTGATTTAGCTGGGTGATAACGTCAGCCACATTATCAGATGAAGGGTGGTAACTGAATTCATATGCTCCTAGTGCGCAGCAAATACAGCCACAGTCCATAGTCAGTAAGTCAAAACTAATGGGAAGAGGCACAAGCGTTAAATGACATCAGCTTGACTGCTTAGAGGCCCTAGCTCCTCCAGACAGCAAAAAGCAGAATTAAATACCTCAGAATAAGACCCAGATGAATAGGCATGCTGAACAGAAAAGAAAACAATACTGAGAGAAATAAGTCTTAAATCTTTAAACGTTCAGGCACCCTTCTCCAGCCCAAGACATCTATCAATCCATCCATGTTTTAGAGCCATAAATTCCTCATGAAAGTCTTTCTACAATAACTCCCTTTTGGAGAAGGCTCCCTTTCAATTTTCAAAGCATGGTGGGGAAGAGCTGTGACTGATGCCTCCTTTAACATAATACTTTAGAGGTATGAGCTAAACATTACTGGAAAGCAGGCAACACTGTTAAAATCCTTCACTGAAAACTAGCAACTGCAAAAAGATGAAAGATACCTGGCATCAAAGAGTGCACACACCTATGAGAGGACTGCCTTACAGCCCTAAAGTTGCTTCCAAATTGTATCCAATTATTACCTTAGTAAAAAAAAAAAAAAAAAAGACCAAAAAAAAAGAAAAAAGACACAATCTTCACAATCTTGAGAACAGAAGCCAAAACCCAAGACATCCTATTCCCATGCAAATGTTCTCAATACGATGTTTGCTTTGCACTCCCTACTACTGCCAACTACACCTTTTAAGTATGAGGAGGAACTGAAACTGAACTAGTGAAAATCCTCAGTACTCTTCAAGAAGTCGAGGTTTTAACCAGCAAGCAGGCTGAGGTTATTCCCAGCATACAACATACACATGCAGCACGACAATTCTAGATGCATGAAGAGCTTAAAAGCAAGCAAAGCTAAACCAGCTCTAAAGGGAGGTAGTAGCTGAACAAAGGACCTGAAGTATCATAGCTTTGAATGCAGGTGCCTAAAATCCATTTCGGGCCCATCTTAGCCACCCAGATCTTTTATTGTGTGTGTCCAGAAAGACTGTGTGCATGTTATTAGGCAAAGAAATAGAGTAAAAGAGAAGACAACTCGCTTAATTTCTGCTCCAGTCCTGGATAAATATAAAATGATGAATAATAACTCCAGCTAGCTCAGAAATTAAACATTTATAAAGGTCATTAGTATGAACATAGTGTAAATGTATAACCATCAGAAAGCTCAATGTAAACAACCAGGTATTGCTGCTTTGGATTTTACTTTCTAGTTATATTAAACTGATTTTATTTTATTTTTTTTAAATAAAAACTTCAATAGAACTATGGTGGCATTTGTGCACTACGCACTGCCTACTACAACTGATTTATGAAGACCCTACAATCAAGTTCCTACATTCAAATTTTTATAGGTATTTAATGCCTACAATCATGTCATAAACGTCTAAAGAGTTTCTGGACAGTGCACAAAGTTTCTGTTTCTGTGCTATTCCAGCAGCTGGACCCCACACTTCCTGCATACAAAACCACAAAACACCTTCTTGATCCAACAGATTCCATTTCTCTTTTGGAGCACAAATAAATGAAATCCATAATTAAGACTGCAATGTGTTAAAGTTTGCACCTTTCTTTTAGCTTTAAAACCAGAAATTTGCTATAAATACATTACGTTGTAATATTTTGCCTTCCTCAATAAGCAAAACCCCTAAAAAACCCCAGCAGCCTCCAAAACTCTGTCTCTGCTTTAATAATTTTTCCTAGGTAATACAGGGGGTAAACAATGCTACTTAAAAATCCAGGCACTGCGTTAAAAAAAAAAAAATCATGGGATGTTTAATTAACAACCATTAGAAAAGTAAAAACTGAGACCTCTAAGAAAAATACAAGTCTGAAAAACAGACCTAGGCAATTTGACTAAAATACCGCATTCACATCAACTTTCATGTTACAATCCATGAAAGTATTATGCATTTGATTGTAACTAAGAAGTAGAATTCTCATTTCTTTTCTTCCTAATGACTATCTTCTTGAACTAGAAGAAGCTGTCAAAATGCCAACCCTTACACTTTGATCGATATTTGTGTAGGACACAAATGCAGAAAACATTAAAAGAATATACCATTGTATTCAAGTGTGTCAAATCATAAACCTGACAGTTGCACTGCGTGGTATAAAATCACAACAAAGCCTACAAGTATTAAAAACTAGCCTCCTATCTCCCTCTTGAAAAATTAACTCACTTCAAAGACATGCCTTGGCTCAAATGTACATATTCTAGAAAAAATCCCCTTCGTACGTTTTGTAAAGACTAATTATTAAATAAACAAGTTCTGCATTTTCAAAATCTTAAATACTAATTAACCACCACCCTGCCAGCTTATAAAGCTGCCAGAACCTCTCAGTGAAAATTCTCTAGAATGTTACTTACTTTAAAAGGGCTTTTCAATAGCGTAGTGCTGCAGACTACTGCCTACTCTTTTTTTTTCAACAGGGGACTTAAAACAGAAGCATGAAGGATGTGTAATAAATATATGTAGTTTGAATGACAAAAATTCAGGATGTGTTTTGTACCGGGGCCCAGACTCACAAGCTGTACATCTAGAGGCTACTGCAGGGTGCAAGTCACATCTTATCATAAAAATAAACTGAAGAGAGTTGCAGGAAAGATTTTTATATAAAAAGTGGAAACTTACTTCCCTCTTAACACCTTAACACATGCTTCTGCTGTGCATCTGGTAACGAGTCTACAAACTATGATGGTTTGCTGGCTAACAACTGAAAATTATTTACTAAAAAATAAATAATTCATAACCAAGTCATATCTAAGTTCACTTTGGTCACCATCAATCTGTTGTTCCTTCACTACCTGTTCTTTCTTTTCTCTATGGCTGTGTGATACAGTCAGATCATGTGTCTCCATTCATACAAATCTCTTGTACAAGAGAGCTTTTGGCACTCTGCAGTAGAAAGAAGAAACCAAAAAGCTACTGATAAACCCTAAGATAATATCATTGTGCGAACAGCAGGATTTTCATAGTCAGGGGTGCAGGGGGCGGGGGAATTAAAAAAAAGAGTAGATTTAGAGACACGTCAAGGGTCTGACTGTGGTATGGGAAGAAGGAACATCAGTCTGAAACATAACATCCAAATCAGAGGCCAAAAAGCAAGGAAGATACTAACACAGGTCTGCCAAAAATTCACTCGTGACCACTGCAAACAGACAATACAGGAGTGGTTTTTGCTACATATCCTGATACAGGATTGGTTTCTTTCATATTAAGTTTATTCTGCACAACTCTAAGAAGCCAAAGGTGTAGCAAGAAATAAAAAAAACCCTCCTGAAATTTTGTGTGTCTAATTCTTTGTTTGCCACTATACAGTATTTCAAAACATTTATGGCAGACAATAACAATACCAAAACTGTTAGCTAACGTTAAAAAAAAAAATAAATCCTTGGGCTTATTTGCATGTTACAATCATCTCAGTGCAAAGTGTTAGTTATCAATACTAATTATTTAGTAAAGTTATACCAATGAACTGACTGGCATATGTTAATTTCACAGACAGTTTTACTGAGCAAATTTGTAATCTATGTCAGAACCGCATGCTTTAACTACCATGTTGTTCAGACATTTTAAATCTGAAAGCGGGCTTATCTATTTCTAAGACATAAGATTTTGCTCAAGTCAGACATGAATGAAGGAGCCAGTGGAAGACATGATGGGACGGAAAAGCACAGTGCAAATGATCTACTAGGATGCAAGTATGCGGAAACAGTTATATGGGTGATGTAAGTAGAACAAGGCTGCTACGTCATGGAGCGGAGCTACCTGGTATCATTTGCACTGCTGACAGGTTTGGGTTGAGCTGAGTCGCTACCAATGGGAGCGGGGCGACTGACAGCAACGCTGCAATGGTTCCGTGCATCACAAGGGACACTCCGCGTGCTGTGGCAAGAAGAAAAACTTCAGGAAACAGTTTTAAAAAAAAAAATATGTATGGAGTAGAAAGTTTATTTTAAAAAGAAAATTTTGAAATGTGCATAATGAGATCTGATTTTAAAAGTTTTTCAGGTACATAAAGACTTTTATGTGGAATAATTCTGGGTATCAGAAGCTTTGGGGCTATCAGTATGTACAATAATAATAATAATCTTCAAAATAAAAATCTCCAAATCTTTAGAGTAGTACTAGTTTCTGCCAACAGCTAAGCAACTTTCAAAAAAAATGTCAAATGTAGAGTTTGATACCGTGCTGATCTTCTTGAAAAATAAGGTCCTCTCTTTGTGTAAAAATATGCATGGCAAAGTTTATTTTGAAGTTTTTAAAAACTACTTTTGCATTAATTCTCATGTCAGCTCTTTCAAAGGGAAGCAAAACCATCCATTGTTTTAAGCTTCTTCACAGCAGGTTGGTAATGATGCAGAAATGCCACCATATTCGAGAATGCTATATTTTTAAGTTTCATCTGTGCTAAACTACAGAAAGCACTGTCACAGGCATGTACACAGACATTCAAAGTGGGAAGGAAATAAAAGTCTAGTTAATGAGCGGTTTTTACCGAATTAAACTTGTTACATTGAAACATTGTTTTCAGGAAGGACATAGAAATGACTTTGACGTGAGAGAGCATGCACCAATAAAAACTGTAAAATAAAGGGGGCATCGGGCAGGGGGGAGAGGGGAAGAAACTGTCTTGTCCTTAAAAGCACATCCATAAAATCTGGATCACTAGCATGCTAATTTTTCCTACCTGTTTTGCCCTCAACAGGAAGAAAAGGTGTTCCACTTACTGACAAGTCAGCATAGCCAAGAGAGGATAAACCAGTTTAGAACTCTGTACTAATGCTGAATACCTGAAGCCTTCAGGCGTGGGGATGATAAGATGAGGATTTGGTGGATCACTATGGCACCGAGGTACTTTTACAGGACGAGGGTTGTTTCGATGAATAGCTGCAAACATAAAAAAGGTAGCGCATTTACTCAGATGTCAGAAAAACTCTAGTAGGGCCATTTCAAGACACAAAATTAAAACAAAGTCCTATTTTACAGAGTTAAGTGTGAGCTGGCACAGATTTTCTTCTCCTTTAAGAAAAATCCAAATTATTCCAATTTTAAATAAATCAGTTGTATATATATTAATATTATTCATATTAGTGTATCATGTAACTCCTCTGTAAAATAATGAAAATTCTCCAGAGAACTAAAAACTAGCAATTAAAAGATGTGTACTTACTTCACTAAAACCACACCTTCATTATTGCAACTTCACAGATTAAGATGATTTGTTATCTTATTGCAAAATAAATATATTTTATATTAATAATTAAATATTAAATAAATAATAATAATTAAAAAGCAAACAGTGTTATTATGTTTCTTTTGCATCAAAATTAGTTTTCTCAGACAATAACAGAAAGCAAAATGAGCTGGGAAAAAAAAACCCACATATGACATTTTACCCATACTAATGCCCACCATGAGTCTGCCCTAAGGAAGTGGTACAAAGGGACAGGATCAAACCTAAATGAGCCATCATTGTCCTCAAGCCTAGCTCATTCAGTGCCCGTAAGCGCAGTCTGCAGCGTCTTCCCCTTCCCTCAACCCCTCCTTAATTAGCCAGAAAAATATTGTGGCAGTCACATCGCAAGATAGCTGATTGCCCATCAAAACACAAGTCAGTACTTTCTGCCAGGCTAGGTTAATCACAGTGACCTCTCAGTTTCTGCGTTGTTTGCACTACCAGGACAAGTAAAAGGTGCCAGGGCCAGGTGTTGGTTGTCCTGTTATAATTCACAAGGACACTAGCAGAAGACCCAGAAGGCAGAACCTAACCCACCTGGGTGGACACAGGCTGTTTCACAAAGCAAAAAGGCAGGATAAAACACCAGGAGACTCCCAGCTATGTGCCGACAAACTGGATCCCCAGCTTTGGGAAAAGGGGTAAAGATCACAGTCCCTCAACATGGTATGGAAATGGAACTAGGAATTCTTATTTTTCTCCTGGTCATGAGACAGAAAGGGGTATCTGCAATATCTGCAGCCAGGATACAGTTTATGTTTAGTTATGTTTATTTCACATGTATTAAAGTTTCAGCCTGCTGTTCAAGTCTGCGCCATCCGTCTGTGTCACCCCCTCCCTGTGCCTCTGAGCCAAAAGCTGTCAAGCAATTTAGTTTGTGTGATCCGGTGTATCTGCAATAGCATTTACAAGAGTTTCGGTACTTTGGGATTGTCATGCTAGTGATCTACCTAAAATGGGCCTTCCGTTGAACAACAGTATCAAAAGTGAATGTAAAGATTTTACATCACAGTGCAGAACTTGCCTAAAATTTATTTTAGACTATGCTTCTTTCCAAAGGATTAGACTGACTTTTGTTGTGAAAGGTTTCTCAGCTATAAGAATTTCTCATAGAAATTATATCAAAACTGAAACTTTCCTGAAATACTGAAAAACCTCCTCCTGCCTGAGTCAAATTACCTTCCCTTCATGTCTTCTGCCATCAACCCTGTCCAGGAAGTGGACATCAAGAGAAAGAAAAGAAGTCGACGTGGTATTTTGAAAGTTAAACGAGTCAGTGGACTTGGGAGGAGGAAGAGAGAAACAGTGCTGAGAGATACGTAAAAGGGAAACACAGCTGAGGAAACATCCTTTTCTCAAGATAAACAATGAAATATGTTGATTTCACTCTAATGCCGAAGATATTTTTTACACTATGACAAATTTTGTAATATTGGAGAACTATTTACCACAGCTCTATCGTCAAGCCCGCGGGTGTAACTCCTCTGTACCTCCAACATTTTCATATAGAAGTCTGTTAGAAGTGTAAATATCTGCAATGCCACCAGGAAACTTTGGGAAAGGGAGCTGTCACTGCCTCCTTAAAGTTATAATCACTTCTTTACCCAACCTTTAAAAATATCACAATCCTTTTTGCAGAAGATCTGCAAGACTTCACAGGGATTCAAGGACAAAAATCAGAGGAAAGCATCTGTAAAGCTTTTAAATTTCTTGAGTAAAACCACCATGTATTTACACTTTGTCAGGCAATAATGGTTTCACATCAACAATCATTAGAAGTTAAAAATATTTTTATTGGTATTTCTAGCATTTTAAAATTACAATCAAAATTCTGTAACTATAGCAGCAAAGCTCCAGAACAAATGCCAGAAACTTCTGCCTTACCAAGGTACAAACCTGTAACAGGACTGTGAGGTTTTCCAATAACATGGCCAATGCACTCATTCATCAGGGCTTGTAAACTCTAGAAAAGACAAACAGAAAAACTTGTGATATTTTATGTACAAGAGAGTTGATAGTCATATGGTAAAGCTCACAGTAATAAAATGACACTGGTTAAGTATGTTGTCTGTCAAGTAAGAACCCACACACTCTATCAATTATATTATACTTCTGGTTCCACATTAGGGTTTTGACTTTGGTAATTTTTTTTTATTTTTGATTATTTTTTTGTTAAGGTAGAAGTCTTAGTCTTGTCTTGCCTTTTGACCTTGTCAAAATTATGTAACTATAAGAACTGAACAATGATGGTATCATAAAGAACGTTTCATAATATAAAGCTAGAGGAACTTAAAAACATTGTTAATAAAATTAAAAATCAAGCTTGCTGGAAAAAGCTGCAACAACTTCCACTGCCCTTCCTCTCCCCACCCCAAGAAGAAACACCCAAAGAAAACGGGTGAGAGTATGACAGCCTGAATCACAAGAGTAAAGCCTGTAAAATAACAAATATGAAGCACTGCATATTAAAAGAAATCCACTTTCCTTATTTACCCATGAAGTTCGCAAAACTTTCACAAAAGGGTGTTTAATTGTTAAACCACTGAACTGGGGCTCAGGCAACCTGAGCCTAATTAGTGGGTGTACTATTCACTGTGTATGTAACCTTGGACAAGTTATTAAATCTTCCTTCTGGTTCAATTTACTTGTCAGAACACCAGGGATAAAATATGTCTTCACCAGAAAGAATTAAAATTACGGTGCCAGGTACGGTTGTTATGAAGGCCACTTCCATATACCAGTCATTCAGACTAGTCAAAATTTCTTACAGAAATTCAGAAACTTAGTGAAGACCAGGAACTTGAAGCTAGATTAACAAAAAAAAAAAAAATATTTAAAAAATTTAGGAAAAAAAAAATTAGGGAAAAAAAAAAAAAGAAAAAAAAGTGTTTAGTCTGTGACTGGCATATCTTAGCAACCCAGACTGAGCCAGAATCTTAGCTTTAGATCTAGACTGTCCTTCTTCTATGACATCAGGTATTATTTAAATAAGAGAATAGGACTGACATACGCATTTCTAGGTGAAATGCTGTGACTTATGTTAATACAGAAGTCAGATTAATCAAAAGGGTTTCAAGTGATGCTCTCCAAAACTGAAATCCAGTTTAAGAAAGCAAAAGTTCAGAAATGCAGTTAAGGTTTTGGTGTCTCCCCTTTCTCTCCCACTTGTTCAAAGTTTGACTTCACTCCATCTTAAATAACACTGGGTCTGAACTCTCTTCTCTGCACCTGCGAAACCTCTGCCATAAAAACAGTTTTTTTGAAGAAGTGCTGTGATAGACAGTTATCAGTCAACAGAAACAAACTCACGCATGATTGCTTTTTAACTCTCCTTCAAGGTCACAACAAGGTTATCAATTCCATTTTTGGACAAAATTAGCAGTTTATAATGTCAAAGGCCACATTAGATTTTCTGAGCTTCTTTCCTCCTTAGAAGCTTCCCTCTAAATACTGAAGGGATCTCTAGCAAGACAGTATCACTGAAATATACATATATTACTCTTCAAAACACCAGGTGTTTTAGAAACTGTGCCAAAGCAAATAAATAAACTTGAGGGGCTACTTCCTAAAGCTGAAGTATTAGTGTATTTCAAATACAAGCTAAACTCTGTCGTTTAGCCAGACAACCCTTTCCCAACACCACACACATGGGACTTACTTACGTAACTTACTTGAGAACTCAATAAAAATATATGTGAAAAAAGACTAAACTATACAGTTTCTGTATTATGCAAGATTAATGTGGTTGGCATTTCATAACACATTCTTGAAATGAATAAAAATCAGAGGTGCTGACACTCACATTCTGCTATTTTGTGGCAACTGTGCTTTCACTTCTTTGTAGTACTGTACCAAGATCAGAGAAATAAATTCTCAGAATTTTATTTCCACAGGAAAACGGGGAAGGCAGAGCACACAAAAAAGCCAGTTTTAGTCTAATATTTTTTTACATAGTAAAAACAAAAGAAAAATGCTATAAAGTCTGTTTCACGTTGGCACAATTTGAAGAAATACCTTTAAAACAACTGCGATTTTGTATTCATACCCATAAATGAACTCTGGGTGCTAACTAAGCCTCAGAGGCTTATATTCAGAAATTTCTTATGACAACTATAAATTGGAACTCTACAGAAAAGGTGCTGTCAAATTTCCCAAGAGACAAAAGGGACATAGCCTCCCAAGGCAGTACGAGCAACTTGTCAGCAATCCGAAAACACTAATGCAAATGGTCACAAGCATACTTTATTTAGAATCTTACAAACTGAAGAGATATCAACATCATCAGTTATATAGAACAGCAATTGTTTCAGAACAGCATCTGTATTCAGACATAGCTGTATAAAAAATATCCCTGATAAAATATACTAATAACTTCACACGTATTTAGAAATAAACAACAAACAGACTAACTTATTCCATACCAAGAAGTCATCTTCTGGGAGAGCAGAAATAAATGCCGGCTCAATGGCTTGAAGGAAATCAAAGCCTTGAGTTGCCCACCTATCTCACAGAAAAAGAAAAGACAGAAAATTAATTTCTTTTCAGCTAAAGCCATCGTAAAAGTTTCAACAACATCCAAGAACAATAAATGGCAGTTACTTATCTGGAAAGTATGATAAAATCTTTGTAAGAAAATTGATTAATATGTAAGAGGTAATATATTTAGCTTGTGTTAATATTTGCCCAGTTATATTCACATAAAGTCTGATTTTAGCAAAGACACTGCCAAATAAAGTGAGCAGGCCATGCTATATATCTCCACTCTCATATGTGCCATCTTCAGGAACAGTATCATCAATTCATTCATAATATGTTGGCAACAAGCCAATCTACTATGTCCCCTGCCTAAATTTTCCCTTCTGAAACAAGATCGAAAGAGTACTAATGATTTCATGACTATCTGATCAGCAGCATCTGGGCATCACTGGTTACAGGGCCTAGATTGGTAAAGTAAAACAAATAAGTAACTTGGCTAGAGAGAGTTGTGTCTTCAGCCACTTGCTCTCCCCCCACTGCCTCCTTTTAGACCTACTAGAATTAGCAGCTGCAACCTACAAAATGCAAGTAGAATCACAGGATATCCTGAGTTGGAAGGGACCCGCGAGGATCGTCGGAGTCCAACTCCTGACTCCACACAGGGCAACCTGAAAGTTAAACCGTACATCTAAGAGCATTGTCCAAATGCTTCTCGAACACCGACAGGCCCGGGGCCATGACCACTTCCCTGGGGAGCTCGTTACAGTGCTTGACCACCCTCTCAGTGAAGAACTTTTTCCTAACATCCAGTCTGAACTTCCCCTAACACAGCTTTAAGCCATTCCCTCACATCCTATCAGCAGACACCAGAGAGATGAGATCAGCACCTCCCTCTCCACTGCCCTTCATGAGGAAATTGTAAACAGCAATGAGGCCAGCCCTCAGGCTCCTCTTCTCCAAGCTGAGCAAACCTAGTATTCTCAGCCACTCCTCATAAGTCCTGCCTTCTAGTCCTTTTGCCATCTTCGTTGCCCTCCTCTAGACACATTGTAATATTTTTACATCCTTATACTCTGGAGGCCGGAAGCACATGCAGTACTCAAGGTGAGGCTGCACCCATGCTAAATATGGTGGGACAATCACTTCTTTCAACTATCCTGCGCCTAACGCACCCCTTTTCGCCGCCAGGGCACACTGTTGACTCACATATTGCTTACCATCAACCAGAACCCCGAGATCCCTTTCCCCAGGGCTACACTCCAACCTCTTGGCCCACGACCTATACATATACCCAGGATTACACCACCCCAGGTGTAAAATCTGGCATTTGTCCTTGTTAAATTTCATAAGGCTGGTGATTGCCCAGCACTCAATCTATCAAGATCTCTCTGTAAGGCCTCTTTACCCTCAAGGGAACCAACAGCTCCTCCTAATTTAGTATCGTTGGCAAACTTAGTATGTACTCAACTCCTGTGTCCAGATCATTGATAAAAACATTGAAGAGAACTGGCCCTAAAATTGAGCCCTGGGGAACACCCTAATGACTGGCCACCAGCCAGATGTTACCCCATTTACTTCAACTCTTTGAGCCCAACTCTTCAGCCAGCTGTTCACCCATCCTATTATGCACATCTAGCCATATGCTGGGCAGTTTGTCCAGAAGGATATTGAGAGAGATAGTGTCAAAACCTTTGCTAAAATAATAATTAAAAAAAAAAAAAAAAAAAACCACACACACACAAAAAACCAAAACCAAAACCAAAACCCAAAAAACCAAACAACCACATCCACTGCCTTCTCTTTGTCCACCAGGTGGGTAACCTTGTCATAAAAGGATATTTAGTTAGTAAGGCATGGCTTGCCCTCCATAAACCCATGTTGACCTTGACCGATGACTATGCTGTCTCTAAAGTGTTTTTCAATAACTCCCAGAATAATCTCCATAATTTTACCAGAAACTGAAGTGAGACTGACAGGCCTATAATTACCACGGTCTTTTTTCTTGCCCTTCTTGAAAACTGGAGTAACATTTGCTAGCTTCTAGTCAAGGGGAACCTCTTCAGATTCCCAAGGCCATTGACAAATAACTGAGAGAGGTCTTGCAATAACATCGGCCAACTTCTTCAATACCTTGGAATGAATTCCGTCAGGCCCCATAGACCTGTGTGCATTCCATTGCAGCACCAAATCTTCTACAAGATGAAAGTTAGCTGGGAGCTTATCACTCCCCTAGTCATGGTCCTCCAATCCAGGGCTCCAAGGGTCGCAGGGCCCCATCATTTGTGTTCAAGACAGAGGCAAAGAAGGCATTAAATGTCTGTGCTTTATCTTCTTCCCTATTTGTGAGGTGACCAATCTCATCAAGTAATGGACCTCCTTTTGCCGTTAACGTACTTAAAAAGGCTTTTTAAGTTGTTTTGGTTTTTGGGGAGGTTTTTTTGTTTCCTTTTAAGATTAGCACACCAAGCTAACTAGCCTATCCACACACGGTTCAGCCTACCTACTCTTTCCTTGTCTTCCAGCAAGCAGAACAAACCACCTCCAGGACAGACTGATCAGCCCTATACTTTAAGGAAAGAAAACTGTCACTGATGTGTAATCTGCTAGCACAGATCAATATAAGGCACCTACTTTAATACAGAAGAGTTCTAAGTTTCTGATATACCAGCTGGAAAATGCTGCAAAACCACCTAAATAAATCAAGTAATGGTATCATTCTGCTTGGGCCAGTTTCCCAGTTCCTGTTTACATCCTCAAAGTGACGTAACTTTGTAACTTCTGTCATTAGTGCCCAGCAGGACAGTTTCATAGCACCAACTCTAAGCACAATTTGAGAGACCACTGGGCACAACGTTACTGCCAACTGAATGAAAATACTTTGGGCTACAACAAAAAACATCCACAAATGCATCCATTACTGCAATCACAAAACTGAAGAATTTTCACCAGAGTGGAAACACTTCTTCCTCATCTGTGGGCCATACTTTAGATACTTTCAGAAAGGACTAAGAGAATGACTTCTACAGGAGGCTAAAGCTTCCATACGTACATGATTTCTGCAACTGGCACAAAACAATACTCCTTTCTCTGTAGAATACCCAGAGAATGACTGTTACATATTCTGCCATCTTTATTGACTCCTAATCACATAGCACTTTTGTACCAACCTAACAACCCTTATCTAAAGCCTTTCGATTGTCTGGGTCCAACATTCTCCACTTTTTCTTCCCATTTCCTGTCAGCTAACATGAGGCACAATGTTCCACAAAATCTTCCGCTAAGCAGTTGTTCATTTGGCTTTATGCATTAACTATTCAAATTTACTTTCAAAAGTTAATAGCCAGAAGCATCAACAGTTCAAAAGAACTACTACTAAGCAATAAAGCATTATGCACAGCATAAAAAGTCCTGCATGGTATTTAAACACAAACTACTGTGGCAGTAACAAGTTGGCTGTTACCTGGGTCGTGTGCCTCGGCCACTCTCACATTTTGTTAGCACGTAATTCATCCATTTTCTGGCAAAGCTGATATATTTGTCTCCAATTTTCTGCCTGAATTCTCCAGACATCAGACGAACAACTTCTTTATGGTACTGTAAGAAACTAAAGATTACTTTTCACATATTAGTAAGAACAACAAAAATACCATTTGCAATATCCACTGGAGTATTTCCAAGCTCACAAAACTCTACAGTATGGTAACAGTCACATCCGATTCTTAGGCAAAATGCTTTTATGTAAGCAGTTGCATATTTATAGAAAAAAAATAATGAAAAAGTATATGATACAAAACGTGTTATAGTGAGAGGCAGCACTTGAGCCATATTGCATCCTTATGTGTATATGTGCATGTGCTGATGTTTAACAGTGTACACATCATTTAAGAAACATCCAAAATAAATGCTCAGTTCTGTAAACAGAGATTGAACTGCAAAGTAGTTTATTTTTGGTTATATTGCAGGTAAGACTAGGGGAAAAAGGAGTTATGTAAGTACATTTCAAAAATTAAACAGAAATACCAGCTGTTTTTTAGAAGACTATCCTTAGAAGTACATTAGGGTATGTCATGGTTTTAGCTGGGATAGTTAATTTTCTTCACCGTAGCTGGTGTAGTGCTGCGTTTTGGACTTAATATGAAAATAATGTTGATAACACACTGATGTTTTAGTTGTTGCTGGGTAGTGCTTACACTAGTCAAGGACTTTTCCAGCTTCCCATGCTCTGCCAGGTGCACAAGAAGCCGGGAGGGGAGGGGGCACAGCCAGGAGAGCTTATCCAAACTGGCCAAAGGGTATTCCATATCATGTGACGTCATGCCCAGTATATTAACTGGGGGGAGTTGGCTGGGGGAAGCAGCGATTGCGGCTCGGGGACTGGCAGTGTCGGTCAGCGGGTGGTGAGTGGTTGCAGCACTTGTTGTTTGTTTTTTTTTCTTTCTTCCGAGTTTTCATCTCTCTCTCTCTATTTTCCTTTTCATTATATTATTATTATTATTATTATATTATGGCTGTTTTATTTTAATTATTAAACTGTTTCTTACCCACGAGTTTTCTTACTTTCGCTCTTCTGATTCTCCCCCTTCCCACAGGGGTGGGGGGAGTGAACGAGCGGCTGTGTGGTGCTTAGTTGCTGACTGGGGCTAAACCACAACAGGGTATGATACAATTTGAAAAAATTTTACAAAGCTCACAGGAATCAAATAGTGAAACAGTATACTAAAAGCATCTGAACATGACATTTCCTCATCAGCACTCTAACGAAGGCACTCAAAAGCCATATTCACTGCATCAAAGAACTACCATAAACTTTGAAAAAATGGCTCATATTACAGTAACATGCTATTCTAGGCTGAAAAACTGTGCGAAGCCAAGTTACACAAAGACATTCAATATCAAAGTGTATTTCTGATTTCATCTAAAATGCTGCCAAATAGCAAAGCCTACAAGACTACACCTGAATTCATCAAGTTTTTAAAGCTTTTTAGAATTCCAGGGATTGCTAATTGGAGTCTGAATTTAATAGATCTATCTGTTCTTTTTCAATCATTTTCACATAAGACTTCTGCAGCAACACATATCTTTTATGATGTTCTGCTAGAACTCTTCATATTTCCACAGAGTTATAGTTACCTTATTTGAACCAATACAAAACCAGACATTTCAACTGTTTTTTACCACAACTACAAAAGAAATGTGCCATTACGTCCTTACCTCAAACCCAAAATTATAACCCTGAATCATGGCTTCCCGGTAGTATTGCTGCAAAGTGGCAGATTCAGATTCATCAACTTCAGCATCAAACTCAGATGTGAACATGTGATCAACTCTATCAATGGCACTGCTTATCTTATTGCATAGCTGTAATGCATCACTCTGAGTAACAACAACAAAGAGGGACGGGTGGGGGCATCAAATTATTATTTATATTCTACAGTTGACAAGACTAATGCAAACATGAATCTAACAATTATATTATTTTAAATTGAAATGTACTTTAATGCCATCACAATTCATTCAGTCTTGGAGAAGCAAACATTTTCCAGCAGTTGCACTAAGCACGTCTTATAATTAACTGAAGTATTATAATTAAGTTTGTTTGCTTGAGTGAGATTAACTTTTAAAAATAAAGACGGGGCGGGGGGGGGGGGGGGGGGGGGGGTACCCAGAACAAAAACCCGAACAAAAAACACCCAACAAAAATCAGACAGACAAGAATAGAAAAAGTGAGTTTTATGATCTCTAATGTGACCAAGCCTTTGGTTGTATTTTCACCCTGGTATGTGGATACAGCTTCCACTGAACTCAGGGGGAAATACAGGGACCTGATATTGCAACTTCAGCCTAACAAATCTGTGCTTTTCTGGGTCCACCAAAAAACAAACAAACAAAAAAAAAAAAACCCACCAAAGAAAACCCTCATCCAACAAAAAACCCCCCCACAACAACAAAAAAAATCCACAACAAAACCAAGAGCAAAAAACCAGAGAGAGACCTACCCACTTTTACATCACAAAGCAGCCATCTTCTCCAAATATGGGAAAAAAAGAGAGTTGTTTCTTGCAGATCATGGATTTTGATAGAATTTGTTTTTATGAAATCAAACACCTTCTTTCAATTCAATAGTGGTCTCATATGAAGATGTATTTATTCTGTTGCTATTAATATTTCCATTGCATTATGGACTTACTTCCCACTTAACCAGTGCAAAAGTGATTACACCAGTATCGCTCAAAAATACACTCATAAATCCTTTGCAAAAACAGAATGAAAATTGTACTGAAAGTCCATAAAGTTTGCATAAATTACAACTGCAGAATATGTCATTAGCATTGCAATCAAGTCTCCTTACATGTTTTTAGTTATCAGTGAGCAAAGCACCATCAATTTTGACTGAGATAATTTCGAAAACTGCTTACCTTTAGCTGTTGTAGAGCTTTGGCGATGACTGGTTGGCTGGATGTCTGTTCCTGGTGCAGAGATATGAGCCCTTCAATAGACTGCTGGAAAGCTTTTCTCTGACTCACAAGGTGGGCAGATTGTATGACTACAAGGAGGAGGTTATCAACCTAGGAATACAAGATACCACTAGTTCTTATAAACAAAATCCTCTCTATAAAAACATGTCCCATATCAGCAAATTCCAACGAGTTATTTTTTTTTTAGTTCTAGAATGCGAAAGACCTTGTCACTATTCATGAAAATCTTCAACACAGAAAAGCTTGATGCTGGCAACTGAACTTGATAAACTCTCATCTTATGAGCAGAGCTCTGTAAGGGCAAATGCCACAGCAAGTTTTCAAGGGGAATATACTCCTATTCACTTCTGGAATGGTTTGGGAAATACTGTGTTAAAATTATCTTCAGAACAGTTATTCACAGAAAGGCAGCATCTAAGCAAAATAATTATATTTTCTCAAAGCAGATGGAGGTAACAATCATCACATAAATAAGCAGGCTTTATCCAAGTAATGCAACACACTTCAGGACAAAAACCTACTATTGAACAGGGAAAGCCATAGATTTACCACACAGTATTTTCTGAAATTTTAAAAATTATTAAAATGTAAGAATATGTTTTGGAAACCAGAGGTCTGATATTGCAGAAGTCTATAAAAGTACACAGTCACAGATGGTGTTGCCTTTGCTGTGGCACTATGAGTCACATACTAAGCTCTGTTGATTTCAAACTACAAACAATGCATCTGCAACAAGTTACTCACAAAACAAGAACTACTTCATCCAGATTTTCAATACCTCATCCCCAAAGAATATTTTCGTGCTCAAAATTCTTTATATGTTGATGGGATTCTTCTAGCTTATGAATATTTTTTAAATAACACCTCACATTTTCTCTAGTTTGCAATCAGAACATGTTTTTAAAAACACAAGACACAATCTTTCTGAAGGACTTTTTATTGCCTAACCTTTCAATATTGGATTTTAAAAAATTAATAAAAGTGTTATACACATACACATATAAATACATACACAAACACACAGTGGTTTATGTGCACTTACATACGTCAGATAGAATATCATTTGCAAACCAAATTCTGACTTTTGCTACTTTCATTTTCTGAATGAAATGCTAACTTCGACAGAAGTCCAATGAAATTCTAAGCACTTAATCAAAGGCGATTTTTTTACTGTTCAGTCTGGAAGAAGTAACGTGCTTGCATGATAAAAATAGCAGTATGTATAGGAGTGACTTTTTCAACTGCCTGTAATTGCTAGAGCCCTCTGAATGCTAGAGGCCCGGCACAGTGACATGGAAAGTCACTGTTCATGGACAGTAGAGCCCATTTATGGTAGGGATCCAAGGAACTGCATGACATACCAAAAGGAAAATTCACTTAGCTTAACATAAGAATATGAGAACAGGAGGGGCTGGGAGCTGCAGCTGGCTCAGTTGCTAGAGCACAGCAGAACTGCTGGCAGGGAACCCCTGTTGGCTTGGGAGAAAGGAAAGTATGACTGGGAAGATTTCTTCCTGCAGAACTGTTGAACATCCAGTAGCTTCCACAGAAATTTAACTTTAAATGTCACAATTCATCTAAGATCAAAAGTAACTGGTTTCATGCCTCAGTGTGTGGAAAGCACACAACCCACCACACATTCTTGGAGACTGGTGACTTCTTAATAAAATGTACAATTTTCAAGTCCTATTCACACTTCTGATAATGAACACCCAACTAGATAGTGAAAGTATCTCTTTATTATAAAAGTCCAACCCTGAAAAATGCATATTGTAGAGATTAATCTTTCTAAGAAATGCCAAAATCCATTGAATTTAATACTTGCATTAACACAACTAAGAAACAGGCCTATCCTTGAATTTAACTTTTTATTATCTAAAAAAGGACACATGCCTCACTTAAATTACTGTGGTTAATCTGAAAGGATAAGCATTCATAGAAGTGTGGAGATCAAATAAACAGGATAAAAAAAAAACCCAAAACCCACCTGCATGGTGCGCAGTGTATCAACAGTTTCTACCTGTGGCACTACTTTGACCGGCTGACCCTCCCATGCACTCCAGCTGTCATCTAATTCATGGTCTTTATCACTGTGTTTGGTCATTAGTAAATAGGCCTCATATGCAACCTCATCTGAATCCTTTGAGCAGTCCTTTCCAGCAGCTGCATTGAGGAGCTGCAAAATCACAGATTTTTCCCCTGCAATACTATTTGGTACAAATACTTGTAAACTCTCGAGTCCAGGAATTTGTACCTGTAGAAAAAAATAAAAATATACTGAATAAGTGAATCTCACTGTCTTGTATGATACATAAAATAGATATATGTCATCTCATTTAATCAACAGGGGGAATTTCCATCTTAAACATCTGTACAATATACATACTAAAACAATACATTCAGACATTTTTGCCCTAACAGTCAAAATGCATTATAAGAAATCATTTGTCTTGAAATCTGCTAGATCCCTAACTTTCAATGACATCTTTCCTTGCACCTTTAATTGATCCTCCTACATATTCTCCTAAAGGAATCTTGTTACAAAGTCCTATTTCACGTATATACTATATATGCGTGTATATGTATAAAACATGTATACACATATTTAAAAAATTAGTCAATACTAATTTAAGATTTATGAAGCACACATTTTAAAGACTCGAATATTAAAAGAAGAACAATTCCTTCAGGATCTCTAAGAATCCACATAACATGTCTCAGTGGCTACAAAAAGATAAAAGTAAGCAAAAATATGGCTAACAAAATATCAGTTATTCTTTTACTATTCATGAGTGATTAATTAAGTCCAATAAAAGTGTTCTCTTTTAATAAAACACTACTTATACTACTTAAAAACTACTTCTGCATTATGCCTGTCACATTGGTAACAATACTTTAACCAAGTCAGGCATCAAATCGCTGTGAAAACAGTAAAATAGTTGATACCTGTGATTTGACTTAAGGTAACTGACTTACAGTGAAGTTTAATTCTCTTTTCAGAGTTTGATGTCATCAAGCTAAGACAAAACACTGCACTCAACATTTTTATTATTAAGCAGCCATATTTTATAATTAAAAATATTAAAATCTATAGGTCAATGTAAAAACTAGATGGTTGTCACTGAAAGCTAAACAAATGAGCATCTGATTGAAATGGCTGTTGAAAAATTAAACTCCCTATATGATGTTAGAGGGCCAATATATGAAGTGTTAACCATCAAAACGTGTGTCATTTTGAGTGGTGAAAAAAAGGGGAGAGGTAATACATAAAGAGGAATAAATCTTCAGACCCAAATAATCTATCTTGATTATTTAACTGTGATTCTGTGATTCTTCAAACTCAAGATTCAATTTTTTCTTCAAAACGTGCATAAAAACAATGATACTACCTTTAACTAAAAGGTCTACCAAGTTTAATATTGTGTCTTAAAGCAGCCAAGAGTGGATACCTGGGGTAAAATATTTCTGAAGAGTAAACACGTACTGATTTCCCTGACTATTCTCCCACTCTTAAACAATTCACAGACCAGGGTCCTGCTGAGCCAGATGTTTCATCCATGTATTTAACAACCCTTTACGAAATTCTCTCCTATGAACTTGTCAGTCTCCCCTTGAACCAATTTCTACTTTTAGCAATCATTTACATAAATCTAACAAGAATTCTGTCGTGCAAAAGTTATATATAATTCCCAATTGTGAATTATATATAGTAAATGTATGGAAGGACAAAAAAGAACAGCAGATCCAAATAAATTTAATCTGTTGAAGGAATTGATTTACTTAAATTCAAACTATAATAAAGACTTGTGGACCTAGGAATTTGCAAGGAATAAAATGCAAAACCATAGATGTGGGAATTTATAGCACAGTAAATATCAGGCACCGAGTGTTTAACCTACTTTTGCTGTATAACAGTTTTCTAGTAACAGTTATTCTGGAACAGAACACAGTCCCTGCATTTCTCACATCCTTAATATTCTAAAGGAAGCTTGCTAGAGCAGACTCTGCTATAATATCGCTGCTTTATAAAAGCACACAAAACTCAGGTCCATAGTCTGAGATTATCTGCTTAAACATGTCCATTTACTGATGTATCCGTTTACCTCAAACTTTAAAGAATTTTTTTCGTAACACTCCCTACTAAGTGTTATTACTCCCCTCTCACAAACGAGTAAGTACTATTGAAGCAAAATGGCATTTCCTAGGTCACAAAGAGAATCCTTGGGAACACAAGGAATTAAGACACTGATTTCCCAGAATCTAGACTAACATTCTCACTGACAGAAACACAGGTACAGAAAATAATTTGACTGCCACAATTCAATATTAAATACTTGATATTTTAAATGTTGAGATACAGATGCCACATTAAAAAAAATGAAAGTACGTCAATAAATATCCTTTGACATTTTGCTTATCATCTCCACTCTACTTTCATGTCTCTAAATTGAATTTACCTTCACATACTCTTTTGTTTTCAGAGCGTTCAGAAGATCTCGCACAGGGGCTGACAATGCAAATTCTGCTGCTATTTCAAGGTCCTACAAGTAATGACAAAACAAAAGAATATGCTTTCAGACTAAATTTCTTTAAAGCATATAAGTAAGATGAGACTCTACTGTTAACTTACCTTCCTCAGCATTTTAGCAAAACCAAGAGCTTTGGAGGCCCTTTCTCTAGCTTCATGAAACAGTTCTTTGAGTGCTCGGCTGGTCTCTATAACAGACCTCCTGAAACATTGATAAGAATGAAGTGACAATGTTTTAATAAATCATACTGCATTTTTATACCTATTAGACAATAAGAATTATTTACATATATTCCAATAGAAAAAGCATAGAAAATATAAATATTTTCAAGCAGCTGACTGAAATAAATTGAACTTGCGCAGGAACATTTTTGATAAGGATATAAAAAAATCAAATTTAAAGAATAAACAATCTCTCATACCCTGAACTAAAAAGAAGCTTACTAGGCTTCAAACAAACAAAATGATGGTTCATTACTACTGCATACAGAAATATCAGCAATAAAGTTTACTGAGTCTTACATTTACGAAGTTTTTATTCTAAGAAATAAAATGCAGTATGTACCTGTCAGGGGTATAGAAACATGGCTAAGTGTGTTTATTATTATTAAGCCAAAGGGCTTAATACCTGATTTCATCTGATGCAGTACTGTCATCGGCACTGGCCCAAAATTCATCACAACTGTCCTGTAGTCCAGAATCTAAAAATATTCCCGTAGATTTCAGCAGCATTCCTGCAATATCACTGTAGCAACAGAAATGGTGGAACTTCAGAGTCTTATTCAGGTAGCATGGCACCTTAAACTTCTTCCTACTCTGTCCAACGCGAGAGTGCCGCATTGCCAAGTCTGCCTGCAGAAACAAGCCGCATCTTGGGGGCCCTCAGTTACTCTATGTGCACAGGGCTAGCAGGATCGGGGACTTTCATAGAAGCAGTGATTCCTGTTATAGCTAGACTAAGAGAAATCTGCACTTACTGCATCCTATAGATACAGTCATAATCCACAAATTCACAAAGACTACCAACTGCTTACCGAGGCCTCAAGAAGCCCAATCTGGGAACCCTGAACAAGTGCTGACTCGAATACCTATCCGGTACAAATCAACACCATAAGCAGAGTCATTAAATAAAACCTACCAGAATAGTTTTCCAGCTTGAGCTTCACCTCCTCTTATATAAGGAGTTATTTCTTTGGTGAAATTCCATTCTTCCTCCAACAGATTTTTTAAACTATGAGACGCTTGAGGTAACTGCTGTAGCATTTGGATCCAGCTTCGCATATAATCAAAGTAAACCTGTACATGGAAAGAGATAATTTAAACAGAAAATGTTACACAGCATGTAACTAAGGACTATAGCTTCTCAAATCAACAAACAATCTCAATATTATACAATTTGTAGAAAATATTTCTACAACGTTTTTTGTTTGCTATTGTCATGGTTTAGCCCCAGTCAGCAACTAAGCACCACCCAGCCGCTCGCTCACTCCCCCCACCCCTGTGGGAAGGGGGAGAATCAGAAGAGTGAAAGCAAGAAGACTCGTGGATTGAGATAAGAACAGTTTAATAATTAAAATAAAATAGTGATAGTAGTAATGGTAATTACAACAATGATGACTATGATGATGATGATAACAATAATAATGATAATGATAAAAAAATAATGAGAGAGAGAAATGAAACCTGGGGAAAAGAGGGAAAAGGAAAAAAAAACACAAGCGCTGCAACCGCTCACCACCCGCTGACCGACACTGCCAGTCCCCGAGCCGCAATCGCTGCTTCCCCCAGCCAACTCCCCCCAGTTAATATACTGGGCATGACGTCACATGATATGGAATACCCTTTGGCCAGTTTGGATAAGCTCTCCTGGCTGTGCCCCCTCCCCTCCCGGCTTCTTGTGCACCTGGCAGAGCATGGGAAGCTGGAAAAGTCCTTGACTAGTGTAAGCACTACCCAGCAACAACTAAAACATCAGTGTGTTATCAACATTATTTTCATATTAAGTCCAAAATGCAGCACTACACCAGCTACGGTGAAGAAAATTAACTGTCCCAGCTAAAACCATGACAGCTATGACTGAAAATGAGCTACATGTTTCCAAACAAAAGGTGCAATTTATGGCTCGGGAAGTAAAAAGTGTTACTGAAGTATTAAACACTATGTCTCTATGATACTTTTCTGAAAATATTGACAGTATCACTACCTTGCTTGCTATGCCGCTATTCACCATTGTATCAGTGAATATCCAAAATGGCCAGAATTTTTAAAGCTGAACTACTGAAAAACATTTTCTAAATCTTTTATTAACTGGACTACTCCAAAAGGTTTTATCTGAACATATATCCTCATGGATATGGATAAGTGCAGTGAACAGGCTTCTCTGATTCTACATTATACCTTGTGTTCCTTTATATCAAAGTCTTATCTCTCACCTTTATTTAATTATTATTGTTTTAAACCAACATAAAAATCCAGGTAAGTAAAATTCCTCTTTGAACATCTGCCCTTCAGGATCATACTGAATGCAAAAAATTAGCTGCAATTTGTTTTAGTTCAATAATCCATAACATCAAGCAATGTCCCTCCTTAGAAATTGTTAAGACACTTCCTACTGGTTTCAGGTATTTTCAGACCACACTGTAATAGTGCCAAGATGATAGAATCATAGAATGATTTGGGCTGGAAGGGGCCTTAAAGATCATCTAGTTCCAACCCCCCTGCCATGGGCAGGGACACCTTCCACTAGACCAGGCTGCCCAAAGCCCCATCCAGCCTGGCCTTGAACACTGCCAGGGATGGGGCATCCACAGCTTCTCTGGGCAACCTGTTCCAGTGCCTCACCACCCTCAGAGTGAAGCACTTCTTCCTTATATCTAATCTAAATGTACCCTCTTTCAGTTCAAAGCCATTACCCCTTGTCCTATCCCTACATGCCCTTGTAAAAAGTCCCTCTCCAGCTTTGTTGTAGGCCCCCTTCAGGTACTGAAAGGCTGCTATAAGGTCTCCCCGGAGCCTTCTCTTCTCCAGGCTGAACAACCCCAACTCTCTCAGCCTGTCATCATGGGAGAGATGCTCCAGCCCTCTGATCATCTTTGTGGCCCTCCTCTGCACTTGCTCCAACAGGTCCATGTCCTCCTTATGTTGGGGGCCTCAGAGCTGAATGCAGTACTCCAGGTGGGGTCTCAGGAGCGTGGAGTAGACATGGAAAACCTTAAACCTCTGCTCTGGGTTAGGTAGGTACTGTGTTCTGATAGTCTCAGGCTGTAGCCCCATTCTTGACTTTATTTAATTCACCTTTCATTCTCAGCCTAATTCCTCTTCCAGTACTCTTCTTAGCTACCTTGCCTGCCTAAACAAAGAGTCCACAGGAAGAAAACAAAGAGTAAGTTCCACCCCACACCCTCATTACTCCTGTTTTAGCCTTCTGTTTTCGTAAAAGTTTTCCCTATCCCTATTTTCAGTCCAGATCATCTCTTCAGCTCTCTTTGCGCAGCTGTCCTAATCTTCTGACAATCTTGATCATTAATCCAATTTTTCTCCCCTGCTGCTGGCGCTACAGTAACCTGCAACTCTGAATAGGCACAAACTGCGATTCTTTGAAGTCTGATATATTTATTATTTACACAGTCTTGTTACCACCCTTTTCAAGACCCACAAAAAAGCAAAATACTTATACAATTAAAACTGCTGCCAAAGTTCAAGCTCTTGCCTCAAAGCACCAAAACGTTTCAGCTACCTAAAAACACACCCAAACAGGTAAGGAATTTCAAAATGGACAAGCTGAACTATTTTCCTTTCATCTAGTCAGGTCATTTCTGCTGGAAGATTGTAGAAATTTCAAATGGAGATGAAGGCAGGCACGCAGCATCAGAAACTTCAGGTAAAACATTATATTTTCACCACTGCAGGCAACGAAAGCACGTAATAGGAAAATCCATGGGTACTCAACAACAGATGTTACCAACAGCTCTGCGGACAAAACACTAGTGATGAGGTACTGAAGTGTATCTTGGGCTTTTTTTTCCGCCAGAATAGTGAGAACAAAGCTCAAACAACTCACAAAAGAATAAAAATCAGTCACAAAGGGAACAGTAATTTAAACTAAATTTACTAAAGAATATTTCATTTAATATCTTTCAGAGGCCAAGCATTTGTCTTGAATACACTTCTTTGTGTTTAACTTATTGCAATAATGAATACACATTAAAAGTAAGGTATCATTCAAGGATGAATGCAATAAAAGGATATTAAGACATGATGTTAGTCAAACAATTTTTTTTTTTTTATTCAATACTAAAAGGTTATTAAAAGTTTAGTTTAAATGTATGGAATTTACAGTTCTATTTATGAACCATTTTATTGTTAATACAGGCATTTTACAAGTATACTGTACCACAGTCCAGTAAACAAAAATCAGCATTGCTAAAATCACTGCTAAAACATCAATGGCTACTGTGTTACCTTTACAAATCCATTAAACCAATAAAATTACATTGAAGTAGCACAACAACAAAGAAATTAGCAAGACCTATACCCAACAGAGACAACAGATTTCTATTAGCAGTTTTCAGATTAATACACTTACTAGAACTCCAAATATTTTCTCCTTTTTGGAGCTTACCATTAACATTTTATGCAGGTCCTCTTCAAAAGAATCAATGTTGCAATTAATCGTTTGTAAGTCATCTAACACCTCCCGTAACATAAACTGGTAATATTGCTTCATTAACAGGCCACCCTTCAGAACCTCTTTACACTCTCTCACTAGCTGCAAGAGAAAAACCCAAAAACTGCCATCAGTCAAGACATTACTCTTAATTTCTCCCTGGTAACTGAAAGCTTAATTTGACGGTCCAGTTTGTCTAAATATGTTAGTTAATCACTACATAATTTCTACAGTTTTTAGAAATGCATACAGTCGCTCTACATGTCTGCAGGAAAGATATGACTAGTTTTCCAGGATTATTTAATTGCCATCATGCCATTTGCCACATAACTGTAAATGGAGATGGTGGCAGATGTTTCAGGCTTCATTCCCTGCACAGGGCCACAGCAAGCAACTTACTGGATAGTTAAAAGGTTCAGAAGCGGCCAAGAGGGCTCACAAGCATCAAATCACCAGTTAAATGGAAGCAAGTCAGAAATAATATGCAACGTGTTTGACAGATGCTTAGAGACCTATGAGAAGTGTTTTACTACAGGAGATTCATTGTCAATCTGCTGGTCAGGTGTCCACAACTCTAAAACCCATACCAGACCCGAAAACCGTTGGTGTTTCTTTTGTTGTTTCCCTCGGCACAGCTAACATGAGAAGAGTTATCTTTTCACCCGGAGAAGTGGTCACTTTAGGCCAAACAGCTGTCACCCCTCTCTGAAAGCTTACAGCTTTTATTTATTTGAAGAAACATGCAGAACCACAGACACAGGAGTACACAAACAGCAAGAACAGTTTCAAACCTACACTAACAAATGCCTTTCTTTCAGAAGTCCCTCCAGTGCTGTGTATTCTTCTGAAATTATTATCAGTCTCCGGGTCTGACAACCCCTGACCTTTTCTGATCAACAACTTCATTAAATCAAGAGTCTTAAGAGGAAGAGAGGGGTTCATCTGGAGGGTCAGAGGGAATGAAATTGTTGGTTGGTTAATCTGCTTTTTAAAATCTTGTATAATGGCTATCCTGGCAAAATAATATATCAATATAGTGGACTCAGTGCATAAGAAATTACAATGGCATGAAAGCAAAAAACATACAATAACATTATTAAGTCCTTGGAATCTTTTATAGGCCAGAACACATTACACTGTGCTCCCCCGCGTGCAGGGGAAACAAGGGTAATATTCTGAAATCTGTAATTTAGAATTTACCAATAGTTAGGTGAAAAAGGAAAAAAAATAGTATTTTTTTCTATAAAGGCTGAAATCCAAAAATTACACATTTATATCCCTAACATGTCATATATTTAAAAATGAATGTGCATTCTGCACTCTCCACTCAATCACATTCAGTGTACTCTGTGTTAACCTACTGGGTTTTTTTGCCCTTGGATCCACAAAGAAAAACATAACTTGTTCAAAGAATTTAAAATTGGTATTTAACTACCTGTTATTCACAAAGACAGCTGGGACTTGGCAACATCACTTATCCATAAAACTTTACTACATAGTACGGCGTATCTTACAGATACAAGCAAAATTCACTTCTATAACTTGCAAAGAGTAATATTGTCTATTCCAAAATAAAAATACTCTCAAAACTTCATTAAAAATAGAGATTTTTGTCTACATAATACTGCTATACAGTGATGTGTAGTGCTATTGAATAACAGCATATAGGATTTACAGAAAACCCTGTAGTGCTAATTTTAAGTGCCAACTTTTGGAACTGAATCTCACAAGGCAATAGGCAAACAAAAAATATATTCTACAATGAGCACACTAAAGAATGGGTGTATATATATAACTATACCCAATACATAAAACCTGATCAAGCAGAACACAGTAACTAGTCAGTACACTGCGGCCCTGCTCCACATGGTGTCAGTCACTTACGAGAAACCCGGTAGGTATGACTTTTCCCTTTTCAACTAGGTCAGACTACCTTAGAGTTAATGTATGCCACATGACAATAACAGACCATAAGCAGTCTGCACAAAATGTTGATGGCTGACATAAGGACTGTTGACCCAAAAATTCCAGGAGGTACCACGAGCTGTTAAGATCATCTAGACAGAGTGCTGATCGTCAGATACGGTTTTCCCCAAACACACATCTTTTAGCTAGCTTCCTCTTTAATCATTAAAATGTGTTCTAATACTACCTAGTTAACAGGTGTGTGGATAACAGAATTGGTAATTAAGAAATCAGCACCTCCATCAACATACAATATGCTATTGTGCTTCTAGTTATAGACTTAAATGGGTGTTGATGAAGATGAAATTACTTATTTGTAAATTGCATTTTGCTATTACAGTATCCTATAATCTGGAACTAAAAATCTTCTAGCAGTATTGACCTGATTTCCCCACTGATTTTTGCAAAGAAGAAGCTTTTATGAAGCAACAGTATCATCTACTACCTTTCTGAAGATACAAACTGGTATGAAAGATGCAGACAGATCTGATAGTTTTTTTGCAGAAGATCATGGTGCTGTAAGACACTTAACACAGGTTATACCAGACAAACAGTGCCTAATTTAACCACCTAACAGAAATAACCTATGTGCACATGCACATACACACACCCACCCCCCTCCACTTCTCAGCGCAAATGCAGAACTTGAGAACCATCTTGAACTGTTCAGGAACTACACTGCCACCACATAATGGCAAATTGCCATTAAAAGAGAACAGCTCTCTCCAATAACACAGGATCATCAGGATCACAAAAGCTACTGCTAAAAGTGAAACATGGACAAGATGGCTCAAAAAGGGGAAGCTAAGTGAGAAAGGACAGGAGAAAAAGCACACTGTAGGAAGCATATAGTCTGTGCTGGTTTTTGTGTGTATACTTTTTCTTGCAAACCAGATTTTTTTTTTTTTTAATATAATTGACTTGCTAGTAATCCAAAATTTTAAGCCCACCTTGGAAAAGTTGAGTATCAGGACCAGCATGCCTGGTACATTCAAACAGTACTGCTACATACTTCAAACAGTACCAAAAAGTAGGAGACACTTAAAGGTCTCAACGCCCCAGATGACACCCACTAGGTCCATCACTATAGAAACCAAACTGCACTGTGCTACATGCATACAAACAACAATTCCAGGGATTGGATTTGTTCAACCTAGAGAAGAGAATATACAAGAGGAATCTAATCACAGTTTTCCAATGCCTAGAGGATAGTTACAGAGAAAATGGGAGCACTCCTTTCACAAGGATGCATGGCAACCCAACAAGAGGCAACAGGCACATGTTGCTTCAGGGAAATTCTGTCTGGATACAAGAGAAAAATGATTTACTGGGAGAAAAAATAAACGCTGGAACAGATCGTCTGGAGCAGCAGTGGAATCTCTCTCTCACTGAAAGTATTCACGATCTGGCCTAACAAGGCCCTGGATAACCTAATATAGGGCCCAGCTTCCAGAGGCTGGACTAGAGTTATCTCCAACCCAGACTTCTCTGTAATTCTGTAATATTCTGTGAATTTGCAGAACAAAACAGACCCCTATACTCTGTTTGGAGCCTGCTCAAGACTTTAGGAATTATAATTTTTCAGGAAACAAACAGATCTATTTGTGAGTATCCTCCACAGCTCCTTTGCCTATTCAGAAACATTGTGTGGGACAGCAGGCATTTGCTGAGTTGAATTCATTTTTTCAATGTAATTAGCAAGACAGTATACACCATCAAAACAGTCTGTAACAAACACACTGTTTTCCAGGAAGAAACTGTCATTTTTTACTTAACTCAAAGTCCACAAGGAAAATACAGAATGTAAGGAGAAAAAAATAGCCCCGGTCTCTGGGAAAAAAAGGATATATTGTGCTTTACAATACAGTATGCTATACTATATTTTACTACAACTATGATTCTTAAGACTGAAACTGTGGGTACTGTGCTTTTGGACATTTGGATATAAGGGCATCCAAAATCCTAGTATATCAAGGAAAGAAAAAGTGGGGGAGCAAGGAGGGGGAGGGGGGCGGAAGAGAGAGGACTGAAATTTAATTTGGGACCATAATGTAACTTAGCAATTGATTTTGGAGCAGCAGATAACTGGAATGTGAAACCATAATCAGCCCAAGAGCTTATTTAAATGTTTAACCTCAAAGATCACCTGATAAAACCCTGATCTGTTTATGCTTGCCAGGGAGCACGGAGATGACTTCAGACAATTTTAGTATGTCCTGGACTAGACTTTGAAAAATGGCATTGATCTAAGCAGCCTTCATTGTATTAGATAACCACCAGAAAAAATCCTCATACAACATTCTCAACCAGTGACAGGACTGACAGTCTTGGGTCACTACCCACAGAAAGTATCAGATATTTATATAAAACAATATGCTGGGAAAGATGATCTTTGTTTTTCATTTTGTTTTTCTTCTTAATCAACTTCTACTGCATGTCCACCACATGTTGGTAGAGGTCTTAGACTTGCAAAGAAAGAAGGATCAAATCAAAGAAAAAAGAAATATACAGACCCTTAAAATTGGTTATGCTGCCTAAGAAACCCAAATGGAGAAAGATGTGCTGGACAAGGTTACATAGCTTATAATGCAAATGGAACAAACACTGTTTACCTCCACTGGCTGATAATTCTTTAGTCACCAGTTTTAATCCCTGGAGTCTAAATCAGAAAGGTATACGTGACCAGTTGTTTACTAGGGAAAAACTAGATCTCCATATGAAATGCAAGACTATTTATAAAAGTTATTACATAATTATACAGCCATTTCTTAAACTAATCCTTTTTAAACCAACAACCTTATCACAACAAAATGACAAAGCAATTTCAAATAGGAAATATAAAAAAGAAACAATTGAAGCAAACCTGTTTAATACTCAAAAGAGATGGTTCTCCAGCAGGTCTTTGTTCCAACCTTAGCTTGAGACATTCATGGATAACATTGAGCAGGACTCGGCAGAGGACCAAGAATGCAGGTTCAAAAGATGGTAAATCCATGGATTTCAGCTCCTCCCATGATACAGTGCTGCATTTTTGTTCAGAACAAGGTGGGGAATTTAATAACTGCACGTAATCTGAACACAACATGGGATCTGGAAATTCTGAAAACTGTAACAAGAAATAGGTATCATGAAAAGGATCCTTAAATTCTTTAGGATTTAGCATTTGTTTAAAGTAGCATGCACAAAAGTCTAGTTTTAAAAGGTAAGATTCTATTAACTGGCAAATCAACCACAGAAGTTTCAATTGCCTTTTTTTTTTTTTTAAAGCTAACCTTTTTTTTTTTTTTTTTTTATTTGAGGATCACTAGGCTGAGGAAAACAATTATGGAACAAAACAATCTCTTCCTTTATGTTTCTGTTTTAAAATGATTAAAGCATCCATTAAAGCTGGAGATCACCTCACTACACAGGAAGAAACTGCTGCTGAGGTTATGGTGAACATACAAGTTAAGTCTAACGTAATATATAGGAACATATATCCAGGTCTTTGTAAGATACAATACCTGAGAATTTCAAAACACATTAAAAAATAAATAAATCAAAAGGTCTTACACTAATGACTATATCTAGAGTAACAAGTTTGCAGTTGGCTACATCAGGTGAGTAACCTCGTTCTTTTTCAAATACATAGTGCATATATTATATAAAACTCCACAACGTAAAGTAATGCAATATTCAAGAAAGTGTCACTAGCTAAATTGAACAAAACTATTGAAAAAATAACTTAGGAACTTTGGTGGATGTTAAGAAATTGAAACTGAAATTAAAAAAGGAAGATAAAATATAAAAAGCTCAAGGTATTTTTTTCAATTAATAAATTTATTTTTCATTTAAATGAAATGACATTTCTAATTAGGGAAAATAATTGAAACTATCTGAAATAGACATCCTAGATATCTGAACTATATACCCTGTGATAACATTCTAAGCAAAGCTGTACATGGAGGCATTCTGGGGTTTAATTCAGGAAAAAAATTTGGACTGCAATGTGTGTGCAGCTCCTGAAGATAACACACTGTAAATCATCTAAGGGTAAGTTTTATTTCAGATTAAGTTTGTTTTATTCTAATTCTCATTTCACAGCCGCTAACTATGACACCTGAATATCCTTCATTCACATATTAGACATAACTAGCATTTTTAGGTTTTTCTTCAGTGCCAAATTTAGACAACATCACTTCAAAGGAGGGGAAAACATTACCAGAAATTAGATCAAATTATTAAGTGCTGCCTAGAAGGTTCAAAAAAATTTAAGCTACTTTTAAGCGTATTATTTAGCACAAAATAAAAAAGAAATTAAAAAAATACATTGTTTATTCCTTCACCCCTACACACACATACTTGGCATTTGTGCCTACAGTGTTGTACAAGCTCTGCATTCTCAGAAGAGCCACACAAAATTACAGCTACTGACAAAGTCAGTTTTCTTAGTGGTTTTTTTTTTTTTTTTAATATTGTGATGTTTCTTAACTGTCATGGAGGATGGAACAGCATATTCATTACTGTCTAACATTGGCACAAAATGTATTATGTGCTGCAGATTCTTAAGTGGTTTATAAAACCACTACCTCATTAGGAAGACATAGCAAACACGCATGAGTGGGGATTTCCTCTATACCTAATTTAGTTGAAGTTTAATCTCTAGTTGATCTACAGTATAAGAACTTATCTTCTTAGATGGTATATTAATGTCTTGTTTCTACTAACTCTGTTTTAAAGAGACGCATAGCACCAGAATAGTACAACAGCACCAGAGCTAAAAGCTTTTACACAAGTTCTCATTAATAACAGATCATGAAAATACTACACTTCTACAGCACAACAAAATATTTAAGAAATATAATCCTCATTGTGATGCAAGTTGTTGGACAATTCAGTTCTTATGAAAATATTAAAGAACTAGTCTATGAGCAAAAATATCACAACAAAAATGAATAAATGTATTATTTCATTTTCTAACATTAAGGATAACACCACATGACATTAGGGCTTAGTATTAGACACCTGAACTTCTATTGTTCAATTTGACTAATCTTAATCTTCAGTAGGCCCAATATGAAATATTTTGAGTGACTATCAAATACTTCTTAAAAAACCCAAGAAAACAAAGTCCAAGCCATTTATTGAGATAACACATAAAATCCATACTCAAAAATGCAGCCAGCTGAATAAACAACAAACAGGGTACACAGGCTTAAATACTGTTCTACTAAAATAACATCTCTGATTTTGTAAACTGAAATAAGAAATATTAGCCATTTTCTTTAAAAATCAAATCATACAACTTCTACACAAAACAGACTCTGTAGTGCCCAGAGCCTTGTTAAAGTATCAGAGCCCACGACCAATGAAACTTGCACTTTAAAAAAAACACTAAAACCAGCTACCTGTATAAAAATTTGCATACATTTAAGATGAAAAGAGCATTAAAATGCATACAGTGGAAGAATCCAGAAGCACATTTTAGATGAAAGATAGTGTTTAAGTAACAACAGAAATGAAAGTATGTCCAGAGATTTTGAAGTGTATGTACACACATAAAACAGAGTCAAGATATAAAAAAAAAAATCAGAAGTAACAAAGATTAACAAAACGCTAACAGCTCTGGCTGCATACAGATATCAAACTGAACTGCACTAAAAAAAACCCAAGACACTACATTCAAAGTACTGTCAGATCCAAAGACCATGCAATGCAAAACCATCTCTTCCATTTTAGTTCAATGTCATCTTTTGCTGCAGTAGGTACCACACTCCAGACAAACAGTATTTTCTCTTTTTGACAGCATTCTTTTAATTTTGGGGCAGGAAAAAAAGTTTACAATTTTATAACATTCACCTTTAGTCATAAAGTAATTTCTTAAAAGAGGACGATATTCCAAAGAAAATATAATAATTATTGAAAATGAACAGTCAAAGAAGTCACAAGGGTAGAGAAGGAGGGAGAAAAGATTAACCTTACATCTTACACAAGTCATCCAATGCTAAATTACCAAGAAGTTTAATTCTGTGAAGTTGCAGCAAAAACTCTAGCTCCTAGTGTTTCATTAATTTAAGAACCCTTATGACGTCAAAACATTTGAGTTATTTAGCAATTTCAAAAATACATTCAAGTAGTTTTCAATACCCCCAAATTATGTTTTATTTCCTTTGTGCCTTTTTTTTTTTTTTTTTTTAAAAAAAAACTTTCTGTCTAAGTATATATGCTTTGGGGATGCTTTTGGTTACTGTGTCAGATACTGCAAGTTTTGCTTAGGCATAGGACTCCTTAGAAACACACAAAGATTTTCTTAATAAAAAACTTCCTAGAACACAAGTTGAAACCAATTAGAGAATAAATAAAAATTCAACTAATACCTTCATTTTTTACAGTAATATCTACATTAGCAACAGTAAAAATAAAAGCATTTTCAAAATCAATTAACTTTATAAATCTATTCATCCTAAAAAAATAAACTTCAAGGGAGATAATTCTTGCTCCTTTTGCAAATGTGACAGTCAACACTAAGAGATCAGCATTGTGTCAAAGACCACATGTGGTATCCATATTAGAACGGGCATGTTGGCTAAGAAATTCCTTTGTCCAGAAGCCATGGTTAGGCCTCCCACATAGTGCCACTTTATCAAGGAGGGCACGTAATCCTTACTACTGGTTCTTCCTAATATAAAAATGCCTACAAATTAGGTAACAGTTTGTATTACTAAATAATATTCTGCCTTGAAAGAATTAGTGACCACAACTTACCATACGAAACTTCAGCTATTTTCCTTCGCTTACTGCTTATTTCATAACTTTGTTTTTATTAACTCACAATCATTCTTAATTACGAATATAAAATGACCCAAAGAAAATAAAAATTAAACTAAGAGCCACCTGAAGAATGCAACATGCTAACATGACTTGTTTTGATAGATTTCAAGTTTAAGAGAGTCCATTCATGTATCCCATCTGGCCTCAAGCGTAACATGCCACCACAGTACTTCATTCATCTAGATGAGGAAAAACCCAAAACAATAGTGACGTTTTCATAAAGGATGTCTTGCAGAGAGATATCCAGTCTTGAAGACAAGAAAAGGAAAATGACCACTTCCATAGCTAATTTTTCTCACTATTCAACTTTTGTGCCTAATTTTCTATTGTGATTTTTCTGACTTATGGCTTTAGACATTAGAAAATGTAATGAGCAAAGATGCTATCATAAAAATGTCATTTCAGTTACAAACAGTAACAGACAACTAGCTTGTGCTTCATGCAAATTCTAATTCAGGTCAAATGACAGATTCATTTCAGTGGAAGCAGAACTGGAATCTTAATCATAACATACACTTATCTTTCAAAAACCAAAAAAAGCAAGCAAAACTTTCATAAGATCCCAATTCCTCCAGTTTCAGTTGGAAACAATACAGCAGGGGAGCTACTCCTGTTATGCGTTTACACTAGTAGCAACCTACCTCCAGCTGGTGATCACTCCTTACCAACGCCATACGGGCCCTTTGCAATGAACCATGCATTAGCTTGTGCAGTCTTAAAATTAGCTTCCTCAACCCCATTTGCTTCAGTGCTTTATCTACAAATGGCCTGTAAATAGAGGTCAAACAGTGTTGGCTGCAGCTTGCCTCAGCACTGTATTCTGGAATAACCCAAGAGGCGGAGTCATCCTCAGATTCAAGCCTATCAAGCCGCCTTGAAAAATGGTCCTGAAAGTCAAAATTTGGCTTATTGGTAAAATTGTTCTTGATGGCTTGTCTAAGTTCCTCAACATTCTCCTCAGAGATTTGTTCTTCACCATCGCTCTCCTCCGTGCATGTTCCTGAGGATTCCTTTACTTCTGTTTCCCTATCAACTTCTTCATCCTCTGGATCATTGTCCTTAGATGGTCGAGGAGAAGGAATTTCAAACACTGGCCAGCCAATGTCAGAAAGATTTTTGATGCCCAATACAGTTCCCATAATCCTTAGTTTTTGATTTAAGTCTTTTGTAATATTTAACCATAGACAGAGCGCCTGCACTCTGTCTTGGAAGTCCTTTGCAGCATATTTTTCATAGTCCTTTTGAAGAGCCTGCAGAGACGGATAAAGTGCTTCTATATACTCTAGCAGCTCCATTATCCGCTTTACTTGCTCAAATGAGACCCGCTGGCGATGGAGGTGTTCATGGTAACTTGAGTAACCCAAAGCACTAGTTCCATGTGTTGCTTTGCAAACTCCTTCTCCTGAAGTACCATTGAGACTGGCTCCATTTTTTACACAGGAGAAGCCTCCATAGTTCACTTTGAAGGTGAGGATTTCATTGATGATATCAGGGATAGCTTGACGGGCTGCATAGAGATAGAGGTCTTGGTCATTAATGCTCCGGCCAGCATGCCAAGCTTGCAGCTCCAGCCAGATCAGTTCATTGGATCGGTTCAGCCAGACAGAAGAGGTGTTTTCCTGTCCTCTTTGCTCCCTGTCCTTTTTCTTTGAGACTGAGGTGAGTTTTAACAAAAGCCGCAATGTTTCAAAGAATTTTAAGCGGTCTGCTGGGCAATCAGTCCTAGAAGTCTGGCGTGCAGTTCTGGGTATTGGCATGGGCACAGAGACTGGAAGCTTAGCATTGCTACAGCCGAGGCTGAGGTAAGGCTTATTGAGATCAACATCTGGAATTGTTTTTTTTGGCAGAGACCCACCAACTGAGTCTAACATAAAGGAGCACTGCACATTTTTCTTGTGATCTCGTTCTGTTGTCCTTAGGGTGTCTCGGATCTTTTTCCCTTGCTTATAGCTGTGCTCCTCCACATTCTCAATGGTTTTCCCATTGTCTTTATGCACAGACTGAGTTGGCACACTCATCTTTTCTGTAAGAAAAGCAAAAAAAAGAAAGAATGTGACTGCAGCAACAAGAAAAAGCATCGCTCAATCCAGCTCCCAATCACATTTCTTAGGTTGAGCATAAAATATTGTTTAATACCAATAAAACAAAATAGGCACCGGTAGAAGTAATATGTAGTCTTGGAAATTGCCATCAATATAGCTAAATCAATAGTAGCACCAAAGGAATTTTTTTTCTCCTCTTGCTCTACCTCTTTTATAGAAAGGACCCCAGTGAGTTCTCATTACCCTGAGTATGCCTTCTACTGAGAACTGAGTGTGATCGAAGGGAAAAGAATGGTTTCCAAGTTCATTTTCCATACATTTGTCACACAACCTCCCAAACAAAAACTCAAAGTGCAACAGAGCATTATTAAGTTTCCAAGTCAAACAGAATTAAAGAGAGTCCATTGCACATGCAATTTCATAGAAAGTGAAGCATGTATGGATTCTGAAATTTAGCTTGAATGATCCTATCCTGGCTGCTGGGGGGCTTGATCTTAGTTCTGGGAACCTCTCTGTAGTCTTAATATACTGCCTTAACACCAGGAGCCTACTTTCCCACTCTCCCAACACACAAACACTTGCCTTCTTTACCAAATACATAACAGCAGCCCTTTCCTGCCTAATTGCGCAATCTCCTCTTCTCTTCCTGTTCTTTCCTCAGGAGCAGCACATCTTATCACTCTTCTACAGCACTAACAAAAGCACTTCAGTCTAGGCTTTGCAGATCAGGACAGGAGGAACTACTTAGTATTAAAACAGTGTTTCTCTATCTATCTCTCCCTCTAAAGGAATCGGTGGCAGGCTGGAGAGAGGCACCTGTATGTGGACTAGCTGCAGTCCAGGGATCAGCAGCTGGAACACACAAGCTACACTTCCACAGGGACCCTGCTTATTCAAGAACAGAAAAGACTTTCAGAACGATGGCTGAACACTTTGTCTTCTTTTCACTGTTCACTGTGACTGTAAGGATTATGTGCTGCACATGGCTCATTCTTCACTCTAGAAGCAGTAATTCCGTTAGAGTCTTTGCTACTGTGCTCCTCACTATAACATCCATTAATACCAGAAATACTAATAAGCTTACTTGCAAAACAGGCCTGCTCAGTGGAAGAATAATATTATTCCCTTTCTATATATGGAAAAACATGATAGAGAAAGATCGGTCAAACCAGCATACTTTGGGGTGCCAAAAAATGGGAAGAGCTATTGCTCAACATTTCAGAATATTGTGCACTTCATGTTCAACGCTCCCTGTCTTCAACTGCACCTTGAATTCTCAACAATTTGAAACCACATCCCAGAATCTCTAGCTTGCTTCTAGGAAAACAAGAAACAGAAAATTTTAATTTGTGCTATTTGCCTAGCATCATGCAAATTTTCGTGACAGAATGCTGTTATCATACGATGCACTTCACTGACAATTATCAGATGGCCCTTCGTTCTTGTTTCATTTGCTACGTATCTTCCAGCATCTACAACAAAAGAAGGTACAGCCATATAGAAACCTGTTTCCTTCATCACAAAATTCCAAACAATCCCTACTCATGTAAGACAGCAGTTCTCTGGAGAAGAATTGGTGTGGTAACGCAGCTCAAAGACTATCAAATGTATGCACACAAAGGCATTGTATTAAGGTTGCAAAGATGTCCAAAATGAAAGTGGAGAGGTATGTGCTCAGAGCACCTTCCTTTGCTTGTCTCCATTACAAGCCCTGTTTTCAGCTGTTAGTGAACAGTGAGTGAGTCAATAAGGGCGTGACCTGCCACACTGCCTCCTTCCAATCCCCATATCTAAAAAAATATACTTTAACCCTTGCCATAGCTGTGTAGGATCAGGGCAGGTCACAATGTGCACAGTGGCACTTAACTCTGAGGAAAAAAGAAATAATATTTTGGAGGATATGAGGAAGAAAGAAGAATCACAAAGTCATCACAGAAACTGTTTCTTGCAGATATGGACTTTATTAATGCCTCTTATCCTACTTTTATTTCAGGTATTGTAGCTATTCAGAGAAAGGTGTATCAAAGTACAACAGCAGATGACATAAAAACCTAACTCAAACACAGTTTTTCTCCTGGCAATGGAAACCTATCAGTGATTCTAATAAACTTGCTATGGAATTCACTATCATTGATTTTACATTTATCTACTCAAACACTACTGTCCGACAGCGGTACCTCACCCTTACTGGTTACTAACTTGTAAGGCTAACCAGCACCAGACAGAACACAAGACTAAAAGTCCTGCTGAGCGTATCAGCTTGAATTCCATGCCACAGCTGGCATTCCCGCAAGGAGGCAACAGCCCAAAAAGCCAGGACAGGCAAGCAGCAGGAAGACACATTCTGCATTGGTGGGAAAGAAGAAGGAAGATAGAGGAGGTTGGCAGAGATGAAACACACGCACATACACATCCCCCCCAGACTCTGAGGTAGGTTAGAAATGGATCAACTTTTAACAGCACTTTGATGTTAAAGATTTTGGTGACCTTGCAAAATAAATAAAAACCCTAGCACATTTAAAGATCACTTTCTGAACTCACATTCTAGCCACCAGGAGGTCCTCTAAACCCCTTCAGTTTGTGTTTTTAACATGTTATTCACCTTCAATATTAATCTTCAGATTCCCCACCCACCCCACCAAAACACACTGAAAGAAAGGTAAGTTGAAAATATGATTTATTATTAGACATTCAAAATGCCCTAATACTTGAATATTCATCATTCTTAACAAAGCCCAGGCACAATAATCTACAACTTGTTTCAAAATCCTCTCATTTTATCCAATAAACAGGTGCCAATGATTCAAACATACCTGCCAATTCTGCAATAAGTATTAATGTTGTAACTGTATGAGTTCCTACTGTAACATAGTCTTAAATTAATTTGTAAAACAAGTTCAGCTGTACTAACAAATTCTGAGTTACAATTACCTTTAGAGCTACATGGGGCAGGTAGGTTTCACGACTAGGCAACGATTAGTTGATGACAGGGGGCACATGGTACAGTCTGAGATCTTAAACAGTTCATTAAAAGAAAAATGAGAAAATGAACTTGTGGAACTTGATGGGGGTAAGAGAGTGGGGCAGACAGAGGCTCCCCTTCAAGTATGAAGTTGCAGAAGTTCCCTACTAAAAAGCAGACAGGGGCACTGTTTTTTACATAGTCCAAGAAGCTAACACTTCAATAAGTAAGTAGGCATCACTGGACTGACATTCCATACCCTCTGAGTCAGAAAAAACACGCAGGAGACACACATATGTCTTAGGAGCAACTCTGAAATGCACTTAGCGTAGAGAACATGAATCCCATGGGTCTTGGGCTACAGGAGAAACAATTCAGAAACTAGTTTAAACGGATTATTGCGTCAGTTTATTTTTTTATACTAAATGCAAGTTATAAGAAACTTGGTGTGACAGAAATTAAAGGAACATTGGAGATGCAAGTAAGCAAGCCCCTAATTCCCCAAATTCTTTCAGTTGTGTAAATAAAGATACATTAAATCTGTGTTATATGTAAACATCTGAAAAGTTATTTCAAATTTACTTTTTAAACTGATTAGTTACATCGAACTAACTGCTGAATGAATTCTCTTACTGAAGTAAAACCAATTCAATCTCAATAACAGCATATGCCTACACATTCAAGGTCAATCAACTAGTCTACTTTCAAGTTGTTGATTTTGGGATGGGTTCCCCCCCAGTACAGAATAAATTTTTTGAGATTGTACATATAGGCAAAATTCAATAAAATGAACTATGAACTTTCCAGAAAAGATATTTTATACATTACAACATTATCCAATTCATCCCCAAATATATTTTAAGATACACTCACAGCAACCAAGAATAGGATATTATTATTCCAGAAGCAAGAACCATTCCCCTCACAAGCAGAAACAGAGAGACCTTGCTCCAAAACCTCAAAATCTATTAGCAGGGACAAACAACAGCTCCCTATTTCTCATAAAGGTATCGATCCTCAATATGTGCTCAGCACCAAAGGATTACTATGAAATATTATGCATTGTAGTTCTTTAGTATCACAATTCCTCTGTTTAGAAACTAACCTGTTTTTTTAAAGCACAGAAAGAAACAAGAAAAATCACAGAAAGCAAGGAAATTTATTACATAACTACCATATACAGAACTAAATAAGGTTAACATTGCATTAGAAGAGTTTAACTTAGCCAAAAAGCTTAATTATAAGGCAGTAAAAGAAGCTTAATAATTCCAATGCCCACAACAGCTAACTACCAAGTATAACGAAATTTTTCTTCAATTTAGTTTAAGGAAAAGGACTTTTGGTGAATGCTCTCTTCACAGTGAGATTATTCAGAATCTGTACAAAATGGAAAAGAACCAAAAGCTTTGGAAGATGTTTGCATGGGCCTTTCTCTTATTATGAACTTGCAGTCTATAACTCCCTGCAACTGAAGTGCGAGTACAATACTTACTGTACTCCCTTATTCATGCTAAACCATTTACCTTCTCCCCCCCTACAATTTACCTTGAGAATGTAATCCTTGCAAGTAAATGCACTCTGTGATAATATTTCCTGTTTCATGGGAAGCAATTTGAAAAATTGCTTTCAAAATATTAACTGGCAATAGTCAAGCTGTCATAACAACTCTGCCAAATAGCTTTGTCTGACATAGTTTGGTTTAAAAAAAAAAAAATATAAAAAAATAAAACCACACCCCAAACCTAGGTATATTCTGTATGAAAATACTGAGAATATAGTCTTAAAAAAATGGCTTTTTTGCACCAATCACAGGCTCAGCAAAACCACTAAAATTTCAGGTTTTTTCTTTTTTTCTTGGAAGGGCAGTTTCAAAAGATGTAGCTACTGCATGTTTTTTGAAATTATCTTTTCAACAAGCTTAAAGAAATATAGCTTAAAATTCATACTTTAACCTAAAAACATTTTATTTAGTATTAGATACCATTACTTAGTAACATTAGGAAAAAAACATATTTTTTTTCCCAGTTATGACTTTATGACATCAACAGAAGTAAACAATAGTAACTACAATTTAATTGCTTCAGTGACACTAAAGAGTAAAGAATAATCACTGAAATCCCTGTTTTTCTATAAAACAGATGGTGAAGTGCTTCAGAAAATGAAATTGGGGCAGAGAAGCAACTACACCGTTACTAGAGACCATGGAATCGCAGGAAAGAAAAAAAAAAAAAAAAGAGACTGGAAAATATCTCTGAAGGTCACTTTTTCCAAGCTCCAGCTGAAAGCAGGGTTTATTTCAAAACTAGTTTAGCCTGCTCACGATCTTATCCAGTTGTGTTTTGGAAATCTCCAGAGACAGAGATTTAACCACCCAACCACCTCTCTGGCAAACTGTTCACTGTTTGACGACTCTCATGGTAAAATTTTTCTTCCAATACCCAAAAGAGTCTTGCCTTGTTGCAACTTATGACAGCTGCCTCCTGTCCTTTCACTGCACCTCAGTATCTGGCTCCATCTTCTGTGTATCCCCTCCCTCAGGTAATGAAGGGCTACTACTATAACTTTATGGTCATCCTAGGGAAAAAAACAAACAAACAAACAAACAAAAAACCCAACCAAAACACCACACCTACCTTTCAAAGTGGAGCGGCTAGCAGGTCTCCCAACGTTATTTTTCTGGTGCTTTGTTGACATACGCTTCATCTGGCGGGGTGTACTAGGAGGAGAAGTTCCATAGAAGGTGTCAGCACTTGCTTCATCTGATAATTCCTCAGGGTCAGATTCAGAGATCTTGCAAGCAGCATCTTCTGATTTGCACTCTTTCCTGTAGCGAGCAGGTTAAACCATGATGTTAAACAAAGAATTTTTACTTGCAAAATCTGTTTAGAAAGCTAATCCATTGATAAATCCCAACCACAGTCAACCTTCTGTATTTTCTTGCCACAGCCATGTATACTTATCCCAAGTTTTTTCACACCTGTAAGGGCAACTTTCCAATCAAGTAAAGTATAGGCAACATACAACAACGAGGATGTCCTAGTGACACTCTGGCTGTACAACAGTGTAAACATACAGGTACATGCAATATACTTGTTTCTGAGAAAACTTCTGGCAAGCCTAAACTAAGAGGTACATGAAACAAACAAAGGTTCAAAGATACAAACATATTGCAAGACAGTCAATCTAATCAGTAGCAGAGACAACAGCAGAGGTCTCCTCTTCCATCCTCCACCCCCTAACTTGTGCATACCATGAAGGCAACTTCTAAGGTCACTAAAAAGGCTCTCCACCCTTCACAAAAAACTTTTATCTAGCATAGGACACCTGAATGGATTTTGTGTCTTTTCCACTGATTTTAATATTAAGTAAGTTTAACCTCAGAACTTTTTTTTTTTTAAGTAGCAAAAAAATAACAGGGTCTCCATAGTAACTTTTTAATTAGCCTCAATTACTTTGGCGCTTTGGAAAAAATACCGGTAATACTTAAAAAGAAGTCAGAGCTCATGCAAACACAGAATTAAGATAATGTATATACATTCTTCAAACCGCAGCTCCAGCTGGTCAGCTCAACCACTGGATGCTGTATTACTGAATTCAGCAGAAAGCATGTATCTTTGCAGGATTAGTACCTATGTCAGTCCAGAGTCCAGCACAACAGCTTTCTAACCCAGGCAGGACCTTTCACTGCTATTACATCTAGCAGTACCGGCAAACATTGTAGAGTAGCATTACATGCAGTATTACAAAACATTTCATTATTTTAAAAATGCTAACTTTTTGTTGTAATTTTCCAAAACTCTGAACTATTTTGATTTAAATTGTTCAAATATAAAACGATAGGGTAATGTTTTTTTTCCTTCGGTGAGGAACAGGCTTTTTCAAAAAAAACCAAAACAAAACACCAAAACCAACAAACCAACAACTGCATGGTATCACACAGTTAACCCTAGCAATGGCACAATTCCACTGCAGAGTAAGACAATCGAAGTCCAGACTGCTATGATTTCGGTCTCCAGTTCTCTCCAGCCAAAAGCTCCTATAGCCTTTCCTTTGAGTCAGTTCTGGCACTCAAACAATTGCCCACCAAGCCAACACCAGGGGCTGATCTATTTGTAAACTCACATGGCAAAAAAAAGAAAAGCCATTGGTTTTCATATGTAAACTCTGGACAAGCTTAAAGACAACTTCCAGTGCCAGCTTCCTCTCATAAGAGGTCAGATGTAAAACAACCACGATGGGCAGCATGCATGCACTCTTATATTAGAACTTGCTTTAAAAATAAAATATGACAAATACAATAAATGAGTAATCATGTCAGATACCCTTTCCTTCCTCCTGGACACTTGCTCTGTCCCACCAAATAAGATTACTTCAGTAGAGGGGCAGTTGGACACAATACCACTGCTGGCTGGATCTCCTCTGCGTGATCAAGTGACACATAGCAACAAAATTACTCTCAGGCTGTGAACAACCAAACTTCAGTCCATTTTATGCTGCTCACTGATATACTAGGAAATTTCAAACTCAAACGGAAACAAACTATTTTAAGACAATCTGTGAACTGTATCATTGTCCCAACAATAACGTATATTTTTTATTCTTTGCAATGTTAAAAAAGCCCCACAAAATAATGAAATCTTCTGGGCAATTCAGGCTTCAGAGGAAAGTAGATGGCAGCAAGACAGGGTTTTAACCTCTCTCGCTATCCCTTTATACCCATCTGATGTTTATCTACCCAGGGTAAATATAAAGAAGGAGGAAAAAGGGAAAGAGGAAGAGAGGACTCCAAGGCCAAAACAAGTCCCTAACTCACTGAATCCCATGGATAGGCTGGAGCTCAAAGTGACACCAAGACCTTTACCTTCACCCAGAATATGGGACCCATTACCCCAGCACCACCACTCCCCGCTGGTGCCATACACGCAACTCTCTTGCTTTAACACATATCTGGGAGAAGAACAAGCACCACTCTAGCTTGGAGGAGGGAAAAAATGCAGTTTGCCTCCATCCCCTCACATGTTTAATTTCTGAAGCAAGCGTGCAAATAACACCATCTTGACTCTCGTAAAAGATACGGAGGCAAAGAAACATTCGACCTAAATCAGACAGTGCAAGACTACCATCAGTACCTGACAACTTCAATTTTGATTTCACGTGAATCACAAATGACATTTTACTTGCTACAATTTTTGATGCAGACGAGGAATGTTACTCATGCTCTGTTGGAATGAGTCTGAGTGTCTGAAGAAAGAAATATGCCAGAATATTGCTAGCCAGTAGAATAGCAGTACGACTAATAAAAAAAAAAAAGATACTGTACTTTTTCTTTGCCTTTAGCTATAAACAGAAATAAATACCTTAACTTGCTGAACAGCTATGTTCCCTGCAAAGCCAAGGAAATTACTTTTCTCACATTACAGCTTTGAGAAGAAGGCGGGCAAGTTCACCGACTATTGCAAATAAACTTTAGAGGTTACCTAAGAAAAAAAACTTGGGCGGTACCGTAGCACCACCTGTAGTCTAAGAAGAGCCCTACAGTGAATTTGGCCATAATGATAACCACATAGAATCACCAATAATACTTTTAGCCTAGTTTTCTTGCCTTGGGAAATCATGCTCTTTGTGTGCTTTCTGACAATCTGATTTAATTAACCACTATGGGCCAAATATAACAAAGAAATCTTAATTTGTTCCTACAGATCTTGTGAAAACAGGTGATAAATAACAGAAAAGCATCTTGTAAATGCTGAACTGGAAAGTGGAACACAAGTTTACATCTTTTTGGACACCAGGAAAATTTTATTCCTGAGAACTCTTGCAAACAGCCCTACTGCAGGCAGAGCACACCCTTCTGATTTTGCCAAAGACAGATCAACCACAAGAAACTAAACCACATGAAACAAGAAGTCATTAGTTCCAGTGCTTATGGAACTATTTATTTTTTCAGTGATCTCACTGGCCTGGCAAGGCGCAGGGTGGGGTGCTGATGCTCTTGCAGGGCCTGGCAGAGCAGCTCCCACGGCACTCACATTAGGTCTCAGTTCCAAGGCAGTTTTAAACTAGGACAAGTTTCCTCATTACAAAAGACCAGTGAAAACACCGCTTTCCTTCTGGTTTTAAGTGAGTAAACTCTTCTAAGAGTGTAACAATCAAACCTCTTCACCAGGCTGAATGAACTGATCTTTAAAGACTGTAAGCTGGTTCTTTTCCCAACAGTCACTACCGTGTCCGTTTCTTGCTATGTCTGATGAGGGGGCATGAAGTCCAGAAGTATTCAAAACACCATCCGATCTCACACCTGAATTACATACATACCTATACAGTGGGATCCAGTATAACTGACTTAACATTCAGACATTTTTTTCTGGGTAATTTAGTAAGCTGTTCCTTAATTAGTTAAAAACCATAGTAGATTTATCACAAAACATGCAGCACTAGAAGTCACATCACAAAACACCAATCATGCTCTACAGAACCACTCCTGTTAGCAGTTGACGAGATCATCTAACTGGAGCTGGCTGGTCTGCTTAGACAGAGGAAGGCCCAGGTTGCAAATCAAGTTTAAAAATTCAGCATGCTCAGTTTAGGGTTTGTGTGCGAAGACTGTACCTCAACTCAGAGTTCAAACAATGCCAGTGAATACAAAGTCTCAGTTTCACCAGCAAAAGCCTTATTGTACAGCAACGCACTACATACATAGGGTCTGAACTAAAGCAACTACATCAGCTTTGTCATGCTGGTATCAATTTTTCTCATCCAGACAACACCAGATATATATGATCATCAGCAGGAACCCTCTGGTATTAAAACCAGCTATAATTTTGACAGATTACTGAGATGGCATTTGTAATGTTCATGTGCTATTTACTTTTATGAACTAACCAACGACTAATTAAATCTGCAAACCTATAAAATGCACTGCTGGCAAACCAAAATCAGATTATAGTATTGGTTATTACACAGAATTGTTGGTTCCTAAATACTGTTGCAACCAGAGTTGGGAAACATTAATCAAAGCTAATTTCTTGCTTGCTACCAAGAATTGCAGGTTTTCTCCCTCACAGCCAGTGAAAACCATCCTAATCTTAATTAGGCATACACCCACAAAAAGTGAAAGCTACAAGTGTGACAAGTTACTGTTTGCCAAGGACATTTTAAACCCAATGCTTACGAGGAAAACTGGAAGTGCATAGTTTTCGCATCCATCTATCTACAGGCTGTCCCAGGCTCAATTTTAATGAGCAAAATGCTCCTCATCAATTTTACCCTAGGAATATAGAAGAGACTGTAGCCAGGATGCTTAAATCAGGAATACTGGGAAAGTTGCAAGAGCAGTATGGTAACAAAAAGAAAAACAACCCACAAACCCCAACAAACAAAGAAAGCCAAACAAACAAAAAAACCCCACCCACCACCCAAAAATCACCTTGACAGCTCTGAAATGCAATAAAAAATAAATAACCAAGAATGTTTCCAACAAGTAACTACTGTATGTGACACCAGGGTGCATTTCAACCAGAACCTGAAAAGACAGAATACAGAATTTCTTCAATTTGTATATGTAGATGACAACAGAATTTTTTTTTTTTTTAACTAAGCCAAAGTGTTGGCAATGTATCTACAATTCCAGCTCAGTCATGAAAACTGAGATAAATCTAGATTTTCAAAGGCCTGCAAACAAAAATAAGGGGAAAATTGAGGTATGAAATTTGAAGCAGCAGGACAAGGAGCAAAAAGTCTGGTAGCCGTTGCTGTTGATAAAGGCCATGAGCCTTTGGAAAAATACAGTCATTTATCATTAAAAATAGATTAACAAATGAAAAGACTGCTGAAGATCACATGGAACATGTTAAAATTAAGTAGGCTAAAGTCACACTCAAGAGTGTGATTTTTAACCAGAATAAACTTTTTGCACTTCACTGAAGCATTATTCAAACTTTCAAAGTCTGTAACAACTAGTAATAAGAGGTCATTCTAAAAACCGCGCAGCTATATGGGAAAAACATTTTTTTAATCTTCCCTTTATATCAGCAACCCTGGTCCTCATAAGCAGGAGTTCGAATGTATTGGGCACGTACATAATTAACACAGGTTCAGCCACTGCTTATCATCCCACACACAGCTTAAAAGCTTGCTGGGAATCGGAGCAGTAGAGGTCAACTGATTGGACTACAAGCACATAACAGTAAATGTGAGTTGGGCAACTACAACGCAGAAGCCAGGACAATCACCCAACCGCTACACTTAGAAAGCCGCGTACTCTGCAGGCCACTGCATCAACAGCTTCCTGCAGTTTTAGAGAGGTTACACCATTCACACACCAGTAAGGCTCTTTCTCAACACTTCCTATGACTCCCTGCCATTTCCATACAGAGAACTGCAGGATCTGTACGAGGTCTACCACTGAATTACCAGTACTACTTCTTGACACTCACAGCCTTTGTTTTAAAGGCAAAGTGTCTATTTTTCATATACATGCTCCTTAACAGGGATTCAGCTTGATAATTAAAGTATGTAGGAAGACAAAGCTTCATTAGCCTGTTCTTAGTAATGTACATTGTCAATTAGCTATGGTAGCAGAAAACATAGGCACTGCATGTTGCCAATCAAATCTTTTTAAAGCTAAGGTTGCAACTACATTTAGGGAGAGCTACCATTCTATTTCGAAGATAAACAATATTCTGACAAGAACATAACTGCAAATTGTCATCATCCCAGGGCTGCTGCTAATGCAAAGAGCAAACAGGATTTTTAGGTAACCATCTCTGCAGCTGTTAAAACTGAAAAACAAAACGGTATCCAGTTAGAGCTGCTAAATGCCACGCACAACACAACTCTGGAATCCACATCTCTGACTGCTGTGGGGCAGTACTGGGTTTTGTTTTCTGCACAGCACAAGAGAACATGATAGTACTCCTGGACCATCAGCACAAGGAAGGAACTTCATTAATCATTAGCACTTCGGGAAACTAAGACTGAGGATTAGACAACCTAATCAGGAAAACAAGTTAAGATGAAATGAAGTTCTGCTAAAGCACAGGACTGCTATCTGGTGTAAACTCCTAGTGTTACATTCCAACATTATGAAAGCATCACACACTCCCATTTTTTTAATCACCTTTTAAAAATTCCCTGTTCTGAGTGAAGCTTTAAGCTTAAATAAATCATTGAATCATAGAATCATTAAGGTTGGAAAGACCTCTAAGATCATAAAGTCCAACCATCACCCCAACACCATCATGTCCCCTAAACCATGCCCTGAAGTGCCACATCTACATGTTTTTTGAACACCTCCAGGGATGGTGACTCCACCACCTCTCTGGGCAGCCTGTTCCAGTGCCTGACCACTCTTTCAGTAAAGAAATTTTTCCCAATATCCAATCTAAACCTCCCCTGGCACAACTTGAGGCCATTTCCTCTTGTCCTAACGCTTGTTACTTGGGAGAAGAGACCAACACCCACCTCACTACAACCTCCTTTCAGGTAGTTGTAGAGAGCGATAAGGTCTCCCCTCAGCCTACTCTTCCCCAGGCTAAACAATCGCAGCTCCCTCAGCCGCTCCATACAAGAGCTGCTCTCCAGACCCTTCACCAGCTTCGTTGCCCTTCTCTGGACACACTCCAGCACCTCAATGTCCTTCTTGTACTGAGGGGCCCAAAACTGAACACAGTGTTTGAGGTGTGGCCTCACCAGTGCCGAGTACAGGGGCACGATCACTTCCCTACTCCTGCTGGCCACACTATTCCTGATACAAGCCAGGATGCTGTTGGCCTTCTTGGCCACCTGGGCACACTGCTGCCTCGTGTTCAGCTGGCTGTCGACCAACACCCCCAGGTCCTTCTCTGCTGGGCAGCTTTCAGCCACTCTTCCCCAAGCCTGTAGCGTTACATGGGATTGTTGTGACCAAAATGCAAGACCCAGCACTGAGCCTTGTTAAACCTCATACAATTGACCTTGGCCCATCAACCCAGCCTGCCCAGATCCCTCTGCAGAGCCTTCCTACCCTCGAGCAGATCGACACTCCCACCCAGTTTGGTGTCATCTGCAAACTTACTGTGGGTGCACTCAGTCCCCTCATCCAGATCATTGGTAAAGATATTAAACAGAACTGGCCCCAACACTGAGCCCTGGGGACACCTCTTGTGATCAGCTGCCAACTGGATTTAACTGTTCACAAACGGACTTGGTTCTGAAAAGTTCCTGAACTGAAAGCAGAAAGGACTATAAATCCAATTTTGCATACAGTCCTCTCTTAAAGTTCTGCTACATTTGTGAGTACTACAAGTAAGTGCTTGCAGCTATTGCATTCAAAGCAGTGATTACAAACTGCTGTAAGGGCAGGAGAAGAAACAGTAACAAAAAAACTTGAAGGAAGGACTATAAGGGAAACTCCAAGGAAGTCTTCAGTAAAGAGCAAGAAAAAAATCTTGGTTTTTTTTTATTATTTTATTTTTTATTACAGAGCAGCAGGAATTTGCTCACAGTTTGTACAAATAAAGCTATTTTTTGCTAAATACATCCTGTGTAAATCTGGCACAGTGCTTACAGGGGGAAAAAAAATAGCCTGGTTAGCAAGATACAAAAATTCTGTGACTGGCATGGACATTTAAATGGTGTACATGTCACGTACTCCTACTGTGACTATACCTCCAGAGACAGTAAAAAAAAAATTGTTCACATTAAAACCTAATACTGACATACAGCAATGAAGATACTTGACCTTGTATTCACATTTGAGTCTCATATGCCTGAGCTCAGCGCTTCTGAGCAGTCAATGTTAAATCTTAGTCACCAATAACTTCTAATTGCTGTCAACATATTAATAGGACTTACTATTACAAACTTGGTAATATACTTGGTAAGATTTTTAATAGTGTAATTAAATTTTACTTGAAACTAAGGACATGTCTGGCTTTTTATTTTGTTATCCTTAAGATAATTTGGGTGAGCTATAGTAAAGCACCAAGTTTTGGGGGTTTTTTTTGAACAAGAATCACTACTGTGAAGAAAAATTGCAGATACAATCCTTCTTAAAGTTCTTCTAGTGAAAAATTTTATAAGAACAGAAAAGTCTTCAAATTATGAAGGGCGAATGCAATTAGACTTGTAAAAGGCAGTCTCTCTATTAAGGCATGGACCGGCTTCCTCCTGAGAAAAAAAAAAAACAACTTTATTACTTCTGCAAAATATCACTGCTTGGCAAATGAATACCCATGGTTTTGGGTAAGAAATTGGAAGGAGTACCTGTTACCTGCCGCCTTCCCAAATTTTAGAGAGAACAAGAACACACAGACCCATGCCATATCCAACCAGTAGAACAAAAAGCACTGAAAGCAATGAGCTGGAAGGGGGAGCAGTAACAAGAACTTTGGTGTTCCAAGTTCCCAGCTCACAAGGATCTTGCAGATATTACTTTACTCTAGAAAAGAGGCATCTGGCTAACTTAACTTGACATTAAAGCCTGGCAGAAAAACACCCAGCAGCAATCTCATAGTGGAAAAGGGGAACTTCAGAGTATCATCTCTCCCGGCATGAAAGCTGTATAAAAAAAAGGCAGGGAGGAAACACAAAGTAAAAACATTGTTCTCTAAAAGACTTGTTGCCCTTGCAACTCTTCCTTCAGTTGGCAAGGGAAAAGCAAGATTGCTAACTCCTTTCATTTCTCAGGAAATTCTCATTTCTCATTTCTAGCATGCTTCTCTAACTTTATTTGTATATCCCTACGATCACCCTTACATCTGGACTGACTATTCTTCCTTTCTACAGGAGGTGGTTAATCCTATCTAGTTAAATGCATCCATTTCCCATCTCTTCTGAAAGCTAAGACATAAATATTTATGAGGGTGACTTTCAACCTTTCATCGATTTCTCTAACCATAAAAACCGATATTAGGTACAGCACACCAATGTCAAGGCTAAAATAAATAGGAAGAAACAAACTTGAAACTTATCTTAAAAGTAGAAGGAAGTTTGAAGGAGACAGAGATGCTACAGATAATGCCCGGAAGTAATTTGAGGAAAGGAAAAAAATAATTTTGTCATGTTGTCATCCTAAGGCAGAAATCTCAGGCTTTTCTGTATTCACTGAGTATTTCAAAATAATGTTTTAAGGAAGAAATAGTACCAGCCTAACAATTTCAGTTTTAAGAAATATTCAAATTCAAATTCAGCTGTACATAGCTACATTCTTCGTCCCAGAGGAATCAAGGGAAGGCAAAATATGTGATCAGTTGTCTCTGTAGTCTAGGAATGAAGAACCAGTAGGCTGGGGAAAAGAGCTGGCACAGGGTGCGGGGAATTTAGTTATAACAGAGATACTAAATTTACCATTTACTGCTGACAGTAACTGAAAAAAAGCAATTGCATCTTTAAACAAGTAGGTCTGCAGATGCCAATTTTATAGAATCTAAGTTTTCATTAGAACACCTTACAGAGGAGAAGCTTGTAAGAGCATAAAAACATGAAGTAATATTAAAAAACTTTTAAAATCAAGTATAAAATGTAATGAAGCTTATTAACACAATTTTCTACAGGGGTGAAGTAAAGAGCCTCAGAAATTACCAAGACTATAGTCACAGTAAGCTGATACAAAAAGGGTAACCTGTTCCAGTGCACCTTCTGTCTCCCAGGTTGCACATGCCTTCCCCCTCTGCACAGCAGCCAACAATCATGTGAACTCAGTCACTAATTTGATGGGGAAAAAAACCACATTAACTGTTTGGTGCACCAGTTACTCATCAGATCAATAAGCTGAAGTGAAAACTCTACAGACACATGACTGCTAGATGCAGAAAGAATGCAGTGGAGGAGCTTGGCTTCCTCTTGGGGAGAGACCGGGGTGGAGAAAGTAACCTGGTGTTCCAACACAGAGTGTAATGTGGAATCGTGCCCTCAGTCACTCTCTTCTGGTTGCAGCTGAAGCAATTTATAAGAGAACTGGTCCTTCTGCTTTCCAGTGACACTTTGCCAGAAGTCACCAGCCCCCAAGATGTACAGGTATAACTGAAAGTACCAACCCTGGTTCTTCACTGGTGCTGCCAAAACAATCCACCTTAGCTGGAATGTCTTTGTTAGCAGGATTTTTCCAATTTCAGCTACTTCAATTTTGATTATGCAACCAAATGTACTTAATGTTATGCTAGCAAGTTTCATATGGCAGATATTCCTAGTTGAGGTGGGGACGAGAGGGATGTTAGCAGATGAGAATAGTAACTGCTAGTCTGGGTCAGCTGCAAAACTAAAGCAATTTTTTACTTGCAGCAATGATAAAAGCAAAACATTTGGGTAGGAAGATGCTTAAGGTAATACCTGTATCACTACCAAGAACTGATTGCATTACATAATTCCAGTAGCTTATCTATAAATCAACCTATGAACACAGGCTCATCAACGTAGAAATAACTATAGAAACACTAAAACTTCATTAGTAAATAGTCAGAATGTAATAGTAGCCCTGTAATAGCCATGCTTTGCTCACTCTTTACGCCTTGTTTATCTTTAAAGACTAACCTGTAGCATGGCTGCATAAATGCAAACACTCAGTGCTGCTAGGAAGCCCTGACCTACATCTTGCCACCTGCTTGCAAACTATGGGTTTAGCTAACAATAAATCCCAGATCAGCTAAGGCCTGAGAGAAGTACAAAGCAAGTATTTCTGCTGCAAGATCAACAGTGGTTTATAGCAAGACTTCACTGTGATAGAACAACCACTATTTCTGCAGAAATCTACAAGGAAAAAGAGTCACTATTGGGGAAAAGACTAATGTAAAGCTTAGAACAAAACAGTTAAAGATTAACTGATTCCCAATGACATCTTTTCCTCCTTGGTAACTCTCAATTAAACTGTTTAATTAGAAGAGAAAGACCCAGCAAGTGTGAACACACTTCATTTCTACAGTAGACCTCAAGTACATGTCTGACTGTAGCCAGTTCGCCCCATTACAAAGCTCCTTACAGCACTACTGTACTGACTAGCAACATTTATTTTAAGAGAGAAATTAACACAAAATCTTCTGCTTCTCAATATCTGGAAACTACCACAGTTAATTTTGTAAATTACTAATACTTTGATGCTTTTCCCAAAATTCTCCTATATTCTTGGGCAGAAGCTGCTTCTTCATTATATTTACGACAGAAGGACACAGAGTCACAAAAAATATAACAAAGGCTATTGAAACAGAGGAGAGGTGTTGAAGAACCTTTTGACTGACTATAAAAATATGGTAAACTTCAAACAATGAGTTAAAAATAAATCAAGCAAAATGCAAATTAGCATTCATCATATCTTTCTTGCAAGCAGAGATAAGAGCTATTGAGACCTATTTAAATCATCTAAGGAAGTAATTTTTCCTCTGTAAGTTACACCAACTAGAAATAAGTATAAAAATAAATAAAATAGAGCTCTTAAACAGTTTTGGCAGTTCTTCATGTTCTCATCTCAGAAAAAATAATAATCAGAACTTCCTGTTCTTTTTTACTAGCAAATTTGGAAACAGAGAAAGGTTAACTAATTTTTCCATCTTAGATTATTCTAAGTTTTCGTGCAAATTCAGATTATGACATAAAAGCATTTACAGAATATGCATGTACCTTCAGCTCTGAGTTTTTTTCCCCATTCACAAATAGATTATTTGATTAAAACTATGCCATATGTTGTTTCAGTAAGAAAGAACAACAGACCTATTTAATTCTGACATTGCTTTGTAACATGTAAAAAAGTGTGAAAATGTTAATGGGTTTGCCAGGTTTCCACATCCACATTTAAGCCTAGCAGGTGAGGCTGCAAATGGATCAAAGGTTAGAACTGTAGAAACAGGAGCTAAGACAGCTTCACCCAACCCACCTAGTATCCAGCTCTCTTCTCTTCAATGCCTCAGAACAATATCAAAATATTAATTGGTTTCAGTCACCACGCTTCATCCTTAGTGCTGCTTTTTCAACCTCAACTATATCCTAACCCGTCTCTGGGAAAAAAAATATTTTATTTTTTTTAAACTGAAATTTCCAAGACCAGCACTTTATTTTTTTTTTTAAATGAGCAGCTCTGAAATGTGTTCTCATCACTAAAGTAAAGATGGTTGAGTATTACATAGTACAGTATAAATCCAAGGGATAAGTGCTGTTGTTAAGTTCTTGGCACCTGCACAAATCAGATCCCAAGGTCTCAAGCTACTCAAGCTACACACCCAAAAAAAAAAAAGTATATTTAATTAAGAACTACTGATGAAAAATCTATACGAACAAACCTGGATGGATTTTCAGGAAAATTTAAGCCACACCAGGAGAAGTTACATACTACTGGGAAAAGAGATACTATGACAGAAAGCATTAGGCTGCTAGGCTCAACTATAGATGTATCATATGTAACAGTGATAAATTGAGAAAGACACAGACCTAGGATAAAAGATAGTGAGGTCTGTAACAGCCATTCTTCCCCCACCCTCACATGCAAACTTTTGTCTTCTGGCAGAAAGTTCCATTTCTAGATAAGAAAAACCTACCAACTGGTTTTGACCCCAAATATTCAGTTGATCTGTTAGATGAAATCGAAGTCTACAAGAACCCTAAAGGTGAAGCATTAAAAGTTAAATATGTTTTTAGTGGAAGCTGGTGCCTACGCACTGGATGCTAGACTAGTTCAGTGGAAAACCCAGGCAATGCAACGGAGTTGCAGTACTCTGCACTATTTAGAGCATCCCAGATGCTCAATGGACATGCCAATGGAGAGTTCTACAGTGTAGCTGAGAATCAACAGAAGCATATGTAACTGTGGCCTTGTTATCACTTACCAGAAGGATGTAAAGGTTTTTACCATTTACCATGAAACAAATACTGCTCTCAGAGAAGCCATCAGCAAGTAAACCAGCAGCACACGTAAGCCGATGGCACAATAAATCATACATGTATACCATATTAGAAAGCAACACACGACAGTCAATACCATTAAATGTTAGTAGGACACAGAAGTAACAGAATGAATTTACTCATTCTACCCCGTGACAGCAAGAGACATTAATCAGGGCAATAAAGTTATATACCATCTTGTCTGGATCCAGAATAAACCTGATCAAGGTTCATGGCAAGCTGATGTGATCTTACATACAGGGTTCTTGGTCTGGACATGAGTGAACATTTGACAACTCAGCAATGCTCAAACTCAGGTGTTAAGAGCAAACATTCCAGTTTGGCTTTATGTTTGCAGTTGTTCAAGGATGAGCATGGGACAATTATCAGCTCTTTAAATGAATAAACTTCTAAGTTATTTTTTAAAATTCAAAAATTTAGTTAATAGATTACAGGCTAAACATAGCATCAATGTAGTTAACACTTGAGAGCAGAAGAAAACTTAAGGAAGGTAATAGCCTTGCAAACATAAATGGCATATACAACAGCAAATCCAACCACACGGCTGAAGAAATAAGAGCCGAGATATCCTTATCTTCCTGTGCTGACAGAGGTCAACATATTACTTGACTAGCAGTGAGTAGTACAAAAAAAACCTGTCTTCTAAATCTATTTCAGATGCAGTTTAAGAGAATGGTTTGTATATAATTTATGAAATGTGGCTGTCATGGGAGTCAAATCTTTATAAGCCTCTAAAAATCCCAATCTGCTCCCTAAAATAAAAATTACTGCATATCCCTTATCCTTCCCTTTAAATTCAGTAGGTCTGTTTTTCATCACAGCACAGTTTGCATTCCACAAAGGCCAATATCACTAGCTTACATAATAGTAAAAACCAACCTTGACACAGACAGCAGTAATTAACAGACATAAAAACAACTCAAGCAGCCACACAAGGCAGACTAACCCTTGCTGCTACAAATGCCAAAGACATCTCAACTAGCACTTCGTGTGTGTTTGTGTGTAGGTGGAGCAATCAGTCATTCATCCCAATCTTGCACATGTAAACAAGAAAATGCAATATATGAAGCATAGAGATTACATCTTACCTCATTTAAACACATGAAAAAATTAATAATAACAAAAAAAAAAGGATGGTAAAACTCTACACACTTAAATCATTTTCCCCGCTGAAGCTATGATCCTAAGTTAACAAAATAATTTTAAACTCTTTCACTGCTGATACACTATCAGTCATACAGATAGTTTGGCAAACAGAAAAATAGGTTGAGCGCAATTCATGACATGACCTCAGGCTTCCCCCAAACAACAGATGCTGCAGACTGACAGCCCAATTCATTGTCATCATAGAGCCAACAAATCGCACAGACGGACCACTGAAAAATTCCCCAGCACAGAGGAAGCCTCCACATTATTCACAATTCTGTCCCACTTTATTCACAGCCTTGCTCCTTCCTTCATCACTTGCACTGGATGTATGCCAGGAGAAAAGAGGGCTACAAGCAGCCAAGGCACAAGTTACAGTAGCCCAACAGCTCTTCGTGCCGTTGCAGCGCCACCAAAATTGGCATCCCAACAAAGGAAATGCTTAAGGCCTAATTTTATTCTATAGTGGATTTTGTGCCAGAAAATGCTTGGGAAAGCCTAAAATCGGGCTCAGAAAATTTAAAGCCTATAGGCACCAAACATGCACCTGTTTTAATTAGAGTCCTAAATTATCTAGGTGGAAGCTTCTGTCCTTGAAAACTTTCTGTTTGCTTTGTTACAAAGTTTGAGACTTAAATGTGAATTCTTCCCAAGACTTTTTAGTAGTATCTTTTCATTTATCCATAACCATTGCAGGCTGTCCAGCGTCCAAGTGCAATCCTATCTCAGAATCAACATCTGCTCATAGGTTCCCCAAGTATTTTTCAGTTTAGAGCGGCCTCCCATCTCTCCCCACCCCGAGGTGTATGTTTCAAGAAGGAAAGGAAGGCCTGGGAAAAACAGTTTGCTTTTGGAGGGGGTTTCTCTATCAAATGCTTTGGAATAAGGACTGTATAATTCAAAAAAGCCATGAATATATTGTATGCTTGCCTTAGATTTACAACATGTACTATTGCATTTATATTCTGACAAGACCAGAATCCTTACACAAAGACAGATTTCCAGCACATAAGGCAGTCTCACAACAATAAATCAAAAACTTTCTTTTTTAAACAAATGTAGGTGTATTGCTAATGAGAATGACTGAGTACTTCTCCAACAGAATTAAATTTAACTTAAAAAGAGTGCATTATACCAATGCACTTCAGTGCTAGCCAGAAGAACTCTTTATCATAAGAACACATTCATACCCTACACACAGGATTAAAAGCTATCTGCTGCCAAATGGACTTCAAATTCTCAAGCCTGTACACGGTCCCACTGATTTCAACAAGATTCTGACCTCACAGCCGCAAGACTGAACACCTAATAACTCCAAAATTTAAATCAACTTTAATCATGTCAAAAAAGCTTCAGATACTTTACTCTTGTATTACTTTTACGAAAAAACAAGTACTACGTAAAGGCAGAGAAGCAGTTCTGTTCTAAAGCAGATGTGAAGTTGATACACAAAGCACACACAGAACTGAATCACAGTAGAGTACATGCGTTACTCTACACAAATTACGGCTACCTAATTGTTTTGAGACATCTTCCCACGCACCAGCTCACTCTGAAATAACTAATTCAATTTTCATTTGCTGGGTAAAGTTGCCACCACACTATCCACACCCACATCCGACTCATATAAACTGTCTTTTAATAAGCAGAATCCAGCAGAGGTCAGAAATGGCCCTAGACAGGAAATGCCGGGGTGTTTTCCATTCAGACACCGCCGATTACTCTTCTACATGAAGACAGCCCAGGTCTAGGGTCATGCTGTTGTACAACTTAATTTTAAACCATCTTTTGCTTAACCTGCACTATTATGCTTTGAAGATACTGTAAAAAGGAACTTGGAGGCTTACAAATTCAGGTGCCCTACTGACATTCGTATTTCATAATATTTCTGTTAAATCTAATTAACTGTTATGTAGCTTCTGGTTTTGACATCCTCATGACGTAAGAAAAACAAATCATTAAAATACATTAATGGAAACTCAAACCAGACACCGTTCGACTCCATAGCCTCGGTCCAAACCGGAGTGCATCACCACTTCTCTTTTATTAAATCAGTATGAAACAGTAGCTTGCAATATCCAAGAATGATCTCAGGAACGTGCCAGCATAAAGTTTCTTTTGCACAGCACACCTGGAATACAATGCTCCTGACTATTGCCTTACAGTACTAATCGAACACACAAGCGTTTTAAAAAACGTTTCCTGAATGCCTCCTAGTGAGAAGTGAAGCGCATCAACAGGATGTTACTTTAAAAGGAGAAATAATTGCCAGGGAATTAATAACTTGGACTTATGCAACACTTCTACAGCCAGTTGGAAACACTAAACCATGAAGTAATTTGCATCTCCATCGCTCAGCAGGGCACAGATGGAGACTTGCAAAAAGCCAATCTGCAGGTCAGCACATTCAGGAGGTAACAGCAGTTGCAAAAAGCTTGAGGCATCACAGCGCTACCCCTCTTTAAAAAAAAAAAAAAAAAAAAAAAAACAACAAACAACCTGTATCTTCTGACAAATACCGATCGCAACGTGGCCAGGAGCGATACTCCCAGATCCCGCTGCTTTATCGGCGCGCCAGCGAGACCCCAACTACCTGGTTTGAATCAGGGCCGCTATAAACAGGAGACACCCTTCCCGACGGCCGCGTTTCATCGCCGCAGCTCACAAGTCACGCTCCGCCACCCCCGCGGGGGGCTCCCCCTCCGCGCCCTCCTCAGCCACCGCCACCCCCCGAGAGCCGGCCCTGCGAGTGCCCCGCGACGCCCGTTCGCTCCGGCTGCTCAGCCGGGGGGGGGGGGAAGGAAACGATTCGGTTTTAATTGCGAAGCGCCCACAAAACACTGCCTTACCCACCGCAGCCACTAGAGATTTCTTATCGAAGCACTTTCTCACTCGGTGGGCGTTTTACAGAAGCGCTGAAGCAGCCGCCGCCGCCGCCGGAGCCTTTGCACGGCGAAGGGAGCGGGGGGTGGGAACGTTAAAAGCGCAACCCCGGCACAGCATCGCTCCTGCCGCCGCGCCCGGGGGCGGCGGCCGCGGCCCCGGGCCCCCACCACCATCTGGCAGCGGGCGGCCCGCGCCGCTCCCTGCACATAGCTCACTATTTAGCAGCGCCGAGTACTGACCTCCCCGGCGGCGGCGGCGGCTCCTCCATGGCGGCGGCGGCAGAGACCAGCGCGGCGGCGTCTCTCATGCATGCACCGAGGCCGGCATGGCGGCGGATGGCGGTGCGCGGCCCGGCCCGCTGCTGCGGCGCCGGGGGTGCAGCGAGGAGGAGGAAGAGGAGGAGGAGGAGGAGATGCGGGAAGGGGGGGGAGGGTGAAGGGGGGGGGGGTCTCTAGCCAGCTGCAGGAACCCGGCCGCGCAGAGCCGCCCGCGCGGCCGCCATCTTGAAAACAGGCTCGGAGGGCAGGGAAGCCGGGAGCATCGCTACGGCGCGCGAGGAGGGACCGGCCGAGCCAGGGGCGCTCGCTCCGCCGCGGCCGGGCGGGGAGCGGCCGCGGGCGTGGGCTGCCCTCGCCGCGGGGGCGGCCGCCCCTCACGCAGGCGGTGGGGAGCGGGCGCCCCGGGGAGCGCCGGCGTTGCCCTCCCGGGAGGCGGGGGGCAGGGGGTGGGGGTGTTTCCCCAGGAGGGGCCGCGTTTGTGCGGGCGGCGGGCGGCGGGCGGTAGCGGAGGCGCGGCGGGAGCTGGCGCCCGGCTGCCTCCCCACCCGTGACAGGGCTGCTAGCCGTTATCGGCTGCCGGGGCTCTCAAAACCGGCAGGTTTCCACAACCTTAGCAGCCAGGGAGAGAAGGAAAATCTAATTACCGAGAGGAAGATGGTTTACCTCAGCAGGTACCAGCCTGCTTGTGCGATGGCCCACGCGTGCTGAGGCTGGAGCTACCGCAGCCCTCTCCAAATAGTTTAGAGGCGTGAAAGGCCCTCAGGGTCCCCTTGAGGGGGGACGTGGAAGAATGAGCAGGGGTGCTCATAGCTTTGCAGGCAAAAAAAAAAAAAAAAAAAAAAAAGGCATCATTTATCCTGCTGCTTACGGAGCAACTTGTTTCAATTTATAAACCTGGCCTTTCTAAAGCCTCCAGCAGCACTGGTTATCGGTCTTAAACAGAGAACTGGAGCCCCGTTATCCATTTGGAAATACAGGGAGGAAAAATGTAATTTCCTGAACTATAGCTTGGCTGGAATACCAATGTTAACGCCCTTCATAGGCAGAAAAGTGCCACAAGTTATTTAATTGTTAGAATTGGTGAGACAGAGCCTCGTCTTTTGTTTTATAGGACTGGAAGCTGAGCAGCAAACCCTGGCATCAGTAATGTATACACAACAAACAGTATATGTTATTTCTGAAGACTGAAATTGGAACTTGGACTGGAATCAATGCTAGATTCTGCTTTATGCGCAGTTCCTTCATTAAATTAACAGTGCAAGAAATTTACACAGGTTTCTAGTCTGATAATAAAGTCCAGTTGTAAAGTCATTGTTCATGATATGAAGTTGTCCATGTATCTGTCCAAGTTTAAGAAAAGTTTCTACAAACCGATTTTAACGGGCCCTTTGAAATAAGAGATTTTTTTTTAAAGCTGAAATGCAGAAGATACTTCTACTATACACTTATCATCTTAATAAGTGCATTAAAATGTGGAACCAGATTAATAACATTATGCAGGAAGCCAGTTCCCTGTTTTCTCTAGGTCAGGAAAATACCTGGATCATCATGACCTTGATGGTCACAACATTTAAACATCAAGACATTCAGCATTTATGTGCAGAATTATTGCTGAAGATTACCTTATATAATGGAAAAAAGCAGTATTTAACATGTTAACGATTTTTGGTCAAATGCTTGAGCCCAAAACCAAAGAGCAGTTCTAAAGGCAGGTACACACAATACAGTCCTGCTAATCTGTCATCGTGAACAAAACCTAGAAACTATAGATGAAGAAAGTCAGCATTAGAAATTCTGAATTGCTAACCTAATAAATCACTTGTCATCTCCATAAAAACATAAACTCTCTAAACCTAAAGCAAAGCTGCTTATTTCACAGTATGCACTTCTTTCAGTATGACTGCAAATAACAAAGGCTCAGTGTCATTGATGAAATAATTGCATAGCAATGGCTTTTAGCATTCTCTTCAGCTATGTTATGGATCGTCATCTGACAGCATCTCTTCAGCTATTTGCAGGGCAGAGAAGTTTTTATGTTTAGCAATCATGGCAAAATTTTTCAGCATCTTTGCTTCTTCCATCAAAACAATCAGTGCAGTGGTATGTTAGAAGCACCAAGTTTTCATTAACTAGGAAAAAAAAATTGGATATTGCCTTTTGCCACAGATGTGATGGCATGATGGAGTGGATGCGCAGACATCCCAGGGGCCTTCGGCAAAGGTAGAAATTGGGACTGCCCGCCACCACTAATTTCTGTAAATATTAAGATGATTTACTGAAGCAAATCAGGGTTCACTGCAGCCTCTCAAACAAGGAGGTCCAGAATAAAATTCCCTGCATGCCTCTTGCCCTTTCCCTTTAGGGCAACCCAGCGTATTGGGTTGCATCACATTCATGTAGTATACCATAGAGAATATGCTAAAACTGCAGATAACTGGCCAAGCAAAGCAAGGCCATAAGTTTGATACAATGGCACTTCTTTGTCTGCAGTAGGCCATAGTGAGCAATGTAGCTCCTGGCATCAGGGAGAAAACTGTAAGAGGAGAGGTTTATGAGTGGCTTAGAGAGAACTTGGAAGGAAAGGAAAAGAGATGCAGGAGTACATGGAGCTGACAGTACAGGAAACAGCAGATGACATAAGACTGTCAGAGTCTATATAGAGATAATATTTAGCAAAGACAAAATTTAAAGAAGTTACAGAGGGCTTACAAAAATTGATATGCACAAAATTCTTTTAATTGTTTTTGTCCTTTTTTAAGGAATGTCTTTTATTTCAAAGACTCCCTGACTGCCAGTTTGTGAGTCTAAACATATCAACAGTGCACAGGTGCATGGAAATTGATAAATGAAATTGTTCATTCTGGTTCCACTACTGGAACAGAAGAAGGCACAAAATTAAAACAGACATCACAATAAATGATGCCTTAATCTGTCAGAAAATTGAGTTAAAATATTAGTAATGTTAATGGATTTTATTGCCTGATGTGGCAAAATCATGACCTCGAAATTCTAGGTTTAAAAAAAAGAACAGGCAACTGTCAAAATAGACAAACTTTTTCCAGTTTACCTTCTGTTTTCTCAAGTTTTAGGGTGAATTTTCTTCATTTTCTCAGCAACTATGTGGGTTTATATTTTTAGCAGATACCGTGATTGCTTAGGAATTGCTTTTTATTCCAGCAGCATGCCTTTTATTACACCAGCAGTCCTAGAACTTGCAATAAAAATGTAAGGGGTGGCAATGGCATCCTAATAACAAAAATAAGTCTTCCAAAAAGCTTTTTTTAAATTTCTACTGCAACTATGCTTTAAATTTCTACCTATTCCTGGCGCATAGATTCTGTTATTCCTTTCTCCTCATTTCATCACAAGTATCAGACAGGACTGTACATGCAGCTGTGCTTTTGTCATTTGTGAGTTCTACAGCTCCTTTCTATATACAAAAAATAATAATGAAGAAAAAGAAAGATTGGGTCCATGTAGGTAATTAAATATGTTATAAGAATATCTTTCAAAATTTTTCTCCCAGTACCTGTCACAAGGCCAAACTTTTATTTCACTTTATGAATGTTGTGCAGAATAAGGCACAACTTGTCCTTTTTTTTAACCAGTTAATGAAATGTAGTAATCAGATGGTTCTTCACTGTGAACTGCATGCAGAAATTAAATTCTCAACAAAAACAGCTTTGTAGATTTAGTTTTTCCTTCCAATAAATTATTTGTTTTAATTCCACTAAAAGCTGTTTGAAAGTAAAAGCAAAATTAATTAGACATAGTCCCACTTTCAGCAGGAGACCCTGGGAAGCAGCCTGTTAGGTATAGTTAGTCTAGATCTAGGTAAATGTGCTGAAGATAGAATTTTCCTTTTTTCTTGGTCACAGATTAGGAATGCTCTTCTGCAGCACGGTGAAGACTAAAACATGAACAATACCTGCATTTAATACCTAGAAGATAATCTGACACCATTTTTTTTCTTATGTAGATATTGCAGCTAGCTGCTCCAGAGTCAAAATAAATTACCAAGACATATTTCTACCTGGAAATATGCAGATTCTTCCATCTACAGTTTTGTTGCTTTCACAGAAGATCAGGTTGGGGTTTTTTTTGAAAGAAACCGAACTCGGTTTTCAGTGTCGTATAACTTGAGCTTTGCTGCAATTGAAGTGTGAACCTCTGAAAGAAATTAAGGAGCCGCGCTGTATATACCCCTGTTCAATCGTCCGCTACCACTGTGATTCATTCACTTCAGAAGCTCGCATGATAGCTGCCAAAGCTTGTTCAGCAGCATGGTTTAACACCCATGCTATAATAGGAGCCAGCTAGCTTGATGGAGGTGGAGTATTTCTGTCTAAACACTGTCATCTCACATGCTGCGTGTCAGATCACACAGGGCTTGATATCATTAACTCATCACTATTAAAGGAGTATTTGTCGGTAAGAGTATCATGAGGTCAGAAGCATTCCTAGGATTATTGTCTTATCACTTCAACTGGGTATTATTTTTTTTTGGTACTTCCTGTCTTAAAAAGCAACTGTCTGTAACACTGCCTCTGCCATTACTGAAATGGCATGACCCACATAAAAGAAGTGTAAACCTCAGTTGTGCTTAAAGTAGTATGCTTTTTCTGTGTAAAGCTGGTCTTTGGGCGTAGTGTCTGTAAAGCTGGGCATAGCTAAAACCGCTGGTTGGTATTAAAAGGTACCTAGACACTGGGCATGGAAATGATTGTCCTTAGATATAAAGAGACTGAAAATGTTTCTGAGTTCACACATGTGTTGTAACAGTCTGGCTACAGTAGCTTATGTCTCCGCAAGAACTGTCTTTGCACCCGTGAAAATAAGCTGCACTGAATGTAGAGCTACTTGAACTTGATTATCAACAACAGAGTAAGCTTGCTGAAAGCTAGCTTCGCTCCTGCTAAATCACACTATAATTCTTTCCCCAACTGTATAACAGACATACTCAAGTGACCAGCTGTGGGACATTTATAAACAAGACAAAGATCATTGCAGTGCTTGTTAGCATTTGTGTTCAATATAGTAATTTCATGTTCAAAGAAGCTTCACTGAAGAAGTGGGGCCCATCCTCTGAAACCATGTTTGTAGACCCAGAGCAAATCCATCTGGTTTTTGTGTGTGCCTGACAGCGTAATTTAGTGCATCGTTGCGTGCAACTCTCCGTGTTTTCAAGCATCTTGCAAGTTTGAACACTTGCTTGTATTAAAAGTTTTAAAGTGGTGCTATTTATTTTCATCAGCCCAGAAAGCAAAAAAAAGTTCCAGACTATATCTTTTAAAATATCTGATTGTGCATCTGAGATTCTTTCTATATCCGCCTTACAGCAGCTGCGTTATCCCAGCAGAAAACAGCTGTGAGATCTATGTCAAACTTCCCTGCCCAGGGATATCTTCTGCAGCTCCTGTCCATCTCTCCTCCTTCCAACAGCTCTTTCTATAAAGTGAGAGTACTCACAGAAAAGCAACGGAGCCAGCATATTCCTTTACCCCAGCAGTTCCTGGCTGTTGCATCAGCTGTATGGAGTTATAAGGAGCCATGAGAACATTTTAGTCTTCATTTAATGTTAATCCCTGCAAACATTTATATACACAGCAGTTCACTTATATAATAGGCATGCTGAAATCAATGGGACAACCCTGGGAAACAGTTACTCTCACATATAAATATTTATAGGATCCATTTCCTCCTTCTGCTCTGAATCATCTGGAATAATTTACCACCTACAACTTCGCAAGGTGAGTTTCGTGGTGTAACCCTGTTGATGGCTCGGTTCTGGTGAACAGCAATAGGAACGAAGGTATTCTCCACTTGTCGCAATACCCCTCTAACCTGAAGAAAGCAAGATAGTAACTTGTTCTACAACTCCCTGTTGTCTCCAGTTCTGCAGTGTTTCAGGTTTTATCTTACACCTTCATTTGTGTCCACTTCATTACTTAAAAAAAAACCTGTTACCTCATTGTGAACATAACTATTTTCATCCTTCTAAATACTTACACAGTTCCTACAGTATAAAATACTCCAAAGAAATAATCGCCTGCCATTTCACATTTTTTCAATGCATTCAGGGTTTTTTATTCTCGTTTAAGTCTTATTTGCCCCTATCATTATTTCTATGATACTTTTGTGTTTCCTCTTCTTCACAGGTACTGATGCTTATTTTAAGACACATCCATGCTAGGAAACATAGGACACAGCACTTGAAATAACTGTTGAATGATGTGAGCTAATCTGCTTTCCTGGCAGCAGCATTCTCTCCAGCTACAGCCAGCTGAGGAATCCAATTTATGACCCTTGTATTAGGGAGCTGAGATCTGTGTGACGTTCTCTGCTGAGCAGCTACAGAAGAGGTAGCCTCCATGCATTTAGCACCTCTGTGAGGTGGTTCAGAAGGAGTCACGGATGTTAGTTATGAATTAGTTAATCTATAGGATTTTAAAGAGTCTTTTTTCCCTATCCATTTTGTATGATGGAGTTCACACATCCTTCTGCAAAGAATCAGAGCACCACAGATCCGCAGGTATCACACAGCATTTGGCTGCCCTACCACTGAGATGAGAGATCCTCAGGATCTCCAGGTGCATTACAAATACATACTGGTTGTTGCCCAGGTGATAAATTGTAAGACAACATATTATGCCTGTTGGTTTGCTTGACTGAGACAGGTTTCTGAATTCTTTTCCTCTGACTTTTCCTCTTGCCAGCTTAAGCAGTTCTCTGCTCATCTCATTAGCCAGGAGACTCTCTAAAGCTTTTTAGGGAGGCTTGCATCTGTTTGGGACTGAGGAGACCAAGTAGCAGGTAAAGTGGGTGATCTAACCATTCCTATTATCCCAGAAGCATAGGAGGGTGGATTAAATAAAAGAAAATGAAAAATCCCAGTGATCTCAACTGTGTTATTGGTAAGATCCGTAGCATATACAGGCTCTCTCTAAAACTTTCAGAATTCTTTCAGCATGGTCTTCGTGCATTTGTGGCTAAAAAATGGTGCTGTATCAAACACACTTGTGCTCATCACCTTTCTGAAACCTGCTTTCAAGTACTCTACATTTTGATCTCCCCTAAGGATGGCTATAGGTTCAAATAAGATGGGTCAGAATAGAAAGCAACACCAAGCTGACTGTCTGAACCATGACCAAAGTTACTGAAGCATCGTGTGACTTCTGACTTTGGAATTCCTGTATTTTCATCATTAAATTCACAACTGTAATATTTCAGCACTGGCTTGTATGTGCTTCATCTTTTGAATTAGACTGCATATTAGCCAAAACAAAAAACTCAGTCATTTAACAAGGTACTCTGTGGAGATGAAGTATTAACATTTATCATGGAATTCAAGGGATGAAATTATTCCAGAACAAATGGGTTTGGTACAAAGACAGGAAATCAGATTATTGGGGTTTTTTCTGTGGCTGCAGAATCTTCCTATGGAGCTCTACAGAAGTTTATAGTTGCAACGAGCATAAATCTTACTCCAGTTACTCCTTTTGCTAACATCCTCCTTCCTTTCCCCCATTTGCCTGAATAACGCTACGCGCATCCATCACAGTTGCAGAGGCTACACAGAACCAGAAGAACTACCTCTGTGGATGACAAGAAAAAGTTTTGCCTTTGCCATTAAATATCTTGTGGAGTTTTACATATCCCTGGTAATCCTATTATCCCACACATGGCATAACTGTTCTTTCTTTTTCGGTTGTTGACAGGAAAATATTTTACAGATAAATGAAATATAATTTACTATGTTGGCTAGCATGTGATTTAGATTTACCCATGTGTGCAGGTTTTGGCAGGGGTAGAGTTAATTTTCTTCACAGTAGCTATTATGGGGCTATGTTTTGGATTTGTGCTGAAAACAGTGTTGATAATACAGGGATGTTTTTGTTACTGCTGAGCAGTGCTTACACAAAGTCAAGGCCTTTTCTGCTTCTCACCCCACCCCACCAGCGAGTCGGCTGGGGGTGCGCAAGAAGCTGGGAGGGGACACAGCCGGGACAGCTGACCCCAACTGACCAAAGGGATATTCCACACCATATGACATCATGCTCAGCATATAGAGCTGGGGGAAAAAGAAGGAAGGGGGGACGTTTGGAGTGATGGCGTTTGTCTTCCCAAGTAACCGTTACATGTGATGGAGCCCAGATTTCCTGGAGATGGCTGAACACCTGCCTGCCCATGGGCAGTAGTGAATGAATTCCTTGTTTTGCTTTGGTTGCGTGCGCAGCTTTTGCTTTACCAATTAAACTGTCTTTATCTCAACCCACGAGTTTTCTCACTTTTACTCTTCTGATTCTTTCCCCCATCCCACCAGGGGGGAGTGAGCAAGCGGCTGTGTGGTGCTTAGTTGCTGGCTGGGGTTAAACCATGACACCATGTAACCGTGACATTTTTGAAAAAGGAAAAGAAATTTTGGGAAAATTTGAAAAATATTGTTAGGTTTTATTTTAATGTAAGTATTTTTTATTGCCATAGCAACGGCCTTAGTGACAGTGTGAGAGGGTGCATCATTTTGGTTTTTTTTCTAAGCTTATAATTTTCCAAAGATCTTCACAATGAACCAATACTTTCCAGATTCAGACTCCATCCAAGAAAGGGTTTTGTCAAAATTTGGACAAAATGCATTTAACAATTTAGAATCCCATTCATGTTCTTTCTTTCGTTCCTAAGAAAAAAAATTATGGATTGTTTTCCTTCTTTTTTCCTACAAATCAAAATTCAAAATACCGCACTGAAGGGCACTGAAATACTTCAGGTGAAGAGAATCTGAAAGAGATCATTTGCCGATATAACCATGAATACATACATAATCCATGTGAAAATTCATCTCAATCTAAGGCCAGTGCCGTTACTGCTTTGCAGTCACTACCATACTAATGCTCAGGGAAGAGCAGAATATCAGCAAAATAATTCTTTCTAGTGCCTCTGCCAAAGGAAAGTTCAGCAGCAGAATCTGAGACAGCAGTGTCTGTTAACAAACATTAGATGTTTATATTGTTTTGGTTTAAAAGATGAAGATAAAGTTGCTCTTATCTTCATGGGTATGCAGTTGGTCTCATCAATATATGACAATGGTATCACCAATACCATGACTGTGTTTTGCTTGAGATAAAAAACAAAGTGATGTCACTGATTTTTAACCAATAAAGATGTTAAAATATTACGTAACCCAAACATAACTTGTAACTTTATTCTTTTTTCTTAGCACTCCAAATGCTTTTGTAAATGCTCTTTTTTAAAAAGATGGTTGCTATCAGCATCTTTGGGTGGATTTCACTATGACTGTGAGGATAAAATTGGCTTTGTTTTTTAAGAGTAGCTATTTTAACTCTAAATTACACTCTGAAGACTTTCAATTCCACACCAGTTGCTCTGAGCTGTGGCGATAATCAGAAATACAAACAAAGGTGTCAAAATTTTGTTAGTCCTTGGTTCTATCCGGGGAAAATAGAATGAGATAGAGTGTTGATGGAGAACAGGATGACCTTGCTGAAGCTGAGGATCCGTCACTGCCCCGTTCCTCCTCTCTTACAGGCTGAATGCTCTGACATGATTGAGCCCTATTTCTGCTGTTTATCTACAGATAGTCTGAAGTCTGGGAGAGAAATTTTCTTCACCCTTAATCCCAGCAGAGACACCAGTCAATTAGCCCTACTACTTAGCCTAGACATTAAGACACTAACATAAAATACGCTGAACTCATTTAAAGAACTCCAGCTTTTTAACGATGCATGGATGTTGCAGCATACAGAGCTAGGAAAAAACTGCTTATATGCAGATTCAGCACCCAGTTTTCAACAGGGCGAGCACACGTTATTCTTTCAGTGGTACTGGAGAAGGACTGCTCACTAGAGCTTGCTTGTTCACCTGTTGAAAGCATTCAGTATGGGTCAGTTACAAAACTTCATCACATGTTGCATAACTGTAACCTGCCTGAGATGAGATCACAGAATTATATATCTTCTAACTAACTTTTTAGATGGACACTAACTCTTTAGATGGACATTTGAGCTATACCCATCTATATGAGGTGGTCTCTCATGGTCTTCATTAGGCATAGATGACTACTCACAGAATGTGAAGATATGTATTCTACAAGCTATGTCAGATGACTCTAATACATACTATATTTCTAAAGGGGCAGTTAAGGTTAATATAAGAATAGGACTGCTATCCTCATCTGGATTTAAAATTTCAAGAATAACACTTCAGTTAAAATTTTTGCATTAAAATGTCATATTTACACATTTATAAAACACCCCCAAATGACGGCTGAGTTCTGGGCTCCCCAGTACAAAAGAGACATGGACATGCTGAAGTGAGTCCAGCAAAGGACCACAAAGGTGATGAAGAGTGTGGAGCATCTGAGATCTGAGAAGAGGCTGAGAGAGCTGGGACTGTTCAGCCTGGAGAAGAGAAGGCTCAGGAAGGATCTTACCAATGTGTATAAATACTTGATGAGGGGGAGCAAAGAAGATGGGCCAGGCTCCTTCCAGTGATGTCCAGTGAAAGGACAAAAAGCAATGGGAACACACTAAACCACAGGAAATTCTGTTTCAACATGAGAAAAACTTTCCGTACCATGATGGTGGTCAAACAATGACACAGGTTGCCCAGAGAGGTTGTGGAGTCTCCAGCCTTGGAGATATTCAAAACCGAACTGGTTGCAGCCCTAAGCAACCTGTTCCTGCTTACCTTGCTTTAGCAGAGGGTTGGGATTAGGTCATCTCAGAGGAACCTCTCCACCTCAATGATTCTGTGATTGATCTCATTAATACATTTGAGTTACAAGCAATCTCTAATACACAGCACCACGAAACTTTTGGTATTATTTATCATTTTGTCACAAATTGTGGGGTTTTCAATTATGGATTTTGAATAAAGAACAACTGCAGGTAAGAATTAAGTTATTCTGAAATATAGCATTCACACTGCTGTTAAGTAGCCATTTCTGCATATTAAATTGTAACTTCCTCACAGAAGAAGGTGCACAAAGGCTGCATATATGGATATAAGGTCACCTTTGTAAGCAAGTCCTTTTTCTCCTCCTTTCCAAAGTTGTGTCATTTCTTACTAATGAAGTTTTACAGCCAGGCTGACCACACCACCTTTTTTTTTGGATTTTATACTTGGACTGTAGGCTAATTTTTTTAAGAAACTTTTGAAGAACAATTAACATTAACAATGTCTTTTGCTTTTGTACTTCAAGTGATACAAAATTCTGATATCCAAATTGTATACATTATAAACCATTGCATTTTACACGTCAAATAAACCAAGCCTGTCGTTATTTGGATGTGGTCAGCTTTACTGCTCCACAAAAAGTGAATGTGATGCCCTTATTCATTCATACAAAGGAAGATTCTGAAAATCTTAGACCCTTCTGATTTCAAGAGTTGTTTTCCCTGTGTGAGTTTTGCCCAACCAAGACATGAACTGGCTCTGTGCTATTCCGTGTTCATGGCACTGCACCTCAGCTGAGCTTTCTGATATATTTTAATTATCTCACTGCCTGTATTTGAAAATAACCTGTAAGCACATTTAGTGTGGCAAGTACCTAAAATCTGTTTATATTACCAATATTTTTTGGTTACATTACAGCTACGTTTATTGCAGCTATTCCAAATCTCCTTGTCCTATCCACAACAGCCTGCCAACCAGAGTGTTGAATACAAGCATTTAACTGTGAAGGAATCTCTCTCCGTGAAGTAACTAGCTCACAGAGACTTCAGAAAGGGATATTTTGCCTGCCTCATCACTTGTCTAAAAAGGGCAAGGGCAGAGCTATCAAAATTACTCTCTGATGTAATACAGTGAGTATGAGTCTCCTAGAAAGCTGCAAGTTGTAGGTGTCACAGTCACAGCTTGTAGTGTTATCATCACAGAGTCCAGTTTCCTGTGAACTGTGAGGTCAAATGATTTTTATGTGAATTTAAAAGATTTCTGCCTGAGAAAGCAGTAACAAGCAACCAGCCTTTTAAATATGCCATTGAATGCCTTTCCTATTTGATCATCAGCATTTTGGTCCACAGCTCAGTAACTAAAGTGCACTGACAAGTTTTCTTCATATTATACTATTTGCAATTTTTAGTGCAAACCAGAAGTGAATCTGATTACTAGCTTGACATCCACAGAGCCTTATATACATGCATAAATATGAAGATTCAACATAAAACACTTGTGCTCATATTGGTCGTCAGAGTCCTAGAAGGTGATTATGAAAATGTGGCTATTTGCATGTAAAAATAATCTGAAAGATACTGTTTAAATGTACAGTGTCTGTATTCAGAGCTACGTAAAGAATCAGCCGGCTTACATAAATGATGTTACAAAGCAAGTCCGCTAGGTTTTCTAACTGCCTCTTTTTAACATACTTCATAGTTTTTATTTTATTTTATTTTATTTTATTTTAGAAATATAACATTGCTGTTGTATAATATGGGGGGGAGGAGGGAATTAAGAAATATCCTTAGATAAATACAATTACAGCCATGACAGGGCACATCCAGATGGAATATTTAATGGAAGGTTCTGTTAGTAATCATAGTTATATACAGCAGATATAGAAAGGATGGATAGCAGAAACAAGAGGATGTTGTAGATACTGCCTTTCTCATGTAACTTGACCCTCATACTGACCTGGTTTAAGCATTTATTTAACAATGGTTGACTGCACTGAATTTAGCTGATTTTTTTTCAAAGCAAGAAGTCTTCCTTAAAAATAACTAATTGAGGTTTAATTTATGTCCTTTATTACGATGCATTTATGAACCATGTTTCTCACCTCTGTATATTGCTTGATTTTTCTGCTTCCATGTGCTTGGATTACATGGTACTTTGTTCCAAAGCATTCTCACTCAGAGTGATCTTCATTTCTGTATGATCTGCCTAGCTGAAAGAGGTTTTCTTGGGGTATTTATATTGGCAAAAACTGGCAGAAGTATAAAAACAACTCCAGCAGTGCTTATGAGCATAATTTAATCTCTTCCCATTGCAGCATAGAACTATAATAAAGTACACATTTTTTACCAGTATAACTAAATCAATAATAGAGCTGCTACTGGCATATGACATCCATCATTAGCTTACTGTGAAAGTCTCATTTATTGTGCATACAAGTAGGAAAAAAGTTTATTCTTATCAATAAAATAAGACCCATTTTCAGTGCCAGAAGGATGTGCTTTTTTTTTTTTTTTTGCCAAGGGCAAGGAACTCTCTAAGGAGCAGGCTGCACAGTTTAGCTGTTGAATGCTCATCCAGCTGCACGCTCCCCATCTGCCAAATATATTATCAGAGCAGTACGCAGATTCCTTGTCTATAAACAAAAGCCTGGATGTTCTCCATAGTGCCACCAGCAACCCTTGATATTCAAGGTTCATATTTCCTTGAAGTGCTAGGTAAGGAAAGAAATTTTTCCAAACCCCTAACCCCCATCCAAGTAAGAAAGATAATTAATATTAACATTTTTCAGTCTAGTTCAAGATCTTTAAACCAAACTGCCTTGTTTTGCATTTTCTGTGTGAAATGCAAAAGCACAGAGAGAATTGCAATGTTCAGTGTCTCTGAATGTCTCTGCAAGGGTATGTAGCTATGCATTTAATCTGCATTTGGTAGGGCTAAACCTTAAAGAAACCATTTGCAATATCAAAGAGCTGCAAATTCAGCTCAGTGACCTGGCAAGAAATCCCTGTGGCTTTGCAGGAGGATGAGGTCACAGCAGAAGACCAGACATATCCTAGGCCAGCTCACTTTTGCTGCAGGCCTCCTTGCTCCTGGTTTGCAGAGTCCTGACCTGCCATAAGCCTGAAGGGGAATCACACAAGCAGAGCTTCTGCTTGTCTCTCCCTTGCCCGAGTGCTCCATCCCCTTACCTCCATGGGTAGTAGCAGAGTGCATGGCCCATACTGACTTGACTTTCAGATTATTGTGGTGTGAGTCATAACCCTGCTACATGCTGCATGATATCTGCAAGGGTAAGGGTACAAACAAGGTGACCAGGGAGGTGCTTTGCCTCTTGGTTGGACATCAACACTCAGCCACAGGAAGAAAACCCAGAAGAAATTGTTCAGGGACTCTGGTTCTTTCCCCCAAGCTCTCTAGTACAGTTGGAGGAGTATTCAAGTTACACCTGTTTAGGGAAGGTGTAACCTCTGACTTGGGTTGCCTAGCTGGCTCAACAAGCAGGAACGGGTCAGGGTGATGCAAGCCCTGCCCATGCCCTTCCCTGTCAGACTATTTGTTCCCTCATAGGTATCAAGCAGACTCTGAAGCTTTTAAGCAGGGGGGAGGGTAAATTAGACACACAATCATCTTTGAGAGCTACATGCAAAAATAACCTGACATTATTACAGTATTTTTACAGAAATAAATTTAGTTAATTTATTTAGGCAAAAGGATGCACCTGTAAGGCAAAACATGGAATTCACGAGAGCAAGCAGAAGATAGAACAGGTATTTGGTGAATGGCTAATGAACCAATAATCAGATATTATGGTGCTAGGACAAGTTTGTTACTTTTCAGCAAAGACCTGTTGAGAGTCTTGCAATAGAAAAGGATGCTAGAAGTATTTTGTAGAAGGGAAGCTTGCTCATCTGTACTATTGAAAAGGCCAGTATATTCACTGTGTATGAATTCGGTTTTGAGGTGTTTCCAGGAAAAATACAATAGTAAATAAAGGGTGCTTCATCCACAAAAATATATTTTCAAGTGCTCTTAGAAATGAAACAGTCACCCGCTCTTATGACACTGATTGCTTAAAAATGGATCCTTTCAAGGAAAGGAGGACAATAAACCATTCTTGCAGGAAGCCTCAGTCGCTAGCAACATTGGCCAAGTTTAAAATGTGTTGGAGAGTAGAGCTGAGGATGTACTAAATCATATTGGGCTTAAGGTTACAAGTGGACAAGCAATATATTATTTTCATTTCACTGGACAAAGTTAGATCCTTGTTCTGCTTATGAGCAGCCTATTAACAGCTTTTAAAATTGCAAAACAAAAAAACCCTCCCAAATGCGTCACAAATTAGAATTACTTGTACAAAACATTCATCAAACAAGTTTAAGCTAATGCCTGTTGCACGTATTCCTCAGAGTACTTGACATTTGTGCCATGATATTTGTGTGCTCTGTGACATTAATGATGTATTTATGCTGCATGAGCAAGTGCCTCACTGAGAAGGTTGCTGCTGTTCTGCCGTGGGTTGACTAATGTCACCCCTGTACAGGGAGGCACTGCGCTCCCCTTATATTAAAACTCGGAAAACAAGGGAAGGTGGGAGATGAATGGTGCCTCAGTCCTCTGCTGGTCTCTCCATTCACTGGCGAGATTCCTGGTTTTGATTAAAGAAATTTCGGCTACCAGTATGACATACCCTTTGGCAGATAAGCAAAGAAAGTCTCTTGGCTTTTCTCAGAAAGCCAACAAGAGGTGAGAGCATGATGCAAAAAAAAAAATATTTTACACTGTTTCCCAAGATTTCCACTTGCCTCAGAGCATTAGGAAGAACTTTTAAGTCCCAGCTTGAGGAGCTGTGTGTATTAGAGGCAAATATAAACTCAGATTAAATTTCTGTCTTCAGTTTTGAAGCAAAGTGCTTGAAGACATGATCCAGAAATATTCTGAAGTTTCACTAAGCAAAACAAACAGACAGCAAATAAAAAAGGATCTACATACTTAGGCCAGCCTTCTCATTCCGGGGACCTGAATCATGACTTCTGAATGCTTGGGTTAGCAATTCTGTATTTAACAGTGACCAAAATGTTCAAAAATAACTTCTCACTATTTGTGCAGCTATATTTATGCTTGGTAAAAGCCATGCTAAGCTGCTAAAAAAAGAAACCCAGACCTTGGCAGTTAGCAGAGCATGTCCACAAAGATCAATATGGAACATTGCCTCTTGAATCTGAAGTTCTCTACTAGTGCCTCTCTGCAGTGACAGAGACTGATGGGAGCTGCTCCAAAGACACTCCTCCTCCTCTTCTATCTCTCTTCCTTTAAGAGTGATGCATAAAGCAACAGTATTCAAATTGATTGAAAATCCAAAAGGGCAGGTTCACCAGGCAAAAATTTTATTTCCTTTCAAAGTGAAAATACCTGTGATCTCATAAGCTACATGATTGGAAAACTGGCAAGTGATCCTGATTGAACACAGACAAGTCTTAACCAATTACCTGCATTTCCTGCTCTTGTCTGCCCCAGTCTGATTTCTTTGCTGATCTTATCCACTCACATACGTATTATCTTTCAGACAGTTGGTTCTTTGGGACAGAAACCGTCACTTTCCGTTTTTTTAAAAGACAAGAGTGGATAATCTAGCTGGACTTTTTCGCTTGCTATATTGTAAGTGTTAAATAAGTAACAACTTTGGTCAATTTCTAGTCTCAGTGTTGTGGCTAAAGCTATAATAGGATGCAAATGAAGTACCAGAAAACAATTTGTTCTGGCCTTTATCTGGGAGACTTTCTCATTCCAGCATACAGGGTTTGAAAGCTGACATCTGGAGTGATACAGATTAAGTTTTCTTCTCTACCATATGTGCCTTCTGACATATATGTGTACTTTAGATGGAAATTAAGACTGTTATGTTAAAAATATGTCCCTCCTGTTATATGTTGGCAGTCTCAACACTATAGAAACGTCTTAAAACTCCTCCAGTCCAAATCGAAAATATGGCTACTTTAATGTCCAGAATCAGAACCTGGCCAACCCTCACTCAGAGAAGCAACCAGCCTCTTCTCACCCTAATATGGCTTGTGCAAGTGCCAGTCAGTCACAGCTGCACCTCCTCAGGGCACCAGCTGCTCCCGACGTGCTAGCCTAGGAGAGCAGGACAGACCACAGGTGGGTCTGTCAATGTATTGATCAGTACAAAAAACCCCTCTAACCCCAAAACAAAGACTGTAAGAAGAGAATGTATACTGCTCTAATCAGAATGGGGAGCTCTTGTGGGAGACTCTTTTTCTCTGAAATAAAACAGAGCAATATTGCAGTACACTGGATTGTATGCAAGCCTGTGCCTGCACTATTGCCTTGAAGATACTATGATGGAAATTTCTCCGTGTCTCATTTTGAAGTGACTTATTCTGCCTAGAATTCCTGTATGTCCTTCCTTTCTAAAACTTGTATCATCCTGTCTCTGTGGTGCAAAATCATATGTTGTGTTATTTGAGCTGTGTATTGCTATCTGTACATTACTTATCTGTACATACCTATATGACTATGTTACATACACTTTAATGGGACATGTTTGTAAAATATACTGGCATATGCAACTCTGGTAATGAATCTAAAGATCAACAGGTTTAAAATTATGCCAAAGGTGTTTTGGATGACTGTATTTGCCAAATGTATCTAGCTGTGTAATGATGTTTTGATAGCTCCTGCATAGCAGATTCTTGCACATTATTCAATAGAGCTTTTAATTAAATATGTGCAAGAAGGACATGGAAGCATCCCTGATTTTTATCTCTGTAGTGTCCTTCAGGAATCAGCTGCCATTGTTCTGGATTATACGGGAGATGAGATCTTGGAATCACTCCATTCTACACCATTAGTGTATCAGTGAGAGGTTAGGACACATTGCCAAGTAATTTATCCAGTTAGTGTTAGAAATTACGATTATGTGCAACATAAAAAAATATGCAGAGTGAACTATGCAAATAACTATGCAATGTGACCTTCCACAGCAGTCCTGCATCTGTTCCTCTGAAGATCTTTTGTCACCTGGGAAGCTGCACTTCCTCCCCACCTTCCACCTTCCCTCAGGGACAGCAACATGTCTCAGCAGCAAGACAATGAAAAGCAAACAGGCCTGAGCCCCACAAGAAACAAAAGGGGGTTTCTGTGCTTCTATGGTTTCTAGCTCTGTAGAAGTGAAATCCTGCTCTTCAGTCAACATTCACACCAGCTACTTGGGGAACCACCCTTTCAAGACCACCTACACAAAAAATAGTAAGAATTTTTTCAGTTGAGTTCCCTCAGCCTATTGCTGATATATATGTATCTTTATATATATAAAAATATTGCAAAATAGATACAAAAATTACAATATACTTGGCTGTACTTTTTTGATATTTGCATATTCTATAGTTCTGTTATTTTACAAAACAGACAAAAACATTTTATTAATGGTAACTGCTATTATGTGACTCAGTTGCCTAATGAAATGCTTTAGAGTGAAATGCAAAACCCACATGCTCTTCCAGAGGATTTAAAAAATGTGATTATAATAACACACAGTCTGTCAGTCCAACTTCCAACCCTGTACCCAGCAGGAAAAGTCACAGTGAACGTAAGCATGGAAAAAAAACTATGTAAAAGGTCCTTGCTAGTATTACATTTGTGCATCTGTAGGGACAAGGATGACAGTTAGCCAAGTGCCCTAAACACTCAATTTCTCCTTTGAGAGAAACTGTGTTCACAGTTTTTTTCTCTACAAAGACGCCTCTGAGCTTGGATTCTTTCCTATGGTGCTGAATGCCAGCTTGTTCTGCAAAGAAAAGGAAGGGATTTAAAAGGACATGAAGCTAAAGGACTTATTCTTGATAAATGGGCAATCACAACAAAAGAAAGTTTGCATTATGTAGAGACGCAGAACTTCTTCATTGCAGTATGTGCACAAGATCATTTTATTTCTGTTAAATAATTTCCTTTGCTTGTAATGCCCTTGTCGTGTCCTAAGTGATTTCTCTACCTGTAAAACTAAATAGCTACTAGAATGGCAGGAGGAGGCCCTCATAAAAATTGTACAACCCGGCTTCTTTTTTTTTTTTTCCTGCACTAAGACCATATGACCCTGAGAGACCAGCTGAATGCATAGAGGCCTTCTCTGCAGTTATTGTATTTGGGAAGTGCTTGCACTATTTATTTTTACTCTCTGTGTTAGGCCTTTTGGTTCCCTGCCCCTTTGTTCTTCCCTGCTTAGCCCTGAGGAGGAACGCCCTGAGGCAGAACCGGCACCAGCAGCACAGGCAGAGTGAAAGGCTTCTCTTGCCCATCAGTGAAGCAGATGGGCTTATTGGTTCAGCTTGTCCAGCAAACTTCGCCTGCGCTGCCTGGCCAGAGCTGTCTGGCAGGCTTCGAGCGCTGTAGTTCTGCACTCAGGCCAGGAGAAGTTGCACCTTTTTTCCATTTCCATCTAAACCCATCGCATGACAAGGCCAAGCCATTTTCCTCAGACCCTATCCTGAGCCAAATAAAAGCCAGGCTTGCTGTATGTTTGATCGTCACTCTCTGGGGAATGACTTACTGCCTGACTCTTTTATGGGCAGCCGCCCTCCTGGGCGGCGGGAACCAGCTGGGGCACCCCAGCCAGCCAGGCACCCCCCGGGTGGCTGGGCCTGGCATTCGCAAGACATGCTGGGGCAGAGGCTGAGGGACCACCAGCAGCAGGACAATGGAGTAAAGACGATTTACAGAAAGGAGACTGCTCCCTCCCACACTGGTCTATAGCCAGGGGCTCCCTAGCCCGCGGGAAGGCTGGACAGAGGTGACTCACTGAAGTGACTCAGAGGTGACCTGTGACAGATCTCGCCTCCAACACTATCTGCACTTCTGACCAGAGTTATTACAGATGACCAGCTGAGAAGCACAGCCGCTGTGGGATGTTCCTCTGTATCAGTGGGAGCTGTGGGGTTGTCTTTGGCATTGGGGAGACTTCACATCCCTTGTCCTTTGGCACACACCACCCTGCCATCTGCTAAAGAGCACCTCTGGCAGCAGGTATCCCCAGTTAAACTGTATGTGTGGCCTGAGCCAAGCCCTCAGGTTTTGTATTTGGGGACATGCAGAGCGCTTACAGATCTGCTGCCGGTATGCAGCAAGAGGTGTGGGAGCTCCCGCGAGTCTGCGAGAGAACGAGCAGAGGTGTGGGAAGCAGTCACACCTCTGGCCATCAGAAGGTGGCTTCATCCCTGTCAGCCTGTTAGTCACACAGCTGGGCACACACTGCAGCCGCTGACTGCCGCTTTAGGCACGTCTGCTACCACCGCAAGTCACATCACCCAGTCTCTTCTGCTGCCTTAGTCATTTCAATCTGCTTTGTAAAGGGAAGTCAGGTGAACTCTAATGATGAGCTGGATTAAAAGATTATCATCCCAGATGTTTGCTGCTGCTCCTTCACCACTCCAGTGCTCTCTGGAGCTGCTGCGCAGCTCTTCTGTTCTGTGAAATTATGTGAAGGAGAAAACAAACCCATCTGTTAATGGCAGAATAGGGAGGGATGGGTTAATGGTGTGAATAGTCTGGGGGATAATCTGGTCTCAGGGGCAGCTGAAATATTTTATCTGGCTGCAATCTAAATCATGTTTTATTTGGAAACAGCTGTAATAGCTCAAAAAAACATTTCCTAGCCATCCTTTGCAGTGTAGCGTTTTTCTGCTGCAGACTACTGCCCATCTGAGCTTCACTCACAGGTTGCTTGCCTGAATGCGAGGCAGTCGGCTTAGACTGAGCCACAGCAGATGGGGGCTTTTAAGCTTAGCCAAGCAACTCTGCCCAGAGGCTGGCGCGTAGGGCTCAGATGATGTGCTTTTTTATGAGGGTGATCCCTCAGAGCAAACAGCTGAAAACAAATGGTCAAATATAGGCAATACTATCTTAAAGCACCAAAGCTGTTTGTATTGTGAAGGTTAAGACATCCTGCCTGTCACTTTAAATTCCAGATAACCTGAATTTTCTATGTACTTGTAAAAGAAATATCTTAATAATTAAACAAAGTAGTTTTAGAAAAGCAAAATATATTTTGATTATTTTGTGGATATAGAATTATTTTTTATGTTTTCCCACATATGTGTCTGAAAATTTCAAATTTGCACGTGTTGGATGGATAACTCAGAAAAGCTGCAGCAGGCCATCATATTGGATTTATTTGCCAGCAAAATCCTCTCAAAATCCAGAAATTATTTAAGTTCTAATTGCACTGAGATAAACTTGATGGTTTGCTAACTTTATGTAAGTAACTGTAATATCATGCCGTAATAATATGTAAGCACTTCAGTCAGTTTTTCTAGGATGCAGAGGGCACTCTGAAATTTTCAGATGACCCAGTCTGATTGCTTGTTCTTGGGTAGGATAACAAATACACTTCCCAAACACCAGGGAAAGAAAAAAAGAAGAAAGAAACAAAATTATTGTCTGACTCCCCTAAGAAACAGCTCCCAACCCAAAACACCTCTGGAAATGTACCACACCTGTGGGGCTTCACGGATTAGGAAAGCATGAACAACCAGAAAATCATATTTCTTGACCAGAAAAGGAGAGCTCACTTTGTCCTGCAAATACAGAGGTTCTTTTATTTTTAAGTTAAACTCAGTTCTACAGTGATCCGGACAAAATCATAAAGGATTGGTCGGTATTTAAAATACCAGCTTCTCCACATGTTCAGTAGGAACACACCTTAAGGCTCACCAATAACTAACGTAGCCATAACCCTGAGCAGGTAGGCAATGCTTTTAATTTTTAATGCTGTTGACAAGCACAAACTCACTATGCAGAAATCGAGGAAGCAGATCGGCACGTGTTGTCACCCTCATTTTACTCACAGGGAGCATAAGCACTGCTTTACCCAAAGTGGGCCATCAGGTGCTAGGATTAAGCATGCAGGGCTGGGTGCCACCCTCAGCCGGCGGTGGCCACCCCACAGGGGTGCCCGGGCCACGGGTGCCCGCAGAGGGCGGCAGCTTGCCTCTGCCTCCTCCACGCGCTCCCACCAGAGGTGGAAGGGGAGGTGGTGTGGAGTTGAGAGAGACGTTATTTGAGAAAACTGGGCACTAGTTTGCAGTGAGCATGAGTGACCGTGGGTTTTGGCCCGTTACTCTCCTGTTCCCTAACCTTGGTCAAGATTTTTTTATTCTTCACACCTCCATTTCACCTCCAAGGCCCTTTCTCCTGGCCTGCTCAGCTGTATGGCACCAAGCCCTGGGTTCCAATCTCTGCCGGGAGAACTCATAGCAATACTAATCAGGACAATAGGCATGATTAATAAGAAACAATTCTTTTGAATGTGGCATCTTGTATAACAAAAGAAAAAAAGAGCTACCCAAGCAATCAAAAAACCCAGGCAAGACTGGAACCCAAAGAAAGAAAACCACAAAAGTTTAAAGAAAACTTCTCTACTTACTGCATATATAATGGCCTGTTCCAGAATTGTGCTGTGCCGAATGTCTACTGGGGTCCAGTGGCTTGGGTGGAGTGGCAGTGGGTAAGAAACAAACTGCAGATCAGCAGGAACAGATTTAAAGGTCACCAAGCTAATTCAGTTTGGAAAACAAGTGAACACTGCAATACTGTGAACAACACTGTGCCTACTGTCTATTACACCACTCCCCGTGACTGTTATCCTACTCCTTTTTCACTGTCATTACAATATATTCCTCAGTGGAGAACTGTGAAACACCAGATATCAGAGGAAAAAATGCAGAGTAGAAAGGAAATAGCTTGCATACGTGTCCACAGTGGAAGGGTGATGTGCAGGTACTCACACTTCATGGAGGCTACGACTTGCTGCTGGCTCCATATAACAAGTCAGTCCAAGAATGTATGAAGAGCTGGGTATTGAAATGATTTTTCCTACCCTAATAAAATACATTTAAAATGGAAGCTGTGTGTATAATTTTCCATTTACTTGTCTAAAAAATACTATTGTTTCCTTTTACATTCCCTACACTCGTTTTCCTCCAAGGTCCTGTAACTCAGTTCTATCATACACACCAGATAACAAAAGGCTTGACAGAAAGTGCATGGAGGCTGTTGGAAGTAGTTCCTTGCCACTGTCTTCAGGTGTTTTGTCAAATAGCTCAGTAAGAGAAAGGGAGTCCCTACCCCCACTACTCCCGGGGCTGTCGCAGGGCACCGACAGGTGTCACGGGCCAGGTGGGAAACCTGTCAAGGTGAGCCAAGGGGTAGGGAACTCTTCCCAGAACACTTTCAAATTAAGGTGGGGTTACCGCCTAGGGGGTATGGGACTTATGATGGGATGCAGGGGAAGAACATCTTAGGATTGTACAGTACTTATTTTGGGATGTTTAGGGAAGGAAACAAAGGCAGGGAATGGGAGGTTTTAACATCATTTAGGGAGGAACAAGTGTGGGAAAACAGAGGGAAACGGGAATAAAAGGGGCTGAGAGCACGTAAATGGGTGGGTGGTCAGTACACTTGTCTAGCCACGCTCTGCACCTGATCAGTGCTGTCTATCCTGTCTTCCCATTAAACTCCATTTCTAGTTTTCTGGGTGAGGGAGTCTCTATTCTGTGTGCACATGTGTGCATGGAGGTTTAAGTGCAGCAACTGAGTGAGGCCATGGGTCATAGTGGCAAACAGAGAGAGCAGTGTGCGTATATTGTGTGTGAGTGTGCATGTCAGTGTGTGGTCACCAGTGAGTATCAAGCCTGACTAGCCAGTAAATAGGGTAGAGGCTTGGGAGCTAGTTATCAAAGCAGCCATAAACCTGGCCCAGTTACTAGAAAGATCAGAGAGGTTAAGAGCTGGTTACTGGGAGGACAAGTGGGTCCCATGGTCCTGTGGCTAGCCATGTGCGTATGCGTAAATGTGTACGTGGTTGTGTGCACGTTGGGAATATGTGCTCAGCCACACTACAGGCTGGACCTGGGAACGTTGTGCTGCAGCAGCTCTGTCAGGTTAATGGATTTGGCAACCCCTAACAAAAAGTATACATATATGTATTCAAAGTCAGTAAAACAAAGCTGAATAATATTTCCTATCGATATATTGCTCTGAATCTTCACCTTTCCCTGATATATGCCTCATCATATGCTTCACATTTTTCATTTGCTGCAGTTATTGCAATATTCATAGAGTCAGATTTTTGCTAGCAAGTTTTAAGAATTCATAAAATTAGTTTGAGACCCTCAAATACATGTCCTTTCATTACCCCCACTGTTTTTTTTCCCTAAAATATGTTTGCGCATTAAATAAAATGTTTAGGCACCTTTTCTAATTAATGGGTACTGAGGTCTTCTAGTTCAAATTGGTGTGAAACCTTGGGTTTTGGCCTGCTTTTTTTCATGCATTTCATAGCATTTTCATAGCTTTGTCTCTCATTGCCCTTTTGTTGCCAGTGTCTGTGCCATTGCTTTCTTAATTACTTAGTCTTCTTCCACTTTTTGTTTCATGTCTGCTCCTCTTTTCTCACATGGATTTAGTGAAGCAGGAATCTAGCAATACACTTACTAGGGTCAAACTTTTGCACCCTCAAGAGCAGGATGAATTGAAGGCAAAGCTATTCTGAGCAATTCTCATTTCAATAAACAATTACTTGTAGACAAAATACTCCAAAATACTCCAAACAATTACTTGGAGTAAGACCTTGAATTTTCTTACCTTTACTTGGACCTTCCTTGTCGTTGTTACTTGGTTTATTGTTGCAGGCTGGTTCAAATTAGCAAGACACCATTCATGTTATGGGAGCGATCCAGCTCTGGAAATAATGGCTACAGTTCTCTGCAATGTTTCTGTGACTTTGCAAATGAAAGCAGGTGAAAGTCTGTCTCTGGGTATCATGTTTAAATTCTCCATTGCACAGCTCTCCTCTTTCCATCAGCACTGACATTTCAATCTTGAGTCACTTCTCCTTTTCCTTTCTAGTCCTTTTAATAATTTCAACAAGAGAGAAAGAAGCAGAAGGAAAAGAGAAGGGACTGGAATCAAGTTTCCGTATAAATTTAGCTCAGTGGAATGGACAAGGAAATAGCAAAGGAGTTGTGAATTAACTCAGTTAATAACCAAATACCTCCTGCTTGCATGCGACAATGTGGTTACTAGAATCTTTACCATTTTGGAACTTGTGCTGTTATGCCTTTTTTTCAAATGAAATGCCATAAGCAATGCCTTTCCAGATATCCACAGAGCAGCACTTCTTTAAAGAATGCTTGTACAGATATGTAGTAAGATCAAAGGATGGATTGGATCAGCAAACATTCAGTTTTGATGCTTTTAAAAGCAAAGCCTACTTTAACTTCGATCCTTCTGGCTGATCTGGAGACCAAGGCAGATTCAGTGGAAAAAAATGTTTCAGTACTGTCTTCTGCCCAAATTGAAGTATGATTTCAGATCACATGTCTATACTTACACTATATGACTTTTTGCTGCCTAAGGTGAAAAAACTGGCTCCCATGTTTCTTATATAATGCTCAGTTAATTGTGACCACAGTATAATATTTTGTAAATTGGAGGTAGACCAATTAGAAGGTACATGGAAGGTACATGCATTTCATTCCTACTTTTGCTTTTTCCCTCAGGAAATAAAAACAATTTGTGGAGAAGGAAGAGATTTTCATTGCTGTTACACATTCTTGAGCTGTGATTTTCAGTCCTCACTGTCTTCAGTGATAAACAACACGTACAGTGAGCATGATGAGGCAGTGATATAGGTCAAAAAAGGGGCATAACTGTTGAAATGAAAGAGTATCAGTGGAAGTTAGCCATGTCTGTGTTAATGCCCTACCTGTGCAGCCTTAAATTGAGAGATCTCCTGCTTCCTTGAAAGAAGAGGATCTTCTGCCTTATAGACTTCACATGCTGCCTGCTGCAGGAAAGACCTGAGCATGTGTGTGTGTGTGCTTCCAATGGAAAAAGAATGTACTTTGGGCTTTTTCTTTTTGTCCTCAGACTTGATTACTGGAAGAGGTATTGTGAGGATTTCAGAAAGATGTATGTCATTTCTGAGTACAGTATCCTATACGTAGAGTAAAAGAACAGATAAAAAGGGCAATTAAGATATTTGTCTTATTTGTGAAGTCTGACTGAAGACATCTTGAACCATAAATAAACTGAATTTGTCCACAAAAAGGAAAATTAATAATACACTAGCTGTTTTAACATCAGGATATATATTCTCAACAGCTGCAGAGTACTATTATTCTAAGAAAACAAATGAGGGATGATAATGTCCAAGAGATATCAGTGGACTAACTTGAGTTTTACAAGTGTTCATGAGTTTAGACTTGGATGGCATAACTTAAGTAGCAGATATTTTCTTGAGAAAATAGTCTTTTTGTCAACAGTAGAAGCATAAAAAAGTTACATTATTATGAACTGAGAATATTGATATAGTATTGCAAATAGACCAGGTATTCAGTTTCTTTTCTTTACACACATACATTTTAAACTCTGCTCAGCTGTCTGTACAATATCACTGAGGATGATATTTTGACTCCATTGAAGTCTGTGACAACTCCCCTTGATCACAGCAGCACTTTGATGATCTCGTTTTCATGTACACATTGAATGAAATATAGTAGTCATTCATTTCTTTGTGTGTTTAGCATTTTTATTTTGGTTTGTGCGGAGGAAAGAAATTCTTATCAGTTCATGATATGACAAAAAACCCAAAATAATAAAAAGAATAAAGTGATGAGTGATAAACTTAACACATGGAAATGTCAAAAAGACTGTTTTGATGGTATGAACATAACTGCAATATGGAAAATGAGGAAACTTTGTCAAAGTGTGCATGACGGCCACTAGCATGGAAGACTGCATAAATGAATGCTCTACCAATTGCACATCCTGACTACAGACTTTGAGTGGCAAAGCTCCTTAGATATTGCAATCATCATAATAGTCTGCACCACAGTACCTCAAAGGTCATCACAAAAAACATCACAGGCATGCACTGTTCTGTTTCAAGAAAATGTCAAAATGCTGAAACTTCAGCAGCTTCTGGGGCTCTTCACAGCCAGCTGGGTGACTCCTGCCAAGTATGTAAAATCTCTCTACATGCCTGTAAAATTCTCTTCCCCAGAGTCTGCTCCTTTTCCAGGCAAGGGAGAGTACTTCACTTTTTTGTTCTCTCAGTTAAATTTTGCACCTGATTGTCAGCATTTGTCTCCTCATAACTTAATGAAATGGCTGAAGCATTAAGCTACCCTGGTATGAGAAAGAAGAAACATCAATAAAAATAGAAAGGTAGTGCACAGAAGAGTCTGTGGTCATATACAAAAGCTTGCATTATTGCAGAAGAAACTGCTTGACTACCTTGTCCAAAGAAAGGATGTGTTGTCACAGCCGCCTGACCACAAGGATCTTGATGACAAATCAGTTACCTCATGTAGTCTCTCAGCAGCAAAAAAAAAAGAGTAAATAAAAAGGCCCAAAGGTTCTCTGTTTTTCCCATCCCATTAATGATGAGCATGTTGAAGTGGAAGGAGAACTTGCTCAGCATATTCTTGAGAACAGATGGAAGGGAAGCAAGCTCTCTTTCAATGGGAATATGAACACTGTAGGTGGATTTATCTGATCAAATGCAGAGATCCACAGTGTAGATGTCTCCTGCCCAGTTCATCACACCAAGTTCCTTTGTAGTCACTGAGAGAAATGAGAATTCCCAGGATGTGGCTCATCCCAAAGTAAACATACATGTTTAGTCAGACAAATTGTTTCCAAATACCTATCCCTCAATTGATTGGAAAGGGAATCTGAAGGATGACTAATTAGTCACAGACTAGTTAGAAATCAGTATTTACCTAATATCTTAACTTTATTGTAAGTTAGGTAAGTTGAATTCCACTCTGCATTTCTTTTCTAGTAGGAGCAGGACACCAAAAGATTTTCCTGTATATTCCCTAGGAATGGTGCTGCCATTTCACCTGACTGTATGCTGGGGCTCAGGGGATAGGTACTGAGTTTCAGAAAATCCCTCTATTAATCTGTCTTTTGGAGAGTCCCTGCATCCTTCTATTCATTTTGCCTTGTTTATCCCCTGTAGTAATCCCAGGCTTCACTATTTGCACTTGGTGAGTACAATAAAAAATAAAATCTTATTTTGGTTGTCGTTTCCAAAGCTTAAGTCCAAAGGGCATACCTTATTTTTCTGCTAATTTAATTTCCCTGATATCCAGTAGTGCCATAAATGCTTGAATATCTAAAATATTTGAGAACATTTGGTATATTCTCAATGCAGAAGAGATAAAACATTAAATTGGCAAAATCAGCTTGTAGGATAAGATATTTGCATTATCAGAGAGCTTGAAAACATAAAGCTGGGCTTCTTGAAACCTGTTCAATAAGATTCAAACCTTCTTCAAAGGTTCAAACTTTGAAGTTTGAACTTCAAATTGGAACAGGAAAATGAGACACAAGGAAGTCGCCTAAGACACAGTGACATTTGTTTTGGAGCTTGTGGTCCCATCCTTGTTCCAAGTGCCAGACGCCACAACTTCCTGGGCATACGGGATTACAGAGAGTTGAGGTCCAAGATCCTAGAAAGTTTCAGAGAAAAACAGGCTATCTGTTCTACCTCTCCCTCCTACAACAGTGCAACTTTTTCTACATCAGTCCTATGGAAGGTTTGTCTAACCTGTCCTTAAGACAACTTTTCAGCTGATCTATTCCAGGGCTTTCTTGTTATGCCATGGCGGGTTGTTCTTCATGTCTGTTCTGAGTCTTTCAAACTGAAGTTTAAGCTTATCCATCACAAGCACAGAGCCTCTTACACACCTGAAGGTTTCTGTTATGTCTACCCACTGCCACAGAACTGCAAGTTTTCTCTTGATGCCACGAAACCTGTGTTTTGCAGGCTTTCTTCACAGATAATATTTCAAGATAATTGACAATTCTTAGTGTCCTCTCTCAAGCTGTCTTTGGAAATGCTGTGTCAAAACTGGATGATTTTGGTATTTAACCCTCTTCAGCTTGTGAACAACTGGAATGCTCAGTGTCTTTTTCACAGACTAGTTATTTTCCACTCCATTTTGTGTAACTATTTTGTCTGGATAAAATTAAGGTCTTGCACTGCCCTTTTTTCCTGACTGCTCCTCCAGTTCGTCAAGATAATGTGGAATGCTACTGCTGTCCTCGAGTGTACCTGAACACGGTCAAGCTTTGGGTCAATGTTAATTATTCCATCATACAGCTGAGCCATGGAGACTCTAAGTGCTGGAGAGTCTGGTTGGTAAAGACACTTGACCTCTGAGGTCAAATGCCAGGACTATTGTGCATTTTGCAGTGTTTTCAGTCCTTTCTTGAAAACTGCAGTTGCATAACAGCTATACATTGTGAAGCCAAAGGACAACTGAACCTTATGTACTACTTTTTCTCCCTCTGCTCAGCTGTTTTTCCCCATCTGTGATGAGTCTGGCTTTCAGGTGGCACCTATCTCCCTAGACTAAAGGATCTCTCCTCTGTGGAGCTAGGAACTTCCACAAGTGAAAGTGAGCTTTAATAAGCCGCTGGGACCCCAGGCAGAGCCTGCCTCTAGGGAGACTGTGCTCTCCTAGGCCTTGCCAGGTACTTTCAAATAGTTTTCAGTGCGAACAAACTTCTATTAGGAGATCCTATTAGAGAAATTTAAGTTAGAGAGAATTCACTCTATATTCTGTGAAATTTCAGAGTCTTGTAAATGGTAGCTCATCCAACTCCTTCCCAATTTACATCAGTTCTTGCTTTCATGTTCTTACCAGAGCTGTAGGAGTTAAGAACAGCCTTCCTGGTTGGAGTAGTATGTAGGAAATTATAAGCTTTCAACATACACAATTTTACAATGGACTTTGATAATTTTTTATGTGTGACAGCATGGTATGACTCTCCCATTGTAGGGAACTAGATCGAAAGTCCTTTTCAGTCATGTATTCCTTATCTTGTAGGTACCCCTTTCAGAGAACAGAGAATTAGAGTTGAACATGCAGAGTCCAGGATTCTGCTCAGAGACATTGTCCATGATTTTCGGCAGTATTATCTACATCTTTGGTTAAACAAAATGAGGCATAGCAATTTCAGAATAACAGCATGTTTAGTAAGACAAGAGCACCTTCACCTTTCCCAGCACCCAGTACAAACATTTAAATATATTTTTTTGTAACATCTTATATCCCAGGTCATGTTTGGAGATTAAAAAATGGAGGTTGGAACTGAGGAAATTATTAACTTCACTTACCACATTTGTTTGCTGATGCATAACTCCAGTGGGAATCAATAAAACTTTATACACTCGCACACACAGCTTCCAGCCCCAGCCGGCTGGGCCAAAATGGGGATTAGCAAAGCTGTCTTTGTCTTGCATTTTTATGCTCCAGTAAGATTCTTTGCCTTACATTTGAATTAGTAAAGTTAAACCCAAGTATTTTCAAAATCAAGTTTATGAAGTGAGGTTGTGATTTTCTGATTTGCTGACCAGCTGCCAGAGTCTCTGCAAGAACATCAGACCCATGCTAGCTGAGGATTGCAAAAAGCAAGGACCTTTATTAAGGTCTCTGACTATCGTCTGAAAATAGGGATATATATATTTAAAGCACAAATGTTAGTAACTTTGTTCCACATTAAAGACCTGTATCATATCAACAGAATCTGTAGTTCTCGTCTTGTCTCTGAGACATATCTTTCATAGGAGTCAGCACAGGCATGAAAATGGGTGCCACGCTCCTAACAAGCTGCTGCAAGGTTCTGTGTGATTTAGGAATGGGCTTAAGGTACGGAACTCAAGTACCACACTTGACTAGTACTTGAGTATCAGGCTTGAGAAATCAAGCTGCAATCAAGCTGGTGTGAAAATGGCTGGCCCGGACAGTGCTCAAGAAACTGCTATATTTGGATACCCTGTTAACCAGGGTCACTTCCCTGGTTATCTCTTTATAATTACTTTTGGGGAAAGGATACAGTCTAGACAAGGGTGTCCTTCTGATGTTCTTAGAATTAGACTTTTAAAAGTCTAATAAAAAGCCCTATTTCATTTCAGCTAAAACATCTATTAAACTCAATTGAAATGTGGATCTAGTCCTGTATCTAGTTATGGTCTCTGTTACTATGAAATATTTCAAAATATAGCAATCCTAATTTTAATCTTCCTTTTTTGAAATTCAAACTTTTAAAAAGCAGTGTGAGCAAAGGCACAGAACATTCACTCTTTTCTATGACTATGTGTTGATGAGGCTTTCTTATTGCATATAAAAATGGGAGCAAAATAGGCCTTTAGCAGATTAAAACATAATTTTCAGTTGCCTAGATGTTGCAGGATTTGTTTTTCAAGGAAACATAAGTGGATTTACAAAATGCTAAGCAATATGGTAAACTTTTAAAAAGATTTATGTTACTTTTTAGCTTATCTGTAAAAGCTCTGGGAATTTGGGTTAAACATTTCAGTGAAGACAGTACACAATCAGCTTTCGTGTAACATCAAAAATGTTAATGTGTTTTCATTTAGACATTAGATAAGCCTATTTTATTGTTGTAGCTGCATTTTAAAGATACAGTAACAAGCATGTCAATAGATTTTGTACCATTTTGTAGTAATTCAGAAATACCATATGAAAAATATATAGAAAAATGATAAAATATAGCAGGAAAGTGCTGTGTGTATACTGGGTTATTAAGAAAGAATTATTTTATCTGATCATCCTTATTATTTCCAGGTAATGCGGTATTGTGCGTCTTAAATATTTTGGATTAATCTAAGTTCATTTCTAAGAGAAGTGTCTACAAAGCAAATAGATCAGTTTATTTTTATGGTTGTCCTGATCAATTTTCCTGTGCTATTCCTGTGCTTATTATAGAATGGGCTTCAAACCACAATGATGCGTATTACTTATGTTTTGAAATCAGTTTTTAAATTTTTATTTTGAAGTCCTTGTCAGACAGTTTAAGCCACATTTTCCTTTTCTTGCTGCTGCTTAGAGATTCAGTTAAGTCCCACTCCCACTTGAGTATGCATCCCACCCAAATTCTTTTCTGTTTAGTTTGAGCCAGCTAGAATGCACATTTCTTTCTGAGCAAAAATGAATGAGCAGCTGAACTGGAAGCATTTTGAAGAACACAAGGAATATGAGGTTAGAGATGGAGAGAGTCACAGATGGCTAACCAATTCATTGCGTTATAATCCCGTAAGGGAGTGTTAGAGAAGTGAAGCATTCTGTCTCACTGTCTACATACTTCCAAGGTCCTCCATGCTATCACATTTCATTAATTCATAACTTTGCATATAATTATCCTCATGACTCCTCTGTGAGCATGGCATTTACAAGATGAGCTAACATGCAAGGAAACTCCATGGGAGATCTAAAATGGAATAGTGCAAAGTCTCAGGGCATTGACTGGGAAAACCCCTCTGCCATGCACCAAGCTAACATTTGTCTTCAGAAGCAATACTCTGTACTGCTGAAGGCTCTGTCTTTGCCCTGCTTTCTCCTGTGTTCCTCACTACCTATTCCAGCAATACTACCCTGTACCCCTTCCAGGAGAATGAGCTTTATTCAGTTTGCCACCATTAATACAAATGAAAGAAATCACATTGTATCGCAAATGCTGCATGGGAAGCTGGAGATAAAGTCACATGCTGTCAGAAACTGTAGGAGGAGAATGGCTTGAGCAAAATGGCCTATGGCTCTTCATATGCGGTCCCCTCTCAGTTTCAAGAGGGCCTTCCTGTTGAAAATAGGACACTTTTAATGAGTTTCCTTATATAAGTATTCTGTTAATATCTCTAATTTTCCTTTATTTATGATAGTGGAATAACATGCACGTTTGTGTAGGACTGAGATTTGAAATTTGTTAAATATGTTTAACAAGTGCAGAATGTCAGCTAGGTAAGACATATGTAAAGTGATATTGATTCATCAGCAGTGCATTTTGTTTCAGTTTATCTTCTAGAGTGCAAGAAAAGAAGGGGAGGGTTACAGAGGAATGAAAGACAGAACTCAGAAGGGGGTGCTATGCCAGAAGTGGGTGTGTAGCACAATCCACACATCAAAGTTTGGCCTTCTTATATTTGTCTAAATATTATGAATGATCTTTTCTGAACTATCCATTAATAGTGTGCTTTAAGCTATTCTATACCATAGATTATCAAAGACAGTTACTTATTGCTGAGGTTAATTTATAATTAATAGTTTCCTCAACATATCTCTCACTCTGACTTTTATATCTTACCACAAAAATAAGCAAGACAGATATGCTTTTAAGACACTGTGTAATTTGTCCCATTTTGGTTAAAATGGTATCATATGCTTCCAGTTTTTGTGGTCCTTGTTTAAGCAAAACACTCACTTGGAAAAAATAACATTCACTTGGAAAAAAAATAACACAAAGAAAATTTCATCCTTAACTTAAATGGGGCCAGGATTTTGTTGTTTAGGTAAGAGATAGTACATGAAAAATGAAACTGAAATAGTGTCATTATGTTGATGAGCCTTTTCACTGCTAGTATGTTATTGTTACTATATGAGAAGCATGCAAGAAGGTCTATCTGCTCTTCAGGTAGATTCATACTGGTATGACATTTGTGTTACTGGAAATCCTCTGTTGTTTAGTCAATGTCCTCTCTTTGTGTCTTCCAAAGAAAATGTCACAGTTCTTTATGTGAACCTCTTTTAAACCTTGTAGGTTAGAAACAATAGGTATCACAATAGAAGTCAAATGGATCACCTGCATGAAAATATAGAGTACTGTTGCCCTTTGAGACTGTTGAATTTCCTGTAAACTGTGGACATGAGGCTGGTGGTTCTTCAGGGCAATCCAGTGGCAATAGAGAGTCTTTTAATGGCAGCTTATCTTACAGAAAAATATTCAGGCAGAGACATCAGATCCACAAGAGGAGTAACCATTTTCTTGGCTCCCAGGTTGCACAAACTGAGCCACAAAGATTTGAAAAAAAAAGAAAAATTCACTTCTTCTGTAATGGTATTTTTCTTTCTGTTACACCTTTACACCTGAAATTTTCGCTCGTGGGGTTTGAAGAAAACTACTGCAGGAATCCTGATGGGAACGAAAATAGGCTATGGTGTTTCACAACCGATCTTGCTACCAGATTAGATTACTGTGGCATCCCAGAGTGTAAAGGCCAGAGTGTGTATGTTTCTTCCTTCCGTTCTCCCCTCTATGTTCTCTACCATGATTTTTATTTTCTTCTGTAAGATATACTTAATTGTGAGAGAATATTCAAATTCAAATTGTTTTATTTTGAATCAGGGATTTGTTTTACATGTGAATTTAGAGCATTTTTATCGATAAGGCTGAATCTGTCCATATGGACTTGTGGCATAACCCAGCCATTAAAGTGTTGTAGTTTGATAAAGTCCAGTTACTGTGCATAGAAGAATGGATTTTGGTTTGGCTTCTCCTTAGGGTAGCGTTCTTTTACTTCTCTGTACCCTGCAGTGCTTCTTCTCGTACCTTATTCTTGTCTCTTACCTCATTTTTTCCTGCTCCCTCCAACTTTGCTCTTCCAGCTGACTTTTCACATTTTTCTTTCCAGTACTGCTGCTCATTCACCTACCAATGCTGCACTCTTGAGCCTGGTGGAGGGGGATCATGTTCAACTTGTCATGTTTCTGCCTAATTGCTGTTAAAAGGAAGTGCAGAACACACCTCAGAAGTCTAATTATGTTTGAAAATGTATTATCAAGGTAAAATCCTACCCACAAAAGTAAGAGTATGTCTCCCCATTACTTGTCCAGTGCAAAAGACACCTGAGACTGGTCAGCGTTTTGAATATGAGACAGTCTTAGTTGACTAGTCAGCTGCTAGTACACATACCTTATAGTAGGCATATTTTACTGCAAGCATAAAGGAGACAACTTGAAGTATGAAAAACTAATCATATAATGGCCAGCAAAAGAACATTTATTACAGGGTTTGCAAACTTCCAAACCAGTAGTTCATTGAAATAATGTGTCTCTGGCATGAATGAACAGCAACATGGGATGATGTTTTATCTGTGATGATGACACTCCAGTAAATAAAACTAATATTAAACAGGTCAGGAAAACACTTTATACCTTCATACAACAGCTGGTTTCAGATTTCCAGAATGCTGTTATTTTCATTCTATGTTTCTATCTCAGGAGTTTAGATATAAATTATTGTAGGAACCCTGATGGTAAGAAGATGCCCTGGCACTATATACTACCACCAACATGACGTGACGGCAGTATTATGGCATTCCTCAGCATCCAGAGACGGCATCAGAAACCCCTGGGAATATGAGGGCAGGGAGGGATACAGCTGTGCTACAGAAGCACAAAATACAATCGGAGGTGGTCATTTGTGTTGTAAAAATCTCTACTAAAACTCTGCACAGTACCATTGATTGTTTATTTATCTTGTGTGCATGCTGCAAAGCTATCTCAGTCAAGGGTAGAAAGTAGGGCCTTTTGATCACAGGGGAACTGACACTGAAGGTTTTAAATCCGATGATTGACAAATTAGAGAACTCTAGTTTTCCTTTTAAGATGTAAGTAAATGTAAGAACATATCAGAAACAAACATAACTAAAGATATGTGGTAAAAATCAAAATACTGGGTACCACACCTCGTATTGCATGTATTGGCATGGTGGGGGAAAAGCGAAAATGAGGATGAAAGAAAAAAATAAATAAAAGGATAACAATAAATTCTTTTTACTGAACATTAATCTACTAAATGTAACTCAAGAAAAATTGCATTTGAATAAATTTTAGAGCTGTATGTGAAGGTTTTGCTTTCCTAGTACAAACAAATGCAGAGTGCAGAAGTGAAATTGAAATGCAAGTGCTCCTACCAAGTACCATCTGTTGCACGAAGTTGTTCCAGACACCCTTGCAAATGCCTTCTGGTCTTTATTCTCAAACATGCCTGTGACTGCTTACTAATCTGTCTGATTTTTCTAACTCACTTTTATCTATTTCCTGAGGCTTGTGGGAGTTTTTTATTTCTTAAATTTAAACACATAAATGAAATTAAGGGACTGATTTCTGCTGCTCATTAGAGATGCTGATATGTCAACACAGTCTTCAAGTCCAGAGGACTGCTATCGAGAGAGAAAGGCTTGGATTACCATGGAACAGTTTCTTTTACTGTCATGGAAGAGAAATGCTGAGCCTGGAGCTTGGTGATGCCACATCATCACAACAGAACAGCAAGGGATTTCCCAAACGTGTATGTTTGTTTTGCATTTTTGGTGTTATGTTAGCCAGTTGCTCTTGCTTTCCACACAGTTGTCTTACAGTACTTAAAAGTAGAAGGGAATGTGCTTGATAAAAAAGTCATGTGTCCAAATATTAAAAATGACCCTTTAGTCATTTTTTCATGAAACTTAAGTTATGGACTAAGTGTAAATGAAGAGGGTCCCTTTAAATTGCCCTTAAAAAATTTAAGAGTTATCATTACTATTCAAGAACGTATTGAAGAACAGCCATTCAGACATATGGCAAAATGGCTGTCTGCTTTCCAAAACTGTCTCTTTATAAATATTTGAGAGAGGTGCAATAGCCTTTAAAGTGCTTTAGAGAGTAATAGATGGAAGAATTGAACAGCTTGACATTTATCAGTGGCCTGGACTGTGTTTTATATGGCAAAGCTATCACAATGGCAAGGAAGCCTACCCCTAGTTGTAAACTGGAATGGAAACAATAAGACTCATATAGTTAATTTAACTGACTTTTCAGCTTTCTCATCTGTCATTTTTCCCCAAGTCCTTCCAGTGTATCATTACTTCTTCCCACATAAATCTCTCTTCAAACCTGCCAACAGCTCATCTCTTATTTTCTGTTCCATCCCAAATCACACTTTTTTGATCAACAATTTTTTTTGTGTGTGAAAGGTTTCTGTTTGTGAAACTGTTGGAGATTTTGTGACTGTTCTGATTCAAGATGGATAAATTCATTGAGATCTTAAAAATTCTTGGGGAGAGGAAGACAATTCCCATCACTGTCCCATCCAGCCTTCACTGTGCAAACACTTATGTGGGGAAACACTCACTGAATTCAGCAGAACTATTGCTAGATAGGAATCCCTACTCAAATTCACATGCATATGCATTCATGGGTCCTTGGACCTAAAAACTATAAGGGACTTATCTGTTGTTTTCTCAATTTCTGACAATGAAAAAAAATCTTTTTAATTTTATAGTAAGCTCCTACTTATAAAAGGTATGTTTCAGTTCAAATGTGCATTAAAACAAATTAGATATTCTCTGCAGTTGCATATATGGTCTAACAAATGTCAGTAAATAGCAATACTACGTCATTGGTCATTACTTAGCTAGTTGGAACATTTGTACAGCCTGCGGTTAAGACTCTACAAACTTTTGTTAGGTTTTATTAAGAATGAAATGGACAGTTACACTGCTTGCTGGGAAAGTCCCTAGACTCTGTCAGCCCCCAAACTATGTCTTGGCACTGTGTGAGACCATGCTAGCCAGCATGGGCCAGAGCCATGCCAGGGAATGTGCTAACAGTTAAACAGCTTGCACCATCACGGGATAGCATGCAAGCCCAGGCTCTGGCCATGTTAATTTCCTAGTATAGACATAGTCTTTGTCCTATCTTCAACAGACAAGGGACTTCTTGATACCAAAATCATTACCAATCAGGCTGGAAGGACTAGGATTACTGCAAGAACATTCCAGCATTGGGATGAGTGGGGGACAAGGAGAAGAATACATACATTTATCCAGGCAGTTAATGGTACATCCAGCTCTGGGCATGGACACAGATCACTCTCTGAGATGGCTTGTAGATGTAGTTGCTGAGGTGAAGACTTCTGAAGTCTTTTGTGTGTACTTCTGAGTCAGCAAGAGAAAGCAGGATCCTGGCACCATGGCAGCTCACACTAAAGGCCTGGCAAGAGTGGCAGATGACTTAGGACTGGGGAGTGCGCCAGGGCAAGAGAGATGTCACGAGGCATAACCACAGCTTAGTAAAATGGAAGAAAATTCAGAGACAAACAGAAACCCTCAAGTTCACAGGAGCAAAACTCTCATTGAAGAAGGGGAAGAGGAATGTAAAATTCTCTGAAAAAGGCTAATATGGCTAGCAAAACACTCCCTTTAAATACTGCAACAGAAAAAAGTTCTCAAGTTTAGTCTTTGTTATACATATGTGTTTATGTGCATAATTATTTATGATTGTCCACCTGGACAATATATTGCACTAATGAAAAGTAGGAGGGAACACAGACTGTGCTATGATCATTGTTGCCCTTTGGAGGATGCATCCCCCTTCCTATCAAATGCACTCATTTTTGGCACTTGTCTCAGACTCTGAAGGAACTTGTAGAAAGTGGATTTGACTGTAATGTGGGTAGATGGCGAGATAGGAAATGCACTAAACATCATTTAAGAAAGATCTAGGTCCAATTTCCAGCTAATATAGTGAACTGGGATTAATTTCAAAGTTTCATACATATTCCTAACCTAACACTACCTTCCTACTCTAAACAGCCGGTACGCTTCCGTCTCATGAACTCCTCTGTCCTTCAACTCTATAGCATGAAGTTCTTCATCCTAACCCACTTCTTATCTTTCTCTATACTTATTGCAAGCCTGTAGAAAGTATGTTGCTCTTAGAAGTTTATTTTTCTAGTTCTTTGGTCATGTCAATATATTCACTGATTTCCTGTATTATTTTTTATGACTGTATAGAATCATAGAATCTTTAAGGTTGGAAAAGACCTCTAGGATCATCAAGTCCAACCATCAACCCAACACCATCATGTCCCCTAAACCATGCCCTGAAGTGCCACATCTACATGTTTTTTGGACACCTCCAGGGATGGTGACTCCACCACCTCTCTGGGCAGCCTATTCCAGTGCCTGACCACTCTTTCAGTAAAGAAATTTTTCCTAATATCCAATCTAAATCTCCCCTGGCACAGCCTGAGGCCATTTTCTCGCATCCTATTGCTAGTAACCTAGTATTTCAAGTTTCTGCTTGATGCTCTAAGCAAATAAAAATTTTCTGTTAGTCTTTGTAGTTCAGTTCTTAGATTATTACTCAAGTGATATATGCTCTATCCTCCATCTCAAATGTAAGAGCTGAAAGGTACACACCATGCCTTGTCCTTCCTTTTCTAGCGCTTGAACTGCATGACTGCACACCCCATTATGCCATTCTTTTTTCTGTAACTGATTAGGAAGACAGGCTGTAGAAAAGGGCCACCCCATTACAGCTCTTGACTCCTAAATGATGTAAAAGATCTGTCCAAAAACTAATTAGCCATTGCTAGTCAAAAATAACCCCAGAGACATGACGAGGGCTCAGGACCCAGTATCCCTTGTGCCCCACCAGTGGTCCTGGGCAGACCACTTAGATGCATATGGGTCCAGTGCCAAGAGATGCTTGTTGTGCCTGTGGGTGTAGGAGTGTGGGAAAATAAAGTTTATGAAAGAATGAGTTTGAATAGGTATAATCAACTCCTTTAGGCATTTTGTAAAAGAAATCGCCTTCTCCTTCCATGAGTTTTGTTACATTGATCTCCTTCAGTGCAGATTACAATGCAGTGCAACAATACCTGCAGATACGCTCGTGTCAGCACCTGAGCTGCTGCTGCTACAGAGGACTCACTAACTCCTGTTGAACACCACACTAGTGGTGCTACACCACCTCAGGATAGGACCTTGTATCTTCTCTGGATATTTCAGTAACCATGAAATGTAATACGTGAACATACTATCACAGACAAGCTCAGGAGTGTCTGTGCCAGATGCTGTTAAGGCTAATTACTTTAGCTGCTATATCTTGTTGATGTAGCTACCCTGCTTTTTACTCCAGAGCAGAGTTCAAAGCTCTCTTGCGTGAAACACATACCTGGCAGAGACAGGTAGAGGGAAGGCACGGAGGACTGTAAATGAAGAAAAGCCATGTGACTGATTACATGCAGTTTGCAGAAATAACCCCTCACATTGTTCTGTAAAAATATGATATAAAAATATGAAAAGTAATGAAATGAAATTAGTTGGAGAATGAAACAAAAGGCCAATCTTAGCTCCTGTCTGCCTCTTGAGCTTTTATGCCTTTATAGCATACAGATTTATGATACTTATGTTATAGATAGGGAGAATACTTCCGTAGGCAAAGTTCAGTTTATGCTATTTGTTTGCCCTTGTACAGCTGTGGTGATATGTTCACTACACTTCTGTGTGTCCTTTTTGCACATTACTGATTACTGATGTACTGTCTCTAGCAGATTTACGTTCTTTCTTCTTCAGGGAGACAGTTGAAGTCCTTTAGTTTATCTTGTCCAAAACAGTTTTGTCCATATGCACTCATGTCTTGGGGTCTTCGTTGTGCCCTGCCTAAGAAACTTTCTGTCTTTGTCAGAGTTTCTAGTTACACTTGGATTAAGAATGCGACAGCAGCCAACTGATCCTGGGAATGGACTGCCCTCTCCTGGAAAGCAGTATGCATATTTGAAATATGAGATTCCAAGTGCTACATTAAAATTATTTTAAGAATAAAAAATAAATATAATCCATTATAAAATACTGTAAACTAACACTCAGATAAGTAGCCAAACTGATGGCTTGTTCCCCTCTTTCAGTATGCTCTATATTTCAGTGCATTCTACAATAAAAACAGGTGAAACACCCATTCAAAACATCCTGTAGCTGAATCTCACACCTATTTCTAGCTCTCACAGAGGTTGTATTGTTCTAGGTCTTTTGTGCTCTCAACATTTTCACTGAACTCCTGCATTATTAATGGCCATACTTCCAGTTTTCTCTCAGGGCCTCCCATAAATCATGAAGACCTCAAGCTGAATTGTGGGAGACGGAGATTCTCTATAGGCGGGCTTTGGACTGTGAATGCCTTTCAGACAGCAGTATGTGGCTCTGGTAGTCTCCATGCTCTGGAACTTACCTAACAGCCTTCACAGCAATTTCCAAGCATGAGGATTGGGGCTGGCAGAAATGTTACAGGATATGAAGGAGATATAATCCTTTCTGAAGTAGCAGCTGTAGTCCCTGGAGGATTCCCTAGGGAATCTATAATGGTATTAGATGCTTTGCTTAAACAAGTCCCAGCCTAGCTATAATTCTTCTGCCCTATTTGGAAAGAATTTATATCACAGTGAGGCTAATGAAGGTTTTTCCCATTAGCTATTAAGATACATAAATACATTTTACTGCTCCATGATAATTTAAGACATGCAATGGAGGAAAAGAGAACAAAGAAGCTGTAATGCATTTGAGTCTTTGCTGTGCCTTATAATACTAAACTAAAGAACCGTCATATCTCAGTATAGCTATTTTAATGTTTTGTTTTGCGCTGGCACATTCATTCTTGAGTAGCCCATTCCATCATGGTTGTCCCTGCCTCCAAACAATACCATTTCTCCCAGAATGTGTCATAAATAACATTGCGTTTCTTTCTGACAATATAATCAAATGCCATCTTTAAGAAAAAGACTGACAAGCTGTCTAGAAATGTCAATACACCAAAAAAATCATCTGCATTCATACCCCCAGGAATAATTTTCACTCTGTTTAAATAACAAGCACCCTGGACTAGATTCAAATATCCATTGCACAAGAATTTCATCATCCTGCTCTTCTCCTCGGAGAGCAGAAAATAGATAGAAATCATTTTTAAGGACTTCAAATTGCTTGAGCTGTGAATTTTGCTGCCTGTGGTTTGGTCACATTAATTTACTTTTTTTTCAAAATGCATGCTTTGTTCATTTCCCCGCAGAGTCAACACAAGATATCAAAGACCAGCCTGACTCTTATTTTTTCTCTTCAGCATCTGCTTTGTAAATTCCAATGACAAAATCTTCATTGCTTACAAGGACGTGTATGGCAGGAGGAGCACTGTTTCATCCCAGTCCTAAAGCCAGTTTGGCTGTATAATATTAGTTTGACTGTATAATCAGTTAAAATGTTGCTGTCCTTTATCCCATGTCCTCACTTGCTACTTTTGCTGTTTCAGTAGAACTGAGAAAGCTTGTGAGCAATACCCAGTTATCTCCCACAATGAATATTCTGTAGAGATGAAAAAGAGCAATTAAATAGCTATTCCCTAAAAATATGTGTAGAAGTTATTAGATTTTTTATAATAAATGCACACTTGTGCAGCAGACAGAGAATAATGGCATAGGAAAAGTATTAATATCAAGTAAGTTTTCCAACAAAATAAAACCCTAACTGTTGTTACTATGTCCATTATCTTGGCAAGAGCTAAGCAGATTATTTATATAAGAGAGAGCATTACTGCAACAGTTCATTTTCTAATTGACCAGCCAAACTTGCAGTTTTTATCGTTAAAGGATCCACTTTATCCGTATATTTACATGCAATATGCATTAGTAGATATACCCAGTAGATTCTGGTTATCTTACTTGATTGGATAATACTGTACTTTCATCACTCATATTAGAAGAGTAACAGTAGTCCAACTGTTACAATGAAGTTTGCAAGTGTCTTGACTTGTCTCATAAAGGTACAAGGCTAAAACCTCTCCATTACTTGACTTACAAAGCTTTCAAACTCAATGCATTAAGACATTACAAAATCAATTGTCCATATCACTCCCCTAAAAATATCACCCCTCTTTCATCTTAATCGCTATGCACTTATTGTCTATGGTTTCACTTGTGCTGTGCTTAATAATCTTACATGTATGTAATAGAAACTGATAAAACTTTAAACTAGGTCTTTCAAAAACCTGATTTGTTTCTATGTTGATTCTATCTGCCATTTTTGTTAGAAGACAGTCTAAATAACAAAAACTAGCAGTGTGTAGATATCGTTCCTTTTTACTTCTCATATGAAAATCTTATAAAATGGATATATATAGAGAGAGAGGAAAAAAAAACCCCAACTGAAATAAACAAAAATTGCTTTGAAAAACCAGAAGAATTTGACAAAGTATGATTTACTTACCCAGGCAGTTTTTAGCATCAGTTTACACAATTCAGCAGAGAACTAGACTGATTTAAGGTTACTAATCTGATTTGGTTTTATGTAAACTTTTTCATTCTATTTTGCCTTTAGGGACAATGTACTATATTATAATAGCCTACAAATTTCTCTGTTATATACTGGTTTGGAAGGCATAGGCTGCATAACTCTATAGTTTTTCATCTTTTTGTAAGAAGCAGAAATATTCGACACATCAAGTGTTATATTAAGGATTTTATACCTGCCTCATAACCCCTACTCCATGGCAGGGGTAAGGATACTATAGCATCAGTAACTAATTTTATTAATTATTTCATTGAGTTGCTGTATTGTCAATCTCACCCTTGCCTGTGAACTGTTTTCTGTTTTATCATGGTTCTAAATGTGAAATATGCAAATATTTTGATAAAGATTTTTAAAAGTTGCTGGCTGCTTTTAATATAGTTAAACTTAAAAAAAACCCCGATTACTGTACTGATTTCTTTAGAGCAGCTATTGTACATAAGACACAAAATGTTCAAAATACTGTTTTGCTCTTAAACAGAAATTTCAACCAGATGTTCTTATTTAGAAAAGTTTGGATTAAATCCAGTCAGCAGTTTGGTGTTCTGTGTGTGAGATCACTTCCATTAGGGAGAAAGTAATAATCTGTTACAAATTCTGTTTTTCTTAAAAAATGAATGAAAAAACAGAATTTAAACCAACATTGCAATACTTCTAGATGATGTGTAATACCATTATCATATCAACAGTGTTGGCCTCTGTATATTTTTTATAAAATGGAATTGGTTAGCTAGATCAAATTCTAGTATTCTGAGTAAGCCTATACAAAAAGACTTGCTTCAAAGTAAATAATATGATCTTACAGTGTGTGTGAACCAACCTGCTCTACCTCGTCCTTGTGTATCTCTTGATTCTCCTGCTACCACCTTTATTGGCCTAGCCTACCACCTTTATCAGCCCAGCTGTCATGGCTGGAAAAATTAGATGAGCTTTTAGGCATAAAGAAGGTCTTGCATGCAGAAAAACTTGTCTAATTTTTCCAACTGTATTAGTTGATCTAACAGAAAATATTAATGCCACCTACAAATCTTGTCTTGCCCATGTCCTTAGACCACCATCACAGCAAGAGCAAGCAAACAAAAGCCTTTTCACCTTTATATACGTGGAGTGGAACTCTGTTCCAAAGGATTCTCAGTCCACAAAATGATTTCCACCTCTGTAGAAGATAACTGATAGACTTTTCCACCTTAATTGTTCTGATGTAGTTAAACTGACAAAAATACCCAAAAGTAGTTGCAGTTATGGAAGAGTTCATACTAATGCAGATTCTGGCTGTGCCCTGCCCAGCATAAGCTGTACTTCTATGTACATTTTTTACTCCTATATCCATATCTTCATGAGGGTTTTTGCTGATGTGGCTTTGCTACCTAAGCTTTCTAAAGGAGATCTAGCCATAGCTTACGTGTGACGTTTTGCTTAAGGTGCACTTAAAATCTTAAATCGCTATTCTGACCACTAAAAGTGGGTGAAAAAGCCCAGTCTTTGCTCAGTGGGAGGAACGATTTGTTGAACAAGCCACACAGCTGAGTTGCTGAACTGTAAATAGTTTTCCAATCCAGCTGCATGCTCTATTTGCCAAGCATATTACCATAGCAATACCAAATATCCTTGACTGTGAACAAAAGCCTAGATGCTGCTTTAGCAGTAACCCTCTTTCCTCCCTTATTTTTAGCAGTAAGTAAGGTTGTTGAAAGAAAAGACATTTTTCAAACATAAATAATAGTTTATCTCCCTGTGTAAAGGGTGACTAAAGTTAATATACTTTCTGGAAGGTTTCCCAGGATTGATAGCTAAATCCATTTCTAGCCCACTAGATCAAGTGGGCTTGTTTTGCTTTGTTAATGTGAAGTTCAGGTGCAGAATAGGAATTGCGTTTGTACAATGTCTCTGAACATCAAGGCCTCTTTCCCAGGGTGCCTAAGTATGCATTTAATTTGCAAATGTAGGGCTAAACCTTAAAAAGGCATTTGCAAGCCCCTAAATCTGCAAGTTTTGCAGATGATCAAGGGGCCACACTATAGAGCTCCTGCTTTCTTTATTATTGCCTGAGTGCTCTGTCCCTGGGTTTGTTCCCACACGTGAAGGCATGATTGTGTGGGAAGAGGAAAGGGACATTTTCTGCAGCTGTCCTACCTTTAGGTAGACAGGTCTCTTCTTCCTCTCACCCGAGGCAGCCAACTTAGATACTTTTTTACACAAATACCTCCTCCTAGTGTCTCTAGCCAAGAAGCAGCATTGCTAAAGATTGTATTGTTTTAGTCTCCTCCAGGAAAAAAGTATAGTGTCTCAAGAAGGAAATCTGCATAACCTGACGGTCTGAAACTCCAGAAGTAGGGGAGAGGGCAGAGGAGAACCTGGGTGACAGCTGCACAGAGGACAGAGGATCATGGTGCTGAGAAGCTGTTTGCTAACTCACCAGGGAAGAACGTGGCATGATCACACATCAGAAAAGGGAGGAGAATAAAAATAGTTCATTACAGCATGGGTTGGCCAGCATGTCCTAATATAAAGGCCAGTAGCTTCTGCCTGTAGGAATTTAATGTCAAGTTGTTTCCAAGGAAAATAAAACTGTTAATTAAAAGGGACTTTATCCAAAAGCACATATTCTAAAGTTGTTTTAGAGGTGGAACAGTTTCAGCTCTTGTGATTTCCTAAAAACACGTCCTTTACAGGAAAGAGAGTAATAAGCTTTTTTTTTTTTTTTTTTTTTTTTTTTTGCTAGAAAGCCCAGTTGCCAAAAACATGAGCTAAGTTTCAGATTTGCTGGAGAGCAGGAGCTGAGGATGTTTGAGACCATTTTAGGCTTAATGTTACAACTTGACAAATGATATATTGTTTTCATTTTACTGGACAAAGTTAGCTCTTTCCTGTTTTCTGAGCTGACTGCTGGCAGTCCATTTAAATTAAATGTATGCAGTCATCACAGTTGTTTGGCATTTATTTTATGCTAGTGAATTTCAGTCACCAACAAGTGACCTGTGACAGGATATGCAGCTGATCACTGCCACTTCTATCAGGGGGAAAGAAGAGGTTTGAGTGGGAAATGTTCCCCTCAGATGAGAAGGAACAAGATTCCCTTCAAAGGGAGGCCTGGTTTAGAACAGAAAAATAAATTTCAACATAATATCTGAGAAATATGGAGGAAACAAGGCAAATGTAGGGCTAAATAGTCCATACGTTGTGCATGTAAGATATTGTCTAGCATTATAGCTTGCTGTGTTCTTATGTACAGTTTTGACATTTACTTTAAACCCAATAAAACATGTACTAATAGATGTCATAGCAGATTATTATCTCTTTGCTCAGTGAAATGAGTAATTTCTTCCCGAGGGCTGTAAAGGGCAATTGCGCCAGTGATCCCTGTGCCAGTCCAGCTCCCAGCCCTGCACCCTGCAGGAAAAGTCACAGTGGATGTTAAGTATGGAAAAAAATTGGGAAAAAAAGGTCCTTATTGGTGCTACATTTGTGCATCTGTGGGCTCAAAGATAAGAGGCAGTCAAGTGTCCTGAACTTTCCGTTTCTGCACTGAAAGAAACTGCTTTCACAGATTTTTTTCTACAGAAATGCATCCGACCTTGGACTCTTCTCCACAGTAAAGGATGCCATGCAGCAGCAGCTCCTGGAAGAGCAGGAAGGGATTTAAAAGACATGAAATTAAATGGGTTTCTTCTGGACAGATGGCGTTTATAACAAGAGAAACTGCATATGCAAAGGAAAGGGACTTCTTAGTTCTGGCATGGGTGCAAGACAGGGAAATAAGCTCCTGTTACCTCAGTTCCCTGGCCTGTAGCTGTCAGGGCCCTGATGGTGCCACCAGCCCAGACCGTCCCTGCCCAGCCCCCTGGGGCTCCCCCACAGCCCATGACCCCACGTCAGCCCCTGGGGCCATCAGCCCCTGCCCCAGGGTCGCCACAGCCCTGCCCAGCCATGGGTCCCGCCGAGCCGGGCCCACCCGCAGGCCCATGTCCCAGTCCGGCCTTGGCCCGTGCCCATCCCCAGGGAGGTGCCCGATGCCGGGGCTGGGGCTGCCCCATGTCCCGGCTGCCTGCTCCTGCCTGGGGGTGGGACGGGTGCTGCTGCCAGGCCCTGCCCCGATGGACCCATGGGGATTTCCTTAGGGAACCGAACGGTTTTCTCCATGGTCCTTGCCATCAGGAAAGGGTTTGTGCCTTCCTGTTTGTTCCCCTGCTCACACCTTGGTTGTCTCCAGCTAGTGATTCCCCCGGTGGGGAGGGTGGCGAGTCATAAGGCTGTGGCTCAGTAAAGGTTATAAGACACAGCAGTCGTCTCAATAATGTCAGCTCAGATATTTATTCTCAAACAGCTTTTTGGGCCACTACTGTCATACACCTACTTGCTTTAGCAATGCTGAAATTTATCATTAATATATAATGAATATGTACTAGTTATATATGAATATAAATTACTATGTGTTAGTTATATGTGTTTTGCTCGAGGTATTCTACATGTAGTTCAAACCTAATATTACATCCATTTGTCTGAATGCATTTCAAAAAAGTCTGCCAGTATATTTGTTAAGTAAACATAACCCATCCACACAGAGGAACTACTAGGAACTATTAGGCTTACTATCCCAGGTTATTTTTTACAACTCTGCTATTCTACTTGCTATTATCAAGTTATATATCAAGATATATATATAAACTTCCTTGCTAATTTCTCTCATACTGTAAGATGTGAAAGAAGTATACTACAGCAAAAAGCTTTAGGTTAGACATCAGGAGAGCCTTAACTGTAAGGATAATTGTTAGCTGCTTTCCTGAGAAAGGTGTGGAATTGCCATCCTGGGATGTTTTTAATCTGTGGTTGTTCAAGCAGCGGTCAGGAAGGTCGTGGTAGGGTTGATTCTGTTTGAGGGAAGGGAGATGGACTAGGTGGCTTCTGGGGACATATTTCCAGCCCTTCAGTTGCTATAGTGAAGGGCACAAATTCACACTATGGGTGTATGCAGTACATTTCAAATTAAAGATTCAGTTGTTTGTATCCACATGTAGAAGAAGAAAATATGGGACCAAACAATTGCAGGAGGAAATGAGCTCTAGGCCTGTGCCTCAAACCTTCCTCAAAGGCAGCAGGCTATAGAGACCTTCAATTTTAGAAGGAGTTAGGCCGAGACAACCAGCTGTTTCTGACTATTAACAAGGACATCACTCCTCTGAGTATGCTCCGTCACAGTGCTCTGTCCTTCAGGTGGGTCTCAATCATATACCAATACGTGCAGGTCATACAGACTAAAATGAATATCAGTCTCTTGTTTAACAAGGTCATTTACATCAAGATGTTTTTCTGAAGCATTTTATTATCTGATAATTCATTATCTGGCTATTCCAAATAAAGGGCTTTCAGCGGTGCTGGGAGCGTGCTGGTGACACCCGTGGGGCTGATGCTGAGAGAGGCTGGGTGGATGAGAGCCTGAGGCCAGAGAGCAGCTGCTGGGTGGGAGCCATAGCCCCAGTTTGGTGGGTGCCAGGAGGACACAAACTCTCCCTCATCAGCTGCAGGAGAACTGGCAGAGGCCAGGAGATCAGGCCTAAACAAGTCTGACTTGCATGTATTTCTTGTCATAGCTGGGGGGCACTCCAGCTAAAAACAACTGAACTGTCAAGGTGATGCAACTCCAGTTGCAATTACGTTGTGAAAAGCAGGGGCAAACCAACTGCGCTTGGTGTGCCCCCGGGGCAGGAGGAGCTGTCACTTGAATGAAATTATGTTGCTTGTAGGCTCATACTGGAGACTTTTTGAGAAAGGAGATTTCTGAGTGTTCCCAGGGTTGTTTGGAGAAGAAGATATTTTTCTTCTTTCTCTGAAAAGAGTTATTCTGCTCAATCAGTCTTCCTGGGGCAAGGATTCAGTGTGCTGTACTCTTCCCAAAGGAAACCAAAATGCTCTAAGAGATGACCTACAGCACTGAATCGCAGCCTGCCAAATGAGCAGAGCAGGTAGATATAACCAAGCTGGTTAATGGGAACAGTGGCTGTGGGAAGTTAAGTGTGTAAAGCTGTGGAGTGCTGGAAATGCAGCATTTCCTCTTTCCATGTCTACGAGCTGTGAGAGGAGATCAGTGGAGAAGGAAGGCAGAAGGTGCAAAAGCCATCCTGCAAAGAGGAGGATTACTGCCAATGGCTTGTGGAGAGTTACAGTACAGCTGTTTTAAGGAATTGTTTAGGTGCCACAAATCTAATTCACAGAATTAGAAGGAAAAGATGACAAAAAGGATTATCTAGTTCAACCATCATGACGTAGGAACACAGACACAAGAAGTCTGTCAGACATTTATCAAACCTGTTTCTGAAACTTCCAGTTGTGAAGATCCCACAACCTCCCCAGGCAAAATTCCAGTGCTTCACTCTCCTTCGTGTGAAAGAGATTTTTTTTCTAATCTTGATCTTAAATCTCTTTACATTTAAATCCATACTGCTTGCCTTATCCTCCACATTTATGGTGAATAGACTACAGCAATCATTTTGTATATATACACACATACATATGTTATAATAAATATATATTTATATGTCTGTATTTGAGGATCCTTCTTGTGTATTCCTCTAGTAATATAATCTCTAGCCAAAACAACCCACTCTTTTTCATTCTGTCTCCTTTCCTCTGACCCACCCCGCACAGCTTCCCAGCAAGTGCTGCCGAACTTGCAGTTCTCTAACTTGGGAGCAGTAAGGTGTTTCTCTGTCAGACAGCCCCATTGGATTTTTCAGGTGTATGGATAAGGCCTCAAGTCAATATTATTTATAAAACTTCAATACTTACCTATAGATTTTCAACCATTCCTGTGTCACAGCCTGGGAAAAGGATTATGCTTAGGCACTTAATGCCATCTTTTCCTCTAGACTCCAAAATAAGCCTGAATTCACTAACCTCACAGCAGGCAGGCAGTGGAGTATTTGCTGCCCCTGGTTTATAAATAGGAAACTTGCTGCAGTGTTTTGTCCAGGTGACACTGTCGGTGGGACAGGTGTTAACATACGTGTGCGTCCGAAACAGTCCTGAGCTCCTGATGCATGTTAAGCAGACCCATTGCTGCAGGTGGGGAAGGCACTAGCTTCTTGCCTTCTTCTCATCTCCTTTCTCACAGGCACTCCCTCTGCTAGTTAGAAACACAATCAATAGGCTGTTGCGTGTGAATCCAAAAGCTCATGTGCAGCAATTTCTGAAGTGGGCAGGGCCAATGTGGATTTCTGACCATGCCGCTGCCTTGGCCATACCATTTTATTTCTTCACCCCTTGCCTGCTACCAGAATAATCTCTTCAGGGTTGAGAAAGTCTCATATCTATCTCGAGCACCTAGTGCTTGGGCTCTGATTTTGGGTGGAGGCTCTGGTATTAATAGTAATCATCATTATCAGTGGCATCCTCTGGAAAAAATGTAAGCATTCATGAGAACAAGCAAATGATCACTAATAGAGCCCCCCAAAAATGAGGTACCAGAATTTATAAAAATGGCTTTCACATGTTGTTGATGAGTGGAACTAGGTCCTGCTCTGTGCTCAGTGTATGTGAACAGTGCCCTAATAGTCTACCTGATTCAGGTTTGTGTCAGTGGACAAAATGTACCATGAAGCAGGAAACCATTAGATAGTTAGAGGACACTGCGCTCATTCCCCTTGGAAACCAGCTTGAGGCTGGGAATTCTGTGACTAAACATGGAGAACTATGAAACTGAAAAATAAACAAATTGGCCAACCAATACAAAAGCTGTGCCCACCACTCACTATCTGCTCTATTACTCCTGGTGGCTGATGTCTCACTTGCTACTCCTATCAGTGTGTCTTTACCAGGAAAAGAAAGTTAGGGATTAGAGAAAGTACAAAGTACTTTAGAAACTAGTTCTTCAGAACATATCTGCACCTGATGAGGAAACAATAACTAACTTATATTTCATGGAGCTAGTGACTCACATTATTCAGTTCAGGAAAGCATAGAGAGATGGGTTTCACAGGAATTTTTCTGTTATTATTTACTTGCAGAAAGAACTGTCCTTGATGAGGGATATTTGATTTCTCACTCATTTATTTGGAGATGCATTAATTTTCTTTTCTATTCCTAGATTTGTTTTCTGTGCAAGAGTCTTTAACTTGATTTTAAGAATTAAAAATTATACAAGGCCTGTCTAAAAGAACTCTGAAGTCAGCAGAAATATTTATATTCCACTGACAGAATTTACTGAATCAGTGGCCGGAAGTATCTCCTTGGTTAACTGACAAGTCTTCTGTTCATCACTTAAAGTACACACTCCAAGCCAGTGCAGCAGAGTTGCATGATGTTCCTTAGCAAAGGTATAGAATGAGCAAGCATGTACAAATCTTTCTCCCAACTAAAAGCCTAATGTACTTTCATTTTGACACTTGACATTTAAATTCTTTTTTGTTTTCATTACTGTGCAGCTCTATATCTGTGTTTTTCCAAATTAATTTAAGAATGTTAGTCTGAGCTCACAACTCATTTATTCATTTTTTCCATATTTATTTTCCTTTTCAAGGGAGTTGTTTCTTCTCCTCATTTTTCTAATTTAGATGAAATCTGCGCTATGCTCTCACAAAATTTGAGGGTTTTTTTTCTGTTCCAAGAAGGTGCCTCTATTTTTCAGTGCCTTTATAGGCATATATATCATAACCTTTATTATGTTTTTCAGTATCTTACAGTGATAATGTTACACTTGGCTTTTTTCCCTCACTCTTTCTCATTCTATTTTTTTCTGCATTTCACGCTGGCATGCTATCTTTCCTACATGGAAGATCACTTTGAGCAAATAAAGCTTTTGAACCTGTTAATATTATATAGGTTCAAACAAATCAACTTTAAGCCTCTTGTGTTATGGTGGGAAGGAAAAGGGGGAACTGAGAATGAAAAGAAAATCATATTTGCATTTTTCCTTATAAGCTAGTGCTGTGATATGAGCAATGAAATAATAAAAGCCTCGGAATTTTTTCAAGCTTATGGACAAACATCTCATGCTAATGTATCATGAGTTCTTATTGACATCTTTCGTTATGCTGGTGGTTTGTCACCTTTGTCAAAAAAAGTATCGTCTGCTGCACTCTTCCGGACATTACCGGGACTGCACAGTCTCAAAAAAATCCCAAACAAAGTCAGGTAGGATTACAGCATAGTTTTCATGAGCAAAGATGTGGCTTCCATTGTTTCTAATAGAAAGCGGGCATTAAAATCTCTCTGCTTTTGATTGATCAAAGATCTAAATAGGATCCAAGAGGAATGTCTTTTCCATGCTATTTACTAGCAGATCTAGAGCGGCTTCAGATCTCTGCATCTATAGTGTCTGGCATTTGCTATCTGAAGGCAGAGCAAGTAATGCTGTCTGTGGCAGAACAAGAGAGGCTTGGCTCCATGTGGTTCATAACCCTGCTCATCACGTCCTCCTGCATCTCTTGGTGACCCCACCCCTCTCCTATATCAAAATGGGAAATCTTCAGGTCATCCATGCCCTCCTCACTCCCAAATGGTCCCCTAATCCTGCTTCTTCCCATTCATGTCCCCATAATCTCTCTGTGAGGTATTCCTGGTTTCCATTAGGACAGCACGTCTCTTCCACATCCATGTGTATGAGGTGGATGTTGCTGGGATTCACCCATGCAAGTGCTGACATGCTGGCTGGAGGGTACAGACCTGCTGACTGTCCAAGCAGAAATGAATGGTGTTTGCTTCCACCATGAGTGTCCTTATGGAAAACAAATTTTGGTTTCTTTTCTCTGTGAAAGAACATCAGAGTTCCATCCCTCTGCCAGGTGTGGTGGAGGTTGAATGATACGCTCAAAAAGTGACTGTGAAGGTTGGGAAGGGGATGACCTGTGGATGTGATGGTACATGGAAACAACTGACCACAAAATAGTTACCAAGACCAACCATCTGTTTTCCTACTAGCATCATTTCTTCTGCCCATCCTGACTGCAGGCTACACACTGGCTCCCTACTGAGAACCCTCTGCAGTGTCTCAGAGCTGAGACAGAAAGACCACTTCCCCACTGCCTCCCCACCAGCCCAGGGTGCATTTCCCACCTGTGCCATGGAGGCATGCACCTTTTGACCACTGCTTTTACCCCAGGTGACACATCTATTCATCAGTGCTCACAGGATGTGGCTGCTGCATGTGGCCTTTCCAGAACCACCATTCTTCCAGCACAGAGGGGAATATGTGGGATTCCCACCTTGCTCCTAACTGTAGTTCTCCTCAGCCCCACCAACCCCAGCTGAAGGCTATACCAACTTGCCAGGCAAACCAGTTGAGACCCCTGAGGGCACTCTGGCTGGGAATGCCTAGCTTGCCTTAGCTGAGCCTCATGGGGGTGATGGAGGTGATGTTGCTGAAATGCGTGGGGCACCCTGCATGCACCCTAAGGTCTGGGCAGACCTGAAATATCAGGAGCTTTGCCCAGAGGGCAAAGACACATTATACACTGAATGAAAGTGAACACTGCCTCCCAAGTCATGAACAAAAACCAACCAAGAAATGGGGAACAGTTGTGGGAAGTAAGCTTCTTTTCCCCAGGAAGGATACTGGCAATTGTTGAAAGAAATTCTGATACAGAGTTAGCAATATCAGGGCCTGGTTTTGGGACTGGCTTACACACAAGCATAAACCAGAAGCAGTTCCAACCCAAGCAGTGCAAGTCTGTGACTGAAAAAAACATTGGGACCTAAATATACAGGACTCTGTAGAATTACATTGTGACTGGGTTCCCATACTTTCCACCACCATGATCCCTATCTTTACCTTAGCAAAGTGAGGCCAAGCAATCTGAGAACAAAAACATTCCCCACAAAACAAGAGAGTGGCTTCACATTTCCCAGCATCCAGTACAAATGATTGAGTCTGATTTGGTAATCCATCCAATTCAAGGTTGTTTGAATGGACACACCATGGCAAAGGGGGGCACAGCACAGGAGAATGATTAACTTAACCCACCTGCCTTGTTTGTTTGATGCGGCCTCACTCCAGTGCGAGTCAATAAAACTTTGTGCACCGACACACACAACTTCCAGCACCTGCCAGCTGGGCCAAAATGGGGATTAGCAAAGCCGCAGCTGCCTTTCTCTTTCTTTTCTTGCTCGGCTCAGGTAAGAGTCCTTTGCCTTCTGCTTGCCTAGGCGAGATGGGGGCCAAACGCTTGCAAGCTCCATTTGGTGAAGGTAGGTCCCCAAATCTCTGTGTTGCCACTTACCTGGACAATGATGGACTTGGGGCTTGTTGGCCAGCGAGAGTTGCTGTTGAGCAAAGCAAGAGCTGTGGTTGCTCCAGTGTTGTGTTCGTTACAGACGCCAGAAAAGCAACAGCCTTGGTGTCTGCATGGGGAGCAAATGGCTCCCTGCAAACATGCCCCATGGCCAGAAAGGGGGGCACCCTTGGAAAGCAGCCCCAAAGCCTGCTACAAAACCATAGCAGTCAGTGAGACGGCTATCTCTGGTTTCAGCAGGCTTTGGATCAAATGCTAAAGCTGTTTTTACTGCCAAGCATTGCTAAGCACAGTGATCCTGATTTTCATTTATGGTAGGAGTTTTAAAGTTTTTAAATTAAATATTTAAAACAAAATTAAAAATGAAAAACCTCCTTTATATTCCAGCAATTTCACATTTTCTGTTGTCAAACACTTACAAGAAAATGTTCTCCCTTGTTTTCCTGGGGCAGTATGTAGAAATTTAGTCTTCAGTAACCCAGATCAATTTTTCCAGGAATATGCCTGTAATTCTTTTTTACAACTCCAAAAGAAGATAGGTGTTCCATTAAAGGTAATATATGAATTTCAAGCTCATCTACACATTCTGTAAATAAATATTCCACATGTAGTACACGTTTCAATCAGATTTCTATCAGATATCATATTCTCTAGTACTTTAACATTGCATATCATTGTATGGCCTTTAAATGACTTTTTAAAAGTACTGTTATAAACGTATCAGTGCAGTTTGTATGATTTTCTAATAGCTTAGACATTTTATATGACAGAAGAACAGGGATGTATCATTGTATGATTGTGCTGGGTTATAAAAGGCAGATGATAAAGTTATTTTTATTTGCTCATCTTTATCAACTCTAACTCACTTTCTCCAGAGTGATGGTTCACAAAACTGCCTTAAAACTATTTTTTTTTGTCTTCTGGATTAGTACTGGTCAATTCTGGAAAGATACATATGTAAAAGAACAAATCGGTTTGCTCACATGTATTTGAATATTCTGTTCAATTATCATGTGTCATGTCTGGGTTTGTGAAGACTTGGACATTAGCCAGAATAATACATTCCCTGCTGCATTTTTAAATCTATTATATTCTTTTTTAAGTTTACACTTTGCAGTGTTTTTCAGGCAACTAACATAACATTTTCTTTTCTGTTATCTAAGCTTCTGCCAATCTGTGCTGCCTTTTTGCTTATGCATGCCATCCAAAATCTCGTGTGCTCAGTCTTATACCAACTGAAATAAATCCTTTTTATGGTCACTGAAAAGGAATGGTGTCCAAAGTAGAGCTCATTGGACAAACATATAGTTTTAAGATGAACCAATAAAGTTTGGAAAGTAATATTTTCCTATTCTGATCCCCTGCAATTCTGGAACAGTGGCCTCAGTTAGCTTAGGAAAAAGGTCAGGAGAGGAAACACTTTTTTGCTGAGTCCATCAGGAGAAATCGGTAGGCTGTTGGTGCTCCAGATAGTCCTACTGTAACAGTAAGATTAGATATGGGTGGCCTCACTGTCAGGGATTTCTTAAGACGTGGATTTTATAGCATTGAGCCAACTCCGCAAAGAGTCACAGAAGATTGCCCTCAGGCAATTAATCACCTTACTTTCATTAGTGGCCTAAATACCTTTTATTTTATATGAATATATGTCATGTGGAGGTAGATGAGGGATGGTCTATGTCATGGGAGTTAATTACACTGGAGTGATTGCAGTGAATTGAGCCTAACATGGGTGTTTGTGTAATTCAGAATGTTACCTGTGAGAATGCTGTACAAGATTATGAATTTCCTGTGTCTGTCAATAATAATCTAGCTTGAAAAATGAAATAATTAAACCATATCGATTCTGTAATGTTGTAACCTGATGCTGGATACTGAAATAAACTTTTGTAGAAATTAGGAACAGAAACATAGAATCTTTATAGACATAAAAGGAAAAAAAAAAGCAGTTAGGTTGCAAACTCCATTGTGAGCAACAACATTTTGGAGCTAAGTTTTAAATGTATTAGCAGGTACATCATATACATCTTCTGCACATATATCTTTCAGATATAAAAATATTAATTGATTTACTAATTTAAAATCTTGGGTTAATTTGTTGCAACAGAGATGCAGCCTGACAGACTCATTAGTAAGTCTGCTCAACCCATTACAACAAAAATAATGGTGGCCATTGTAAAAGACTATATAGTCATCTTACGATTGAGGTTTCTTGCTCCAGGGCAAGACATCTTAGGACAAACAAGTATTTAGTGACCAGTAAAATGGTAGTGATTGCACCATCCACATGGGAGGTCATAATCTCACATCCCCTCAATTCATGCTTCTCCAAAACTTAAATATTGATATTGCTTCCCTTCATCTTTCTCTGACTGGTGGTTTTTGACACCATTTAGTCCCTCTCTTTGGCCGCTCTCACTCTTGTTTCACATTTCTTGGGCTCAGCTCAAACCCATACATAGCTCTATTCAGAACTGCTTCTCTAATCTCTCTTCTACTTTTTTTTTTCCAATGACATGTTCCAGTCATACAGCTGTGATTGTGTCAGGAGACAGACATTTCCTCAGAGTTTGTAATGTTTTACCCAGAATTACACAAAATAAAGGGTGCCTTCACCTGTCAATGCTACATGAAAAAATGGGACTCAAAGTCACAGATAGTCTTAACTGCAGCGTTCTCGGTTTTAATGTCTAATTCCTTTCCTTCCCTTGTAGTGAAAGGAGATATACTGGATGACTATTTAAGAACAGATGGTGTTTGGCTACTTAGTCGAAATAAACAGTTTTACAAAACAAATAATGAAAAAGAATGTGCAGAGAAATGTGAAGCAGAAAGATATTTCAATTGCAGGTAATTTCTGTTGAACCTTAAAACTATGACATTGTGGGTGTCTGCATATCAGTGATATTTTCCTACTGTTGCTCAGAACCAACATTGCTGCGCTGCTGCAGCTTTGCCTGCAGCAGTGTTGCCCATGCCTGTGCCTTTAGTTTGTGGCTTATCTCCACCGATAAATTACCACAAGGTCAAGTAAAGGGTGGATTTACAATGTATTGCTCATTCTATAGTAAATGTTTAAGTTCGTGCTCTTAGCCAATGTTACGTGGAGAGCTGCTTACATCTTTTTAGCTGGATGCTGCCTTGTTTCACAAAAGAAGGGTGAGATGTTTCTAATTCATTGTAGGGAAAGGTGCTAACCTGAGCAGCTAGGATGCTGTTGATAACATTTTGCCAATGCAGTAACTAGATTCCCACACAGTAACTTATTCATGTAGTCATACATCCTGAAAAAGTCAGCCACTTCAGAGCAGTAGAAAACGTCAGTGTCTCAGATACCAGATACAGTATCTGAAAGATATGAATGGATACAAGACAGCGCTAGTAAATTAATAATTTATAGAGAAATAATTACAAGTTGAATAATTTGAATTGAATTAAAAATATTGCTTCCTATGTCAATATTGCTTCCTTCTCAATTTCAACAGGGCCTTCCTATTCACCAGGAAAAAGCTAGAGTGTTTAACACTGGCTGAAAATGCCAAAATGACAGTGGCGTTCAATGGCACGGATGCAGTTCTTTATGAGAAGAAAAGTATGTATATAGTAAGATGGTACACATTTACATATTAAGCCTATTTTAACTGCATTCTTGCATTCTCTGCTGCAGTGATGGAGCAAACTGTTGCAGGTGGTGACAGTTTCAGTGAGGTGGGCTTGCACCCATTATGAACTGGGCTGAAACTGCTTGGGAATTTCACATGTAGCACCAAGAGTCCTTATATTTCAACTTATATTTCACTCCTTTAGTCATGTATTATTTGGACCAGGCAGAATAAACATACTCCAAAGCAAAAATCATGCACTTCTCTGCCCTTTAATTATTTGCAGTCCTCTGCTTCATGGGACTAGTGGAGTCCTTGGTCATACAAATTTTCAAGACTACAGGATTATCTACTTCTATGTACCCACTCCTCTAATTTTCTGTGTAATAATTCAGTCAAGAATTACTTGACTGAAATATTGTATTGACTTATAATTTTTTTTTTAAATTACAATCAAATGTTCACATTTTGTAAGCTGTTTTGTTTATGCTTAATTCTTGTTGTATGCCAGGCTCAGGTAAGTGGCTTGGTTTTAAGATTATTTTTGGAATTATTTAATTAATGTATGTCTAAGTTTTGAATAGATGCTATATAGCTGGAAAAATACGTATTTTTTGACTGGACTATCTTCATAAGTTTTGCAGGAACATAGATAATGCAGTGTCATCTTCTGGGAAAAAGAAAGCTCCTATTACTAACAGATATGTAAAATGAATTGTGAACATTTCTGTTTGTTTGAAAAGGCAATTATTTTCAGTGTCTTTACAATTCTGAAGTATTTGAAAGATATACAGAAAACTGCATGAATAATCATGGTGCAGGTCCCCTTTGTCATATCAAAGTTTTAAAGAGAAAGCAGTTCATGTCCAAATTCCCAGCTAATGATGACCTGATACAGTTCTGATTAATTCATTAACTTTTGCTGGAGATCTGGCCCAAACATGACAAAAAGCTAGAATGTTAACATTTAAACTGCTGTGTGCTAATTCTTCTTCTACTAGACTGGATAATGGGTTGCAGGTTCACAGCACCGGGTGCAAGTCGGTTTGTAACAGCTATCTTCAGTAAGTACTGGCTTAACTTCTAGCTGATTAACAGCCAGTGACATTTTGTTCTTATGGTGCAATATGTGTTCCTTGGTATCTTCTTTCTATGCTAATGCCAGGTGGATTTTCTCACCAGTTTTCCTGAACTTGCAGTTTATGTTTAGCTCGGACACATTACTAAAGCCTTAAAAGCTAGAACTTGAAGTGTACTGCTTGATTCTTGAGTGTTTTTATGGTCAGATTCCTTCCTGTTCTAAAAGCCAAAACCACTGTTACGGTTGTTTTGAACAAAAGACTTTAGCTCTACAGTCATATCCCCCCTGCTCCAGTAACAGACCTCACAACACTAAAGCCTATGGTCAGCTCTTCTCCACTTTTATTTTTCACATGTTCCTCATAGACCACTGATGAGTGAGTCACCAGTACAGAAGAATATTGGAGCAGGTTCAGCCAAATAATTTCTGGCACAAGTGAAATTTCTTTAGAAATAATGGGTGTAGCCAATGCCTCAACATTTTAAATGTGATTTTTTTTTGCCGAAGTCAAAATTGATTGGAGTTTTCCTTTGAGGTTAGAACAGGATAAAGGAGGAGTATGTGCTCTGTAAATTCCTCTGCATATGTTGAAAGCAAATAGACACATGCACAAGTCATTAATTATTAAATTGAAATTAGCTCTTCTCAGTGAATAAATACTTCTCATTGTCCCTAATTATATGCTGTCACAGAGGGCCAGACAATAACTCAGGCTTAAATTGGTACAAATCAAGACAATATCCCTAACTTTACATTGCTTGCCATTGTCCAAGATCTTCCAAACTTCTGAAACACCTCAAGAGACACATCTGATCCTCATTTCAGCAGCAAAAGAATTGATTTTATGCCCAGGAGCCTTGGCCTCTTAGGAAAAGGAGAGAGCACTGCTTGGCTTCTCTTCTTTCTTGTCTACCTCCTCCACAGCTATTCCCTGGAAGACAGGCCTGTTGCCTCCAGCCTCAATGTTCATCCCAGTGACCTTCCTGAACACATGTAATCTAGAAATTTAGTCAGAGCCTTTAGCTCTGCTGATCATACCCCCATTGGAACCACCTTTTCCTGCAGAGAAAAGGCCTAGCTTGGCACCCTGTCATGCTTCAGAATGGATTTGTTTTGTTTACTTTTTATCCTTAACTGAAACTGTAGGGTTAGATATGGGTCTGCTCCCCTCTTTCTTCATGCTCTTGGAAGCAGAGCTTTTCCTTCCTGGCTATGACCAGGACTGAATGAAACGTCACCACATGAGTCCACTGCAGGAGGAGACACTGTGTCTGGTTCCTCACACCAAGGGACCAGCTCATCAGCCTGGTAAGTGCCTGTCATAGCAGAGGGTCCCTCATGAATGGAGGCACTTGTCCAGGTGTCAGGCCCAGGACAGAGACATGGTTACCTGCTGCCCTTCCACAGGGTAAAACTAAGTATCCCACCTAGCCATGGTGGGCAGCCACCTTTCCTGCCTTCGCTGCCATCACTGTGTGGGCTGTCAGAGCAGATGCATTCATCTGCAGCCCTTCTGCAGAGTTACCAGTCCTTTGACATGACTGGGAGACCTTTTCTGATCGTTTTAAAGTAGAGGCTGGCTCTTCCCAGCTCCCACTGCAGACTGAGCAGAAATCAAGTCTCCTTCATATTTAGCATCTATCAATGTCACTGAAAGCTGCAGTCAGGCACTTCCACAGCTTGGACAGTAGGTCATCGATACCAAATCTCTTCATGTGGAATCTATTTTCTCTTTGCCTATTTTGTCCTTGTGGTAATGGTGGTCATTCCTTGAAATGACCCAACCCGTATACCCAAGCTTAAGGCAGTTAGATACAGGCAGGAAAAAAGGCATTTGTCTTACAGACTCTTCATTTTCATCTAATGAGTTATCAGGCATCATTTGCTCATCATCTGGCATTCTTATGATATGCAGCAATTTGGGGACTACCTGTCTCATCTTCATCTCCTACTGCCTTCTGCACTCTAGGAGACCCACCTTTGACACATGGCACACACGCTGCCTCCCTTGGCTATACCATTCAGCTCCTATGCTGCCACTACAGAATACACTACCTCTGCCTTCTTAGGGATATCTCTTTATGAGGGTCTGCCTCATCAGGAATTGCTTTTAGCCCTAGCAGCCAGAGAACTGATTCCTTTGTTTTTTCAGGGGACAGTTTTACAGTGTCTGGTTTTTTTCAAAGAATCTTCTATTTTTCACTAGCAGGAATACAAGACTATCTCATTCCTTCTGAAATTCACAGCTACCACTGCCAAAATCTTTGTGAATTCTCTGGATAATCCAAATGGCAGCATTTGGTATTTGTAATGGCCCCAATCCACCTCAAACCAGAGATATTTCTCAAAAGGCTGTTAAAGTGCATTGTAACAGTGAGACTCACCTTCCTAGAAGCAACATAATTATCACAGCCAGCATCACCCAACCTGAACTTGAATTTGCAAATAAAGACATTTAGTGTCCTTAAGCCTCAGAAAGGTTTTCTGTCCCCACCGTGACTTCTCAGCACCAGGAAATAGCACCTGTAAAACTCCTTTCTGCTGAGATATTATGGAATCTGTTCTGCTTGGAGGAAGCAATCTCCAGGACATTTTGTGACTGCAACTCCCTTAGGAGTCAAACCTTAATTTTGCCTTCACGTATAGCTTGGCTTTTGATCCCATCACTCTTTGGAGGAACACAGACTTTCAGGGGCTTTGGCCAGCACAGCAAAGTCCTGTACAGGACAGAAAAGTAAGAGAGACTTTGGGAGTCAAGCGGAAAGGAGCCATGTTACTAAAAAATCTGTTTGTGAGGGATCAAATGCCAGGGTCTGAATCCATGGTAGTCTCCATGTGCCATTTGAATGGGGAAGTTACTTAGTTGTCTTCATTCCTGACCCAGCTATACAGAGCCTCCCCCCGCTCTCCCTAGGTGTCAGATGAGTCTGGCTTAGCATTTAAACATGCTAAAATCATCTAGGAGGTACCTGGCAACATCAGAAAGTCCATGGGCAAGGCTATTGAACAGAGATGGTCATGCTGTGACCTGCTACTGGAGTACCAATGTTGAAGCAGCAGTGACAAGACTTTTGGGCACTCCAGGAGTACCCTGACAAGTAGGCAGCACCTCCAAGAGCCCTGGTTCGTAAGACACACAGCACAGCCATTTATAGTCCCAGCCATGCACTGTGATGAGAGTAACTATTGCAAGATGTCCAAACAAGGCTCAGTTTTTTCTGTCAGATTGGTCTCCTGTTCTTGCTCTACCGTCTCCATTTTATATTTGAGAGCTCAGAAGGATTCTTCTTGTGCAAAGAAATGTCTGGAAGGGGAAATGAGGATCACTCCCCCCAGTAACTGGAGATTTTTCAGTGTCTGTTGCAATAAAAGCATCATCAACATGCTTTGCATTGTCTCTACCTTGGAATCCCAATAGAAAATACCTGGGAGTACCTGGCTAAGAGGAATAAAAGGTGTGGGGGCCACTTATGTGACAAACATATTATGATGATGAAGAATTCTCTAGTTTGAAGGGCTAGTTGTGTGATACCCATACTACAAATCTGCTTATGAATAATACATTTCAAAGAATCTCCAGCTGTTGGTGAAAGGCCTTCCTTTTTTGTCCCAGTAGTATAGCAGTATAAGCATGCGTTTTATATGTGTCAAAAACAATTGTAACTTGTTATATCTGTTTTCTTAACTTGATTTTATTAGCTTTATAAAAATGCTTCAGGAATTTCCCCCTGTAGTTGCCTAGTAGTTGCTAACTGATTTGTTTTAAAATACCTTATGGAATCACATCTCTCTGTTCACATGCACAAGATGTTCAAAACATGGGTAAAGCATGGTTCATCATAAACTGATGAACTTCAGAGTCATATCTGCAGATTCTGTTTCAGTAGATACAATGTTGTAATACCATTGAATTAACAAAGCCAATTTCATTTCAGTTTACCTTCTACAATGTAAAAAAGGGATTGGGAAGGACTATAGAGGAATGGAAGCCAAAACTCGGAGGGGTATTCCATGCCAGAAGTGGTCAGAAAAAACACCTCACAACCCAAAGTATGGCCTTATTTATATTTGTCTTCATGTTGTTCTGAATCTTTTCCAAGCTTCCCCAACTTCGTGTGTATAAACAACTTTATAGTGCATGTTATCAAAGCCAGTTGTCAGGTGACTTTTAAAGACAACTTTATCTTCATTGGTCTTGTTACTTTTGACTCTACTGGCAGAGAACTGCAATGGTCTAGGTAAGGAGAGGGTGCATTGTGAGCTGGAGAAATTGTGTCTAAATGCTGGGCCTCTTAAGAAAATTAAATGCTCCCTCTATCTAGCCATGATGAAAATTTTGCTATTGGTGACAGTGAGTCCATAATTTGTCTCTTCTGTATGATGTGTGAAAAAAAAGTGGAATCTGTCCAGCTCTATGACTTCCTGCCTGCCATGCAGATACAGTCAAGAAGAAAAACCTGCCCAGGCAGAGTTTCTTCAGGGCTGGCTGCCTCTGGGCTCACTGAAGCAAGTGCGGAAGCAGATAGCTTATTTTCTCTGATCTATGTTGGAGTTTCATCTGTTTAAAAAGTTATTTTTTGTTGTTATTCTAATGAAACTTGGTTGTGCTTCTTTCAATTTTTTGTTTAAAAGCCATTTAGTCTTCTCTGGGAGGATTGCTATAGCAAAAAACCTGGGGTCACTTGTTTCAAAATCTTTGCAAATTAGGATCCAGTTGTGTTTGGTGAATAGTCTCTAGAAATAGTCCACTTTTAAAGTAGCTGCATCAAGAAAAATACATGACAGAGCCACAGGCCACAGTGAGCTGACTAGATCAGCTGGATGCAAGTATTAAAGTCAATAATTGTCCTTTGAGACTGTCATAGTCCTAACAGGCTGTAAGCTTACTCTTCATTGGCAAATGGGACCTAGGGAGAAGCTACTAATAATGGTAGTTAACAAATATTTTTCAGATTTCATTTATGGGTTACAATGGGCAACCTGTTTGTCTCATTTTTACTGTGAAGTAATAGAGCCCACAGCTAGCTGAGCAAATTGGACATTTCCCTTCTGCTCCACTAAACTACTGGAATTAAAATAGAATTTTAATACTATTACAGTTTTACACCTGAAAAACACCCCAATGCGGGGTTGGATGAAAACTACTGCAGAAATCCTGATGGGGATCAAAGTGGACCCTGGTGTTACACAACAGATCCTGCTACCAGATTTGATTACTGTAACATCCCAGAGTGTGAGGGTCTGGTCACACACACTGGAGAAGGTATATTTATTTTTCAGAGAAGGAGTGTTTGAGTAGGTAATATTATTCCTGCTATTTGTTCTTACTTTATTATTGCAGATTGGTTTCAAATGTGAATTTCGATCAAGCTGGAACTTAAGAAGTTCTCAACCCGAAAGTTGTTTTCCTAATTGGCTCCAGTTATCAAAGTAATTTTGTAAATATGGAGGAACCAAAATTTTTTTAATCATTTGCTGATATTGTCCTGCCCTTACCCCTAGCAATTTATTTAATTTTAACAAGAGTAAAGATTGACCTAAATGCTGTGTTACATACAGAACTCCCATTGCTATCAGTACGTGCAGGTATGTGGCAAAGTCCTTCCTCCAAATGACACACATCCCTAAAACTTTATTCACTTGGCTAGGCTGTAATGCATGATCTTCTGGATTCGTTTCTTCATTAGCTGGAGCAAAATCCTCTTTTCCTTTCAGTGTAGTCTTGCATGAATAGATCAGGATCAGAATTCATGGGCTGGTGCAAACCTTGCTTTGTTTTCATTCTGCCTAGGCCCTACAGTGGAATGCATGCAGTGTAATGGTGAAGACTACCATGGAGAAGTTTCCAGAACAGAGTCTGGGCTTGAGTGCCAGCACTGGGATGCCCAAGAGCCTCATATGCATGGATTTACCCTGAAACAGTGAGTCGCTCTCAGTGCTGAATTCATTCCCGCAGAGCCTGGGAGACCTTCCCTGCACACAACCTAATTGCTACAGTTGCCCATAGCTGACTCACAAGCTCCTCTTTCATTTTCAATGTGCAGCTTTCCAGAGAAGGATCTGAAGATGAATTATTGCCGTAATCCTGATGGTGAACTTCGGCCCTGGTGTTTCACTACCAGCCCTGCTAAACGCTGGGAATATTGCAATATTCCTCATTGCAGTGAGTCTGATTTCCTGAGATCACTCCATAGGGTGGCTCTTCTCATCAAAATTATGCAGGAAGGGGAAAGACAAGAAATCACAGTTCTGAGTAATGTGAAGAAATCCTTGGAAACCAGGGAAAGTGCACATTAATAAGCAGAATCACTCACTACATTTCTGTTACATAAAATCATGTAAGGTCAGTGAGGATGCAGGTGTCACAAAGTGCAATAATGGCAGAGATGTAGAAACCCTAAGTTTTTTTCCAACCACCCTACTTTTCAATTTACCTGAGAGGCATGGCATTCAGGTTAAATCAGGTGGTAGTTTTCAGCTGACCTGCTAACTCATGGAAAACACCTAAACCACCATACGGCCATACTGTGATATTTTACCTGGGTCTGGCCAGTACAGCCAGCACTGCCTTTTTCTTAACAAGTGATGAATCCTGAGAAACAAGTTCAGGCCTCAGGAGGAAAGCTTGACTTATCAGTGAGCTAGCTTAACCCATTAAGCTGAGCACACTAAATGTGGACATTTCCAAAGCACTGAATAACAAGATTAGCATTGCCATTTGTAGAACTGGACTGCACTTTGAGAAAAAATTTTGTCTAGAGCTTGCTTTCTTATGCATCTGCACTTGCTAGTGCTCTAAGCAGCAACATGTGTTTGCTAGATGTAGTTCACCAAAGCATGCTCAATTACAGATTGAAGAATGACTATTCATAGACTACTGCATGAAAAAGTAAATTGTGAAAGTTACCATAGCATCTCCATTTTGTGCTTAAAACTTAAAGACAGTTTAAGGAACAGGCCAACCTTTTAGAGTCATACTTGTCTCCTCGGGAATTTCCATATACAAAGTATGTATAATAGGTATGCACTGTAGATTCATTTTCTCTCTGTCCTCTGCAGGTTCTGTGCCTCTGATCATTACTCTTTCTTTGCTGTTCCCCACATGCCAGACCAATTCACTTTCTTTCACTCCTCCTTCTGCCTCACTTTCCCAATTCACTGATACCAGAGGCTTAGCTCTGAAGGCTGTTTTGCTTTCTCTCACAATTTCTTCTTGGCCCTTATCCTTATCATTTCTGCCCTTCCACCCCACCCATGTAGATTATATTAATGTGCTCCCTTCATCCCGCTTGTTTTTACCTGACTGTATAGGACTACTTACTGCCTTTCCAGCTCTGCTCTCAGGGGGCTGCAGGCACAAAGTCTGGCTCAACCCAGCAAAGTTATTTACTGCCTGCTGTAAAAGGGCAGACATGGGACATCTGTCTGGCAGCCTGACTGCTTGTGAAAATGTACACTTTGGTTTTGCCATGGCTTTCAACCAGTGTGACCTCTGCTGAAAGAAAAAAAATGCATGTTCGATATTACAGATAACAGAGGGGTTTTTAATATATTTGAAAGTACTACCTAGTTGTGTTTTGTCTTTTATTTTCTTTTCCTTTTCCTTTTTTTTTTTTAAATCTTGTTACAGCTACACACCCATCAGTCTCTGGCCTGGGCTCCCAGTGTCTTTCAGGGAAAGGAGAAGGCTATCGAGGCAGGATAGCCATCACTGAATCGGGAAATGCCTGCCAACACTGGAACACACAGTTTCCTCACAAACATGGCTGGATTCCTGACAGATATCCCTGCAAGTATGCCGAGTTTCATCATTTTTACAAATATGAAGGAACACAGTTATTCCTTATAGATCCGGATGCAGATGCAAGAGTAGCACAGGTTTTCTGCAGCTATGTTTATAAGCTGTTTTCTCCCCTTTCGTCAGCTCTCATTACTTCTGTTCAGGTCTTGCGCTTAATTTTTTTCAGCATTCCTTTTTTTACCATCTACTTTATTCTTATGTACTTGTCTCCTCCACATCCCACTGCAGAATTATAACTATTTACTACTTTTATGTTAAAAATCCTCTGGCTGTGTTTTGGCACACTTTCAATGTGTTACTCTTTTGAAGAGCAATGCTCCAAGGTCCAAAATGCTCCAATACACCCTCATGCTCCAAGGTCAGAGGAGCTGGGTTTGCAGGGCATTATCAATGGGCAAGGATAGCTGGGCCTTGACTAGGCTTTTAGCTCTGTATTTTGATTCTATGGGTTATGAAATGGATCCTGCAAGTTTTCCTGGGTGTGTGAAACCCTGTCCATTATCACAGGGCAGAGAGCAGTGTGCACTGGTGCTCATATGCACATGCTTCCAGCATCAGTGTGTGACATCCAGCCTCACCTGGTTCTTACCGTAATGGTCAGGTACACCAATGGCTTGTGTTTTGAAGTCAGCTTTTACTGCTGTATCATGACCTCAAAAACAAGAGCAGAAAGTGTAAGCACTGGAAAAGTTCATCATCAGCGTTTAGACTGTAAATTCAAAGGCTGTTGATTAGTCCCAAAATAGTGGTGCATGAGGTAATCTCCAAAAAGAATAAATATAACCACTGAATTGAGTTCTGCATGCAGTAGTTGTTAATAATCTTGCACACAACTCTTCTTGATTTCTCTGAGGAGTTTAAAGTCGGTGTTTCTGTTTCAGGGGCTTAGAGGAAAACTACTGTAGAAACCCTGATGGAGAGAAGCGGCCTTGGTGCTACACCGTCAACAGCAGGGTTCGGTGGGAATATTGTGCAATTCCCCACTGTGATGGAACAGAACAAGGGATTGCTGGTATGAGTAGTAGAGTGTACTTGAAAGAAGGACTTTAAAGCAGTGAAAGACTTATTGTTTCTCATTGTAAATGAGTCAAGTCTTTTTTCAGTCACTTTGTCACTGTTGTTAATGCAGTTTTTCTGCTTGGCATGTTATAAAACCTGCCAAATATTGGACTTCCAATGGTTAAGGAAGTGCAGTGAAGGATGTAAATCACCAGCTGACCCAAAAGAAGAATTGCAGGATGAAAGAGGTTCATTTTTTTATATTCCTCTTTTTTCCCAAATGTAGGGCATTTTTAGCAAGTTAACTGAAAAATGAAAAATAAGTTTAAAGGGATAAAAATCTGCTAAATAAAAGGAAGTCCCATTTTTTGAAAGTAACCATGAAAGAGAGGACAGGATCTTCCAAGTAATAAAAATCTCATCTGAAATATCCATTCATTTAAGCACAAAAACCTCCAAGAAAGTCTTAATACAATTAAAAGGATAATAGAAAGATTAAAGTTTAACATAATGTCCATTTTAGAAATATAACAGGGCAAAACCACTAGCATCTAATCCTTGAGGATTTTTCATGGCAACTTTCCAATCTTTAATTCAAACATGTCCACATATACCAAAACGAAACTGAGGGATGAACCTTCCACCAAACAGCATCTGATATATGAGAGTAACCTGTGAAAGTTTTCTAAATATCTTTGGAAACGCCTTTCTGTTTTTCATGCTGGCCATGATGCTCTCACTGGATGCTGTCTGTATAAAAGAATAATTTGTTTTTGCCATCCTGTGTGTCTGATGCTTTTTTGTGCCTACTCATTAAGAACATAAAATATTGATGTAAAAGACCAGTTTCTGTTCGCTGCAGATGTGCCTGTGCAAGTTCCCCTGTCAGAGGAGTGCTACCGAGGCAAAGGCCAGAGTTATCGTGGCACAACTTCCATCACTGCATCAGGAAAGAAATGCCAGGCCTGGAACTCCATGTTCCCACACAGGCATGAAAAAACCCCGGACAGATTCCCAAATGCGTATGTTTATCTCAACTTCTCTTGCTTTATCTGACAAAGACCATTGCTGATTGTATTATCTTTGTACAATCATGCTTTAAAACACTGCCAGGGAATGTTTCTATAAAAGAGAATTTCTCCAAGATGCGGAAACATTTTTCTGTTAGTCTCATTTTTAAAAACTGTGTTTTCTTGTTATTTAAATTCTGAGTAAAATACAGCTGTGTCCATTTACTTTTAAATCTGAGCTTCTGTAACCAACACTGGGAGAGTTCTATCCAGAGTCTGGGCATCTGCTGAAATATGCATTTTGTTTATGAATTTGAGACCTTTGTGGAGGCCTTTCTACTTATTTCATCTGGGGAGAACAGAGCATTTATTCTGCAAAACACAGAGTCAGGTATATTATGATAAGAACTACCATTTAAATGGTCTTTGTAGTTGGAATAGAGCACCCAGAATCCATACACTGGATTTTCCCCCTTGATTTGTCTTTTTCAGACTAACAAAACTGGACCAGTGATGACTTAGAGAGCTAATCATAATTAGTAATGTGCCAGTCATTAATAAGGGTAGGAAAGCAACAAGATGACAATTGCTAGGAAATCCATCATTGCTTTGTGGATTACAGGTAAAAGCAGGAAGGTTGAGACTTCTCTATTCTTTTGCCTTTTTTATGATGTCACCCTAAATAATTTTTTTTTAACTTTTTAGTTGTATTTTGGCATCAAAAATACTGATGTATTGAAACTGGAACATCCTCAGAAGGAATGCTGTTTTTCACAAACATTTAAAAAATTGAAATCAAACTGTGAAAATGTGGAAATAATGTGTTCTGGCATATTTGAAAAAAAGCATTTCAGTGTTTTTGTTCTGTGACTGTGCTGTGATTCAGGATGGGGAAATACTGCAACTCTGCAAATTATTAACGAGAGGAATTCTACTTCCTCCTGCCCCGGCAAGCACAGGCATGGGAGTCCTCCCACTGAATTCAGTAGAAGTGGTTTTTTGGGGGGTGTGAGGGATAATTTCAATAAGTATTTATTTGCCATTCTTCTGAATATGAGAAAAAACCCTTTGACATTTAAAATAAAATTTTGGTAAAGCACAATTGCCTACCAACAGTATGGATCTTCCTGCATATTTATTACTAATTCAGACATTCACACAATTGTCTATGCTTATACGTGTGTAGTTAGAAATTCAATTATTGGCATACTGGGCATTTATTTAGCACATTGACATATTACAGCCAGAATTTAAGCCAGTAGTTGAATTATGTTTCCTTATGCATAAATATATTTATGACTCTGACGTACATGTAAAATATAACTCTCCACTCATATCACAGCCATAAATGTGTTTGCTGGTAATAGGATAACTGGCAAGAAGTAAAAAAATAATAAATGCATTTATATCTACATTGGACAGATCCGCATCTTTTTGGCAAGATATTCCTATGTTTACTTTCAGTCTTATGCAGTGTGAGACTCTTGTACCTATTTTTGCAGGGATTTGAGACACAACTATTGTAGAAACCCAGATGGTGATAACAGCCCATGGTGTTTCACCACTGACCCCAACATGACATGGGAGTACTGCAATCTCAAGAGGTGTGATGATCCCACACAAGAGCCCGCACCAAATGACCCCCCTGCAACAACAGCACAAAACGTTGGCCTGACTACACCCACCACATCTGGTAACAGCTGGCTATAAGTGTCACCTCCTGTAGAGTCTGTGGCTAAAGAAAATAGTAATCTGTCAATATAATTCTTTAGTAGTGCTACAGCATATCCCTCCTCCAGCTTTCAGTTCTGTACTGTTGAATTTTGCTGTGCATATGCTTTAGTCAGTTCATATTCTGTAGCCTATATCATTTTACAGTGCATTCTGTAGGACTTCTTTTTCATTTAGGGGAACAAGAGGGAAATAGACAAAATTTCCAGTGTTTCTGTAGCTGTGTGCTATTGAAATAGGATCATAATGAATGTTGTTATAGGAATTTTGCAGGTGCTGTGCTTTATGTTTTCAGGAGGTTGACTTTAGCTTGTTGTATTGTTCATAGGCAACCATGTTTTGCAAAATGTATGCACCAAGAGAAACAGATTTTTACTCTATCCTGCTTCATTGCTTTCTTAATTAATAGTCCATGTTGGTCAAAGTGCTGTGACTTTTCTGAATGTACAGTAGAGCTTTCCACGGATTATTGACTTTGCAAAGGAAGATGGCAGGGTTGAATAAAAGCTACATTCCTAAAAGGAGCTGTGTACTCTTACTTGTGGGCAGCAGAAGGAAGTACCTGAAGCAGTGTCCTTAGAAGCAACAACTGCTGTCAGTGTAATGGTCTGCTGACTCTGAAATATGCTTCTCTCATGGAAGGTGCTTACCGATACCAACTTGGCAAAAATCTTGGAGCCTTTTCAGATATTTGAAATATGTTACAGAAAATGTTTAGCCTGAAGTTCCTTGAAATTTTTTCCAATTCAGTGACTCTATACATCCAGGAAGATATCCATCTTGACAAACTGAGAGATGACATCACAGGGTGCTTTTTTGTCTTTTTCTGCTATAAACACTAGAGAGCGTGCAAGTCCTAAAGGTCCTAAAGGTCCTTAACCTGCCTTGTTTCTGCTTACCACCACCACCCCCACATACAGATTCAGCAACTAACAATAATTTCCTTTTCCTCTTTTTTCACAGACTGCATTAATGGTAATGGTAAGGACTATCGCGGCACAGTAGCAAAAACTCGAAGGGGCAGGACTTGTCAAGAGTGGAGTTCTCAGAAACCTCATAGCCACAAATATTTCACTCCTGTGACTCACCCAACAGCAGGCCTGGATAAAAACGTAAACAGCTGCTAATGCCATTGGTGTCATTGAACATTGTCTCTGTTCTCCATGATCCCTCAGTAAACACTTCATGTTCAGTCTTTATAGACCAGGTTAAGCGTATCTGGAAGTCTTCACATTGATAGCCTAGACCTATAATAGCATTGCAGAGGAAAGGATGCATCTTACATTACCTAAGATATTGGTACTTCAAGCACAGTGGTGCACCATGGGGTGGATGCTGACAGGCAAGCAGCACAAAAGAAATTATACAGCGCTTCCCTGATTTCTGCAAACCCCAAATTGATGCCTTTTGCTGTTTGTTACAAACTAAGCAGGGTTCTGGCAAATTCTTGGAGCTGACCTAACTTGCTTTCGCTGACTTTAGGGGAAGACGAATTAGGCCAACAATAAATGTTTTAGTGCAAAGCACTTAGTCATCCTATGTCAAACTTTACTTCTTATTAGGCCTTAAAAAACACTAGAGCTAGGGTGACTCTTGGTGGATGAAGGCAATAATAGCTATTTTATCATATTTTTCTAATTTCACCTAATGGTTTTGAGATACAGGAAAGAAAGAATTTTGTGATCAGAGGAAATAGAAAGCATTTAACATCCAGTGGAAAAATAGTTGGAGGAAATTATTCTAAGTTTTAGTTTAACACTTTTTCAAAAACATGCATTTCTTCATTCTGTGGCTGACACTTGGAGTCTTTATTCTCTGTTTTTGTAATTATTACAGTATTGCAGGAATCCTGATGGAGATGTAAATGGTGTTTGGTGCTTCACAACAGACCCAGAAAAAAAATGGGAGTACTGTGAAATCCCACGCTGCTGTAATTATCCTTAAAGACTTTTCTGTCCTCCCTTTCTACAGCTTGTTATGACAGTTACAAAATGTTTTCAATCCAACCATAAAAAACTGCAATAGGCAGTAGCTTTAGATTTTAATTTGGTCTGTAAGGAAGTTTGACACAATCAGGCACCTGTAAGAGTCAGCCAAAGTTTAGATAACCTGGTGCCAAGAACCATCAGTAAGATTTCATAGATAACAATCTATGTGCTCTGTATCGTCAGTGAAGCTAAGCACTCACAGTTGCTAGCTGAACTGGAAATATCCAGTAAAGCTGTAAAGAGAGGTATTCCTTTCCTGGGCTCCTCAAACACAGGAGAGGATTTTCTTGATATTCATGCTAGGCTTTCCATGCACTTTGTGGTAAGACTAATGCCTGAAGAACCTGCTCATATGCTTTTACTGTTAGTTGGGAGCTCCAGAGATGGCATCTTTTGAAACCCTTTTCATCCTCTGCTGACTTAATTTTTATTCTGATCTGGATGTTAAAATAATCTGTCCCTAGATATTTTGCCTTTCTTTTGGGGTGGGGAGTGAATTTGGTCCTGGATATTTTATGCAGATTTCCTTATTTCATTTTCTATTTTGGGATAGTAATCAGTACACTGAGCAGGTGTACTGTTTGCTGAAAAATTCAGCAGCAAAAGAGGTTTTACCTTCTGTGGTGTTCTGGCAGTGGGCATCAATAACAGCTGTGATGTACGAGGAGCACTGCTTGGCACAGCTGGCAGTCATCTTGTTTGCTTTTTTTACCCTTCCTTGCCTGCATTTTGACAGAATTTTTTTTCAATATATCTGGCAGGGATGTGGAAAATCTATTCCTTCTTCATCCAATGTATTATTTTTACTACAGTAATATCTATAGGCCAGGTCCCTATTAGACAATGTAGCAATACAAAATAGTAAAGAGTGGTCATTCCCTCAGGAGTATGTGATATTCTTCTTGCTGGCCATCTAATGTGCTCCTCTAAGCAGCAATGCATTATGATTGTACACGTTAATTTTATCAACCAGACCTAAGAGCTATGCAGGCAAAAAGAATAAGGAATGGTATACAAACAACACATACCACAACTGTAAAAACCTGCTCCCTAAACTGCTGTGGTGGAGCTTCGCCTGAGATCTGATTTCTTTTCAAAACAGCCTTTCAATACTAGATTTTTAAATTAAGGTGTAGGGAACCTTACAATCTCTTGCCTTTGATTACTTTATTAATTGTCTCCTAGTGGAACTAACAAATCTACCATCCATAACACCATATACAGTTCTGGAAAGAGATACTTGGGTCCTTACTGAGCACCTAAGATCAATCCATTTTAAAAAGTTCAGAGAGGTTTGGATTAACAAGAAAGTAGAGTGAGCAGTGTGAAGGCAAAATTGGAACATTTTATGACAAGGGGACAGTGACACAATTTTATTTATAATCTAGGTAGTGACTGGTTTGAACTCAACCAAAATGTAGACTGTAATGTTTTAAAGAATTTAGAAATAGTTATTGTCTGGGCAGTAAACTCTTCCACTTTCTTTAGCTCTCTTTTCCCTTCAGCTTCTTCCACTTTCTTTAGGTCTCTTCTCTTCAACTTCCCTACAGATTTTCTTTTGGGGGTGGGGCTCATTGTAGTTTATCTGACTACATTCAAATACTTGACATAGTTAGCAATTTTTTTCCATCTGGCAAAAATTAATATTTTGTCATGTCAAATGTCATATATTAGCCCCAGGTTTAGATGCTCAAGGTAATGATAATATAATGGAGTCCAAAGGTTGTAGTTGTTCCTTTACCCTTAGTTTCTATTAACCAACGTAAAGAGTGAGAGCATAAGGAAGATAAAAAAAGTGTTATGCCTTTCTCTTTTCATCTGGTTGCACTGTGGATGGCATTGTAGAACTGCTTTAAAATTCTCCATTGTAGCTTTTTTTGTTCTGTAGCTTCTTCTGAGCACGACTGTGGGAAAGTCCCAATGCAGAGTGAGCGAGCCTGTGGGCAATATAACATGTGTGACGCATCTCCAGGGTCTTGGCCTTGGCATGTCAGTCTCAGGATGAGGTACTGGTATTTCAGACTGTATCACCATCTGTGAGCACCAGGGTTTCACAGGGAACAGGCGTTAGAAAGACACTGACAGGGAACAATGCATATGCTTCTGGGGACTGGCCTTGATTTCTATATAAAATGACTTAGCATGTAAAATAAACTTTTTTTATTTAATCATAATGTCCACAGATAGCTACTTATTGTGTCATTAATCCCAAACTTCCCACTTTCTCCTGAATCTCTAGAGGACAAACTTGGATTACAGACATTAAGTACACCTTTACTTACTGAAATGGGGAAGGAATAATTCCCATTGAGGATAATGATAGTTAATTGCATTCTGCAGTGGGGAATTTAAGCCCAGGAATATAGCCACCAACCTGCAATGTGTATGAATGGAGTTTGATCATCCCTTTTCACCCAACATCCTATCTGGTTCAAATGTAAATTGATGCTGTGACCACCCTAGTTGTGTTAGAAGCCATAGGAAGACCTCACCTCTCAGTATAAAAAAATGATTACGCCTAGCATTTCCACAGTCACAATGAGAGTGGCTGAACAAGAGATGACATGCTAACAGAAAGGCTAATGAAAATTTCTATAGAGTTGTTGACAGTCACCATAATAAATATTATCCCAAGAAAAGTTAAAAGTCTGTAGTAAGGTTTGTTTAAAGAACTAGTCCATAGCAACCCCACATATCAGAAGGATGTATCCTTTTATTAATTGCTAACCAAGACAAACCGGTTACATCACAAGTTACATTGTTAGGAAATGTAATTATTTTTATTAAATTCCTGAAAACAGGATTGCCCTGTTGCAAAAATTTCACCTGGGTGTCAAATTTCTTTCCATGTCTCTCATGTTCTGGAGCAAATAAAGCTTGTCCTTTGAAAATCTGCATTTGATTTCTCTTGCCATTGGCAGAAGACAAACTATGACTGGTAAAAAGTTTAAATAAGGGGCATATTGCTAGTTTGTTAATATTTCCCATTGTGCACAGAATAGATGGTGGAGAATTGACTATGCAGTCTTAAATGAATGTGATTGTCTTCTCTGTTCTAGTTCCAACGTGCACCATTGTGCTGGCACTCTGATACATCCACAGTGGGTCCTTACTGCAGCTCAGTGTTTGCAAAAGTGAGTATACACTGGAATGAGTGACAGGCATTTCCTAAATCTATATGAGAAAATCAACAGAGGAGCAAGATGTACCCACCTTTCTTTACTCCAGAGCACTGCAACAGGTTCCCCAGGGAGGTAGTCATAGACAATATTCAAGAAGAATTTGGACAACGCCCTCAGACACATGATGTGGATTTTGGGGTTGTCCTATGCAGGGACAGGAGTTGGACTCGATCCTTGCGGGTCCCTTCCAACTCAGGACATTCTGTGATTCTATGATTCTTATTTCGTCTTTCTTGCCAGCAAGCTGATATTTATCTTCTGCTCCTGTCTCAGTCAAACAGCAGCAGAGCACAACAGAGGTTACATCTGTTGTCTGCCCTCTCCCCTACCCCAAAGCATGCCAAAAAGGGTGCTAATGATGAGCTGATGGTAACTGCACTTGGAAAAACTGTGGCTAGCAGCTGACTCTTAGAGCTTTAGGAGTTGTGAACACTGCAAGAAGGTGCCACATTATTTACAGCCCATGGGATTTTTCCATTATCATAAAAATCAAACTGTTTTAAAAGCCCCACATTTTCCTCCTCCCCAAGAATAAATGCAGACATCTATGGTCAGAACCAGCAGTCTGAACATCTTGTTAACTGCAGTTCTCCAGGGAAATCACTGAATTTTGGAAGAGTGACATTTCTGATTACAAGTATGAATGTATAACCTTGCTGCTGTCATTTCTTCCAGGTCAACAGAGCCTTCTTCCTACAGAGTGTTTCTTGGGATACAGAATCTCAATGCAGCAGAGCCATCCCTGCAAATCCAAAGTGTTCAGAAAGTATTAAAGGAACCAAGCGGAGCAGACATTGCTTTGCTGCAGTTGAAGAGGTACCATTTCAGTCCAAGTTTTCCACCCCTAACACCTTTACTCTGAAGTCATGAGTTAGCTTAGCCTGAAGTTAGCTCTCAGGAGTGGTTGTGGGATGGTATGAGAGAGTGTGAGTCCCTTCGAGTGTTAGCATAGGCATCTCTTCAAGGGTAGACCCTGAGCATCTCTCCTGCTGAATGTTCCCACTGGCAGAAGCCATGTGAAATTCTTACACACTGCAGGAAGGGTAAGGACCAGTTAGGATGGGTGGGATTGCCACCCACTAAGTGGCAGCTCCACTGAAGCAGGGAGGGTGGAAGCAAACCAAAGCAGAGTTGTGTCTGGAGGATCTGCTTGGAGGTTTTTCCTGCACAGCCCTGACGGCTGTGAGCTCCAACTGAAGTTTTGTCCAGGAGGCACCACACCTTCTGTACAGAGCAAGTAGAATGGTCCAGTTTTGCTGACAGTGCTCCAGGCCAGGCCACATCCATGTTTCATGAGCTGCAGACTTGGCCAACAACTCAGTAAAACCAGATCCTGCTTGTGATATAGTGAAAAATCCTGTGCATAACTGTAATTGCCTGAAGCCCTCTTTTGTGTCCTGCTTAGATGTCTGAGCAGTCTGCTCTGAAATGTATGCAGTTATTTTAATGTTATTTGTTCCCTTTTGGAATGCTCCTGAAACTTTTCTACTTACCCATTGGTTTTCCTCTTGTTCTTACACTCACCACACATGGGTTAAAGATCATGAAAAGCTCATGTTTGACCTGAGAGGACATTTCTTTTTAAAAATTCACCATACAGCTTTAATGAACTTAGAAAAATTTCACTTCAGTTTCAACTCAGGTTCTTTGGTGCTTGATTAACCAAAATCCCACTGACATCAGGTGACTAAAAGGAACTCAGGCTCCACCAGTTTTACTATTGATAGTGCTTGTAACTATGTCATTCAGTTCCTCTTTCATGGGGTGCTCTATGCACACTTGCACTGTAGATACATGCATACTATAGCACTGTAGATACATGCATACTATAGCACTGTAGTCAGTTTTGTATCAGCAGCACTCACCATCTGAGCACATTCTGCATGTGAGATGCCATAAATAGCTGATACTGACATCATATCCTTCAGTTTCTGGCTTAGATCAACTTTGCTTGTTTTCAACTATATTGAATTCCCGCTTTACATTTGTCTTCAGCTTTTTTTTGTGGACCTCATTATTTCCAAATCTTCACTGTCTGTTCATAAAACAGATCACCCAAGAAAATATGATGTGAGAAGACTGGTTGCTACTCCTATACCTGCATTTTGTGGCAATAGACAAGCCTTGTCGGAGAACTGATGTAGGTCTGTGAAGATCTTGACCAAAATAATCCCAGAGAAGGGCTGATCTATTGGGGAGGACCACTGGTTTCAGTAGAATTCTAGTCCCAGGTGAATTATGTGCCATGCTCCTGAGCAGATGTGTGCTGTCTGGGACTTTATGCTTCCATTTCAATGTCATGTCATCTGTATTCAGGTATATTTCTGAGGTCTTTTTCCCTGCTCTCCTGTTCATTTACCTACCCAGACATCAGAGGCCTCTGAGAAGGTGCCAGTGTCCACACTGTGTTCATTCCAATTCTCTTTGAAGGACAGTTCCTTGTGTGCCAACAGGTTTTTTAGGTGCTGTCTCATCTTAGGATGGATGTAGAATTTCCTTGGTGCAGAATAGGAGCATAGGTGGAAACAAAGTTAACTTCTTGATGTTGGGGAATCAAAAGCTGCAATGCTTTATTGCTGTAGTTCAAAAATGCTTGCTGGGCTACTGTCATGTCAGCAGGCCAGACAGGAGCCAGAGTTGCTGTGAGGGCTATAATACCAGTGGAATTAGACCTGAGGTGCTAAATACAACCTTGAAGAGAAAGGTGCTATAGGAACAGCACTAGAAACTTAGAGAAACCTGGAAACCAGTAAAACCCCCCACCAATCCGAGCTTTCTCACTTTAACCTCCTCTTGTCTATCAATTTTCAGGAATTCTTTTGATAAAAATGGACTTTATTGAGAAGTGAATGAACTAGTTTTAGAAGCTGTAGAACTGATTTCCATTCTTATAGGGAAAAGAACTGATGCGGGATTAATTCCATGGAACCATGTGAGAGTGGAGGTTTCAGAACACCATCCTGGACTTCAGAGGGCTGGAGGATAGAGTTCAGAATGATGGTGATGGCATTGGCACAACTGTAGCTTCAGCACAGGAGCTGGTTAGCATCTCCTACCCTCCTGGACTGCTGTATTCATGTTTCATTCAGATTTTTGTGTTGGAGACATCTTTATTTTAAGATGGGTCAGAGTCAGTTCCCTTTGATTTCTCATTCTCTTGAATTTTCTTGGGGCTCATGGCCCTGGCATGGCCTGATTAGGAACAGGAGGATTTGTTAGTTCCCTTTAATTGGACGTTGAAGACCTCACTAGCTATCACATCATATACTTTGAAAACCATTCTGGGCCTGAAAAGAGATTATTAACGTTCATTTTACCCTGACTGAACATCTGGAGTTCATTCAGGTCCTTTTACTCTCTTTCACAATCAGAACTAACCTTCACAGGGAAGGATCCTGACATTGGTAGATCTCATTTAACAGCTTGTTCAGGCATAATTCCACTGTACCAAAACTGTTTGCACTTGTCTGACTCCTAGGGTGGGGTGATATACCTTCCAGAAGATATCACATCTTTTCACATCTACATCTGAAAGTTAATAAAGGATCAGACAGTCCAAAGTAAAGTTCTCCCCATGCAACATTTTCATCTTCTGCAGAAGTGCTTCCTAGGGCCCTGTCCACTCCACATTGAACTTTATTGCAGTGCTGAAGCCTCCAGGCACAACGTTGTGATGAGGAAGAGTTTTATTTTGGTATTTATTTTATTGAGGTTCTAGAGTTAGTAATGTGTGAGATACTCCATAATGTCACCCACAGTTATATCACCCATGAAACCGGAGGAGAAAGGAATTTTCTGCAACTTCATCTGTGTCTGCTTATTTACTCATTCATCCATCGATCCTTCCTTCCTCCTGTAAAGTCCCTGAAAACGTCCACGACCTCTGAGGCAGGGAGGATCTGAGAGAAGTCAGGCTGACACTACGTGCAGGGGTTGCTAGGGGCCAGGCTTGGGCTTGTGCATGTTCCTATACACACTGCAGGGGTAACCGGAGATCAGCGCTCTGGCACTATGCTGCAAACACTCGCACTGTGACTATGCCCACAAACACATCCCAGAGACTTTCAGTTCCTGTAAGTAACCTCTTTTTCACTAAGTGACTAGGCACCATCTTACAACCATCTATACAGTTTTAAGGCACCATCAGCTTCTCCACCTTTCCTCACGCCATTTCCATGCAGAGCCTTCTGAGTGTGAAGACTGAACAAACTGATGGTAATTTTTCTAAGGATCTTTTAATTATTCTTTGTTTGTTTTCCAGCCCTGTAACAATTACCGACCATGTAAAACCAGTTTGTTTGCCTGAAACCAGTCTGATGGTAGAAAGAAACGCAGTATGTTTTCTAACTGCCTGGGGAAAAACAAGAGGTAAAGCATATTCGGTGCAGTTGAAAACTTAGGCAGATTGTCAAATCCTATTCCAAAATGTGTGCACTCACGGGACCCGAAAAACACATTTTACTTAAAATTTAACTAAGTCAGAGGTCACCAGGCACATTATTCTTTTTGTTTCTTTCTCTCAGAGCTTGATTTCTCCCCCCGCTTATTTTTCCCCCTGAGATAAGATGGCATCCCGGGAACCATGAAGCCTTTGAGTCAGTGCTGCTCAGATTCAGCCACCTTTGGGGCACCAGCAAAATGAGTTCAGTCCAAAGGTTTTTAATGTCAGTAAAACCCTTATGATAATTTTATTCACAATCTAGCATTAAAAACTGACCTATGTGGTCTCTTGCAGCCCACCTCTCACTCCACCTGTGCTGAGGGTTGAAAATACCCAGCCCTCTTTGACCCAATTTTACTGCAGCAGGAGGCAATTCCTCGTCCCTGCAGCTTCCAGCAGTGATGCTGGCATCTGTCCTCATTCAGTCCCGGCTCCCACATACACGCTTTTGGCCTTGCTGAGCTACACGTAAGGGATGCCCTTCCCACCCCATTTGCCAGACACCTTATTAATACTCCACCTGTAAAACGAAGCCAATGGATTCTTCTATGTGTGTGCATCCACAGAATTAAAAAAAAAAAATAATGAACAGAACGTGTCATCCCTGCCTCTGAGTTTCACCATGAAAATCTTCCACACAGATTGCGGTACCGATGCTATGAAAATAAGAATAATCATTCTACTATTAGTGTAACTCATCAGCATTATCAGGAAACACTTTTCTCCAGCATAGACAGTATCTACTGGCTTTCCTCTCCTTTTTCCCTTTCTTACCTTCCATTTTTTACTTTTTTGTTCAGTTTGCCACATGGTGGCAGCTGCTTCCTATGTTCTAGTGATCACAGCCACAAAAGAAATGATACAGGCAAGATTTATTCTGGAAATGCCTTAGGATGGAAAAATCAACGGACCATTCTTGCATTTAGGCAGTGGGAAATAGTGTCCTGCCATGTCATGCAACTAGGTCATTAAATCAGTGGGGGAGGGGGAGCAGAGCCAGAGCCCCACATCTAAATAAACTGTGTTTTGGGAAAATTCAACCTTGGCTTCAGGAAAATTCTCCTTATCTAGAAAACACTATCTTTAGACCTGAAGGAGTTCAAATAATGTAAACTAAATCCAGGCTAATGTTTTTTCCCTCTGAAACGAGACATTGCTACTGCACCATAATGAAAGCCTACAAACTGACACAATGGCTCAGAATACTCAGCATCTGTTTTTATTTATTTTGTAACACTTTGCAAAGAAGAATAACCTCTGCTTGTTGAGGGTAGGTATGATCCAAGTACAAAAAAGTCAAAAGATTTAATAAGAGCCTTCAAGGAGCTCAGAGACTGTAGTAGAGCTGGGGATGGATCCTAGTCTTTTCATTACTGAGGCTTCACTGGAGCACAATGCCCGGGCTACCATTTATAACTGTTACATTTTCTTGGTTGTTCATAAAGGTACCGATACAGACAACAGATTAAAAGACGTTGAATTCCCTGTGCTTGAAAATAGAATATGTAATCGTCCTGAATTTCTGAATGGAAGTGTCAAAAATCATGAGTTTTGCGGTGGATTTACTTTTGGAAGCATAGGTAACTGTGAGGTAAGAATAATCTAGCTTTGAATGTAAGCAGGTCACATGACCGTACTTTGTACTTTCAAGGCTCAGGAGTAGCTTCAGCAATTCAAGGCTTCTGCATAAAGCATAAGAACTGAGGTATACATGGCATTTTTTCTTCACTCACAGTCAACCAGAATAGCAGGGCAATTATGTAGGGTAATTTCGGCTTCCTTTCAGAACTGCATGCTGACAAATTCTACTCATAGTAGCCTAGTGTCGTGAATACCCCATCCCACCTGAAATAAAGCCTGTGATATACTACCTGGACTTAATTTTGTTCCTAGAGACAGAGGGGAAACTAGTGACTCTTTCTGGGGCAGCCTGGAGTTGTACCACATATTTATTTAATCCCTTGATTAAATAAAACTTGAAGTGCTTCCAGTTTTTTAATTTTCACAAGTATATGAAAAGACTTTTAAAATGTGGTTTTCTTAATGGAGGGTATTGTGTTGGGAGCTTTTCAATAAAAAGCTGGTAGTTACTTGGTGACAGAGTCAGAAAGCAAATGCTGGTCTGTCTGAGCAGGTGTTCAAGACTGCCAGTGCAAATGATGTCTTTGAGAGTGTGGACAGTGCATTCATTGACAGGCACACAAATCACTGGACATAGGTATTCGTCTCCTGCCATGCCTGGATTTTAAGAAACAGCATTACAACAATTATATTCATTTTGTCCAGGACCAAGTAGGTCAGAGGATATGGAAAATTGAAAAACTTCCTTTTTTTGTGTAATTGGCTTCACAGTGATCTGGGGATGTCCCCACATCCATGATTGGTGGTTGGGTCTCTGTTCTTCAGACCAGAGGAATGGCCTGGATACTTGGAAACAACTTTTTTCTCCCCCCATTTTTTTACTCTAGCAGGTCTGATAAAACACTCTTCCTCTGTCTACAGCCCTTGCCTCAGTCATATTTTGAGGCCTTCAGAGTTACCACAAAATTATTCCTGCCAGTATTTTGCTGTTTGCATGTCTAGTGCCTCCAAAACTAAAGAAGTCACCTTATTCTCTCTTCTCCTCCCTAGGCTGAAGTTGGAGGACCTCTGGTCTGCCAAGATAAGGACAGATTTGTCCAATATGGAGCTACCTCTTGGGGACTGGACTGTACCCAGCCATCAAAGCCTGTTTTTGTCCGAATTCCTAGTTTTGTTTCCTGGATCAAGAATGCAATGGTTGCCCACTGAATCTGGATGCAGGCTAGCTTTTCTTTTCTAGCTTCCTTGTGTCAGAAACAGCATTCCAAATATGGTTTTAAACTTGTAATAATGCATAGGAATCTTAAATAAATATCACTACTGGCTTAGCATAAGTAGTTATTGCAAAGCAAAAGCCAAGTTCACCAATTATTACTGCCTGTCAGTGTGTCTGTGTTGTGCCTGGGTAAGTCAACCATGTTGATTGTGGCAGCAGCTGTAAGGTTCCTGCTTCACCCCTCTCTTTTGAGATGTGCTCCAACTCATGAAAGAGGCTTTCTCTTCGTTCAGACACCTGCTTTTCTCCTCTGTATGTGCAAGCAGCTGGCCTATCTCGGTATACAAGGTCTTCCCTGTGCAAGAAACTTTATCCCAGACCAGGCCTGTCCCTGTATCCATCACTGGCATCTGCTCCCCTTTATGCTGCTGCTCCAGGAATAAGAAAGTAGCAATCAAACCCAGCCATTGCCTTGGGTAAGAAAAGCTGGATGAAGGCCTGGTGGGGTTCTTCTTCTTGGAGCTAATTCCTCCACTCTCACCACCCAAGCAGAGCTTTGTGCTGTGCTGTGCAATCATCTAACCTTACTAGGTTACCGGTTTGCATGGAAAAAACAGCTATCCACTCCAGTGGGCAAAGCAGTGAGTTGGATGGCATATGGTATGGTTAACATGTTTGTGAGGTACTTGCACAGAAATCCTGCTCTCACTTGTGACACCAACAGTTCAGCCCTGACACAGAATTCAAGAATTAAAATATACTACTCTTTCAGTTGATTTCCAGAAGAGGCAAGGATGTCTCAGAGGGCTGGACAAGTGAAGCTGGGTGCCAGGGTGCCGGTGCTTGCCTTATCAGGCTTGGCAGCTCGTTCTCCTGTGCGCTCTGCAACAGGGAGGTGAGAAAGAAAGGGCACCCCCAGGTTAGTCAAGCCTCCCAGAGCCACGGAACCTGGTCTGGTTGCCAGCCAGAGCAAAGGAAAAGGACTGCTATTGAAGCTGTCAGGCAAGGCTGGGTTACAGAAAGGCTCTTCAACCAGTACTGCAATGACCAAAGGAAACTGCCTAATGGGACGTATTCCAGCAGCATCAGAAATCAACAGAAACCCACCTGTCCCATAGACTACAAGTCAGTTAACAAAGCTAGTTTCAGCATTTTCAGATGTTGTTCCAATTTTGTGTGTATCACTTAAAAACATACTACTTCCAAACAGCATATGTATTGACTTGATAGCAGAAGAAATGTACACCTCCTATGGACCTGTAATGTGAACAAGGATTTCTGTATTTTTTTTTTAGTCTTCCAGTTATATGCCTGATTTAAAATGCATTATAAATCTATATCTAGTATTTAGGTACTTTATTATTGCTATAAAGAACTCTATAGAGCTCAGGCCCTATAAACTCATTTCGGGATGTTTAAAAAAGCTAGAGTTAACAAAAATAAAATATTTGTAGACTCTCTACTCACTCCTTGATCTCCTCTATCAATTCTTTATGGTTTCCATTATGATCCACTCATCAATTTCCTTTGCTCATCATGATACTCTTTGAAAAGCTGTTCTTTAACTCAGTCTTTCTTAACACCATCTTTTTCTTGGATTCATTCCAGACCCTGAACATTTTCCCCCCTCTCTGAGCTCCTGCTCTCCTTCCGTCCAGTCTGCCCTTGGTTGTTGTTGTGGTTTAGTCCCGGTCAGCACATAAGCACCACCCAGACACTCACTCACTCCCCCACCCTTGTGGGATGGGGGAGAGAATCAGAAGGGCCAAAGTAAGAAAACTCGTGGGTTGAGATAAGAACAGTTTAATAATTAAAATAAAGCAGCAAAAATAATATAATGAAAAGAAAAAATAATGAGTGAGAGAGAGATGAAACCCCGGAAGAAGGAAAAAAAAAAAAAACCCAAACAACAAGTGCTGCAACCGCTCACCACCCGCTGACCGATGCTGCCAGTCCCCGAGCCACGATCGCTGCTTCCCCCGGCCAACTCCCCCCAGTTAATATACTGGGCATGACGTCACATGATATGGAATATCCCTTTGTCCAATTCGGATCAGCTCTCCTGGTTGTATCCCCTCCCCTCCCGGCTTCTTGTGCACCTGGCAGAGCATGGGAAGCTAGAAAAGTCCTTGGCTAGTGTAAGCACTACCTAGCAACAACTAAAACATCAGTGTGTTATCAACATTATTTTCATACTAAGTCTAAAATGCAGCACTATACTAGCTACAGTGAAGAAAATTAACTATCCCAGCTAAAACCATGACAATATCCACCCCTTATTCCATACCATTTACGTCATGCTCAGGTCCCATACTATCCAATACGACCTCAATAACCGCCACCCGCCTTCCCATACTTTGACAACATACCCAGATATCATTTTTCATTCCCTTAGTTTATGGACCACCCCTGTAAAATGTCTATAGAGGGTCCACAAATGTCCACTGAGTTCATTTAGTCCACAACTTTGGGCTCCATCTATCATAACAGTCTTTCAAGGCTGGAGAGGTGGTCTGTGTGGTGTTGGATGGTTGCATGCTGAAGTCAGTATTTGTCCATCACCGCTACACTTTGCTTGGTTCAATCAAAGTTTGTTCTTCATTAATTTTGGAAATTCTTACTATGATACCATTGATACGGCATATAGCAACCATAGGAGTGATGACATACAATATCATAGAGCAATTAACAGCATACCATTCAGTTCATTGGCTGTTTTCACCCAAAAGCAAATCCCCTTGAGACAGACATCGAACTCCTCCATCCTCCCACATCACCCACCAAGTGCACCCAGGTCCTCGAGCAAAAGCAATCCCACGAATGGGTTTGCCTTTGCTCGAGACAGGAATAACCCAGATTGTTTTCCCCAGCATATTTTTTACATGCACTACAGGGACTTTATCCCCTTCCACAGTACATAAGAGTTCTGACTGGGCAGGCCCAGCTCGATTGGCAGATCCCCTAGTGTTGACTAACCAGGTGGCTTTTGCTAAATGTGTTTCCCAGTGTTTGAATGTCCCACCCTCCATTGCTCTCAGTGTAGTCTTTAACAGTCCATTGTATCGTTCAATTTTCCCAGAGGCTGGTGCATGATAGGGGATGTGATACACCCACTCAATGCCATGCTCTTTGGCCCAGGTGTCTATGAGGTTGTTTTGGAAATGAGTCCCGTTGTCTGACTCAGTTCTTTCTGAGGTGCCATGTCGCCCTAAGACTTGTTTTTCAAGGCCCAGCATAGTGTTCCGGGCGGTGGCATGGGGCACGGGATATGTTTCCAGCCATCCGGTGGTTGCTTCCACCATTGTAAGCACATGGCGCTTGCCTTGGCGGGTTTGTGGCAGTGTGATATAATCAATCTGCCAGGCCTCCCCATATTTAAATTTCAGCCATCACCCTCCATACCACAGAGGCTTTATTCTCTTGGTTCGCTTGATTGCAGCGCATGTTTCACATTCATGGATAACATGTGCAATAGTGTCCATGGTCAAGTCCACCCCTCGGTCACGAGCCCATCTGTATGTTGCATCTCTTCCTTGGTGGCCTGAGGTGTCATGAGCCCACCGAGCTATAAATAGTTCACCCTTATGTTGCCAGTCTAGATCTACTTGAGCCACTTTGATCTTAGCAGCCTGATCCACCTGTTGGTTGTTCTGATGTTCTTCAGTGGCTCAGCTCTTGGGAACATGAGCATCCACATGATTTACCTTCACAATCAGGTTCTCCACCTGGGCAGCAATATCTTGCCACAATGCAGCAGCCCAGATGGGTTTGCCTCTGTGCTGCCAGTTGTTCTGCTTCCATTGCTGTAACCACCCCCACAGGGCATTTGCCACCATCCATGAGTCAGTATAAAGATAGAGCAGTGGCCATTTTTCTCGTTCAGCAATGTCTAAAGCCAGCTGGATGGCCTTTACTTCTGCAAACTGACTCAATTCACCTTCTCCTTCAGCAGTTTCTGCGACTTGTCATGTAGGACTCCATACAGCAGCCTTCCATCTCTGATGCTTTCCCACCAGACGACAGGACCCATCAGTAAACAGGGCATATTGCTTCTCATTTGCTGGTAGTTTGTTATACAGTGGGGCACGTGTCACCTCCTCCTCTGGCGATATTCCAAAATCTTTGCCTTCTGGCCAGACCATGATCACTTCCAAGATTCCTGGGTGACTGAGGTTTCCTATTTGAGCCCGTTGGGTGATCAGTGCGACCCACTTACTCCATGTAGCATCATTTGCGTGATGTGTAGAGGGGACCCTCCCTTTGAACATCCAGCCCAGCACCGGCAGTCGAGGTGCCAGGAGGAGCTGTGCTTCAGTACCAACCACTTCTGAAGCAGCTCGAACCCCTTCATATGCTGCCAATATCTCTTTTTCAGTTGGAGTGTAACGTGCTTCGGGCCCTCTGTATCCCCAACTCCAAAACCCTAGGGGCCAACCTCGGGTCTCCCCTGGTGCTTTCTGCCAGAGGCTCCAGGTAGGGCCATTCTCCCCGGCTGCAGTGTAGAGCACGTTTTTAACGTCTTGTCCTGCTTGGACTGGCCCAAGGGCTACTGCATGAACTATCTCCTGCTTTATCTGTTCAAAGGCCTGTCATTGCTCAGGGCCCCATTTGAAATAATTTCTTCTTCTGGGTCACTTGATAGAGAGGGCTTAAAATCAGACTATAATTTGGAATATGCATTCTCCAAAAACCCACAACACCTAGAAAAGCTTGTGTTTCCTTTTTGCGAGTTGGTGGAGACATGGCTGTTATTTTGTTGATCACATCCATTGGGATCTGACAATGTCCATCTTGCCATTTTATTCCCCAAAACTGAATCTCCTGTGCAGGTCCCTTCACTTTACTTTGTTTTATGGCAAAACCAGCCTTCAGAAGGATTTGGATTATTTTTTTCCCTTTCTCGAAAACATCTTCTGCTGTGTTGCCCCACACGATGATGTCATCAATGTACTGAAGGTGTTCCGGAGCTCCACCCTGTTCCAGTGCAGTATGGATCAGTCCATGGCAAATGGTAGGGCTGTGTTTGCGCCCCTGGGGCAGTCGATTCCAGGTGTACTGGACGCCCCTCCAAGTGAAAGCAAACTGTGGCCTGCACTCTGCTGTCAAAGGGATTGAGAAGAATGCATTAGCAATATCAATAGTGGCATAGCACTTGGCTGCCTTTGACTCCAGTTCGTACGGAAGTTCTAGCATGTCCAGCACAGCAGCACTCTGTGGCGGAGTGACTTCATTCAGGCCACGATAGTCTACTGTTAGTCTCCACTCTCCATTAGACTTCTGCACCGGCCATATGGGACTGTTAAAGGGTGAGTGGGTCTTACTGATCACTCCTTGGCTCTCCAGTCGACAAATGAGCTCATGGATGGGAATCAGGGAGTCTCGGTTGGTGCAATATTGCCACCGGTGCACTGTTGTGGTGGCAATTGGCACCTGTTGTTCTTTGACCTTCAGCAGTCCCACAACAGAAGGGTCCTTCGAGAGACCAGGCAACGTAGACAGCTGTTTAATTCCCTCCGTCTCCAAGGCAGCTATACCAAAAGCCCACCTGTACCCTTTTGGGTCCTTGAAATACCCTCTCCTGAGGTAGTCTATGCCAAGGATGCATGGAGCGTCTGGGCCAGTCACAGTGGGGTGCTTTTGCCACTCATTCCTGGTTAGGCTCACTTCAGCCTCCAAAACAGTTAGCTCTTGGGATCCCGCTGTCACTCCAGCAATTCAGATGGGTTCTGCCCCTACATAGCTTGATGGCATTAGGGTGCACTGTGCACCAGTGTCCACTAGAGCTTTATACTCCTGTGGGTCAGATGTGCCAGGCCATTGGATCCACACAGTCCAGTAAACCCGGTTGTCCCTTTCCTCCACCTGGCTGGAGGCAGGGCCTTTCTAATTCCAATTGCAGAATTCGCAACCCACTTCTTGTGAATGGGAATCAGAAGTCTCTCTATTAAGATCACAGATAGAATCAGTGCTTCTTCTCCTCTGTCTGGGGAACTGCTTACTGGAAACTGGAGCAGCAATTTTCCTGGAGGTCCCCCCTTGAGTGATTGTTTTTCCTTGCAACTCACGTACCCGTGCCTCTAGGGTCGAGGTAGATTTTCCACCCCAATTCCTCATGTCCTCTCCATGGTCACACAGGTAAAACCATAGGGTGGCCCATGGTGTGTATCCTCTCTCTCGAGCAGAAGGACGCTTACTCCTAATGGCTGAGATACTGGTCCATACAGGTAGGGAGTAGGACATATCTTCTTTGATTTGCTGAACCTCCTGGGACAATTTCTCCACAGCTGAGACAAGGGAGGAAGAGACATGTGCTTCGTAATCCCGGAGTTTATCAATCACATCCCCCACCGTTGGTGCCTCTTCATCTTTCCAGGACATTACTGCCAGGGAGTTTACATGGGATGATGGTGCGCTCCGTACAAACTACCGCCACATGGATCGTGTGCACTGCGCTTCATCTGGATCTTTGGATGACTGTTCATCATCCAGGTCACCATAAATCACCTCAAGCACAGCTAATTCCCTTGGGTACTGGATACCTTTCTCCATGGTGGTCCATTTTCCTAGGCGATATATAACATCTTCCTTGAAGGGATACCTTTCTTTCACAGCAGACAGGAATCGCCTCCAGAGGCTGAGGCCTTGCGTCCCTTTTCCAATTGCTTTGTCAATGCCCCCGTCCCTAGAAAGGGATCCCAGTTGTTTGGCTTCCTTCCCCTCTAGTTCCAGGCTACTGGCCCCGTTATCCCAGCATCGGAGCAGCCAGGTGACAAGATGCTCACCTACATGATGGACGAAATCGTCTCGCATATCTCGCAACTCACTTAACGATAGGGATTGGGTAGTTTCCATCTCTTGTAGGAGTTATTCCTCTTCCTTCTCCTCTCCTCGTGATGTCCCTGCTTTTCCATCATCTCTTTCTAAATGAGTTGACTTTCTCTTCCAAGATTTCTTCTTGTGTATGGGGGCAACTGATACTGGGACAGGTTGATTCTCTGATTCAGCCGCAGCGCCTGTTGTGGGGGTTTGAGTGGCCACAGTGCTTGTTGTTTTCCCTGTCTTTGTCTTTTTAGATCCAGAGGCCTTCTCTTCCCCTTGGGGGTACTGAATAGAGTTAAACAGGGCTCGGCGGGCATGGGCCAGGCCCCAACACATTGCAGTGATTTGTATCTCTATGGAATTGCTAGGGTGACAACATACTTCCTCCAAATATTCTACTAATTTTTCAGGATTCTGCACTTGTTCAGGGGTGAAGTCCCAAAACACTGGAGGTGCCCACTGTCTTAGGCATTTGCCCATACTATCCCACATACCCTGCCACCCACAATTATTGAGCCTTGGGGCAGATCTCTGGATGATATTCTTGAATTGCTTATTAACCTTAGACAAAACCGAAACAATCTGCCATAGGAATATCAACAGATGTATCTTAACTACCCAAGGATGTTCAAGATACTGAAAAGTTGTTGTAATGAAGAAGGAGACATTATAGAAGATGGTAGCTAAGGTGCCATTCTGTATTTCCTCCATAAAAAACCTCTCAGAGGAGGAGGTATAATTGCTAATTGTCTCGAGGTGGTACCCAAAGTACAGTAACGGCTTCCATGCAAGACCCAAATAACCGATAAAACTCAAGGCCAGTGTTTTAATAACAAATCTCCTAGGCCAAACATCTCTAACCACTGCAGAGCACAGCAAACTACAAAACCCAACGCCAATCTTTAACATGTACTTCAAAATCAGCATGGTGTAGATCTGACTAACTAATACTGAGAACAGATGAATCAATGCTGTGACCAGCAACTGTTATTATCTCAAACCCTTCGTGCCCCACGTTGGGTGCCAAAAAGGACTGTTGTGGTTTAGCCCCAGTCAGCAACTAAGCACCACCCAGACACTCACTCACTCCCCCACCCTTGTGGGATGGGGGAGAGAATCAGAAGGGCCAAAGTAAGAAAACTCGTGGGTTGAGATAAGAACAGTTTAATAATTAAAATAAAGCAGCAAAAATAATATAATGAAAAGAAAAAATAATGAGTGAGAGAGAGATGAAACCCCGGAAGAAGGAAAAAAAAAAAACCCAAACAACAAGTGCTGCAACCGCTCACCACCCGCCAACTGATGCTGCCAGTCCCCGAGCCACGATCGCTGCTTCCCCCGGCCAACTCCCCCCAGTTAATATACTGGGCATGACGTCACATGATATGGAATATCCCTTTGTCCAATTCGGATCAGCTCTCCTGGTTGTATCCCCTCCCCTCCCGGCTTCTTGTGCACCTGGCAGAGCATGGGAAGCTGGAAAAGTCCTTGGCTAGTGTAAACACTACCCAGCAACAACTAAAACACCAGTGTGTTATCAACATTATTTGCATACCAAGTCTAAAACACAGCACTATACTAGCTACAGTGAAGAAAATCAACTATCCCAGCTAAAACCATGACAGTTGTGTACCCCCACAGCAGCCATAGGAACAGGCTACCTTTTAAAAGTATGTGGCCCCTAGCGAGAAATTTGGCACACTATCACAGACCTCTGTGCTCTGACCCAGAGGAGCTGGAGATGGTGGTGAGCCTCTTCCACTTTTTCCTGTGCGATCAGCTGAACATGCAACCGGCTGTTATAGGGGGGCATGTTTCAGGCTACAACCACTTCTGCAGCCTCTTACCACTCACCTCAATCAACTTGTGAGACAGGTTTGGAGAAAAACCTGAAGCGTGAACCCAGAAACAGCTCCTTTTGCTCTGTCACCAATATAATGAACTCTCTAGTTGCACAAGTTTTCTGCTCAATTATAGTACTCAGTGTGTCTCTCCCTAGTTCTCATGTGCTAATACAGCCCCAAAGGCTTTTCTTGAGTTGCATGCTCAGTAAACTTGGATACTTTCAGAACCTGTTGAGCGCAATGTTTTCTGGAGCACATGAAAGTGTTGCTGCCATCTGGCACTTGCTTTCTATTCTCAATGTACTGTTGTTTTTTAAGTTCTGCCAGTAGCGATGTTCCTTCAAAAAACATTGGCACAAATACTTTATATTAACTGGCCAGACCCAGAAATTGTCCCTGTTTCTCTTGGTGCCTCTAGGCTATTCCTCAGTGCCTGTAGGCATTGCCTAATGGATACTTCAGGTATTTGATACCAACTTTTGCTGGTAAATGCTGAACTGTGCCTGCTGGGGGTCTGCCAACCTAGGTGATACCATTGCCTGCAGAGGTTGTACAGTCTGCCTGTAATTCACAGATCCCAGTAGGGCAAAGGTGTGCAGCTGCATAATCCTCACGGAACGCAACAACCCCACACATTTGTCACTGAAATGCTGCTGCTGTTTCATGTAAACCAAAGGCTATTGTTCTTGATTTCAAGGTTTAAAGAAGACTGTTCTCCCCAGATGCTCTTGTCAGAGTACCTCTCAATACTATTTGGTTAGATTTGGGGTGACCATCAGTGTAGCTCTCCCTGGACACTCTAATAAATATGACAATTTTCATGTCACTATGCATCACATTTGGAAATTGGGTTTCTTTCTCAGAAGTCCATGTGATTCATTAGCAGTCTATCCTCTTGCTGCAGGATGTTTTCAGGGCTGAAGACTCTCTTTGGCCTTCACTTTACAATATTCTCTGAATCTTCTTTGACTTGGTTCCACAGTAATTTGAGTCTTTTCTGGGTGTCATTTTGTAACTTGCAGGGTTTTTTAGCTTTTATGAGAATACAGTTGGGAAATCCTGCATTATTTTCTCCAGCTGAGAAAATGACTGTGGTTTTAGCTGTTCTCTTCCAGCACGGGAATTCTTGATTTACTATCAGTCATCTGTCCTGGTGATACACATAGTGATACACTACCCCTGGCAAGGCTTCTTGCATTTTCCAGTCCTTTGGTGTGTCTAAATAATAAATCTATTTTTATATTTACAGTGCAACTCATTACTACTAGGACTGTATCAATACATTGTCATAGAAATTAGGAACTTGGACCCTGATTCTGATAATAACACCACCACTTTGTCATTGGATGGCACCCTGCATCCTTGGCACGCAAGTACCATCCTCTTTGTTTCATCCATGCTTCTTGGGTCTGCTTTGGTGCACTGTATGTTCTTACTCTGTCACACTTGCAAACCTACCACTGGATTTTTTTGTTTTCCTGTACCTTAAGCCTGTAGACAACTGCAGCACTTCAAAACTTTCTAAGCGCTAGAAGTGCATTTTCTTCGAGAAGCTATCTTATACAAGATGTTGCAAGACTAATGGGCAGTTTGTTACCATGGAAAGTGTTGCAGAGTTTGAAAACAAGTTTGGAAAAAAATTTGTGAGGATAACTCCAGTTGCTCACAGCATCATTTGTTTAAGTTTTCACCCCACTTTCATCTGCCTTCCACCTTGTTGTTTGTGATGAATCATATTTCTGCACCATCTTTGGCAAAAATAGAACAAACTTTTGGACACATGACATATGTAAATTGCATATATTTCAGAAATTTACTTTAGGTTAAAATATAATAGGAGCAAACAATAAAGCTGATCAGCAAATTTTCCATTATTTCTAATGCAAATTTTCCTGATCTTAGCTCAAGAATTTACATCAGAGTCAGGGAAAAAAAACCCAAGCAACCTTCTTTCAAAGCCAACTTCCAATGCTGCCTCCAGCAAATGCAAGCTGTGGAATCTAATGGCAAGGTCTTTTTGCACAGGGACATAAAAATTATTAAAGAATAAAGGATTTTTGAACAACATCTATTAAACTCAAGCCATCATAAAAACTTTTATAAACTGCTTGTAAACAAAGATGTTGTTGTATGATATACTCACACACATAACCACACACACTTGCACACACACACACAATCTGCCAAAATATTAAGTTAAACCTGAAGGTGATATTCTCACCTCACTGACATGTTGTTGAAAATCTCACTGACTCAAGTGGCTTGAACTGATCCCATTCAACACAGCCTTAAATGAAATATAACAACATCATTTGCTGCCTTGCCCTTTTAGCATTTTGTTGCAATAAGATTAAACCGGTTAGAATATCCTTCCTTTATGCAAGTTAATGAGTCAAGAAAAAACATGGAAATAAATCTACATGTAAGTGACAAGTAGAAACTGCACTGGCAGTTTCAATATATACATTGTGTGGAAAATGGAGGTTGCCTGTCCCTCTTTTCTGAAACTGTCATAGAAGCAAGGAGCTATAAACATTCATCCTAGTTCAGTGACCTTTCTAGACAGCCGATTGCATCACTAGCTGGAACCATCAGTAAACAATACACTGCTGCAGGGATCGTTGTATATAACTGTGTAAGTGTGTAGAAAAATACCAGAACAGCACCTTACAAATAGCAGGCATTTGCTGAGGTCTTTAGAGGCACTTGGGCAGTTGTTGGGTATAATGCAAAATCTCTCCACACATTCCCCTCTCTGCTTTTCTAACCAGAAGTGGCATAGTGGTTATGCTTCTTTTCTTCATTTTCTCTTCCACATTCTGCTGCCAAATAGCCCTCACCCTTATCCAAGGACTCCCCAGTAATTCAAAACATTTTGAACAGAGTGGTCAAAGGGTTAAGCTGCACCATTACGTGTGAGAGGAAGGACTAATAAGAGTTCAACAACCCTCCCTCTGCATGGACTCCAGAACAGCAGTCACAGCTGAGTCCTGTGATTTGGGGCAGTGGAGACTGGAGCTACCTGCCTGCTAAACCCAAAAATTGTAGCCATGACCTGCCAGGCACCAGTCTTTGAGGAGCCTGAGTGCAAGCAGATACTCACTTTCTTATAGACTCTTCCAAGGAGAAAACAGAATTAGAATGAAAAATATACATAGAAGTTGAATTTTAGGCCCTATCATATGTTGCTTCTCCATTTCTTTTGTGCAGCCCCACATGTAAAAAGTGACTAGCACTTGCAGGCAAGGTGGCAATTGGGGTACACTAGGAGAATAACAAAATCCAGAAAGGGCAAGATTGCATGCAGGATGTGCTCCCACTAACAGAAATGTGGAGTAGGCTACAGTGGATCACCGTAGTGGTTTTGCTGAACCATATCCCAAAGCAGTGCTACTGCTGAGCATTACATGTGAGCTGGGACACTCGGGCAGGGCTCAAAGCTGCCCACTGGATTGCTCTGTTGTATGCCATCTTTTAGCTTAGCTATGGTTTCTCCAAAGCTCTCTGTCTAGGACATGGAGAATGCTTTTGCCCTCCTACCTAGCAGTGACATGATAAAGTTGTCCCTCATGTACAAAGAGTTCCAGCACACTGCGTGCTAAATGCCCCTACTGCTGAACTATTTCTAAATATTTACAGCTGAATTCACTCTTCTGCTGCTTGCTTTTAAGGCAGGGGAAAGGACAGCATTTTCTCTTAATTGTCTCCAGTACAGGCTGCTGTCAGATTCTCTATGGCATTAATGCTCTTCACAGCTGTCTTAAAGGCAATTGCAGGATCTCTGTTTTTCCAGATATATTTTCAGCAACACAGAAACCCCAGTAGTTAATTCTTTAGGTCTTTCTACTATAAAAGACACTCAGTTTGTTCACTTCCTAATCTCTCTGCTTCTCATATGTCTGTCTGATTTTATTCTGCTGATTTCTGATATTTGGCAGCAGCCAGAACAAACTAACATCTCAAAGACTAAAACTTTCACTACTGGAAAAGTACCTGCTCTGTCTCCCATTACTGTCACTGTCACTTTCCTTTCCTTGAATACATTAGCTTCTATGGCCAGAAATTGCAGAGATGAGCTTATCCACCAGGTTTTCTGCCCTCTGTGTTCCTTCATGGCTAGGGCAAGGACAGAATTTATTTTTAACTTGGCTACCTTTTTCCTTCATGAACCCCTTCCCACCTTACCCACAGCAGCAACTGCCGTTAGAAGCTGTCCACATTATCCCTCTGGGGTCGCTGCCCAAAAATGCCCTCTGGCTCTGTGAATCTGATTCTGAAATTTAGGAGAATTAGGTTTATGTGAATTTATTCAATAAGGTGTGACCTGTGTTATGACATTGTTTGCAATTTCTTTTGCAGGGTATTTTTCTGAGTTTACAGTAAACCCAGTTTCAAGGGTCAACCTCTATTTAAAAACCTACTCTTGTTTATATTTTAACCACTGTGCTAACTAATGTACCCTGACTCTGAAATAAGATCTGATAAACTTCCACCTATGGTAGGCCTCACAGTGGTCAAATAAATGAGAACAAACACCACAAGACCAGAACGGGGGAGAGATTTAGGCACTTGGATCTTCTGAGAGAAAAGAGGAAAGGAGGAAAAGCACAAAAGGAGACAGTTTACAACAGCTCATTCCAGACATAATGCCTTGAGAGGTCACATCCGTGTCACAAGACATCAGTGAGGCATGCCAGTCTGGCAGATGAAAGACACTTCTCCTGTTTTGACATTTTCATGTGGAAAAATTATAGAATGAGCATTTTTATACCAGGATCAATTGCTGGCAACATCTCCATGTCCAGTCTTCCAGGATCAGATCCTTTAAGACAATGATATGTAATATTGCTCCAAATCCACATTGTCATCCTTGAGAAAAATGGCAATACAAGTGGTTTTTTTTCTTTCCTCAGAAATAAATCAGGAGCAGCTGCACTGAATTAGATGCATATCAACCAGGTTCAAGGCAATGAGATTGAGAGAAGAAGCAGACCCAAGTCTAAAAGTGGAAACTGCTAGAGACCTGAAGGACTATATATGGACCTTTAATGTGAGGAAAGCTTGCAAAAGAGTGCTTGGTTACACAATGCATGCACACGTTCCTAAACTATCCTGGATGCAGTGACATGTTAACACACCTTTGGTTAGCTCCTTTGGTTTTGAAAACCTGTAGGAAAAGCTGATCTGATTAAAATCTCTAAAACATCATGTTTATCAGAGTTTTACAAACTCAGTTAAAACTCAAGGCTTTTCAGATCTTCCCACACACAGGAGAAACAGCTGCATGTAACCCATATATGCAGCTTTTTTCTTATACTTTAACACCAGATGTGTACCGTAATGCAGCAACCCAGTGAATACCTCAGTGGGAATGAGGGAAACAGAAAGATGGGGAAGGTGCCAGAAGTGTTGAGGAGGGCAGGGCTGTGCAGAAAACAAATTTTGCAGTGGAGTAAGATAAAAACAACTATCTGATAATATCTGATGGGAAGGAGGCTTGGGGATTGGCGAACAGATGCTGGCTGTGGCTGGGGACAAGACAGTGGCCAGGGCATCTGGGCATGTGGAGCCAGGAGAGAGGGAATCCAGGATCTGGAGTGAGAATTGAAGATGGGGTTAAGATTGTTAAAATCATGTGGGACTAAACCAGACTTGAGTAGCTTTCAAAAGCCTGCTTGTTAGTTAAGCCTACTTTGTATTCTGCTCCTTCATTTTATCCTTCTTTCCCCATGAGTAATTGTTCCTAAAACCCGATAAGCCTGATCTCACATATAATTGCATAGCGTTCAACCCCTTTTCTCTGTCACCCTTCAAGTGTTTCCCTGAGCCGAGTCCAGCTCCCATCAGCTCCTCTCTTGGACCCACCTGCTTTGTTTCCCTGGCTTAGCATTAGTGGCCTCACAAACCTCTACAGATATCTCACACTTTACTGTTGTTCACAAGTTGCATTAAAACAGCTTCAAGCACAGAAGACAACCAAGATAACGTGGTATTACAGCACCCTACAGGAGAAAAGTCACACAGAACTACAAGCAGTATCAGCTCTAGATTTTTCACATAATCTGTAAAATAACAGCTAATCTGGTTCCCAGTCTGTTCCTATATCAGAATGCCTCTCTTACATATTTACCCCTGCACCCCTAGCTTTATTCCAAGCCCTTAGTACAACATAATTTCTACTTAAAGTAGGCAGGACAACAAGGATGTGGCTAGTCTCACTAGTTTTTAGAAAGGAACTCATGATTCTATGTACTTTTTGCCTTCAAATGCAGAAGACAACTGTGTGACACAGCAGCACCCATTCAAGCCTGTTTTCCTCATCCCATATTCAGCCGCCTCCTGCCTCTGGTGAGTCACTAGTCATTTGATTCAATAAGTTGTTTTGAAGCAACACTAGTGACCTAACATGCAAGAGAAGCCATGAAATGGTGCTGCAGTGCAACCTTTCCAAGGCAAAGACCGCTTGGGAAATGCGGAGTGAGCTGATGTTGAAATCAGGATAACACATGGATGAGCAAAGTCTGACATCCTCACTGGATGAGTTTATGCATGCAGTGTGAGTTTAAATGTCTAGTAAGGAAGAACACTAAATAGCTATCTATGGGTCTTAAACCTAGAGTTATGCTATTGAACTAAAATGAACTAAGGCTTACTCCCAAATAGAAAAAAAAAAGAAAAGCCTAAGTCAAGGAAACATAGGAGAGAAGGAATTCTTTAATAAAAAAGTAAAATTAAACTATTTTACAGAGATAATATTATCTGTATCTGATAATAGTGCTTACCCTGAGATTAAATGGAAATTGGTCCTTATAAATCAATACAGGTATGCATGGCTGAAATTACCATTGGGACTCCAGTGCCAGCAGAAATTCAAATTCTGCCTGAACACATGATTTCCCATGCTTTCCAGCAACATTATTTCTCTCTATTCTCTAGCAAAGAGAGACATAACCATTTGAGAACATGCTCCACAAAACAAGAGAGTGGCTTCACATTTCCCAGCATCCAGTACAAATGATTGAGTCTGATTTGGTAATCCATCCAATTCAAGGTTGTTTGAATGGACACACCATGGCAAAGGGGGGCACAGCACAGGAGAATGATTAACTTAACCCACCTGCCTTGTTTGTTTGATGCGGCCTCACTCCAGTGCGAGTCAATAAAACTTTGTGCACCGACACACACAACTTCCAGCACCTGCCAGCTGGGCCAAAATGGGGATTAGCAAAGCCGCAGCTGCCTTTCTCTTTCTTTTCTTGCTCAGCTCAGGTAAGAGTCCTTTGCCTTCTGCTTGCCTAGGCGAGATGGGGGCCAAACGCTTGCAAGCTCCATTTGGTGAAGGTAGGTCCCCAAATCTCTGTGTTGCCACTTACCTGGACAATGATGGACCTGGGGCTTGTTGGCCAGCGAGAGTTGCTGTTGAGCAAAGCAAGAGCTGTGGTTGCTCCAGTGTTGTGTTCGTTACAGACGCCAGAAGAGCAACAGCCTTGGTGTCTGCATGGGGAGCAAATGGCTCCCTGCAAACATGCCCCATGGCCAGAAAGGGGGGCACCCTTGGAAAGCAGTCCCAAAGCCTGCTACAAAGGCATATCTGTCTCAGGTTTCAGCAGCCTTTTATCCTAGGGTTGTTTCTTTTCTCTGTTATTGCCAAGTACTGTGATCCTTATTTTGATTGTTTTAAAATTTGTAAATCCATTGTGAAAAACAAAATCACAAAGAAAAATAAAAATTGTTCTACACACTAGAGTTTCAGTCCTTTTCATAGCCACAATCTTAACAGGAAATTTTTCATTCCATGTGTCAGGGAGGCCAAAATCTGGTCAGTGTTAACCTCTGCAATATTTTTGGTGCTACGAGACTATTTCTGTGGAAGATAGTACAAAATAATTTGTAACACACAAGAACTGAGTAAGGCTTTTTACATATACCTTTCAGCATTTAGTAGATTGTAACTCTTACAGAAATTTTGAATACTCTCTGTCCTGAAAACTTTAAACTTCTATGAACTATGGGATTCACATGGCACATCTTCTTTTAGGCCTTCTGTATAACTACACAGTGTGTTGTGACTGCAGTTAAAAATATAGTTGTGAGTGTGCCAACACATATAAAAAAACCCAGTAAAATACACAAGCATTTTATATATGTAGTTTTAAAATATAAAAAAGGTAACTGTTAGAAAAATGTATGGGTAGATTTTAGCTGGAATTATTAGTCATGCCCCAGCAAAAAAAAAAATCTAGATATTATTATTTAATGTTAAGGATGATCACCTTAATTTAAATTCTAGATTCTAAGCTCTGTTTTTGCAGAACAGCCTTATGCAAATCAAATACACTTCTCAAATAAGTAAGAATTTTGTACTGGGGAGGAAAATATAGGATTTGGGCTTTTGTCTGCAATACTCTGCTTTTGTTTGCAAATCCTTTATCAACTGGTGGTAGATATTTGCATTTCTGAATAAGGCAGCAATACATCTTTCTAACACTGAAAAAATCCATAAACATAGGAAAAATGGTAGCAAGAAAATTTACTGCATTTTTATTCAGCTTGCATTTATTTCTTTTTTTTCTTAAAGTATTATGTCTTGCCATGTAATTATAACAGAAAAAGAGAGAAAATATTTTTATGACTCAATTATGAACCTGTCAATATTTTTAAAATCAAATGCTGTAATTATAATGGCAATGTTACTGCAAAGTGCCAAAACAGAACAGAATTAAGGGTGCATGGAAGCTGTACCATAACAGGAATTCTTTACTTGTATTTTGTGTCCTTGCAACATCCCTATGATATTGTTTCAACCTAGTTTAATGTTTTCTCTCAAAACTTATTTCTTCTTAATGTCTTTTTTTTTTTTTAATAACTAGTGGAATCAGTGATTCCTGTGCCTGTCACATGAAATTTTATTGTATCATTTTCACTTTATCTTTTTTAGCAGCTATCTTTTTCTTTCGTGCATGCTGTTAAACTGTCAACCCATAGGACCAAGCTCTTCCCTAGTCTACATGCAGACAAAAACATCCAGTAACTTCTCTGGGTTTGCAATGGTATGAATGGAAGCATAATTTGGCTTTTGTGCCTATTTTATCAGTTCTGTCTTGTAGGTGCAAAAGATCTTAAAGAAATTTTTCAACTGCAGGCTAAGCTAGCACTCAGGTGAAGGAATTTAACTGTACAGGCATATGAGCCTGCTTCACGCTACAAAGGAGTGTTACTCAGGAAAGGGAGGAGTAGTTGCCTTCCTCAGCATGAAAGATGTTTCATTGAACACCCCAGTGGAGCCCCCCAGTCACAGGTTGTGGGTCTGAGTGGGACGAGACTGCTTTCTGTCCCTCCTGCTGGCATTGGGCTATGGCCAAGAAAGAGAAGTGTCAGAAAAAGCTGAAGAAAGAAGGCCCTCTCTTCAGCATGGTTGTCATGCATAAGGGGGAAGCCAGGGTCTAGTTCATACCCTGTATGCCTTTTATTCAGCAATTGTGTAAAGCAAGGCACAAAAACAGGGCACAAAGCAGGACTGAGATGTGTCGCAAAGACCATGGGCCAGCTCTCTGGGGTTGAAACCATGCAGAACGGTTAACTCCCAGAGCCAAATATTTGTCAGTGGAGTCATATCCTCATCTGATAAAGGAACCGTAAAAATCACAGGACTCATGCAACTCTGTGACCCTGCAGCTAGAAGTCATGAAAGTCACAGTTTTATGAACTATAGGTAAGCATTCAGGGGTTGCATAGCTGTAACAGAAGAAGAAAATACTAAATGGCAAAGTCCTTTACAAGAAGGATTGTACTTGAACAGTTTTGGAGTTTACTACTAAACATAGCTTTACTTTTTAGCATTCTATATATTTCACATGCAGTTGTAGCTCAGAGGTTGTTAGGTGAATTTATTTACCAGTTTAATGTCTTGTTTTAATTCATTGCAATGGAGGGAAACACCTGCTACCTTGATTATTAAGTAAGTTCAATCCAGAGTTATTACAAAAATGATAAACTGAACATGAGCACAGTGATAACCCCAGTGACTGAGGATAGCTTGTTTCTTGCAAGAGCAAGAGCATTTGAAAAGAGGCAGCTAAGGGGTGGCTGCTAAAACTGAAGTCGTTCCATGTGGGAAGGTATCAGCAATGGACAATCATTGTTTCACATCCTCTTGAGCCCCATCTCTCCTCTTTCTCTAAAGTATGGGCAACCAATATTTTCTTTCTGAAACATCTCACTTTTTTTCACTCCTTGGGTTGTCTTCTCTGTTCCCAATCACTTTATACCCTAGGTTTGTGTTACTTGTTATGACTTTCAGAATGATACAAAGCACTGTTCAAGCCGTTTCTCTGTCCTGCCTTACATAGGGTTTTCAGTGACGCTACCCTTTACCATACTAGGAAGGCAAGATTTACCCGTATTTTGTCACCATTAACCCAATTATTCCAGCAATTAAATGATGATGTTATTCAACTAGGTGACAAAGAATTTAACATGAAAGATTGAAATAAATCATATCAGCATTCACATTTTTATCGCTTTCTCTCTTTTTCCTTTTAGTGCAAGGAAACATACTAGACAGCTATGTGAGAACAGAGGGAGCTTGGCTGCTCAACCCAAAGAAGCAAATTTATAAGACAAATAGTAAAGAAGAATGTGCGGAGCAATGTGAAACTGAAAATAAATTTACTTGCAGGTAATTTCCACTGGTTCCCATATGTATCTTTCGTTGCAAGTGATGGAGCAGTCTGCCTTATTTATTGGCAGTCTGAACTTTTGAGGGCTTTCTTAGGAGTATGGGTGTCTGAGGTTTGCTGGAAAAACAAAAGGTGTATAGAAACAGAATGTCTGGGACATGTAGATGAAGACAGCAGAAATAGAGAAATTAATAAAACTATGCTGAATTTTTATTGGAAACGTTATGATATCTTGATGCACACCTTGGCACACTGAAAATCAACTTGACATGGTTTTATCAAGATTCTTGCACTCTTTTGCAATAAAGAGTCATAATTAATTGCTTGGAAATTTAGGACAGCAATAATGGCATTGCTTATGTTCATGACATTACCTATTATCTTGCAGATATATCCGTTATTCTGAATTTTATTAGAATTTGGACTTACGTAACTTCTATTTCCTTTGAGAAAGAGATGGCCATCTGAACCTTAATGATCTTAAACCCTACTTCCAGCCAAGCCCTCTCTCTCCACTTGCATTTAACCAGGCCCAAGGGGCTAGAAAGCATGAAAGATGTTGACCAGTCTCTACCACTGGCCTTTGCTCAGGCTCCTGCTTGAGGGGAGCCTATTGCTTTGAGCCTAAGGCTTCTGAGCCTCCTGTGCCAAAGCCTCAGAACCCATTGAGCTTCAGCAGTACAGCAGGCAACTGAAATAATGAGGAGAGATATCCATTACTGCAGTGGAAGGCTGTCCTGACATGTGAGGCAGGGAGGTTTTCTCTTCTAATCTCCATGAGTTCTTGATCTACCACTTCTGCAGCATACCTTTTTGAACTCAGCACACTGACTGTCTGCAGGGCTGTTTCCAGCACTTGGTTCTCCATCAGTCTTTTATTCAAGGCAGGGATACCCTGCTGGACTTTTAAAATGTGTTTTATAACTTTGTGTTTTAAATCAAAAGGGAAAATGAGACTTATTTTAAAGAGGTATAACCCTGAAGGATGGCAGGGTTTTGCTTACTGTGTGAAGTACCACCCGTTACCTTTGATCCTACTCCCCTCTCTGAAAACCACACAGATAGGGCAGGGCTTCAGCAGTACTTGTCTCAGGAGGGAAGGGAGGAAGGCAGAGAGGGCAGGTCTGTATATTCAGATTATATATTTACAGTTTGCAGAGGATTAGTGTTCTCTTTTGAGGCATGTTCAGATAGAGTATCATTCTCATTTGCCTCAGGTCTGAGCCTACCATCACCTGACACTGGGATAACATCAGGGTTATTTTGTTCTTGCCTCCCTAATTAATTATGTGAGATCTATTACAACCAGTAAAGAACAGATGCTATCTGGCAGGGGAGGATCTGGGAGAAGAAACGTGACTGTTAGGCAGAGCTTTAAGCCCAAGCTAGTACTGCGGCACCACCACCACCACATCAGTGCTTCAGACCAATGAGTTCAGATCAGTACTTCAGACTTGTTATCCCACCATAGCAGTGTGTTGGACCATGCTCATTCACTACATCCCTACTTGTAAATTTAACATTACTGAGAGATGGGCTTGGATTGGGGGTAACAGTCCCCAGTGTAATGTTGACCCAGGGCAACCAGTGGTCCCCAGACAATGCACAGACACCATTCCCAGCAGTGAGTCCAGATGTGATCCCTCTCCTTTGGGGAGAGGCTGTGTGAATTTACAAGTACAGGCACACCGGGATCATGCCAGCTGGTATTAGGGCTACAGAAAGGGCTTTGTCAGTATTTACATTCCTGGTATAGACCTACCCACTGAATGCCATGTTCCTATTGCTCTTTTTTTGGTCAGAAAACCTAGCCATAGAAATTACTTAGCCTGTCAGGAGTTTTCCTTAGATGATATTGTAAAACTTATACCATCCGCTCCAGTTTTGCAGACTTACAGACTAGGTACTTGCTGAAAAGACAGTGGCGGTGTTTTCCAAAGCGCTTACTCTGCCTCATGTATGATGACTCAGAACAATTATCACAAGGTAATTTAAGGTCCCGGCTTGTTGTGTTTTACCTGTTCCTTGGTAATTGCTGAATACTGTAGAATGTCTCACTTCTTGAATGACCACTAATTTTTTTGAAATAAGGTCAAGGTCCCTTGCACATATATCCTCTTCAGCATGTTCTCCGGAGTCTCTGGCACATTATAAACCTCCTTTTTTATCCCTTGTCATAATTTGTTCATGTAGCTCCCTTTCAACCTAAGTTTGCTATGAAGACTTAGGACTCAAAGTCACCACTGAAAATGGGAGCTGTGATACTCGGTGATTTGTGAAACATTACTCAATCTTAAATATTGCTGAAGTGCAATGCTTGCTAAAATTATAACTGAATACTAGAAAAGGTGTTTAGGAAAATAATGCACACATGCAGCTATTGTTTCTTACATTGCTCTCTCCTCTTAATTTCAACAGGGCCTTCTTATTCACCAGTAAAGACCAGCAGTGTTTAACATTGGCTGAGAACACCAAAACAGCAGTGATATTCAGAAGAACAAATGCAGTTCTTTATGAGAAAAGAAGTATGTCTATGTCTTTTTTATATTATTTCACTGAGATATGCTTTCCACATAACACTATTGTAGATGGGGTCTAAGCCTTCACTGGGTCAGACGAAGTGGGTGGGTCAGCCCTTACTTAACACCTGGGTTTTGCCACATTACTTGTATAGCAGTCCTACTAATTTTTTTTTTCCCCAGATTAGAGCTCCAGCGTCTTTCCTGCTCCCTAAATCCTAGGGTCCACAAAGCAGAAAAGAGCACTGTTGCTTGGGGAACACAGAAGGTGCTGAGAGTAATGGAAGTGCTTAAGGGTCTCTTCTCTCCTTTCCTTTTAAACCAGCCAATAACCTACAGCTGCATCTTCTCTGTCTCTGCTGAGGGTACTAGGAAGAGCTACTTGTGCTGGCAGTGGTTTCTGAGACAGACCTTTGCCCACTGGAAAAATGGTGGAAAGTACCAAACAATTTCATTTGCATCACTAAAGAAAATTCACAGTTTACTTGGGTGGGGCTCAAATCAGCTTTCTTTCAGTTGCACACATTGTCAGAAGTATTAGAGAGTTAATTATGCTTCAGATAAAAATTATCTATTTTTACAGTATTTGCATATCGTTATATGATGTTTGTACTCTTCAATTAATTAATTTGGTGAAACATTTATCTTAATCTATATATTTATTATATAATTAATTGACTTGGTGAATTTTTGTAATCTCATTTTGTACATGTTTTATTTCTGATCAGTTTTGTCATAGGTGAGGATTATGTGACATAAGTTATTTGATTTCCTTCCTGAAAATAGGAAGTCTGTCTTTAAGAAATGGCAGCTATCCTTTTTTTTTATCATCTCTTATACCAGGTGCAGAAAAACGATGGGGTTTTAAGACTATTTTTGAATTACATAATCAAGAACTGACTTCTTGCTATATACAGGGAAGAAGGAATGTGTTTTGTTTTTAATGTAACATAAGTTTCATTGTGTTGTTCTTTGACTTTAGTAAAACACAGGGGAGAAAAGATCTCCTTTCTGATCATTCAGACATGTAAGATAATGTGGGAAACTTTGAATAGAATTACTACTGTTCTGTGTTAAATGATTTCATGAACATTGCCTTTCACCATTTGCTGATTTGTAAGTTTTTAAAAAACATTAATGGCTTTGAGAATATTCAGAAATTGGAAACTATACTATCTACCAGGAAGCTGATCTCCTTCCACAAAGAAAATTGCATGAAGAGAAAAAATGGACCAGGGTCTCAGCTGCTGCAAGTCATGCAGTGGTTTCACAAGGCCAGTTTCTAATCAAAAGTCAAGAATCACAATAACCAAACTGTAAATACCAATGACCTCCAGAAAACTACATCCCTACCCCTCTGTCGACCTGCAAAGACTTGTAGGATCAGATAATGTTATGTGTATAGCACCTGCAAGAAGATTTTTATGTAGTAGTTCAATAGCTTTAGCTGGATTGCAGCTGAGCATTCAAATGAAATTTTTTTTGTTCAGACATTGTGGATATAAGGAAAATATTTTTTTACAGGGAGGGTGGGTAAGCACTGCACCACACTGGCCAGAGAGGCTGCAGAGCCTTCATCTTTGCAGATATTGACTGGACAAAGCTCTGAGCAGCCTCATCCAGCTCAGAAGCTGGCCATGCTTTTTACGGAGGTTTGGACCAAAGACCACTGAGGGTCCTTTTCAGCCTGATATTTTCTGAAGCCTACAGCCAGCTGCCTTTTCTTTTTTTTTTTTTTTTATATATAACTGATAGGTAATTTAATGTTTTGAACATAAGATATTTTTATTATATCCAGAAGCTGGTGGGAATTTCCCTGAATCATGATTAAGTAATGCTAAGAAATCTTCTGCAGTTCCTATTGTAGAAGAAAAACAGAATAGGTCATTTGGCAAGTAAGAAATTTTACAGACTCAATAAATAACTTACATGTAATAATCCATACTGATTTTGCTTCAGTACTGTGATCGGGGGCTAGACTGTGATTCTGGTTTATTTTTGAGACATCCTTTGGATTTGCTGAGGTTAGAACCTGGATGACAGTCCTGCAATATTCAGTGAGGATTTGTTACAGCATCCTTTTAAGCCTTTTGAGGTCATAGGCATGGATTTTAGTTCCTTGAAAAGCAGAACCCCATCAGTAAAGGTGTGAAAAACTGCAGTTTTAAATAACAAAAATGTCCAAAAATTACACATCTACCAACAGAAAACAAAAGATGGACCGAGGTATCATGAACATGAAAAACGCAGCCTGTTGTGTACGAGTCAGATGGTTTCTCTGTTGCTCACTTCTTCATTTGCAGAGGATCTCAAATAATTATGTGTCCATTCTAATGACAATATCAATTTAATCTATTGTTACAGAACAGAAGGGAAAATGTAGCTTTTACCTAGTCAGTTCACATCAGTGTCTCCAGCAGCTGCTGCTGCCCTGATACTTCAAGGAAATGCCTTTCACATGCCCAGATGCTTTTGTGATACCGTTGATGAAACCAACGTTATTTTTTTCAGTTGAAGCAATTACTTGATGAGACCTAATTGCTCTTTATCATTGCATTCAAAGAAAAGTATGATGATTGGTATAAAATTCACAGTTTTAAAAATTATTTTTCTATGGTATGTGCTATAAAAGAGAAAGTTAACCTTTTCTGGCTTATAGAAAAAGTAATAAGAATTAAAGCTAGCATTTGGGAATTGTTATCCACATATCTGTTTGTAAATAGTTAACCGAAGGGACATGGGTTGAGTTTGGGGATCAAAGTTAGTTATTTGTCATCAGACAGAAAAAACCCTAAAGGTTATATAAACGGTCAAAAGTTTACACAAACAAAAAGAGTCAGCACTTGGCTGAGTCAATGTTCAGTTATTGAGGTTTTTAATGTTAATTTATTGCAAAACTGTTTGAGGGATCCAAATGGCTTCCAGCTAAGTTTCTAGAGTAAACTTGCCCATATATATACATTGAAATAAAGACGTGTCTAAAGGTACATCTATAAATCCAGATCTAAACTACTTATCGGCCCACAGAACAGCTGGACCTTATTTCAGATTCAAATATTAGTTCTTTTCACTTTTGACAAGACAGATCTGTGTAAAATGGCATTATTTCTCCAGATTTATGTTAATCTTCTGTTTGTATGTCAGCTTTGGTATACCTTTGATGCTGAGAAAAGCTGATGCAAAACTGGGTCTCTACAAATATCTGATTTGGTCGTGACTTGAAGACATTGAGACAAGCCAGGTCACAACCTAAAAGACATATTGCTTCACTGCAGCTAGAAAGGAGGAACTGTCTCATGAAATATGCCCTGTGCATAAAGAAAATGAGTTTCCTGCTTAGTTTTCCAAGCCAGAGGACATGTTGCCTGACAGTGACTATCCCCAAACTGCAGATATAGAAGCTTTGAGGGAATGTGCCAAGATCTGAGTTCCTTCAGCAGTGCCTTGGCAGAGCCGCCCCTTGCAAGCCTGCTCTCCCCTGGCAGTCACAATCTCTTTGTTGGGAAATGTGATTGTTCAGTCCTCCCAGGAAAATATTAAACGCTGCAGTGGGGTTATAGTTGCTCCTTCCTCCTGGGAAAAAAATTACAACTTTGAGCTTTCAGTTCTCATTTAATTTAATAATTTAAAATAATTAAATATTTTCAAGGCTACCGATAAAAATCCCAGGCTTATTCAGCATTACAATTCCACTTGACTTACATAAAGACAGGATTTCATTGCTAATTCTTTCATTTCTTCATTTTCTTTTTTTCATGAAGGTACTAGGGAGTTCCAAAATCTAACAGTACAAAAGCATATATAATGTGCACCGTCAACCAACAATCCATTTTCTCTTGTAGAGCAGAGAGTCATTGTTTTAGCATATCATGAATTAAGTAAATCTCATTCATGACGTGGTGAACTTTAATGAAACAATGTCATCCACATTTATATGAACTTAAAAAAAATTGCTTATTTAACAGGTAAAATGCTATGTGTATGCATCTGTGATTCTGTCCTGTTATCTTCTTCAGCTGAATTCAGGTGCTTCTCTTTTGAGGTTTGATTTTAATTACTGTGCATAACTATAATAATATCATAGGAGGCAATGAAAAGATAATGTGTTTCTATTTTGTTATATTGCATATTTAAATGTTAAAAGCATATTTTATTATTTAAATCTACCATAATATGTTCTCAAAAGAACCAGGTTGTGTTCCACTTATTTCTCTGGAATTCTGTTTTGGAAGTTTTTTGCTTTCACATAAATTATTCAATGCTAATTAATTCAACTTAGACATCACATAACTAGTAGGTTTTTACAAAGTGAGCTGTCTATTTTTGATGGCATAAGAAAGTAAGAATATGACCAAAAGTATTTAAATGTATTAGCATGAAAATGGATTTGTATATGCTAAAATCCAGTGGACATGTCATGATACTGATTAATTAAGCGCATATCATTTCAGTTTATCTTCTAGAATGCAAGGAGGGAAAAGGGGTGGATTACAGAGGAACAGAAGCCAAAACTCAGAAAGGAGTGCCATGCCAGAAGTGGGTTGATAATGTGCCCCATAAACCAAAGTAAGTCCTTTTCGTATACATTTATATGTTTTTCTGAAATTTTGCTAAGCCATTTACATGTGCTAAGTAGTATTATAAGCAATTTGTTTGGTGTTCAAAATCTTCTTATAAAATATTTTTCTACACTTATCTAGAATAAGATAATTCTCTAATCTGAGTTGTAACTCAGAGACCTGAAATTAAGGCCACATGATCAATAGGGACATTGTCAGTCTTGCCAGTTGCATTTAAATTTTGTCATCCTTACATGAGCAAAACACTCGACAGGGAAGCACCTGGTTCTGCTGAGATAAGAAGTTTCCATTAATCTCACCAGGGCGAGAACTTGTCTTGGCTAAAGGTATAACATGCGGCAGATGAGAAAGAGATACATAATTTTATCACTGAATTCATAGACAATTAACAGGGCAGTATTTCTTGTATTTAAAGAAAAACACCCAACTTGGTTTATTTAGTAACCTATTGAAATGGCATAGCATTCAGGTTACAGAGAACTCTCCCATTTCAGCAAATACCTTCTCATTGTGTCTCCCAGGGAACATGTCCCAGAGGAGACTTTTTTTTCTACATGCTAAACAGTACCTCGGCTGAGCAAAAATTACTGGAAACTGAACAGCTGAAGTAAATGCAAGTATTAAAGACATGACTGGCCTTAGAGGCACCATATTTCCTGAAGTCTATAGTTATGGCACTTCTAACTCTTCAGCAATGGCACGCAGCAGCAATTAGGACCTCTACTGAAAGACATCTACAAAATGGTCCTAGATAAAGATTTCACTTTTAGAGTCCTCAGCTGAACAATTGGGACATTTTCCTTATTCTCTAATTTCATTTAAATTCTGTTCCAGTTACACACCTGAAAAATATCCCAATGCGGGACTGGAGGAAAACTACTGCAGAAATCCTGATAATGATGAAAAGGGACCCTGGTGTTACACAACAGATCCTGCTACCAGATTTGATTACTGTAACATCCCAGAGTGTGAAGGTTAGGATACACATACCGATTTCTTTCCCTTTTTGGAAGATGTGTTCAAGAATGTGAAGTTATTCAGATACTTTTATTTTTAATCAAGTATTTTTTCCAAACTTGAGTTTAGTTCAACCTGAAACTTTCCAAAGACATTCTCAACACGAACAAGGAAGATATCAAAAGACCCCCCCCAAACAGCTTTACAAAGTCTTTTTTTTTTCCTAGATAAAAAAATGGTATATGAGTGTATTCACATATTGTAAACTAGAATTGAACCAAATGACAGTTGCTAGTGCAAAAGTCAATAAAATGTGACAGCAGCAAGGCACAAATTTTCAGTTATAGCTTAGTAGTTTTAATTTAGCTCTTTTAAATAGTATAGTCTATAATGTTGGGGTTTTTTTAAATGGAATACTATAAATGTAATCAACTAGTTGCAGTCATCTTACCAAGAAAAATAAGCTTTTACTTTGCCAAAAAAACTGTCCTTCAGCCTTGTGCTCTGATCAGACTCGAGTTTCATGTGAGATGAATATGAATGTTTATGGACCAGTTCCTCAGGGACTTTCTATCTCTCTTGTCCTCATTCTGCCTTGCTCCTACAGTGGAGTGTATGCACTGCAGTGGAGAAAACTACCACGGAGTAGTTGCAACAACAGTGTCTGGGCTTGAGTGCCAGCGCTGGGACTCCCAGCAACCTCACTCTCATGGATACCTCCCGGAAAAGTGAGTCAGACTCTGTAATGGGTTGTTTGTCGTCAAGGGTGGCCTGAAAATCACTCTGCCCCAGACAGGATACTTGTTAGAACAATTAGTGACATTTTTTAAAAATTATTTTTCCTGTTCAGCTTTCCAGAGAAGGATCTGAAGATGAATTATTGCCGTAATCCCGATGGTGAACCTCGGCCCTGGTGTTTCACTATCAGCCCGACTAAACGCTGGGAATATTGCAACATTCCTCGTTGCAGTGAGTCTGACTTCTAGACTTGTAGATACAAAGACATCTAGATACAAAGACATCTAGAGAGCTTCCATTCAGGGTGGTGCAAGGAGCTAGAACAAATAGAAGAGGCCTCAAAGATAAAAGAAAGAATAAAAGACTGCTGACTTTTATCTCAAAGAAAAAAATAAATAACCTTGAAATTAACCTGTGACAGCTCTTTTGAGGCTAGATATTTCTGTTGCAGGCATTTCTGGTATTTTTGCCTAGACCACATCTCCCTTCCTTGATGTGTTTTTCCATGACGAGGCATTTCAGTGTTTCTGATGTTCTAATGTTCCTCTTTTGATGTCAAACAGTTTCACTCTTCCTGAAGACCTTTTGGCTTTTGTTTTGCTCTTCCAATTCAATTCTCCACCTTTTCAATTTCCTTTTCCCATAAAGGCCTATCCTTGCTACTATACTTTTCCTTGGGGCTTCTCATCAGACCTCATCCTTGCCATCTCTAACTCTCACCAGTTAGAGTACATCTCTTTTATATCTGCACCTATACCTGTACCTATCACTGATGTGCCTGCCACTTTCACTCCAGTTTTCTTCACAGTATTACCACTTGCTCACTTTCCAGCTTTGTTCTGATGGGGCTGCTAGCGCTTGGTTGTGTTGAATCCTGGCTCTTGTAAAGGGGCAGATGCAAATGCCCTTCTGGCAGTCTGACTGCTTGTGAAGATGTTAAAATGGAAGAAAGAAAAGTTAAGATATTTTTAGAGCTTTTCTCTACCGTTTGGACCTTCCAAACATTTTGGTCTTTAAACCTTACCTGCAAAGGAAGCTAAAAAGCCTGCTTAGATCAAAGTGGTTTTGGTTTTGTTTTTTAGTGTGTCTAGAAGGCACTGCTAAATTTCAGATGCTTTTTCTGCAATAGCAACACCCCCACCAGTTCCTGCACCAGGGCGTCAGTGTCTCTCAGGAAGAGGAGAAGACTATCGAGGCACGATATCTGTTACTGAATCGGGAAATACCTGTCAGCACTGGAGTTCTCAATCTCCTCACAGACATGCTCGCACTCCTGAAAACTATCCCTGCAAGTAAGTGAAGCCTCTCCATAATTCACTGTCCATGAGAAGTACCAAAGTACAGAATTACTTCAATTTTCTTCAACTATGTTGCAAAGTTCTTCAGTTATACCAGCATTCATCACCTGCTGGATTCCATTTTTTCAATTTTTTTGCACATTTCTTTCTATACATTTCTTGTTCTTGGATACTAGTGTCTCCTTTTCTGACTTTCAAGCTCTGCTTGATTGACTTTTTCCCTCTTCAGTTCATCCTTTTACTATATTGTTGCTCAGGTGAAGCAATGTGGCGTAAGGAAATTAGAATTATGATATTTGCTTGGGGCTAGATTTTTTCACCCTGTGTTTCTGCTGTGCTGCTCTTGGCCTCAAAGTACTACATGAAATACAACCTTTTAGTTCTTCTATCAATCTAGAAGTTGTCTGGTTTAGCACATCCAAAACACCAGTGCATTGCAATTATTCATCTAGTAAATGACAACAGCAAATGACAGCAGAGTTACCCACCAGTAAATACAAGAGTAAACTACAGTCTCCTGTTGTTCCTAACCTTTACTAGGTTTCCATGAGAGGCTTTTCTTAGCCAAGTTTTCTGTTTCAGGAGCCTAGAGGAAAACTACTGTAGAAATCCTGATGGTGAGAAGATGCCATGGTGTTACACCACCAACAGAACTGCCCGGTGGGAATATTGCACCATTCCCTCCTGTGATGGGAAAGAGCCAGAGACCCCTGGTAAGAACAAGAGGAGACATCTGAAAGTGAAGGATCATCATGGTGTATTCTGAAAAATCTTGGGTGACTCTGCTCAGTTGTATTATCGCTGTCACTCTCAGTGTTGCTATGTATCAGTTGAACTCCTGAGCCTGGTGTGGAGCCCAGGCTGCCATGTTCAGTCTGGTGGATAAGTGCAGAAGGTTTTAAGTCACCTACTGACCCAGCTCAGGAAAAATTGCTGTAACAAATGTTACTTTGCCAAGTGGTGGTTCCTTCCACCTCCAATTTTTTAAATGCTCCATGGAAAAGTTAATTAGCTTTACATGCCAGCTCCTGAAAAACTGAATACAAAGCAAAACTTAAGATAATTTAAGAGCACTGAACCAAGACTCCATAAAAAACAATCAAAAGAAAATTCTCCTTACACAAGGCAGGCTTGTTCCACACAGGCATCTGTGGCAAAGCCACAGATATTCCCCTTCCCTGGAAAAGTTTTGATCCGTATGTGAACTATTTGGATCATTCACTGAAATAAATCCCCATACATGACAGTAAAATTGATGTACAAGTGCTTTTAATCTAGGGTATCATGAAATTTTTACAAACATTTTTGGAAATCTTCCTTTTGATCTACAGTCTGAGAAGGATTCTGTTACAAAGAGCGTGCTGTGGCAGTCAGTGAAATACTCTGGCTTGCTGTTTTCTGTTGGCTTTCTATGCTCATGTATAAATATCAAAGTATTAAGATGCAAGGGACCGGTTTCTGTTATTCACTACAGCTGTTGATGTGCCTGAGCAGGCTCAAATTACTGAGGAGTGCTATCAAGGCAATGGTGTGACTTACCGTGGCACAGCTTCTTTCACTCTCACGGGAAAGAAATGTCAAGCCTGGAGTTCAATGTCACCACACCGACACAATAAAACGGCAGACCAGTTCCCAAATGCGTATGTGTATTTCCCATTTCCATGTTTCATTGGACAATGACCATTCATGAACTCATTTTGATTTGCATCATCTTTACACAGCAATGATTTTAAAGCTGGGAAAGGAGCGTATTTAATAAAAATAATCCCTTCCTTTTTTCCTTTTTTTAATGTGGAAACAGTTTCTCTTAATCTCATTTTGAAACAAACCACAGTTGTCACTATTATGCTTTAGACTAATTAGCTGTGTGTTTCTACATTGCTTCTAAAAGAACTAAAAGTTATCATAAATTTTCCCTTATGCTGAAATGAACTGTTTCCATATATGAGCTTATTCATGAGTTTAAGTCTTTGCTTCCTAGTCTGCAGTTCATTAGAGCTTTGAGGAAGGGATGGGTTGTTTTCTTCTTCCTAATATTTACTGTTTATTTATAGAAAAATGCAAAAAACTATTCCTTCTTAAAAGCTATTAATGTATTTGAAAAAGAAAAAAGAATTATATCTTTAATATATTAGCATATATTTCTTGATTTCTTTATGCTGGAAAAAGGATTTCTGTCGCACACGGTACATGGTGAATGATATATGCTAACTCTGTAGCAGACCTGCTTGCTAAAATGTTCTTTCAAGTTCTCCTCGGAGCAATGGCATGGATGGGAATATAATATGCTTATGTTTGTAGGGACCTGAAGCAGAATTATTGCAGAAACCCAGATGGCGATAGCCGCCCGTGGTGCTACACCACTGACCCCAGTGTGAGATGGGAGTACTGCAACCTGAAGAGGTGTAATGACCATGCACAAGTGACTTTACCAAAACCTCCCCAGACAACACTGGAACCAAATCCTGGTAAGAATACTTTCTGCTTCACCCAGAGATGCTCATAACCAGCAAGCTGTTTTTTAATGGAAACGTCATCAAGAATTTAATGAGGGTAAAATACAGGAAACTCTAGATAATTAAACAATTTAATATAATACTGTATCCACTCTCTTAATTTTCTGAACTTTCTTGTAGAATTTTGTAGCAGGGTTTCTGTATTTGATTTTAGATTAATAGAACATCTTTTATCTAGTACATCTGGCAATATTGGAAACACAAGAACACAGATGGTTAGTAGTCTCTAGACTACTGTGGGAGGGCTACTAGCAATGACAGCAAATATAGAGGTAATGGCATTTTGCTGGCAAGTGTTCCAAAAAAGTCTTTTCCTATGCCATGCATTCACATTTTCAGGGCTCCATTTCCCACCAGAGGACAGCTGGCTTTTTTAATTCAGTTCAGATGCAACTTAGTTATGCGGTAGATGGTTAGTGCTACAGCTTTCATTTTTTTGCTATGACATGTTCTTCTGGTTAAAAGGCTAATAATTTTAGCTGAACATGTATTAATGCTTTTTAGCTACTGTAAAATGTGGTAGTGGACAAATATCAGTGTCCACAAGGAAAAGACTTTATGAGTGCATGGTCTTTGTGGTCCTGGCTTCTGGAGTCACGAGGAGTCAACTGAATTAAAGATTCTTTGATTTATGACTTTCATGGTCATAAAGAAAATGTTTAAAATGCAAGGAAATTAAAATGTGATTAATTGTTAGCCATCATTGACACTATGTTGTCCTTCTTTCCTTGTATACATATTATGTAGGACATGTAAGTCCTAGTAGTATTTCCTCAAATTTATTTCTGCTTCACCACCACCAAGTATGGACATGGCCCAATAGCTCACAGCTAACAATCATTTCCTTTTCCTCTTTCTTCACAGATTGCATTAATGGTAATGGTAAAGACTATCGTGGCACAGTAGCAAAAACTGGAAGGGGCAGAACTTGTCAAGAGTGGAGTTCTCAGAGACCTCATAGCCATGACTATTTCACTCCCATGACTCATCCAGGAGCAGGCCTGGATAAAAATGTAAGAAGCTGTTCATTTAATACTTGCTGTCATTGAGCTTTGCATGTCTTCTTCATGGTCCATCAGCAAGTATTTCATGCCACGTCTTTGTAAATTATTTTCCTCAGTTCAATCCAAGAACCTGATCATGCTAAGTCTTGTTGACATGATCAGTCTGTACTTCTGTAGGACACACAGATGCCTATAAGCTCTGTTGAATGCTTCTGCAGCACAGCCAAGGGGCTTCAGATAGGCATTTGCTTCTCCTCACTGCTGAGGACTAAATGGAGTTGGTCTGTGGGCAGCATCTTTGCCTTCTCTGCCAGAAAGAGCACCTGGGTTCACAGGTTTCAGTAGTAACAGTGATGGGTGAGATGGTGAGGGATCCAATGTTCAGTACAAGTTCCTTGAGATATATAGCTGATGGATTGCAGCCCCCATCGTCTACTAATTCCGCCTCCAGCCCTCCAACTTCTGCCACAGCCCGTCATACAAGATATACATGCATCTGACCCATCCTATAAGTCATTCTCCATCTCTAACCTTCATCTCCCTAGTCCTAACGTATGTACTCATCACTAGTTCTCTAGGCTTGTAACATCCCGTATACAATACTTGCCCGGTTTGTGACAAGCTCTGTATGTGATATAGAGAGCTTGTTTGATGTTGCCAGCTTGAACTATTTTTTCTCCAAGTACATGATTTTAGAGCTTGCTTTAGCCAATCTGATGGCATCACATACCCTGTATTGAATTCCAGCTCAGACTGGGGAAACTCCCTCCGAAAAGCTGCCTGCATAACTTTTTGGTTCTTGCATTTGGCAGGGACTACTGGGGAAGAGAAGCAAATATTCTTGCCTTTTTCCTAAGATATGAGATATATTTCAGAGTAGGGAAGGCAACTAGAAAAATATCTGGTAGCATACAGTTGTGTGAGGTGTCTGTGCCAAGCAGACATCAGTCAGTAAGACCAGTAAGACCTAAAGAGTGATTCAGCTAACCAGGCACCCCACATCAGGGTGAACACTGCACCCCTGCCCCTGGGACTCTCAGGCATCACCAAGTTGTGCAAGAGCAGCTTACACAATACCCACTTGCCCCAGAGTCATGCAACCAGAGTGGGTGTGAAAAGACCTCAGGGCTGACCCTACTGCTCCTACTAACTGCAGTGGAAGCAGGAGTAGACAGTTTAGTGCTTTAGAAAATCCCATCCTAGGTCAATATCTCCTACTTTTTGAGAGCTCAGAGCTCCAAGCTTGCACTAGTGAAGCTTACTGGCTGAAGACAGTTGAAGAGGTTTCATTTTTATTATCTTCTTCTAAACTCACAGAGCAAATAGAAAAATGAAACCGATTTTTACAAAAGGAATTGGAAATCACTTATCAGTAAGGAAGTAAAAAAAATATTTCCCAAATTTAATTTGATTTTATTTTGAAACATGCATTGGTAGGCTTTTTTGTCCCCTGGTTAATAGCTTGTGTCTTTATTCTTTGTTACAGTATTGCAGAAATCCTGATGGAGATGTGAATGGACCTTGGTGCTACACAACAGACCCAAGAAAAGCCTGGGAGTACTGTGACATTCCCAAGTGCCGTAATTATTCGTTTAAAGACTAGTGTCTCCCTTTCCTGTAACCCTTTATGACAACTGGAGGACATTTAGTGATTAATCTAAAGACCGATCTAAGACAGTGCAATAGCTTTAGACTGGAAACTAAGGCTGTGGGGAAGTGATGCTCAAAACCTGTGTCTGAAGTCTTAAGAATGGTGCTTATTCCTTAGAAGCCCCAAACCCAGCACAAGATGTACCTGGAGCCCACTGAAGCTCACGGGGGTTTTGCCATGTGTTTCAAAATAAGGCTTTTCCTGAAGAAATTTTCACTGCTCCTTCCTGGTCACCTGGCATAACTGTGTGTGTGGCCAGGCTGAACAAAGGACACTGTTATGCCAGCAAAATTTTTCCACCCCTGCTCATGTGGCTCTGGTTCTGTCCTGGATGTAAACCAGGTTTTCCCTTCTCTGATATTGTACCATACCAGATGTCTGGAAAGTGTATCTGGCCCTAAATATTTAACTAAATGCCCTTGTCTTTGTTACTAGTAATCAAGCCATTCAGTAGTCCGAATGAGGTGGTGCAACAAAGTGTACAATGATAAAGCTTTACAACATTTTTGTTTCAAGTCCTTTCATGTCCATCAACAACAAAAGCTATGCCAGGAAGAGAGATAGTTCCCACTCAAAAGAAGGGTGACTTTCTTGCTGCTCTATCCTCTCAGCTGTGAGCAGCAGAAAATGTGCTCTGGTCAAAACCCCAAAATGGAGCAAACAAGAAAAAGAAAGACGTTCTATAACATGCACATCCTATAACTGTAAAAAACAACTACTGCATTGAAAGTGTTGGGCTGGGACTCTTAGGGCAAAAAATGGCATTTTCATATGGTTGCTGTATTCATTTTGAAAATCTAATTTCTTTTTAAAATTAGGGTTTTTTCATCAGTTGTTCAGCTAAAGAACAGAGAAAACATAGCTTTTGCCTTTAATTTCATTAGTTAGTTCCTTTTGCTGACAACAAATTCTAAATTCTGTGTTGATAAGAGTCAGTTTCCCATGGCTAAATAAGAACTATCCTTTTTTAAGAACTCAGAGACATCTGAAGTACCAAAAGGTCCTGAGATGAGAGTGGGCAAAATGTTGTTCCACAGACACAGTGATTGAATTTCACGTGCTGTACCACCAAGATTAGTTTGAAAACAGCTGCCAGTGCAGCTTTTGCATTGCTGACATCTGTAAGAGTACATTTAAAGAGGCTGGGAGAATTTATTTTTTCTTTCTCTCTGTTTCCTTCTCCTTCCCCTTCTATTTTTTTCTCTCTGACTGTAGATTATTCATTGTAATTTGCTGACCACTGAGAAGTGTATGCAAAAAAAAAATTGGCAGGAATTTTTAAGTGTTCCAGATGAAGGTAACCTAACAAAATATAGGTGGTACATGGTATATAATTGCCTGCAGAGGATCAAAAGCTGAAGTGACAAATCTGTCAGGTTCACCTTCTAGTTTTCTGCATGCATAATGAATGTATAGCAAATATGCTAAAGTTCCTTATAGTGATTTTTTCCTTATTCTGTAGCTCCTGCTCAGTATGAGTGTGGAAAATCCAAGTTCAGACCAAAGTTGTGTGCTCAAAGGATTGTTGCTGGGTGTATTTCGCATCCACACTCCTGGCCCTGGCAAATCAGTCTCCGGACAAGGTATGGCCATTCCGCGCTGCATTAGACTTTACATTCAAGGAAACTTTGCCTCTTCATAGGGTGTTATAGTATGTGGTTGCAGCATTCTGAAGTTTATTTTAATTTAAAAATAGCTCAAGGCGATATATTATGTGTGCTAATCTTAAAGAAGGTCATTTAGACAACCAGGAATACTCTGTTTTGTGATAAATATCTGTAGAATCAATACAACTGCTAATTCCAAAAACACTTTCACTAAAAGGCAGAATGGCTTTAAATCTGGCACTGTATCCTACAGTAGAATCAGCATTGTATGAGTAGAAGTGAAGTCTGAAGTACAGCTAGTACAGATCTTGATCAGTCCTTCCATGCAGGTATTTGATCCTACTGGCAAAGTTATTAGCAAAACTAGGAATCAAGGCCAGTTTCAGAGCTTTCTGACTGTGATCAGAGCTAGATAAAAGCCAGAATCTCTGAAATTATATACATCACTGCACATAAAGTTTTCCAATAATAGAAATACTGATTAAGAACAAAGATCTAGGTGTTTTCATACAAGGCCTCATAAAAATGTTCACACAACACTACCATCATTGTAAGAAATATTGTTCAAGGAAAGTAAAATGTTGATTATTAAAGAAAATGTGGAATAATGTCTTTAGTTTGTAAAGGCGTACATGTTAGAAAGTTTACCTGATGAACTGCAGTAGAATTAACTTCTCCACCTTAAACCAATGCTATTTTCATGCCTTTCTGCTCTATTACAGTTTTGGTCTGCATTTCTGTGGGGGAACTCTGATAGATCCTCAGTGGGTTCTTACTGCTGCTCACTGCTTAGAAAAGTAAGTATCTGTTATAGTCTGCACCAGCATTTTCTTACACTAGATATAAAATCAGAGAAGGAATAAAATGGAACAGTAACCAACCTGAGCTGTCTCTCGACTCAGCTTGCAAACAGTTAAGAATTGAGCCGAGTCTATTCATCATTCATTGAAACAGGGTTTTGACTGAAGAAACAAAGAGTGACAGTGATAACTTTTGCCAACTTGATTTCATGTGCCATAATAAGGGATTAACAAATAAAGTTTATGCTAAAGCTGGCTTTATTTTTCTGGCTTTGACAGAACAAGGTGCCCAATAACATCATAAGTGGTCTACATCCTGGGTGTGTGTTCGTCAGCTCACCATGTGCAATCATTTCCCATAGGTTCTCACGGCCATCTGCATATAAAGTATACCTTGGATTACACAGAGAAAGAGCATCAGAGCCATCAGTGCAAAAACGAGATGTTGAGAAATTGTTCAAGGAGCCACACAGGGTGGACATTGCTCTGCTAAAACTGAGCAGGTACCCGTTCACCTCAAGCCTTCCTTCCTTCTAATGGGACACATTGACTAAATAGTGGTTGATGGTGTCATGGAAATGTGTGTTTCTGCACACAGTGTGTTCCATAAGTGATTTAAGACCCTCTTTTTCTTTCGTTTCTGCTGAAGCTCCAGTGGAATCCAAGAGGATTCACCTGCAGGGCTTCAGAAAGGGAAAGGGCTGCCTTGGGAGGGAAGAAGGGCTAGGGACTGTGACCGAGGCTGGCAGTGCGGCTGGGTGCCACCTGTTGGGAGGTGAGGCAGTGGCAGCAGATTAGGAGGAGGTAATGCCTAGAGGATCTTTTAGTTTGTGTTTCTACATGCTTCTACCTTGATAAGGTAGTGAGGATTGAAAGCTGCAGTATTAGCATGATGCCACCCCGTACTGTTTCTGTGCTGTGGTGGGGAGATTTCTTCTTCCAGCAGGTCTGTCCAGTATGCAGAGAAACAGTATGCACGTTTGATGCAATACCCAGTATGGCCCTTCTTGCTTCTGTTTCCATTCATCTCAAACCCTTGCCTAGGCACTGTGCAATCAAAAGGAATATGTCCATAGAGCTGAAAACAGATGTGAACATATGGCGCTTGTGCTTTGATTTCTGTGGCTGCAATGTAGATCCAAAACAGATGCAGGGGCAACACAACTAATGTGGCTTCTTAATTGAGCCTAGCCTTAGCTGCACCCAAAGGCAAGTCAGACTGACTTGGGTTCTGCTGTGTGCTAAGTGTTCAGTTTGAAAGCGATTTATAAATAGCCAGACTGGATGCAGACAGAGCAAGCTAACACCTATGTGTTACAATGCCACTAACTCGTACCCCTAAGGAGTTTTGTAATCAGGTTTTTTTGGCTATGCATTAGCCCAAGTCAGAGCACTCTTTTGTATTTATGTTAGTAAATTTATTATCAAAAGCCTCTAACTGTTCTCTATTTCAGATCTTTTCCTTTTACATATCACATTCTGAGGGATTGGAGCCTAAAAAGCAGTTTTGCACATTAGAAAAAACCCTTTACCTAAAGGTCAGGATTTCAAAGAAAAAAGGCTGACTGTATATAAAATCTTTCTAGAAACTTGAAGGTGGTATCAGGGATAAATGTGCTAATGATTGTTCCTGTATGAGTCTCCTGTTTCTTTCTTTCAGCCCAGCAATCATCAATAATCATGTAATCCCAGTTTGTTTGCCAAAAGAAAATTCTGTGTTAGGAGGAAGAGAGGAGTGCTATGTGACAGGCTGGGGGGATACAAAAGGTAAGACCTCATTAGCAAATTTGAAAGCTCTGTGTTTTGAGATTGGTATATACCTGTGCCCAAATTGTATTCTCTTTGTGCCAAAACCACCCCACACAATCTTGCATACATACCTATTCATCAAAATTCATCAGGCACTGCCATTCTTTTCACTGTCTCCCTGTGATTTAGATTCTCCTGTATCACTCAGAGTCATGTAAACTGAAAGACCCTAAACCAATACTAAAAGAGGAGAATCAGACCTAAGGAGCTGCTAACTCTTATCTCTCAGTCCACTGTGCTTTTCCCCAAACTGGGCTTCTATGCAGTCAGAAGGAAAGTTTTTCTATATTTAGGCTATTGCTTAATCACTTGAAAGTGAGTTTGTTCATTCTCCTGAATGATTTTTTCTCCCAACCAGCCTGATTCAGAAGGTCTCACACAAATATAAACATAACTAATTTTCAAAACCTTCCACTCTGTCTTGGTTGAGAAGGGCATCAGTACCTTCTCTCCCTCTTTGTTTCTGCCCATCATGCCATTTTCAACTGTTTACTTCCTACCTCCTTTCTTCCACAGAGAAGAAAACTCAGATACAGAGAAATAAAATGGCTTGGGAACGACTCCCACAAATATCAGTGGGTACTGGATCTATGGATGTACTGTGGGAGTAGGAAGGTCAACCAAGTACAGTGTGGGTTTTGATGGGTGGTAGCGGGTGATAAGTACCATGACACTGATAATGCTTACTAATTTTGTTCTCACTTCATATTATGCATGGAAAGTACATGCACAGTATATAAACACTATGTTTATTTTACTGCTTATCCATACCTTGATATTTGTTTTGTGAAGATGTTAATTTACCTTTGTCATATATTTTGTTTTGATTTTGTTTTTATTTGCAAAGGAACTGGTGGTGATGGCTACTTAAAGGAAACTGGTTTCCCTGTAATTGAGAATAAAATATGCAACCGCCCTGAATTTTTGAACGGTAGAGTCAGAAAACACGAGCTCTGTGCTGGGAATATTCATGGTGGCACGGATAGCTGCCAGGTAAGGAAATCTGTGAACATCAGAGCTCATTGTAAGCACATTCAGATCAAATAGTGTTTTGCTTTCTGGGCTTTAGAGGCTCAGAATTAGCCTTGGGATGTTGCCACACCACATGGCATATGAGCTGAAAAATGCACATAGATTCCGCTCTTCGCTTGCTCCCTTGTCTGCTGCCAAGAAGTGGGGCAGGTAATTTTCCAGATAAACCTCAACTACAAAGCACATGGTAATACACAGCTGCCCAAGCCAGGTGTATGGAAGCCAACTTAGAATGACTAATGGTCTGATTTTTTTTTTCCCCAGACCACTTTTCTTGCCTTGGCTAGACTAGCTCCAATGTCCAAGCTAGATTAGTTAACAACCTGAGACATCTCAGTTAGCAGTCAAGGAACAATGCAGTGGAGTCTGCCATGCAGGCAAACCAAGGGCCAAAGGAACTACTAATTTCCAAGTGTCAGTGCCAGTGCCAGTGAAAATCACACTGGGTGAGGCAAAATGCATGCTGGACTTCTCTTTTGCTAAAAAGGAAGGATATGGTTGGCAATATCTCATCTCACAAGGGTGGTATGAAGGCTTTCTCCAGAAGTCTAGTTTTTGAAATTGAGTTCTTCAGTTTCTTTAAATACATGAAAGGGCTCAGAAAAGCTTAACATACTGAATCAAGATGGAAGCTTTCCTCCCTGAAAAGCTAGAGATTACTCTTTAAAGAAGTGTGAAAACAGCAGACCGCCTGCCTCAGCTAGCAGGTCAACACCACTGCCAACACAGCACAGATAGCCTATGCACAAGCACTGTGATGGGCAGGCAGGCCCATGGGCATGCACACGAGGGGTGTGCACTCATGTCTTAAGACACATGGCTTGAATGCATACATTCAGTTGGTCTTAGATCATCTAGTAACAACAGGAAGCTGTAAAGACCTCAGAGAAGAGACTGAGGGAGGAAGCACAGTTTAAGTTACTAAGGGCAATCAGATTCCTTCTCACCAAATCCCCTTACTTCAAAAATAAATGTAATACTTGGATGATGGGAAGAGATGACTTTACAACAGTGTTCACAAGATGCATGGAGAACTCTTCTCTGGCTAGAGCTCCAGTGTTTTCTTATAACTTTTGTGCTCCTCACATGAGAGGTACTTCTATTTCTGTGCCTCCTGTGAGAAATCCACTCTTGCACATGGGGCTGTCCATGAAGGAATCAACCTGTTCTTTCTCTGTTTAGGGGGACAGTGGAGGACCTCTAGTCTGCCTGGACCAAGATAAATTTGTCCAGCATGGAGTCACCTCTTGGGGTCTTGGCTGTGCCCAGCCCATGAAACCTGGTGTTTACGTTCGAGTTTCCAGTTATATTCCTTGGATTAAGAGTATAATGGAAAACAACTGATCTTGGGAATGGACTGCCCTCTCCTGGAAAGCAGTATGCACATTAGAAATACAAGATTCCAAGTGCAATATTAAAGCTACAATCATTCACAAGAAAGTAAAATAAATATGATCATCCATTTTAAATTGCTATAATTTAACAGTTATTGCCAGGAAAACCAACTGATGGTGTGTTACCCTCTTTCTGTATGTTCTATGGTTTGCTATGTTTGACAATAGACTTACTGACCTCTGAAATACATGTCAAAAATCCCAACCTCAACTGTAACTGGACATCTACATTTCAATCTTATATTAGACTCTACAATGACTTTTTCTTCTAAGATTGACTTTCCCAAGATGTCTTGCTTCTAACAAATGAAGAAAGGAGAATACTTCTCATTTTCTATGACTTGTCTGAGCCTCTTAGCAAATTAATGATACAAACCAAAGAATAATCTCACTGTATATGTCTTATAAGCATGTGAAGTTTTATTAGATATGTCCATTAGCATTAAATACCTGGGTTGAAAAAAAAAAAGCAAACATATTTGGTTTGTATTTTCATATTTTTTATTGACATGGAAACCTGTGTGTCAGCAAAAGTACAAATATTGCTTCAGAGATGTAAAACAGTGAATAAAAAATAGCCTCACCCTAAAGTTAGTCAATAGTGAAGACAGAGAAATAACTGTCAATCATTACAGCAAGTAATAACAATGTGTTTAATGTATTATAAAATTCTGTTGTCCATAGTACCCATCCTGTTTCACTATATAACTTTATCTCACTATATAATAATTACAAGTACATTTTTCTTCTCTAAAAGAAAATTATGTACACATGTCTGTGGTTATAGGAAGTGAAAGCTTAGACATTTAGAGATGCTTTCCAGGGAAAGCTTGGCTCATACTTGCCAAAGTGAAACACTTGCTAACTATGAACCCCTGCTCTCATACTGCATCCCTTGCATATCAGCCAGGGAGCACCCCAAAGGCACCTGGGGACCCCTGGCTCTGCATGGACTCCTTCCTGCATCTCCAGGGTGTGCTGAATGTACCCCAAGTAACACAGCTACTTCCTGGGCTGGGATTTGTCTTGCCCACTTTCTGCAGTGCAGAGGTTGACTCCCAGGCATGCCAAGCTGCATGTAATTTAATTTAAATTATCTTTTTATTTTTTGTATGCACATATATACAAAAGGAATGTGATGCATCCTAGGAGTTCTTTTTTTTTTTTCTCCCATAGGCTGTTGTGCTGGGTTTGGCTGGGATAGAGTTCATTTTCTTCATAGAGCTACTCTGAGGCTATGGTTTGGATTTGTGCTGAAAACAGTGTTGATAATACAGGGATGTTTTCGTTATTGCTGAGCCGTGCTTACACAGAGCCAAGGCCTTTTCTGCTTCTCACCCCACCACACCAGTGAGTTGCCTGGGGTGCATAAGAAGTTGGGAGGGGACACAGCTGGGACAGCTGACCCCAACTGATCAAAGGGATATTCCATACCATATGACGTCATGCTCAGCATACGAAATTGGAGGAAGAAGAAGGAAGGGGGAATGTTTGGAGAGTATGTGTTCACCTTCCCAAGTAACCATTACACATGATGGAGCCCTGCTTCCCTGGAAATGGCTGAACACCTGCCTGCCGATGGGAAGTAATGAATGAATTCCTTGTTTTGCTTTGCTTGTGTGCGCGGCTTTTGCTTTACCTATTAAACTGTCTTTATCTCAACCCACGAGTTTTCTCACTTTTACCTTTCTGATTCTCTCCCCCATCCCACTGTGGGGGAGTGAGCGAGTGGCTGGGTGGTGCTTAGTTGCTGGCTGGTGTTAAACCACTACAGTCCTTTTTGGCACCCAACATCGGAATCAAAGGGTTTGAGATAACCACAGATTTGATTGGAATGTGCTAAATCAAATTTATAGCTGCTATTGCTGTTTACCTATTAATCGGCAAGCTTCTGTGCCTGCCATGGGGCTTGCTTGCCTTACTGTATATGAGAGTCTAGTGCTCGTTAGTGGCTGCTTTTTGCTTTCGCTGCTTGCTGTACTGCTGTACTGCTGATCTTCTCACTCTGCTGTGCCTGGGAACATTTTGATAACAACAACGGCCATGCGCCTGGCCTGGCAGATGGCCAGGGCATCACTGCTGTTTCTGTGCTGCTGTACTGGACAGGCTGGAACTCCAGTGTGAACTCGAGTGGAAGGGACTGTGACCTGTGGGTGAGTCCACATGGGAGCCGGACACCCCAAAGCGCCTGTGGCTGTAGATAAGGCCATGCCAGAACAGGTACATCTCGAAGCATCTGTGCCCATGGTTATGTCTGTGCTGCAGCAGGTATACCTCTGAAGGGACTGTGGCCCAAAGATAAGTCCAGAGTGGAGAAGGTATACCATGAAGTATCAGTGGCTGTGCATGAGGTCATGCTGGAGCACCTCAAAGCATGTAGCCACGGATAAGCCCACAACAGAGCAGGTACGCCCCTGGAGGGACTGCAGTCATGGGTGAGGCCATGTGGAGCAGGTACCTCTCTGAAGGCCCTGTGGCCTATGGAGAAGGCCACGCTGGAGCAGGTGCACCTCAAAGTGACTGCGGCTGTGGATAAGTCTATGCCACAGCAGGTAGACCCCTGGAGAGACTGTGGCTCATGGACAAGGCTCAACTTGGAGCAGGTACTCCTCTAAGGGACTGCAGACTGTGGTTAAGTCCAAGCCGGAGCAAGGGGAGGAGTTAATTGCAATATTAAACCTGATGGTCTGGTCCAAAGGGACCAGGGGTGGAGACTGTAATGGAAATACCTTTGAATTACTGTAACCCATGATTTGAGTTGCATGTTACCGGAATTACTGTAACAGGGACCACCTGAACCAATGGAGGAGAAGCCTTACAAGAAGCAGTGCAAGTGCAGCAGTGACCCAACCTCAGCTGGCTTTGTTGCCCAGTAACTCCATGCAACACACCACCTCTCCTGTCCTGAGTGACCACCATAACAGATGGAGCCCAAAGTCATGGACCAAACGAACTCAGTGGACGTTGTGAGGACATTTTACAGACATTTCACAGGGATGGTCCATAGACTAAGGGAATGATATCTGTGTATTATATCAAAGGATGGGGAGGGTGGTGGTGATTAATGAGAACGTATTGGATAGTGTGGGACCTGAGCATGACATAAATGGTATGGAATGAAGGGTGGAGAATATGCTGGGTTTGGCTGGGATAGAGTTCATTTTCTTCATAGTAGCTGGAATGGGGTTATGGTTTGGATTTGTGCTAAAAACAGTGTTGATAATACAGGGACGTTTTTGTTATTGCTGAGCAGTTATTACACAGGGTCAAGGCCTTTTCTGCTTCTCACCCCACCCCACCAGTGAGTCAGCTAGGGGTGCACAAGAAGCTGGGAGGGAACACAGCTGGGACAGCTGACCCCAACTTACCAAAGGGATATTCCACAACATATGACGTCATGCTCAGCATACAAATCTGGGGGAAGAAGGAGGAAGGGGGAACGTTTGGAGAGATGGCATTTGTCTTCCCAAATAACCGTTACACGTGATGGAGCCCTACTTTCCTGGACATGGCTGAACACCTGCCTGCTGATGGGAAGTATTGAATTAATTCTTTGTTTTGCTTTGCTTGTGTGCGTGTTTTTTGCTTTACATATTACATTGTCTTTATCTCAGCCCATGAGTTTTCTTTACTTTTACTCCTCCAATTCTCTCCCCCATCCCACTGGGAGGGAGTTAGGAAGTGGCTGTGTGGTGTTTAGTTGCCAGCTGGGGTTAAACCACAACAGCTCTAAAGGGAGCTAAGAGCTATAAGACAGAGTTAGGTGGCAGAGTGATTTTTTGCAGCTTCTACAGCTGGAGTCTGATTCTGGGAGAAGCAATGATCTCAGGGCATTGCCTTCCTGAACAGGAACAGCTCTGATAAAACATTCCCCGCCCACCTCTGTAGTTAGGAGGGATTCACTGGGCACAAACACCCTCCTGCATATTTTCTGTATCCATTCATTTGGACCATGAAGTCAGCCAAGAAATATGCACTGTACTACCCCAACAACAGAAATTCTGTGTTGCAGCTTGGTCTTTGATTTGTAAAGCTCTTCAAATGTGAACTCTTGCAGGCATGGTTAATACCTGGCTTGTAGGTAGACAAACTCACTTCTCTTTTCCTTGCCAAACCCACCAGAAATGCCTGGACACGCCTGAGCGGCTATGGAAGTCCCACCTCATAACCTCTTAAAGTGTGTAATTTGTGATCTTTTCCTGCTGCAATAGTGTCAATGGCAATAAAAATTGCCACTTATTGCTAACCACTTGCACAGACTAGATGACATAACGAGGCAAATTTGGTGGCAGCAGCACATTTGGACCAAATACCTCATTCACTCATTCGTTGGTCTGGGGAATCTCTTTGCAGGCAGGAAGAGCACAGCTCTGGGTTTCTGAGGTCATGTTGAATGTGTGTCTTTGGCAGTGGTAAAGTGATCCTTTGTGTGCTATGCACATCACACCTCTCCCTAAGCCTCTGAAGTATAACACATACAAGGCAAGTACAGCTGGCAGTGTTTGACCCCTCCTGAAGAGGTGCCTCTCACTGAGGTGGGTCACAACAGCCTTCTTAGTGTCAACCCATGCAGTTTAGGAGAACACTGCTTTGCTGCCTGAGAAGTTTGTAGGACTTTCCCATAAGGCTCAATGCATTAAGTGGTTTGAGACACATATCATTTGTCATAACTCTTTTTAAACAAGCAGCCTGTCCAATGGTCTGCACAACCTCGGCTGGTTTCCCCCTGGGTCCTCCCTTGTTGAAGTTCTCCCTCTGCTTCCACCACCTCATCTGTCCTCTTTCACCCACAGCATTGTAACCCCACCATCACCAAAACGCTGGTTGTACAACAGGTACTACCCACTTCACAGCCTTCGGGAGGCAACCTAAAGTCTCACAGAGATGGGAAGATTTTTCTCTCTTACAAATTCCCCCTGTTAGGGGTAAGAGCACAGGAGCCATTACCAAATACAAACTCTACCTGAAGTTGTTAAGTACTATCATATTACAAGTCAGAACACATACACAGGCTTTTTCCTGCTATTCTTTACATATGAATTTTTAGAAAATAAATACATCCAAACTTCTGACACTGCTCCTAGCCATTTTACATACTAAAATATTTCACTTATATTGTCCTCTGAGCAACATATGGTGCTATGCAAAACAAAGAACAGCCTGAAAGGCCAGAAACAAATCTTTGTGTCTCACACTTCTCAATACATTTTAGTTGTCCACAAACAGCAGCAGCTGGCAAATAATATTGACATTTCTTTGGCAAGCTGTAGCTTTAAACGATCTCTGCAGTCCTTCTCAGACTGTTGTAGTGTTTAAGAAACCAATTAAAAAATTTAAAATTCATAAAGAAGAAATTTTAAAAGGAAGAGGGAGGCTCAGCTCATACAGCATTGCATCTGATTGCCTCACCCTGTCTCTCTGAGGGCCGTGCCTGCTGTACAGTCTGGCCGGGTGTGAGGAAGGTAGGGCTGAACTCTGCAGCCAGGCGCCTGCACTCCCACCCTGCACTGAGACACTGCACCCGGCCGGTGCAAGCCCACAGCTTCCAGTTCAGGGCTGGTCTCTGCCAGCCAGCCCCAGGGTATTTACAGCTACCTGCAGAAGACCATGTTGGTGTAGGAGTTTTCTCCCTGCAGCAGTAGTTCCAGTTTTGGGTTGTCTTCTAGGTAACATCAATTAGCCAGATACGTTATGAGATATCCATTTAGTTTCATATCTTTCAATCACTACTGACTTTTGCTAAGCACCCCATTGACCTTTAACTATGCCTCAGAGGAAGTTAGAAACAGCCTTGAAAGACAGCCCTTTATCGCTAACAGCTCAAAGTATGCAATTAGACTGAGATTACTAGTAAAGAACCTATTTTCCTCCAGCAGGGTTGGTGGTATGGGCAGTTGCTGGGAAAAGGCAGGGAGAGTCAGGAACTGTATACTCCTCACCATAGGAAATCCCCTTGTGCAGGCACCTGTCTATGTGTGCTCTTAAAATGTTTAGACTAGAGCAGTAGTGATTCAGCTGCACTGACTGTGATGTTAGCATTACTTGTTTGTGGTATGAACCATCAAAACTAAGTCCTATATTTGCTTATGCCAAATATGTTATGTTCTGAGCTTACAAGGCCCTTTACAAGAGCTCAGTGGTTTGCTTTTTCTTGCTTAATTCTCTGTTGGCAACAGGATACTTTTTGATCACCACATTCTCTCAAGTCCTTCACTGTAAGGAGTGTATTGCTTGCCTGTCAGTGGCCAGGACCCACTGCTTGATGAAGAAGGTCATACAGCTGAAAGGGAAGGCAGGGTGTCCCTGCTGTCTGCTTGCAGAGCCACAGATTCAAACACTTCTTCTACAGGTCGGCTTGAAACAACCAGGATCGGTTAACACCTCCTTCCATAACCAAAGCTCTTGTCTCAATCCTGCTCATTTTCCCAAGACAGCTTAACATGCCTGTCAACAACCCAAGTAACCTATCCCCAAGACAGAAAGCTGATGAATAATAATGGACAGAAGACAGAAATTGCAGGTCACCTTGGTAGTGGTCAGGGTGAGGGAATTTGGTTTGTAGGGATGGGCTGAAAGCATCTTTTAGAAGGCAAAAAATCAGCATGCTCTTGAAAGAGAGGATTGGAAAAGTACCCAACAGGGGAGGGCAGGCAGAAGCCCTTCTCTTGGAGATACAGGAGTCTCTGGCCAGGGGGCAAGGACAATGGGGTGACACATAAACCCCAGCTGGGTCTGGGGCGAGGCACCAATAGGCAGCAGGATGATGTGACCTGCAGAGCTAACGCCCTGCGTAGGATGTGACACCTACATAAAGCCCTGGGAAGGAGAGGAGGAGGACTGCTGTCACATTTAAGAAAGCCCTTGAACAGGGAGGGAAGCAGGGCTTTTGTGGCAGAGGCTCACTGGGGGAGAGGACCAGACCAGGGCGAGAGCCTCCTGATGCACGCCTCTGATTCCCATCCCTCCCAACTAGAGAAAGGGCCACCTTGATCAGCACATTCCTTCCTGAGCCATCAGATCTTCTATTTGTCCAGATTCTCCAGGGGCAAAGGAGAACAGGTTGAAATACTCATCCTCTCCTCCTCAAAGTCATCCAAATCTTAAACAAGCAGTACCGTTTCAAACGCTCCTCACCCAAATGTATATGCTAACAATAGAAATAAACAAATGGCTCAAATATATAAAGAAATAAATAAGAGCTCACTGAGCTGGATAGTTTGACTTTTTAAAGCTGTTCTGTTCTCTACCAAGAACCACAGAGTGCTCCCTTCCTGCAAACAGCATACTCAGAAAAAAATGAATTTATTCAATATTTGTAGAACATTACACTGCTTGTTTTAAACGTCCTTATGCTTAGAAGAAGAACATGAAGTTTAATCCATACTCTGCAGCAAATTTTGAAGCGGTGGCAGGTGGAGAACAAATTCCCAGTATGGGATCAAGGTTCTTTTCTCAGTGCTGTCCTTCAAAGGTCAAATATAGGAGTTGGTGTCCTGGCGTTTCCGTTTCTTGCCACATTTACCAAAATGACTGCAGAAACAGAAGGGGAGAGGGGTATAAGGGTGACAGAAACAGGAAAAGATGTAGTCCAAGTTGTAGTCCAAGCTGCAGTACTGAAACATTTACTTTCTGCACAGAAAGTTTCCTCTTTCTTTAGTTTTAACACTGAAGCCGGCAAAAGTTGTTGATGTAATATCCAAAGCCACTGCTTGAAACATTAATGTATAGCGCTAGCTCCTCAAGAAATTTAGCTGAGATGTAAATGTTCCCTGCGTGCCTGCAGTGCAGTGAGGAGTCTGGCTTGCCATGTGCCAGGAGTGGGAAAGCTGTGCCTACAATTCTTCAGCTATAAATTCATCTTGTAAGTGACTTTTCATTGACTTAACAAATTGTGGAAATGCTCCCATGATCAAGGACCCTTCTTCACAGGATGCTTTGATTGAGGTAATAGCTGGTTTTCTTGAGCAGAGAGTTGCAGGCTATACTTTGCAGTATCTCTCTTGCACACTATTACTTTCTGCTTCCAGAGGTGAACAAGACAACTTTGTGTCTCTATGAGAAAAATACAGATTCTATCCCCATTCTTTTTTTTTTTAACAACGAGCCTTAGTGGTACTGAAAAGCTCATGTTTCTGTTGAGGAAAATACCACCCACTCATAACATCAACCAGACGAGGGAATTACTTTGACACTTGTAAAACATCACTAATTTATGACTGCTGATAAGGTTGGAGGACAACACCCTCAGGAAACCTCACCCAAGTAAGAGTAAGAAAATACATATCATACCTTGAAAGGTGCTCCACATCCTCCACTGTCTCTGGTAATGAGATACCTTTTGTCTCTGGTAAAAGCAATACTAAGAAGCCACAGACAGCTGCAAGAATACCTACAATGGACATTGAAGAAATACTTTTCTTATTTTCAGGTTTTATCCACTGAGGAAAATCTATTCAGATTAAGGTTGAAGTGATATTTTTAAAGTGCAACAGCTATTTCTGATTACCCTACTCTTATCAAACAACTTTATGATACATTAATGTAACATATTGCAAAACAACTTGAGGGCCAGGGCTAGAGGTTCATTTGTAGCCTGAATTGCCCCAAAAGGGAGATTTTAGAAGTCAAAAACGAGATATAAGTGCACATGGGCAAGTGCATACAAACTGCACTGGAACCAGAATGGTATTTCTCACATGAGACAAATCTGCCTTTGTTCAAGGGGCTCTGTCATGTAGATGCAACTGTGTTTCTTGAGACCATTGATATTTTCCTGAAATGCTCTCTTCATGTATCCATGGCCAAAGTAGATTATGTGATTCAGAATAAAAATTCATCCTTGGGAAAAAGCATTCAGATGCAGAGCCAATCTAAAATAGTTCATCTGGAATGGATATTTTGGAATAATTTCCTGCATAGATATAATTTAAATAATGTAATAAGTCAAAAATAGAAGGGCTGAAGCAAAAAGTAAAATGTTCCCTGACTGTTGCACAGCCCTTTGTGATCCTCTTTGATTTTGTAGCTCTTTACGCAAGACAGAGGGAATTCATATGTCCTTCAGCAGCAGCAGAATTTTAGAATTAGATAATGTGGAGGCCTATTCTTGGAATAATGCGTCTATTCTTGGAATAACGGTAATCTTTTAAACTGCTTTTTGTCTTTCCATTTTTGTTTTCAGCTATAGTTGTCATTAGTACCAATTTCCTTTCTTTTGCTTTTTTCCCAGTCACCTGTATCTCCCGGAAGTCTGGTTTAGCCACAGACTCCCGTTCTCTTGTTAGAAATAACTAGGGGGTTTTCCACAGAATTACTCCACAGGGCTCATTTTTTTCCAAAATGCAACTGAGGAAAAGAGTTTGACAGGAATACAAAGTTATGGTTAATACAATATCCATAGTCATAACTGTATATACCAAAAAACCCAAACCAAGTATTTTTTAAAGGACATTAACCTCTACTCCTGGGAGACTAAGCTTACTTCTCTGCAATTATAGAACTTAGCTGTAAGGTTTCTCAGTCTTCAAGCACTTCATATAGTTTCTTTTATGCTCCTTCAGCCAAGTTACTCAAGCAGACCTGAGCTCTTCCATAGCATGCCATGAAATCACCCACATTTCACCCATTTGCCTTTCAGACTCTTGCTCTAGGCATGAAGGTTGAGAGGGGCTGGTCTGAGGGGGAGATGAGGCCACACACTACACTTTTGCCCCAAAAGAAAAGCTCTGTTAGGAGGAAGATATTTAAACCAAAAGTACATTTTAAATCAAATCTTACTGAAAATAATTAGAGGTAGCTCCAACCAAATGGCTGCTAATCGGAAAAGCAGGAATGGGGCTATGATCCCACCCAGGTCACACAAACTCGAGCACAGGGAAACACCAAAGTTTCTGCAAAAGAAAAATAGTGCCAGATATTTGACACGTGCTACCAAAGAGATGCACCAGCAGTTTAAGGAGCAGAATGTAGACTTAGCTCCAAAGTTATCTCGTCAGTATATGATGTGACATTGGGCAGTGGCTATTCAGTTAGGAAACTCTGGAGAAAACCAAGTTTTACTAAACAGCAGTGAAATAGGGAATTGGGAAAAGCAGAGGGAAAAGCTGAAAGATTCCTGGGAGCTTCTGACATACCTCAGCGTCGTAGGGTACAATTCAATGTTCACAAGATAGACAATTTCAAAAGCCATTGTGATGGCCAGTCTTCCCAGTGTGGCAACCGTTGTTTTGAGCCATGGGATATCTGTTTATTCAAAAAGAAACCCATGTGAAGTCTGCTTTGCTGCACCAGCGGAGCATTTCTGAGAACCCCAGGCCCTGTCAGCAGAAGCTATATCACAGAAACACTGGATCAGTGCAAATCAGACTGAAAGGCCACTGTTGTAGATATCAATCTATACTGGCATTTATTGCTTTCCAGAATCATGTGAGGCTGCTTTGGAGAATCAGAAATCACTTCCAGTCAGTTGATTCAAGATGCTGGTGGGGCATAACAGCATGGGTTGGAAAATGAATGTTATAAGCTTCCATGACCATGTCCAAATTGTGCTCTGGAAAGAAGCATTTATTTATATAGAGATGTTATGCTGTAAGAAACACTGCTGAGTCACCTTCCAAAGCCTTTTGACCACAAAGAAGCTATCTCTAAAGGTGCATAGAATCATAGAATAATTTAGGTTGGAAAAGACCTTTAAGATCATTGAGTCCAATCACAAACCTAACACTGCCAAGTCCACCACTAAACCATGTCCCTAAGTGCCACATCTTCATGTCTTTTAAATACCTCCAGGGATGCTACAGTAAAATAATTCTCCCTAGAGCAGGCCAACTACACTTCGTAATTTGTCTAGCCATTGCACATTAGACACGCTCCTAATAATGCCGCTCCTGGCCATCCTTCCTCTTTCCTTCCCTGGTGCTTGTCTTTGTACCTGGCATAACTGGCCCAGGGGCCTTACACTGCTCCAGTGGCTCTGCCCAGCTCACCTGGCTCTGCTCAAGCCCTGGCACCCAGCCACTGCCCTGTATACATCAGCAGGAAGCCCTTATACATCAGCAGGGGGTGTGATGGTCACATCTGCATCATGTGCAACCCCTCAGCAGTCTGACTGCCCACTCTGGAGAGCTGGTGGCCTCTGGAGGAGTGTCACAAGAAACTCAATAAGCACTTCTGCAATGCTCTTGGGAGAGGACGGTTGCCTGTATGGTCTAACCATGACCGGGCAGACGGGGAGGCAAGTGAAACAGCAAACCTGAACTTGGCATGAAGGGGAGCTCTGCCACTGGAGAGGGCTTTGGCAGTGATTGTGTTTTCTCAAAACTTCAACAGGAAGAGCAAGAAAATATTTCAGTTTGCTCTGAACCAAAAAATTAGATATTTGGGTTTATTTCCCCTCCAAAACAACCAAACAAACTTCCATCAAATTTCATCCCATGATGCAAGACACTGTTTTTGCCCTGAAAAGTTCTGTTTGCAAACACCTGAAAGAAAAGCAAGAAGAACAAACAAATCCATGTTGTGTCCCTGGCATCCCTTCAGTCCATCAGAACCCTGAGGTAAGGATGACATCCATGTGCCTCCTCCCTCTGCCAGGGGCCTCAAACTGTGTGAGCACCCCAGCATGATGGAGTTCTTGCAATCTGCCACTGCAGCTTTTCACATTTGTATAAACAGATCTTTCTCGAAAGCACGACTTGGACCTCAGGTGTCCCATCGACAAGTATCTAATACCCAAGCTGTCCTCTTCTCACCTGGGCAGGGTCCCCTCAGCATTTCACCACTACTGAGAGCAGGCTGGTGGCAGCATCCTGCTGGCCCCCCAGGCCACTCCTTTCTCCCCTTGCTCAAGCCATACCAGGCCCATACGATGCTCCTACTCTAACCCCAGACCTGCTGCACTGTGCTCATTATATGGTGTAGTCCAAAATATATGAAGGTGCTAGAGGCAGGTGTCCTGCAGGAGTAATTCCCCAGTGCTGCTCTTTGTTTCCTCCTCCTGCAACAGCCCTAGCTCCAGGAGATCAACTGTCCCCCAGTCCCTGCTGTCCCAGCAGGTCCTTTGTACTTTTTTAATGGGTGGGGAACAATGCTGGCAAAGTCAGCAGATGATATGGTGACCAGGCCCTCTGTGCCTGAATTGCCGTGCCCTGCATCAGGGGAGCTGCCACAGGAGCACGGGGTGACCGGCATCTGCTCGACATACGGCGGCTCTTCTGAGAGGCACACAGCAGTGAGGACATGGGGAAAATCCACCAGGACAGCAGAGTCATGGGCTTCAGTGGTCAAACCAGTGAACACAAACAAGTGATGACAATATGACATCCCAGGGCATGGTCACACAGCCATCAGTGCTGGCACCAGGAACAGACCATTGATCTCCCCTCTCCATTTCCCTCTCCCATCATTTCTGTTTCTATTAAAGCAGTGAAGCTCCTCAAGCATACGGTATTAATTTTAAGTACTTTTGGAGGAATCCCTTTAAAGGGAGCTTAACTGAGATGGAGGTGAACCAATACACCTCTTTGAAGGATTTCATTTTGCACTCACCACAAACCTGACTGTTTTCATCAGCACGTCATACTCTTGAAGTGGCTTCTCATGGCTTTTCTCTAGGAAGACGATTGCCCCACAATATAACTTCAGGAACTAAAACCTTTAAGGCTGGCCAGGACTGTCCCTTACTTTGACAGGAACATCCCCGGGGAGGAATAAACCTCTCTAATGCCTATTCAGCTGCTGGTCCCCAGCTACACTAAGGCAAAGAATGCCGATGTGGCAACATTTGCTTCAGCACACCTCCAAAAGCTTCCCCAGGGATAAAAAAAAATACACAGGAGGGAACACAATTTAAAGGAAATACAAAAGTGGTGGAAAGCCTGTGTGCAATATCAGACCATTTAGTTGTCCTTGAAACAAGATAAGAATGACTTAATCAAAAGCTATACCTTTCCTCCAACCCCTTAACATTGTCCAAACCCCTGGGAGGGTGAGGGCAGGGCAACAATTTCCATGTTGTCTGACACTGCCCCTACATCATGTTGTGGTTTGCATGGCTTTATTTGCAAATGAGAAGACCACCAAGCTGCCTCAGCTACATCACTGATTTCTTACATAATTAAGTGTCTTCCAAGTCAGGGAGTATATTTTATCTTTATGTTTGCATACTCTTCCCTTGCATTTGCCTTCGAAAACAGTACAGGGTCTTTATACCCATTTTTCCTAAGACTACACCCAGCTGTTGCTCACCACCCATCAAAGATATGACCATTATATGTCCCAGAGGAATCTGTAAGCAAACAGGGTATGCTGTTCCATGACTGCGGTGCTGCTTGCATCACCAGACACTTTTTCCTTTTATCTACGGTTTTGTGTGGCCTGCTGTCCTTGCTTAAGAGGTGTCAGAGAGACATCATTGACCTAAAGAGCCTGACTTTGGGAAGGGAATTACCTTCTGGCAAGAAGGCAGTAGTAAGGCATGCAATTCCTGCCACAATGTTGCTTATTCCAAAGGGAAGGCGCCGGCCAATGCGATCAATTGTCACTAAAATTAGAAGAGCAGCAGGCAGCTCCACAGCTCCTGAGATGAAGAAGGCTAGGTAGAGATTTCCTCCAACAATTCCTAGGCGCATGACAAGCCCTTGGTAGGTCAGGGCACTTGTGAACCTAAACAGCAAAGGGAAAAAAATGTTGAGAGGCAAACAAATGACTACAAGCAGCTGGAAAGACCCCAAAAGTCACAAGGGATTTTTTTCTCCAAAACCCCCCACCCTGGTAAGAAGCTGGACTGATATGGGCACTCACCAGGCATACATCAGGATGAGTGTGTTCCTCCTCATCTGGGGAGTCCTCACCAGGTCGAGAAAGGAGGGATTGCTGACCTCCTCATTGCTAATAGTGATCTGAGGAGAAAAGTAAGCAGTAGAGTCAGCTGTTGGGGGTCAGACAGGCACTGGGGCAGAGCTTCTATGTAAACATGGTGCTCAGCAATATTACAGTCCAGTGAGCAAAAGTGCTGATGAGCCAGCTTGCCGCTTTTAGCACTCCAGAGTGGTGGTGCACAGATATAGGAAATAGCTTACAACTGGACACAGCTGTGGGCTTTCCTTAATGATGATCATGCAAAAATCAGAAAAAAAATCCCCAATCTTGACTTGAGAGTGGAAAAATTATTTCCTTGTTGTACGCTGAGAGAGGTTGACCTGGAATTTCTTGGAAGGCAATAAGCGGTCATTGTCATGTCAGCGTCACTGGGAGCAGAGCTGCCTTCTGCCAGAGGTGACAGAGGAGGAGACCGTGGCAGGAAGGGCAAAGCAATGGGCTGCAGGAAGCAGGGAGAGAGGGGGTGAGCAGCAAGCAATGGGCTTGGGAACACGGCTGGTGGCACAGCTGGGCAGCAGGAATAAAAGAAGAGTGAGAGAAAAAGCAGATCTGTGAAGGCGCTTGCGTGCTACAAAACATTCAACTGGTGAAATTCAGAGGGTCTTAAAATACACAAACACTGTGCTGAACATGGCTTTTGCCCTGGAAGAAAATAATCCTGCAAAGTATGAAATAATGGTCCTCATACTGCCTACAAAGTATAGTAAATCTGTTCACAGCTTCCGCCAGTACAGTCACAATGAAGCACTCAGTGAAATCATTAGTTAGAAGGTTTAACAATAACAGAAAAGGGAAGGATTTCACACAGCCTGTGTTTACATGTTGGAGTTCATTGCCATAGGATATTGAGGAACCAGAATATTAGCAGGGCCAAAAAGGGATTAGGCACATTGATGGAGGCTGTTTTTAACTCTGGCCAGCAGTTTTTAACCATGGCCAGCAGTTTTTAACCATGATGTTCAAGCCAGGTGGCAGCCCTTTTGTTCATATGTTCATCTGGTAGTTGAGGAAGACGAGGAAGAGAAGGCAGAGGTGGTTTTAGGCAGTATTAGGCAGAATTCAATGACAGGGCCCATGTTCCCAAAACTATCTGAAAACTCTAGAGGAAGTTTTAAAACCAACTTCCCTGGCATTTTTATGTCCCACCAAATTACATACCAGGTTTTCTGCAATAATTTTTAAAGATTCCTCATAGCACATACATATAGTTCTGCACATACTTAATTCTGCACAGGACAGTACATCCATGTATGTCTATAATACATATGCATATAAGTTAATGTATACTAGAAATATATATATAGATATGTATATATTGTAGAAATATATATACACATAAAGAGAGAGGGGTTTTTGACACACGACTCTCTCAAGAAGCAGGTCTTACTCAGCTGGTTGCAGTCCATTCTGTTTTTGGACAGAGACCAAGAATAAAAAAATTAGCTTAAAAAAAAAAAAAACCATGCTAGAATAATTATGAGCAACTGGAAAAAAAGAGTTTATAATTTACAATTAATTTAGTGAGTTCTGGACAGAGCTGAACTGTACCAGCGTCATAACTCACAGAGCAAAAGAAGCAAATGTTTATCTGTTTTCATACAAAGGTCATCTGTGGTTTCTGCATGCTAATAAAAATGCAAGGCTGCTACATCCAGAGCCATGTAAGGGACTTGGCCAATGAAATTTTTACCAGCGTATTAGAAAATCTTAGCCAAAATGCATTGATGGTTAATGCCTCTCTTTTCTCCCTGTCCCTCCACACCTGCACCACTTTGCCTGAAATTCTGGAGTTGCTACATGAAAGCAAAGTCTGACGTGAGTTAATGTGAGAAATACACTTGATCCATGACTAGTGTGCTTCCTGGAGATGCTCCCTATCCTCTGGGCACAGCACCAAGAATGACAGACATTGTATATTTAAAAAGTCCCGGGAACAGATCCAGCATGAATCTGGATGTGTGGAGGTTAATCTGCTACAGCTGTGTGTGGCTTAGGGTCATGAGCAGGGACACTTGAGAAAAAAATTTAATATAACTTAAAACAAAAAGCAGGGAAAGACACACACCTCCATTCTGATGTGACACTGAAAATGCTGATGTTTAGAGAGGGGAAGCGGGTGTAGAAACACAGGGCTGAACGTGGAGGGGGAGCTGCAGCAGCACAACCTTCCTGCTACATGTCTCAGGCCACACTTGGCACTGGGTAATGCTCACCAGGATAGGGGAATCTCACTGGTGTATATGCCCCAACCAAGAACAAGAACAGCTTCCCCTATTTTGAATTTTGGGAAATATTTTCCCCCTATTGGGATGGAAGCAAATTTATACTTAAATTCCAGTTTCCTACATCATCTTCTCTTTGACTTGTAAAAGGAAGTTCTAGCAAAGGAGCCAGGGAAGTGGATCCTGTTGTTTCCAGTCACTCTGTCAGCTAAAATGGCAGCTGCTGTGAAACGCCATTGTCTCTCAGGCTAGTTTCTGATATTTACCACAAGTTTTTAAAGTAGGAGTGTTGCAAATGAAAGACCTGATTCGTATTTTCAGCCCACGTCTTTCCAGCCAATTCACTTTTACCCTCTTGCAATAGACAAAGTAAGTATGGGACTGACATTCTTGTTCTGGTATGACACTGCAAGAGCATTGCCCATCACATAAAGAGAATGCATTTTAACACAACTGAACCTTCAAAAGATTAAGAAAGTTTAGGACAAAACCTCTAGCTCAAACAGATGACAGTACCTCTGAGTAATGTGGTGAAAGATACTTCCCATTGTGTTTTGCAATGTCATGCATGATTTTTAGCGCCTTCTCTCCCTTTTTCCGTGTCAGGAGCCAACGTGGAGATTCAGGAACTACCCTGTAAGGACATAGAAGTCATAAATAGGGGGTTTGCTTTTAACATCATAAGTAAACAAAAGTCCTTTGCCTTTTGCCTGTGTTAATACACAACACACTGATTTCTCAGTCTCTGGGGTACAGAAACTCTCATGTGGACTGCTTTTCCAGTCAGTCTCCTGTAAAATATCTGACCCTTGTGGGCAAGAAAGAAGAAAATAGACTACATCAATACCCTGCAAAGCTGAAAATGAAAAATAAGAAACCTAACTATTGTATTTGCACAATAGATGTCAAAAGTATGATAACAAACAAGGAAACAAGGTGCCTGTAGAACAGCAAGGAACAATGAAAGTCAACACTAAACACATGTAGTGCCAAGTGCAGGCAGATCAGGAAACTTCTAGCTGTATCATTATAAAATAGACAGACACACACTCAAATGTAAACATATTTTATAAACTGAACCCAAAACAATACTACCGATTGGTGTTTCAGTTTCTGCTAGCCTAGGGTTAAGATGATTCACAATTTAAAAGTTCACAACAGGCAATGTTCAAGGAAACAATGTGCAGGAGGAGGGTATGTGGATTAGTTTCTTTGGATCTAGCCCAGAGAATGGCTGCACTCCACTGGGGTGGATGTCCACTGCAGCATAGTGTTCTGCTTTCTCATAGCTGTACTGCCCAACTCATGGGACCTGTAGGGCAAGTTCAGGCTTGAACTGAGTACGTAATTAGTCGTAAAGGTGTGGTCCCATGGCTGATGGGAAAAGCAGACTTTGGTCAAGTTAACCAGATAAACAGCCAGCCCCAGAGCTAAGCAGGAGCAGAGCAGGATTCTGTGAAGGGCTAGTTGTGGCTGACAAGAGAGGCAAACTGTTGGAGCTGGTCCAGAGGAGGGCCACAAAAATGATCTGAGGTCTGGAGCACCTCCCCTACGAGAACAGGCTGAGAGAGTTGGGGTTGTTCAGCCTGGAGAAGAGAAGGCAGGGAGACCTTATTGCAGCCTTTCAGTACTTAAAGGGGGCTTATAAGAATGATGGGGACAGACTCTTTAAGGTGTGTTGCAATAGGACAAGGGGTAATGGTTTTAAACTAAAAGAGGGTAGATTTAGGCTGGATATAAGGAAAAAATTATTTACAATGAGAGTGGTGAAACACTGGAACAGGTTGCCCAGAGAGGTTGTGGAGGTCCCATCCCTAGAAACATTCAAACCCTGGACAGAAAAAGGAAAGTAATGTACGTGTGTGGTTCACTAAAAAGAATTTAAAATGCCAAAACCAACAATATGCAAATAACTTCTTCCTAACCTACAACATTTTGCACACTGGGGACTTCGGTCCACAGCAGGGTTCTCAAGGTGCTCGAATAGCAATAGCAATAATGACAAGAGGAATGACTGCAACGTTACCAGTAGTAGAGCAGGAAGAGGAAGTTGGGCAGTGAAATGGCCAGCTGGATCCCCTGCCAGGTGGGAATCAAGTACGCAATTCCAGGGAGAATTATAATTCCCAGGGTGAAGAATATCTGAATCACAATCCCAATGATCCGCTGGTCAGAACCAACGATCTCTGTCACTGAGCAGAGAAAGCCAAAATAAACAACACAGAAACAAACCTAACTCAAAAGAAAAATAGTGGTGGAACATAAGGTGACTGTATCAGGTCACAAGTCTGTCTAGCCCAGCGTCTTGCCTTCAGCAGTGTAAGCATGTCACCAAGGCTGTCCAGGGAAAGCATGGGTGACACCTCCTCATCAATTCACCCACCATTCTTCTGCTAGAGGGGTTTCTGACTGTGTGTTTACTAATGAATTAAATAGTGCCAGAACAGGGGTTTAAGATTGCATCATGATCATGCTTAGTGGTAAATTGTTAGCACTCTTCCTGGTGCAGTTTTGGCCCACACCCCAGACTAGAGGATCCTCCAGGCAGGGGCTGCTCCCAGCAGGTAATATGGACAAGGTGTCTGTGGGGAAGAGAGTTTAGTCATACCATGCTGGTTGCTCTGAGGGCTAAGGTATGGTATGGTCCACAGCTTGTTTTCTTTATTAGAACAAACATAGCCTGTATTGTTTTGGGTTTTTTTTAATCCTTTGGTGGATTTTTTATTCTGTGAATGTGCCTAATCACTTCTGAAACTCAGGCAAGCCCATATTTCAGGCTATGAGATCCATAGTTGAGATGATCAATGCATGAAGTGTGTTGTTTGTTTCAAAACTGTCACCACTACCTAGCCTTCAGAGTAAAAGCAGAGGGTTTTACCTTGGTTTATAATACACAGAAAATACTTTTATTTTTTTAAATTTTACTAAAGAAGACACAATTTTGCAAGTAACAGAGATTCATTTCAGCTGGCCATGCAGGGAGATATGACACCATTACTATTTTTATTGACTGTTCATCACATTTGCATGACTCAGGGGTAACTCTGTTGCCTAAAGGGGGCTGCTCAGCACCGGCCCAGGAAGAGCTGGGTTGTATGTAAAGGCAAAGTGAGGTTCTTGGGGCAGCCTGTTGTGATTCTGAAGCCCAGATCAGTAGCTTGAGAGATGTATTTATGGCGACCATCCTCCTGGTGATCTGTAAATGTCTTTTAAAAGATGTTCGGTTGGTAAATACTCTGGGTGAACCCAGGACATAAGAGTAGATCCCTGAAGGGATTTAGATAGACTCTCTCTCTTCAAGAATTAAGGACCTTGCTTAGGGCTGCGGTAATACACTGGCCCTCAGGATCTCTGAGTCTTTTCCTAAAGTCAGGCAGCCTGCTCTGAGCATTGGAAAATGTTCCTTTCTGTTAAAACCTGGCCATTTTAAGGAAGCCATGAGTCTGTCATAAAACATTTTGCTGCTTAGAGCACTTGCCAAAGTTTTAGGATAAGATCTCGGTTTAAAATTAGACCATGTGTTTGGAATTGAGGGGAAGAGTAGCTTCTGGCTCTTTCACTGGATCTTGGACCTGAGCTGCTCAGCAGTGTAACTTTGCCCAGAAAGCTTAAGTGCTTCTGGGCTTTATTTAGATGCTGAGAGGGCTAGAAGAAGTATGTTTGACCTATGTCACCACAGTGTTCCCGGGTCTCACTATAACCTTTTATGTCTGGTTGCAATTCTGCTCTCACTTGTCTAAATTCCACCAGGAACTTTAAAAAAAAAAAAGTCATAGGCCTCACAGACTACAGCGAGGTTACAAATTTTTACACTATGTAATGATGTTATCACTGTGTTTTGGATTATCATGGTAGATTACTGAATGGCTAATTTTCTTTATAAGTAAATCTGACATCTCATCTCTAGTAGGATGCTTTCCTTAGTGCCATGTTATTTCATGCTCTGGAGAGGAGTTTCCCTTTCTGAACTTGGCAGTCATTCAAGATGTCTCAACAATACCCTTTTCTCATGAAAAGTAAGCTTGCTATGCAAGGAGCTTCATCACTGGGCCATGACTATAACCTGTCAAATAGTCTGGATCCCTGCTGTTTTGATACTATTCATAAAAAAGCTTCCCTTCCTTTTCCCTTTTCAGGAAATAATAATCCTAATATGGACCCTGATGCCCAGCCTGGCGCTAAGCAAAGCCTCCCAGCTAAAGAATGAAGACCAGCCATCCAAGTGTCTGTTCTCCCAGTGAGGAAAAGCAGTTAACTCCTTTGAGCATCTGTGGAAGATGTTCAGACTCTGCCAAATTCAACCATGTCCCTGTTTGCGTATCCTGTTTGATTCCAGGCTTGCTCTGCAGATTTTGATCATCTTGGTGACTTCTGTGTAAATAAGAAAACCTCTATATATACACATTCTACTCCTCCACCTCTTAATTATTTATGTTAATCCCTTCCCATCAGAGTGCATAGATTAGATAGCCACAAAAGTCCTCAGATAACATCAACAGAAAGCGTTGCATTGCTACTGAATTGCCTATGGCCAGCTGCACACAGACATATTCAGATACCACAGTGATGGGTATAAAAGGAGAGCCTGGACAGTTCTGAAAGACACATCACTCTTGTTAGTCTGCCCTAGTGCATTACTTCTTCCTCGCTTTTCTCCATGGGATCCTATGAGGTCAGGCAGGCAGGTACTCATTTCCATCTCATATCAGTACTGCATAACAGAAAGAGTTTGCACTTGCTGCCATTTTCAGAGGCCGCATTTGTACCAGCAAATTAGCAGATGGTGCCAGGTAAGGAAACACTAGACTGTTTAGCTGCTAGAAGTGTCCCCAGCATGGTGTGGACACAGGCCAATGACAGCTTCCACAAAAATTCAGTTCAGGCATGAGCCTAGATTACAGTTTGCCTGCAGCCACCTTGTCTTGGAGCATTAACAAGGATGGACTTGGGTTATTCATTGTCTGCTGACCCCAGGGCCAGTGCTTTGCTCCCAGGAAAAATTATTATCACGAGCAGATGTAGCTGGACTCCTTGTCCTCCAAAAATCCCTCACTTTTCCTAACCAGAAAAGAAAGAAGATAGCAGCTCTCACCGATCACGTAGCATGTCATCCAGGTTCCCTTGCCAAACACACCTTGGAGAAAACGGAAGATCAAAAATACAGTAAAGTTTGGTGCAAATGCCACTATGATACCACATATCCCAACACCGAGACAGGAGAGCAGGTAGATGAGGATTCTGCCATATCTGTTGAAAAAGGAAAAGAAACTGAAAATTATAAAAAGCTACAAAGATTTTTTTTCTCCTGGCATCTCATTTTAATACTAGATCTGACAGCACCTTTTTGAGACCAGCCTTGTTCCAAAGGGAGGCTGCCTGAAACTTTGTAGTGTTGGCCCTTGGATATGGGATGATTTCCCTGCAGTAGTTATCACTGTCTTTATGTCACTAACTTTAAAACTGGTGATGTCCTCACCAGTCCCCCTTTTATTTTAGAAAATAATTTATCTTTTTGTAGCTAAACTGTGGTCCATATGTTACAGTTCAGATTTTTGACCCAGTTGAAATAACGACAACTTTTGTTGGGGATTTCTGTTTTCACAAATTAGTCTCCTAGTAGTAATTATGGCCAGCTCTGTGAAAGTAAGTAATTTCTTCTTTAATTGCTTTATGTGATTTTCTTGTGCTTTGTTTAGATTTAAGACTGCTTCTTTTCAAAATCTGCCTAATGTATTCATGAGAGTCATATTCCAGCAAAAAACATCATTATTAATAGGTAAACCCATAATTCCCAAGGTAGTCCATAATTCCCAAGGTAAACCATAACTAAAAAAAAAAAAAAATAAACATCAAAACCTCCCTGTAGTTTCATGGCAACTGTGTCCTTGGAACACAACTAGAATTTCCATTTAGATCTCTTCTGCATTGTTATTGTTGCTGTTTTAAGAAGAAACTGTGAAAATGATGTAGCTGTTCACCTTATCAAAAAGTATTTGCGAGAATATTTGTTTGTTCATTTTGTTCAAAACATGTCATGAGAAAAATTTATATAGGACAAAAATCAAGGTATTTTCAACCAGATCTGTTCTTTTGAGTGCTATCAAGGAGATGAGTCCACTGGTCTGGCTGCAGCATGTTCCCCAGTGCTACCAATGTGCAACATTCATAGTTGCTACATTATGATTGATACACAAGTACTCCTAGACATATTACTTCATTTTAATAATTATATGTAATCTCTCTACTCTTACACAGTCTTAAGGTGCTATTATCATAACTGCCCTGCCAGACACTGAGCAGAGATATCTTAAGTTAGCCAGCACCATGGCATCTTTTCTGTCTTACTTTATCCCTTATTACTATATTCCTGGGAAAGATCAGGTTTTCCTTAAAAGTATTTTTGTTTGCTAGTTCAAAATTTGTTATCTGAGACAACATTCCAGATAATTCTGTAAGTACTCCTGCCTACAAATAAATCATACATTAAGTTATCATTACTATTATTACAGATAACAAAGAAAAATAAAACAGGCAGAAAGAATGTATTTTATGACCTGAAGAAATATTTCTACCAGTGAAATCGTCAGTAGTGCTCTCAGCCAACACATAGGTTGACTGCCATTAATTATTCAGCACAAAGCACAAACCAGGCTCCCTCTTTTAAGAGTAAGGTAGAGCTTATGTGAGCTCCCCACTCTGGGGCAGGTTGGCTGCCCAAGCCTGAATATCACCCACATCTTTTCCTTGGTATTCATTGAGCTCTAACACAGTTGAGGACTGGCTGGAGGGAGCTATGACCTCGGTGGTAAGTGTATGAGTCCAGCCTGTGAATGGAGAGAGTTACCATTCTGAGTCCCTTCCTTTCCTCAAGTAGCTGCTTTCTTCATCAATGGCACCTGTTAAACATTCTCTAGTAAACACCAGTCCAGAAAACTCCTCTGAATGCTTCCTTTTCATTTCTGTGTCCTTCTCGCCTTCCTGGGTCCAGATATGCACAGAAAACATTGGAAACAGCAAGAAAAGCAGAAAAGCTCTTTTCATGACATATTAATGTCCAAACAGGATCAGTAAGTATGATCACGTGAAATTTCCAGCCCAAAAGGAAGCGAAGATTACATTGGCTGGATTTTGTTAACCCAGGCCAGGGACATTTATCCAAAGCGAATTAAACCTCCAAAGTGTTGATACATGCTTATTGCAGGTGACACTGCAAGTGATTTCACATCCAAAAAAAATCAAAGGACAGCAGCACTTATACAGTACCTGTCTGCAGCGTAGCCCAGGGTGAACGCGCCAGCCAGAAACCCCAGATTGAGGATAGCCTGTGAGAGGTCCAGCATCCAGGCATTGCCGCACACAAGGTTATACTGAGGGAACAAGGGAGAGGCATAAAAACCCCAGGTGGGTCATTCATCATCCTCGGGGCCAAACATAATAGAAACTGCACAAGGCCAGGCGGGAAGGGGAAGAGGAAGGGGAAGGGGAAGGAGAAGTTCAAATGTGCTTGTTCAACAGCAAGCACCAGTGGGCCAGGGAAGCGCCTCATAGCAAGCACTCTCCAAGCTATCGTGAAGATAGAGGGAGGGCTCCTCCTTGCCAAAAGGATGCTGTGTTTCATAGATCAGTTGTCCATATATGGAAAGCAAATTGCTCTTTTGCAAACCAAACACAACACTGTTAAATATGTTGCCAAGGCACTTTGTTTAGTGCAGAATAAGGGTGTGCAGCTATAGCCACTGAAAACATCAGCTTATAGAAATGGTTTAATTCTTTTTCTTAGTGCTTTCTAAATAAAAGCAAAAATGTGGTCTCTGAGGAAGCTGAAAACAGAGCTCTGATCAATTTCAGACACGTTGAATATGTATTTTCTTGGTGTAGGTTTCCCAGACTTTTCTATTCCTTACACTGCAGTAGCCATAACTCCCTAACATGACATTACATCGGTGCATATCTGAAGAATTCATTAACAGGGATGGGGATGGGTGGGGTGAAGGGAGGAGGGAAGTAGGTAAGAGAAAGGAAGACAAAGAAACTAGGAGTTAAAACTAAAATGAAACTAAAAAGAAAGTAGTTTTCCAGACAGCAAGTCATTGGAAATTACTGTAGAGGTTCTTTGAGAATAAAGAAATACCAACCACTGCCTGCCAAGTTCTGCAGACCTTATGGGAGTTTGGAGGTTTCAGTTCGTATCTGAGGTAACCTTAGGAACAACGCGGCTTCAGGACCAAGGGAAGCCACAGACAACAGCAGCTGCTAGAGCGGTGCTTTTGCTTTCAGGCATGAGTTGTAAGAAATCTTTTTATCACTAACAAGGTGCTGGTTGCTGAAGCACACACAGCATGTCATGTTTGGGCTCACCCACATGCATACCACAATACCACTGCTCAAACACTGTGCTTGGATGGGGTCACCACAGGGTGGCTTAGATAGAAGATTCTTCTGCCTCTTCTGCCACTCACAATTCTCCAGACTCTGAAATGTAGTGCTGCGAGCCCAAGCTCTGTCTTAGCCCATTTACCTGCTGTAATGCCCAGTGAGTATTGCCTGGGCCTGGGATTTCAGAGGTGCCTACGCAGGAGATACAGAGGGCACACGGCCTTGGATTTCACTAAGGCTGAATCTGGACCCAAAATTCTAAAGTAATACTCTTAAATGTTTATTAAATGTTTATTAAAACCATTTCTTTTAATATTTTGGAGTCCACACAGGTGTCATTCACACTCATTTCTGTGGGCTATTCTTCATTTTTTTAAATGAAACTCCACAGTTTTGGTTCCAAAAGTACTATTAGCACTGTCACTGGCAATAACCATAGCAGAATAACTGTCATTCATTATGATGATTTTACTGGAAGTCCAGGATTTGGGTTTGTTTGTGGGTTTTTGCTTTTCTTGAAGCCGCAGGCCTGGGAATGTTGTGACTGAGAACTGCAGTTTCCAGCTTTCACAACTGTGAAGAAAAAGTTGGCTAGTAATCTCATAGGACCCCAACCCAACAGATATCCCACCCCCACTAACTTTTAACAAAGTCATGGTCTTGATGTCAACCCCTTTACTCCAGGGAGTCTGACTGGCCACCTTTCAGCCAAGCCAGGCCATCAGCATCTGGATTCCACTTCTGTAAATCTTGAACAGGAGCTGCAGAAACCTCAGCTTTCTCTGAGAGGAATAAAACCTGTTCTCAGCTGTCATACTCAAGGGCTATTGCAATGCTTTCATAAAATAGCCTGAACATAGAGCAGCACTTTCAGACTTCAAATGCTGCTTAACCTCTTACTTCTTGAAACTACGATGACCCTGACATATACTATCAAAAGATACAGCTTTGGATAGCAGAGTTTTTTTCATAAGAATGACCATTAAAAGAAGATTTTAAAAGGCAATGCAATTGCCTGCACTGGTGGCAGAGGTTGGGGCTCTTAGAGGAGCATCTGCAGCCATCTATACAGGGCAATACAGCTTGCCAAAGGGCTAAAAAGGTCCTTTCCAACCCCTACCATTCTGTGTGTGTGTAAAAACCAGCTACAAGAAAATATCAGCTTCAAAAATGTGCTGGTGAAGTGTAACAGAAAAGGAAATAATCCCACGAACAGATAGGCAGAGAGGGCAAGCAGGAAGAGTGGGTTCACATGAGCTCAAGGAAACCTCTCTGACTTAGCCAGAGCTGTACTCAGCTAGACATCTCACAGGACACGTCTGGCGTATGTTGTCCAGCCAGGGACCATGCGGGACACGCTGGCACTGCCATGTATGTGCCATGGGGACTGTCTGGACAGCTGTTAGACTTATGTATGCACAGAGAGGTGTATACACTTCCTGGTTGGCGGGTCACTGGCACGGCTCCTCTGGCCAGCTTGGCCTGAATTTCACGTGCAGGTGATACATTCAGGTGCTGAATGTTGCTGCACACCACACAGCAAAATTCTCCCAGGACCTCAAAGCACAGCACAAGTCTTTCACTCTTCTTGCCTGCCTCACCACACAGCTGCACTCTTCCCTGGGAGTTTTTGGTCAGACCAGTGCCAGCAGGAGAGACCCCATGCTCTGCTGGGTGGGTGATGGCTCTAGTGAGAGCTCAGAGCCCAATACTATGGGCTATTTTACAAAATGCTCTGTTATTTCATGCTGTTTCCTACTGGTGGCTTCAGAGCTGGCTGTGGTGCACTGGCTTTTCCTGGCCACCTTTCTGGGCTCTCCGAGGGGACCTGTGCTGAATACGGGCTGTTCTGTGCTGTAAAAACCCTCCTGTGTTTTCCTGTGGGAGGCGCTGGGGGCTGAGCACCACCTGGGTGGAAAAATCAGCATTAAGGAGCTGCTCCAGTGACTGTGCTCAGTGCTTGCAAATACGGAGTGAGCTGTTGCTTAGGGTTACTCCTGCTGTTGCCCACATCTCCTGGAATAATTAAATACTTTAGGTAGGAATGGACCTCTGGAGCCCTCTGATCCAAACCCCCACTCACAGCAGGACCTGCTTGGAGCTTACATCCAAATTCACATCAAAGCTGGTTGCTCCAGGCCTTGTTCAGTCAGGCCTTCAGCATCTCCCAGGGTGGAGGCTCCACAGCATCCCTGGGCATCACTGACCTTCCAGAGTCTCATCTCTGGTGGGTTTTTAACTGTCCTCTGTTCTTATCAGGTTGAGGGCATTTACCTGCTCATATTACTCCAGGTGTCACCTCTTTTTCAAAAATTGTTTACAGTGATGGGGCATGACAGAGGCCAGCTTCAACCTGCATGTGTGCTGCAGCTCTGAACACTGTTTAACATGAACCTTTGCACCATTATATTCTGCTTCCAGCAGATGCTTGTGGAGTCACCCTGGGAGCACCATTCCCCAGAGGCACAGAAAGGAGCCCTCATACCTCTCTCCTAGTAGTCCCCAGGAATAACAGAGAGATCTGAGCCTGTGCTCTGCAGAGTGAGTTGTCTCCCAGTGAAGGTTAAGATGGCTCAGCACTTCACAAGCAGCTCAGCAACTTGAAAGATCAAAACCTTGGAGAGAAATACCAGGCTGATAGATCAGCAGGGAGGGCTTCATACAGGACCAGGTTTAAGAACCCTTCACAGAATTGCCCTAGTCAGAGAGCAAAACATGCTCCGACACTTGTGATTGCTCCTGATGAAGATGGCCATGAGAGAGCCTCCCCCTCATAAGCCAAAACAGCCAAGGAGAGAATGGGGGAGTAAGAGCATTATTGCCTCTCCAGAAACAGCAGTAAATTAGTGTGAGAACAAAATTAAAAGGTGCATGCAATAACAAAACCGTTAAAGCAATGTCAAAATGAGATGATGCTTACACAGACATAAAATCCTCAAATAAAAACATTGTAGATCACTTAAAATCCACTCTCCCCTATTTTCAGTTGTCAGTATCAGAGACCAAGCCCCAGATTTCTAACACCTATAAGTTGCATTGGGATTATAGCTCTCCCTGAGCCAAAACACCAGGTTTCCCAAGACCCAGGAGGTTCTGGTCATCTGTCTTCCTGTCGTCAGCAGTGCCGGGTGGACGGCTGCCCCCGGGAGGAGAGGCGTGCTTCCCAACCTGCCGCACAGTGGTGCCAGCCTGGCACCCTCAGCTCACTGTGGAGACATTCTCTAGGGAAGGGCACCTGCCTTTCGAGAAGCAGAGGGAAAGCTACAAAGCTACAAAGGTAGCTGAGGAGCTCAGCTCCCAGGGTGGTGGTGGATGGCTGTGCCGGGCAGCACTGTAGCCGTGCCCAGGCAAGCAGCCAGCCTCCACAGAGCTGCCAGGAGGGACCAGCCCCAGTGCCCACTGCAGGCACTGGCCTTCAGGGTTTATACTTTTGATCCTTTTTCAAAGGGTATATTTATTTTTTAACTAATTTGATCCCTCTTTACTGTAAACAGGCAATGAATAAGCTGTCATGAACGAGGACAGGAGAACAAATGTGTGCCAGAAAGAGAGAAGGGAAAATATCTTTACAGGAGAGGACTCTTTCATCTGAACAGCAATTTCAGATGATATAGGCATCAGCTGAAACTAGCTCTTGGCTATCAACATAGTCAAATATTTTAAATATTCTGGGAAATAGGAAAATACAGAAAACTAAGAAATTATGAGCTTTTTCTGAAGAGATTAGTTACAATACACTAACTGTAGTCTCCTAAATTAGTCCTGTGCTTTGTTATTTTCTAAGTATTTAAATAACTTCTGGCATTCTCAGACCTTTTGTGTTTGCTTGACATAACACCTAGCATTTAAGTCACCACCCTGCTAACATCTTGCTTTTCGTTTGCAAACATAACCTTTAGAGGGGAATGTAACCTTTAAAAGAGAATTGCATACCCTGCAGAGATCTTTGTTTGATCCAAGCCGCCTGTCAGACCCACATCACCACTTCAGCTGTGAATTGGTTTGGTTGTGCCTGATAGTTATTCCCACCTGCATCACTTGGACAAAAAGCATCTGCATCTGTTCACCCAGGATTTCAGCCTGTCTCCAGTTATCAGTAGTCCTCCTATATAACACTCCCATGTCCCTTGCTAGCAGTCCTTACAAAAGGGAGCAGAGTGGTGCCCCCTCTCTGTTTCTGAACTGTCATATGCCTGTCCATGCATGGGCTGATGTTTACACTTCTACCACACAGGCTGCTCCTATGCCCAGGCAGATACGGTCCATAATGTGAGGGGCTCACCGACCGGGAGCACTTCCATGCAAATATCTGGTGGCATCAAGGAGCAGAAGAGCTATCTGTGTCAGTAGCCATCTCCCACTGTGAGTAATAGGAGATCCCATTCCCTGAAAGTGCACGTTCTTCTCATAACATACCAAAAACATCCCAGCATATGGTCTTTAAATGTCACAGACTACCCTCCCATGATCCCAGTTGGTTTCCAAAATTGGTAACATTGAGAACCAAAAATTTTAGGGCTCTCTATCTGCCTAGACCACAGCTGTCTAGCTTTGGTTTTCTTTGTTTTCTTCCTGAATGTTCCACTTCGGCACCTCCAGGGAAGAAGAGCTATAGCTCACTCCAATTGAAAGTAAACTGCAGAAGAGATGTGAGACCAGTGGCTCATTGCTGAGCATCACACAACCCTGGGGAAGGTGGGACCCAGCTGAGGTTTCCCTTCAGAAGCGTCACCTCTATGGCTGCAACTGCATATCCCTGCTGCTGCAAAATTTGGAACATATTCTGGAGGAACATTTGGGAGATGTTGGAGTGAGAAGGGCTTGCTGCCCTGTCCTCCCTGTGCATTTGTAGGTGTCTCTGACTGCAAAGAGTGTCCTCACAGTGCATGTCTATGCCGTGAAGTAAACATTTATGCTTTCACTTGAATAAGCTCACCCAGGACAACACAGCAGAAAAGGAATGTCACCATGTCTGGTGTTCAGTCCCATTTCCTCCACAGACTTGAAATTTAATTGCTAAAACATTTACTGCAGTGTAGGGGGGAAGGATAGGGAAAAGGAAAGGAAAGCCTTAGGGTTTTTTGCCCCTGATCTTAAGCCTATTTTTTGACCTGGCTATACTTAGACCTTGTTAAAACCTAGCTAGCCAGCTCCTCATTGCAATCATTAAGTGGGTGAACTAGCTCAGCTGGCCAGCTCCAGCTAAGGGCATGTCCTCTTCCTCAACATTGGCATGCTCCCTGCTAATCCACTCCCTGCACAAGTGCATGCACCCAGCAACACCCTGCAACTTGCCTCTGCATTCAGTGCCGCACTCACCTGCACAATTTCTATCCACTGTATGACAAAAAGCATTGTGTGCCTGAACACAGCCTCCTTCTACTTACAGAGTTGACTAAAAAAGGTTGTGCTGCCCGAATTGATAAACAATCCACATCTGCACTCCTTTCCTCTTAGCCTTGGCAATGAGCTGCCATCCTGAGCCGAAGTGAGGTGCTGCCAACAGAGACAAGCAGCAGGAACCAGCTCCCTCAGGACACCCCCTTCTACAGTGTCCTTAACAGAGTGGGGAAAATCAGTCCCTTCCACCCTGATGGCCTTGCAGTAGGGGCAGCCATACACTGCTGCTTGGAAATACATCCCTGTGATGAATGTTTTCCCACCCGCTAGAGGCTTGAGCATCAACAGGAAATCCCAGTGCAGATTTACAGTAGATGTGGTGTGGTTGGAAGGAACTACACTGGTGCACTTTGCTGATCTGTAAAGCAGCAGCAAACTATCTGAACAAGATCTCCCTGGGAGAATGAAGAGATTTTGCACTGGGCCCCTGTAGTTCATTAGTGGAGTAATCTCTATAGAAAGGAGTGGGAACTGGCTGAGGTGGGAACAGAAGAAATGCTCGTACGTGACTAATGACTGGGAAACACAGGGGCTGTGGCAACTTCTCATATCTTCATAGCTTTGGCAGAAGGCAAACGTTTTCCATTTTATTTTGACATGCAGACTAACCACAGATTTTTAATTCCTGGTACTTGAGAGACCTTTATGCACTGAGCAAGTCCCAAAATGCTTCAGCACACCTATCCCTGTAGAAATGCATTGCTTTAAATGACATGTCATTAAAAGTTCCTCAAAATGTAGCAACTTTGAGTAAGAGTTTGGAAGCACTTTACTGCCTGTTGCAATTAAATTTCAAAATGATGGATGAAACTTTTTGGTCAATGAAGAGATCTACAGTGATTCCTCAGGCCAGTTACAACAACATATTGAGAGACCACACACATGTTTTAAGTGGCATTCATACAAGTGGCCAAGCAGAGGCTAGTTTACCCTTCCATTCCCAGTGTCAAATGGTTTAGGTCAATATCCATCATTTAAGGAAACCTAGGCAGATACAGACTGTTGCTGCATGTTCCTTATTTGTCACTGGGCAGCTCTTCTCCATCTCTCTCATCCTCTGGGCTGTCAAACCACTATCTTTCACACAGCCTTACCATGACAAAACACCCTGTAAGTCCATGCAGTGGAAAGGGAGAAATTACCTTTTTTTTCTCTTTCACTTTCTGTCAAAGCTTCTGTCAGAGTGCTAAGGGACTAAGCAAGGACACCGACCTTCTCCATTTCTTGTTTCAAGCTGAGCACTTAACGGGACAAATGGAGTCAGCCTTTACCCTGCTCCCAGGGCACTGTGGCTCAAGGCCTGAGGTACAGCTTAGCTTTGAAAGCTTTAGAGGTTTCTTTCTTGTGCATGGCCCAAGGCCCAGCTGGTATCTTCGCATCCAGGCCACTCAGATCACCTGGGCTCATTGAGCCTCCTAGGACAGAAGACCTGTTCTGTCCTTCTTTTTTCTTATGTCTATCCATGGCCAAAGCAAGAGGGAGGTGGAGAAACTTACCATCTCCTAAAGGGGCGAAAACAGCAGCTGTCCTAAAAACAGTAAGATAAACAAGGCTTGAACCCTCAACCAGTACCAGCTGGCTCGATGGCAGTGACAAAAACGCGGCCCCATTGGTGTAACCCTTGCAAAGAACTGCTCCAGCCCCTCATATTTGGGGAAAGGTTAGTCAGAGCTTCATAAGAAATTCAGCAACTGCTACTCCCTCTGCTCCTCTGTCTGCCCTTTTCCCCTTTCCCTCCACTGCTTAATATTAATCCCACCATTACAGTGGAAATAAGACAGGGTACTGCCATGCCAATGACAATAATCACATTAGATCAACATTTTGAGGGTGAATTGCATTGTTTATCGCCTTGGAGCAGGACAGCAAAAGGACCAGCTGTGCTTTCTCCATCCTGAGCTTGACTGCCATGTTATCTCCTGCTCTGAGGGACTGTAAAAACTATGAGACAAATATCATTGCTTTGCTTACAGGTTTCTCTGCAAATGCTGGCTGATTTTTATTTTCTGAGACAGCTGGCAAGCAGAGGAGTGAGAAGATTTATCCCCAGCAGGTGTAATAGGATATGTTTAGATGATCATTTGTCCACCTCAGACCTCACACTTTGGCAATAAATTGTTGCCAGGTCTTGAAATGACATCATCTACAGCATGAAGACTTGCTGCAGACAGGGCATATTGGAATCAGTCCCTTCTGCTGAACTCCTGCCAACAAAGGCTTCTAGTAAGCTGAAAATATGCCAGCTGTGCTGTAGCTGTGATGACCATGTAGACTTCCCTCTTCCTTTCATCCACTGCCACAGGCCATTCAACCTGCAGATGTGGTTGTAATTCATGGACATGCCTCTAGGAGTCATCACCGCCAAAAATGTCTGAATTAAATGTCTTATCATTTTGCTAACTATCACCAGCTGCACTTTCAGAGAGTGCCAGACTTTCTCCACTGGGACAAAAGTATATAGTGCCAAAGCCCAGCAGTATTAAAGGTCAGTGACTCAGTGTTCAGCACAGTTTCCTGGAGGAATTAGGTTTATTGACTTCTGTACGTCCTGGGTACGTGTAGCCCTCACAAGGCTCACGGAGATGGCAGGCAACATGCTTCCTACTTCAAGTGTTACGGAGCACAGGGGGTGACCTGGACTCCCTTCCAGACCCTTGGGCCAGAACATGAGGCCATGGCCCCCCAAGTCCACCACAGCCCCCCAGCACCCCTGCTCTTCCGCCTGCTCCATCCACTGAGCAGAAAGGATGTCCTTTCCTGCTCTCCTCCCCTTGTGAGAGGCGCTGCTGTCACCAGCTTTCCATCCCAAGCAGTGCCAGCCACCTGCTACGACCAGCATCATTTCAGATGGCATCAGCTGGCACGAGCCAGGCGTTGATTTAGCTCGATAACTACCCCCTCAGCCTCCCTCTCCAAGCAAAATCTGAAAAGCCACTGGGTTCCTGTCCCACTGCTGACACACGCAGCTACACTCTCCAGTTTCACAGGGAGCTGTGCAAGACCCACTCAATTAAATGGGAGCAGATTGCACCAGGCCAAGGTTCTCTGTGCAGATTCACCTCCTATGACACCACTGCATTGGAAGAGTTGCTACCAAGTTTTACACATTGCAGAGGACTTTGCTGTTATCTTGAAACCTTTACATCATCCCAGCTCTGGTTTGCTAGACTCTAATTCAGGCACCGCAGTGCTGGGCTCTGTGTGCATCACCAGTAGACAACTCCTCCTCTGATCTGGATTGCCCTCATGGAAAAGCCTGACCTAATGCAATGGATCACAGAGACCCTTAGGCATGTCAGTGTGCATGCAGAAGTGTGGACCTCCTCTCAGAGCCCGTTAGACATCAAAAGAAGATTTTAAAGGGGAATCTTTAGCAGTGCTCTGCTGCCTGTCACTAGACCAAGCTAACTGGCTTTGCCATGTGTTGTTCCTGTGATGATTTCTTAGTAGATTTTGCTCTTCTCAAATCCTGAAGGAGGGAAGCCCTGCTACATTCTCCCAGCACCCTGCTGTACCCCAGCACTGTGACTCAGGAGTCCCGCAGCAGCAGGTGATGCAGCAGGCACCTCAGGCACTGCTTACAAAGCAGTGGGTGCTTTCTATCAGCCCACATTCCCCCTTTTACCTCTGCTTTCTTCTGATAATGCTACTGTGAACACCTTTGCAGAAGATAGCTATCCAAGATGAGAGAGCGGCCAGCAAGCAACATGCTCTAGTCATGCACAAATCAGAGCAATGAAGCGAGGTACTACAATACCATTCATTTCACAAGTCCTCATTAATCACTCCCTTCTGCCATATGATTTTGCTTCTTCAGGGTGCTCAGAACTGAGGTTTGGCTGCCAGACCTGCTCTGTGATATGACACCTTCTCCCAGCAAAGGCTTTACACACCTGCATTTGTCCTCTGCCTCCCCTGTCATGCTGCAAATCCACACAAGGTCTGCACTTGCTGTAAGCCTGGAAGAACTCCTTCAGCATCCTGACTTTTTTGTGATTTATTCAGGAAATGTTGCAAAAAGGGGAACAGGATGCAAGTGCCACAGGTCACAGCCCAGCACCCTCAAGCTGAGATGCCCCTGGCTGGCAAGAGTCCCTCTGGGAGCAGCAGTGACACTGGTGATGGGACCTGCTGCCCTGGCCAAGGGACAGACAGTGCCAGCCTGTTGCTACTTGCAGACTGTTACTCCCTGGCTTTCCCAGTGTGTGTCCTTAGGAGCACAGGTGGGGAGCGTTTCCACATGCATCCCTTCATCCCTTCTCCATCCCCTGGCCCTGGAGGATCTCCCCGGGAGAAGAGGGGAAGAAGGTGCAAGTGGACAAGTTGCCAGGGAACATTGAACCCTTCACTCCCATTTATTGCTGCAAAAGAAATACTGGTTTCATTTTCTCTTATCTGCACCTGGTGGCTCAGAGATGCTGGAAAATCACAGTGGCTTTGTTAGATACACAAACTGCTGCCATAAACGAATTCTGAGCACAATCTTATGGACCCAGTTTACATGGTTTCACCTACAGCAAGGCTGAAGGGAAAAAAAAGGAACAACAAAAGAAAAGGATTCTCTATATTTTTATTTTTAAATTCTGTGGGGAACGACTAGCACAGACTGCCCAGGTAAAAGACACCATGACCTAACCCCTCACAGTCCCCCAGCAGAGGTACCTTGGAGGCAGTAGCATAACCTTCCCACCATGGCCACCTCCTGCAGTTCACTCTGGAGCCAGGCTGTCTCCCAGGCAGCGTTTGTCCTGCTGGCCACCCAGCCCTGGCTGCCACTGCCAGCACAGACAGAGATACATCATTCCCAGGGACCAAGGTTTGACACCAGCTCCCTGCATGTCACTTGTGGACCTCCAAGCAGCCTTGATTTCGGCAATTGCACACAAAAGCCAGTTCTGAAGCTTTACTCTAGGGCCAGCCAGGTGCTCTGATTTATCTTCTCCTGAGCATAGATCCTGGCTAAAGCTGCTCAGGTCAGATGCAGAGCTCAGAGCACAGAGCTCCTGCTCTGAAAAGCCTGAAGCCTGCAAGCAGATCCAGCGGTCCCAGCTGGATGGGGGAAGGATAGTGAATTGAAAGGGTGGGATAGGCACTGCTTTTCAGTTCAGTGTTTGCTCAGGGTTTCGCCTGCTGTGTCCTGCTCCGTGTTTCAGAGGGCACAGCTCCAGTGCAAGCACCCAGTTAAAAACTGCAGCAGGAGGCTCATGAAACAGGCTGGAGCCATAGCCCACAGCTGTATTGACACATTTTGCAGTGCACCTTGATGACTTCCTAGCCAACCCCTCTAAGCCCACTTTGTATTTTCATCACTGCACTGGCAACAGTTACTGTCAGGATGACCTTAAAATACACACTCCTAGTGTGCAGCCTGTGTGCTGGAGCCAGACCACAGCACATCCATGGCACGATTACAGATTACACAGAGGATCTCCTAGGAAAGCATCTTAAATGGCCTTTCACAGCCTCATTAAAAAGCCACTATGTTTGCCAGTGCTTACCACTAGCGGTAACAGTCTGCGGTTCTCTGATCTGGCATTTCAGGAAAAGCTGAATGACAGCTTTGGGAAAAAATGTGTGTTTGTTTTTTTTTCTTTAGTAAGCATAATAATTTCTGCTGACTCCTGTTAGAGCTCAGAAGTGCAATCTGCCACCACTTTTTTTATTACCTGCAGACATAAATGTTCAGTACTGGAAATACAGAGAATGGATAACATACAGCGATCCAGATCAGCAAGTGGAATCAGTCAGCTACACTTCGGGTTTACACGACTGAAGTTGCTGGCCCAAAATTGAGCACCAGAAGCCTCAGCTGCAAGGATTTAACTCTTTATTTTATCTGACACTCCTCTAGCGACAGAGCAATCTCTGTGTGGGGTGTTTGTCTTTGCATGGGCTGCTTGGCTTTGGAGAGCCACCCTTCAGATCAGCTCACCTTTCCCTAAAAGTTTGATGCTGACACTTGATCATATTCATTGTCCTGATTTGCTTGTGATTCAGAACAAAACAAATCCAGAAAGGAAAACCAGCCACCAAAGCAACGACCCTTGCAGCAGCAATCCTATTTTACTGCTGCAATCCCACACTGGGACGGAAGCCACTGATTAGAGGACAGGAATTTTCCTTACCTCGCTGACGACAGATGAGTGGGGCTGTTTATACACCCAGTTATCGTGGCATGGGGTGAGTGGCAGGTTGCCCATGCTGAGATTGCCATAGTGGGCGAGTGGGCTGGCACAGCTGACAGAGGCATCCCACACGATGTCCAGCCTCTTGCACTTTCCACTGGAGGACCCATTCCCCAGGCGCAGGGGCAGTACTGTGAAGTTTTGTTCCTCTTCCAGCGTCCAGCCACATCGTTCACTTAATTCAACTGCCCCAGGGATCCTGCACCAGTAGTTCTCTGGTGCCCGCCCAAGGAAAACCACACTGGCGAACAGGAAAGAAAAAACTACGCCCGTCTGGCAAAGGAGGAAAAAGACCCTCTTTTGAAATCTTCCAAATTCCCCGGCTTCCTTCAAAACCTCATCGAAAGATGGCATTATGTGAGGCTGTCTGTCCACCTGGAGCAGTCCAAGAGATGGCAGAGTTTGCTTTCACACTTCGCAAGGACTGCTGGCACTTCCTATAAATGTGACCGTCTCTCCTCCCCTTGCTCCTCTCTTCTCATGTGCACGCACAGACACGCAGGTGTGCCACGCCGGTAGCACAAGCAGAGCCAGAATGGGGCAAATCTGCAGGCAGGCATGCAAGCGCGCACCCAAGCACACACGCAGAGGCTCAGGGCATGTCAAGTTGCGTGGGGCTTACACTCAGCCAGGGAGGAGTGCAATTTAAAGCGCACAAAGATATTGTATGAGAGGAGGGGCATGCATTTCCTATTCATCCCGAATGTTAAACAGATTATGTAATAAACCCAGTTAACTCCTTCAGGGTGGGCGAGCCACAAATGCCAGCTCCCACCGCGGACTCAATAAATTAATAGGTGCAAGGATAAAGCAGAGAGTTAAATGGGAAAGAGCGCAGAAGCTGTTGCAAAAAGCAACAGTGAGTGATGCAGCCTCTCTGTGGGATGGCAGAGGCAGACAGAAAGCTGTTTCAAAGAGAGCTATAAAGTCTTTCCTTCAGCAAATAGAAATGAATACTGCAGCAAAGTTTAATTACTTCTCCAAAGTGCTTCTTTGCCATCTGTACAGATTTAATTTGCAAGAGTCTTTCCTTTCTGTTTGTCCATAAAGCGAGGCTCACAAACTGTGCCAGTCCAAAATGCAGAATTTTTTTTAAAGTTGGATCTATCTGTTTGAGAAGGCTTTTATATGACCTTGTTAATTTTAATTTCATGAAGTCTTCCAAATATTTGAAAGAGAAATGACCAGATTTTCTTTCTCAGAAATGAACAGAAAACAAGTTGTTTCACTTTTCTGTTCAGCTGTTTGTTTGAGTGGGGGGAGAAAGGAAGGGGGAGCCAGGACTGGGGTGCATTTTCTGTGCATGTGAGCTCATTTTGTGCAGAACTCCATGAATCAAATCAGACATGCAACAGCAGGTGTTTTGCTCTTTGGTCAGGATCATGAGGTCCATGGTCACTCTTTTCTCCTGTGAGAAGGAGCACAGGGACAGCACCTATCAAAGATGTCTCCTACAATCCCATGTCTCTGGTTACCTATGGCTTTGACCATAGTTGTTTATGGTTTTGAAGCAAAGTATAATTTCTAAAACCATTAGACCCAGACCAAGGAAGGCTTTGATTACTATACAGGCTATCCGACATGGACTTTGTAACAGACATGAAGACTGGTGCTGTGGTGTGAGCTCAGCAAAGATGTGCATTGCTGGACAGATGCACTGCTGTGCTTGCATCAGAAGGTGCTTTTGAGGGAATTTTCTTTGACTCCTGGTTACGGTGTTTTTCAGTAATCGAGCTTAGAGGCCATGAACACACCACTTCTGGGTCCAGGTCTGTGTCTGAGGAGATGGGACACTGTCTGAATGCTGGTTTCAAACAAAAGAAGTTGTTTTATCCCCAAAGGGCTAGTTGGGGGGTCAGTCATGCTGAGATGTTAAAGGTGAGATGGTTTATCCTGACAGCTTCCAGTGGCTGGAGAGGAGATTGTCTCTGTAGGGACCACCACAAAGACAAACAAACGGGGACAGAGCCTGATACTCAGCCTGTGCGTTGCTCTCACAGCTCTGCTTGAAGATGTATTAAACCTCCACTGCTCCTCAAGCCTTACCCCAATAAAAAATGTTGCTTTTATCCCTGTTGGGTATTGGCTTAATTCTGAATCATAAGGGTTAGTCCCCTGAAAGCCATGTACCAATATAGCTGTGCTCAGCATTTTACCCGTTTCAGAAATCCATGGGTGCAAATACCGCTGCCACATCTTAGCTGATCAGTGGGGCTAGACTGGATTCAGTTGAGTGAGAATTCAGTCCATGCTTGCAACATTGCTTCTGGAGCTACTTTCATTCCCAAAAGAAAGCATGGTTTAGTAGCTGGTTGACAAAATTTCACACATCTCATCCATTACGCTCTTGTCATGCACAGCATGTGCATCACTGTCTGCCAGACCCGAAGCCAAAAAACCTGAGGGAGATCAGCATTAATGTCATGGCAGTGGATGTCTGGGAGTCTTCCTAACATTCGCCACAGTTACACTGCTGGTCTTGCACCCGAAGATTCATTCAGTAAACTCAGTTCAACTGTCTGGCATAGGTGATGTCAAAGTGACCTTGGTTCCTCAACGTTCACCCATGTTTTCATTTCTCTGTTCAAAAATGGCTTATCAATTTTTGCCACCATATCAGTGTGCTGCAAGACTCCAGTTTGTCAAAGAAATCCAAAATATCCCAGTGACAGATGCGTGAGAGTGTGCATTAGTGCATTTATTCCACAGCAAGCAATTCCCAGCCTCCCCGAGGTTTTCCTAGAACTTCAGCTCTGCGTGCTGAACATATCTAAGGACGGGAAGATGATGGGTTTGTATACAAAGCCTGTAACTGTAACCTCTTGAAAGAATGCCTTTAAATCTTTGAGGACAGATCTCAGGGTCAAACCAGCATTTTAAACATTTTATCCTATACATACAGTAAAAAATGATGTTCTTCGATGCTGGGAAAGAAGCAAGGGAAGAAAGAGACAGGGAAGATGTTGACTGATGAAGAAGACAGAAGTAGTAAAAATAGATGCAGAGAAGAGAACAGAAATAGGGAGGGGGAAGAGTGGGAAGGCAGCAAGACAGGGAAAGAGCAGAGGCAAAAGTGTTGATGAAAGGGGAGCAGAGGAGAAAGAGATATAGAAGTACAACTAAACTAAAATCATAAGCATCTTCGGTTGGAGCTCTGTTTAGAAGCCCAAATGTCACATCTATTCCAGAAGCAGAATGAAAATTATGTAGTCTAGAGGGGAAACCACATACACTCCCTGTACACTCATGACACTAGACTACCGTTTATATTTGTCTGGGTGACAGCATGAGACATTTCAAGCAGAGGAGCCAGGAGACCCACATGGATGAGCAAAGAGCTTCTAGAAAAACTCAGATGAAAAAGGAAGCTTACAGTATGTGGAAAAAGGGACTGGCCACTTGGGAGGAATACAGGAACATTGTCAGGGCATGCAGAGATGCAATGAGGAAGGCCAAGGTCCACTTGGAACTAATTCTCGCAAGGGATGTCAAGGATAACAATAAGGGCTTCTTCAAATACATCAGTAGTAAAAGCAAGACTGGGGAAAAAGTAGGCCTGCTGCTGAACAAGGTGGGTGCCCTGGTGACGCAGGATGCAGAGAAGGCAGAGTTACTGAATGCCTTTTTTGCTTCTGTCTTTACTGCTAAGGCTGGCCCTCAGGCATCCCAGCCCCCAGAGGTGAGAGAGAAAATCTGGAGAAAGGAAGACTTCCCCTTGGTTGAGGAGGATTGGATTAGACATCATTTAGGCACACTGGATCCTCACAAATCCATGGGCCCTGATGGGATGCACCCACAAGTACTGAGGGAGCTGGCAGCTGCTGTCGCTAAGTCACTCTCCATCATCTTTGAAAGGTCATGGGAGGACAGGAGAGGTGCCTGAGGACTGGAGGGTAGCCAATGTCACTCCAGTCTTCACAAAGGGCAAGGAGGACTTGGGAAACTACAGGCCAGTCAGCCTCACCTCCATCCCTGGAAAGGTGATGGAGCAGTTCATTCTGGAGGTCATCTCCACGCATGTAGAGGAAAAGAAGGTTATCAGAAGTAGTCAACAAGGATTCACCAAGGGGAGATCATGCTTGACCAACCTGATATCATTCTGTGATGGCATGACTGGCTGGGTCGATGAAGGGAGAGCAGTGGATGTTGTTTACCTCGACTTCAGCAAGGCTTTTGGCACTGTCTCCCATAACATCCTCACAGGTAAGCTTAGGAAGTGTGGGTTAGATGAGAGGACAGTGAGGTGGATTGAGAACTGGCTGAACAGCAGAGCTCAGAGGGTTGTGATCAACGGGGCAGAGTCTGGTTGGAGGCCCATAACTAGCGATGTTCCCCAGGGGTCTGTGCTGGGTCCAGTCCTGTTCAACATATTCATCAATGACCAGGATGAAGGGACAGAGTGTACCCTCAACAAGTTTGCTGATGATACAAAACTGCGAGGAGTGGCTGATACGCCAGAAGGCTGTGCTGCCATTCAGCGAGACCTGGACAGGCTGGAGAGCTTGGCCGAGGGGAACCTAATGAAATTCAGCAAGAGCAAGTGTAGGGTCCTGCACCTGGGGAGGAACAACCCCATGCACCAGTACAGGTTGGGGGTTGACCTGCTGGAAAGCAGCTCCGCTGAGAAGGACCTGGGACTGTTGGTGGACAGCAAGTTGACCATAAACCAGCACTGTGCCCTTGTGGCCAAGAAGGCCAACGGTGTCCTGGGGTGCGTTAAAAGGAGTGTGGCCAGCAGGTCGAGGGAGGTTATCCTTCCCCTCTACTCCACCATAGTGAGGCCACATTTGGAGTACTGTGTACAGTACTGTGCTCCCCAGTTCAAGAAAGACAGGGAACTACTGGAGAGAGTCCAGAGGAGAGCTACAAAGATGATCAGGGGACTGGAGGAAAATCTGAGAGACCTGGATTGTTTAGCCTGGAGAAGAGAAGACTGAGGGGGGATCTTATCAATGCTTATAAATATCTAAAGGGTGGGTGTCAAGAGGATGGGGCCAGCCTCCTTTCAGTGGTGCCTGACAACATGGCAAGGGGCAATGGGCACAAACTGGAACACAGGAAGTTCCACCTGAATATGAGGAAAAACTTCTTTACTTTGAGGGTGACAGAGCAGTGGAACAGGCTGCCCGGAGAGGTTGTGGAGTCTCCTTCTCTGGATATATTCAAAACCTGCCTGGATGCGGTCCTGTGCACCCTGCTGTAAGTGTACCTGCTCAAGCAGGTGGTTGGATGAGATGATCTCCAGAGGTCTCTTCCAACCCCTACCATTCTGTGATTCTGTGATTTGGATTTATAGCTACTCTGACTGAATCCTGGAAAGTTACAACTTTACTGTAACACCCTGGATAACCTTTGCCAGTGCTTATGGGACGTGCTTAAAAACCTCAAAGTCCTTCTTTGGGACACTGTAAGCAGTGAGGCAGTGGCATCAGCCAGTCTGCAGAAACCTGAGGGCACCATCCTACGTAACAGCATTGTTCCCATGATAAAGTTATGCAGAAAAACATGACCTAGGTTTATGATCTCCTACAGACACATACCTCTTGCTAAATAAAAGAGGGCCTGTGAACAAGCTTGGACAGCGATCATCCCACCTGCCTGCTATCACACTGCTTGATGCTGCTTCATATTGCACCAAATATTCATCCCCCAGACAAATCTGCTATAGACTAGATAGCCCTAAGCAGCAGGGGTGCAAACCAGTCAGCATCACATCCTCCGAGGGCCAGGAGACTGCATACACTCTTTTCTTCAGCTCTCCATGCCTGAAGAAAGGGCAGGAATCTCCACAGCCCTGCATTTGGGGATTACCTGTACCTCCGCTAACTGGTGACCCCACAGCAGAGACTGCCGCAAGGAACAAGGCAGTAGTAGCTCAAAGCACGTTGCGCAGATCTTAATGGCAAAGCTTGGTTCACAGCAGAAGACAGCAAAGCCCTTCGTCATTCTTCACCACTCACTTCACCTTTCATGCACCTTCCAGCTGCATCCTGCAGGTTTGGCTCTCCCATGCAAAAGTCATTGCTCTTCCATGCTGCAGTGCAGAAGCCTGACGCCAGCCCCAGAAACACTGCATCTTCATAGAGCTCATGTTGTTACAACTTATCTTGTTAAGAAGCCAGGTTGGAAAGGTTATAGGAGCTCATTTTTGGAGATTAAATAAATAGTGGATTGTTTGAGATTAGAGTGAGACCTCTTCGTGGGGCAACTAGAGGTGTTTACACTCCCCTCTCCCACACGTGGTACAATCACATTCCAAGTCAGGACGCTACATTACAAGCAGCTTTTTCTCTGACAGTTCTTGTGCTTTGGATTTTGTTGCTGTTGTTTTTTTCCCTTCACTTTATTAATCTTTCTTCTTCCTCCCACCACTCACTTTCATCTTCTTCTTTTATCTCCCCCTTCTTTTCTCCAGATTTCCTCTTTTTCTTTCCAAAAGGTGGCAACTCTGCTCAATGGAGTATGTCCTTTCCCAGGCCTCTAGATCAACTTAGTGAGCTGCAGGCTAACTTTGAAACATGGGAAAAGTCAATTCCAATCAACAGGGTTTCCACCTTTTGGCAATCCATGAAAGCAATGCACAATGCATTATACTCCCCTCCCTCACTATTTCCATGGCCTTTAGGCTTTTTTTACCATTTTGGTTCCAAGAACAAATATAAATAAATGTAGTTCTAGGAACTGTAAAGTACAACAACAACAGGGGGATCTGTACTCATCGCTAGGACAGCAGCTGAAACAGCAGGGGAAAATGGGGACACAGGGAGAGAAGGGAAAATCCAAACAAGGAAGAAAAAAAGCAGAGAGTGAAAGGAAAAGCAAAACAGGATCAAAGAGGCTCCTGTTTCTCTCCTCACAGGAGAGAAAACAAAAACCCAAATCAGACAGTAGTGACCGCACCTCAGACAGCCCATCTCTGTCATTTTGAGCACATGCGGGTAAAAAACTTACAGCAAGGGAGGAAGCCATCCTCCCCCTGCAGCCCATGCTCATTCTCACAGCCTTAGCTTTTCCTCTTGCTGCCCTGGTGCAGAGGGTGGGAGGCACACATGGTTTAGATGCTTGCAGCCCCTGGGGCTCCTGCAGGCTCATCCCCACCACAGCCAGCAGTGAGAGCTCCCTCCCAGCTGCCCTCTTGCCCCACGCCTCTCCTAGCAAGCACTCTTTCTGGGGTCGAAGCATCCTCTGCTGCAAGGCAAATGGGATCCTGGTGGGTCTGTGTTTTCTTACCCAAATGCAGTGCTGTTTCGCCACCATGGTGCTTGCATGCTGTTCCTCTTTGCCTGTTGGAGGAGATCAGCTGCCATACATTTGTGTGCCCATGGATAGCCAGTGTCCGCTCCCCACTGACTCTAATCCTGCTTAGGGTAAGCAGCAGAAACCTGTGCCTCTCCAAGCACATCTGGGCACACCTGCTCATCAGGATTTCAGCTCAGTATGAGACAGACAGAGGAACCAAAAGGGCTCATCAGCCTCTTCAAAGCCAGATGAAGGAAGGGCAGCCAGAGGAAAAAGGGTTCCTACACACACATTTTTTTAGTCCATATGTGGCTTCCCTCATCCTTTTCCTCTTCACCCGGTCACTCTGGAGACCAGTGGAGAGGCTGCATTGGGCTCTGCTTTCCTGTTCAGATAAATATGCCATACTGCCACAGCATGTTTGTCAAGACCTTTGGTAATGACTTCAAATAACCGAGCATTTCGGCCATGAGATAAGACAAGCTGAGTTCACCAAAGGCTATTTTACACAATGGAACAGACAAGGGATATTTCCAGAGATGGGCATAAAGGCCTGATAAAATGAAAACATCCCCCTGTGTTATCAGACAGCTGGGAATCACAAGCTTGCTTTCTCTCTCAGCCACACCTGCCTCAAGTCCTGCCTGGAAAGATGGGGGAAATCACATTGGTTTTGTTTGTGATTTCTCATGGTTGCACACCCCTGTCCTGTGAATCAGTTTCCATCAAGTTTGGAAGCAAATGTTTCTAAATACTAAGAAAAGGACCTAGCATGAAAGTTTCCGGCCCCATTTTGTGAGAATAAATGTGAAACATTTAAACCATATCAAGGTTGCTATCAGTGCAATGAAGATTTCTGCAGGTGCCACTCACTAGCTGCCTGCTTCCCTAGGTATTTCTGAGGTGGAACTTTCATTAAAAAAAAGAAAAAAAGACCACAAAAACCCTTGCAGAGTTTCCAAAATTAGTCTTTTTATCTACTTTCAAACCATTTCTCAGTTTGCTGTTATATCAAACATTCCCAACAAGCCTTTTTGTGGCCTTTCTATTGCATCATTTCTATTTCTGAGATCTCTTAGGATCTTTGAAGACCACTAAGTGGGTCAGTGTAACAAAAATGCTAGCATTCATAAATATGAGAAGAAGGTAATAGAGCAACTCTCCTAGACTACCACTGTCCATCTTATGGACAGCTTTGGGTAGAAGCAGCATGACTCAGTACAGAAGACAATTCAAGTTCAAAATACCCCATGAGCCTGAACAGCTAACTGATCAAACCCCACATGGAAGACATAAAATACATCTCATATTTATGTGAAAAATTATTTAGTTTCAGCAAATTCCTGTTTCTGGCTTTCCAAGATAATTACAATTACTTTTTTTTACCACCACTGAAAAAGAACTGAGATACAACTCGGCAGAAAATAAAAAAGACTGCAGGAGCATCGTAAATTCAGAGCAGCAGCAGAGACTCAGCGCACCCCAAATGCACCAGCAGAAATTTGAGTCATCCTGGAAGGATGGATGGGAACTAGTAATTCCTCAGCGCCTGTCTCTAACCTCCCTGTAGTGTTTTTTGGAAGCCCTTAGTGGTAACAATCTATTTATAGTTGACTCTGTTTTTGTGGTTTATCTCTGCTATAACATTGTGTCCTTTGTCCTAACTGCACAATACCAACCCAAAGGAATTCTTTACAGCTGGGTTCTCACCTCTTGCTTGATTAGCATGCTTTATTAATAGGAAGAGGGACAAGGCTGCTTTCATCAGGCCACTTAGCTGGGCGTATACACTCGCTGTTCATGATTCGGGACCTAGCTCACTACTTAAAATGGGCATTTTTGGATATGTGGACCTACCACAGGGTACTTCAATTGCTCAATGCTTCCAGCTGTTTTAACACTTATTTGCTTTTAAATGTCAGTAAATTTATCACACTGGATTTGTTGTATTTTCCTTTTCCTAGTAAATGTTCCTCAGTGTATTCAAGAAAAAAATAAGAAGATGTAAATATCTGATGTGGAGATGCAAAGCAAGAATGATTCAACAAATATTTGAAAATCAAGGAATTGTTTACTTTGGTCTGAGATCCTGAAATCCTGAGCAATGAGATAAGCTGAAAGAAAGGCCGGTTCAAGCTGAGTGTTTCTGAAAAGGCTGCATCATTTGTATGCATTTTCCCATGAAAAAATCCTGCAGTGGCTGGCTGGAAAGTCCAACACCTGCATTTTGGGAAGCTGGACAAGAAAAAATAATGCAGATGGCAGAGGGAGTCCCTGAGATGGTTGCTGCATTTCTAGGCTGAGCCTTCTATTGTCGGGGTCTACAGACCAAATCCATACCTTAACAGAGAACCCGATGTAAGGGCAGTGCAGTGATCAGGAAACTTGGACAGCGGGACCTTGGCAGCGTCACCATGATGCCAAGTATGGCAGCGGGTGGAAAGCCCTGGACACGAGGAATTGGAAGGCATCATCTGCAAAAGACTGTTCTTCCTGCCTTGAGGTTGCTCCCATTGGCAGCCAGTCTCAGCAGGTGTGCAACCCTTGACTCAGCCCTTGTAGCCATGCAGTAGCCAACAGCTGGGGCTACCAAGTGATGAAGGGACATTATCAAACACAGATGAGGGACGGGACCACAGCTTCTCCCCGCCAGCTCCATGCTGTCAGTTGCAGTGGAATAGGGAACTGGGGAGGTCTTGGAAAGTCTGGGGCAGTGCCATCTGCTGCCATGGTGGGTGACCTTCCCTGGAGGCAGTCCCACTATCAGTCCTCCAGGGCAGCCAGTCCTTCCAGTTCCACCTATCTGCTCCTCTGCACTGAGATGAGGAGACAGGGAATGGACCAGTTTCAGTGAACCGTTACTGGACTAACTGCCAGCTCCTTGAAACTTAGATTTAGGAGACTAATCCAAAGATGAGCTTTATGAAAATGTTATTTAGAGGTATGGTATTTTTAGCAAAATGATAGTTGAAGAAAAGCAAAAGGGATTTACTTTGTGGTTGTTTAATAAAGGAAAACAACAACCTTAACATATCATTTACATATATGCATCAGCACAGCTGCTGGCACCATCATGACCCCTCAAATAACTGCCCCACTCCAGCACTGTGTACAACAACAAACCTCGCCTGGGCCAGCAGCGCCAAGGAGGCGTTTATCCTCCCACAGAGTGAGAAGGCACAAGCACGGACCTCATCTTTTCCTTATCTTCAGCAGGGCTGTGGGTCTCACCGTCTTCCCACAGGGGTGAGCGGGAATGGAGCCCATCCCAGCCCTGCTGCCCCTCCATCACAGGCAAGGGTGCAAGGTGATGCACATGTTGGAGCAGTTTGTGCACCCAAGGAAGGCTGTTTGTCACACACCTCATGCTTTGCAGGTCCTGGCTTTCACTCTTCCAGCCCTCATCCCAGCTTGGTAGGGATTTCAAGGCATCTCCACTGATCTCTGTACTCTTCAAAATCATTTTTCAAAGGGGTGGCTGAAAATTTTGTGCCAGATAGGGTACAACTTGGCACAACCAATATGGGAAAAACTCTCTCTCGCTCTCATCCTTTCTTTCAGCAATATGATTAAAATGGTATTTTATTGTAAAGTACCAGGAACACCTCATTCACATTTTTCCTGGTAACAGCTTTTGCTCAGAGGAGTGGCACTAGCTGAGCAATATGTCAGCTTTCAGCAAGGAAGCCTCTTGTTTATCTTCTGGAAGTCCATGGTCTTCCCAGCTAATATTTCACAGATTTTTCTATATTCAGGGAAGATTTTCCCTTGGTTTTCCCATCATATCATGGTTTATTCTCATTTTATTCTGTTCCACCTCAATTCTCCCTCCTCTGGGGATGAACCTTTCAGGCAATTCCAGTCTTGTCCTGGACAAATCAACAAACTTGAAACACACTGTGTACAAGATGAGAAATTCCTCCTCCTATTACTCTCCTGTTCCATAAAGCCAGCAGTCCAGGGGGAAACATTGGCCTTGTGACCTACATAGGAGGCCTAGGACCTTGCAACTACAGTCCCAGCTGTGATCCCTGTTAGTTCATACTGTGCCAAGATTTTTTTAGAGATTCATTGACTCAGGCCCTGCCCAGCCTTCTGCGTACAGAGGCTGCAGATTTTTTTGCCAGGAGGGGATTAATGCACATTTTTAGAGGCAATGGGCACAAACTGAAACACAGGAGGTTCCCTCTGAACATCAGGAAACACTTTTTTACTGGGAGGGTGACTAAGCACTGGCACAGGTTGCCCAGAGATGTTGTGGAGTCTCCATCCTTGGAGATACTCAAAAGCCATCTGTGCATGGTCCTGGGCAACCAGCTCTAGGTGGCCCTGGTTGAGCAGAGGGTTTGGACTAGTTGACCTCCAGAGGTCCCTTCCAACCTCAACCAATCTGTGATGATTCTGTGTTTTCTTTTCCCTGCAAAGCTCCAAGCAACCGCAGCCCTTCTTAGCTGTCTTAAGCCATTCCCCTCACTGCTGCTGAGAAAAAAAGTCAAGCTGAATTTGTGTAACTTCAGCTCTGCTTTCTTATGCCTTTATCAGAAAATACCATGTGTGTGTGCAAAAACCTACTAGTGCCAAATAACAAAATTATTCCTGTCAGTTGCATGCTGTGATGGTATCAAACCAGTTTTGTTCACCAGGCCTTGGGTCTAACCCCCATAGAGATGGTTACACTAACAATACCTGAGCCAGACTAACCCACGCTCACCTCCAGGCTGTCACAGCTAGCTTGCTCTGTCGAGGCATGCAGGCAAAAGGCCAATCCTGACCTGTGCCTACACAAACAAAATAACTGCATGAGAAATTATAAGGTAGCAGCATGAGAAATGGCAGAAAAGAGAAGCATTAAGTATATGATGAAAGGGAAGCAGTAGCTTAAAGGAATTGCTGACCCAGGTAGAAAATATGGAGGCTGTCATACCATAGATACCAGATGCCACTGTAAAACCAGCAAAACTGGGGGCAGGGGGTTAAGAGCAAATGGGACAGTCTGTTTGGGAGGGGATGAGGATGGTAATAGGAAAGAACTTGGCAGGAGAATGGTGTTGTCTGCTGCTGGTTTGCTCTGGTGTGGGCTGGCTGGCTGACTCCGCTCACCCTCATCAGGTCTCCTTGGTTTCTTCTTGTCCCAGGCTGGTATTTGCTGCTGCCTCTGCCTCTCTCCCTGCTTGCAGGCGGGTTTGGCCATCAGATGCCTTGCTGAGAGCAAAGAGCAGCTTGTGGAGCAAAAATCTGTTTAAAACACCATTAACCCCTGTGAGCTGGGCAAACGGAAAGGTGTGCAAAGCAGGCACAGAGGGAAAGGAGAGGGAACAGGTTAGCTGGTACAATGACCATGCAGGGCCAGCCCCCATGGGAGAGCTGCTGAGCTCCTCTGGTGGCCCCACTGCTCTGCTGGCCCCAAGGAGACATGGAAGAGCTGGGAGCAGTCAGGGGGCAGGGGCAGGGGAGAAAGTGGTGGCCACTGCAGACAGCTGGCCATGCTGGCTCTGCATTTAGCATTGTTTCCACCTCGTGCTGTGAGTCCACACGGGTGAGCAAGGGCACTATGCCACCTACCTCAGATCCATGGCAGCCACAGAGGGCTTCATCCTCACCAACACAGCTCATGCTGGCATCCGGAGGTCCTTCTCACTGCTGCTGCAGCCTTGAACTCCTCCCATACTTTGCAAGATGTACAGAAGCCATAGAGAAGCTGAGTGAGATTTGGAGACTCCCAGCTGGAGAAGGGCCTGGGTTAGATCCTCACCAAAGGGCTGGAGAGGAGAAGGGCTTCCTGGCTGGCTAAGGTGGCAGGAGTCATCCTTGTCCCTTGGTCCTCCCTGGGGACAGCACAGCAGGCAGCTCTGACTGTCAGCATTGTGGTGCCAAGCCATGACTCCACGGTAGCAAATGTCTGTCTTCATCAAAGCCATGAGTGTCCACAGGGTCTCTCTAGTGCTGTCACTGCAGGCAATATTTCAGAAGAATCTGGCCTCCCATGCAGGGAAAAATGACATCAGAGATGCAGCAGGGGAGCTGCTGTCCCAGATAGCACCCAGCACCTTACCATCTGCTTGCTGAGGTCAGCCAGGCAGCTGATGCTCTGCTGGTGGAAATGGGTTTCCCTTTACTACTCAGTTTTCTCAGAGGAATAAACTAACACTCTGTGTGTATGTGTATACGTGTGTGTTTATGTGTGTGCACGCCTTTGGCTGCGGCTGGGTGAGGTTCAGTGATGCCCTACCATTGGCTGGCAGTGGCAGCAGGTGGTGGCCAGGCCAGGTTGTGGCCAGGTGGCGTAGGCTGCTGCCGACAGGCAGCCGAGGTGATGGTTTAAGTGCAGAGGCCTGGTGCAAGATGAGGCCTGAGGCAAATGTCCCCGGCTAGAAAAACTTGATTATGAGGAGTATTTGCAGAAGAAGCAGGAATGCAAGGCACTGAGCTTAAATGGGGACATGACACATGGGCAGTGTGACCCCAGGATCAAGGAGTAAAACAAGGACACACAGGGATGTCCAGAAAGCCCTGTGGGGGATCCTGTGCACATGGGCATCAGCCCAGCTGGCACTGAGTCACGTCTTTCTAACAGCAAAAACTTCACCACACCACACTCTGAACTCACAGGGAGCTGCAAGGGCAAAAGCAGGGGTTTGCATCACTGGGTGTTACCGTGTTGCTGTGGGTACTGCCTGGGTGCAGGCTCCTGCCAGCTGCCATGTCGTGGGAGCAGGGAGGTATCGTCCCCAGGAGGGGACCAAAAGCGGTCACAGGAATGAGGGGAAGCACAACTGCTTGCCCAGCGGCTGTCACTCTCAGATACAGACCAGCAATGCTCAAAATCAGCATTGTTGAATGTTAGTGAAGAAATAATACTGCCACCACATCCGTAGGGCATCCATGGGGACATGGTATTCCCACATCCTCGCACTCAGCCTGTATCACCGATCACTCCTGGCACCTGCTTAGAAAACCTCAGCTCATTACTTTGGAGCTTCTGAAATTTTTCAGCTTCTCACTTGCTATGCAGCAGTTTTATTTAGCAGATCTAGAGGCTCTTTTTTTAAGATTATTTTTTCATAGAGTTCACTGTGCCTGGAAACCCCAAGACAACCACAGTGCAGACAGAAGTTTAAAGAAAGTTCTTGCATGCTATCATCTGACTTAAAAGCTTTTCTCTTAACAGTGGCCACCTGTAATTATCTAAGAGCACACACAGTTGTTACAGGATGTTCTTGATAAGATGAGAGTTTGGGAGTCTGCAGTGTTTTTCCCTGCTTGGTAACTGTCAGATTTGTTTTGCATTGGGCATGGCTTTATGGTCTGTTGGCAGCACGGATCAGCTCAGCAGAGCACCTGTATGTGAACCACCGCATAGTACATGAGCTTCAGGACCAGCCTGGAAAGGAGTCTCTGCTGAGGTCTACATACCCAGCTGGACCTACTCTGCCCGACCTCATTGAAGCAGATGCTCTCTCCTGCTTGGTATGGTCCTCAGTAACTGTATTTCTATCTGCTATCCCCCTTGTGCCTGTGGAGTTGAAGAAAACATATTTCTCAAGAAGTGAAGCCACACATATCCCAGATACCAGGTGTGCCTGATGCACAGGAGTGTCCATGCATTACCAGGAGCAATGGCAGGCATGGAAGGTCAGGTCAGTGTGGCTCTAAGGCTCCTACTGCTGGGTTAAACATGGTGCAAAACACTGAGTTGGCATAAACTTGCTCAGCTGATTATGGTTTGTCCAGAAAGTATTGAAGAGACCTTCTGGCAGTATCTCTGCTGGCTGAGGTCCCTCACTGTCTGCTGGCTTGGGTATTACCTGTCATCTTGGGGCTGGCCTTGAAACCAATGTAAAAGCATAAAGTTGGCATAGACCCTATGTCATGTGCACTAATTCAACAGAAATGTGTTTGCCTGCAGGCGATTCAGGTCGGCTTTGTGTGCTGTGTGACCTGGAAACCAGCACTGGTGTTATTGGTGTGGGACAATTCTGCTGCAGGTCACAGTGGAGACGTACCCTGAAATCAGGTGGAAAAGCTGAGATCTCCACATCTTCTGCTGCAACTGAGGGGCAGATGCAGTTAAATATTAACATTGCTGTGAGGTATCTACGGCCTAGCTCAAAAATGTATGTAATAGCACATACTTTATCACACATATGACTAAGAATAGTGACTCACCTGGATGGTCCTCACAGGTAAAACTAACCACCCACTTCCATTCTTAGGGACTCATGGAGATATATTTAATGATGATCTAGGTTCACAGTTTCCTGGTACACTCATAGTCCACTTACTCATGTATTTATGGGAGCAGCCCAATAATTCAGAAGTTATTGGGAACCTCTTGTACTGAATGGACAGCTTGCTCCATAGGAGAGTCAGGACATACATTTTACAAGGTCACTCTGTCCAAAATACCTCCCCGGAGAACAGCTTGTGCACTGTAAAACTGCTGCTGCTGCCAGCTCTGCCGCCTCAGCCTCGGGAAACCAGAGTGGGACCAGCACTGTTTACATGACTGGCCATGCAGGTTGTGGGGCAGCTATTTGTCTGTCACCTGCTGAGTAATGCAAGACCCTCCGTTCCTGCACACACACCACCCCTCTATACACACACACACAGGGACATGCTGCTGTTCCCATACTTGAATTTGTGGGTCCTTCTGTGAATGCTTCCTGCACTTTGTCCTTGTTTTTATCTTTATGTGACTTAGAGGCTTCACTGATTAATCCCCAATTACCATTTTCCTAGATCAGTTTTATCTGCTTTGATGCTCCTATTAATAAATGTTGTGTGTCTGATTCCAGGTCTTCTGTCGTGTGAAAAGCAATTTATAACCATGCCAGAAGAGACGGGTGTGTTTGCTCATTTCACGGAAGTGCTGAGATGATGCTTTAACTGAGGACCATACAGAAAATCCAAGAATAATCTGCATAATGACACAGAAGCTGAAGTCCTCTGGCATGGTGTAGGTGGGTGATTCTATAATTGCCTGTCTCTCATTAGACCATATTCGCACCAGCGATCCTAACAGAATGTGCTGGGTTTGGCTGGGATGGAGTTCATTTTCTTCATAGAGCTACTCTGAGGCTATGGTTTGGATTTGTGCTGAAAACAGTGTTGATAATAGAGGGATGAGCAGCGCTTTCACAGAGTCAAGGCCTTTTCTGCTTCTCACCCCACCACACCAGCGAGGAGGCTGGGGGTGCACAGGAGGTTGGGAGGGGACACAGCCGGGACAGCTGACCCCAACTGACCAAAGGGATTTTCCATACCATATGACGTCATGCTCAGCATACGAAATTGGGGGAAGAAGAAGAAAGGGGGAACATTCAGAGTTATGGCATTTTATTTTCCCAAGTAACCATTACGCATGATAGAGCCCTGCTTTCCTGGAGATGGCTGAACACCTGCCTGCCAATAGGAAGCAGTGAATGAATTCCTTGTTTTGCTTTGCTTGTGTGCGCAGCTTTTGCTTTACCTATTAAACTGTCTTTATCTCAACCCACGAGTTTTCTCACTTTTACCTTTCTGATTCTCTCCCCCATCCCACTGTGGGGGAGTGAGCGAGCGGCTGGGTGGTGCTTAGTTGCTGGCTGGTGTTAAACCACTACAGTCCTTTTTGGCACCCAACATCGGAATCAAAGGGTTTGAGATAACCACAGATTTGATTGGAATGTGCTAAATCAAATTTATAGCTGCTATTGCTGTTTACCTATTAATCGGCAAGCTTCTGTGCCTGCCATGGGGCTTGCTTGCCTTACTGTATATGAGAGTCTAGTGCTCGTTAGTGGCTGCTTTTTGCTTTCGCTGCTTGCTGTACTGCTGATCTTCTCACTCTGCTGTGCCTGGGAACATTTTGATAACAACAACGGCCATGCGCCTGGCCTGGCAGATGGCCAGGGCATCACTGCTGTTTCTGTGCTGCTGTACTGGACAGACTGGAACTCCAGTGTGAACTTGAGTGGAAGGGACTGTGACCTGTGGGTGAGTCCACATGGGAGCCGGACACCCCAGAGCGCCTGTGGCTGTAGATAAGGCCATGCCAGAACAGGTACATCTCGAAGCATCTGTGCCCATGGTTATGTCTGTGCTGCAGCAGGTATACCTCTGAAGGGACTGTGGCCCAAAGATAAGTCCAGAGTGGAGAAGGTACACCATGAAGTATCAGTGGCTGTGCATGAGGTCATGCTGGAGCACCTCAAAGCATGTAGCCACGGATAAGCCCACAACAGAGCAGGTACGCCCCTGGAGGGACTGCAGTCATGGGTGAGGCCATGTGGAGCAGGTACCTCTCTGAAGGCCCTGTGGCCTATGGAGAAGGCCACGCTGGAGCAGGTGCACCTCAAAGTGACTGCGGCTGTGGATAAGTCTATGCCACAGCAGGTAGACCCCTGGAGAGACTGTGGCTCATGGACAAGGCTCAACTTGGAGCAGGTACTCCTCTAAGGGACTGCAGTCTGTGGTTAAGTCCAAGCCGGAGCAAGGGGAGGAGTTAATTGCAATATTAAACCTGATGGTCTGGTCCAAAGGGACCAGGGGTGGAGGCTGTAATGGAAATACCTTTGAATTACTGTAACCCATGATTTGAGTTGCATGTTACCGGAATTACTGTAGCAGGGACCACCTGAACCAATGGAGGAGAAGCCTTACAAGAAGCAGTGCAAGTGCAGCAGTGACCCAACCTCAGCTGGCTTTGTTGCCCAGTAACTCCATGCAACACACCACCTCTCCTGTCCTGAGTGACCACCATAACAGATGGAGCCCAAAGTCATGGACCAAACGAACTCAGTGGACGTTGTGAGGACATTTTACAGACATTTCACAGGGATGGTCCATAGACTAAGGGAATGATATCTGTGTATTATATCAAAGGATGGGGAGGGTGGTGGTGATTAATGAGAACGTATTGGATAGTGTGGGACCTGAGCATGACATAAATGGTACGGAATGAAGGGTGGAGAATGTGCTGGGTTTGGCTGGGATAGAGTTCATTTTCTTCATAGTAGCTGGAACGGGGTTATGGTTTGGATTTGTGCTAAAAACAGTGTTGATAATACAGGGACGTTTTTGTTATTGCTGAGCAGTTATTACACAGGGTCAAGGCCTTTTCTGCTTCTCACCCCACCCCACCAGTGAGTCAGCTAGGGGTGCACAAGAAGCTGGGAGGGAACACAGCCGGGACAGCTGACCCCAACTGACCAAAGGGATATTCCACAACATATGACGTCACACTTCAGCATATTAGTCTGGGGGGAAGAGGAAGGAAAGTGGGGCATCTCCTCCACACAGCCACCTGTCTCTCAGAGAAGTACCCACTCTCCGCCTCCCAGTGCGATTCCGCTGGGTAGGTGCTGTCCCCACTGTGTAGAGGTGAAGAAAGGCACGGGCCAGGGCAGAGCTCCAGAAAGCCCAGGCCCCTCTGGTGCTGGAAATAGTGGCGGGATGTGCTGCTCCCTTGTCACCTTCACTCTCCTCCTAGGCTGCCTAGGGCAGCAGTGCTGGGAGCAGAGCCCCACAGAGGTGGGAAGGGGGCATCTCCTGCTCTTATCCCTGCAGGCAGTGCAGCCTCAATCCCCTGCCACCACTTTTGCCTGTGCTCTGAGCTGGGATGAGGTGCCTGGGGTGGCTGCACGTCTCACATCATGCTGTGCAGCTGTGATACCCTGTGTCAGCACAACAGTAAGTATATGGTTAATATGTGCAGTCTAGGAATTAATTAAACAATCACACCCCCAAGACCTTACTGCAAAATTAAATGCTTGCAATTAACTATTTATTAAAGTCTTGCTGAACAGGGCCAGTTCTCAGCCTTTGTAGAAACACCAGTGTCTTTTGGTTGTCCTGACAGCAAACCTGCTTGCTACTTGTCAGTCTGCTATTTCCTACATTTTTTCTTCTTCCCTTTCAAAATCACAGGCTTCCTTTAAGCTGTGCTTCACCTGAAGCCTACTTAACTCCTGCAGGGCTTCCAGTTCAAAAGGAGCATCTATATGTGGGAGAGGAGTCAATGTGTTTAAACCACCCCAGAAGTGGCTATGCCCAGTCTGACAACAGTGAAATAGATAATGCCTCAGCTCTGGCCAGGTAACTGTGGGTGCGGTTACCCAGTACATTGTCTCTGACAGTGTAGGATCGAGCCCTGTAATACCTGTACTGTTTGCACTGCTAGTCTCATGTCGAGTCCTGCTACCCTTAGAGCAGGTATCAACAGTTCACCTATGCAATAGAAATAAGAAAGCTAAGACTTCAACTGTAAGTCTTGGGGATGGGGTTTGTCCTTTCCAGCTGTACACAGCCGCTCACCAGGAAGCTGAATCCCTGGGACCGAGGTGCTTCCCAGTCACATTGGTGGCTGTGACGGCAGCCTGGTTTGAGACACGAGGATAACTGCGGATGGCCTGTGCTGTACCTGTGCTGTACTGCCCCAGAGCTGGGAAGGCTGATCTGGCCAAGTCCAGCCTCAGCTCTGCTGCTGGATGTAGTCACCCCCTCCAGGCAGCTCTGGGAGGAGTTTTGTGAACTGGATGGGTGGGTGGGCTTGGGGGAAAACTCTGATCAGCATTTAAGAGAACCTGTATATTTTTCCTGAAGTGCCTAGTACACCCTCCAGGCTCTGTGCTTACAGGGCTGCCTGGACTCCTTTGCTCCCCTTGGTAAGCTGTTATCGCTGGCCCCTTTGATAAGCGCCATTATGCAAATCCCAGATGGATTGTGGGTTGACCTTGCTGTCTCCTTGGGAAGTCAGAGCAAAGCAGCGGGACGCTGGGGACCATGACAGAGGTTCACAACCAGCCAGGTTGCCCCAGGGCCAATTCCCTTTCCTCAGGCAGCTCAAGCATCCCTTGCCCCAGCCTAAGCAAGTCCTTACACAGCAGTTCCTCAGGCAGTTCATGGACCCAAATACCAGTGGCTCAGCAGCGCTCCCACCCTCAGCAAAAGCCATGCCACCTCATGACTGCAGAAATGAAACATTCAGCAAACAAATTCCAGCAACACATCACGCTCTATGCCACAGCAAAAGCCAAGGAGTGAGGACTGTGCACAGAGCTGTCTTTGTAATTGAGGGAGATATTCCTAGGTTGCACAATACTAAGTGGTAATTAGTGTTCAATGAGGAAATGAACTCAAGCTGTGACTTTTGGATCTAGACGCATATAACAAAAAACTAGAGTGTTTTGCCAAATATAGTGTGATTATTATCTAAAAAAAAACATGTTAGTAGTGTATGAGCCAACCATAAAGTACACTTTGTTCCTCTCAGTTATAAAATACGTTTCCATGGTGCAAATAAATATCAAGTGCAAACACAAGTTGTTTGAAATAACTTGAGCAGCCTAAAAACAAGGCATGTAGGCTCCCTCTATAGTCAGTTCTTAGATATCTAGCCCTCAGTGCTGATCTGAAGAGCTGAGATCCAATGATGCAAAGCACTGGAGCATCACAGACTCCTTGGCAGTCCAAATTTGCTTAAACATTTTTTGACAAGCACCTTTCTCCCAGCAGGATTCACACGAGATGGGATGTTGTCTGGCCACCCACAGTCAACCCCATCATATGCTCAGAACTTTATGCTCTGGTTAATTTGCAGAAATGTCCCCATGTGTCAACACTTCATCCACATTAGCTGTGTACTGTGTGGTGCTCCAACTGCTATTAACAGTTTTGGGTGCGCAGATCTGCTATTTACCACCACTGTAGGCTCCTGCCATACACCTGGATAAATATCTGGAGATACCTGTCCTTCTCTGTTGAGTGGACAGGCCAGGACAACAGGCGTGGACAACTAGCTCAGTCTAGATGCTCAGCTTTTACATGGCTGACATTAGCTCAGGTGAAGCCTTACCAAAAGCTGCAAGACAGCCGCTCTCGCCATCACTACAAAGAAGGCATCCTTCTTTTTCCCTCACCTTTCCAACTTCCCTCTCCAGTGGCTTGCAGCCATGTGGTCCTGTCCCTTCCCTTGTGCTGGTTCTTCCTTCACTGAGCCTCTACGACTGACTACTGCATAATAAATCTACCCAGGTATTTGCCAGCTTCAGCCTCTGCCTACTTAGTGAGTTGACTTAATTCATGGAGTAGAGGACCAACAAGTGCCAGAATGGGCCATAGGAAAGGGGATGGAGAGTGGGACCTTCACACCAAGAAATCAGACTGGTTCACCCTGTCTCATGTACCTGCACCCTAATGTGCAGGCAGTGAACCCCAGTGGGAGCACAACTCACTGTTTGTTTAGATATTTTATCTATGTCTATGTCATAGACAGTGGGATTGAGTGCACCCTCAGCAAGTTTACTGATGACACCAAGCTGAGCGGTGCAGTTGACACGCCAGAAGGATGGGATGTCAACCCAAGAGACCTAGACAAGCTGGAGAGGTGGGCCTGTGAGTACCTCATGAGGTTCAACAAGGCCAAGTGCAAGGTCCTGCACCTGGGTCAGGGCAACCCCCGGTATCCATACAGGCTGGGGGATGAAGGGATTGAGAGCAGCCCTGCCAAGAAGGACTTGGGGGTACTGGTGAATGAAAAGCTGGACATGAGCCTCTTGCAGCCCAGAAGACCAACCATATCCTGGGCTGCATCAAAAGAAGTGTGGCCAACAGGTTGAGGGAGGGGATTCTGCCCCTCTACTCTGGTCTGGTGAGTCCCCACCTGGAGTGATGTGTCCAGCTCTGGAGCCCTCAGCACAGGAAGGACACAGAACTATTGGAGCGGGTCCAGGGGAGGGCCACAAAATGGTCCGAGGGATGGAGCACCTCTCCTATGAGGACAGTCTGAGAGAGTTGGGGTTGTTCAGCCTGAAGAAGAGAAGGCTGCGGGGAGACCTTATTGCAGCCTTTCAGTACTTAAAAGGGGCTTAGAAGAACGATGGGGACAGACTTTTTAAGGTGTGTTGCAATAGGACAAGGGGTAATGGTTTTAAACTAAAGGAGGGTAGATTTAGACTGGATATAAGGAAAAAATTATTTACAATGAGGGTGGTGAAACACTGGAACAGGTTGCCCAAAGAGGTTGTGCAGGCCCCGTCCCTAGAAACATTCAAGGTCAGGTTGGATGTGGCTCTGAGCAACCTGATGTAGTGGAAGTCATCCCTGCTCACTGCAGGGGGGTTGGACTAGATGACCTCTAAATGTCCTTTCCAACCTAAACAATTCTATGATTCTATGATTTCCAGAGATTCTCCACCGCATTCCTCTGAATGTAGTATGTCCTGCTCAGGTCCATGATAATACGTGATTATGGCAGAGACCATCATGCCCAAAGCTCCCTGTTAAACATCTCTGCTCTTGTTATACTCAGAGGAAAGTGATAAGGTCCATACATGTAGGTAAGCACCTAACCAAAATCATCACTGAACAGTGTGAATGGAAGAATGGCTCACTAGAAGGAATTCAATGCGGAAATGTTTAGTCATGTGGGAAGGCTTGTAGGAGAACATCTCAGGAGTCACCTGAATGGAAATGTCTGTCTGAGGCACCTCTAGTAAATCATTTTAACCTAAACTCTCAAAGACCTAAAAACCAATATCTCTGAAGAGCTAGCCTTTAGATCGCTCTGCCTCAGCTTCTCGGTCTTCAGGAGTGATTTCAATAGAATATGTTTTTAAATCTTTGAATCAGGGCTATTGTTTGACAGCAAAGAGTTATATATACTATCATTAGCCATACGCATTGTGACTGATGGATTAGACCTGTCTAGTATGTGTAATTTTTTTTTCAGCAGTGTTTTTGGCTTCACTTCATTCACATTTCACCCAAACCTGTAAGCACACCTCTAAAGCTCAGGAAGGTCAGAGTACGGGAATGCTTACGCCAGCTTTTGGAAGGCTGACAAGTTTTAAAGCAGGCATGGTAATGCTTTACTACTATAAACTGAAGGGATTACTGATTATATGCAGTAAACCTGTCACAGCTGACACTGTTTCACAAACTTGCCACTGCAGGGCAATATGGGCCTTCTGTCAGAGGCACAGATGCCCTCTGCTAACAGAGGAGCTCCGGCTTTGTTTACTTTGCTCCTCTGACTACCTTACACATTATACACTGACTGATGTCGTGCTGCATCTGTGCTAATAAATAAAACAGGCAGGCCCATTTTTTATTGCTGGAGGCATGGGACATGGCATGGCTTACATCTGTATACACCATCCCCAGTCAGAGTGATCTTTTCCTTTCTGTCTGCCAGAAACAGACAGTCCAGCATCACCACCCCAAACATGCCTGGACGTTGTGAGGACTGTGCTAATAGGAATTGGGAAAAACAGTACTAAGGGGGGTGGTAAAGATTAAGTAGGGTGGATATGGGACAGTGCTTGAGCCCATACACAGTCCCGTTGAGTTTCTTAGAACAGATGCCACCCTGGCAAGCTGTCATGCTGCCTCCATTCACGTGCACTTAGACCCAGCAGCAGAATTGCATGCATGCTTATTCCCTGCTCTGTCCCCAGCGAAATGGAAAAAAACACTGCGGCAAAACATCTTAAAGTGATCACACGAACACACTCAGGTGTGTGTCCAGGTGACAAGAGTCGCACGCCCTTATGTTGGTGGGATGGACCATTTAGTTCCCCTAAGATTGCCTACACAGTTCCCCCAAGATGATGCCATACACAGGAGGGAGTCTTGTCAGGATATTCAAGGGCAGCTCAGATGTCAATAACAAAAACCTCTGGACATCATGCAATATCTGAAGCTACTCAGTGGTCACTACCACTGTAGGACAATACTTTGCTTACTGGTGATACAAGAGAATACCCAAGTGACACTGTAGGGTTTCCAAGAGAAAGAACATCAATTTACCTTAAAAGTGGAGCTACAACCTTCTGCCAGCATAACTGGCATATGAATACAATAACTGCATTGGTCCTCCTTCTTGCTCTCCCCAGCATGAAACTACACTAGGCAGAATCAGGAAAGGCAGTAAAGCACATTTCCAGGATGCGTTATGCACTTCTTGTTGCATGTAATTCGGTTTTGGCTGACTCAGGTTTTAGCTGTTAACAAATGCATCAGATATGTGCACTGCTGAGTAATCTGTGTGCAGGTGGGTGCAAGGTTTAAAAGCTGCTAGTGCAGTGAGGTCCTACAGCATTAATGGATTGAATAGCCCATGCCCTCTTTCTGATGTAAAACAGACCTGAACAGAGATAGGTAAACAGTTTAGTTGTAAACGGTCAAAGGTCTGGTCTTTTCTTAGCTGTGAAAGATGTTTATTGTGAAGTAGCAGTCCCATTTGTGAGTTAGGACAGTTCCTAGGTATGCCAGTTGTTGTAACTTAACAGGGCTTGTTATTAATAGCCCTTTAAAATATCACATTACTTATCACCTCTGTTTTACTCCAAAGTTCATCGTTTAGTTTTGTGCTTCATAAAACTCAGAGAGGTCACCAAGTGCTCCTCAGGGGGCAAATTAACTCAGTGACAGCAGCCTGTTCAGGGATTTCCTTCAGAAGCACTAAACAAGCTACATAATCATTTCAGTCTGGCTCAGAAAAAGGGGTAATAAAACCTGTCTGCAGGAAATTTGCAGGCAGAGATCTTTGCCCATAGATGTTTTCTTGTCCAAATCCATACTTTTGATGTTCAGCTGCACTGAACCTCTTCCAGTCCTCCATCATGGCTTACATTATTTGACACAAGCTAATTGTTTACAGGGCAGGCGAACGGGGAACAACATGAAAGGACCTTATGCAACCTATGGGAATACAATATAAATCATTCCTCTCAGTAGAAGGGGCTGAGGATGTCTCCATTGCTTAAGCACACATTTACACATTAGCATTGTTTAATAGATTCCCATGAAATAGCTGTAAAATGTTCATGAGACGGGACTGTGGTTTATGGCAGCCTCTGCCCACTGCCTCCCCAGGGTGCAGGGCAGGAGGCAGAAGGCAGGGTGGGTACATGAGGGCTGGTGACAGGTCTCAGGGCCAATCTCGGCTCCTTGGGTGTGGGGCAGCCACATATGAACCCCTACAAGGTCAGTCTGGGCACCTCTGACTCAGAAGTGCCAACTCATACTGCAGCCGCTGGTCTGCTTCTTATTTGGGGCACAACACTATTCTTTAGCTATTAGGTGCTTAAAAGAAATCTGCCCTGTTGTGTCTTCTCTCAGTTGTTGTCTTCTACAACCCCAAAGCAGCATCCAAGTGGTCATCTATATCCAGTGTAATTTTGCTTATAAAGTTCTTCAGCCGTATGTATAAGAAGAGGAAGACAACATTGCTTTCATAATATTTATGGCCTCTGAAAATACTGGACAAAGGAATTATCGCCTACCCCATACTGTGCACTGACAGACTGTCAGTGACAGACTGAAAGAGCCATAATCTAAGACATCAGCTCTTGTATTTTAAGTGTGTCATATACAAAACAAAATAACAACAGAGGCCAAAAAAAGAGAGCCAAAGTTTGTTTAGAAATGGCATTTGAGAAACAAAGATTGTGATGCATGGCTTGACAATTGAGAAAGTTAATTAATTATTTGTGAGTTTCGAGCAAACACTTTGGCTGTTATTTAAGCATGCAGTGAAGGGCAAAGCCCTAGAAAGCAGCTGGGTCTGAGTTAGATGTTTTAATGAGTTGCAACATACAGAGATGCCAACCCTGGATGACATTTTAGACCAGACTGCGGAATTTGACTTCATTTAGAAACAAGCCCTCTTTGTCTTATGCCTGCTTTCTCCTACCTTCGCTCCTACTTACATGGGGATTTTCTTCCTGGGATTCACCCTTGAGCACCATTGCCTCAGCCCCAGCATGGCTGAGCTGAGCCAGCAGTGTGGCTGGAGCCTGGAGGAACAGCTGAATCACACAGTTCCCAAGTGGGGCAGCCGCATAAGAAGGACCTCAAGAGAGAGGTCCATCTCTTCTACTTCTCCTCCAGTCCCAAATCTGTATTAACTGTGCCTCAACCATGCCAAGCAGATGTTTCTGTAGCCTGTTCTTAAAAAACTGTGATGCTGGATACTTCACAGCTTCCTCAGGCAGTGCATTCATATTCCCTTGCTTCGCTATCATCACCATTTCAAAGCAACTCCATCTCACTTTCCCTTGGGACAGATGGGTTGGGGCAAAGAAGAGCACTCCCAGCCATCCTCCATGTCAGTCGAGCCAGGGAAAACAATCTGAGCTGTTCGGTGTGGCCCCAGCAAACCTGTCTGGGTTAGAAAGAGATTAAATAAGCTGCCAAAGACATTCATGCTTCTTTCTGGGCTGAACTCTAGTTACATCTGAATGAATATTTCCAGCTGTAGAGAAGTTAATACCAGTTTGACCTCCTCCCCTCACTGGGTGTGGGTTGGTAACCTGTTAATTGCAAACCAAAAGCAAGTTACAGAGCATCGGTTCACTGCAGAGAAAAGTCAACCAAATCCTGGGCCTTTTACCAGTGCTAATGAGAAGCAGGATGGCTATCTCTTGGCTCCCCTCCAGCAGGGCTCATGGCAGCCCCACCACCTCTCATGCCCAGCACTGCTTTCATGCAGTAAGACAATAGACAGTTAAAGACAGGCCATGGCATCCGGGAAGGAAGTGATACTCCAAGTGTCCTCCAAATTCCAGGCAGATAGGTGGGGAGGAGAGGGTGAGATTTTTCTGAACTTTTAAATTTGTTTGTTCAAAGTTTCTCTCCCTTTCTCACTCTCCTTATGTGCCATTGTGTAATCATTTTCCAGGGTGTAACTTTTCCACAAAGTTTGGAAAAATCCAGACAAGAAGTATTGCAGATGATTAGAGAGTTTCTTTTCTGGAGCCTGTTTTCTAGTTGTGTATCATTGGTTTCTTTCCTCCTCAAACAGCCACGGTTTGTGTTGAATGTTCCTGTGCTTCTAACTGGTTGCCCTTGCAGTTTAACCTGATGTGTGAGGACTCCTGGAAACTGGACCTCTTCCAGTCGTTTGTGAACGCTGGGTTTTTTGTTGGTTCCATAAGCATTGGCTACATAGCAGACAGACAGGTAGCATGTAGACAGGTGTGAGAAGAACTGTTTCCTCTGGCTATCTGCTTTCTGCATGTCACTGAACAACGTTCATGATTCAAAGAGGAAATTAATGCAATTAAAACTTGATTCAAAAGGCCCATGTGTCACTTACAAAGAGATGTAACCTGCATTCAAAGGTTATTGTGACCCAGGAATCCACAGAAATGCCATAGTGTTGCTCCACTTTTACAGCCTCTCAGAGGCTCCATGGGGAATTTGCACATTCACAAGTGAAGAGATTTTGTTTTCTTTCACAGCGGTAAACTGCAGTGCGAGCTCAGAGTTTGAGATGAAATTTTAACTCATGCACCAAGAACTATTTGCCATCTTTGTGATAAAGTTGTTTCACATTAATTTTAACAGTACCCAGATGGCCATAATCAGTTTCAAAATAGGAGAGTTTTTCTCAGATACAGAAACAGAAGTTGCTCCTTCCTAAATTTTCTTTGGTTCCCCTTTTTCTCAGTTGGCTCTGTATGTAGCTGGCTCTAGACCTTATTATCCCTCATGTCCTCTTTTCCATCACAGATGTCATTGTGCCATATATCTGCCCAGTGGGGTTTTTTTTAGGTTAGACTGAACAAATTTAATGCTTTGTAGCTGACATTCCTGTGCATGTTTACCAAATTTTTCAGTAAAATGGCAAGAGAGGCTGAGGCTGGAATTTGAAGAGGTGAAGGCAACACAGGATGAACAATCCTTCTGTAGAGTCAGTCTGTCTTGGAGAAATGGTTTTTTCTTTGTATTCTCAGAACATAGGAGATCACACGCTGATCAGGCCCCAAAATCATCTCTGTCAGAGATATTGCCACTGTTCTCTTCTTTTCACTTTCTCCCTCCTCCATGGGGGAAGATCTATGGGAAGGGGCACAGCCATCCCCCATAGTACTTCTGCAGTGTCACAAAATAAGGATGGGACTGCACTTGTCTTGCTTGTCCCTGCTCCCATGTTTCACTGCAGGCAAACACATCGTTGGTTAAGTTGTGCATACCACCTTTGTGGCGAAAGTGGCTACCACAGTCCTAGCTAACCCCAGCCTGTCCCTCCACATGGACAAACCTACTTGTGAAGGAGCTCACCTGTACACAGACTGGACAGACTGCTTTCCAGCCCTCAGTAAACCGTTATCTTACTGCCAGTGAACCAGACCATGTTTTTTTTAAGCTTTCTACTTAAACAGATTTTTCATCAGAAGATAGTGATTTATCAAAGTAACTCTTTCTGGCCACATCTTGTGTGCAGCTACACCTTTGACAAAAAGCTGTCTCAGGTGAAAGACATTAAATGGCTACAGCAGTACTGCACAGATCCTGTATCCAGTCTTCAGTCCTGGGGTGGAGTCCGCTGTCTAATTTGAAGGACAAAGGTTGACATGCTTATGCCAAATTTTGCTTTTCTTCACATGCACTCTTCAGATCACCTTTTTAGCACAGAGATGGATTCAGCAATCATGTTCACTAGCAAAGGCATTCCTTGGCAGCATATGGCTGTGTGAGCCAATAGAAACTGGAGCTATCAAACACACAGCCACTTATATCTGAAATGCTCTCTGTAAAAATACTGAAGGATTGTTTTACCAAGGCTTATTATCAAGCAAAGTATGAAAAGACATGAGGAAGTAGGATATCATTGTTGCTAAGATAAAGCACGCACATATCATAACGTCAAGGGGTTTTTCTATTGCTCTGCTCACTGCCATCCTGCCCCAGTTCACTGCGGTCCTTGCACTGCAAGCACACAAGAGCAATACAAAATCCCATACCCAGAGAGTGTTGCAATTAGGGCAAGAACAAACCCAGAAGTCTCAAATTTAGTAGAGGATATGGGAAAAGGCCCATGAATTCTATGTTTCCTGGATTTGAGATATACACCCTCTTCTTGTCAGACAGCCTGAGTACAGCTGGAGTGCTAGTTTTCCCCTGCATGAAATTACTGCAACCCACTGTACTCAGGGCAACTCCTGCAAATATTTCATGTGGATCAGGGGAGGTTTCATAATCTCTTTCTAAATGCGCTTCTCTCTGAGGGATTAGACCTACTCATTTACTTGATTGGTCTCTGGGCACACATCCAGGTGCTGACTTTGACATTAGAGAGTCATAGGTGGCTTGGAAATGGCACACCCATGTCCCTAGAGAGCTCCCAAGGTCAGTGCTAACATGCAGCAATTGTACCTCTGCCACTCAGAGCTGCGGCACTGGGAAAGGGCCTTTGCAGGAGAGGGCTCCTCCCATGGTCTGACGAGGCTCTCTTGGGCTAGCCTTTAAGGCAAGGCAAAAATTTCTCTATGTCAGGCTCATGCCAGGAGGAAAGTTTGAGTGATGGGATCTGCTAATGTTATTGTGGAGAACAAAAGACATTTTTTTTGGCTCGCATTTATTATCATGCTGTTTTTGTTAGTGGACATTGACTAATTTAATGGGTTTTATAAATCATACTTGTAACTTAATATATAGCCCTGTCAGCTAGAAAAAAAAATCCCTTTCCAGTGTTCCAGTAAGCTTACTTCTTTTAGAAACAATTTATTTCTGACTATCAGTGAGTCACAGTGATACAGGGAATGACAAATAACAGGGATATACAAGACCCTCTTCAAGAAGTTCTCAATAGTCAGCCAAGGTTGATGAGAAAATAGGTAATGATCACCATTATCAAACAAGATCCCCATTAAAAAGCTATTGCAGCTCTGAAAGATGGGCTGAAGAGCCATACCAGAGTGTTTCTTGAACTCATTAGCTAAGTAATTAATCAGAAGTGAATGACAACCTGAAAACACAGGACGGGGGAGTCTCCTGAGCTTCTATCAAGATGAAAAATGCTGCAAAGGCAAGAGAAGATGCAGACTGCTACCCAAAATGTACAGAGAGAGGGGGACAAGGACCACCTCCAGCCTCTTCAAACCCTTTACCCTGCCACCGTACCCTGCCGGCAGCTGAACCTGTGTCTTCTCTTTTCATAGAAGCATAGAATAGCTTAGGTTGGAAAAGATCTTTAAGATCAAGTCCAACCATTAACCTAGCACTGCCAAGTCCACCACTAAACCATGTCCCTAAGCACCACATCTACATGTCTTTTAAATACCTCCAAAGATGGTGACTCAACCACTTCCCTGGGCAGCATGTTCCAAAGCTTGACAACAATTTCAGTGAAGAAAATTTCCCTAACATCCGATCTAAACCTCCCCTGGTGCAACCTGAGGCCATTTCCTCTTGTCCTATCGCTTGTTACTTGGGAGAAGAGACCAACACCCACCTCACTACAACCTCCTTTCAGGTAGTTGTAGAGAGCAATAGGGTCTCCCCTGAGCCTCCTCTTCTCCAGACTAAACAACCCCAGCTCCCTCAGACACTCCTCAGAAGACTTGTTCTCCAGACCCTTCACCAGCTTCGTTGCCCTTCTCTCCATACGCTCCAGCAACTCAATGTGCTTCTTGTACTGAGAAGCCCAAAACTGAACACAGTATTTGAGGTGTTGTTGTGACTTGGCCGTGTTGAACCTCATACAATTGGCCTCAGCCCATCGACCCAGTCTGTCCAGACGCCTCTGTAGAGCATTCCTACCATCAAGCAGATCAACACTCTTGCCCAGCTTTGTGTTGTCTGCATACTTACTTAGGGTGTACTCGATGCCTTCGTCTAGATCATTGATAAAGATATTAAACAGGACTGGGCCCAACACTGAGCCCTGGGGAACACCACTTTTCTTTTTTCCCTCTGCAGGTTTGGCCACAAACTCTGCCTCTGGGTCACAGTCCTTGTCAGTTTGGCCTTGGGGATTCTCATGGCCTTTACACCAAGCTACACCTAGACATTGATCTTCCACCTGATACAGGAGCTGGACAGCAAGGGGGCCTGGCTGACAGGCTATGTCCTCAGTTACGACAGCTTGCAATTACACTTTCTGGACAGGAACCCCCCATTTAGCAGCAGGGCTGACCCCCGCCAGTGCCATCTGGTTTTTAAGGAACGTTGTATAACAAGAGCAGACAGCGACACTGTGCTATTTACTGCCAAACTGCACCTCTTTGCTTAAATGCAGGTGTTTATGACCTAAGCTTGCACCAGCTCATAGACATAAATGGAATAATTAGGAGGCAGCTCTGAAAACTAGGGAACGTTCATACCTGGAGAGACACATGCCAAAATGAGGGACAAGGTCTAGAGACAAGAACTAATTGAAAATGCTGCGAAGATGTGTAACACTTTTCCAGACAAGGCAGCAAGTGGTGCTGTGAGAGGTAACAGTTGTGTTTCACAGCCTTAGTGCCAAAATTATTTTTGCTGTGCTGTTTCCCATGCTTGGCAGGGAGGAAGCTCTGTTCCCAAGCTGTACAGGAGGAGGGAGATGGAGGCAAGCAAATGCCAGCTCTCTATTTTATTTTCCCATTCAGTTCTTAGCTAGAAGGAGTGGGAGGAAGAAAGCAACCTTTGGGTCATGTTGATGGGTGACGTCCTGACACCCTCAAAAGCAGGGGCAAAGTCCGCAGCTGACCAGCAGAGGAGGAAGGGTCAGGAGTTGCCCTGTCTACACCAGGGACCCATCCAAACCCACATCCGTGCACCACACCACAAGGGCACAGCTAGAGCACAGGGGCTCCACGTGGTTTTAGCTAGCAGGACCTCTGGAGTCCCTGCAGTTCTCCAAACCAATTTATTTTCTCTGTGCCTCATGCAACTTGTCCTTGCAGTTGCAGAATTTGTCAGCTCAAACCACCGGAGGGCAGCAGGCATTACTTACCAGATTGCCTTCAGCCTGGGACTCATCCTCACTGCCCTGGCTTAGGCACTGCCATTCTGGAGGTGGCCTCAGCTCGTGGTGACCCTGCCCAATTTCTTCTTCCTGCTCTACTATTGGTAAGTGCCCGCTGTTACAGCTCCCAGCAATGCCGAGCCAAAAATGGGGGGACTGTAACTGGCAGTTGAGGCTTCTCTGTGGGGATTGACCATAGCACTACACATAGGATTTCTAAGATGACACTGGATCAGATTGGGCATTTTTCTGTTGTTCTGTTTCCCCTGCCCAGGGCTTTAGTCTAAATCACCTAAGAGCAAGGGTCTACCTGCAACATGCCGTAACACTTCTGTATTTGGAGTCCTTGCCACCCATCACAAACTAGTAAGTCATTATTTCTTGAACAGTAATTGAGCTACTGTGAGAAGTGAGTTTTTCTAATCATTGATTAAAATCGCTTTTTTTTTTTAATGCAATTCACAGACTTTTGCTGATTATTGGCAAAAAAAATGAGTAAAAATGCTCCTTAGAAAATTCCATAACCAGATCAAGGAACAGATTTGGGAGGTGGTTTTTGTTTGGGTTTTTTGGAAAGTTTATTTTTAACATGGAGGAGCTGAATGATCAGGTTTACAACTGTTCTTTTTTATATCCACAGACTGTTAGCTATTTCTAAAACATGCCAACAGAATTTAGCTCAGACTAATGTTTCCAAACTATAATAAACTGGTTTTAGCCAAAAAAAAAAAAAAAAAAAAAGGGCTATGTTGTCATTCAAGTGGAGCACAAGTCAGAGTGCAATCACTGGCAGAAACAGCTACAAGTGAGTTCAGTATTGCCCATGGATATTTGATACACAGTAGGATCCTAGCCTGAGGAACTCAGCTCCATTTTCATTTTCTGTGTACCAGTAATGTGCATTTTCCTTCCCCATAGTTGTCACATTCATATGTATTGCAGGTGTCTGCCTGAGTGGCCCAGGTGGCTCATAGCTCAAAAGCAAAATGACAAAGCTATGGAAGTTATTAAGCACATCTCCAAGGGAAATAACAGAAGCTACCTCTCTCTTTCCAGGTGACTGCACTGCATTTGCTGCATATATGCAAACCTCAAGGCAAATAATGTTATGACTTTAGGATTGTTTTGGGTTTAGAGTAGGGAGCAGTTTGGCGACCAAAAAAATTGCAGTTCCCTAAGGCAAAGGCAAGTGAGTTTTCTTCTCTTTGACTGCCTAGGACCCTCGCAGAGTGTATTTGGGAAAAGAGGCTTGCAAAAAAAGCCAGCAGACAAGAAAAATTCTTCTTTTAAGTAGTATCAGTCAACAGTAAACCCATCAAATCTCATGACTTAAAATTCCAGAACATCCTTATTAATTATTTTTTTAAATGCTGCTTCATGCCATGCAACAGCCTCATACACATGGCTACAGAGATATGAGAGCTGTCTGTATAAATGTTCATGTTTCCTTTCCCCAAAACACGCTGGAGAAGTTATTTTGCCCTCAGTTACTTAACTGGCTAATGAAAACCCTCATCCTCCCATTAATCCAGCGGAAAATATTCATTGCAGTGCTCACCACCCCCTCCTCTGCCCACTGTAATCTGTTTTCCTGTTGCTTGTGCTCCCAGAATCTCAGATTTGAAGACGAAGATGGAGAAAAGCTGAAACCTTCATTTCTAGACCTGGTCAGGACACCTCAGATCAGAAAACACATGCTTGTTTTGATGCACAGTTGGTAAGGGAAGGCTTTTGCAGCCCAAATGGAGGTGTGTGATTCTGTGCCCTAAATTGTCATCATTGATTTAAGCCTGTTTTGCTCCTGACCAGCTGCAAATCTCAGTTCTTTGCATAAACTCTCTCCCAAAGGGTTTGGCTTCATTTGCACCCTGTTCTCTGCCCAGGTTCACAAGCTTCACCATCTACCAGGGCTCATCATGCACATGGAAACAGCCACTGGGAACATGTATCTGCATTTCCTCTCTTCTGCTCTCATCAAGTTCCCAGTCACCTTCATCTTCATGCTAACACTGGATCATATTGGCCATCGCTGCCCCTGGGCTGCAGCAAGCATGTTGGCAGGTGGTACTTGCCTCATTACAGCATTAGTCCCAGACAGTGAGTCATGCAAACCTCCTCTGTCAATGAATTTTCTCCCTGTCTCTTGGTTAGTGCCCTGGAAAATAGAAAATAATCCTTGCTAACCTGGCCCATGTCAGTATTGTGATCCAGTGAAGACCAATACCGTAAAAGGTAATGTATGTCCCACCATCAGCATTTATACCAGCTAATGAGAGGGTGGAGAAATTGGGTGAATTAAATTTCCAAAATGGCATCAGATCAGATGGCAAGTCACGGAAGAAGCATGCCATGTTAAGTCCACTGTTTTTGTCTGGCATAAAGTTTGGATTTTGGAATCCAATTTTTGGAATGTACAGTTGATGGTTTTAATCCAAAAATCCTGATGTTTTTTGTTTCTAAAAATGAAAAAATATGGGCACACACAAACACTTAAATACCGTCTGGGTACAGTAAGTGGTTTCTGCCATCATCAACAGTGCTGCTGCAATGAATGTAGGATGTTGAGCAACCACGGTGACAGGCATATGGTTTTTGTTTAGCTAAGCATTCGCTCCAGGGCCATAGTCTCAAATCAATATGTCCTTTAAGGGCGACCAAAAGAAACATCTTTCCTTTTTCTTTAGAGAATACAACTAGACTGAAACCACAGACCTAACAGTGCCAAACAACTATCAGTTCACAGGGGGACAAGGAAAAAACCACAAAACATTACGGAAAAAATGTCATAGGCAAAAAAGCCAGACAATGTTCAGACAATGTGTCCAAAGTGTCCAGACAATGGAAACTCATTTTAACAAGTGACTGGGGATTGCAGGGTCTATGCAAGGGACCACTGGGCTTTGCTGGGAAAGAGCAGGGGTGGAAATCCAAGGGTCCTGCAGCTGCTGCCTGTGCCAGAGCATGGGGACCAGCAGCGCCTGGGTGAGTGCCTTGCACTGTGGACAGGTATGGCTGGTGAAGATGCTGCTGCTAACCCAGCTCAGCACATGGTTTAACGCCCTGCCAAGCTTGGCAGCAGCACCCACCTGCAGAGACCCCAGCCTTCATAGAAGCATAGAATAGCTTAGGTTGGAAAAGATCTTTAAGATCAAGTCCAACCATTAACCTAGCACTGCCAAGTCCACCACTAAACCGTGTCCCTAAGCACCACATCTACATGTCTTTTAAATACCTCCAAAGATGGTGACTCAACCACTTCCCTGGGCAGCATGTTCCAAAGCTTGACAACAATTTCAGTGAAGAAAATTTCCCTAACATCCGATCTAAACCTCCCCTGGTGCAACTTGAGGCCATTTCCTCTTGTCCTATCACTTGTTACTTGGGAGAAGAGACCAACACCCACCTCACTACAACCTCCTTTCAGGTAGTTGTAGAGAGCAATAGGGTCTCCCCTCAGCCTCTTCTTCTCCAGACTAAACAACCCCAGTTCCCTCAGCTGCTACTCTCAAGACTTGTTCTCCAGACCCTTCACCAGCTTCATTGCCCTTCCCTGCACATGCTCCAGCAACTCAGTGTCTTTCTTGTAGTGAGGGGCCCAAAACTGAACACAGTGTTTGAGGTGTGGCCTCACCAGTGCCGAGTACAGGGCCACGATCACTTCCCTACTCCTGCTGGCCACACTATTCCTGACAGAATCCAGGATGCTGTTGGCCTTCTTGGCCACCTGGGCACACTGCTGCCTCACGTTCAGCCGGCTGTCAAACAGCACCCCCAGGTCCTTTTCCACCAGGCAGCTTTCCAGCCACTTTTCTCCACTCTTCCCCACTTGCCTGTGTCAGCACCACCAGCCCAAGCTGTGCCACCTTCAAAGCCCATAGCCCAAAGTCCAACCCTCCAGAAAAGGGTTGCTTTTCACCCAGGCTGGCTCTGTGGGGGTGGTGGGGTGGGCAGAGCCCCAGAAGGGAAGCAGGGATGGCCCCAGACTCCCACAACTGCAATTTCTGCAAACGACATGCAGCAGTGGCTGGTGTCTCAGCTCTGGAGAGGCTCTGCCAGCAGGGCTTACAGGCACCAATGGGTCAGTAAAATACTGCCCTGGGTTTGATGCTCCCTCAGCTGTCTACATGAGAGAGAAACTCAATGCTCTGAATGTGCTAATAGCTGAAACATCTGAAGCCATGATCCAAGGTCAGTTCGGGATCTAAAAGCCCACGTGGCATACAGAGGTGTCCTGGAGTGGCTCGACATGTGGGACTGGAATATTCATTTATTTGCAGCAGACTTCTGTAGCTGCAGGTGTGAAAGCAAATCTATAGTACACACTGACAGACAGGGAGGCAACACAAACTTGTCCCAACCTGAAAGCCGTCAGAAGCCTCTGTGCAAAAGTATGGAGTATCTTGCTGATAAGCAGATATCAATTACCACACAGTGCAGCTGCCCTCTGTTTAGTTTTATTGCAAGCAAGAAATGGTGTCTTGCATAAGCTTTTGGTTAATGCACTCGATAACCCAAACTACTTTGTACCATTGATTTCTCCTCTCTGTGACAGCAACCTAGCAAAGTCTTAAGTCTTGATTATTTGCTTGAATCACAAGACAATTGCTTTATAAATTCTTTATTGAGTGAAACTGAACACCATCATGTGCTGTCCTCTTGACCTTTCATGACTAGAAGGAAACTTACTGTTTCCTTGAATTAAATCTTTAATGCTCTTTTATGTCAAAAGCATAAAAAAAACTTATTTTTGTATTCCAACCTTAATGTGCACAACATCTTTCCAGCTCTTTATTGGCTTAAAACGACTACGGCTTGCTTGGGCAGGATGGGAATTACCATGTGCTACGAAATTAGTTGCTTGATAAATCCTGAGCTGTATCCAACATTTCTCAGGTAAGCGCACCCATTTCTCAGGTAAGTGCACCATCTTCTGTTAGCTGGTAAAAACACTGGATGTTTCTCTGGGAGAGACTGCAAGAGGCCAACTCAAGGCTGTGGATGCAGCTGAGGAGCCTGTGCCTCATGCACTGCCCTGGAAAAGGAGTTTGCATGTAAAAACATATCTTACAAAGATGGAGGAGAGCTGCTGGGTGGTGCAGGAGAAATCCACCACCTTTCCTAGCCAAAGCCCTTTCCCCTCTTCTGAACTCAGCACTGAGGCAGTAGGATTCTGAGTGGATGTGTAAGAAACCTTCCCAGACATCCTCCGGCCTCCCCTTCCAGTGCAGTTCAGTGAACCAGGGGAACTCAAATGCTCACTAACATCTCTCCTCCAATATAGGGCTAGTCTTAATGTCTTGCCTTGACTAAGTCTATCCCTCCTCACACACTTCATCTTGTGGTATTTCTCCACGGGAGGCTGCTCTGCCTGTGCTCTCTTTTGATTGTGTTCGCCACATTAGTGGCCAGGCCTTTCTAAGCCCCTTCCTAAGCCCCGGGGTGTTATCTGTCTTTTCATCCCTGAGGCTCATGTCCCATCCCTCCTCCCATCAGTTGCAAATCCCCTGGACAGGGTGCTGACCTGCTCATCCTAGAAGCAGGGGTGGGCAAACCCTTGTAGGTCCTGCCAGGCATTGGGGTGCAGAGCTGGACAAGGCACCCCCAAGGCAGAGCCAGTGACATATGTGTGTGCATGTATGTGCAAGTGTGTGTGTGCACGCATGTTCTGCAGGAACCTGGGAGTCCTCATCTGCTTGTCCATGTGCAACCTTGGTGGGATCATAATGCCCTTCCTTGTATACAGACTAGCGGAGCTCTGGCATGAACTGCCCCTGGTCATCTTTGGTAAGACAGCTGTGAGACAGGTAGGTTGGCCACAGCCTACATGAGTGAGTTTGGTGATCTATTTCCCACCTTTAAAAAAATGTGGACAGATGTATATACACATGTGTAGACATGTAAGATACAGCTTGGTAAGTCTGTTTCATCTGGATGTTTGGAAGTTGTAGCAAAGTGGCCCCTTAGCCCTTACTGCAGCGAAGGGGATCGCATGTTTTTGGGACAGCTCTTTCAAGCTTTGACTTCCTCCTGCTGAGCTCTTCCCAAGGGAGGAACATCCTTGGGTTCTGCCCCTCCCATTTGCAGCGTGGTTACAGGACCTGAGGTCCAAGCAGGATGGCCTCTTGTCTCCCTACACAGAAGTCACACTCCAACTTTTCCTGGCACCTCAGGGGACCCAGTCTGGCAAGGATCCCATGGCAATTTAGGATGGCAAAGCAGCGTGTCAGCCCTAATGTTAAGGCTGTTATCCTAAAAAAGGGCTGCCTTGAATGTCTGCTACTGCACATATTCAAATCAGAGAGCCTGCATGCACCGTCTGAAAAAAAACCATTTATTGTACATCTCAGAGGATCTGCTGGGTTTTGTTGTAGACATATAAATACAGTGTATGGCTGGTGGGTAACTCATCCCTGGTAGCAATATCAGGCTCTGGGGTCTTCTGTATGATCTGATCAGAATCTACTTCACACCTTACATGGAAACCAGACAGGAAGGGAGGGCGTGGAGAATGGTTTCACAGACCACCTGAAAAGCATTGATCTGGTCTTCGGCCACTGCTTAGGCAGCATGTACAGCCACTCTGCCTTGAGAGGTGTCTGTTAGCACAGGGAAACATGTCCTTCCTGCCACAGCCAGCCACTGCCAGCAGCAAAAGGTGACATTTGAGCAGGAGAGCACCTTAGAATGGCAGCAGGAGCTGTCAGCAGCTCGTTCAGCCATCCTACTTGCCCAGGGTAGGTGATGGAGAGGGGTGAAGGCACAGATCCTTGGGGAAAGGTAAGCAAGTTGATGGCATGGAAACCCCACTCAAGCTGGCTGTTGTATCTGTGCAAAGTATAGCCGGGGAACACAACTTTTGATCACATCGTCCTCCCAAAAACTTAGCAGTCCCATCTAAGCGTCTGTGGCTGGCAGCTGCACCCTGCGTGTGCCCGGGGGTACTCACCACCCTGGTCTCACCTCCCATAGGCAGCTGTGCCAGTGAGGGGACTGATGATGTCCCCAGAGATGCTCACACCTGACAGGGACAAAGCTGGCAGAGGTGTTGTTTTAAATTTGGGGAGCATTGCAGGGAATATCCTGTGGTTTCAGGGCTTTCTCCTTTTGGCACGACTCACATGTGCTGGAGCAGCTCCTAGGGTGAGGATAGAGCTCCACAGGCACTGAAGGAGCCACTCGGATTTACTGAAGCTGATGCAGAGTCAAAAGACACTTGGCCTGGTAAAAAATGGGGTGTGGGAGGAAAAGGACCCAGCCTGGCCAGAAATGGATGGCAATGTAGCACAGGGTAGATCATGGAGAGTTTGTCTCTAGGAAAACTTAGGAAGTCCATACATGCAACCACACACCCAGACGTTACTTTAGAAACCACCTAGAATAACAGCTTTTACAGTAGGAAATGCCAGAGTTAAAGTTACTAATGCTACCGTTGTGATAGGATTTCCAGAAAGCAGTGCAGCTGCAATGAGGCCACAGAAAGTCTCTAATTTACTCCTTATTCTGCTGCTCTTCAAAATAATCTAACCTCATTTGAAAAATTGCCAGTGATAAGACATGCATTAAACCTAGTTTTCAATGAATGTAAGCATATGGATTATTTGGTAGATCATGCTGTTAGCCACCAGGAGCATCATCTGCCTTTCCCCCTTTCCTTCCACAGTCAAGAAAGAGGCAAAGAAGCGATGCAGCACCCACTGAGCTCCAGCACCTCAAGCACCCGTTTTGCCCTGGCTCTGCCTTTATTGGAGCAGGGAGACAGAAGGCAGCTGGCAGAGTAGCCATAGCAAGCCCAGCCCTTGACCCCACACGCAGGGGACAAGCCAGGCCAACGCGATGATCTTTTCCCCATTGCATTCTCGCAGCTGCCAACAGTCTGCGGCTTGGGGACTTCCCGAGCCAGAGTTTGTCTGCCTGCATTTCTGCTTCAGTCCCTCGGGGACCATCCTTCCACAAATTTTTCTATTTGCCTTCTGAACACATTCATGCTTCTGGCATCCCAGGGCATCTGGCAGCAGCAACTCGTATGGTGTGAGTGGGAAATTCATGAAGGAACATTTTCTTCTGCTTGTTATAAAACTAAAAATCTCTTCAGGCTGCCCACTCACAGCTCATTTCTGTAGTGAGCAGGAGTGCATCCAAGCTACACATCATTCTGCATGAAAGTGAGCATATTCGTGTTTGTGTTTAAGCATGTTTGTTTTCCTAATGCCATGAGTTTGGTTTTTTGCATGGCCAAACTCTGTAACAGCTGTAAGGGATAAGGACTAAGGCGGGAGGGAAAGATGAGCCAAAAAAGGGATGTGGTATTCTAAGTAGGTCTCCTTCAATTACATGCTGGAAAATCACTGCTCTAGTGCATTTGAAGACTGATGGGTCTTCTCCACAGCCCTTGAAGCACTTAAAATATGATTCGCATCATATTCATCAACTTGTGTATATTCTCTGGATTTGGGTTTGTCTCCTGACCAGTCCCAGTTCTGCAAAAAGGCCCAATTTCTTCATATTTTAAAACATTTACCGAATGTAGGATGACACAGTGTCATACGTAGGGATAGGATTGGAGCAAGTTCCAGATAAAATCTAGCACATCCGTTGTTTTGATCACACAATAGACAGGGGAGGTGGAAACCACATGAGCTTTGTATTGGTGTGTAGGATGTGATTTGATTTTCTGCCATTTCATGAACAAAAGCACACAAGAACACCGTGACAAAACAACATTGTTAAGATTACAGCTTGCAGACAATAAGCCTTAATGAGTCTCTGAAACACCACAGAGGCTGTGGCTGTGTTTGATGGGATAAAATTAGCACTGGAGTCTCCAAATAGCATCGATGTTGGCATGGTGGTCTTTGGATGTTGGTGCTGGCAGAGGACAAGAGCAGCACTTAGAAAATGCTTCCCTGGACCACATCTGCATCCAGGCTGTCCATCAGATGATGCCAGGGAGAACACCAGAAACTTTATAAAAGTAAAGAGCAATTATTTCCAAAACCCAGTTACTGAAGGTGTGGGGACCCTGAAACATGGAGTTTTATGTTCTCTTTAGGCACAGTCCTTACTGTGGTTTGATGTAGTTGAGCAGGGGACAGGGTCTTCTTAAAAGTCCAGTCTCACTTGCATTAACCTGCACACAGCCATGTCCAGGTGTTCTGTGGGTTGCCTAAGCCAGCCAATTGTTGGGCCCTGAAGTGCTCCTTCCCAAGCTCCAGGGACAGCCCTGCCACAGAGCTGGTTACGCTCCAGCAGCCCAGGAGCAGACAAGATTCAGCTGCTATTAATGGGAAGCTGGAAAACTGTTGTTTTATCTAAGGCAGGATGTTAGACAGCTTGTCTCATACCCTGGAGGAGATCCAGTCCTACCACGCGCCCAGGACACAAAAGCTCTCTGCACTTTGAGAGCAACCATGTGCAGATTTTACATGTTTCATTGACTTCCCAACTCCAGGAAGTAATACATGAATTGACAAGGTCGCCAGCAAGGAAATCGATGAAGCATATTTGCCCTTATGCTCATTAAGGTGCCACCAGAAGCAAATGCTGATATAACTTGCAGGTGACTGCAAAGCGAAGGCACGCCAGAGCCTGCCACCTCTGCAGCTCCTGCTGTGGCAGTAGCAGTGCTTATGGAAAAAAATGCCAGTGTAACGGGTAGGGGTTTTGAGCGTCAGCTTTTGTGGTTACTCATTTATTCATCCCAGTATTTGCTTTGCTTGACTTCCTGCTTCCTCCCCCATTTTCTTTCTGCACAGAGTTTTCAACAGGTTTTAAATCAATGAACTATAATAAACACAGCTGTTCTGACAGATTTCTTTTGTTGCAGAGCAGAGATATATCTGCAATCACAGCAGGGCACCAGCTCCACAGGACACATCCCCACTGTACCTCTTGCCCATCTCAGGACCAGATTGTTCCTCTCTGACCCTGAAGCAAATATTAGTTTTGCAACTGCCTGGGCCAAAGTCACTTCACTCCAGATCTGCCCTTATCTTCTCAGAGCAACCTCGTCATGGCCCGGCTCCACTGAACAACATGCTTCCCTGCCTTTGAGGCCCTCACGGCAACACTGAACATTAACTGGGGCTCAGACCAGTTGAAAGCAAGGGCAAGACCATTGTACTGCCACCCCAGGAAGCAATCCTGGGGGAATAGCACACTGCTTGCGAGAGTCCAGCAACAGTTTGCTCAGCTGGAAGCTCTCTCACTGCAGATGATCATTAAATGGCATCAGAATCTTGTACTCTGCTTACAGCATCCTTATTGAAGAACAGCTTTCCCCAACAGTGCTAGGGACCAACAAGACAGAAACAGTGAAGAGGAGCCACAGTACCATTGTGCCTGTTTTCTGCTGCAACTGCAAGACTGTTACAGTTGCTAAGTGGGAAGGACTAGGAAAATTGTGAAAAGTGCTGGATATTTCTTGGTAGATCCAGTGTTGCCCCAATGCTCCCCAAGGCACAAGCACCCCATGCCAAATCCCAGCTCAGAGTCCTGCAGGTCCCTAAGCCTGAGCCCAGCTCACTCCAAAGGGATGCCCCTGAAAGGCTGCCCCTCCAAACACGTAGAGATACAGCTCTGTCCTGGCCCCAGCCCCATCCTAAGCCTCCAGCGGAGCAGGGCTGAGGTGGGCTTTCAGTCCTCTGGCAGCTGCAATGCTTTTCCCACCCCTACTGAAGTCTCAACATAATAATTTCAATAAAATTCTGCATGTCTGTGCATGCACACATTTATAATGCTATGGAGGCTTAGGAAAACAGTTTCGTACAAAAAAAAATTATAGATTATCCACTATGAAGATAATATTAAGGCAAGAAAATTTAGTGGATACACACTGAAAACTGAGCAAGGCTATTACTTTATGAAAGACTGTGAGTCTTTCTCTCATGCACCCCTTTTCATGCTCTGCAGTTGCCACATACCCATCTTTGTGAGTTTGAAAATAGCTAATAAAATCCCCAATGTGGGCTACTGTACAGGCACATGGACTCACATGAACACCATATCATGTAAGGGCTAGCAAAAAAAAGAAGTCTGTGCAAATCTGTCGCAAGTTGTACCACGACTGTTTGAGATTTGTAGTCATCTCGGCTCTATAACAGAAGTAAGCCATTGTTATATTTTGCTGTCCCCTCATAAGACAAAACAACGAAGTCAGACTTCATGGAGGCTTATAAAGTTTTGTTGGGATGGACCCCATAATCCCCAGGTTAAGATCTGCCCCCATGTTGAGGCCCACACAGCTGGTACAAAAAGTTCCCAGCTCTGAAACATATTTATATTATAGTGTACAGAGAGGGAAGCAGCTATGCAGTAATAAGGACAATCCCCTTAGAAACCCTCAAACATTGTAAATAAAGGATAGGCAGACAAAAAAAGAGGCAAGGCAGGAGAGGGTATTTATTCCAATTTGCCTTTCTATGCTGGTGACTTAAAGCAGGCTACCCAGAAAGACTTATGCCTTGTTCAGTCATGTGCTACTTCTGACGTTTGGACGTGGAGGTAGATCTTTTTGGCCTTTGGAGCATTTTGCCTGCAAGAATAACAAGACATGAGCAGCAAACGAGGAATGAAGGTGTTCAGTGGGCACCTGACTTCAAGTTCTTCACTTGCCCTGCCTCTTCCCCAGAGAAAATGAGCAGCTAATCCTCAAATCCTCTAGATTTCCTCTGGCTCCTCAGCAGATACCAGTGCTTCACTCACTGCATAAGTAGCTGCTATCAGGCATGCCCTTTTTCTATTCCACAAGATCAGTTACGTTTTTTAAGCACAAATAACATTTATAATAGTGTTGCAGCAGGTTTGAGAGCCTAGTGCAGCTATTCACAGGCCAATAAAGGCCTATGCTGCTTGTTTTCAGATGCTTAGGTAGATAAAGTGGTAAAAAGAAAATCTATCCAGCTAAAGTCTGGGAATTAACTAGCAACTTCTTGGAAGCATAGGAGGCAAACCCTGGACTTCCCCAAGGAGCTTTGGGCAGGGATTTTGCACAATTCCAAATGAAAGCTGCCAGGAGTTCATAATCCTGACTCACCCGTGAAAGTTTTCAACATCTTCAACAGTCTCAGGCAAAACTCTTCCTTTAGTTTCAGGTAGAAGCAACACCAATCCACCCGCAATTAAACCAAGAACAGCTTCAAATCAAACAGATGCACAAAGAGCTTGTTAGCATATACCAATTTCCCACGCATGCACCACTTTCTACTGCCTCGCACAAAAGACTCATAAATGGCATTTTATTTTGTTGTTCATCCAAGATGTGCACGTTAAGGTTCTATATGCAAAACCAGCATGCCACCTCTGGAGGACGTGGCAGCCATGTGGAGACAGCAATGAGACAAGTTCATTTGCAAGTTATGCCCTGAACTATGGCATCTCAGGCTAGATAGACAACAGTAAAGAGGAAAGAATCCTTTCTAGTCTGAGTGCATGCCAGGAAACAGATTCAATTTTTCTGCTATTTATATAACAAGATTTAGAAAATATATACACAATGTATTATCTCCTACACAATGTGACTAACTTCCTCACTGATAATTTCTTTTACCCACTTTGTACATGTTTGGTATCTATATTTTAAATCTACCAAGCACCCTCCTAAACATGCTGTCTGTTAAAAACTGCATATTGCCATTCAAGACATTTTTCTGTAAATAGTGTTCTGATTTAATGATTCAGAAAAGTTTTGCAGACCCTGACCTGAGAGATCAGGTCACTAGTCTGCAAACACTCATCTTGCATTTATTTACCAAACTCTTTTTCCAAATAGCTGGAGAACAGCCAGTTAACAGACTGTCAGAAAAGCTGAAGTGTAACAGCCATGCTTGTACTCCATTAAATAGGCAATTATGTGAAGTTCTAGGGTTTGGCTTTTGGTCTGAGACAATATACCTCACAGAAGAGCAGTAATTGATCAGATTTGAATTCATCTAAATATTAATCTCATCAAAACATTAGAACATTTCTCAGCTCTTTGCCATCTGTTGAACCTGTATTCACCTCTAGATTTCTCTAAAATGCAAAGAACAATGATAAGGGAAAAGGAGACATGAATGCATAAACAAGATCCAGGTTGTTATAAACTGAAGGCTATGGCTTTTGTAGATGGGAAGGGGTTTCTGCTGAATTAGGGACAACTGTGTTAGCTGCTTTTCCCTCCCTTTGAACTTGGGCCCTGCTGCTGCAACCCAGGAGCAGCTGGCAAGGAGGTAAGGTGGCACTTACTGAAGACTATCAGTGGTAGATCATGCCAGACTTCCACCAGTCTGTAGACAATGAATGGGACGATGACTCCACCAACATCGCACAAGGAGGAGCAGACCATGACCCCAAGGTTCCTGGTTAAACAACAAAGGGGTCGTATTAGCATCACAGTACTGCGGACAGAAGGGCACGGATCTCAGTTCTGACCCTTGCACAGGACATGCAGCTCAGCAGACCACAAAGTGCCAAAATAGTTTGCAAAGCCCTAGTTTTCCATTGGTGGGCACATTCAGACGTTATTTAGACCTAAGTATTGCAAGAATAAAAAACTTAGCAAATAAGAACAGGAGAGCGTATCTGTATTTTCACAGGTGTAGGCGAATTCCCAAGCTTAAAGATAGAAGAGAATCAGGCCCAAAGTGTCTGAGGGAAGTCTCCAGATACAGTAAAAGTGTAAAACCATTAGCTTCAGTACATTTTAGGTGACCTAGTGCAAGGGGTGGCAAACGATCCTTCTGCTTGCTATACACCATTAATAAAATTTAAATCTTCACTGTATTCATTATGGATAGAGAAATAAGATCAATAGTCTCATGATTTCATATGTTGCATAGCTTCATACAATCAGTGTCTCTCCAATGAAGAAAGGAGGAGTAAGATTCATCTGGTCAGAGCAGACACCTTCTCTGCAGGCAATGGCCTACAGTCACTGGGTAGAAAGAAGAAATTTTAAAGAATTAACTCCCAAGCTTTAGATTTCTGCAGCGCACATATTTACTTCTGAGCTATTCACCCTGCAGCCTACTTACAAATAGGGAAAAAAATCCAAGGTGAAGGGCTTGAGTTAACACACATTCTCCATAGCAGACTCCACTTTAGATAGATCCATTTAAATGTTATTTTGATTCAAACAAGATACAAATCCAAGCGCTAGATGGGACTTCAGAACCCTCAACCAGCCTGGTTGTCTCCACTTTTCCCTTTATTTCAGTTACATGAGTTTTCATCTGCTTTAAAGTACATTTGTTGTCTTCATGAGTCTACTTTTTAAAACATTTTACTTATGCTCCACCTACTGTATGTTCTGCAGTACCTGTGTAGTTCTGAAGCATTTGAGAGTAACTTAGTTTAGCATAAAACATAACATACACATTGGCCTCAATGATTTGTTTCCAGGCCAATGGGGAGGAGGATGCACCTACCTGATGTATGTTGGATACAGTTCAGTGTTTACAAAGCAAACCATTTCAAAAGCCATTGTGATTCCCATTCTCCCAATGCAAGCAGCAAACACTTTTAGCCAATGTATATCTGCAGATAAAATGCATTCAACACATTTAAAAGTATCCCAGTGACTTAGCAGGAGTCAGTTAATACACCAGTGTTATTTTAGGGGGGACCTCTGATCCCATATCTCCTGAGGTTTTTAAGGGGCCTTGTTTCACCTGTATGAATGAGGGAATGAGAAGAGCCAGCACGACAAGAGCTGTGGCACAGGGACCCTCCCAAAGTGGCATGGGGGACCCAGGTGCTTTGAGATTTATTATTAGCAGTGCTACAAATCAGCCTTATTTCACTTCTGCAGCACAAGAAGCACTACTAAAAGTCAAGGAGGCAGCACCCATCAGCGGGGGTGGGTTTGTGGACCTTTGGGGATGGACCTCCGGAAAAGGGAGGGAGAGGTGGGTGCTGTTCCCAGGAGGCAATGGCAGGGTGGGAAGCTACCATGTGGCCTCATGCAGGTCACTCACCCTCTGGGATCAGAGCTGTGACAAGGCAGGCAGCCCCAGCCACCAGGTTTGCTGCAGCCCAGGGGTAGCGCCGCCCAACGCGGTCGATGGTGACGATGATGATGAAGGCGGCTGGGAACTCGACAAGTGCAGAATAGAGGAAATCCAAGTACATGTTCCCAGCGGCTAGTCCCATGTGCATGATGAGCCCCTGGTAGAGGATGGAGCTAGTGAACCTGGGCAGAGAAGAGCATCACAGCTTCATTAGTCAGCTGGAGGACCGAGGTCCATGTCCTGCTGGAGCCCTTGTAATCAGAGCTTCAAAAACAGCTCTCCAGCATTATCTTCTTACCAGTTGTACATCAAAATCAATGTGTTTTTTCTCATCTGTGGTGTCTTGACAAGGTCAATGAGTGAAGGACTCTGCTTTCTGCCATCTTCCTCTTCAAATTTAATATCCTGCAGAAGAGCCAGTAGAAGGTACAAAGTACAGCAGGTTTCTACTGGGAGGAACTGATGGAAGGGACTACCATGATGCTTGCTTACATGCATGAGCAAACCCTGAGCTCACCTCAAGATGGGAAGGCATCTTTTTCTGATTTTTTTTAGCCATATCACTGACAATTTTCATAGCTTTGTCATTTTTTCCTTGAGAGATCAGCCACCTGGGAGACTCTGGGAGGCACCTACAATGCAAGTGGACATTATTACATAACAAAACATAAAGCTCACATAGTGCTCCCATGTACGGAGACTGTGGAGAGAGGGCTTTGTCTGAATAGAGGTAGGTGGGATTTTTCTTTGTTTGGTTTTTTTTTGCTGCTCATGTTTTTTGGGCTGTGGGCAGAGGTACAACAAAAGCCCATTTACCAGTAGTAGAGCAGGAAGAAGCAGCTCGGCAGGGTGACGGTGAGCTGCAGCCACCGCCAGTGAGGGATCGCGTAAGCGATGGCATCAAAGACCAGGAGCCCAACTGAGAAGGCCGTTTGGTAGAGGATGCCCACTGTCCTCCGGTACTTCGGACCGACGACTTCCGTCACTGCAAACATGCACAGAGACAGGTGAATGACAGGTCAGCCATGACTGCTCAGCGCAGCAGTAACTTGCTCCGTGGGGATGCTGGAAGACCAATTCTGTGTTAACACTCTGAAGAAACTGTCTTGGTAATCCTGGGCTTCCTGGCATAAAGCCTCTAGACAAAAATCCCCTTGTGCTCACAGAGGAAGGTTTGGTTTTTTGTCACCCAAACTCTCAGCAGGGGAGAAAACACTGCTCCTGCTCTTACATTGGCCTAAGGCATCCAGTACTGTCTTCTGTCATGGAAATCTCCCAGTAAATCAAACATTCTTCAAAGTGCACAGACAGATTTTGTTGTAAAATCTAACACTGACCTACATAACATCTCCAACCCAATAACAAAACATCATATTTTGTTTTCTAAGTGCAGCCTTTCAGCGTGCATCTCACTCCAAGTATATAAGAAATGCTTGTACCACAGGATGGCATACAGCTTCCTGGTCAGGAGGGTTTCGTGACTCATCTGCACTTTGCAACTGCACGTCACAGGATAGACTCACAGGTTAAGTCTTGTTGATGCAGAGCTAAAACTATTGCAGCAGGCAGGCACAAGTACGCTCAAAATTTTGCATCCAGATGTGTGACTTCAAGAAAACAAACTGATTAGAAAAAGAACACAAAGCATTTACTTAGCAAGGAAGTGCTGTGTTTTGGAGTCACAGATTAGCTAATACTGCTTGGCCAAACAATGCACAGAGACAAAGACATCTCCTCAGGCTCAGTAGGACTGAGTGAAAAGCAGCTGAAGGGTAGACAACTGTACCAGGAGAGCGTGACAACAAGGTTGCTCTGTCCTTCTACCCTTCTCTGGGCATTCAGTATTGGCCACCCTTAGGGAGAGGATACAAGTTTAAAGGGGCTTTGGGGATGATTCTGGGTAACTTCTCTCTCATGAGAGAGTTTCAGGGAGAATCCAGAAGTAACAAGGTGTAACTGAGGGAAAATACCAGGGCAAGTCATTGTTCTGATAGGGATTTTATGCTCTAAAATGGCATAAAGTTCCCCAGAAGAGGTGAGGAAGATTTCTTTTGTGCCAAGAAAAGATTTACGAGGCCAAGCAACCATCTAGAATATGCACAGGAAGGAACAATCATGTCTTGGCAGAAGATGGTCTGAACTGTGGGCTAGATGTTTTTATTTTATTTATATCAGACATCTGGATAATTGCATTAGCAAGATGTCCCTGCTAAAAGACTTATTATAAGTTTAGGGTGTTGACATTTACATTTTTTCCACTATCACACTGAACTGGATCACTTAGAGCTGTTTGGTAGAGCCACCTGACATTCTAATCCAGATAAGGCTCTATTGGGCAGAATTTAAAATATTTAATTTGCGGCTTTTGTGATTGCTTGTTGTTGGGTATTTTTGACAAAAGCCTGAAATCAACACCAGAGAAGTCAGAGAAGTCCCGGCCATCTCTATCATGCACCAGAAAGTGGTCCTGAGCTGGCCCCAACCCTGCTGCCACGCAGCCGTTCTTCACCACCAGATGCGATCAGTGCAAGGTGCTGGGACAGGCATCAGCACAGCCTGGCTCTTCAAGTACCTTTGCAATCCCCTGGGTTGGGCCCCGCTCAGACAAGTGCACAGATACCCAAACAGCTTGTCTTTTTCTCAGCAAGTACATGCTGTTCTTTAGTTATTTTTAGGCTGTAAAGCCTCTGTTTGTCCTTTAATGCTCTTTGCGTCATAAAAATGCCACCACCTCTACCTGCTTCTTTAATGGCCGCCTCTGTCATTAACCCATCTGCAGTCTGCGATTGGGCTGGAGAGGCTGCGGTCTGCCCCGGGACTGTCACCTTCCCCAGCCGGTGCCTGACAGGAGGGAGAAGAGCCCAAGGGTTCAGATCTGCAAAGGGGATTTGCACCATAGAGGAAAGCCTATCTTGAGGTAACAGCCCTAATATATCACTGCTTGTCTGAGCTTTGAAGGCTACTGTTGTATCTCCCTCATGACAGTTCTTGAAAAAATCCTGAGAAGTCGAAGAGGGAGAAAACTCCTTACTAAAACACCATGGAAGGCATTTTTCAAATGTCTTTTTTTCAGGTTTCTTTGTTGTTGGGGTTTTTTTTTTTTTCCTTCATCTTCTGCAGCCAGTCTTGCTCCTGGGAAAAGGTCTGAACTCACCCAGGATGTAGCCTGCAGTCCAGCAGCCCTTGCTGACGAGCCCTTGCAAGAACCGGAGGATGACTATCCACAGGTAGGTGGGCACGAAGACCAGAAATATTCCACAGACAACGTTTGCAAGAATTGTATTTAAGAGGCAAAATTTACGGCCAAACCTGGATTGGAAGATAATATGTGTAAAGCAAAGCACTAGTCATGAAAACACAGGCATTTTAAACTAGTAAGATCTTTGTGCATCTTCGGGGGAAAAAAAAAAACTAACTTTGCTATACAAGGGATAGATACATACTGACTTTGATTCTTAGCCCATTACTCACTTATTTGCTTTTCTATTCCCTGAAAAATTAATGTGCCAATTGCTCTGCAATTCCACAAAGACTTTCAAGAAAACAAAAATTTCCTAAGTTAAAGAACAATAGTCTCGTATTTACATATATTTGGATTGTGACTGTTACCCCTGAATTTCAGAACAGGCAGTTTAGTAACCTGTTTTTTTATAATGGCAGTGAAAAATAAGTATGGGTTAATATTATGATTCTGATATCTCTGCATGCACCAGATTTATAACAGATTTATATACCACAACCTTAACCTCCGAAAATCTAATATGGGTGGATGTTGTTGTGAGTGGGCTGCATTTCACAGATGGAGCAACTCAGAGCCTGCTGTACTAACAGTCCTATGCAGGAGGGCAACAAGGGGGAAAAAGGGCCTTCAAATACTGGCATTTGCTTCCTTTTAATCCCAGCCACCTGAGCTAGGATGGCTGTCTCCACTGGCTCTGAACAGGGAGCTAAAGACGCCAAGACACAGGGATTTCTGCTTTTTCACAGTGACTGCTGTTGTACCTATCTGGCTATCTCTGCATCTACTACTTCAAAGTTTCTCCAAAGGAAGCAACATGTTTCCAAGCTACAGCCACACAGAGCGTGACACGTCAAGTGGGGGCTGCAAACCAGCATCTCCTGGCTTCAGTTAACACCCCAGGGCTCTGGTGTGGCACGGCAGGAAGTTTGGGGTGTACGGTCCTAAAATAGTCCTCGCAGGCTCTGCAGGACTCACCAAGCAGAATATTTGTGCAAACCACCAGGTATGACCTAAGAGACAGAGTACTTGTTCCTCATACCACGACTGAACATCCAGGTGGTTGACCTTATTTTGAGAAGACCAGATAGCAGTTGCACAACCTTTCTCTGCCTTTTCTAAGCTTAGCTGCTTAACACTGATAAGGGAGGGAGGTCAAAGGGTTTTACTGTCAGCCCACACATACCTGTCTGCTATGTAGCCAATGTTTATGGAGCCAATAAAAAACCCAGCATTCACAGAAGATTGAAAGAGGTCCAACTTCCAGGAGTCCTCACACACCAGGTTAAACTAAAGGAGCAACCACAGTTAGAAGCAAGAGAGTGAAACAAGGAGCTGGCTCACATCCACAAGTTTCCTTTGCTTCAGTTAAAGATTTAAATTTGTTTCTGGGTCGATGACCATTTTATCAGGACCCAGAAACCCTACTGACTTAATTAAGTGTCCAACATTAAAAACAGGATCAAGACCTTGAGCAGTTTCCTGGTATTTCCTGTTCATGTCTCCTCTCTCGTTACTGCAAAGAACATAACTGAGTTATTACCTGTCAAGATTAGGACCCTAATTTCTGTTAGGCCTTGTTGATCAAATCAGCATGGACATGATGATCACTCTGGACCTTCCAAACAGCTTTTTTTGTGGCTGATGGTGAACGTTTCTAAGCAGTTCTTGTTGCCTCATACCCTTATATGCCACAGTAGTCCCTGCAGACCTCTCGGGACTAAGGGTGATGCCTTCACTAAAGGTACCCTAGATGCTTGCAGAAGCTTGCTTTATCCCGCTTCCTGTGGAGCACCAGTTTCCTGAAGGAGGGTGGGTGGGAGGAGGTACCTGCATCTGCCCCTGAGGTCACAGCATTTTCTCTCTGCTCTGGCCTTTTGCTCAACTAAATTGTCCTACAGCCTAACGTGTCTGGAGACCAGGTATTTTGTATCCAGAGCCAAGCTTTATACCACATGTGTACACACATATATTTGCCAGCTGGCCTTAGTTCTCTTATCTTCCTTAAGTAGATATACATAAAAGCTACTGGAGAATAAATAATTTCAAAAAGCTGTCCTAATGTGACTGAGAATCTCTTCCCATCCTACTGGTAGCTGGTTTTATTTAAAGCTATGCATCTTTAATCAACATAAAACCAGATACTCCTCCTGATGCTCTGTGGAGCTTCCCATGAGGATATTCTTCCCTGTGTAAATTTTTCCTTTGAGTGAAGTAACATGCTTTACTCTGCGCTATTCTTTGCGACAACATAACAGAGCAAGGGACAACATAACAGAGCCTGACAGCCTTCACGCAGTCACATCCAGAAGCAAAACATGTTGCCAAAATGCACGCAGAGGCGTGTGATGTTTCTGGTTATCCTGTGAAAGAAGCGGCCCACAGGCCTGGCTTTGCATCATCTTCAGAAGAAAAGGGAAGATGACTGATGGCAGAGCGTGACTGCACGAATCCACACAGATGGCAAGTTTTCAGCTTCCCACAATCTCAAGAGATCATGATGGGGGCATCTGGACCACAGCAAGTGCGCGAGCCTTTTGCAGTGAGATATGCCAGCTGCGCTGCTGCTTTGTAAAAGTCCTGGGTCACCCTCGTTAGAGGTGTCTCACTTCCTCACTTTAATATCACACAGTCCATATTTTGCTGAAAGAAGTACACTTACAGTACACCACCTAAAATCTAGTTCTAACCTCTTACAAAACTATAAATGCTGAAGTTGCTACAGCACAGAATTTACCGGCTCCTGTGTTTGTATTAGATATATGGGGGAAAGAATCCCAAATTTCACCATCTCTAAAAATTTGTTGGAACTTTCTATGGAAAAATCAACTTTGTCATCCCAGATACTGATTTGTTTTTAAAGTTAAAGCACCTAAAACTCTAAAATACCCTAAGTAGCTTAAATACCATTTTCAGTTTATTCACACATCTTCTGAGAACACAGAACCCTTGGATTTTCTGCAATTTATTCCTGAATTAATCTGTTTAATTGTAGGAGATGATTACTTTTCCCCCACCCATAGTCATTCAATCATTTGAAACAAGATTTTCTTCATTAGAAAAAAAGAAAAGAAATCAAGACCTTCACATATGGGTGCGGATCCCAGGAAGATTGGGAGGTCTGTGCCACGTGCCCACTTGGGGATCGGCTGGTTTTGTTCATAGTGCTGCGACCTGCTGATCCCTCACGGGCGCTGTTTACACACCTCTACCAATCGGACCTCTCATGTGACAGGAGTTTCATTCAGAACTGGACTTTATCTACCTAGGGGTTTATTTGCTGGAATATGTTTTGCTCCCCAGCTGGAGATATAAGCCTCCTGAGCAGCCAAGGCAACACTTCAGAGCAAGGACAAAGGGAAGACAACTTGCAAAGTGCCCTGCGCAAGTTTGCAGCAAGAGGATCGCCTCATCCAGGTAAGCAGGCATCATTTTAACACACCCTAGGCTACACCAACCCTCTCCCACATCCCTCAGCTTCTCTATAACTGAGGGGACAAAGGAAGGGGGGTACTTGTTTTTACCTCGGTCACAAGAGAGGTCCCTCGGGAGTCGTAGACCCAGCCGTCCCGGCAGGGACCGAGGGGGATGGCGCTCTTGTTGCCCATGAGGCTGCTGAGGGGGTCAGTGCAGCTGATGCCCGTTGTGTTCCATTCCACTTCATACCTCCTGCAGCGGCTGCTGAAACCAGCCCCGTGGCTGCCCCACTCGGGAACCGTGTGATTCAGCTGCTCCTCCAGGCTCCAGCCACATCGTTGGCTCAGCTCAGCCACCCCAGGACTGAAGCAGCGGTGCTCGGGGATGAACCCAAAGAAGACGACACCCACGTACACTGGGGTGAAGGCAGCAGAAAGCAAACACAGGACAAAGAAGGTTTGCTTCTGGAACCTGTCAAATTCTCCAACATTCTCCAAAATGTCATCTAGGGTTGGCATTTTGGCATCAACACCACCCCAAAAACGTCACCTAGGTCTTCTGTTGCAGCACTGATATATTTAGTTGGCAGCAAAGCTATTTAAGTAACGAAGATATTTGACCAAAAGTCAAGACTGACTCCATAAATTATTAAACTACATGTTGCAAGCTTTATTTTTTAGGTTTCATTTGAAATCAGACCTTAATTCACCTAGGGAGAATTTGCATTTAACCCCTAATCAGAGCACATATGTTCCTTTTCTCCAGAAAAGCTGCTAACAGCCACCGCACTTTAGGTTTTTTTATTAGCCAAACCAGCTCCTCAAAGAGGCATTTTAAGGAGCAAGCATAGATGGAAAATTCCACCAACATGCAAGCAAATGAAAAGTTTAGTGTAGCAGTTGCTGGGCACCACATGTGAACAAGGCTTATCAACCAGGTTCTACAAAGAATAGGTAAGTACACTATGAAATAGAAGTGTCTCTGCATTGAGCCATGTAATGGTAAAGGAATAGCTTTCCTGCAAACTGCAGTATCTTGTATGTCTCACCCCTGCAGCCACCCTCACTCTCCACACTCCTCCATTTCCAAGGAAAACCTCTCCCACCTACATCAGGGAACACAATTTTCACCTGACCATATTTCTGCAGTGATACAAAAGATAAAAAGCATTCATTAAGGAATTACGCACTGTGAATAGCTTTGGGAAGCCATAATATAAAATACTTACGGCCGAAACAGCTATTTCTTACAGTAGAAAACCTATAAGACTTTAGGTAGAATTCATTGTGGGGCACCCCCAAAAAAATCAAGTTGTATCAGGCTCCAATGGTACGTCACACTGTCTATGGATAGACAGTTGCTACTCAACACCTTTTGCTGACAATAGCTGCTTCTATCAGAAAGAAAAGCGTAAGTAAAGGCAATACTTCAAAGATGGGAAAAAGTGAAAAACTGTCTGGAAAGTGACTTGCATGGTTTAGGGAACCAGGCAAAAAAATTAAAGACCTCCTCTCAATACACTCCAAAAATTAACCAGCTTAGAGGGCCATTCTGACCCATGGACAGGAACAGAACCAGTTCTTCACCTGGTCTCGTTGCCCGTCAGGCATCAGAGCAACAGTGGCCGAACCAGCTATGAAAGCTGCTTTGTGGACCTGCACTCGAAGATCACTCCCTGTGTCACACAGATGTGCCCCCTCCTTTCCCACCTCCTCTTCTCAGGCAGGAATGGCTGAAGCAAGGTAACAAGAACTCCTCTCCTGCAGCCACTTACAGCTGTGTTACCCCAAGCCCACCATGGCACCACCGCACACTGGACTTTCGCCTCCGTGGCTGCAGGGGCTCCATGGGGAGCTGTGGGGGGCGGGACAGGGACAGACAAGTGCACAGCAGCCGCCACGCTCACAGCCTGCCCCCACAGCCTCCCTCATCAGGAGGATGTGTGCAGTCAGCTGAGGCCAAGGAAACTGAAATCAAAGGCCCGCCTGGGAAGTGGATGAAGTTTAAAGCCATTAGGCTGTATTTTAAAAACACACCCAAAAAACCTCAGATTGCTTCTTTCCTAGCGGTTTTGTTTAACCAGTTTGCAATGGTGTGCATAAGTTCCACATGAACTAAAAAAGTTAGATCCAGACTGGGTCTTTTTTTCCTGATTTCCCACCACCCTCTCTGCAGTCCAAACAGGTGCTGGGAGGCACTGTGCCATGAGGGTGGGTGTCTGTCCTGGTTTCAGCTGGGATAGAGTTAATTTTCTTCCTAGTAACTAGTGTTTTGGATTTAGTGTGAGAATAATTTTGATAACACACTTAAGTTTTAATTGTTGCTAAGTAGTTCTCATACTAGTCAAGGACTTTTCAGCTTCCCATGGTCTACCAGCTGAGAAGGCTGGAAAGGCACAAGAAGCTCAGAGGGAGCACAGCCAGGACAGCTGGCCCAAACCAGCCAAAGAGATATTCCACACTGTATGATGTCATGCTCAGTATATAAAATAAGGGAAAGCTGGCCAGGGTGGCCACTGCTTGGGAACTGGCTGGGCATCAGTTAGTGGGTGGTGAGCAATTGCATTGTGCATCACTTGCTTAATATATTCTTTTATCATTATTATTACTATTACTACTATTTTATTTCAGTTATTAAACTGTTCTTATCTCAACCCATGAGTTGTTTTGTTTTGGTTTTCACTTTTACTCTTCAGATTCTCTCCCCCATCCCACACAGGGGGAGGGGCAGGGAGTGAGCAAACAGCTGTGTGGTGCTCAGTTGCCAGCTGGAAATAAACCAGCTGGAATTAAGTCCTTTTTGGTGCCCAACATGGGGCTCGAAGGGCTTGAGATAATAACAGATTAACCAGAGTGTATTAAGGAATTTATATCTGTTAACAGTTGCCAGTCACAACATTGATTCATCTGTTTTCGACACTAGTTTATATAATGTGCACCATGCTCTTTTTTTTGCTGTACTTGTTAAAGACTGGAGTTGGTTTTTGCAGCTTGCTGTGCTCTGCAGTGATTAGCGATGTATTGCCTCAGAAATTTGTTATTAAAACACTGGCCTTGAGCTTAATCTTGTATTCGGGTTTTGTACTGAAGCCATTACTGTACTTCAGGTACCACCTCATGGAGACAATTAGCAATTAGACCTCTTCCTCTGAGAGGTTTTTTATGGAGGAAATACAGAATGGCACCTTCGCTACCTTCATCTATGATGTTTCCTCCTTTATTACAATAACATTTCAGTATCTTGAACATTCTTGGATACTTAAGGTACTCCTATTAGTATTTCTTCGGAATATTGTTTTGGCTTTGTCTAAGGTTAATAAACAATTTAAGAATATCATCCCGAGATCTGCCCCAAAGCTGGACAATTACAAGTGGCAGGGTATGTGGGATAGTATGAGCAAATGCCTAAGACAGTGGGCACCTCCAGCGTTTTGGAACTTTACCCCTGAACAAGTGCAAAATCCTGAAAAATGAGTAGAATATTTGTAAAAAGTATGCACCCTGGCAACTCTAGGAAGACACAAATCATTGTAGTGTGCTGGGGCCTGGCCCATGCCTGCCGAGTCCTGACACTATTCAGTACACTCAAGGGGAAGAGAATATCTCTGGCTCTGATGACAAAACAACAGGCGTTGCAGTTACTCCAACCCCCACAATGGGCACTACAGTTGAACCAGGGAACCAACCCATGCCGGTATCAGTCACCCCTGTACACAAGAAGAAATCTTGGAGGAGGAAGAACTTGTAAACGAGGCAATAACTACCCAATCCCTATACCCGAGTGAGCTGCGAGATATGCAAAAGGATTTCAGCCTTGGTCTAGGCAAGTACGTTGTCACCTGGCTGCTCTGATGCTGGGGTACAGGGCCAGCAGCCTGCAATTAGAGGGTAGGGAAGCCAAGCAGCTGGGATCCCTTTCTAGGGAAGGGGACATTGACAAAGCAATTGGAAAAGAGGCACAAGCCCTCAGCCACTGGCAGCAGCTCCTGTCAGGTGTGAAGGAAAAGTATCCCTTCAAGGAAGATGCTCGGGTGACATATAACAAGTGGACCACCGTGGAGGGAGGTATTGAATACCTGAGGGAATCAGCCATACTGTAGGTGATTTATGAGGACCAGGACAATGAGCAGTTATCCAAAGATCCAGATGAAGTCTGGTGCACACAACCCATGTGGCAGAAGTTTGTATGGAGCACACCATCATCGTATGCAAACTCATTGGCAGTAATGATATGGAAAGATGAGGAGGAAACCAACAGTGGGTGAACTGGCTAGCCAACTCTGGCAATACAAAGAAAATCTCTCTTCCTCCCTCATCCCAGAAACTGTCCCAGAAGGTCCAGCAACTCAAAGAGCCTATGTCCTACTCCCCACCTGTACAGACCAGTATCTCAGCCATTAGGAGTAAGTATCCCTCTGCTCAAAAGAGAGGGTAGAGTGGGTACACACCATGGGCCACACTGTGGTTTTTACCTGCATGACCACAGAGAGGACATGAGGAAGTGGGGTGGAAAATCTACCTCGACCCTAGAGGCACAGGTACGTGAGTTGCAAGGAAAAACAATCACTCAGGGGGGTTCCTCCAGGAAAATTGCTGCTCCACTTTCCAGTGGGCAGTTCCCCAGACAGAGTAGAAGGGCTGATCTTACTTCTGATCTTAATGAAGAAACTGCTGACTCATATTTACGTAAATACAAGTGAGTAATGAATACTATAACCAGGAGTAGAGGGGCCCTGCCTCCAGCCAGGTGGAGGAAAGGAACAACCGGGTTTACTGGACTGTGTGGATCCGATGGCCTGGCACATCAGACCCACAGGAGTACAAGGCTCTAGTGGATACCAGTGCACAGTGCACCCTAATGCCATCAAGCCATGTAGAGGCAGAACCCATCTGTATTGCTGGAGTGACAGGGGGATCCCAACAGCTAACTGTATTTGGAGGCAGAAGAGAGCCTAACTGGGAATGAGTGGCCCAGAGGCTCCGTGCATCCTTGGCATAGACTACCTCAGGAGAGGGTATTTCAAGGACCCAAAAGGGTACAGGTGGGCTTTTGGTATAGCTGCCTTGGAGACAGGGGAAATTAAACAGCTGTCTACGTTGCCTGGTCTCTCGAAGGACCCTTCTGTTGTGGGACTGCTGAAGGTCAAAGAACAACAGGTGCCAAACACTACAATGGTATACCAGTGGCAATATCACACCAAGACTCCCCGATTCCCATCCATGAGCTCATTTGGCGACTGGAGAGCCAAGGAGTGATCAGTAAGACCCGCTCACCCTTTAACAGTCCCATATGGCTGGTGCGGAAGTCTAATGGAGAGTGGAGACTAACAGTAGACTATCGTGGCCTGAATGAAGTCACTCTGCCACTGAGTGCTGCCATGCCTGACACACTAGAGCTTCAATACAAACTCAAGTCAAAGGCAGCCAAGCGGTATGCCACAACTGATATCGCCATCAATGGTGCTCAGTTACCAGCTGGGATTAGTGCACCTTGGAGGCTCATTTCCCAGGGTGTCATGCTGTTGACTGGCAAGGTTTCTGCTCCTTGCCCAGCCATTTGTACATGCTCATCTGGTTCCCTTTATTCTCATAACACTTCCCTCCCTATAGTTAAGCAGGGTATTCTACTGGAAAAATAGCCTGGTGATGCAAATCATGCATCCAGCTCTGAAAAAGTCAGCTAAACAGTCAAACCTACCTACAAACACCTAGATAAAAAGTGGGCAATAGTTCCAAGACTAGGCACTGAAGTCACTCACTGCTGTCAGCTGCATATTAGAAATATATCACTGATATTGCTCAGATAAGCACCCCCAGGCAGAGTACCTCTGTTCTACCTAAGCCTCGTTATGTCGTTATACACAGTCACAACAAAGAGACCATACCATGTTATGCCTTAACACATGGGAAGTAATTTCATGTAACACTTCATGGATCAAACTCCTCCACGATGCCAGCCTTGAAGACTTAGGGGAAGGAAGCAGCATTCTTCAACACCCGAGAGAACTGTTGCAATGGTAACTGACAGCATTAAAAATACACTGTCAAGCCTCTCATTCCCCCAAATTAACCCAATGCTAAATACCAAAAATGCTGCTTTTAAGTATGACAAGATGCAGCCGAACTGATTTACAGCTTCACTGCTAACAATACAAAAGGAAGAACACCCAAGTCTGATAAAAGAAAGAATACATCACTGGGGCTTACCTATATATTCTCATCTTTGTCATCAAACATTGGTTCTTGTTTTGAGTGATGCAATTAAGATATTAGCTATCACAGCAAAGAAGTGTATCAACCAGGCTGATGAGCAGCATTACAGTCTAGTCTAAGAAAGATTCCAGACTTGAGATGTGGGATTTGGAATACCCACTTCATATCTTTTATTGAAATTGCCGAATACTTTATATTACACTATTTTGATTCAAAATGGAGTTTTTATAAAAAAGAAACCATTGTTGAAACTGAGTAAGCTAGCCAAAAGGAACAATGAAAAGTTTCAAAAAAATTCTGACCAATGCATGTACTTGTACAATGCTTTGAAACATTATCATTGCTCATAATTTAATTTAGGAAACACCTGGAGAAAAGCAAGACTGCTAGAGGAAATTTGACTTGCATTCATTGCCAGCAACATTTCAAATCAATGACCATGGCCAGGACCATCGCATAAGACCTAGAATTTAGACTATCAGAAAACACTGGCCTAAATTTTTCTTGTAATTAATACCAGAGAGAAGTATTGTTCTGACTAGGGCCCCTCTAGTTGTTGGGCTTTTGTCAGTAATGACAAACTGGGCAGTGCAGATTGTATTAAAGGAATTCTGCCTCTATGTCCTTGAAAACTCTGGTTCTCTGTGCAGTCAGCCTAGTCCAGCCATAATCTAGGAAAAAAGTCTTTGGGTGTTTGTCAGCTGCTTAGGCAAATACTGATGCAGTCATACGACCAGTACCAAAAAAATATCATGCGAAGAACAGCAACCATTTCAGGCTAAAGCTATACAGAGTTGTACCTTCCAGTCAATACCTTTGAACCAATGATCTGTTTAAATTAGAATGGATATTCAAATTTACAGGATAAATTAGACCAGTTCCAAAATTTACATCAAATCATCCCAACACACAAAAGTTACATTTTTCCTTGTCTTATGATGGGTGAACCCATAGAATAATACCCTGCCGGCAGGAAGAACATGTTGCTATTAAGCAAACCTGAGTAGTGAGGATCAATAAATACAAGGAGTTAAAATGCTAGTAGTCAGATAACTTGAGTCTCAGGAGCCAGGGGCTTCATTGAGCCTTAATCCTTTCATTTCAAAGGTTTCTCTTTTTTAAGCAAGCATTTAATATCTATGCTGAGGCTTTAAAAGTGTCCTGGCTAGAGAGAGTCAATGTAACTCAGCCAACTGGATGTTAGAAAGCCAGTCATTACTGAACAGATCATTGTAAACAACCAAGAAATCTTTCTCCTCTTCCCTTTTCAATGGTTTCTTGTTAAAGGCAAAATTCAGAAAAATCTTTCAGGCTGAAGTCCTCATATTTGGTTGGAAATGTTGTCCTGTTATATATAATCTCTCTATATATATTTGATTAGGCACAAGAGGGGTTATTAAACATTCAACAAGTCCTCATCACTATCATCATGAAACGATACTGTATTTGTAGAGTTCTGTGCCTGCTGCTGGCCTGGCTTGGCTTTTGCTTTCCTTCCCTTTCCCCCATTCAGCAAATAAGCTTTGTCATCAATTCCAAGACTGGGTGGCTTCTTTTGTGGGTGCTTGCTCTTGTCTAGTCCTCTTCCTGTCTGAATCTTTACATCTGGAATGGTTAACACTTCATCCTCACTGTCCAGGTCATCCACATGGAGAGAGGTAAAGGCTTCAGATGTAACAGACTTGGTAGTAATGTGACCGTTCTCCTGCCCTCCTTTTGCTGTTCTTTGATTTGGCGCTGCGATTTCCTCCATAAGCCATTCTGTTTCATTCTCATTAGCTTCTTCTTCACTGTTTATCTGCAAGAAGGAAAAAATCCAAGAAGAGACTGCATATACCACTCTAGACTCTGCCACACGCTGATCTCCCTAGTTGTCAGACCCCACACCACACACAGCCTTGGGTTTAACTTAGTTGTAAGATAGCAATACTGCAGTAGCATGCTGTTACTATCGTTTTTCACTATGTCTGAAAGAGGCTTTTTTCTTTTCCTGTACATTTATGTGCTATTTGGTTATTTATGGACTGCTATTCATTTCCTCAACTCTCTCTTCCTTTCCCATTTCACAATATAAATGTAGATCTCAGCTGTGTGGTTTTCCTGAAACCACACAGTATGGTTTCCATGCACTGAAGGAACTAGGAATTAAGGGGGTTTACTTATTTATTAATAAAAGCTTCATATTAAGAAAACTGGACCAGAAAACAAAACCTTTGATTTTGCCACGGTATTACCTTTGTGTATTTGTAGGAAACACCAGATGTTCTTCTGCAGCAGTTCGTTATCTTGTTTATTACAATTTCCCTAAAGAAGGGGAAGAATACTGCATTAGGGAGACTGTATCCCCCTTATTAGCCCTCACTTCTCTTCACTGGATTTTTACCATCAACATAAAGCATTTCATCAAGCAAGCTGCAAGCTATCACATAGTGACACTTGACCCTGAACCACTTTAACAAAATTCAGTCCATGACGACGTACATCTTCCCCCTTACCACAGCTTCACGGTGACTGTTCTGAAACACCTCTAGCTTTTATATCTAAGGGGAAAAAAAAAAAACCCAAACTTGACTGGAAAGCAGAGAATCAGCAGGACTTGCACTTGTTCCTTGCTGCTGTTGTATGGTTCCAGCTTAACACCATAAAAGGAGAGGGATATCAAATACTAACAATATTGTCACATTGTTTTATCCTCCTTAATTAGCAGTTGTCTACAAGAGAGACTAGCCTAATTCACTTGTGTACCCCGAATTCTGTACCCTCTTTACAGGGACCTTCAGACAGGAATAGGGAATTAGAAAAACAACAGTGGTTTGTCAGTTGATACTGCCAACTCAAAAACAGAACTTAAATCTCTAAAGTTCACTACTTCCCTTTCACTGAGGAAACCAAGTTCTACCAAATAACTTCTAAAGCTTTCCGATCACTTCTTACCTCCTCTCTTTTTTATAGAACAGCAGGATTATTAAGCATGCAGTGAGAACAACCAGGAGGACACTCAGCACAGCTCCAACAGCCTGACTTCTCCTTGAAAGGCCTTTATGTACTTGGGCCTCCTGGTCAGTCTGGTGCTCGTTGCCTCCTGGATCATTGGTTGATCTAATAACATAAATTGGGAAGAAAAGGATGAGTAAGATCTATTGACCAGCTGCATCAAACTGGATTAGAAACAGCAGATTCAAAGAAATTAAACATGCCACACCATCCCATCAGTTGTGCCTAACAGCTATAAAGAACTGAATTCAGGGGATTTCATTCTAAGTAAAAAAAAAAATAAAATCACTGAAAAAAAAATGTATGTACTGTGCCTACATCCTGGTATGCTTTCCAGCAGTGCATAAAACTGATTATAGTCAAGACTGAAGTGCATGATTAGGCACTCTAGAGCTTACATGGCAGCAGCTATCCACACAAGGCTGCCATTTTAGAACCAAAGCTGCACCTGAGCAAGGTGTGAAAGTTACAGCAATTCTTTACCTTCCAGCTGACTGTGGTACTACACAGACCTCCATAGCCAATTGTCTGTTTAAACCAGAATAAACAGTTTCCCTGGGTTTTCAAGCTACCAGCCAGAAAGCGAACAGTCCTAGAAGTAGTCACTCTATTCTTCGCAGTGAATCTATTCTTCGCAGTGAGGCTGCCCATGTGTCAAGAATGCCAGTAAGCACCTAGATGTAGTCACTCTGCTTTTAACACTGTCACCTCATTACTCCTTTTTGGTTCTGTAGATAAGCTGATAATAATTAATTGCAGAAATATCTCATTATTCCTTTAAGACCTGTAACGATGTTCACTTGAACCTAAAGAAGTAGGCAGATAGAGGGGAAAGCCAGTCTTTACCATCGCTTAGAAGTTTTCCAGACAGTAAGGCAAGGAGGACAAAAAACTTTACCCAAATACTGGTTACTCCTCTCAGTAACATGAAACAGCATGTTCTGTTAGCTACAGTAGGTTTTACTTAGTGAGAACAACAATATTAATTCCACCGTGCTTCTCCATTTCCCATGCAAACAAGCAGCTTTAGGTCCAGATCAACTTGGCAAGCTTTTATTTACTGGTCACATGCCAAACACTACATACATGAACACCAATTCCATCTATCCACAAGTCTACTGCTTTTTTAGCTTTTCATTTTTTCACAGTCACTGAGATGAACAAATACAAAAAGCCCTTTAGCTGAGAAGTGCTGACAAGAGCTGCTTTCAGAAAATTGTTAACTACTCACATTAACGGACACACAGCAGATGTGTACCAGGTAAATAAATACTGGCAATCTGCTGTCTCATGAAGGAATTCAGGGATGCCTTCCTTTACACGTGTATCGCAGTGCAAGACAATGGTTGAAGACACAAACTTTGATTTATCTTTACCGCATCTGGAGTCTGATGGAAATATGACATCCAAGTCATCATCTGCAACGAGAAGATGAAAACCTTTAGTTTACTACTCCCTTGAGAACACTCTTAACACTAGACCCTGGGAAGTTATATATTTGTTCTGCAGTAACAGCTTACGTTTTGCAGTATCTACAGGTGAGCTTATACTTTTACGTAGCTGATCCCATCAGTTGCTATGGAACAGTAGGCTAAGCTCTTAACAAGAAAAAGTATCTAGGTAAAGGAGATCATTGCTTACGCAGCACAAGCACAGAGGAAAACAGGAGACGAAGTCTTGTACCTTGCATTGTTTCTACCGAAGTCTTTCAACAAGTGTCAAGCCCAAACCCTATTAAGGCCACATTTGCAAATGAGCTTACACAATAAGAAAAAAACAACCTAAATTCTTCTAGACAGACTCTGGATGCCTTTACAGAAATGGATTAGCACAGATGTGAAACAAGAACCATTTTCTGATGAGGCAATTCAGACAGAGTATCAAGCAATTCTGGCTAGTGAGCAAGTACTTACCCTCAATGTAATATTTAGCTTTTCTGGCAGAACCAATTCTCCGAAAGCGACGTTCATTAGTTTTAACCTGGCAGATGTTTGCTCCAGAGCATTCTGGGAAACTTGAGTTTCTTTTACCAGAAAGTTGAATTTCATATACATATTTATCGCCATTTGTCCGCACGTCACCAGAAGCCGTGTACAACCTGAGGAAACAGAGAGCAGGTCTATCCTTAAGTCTATATCTTGAATAACCTAAATCTGTGAGGTTAAAGACTGGCAACAGTGGTAGCTGCTACCACTGGTTGATTCCAGAGCATGTTGGAGTAGCTAATTTAGCAACGAGAAAAGATGCAGGACTCAGGCTTCCTCCCTGAACATTACAAATGAGGATTATATTTAGCATAAATATAATCTTTCTAAGAAAGCACAAAAAAGAAAACTTTTCTAGCTATATCGTCATCAGTGGGTGTATGAACATGTAAATACCTCCAAAGGATTAAAGACAAACTGGAGACAAAAGCATGATTCAGCAGCTCACGCACAAGCTAGCCTACTGACCATAAGAACCATATTGTGTGCTCTGTAGCTATGATAAATAGCATAGCTTAGCTGCCTTCTCCAGAAGGGTACCTAGTTGTACCATAAACGTTACCTAAGTACTATTTACAATTGTATCCTTTCACACTGCTGGTCAGAGTGAGAATGCTCTGAGATTCATCGCTATTTGTTCTAGCCAACTGCTTGAAGGTTGACCTCACTCAACTATGACTTGCCTTTAATTGCACATTACACAAAGTTTTATTTTTGTTCTGACTTCCTCTCTTCCTTCATCCAGGCCTGTTGGATTTTTTGGTTGTTTTGTTGTGGGTTTTTTTCTTTTTTTTTTCCTCCTCTATGCATGTAATGCTATCACCACATTTGCACAACAGGTTTATTCACAACACTTCTGCTCAGTTACTCCAATCCTGCACACTAATGCTTTGTGCTCTGCAAGCAGAGTTTGATCTTCCCATAACACTAATATGGGCAGACTTCCTTCCATAACACTAGCATTGACATTAAACACAGTAGTTAGAGATTCTGGACCAGTTATGCGCAATGTGTAGTACAGTCAGTGTAACTGCTGGTCTTCTCCTCCCTCTCCTGAGTTCAGCCATGCTTGACCATTCCTCCAGAGCTGTCCTTCCTCACTTCTAAGGGTTCTGAAGCATTGGTTCCTACTTCCATATGGATTGCCTGAGCAGGAAAAAAGGTACTATGTAAAAAGCCAAGGAGTACTCTAGGTGAAAAAAACCAAGTTCTCTGGCACTGAACTAATGTCTACACACTATGGAAGAGAGCAATAACTCACAATAAAAAGACGTCTAACAGCAAGGTGCGTGCAGGCTTTAGACTAGCCTTGAGTACACCTGGACATGCCCAAATCTATAAGCCCAACTATGAGCTGCACTATTAATCAGGCCTTTAAGCCAGTCATTGGTACAAGGTGAATTCAGTACTATTTCCACTTGAAAGCTAAGAACTGTTAAGGCAACACAGAATATTCACACCAAGCTCTCTTTTTGCAGTACAGTTCCACAGGACTAAGGTGTTGTGGTTTTTGGTTGTTGAGGTTTTGTTGTTTTGGGATTTGGAGGGTTTTTTTTGTTTGGGTTTTTTTTGTTGTTGTTTTTTTGTTGTTTTTTTTTTACTTACTTGTAATAAACATCCCCTAAAGAGAAGTTTTTCCCAGTTGCAGGATTAATAACTGTTCCGTTCACCACCTCCACCTCCTGCTGCTTCACAGCACAAGCTGCACGTGTGTTCCAAGAGATGTAGTAGGCACAGTTTTCTTCATCAATCCTACCAAGTAACAGACACAACTCATAATTCCAGGAAACAGTAACAAGTGCTCAGTATCTTGAGAAAAGGAAGACACACAGCCGCTAACCCATGTGTGCCGATAACCTGCCTAAGCATCATGCCAAGAATAAGCTAAAATAGCCAAGTAGAACTCAAAAAAAAGCTACTTGAAGAGTTGTACTGCACTTTTCCGCAGTTCCAAGACCTAAAAATACCTGGTTGCACTTGAACTTCATACTTCAAAAGTTCCAGAAGTCGCATAGTGTATCAGAGGGTTTTATCAAAGTATTTTAGCTAACAAACCCATCAGGCTGCTCTTGGCAGGTTTAACGTGCTGCACATTATTTAACTAAGACAAGGAGTGTAAGCAGTCAGATTTTGGTGCCTAGTTCTTAGACTCATACAGAGCATCTTGCTCAGTTTCCTAATTCTACAAACAATATACAATCAACTAGACCGAGCAAAAAGCCATAAAGCTTTCTTAGTATTTGTGGTCATGCATATATACCTCACTTTGGACAGCTTCTAGTTAAATAATCCGTATTGAGGCAACAATAAACCATGTTTTATTAGATTACTTATATACAGTAAGCGTTCTTCTACTGAACGGAATTTAGCAAAGTTAAGAGTGTTTGTATTACAACTGACATTGAAAATAACAGCACCCCAGCCATTGTCAGATCTAATTTGGAAGTAGAATGCTTAAATTTTTGCCCAGAAATTTTAAGACAAATACAGAATACAATTCTTTGCAGAAGTGAACAGGTGCAGAAACTCCAGAAGATCCACGTCTTACAAGTACAGACCAAGGATTATTTTAGGGACAGTCCAACAGAATGGACAGTCCTGAGACTTAGAGTTTACTAGAGAGGTACAAAGCAATAAACCATGAAGATCAGTGGCATATTAACTTGTTACTCACCTCTGCAGCATGGGCCTGCCAACTGTTTTTGCACACTTCAGTTCTATAACTGTCGTTACTTTCTTGTTTTTCTTACATTCCTGCCCACTGGAATAACTAATATACACTATATCACCTAGAAGAGAAAAATGGTGACACTCAAGGTTTTTGTAAGCAGCTGTCAGAAGTTCCCTCTGCTTATTCTCCAGACTTCATTACTTTAGATTAACTTCTACAATTCTTTTTTCCCCCTGCATAGACCGTATATCAATTACAGCAATTCAGTAATTTGAGGTCTTCATGCTGATGATCATTTAAAAAAAATCACTCCTCAAACACCTGTGTATTTACATTGCACCTTGTGTTCAGGTCACCAGTATGGCTATAATGAACGTTTACATTTAAGATATCATTTTTTAAACATAAGAGTAAATGAAGATATCCCTTTATAAACAACCTCAGGGAATAAACACATGCAACACATCCCACTGTTTTTGTAGCTGGATGGAAAATATTCCTCAATTTCAAACTCAGCAGCAATTTAAAAAAATATTCTTTAAACTGAAAACTTGAGTAAGGTTGAGATTATTTTTTTTATTCCTTTTCTTAAGAGTGAAGCCAATTAGTCATCTTTCACATGCTGTTTTAATTGAAGAAGTTAGTGGACATAGAACAATTCTTTCAAAGCGGGATGAAGAAAAAATAGTCCTCCTTCCCACGATTATAGAATCACAGACTGGTTGAGGTTGGAAGGGATCTCTGGAGGTCTTCTGGTCCAAACTCCTTGCTCAAGCAGGGACACCTGGAGCTGGCTGCCCAGGACCATGCCAAGATGGCTTTTGAGTATCTCCAAAGGTGGAGACTCCACAACCTCTCTGGGCAACCTGTGCCAGTGCTCGGTCACCCCCCCAGTAAAGAAGTGTTTCCTGATGTTCAGAGGGACAATTCACTTCTTACAGCTTTAATGACAACACTGTTTATTTGCTTCCATGTTTTCTCATGGCTTAAACACCACTCTTGAGTAGTAGTGTTTACTGTTTTTGTTTTTAAACAGAAGATTCACTGGTAAAGATATTTCAAAATAACAGCCTCACCATAATTTAGGCACCACTATAGCTAGGTTGTAAGATTTAACCATCTCTAGCTCTCTAGAGGAACAAAAGTAACTACCTGTCACATTCAGCTTCTGTGTATGAACAAGTCCAAGAACTTCAACATCTCCATTGCTGCTTTTCCTGCAAATACTGGCTCTTTCAGGGCAGCCTGTGGGTCCCTCATGTATCCTCTGACAGAGATTCACGTAGTACCTATAGAAAACACGGTAGATAAAACTTCTTTAAAATTAGCTTAGGCTAACTGAAGTGAGCTATAAACTTTAGAATCCTCATGGGAAAGCTAGCCACGTTGAAAGAAATTAAATACTCTAATTAGCTAACATAATAAAGCATGTACTAAGGTTTAGTAGATTACTTCTATCATTTTCAAGTAAATGACTGTGCAAAAAAATTGATCATTTACCAGATTAGTTCACTAGCTAATTCTGACCTAGGTCAAAACTGGAAATTGGAACTCAGTCAAGAAATTCCCAAAAGTTTTTTCAGCTATAAAGGTTATAGTACTATCCTAAATTCAGCATCTCTTCAGAGCTACACCAGATAAGTTTTATTAAGACAGAGGAACTAGTACCAAGACGGTGAACAATGTTAACCACAGTTCATCATAAGTTTAGAATTAGATGCTCTCAGCCTTGCCAGTTCATTTCTATTTGCTAACTGCAGGGGGAAGGCTGGAGAGGCTGATGACTTCCTGCCGTTCATGTTTTTCTCTAAGTTGATTCTTAGAGAAATGGGCGGAAAAAAACCCCTACTTAAACTTTAGACAGAGAGTTACATGCTTGAGTCAAAAGACAGCAAGTAAGTCATTAAGATTTTTGTTCAACATGATTAAGAATCAAAAAACCTGCATTTAAACACAAAATTACTTTGATAAGCTAGCAGTTTAAATAGAAGGCCTTCAAAGATCTTTTAGTTTAGACTTACTCATCCTTTAAAAAGGGTTAGCAATAGAGGAAAGGGGTGAGGATGAAGGCACTAATTATTCATCCTCTTCAGATAAAACTGGTTCCTTTCTGCTTTTTTGTCTATATGCAGTGTTAAGCACTGACAGTTATAGGACACAGTCAGGAATTTAAACAGACTCTGAACAGGTACCAAACAGAAGTACTATGCCACATTACAACTTCAATGGTATTGATTAGCAGGCTGCTCCCTGGGAGTTGCTCATTACTCACGAGTTTCCATTGTGGGAAAAGATCCATGATCCTGTCAGGGAAGAGAGCATTCTCAAGTCATAGGTTCTGTGTTTTTGGACAAACTTGCACTCCATCTTCTTGGGAGGACAGACAGCCTGAGTCTTCCATTCAAATGTCACAGCACAGCCAAGTGTCTCACTCAGAAGGTATGGTCTCCCAACGCCAGCATTTTCATCACATGTGAAGATAATGGTAGATTCCCTTCTTGCAGTTGCTATAAGGGGGAAGAGGTTGGACAAAAAAAGGAAAAAATACTTTGCAAGAGGCTTTCAGGAATGTATGGATTTTAGTATAGCAATTTTGTGGTATCAACAAAAATTTTAATCAGGTACTGTTTCAGATAGCAAAGAGGCACAAATGCTTTACCTAGCAATTTTATTCCCTAGGTTAGCTTTCACACTGGTTAGAAAGTAATGTTCCTTCCAAAACAACCAATCTCCATCAAAGCAGAGTCATCACTTGTGGCTTGAACACTCACGATCTAAAAGGCATGAACTTATTTCAAAAGTATTTCGCTCACTTGAGTAAAATCAAGTTTGTCCCATAGATCCCTTGTCTTGCCCACTCCTATCCCTTTACTTCCACCATATTGCACCAGAGGTCTTTTTCCCAGCCTGATAATGGCTAACTCCCTGTGTTAGCTCAGATTCTTGCACACAAAGTATAGGAAGTTCTTACCATTACCACAAAATCCCCACTTTCCATCTCCCTGGTAGTTTTCAGTTGTAGCACACCACAGCCTATTCTTTTCTTCTGTAATACACTCCTCGTAGGTCTTCCCTTTGTACTTGAAGGGGAACACGCAAAGCTCTCCCTTTTCAGTCACTGAGAAGGAAAGGTACATACTCTTAATAACATGCAGTAGAATCCATATCCATATCCACTTGGATATCCAGGGGCATTATCCAAAGCCTGTACTTCAATACTAAAGAAAAGTCATAGGCAGAGGCAGAAAACAGAAATACTGAAATATTGAGTCTAAACCCAGTAAGAAAACCAGGATGTAGTGTACAATTAGCTATGATCATTCCTACAGAAAAGTTGCACACTCTCTTCTAGGAGGTACACGTTGATGTTGCAATTAGTATGGTGCATGTGATTTAACAAAACTACACGTTTCCATTAACATATGCAAATCCATGTTGTTTCCTTCCTATTGCAACAAAACCTCGTATTTTAAGGGTCAAAAAAGCTGACAAGTTTTTACATAAAGAATGGGTCTGCTTCAGTCTCACCTGGGGGGCACCGATCACCTCCTGTATACTGCAAGATGAGAGTTTCATCCTGGTGGCTATAGTCCATTTTCATCTCCTTTACATTTCCAAAAGATGACACACCACTTTCAGATGTCAGACACACTGCTCCATCTTTGCATTTTCCCTGGGGCAAGTCTGCTGCCTTACTGCATACACCAATATTGTAGCTGTTGGATCCAGAAAATACCTGTGTGCACATCCAGAAGCATCATAAACAAGGGTGCCTCAGAGCCTACAGTCAATACTTACAAAGAACCACCCGAGTGCTTTATACGCCAAGTCTCATGCAGTACTTGCATAATGCAGGAGAAAAGATAAATAATTTTGCGAGTCTGGCCTTCCTTACTTTGGGAAAACTACAGATAAAGTACACCCACAGGACCAAGGATATAGTCTGTTCAGCAGACTTGTTTTCATCTTCAGGATTCTGCCACAGGTGAAGATTTATCCTTCCTTTCCCCATCAGTATGCCCATGAATTTCCCTCTCAAAACCACTAAAAAACTGATGTTATTCCCTCTAATATTATTCCCTCTGTCAGAGGGCAAACAAATATCAACACTGACCACAGCTGCAGGACATGCTTCAGTCTCCTCTCACATTCCAGGATGCTTAAAAGAAACCCCTACTTCAGTTTTAAAATGTTGATGGTAATGGGCAATTAAAAAAAAAAAACCCAAAAGAACCCCAAACTAAAAACAAACCAAAACCACCAAAACAAACCACCAGAAGGCATTACCTCAAATGATCTTCTAGAAAGGCTGGTCAGGTTAAAAGTATAGTGTAGCTGTTCATCAGTCACAGAGCAACCTAAAGTTTTCACTTTATCAGGACACACAATTGGAGTTTCCCACTCAAACACAAAACTGCAGTCAAGTTTCTGTATCATCTTTGGCTTACCCTGTTACCAAAGAACACAGCAAGATACATTAGGTTTAATTTTTGGACTTTGTTCTTTCTGCATTCCCCCCACCCCCAACAGTTAACCTCAGTTATTACCAAGGCTAGACTTTACTGACTGTAGGACAAACACCATCCCTTCGTATTACAACCAGTACCAAAAAAAAGCTACAAGTACATTCTACCTAGTTCCAGAAATCAAAGCAGTAATTGAAGTACACAAGCTTTCCGATTAAATTAGGGTCAAGACTTTCAAGTTCAGCTTAGTTGCTAGCAGCAACAAAAGTGCAAGGGAGCTGTGTATCTCCACGGTAGAGAACATTAAGTTCACCAAGTTAAAGTTTAGAAAGAACACTGTTTCCTTTGTCATATTTTAAAGACAAATGTGAGCATGCCCTGTGTATTATTCAGAGCTGCCTAGAGTTTCAGCTCATGTCCCATGTTGATGGAAAATGGTTCCACTGAGTATCTTCAACAAGCTCTGGTTTGTCAAACATCATACCTAAGTGCTTCTCTACAGTTTGTTAAAGCATTAAAAAAATTCACACCACCATGCAACCTCAATTCAGTGTTCAGGTGTCAACACAAAATAAAAACATAAGTATCTAAAAGCAATTTTTTAAAGCTGTGTAGGATTATAGAAAGCACTACAACATAGGGGAAACATTTCACAGTAATAGCTTTACAGTTACACTGGTTCCTGGTTCTTGTGATAGCTTGTGGTACAAGTACAAGCTTTTGGACCTAGACAAGGTGCAACACAGCATCAAGTTTAACGCCAGCAGTAAGTTATTGATTCATTAGTTCAGTGGAGTCTGATCCTTGAAACCATCAGAAACGCTACTCTTAAGCCTAAAGTTCATGCACTCTTTGAATTTTTGCCTGGTTAAGAATACAAATACTAAGTATATTCCTTGTTGAAACAAGTCCATTCCTACATGCTAGAAACAAATCCTTGATTCAGTTTTAAACAAAGCTAACACTGGTTACTACCCACTTCCCATTGCACTACAACATCAACATAAGTTTAATAGATGTCTTACCAGACTAGTTCCTTGGCTGCAGTGAAATACAATAAGAGAAGTATAGTTCAATTTGTGGTTTATCTGACAAGGAGTAGTGCTGTTGTAAGTGATGTAAACTTCATTTACTGCCTCATTTAACTTGGGAGGTTCAGTAACACGACCAATATCCTACACAAGCAAAAATACGTATTAGGAGACATACGGGACACACCCAAATTTGAGATCAGCCCAGAGATTCAGATCAGTTCAGATTCATCTGTTTGGTTTTTATGAGAGCACAACTATTGTATTTTTGAAAACTGCATTCTACACTCAAAGAATAGTAGTTATATTTCAATCCTAATAAAACACAAGTTTAGCAGCTCAAAACACTCTTTAATTAAGCTTGACAAAAGCCAGGGAGGTTCTGCATCTTACAGGTAGATTCTTCTTTAAATCATTGTGCCAAAATACCAACATATCATTTAAAAAATAGTGTAGTATTTAATACTACAATGGAGTAAGTTCTGTAGATCAATGTGGAAGTTCATGGAAAACAATCTCAACTTTTTCTGTGCATCTTCTACAGCTCACAAACAAGACCTCAAAAGATAAGAACGTCCATCTCTCAAGGTAATAACACAGACAAGTTGACCAATATTCTGTGACAGGCTTGCTATTCATGCAGCTGTCAAATTCCTTCATGAAAGTACTAAACCCATTTTGGAGCATGCTAGGACATATCCTGCTTCATATTGCAACAGGCTATCATGGGATCAAGCACACCATTTCTGTGCCACAGTAAGGCATTCTGCGCCCTAGTCTCCACATCTGGCACACAGTACTACATGAAAAAATTCTCTGTAGTAATTTTTCATATCTCTCACAGTATGGAATTTTTTGACACCCAAAAAAAATCACTGGGTTTCAGGATAGGAAAATACTTCTTCGTAGGGAAAAGCAATAAAAAGGAATTTTGCAGGATAGATTTTAATTTTGTATTCCACTTTCTTTAACCCATTGTTGAGCCTCTGGTTCAAATCCGGTCTCTAGGCAGGGATACTGTTTTAAACTAGCAGGGAAATGCATGTTTCAGTGATGCCAGGCATAGTACTTACTATTGGTGAGTCATTAACAGGAACCATGCAAACAGCCGCTCCAGGTGGGCAACTGACATCTTTGATTGGATTGAGAGGCTCACAGATGTTGATGTAGAAGTCTGGAGAAACATCTGTTACATCTTCATCCACAAATGCCTCATAATACCCAGTGCGATGGATCAGAGGAGACAGGTCAATAACAGAACTGCCATTCAATACTGAGCACTTCACCTACAAGAAAGTACATTTTATTGCCCTTATTCTTTTGTTACTTGCTTTGATTTATTGACAAACATCCTGCCCTTCACAGGGCCAGAAGTGTGGCTGCATTTAAAAGTTTCAAATTTGATTTAAGTAAAGCAGCATTTCTTACAATTGTTGTTTGTCTATAGATACCAAGCACCTACAAGCTGCATATGAAAAACCTCAATCATTTAAACATTCTTACGGAATAGAGTCCGTATCAGAACAATACAAAGACGTAAAGCTCTGGCATGCGTACTCCAGCATACATAGTCACTGTGTCTTCGTAAGATCAGTAGATCCTACAGTTCCTTCCTCTCCCCATCTCCCACACATCACTGGACCATCTCCAATAAACAAGCTTAGTTATAACAATGTAAAGTTATTGTAGTGCTCAAACCATCAACTTGCAATATGTTTCTTCAGAACCTATTTCATGCATTCTTAAAGTGCATAAGCTTACTGACAGCTTACCTGGAGTTTGGGAAGTCTGTTTTTGCTTAAATATTAGATAAGGAGCAACTAACAAAATTACTGTAATTTCAGAACAAATCATCATCATTGCTACCTAGCTATCACCACACTGAAATAGCTAGGGTCACTGTGGATACACTGTGAGAAGTGATCAGAAATGCACAAATGATCACTGAACAGAGTTAATAGGTTGAGAAAACACAATGTTTTTAGGCACTGTTGATGTATATTGCAGCATGGTACATACTACTGAAGAGGAAACTAGAGCTATGTGTACCAGAACTCTTACAGAAGAAGGAGGGCACATGTGATAGTTCCTGCTGGGGAAAGGAAAACTAGAAAATGTTTTTCCTAAATGGAAGTGAGAGCTATGGTAGTATTGGGACAGTGAGGAGGAGGAAAAACAACTCATTGCAGAAAATGCTCATCACGCTAGAAGTAATCAACGTAGCAAAGAGAATGATTAGGCAGATTCACACAAAGGGAATGTTCAGGTGTTAAGATCTGAATTCACCCTATAGTTCATTTAGCTTTCTGTTCCTATTGCTGGCTTTTACTCTGTGCACCCACTACTGGTAACAATTTAACTAGCTAAAATTAACTAAATTAAGACTAGCTCAAAGTATTGTCTGGAACACCAGTTCATCTAGAGTTGACCAAATCACATTATTACAGCATGTGTTATATAGCGGAGGCAGATCCTAAATTCATGCTATCAAGGTTTAACAATTTTTGCACTGAACAAACTGATCATACACTTGCCTGGCCTCTAGACACTTGCTTAGAAACAAAGACTATCCCCATGCACAGCGACGCTGTCCATCCTCAACTCAACCTAAGCTCTGTTGGCCTGTTGCATTGAAGGATCTTAACCATCAATTCTCAAGAAGATGCCCTATAGCTTCTATTTGAGCTGTACAGGAAAGCAGCTCAATAGGTTCCACAGAGGGGCTATTCTGAAGCATTAAAGTTTTAACTTGACTCACCCTGCAGACCAGAAGTTTGCCAAGTATTGTTCATCCCTGCTGAAAAAGTCAGTAAGAAAAATATTTGAGAACTTCTACACGAATTTGGGTTCTCTACTACAGGAAGAGACTTTTCCATCAAGGAATTTAAAACAGACACCGCTATTATGCCTAACCCCCCCCCAAAATTAAGTCTCACAAGTGTTTTCCATAGAAGTAATTCTTACCTCTTCCTCACAAGCCAAGGAAGTATGCCAAGAGAAATAACTAGTGCATGTCTGCTCATCAAAAGACAGAAAAACAGGCCGACTGTCATCTCCAATATCAGACTTGCACACAAAGCTAAAATAGCTTTTATGCTTCAGTTCAGGGTCTGCAGGGCAGGGATCTCCATCTTCATAGACAAGCTTTAACACTTGATCTTCGTAAGTTAAAGTTTTACTCAGTTTTCCAGCATTAATTGGTTTTGGACCACCAGTGATGCAGACAGCTAAAGTAAAAAAGAAAAATAAACAAAATGGATCACGTCTGGTGTAACCACTCTTCAAAATTGCACCTTACAACACGAACAGCAGGAAACTTAAGTCTCACTTTTGTTTTCCTATGAAAGATAGGCTTTTTCACACCATCTGGAGTTACCATTAAACTAAGCTGAACTGCACTGAAAGACCAAATGTTGTCTTTAATACTTCATTAACCAGCAGAATGTACTGCATCTATATACGTTTAAGGAATCACGGAGCACAGTGTCTGGTTACCACTTCTCTGAAAACCAAGAGATTAACACAAAATGTCAGCCAGATTATATAAAATTTTATTAAGATGCCTCTTAAAAACAAATCAATCTAGTATTTTCTTCTGACTACACAAAAATAATTTTTAATTCACAAGCAATACTCCTATTTTAGCATTTAAGATGCTTAAATATTATCTCATAATCAGTTTGACAGAAGAGCTAGCAACTCAACCTGCTAGTAAGCAGCTTAAAATACAAATGAACTTCTAGTGATGTTTCAGAAGCATCCAAAACAGAACAGAAAGCTAGAAAGAGGGTTGGCAAGGGTTTGAAGTGCGGACACTGAAGGCTCAGTGCAGATGCATTACAGCAACACATCACCACAGAGCAATTTTTGTGCTCAGCTCACTCTAGCTGGAAACTTGTAACTTCTTCCTTTTCACAACAGCCAAGAGGTGCAGTAGAAGCGTCTACACTCCTGACCTCAGGTCCAAAAGAATACCCACCCATTCGGACCTAAAGGGATTGGACTGGAAAAGAGCCCACGTAAGATTAGGAATGGAATTTAATAAGAATACATTGCTTAATTTCCTAAAACAGTTTTAGGATCTTTTCCTAACTGATTTAGCCACACAGCTGTTCTCTTCACTCCTCCCACATTTGCAGTAAAGCCCACCCCTCGCATTTTACTGCAAACTTGAGCATAAGTATTTCCTTTGGGTACACTGTAGTCAGCAATTACAGTCTCAGAGGGGATAATATGCTTACCAGCTCCATTAGCACATGAACTTTTGGCTTCAGCACAAACATTCAACTCAATTTTTCTGTTGTGTGAATCACTGATGGTATAGCCAGACTCTCGCTTTAGCGATGTCAAATCAAAGAGGTGACCTGTAGGCAGATCAGGGAATAATTTAATCTTTTATTCAGATTCAAAATCAAGACATTTCTTTGTCTTAAAAGCTTTCAGTAACTTAATTAGTAGGAAGGTCAACCAGCCTCTACTTGCCTGCTAGCTTAGAAAGGAAAACAGTTACTAATTCATATTAATAATTAGAGGTAAAATTAGTTTCAGAACTGCAGACTATTTATGTACCAAGGGACATTGCAGTACCTTACAAGATATTTCTACCCACCAATAAGCTTGTTAGTCACTATCCAGAGGATACATCACCCTGCCCTTTTCTAATGAAGTCCCTCAAGAACACAAAACACAGTAGTGCCACCTCCAGCAGCCTCTTCGGCATACAAAATCCTGAGGCCTTCTCCTCACCTGTTGCAGGATTGGTTACCCGGCAGTCATTTTGCACATTGTTTTTAAGAGGACATGCAGCGGTGGTGAACCATAAGAATGTATATTCACAATCTTCAATGGCTGTTATAAGTTCTGGCTTTGATTCCTAAACATGAAAGAGTGGAGAGAGCGACATCTCTACAGTGATACTGTAAGATTTCATGCCACAGGGTTATCCCTGAAGCCTGTAGCTGAACTCAATTAAAATGCCAGTCTTAAGACTTAACAGACCATTGTGGTCCAATGAATTAGGACCGAGTATTTAACTGACTATTTCAAATACACAACAGTACAGAATCATTATCAGAAGCAATAAAACTGATGATAGGAGAGCTAAAGGCAGCCTAGCAGTACAACAGAAAATCCAAAAGGTGAGGGTAAGACATCTTACCAAATAGAAGATTACTTAACGGGAAGGCATACAGATGTGCAAGAGTTAAGAACTACACAGCCAATAGCATTATTTACTACTTGAAACACTTCCCAATGTGCAATACATTCATCTTCAAGACACAGACAATTTGAAGCTATTACAGATGATAAAACCTGTGCTAGCAGATTGTACAAAGATCTCTTAAAAACTACTCAGCATCTAAAGTTTAAGTAACCAACAAGCCAGTCTGCTTTTGAGACTAGCTCCCATCCAGCTACAGACAATTAGGGAATGGATAAGAACTGCCCACCATCCTCCATGCACATACAGTGGTATGAACAACTCATGAAAACATAAAACCCCAGAAGGATCCCACTTACAATTTTGCTTTCATCACACTTGAGGCGCAGTATTGTTGTTTTCTTGCGAATTTTATCTGGACACTGCTCCCCATTAATATATTTCAGAATAGAAATACCATTTTCCCACCGGGGACCATCAGCCACTTCCCCAAGACTTGTACATTTTGCACCCTCCATGAGGGAAGCAGCAGCATCAGAAGGACAGGAACCTATACAGATGAACAAAAACTGCATTATTACACCAAACGTTATCAAGGCTTACTTGCCTGGAATTAAACTCCACTTCTCTACTTTCAGGTATGTCATGGCTGATCTATCTCCAAGCCACTGTCCAAACCACACTCATTGGGTTTCCACCCCTGCCTCCCCTCCCCCCCCCCCAAATCACAAGTAGCAGCAACCACCTCACTTCACTCAAGGTCATTCAGAAAGTAGTGGCAGCTACTACTGGGGAAGTAGACTACTACACAGAGTCAAAGGCTAAAGTCTGTTACCTGGTCTTCCACTGCACAAAACGTGGAGTCAGTCAGGAGATGCCATAGAGGAAATTCTGAATTTAACATCTTGCACCAAAAGATCAAAATAATCTTTAAGAGCTATAGTAGACTTTGGATAAGGATGGAAGAGCTAGAGTGCTGAAGTTATCAAGAGAAGAGCTGCTAGTGAATCTCATCTGCCAAGCAGATAGAAATCAGACCCACAATCAACCCTTCCCTCTGGTGCTGAAATTACACCACCATCTCCACATACTTTGTTTTGTGACTTTTTCACTCTGAACAACCAGCAGTACTGTCCTACCACTTGCCTCCCCTAGCTGCAGCGAGAATATGTTTTTATTTTGCTCTTACGTGCAGCACCATATGGTACTAAGGGCTTGCAGACATTAATATAGTATTTCTGAGTAGAAGCAGATAGAGCAATTGCCTCCCAATTCTCTCTGTGCCTTGTCAGAGATGAAAAGTCATAGAAGTTTCCTTCATCATCCCTGTAAGAAGGACAAAGGATTCAAATTAAGAGGCATTTAAAAAAAAATCAAGTAATTGTAAGTTATAATTCTTAAGTTACTACAATAACTTTTAACCTAACCCTATAAGCAGAGTATCACACTGGAAAAGAAATCTGTACCAGACTCATTGCTCCCTACAAACCCCAAATTCAGTACGGAGATATATCACTGCACCAGCCATCCCCACAGTAACTGTCCATGTGCGCACAACCCTCAGCCAATGCAAGGGTAATTCTGACTTCTCATTGAAGCATGCAGGCTTTCAGTGCATGGCAAGCACAAATGCACAGTTACAGTGGACTGTTTTACCTTAGGGTAGAAACCTATCATGGTGTCAGATGTTAAAACTCTGGGCCAATTATTAGCCACATTTGACCCCACTTATCAAATCTTAATGAGGTAATACTTGGTTGACAGAAACAGATGACATTTTTCCTGGAGCTTTGTTTGGTGGAAGTTCCAAACAAACAGCAGTTGTATTCTTGTTTAAATTAGCTATAGTTAAATAATAACTAGCACTTGCAACAGCCTAACATGCTCAGAGTTTAACCATGAATAACTGCATACCCAAAAGTTCACTTTGATACTAAGCTTATTCCCCAGAAGAAGCTCAAAGTATTTTTCTTCAGTGAATTAGTTTTAGGAAGTACAAATTACAAAAGTTACTTAAAATACATTGCATTGGCATTGAATGCCACATTAGCTGGTTGCTGACTGAGTCAAAACACAATAGCTACAGTGGCATTATTGAGCTGAGTTGCAATAAGGCTGTATTTGTTTCTGTCATCATACAGCTCCACTTTAAGTTTGTGGAATCAACTTACTTGTAGGAGCACTCGGTAGATTTTACAGGTGGGCAGGCATACTGAGTATGCCATTCAAACATATAGGTGCAATCTGGAGTTTCCTTCAAAAATACAGGCTGAAAGAACAAAATACAAAAGGAATTCACTTTCTCATTTAGACACACTAAAGCTACTAAAACATCTCAGTGTTGCTTCAAGAAGATCCAGGAAATTTACATATTATTTTAGAGCCACACTATGCTTCTGACCAGCTGAAGCATGGCTTCTCCCAAACCTGAGTTTATCCACATGCACACTTCTGATAAAAGGGTGGCCATTAGGAGCTTTTGCCTCCATGAAATAAGGGGAAGAGCAAAAGTAACTCTAGGCACCACTGTTAAAGAACAGGAAGGAAAGCACAAGTAGAAAGGGATACTAAAAGCAAGTAACCAGCTTGTTTTGGTCTGGCCATGTAATACCTGCTTTCTTGCAGATTCATCCTCCTACTTTTTATCTCTTACAAAGAAACGGCTGTTATTTCTGGGAGAACATCCCTTCTGAACATGTCCAAGAGGTTTGCCAATGGCAGGCATCCCATAAAGTAACAACGTGCCCTGACTTTCCTGGGGCATGACAAAAATACCTTCCATAAACAGGAAATGCAAAATATTCCTCATTTTTTTATTACCTCACAGCACCTTTCAATCTCCTGCCTAATCTGTAAATGATTAAGCAGTCCTTGAAGGAAGCTAGTTCATGTTCTTCACCTTACGCTTCTACACGTTAAGAAGGGGGCAACTCTGGAAAACAGTATGTACAGAAGCATATATTTGGAGACTAACCTCAGATGTAGTCTTGTCACAATAGAATAATATGGCAGTTGACCGTTCATATATTTTATGACATTTTTCTCCACTGGTGTAATTAATCATTATTAAACCATTTTTGAAAGTCAGTTTTTCTGTAAGCAAGCCTAGAAGCAGAGTTGAGAAAAGTAAACAGCTAATCCAGTAAAAACATGACTGCAGTAATGCTTCTGGCAACAGGGTTATATAGACAGCAGTAACATGCACAATAATGTACTGATAGAAAGACCTCAACCTTCCTCTAAAACTTGTGACCTAGTTATTGAATGAGTACTGCTCCAGTACAGTAGGGTTGAGCTCATTCTTAATTGTGTGTCAAGATGACTATATACATGACATCTTACTTGCACATGAAACAAAAGTGGCAGGATGCTTTGTCTCATAATATGTATGAGATTAGTAAGAACCCCTCTTCTATCACATAGCAGCTTCAATTACACCCTGGTTAATCTTCCCATTCTCTAAGTTCCTTCCAATCAAGTGCTATACCTGCTACTTTTCTGAAAGTATTGTCCGTCTTCTTTACTTGACACGATGACACAGTGTGAGCCTCTGGTTTGCAAGGTTCTGTTATTTCTCCACAAACTCTGAAGTAGTAGTCATACTCATCTGTGCTCACTTTTATGTCTTTATTGGAAAGTGGCTTCAGGTTATAAACATGACCATACCTTGGATCCTTCACCTGGCAATCCTCTCCTTTAAAGAAAAGTTAAGAATTTAAAATACAATTTAATCTCTTTATAAATGACTTGGATGCAGAACTTGAAGGATTACTAATTAAGTTTGCTGATGACACAAAATTGGGAGGAGCTGTTGACACTCTCAAGGGCAGAAAGGCCCTGCAGAGAGATCTAAACAAATTAGAGAGCTGGGCAATCACCAACCATATGAAGTTTAACAAGGGCAAGTGCCAAATTTTACACCTGGGGCACGGCAACCCTGGATGCACATACAGACTGGGGAACAAGAGGTTAGAGAGCAGCTCTGCAGAGAGGGACCTGGGGGTTCTGGTTGACGGCAAGTTAAACATGAGCCAACAGTGTGCCCTGGCAGCCAAGAGGGCTAACTGAGTCCTGGGGTGCATCAAGCGCTGCATTGCAACCGGTCGAGGGAAGGGATTGTCCCGCTCTACTCTGCTGGTGCGGCCTCACCTTGAGTACCATGTGCAGTTTTGGGTGCCACAGTACATTAAGGATACAAAGCTACTAGAGTGTCCAGAGGAGGGCCACGAAGTTGGTGAAGGGTTTAGAGGGGAAACCGTATGAGGAGCGGCTAAAGTGACTTAGTGTCTCCTCCAGGCTGAACCAACCAAGGTGACACCTCATTGCAGTCTGCAGCTTCCTCACATGGGGAAGAGGAGGGGCAGGCCCTGATCTCTTCTCTCTAGTGACCAATGATAGGACCTGAGGGGATGGCAGGAAGATGTGCCGGGGGAGGTTTAGGTTCGATACTAGGAAAAGGTTCTTCACCCAGCGGGTGGTGGAGCACTGGAACAGGCTCCCCAGGGAGGCAGTCACAGCGACAAGCCTTGACAACATTCAAGAAGCCCTTGGACAACGCCCTCAGAGATACTGTGTGAATTTGGGGTTGCCCGGTGCAGGGAAATGAGTTGGACTTGATGATCCTTGTGGATCCCTTCCAACTCAGGACACACTATGATTCTATGAATTATCTATGAGCCATGCCAAATATACATAGGACAATTAAGGCTTACTGGCACAAAGAAGGCCACAAAAATGAGTAGTTGGCACCTTAGGGCAGTGACACTTAAGAACCGTTTTAGTCCAGCTAAGCAGCTCATTTCAGGAAGTCACCAATATCTAGAACTATGAGACTAAGCTACAAATGGAACATTTCTTTTATAATTGCCGCTAAAGCAAGATGCAGAAGTCACAGTGTAGTTCAGAAACTACCTCAAAGTGGCCTCACAGGTTCTTCTTTCAGTCATGCTGAAGGTTAAGTACAGAACCAGGAGACACTAAGCCCAACATTTACTTAATTATCTGGAAAGAGCAGCAAGGTCACAAGGCCAAAGCAAAAGTTGTCCTAGATGTCAGTCTTGTATCTTCTTTTAACAGGTATGAAGTTGGACGAGTTATGAAATAATTCATCATAGGAGATGTTAGCTACAGCTTATGGGTCTACCAAGATGTATACAGAAAAGGTCTGGGAAAATTCTAGTTTCATGAGTCTAATTGGCTGATATACATCAGTAACTTTGCTGCTGATCAAGTCCTCAGTTTTAAAGTGACCCTTCACTCAATATTCCAAAGCTTTTAAGAAAAACATCAGATTGTATTACTCAGATATTTTTATCAATTATCCGGTATTTATATTGGAATCCAAATATCCAATTATTGGATATTGGATTATTATGCTCCCCTCAATCATCCAACAAGTTAGTACCAAGTTAAAGACATCACATCAGTTTCCCTCCCATCAAAACCACAACTCCTGTCACCAGTGTCCTCCACAGTAATTGTGTGATACAGAACAATAGCTTGTAAACATTGCTCTTATGCCACATGAGATCACTGGCAGTTTCAACGATGTCTAGGACTGCTGTGACAGATCCTTTACAGGAAGTCTGGATGTTTTATATGGCATTATCTGCAAGTTGCAAAACAAAGCCTGCAAGGGCAGAGAAGATACCTGCACTCTCAACTTCCCATTTAAGAGCCAACTGAGCACCAGAACTAGAACCTGTGATTCCTTCCTGCATGTCCTGAAGTCAACTGTAAACTCTGATACTCTCCCCAGTGGTCTCTCCCCCATGGTCTAACAAGGGTCAAGTTTACAGTATAGCTTCCAGTCTTCAGTGGGGGACAGGAAATGACTTGCCAGGCATAGGATCAACTGCGTTCTCATGAAACCTGATGCTTTAAGATTTACAAGACACTAGCAAGTCAGCCTGTGATTTAACAAGGCAGTACTATTATTTGTCAGAGACAGCAATTACTACTTTCTTTCCCTAGATAGTGAAGTACATTTGCCTGTCATCCTAAATTGTACTTTTAGTGTTAGATGTGACTCTTAATTGGCTTAAAGCTCAGAAGAGACATCCCTCCACAAGCCAGCACCTTTTACAGAAAGATTCACAGGGCAAGAAATAAACATAGCTTCACTAAGTATTTACTTTTTGTACAGATTTGTTTGATATTTTAAAGCTCAAATAACTACACTTACCTTCTGCTTTGTGAACAGGACATGCTGCCAAGGTTCTCCAAACAAATAAAAACTCACAGTCATCCTCTCGCTCAAACATTGGCGATCCCTACAGAAGAGAGCCATATGAAGGAGGCTTACTAACAATTACATTGCAAGTCTCAAAACGTACATGCAGAATACTTTTTTTTTTGGTAGTTGCACAGTCTAAGATCTCTATTATCAAATTTCAGTACTCATTTTCAGCAAAGAGCTGCTTTTGGTGCTCACAGGATTCCACGATAGAGTTCACCATTGTGTTCTACAAGCTCAGGAAAGCAGGTGTAAGGAGAGACAAGGGAAAAGCCTGTATACAAGATACTACTTTTTAGAACCAGGCTCTTCATTCCAAGAGGAATAAACATAAGCTATTTTGTTATAGTAAGTCCAAGCCCTAAAATCCTCATTAATAGCAATTGGCACAGAAAGTTACCATTGTTTGATCACACTGGAAGATTATACGTGTAGAATAACGCTGCTTATCTTTGCATGTGTCACCATTCAAGTAGATAATGCTTAATGACCCATCAGTAGCAGCCTGTGGGTTTATCTGAATGACTCCAAGGCTTTTGCTTTTATCAGCATATTTCAGACAAGATCCTATGGCACCACCTAGAGGAAAAAAGAAAAAGCCTGTATTTTAGTTCAAAGCTTTGACAACTAGAGTTAACTTTATTGTAAAATAACATAATGGAGTAGCTTTAAGAGAGTTTTGAGCATTAAAGCAGACAGTCTCAAACTCCTGAAGCAGAACAGAAGTGTTTTCATAAATACAGTCAGAGACATCATGTGCCTAAAGCCTTTGAGGAAGAGAACAAGTTACTGTCCTGCATTCACTGTAATCTTTAAAACTGCACTAACTTATCTGCTCCCACAGACTGATAAAAGAATACAGCAACAGGTTAAATAACTCAAACTGGCTAGAAGTGCAGTAAGATGTGGCATAAGCTTCTCATTCCCACCTCATTCAGTTAGGAGCCTTCAACAACATTTAACTTGCCTTCTTTAAAAAAGTGTATATATATCAAGGATACTGGCAAACACTGCCCTCAGCGCATTTTTCCCAAATGCGTTCCCACACAGCTCAATGCAAGAGTCCTGATGAGCATTAAGACTGCTTTCAGTTTGAGAAAGTCTGTTTATTATACCCTTGACATACCTCACCCAGGTCTATGCAAGTTCAGCAACTGAACAGGCAGGATTCAAGAAATCCTACTGAAATAACCAGGGAGGTCATTCTGCATATAAGGTCTTGCACCAGAAGTTGCAAGTTAAGAAATGCTTGCCACTTGGCTTACCAGGGCATCCAGGCACATAGGGCAAAGGCTTGCAGACGTTCAAGAAAAACGTTCGCTTCTTTGCTTCCTTTGAAGTGTCTATAGCAACCCACGGTTCACCCTCTTTGCTCAAGTCACTTAAGTCATACTCATTGCCAGCAGCATCTGAAAGAGATGTGGTGCGTACAGTAAGCTGAAAGACAACTTATTAGATACTTGTAGCAGTATTGGGTTTGAAATGAATTATGTGTATTCATCAGTGAAAGTAATCAAAGTAATTTTCAGAATCACATTAGATATCCATTGAGAGCAGGTACTGTTGCCATAAAAATGTCACCACACCACAAGTAGAACAGCGTTCCCCTGACAGTTACTTCCCACAAGCAGTAGAGAAGTCAGTCTACTTACTTACTACAAGTACTACTCCACAATTCACAGGTGCATTTTTCCAGAGGCCAATACTAAATTAACTCATTTTCTTCAGAGTTGGGCTGAAGCAGCACCCAGTCATAATACAGATTAAAGGTTTTCAAAGTAATTATCAGGTCTCTTGTGTATACCACTGTGTTCCACATTAGCTTCTTGCCTGTCTTCATAAGTTAAGCCTGCTTCAAACAACTTACCTCCTCTCCCTCTCTACAACTTCTGTGAAGACTTCAGGTCTTACAACTGTCTTTACAACCGGTATTCTTAAAGACCTCCTCCTCAGAAGTTTGCTGTTCAGTTAATCCTTCCAGTATTGTTGGACAGAGCCCCCACAAACTCCAGGTACTTACCTGTAACCTGGCAGTCTACAGGAGCAGGAGCACAGGCCAGAGCTGTGTGAAACTCAAAAAAAGTATCATGGATGTTCAGCATGCTGTTTATCTCTTCACGCACAAACTTAAGCTCTCCAGGATATGAATCATTACAAATGAAAGTCACTGTGAACGTGTCTGATGTTCCTGTAAAACAAACACTCATCTGCTGCTGGTTCACGCGGAAATATTTGAATTTAAGTTCAAGCTAACACTTGACTTCAAAATTTTCTAGCAGTTTCTTATTAATAACTGCTTCAAGGAAGCAGGTTTCTTTAACCGTAGATAAGTATCCATCTCCACTGCATATTTCCTGAACTCACCTGATTGCACACGAAGGGGACCTCTGTAGGTAAGAGTTAGAAACCCTTCACCAGACAGATACAGGGTTTTGTCCAATTCCACCAGCCTCACTGATGTTAGATTTTCTGCTTCACATCCAGCAGCTGTTTTGCCATTGATTTTACCACAATCTGGCATGGGTCCACAGATGTTTAGCTAGAAGTTTTGAAAACATGTGGGTGTACACAGTATTAACCACATCAGAAAAATTAGGTCCACATAGCCATTTCTACAACAGTAAAGCTCACTTGTCAAGAACTATTTCAAGCAGCACATGTCTGTCATTTCTAGACTACAGGATAACCAACTATAATACAGGAAAAATATCCTCAATCTTCAGCTTACAGGGTCAACAAATTCTCCCCACTAGAAGTACAGGATGTGGTTTAGCAAGTTTATTCTTAGACTAAAAAAACACTATGGTAGCATCTGCGGACAGCCTAGTACTACTGATACATGCAGATCACATTAAGAACACTGATATAAACACATTAAATCCCTTTCTAGGCTTCCACTGTCCAGTTCTTCAGCACCAGCAGATAAACTGCTATTATGCAACAGAGTCCATAACTGGAAAACCATGCATAGCCTCATAAATGTGGCTTCCTTATGTTTGCTAAGAACCTGAAGTTCGATGCTTTTAAAACCATCCGAGATGAATCAAGTTATCCTCCATTCCTCCCCTCAAGCACAGTACTTTCCTGCCAACTCAAATTTCATAAGAGGACCAAGTCAAAGCTCCACCTGCTCACTAAGCAAGACTGGAAAAATGCAACAGCAGCATGCATAAGCAACAGATTGTACAGCACGAATCCTTACCAAGAACTTCTTGCCAATACCAGTAGCCATATAGCCTTTCTCAGAAGCTAATGGCTGCAGATTGAACAGAAAGCCAGTGTTTGGGTCTCGCACAGAGCAGGACTGAAAAAAAATTATGAAAGCATTATTTTCTCCTTCTGCTTTTCTTCTGTTTTAAGTTTTACCTCTAACTTGTTTAAAGGGCCAAAGTAGTGATTTACACATATTCTTAGCCTGTGTAACAATTAGCAACAATTTGGACAACCAGAATACAGCTCTGGCAGCAGCAACACTCCATTCAATTCTTTTGCACAGTTGTCCGTTGACATCAGCCACATACCAACATATCAAAGAGCAATTTTACAGATGACATCTATCAGGTTATAAAAGAGCAAGGAAGTTTTAACTGAAGGTTGTTTTCACACTAATGTGTTTATGTCGAGACCTATACGGTAGAAGCAACTGAGTAGCTCAGTGTAAAAAAAAGCCTTATTTGATGATCCGTACACAAACAAGGACAATATACATCCTTACATATAAACTCAGTTTTACTAACAACCTTGTAAGGGAATGAATCTTTCAATGCCACAGCAAGTAAGTTGTTCTTGAGAGAGAACACTTGAATATTTTGGTCAGAAGTTACACATTTCAGGAACACTTCAAGAAGAAAGCAATAAGATATCACAAGACTCAATCATTATCAACTTCAGACTTCACTGTAGTTAGTTTTCTCCAAGAGTATGGTGAGACTGTGAATACAATTATGTCTCCCATTCTCACCTGAGAATCATCTTTTGTTTCCTTGATTGGACAAGCAGCCTCAGTTTCCCATAAGAACGTGGCCACGCATTCCTGAATAGCTATAAATCGTGGGCTGCTACTCTGGAAACAGATTGCAGAGAGAAGACCAGAATAAGTGTAACAGCCAAAACCTTCTCATGTTTGAGATTCCACTGTATAAGGAACAGTCAGGTTCTTCTAAAATACTTCACTACAAATGCACACAATTCCCACCCTGCTTCCTTCTCCCCTATTTATTTTGAAGGTCAATGCTTAAAACTTTGTCTACCTAAACACTTAACATGTCATTAAGCTTTATCAAAGAACTGAATGTGACATCCAAATATTCAGATTAAATTCAATACTGATCTAGACATGCATAACCAGACCTTGCCTCAGTCTAAGCTTTGAAGAGTTTTGGGGTATAATGCATAGTCCACCATAAAAAAAAACAACAAGCCAAAAAACCCACAAAACAACCAAAAAATCAAGCAACACAAAACTTACCTGAGGTAACAAGGTAACAGAAGTATTAATTAAACACACTTCATTTCAGTGTTTTCAGGCAAAAGCAAAGCATTTCATAATTACTCCAAGTCACAGATTTTCAACATACCTCTTGGGTTGAAGATCATGTGAGTGAGGGGAGTAAGATATGCATTCACAAACCAGCAAGAACAAGTCTAGGCAAGCTTCAGTCTAACTATCTCCTCAGTCTAAATTTCAGTATGTAGAATGCTATCAGCAAAAGCTTTATAGATTTAAATCTCTAGAATCTAGATATTTAGAATTTAGAATTTTAAACCTCTAGAATCAACATGCTACAGAGGATGCAGAACCTAAGCCTGAAGATACACTTTACAATACTCTTCCTCTTAAGAGGGTCTGCAATGTTTGCGTGTACATCTCCTCAGTCTTAAGTCCCCGTGCATTTTTCATACTAATTAGACTAGTCTGAAATATCACTGTCCACTGAGACTATTAATTGTTAACTAGTTCTTGCTTATGATAAAATACTAAGTCTGAGACATATGCTTCTCTAGCATCTAAGTCAGCTTTATTTTTACATCTCTAAGTCCTCAAGAAGTCTCCCTTGTCATGAATCTGCTATACACTATACATCTTCACGTAGCTTTGTCATATGATGGAAAACCTACGATGATAAAGCAACAACTGAAAGATCATTTGTCCTTACAAGAGTGCCCTTGGAACAGATGAAGTGGATGGTGGTGGTGTAAGTTGTTTTCTTTCCATCAGCATCAATGCACAAAGAGCCATTTGCGTAGGTTAGAGAAATGTGTCCAGGTCTTTCAACTACTAGTTCTTTGCTGGCAACACCGAGATTACTAATAGAGGTGACTTCAAAGTAAGAACCCTAGAAATAAAGAAAAGCATGTCAGCAACTCTAAACTCAAGTGAGGAGTTACAGATACAGTCAAAAAAGAAAATACCTACCACAATAATCCTGTATACAGAAGGTTATCTTGAGAGTTTTGAAGATAAAGGTGTAGAGGTCCCCCTACATTTCTCCCCCATTCTGTACTTCAGTTTCACTTATTTAACAGACAAGCTCCACAAGCAGGCATGGTTTGGTTTTTTGTTGTTTCTATTTTTAGTACAATAAGGTGCCTTTAGTGTCTAACAACAGCCGTCCTCATCTCACCAGCCACAAAGCTTCAGATTTTAAGGAGGCCTATGCCTCATGTGCACTAAGTAGGATTTAATTTGTACAGCTCTTTAAAACACAGTATGTAAAAGCTTCCAGGCATTCTTAGAATTGACCTTAGGGATCTGCCAGGCTTAGCAAAGCCTAAAAAGCACTAGCAGAAATTGAGCATTAGAACAACAGTGGGTGCTACTACCAAGGTCCAAATTAATCTTTCCTTCTGCAAGATAACTGGTGTTTCCTATTTTTAAGAAACTATTTTAAGTTAAAGACAACAACAAACAGAATAATACACCTCCAAAGCAGCTCTGTCCACAAAGACTTCCTCTTTCATTTTTTGGCCCCCCTCTCACCTCTTCCCCGCCCCCCCCCAAACAACTCTGCATCTAGGTTGACCCAATGTGCTCACTTTTTACTCCAATGTCTTCAGCAGTGAAGCCCTAAAGTGTCTCCACATGTAAAGTAAGTAGCCTTACATAATGAGGACTAATGCAAGCACAGGGAACTAGTATTATTTAGCTCAAGTGCCATGATGGTAATGTACAAATTCAGTCACTCAGACATCCTCTTCAATAGTATGGAGGGAAGGTGTTCTCTCCATTTTACAGAAGGAATTAGGGCAGGTTGGTGAGCCTCTAGTTCAACTTTCCCTACAGCTTTGAGTAGCATTGAAGCCAGGCCTTGGGCAAAGTGTCCATCCAACCTGTCAGCACAACCAGTCCCATGATAAACTGTTACACTTCAGGGAAATACAGAAGTAGAAGCCCATTACCACCACCACTTTTTTTTATTTTAGCTTGGCAACTTCTGCCTAATCTACTCCTCAAAGCCAAAGAGAGCTCAGAGGGGGGTGACAAGGATTCTTTAAACACATTTCTTCCACAGTTCAGTCTAAAACAAGCTAGAAGCAAGACAGAATATCCAGAAGAGCAGCCTGTTCCTAAAGCAATGCTAGCAGTCTCTGAGACCACAGCAATTTCCACAGAAGAGACGCGGTTTGTCTGCCTCTGCAACAGAGGAAAAGAATCGTGTAAAATGCGACATTGGTACACTTGTAAAAATTAAAGCTTTGGTCTTTGAAGAGGTTGACAGGACGGTCTACCATTCTGCAATAATGGCTACACAGAATACTACTGTATTTTGCACGAAGAAGCCAGATTTCATGTGCCTATCTTGCACACCCCTTAATCTCACTCGCTTGGCAAACCAGCTCTGAGCTGGGATGGAAAGGCTACTCACATGATCATGCCCATACTCCATCTGACAGACAGATGCTCGCCGATCACATCCTCGTACAGCAACCAGTGGTCGACAGACGTTTATGTAGTACTTCTTCCGTTCACTTGGTTTTGAATTATCCATAGCATACCAGTTTTCCCCTCTCTTCTCAGATTTTGCTAAGCTGAGCAGGAAGAGAAAGTTCTACGCTAAGAACACATTCTTCATAGATTCTGTCTAGCTTTCTCTGTCAGTCTCAAGAAACAGAGCAACTGTAAGGCACTTCTGAATAACTTTTTCCCCTCATTTAAGTGTTACAATTAAAAAGAATACTCCTAGGAAGTAGAACACAGTTGACAAAGTAATAAAGTTTTCATTAAGCAGAACCATCCCAAAAAGTTAACTTGCATCTTAGGAGGCAAGTCAATGTACTAGAGGGAAATACTGTCTTCATTTCAAGATACTTGCAGTTCAGATTGTCACAACAGATTAAGTTTCTAGTGCTGTTGACACAGGAAACCAACTTCATCCAGTGCTAAGCTATCAGCTGGAACACTAAACTAGAATAGCCAAGTTATGTTGTATATGTTACTCTCCTACCTTGATAAGTCATATTGGTCCATGGTGTTGGGATCAGTCACAACACATTCCAGTGGCATTTCAGGACAAGCATATTCAGTGTACCACCGGAAGTTGTAGGTATAGTTATCTTCTATCTAAAAAAAAACCACAGCAGAATATGTCTGTGAGGTCCTTTCATACAGAATACTTTGTGACTTACAGCTACTCCTTTATATGTTAAGCTTGGTATTTCTCCTTGGTTTTGGGATGTACCTTCTCAGACTGATTTGTGTAGGTCTGTTTTGTTGTACATCTTGCCATTTGCTGTGTCACCAAAAATAGTCTTTCCAAAAACAACAGAACCAGAGCAACTAGAGCAATGTAACTGCTGTCTGCTGCGTTACAGGAAACAGTCCTACCACTTGTTACTTCTCAGCCAGTTTAGGTTTTTTTCAGCTAGAAATACAAGATGATCAAAAGCATGAGTAATTACATGGCCCAGAGACTAGAGAAGACTGAAGTAAGAACCTGGATCCAGGTGAACAGCCTACTGTTCAGTGGTCAAGACAAGCTTTATGGCTGCAACAAGAGGCAAACATGCCAAGGGAAACAACTATTTCTTAGTCTGCTTTAAAGATACTGGATATTTCCATCATGAATCTCTGCACTAGCCTAGCAGCCATTATTGCCAGGAATTTAGGATGGAGATCCTTCCCTTCTTCATATAGAACTTCTTACCTGGTATTCAGGCTGACCTATTCCAGCCTGATGGTCACACAGGAAAGTTATATGGGTAGATCGTTGTGTTTTTTTCTCATCATTGTATGCTGTACCATTTTTGTAGGTCAACTGAATCAGACCATCATAATATGAAAGTCTGGAACTGGGCAGTCCAAGACTCCAAAACTGATTCTTACTAGAAAAGAAAAAGTGGGCTTTGAAACTGAACAGAATGCAAAATTAATTGTCTCTTTAAAAGAAGTCTTACAAGTAGTAAGCACACAGGTAAGTTTATAGATGACACTATAATAAGACAAAAGAATTAAGTAAGGTTGACTAGATATAAGTGAGCTAGGATATAGTATGCTGCCAAAAAGGAAAAACTTAAAACATGACCTAGTGTCCTTCTCTGGAAAGGAAAGGAAGCTGTACCTTGCTTAGACATCTAGAAAACTTTAACACTCCCTTCTCTAGAGGAGTGACAGAAATATCAAGTTCCCGTTCTCCAGAGTAGAATTCAAACTGCAGACACCCTAAGGCTGGGCTCAAACTGGTTCCATGCAAATACATGTGAACAACGAATACCTAGCACTGCACAACAGCAAGTCTTCTCACTTAGGGAAGAAAACTGCCTTCACATGCTCTTAGCGCAGGACCAGCTGTGGTTCAGGGAGGTTTCTTTAACTTAACACTGGCTCTGTCAGACCTAGCCTGACCACTGCTTCTAGTGTCTGCAGTGAACACTCTTTGGCTGGAGAGTAACTCAGAGTCAATTCAAGTACAGCTGCATGTGTTTACGCTGTGCCACATCTCTGGCAACAGGCTGACCTGGAATCTGAAGTGTACAGGTACTGCGTCAGACACAGTAGAAGATAACAGCAATGATGCTGTTAGAGTAGCAGTACACAGTGGGACTGTGCCTGCGCAGTGCTTTTAGTAATAGAAATATGGTGCAACACCCAAGCTCTGGGCTCCACCTCTGCATAAGGCAGCCACTACTCATCCCAAGCACAGCAGTGCTTCCTTAGGCCAGCTCATGTATCCAGCTGACTCTGAAACCAAATTGTCGGTTGGCTTATTACAGCTGCAGCAGTTAATCTACAGCTTACAGTCCCTATGGGAAACAAAAGGGGGAGCAATGGACACACTCATTCAATCTCAAAAGCTAGTTTAAGCAAGACTGCATGTGTGTGCACTTTGCTCGAAACAGCTGGCAGCATAACTACTGCACTACCAAATAATGTTTTACATGCAAATTACCTGAATCTATTACAGGCAGCACAGTAATTATTTTACAGGCAAATCGTTCACTGTTACACACAGACAACACATCATGCAACAAGAGATCTTCTATTACAGACAACAGAACTAGTTTCTCACCTTTGTGTTACTTGGCATGCTGCTGATTTTGTGTGACACAACTCCTCCGGCACACTGCCACAGATGTTTATGTAAAACAAGTATTCAGTAGTATTAACTATATAGTGCCCATTTTTCTTGGCCAGAGGTGATAAATCAAAAGAGAAGCCTGATCAGGAAGGAATGAAGTTTCAGTTTAATTTTTTCCTGCCATCTCTCACAGGTTTTGATTCTACCAGTCACACAGCTAGTTCACTTCCCCCCAATAAGTCTCCTTCCATGTAATTATTGTTCCAGAAACAATTTGGATGGACATACTAAAAGCATGTTTTCTTATACAGAGATATTTACTAGAGTAAAACGCACTTTCCATCTATTTTCCTCCACACACACTAGGGGAATGTTAAGCTCATGCTGTTCTGATCCTCCATACACACATGCTTAAAACTACTGCGTTCAAGTGTTGTGGGTGCTTAGACTTAGGCTGAACTTGCTTTGTTCTTGTGTATCAAAAGGACAGTGTTGTGACACAAGTTCTATCCCTCACAACCCTTCAATATGCTGAACATAAATACATACCTGCCTGAGGATCAGAGACTTGGCAGTTATCTCCTTCAGTTTTCGACAGGACACACGCAGCAGCAGTATACCAATCAAATGCATATGAACATACACCCTCAGACATCAAGATTGGAGCACTTTCTAGATCACCTGGTATCACAAGAGCAATGCGTTACACATACAGACAGTCAGGCTGCCAAAGTGAACTGTGAATTTAAGCCTAGGAACACTAATTCTTCCTCAAGAGCAGACCAAGAGTAACTGTTACAAGTACCTCTCCTCTGAAAATGAGGACTAAATAGAGCCAAAAATTCCTTGCATCCTCCTCCCCAGAATAAAAGTTTAGCCCAGAGGTGAAGATGCACTGCTCAGTCTGTTCCTGAGTACTATCACACCCTTCAAAAAAAAATGTTAGCTTTGATACACAAACCTGGTGTTTTCCTAATAAAGCTGTTGGTTTGTAGCAAGTAGTGCATAACCTGATCCTAACAGCCAGCACACTTGGAGGATTCAGCTTCCTCGGGCTGAGATAGAGGAATACAAAGTTTTCTATTTCCCTGGAAGATGGTTAAACTAGGGGGCTATTACATGGAGATGAATAACATTAACAACTTCTGCAAATGCTTCTACTTTTCGTAAGCTGCAAGAAGTTTAGACACAAAACATTCATTGGAAAAGAAGGTTAAAGTATCTGACTGCAGTTCAGAACCAGTCTTTCCCATCAAGACAGTCTAGGGATAGAAAGTGCTTCATATAGTTTCCAGGTATTTGTGGAGCTTTAAACTCTTAAACATACTTTCATCATGATTGAGAGAATCTTACTTCAAGAGACTTACTCAAGGGTCTTTAAAGAGTGCCTGTATAAAAGGTGAACAGAGCTAGATACCTGCAATGACATTGCTATCATCCTAGTAAACAAAATACAATGCTTCAGCTTTTGCACAGAAGGAAATAAAAAGACAAATGCACATGCCAATATTGAGCACTCATGCCTGGGCATATTAAATGACCTCCAGTTTTTAACTGGACCAGAGAACAGGGTGTCAATATTCTCACCTGGTCTGCACATTAGAGTGATGACAGTTTTGATTTTTTTGTTAACACCACAGCGGTCTCCATTTGAATAGATAAGTTGAATATTTTCTCCGACCTTTTTAGGGGAAGATAGAAATGTTCCAAGATTCTTAGTCTTGTTTTGTTTATCTGTAAAGACAGTAAATACATCACTTTGGTTTCCATAGTGAAATAGTGAAGTTTTCACTATTTAGAGAATAGTAACTGGCCAAATGGAAAGTCTTAAGAAAGCATATGATTAGGAGTTTGTTTTTAACCTCACCAAAACCATGCTACAAAGCCTGGAGAAGAGTGTAATACCATTCTTTAGTTAGAAAAGGCTACTTGCGTCATTTCTTCTAGGGTCTTTGGGAGCACAAGACAAAAGGTGCTCCTAACTCCTATTTCCTCAAATAACTGAAGGTACTCAGGGCAGCCAACTCTGCAGAGGAAGTGCCAAGCCTTAAGAGTCTTAAACTCGCAAAACAAAAAAAACACCCACCACAACAACCACCAACCAAAAAGACTCACCTACAGAGCAAATAGCAGCAGCATCTGGGCAGCTGGAAGCTCCTCCTCTCTTCAGCACTTTATGGCAGACATTGATGTAATAATGCTTCCTCCCTACCTCCGAAAAGCTACTGTCCACAGCTTCCCAGTTCTGGGCTAACTCTGAAATATAGGGGTTTGTTAAGAACAAGTCATCTGGCTTAATTGTTTTAGCCCCTCCATGCTGAAGTGCCTTTTATCACAAAAAAGGACCCACATTTAAAACCACTTAAGGTGACAGCCACAAAAGCAGTCATGGATATGGCTACTTTCATAAGGCACTCACTCCTTTTGGAATGAGGGAAGTGAATGCCAGTACCCCAGAAATTCACTAAGAAAAGCAAAAGCTGATTAATGTTCAGCTGAAGAATTGCACTAGAGATGGCATGTAAACTCAGGACAAAAGTAACTGAAAGCTAGTTTTCATTGCCATACCTGAGCTGCGGATCAGAGGTGACAAGTCATAGTGCTTTCTCTTATCAGCAACTCTGCAAAGAAGATCTTCTTTCTCTTTAACACATGCATATTTTGTATCCCAAGTAAAAAAATATGTGCAGTCCACTTCACCAGCAAACACTGGGGTACCTCTACCATCATTACCTTAACATTGAAGATAAACAAACAGATGTTAGGTTTCCAGTGGGGGAACGGGAGAAAAGCAAGGAGACTTGAGGACTAGCAATGAACAAAGATGATGAAAATCTTTTTGCTGCATGGGACTTGCGTTTGTGGTTTGGGTTTTCGGGGTTTGTTTGGTTTGGTTTGGGGGGGTGATTGTTTGGAGGGGTTTTTTTGGTTTGTGGGTTTTTTTTTTTTTGGTTTTTGGTTTTGGTTGTTTTTTTTTTTTAACCTGTTGGTTAAGAAACAAGACTCTTTTACACCTCAATATTCTCGATCATTAGTGTAACTTTAGGATAGCAGTGCTACTACACAGCACAAAACAATCCTTGCAGCCATAGAAACTAATGCTTACTCTAACAATATTTATTCTTTTTGTTAGCTGTGGTTCAAAGCATGCATTCCTTTCAACAGAGCAGAGTCATCATAGCTTGTCAAACTCACCTGCTGTTTGATTGCACTCAAAGTTTATGACAGTCATTCTCTGAAAGCCGGAACTACATGCATCCCCATTCGGATAAATTAAAGTGAGATCCCCATCAGAGTATCTGAGTAAAAAGTCAGTTTTAGATAGAAACATGGGATTAGACACAATCACAGTGTTCTTCACGTAACAGAAGCCACACTTGTTTAATAATTGTCTCAAAGGGAAAACAAATGCTTGTTCAACATTAACACTGGCATTTCTACTGCAACGAAGGCTTGCATCTGCTGATTTTTCTGGTTACTTTTCATGAATTTGTATCAAGTTTAAAGTATGCTCTAAAGCTATTCCAGCTTTGAATAGAATATCTGTGCTTTCAGTTAGAATAGACTATTTCAGTCAGAAGGGACCTACAATGACTATCTAGTCCAACCGCCTGACCAATTCAGGGCTGACCAAAAGTTAAAGCACGTTAAAGGCATTGTCTCTTAAACACTGACAGGCTTGGGGCATCGACCACCTCTCTAGGAAGCCTGTTCCAGTGTTTGACCACCCCCTCTGTAAAGAAATGCTTCCTAACATCCAGTCTAAACCTCCCCTGGCACAGCTTTGAACCACTCCCACACACCCTGTCACTGGATACCAGGGAGAAGAGATCAGCATTAGCACCTCCCTCTCCACTTCCCCTCCTCAGGAAGCTGTAGAGAGCAATGAGGAAGCCCCTCAGCCTCCTCTTTTCCAAGGGTGGAATACCTGTTCCCTTTTGTGTATTGCGTGACTATTTTTCCAGGTGGAAGAAGTCATACTTCCTGGAAGATCACACCAACGAGCCTGTCACATGCTTACAGACAGAACAGAAGACCATAGCTAAGTGAATAATCTCTGCTTTGCAATCTCATGCAAACTATTGTCCCAGTATACCACTTGGGAATCCTGAAGTTCTTGAAGAAAAAATCCTGGACTTCAGTAGTCTTGAATATGGTTAATGCATGCTCTTGCAAAGGAAGTAGAGAAGCCCTCTTGTTGAGGACAGCTTCTAAAACATCCAATCCTGATGCCACTTTACATGTGAAACTCAAGGAGGGCAAGAGGCGACACCAGAGCTGATGAAAGTTTCTTCTCTGTCTAGGCAATGGCCTCTACCAACCCAATCTGCTCCTTTGTTTGCTAATGCTATCCTGGTATAGTGCTAAAGTTTTTGCTCAGTTTTGTATAGAAAGATACTTGCATTTTGCATCAAATATTGCTTACATGACAAATAAGGACATCAAATTAGGAAACAAAGATCAGTCATTCAGTCATGTTAACAGGGCTAAAAAGCCTTTACACACCTTAGGGTTTGGTTCTCAAATCTTCCTGCCACTTTTTGCTGGTTATTTGAAGATTTTACTTGGCAAGATGAAGTGTATCCTGTGCTGTCCTTGCAGTTACCTGCAGTGGTTTTCCCGCATATGTTCAAGTAATAGTAATACTCCTCTTTGTCATCTTTGGCTAAATATGGTGTGACATAATCTGAATAAGAAAAAGAAAAGTATTCTAAACCACAGCAGAACAGATGCAAAAAAAAAAGTATCTATAGAGGGCATTTTTCCTGTCTCCAAACATGGAGCTGGAAAACTGCCTAGTCACACCACAAAAGAAAAATTGTGAGCTTACCTGGAAGCTGAGTAAGTGGTCTTAAATCAATGGAGATATCATGTTGCTCATTAGTCAGAAGACAGCTCCTACTCTCCAGGTAATCCCTGTGACAGGCATACTCAGTAACCCACTCAATTTCATACCGGCAATTGGTTTTTGCTGTGAGTTTGGGACCTGCACTCTGATACAGAAGTGAACAGAAATTAAATTACAAGTAGAGACTTACTTGAAATATAATCTTTAAGGCAACAGAATCACATTCATTTAGGGTCAGTAATGACTAACTTCACCTGTAAATTGCTTAAAAGCTGCAAACATTGTCTCTGGCCTCTCAGAAATAGGTGTTGAGAAGAAAGTAAAACAGCTCTTATTAATGATGTGGCAAACTAGAAGTCTAAACAGAGGTAAAGTATCAGGCATTAGCAGGTCAGCAGCAGTAACAGTACATTAAAAAGCACTTTTCCTTAACATGTTGGCAAAAGCAGAGATATGTGAGCCCAAATTGCTAAGCACAGCTTGGATTGTGTTTGCCTCAGAGGAGTCCTCAAAGAATGGAGCAGAGATCAAGTGTTTCCGAAGCCAAAGCAGCCTCTTAGGCACAGGCATTTTAGCAATTTCGATTCCCTCACTCCAAACTGAGACTGAAAGTCATTCGAGAATTCTTTAGCCAACATTTTCATCAGATGCATTTTCTGTAGTGAAATATTTTTGCACCTCTGGGAGAAGGGGTAGTCTTGTTTTTCCTCACTTTAAAGTGAAACATTTAGAAGCTCACCTTGTTTCATAAAATCTGTATTTCTGCCTCCCACTAAAACAACAGGCAGATACACAGGTAAAGTATCAGGTAAGTTACAGGCACAAGTAACATTAGCAATATTATTCGTGCTACATGTGCACATAGCTGTAGCGAGATGTTACAAAGTGACAGTAGAGAAAGGCCTATGGTTTGTTTCTGCAGTGATGAGGAGGATGAGGTATGGTACCTGTCTAGGTCAGATGAGACACAAAACATTAAATCAAAAGTTAACCAGACCAGAGTTCCTCCTTCACTAACCTGCAACCAAAAGCACCATTAGCAATTGCCACTCTGGCCTTGTTTAAGAAGCATGCGTGGCTGAGGTTACCCAGCATCACAAAGTGATCATCATATCGCATTGAAGCTAGGCTAAAACTGTCCTGCTAAAACTGAGCTGCTACTTAGCACTACAGATTTTACTTTAAGGTAATAGGAGTTCATGAGCCTGCTTAGTATATGACAGACTTTTGCCACGCAGTGACACTTGCTAATTTTTTTTTCTCTGAGGAAGGCCAGATTAATAAAGAAACAAGTTACGGACAACAGTTGTAAGCATGCCCAGCCTGACTGATGATGGAAGAGTGCTCATCAGCAAGCAGAGCTCTGGGGCAAGAATTAACACTGTACTTACTAACTCTGTCCTATGCTCAGAGGAAAGCTTTGAGCCCAGAAAAGGACAACCAAATTCACCAAAACAAGAAAGAACACACCCCTGGGAAAATAAGAACTTGAATAAAATTTATCTCTTATACTCTTCAAAAAGTCATCTAGAATTTATTTAGATTCCTACACTCTTCACAAGCTGCAAACCAGGAGGATTTCTGTTCCCTTCAGCCTTCAATAAAAATGAACGATAATGCACACAAAAGTTAAGACCAACCATTTAACACAAACTAAAACAGCCAAGTTACCTCTTCTCCCCTCTTTGATGGGCAAACAAAAGTGATCGTCACTGCTGGGTTATGGCCTAGGCAGAAGTCTGGCTTTTCTTCATCACTGTATATTCTTTCGTAACTCAATACCAGCCTAGAAACAGAAAATGGCAAACCAAAAATACAATTAAGACACTATGCGCTGTACAGAAGAATATTTTTGAAAGAACATCCGCCCTCTGCTAGATACACAGGCAGGATATACTAAAGTAGCCCTGCTGCTGAAAGATGCTTTTATGGAGGTCCTTATTCCTTTAATCTTACAGTTAACCAAAATAAAGATTAAGACAGTCCCAGCAAAATTACTTAATACAGCATTCTCTTGCACCCCAGTTAAAACTACGCTCAATGCCTTGTAACCCATATTGTAGTGGGAGCTTGGTTGATAGTCACAAGAACATTTAGCTTTGCTCTCAAATCGCTGGAGAGCAGATGCGATAAACAATCTTGCAACTTTTGGAAGTAATAACCACTTACGTTTTACCACATTCCTATACTTTACCACCTCCGTATGTATAATCTCTTTCCATTCTAACCCCAGAATTAAAAGCAAGATGAACTCTTGATAGCAAATTGACAGGAGAAAGGCAACTGCGACAGATCAGATATGGCAGGAGTAGAACAATACATGGCAACTATCTGACAGGGAGAGACAAATGGTAAGATGACTTGGATGAGAAAACAAAGAGACCAACACAACTTCCCAACTAAGCGTTCTGTTCTATACAATCTAACAGGCAGAAGACAACAGCTCGGAGGGCTGACAGCCTGGCTTCAGGTTAGTCACACCTCTAACTGGCCTCTCTGTACCTTAGGACACAGATATACAATCATCCTGCTCTCGTCCCAGACCACCCTAGTCTGACTGAGCACATAAAATGAATTTTCCTCAAGCAATGAAGAACAATTCAATCCTAGCAGGGATAAGATAAAGCTTTCTCACCAAGCACTTTTATAGAGTACTAGTTGCACTTTAATATGAAAACAAGCTTGTGCTTCCTCAGATATAAGCTTCTGCCTTAGTACAGAACACCTCAGCCACTTGTTTCACACTGGGGGAAAAGCCCTGCAACGAAGGTTTAACAGCAAACCAAAAGAAAATCCACAACCCTGTCACTGAAATAATGCTGTTATTGACCTGGTTTATTCTGCTTGCATCTGAGATAAAGAGTACTGCAGAAGCCAACAAAGTACTATTGACCCCACAGACAAGGTAAGTAGGCTCAGATGACTTGAAGCTCAAAGATCAGCATGTTAAGTAAGTCCCCTGAGCCACACTGGGTGGTTTATTGGTGTGTGGCTTTTGTTGTTGTTTTGGGGGCTTTGGGAGGTTTCTTTGGTCTTTGGTTTTGGGGTTTTTTGGGTTTTGTTTTTTGGTTTTGTTGTTTTGGGTGGTGTTTTTTTTTTTTGTTGTTGTTGTTGTTGTTTTGGGGTTGTTTTTTTTAAAGCTACACTTCCAGCACAAAAGGCAGCAAACAGAACAGAGGAAACAGCGCCAAGGAAACAGTTTCTCCTAGTCCCAGCTCTGCCACAACCAGCAGCAATAAGCCTTGCATTGCTTATCTATTTCTTCTGTTAAGAACTTATTAATGCAAAAATACAGAAGAGCAACATCCATCAACTTTTAAAGTACTCCTGGGCAGTAGAGTGAGCCAAATACAGTGAGTAAACCCACAGAGAGCCAAGTGCACTTACCCTGGAGGCCCTCAGACAGTAGGCAGACAAGGTCAAATCTCACTCTTCTGCTTGTGGGCAGAGAGCAGCAATCACCCCTCACTTCTGAGAGTTTTGCAATTTTGTAAAAAGGAGTCTCTCACAATGAAGAAAATTTGATCTGTCATGGCAGTATAACAGGATGCCTGAAAAAGACTCTGGTCTGCCAGTATTTGAAGAATTTTTTTCTGCCAATGCTTCAAAATTGAAGTGGTATTGATGTTAAGTTTTAGAAGACTTATCTGTTACCAAGACTGCTTTTTCCAGCCCAAGTGACTGAGAAGTGTTCACAGAAGTATCACCACAAAAATTACATACCTGTCTTTGTCATGAAGTTTCAGCTGTTCCTGTGGATGGCCAACATCATACACCTGACCATCATGTAACAAGCAAGCAGCACTGCCAGCAGGGCAGTATCTGGTCTCTCCACTTGAACTTCCTGTTACAGAATAGAGAAAACAGAATACAGGACTCAGTTTCTAAGCCCTGCTCTACCTGAAATACCTTGCCATTTTATCTGTCGGCTCACTTACCATTCATTGGTTTAGACTTTTCTAAAAATACCTTTGAAACGGGTTACATTAAAATGTAAAACTGACAAGACAAAACAAAACCTGAAGTGTTTGTGATACACAGGGGGAAGTTCATGCTGCCTTGGTTTTGCACAGCAAATTCATCCTTCCTGCTGAAATAGCTGCAGCTAGTTTCCAGTTGCTAGTACAGCTGCTGGATGCATAGAGCTTTGAGAATTTCTACAGTGTGCCACGTTTGTTTTTTTTTTTTTCACAACACCAAAATGATACCAAGTAATGGGTAACCCCTCCTCACAGGGAATGTTTTTTCCCCTTCTTTGTTTCTTATAAACCAACTTATTCAAAGCTGTCAGCAAAAAGTTTCAGACTAAAGGGATTTTTAAAAAGAATAGACCTGCCACTAAAACTAGAGGTATTAAATCCTTAACAGGAGCACAAAATACATATTTAACAGCAGAGTAAAAAACACAGTGGGGGTATACAACTAAACTAGCATTTTCAGCAAGTTGCAAATGAGTGATTTTGCTGGTTTAATTCCTTACATATATAGCTCCCAACTGCCATGAAAGTGCTAGCTATGCACCATTACTTACCCAAGCACCTAAACACTATTTCAGATGCATCTCAGGGCATTCACTTGGAAATAAGCAACAGCCTGAACTGGAGGACAAAGTAATACCTTTAGAGCACATGAAGTGCTATAAATCATCTCGGTCCTATTTGGCAGCAAACAGAAGCAGCTGCAAGACAAGCTGAGCTCTTCCACTCAGTCCAGTTTAAGTCAACTCTTCTAACAGTACTTGCCCATCCAGGAGGGGCTTATCTCTGAACACCTCAACAGTTGGAGAGTAAGACTTAGCTTCACAGAAAACAGCCTTCAAATCATCAAAAGTAGCTTGAAACCATAGTGCAAGTCCTGAAATACTGATCTTTGGTCATAGGACAACCTCAACTAAGGCACTGGAAAAAAACACACTACTAGAAATTTATACACTGACAGGTGACACAAGCAAGCATTCACACCTAAGTCCCTGCAGACGTTTATGAACAAGGAATCATCATCAGAATCATCCACCAAGTAGTGTCCTGAAACTTGGATGAGAGGATTCAAGTCATGTTTCTTCAAATCTTCATCAAACACATAGCAAGGGACCTAAAACAACAACAAAAAATTATATGCAATCCATGCTACACAAGTAGGGAGAAGTTATGAACAAGCATACATAAAGCCAAGTTAATATGTGGAAAAAGTTTTTACTTCTGGAAGCTCAAATACTTCAAGCTAGACTTCAAGCCAGATATGCTGACTAAAATGAGGCATCCAAAGTTCGACTGTTCTGTTCTAGCTTTTAGAAGAGTTTTACCATCCAGATGACAAAGAAGGTTGAAGGGCTGTTTAAAACTCTCAGCTCCACCCACCTCAAACAGATGCTTTATATACTTATGAAAAAGTTAGTTCTATGGAGGTTGTTGGGATTTGTTTAGGGTAGGGGCCGGTGGTTAGGAGTAAAATTGCCAGATGTGTGAAGAGTAACTTCTGCATGAATAGTACATAGATTACCTCTTTCACGGGTTTAAACGAGTCTTTCTTGCAAGCCACAAAGGTCCTCCATTCAAAATAGTGCACACATTCTGTTGCTGTGACAAATTCAGGGGTACCCTATTTAAAGGAGGAAAAATAATTCGTTGAAAAACAGACTTCAGTTTTATTTTACATCTGTAGACAGCAAGAAGTTCATTCAAGAGATCAAGAAAAACAAAATACAGCATGTCACAGAGCAAGGGCATTCAGTTTCTTAGTACCACCTGTTAACAGCAAGTTTGTTCTTTAACAGCTCTGTTGGTAAGCTCGGGAAGATGCAGGGTGCCAAATCCTTCTCAGTCTGCACATGCACCAATTCTCAAATTAGCATTTGCCAGTCCTAATATGCAGTAAACATACTACAACTTTTAGGAGCGCTCACTATGCCAACTGATATTGGCAGAAGCACCTGTCACATCTAGTTACTAGAAAGGAAAACACCAATACAAATGTGTATAAATAGGTAACAGCAAGGTAATGCATGGTTTATCGGTTCCCTGTCTTTTATCGTACAAAGACGACTGATAAGCAATCTCTTCTGCTACGCAGAAAGAATACCTCTGATCTCAGCAATTTATTCTTATAGGCTCACGTTATACAGGTTTCTATCTATTTCATGATGGGGGTTCTACCACAGTTCAGGACTGGATGCTCAACTGAATGTCTCTACTTCAAGACAGACAACAATCAGGTTTTTCCATTCTCCCTCCATCACCTCAGCTAGAAACACTCTAGCATATTTAAACTGATTCCCCCTCTGTCTAACCCTACCATAAAAGTGTTGGAAACAAGTTGTTCCAGACACTATTACAAAATCGTTTTACTAGGTCACATGAAGAATAGGCATTAGAACTATGCTGACTAGAAGAAGTCTGAAGATTGTTATGATCTGGTGTTACAGCTGGAGTTGAGCAATAATTTTTAATTTAGTTTAAAACGTCATCTGCTGAAACAACAGGAAAGATTTAAATCTCTGCTGCACTGGGACTTTGTTTGAATTGGCTAGATTTCCAAGAGGGGGTGTACAACAGCATCATCAGTGCCAAGAGCAGCACTAATAAGTACTTATCTCTGAAACACAAATATGTAAACTGATCAGTCTGTACAGAATACCAAGCTGTGGTATGAGTTAAGCGTGTGGAAGGTGTAACTCCAAAAGCACGTGGAGGCAAACTGCATACACACATGCCCCTAGAAACTTTCTGGGGATCTCCATTCACACTTCAAGCAGATTCCCGCTAACAGCCACTCCCCCAGAAGCCCAGCTGGATGTGTAAGCACTGTTAGTTCAACTACATGCAGACAAAACCTAACACTTACTGTTGTCAGCTACACCGACCCGTAACAGGAAGTCAGTCATTTTCTTCAATGCTGTTCTATTAAACAGCCATGCTAGGTCCACAGCTTGGGCACAGCCAGCATTTAAACAATAGCTCTCATTGTGGCAGCACCCTGTACACTGTTGACTCATTCCTCCACATTACACTATTAAAATACTACAGTGCAATGCCTGTAAAAACATTAAAGACCCAGAAGAGCCTGTGATCAGAGCTAAGATGCAGATCTACAGTTATTTTCTACTGGGACTGAATTTTAAAAGCCACAGTAGATAATGACCTTAATTTGGTACTAAAGCACAACTGGCTCTCCTTTCTTAAGCTATGAAGCTCAGTTATTAGTACACCCATAAGTACAGCAAGTCTCCTTAAAAAGCAAGTCAGAAGTACTTGCCATTTCCATTGAAGATAAGAACACATGATTTAGACTTACCAGTGTTTTCCCACACAGGAAGTTAATGCTGCTTTGAATTTGGTGCTTACTGCCTTGCTGCAAGCAGTTACTTGTGGTGCTGAGTTCCAGAAGAGTGTCAGAAATTTTTCGCAAGCCTAAGTCACCTAGGGTTTTAAAAAAAAAAAAAAAAAAAGAAGAAAACTGAGGTTATCATAACACAGTGCCTTCACAGAAGCTCAGCAGACAGGCTCTAATTTCAAGCACTGAGCCCCGCAAGACTACCAGTACACTTGAAGACAGTCTTTGAATAGAGTACAACTGAAGACCTTCCTGGTGGTTCTCTCAATTTGGAAGACTAGATCCAAGTTAAGATAGTGTTTGGTATCTTGAATCACACTTCTACTTTCTCAAAGGTTTTTCACAAACACTGCGAATGTTAAGCAGCCCCACAGCAGGTGCCACTACAAACTAGTCACTGCCTTAGGAACACAGGACTCCATCAGAAAACTGTTAACAACTGGTTTCAAATACCACAATTCATTCCTTCCTCCTACCAGCTTCTATTTATCAGCTTTTTAGCCTTTAAGGCATTTATACAAATAGCTTCAGCACAATATGAGAGAGAGTCTATCAGAATCATAAAATGGATTGGGTTGGAAGGGATCTTTAAAGGTCATCTGGTCCATCCCCGCTGCAATAAGCGGGGATGACTTCTACTACATCAGGTTGCTCAAAGCCCCATCCAACCTGACCTTGAATGTTTCCAGGGATGGGGCATCTACCACCTCTCTGGGCAACTGGTTCCAGTGTCTCACCACCCCCACTGTAAAAAATTTCTTCCTTATATCTAGTCTAAATCTATCCTCCTTAGTTTAAAACCATTACCCCTTGTCCTATTGCAACACACCTTAAAAAGTCTGTCCCCATCGTTCTTCTAAGCCCCCTTTAGGTACTAAAAGGCTGCAATAATGTCTCCCCACAGCCTTCTCTTCTCCAGGCTGAACAACCCCAACTCTCTCAGCCTGTCCTCATAGGAGAGGTGCTCCATCCCCCTGAACATCTTCGTGGCCCTCCTCTGGACCCGCTCCAACAGGTCCATGTCTGTCTCATACTGGGGACCCCACATTTGTACACAGCACTCCAGGTGGGGTCTCATCAGAGCAGAGTAGAGGGGAAGAATCAGCTCCCTCGACCTGCTGGCCACGCTGCTTCTGATGCAGCCCAGGATATGGTTGGCCTTCTGAGCTGCACGCGCACATTGCCAGCTCTACCTACATCTTAATCTTATCTACTTAATGAAGAACCCTTTGGTGCCTGGGCACAACCACTGTACTGGCAATGCCTGCAGACAAACCCAACACAGACCCACTGCCTCAATGCATGTCCCCCTGCAGCTCCCACCCCCTTTAGCCTTCATGCAGCATGCAAGCTGTGCTGGGGTCAGTGCCGAGTCACAGCACATCCCTCTCCTCCCCAGCACCTGACATGAAGGGGAAAGGTGGAGCACATTTCAAGTCATGATGAGCACCAGCTCCGGCCACTGAAATGTTCCTGCTCAAACCTATTTTGGTTAGTACTAAGCACCAAGCCCTTTTAGATCTAGTGTGCCAACTAGACCCTGTCCATTTTCAATAGGTAGATTTTAATTCTGCGAAGAGTTTGGGTTGAACTGAAGAATGCTATAAAATGTAAGTATTGACTGGCTTCCCCCTTTCCATTTTTGTTGATGTCTACACTAGGGAGAAAGCAAGTCAAATCAGTAATCAGAGCAGACAGCAACTTTGCACCTAGGCCAGATGTTGTTTCATCTTAAAAAACATACTTGCTGGAACTTTGCCCAGCCATTATCTCCTCACTCAAGACAAGCAAAACTACACTACACCCAAGTAATATAGTCTGGAGAGCAAAAGAAGCTTAAGTAAGAAAACTGGGCAGGAAGAGGGCACAAGAACCTCAAAAATACAGCCAAGGCAATATTCCGCACAAAAACTATTCAAGGCACCTATACTTAAGGCTGTTACCAGCTGCCAGTGCTTCTCCCAGTGATGGGCACTGTTTGGCATCTTTCCAGAAAGTTCCCCAGCACTATTTTCCAATCCAGTCCTGCAAAGGAACTAGGAAGAGATCCATTTATGACCATTTCTGATGATCATCAGTTGCATTGAATTGTAGCAGAGAGAGAGCAACTATAGCCACCAAACTTGCAGGTAAAGCTGAAACGGCGGCAGTCAGAACAGAATCTCAATGCTAACCCACATGGCATCCCCGCAGTAGCTCAGGGCTCTCCTATTCATGCTGCATATGCTTATGCTAACTGTGTTACAAGAAGGCACATTCAAATGCTCATACCTAAGCAGCCATTCACAGCACTCCCTGTATAACCAGGGTGACAAGTATTACAGACCATTCAATAACCCTCCACCTTCTCAAGGGAAGGTAAGAGCGGAGACATGCCAGCCCAGGAGAATGGCAGCGCAGACTAAACCTGTACATGCATGCATGTGTGCAGGCTGAGCACAGTGGAGCATGTTACCATCACTGCGGTTCAGTGTCACCTTCCAGGCACCTGGAGGCTGTCAGTGGTTCATGCCTTTTACATTTCCTGGCACTCTTGCTATCAAAATGCTATCTTCAGGTTTTAAGACTTCCTGACAAAAGGTGCCATGCAGCCCTTTTAAACCTAAGAGCTACACACTACATTGAGAGCAAGATTTCTACTTATCACATTCATTGCTCAGAAGATGCTGGCAAAGTGTCCTCTTTTCTTCCCCAGATTAGCAGAAGGAAGCCAACACAACTTGCTAGTCAAGAGCTATGTATAGTAACAATATGCACACATGATTAAAAACTCTCTGGTTATAAATGTGCACAGTTTTAAGCCCCAACTTAGTACTTATGGCAGCACCACCTGAGGACTTACCTCAATGCTCTGTCAGCATTAGTTTTGTTGCAACTCTGAGAACATGCTACAGTAGTCTAAAGGCCTTGTAAGCCAACTCAAATTTCCTCAGTTAAAGTGATATTCAAGAAAAATCAAGTTAAGCCAGTACATCTTGTTTACTACAGGCCAATATGCATGCTCTCTTCCCCCCTGCACGCTTAAAACTAGTTTGGGAAGTTGCTGAAAGTTTTAGTAAGAATGTCTTTAGCCCATGACTCCTCCCGTCCCTGCTCACAGCGCAAGTAGTCTCATGAACCATGCCCTCACACCAACAGCTTCCCAGGAGCTTCCTTCCAAAGCAGCAGTTCTGCAACCACCTTTTTCCATAATATCAAGTTCTCTCTTCAATGATCACACTCATGTTTCTTCATGACTTTAGAGATGCATTCCTTCCACAAAGTAACACACTAAAATCAGCTAGTACAGCTCACAGAAATTAGCATCAGATACTTCATAATACACAGTTGTGCTAAATCAGTATCAAAGGCACTATCCACAACACCTTTCACTTATTGACTCCTGCATCTGTTCAGCTGTTTGGAAGTAGAAGGTCAATCATAGAAGACATCCAACCAGTTGTCCAGAAGAATGGGGCATTTAGGTGGAAGCTATCATTTCATGTCCAGTCCTTCTACTGCAGCACTTGCCAACACCTTGAAAACTTCTAAGGTCAATTAATGAAGCTGAAGAGCTTTTTCTAGGAGAGGCCTTTGGGGTCTCAACGCCAACGCTGGTACCCCACACTGACACACAGTTAACGTTAGCCACAAGGCTTCCCTTGGATACAGACTGATCACAGTCAGAGAGCATACAGCCTTATCCCCACCAAAGCTGGGATCAAACAAACTGAACCAGCTCTACAGCTGTTACCTCTTGCATAGCTGACATGTAAAAGCAAAACTCTTGTTTGCAGTGAAAGTTTCTTTCTGAAAGAATGAAGAAAAGATCTGATTAAGCCCATATTTGAAGAAATCTTACAACTTAGCAAAGTTTATCAGCTGGCAAATTGCCCTTCTTCCCCCAAATCAAAGCCCTTCAGGTGCACTCAGCTCTGGCATACAAGTAATCTCATATCAGCTGGACTGCTTGAAGACAGGTAAGTGACTTAGCTTCCAGATAACTGGAATCTACACTGGGAGTCTACACCTGCCGAGGTGTGGATTAAGGAGATTCCTCTTTTCTCATTAAGAGTGTTTTTTTTTTTTTTTTAAACAAAAAAGAGGCTTGATAATCCATTAGCATAATCTCAACCCAGTGTGGAAGTGCTGAAGCTCCAATGCAACCAGAGGCAGTATGATGAAGCAGCATGGCAGGTGTCACTAATAAGCCTCAGCCTTACCATGAACAAGAACAAAACTTAGACAAGATGACCAGTAAAACAAAGAAAATTCAATGTTGATGTTAACTGCACTGCCTTGAATTCTTAATTTATTGCAGGGTGGATAAAAACATATCTTACTTGAATAGGATATGTGGCTGAACATTCGAGAATCAGTTCAAACAGCCTCTGCAAGACCAAGTTATGATTGTTGCTAAATCCTCTTCCACCCAGTAGCAGTCAGGCAATAATACACTCAAAGTTTGCATATAGTGGAATATTTGATACTGCTCATAGTCATCACCCAGCTCTGTTCTCCCTTCCTCTTTCCACAAGAAGCATGGAACAAAACCTACACAAGCCTCTAGGTCTCACACTTCCCTGGGGAGAATAGGTTTCCTCAACCTCCCACATTCCAGTCTCACTCAAAAAAGCATGTTAAAACAGATACCCAGATGCTGCTTCCTTTTGTAATCCACAGGCAACTGAAGCCTCAGCCACATATGGGCTGAGACCCACCCCATCAGCAGGAAACAAAATTCTTGCTGTACATTTCAGGAATTAAAACATTAACAGCGTCAAGTGGTCTACTGAGATGTCATGCTCCTCAGAGTAGAAGATGCTACTATATACAACTGCAGTTTGAACTCAAATGCATCTATCCAGTCATCCCAGAAAACTCCGGAGCTTGCACTCCATAAAAATACATGCAGCCATGAACTGAGATATACTTTTATTCATGCACCCAATGATTTTATAACCCTGGGTTGCAACACTAGTAGTTTGTTTGAAAAGCATTGATTGACCACAACGTGAAGCCAAAGTATCTCTACTGTTAATGGAGAGGGTTGGGGAGAATGGAGGCTAACTAGCTGCTGTGCATCTCCATACAGGCAAAAATCATCTTCCCCCTCACCATCTTCCAGCAGTTCAAGCTCAAACACTTTTACTGAAGACTCAGCTTCTCATAAGAGCTGTCTGCCAACAGAAAGCAAGACTGGCAAGCATGTTAGATTCAGACTTCAGATCTACAGGACAAAAGAGGCAGTCTGAAGAAGTATTACTCTTCAGAAAGCTATTGCTTTTTTCTATTAGAAGTAAGAGTCAACTATCAGAAAATCTCTTCATAGGTATTCATATATTATTGTTTCATTACCTGAGGCACAGAAGCAACCTTGAAAGCAACAAGCATCCAGGAAAATAAGCACACACACACTGTTCAAAGCACAAGCTGTTTCTGATTGATGAAACCACGTGCAAGCATGTGTATAGGAATATGCCAGTTTCATATTTAGATCAGCATGCAGAAGTCCACCACTCCTCAGAACATCAAGGACATCTGTGAACTACTGAAGCAGCTACCAGATTTAATGAGTGTAACTGAAAACAGAGGACTGCATGTAATTGACTTCCTTTCTGTGTGTAACAACTTAAGGATGACAGTCCAGAAGCTTAGCAATACTCCAAGATTGCATTACACAGAGTAACCTCGCTCTGAACAAAGAGCTGATGTAACAACAGGCTAGGCTGTGGTATAGTTTAGAGCTATAACTCAAGCTTTATCCCGTGTTCAGTATCAAGCTTCAAACAAGGCTGTGCACAGTACATATCCTGACACAGGTAGATGCACTTATTTCTACTTGAGATAGCCTTGCACAGTTTCACACTAGAGTACAGTTAACTAGACCATAAGTTTCACTGTTGTGTGAAGTGATTATCTGCAATCAGCTCACGTTTTCCCAAATCTCCCCAGTAAATCTACAACAGAAGAAAAAGAAGTTTTACACTGTTCTGAAAAGAAAATCTTTGCTAACATGGCAAAGTTTGTAAGACCATCCATTAACATGACTCTGAACTACTCATGAGGAAGGACACTTGTTTACTTACCTACGGACAGATATGTCTTCTTATTGATGTCATATGCACAGACTGCACTTGATCTTCCACACTCTTCAACACCAGAACAGAAGTTTATTTTATAAAGCACATGTTTCTCTGCATCAATTGCTTCCCACGTGCAACTGAAAAAAAAAAAAAAAAAAAGCCTGTCAGTTGGTATTCATATTGTCTGCACTGCCATCCTCTAGACACCAGTCCCTGAAATAACCAAGTTGTAAACCTAAGAGCACCACTAACTCCAGTTTCATATTCATGTTCTATATCCATAAATGCCAGAAATAATTGTTACTGTGTCGGGGCCAAGAACAAAACAGATTTAACCACTTGAGGAACGTATATCAGGTCCACTTTCCCCTTTTCTGAACACCCAACCACCCATTCTTCCCCCTCAAATCTCTGTGAAGGCCACTCTGACTAGGTGTATCACAGGTGGTGAACCTTTTCCCTTGAGAGCTTGATAGACTTCTCAAATATCTTTGGCAGGCTGCACTTTATCAATGTCCAAGAACAGTGGCAGAAGTGCCAAGTCTAAGTGGAATAGAACAGCCAGCCACATCCTGCCTGCCAGCAGCAGAACCACCTAACTTCAGGGTCAAAATTGGGCTTGAGAGTCTCCCAGCATTCAGACTGAAAGATGCCAATGCTTATTAGAGCCTAGCTACACCTTTATGCATTTATATATATATATTTTTCCATATCTATGTCAATATTGAAAGGACAGTTTCTGAAGGGTGATGTCAGAAGCTGGAAAGCAAGCAGAGCTACCCATGAGAGACTTAGTCAAAGATCACACTACCTAGCTACAGCCATATCAGAAAATCAACTGTCTAAAAACTTAAAGGAACATGAAGCTCTGGTTAAATACAATGGGGAACAAATCAGAGTAACAGAAGAAAAAAATTAAATGCAGTGTAGTTCACAGGTAGAGCAAGGATTCGTTTCCCTCATAGCAAGTGCTAAGACTGTGGTGAGATGTGGTCAGCCGCGTGACACAGCACCACCCAGTTTTGAGACAGGCCTAGGTCAGCTAGTTTGGAAGCCAGAGCTCTTTAGGCAGCCTGGCTTACTAGCACAGTGCTGTGGCCAAGCTCTGTTAAAAATGCACAGCTCAGTAAACATCTGCTGTCAGCTTGGCTCAGCTACACCTCTTCTGGCGCTGGCAGCAGCCTGAATCCTCTGGATGATATTGATTCCAGCTTCCCTTCTATCCCAAGTGAAGACTCTGTACTATGTCCTACTGAAGTTATCACATCAGGAAACTGAGGACAGCACAATGACTTATTAGGTATTCCCATTTACAGCTCACACAGGGTTTAATGCATCTACCTGGCCCACAGAAGCATTTGTCTTAATCTACAGATTAGTACCAAATCCAGCGAGGGAGCTCAACTTCCCCCTCTCAACTATCAAGAAATTAGAAGTTGACCAGAAGCTCCACCCACAAGGTTTGTTTGCATTAATCTCTAGCTCATAGGTGTTGCATCACTTGGCATTATCATACTCCAGATCCCCCCAGGAGGAAAACCCATTCTCCTTCCACTCTGAAGCCAAGTCCTCAGGCGAGGAAGAGGCAACAGCAGTTCAGCTACTTTACTCTAGATTTTGAATCCTCTGAGAACTCCTCTCAAATCCAGTGCATCCAATCTCTAATCAAAGAGCCAGCAGTAAGATACCACATACTTTTGCATTTAATTACTGACTACAGGGTTCTTGGCTTCCCTGTACTACAGCAGCTGTATTAATTTCAGTCTGCTAATGGCTGGAACAAGTTAGGGACAACTACAAGAGAGCTCGCTCTGTGAACTAAAAAAAAAATCTTAATATCCTAATTATATTGGGATATAAAGGCTCAAATATAATAATAAGGCTCAAAAAATAACATACCAGGTATTGATTCATACCAAAAACACCAATAAAGCTACTTTTTAATCAGATTCAAGGACTGTGTCTCAATCCTAGGCAAATACTTGCCATTATTCTTTCCTCATAAGCAAGGCAGAGCTGACATTTTACAATCATACTGACTAGTTCTCTGAGCTAGTTTCTTGCATTTCTTAAGTGGGTAAAGACAATCCTGATGCAGGATAATGATGAGAATTAAGCTATAGTACAGAATAACCAAAGTTCAGCAATGGAAGAAAGCTTGACAACACACACAAAGTTAGAAGAATCTGAATCTACCTTCAAGGGCTCTGAAAACAGCCAGAAATTAAGACAAGCTGGTTTTACCTCCAGAAGAAAATGCATTTCAAGCAAAAAACAATTTTTTCCACAATGAAGCCCCAAAAAACTAGCATTTCACTGAAAAATTCCCAAGGGCTCCAGTACTCTTTTTTGACTGGTTTTGGAAGACAACAAGAAAGTAATATATAATACTAAAGCACAAAGTTTTTGATCAAGCTAGAGCATTCTCCAGTGTGGGGTTTTGTTTTTGGGTTTTTTTTGTTTTTGTTTGTTTGTTTTTGGTTCTTCTTTTTGTTTGTTTTTTTTGTTTGTTTGTTTTTTTTAAGAGAACTTGCAAGCTAATATCTGTTTGTGAACTGAACAAGAATCTAAGCCCTTCACACAACAGGATTATCACTCTATGAGAGATTAAGGGTTTTGCTTTCCCAGTTCCATGTTATGAAACAGAGGAAATCAACATTTTCAAGTCAGTTCACCCACATGCCAGAAGCAAGAGAGAAACAAGATGAGCAGCTTACAGAACAGAAGCAAAGCAGTCTCTGAAGCCAGCCCTTCCCTCTGCCCTTTCACAGGCTGCTGGACGGGGAAGGCTGAGTCGTCCTTCAAAACAGTCCACAGAAAGGAAATAAGAAATCCCACATTTAATCATTTTCCAAACCACGCCTTCAGTGGCACATGAAAACCTAATGCAGTTTCAGAGTAGTATTACTTTCAAGGGACTTCTTTTTTTTAAATGGGTGGGAGGAGCAGGGCAGGATTTATTCATTGGGAATAACAGCAGGCTGGATGTAGTCTAAGCAGCTGTTCTCAGAGAGATACAAAATACACTTTCACAGTAAAAGCAAGAATTATTTCTCTCACAAAGGCTCCTGTTATTAAATCAGTGCCTGGGAAAAATTTCAAGTTGCTGGTGCTCTACTTCCCAGTAAGATAAAAGCTGACCTCTCCACTGCATCCCGTAATGGAAACAGTCTGTTGACAATCACATCACCCATCCTGACCATGGCTGAGCCACATGGACCAGCTTCCTCCAGCTGCTCAGCACTCACCTCCACCAGTGGTGATGCCTCATGTAATTACCCCCTCACCAGGGCCAGCTGAAGTTATCTTGTTTGAAGGGCTTCAGCTATCCCAGATTCAATGCAGCTGAACTAGTTTAGGGAGCTGTTACACCAACAGCTTTAAAAAGCAACAGCCTTGTTCATCAGGTGGGGTACCATGCACCCTCTATCTAGGGTGTTCAATACAGCTCCTCCTCGCAGATGACACCATTCAAGCAGCGATTTCTGGTGCAGTGCAAGATCTGGGCTCAAACATGGCATCTGCCTTGATTAAAACTGTCAAACAGTTATTTTTGCTGAAATCACAACATGACAACTGTTTCCAGATAAACCCAACCGTAGACCATCCCACAGTTAGAGGGCTGAAACATATATCCACATCAACACCACAGGGCAGGCTCTCCTCCTCTCCCCTCCCCTTCTCCTCCCCTGTATGTTGCTGGCCCCAGCACCCAACACAAGCTGGACCCAGGGACTGCCCTCTCTCAAAATTAACTCAGCAAAAACAACAGGTGCATGCGCATGTGTGTGGAGCAGGAACTAGCCAGGCTCAGTCCCCTCTCCGGCTCGCAGTGGTTTCTGGCCATGCACCAGCAGCAACAGGCAGGGAGGGAGGATCCTGCAGCACCAACCCAGGCCACTGTCGAAAGCAGTTGTGCAAGCAAGGTCCGAATGAGTTACTGGGAATAACCTTGCCTGCAGGTCAGCCTTTCCAGCTACCTAGCTTTGTTTTCAAGACACTGAAGCAACAGCATGAAAAAGAAAATTAAGCTACTTTTCAGCAAGTCATAAGATCAAAAGAGAGCTCTGCATTTTTTTGACAAAACAAAGAAGCAACTCATGGAAAAAAAATAACATCAGAAAGGGAAAAGGGATATGAACATCAGCAAGTCTAGTTTACCTTGCGAATCAGTAGCTCAGGCACTGAAGTCAGACAAGATACAGATGGCTAACAGCTGTCACAGCACGTGCATCCCCATGCCAGAGCCACTTTGAGCACTAGTGAACCACTTCAAATGCAACAGAACACCAGAAAAGCTATTGCTACCATTCTCATAACCATGCTCAAGTTTTTGTTCTCAAACTCTTACCCAAGCAATGACTGCTAGGAAGGAGAGTACACCCTGCTCCAAACAGCTCTAAAGCATATTTACAAAGAAACATGCATTTGCTCTCTGGGGAATGCACTGAAATGGCTCATTTTGCTGAACGGGTGCTACACAGACAACCCAGTACAGAGACGAAGCAACCTACAACCACAAAGTTGGAAAGCAGATCCGTATGTGATCATGCACCCACACAATTTTTGCGCCCAGCAGCTCCTCAGCTATCAGAACACTCACAGATGTTCTTGCAGAGATGAAACTAATACCCAAAGGTCTTTATGAGCAGGTTCAACCAGCATGATCACAAGTAGACAAGCTCAGGAACAATTTCTGGGATGACCACTTCAAATTCGAAGCTGGCAGCTCAGATCCACTACTTGCCACAAAAATCACTATTAGATGCGGCTACCATTTTAGCACAAATATGTATGGTAAAGAAACTTCTGTGTCAAAGCAAGCTCTCCTTACAGAAAATGAAATCTTGAATGGCATAAGGTACAAAGCTATTGCTATGCTTCAAGAGCTTTCTAATGCCCTACTCATGCTTAGCTCTGCTCTAGCTTACCTGTCACTTTTTCCAACCATCACACACAGTGCATGTCTTCAGGCAAGTTTTCCTGCATATGCATCACGCATAACAGCCTTACAGTTACACCACAAGCTGTTCAGCTTTCTCCACCCGAAAGACCCTTGGTCTTTCACGCTACACTGTAAACCACATCTGCTACATCATCTTAGAGAACACGTAAGAAAAGAAATAGCAATTTGAAGTTCAAGTACGCAAGAGCTATAGGAAGCTCATGTGCTGAGAAAATCATGTTTAAGCCATTATAATGGCAGCTTCCCAGGCATGTGAAGCAACCATGCACACATGCAAATAAGTCCAGTAATGACTTATTTATGACATCTCCCACTTAAATATGTCAAAGCACTTAACAGAGCTGAGCAAGTTCACCTAAAGGCCACCTCTCTGTACGCAGCACATGCTTCTTCACTGAGGTTAAGCTGAGCACTAAACCCAGGGTTTCCAGCAGCACACAAGGGCACAGTTGTGGTTTCATGACAAAGGCTGAAAAGACAGTGTCTGAATGAACAAAATGGTACGTACCGTCAACTGTAGGAGTTGTGTTATTAAAAACTACAACATTAAATGTAAAGTAAACTTGACTTACAAGTGCAAAATTGGAAATTCTGCGTAACAGCAATTCTGTGATGTACAGCAGTTTAAGGAGTTTTCCCTTCCACTCAGGAGTCTAAAAAGTTATAGAAATTATGCACCAACTCCTATCCTTGCCCAGCACAGAAAAACATAACCTGTCATCAAATCACCTCTCATCCAGGTTAGATTATCAGGCAAAACAGCAGGCAGAGGAGGCAGTTTGTATTTGCTGCTCTGCCATCACACTTGAAATATTTCCTGCAATTTTTTTAGAGCGGAAGGAAAGTTTTACAGTAACTTCCCCAATGTTACATGGAAGGTGAACCCAAACTGTCAAGCTTTCTTTTGTTTTTAAAGTAGATGGATTTAAAGAACAGTTCACAAAATTCACTCTAACTGCAGATTTTGTTTCTCCTATGTTGTCACCCGAAAGATGTAGGGGGAAGAAGGAAAAACAGGGAAAGAGACCAAATTGGCTAGTAAATTCCTATATCCAACCAGTTCCCTGTATTCTTTCCCAGGTGCTCATACCGCAGCAATCCTGGAGACACCTCTACAGGGAAGATAAAAAGAGAATTCCAACTGCAAGTCACACGACAGCACAGTCGGCTGTCAGAGCACACAAGAACGAAGGAGAAAGCATAACGAAACCAGTGACTACAAGCCATGACATTTGACAAAGCTTCAGAGAACGAAAGCTTTTCTTCTTTCCCCAGACTGTCCAAGCACACCAGCAGTAAGGCTACACAAAGCAAGCAACGAAAACCACTAACTCGACTTTAAGTAGCCCCATGCCACAGTTCTTGCACAGAACAGTTTTGGCACCCTTCCTCCACCCTGCAAGACAGCCTTCCTAACCTGGATATCACTCTACTCCTATTTAAAGGAGAGTCGTTGCCTCTTCTAATACCCAACATTCTCCTTCCTTGCCCACCTTTTGACATTCACACACCAGACAGAGGCTGCTGCAGCTTCATCAGCCCTATTACGCCACACAAAAGTCAGGACAGCGTTTTCTAAACAGTTGTAAAACAAATCAAAACCTTGTCTTAAGGCAGTGCAAAAATAGGTTGGTCAGGGACTCATTCTGCACATCCGTGTTGTATCTTTTGGCTGAGACATCAGCCAGTAGCGTGATTGTTTGCATCACCTGACTGCATCAACCCTCACTTGGTAGCTTTTCTGCAACCGTGTGTGAGATGACCCCTCACCACCGTTCTCCCCGGGGTCTTCCCACCTGTCAGACTGTAAGTTCTTGTTTCTTCCTTTACCCACTCTAGGTTACTAGGCAAAAGTCTTTCAAAGCAATTTCTCACCACAGCACAACAGCAAGCACATGTTTTTGAAGCAGGGAAAACTGCCGATTATGCTATCTATTCACAATTTATTTCTCACTCACCAGCAACAAAAGGAAACTACCTTAAGTAATTTACATCCAAAAAGAGAGTGCATGTCTCTCAAAGGCACTCCCAAGTATTCCTCTAGTCACAGAGGAGCAACAGAACCAAGACAGACATTGACAGGACTTCACACTATTCTCAGAATAGGAACTGCTTGAGAATCAAGTCATTTAGGGTAGGGTTGTTTGTTTTTTTTTTTAAAAAAAATCATTCGAGTCAGAGGAATTAAATTTCCTCCAGAAGCCGCACAAGAGTTTCTCATTTGTCTCAATTCTACAATTAGGGTGCTCATCTGCCAAAACCATTTCTTGCCACCCTCATGGGTTAATCTTGCAAGTGAGCATACTTTTTCCTGTTTCCATCATTTAACAGTACCATACCCCAGATTCCGCCAGGCAGAGAGCCCATTCCCTCCAGCAACCCAACCTCTGCCCTCAGTGCTACTTTCCCTGTGTTACATCGGTGCCTGCCCAGGGCCGTTCATTGAGGTCACGTATTCCTGTGAGTACCACTGCGTATTCTGGCTAGATAATGAAGAAATGAAGACTAGCAAGATATCATTGCCAGACTAAATTCATAGCTGAATTCAGAGTAGGAACATACCAAAACATGAAGAACAATGCCATTTCCATGCAGCAGTTCTCATTCCTCAAAGCTTTAACTCAAATCCCCTGTAAGTAACTTAATAGAATCTATCACTATCCTTAGTAAAAAGAAGACAACCAAGCGACACCAGTTCCAAATCACTGAGTTTTTTCACACTAGAACGGGTACAGTGACATAAACCAGCAGTCCTGGCCACGGGCGACTTGCACCGAGCAAGCCTGCCCACCTTCTCACCTGCGAGCTTCCTCTGTCCGCAGAGAGCCACGGGGGGAGCTCCCACAGGGGCTGCCCACGCCGCCAGCCACCCGACACCCCCCAGCCCACCCTCTGCAGAGCCGCCCGCCGCTTCCCGAACCTGCCGGCGCCCCCGCTACCCACCGGCCTCGGTCTGGTTGTGCCTGGGAGCACCCGCACGCCCCGCCGCTTCGCTCTCCGCCCAGCCCCCGGGCTGAGCCCCCGGGCTGAGCCCCCGCGCCTCCCGCTCGCTCACAGGCGGCCCGGCGGAGGGCGGGAGCGAGCGCGGGCAGCGGGAGGCCCCCCGCGCCCCGCCGGGTGACAGCCCTTCCCCGCGGGGCGACCCCCTCCAGCCGCCGCGGGCTCCCCCCGGCCCACACCCACCTGCAGAGGTCCCGGTAGGCGTCGCTCAGGGCCGCGGCGGCCCCGCCGCCCCGCTCCGGCCCGAGGGGCAGCGACAGGAGGACGAGGAGGAGCGGGGTGAGCGCGGCGGCGCGGGGCCGGGGCGGCGCCATGCGGGTACCGTGGGGCGCGGGGGGTCCCGTGCCGGGGTGCCGTGGGTGCCCCGGGAGGCGAGGTCAGGCGGCGCCGGCGACCAGCGAGCGGCACGTCATGTGACACCCCCCGCCCGCCCATTCCCCGGTCATGTGACGGCCGTCATGTGCGGGAGCGGAGCTCACGTGATGCGCCCCTTCCCCTGCCGCGCCGCGGAGGGGGTGGAGCCCCCCGCTCCCTGGCCCTGCGCGCGCTGGGACCGCCCCGTGGCCGCGTGCCAGCGCCCCGCCTGGGCGCGCGCGGTGGCGGGGCTGGCCGTTAGGCCGCCTCAGGGCTGACGCGGGAACCGGTCCGTCGGTCGGTCAGTCAGGGCCGGGGCGGGTGCGCGAGGGCCGCCAGCGCCCGGGGCGGGCCCAGCCGCCGCCAGGCCGTGGGGCGTACCCGCTGCCGGCGCACGGGAAACGCGCGGCCCGGGCTGGCGCCCCGCCGCCTCCCCCCGGCCGGTGCGTGGGGGCGCCGGCCGCGGCTGCCGCAGGGGCGGCTGGCTGCCGGCAGGCTTTTGGGCGGGGTCCGGTGTGCAGAGGGCCGCCCTGTGACGTGCACGGTGGCGGGGTCGGAGAGAGGCAGCTTGGAAAGAGCTAAACGGGGTTTTAAGTAAGTTGCTCAAAATGTGCGGTGAAGCCTTGGGAGAGACCAGAAAACCAAACCCGTTAGGGCTGGAGGCTGAGGAGGCAATGGCAGCAGCCTGCTTGGTTGTATGGCAAGAATTACTGCTACAGCAGGCGAAGCAGGCCTGGTGTGGAAATCGTCCCCCGTTTCAAGCGGCGGGCAGGAGGGGAGGCCTGCACAAGGCGGCAGCCGCGCCAGGGGGGAGTGGAAGAGACTGGCCTACCACCTCCGCCTCCTAGACTGCCGAGAAGAGCCAGCTGGCCCAGGGCTTGTACAATAGATTATTTCCAGGATTTAGCGAATTTTAAGTGGGGTGCTTAAGATTCGAAAGAAGGATTTGGCATTTATTTTTTATGAGACTGCGGTTAAGAAGCAAAGCACCTTGGAGAGTGGGAAGAGGCATAAAGGTGGGGAGAGTGAAAGAAAAATTACACTCATTAAACAGACAGCTGTCTTATTTGCATGAAGAAATTCTGTTCACTAATTATGAATGCTTTCCAAAAGTAATCTGCACAAAGAAATGCAAAAGGCCTACAACTGAAATAGTTTGATTTTCCTGCCCCATTCCCTGACATCCAAAGGAATAAGACAGCACTGGAGATCTGTCTCTATGGCAGTTTAACCTGATTGCAGGCTGCCGTGATCCACTGCTTTCTTCCTTCTCTCTCGCAGTTATATTACCACTTCCCTCCTTTTAAGTAGCGTTAGTTCTTCTGCAGCAGGGCAGTCAGCCAGTTATAGATGCTGATCTGACTGAAAACTAACATATTGTTCTAGGTAGGTTTTCAGCAGTATGAGTTGCCTGACTAACTTGGCTCACCGGCTATCTGCACAAACACTGACACCATCTCAAGAAGGGGGCGGGAAGGCGTAGCTGGCGCTACGCAGGGAGGAGGCCCTGGGTAAGATCAGCTTTAGCTGCTGTGAAATTTCACCCAGCCAGAGAAGCCAGGAGTTACAGCTCAGGTCAAGCCAATGGGTCCCCACTGCCACACGTGGCGTCAGCCCCCAGTCCCCTCTGCCTCTCTCCTTGCACACAATGTGCTGGTACTTGTGTAAAGCTGCTCAACTCAATTCAACTCATTAGTCTAACAGAAAAAAGTCACCTGCTGAAAAAAAAGGAATAGTTTTCTGCTGGCTCGGGAGCTGTAGCAGCTTAGTGAAGTGATGGATCCTGGTACAAGGGCAGAGGAGCAAGAGGAAGGTAAAGCAGAAGGAGGGACTGCATTGGTTTGTCTCTTCAGCTGTGGTGGCAACTTAGCTTTTAGAGTTATCAAAGGCTAACCTCACAGCAATGCCCTCAGCTGAATGAAGAGAGGAAGACCTTCAATCTTTACGCTGGAAAGAGAGTTGTGACATGAAACAGTAATCAATCTAACTTTGCTCAGAACCTAAGAAAGAAAATTCATGAAAAGGACTAGGTAAATGCTGTTATCCTTGGCAGTTTTCTATTACTATATGATGGATTATTGCCAACTCTTGCTCTTTTATTTTAGCCTTCAGTGGATTCCTTAAAGCTCCAAATCTGATTACCCAAGAATCCCAGTTGTCTGCTTTTAAGACTCTAGCCTGTATAGTTTAAAGACAAGCTCGATGGCATGAACTCAAAGGCTCAAAAGAAGACAAAAGCAGTGGACTAAAGGAGTACCATTTTTGTTATTTTTGTGGTTGTGTTTCTCAAACTTTGCTGCTCTGCTGGCAGTACTGGCATCACTCACTCTAGACAGAGCAGTGCAAATACATAAGACTTACTGGTAAATTCTGTCTCCGCTTACCAAGTTGAGTTAAAAATGTCTTGAGCGGGAAATTCACTGCAGACAGCAGTGCAAGCAGACATACTGTAGCTTCTGAGCTTATTAGCTGCCTGAGTTTCTGCAAATAGACTTTATTCCTGAAATTATCTTTCTGTATGTTTAAGCATGTGAATGACTCCACTGAAGACAATGTGACTGCTCACCTTGCTAACATGAAGAATGCGTAGAAAGATCTGCAGTGTCGGGGCCTGGCAGCGTATAAACAGTTAATTTCAGTTATCTGATAAGAGCTAATTCAAAGTTGTTTAACTGACAAAAGAATGAAGACTGTTAATTCAGTTACATTCTTCATTCAGCATACTGCTTTGTGTGCGTAGGCCCCTATATTTGCACAAGGCTCAGAGACTTCAGAGCAGTTTCTTTGCATACAGAGAAAAGCATGTGAACAGCTACCTAACAAGAAGGAGAGAAATTGAAACATCAGAAAAAAAATCCCAGTTAGAAAGGAAAAAACCAGAAATTCTACTTTCATCTGCAGGAATAATACATATGCCTCAACCTAACAATGAATCAAAGTTGCAACACAGCAAGGACAGCTATGGAGCTGTGTGAATAGAGAAATATACCTTGTAAATACAAATAGCTTTAAAATAAAATTATAAAGTAAAAGTCCGCAGATTCCAATCCTGTGAGTGTTTCCATTTCCTATATATTTTCCTTAACTTTTATAATGTGGGGGATCCAGTGGTCCTCCCAAGATCCAAGCAATTTCTCCCATGTTTAAAGCTAAGTACATGCATAAAAATTGGCGGGAGCTGTGTGTCAGTCATTTCTGTATCCTAACCTGTGTTTTGCAAACAGGCAGGATTGTTTCATTTTAAATATCATTCATAAATAATAATTTAAGTGCTTACCACCTGTGTTTAGTGATATTGGCATCTCAGCTAACCGGATACCGTGGGACAATGTTAAAATATTCTGAAATGCAATCTCATAATCTTACCTTTTCCTTTTCCTCAGGAGAGGCTCAACACTATGACTTCTAGTTACGTTGCAGTAAATCCCAGTATATCTGAAACTCATGCTGAAATTCCCAAGTTATGTATGGTTTTCAGTAGGCAGGGCATCATGAATAGGTGATGAATACATAGGTCCTCTAGGATTCTTCCGTGCTGCTTGGCAGGTGTCAAATGTCACATCATTTCATGTTCTTCTGATTCACAGTCTTGCTCCGTGTGGCCAGTATCAGCTGTGCAGTACAGGCTGACTGAGAGGTAGCTCGTTTGTACTGTTACTGGCTCAGTTCCCTTTAACACTCGTATCTGATCTCTGTCTTCTCAATAAATAGGAACAAAAACTCTTTCAGAATCCAGAGCTGGTTTTACATTTGATTGTGGGAAGTTCTTTGTCCAGTGAGGTTTGGACAATGTATTTCTAGCTGGCTGTGAGCTACACTATAACAAAATAATTATTTTTATACTTTGTGAAAACTTCGTAAGGCTCTTCCACGGAGCCATGCTGTTCTTCAGAAAGCAGAGAGGCACTGCTCACAGGGCTGCTCCCTCTTCTTTTCCTTCTTCTTGCTCACTACACCTAAACTTTAGTCTTCCTAATCTTGCACCCATTACCTTTATTTGTGAATGCTCCTTGTTCTTTTTGCTGCTTCTTCTGTCTTTCACCGTTTCTTTAATTCTTTCTACTCCCTTTCCTTCCTTTCCTGTTCCGGTTCTACTCTTCCCTGTTTCTTTCTCTCTAGCATTTTTCAAAGGCAAGCTCTTGATAAGAGTTACCTCCTGATTTATTACGATGAGTTATCCAGCTTTATAGCAATTTAAAATAAGGCTGTTGAGGAAAACAGTGCCTGACGACCTTGGTTCGCAGACTTAGGCTTAGGCTTCCCAATACAGTTAGAGAGATAATGACATTTCCTAATCTAGCTGATATCGTTCAATGAAACTGTAAAAGAGTATCAACTGTGTCTAAACACATTGACTTTTTTTGAAATCTTTGTCTTGTTGGGAAAGTCCTTACATGCTGTACTTTGTAAAGGGCACTGTTTTGTGCTGTGGCTTAGAAGATTAGAAGACAGCCCTAGTCAAGGCCATTTTTGAGTCATTGCCTGAGCAAGTCTGTAGCAGCTTTTCTGTATTCCACCATCTCTTTTCACACCTTTGGACTAGCTTTCAAGGAGTATGGCTCTTGGCTATTTATGCTTGGGTCAGAATTCAATGTTTTGTAATGGTGAAGGATCTGATTCACCGGCGAGGGCCTAGGTTACTCGGTGGACTTGCATCAAGTAGAGCAAGAACTGTAAAATACAAACCACTTCACCAAAGTAAACCTATGGTACCTTCATTGGTAGCCAAAGAAATTTCACTAGCGCAAATTTTTATGTCAGAGGAATATGATTTGATTTCTCTGCTAATCCTGCTTCATTTGAAGCACCTACCAGAAATTTATCAGAAACAATTTAACCTCAAAGCACCTTACAAAGGCAGTAAATGTAGAGTGAAAGACGCTTCAGGGCTTTAAACCTTGTTACCTAGTCCTGGGCGCTTTTACTTCAGCGTCACACTTCACACTTTGGTCTGTTCTTTTCCCAGGAGCTTTTGTCTCTGTGGTCACTTACTGACAGCCATCTCTGAGCTAGCCACCATCCTTTGGTTCTGTGCCAATACTGGATGGGCATGCAACGTGAACCTGTTCTTGCTGACCTCACTGTGTTCCCAGAGAGCATTCTGTCAGGCGAGTGGATGTAAGTGTGGTGGTAGCAAACACAGCCCCATTTGCAAGGCAGGCTTCGGAAATGAAAGTGTCCCCAAATGTATTTGTTATTTCAGAATTATTTTCTGACAGTTCCCTGTATCCCCCTCCTGACCTACATTTGTCAGCCATCTCCCAGGCTGTTACCTGTTGTCATTAACCACGTACTCCAAAAATACCACCATCTCTTTCAAATATGATTATCTGTCATGTTTTACTCTCAGTAACTTAATTTTTCCAATCACTTTTTAACTTCTGGAGATGAAGTGTTTCTCTTTCCTGCATCTGGGACCTCATCTGTAACATAATTATCTCAATGTAAATTGCAGCTCAGCACAGAAGGATGTGATAATGAGAAAAGATAACCTCCTGCTCCCTCACCTACAGTAGCTGAAACAGTTGTGGTTCCTCTGCTGCAGGAAGTGCCAGCTAGTACAAGATACGTAAAGACCACTTGCCATGGCAAAAACCTGCAGGTATCTCTTGTGGAGCTGAAGTGAATAAATGAAACTTCTTACATCCAGAAGACTGACTGCCCCATCATGTGGTATATTTATTCCGAGACAATAACCAACTTTACTTGTTCTAATTCAGGAGTTATTTCACCTACTTCAGTAGCATTATGTAGGGCAATAAATTGTCATCTGTTCCATCTTGATTGTCAAAAAGCAGCTGATAAATTTCTGGTTTTCTTAATTTTTCCTGGCTCTGTGTAGTGTAACTTCTTTCCCTTGTAACTGAAGGACACTAAAATGAAAATGGCCTCCTCAGCATCACACTTAAAAATTAACAAACTTCAAGCACAGCAATGACCACATCGGTTTTGTTTAAAGCATCAAGGCTCAACCTACATTTTCTTGCTTCATATTCCTCAGGGGAGAGAAGCTATGCAAGACATTTCTTGCATAATGTGCCATTTGTGGAGGACTAAAATATGTGGTATAAATTATTCAGTTGATTCTTCTATCACCCTGTCTTGCTAGAATATATTTATATATTCTGCCCATGTATACACATTTGTTTTCATAGCCACATTCATAAATATGTTTAGGCCAATGTTAAATGTCTTCTAGATATGCATTCTATTTCCATTACATTTGTCTGTAAAATAGTTTAAGATATCTGAAGTAGAAGAATAAGAAATAAGGTTACATATAAACTCATTTAGAAGAAAAGTAACGATCTGTTTCTTTAATAATAGATACCCCATTTCCCTGTATGTTTTATACTCACAAGTTGCTGAAGGAGATAGGGTAGAGAGAAACAGATATCAATAGCAATGTATATATGAAGGCCCAGTTAAGCCATTACAAGATTAATGCCAAATAACAATATTGTATAAATGGTTCAATTAAAGATTGACATGAGATGGTAATAATAAATGGCACATGTAGATCACAAGACAAGAAGGAGATCTCCAAATTGCACTGTTTTGAATCTGTAATACCTCCACCCGAGTCAGTGGAAGTAGTTCAGATCTTCCTTACCTTTTTTCAGTCAGAACCTGAGTTAAATGAACAGGACACATGTAAATGTGATCGTGAATGTGCTAAGAAATACACATCAGATCAACATGGAATGACAACTGTCTTGAAGAGTTTTCTGGCATTTTCTCCTATACTGACATGAAATTTAAAGACATGATAAATGTTATCTTGGGGAAGGAAATCTTGCAGTTCACCCTTACTGAAGTGAATAAAAACTGGTGGAAAATTTACTAGTGGTAAGTACTGATATTTCCAGACAGTTATTTCCTTAGTAGCTGAATTAAAGTAATATTAGACAATACTGTGTATGTTTTCTCCCAAAATAGGATGGAAGGGTTGTGCCACACAAGAGAGAAAATATTTTTCTCTGTGTATTATTTGCCTTAACTTTCTTCTTCACAGTGTTCTAATGTGCACTTGAGCCTCAGGGCATGTGCTCTGAGAAAGGTATTGGGAGGACCTGCTGCTTTCTGACATGCTAGCACTAATTCATCTTTGAAGCCTTCAGTAAAACTATTTGGAGGGATTTTCTGCATCTTTTCTTCTTGCCACTCCACATGAAGCAATGATGAAGAGACTAACACTGTTTTTGATGATGGGCAGTGGTACCGAAAGCTTGTTCAGTCCATCTGGAAGTGTTTTGTTATCCTAATGCCACAGGAGGTACGTGATCTTATGAGCATGGCCAAGAGAGGAAGGTAATGGCTGCAGTAACCGAGGAAACAGCGGGGGATGTATCTGATCTCTGCAGAATTTTACAGGTCTTATGCTAAAGATCAAACTGGAGGGAAGTATGAGTGGAGTACACAGTAGGAAACTCAGGACAGATAGAAAGATGAGAGATGCATGGCATATATTTCACTGTGACTGCCCAAGGACTTAAAATAGCTGTGCTGTAGGCTTGAAGTCACCTGCTGTAGGGATTAAACAAGGGAGAACCCACAGGATGACACATGCAGTGGCTGAACAATGCTTTGGGAGGCGACATCAAATCCAGACAGGGAAGGGTACAGATAAAAGTTTCTGAACACTGAAGGCTGCTAGGAAACAGAGGTCAGTGTTGTGCTCAAAAAGGTATATGCTAACAGATAAATGAACCAAAAGAGAGCTGATAATAAAGAATACAGTTAGCGAATAGGGCTTTATTTACAGAGGACCTCAGCCACGCCAAGGTTAGCAATAGAGACATTGTTCATTGCTCCGACACTGGACTGACTGGCCCAGCCTGTCCCCTGGCTAGGGGCAGGTCCCTTCCAGGCCAAGGGCAGGGAAAAAATTATCAGAATTAGCCGAAACAAAAATTGTCAGTTGTATATATTTATTTTCACCAAAATAATTACACTTTGCTGCAGTATGTAATTGAGTATCTTCAGTGAGCTTGGAGTAATAAAGAGAACTTTTTTCCTGTAAATAATATAAAAAAGTTATATCTGAAACAGGTACATCACTCCTTGAGTCAAAAAATAAATCCAGATAGACCAAAGACAACATAGAACATAAAACACCCTCCTCTAGTGCATTTAAGCAAATGGTTTTTTTCTTCTGAGATAGAACAGTGACACCAGGGTGTCCACTCCATCTTCTGCACATAGCTGTTAAAAGTTTTACATCTCTTTTTAGACTCTTTATACATAAAAATACTTGCTACTATAAATATCTTAATTTATTCTTTACATCAACAATCTGTTACCTTCTCTCAATAAAATTAATATTTATTTGCAGTAATGTCCAATTGTCAAGGCCCATATTTGCAATAAAGTAAATACTTAATGGGATAAATAAATACTTAATTTAAAGTTATTCCTATTGCAGACACACTTTGTGTCCAGCTCTAAAAAAGAAATCAAACCAAAATTAGTTGCTTAGTGTCACTTCTTGCTTAGTGGTGTTAGAATGATAGAATCCAAGTAAGAATTTAGTTCTTGTACCCTTGAGGACAATCCTTCAGGGTGACCATGAAATACTAAGGTACAGACTATAAAGGAAAGGTAACTAGGCAGTTAGTGGTGGAATAATTGTAGCAAATTGAAGAAAGGTCAGGATAAAAATCGCTATAACAAATTAACATGTTAGTCTAGATTTCAAACCTAAGGACTAAAATTCCAGTTGGAATAAGAAAAATACTTTTTTTTTATTTTCTGCATCACTGCCCAGCCAAGGTGCTGGTGGCGATCAAAGATGCTGTGAAGGCAGAGGACAGGGCAGTTATGCAAGGCGGGGGCTGCCCGACGGTACAGTGACTGTCAGTTCAGAGCGTAGGGCCAAGGCCACTGTTTCAGGTAGTCAATGACTCTCCGTGGAGCAGCTGGTGCAGGGGCCTGTCAGGAAAAAAGCATCCCCTGACTTGACGAAGTAGCGTATAGGACCTGGTTCAAAATGCCACTGTCAAAACATTGCTGGGCAGCAGCTACTATAATACATTCAGATCCTTGCAGGATCAACCAAATTGTGTGCAATTGCACTCAATATCAAGAAGGGAGCTCCTTAAAAGTGAGGAGATATTTCTTTAAAAAGGAAGCTGAGGGGGAAATAGCTGTTGGGAGGTACAATAGAGATCTGTTAAATCACAAGTGGCACAGAAAGGCTGGTCGGAGCAGATTGTTCATGTTTTTTTCCAATACAAGAATTAGTGGTATTAAAAGATCTAGGAAGTGGCAGCTCAAAACAAACTAAAGGAGGATATTTTTCAAGAAACATTTCATTAGCTGTGAAACAGAGTGGTGAAGACACAGAAAACTCGTATGGCCTCCAGTGAGGTCGGATGTATTTGTTGAAGTGAAATCCACTGAAAGTTACCAAACACAAAGATTTTTAGACGAGGAAGTCTCAGAGCTGAAAACTGTTGAAGACTTGAAAAGGACGAAAAGGAAGTTGTGACATGTGTTTGCCCTGTTTCTTCTCCTCTGTAGGCATTCGCTTGTGACCACTGCTGGAGATAGGATTTGGGGCCAGATGGACACTGCCATGTCCACTCCCTCTCCTTTCCTACCCTCCATATTTCATAAACAACTAAACAACTAAAGCAAGGATTCTAAAAATATTTACTACACCAGCAGCAGGTCCAGTCTGTGCATTTAATGAGGCAAGAGTCCAGTGTGGAAAAAAAAAAATAGGTTGTAATCATATAATTAAAAATTGAATTATTACATGCAAGGCAGAAAAATTAGAATCATGCAGGCTACCTCATCTCAGTACCTCTTCTCTGAATTCAGAGTTTTGCACCTACAATACTTCTCTTTGAATGTTTTTCCTGGTGCTTCATCTTTTAGGCTTGTAGGAGTCAGCTGGAAAAGCGAAATAATTCCATGTGGACATCACATAAGCGCCCGGGCAACCAAATGGAAACCAAACTGGCCTTCCTGTTGTGTAGGTAGCTAGTGGTGGATTTTAATAAATTACTTTTATGTGGAGTTAGGAAGAGAAGCAGCAAAGCACACACATGGCAGCAGCATATTATGGCAGCTACACACAAGCTCACACCGATTTTCTGCTTTCCCTTGACATAGGTACCATCTGAGAATACCCTCTGCTGACCAGTATCATCACAGCAGTATCAGCAGGCCATGAATGCCACTGCTTGAACTAAAGGAGTAACTGAAAGCTGCAGGCAGCAGCTGTCCTTTCTGCTGGAAACCAGGCAGTGCTGGGGGAGGAGAGGCGGGCACTCAGCTGGATCTCACCCTGATCCCCGCTGGGGGTACCAAAGGGGTGCACTCCCCACCATAAGGCCTGGAGTGCTAAGGGCTGTGGGTATTTGCAGGTCAAGAAAGCAAGTGCAGGGAAAGAGCTGCAGAATGTAGAGGGTGAAAATCAGCTAAGGATTCAAACAATCTCTCAGGGCACTGCCTCATCACGCATCCATGATACAGGGAACTCAAGGAGCTATATGCAATCCCTTGTACTGAACCTCTCTGCTCACAAAACCCAGTGTGTAGATCACCCTCCCCCTGAGACTAGCAGAGTGGGAGGACTTGGGAAGGAGTCTCTCCCAGGTACATACAGAGCCAAGCATCACAGGCTCCCAGAGGATGAAACTGCCTAGGACTTTGCTGGAGATCTATCTAGGATATTTTGGAGGACCCTGAAACTGAACTGTCCCTCCTCTCCTCCTCCCAGAAAGTGACCTGAGGCATTATACCAGGAAATGCTGTGCACTTGTAGATTGTTCTCATGCTAGGAAAAGGGAGCAAGGGGAGGTTTTGTTCTACATCAGCAACCAGTACAATGGGGAAGTATTTCAGCTTCCCTTAGACGATTTCCCAGGCTAAGCTCCAGGCTAGAAGTAAACTGGGAGTATGTTCTTCCTCACCCCTCTGCCCTTGCTGTGACAAGGATCATTCACAAAGTCTGTGAGTTATGGAGGAAAGCTGCTGCATAAACTCCTTGCATCGTTTTGGACCTGAACCCATATAGCAACCTGCCCTATGTCATCCTCTCCACCCAGGGGATAGCTATGAGAGCAAAGAACCTGAGCAGTGCTGAGGGAGGTGACTTCCCTCTCTGCATATCTGACAACAGTTTTATATCCCACAACATTCATTAGTATCAGGTAGAACAGAAGTGTGGTAAAGAGAGTTTTAATAAAGTAAGCATTATACTAGGCATTTCTTCCATGAACAATTCCTTGTCTTGACTGCGCAGCAAAACTGAGTCCTTATTGCCCTGGACATTACAGGAGATAACCAAGAGATAGTTGCTGTTCTGAGGTATCTATAGTGTAAATGTGAAGGCACAACACTGGAAACAAAATAATATAATCCTTATTTTATAGGCAGGAAAGGGAGAAACAGAAAAATTAGATGCCAATACTGCATTAAAACAGAAACCACATCTCTCAACTCCATGGCTAGTACTTTACCCATGAGACAATCTTTCCTGTTGTGCACCACTGCAAAGTGATGCACCACCTGATCCACACAGGGTTATTTCACCCTCTCCCACAGATGCAAATCATTTTTAAAAAAGCAAGCTGGTGGAGGATCACATTCTTGTTGTGCAACAAATGAAGTGTCACATTTTCCTTGGATTTTTCAATTTTTTTAAATCATGGAATAATGTGCTTATCAGTTCCCCTTGTACTGCAGCCTGTCTGCACAGAGAAGAGTCATCAGGCGCTGTGACAAAGAAGAAAGAACATCCCTAAGATATTTTTATCTGTGGACGGGGAAACATGAATCATTTTTCAGCTACTAGCTCTTCACTTTTATTCATCGTCCTGGATGTTCATCTCATGATGAATGTTAATTTTGTCTGCTCTGTGATCTATGGACAGTTGTCCAAATTCTGAAACATTCGAGGGCATGGCCAGACGCAGGTGAAAAGGGGTAAGAAGCTAAAAGTCCTAGAGCACCTCTTCAGCTCACGAGCACTCAAATTGCCCTGCTGTATATTATTGCCTCTTCAGATCTACTGCCCTGGCTGCGTGCATAGTGATCCTTAACCCAGGACTGTCATAATAATCTGGGTATGTTTAAGCACTTTAAATAACATGCCTTGTCTCACCTGAATCACTTCGAGAGAGCTGCGTTATGTGTGGGGTTGCAATGGAAGCATGTTTTGAACATGCTTCCTGCAGTTTTCCTCCTCTCTCTGGTTCCCTATGTGATTATTGTAAAGGGTCTTGAGGTATGGGTAGGGAATGGCTTTAGAGAAGAGTCTGGGGTTTTTTTTCCAGGCTAGATCTCCTCTAGTATTTAAGTTTATGGCATTTATCAGTGTTGACAAAATCCCTGACAGTCCCCCAGCCCCCAGCAGGTGCATGCACGCACATGCCACGTGTATGTGGACTTCCTACACACTCATTCCCCCTGACCCTCCCAGGGTGTCCACAGCCCTGCATGCCATATCCTGCACTCACCAGCAGCAATGGGAAGCTGCTCTGCTGATTTTCCATTCCAGCAGTACAGCAGATCACTGCACAAAGAGAGAAGCAGACTGCACTCATCCACCACCTGAATCAATAGAGGTGACTGGCCTGGGACTAGAGTTTCAAAGAGAAAAACTGGGACAAATAGAGGGGCTGTTGTAGATAAAGGTTTCGGTGGAGTGAGGGAATTAGGAAGAGATAAGAGTAACCTCCTCCTTTTCCTGAGTCTTTTCTGCAGTGACACACTGCAAAACTTTAATGTAAAGAGAAAATGGCACATGCATAGACAGAATATTTGTCCTTCTGAGATCTCTCCTCTATGTGAATTCCCATCCAATCTTCAGTCTTAACCTACCATCTTCTTTATTCCAGGACTGGCAATCTTTCAACAAAGGAGGGATAGGTTGTATTTTTCTTTCCCCAGTTAGCTATTAAGTGTGCCAATGGAAACTTGGCGGGAAGCTGAAGATGCTGCTTCTGCCTGTGGCAGGAGGTCTTGGTTCCTGCTGAATTTGTAGCTCCGTGGGGGCCAGAAGCAAATGCATCTCCCAGATGCCTCTTTGAAAGTACCACAGCTCTCTGACTGCCCAGACCCCCCATACTCTGTGTCTGTGTGATAAACCTGACCTGGCCCTGGCCCTTCCTTGCTCTTGTCTTCCTCTCTGCTCTGCAGCTTGGCTATAGTTGGGCAAGTGGCCCTGGGAAATAAACTCCACAAAATATCAGCCCCGGTACCCTGGCATACAACAGGAGGCAGTCAGCTGGAACGGCATGGCTGGGGTGTAGCCCCAGTCATGCATTGTGAGAGGCACCTTTCTTTTTTCCTGTTCATCCAAAATCAATTGTTATAAAACAGACCACACGGGGAATATATGTTCTCCAGAGAACAGCTAAGTACTGAATACATGGCTGGGACAGCAAGCGTTAGGACTGACTTTCTCATAGACTCCTTGAATAACTAAACCTACAGGAACACTGGCATTTTGGGCATAAGCCAGCCCCACCCTTCATAATTAGGGCAGAAGCCCTCTGTGAGTTGACAACATCCCTATGTTGTCGGCTGTTCCTGTGTGTCAGGTACCGAATTATCCGAGGACCCAGAGAAATGTTGATGTCACTGGAAATTACGCAATATATACTTTGAAAAGAGGTAGCCCCTTAACCAAAGAGGAACTTGACTATTTAGTGTATACTTAAATGTCTTGCTAGACCAGAGCTACACTGTATGTTTGTGGGTATGTATGGGGACTTACTCTCATACGTGGATTTCTTCCTCTGTTCCCCCTGGGGAGCAGCTCTTTTGCGCACTTAAACAAGCTGGAAACAGTTGAAACTAAATCCCAGTATGTAACGTAAATCCTGCGTTTAGTGGGTTTGACTTTTAAAAATGCGAATACACACAGGCCCTGATGACTTCAATAGCATTTATGGGTGCTCAGTGCTTGTATAAATGTCACACTATTTATAACATATTTCTGTGTCCTTTTTTTATATTCTCTGTTGGCCTGTCTCTTTTCCACTGTGGTATCTTTGACTGACATAGTCACATCAGGATGTAGCATGTGTTTGAATAATTAAGAAAATACAAATAAAAGTTATCTTTATTCTAGTCCATATTTTTCCATTGCTTAACCACCAAAGATAACAGTACTATTTCACCACTGCTTTTTCATTCTATGGAAGAAAAACGCTTTTAGTTTTGCAGTGGTTTATTAAACCTTCCAAGTCCAATTATTTGCCCCTAGAGTTTCCCCCTAAGCTTTAGAAAATTGTTTCGGCTATATCCAAACTCATGCCAACTTCCTGGCTTCTCGGCCGCAACCCATCCGCAAGTGCTCTACTAAGAACCACTTTGAGGCTTTCCTTGAACCTCTTCTTCTTGCTGCTTCCTACGAAGAAGTAAACAAGGGGGTTGATGCTACTGTTAACGGTGGAGAGAACAATGGTGACGTGGTTCTGCTGGCTGAGCAAAGACGACCAGTGGTGGTAATTCAGAAGATACAACAGCCTCATAGGCATGGCAAAGATGAGGAAGACAATGACTGTGGCCACAATGATGATGTAGAGCTTTGACGAATGAGGTCTCAGGGAGTTACGATGAATCCTGATAACCAAGATCAGGCTGGACAGAATCATTAGAGGAATGAAGATCATGAAAGTCAGGATCCATGTGAAGATGAGCAGTGCTTGGCAATGGTTGCCATCATCGAATTGTTCCTTCGTTGAATCATCTTTGCATGTTAAGTATTCGGCTACTGTCATCAGAAAAGACAGAGTCCACAGAATTGCACACACAATTGCCGATTGGTGCTGTGACCGGTGGCATCGGTACCAGATGGGGTAAACAATAGACAGACACCTCTCAATACTGATGGCTGTCAGGAGATAGAGACCAGTATTATATCCAAGAAGGAAGACAATAGATAATGTGGTGGTTATGTAATAGTAAAAACCATATGCGAATCCAAAACCAGCAATGTACTCAATGGACAGAATAAATGTACAAAGCAGTAAGGAGATGTCAGCAATGGACAGGTGTGTGATGTACGCAGTGAATGGGTTTCTTTTGATCTGGAAGCAGAGGCACCAGAGGACAATTCCATTTTCACAAAAACCCAGGAAGGAGATGATCATAATTACCCAAAGTGGGGTCAATATCTCCCAGACCCTTTCCTGTGTAGAAATGTTTCTGTGCATTGAGATGTTCTCTGTGCCTTCGCTGGGATGAAACGTTATGTTTGACTCATCCATGGGGAAAGCTCAAGTTTGGATAGCACAGCTCTTCCTTCTGTAAATATGTATAAAAATATACTGTGAGCATTGTGTGCTCCTCCCCTCCCCTTTTTCTTTCTGTTTTGTGGACCCTCATTTTCTGGTCATATCTGAAAGCCTTAGGAAAAGGAAAAACAGCTTTGATATGCTGATGCTAGCTGAAACCCAGTTGGAACTACTCTTGGCAATGTTAAAGATTGCTAAGCCCATCATGCTAGCAGAAATCCTGAGCTTTCTTCTCTGTGGGGTTCAGCATACGAGTGCTAAACCACAGCTAAAAAGATACCCTCAAAGAGCTCTTGGACAAGCAATGTCTCCATCACATTGCAAAGTTTCATTATATAGTGGTCACAGATAGCATTGGTGGTTCTTGTTAGAGGCCTAGATTGTTCCCAGACAGGTCTGTTCAGCTCCCGTTGAAGCTAATGACATTACCTTTAACTTAAACATATGTATTTCAAGTGAATTTGGCTCATGAGTTTTTTGTTTGTTTGTTTGTTTTTTAAAAATTGATACCAACATCTCTTTTCCAGGAAGGGCTTTAATTAAGTAAGTAAAAATAATACGTAGTTACTCAGTATTGTATTCCCTCCAAGTACAGAGGTAGAGGGAAAGCAAAATGGCAGTGTTTTGAGACATTCATTTTTGACCAGCTTTAAGTGTCATTTATCATAGCATAACATAATTTAACCATGTTTACACACTCTGAACACTTAGAACAACTGCAATATCCTGCAAACATTACAAATCCAACCCATCACAAGGAGAAGTAGTTGTTCAGGTTCCCTGTCATTGTTGTGATGGTAATAACTGTTGTTTTGCTGAGTTACGGAACAAGTTCTCCTTTTGTATGTCTTTTATCTCATAACAGAAAATTAGCAGCATTGGCTTCAGCTGATTTTCATATGAATATTTCATGCCCCCTACCCTGTTAACTTTCTGGCTGCCCCTGTGATGATACAGAGTCACATTCAGGACCCTTGCTGATTTACTGATGTTAGCAGGGACTAACTCTTGGCAGTAAGCTTGCCCAGCTGACTTGCTTCATCCATATAAGCAGCCTTTTTCATTAACATGCCGTAATGGGAAATTACCCATATCCTCAAGCAGTTAAGAACATCAAATGCAAAGTTAAGAAGTGTTGCTGGGGTTAACTTTTGCAATGATTATTTAAACAGAGCCATTTACCCCAGTCATAAATTTTCTCTCATGAGCCCTGGGTTTCCTGGGTTCAAAACAGCTTCTTAAGACGCAATATCACAGTCTAAAAAAGACCATTCAGTAAGCAACCTGGGAAGCCTCAGGGCTTGCTGGCATTTAAACCTGCACAAAAATGTTAATGATGATCCCACCTGGATATTGACCGTGCCACCATCTGAGACTCGGTCAGAGGGAACAAACAACATAGCTGGAAATGTGGTAGAGAAGTGAATGTGAATACAACAAGTAAATGCAGTGCCCAGAATAAGTAGCAAGCAGTGTTCTGCAAAAAATGCAGAGGGAAGGTGCTCAAACGCTGTGCTGCTGGAAGTGTAGTAAAGCTTCACAGGAGAAATGCAGAGAAGAAGCCACCTCCTTCAAGTGTTAAAACAAATAGGAAAGGGAAAAAAAGAACAGTATGAAAAGACTCAAGGAAGTTCTTCATTCATATCTCTGTATAAATGGGGTATTTCTGTCTGGAGAGTAAAACAAAGAGGAAAAATTTCTGGACTTACTAAGGTCATTCCCACATGAGAGCATTCAGAGATGAGAATGGAAAGAGTCCTCTCCTTCCAGATACATCCATGGTCTGTTCAGATTTCCCTGAAGTTGTTGAAGAACTTCGTTGAGGATGCTGAAGGTTACCTTCTCCAACCATTTGCCTTTGGTAAGGAGGGGGAGCAAATAGTGACTCCGACCATGACTCCCTCAAAAAGAAGTGTGCAGTTCTCCCATTGCTCCAAATGTCTGAGGCATGCCAAGCAAAGGGCCCCAGGCTCATCATCTGAGGCTGTGCTTCAAATGGCATCACTCAGTAACTGGCAAGTCATCTAGCTGAAAGCCTGGGAGTTAACTCTTGTGGGAACTGAATGGCAATATATGGAAAGTTGTCCTGAGCTGCTACAATACCAAGAGACATAGTTTAAACAAACAAACTTGAAGTGAGTAGGAAATCTATTTGGGGATGATAAGATCTGAAGAAGGAAAAATCTCAGATTTAGAACTGTGCCACCAAATGCCATCTAAAATAATACAAGTTGATTTGTAAATTTGTCATATATTTTTTAATATGAGAAAATAAGAAAGCAAGAAAGACAGAGGGAAAATGAAAGAGGCAAAAGAGAGAAAGAGAGAAAGAAAGGGAAAGAAAGAGAAAGAAAGGGAAAGAGAAAGAAAGAAAGAAGGAAAGTGAGAAAGAAGAGAAAGAGGAAGAAAAAGAGAAGGAAGGAAAGGAAGGAAAACTAATTCACAGAACGAAGAAAATACAAAGAAAGAAACCACAGAGCAAATAAAATAGCCACATCATTTTGTTAGTCTCATACATCCATTCCTTTTGGTAAAAACTGTATCTTGAGATTATTCTACCAAAAAAACCCCAGCAACGCGAAGTGAAAATCTGTTCTTGAGATTTAAACAGTCTCCCCTGAAAAGTTCAAACAGGCCTAGGAGCAGATAAACTCTTTGAAAGGTCCCCTGAGGATGTCCCCTGCTTTTGCCCCAAGTATTAGGTTGTTTTTATATTCAGATATTAGCAGAACAAACATTCTTAGCCAAAAAAGGAGAGAGTTTGCTTGGTCTTCTCCTTTAGATGTTTCACTAAAACTACCAAATCCCCAAACGGGAGAAACTACTAACTAATGTGAGAAATAAATGACCCCAAAGGGAGGGTCAGAATAAAGTTAGGAAAGAAACAGACTGAAATAAGAACAACTTCTAATTGCTTTTGTTGGCTTAAGCTGTAATTCACCCTACATTCAACAACTATTGGACCAAAAATTTCAAGTTACTTCTGAGAAAGAAGAAAACACCTGTTTCCTTTCCCATAAAATGAGATATGCGTATGAGTAATGAGAAGGGTCATTGTAGGAATACATTAACATTTCAAGATTGATCGGGTACCTGGGTTCGTAGCCCACTCAGTCTGCTGCGCAAATACAATCCAAAATCAGGGATGCCCTGGCCCTCGTGTCTTCATGGGTGGGTGGGGTGGTTTGTGACATCTCTCTCATGCACACACAACCTCCTTCATGACGGTCCCTGGGGCACTGTCAGTCATCATCCACATGGCCAGGGCATCAGAATGAAACCTGGTCTTGAGGGGAACAGATCACAAACACAGCTTATCCTTGGTGACTTCAGGAGTAACAGGAAGGTTGAATAGCACAGGGGGACCCCATGCCTGCTGACCATTGGAGTGTTTATATCAGATGCTGCCAAGAGATGCAGTGGCTATTTCTGAATCAGTTTAACTATTCAGATATTGAACAAGGGGACTACAATAACAAAGCATGGAACCCCAACAGATCTCAGGACTAGAAATTAGTATTTGACAATAAAGGCTTGATGGACAATATAGATACTCTGCTAATTTCAATCTAAACTGAATATACAACAAGATGTGACATGAATGATAATTTATCCTAAAAAATTTCTCTCATACACTAACCTGGTGGGACAGAGCAGCCTTGCAGTGGATGTAAGTTGAACATACTAATACTTTCAAATATCCTGTATGTACAAAGCTAGCAGTGTTACCTTTTGCTTTGAGCCTTTGAATAATTTCATGTTCTTATATCTCCAATTCTTGGCAGACAGAAGGCAGCCTGCAAAGAACTCACAATTCATTCATTAAACAAAACTCAACAACCTAGGATGTATAAACCAAATTAGAGGCGTTTATGTGGTTGATAGAGGTGCCAAAATACAAAAGAACCTCTGCATAACTGTGAGTCAGATCTCCTAATTATATACTTACACGAGCCATGACAAAAACCCCCAAGGGATGAGTTTGGCAGCACTTTCAGGCAGTGCAAATTTCCTGATGGTCATTCATTCATTACCACTTCACAGCTGAAATTCATTCCATAGTTATTCAGCTGAAACAAAGGTTAGGAGTTGGGCTCAGGTTTCAGAGGAATGTGGACAGAAGAGCTGGGCTCAAACAACTAAAAGAGAGCTGAGGGGCACACTGGAAAACTGAGGGGCTGTAAGATGACCAAAGTCTAAACAGAGGGCTTGAGGGTGCTATGGAGAGCAAACAGAGGACTCTAGGGCACACTGGGGAGAAATACACAGGTTCTAAGTGTCTAAAGATCCATTAAGGCTCACAGATACTAGAAGAGCCAGAATGACTTATGGTTATTCTTCAATAGGTGATATGAGAATATCATTAAAGTAGGAGTTAGGCTTAGGGTTAACCCAAAATCCACCACAGAACTTGCTAGATATCTTTTATCCTACTCATATCAGCCATCATCCTAGCATATACCCAGGTTCCTGAAGAGTGGTAATTCGTGGATTGTTTTATAGGAAACAGGCATGACAGCTGGATTTATTGTTGGCAAAGCAAGGTGAAAGTAGGTGTCACCAGCTAGTTTTGAGGCCAGCAGGGATCATCTGTTCATAGTTAAAAGTGAGGTTATGGTAGGAGTTAAGATTCAAGAAGAGAGAAGATAAAGACTAAGAGACTATGTCCAGAGTCAGGATTAGGATGAAGACTCCTTGGTGGCTGCTCAGTGGTTATAAAGCCAGTTGTAAAATCCTGTTAATGGCAATCATAGGATTGTGTTTTTATGAGAACAGTATGGAATAGCAGGCTCCAAAAGCAAGGATTACTGCTTAATCCTGAAATCCTACTGAGAGATTTTGACAACTAAAGTTGGTAGGGGTGAATTAATCATATTTTTTTCTGGGTGGTTAAAACCCGCCACATGTTGTTTATGAAGGTGGTTTTAGGGCCTGTGGCAGAGGGCCTGAAAATCAGGTGTACTCTGAGAACCTGTGAAGAACCTTATCTGAAGTAAGAATAAGGTGGCTAGTGAGAGATGAGCAATTCACGGTTACTGTTGGAACCATACAGGCCCCTAAAATAGTTTGATAAAGCTATTTTCAGGTTATTTTTCTATTATTTGTGTGAGATGGTTTTGGATAATTCACGCATTTTAGGTTCTGCTCTGAAACAGCTGATGAGAAAAGGGTAGTTAATGGTGGATAGAAAGCTAGGGGTAGACAGCCCAAAAACGGTGTGCTCGGCTCTGGAAGTCTCTGGGAGCAAAGTGAGGTGTCTGGCCCATTACTGCATTGCCCAGACTGGTGGCAGGTTAGGGGAATTGTTTACATGTAACTTCACAGACTGACTGTCATGCGAGCGTGGGAGGATCTGGAGATGTTCCTGCTCCTGACTTGAGCCGCACCTTCTTTTTTCCCCACCTGCACGGCTCCGGGTGGCATGCCAGGGCTCGGCACTCGGGACGATGCCACGTGGCAGGGGGTGCCGAGCTCCAGGTCTCCAGAGCCAGGGTGAGGTGTGTGCTGCACGTTTCTGCCGGCGGGGAGGACAACTCCAGGCTGACTCCACTTGTGCAACCCCACAACCAGAAGGGAAATCGGCCAGTTTGGGTATGTGTTCCCGCTCTCTGCCTGCCTCCCACCAAGTCATGGGGAGGGGGAAGCTGGACCTTAATGAAATACAGAGTGGCTGTCTTCTTTCTTCACAAACCAGCCTCACATCTTTCTGTACACTGATCCGCTCTTGGTTACGCTTCGCTTATCTGAGTCTTTGGTCATTAGCAGTCAGTCCCCTGCAAAGCCTCACCAACATTTTGTTCCCTGTCTCCCTCTTCATGGGAAATCACCATGAGTCCTTCACAAAACCTGGCTTATTTAGGCAGTTCCTATCTTAAGCCACACTAAATGTGAGGAGGTCTCTTCTATCCTTGGGTTTCAGAAGCTCTTCAACTGTCTGTAGACCTACCCTTTAGTCGTAACATGCATAGCAGGTGGCAGCTCTTACCTTGGGGATAGTGGGGTCTGTCCCCGGCAGAAATCTACCCTTGCTAAAATCATTCTGTGTCTTATTTCCCTCTTGGGCCAGTCACCGATGGCACAAACGCTAGCACCAAACCCAGCATCATCACACATCAGAAGAGAAAGTACACTGCACCTACCTGCTGGCAGCCCCACCAGCTACCAAGCATTAGGGCCACCACTGCTATGTAGTATAAGGCAATACAGGAAACAGTATTTTCATTCTACATTTTCATTTTATATGTGTAAGACAATACAGGAAACCATTGGGGAGAGTATAGGATAAGAATAGAAGTAACAACTTGGCATGTATGATAAATTAGTATAGGCAGTTTAGACCATTTTAGCTTTAGTTGTGCAAAGCAGAAGTTACGGGATTAGAAATTATGAGAGATGCGTGACAGAGATGAGTCAGAGCTTTCCATCATAAAAGGTTGGAAGAAAAGGTTTGAGTACCAAGTAGCCAGTAAACTTAGCTTTTACTTTGTTTAGGTTGAGATAAGATGGTGTGGTTATATGCAGTTATCTCATATAGACTAAGACATTTTGTATTACTGGTAAAGATAATGAAAGAAGGGTTTGGTACCATGGTGCTCGATCCATCAACCTGTGGTTTTTCTGGAGGTTCAAATCAACCGATGTCCAAATCTTTCTTGAAACAGAGTTGCTGGTCAGACTAAGTTATGTGAAGTGCCTGACCTGGTAAGAAAGACTGCCCTAAAATCATCTTTACTCCTGATTGTACTAATCTGCCTGTCTTCTTTCTTTTACCCCTGTTTTTATTTTTATTCTGTATCACATATTCATCATTGACATGTATTTCCAACCTATCACAGAAGTTAGCCATTATTCTTTATTTGCTCTCTGCACTGCAGGAATAGGTGGTTAAGTAAAATCCTTGATGCTTGTTACTGTGAAACCTTAGTCTCTTTGGTTGGGTTCACTGAACACTCATGATTTTTCAGCTGAAGTGTGGTGGTCCACCTATCTCCCTGCACTCTGCTCCTACACACAAGAGAAATAGCAACGGTGCTGAGGATCCCTTGTATAGGAAAATTATTTAAAAGGGTGATAACTGCTGTATGGAGGCACCAGTACTTCAAAAAATTGAGGTAGGTGACATAGGAATTGTCAGCCTTTTCTGAACACTCTTTGGACTCAGCCGAGATATGTCTGTGACTCCTTAGCACAACAACTTTACAAGTCATCTAATGGAATGCTTGCAAATGTAACTATTGTGTATGGATGTAATTAGATAATAAGCAGTAAACAACAAGAGCCTAGTAGTGACATGACTGAAAAAGCTGTGTATTGCTATATGATGCTGGGATTTAATAAAGGAATTTCCATCTGAACTGTGAAAGTGGTCTAAAAGTCCATGGATTAATTCAGTATTTTCAAATCAAAATTTCATTGTGGATATCACATTGTGCTTCTGCAGGGAAACTGTAGCCTAGTTTTCTCATGTCTCATTTCTCCTTTATTGGACTGAATCTCCCACAGTGCACCATGGAATAGGACTTTGTAATACAATCCTCTTTTCTCTTGCTGTCCAATTGGGAGCCTGACTGACAGAGATGAACAAGAGCACAGTGCATCAAAACATCATTTCAGAAGGGAAATAATTCTTTCTACTTTAGGATTTTTCCAAAATTTTGAATTTTTAAAATGTCTCAAGTAGCCAAACATTTTCCTCTGAGTAAAGTTTTTGTATTATTTTTAAAACACTTCTAATACTAGTCCCTTTTCAAAGGCAAAATATAGACTTGGAGATAATTTGTATTTTTCAAGGTGATCCAGCTTGAACACAAGTGCAAAACAAGCTAATGCAGTAGGTTTTCTGCATAAAGCCAGAAGGTCACTGAATGAAAACACTGAGCTGTCTGTCTCTTCTATCAAGCATATATACCTGGAGTGGATCTAGAATCCTAAAACATCAAAAAAAGCCATTATGATTTCTGCAAAGGGATATTTTTTAAGTGTAGCAAGAGTACAAAACAATGATTCTGAGGATAGAAATCATGAGGCCTGTGTTTACTCTGTCTCAGACTTCCTCATCCTCATCAAAATTCCTCCTCTGCAAAATGGTGGTAACATGGGAGCACTGGGAGGATAACTTCAAATCTGTGAGATGTTTAGCTAGCATAGTAATATAAATATTAAAAATACAAGGAATTCACCTACAACTTCAACCTCACTTACACACTAAGAACAGAGTTTGATTCTATTACAGTAAAAACAAGTGGTCTTGGCTTTCTTTATTTTTCCACCTTTTCCAACTTTCTCCTTTATACCTGTGACAGAAATGGGACAAGATGCTCAGCTGTGGTAAATCATCACAAAGCTGTGGAAATCAGTCTCAGTAAAACAGGTAACAATTCAGCCCCTGCACATGAACAAAGGCTGCTCTTGAGGACTCCAAGTTCAGGATTTCTAGCTCCCACAGTGATGTGGTGGTACCTCTTGCCAAAGTTTCAGCATGAACATCTATATTGGGTGTGTTTGCTTCCAGAAACAGTATTGACTTGTCCTCTTCTATTCATAGGTTGGTTTGGTAACAGTATTTGTTCTGCAGAGTTGAGATAACACAAAATAAGTTAGGTAGTGAACAACTACTGAATTGCAGCTGGAGATAAAGAAACTAAAGTTCTGTGTTTTTTATAAATTCCACTGCTTCTTCCTGCATCAAAACGTCAGGTTCCTTCTTCCTCTCAGGTGGAGAAGTTGAAGGCACCACCACGATTCTCCTTACCCTTAACAAGGACTTCCAGCAACTAAAATGTGTTCAGACTCACTTGAAGTCTCAGTCTTTTGTTAATAAAAAATATTTTCCTCAGAATTTAGATGCTCCAGGGTCTATTGCTGCCTCTGTTTCCTGCTGAACACATTTCCTAGGACTATGGTTTTTCTTCCTTGTCATGCTTTCCCTTTATCTTTTGATGTCAAGGACACACGATTTTTCTTGCCCTATGAGCAACACACCTACCAGCATTTCTGTGTGGCTCTTGGCCATGCAATACATGCTGCTGGCCACAGTGAGCCAGCCGCAGGAAGGGCTTCAGGACATGTCCCAGGTGGGCAGTCGTGTCTGCTTGGGCACCTGCCGTGGGATGGAGTGGGGCTGAGCTGGCCGTGCAGAGGAGAGCCAGGGTAGCACGGAAATGTTCAGGTTACCACCAGCCCCCCAGCCAACACAGTCCCAGTAAAAACTACAGGATATAGCCTTGGCAAGGAAGCGCTTAACTGCACTTGAACCGCTCACAAGGCACTTAGGTTAAAAAGCTAGACAGTTGGCAGCTCTGTATCATCTGTCCTGTTTCTCTGTCTCACTGTCCTATATTTTTTCCTCCCAGTTCCTGGCCTAATCTCTTAATACCTTGTTGTGGTTTACGTGCACCCACGTTCCCACTGATAGGAATATAAATTCTCATTTAGGAGCAGAGTTTACACGCATGACTCAAGGCACACTTAATAGCCATAACAGATTGAGTTTTCTCCACCTACGCTGTCATGTGGACTGTTCTGCTGTGGTACAAAGAAATCAGACTCTGATCTGAGATATGTTCTCAGCAAAGCCATTTCCTTAGTACTCCTCCAAATATGGATTGATGGAAAGAGATAACAAGGTGTCAGTCACAGAGCTAGACAGCGCCTCCTCATCAGGCTGAATGTGCCAATACTGCAGATGACTGTATAGTATATAGTATGCATAATATTTATACACATACACATATCTCGCCAAAATTAAACTCACTACTCTCTCGGGTGAAGAAAGGCTTGGTTTCTGGTGCTGGCTTTTTGGGGACAGGGATGGGGGAAGGAAGAATCAGTAAGAGACTAGAATATAGTTGATGGTGTAGAAATCATATTAGTCAGAAGAAAAAAACAGGTGAAGAGATTAATAAAATAACTAGGTGGACTGTATCTCTTTCTTTCACTGGGAAGTTTTGGGGACCCTGTGATGGCTGAAGACCAAAACCAGAGCTGTCTTATGACACAGCTTAGAGGTCAAGTGCTATCCTTCAGAGCTGCCAGGTGACTCGAGGGACAGAGTCCTGAAACAGGTGCCAGAGGGTTGATAGGCTGCCCCCTCCTTTTCAAATAAATTATATACTGGAATTAGTAGGTGAGGAGCAGAACTGCAAAAGCACAGAGCAAGGAAATGACCTCAAAGCGGTCAGCCGCTGGCAGGTCACCACCATTCTGGGCCAACAGAACCCTGTTGGCCCTGCAGACAAGGCGCAGATGTCCAGCACCAGTGCAAAGCCACTACAGCATCCTTGGTGTGTGCTACCTGCCCTGCCTGCTACCGCCATGGCTTGCCTTGGTGCTGAGGATTGTGCAGGTGGATGAACTTCTGAAGCTGGTGCCAAAGGGTCTACTAGCATTCATACCCCTGCACAGTGATGATGAGGGAGGTCATGGCACTCACCCTCTCCTGCCTCCATATGCTTGCAATGATCTGTGTGTGATGGGGAACTCCAGAAGAGCCATGCAGGATGACGAGGCAGTGGGGTTCATCCTTCATGTGGCAAATAAATCACTGGAGTCCATGTCTCTTGGATCACGACCATCGGTTTGATGACTGCGCTGTGATGGAAGCGGCAATATTGGAGGATGCTGGCCAGGACCTGTAAACATGCATTTTTTTGTTCCCGTCACTGTGATAGTCTCCAAGTGCATCTCCTAATCTTGTTTTGGTAGAGTTAAAACAGTACAAAATTTGTGAGCCCAGCAACAGGGAATGAGCCCCAGGCTACAGGGTGCTTCCTGATGACAGCTAACTAGATTTACAGGGGTTTCTGGCATCTTCTCAGCTACTTAAGCAAGCTGGTATGTGTACCTGAGGATGGGATCAGGGTGGAGCCTCTGAATACAAAGGCTTTGTATGATATACAAAACACTAACTCTTCTGAAAGGCAAGCTCAATGTGCGCGCATGACTTAAATCACATCACCTAAATTAAAGCCTGTGTTCAGGTACTTTATTCAATCAAGGCTTAAATGCTTCAGTCTTCACATTTTCATCAGCTGGGAAGAAACAGCTAAGGGGGTGGCACTGTCTGTCCCATAATTGCAAATGCAAATCTTTCTCGTGATGATCATTAAACTGTAGGTGTGGGTTTCCTGAAGGCATGTCATGCCAGGCAAAACAAGGCCAGGCTTTTCAAGCATTCATCCCCTTGTGTCAGTGGTGAAACAGACTTCCCTGGTGGAAACATGTGATTGAATAAGCCTAATTACACCTTGTGGCTTCCAAGAACAGGCCTTTATGTTAATGCTACAGGAGATACATTCTCTGTACTAATCCACAGCTGAGAGCAGTCCCCAACTGCAGTAACTGGCACGAACTTCCAGAGTGGCAATACTCATATTTTCACTTGTTCCTCACATACCTCAATTACATCTTTGTATCACAAGCAGATCAGCCCCTTGTATCGCTCTCATAGCACCACGAGGTGAATGACGTGTTTGTGCTTTGAAAAGCCTTTCTTTCCATACAAAATGTTGCATAAGAGTCAAAATCCTTCTGGAACAGGCACAGGTGGCCCCTCCCTTCTAGGATCATTTCTTTCTCATATGCCAAAGCCAAGCTGTTTCTCTCGGATGAGGATTTGGAAACACTTCTGGGGAAAGGAGGGGAAGTATTTCCTTTTTGGGCCTCTGTCCTGGTCCCTTCTACTCTTGGATAACTTCACAATCTGATGGATGTAGAAGCCAGAGATGCCCTCGGGGGCTACACAAAGGCCTGGGCTGCCAAATCATCTGTTTGACAGCTGATTTGAAAACAGAGAGACCTTAAAATAGTATTTCTGCCATTGCATTGGCTTCAGACTTTTAGCCCTGTGTTGAATTGGACCAAGCAAAAGGACAAGAATAAGCAGCACTAAAATGACTGTTATGCATCCTCGTCCTCCATATTACTCCAATGTCCACAGCTTTTTTTTTCCTTTATGCCTGTTTCTTGACGATTTTTTTGCTCTGCCCTTTCTCTCATCACCTACATGATCTGCAGCTCTCCCTTAAGATGTTAACTTCCTTCTTGTGACCACTTGAAGTACCAGACAAGGCTTGAGAGATGGGGAAAATTAAAACAGAAGAATGATGGAAAGGAAAAAAACTCTAAGGAAAAAAAGCCATGTGACTTTTCCTTTACTTCAGTGCAGTCAGAGCCCTCAAAGCACAAATAAAACTAGTATGGAGATTGCGCATCTTCAGTATCTCCCTGCGACATCCCACCATTGCCTTTCTACCCAGCAGGTCTCCACACTCAGTCTAATCATAACCTGCTTCATGCCCTTCTCCTGTCACACCACCAGCAATAAAAGCTCTTCTCTCTCTACATGTTCATTCCAAAATCACCTGCTGGCTCCAGGGCTGCCTTCACCCCCTCTTACAATGTGCTCCTTCTACCTCAGACAGATGATTTATTTTTGTCCGATTGTTTACATGAAGTCTTTTTTTGGTACGGGTCTTCCAGGACACAGACATACACATGAAACAGGGAATCTCAGAGATTTCTTCACTTTCCTAATTTAGGCAGAAAAGAAAACCTTCTCTTTCATCTTAACCCTTTAGATTCACTGAGCACTGAAGAAATGTTACCTTTTTGGAGGCTTTGTGCTGTCCCTCCAGTTAAGACGTCAACCCTGGAGCGTGCCCAAGTGCATGCGGTGACCTGTCTCGGCTTTGCCTTTAGCTCTACCTCCCCCACGGCTCATCTACAGACCATGGGACATCACTAATCCTCTTGGCGAAGAAGTCGTGACCTGGATTAGCTGGAGTTCCCCTCGCCACGAGCATGGTGGCTGCCACTGAACATGTGCAATTCTTCACATGCACAGCTCCCCATTTCCTGCAAAAATTAGCATGCTGGCATTATTCAAGATAAAGGTAGTTCTTTTTAAGCATGTATCTTAAACATTTTCATTACCGCAGCAGCTCCCATCAAAACCTCCAGCTAAGCTCATCCCTTGGCTTGACTGGGAACAGGACCCAACCTGAAACTTGCTTGAATCTTGACTTATATTTTTGTTCTGAAAAACTGAGGAAAACTGCCTGTGAAGCATATTTTTTTCCTCCAGTTAGGAAATGACATGGTTACTTATGTCAGACATAATCTAAAAGTGTCAGAGCACCTTGGCCTGGCTGACAAGATCGTATCACCTCTAGCATGATAGTGCATCTGTGCTGGAAACTGATCTGGTTGTCAGAGGACCACAGTTTCTGGACAAGCTGGAAGAAGAATGGGCAGAAGATCCTGAATACTTTTAGGAAGGACTACAATCAGCTTAAACATGATTTTTTTTTTTTAATGTAATAACAAGAAATTGGGCTTTGGAAAGTAAGAGCTCCCTTCTAGTCCTGTGTTCCCACTTACTTCAGCACATTAATGATCTCACTTCAGTTTAGTGCAAAAAAAAAAATCAGTATATTCTCCTTTGTATATGTTCTGCTCTTGGGAATTCTGGATTCGAGTGCTGTGTCTGCAGCACTGGCACTAATACAGTCTGCTCATTTAACTTTATTCTAGTTCATGAGTATGTCTGGGACTTTCCATTCCTGTATGACCAGTGGAGCCTTCAGCATCCCATTTGCTTCGTTTTGCAAGTCTTGCAAGCAAGAGAGTTGTCTGAGAAAGAAGGCGGCTGTCTCCTGCGATTCCCTGGAGACCAGAGCAGCCTTAAACAATTGCAATAGCAAGTGTACGCCCTTGTGCCTGCAGTTCCTCCTTCAAGGGAGCCAAAAAAGCTTGTGAGGCTGCCATAAGGCTCATGTTCTGCCCCAGCAAGGATGACATGGCGATAGTAGGTGTGGGTGCTGTAAGCATAAAACAAGAGTCTTAGCAAATGCCTCCTTGCCTACTTTGCTTACGAAAGAAGAAAAGTAATTTGAATTGTAATACAGGTTGGCTTATTGTTTTAAATCAATGCCATCTAGTACTCAAATTTTTCTGAGTCTTTTTAATTAATGGAGTATATAAAGAAGCATTTAAACAGCCTAAAGGGTTTTTGCCATTTCATTCAAAACTCAGAGATCAAGTGCACCAGAATAAAGATTTAATCACAAACTTAAAATCTTTTTTTTTCCAGTTTTCATAGTCTCATTTTTAAAGAGCAATGTAGGGTTTTATGCTTATTTATATACTTCTAAAATGCCCCGGGCATTCCCTGTTAGCTCTCTGAAAGCAGGCTGATAAGGCAGTGTTTCGCCTTTGTTGACAGGAGATAACCCAGGACACACTGGGGAAGGTCAGGGTGACAGAGCTGCGTTCCCAGCCCTTCCACACAACAGGCGTATTGAGGCTGCGTCTCAAGGCAAGAAGGCACAGCCTCAGGGAGTGCAAGCCTATAAAACAAACAAGCTCTCCCCTTTTCTGTTGGATATAGAGAACAATTGAAATCAGCACACCAGAGCTGGAGGGATCAGTGTTGCACCCCTGGTTAGATCCTTGGAGACAAATTACAACAAAGTTCATGACTTGTGGAAAATGTAGGCCCTCGTCCCACAAAGCATTGAACATTATCAGCTGTTATTACCACAAATGGGGTAAGAGATGCTTGGTACTTTGTGCTTGGTACTTTTACTTGGTACTTTTTTTCCAAACCTTTATAAATATGAGCAAATTACTCTAGATAGCAAAAGGCACAAGATCAAATGATACCGTGAGTTATATGTATACACTTGTGTATATTTATGTATTAACACAATGCATTAATTGCTATTTTAACACAGAAGTACACAAATAATTTTGATCAATGACTTTGTGTGCTCTAGAAAATTACACACTTTTCAATTACATAAACAAGACTTTATCTAGCTGTGGTGGTATTTTTCTTTGATGATAGTTATGATTTTATTAGATTGGTTTCCACTAAAAGTACTTAGTGCCTATGAAGCACATTGTAATACAGATAATTTGCTAACATGGCCACATTTGCTGGGTCTTTATAACAAGACTAGAAGCATCCTTCAGTGCTTCAGGGCTCTGGATTCCTAATATTCATCCACAAAATATGATCAGTAGGCCCACATTGTATTTAATTTTTTCTAGTTATTTCTTTGCATGCAGTGCTATGTAAAAGAGAATCGCTGCTGTGCCATCAGCTCAATACTGTCAGCTTGGCCTTTTGCATAACTTGCAGAATTTTATTTCTAACCTTTGCAGAAGTCCTCTCCAATGAGCAGCTTTCTCTCTGCAGGAAGCATTTTTACGTTCCACTTTTCCTGCCTGAGCTGAGATTTTTATAACCCTGCTGTAACGGGAACTGGGAATCACTCAGTAAAACAGCTGTGATAGAATATGCAGTACAAAATGCATATTGACTTTAACTCTGAGGTGTTTAATAAACCCATTTCTCCTTTGGTGAAGTAATTTGCTTAATTAAAGTAACATTCAGAGACTATTCTGTTCCTAATACATGGGACTCATGAGAAATTAAGTTGTTTGCAATCTCTCTGAATTATAATACCTATGAATTTTTAAACTATTTGACAATAAGATGATGGTATTTTTCCATCAGCTTCAGTAATGCAAACTGATGGCAGAACATCCCCCGCTGGCTGACAGAGAAGCTCTCGGTTCAAGTGACACCATGACAGCGTTGAACACCCTGTTGTCCCTCATTACAGACCCAGCAAAGCCTAACAAGACCGAATCCAAGGGCTGAGAAGACAGCATGTTATTTCTGAAGGCAGTCTTTGTCAGGTAAGTGCTTCCCACCACCACTTTGGGATTCACCGGGAATGGTATCATCCTCTGTTTTCTGTCCTCCGGGATGAAGAGAAGCAAATTCACTGTGTATGTCCTAAATCTGGCCACTGCCGATGTGACCTCCATGCCAACACTAATGGACCTGCAGTCACCTGCAGTTTCAGGGGAGCTTCTCAGCTATATCAGCTTGGTGCTGGACATCATTTTTTCTGCTGGGTACAATGCTGGGCCCTTCCTTTTGATGGCTGCCAGTGCAGCATGCTGCCTGAGGGTCCTGTCCCCCACACGGCACCGGCACAGTCAGCCTGAGCCCTCTCATCCCATGCGTGTGCTCTTCTTCAGAGCCTGTCCCGCCTGCTCAGTGGGATGGGGGATTTCACCAAATGAAGGACTTACAAGCTCTGCTCGCCAAGGGCTCTGGGAGCAGCAATGCAAAAATTATCTTCACTTCTGTCATTAATTACTTCATTTTTACCCCTTTCGTGGTTCTCTCCAGTTTGATCTTGTTCATCACTGTCCAAAAGAGGCCTCAGAAGCAGGGCCCCCAAATGAGGCTTGACCTCGCCATCGTTGTCACCATCATGGCATTCCTCACCTTTGCCATGCCTGTCAGACTAGCAAGCACTGTGAAACACAGACTTCCTACATTGCTGCCATTCAGGGTCATTTACATTTCTGCTTTGTTCAACATCACCAACAGCAGTGCAAACCCCCTGGTCTCCTTCTGTCAGGGGACAGAGGAAGATGAGACTCAGAGAAGCCATTCAGAGAGCATTTCAGATAGTCTTAAAGGATGGGACAGGGAGGGCAGGGTGAGAGCATAAACAGAGGCAGGACGGCTTGAAAACTCAGGAGTTTAGTAACAAGACCCTCTCAAGGGAATACATTTTGCGGGTGGATGAGTTTTTCAGACTTGTGAAGAATATAAAGACAGCGAGTCACTATGTGAGATTACCAAAGAAGACTTCGCCAGTCTTCAGCGGAAGCGGATTTGAAGGGGAGGTGAAACAAGCGGCAGGCGGTGTTGTCAGACCCATGGTGTGAGAAAAACAAACCATTTTTCTATTGGGAAAGAAAAGCAGTTTTTGAAAAGTTAAAGTGTGTCCTGGTTTCAGCTGGGATAGAGTTAATTTTCTTCATAGTAGCTGTATGGGACTATGTTTTGGATTTGTTCTAAAAACAGTGTTGATAATGTGGAGATGTTTTAGTTGTTGCTAAGTAGTGCTTACACTAGTCGAAGACTTCTCCAGCTTCCCATGCTCTGCCAGGGGCACAAGAAGCTGGGAGGGGACACAGCCAGGACAGCTGACCCCAACTGACCAAAGGGATATTCCACACCATATGACGTCATGCTCAGTATGTAAAGCTGGGGGAAGAAGAAAGAAGGGTGGATGTTCAGAGTGATGGCGTTTGTCTTCCCAAGTAACCGTTAGGCGTGATGGAGCCCTGCTTTCCTGGCGATGGCTGAACACCTGCCTGACGAAGGGAAGTAGTGAATGAATTCCTTGTTTTGCTTTGCTTGCGTGCACAGCTTTTGCTTTACCAATTAAACTGTCTTTATCTCAACCCACGAGTTTCCTCACTTTTACTCTTCTGATTCTCTCCCCCATCCCACTGTGGGGGAGTGAGCGAGCGGCTGGGTGGGGCTTAGTTGCTGGCTAGGGTTAAACCACAACAAAGTGAACGCTCCATATTATTTTTTTTCCAAAAATTGCCCCATTTTTGTGGTGAAAGCTCCATTTGTACATGAATTTGGGATTTCTTGAAAAAAAAAAAAAACACAAAACTGCCGCTCGGGTATTGCAGGGGTAAGGAGTGAAGGAAGCAAAGAACATTCAAACCACCCTACTGGGTAGCCACCCTTCCCCTGGCTAGAAAATTAAAATCACACAGGGTATCTGCCAGAGTGATTCAAGGGAAATTTCCTCCCAGCCCCCTGGACTGAACAAGCCAGCTGAGCAGACTAAAGGCGACAAGGAAACCAGCTCCAGCACAGAGGGCTGAGGACGTGCAGGCTGCTCAGCGCCGGGGCCCCTGCACAGGTCCAGGCTGGCTCTGGCGCCCGTGGAAAGCTGGGTGCAGAGTGGAGCAACCATGGCTGTGTTCAGCTGGCCTGGGACACCTGCCTGGAGATGAAAGACCTGCGAACACAGAGCAGAGCACCATTCCCGAGCACCATTCCCATGCTAGAAAAAGTGTTGCAGGCAGTGGAAATCCATACTTACAAAGAAAGCTGCATTCATTTTTATACTTCAGAGCCAGAGGAGGAGAGTAACAGGAAAGAAACACTGATTCTTGCTGCAGGTTGCCAGCTCCTCATGTCATCTGCTCCAGCCCTCTGGCCTGTCTCTGGTGGGCTGGGTGGGCTTTGTGCTGATGTGGCAGATTAGAGAGTGAATGTGCAAAACCCTGAGAGAAGTGGCAACCTTCAGCACGGAGGAAGTGATGTGCAGGTGAAGGTGCCACAATCTCCAGCCTTGGGCTGGAGCCCAGTTTCACCCTGCAGATCAGCAGTGGCAAACCCTTTCACATCACCTCCAGCTCCCAGTCACCTGTTCCTGCCTGTCCTCTCCAAATCCAACTTCTCCCAACACCTCTCCCCCGCTGAGGAGAGGCAAAGAAGTCCGTCTCTCTCTCCCACACTTGTTGACCCTGGGACCTGGTGGGGGCCAACAGCTGGGAAGAAAAGGTGGGACCAGGGTCCTCTTGTACTCTTCTCTTGCCAGCAGTTAGGCTGCTAATCCTGGCACGTGCCAGGAGTTCATGACCACTGCTCTAGCACAAATACTAATAAAAATATCTGACAGGCAAGCACATCCTCCTTGGGAAGTGCCTGCAGGGGGAGGATGGAGCAGTGCTTTGTGCGGCAGCAGCCCTGCCTCCTGCTCAATGTGACCTCACCATCAGCCAGCAGCCACCAACAGGCACAATTTGTTCCTCCAGGTGCCTCCTCTAGCAGTAAGACCACTGGAAGCACACAGGTGAAGGAGGCTAAGCTCAGCAGGGAGCACATGGGGAATCAGAGGTGCCAGCCAGACTATACCAGCAGCAGCCAGGCAACAGGTGCCTATGGGATTAGGAAGAGCTCTGACTGCATTTCTGTCCCCCATCACCATGCTCTTCTCTTGTGCTAAGTTGTGATACATGTAGGATATTCATCAATGCAAGCTGTGGAGCAAGAGCATCCCCCCTCCACAGGGATGCCTCTGGCTGCAGACAGCCCCCGGCCACCCCTCACTGAGCAGCCGGCCCCAGCCCATCCCCTGGAGGCTGCCCAGCTGCCGGAGGCTGCAGGACCGCAGGGGAGGCCCAGGAGCCCAGCACGTCTCCTGTGGCATCAGTTCCCATGACCCAGCGGCCCTAAGGAACAATTACATCAAGCTGCTTGAGTCCCGCATCCCAGGGGAGGGGGCAAGTTTTGAGCACTGTAGGCAGCTGTGGGAGCCTGTGGGTTTGCAAATCCTCGTATTTATGTAGGAATGGCAAAGTCCGTTGTACATGTTTCATGCAGAGGACAGATGAGTTCCAGGGGGTGAGTGAATTACTGCCTGTTTTGGTTACACTGGCTGCACTTGTCAGCAAGCAGCTTGTTAAACAATGAGAAATTATAGACAGCATGACCTTTGGTAATCAAAAGCTGGAGGCAAAGCAGAAATTTCTAGCAGCATCTTTTAGAGCAAGCTCAGAACATGCCACAGCTCTGTCCAATCACTAGCGCCAAGTTTTATGGGACAAATAAAATAGTTTTTATTTCTTCAAAATACAGAATGAGGATTGCCAATTACTCTTCCACTGATTAGAAACCCAGGTGAACTCCAGGGGTGTCAGTGGGTTGAACCAGGCCCAGACTTAGAACTACTTTAGGATTTCCTCAATTTGTGTGCACCTGGGTTGTGGTGAATAACCCATTTTCATGTTTTAAATGGTGCTTTTTTTTTCTTTTTAACTGGACACATTACTGCCAGGACACCATGTGTTTCTCCTGCATCGTAACCTTACCTCTTGCAGATTTCCATCTCGTAGGTATTTTAAAAGCAAGCCTAACTTACAGCACTGGCATTAAGGTCTTTGCCAACAGACTTGCTGTTGCCATTTTCTGTTGAAGCTTGGCTGCAGAAGGTCTTGTATAGGTCTATGGGTTAACACACTTGGTCCAGAAACAGGACAACCAGTGTCCATCACTCCTGTATCTGGAGGGGGCCCTTGGCTGTCCTACATGGGGAAGAGGGGGTGCAGGAGCCCCATCTGCATCTTGCCTTTGGTGAAACATCTATCATTCATCTCTACATGCTCACCTGGCTGGGGAGAAGTTGCAAGAGGATTCGACTGCTTGCCTGCTTGTTAGGATGCCGACGGGAAAGGCACATTTGAATCCCCCCACACCAAAGATCCAGGTGTCATTCCCCTGCCCAAACTGCAGGGCAGAGGTCTGAATGTCAGGCAGGAGTGCTTCTGCATGCAGTGCCTGTGCTTAAAAGTGAGCAACCCTGGCCCAGGCACCCCTCAGAGCTGGGACTGCCCTGTGCTCTCTCCCTGAAGGTGAGCCCGAAGGTGCTCACACAGTACTCGAAGTACTGGTTTTGTTAAAACCACAAACCTGAACAAGGTAGTTTCTGCAGCAAGAGAAAGCATAAATGAGTTGGGTGAGACACTGGACACAAACTCTCCCTTGTCCCCCATGCATCCTGGCAGTACGACTCTCCTCCACTTTTCATGGCCTCCTGCATTGCAACTGTCCTGGTTTCAGCTGAGATAGAGTTAATTTTCTTCATAGTAGCTAGTAGGGGGCTGTGTTTTGGATTTGTGCTAAAACCAGTGTTGATAATGTGGAGATGTTTTAGTTGTTGCTAAGTAGTGCTTACACTAGTCGAAGACTTCTCCAGCTTCCCATGCTCTGCCAGGGGCACAAGAAGCTGGGAGGGGACACAGCCAGGACAGCTGACCCCAACTGACCAAAGGGATATTCCACACCATATGACGTCATGCTCAGCATGTAAAGCTGGGGGAAGAAGGAAGAAGGGAGGATGTTCAGAGTGACGCCGTTTGTCTTCCCAAGTAACCGTTAGGCGTGATGGAGCCCTGCTTTCCTGGCAATGGCTGAACACCTGCCTGATGATGGGAAGGAGTGAACAAATTCCTTGTTTTGCTTTGCTTGCGTGCACAGCTTTTGCTTTACCAATTAAACTGTCTTTATCTCAACCCACGAGTTTCCTCACTTTTACTCTTCTGATTCTCTCCCCCATCCCACCGGGGCGGGGGGAGTGAGCGAGCGGCTGGGTGGGGCTTAGTTGCCGACTGGGGCTAAACTCAAAGCTCCTCAGGAGCCTCCGGAAGAAAATCTTCCTTTCCATCACCTCTGCTTGCAAATGTTCTCCTTCCAGTCTCCATCCTTGCTGATCCTCCCCTTTCTGCCTGCCCCAGCCCATGCCTTGCAGCCACCCTCGGCCGTCTTCTGCCCCATGAGCTCCACGCGTCTCTGGGGGTACAGGTAGGGCTGGAGGCAGCTTGCCTCCCTCCCTGCTGCTCAGCCACAGCCTTTGTAACAAAATAGGCAGTGCTTACATAAACTCGCATGGGTAGCTCTCCACCAGTGCTCCTGGAGATGCGTGGGCTAGCCCTGGCAGCAGCTCTGCAAGCCAGCCGTCTCAGTTGTCAGACGCCCCCACCACGAGTCACACCACACCTCCAGCACAGCTCTAATCCATTGCTTTTGGGCTCCTCCAGCAAACCAAGAGATACAGAGATTTGTGCTCTCCCCAGCATCACTGGTCTGTATCTCCTTAACACACCTGCCTTCCTTACAGAGGGGACTGGGCCGACACAATCCTCCTTCTGAGGACCCCTTGTGTCAGACTGGGTATAATCACTCTCTTTCTTTAAAGATAAGGGTTGTTAGAAGAAATATGGCCACAGCATTTCATGCACTGCCCCCTCAATTAGTCTTCTGGGGTGGGGGGCTGTTCTCCACTGGTGGAGACTACAGCAACCAGTGGAGTGGGGCTGCTGAGAAAAGCCATGGAAAAAAAGGAGATAAGACCAGAAAATAAAAGTCAGATCTGCTGCTGCGTATGAAGAACACCACAATAATGTGTTAATGGAGCAGCTGTACAGCAGGGTTTTACCCATCTCTAAGGCCTATGGAAATTTCCTCAGTCACTTCATCAGCACACAAAGTTCTGACCCAGCTGCAGTACTGCAATACAGCCAAAGCCATTCCAGTGTGTTAGGCTACCTCGCATCAAGGCGGGGAGCAATGCTGGCACTTTGCACCAGGCTGTTTCACTTGATTCGTCCAGCAAGACATTTGCAACCTCACCATCTCAAGATGCACCAAGGGTTTCAGCTATGATGTATTTTGAGTGAATACATACTCTTAAAAAGAATTGTTGATTCACACCGTTAGAAAAATATAGGTATATATAAAATCTTCTTCTATATAAAAAGAGTATCTTGACTTTTAAGAGAGGTAAAGCCTGCTCTCCTCCAATGCCAGTGTGCATCTGGCATATCACCACTGAAGCCATGAGCAGTAAGAATGATGTTTTAAGGAACAGTTAGAGATGGTTTTGCCTTTTCCATGTGTGGATCCATAAGCATTTTTGCATAATTGAACAGTGTTGTTTGTTGGGGTTTTTTCTTCCAAAATTAATGATAAAAATAAAATTTCTCGAGAACAGTCTGGTGTGATGGTATTTCTTTTAATCTGAGACAATGCTGAGCTCCTCCATTGCAAGACTTCCACTCTGGGTGTTCAGCAACAGATGCCCTGAGAGGCTCCCCACTGGATGTTATCTCAAGAACCATATATTCAATCTTGAACATGCAAAAAAAAAAAGTCAATGTATCAAAAATCAAATTGTTCTTGGAAATAGATATATTCTAATCTGCAATGCTCCATTTGTGGGGCTATACTTCACGTATAGTGCACGTGCACCTTCACAACTTGAATTCTAACATCTTGTTTCATTGAGGGTTGGAATTACCCTTTCAAGCCTTACAGCTAAAGTACAAATTTCTCATAGTGCTGAGAAGCAGGTGTGCTACAACTGCCGCTAGGGCCTTAGCTGTAGTTTTATTACTGTCTTAGGGAGACAGGTTTGATTTTCTGGGCTGCCAGCCCTCAGAGCCACTCAGCAACTTTGACATGCACCTCTTCAGAGCCAGAATTATGAGGCAGGTTGCACCACCTTGAATTGGCTTCAGAAGAATCAAAAGTACCCCCCGCTCCTTGCAGAAGGCACGCAAGAACAGGCATAACCTGAACTACTTTTGATACTTCCAACTTCAGTTAATAAAAATTCCCCAGTCTGGAAAAAAAGCAACAGCTGAGGTCGGAATGGCCAGATTGGCATGTTCAGAGAGATTTTGCCTTGATCTACAGCCACTCAGAAAAACTTGTAAATCTGTTCCCACAGCTAGAAGTTGCTGCTCTGATTTGTTAGACTAGCCCCCAGCTAACCTGTTTCATGGGAATTGACTGCTAGTACATCCGAATGATATCTTTAAAAGGCTCTGAGCAGTGAGTGACCCTAGGTTATTACAGACAGGCAACCTGTTTCTGTAAATTCTCCCCTCGAAAGGAGATCAGAACATACTTAACCCACTCTCATTTCCTCTTCATGTATTTACTCTGCACATAAACTCAGCTGATTTATAGTAGGGATATCTAATAGATCTACAGCAATTGTTATTTATAACTTCTTCCAGTTCTAACTCAGGAAAGCCAAATCTCTTGATTCACTACCCTATATTGCTACATGAGGTATGTCTGTCCCTTGGAAGGGGAGAAGGCACGGCCAGACCCATGGGCTATTTCTCAAAAAGGGGTGGAAGGGATCTCTGCTTCCTTCCACAGGGAAGTGTGTTTCTCTAGAGGGTGAACCAAGAGAGAGAATAGTACTGCAGGGAACTAATTCATTATTTGTCTGTGTGCCACTTGGAAAAGAAAATAGAAGGAAGGGTACAAAATTTAGACAGAACAATTTCTTTGTTCCTTCAAAGTGCATGCCCCCTTAAAAACTGCTGTGCTTCTCAAAGGTAACAGCATCTACATCTTCATGATCCCCAGAGTGTAAAGATTAGATGCAAGTGAGGCTGCATCTCCCCATGTGTAAGTAGCTAGCTGAATCCAGACCGCAGAGAACAAGAGCATTATGCTTCCCAGATCATAAGCCAAGAAGAGTGTTTTTATGGGAAAATACATGCTACTGCATGCAACACCCAGTGAAAACCTTCCCAAATCTATACAACACACAGAGCCTGTGCTCTCCTTGACACAAGGCGGATGTCTAATGATGCTGAAAGACAAAAAACATTACAGAATAAACAAGGAGATACTTACATTGGTATTTGAAGGAACATTGTGACAGAGAGCCCCGTCACTGAAGGGGTTAACAAAAGAAAGGTCATGAAGTCAGTTACTTGTCTGGCCCAGAGCTGGCTTATGAAGTAAGAGCTGTAAACCACAAGCCCTGCAGAACTCAAGAACCACATCTGAAGATACACTGCCCTTCTCTCCTGAAGAGCAGCAAAGCAGCAAACCGTTAGCAGGAGAGAGCACGTGATCTTCAGGCACAGGCACGATACCGTACTGCTGCCCTAAGGTCCCCTGCAGCAGCTCCCATTTTAGAGCCAATTAAGGCTGATTCTATGAATTAGATGATCACAGGCCCCATCCAATTAGGTCTAACTAATGAAATCTAGGGACCTTTGTTTGGAAACCATGGATCAGCAGGTTGTTTTTAAGAAGAGAAGGAAATTAATAAGAGAAAATCTTGAAGACCACAGTCCCTGGACTGTCAAATACTCCAGCTACATCAGAGAAACTGAACAAAGCAGCATGTCTCATGATATTTTTGGATAAAAGACTGCTCACATGCTGTGCACTAGAAGCAAACAGAAATGTGTGCCAACTCACCTGACCTGTGTATATGCTACAAATTGGAAGCTGATAAATTCCACTTACCTCTGTCTATCCTCAGACCCACTGCCACTGAAAATACCACTGCATGACACTGACAGCACTGCAAATTATTTACTATTCCCCAGAATCCTTCTTGAGCCCCAAGAGTGGTTTCTCCATCAACTCTGCCCATTTTAATTTGGTAAACAGTGACATTTCCCCTGCTTTACAACCAAAGCTAAAAATAATCTCTTTCATTTCATAACTTCCCAAACTTCATCGGAAATGTGTTTTATGCAGCAGCACAAGCACTGGGAACAAACTGGAGTTATGAATAGCTGTGCAGAACCAACAGAGGATCAAAGTAAATTAGGCATCGAAAGAACCATCTCTTCCTCTTCAGGAAGGGACTATGGCTTGAACAGATTACAAAATACCACAAATTGGAAACCAACACAACCTCTTTAAAAACACATTTCCACAAAATCAATTAAAATCACTATTAATAGCTTTTTTTTTGCTTGTAGTTTATTGAATGAAATGAAACAAACCAAAACATAAACAAAAAAATAAGATCAGCATTCCTCATGACTCATCTGTAAGGCAGTCCTTTAGAATGAACAGCAAGGAGCTCCTCCGAGTACAAAGGCCAAGAGAGACCACAGTGCCACAATACCAGAGACTCTAAAGGGCAAGAATAATAAAATGCTGTTAGGCTACTTATATTTAGGGATTAATTTTGTTCTTATTAAGCACTGAGATCCTTTTCCAAACTGTGTCAGGCCAGAAATTCACCCTTCATCAGCATCGCTGTCACCACCTCACAAGATGGGTGCACTTTGAATCTGGAATTCTCTCCTACTACTGAGCTTTCCACTCTGCTGTAGAATCACAGAAAACACACATCCATCCCACACCTGGGAGACTCTGCCTCTCTCTCCTCAGGCTTATTACAGCTAGCACTACAGCTCATTAAGATAACCCTCTGTCTGTTATGACAGCACATACATAGTTTTGTGCTATCCCTGGGGTAACATTCCAAGGTTCAAGCCCAGTTGCCCAGGGCTAAAAGCTCACAAGTAGCCACCCAGCAGCCGGCAAGCGAACCTGCTTCTGAACCCCTTGTTCTCCTGAAGGGCTGGCAGAAGGACATTGCAAAAGAGCGGCAGACTGCTGCTGTGACAGGGCCAGGCACCCTGCAAGGAATGCCCTTCCCCCTCCCCGTTCGTTCGTGGGATTTCCATAACTCACTGCAGCAGGCAGTTCACGCGCGGAGAGTGCCTCCAGTGGTGATAGACAGAAACCCGCAGGTGAGGGTGATGCTTATAGTCTTGCAGAACACGCCTGACGCTGTAATGAAAGCAGATGCCATGAGCAGTGGCTTGTAGGGTGCTTACAGCATCCCACAGCTCAGGACAGGAACCTCTCTATCTAAGAGTTGCCACAGTGGAGGGAGAGTGGGATGAAGACTTGGATCAAAGCAGATCAAGGGACAAAAAAATTAAGACTTTCTGGTCACTTACTGCTTAAATTTATTGGAGAGCAGAATGAACTGGTTCTTTGAAAGCCATCTGACATCAAAGCGACAAAGAGCTTTAAACTCTTGGTAAATCTGCCTCTCATTCAGCCCTGGCCAGCCTTGGACATGGACAACCAGAAGAGGGGGATGTTGGCAGGGAGCATCTTCCCCAGAAAAATTCTGGAAAATATACAATAACTGAGAGATATCCAAATTCAGAAATACTATGGAAGCACTACTAATATAATCAGAAAATATGCAAAAAGTGACATAAATAAGACAGGTTGTACAACACAGCTCTTGGTGTAAAATTATTTTTCTTGTGTCTCAAGATTCTTCTAAACATGAGTCATAAAAGCAAACCGTCACGATTACTGTGGGGAGAACAGCAGGGAAACAGCAAGCTCTCTTGCAAAGCAGAGAGAATTAGAGCAACGTAAACTGACTAATGCTGTCTTACAGGATAACAATATTAAAACATTTCACAAAGCAGAAATCCAACTCATTCGCCATTTTGAAAGGTCAACTGTGTCATTTGTATGACAGCAACTTCTGCCAAGGTGGGCCCAGCCACTGGTGGATTTTTCTCCTCTAATGAAGCCAACAACGAGGCTACTGACCTACGCACCCCACAAACTGGTCACAGACCTGCAATTCATACGCACAATGCTTGAAACACCACCTCGGATGAAATTCACTTTGTTCAGATACTCCGTTAACACGGTGAGATACTGAGAGAAAGAAGGATCAGCCTCCGCTGCATCACTACATCAGAAAACAAAATGGAACAAAGTTTTGTTTCTCCAGCACTGCACTGCTGCACAGCGTCTCTGGAGCACAAAGCTCCTGAAGAAGCTCTTTAACTAGTGACAATATAGGTATTTCAGATCTTCGTATCTTCTACAGAAGTCGAAAAGCTGCAAGCAAAGGGAAGGGATTTGAACAGTTGCCTCTTAGGAACTTAAGTGAAGGCACTGAATCACACAGATTTCAAAAATGGAAACTAATGGAAAATGATTTGACCCTTACCCAAGTGAACTGAACTTGAGAGAGCTTGTTCAAGGATAAAGTAGTCACAATGCCATTTCCCAACCTCTGAGCCATCGCATGGCCCCTGATTTCATTTTTAAAATGTCAGCTTTGACATAAAGCTACTACTTTCAGATTTATAAAATAAAAATCTAATTAGAACAGTGACATTTCCAGTAACACTTTCTCTTAACCAAAAGGAAGGCCAGTCTGCAAAGTAAAAAGTCAGCCAGAGCAAACTGACAACTGTTTTCCGTAGGACCCATCCATGTAATGCCATTTTCAGTAAACATTTAAACATCACTCACTCTGTGGATCTGCACAGTAGCAAATGAGCTGACTTCAGAAGAACTAGAAGGAGGAATAATGAGGTGGCATTAGAACAAAGCTAAAGAAATGGAAAGCAAAGTGCACTAAACTAAACTGCACTAAAGTGCAGCTAAGTTACTAAGAGCAACAGACTGTATATAAACAAGTATTTCTTAGCATCAGATAGAGCTACAGAGCAGGAAAGGAATTGCCAAGTCCCAACACAAACTCTGAGGAAGTGTTTAAGAAGCATTTTACCTGAACCACAGAGAAATGCATCATAGCCTGCCTCGTGAGGAGACTTCTTCTCAGCTGTAAGTGTCCGACAAAATCAAAAAGGAGTAAACACCTGTAGCATGCTGTGGAAACTGATCCACTTCAGAATCATAACACTCATAAGATCCACTGTCCTGTTTTGGAGTTTTTTCCCCCCACCCTCAGCTCTGTTTCCTTCCTCACCCTGAAACCTTTACATCCCATAGAAAGTCTGTGCTTCTACATGCATTTTAAAATGGTACCAACAAAAAGGCAGCAATTACACGAATGGCTGAAAAGCTTAGCGAGACACACGTTAAAAAATTTAACTTTCATGAAGATCTAACGCAAATTGTGTTGCATACATTATTGATGGTATGGGAACCATTTCAAAACACAGGAGGCCCTGTGCTGCAGGACACCACACTGCCAGGAGAAGCCAGGGAACATCTGCCTCGCAGCCAGTACCACACCATCTACTGAACACAACCTCCTGCACACGCAGCACCACTAAACCCGCACGAGCCACCAAGCTCCTGGTACTTTCTCGAACCTCCCCGCCATTAGCTCCCACTATTTTCCCTTCTAGAACCGCTGTTGCCCACCTCCCCTTGCCCCTTCCAAGGGCTATTGACTCTTCACAGCTCCAAGTCGGGCTCAGTTCAGCCCAAGTTAGTAAATGCCATTTGTGCTAACAGCATGATGCAAACCTGCCCTGCATTACCCTCAGCAGCTACCAGAGACACACAGAACACATGACATTTTGGAAGCTCAGGCTTTGAGTCTGGACAAAAATGTGTGTCGGCAGCTCTGTGCAAAAATTCAGTAGACCTACTGGCACGTGCTCATGCTTTGCATGTGGACATCTGCAGAGTAAAACAAAACCCTTTTTAGCTACCTGACTTTGAAGATTTGCTTAGGAACATACCGTATCTCGAGCAGTCACTTGCAAGAGCTATCACTGGGAACGTTGGATCTTTGGGATTTAAGTTGCTGCTGAAGAGAAGTGGATGTGTAAGGTTTTTGTCTTTCCTCATTACGTTAGAGACGCGTTACTGTTCTCTAGTGACCTGTGGCTTCATTTCAGAAAAAGCTACTTAAGACTTTAAAAGGAACTTTGGTAGTATTCTATGAAAAGGCTAAGATACTTAGCTGAATAATATCTACCAGTTTTCTTCCTGAAAACTAACTCCTAAATACTTCCTCAGTCTCTTCCCCCAGTCAAGCCTTCTAAGCAGCAAGTCTGCTCTAATTACATACAAAAAATGTAAACTAAAAAAAAAAAATAAAATTGAAAACTCCAAGTAAAGGGGTTAACTTTGATGGTTCTACTTGGATGGGGAACTCTGGAGGACAGATTAATAAACAGATACCCATGGAATGACTGAAATTAAAGAACAAACAAGCATAAAAACTTGTGAGAAGCTGCAGTCCGGAATTGCTAAAACAAACAAAAAACTCCAGCATCCCAGTATTGTTTTTATAAGCATTAATTTTGCGTCTCCTTCTTGGGAGTAGGGGGTGAGGGGAAAGAGGCAAAATTTTCCTTTTCTTAGCAAAATTGACATAAAAACAATTTACCCACAAAAGAAGTGTAAAAAAGAGAACTCTTCTACCACATCATGGCTAAACTCATGAGATATATCTACTCACGTGCTCCATTTGAACAGTGTATTTAGTTAATGCTTTGGGCTCAGTGCAGCTCTTTCTTGGGAGCTGGCATTTGAAATTAGGCTGTATTTTCACCAAGAACTGAAACTCACTCATTTCATAACACAATATAAGCGACATACAAGTCGAGTTGTATGTAAGGCTGTCTGCAAGCCAAAGTTGTGACCAATGAAGTAACGGTAGTACAATATGACAAGTGACTTAGAAGAAACAATTTATTGTACAATTACTTTATAAGATGAGCAAATCTTTTGCTGTTAAATTTAGAAAGACAATAAGCCAGCTGAAAAACATTTGGGAGGAGGGAAAGTATTAACATATGAAATGACTGACTTTGAAATATCTTTCCCAAGAAAACAAAGGGATTGCTGAAGGCTTTTTAGCCCACCACTTACCTGCACAAAACCGCATACACCTCCAAAAGATTAGATACTCGAGGAAACGGACATTTCTACAAAAGAAGAACATGTTAGAAAAACAACCAAGCCAGACCTCGTGGTAGGTGAGCTCATTTACTGGTACTGCTGGTTCATTAAATGAGATTTAAAATCAGAATACTTCAGGGCAACACTGAGAACTGGTCACAGTTCTGTAACTACAGGGCACTGCGGAATGATACAGTCTCTTTTGGGTGAAAGACAAGCTTCAACTCCAAACAAAAAGACCTTTGCATCTCACCTTCCAGATGGATTTTGTTACAGTCTTGGTGTCTATGAGGACAGGAAACAGGTTGTGAATGTTCCTTTTAAACTCCTCATAGCTTTCTGAAAGCAAAACACGTGCAGAGAAAGACATTGTAAAACTGAGGAAAAGCCAGTGGTATTTTGAATCAGTGAGAAAGAGAGGTGAAGTCAGAGAAATGATGCACTGCTCCAGCAGTTCGAGCTCAGAAGAGGCAACTAGTACTGCTGCTTGCTAAGCACTGTGGATGGCCGGGGCAGCGAATGACCACTGTGCTTACCGTCCCATCCCCACTGCAAAGGCAGCAGCCTGGGGACAGCTGCTATGTACAGCATTACCTGGAAGGGGCTTGTAGAACTTGTCGTGAAGATGCATAAGGTCCATAAGCATGTTGTGTCCCACCAGGGGCTATGGAAACAATATAAACACAAGAGCCCATTGAAGCATATTTTTGAAGAGAACTCAGAGATAACCAATTTTAGGCACGCTCAACAGCTGTAATCCTTTCCTCTGGTGGACAGCATCCACACACGCTCACCCAAAAGTCATTCAGGCTGCAAAGCTCACAGGTGGACTACTGCGTTCAGGAAATCAGACTTGCGGACTCCCCAAGGAGGGTATTTTTTTCAGCAGCATTCTAGTCTGAGTGGACCTAAGGAGCTAGGTGGATTCTCAGTTCTGCTGAACACCGGTAAAATCTTCCAGCAATCAGATTTATAGGCTCATTCACAAAGGGAGGGACAACCTTTGCCTGCACATCACATCACCTGGAGCTGAAATTCATTCAGTAATCTGCATACAGGACGTAAGAATTTCCACACATTATCAGACCAATGCACACAGTCCAATAAACTGGCCTGTCACATGCTGAAAAGCATAACTTGCCCAAAAGGCAAGAATCTGCTCAAACTTCCTTAGATGGTGACTCATGCTGTGTAACACAAGGATTTTCAGCATCGCAGACTCCTGCATTTTCTCAAGTGACATAAGAAACGCTGCAGAATGGGTCCTGGCTTCCTATACCCTGGCTGCACTTGGTTTGCAGGACTAATAGAAAAGTAACTCATGGCAATCTAGTGCTTGGATCCGTAATTCTGAGCATGCTTTGGGAGTGGGACCTGGTCAGTAAGAAGATGTAGTGTTTAACACTCATTTTTTCTAACCATGACTGCAATCTAAGAATTCATCTCAGTTTTACTGACAACTAAACAGGATGATCACGCTGAATGAGTTGAGTCATTTAATACAAGTTACTACTTTACTTTTTATCATCCCTCTACATCCAGTGTAGCAAATCAAAGAGAGATGAAAAAATGAGAGTAGGGATGACGCATTTTACCTTCTTGGCTTTAACAAGTGTCTGGAAGAGGTTGGTGAAGCCCCGGGCAGACAGGAGAATGAACTTTCTCTGGCAGGAGTCATAAGGAGAGTTCTCCAGAAGCTGACGATGCTGTGGACTCACTTTTTTCACCATTACCTGAAAAGAACAATCATTTGTTATCTCAGCCTCCCATGCTAGTTGTATGTACACTGCTTACTGGGGTTCAGTAATGCTGAGGACAAGCCCAGCTTCTAGGCTATGAAGGATGGAGAAACAGTGCATCCCCTGGGACCTCAGGACTGTCTCACTTCTCTTCCATATGGAGATCAGTGCTCCAGTAACAAAAGAGACCTGCTCTAAGGGTGTCTTATTAATGCTTCTCTTGTTAAGAGAATGGTTGCTACCACAGGGTTTTTTTTGAGCACAAATGACCATAATTCAATTTAACTCGACGCCAGTATAGTAAGTTCATGGCACCAAAAACCAGAAACAAACAGCAATCACACAAACTGAGTCCCCAAAGGCTATGCTTCAGGTGAGAAGGCTGGGTAAATCTGTCACTCTGTTGACACTGGTTATCAGACCAAAATAGTACTAATGCAAAAAAAGAGACTTCTGTAATCTACTTCTAAGCAACTGACTGCTATCATACTCATGTTTTGAGAAGTCCACAGCCATAAGTTTAATTCAGAAAATACTGCAACAAATGTAAAATAGCAAGAGCAAACAGCAAAACAGCAAGCCATACAACAGAGAGTAAAAGTCTTCGAAGCAACTACATGGCAAAAGTCAGCAAAGGAAAACCACAAAAAATGGTAAAAACTGTACATTCTTGTGGAGGTACTGAAGGAGAGATCTAACAAAGTCTGGAAACACAGAGAGGGTCCCTCCAGAAGTGCCCCAAGGACAAGCACTTCCAGCTCAAGGTATTTTGTGGCTACAGGACAAACAGAAACCAAAGTTACTCAGTTTTCTGGATCCCTTTTCTTGGGATCCCACAATTAACACTTCCCAGAACATTCCTTTGTCATTTTCTTCTCCTCCCCTATCATTAGAAGTATAAGCAACATTTCAGAGTCCCTGCAAGAATGCCAGTCCTATCCGTCTAGATAGAAACCCTCTTTTCAAAAGGTCCATGTTTCCATCTCACCTTCTTGTCTCCAAGAGGCTGTGTCCAAACATTTTGGAGAGCCTGTCTCAGAACCAGCTGAACTTCAAACATCTGATAGCCTGAGATGACAAAAAAAAAAACCCACACAAGTAGTAAAAACTTCAGAGGTGCAGAGAAGCCTATTTAGGAAAACACATTTTTTTAGACAAAGACTGACCAGATGTTTCTCCCCCAGTGTACAGAAAATACTCCTGAATGTATGACCTTGGTACATTACCAGAAACCATGACAGTAAAAAAAACCCAAACAAAAGTCACAGTGAGAATTTCAGGCAAATATGCTCTTGTGAGGACACAGAAGAAAGGAAAAGACTAACTGAAAAGAAGAGGGAGGAAGACTACTACTCTGAAAAAAAAAACCTGTCTGTGGTTTTGGAAGGTTTCAGAGCAACACATCTGGAAGCCAAGCACAGATAAGAGGTACCAATGCATCTTCCCCCACAGCTGATAAGGAACTAACCTAGTCCTCTTCTGAAGAGCATGCAAAAAAACCACCTTAATCAGTCTTATTGCTTACTTAAATAAGTGTCTGTCTTGTCACAGGTGCTCACCATTGCCAGACCCTATTAAAGTACCAGTATCATATCTACTACAGCTGACACTGCAGACACAAAACACAGCACACCGCCCACCCCCAGTATTTCACACTCTGCAAAAAAGCTTCAACAGACAAAGCCTTAAATACTTTCTCTTTCCTAAGCTTTTCTGATTCTCATGCCATCACCTAAAGGGTTAAGATTCAGTTTCTATGAGCAAACATACAAACTATTCTCTGCTACAATTGCCTGTCCCTCAACTCCTCCAAAAAAACCCAGAAATTCCTCAGCTTTGCTATAGTGCTCCCAAAAGCTAACACAGGTGGTATGTGGCCTGTTTATCCCCACTGGCATATATGTGTGTGTCTCCATGGGGCTCCTTGTTGGTCCACATGAGAAGGAACAAACTCTGAAAGGAGACCTGCCTTTCCCTTCTCCAACAGGAGGAAAGCAAAAACCAGATCACCCAGGATTTAAAACAAGTCAAAAGTTGTCCTGATCCAGAGCAACTACAAATTCCCCAGTTGCTGCTCTGAAGCAGCAGCACAAAATGGAAGTCGGTTACCACAAAGCATGCTCCAAGCACCTAGACATCCACTTCCACTACAGAAAGTCCCACCACCCCAGTGGAGCAGAAAAGAAGATCCAGGGATGAATGCCTGACAGAACTGAGGGATAGACAGGGGCAAAGAGTTGTAAAGGCAGGATGGGCACAAATGCTTTCACCCTCCACAGAGTTTAACAGAACAGGCAGCAAAGGACAGCAGCAGCCCCAGAGGTTCAGGAGGAGTGATGGAGCCACTCAGAGCCCACAGGTGCCTAAGGGAGGCACCCTGTTTCATACCACTCAGATCCTGCAGAATCATCATCTCCTCTTCCTCTGCTGCAGCTATCCAACAGGTGACTTCATCAATAGCCTTCTTCAGCACATCCCTGTCCAGGGCACTAAAGCAGGATCAGGGGGAAAGAGGCAGTGTGAGAAAGAGCTCTTTACAGATGGAGCCTTGTGCCTTGCCGTGGGGACGCAAAAGCATCACTTCCCGACGTTCACCCAACTCTCCAGATTCTCTCCTGTGATCTCAGCCTTCCTTCAGACAGGCCACAGCATGCTGGGTCAGCTGGTGGCAAGGCATTCAGACTTTATATGTAGGCTTTATATGCCTACAAAATGTGATCTAAGTGAAGGTGAGCTGTCAGTAGTCAGTACTGAGGATCCACCTCTCTGATTAGTACTAACCTGCTGACTTTCCAGCTACCCGCTAAGAGATGCTGGCTAAGGTTCTCCTCCTGTACCTCATTCATGTATGGGATTCCATCTTTGAGGAACTGAGAGGAAAAAAGAATGGCAGGTTGGTTACTCACCCCTGGACTTTCTTGCAGCAAATTAGAGAACAGCAGGTTAGCCAGGTCCAAAACCAGCATATACTTGGAAGATGCTGGTCTTCCTCATTCTCAGAATATCCTCTTCAAAAATACAAACTGTAGGTAATCCAAGATGCATTCTTACATAAAGGAAGATGTCTTTATGTATGGAGGAAAGAAAAGGATTTTTGCAAACAGTAATAATTTTTTTTTTTTTTTTGCTCTGCTTTTACCTTTCCTTTAATGAGATACTTCAGGTGTCAAGGTATCACGATGCTTCCTGTCCAAAATGGCTAAACAATGCTCTTATGTGATGACATAGTCTGAATTTTATGGTAAACTCAGATTTCCCCACCTTCATGGCTAGTGAAGCCTCCCACTGGGGTCTGTTTAGTAACTCCTCAGCTCATCAGAGATAGATTTTCTTTTTTTGAGGTGGGGAAATCTGTCTTAGGCTGACAAAGACGTGGTTATTGCCTCTACAGCAGTTCAGAAAAACCAGCACCCACTCTCCCTGTTGACAATGAACCACGTGATGCATTCATATTTTAGCAAGATGCTATTTACCCCAGAAACGTAGCATTTAGGGATATTAATCCTAATTTCTCCTGTAATTGCGCACAGACTCCTCTGTTCTAGATTTCTGGCAGAGAGATTACATACCTTATTATAGTCAAAGCCATAATGAGACAGGAACTGAATGCTAGATGCAGAGAGGGTGAATTCAACATCCGTAACTCCCAATGTTGAGGGAAAGAGAAAGAAGTTGTACGCATGCACCACATACCTACAATGAAAAGAAAAATCTCTCTAGAAGATACTTACAAGAAGTAACTCCTCCCAAGAGAATTCTGCATAAAATCTCAACTGCCCTGTCTTCATTATAACAGAAAACTGCTTTTTTTACTTACTTGTTTGAATTTTCATTTGAGAATATTGCCAGGCCTGCAAGAGAGAGAAACCTCCGTCGAAATGGCAACATTTAGCTGGATCTCTACAGATACTGTGAAAGTTAGATAAGGGATGTGGGGATCCCCTGATGGAGTATGTGTTTTCCATTCACTAATGCCACAGTGCAAATCTTAAGAGCACCTGCCAGGCCACTCACCACCTCCCTAAGAGCTGAGCAAGGACAAACTTTTAGGGCCAAGTGGGAAAAGAAGTCAAGCCTGACCAAACAGCAAACAGATTGAGCAATGGGTGAGAAGAGTTGAGCCGGTGACGAAAATCTCCAGCTATGCATACACAGGTCTGCGGGTCCAACTGCACTACAAAAGCATTTGGAAGGAGCTAGGCACCACAGAGGACTAAAAGATGGGGTTTACTACTTAGGTTCTTTTTTTTTTTCTATTAATCCCCAAAAAGCACATTAAGATTTTAACATAGCCTAAGGCCTTGAATATTTTAAACAGTTTTGGAGCTGGTTTCTTGACCTCTAACTGGTTTTTAACTATCAATAGCCCTCCACCACAGGCCCTTTCTCATATGGATTTATTATTTTAGGAATATCAGAAATACTAGTCTTCATTTTCCTCTGATAATCCCCTTATTCATACACTGCATTAAATGACACAGCCTTGAATAGGAGCTGCTGTCGCCTGCTTCTTGCTTGCATCCTGTTTTAAAAGCCCTCTATTTGTGCCTGCAGTCTTTAAATATGAACAGCTTTAGACGAGTAAGAAGTATACATCCCACCTGACTTTACATTATTTAAAATATTAAAAAGTTGATAGTATTAAACATCAGGGGGAGGGGGGAAGCCTACCACAGCAAATAAACATCTCTGTAACGAGCTAATTAAGACCAGAGCTACCTGCAGGCCCTGCCAGCTGGCAAAAGGCCAGTTACCACTAAGATCTCCAGAAATAACTTTCTGTGTCAGAACAGCACTCACCAAGCTGAGTAACAGTGAAGCGTTGAACACTCTGCCTGGCCTTCAGGTACCGCTCCGCAGGGGAATCAAACAGGCTACGGACAAAACCAGAATTGTGGGAAGGGGAGTGGAAACGAGGTTTGCAACGCGCAGGTTGTTCTCACAGAGCTAGAGCAGCAAGTCTCCGTCGCTTTTCAAGTCCAACAGCTTTACCTGGGCTCGTTATTTTGTGGGAAAGTTGAGTGTAAGCCAGTAAACTCCATGTCAAGGGCTGTTGAGGTGGAAAGAACACACACACACAAAAAAAAAAAAAAAAATCTGAAATACGTGGCACGCATTTCACCAGCATCAGGACAAAGATCTCTGAAACACCTCTCTTCACTGTAACCTCTGCGTCAAGCCCACCGACAGCAAGCTGAAGAGGAAAGGCAGCTGACTGCGGTGGGACTAAGGCCCCCTGCTCCCTCATCCCGGGGCAGGACGAGGGGCGGACACCCCCCCTTGGGGCACGTCGTGTGTCCCCCCGGCACTGACACGCCGACCCCAGCCCGCCCAGGCCGCCGCCGCAGGGAGGGCTCACTTTCCACCCTCCGCCGCCTGCTTTAAATCCGCGCCTCGGCTCAAGCACAGCCCAGCGCCCGCCTCGCCCCTCGCCGGGGCAGGGCCCTGCCGCCCCCCGCGGCTCACCCAGGAAGGCGGCGCGGCGGAGGCGGCCCCTCAGGCGCGGCAGGCGCCGCTCGAAGCCCGCCGCCCCCACCTCCATGGCGGGCCTCCCCACGCCCGCGGCCCGCCGCGCCTGCGCCCCCCGCCCCGCGCCGCCCCGCCCCGCGCCGCGCCGGCCGGGGCGGCTCCTACCCCGCTTCCGGAGGGGAAAAACGGGAGAGGGCGGTGGAGGCGGGGGTGGCCCCGGAGCGGCGGCGGGGGCCGGCAGGGCGCAGGGACGGGGCGGTTTAGACTGGACAGGCGAAAGGCCGCGGCGCAGGGCCTTGGCCCCGACAGGAGGCAGGGGCGGCTCCTGTTGCGCATCGTTGTCTTCTGGAAGTAAGGGTCACACGCGGGCTGGCCTGATCTGCGAGTTATTAAATATTACGAAACAGCACCAACACTAGGTAAAAATTCAGTAAAATAGTGGGATATTCTTTTTAAGACTAAGGATTGAGCCCGCGCAGCAGAACGGGACCGACCTCACGCTGCAGAGCCCTGGGCCGCAGCCTGGCCTTGGCTTCGCTCTCCCGGAGGCCGCGGCAGCGGGTGCGCCGGCGGCTTGCGGGGACGGGAGCTGCGCCGGCGGGGCTGGCCTCTCCCAACCCTGGCGCCACCCCACCGTGCTTCTTGTGGCGGGTCGGGGGGCCACCCTGCGGGATTACAGAGCCTGGGCGTGCTTGGGAGCTCTGCCAATCCATCGGGCAGACCTGCTGACAGCATCTGTCTGTGGCCAAGCAGCAGACACTGGAAGAGGGAAACAGGCTTCTCGCTCCCTACAACTGGCATTTGTGCAGCTTCCCTCATAGACATGCAAGGCTTAAGTAGTGAGAATCTAAGGGTTGCAAGAAAGACGCAAAGATGAGGTGATTGTCCCGCTCTACTCTGTGCTGGTGCAGCCTCACCTCGAATACTGTGTGCAGTTTTGGGCACCACAGTGCATTAAGGATACAAAGCTACTAGAGAGTGTCCAGAGGAGGGCTACAAAGTTGGTGAAGGGTTTAGAGGGAGAGCTGTACGAGGAGCGGCCAAAGTCACTTGGTTGGTTCAGCCTGGAGAAGAGGAGACTGAGGGCAGACCTCATCGTGGTCTGCAGCTTCCTCACAAGGGGATAAGGAGGGGCAGCCACTGATCTCTTCTCTCCGGTGACCAATGATAGGACCCGAGGGAATGGCAGGAAGATGTGCCAGGGGAGGTTTAGGTTGGATATTAGGAAAAGGTTCTTCATCCAGAGGGTGGTGGCGCACTGGAACAGGCTCCCCAGTGAGGCAGTCATGGTGCCAAGCCTGACACTATTCAAGAAGCACTTGGACAGTGCCCTCAGACACATGGTGTCCTGTGCAGGGACAGTAGTTGGACTCGATGATTCTTATGGGTCCCTTCCAACTCAGGACATTCTATGATTCTATGATGAGTTAAGGGAATTTAATCTTTTTAACAAGTTTAGCGCTTACTATTACAGTTCTAAACATTCACATAATGACTGCATTTTGCTAAATTAGACCAGCCATGTACATGGATTAAGCATTTCAGAGAGTTCAGGTTAGAACAAACAAAATCAAATATAAAAAATAAAATACACTTTAAAATTATTGAATTCTGAAGTAAATTCTGTTAGTCTGTCAGGCTGAACTATGACAGTTTATTGTATCCTTAAAAGAAGGGTGTTGATTTTAGAATCAAGAATGTGACACACTTCCATGCATTTATAAATATTTTATTATAAGATGCCATGTTCCAATTTTTTCCAGCTCTGGACTTTCACTGTGCTGGTACACGCACCTGAAGAAACGATTGTTGTTCCTTGGAAAGTTTTCCCAACAGTCTCCATTTTACTGATAGATTCTTCGCGGCTCACGCAGAACAACGCCACCCTCCTCCATAGCTTTTTCAAATTCCTGAATCTTGTTTAAAAGATAGAGAGACATGAATAAGTACAAAGAAAAGCCATCAGCACCAACATATCAGTGGGGACATGTTACGCGGAGGGGTGGAGGTTAACAGCCTCACTGAAACGTAACGCCAGGAACTGCAGCTTGTCAGTTACGCTTGAGTGTTGCAAGAAGGGACTGTCAAGCCACATTGAGTAAACTAATGGTGAAGAGGTGTAAAAGTAATGCTTAAAAAGGGAAAAAGGTCAAACGAGTGTCAGGAGATGGGTACTTGCCGAGTCACAACGATATTCCCAGGGGATAACAGCTTTAAAGTTCACAAAGTTGATCCCTGCTTCCAAACAGCGCTGCGCCATTACACGGCCAAGGTTTTTGCATGCTGTTACTCCCTTAGGACTGTAAAGGTGTCTCTTTATGGCCCACTCTCGGGTAGAGGCAGATACCACAACATCCCCGTTACAGCACTCAACAAAGGCTTCTACATAATGCTGTGTCCGCTCGAGCCGTAATCTGAGTGAAGGAAAGAAAGAACATGGGATCGCCATGTCTTTTCCAGATGTGAAGAGAGAACACATTCAAATGCTTATATGCATTTTATAATATAAAGTGCATAAAATTTCATAAAGTGACTCACTTTAAATAAAACAATGTACTGGAACTATTAATATGATTATCAAATACAATAATCGATATGAAATATTAAAATGATTTCTTTATATTGCTTTCATTATCTTATCTAGGTTTTTGCTCACTTTTTATTAGGACATAAAGTAGGACTCATTCTACCAGTTCAACAGAGCGAAATTCCAAGAGCAGCTTTTTACCAGTTAGGCAGGTGACAGTCCTACACTGCCTCACACCAACGCTCGCTCCAGACCAAGCGCTGTACAGCTGCACAGTGTGGCACAGGTGCTTATGAACTAGATCAGGGGAACTGCTCCAGCTGAAATGTCACCTTAGGTTTGCTATGCAGGCTCTTAAAGGCTTCTGCTTATGCAGCTGGTAACAGCTTGTCAGGATCGGCAAGTGGTCAAGCAGTACTTCATAAGCCATGACACCCGACCACAGAGGATTAGCAGCAACTATTTTCCATTGCACTGAGACAATATCAGATCTCCAGGTGTGAACAAACTAGGCATGGTTCTCCCCTCAAGAACAAAATAATGATTTTGAATCCCCATCTTAAAATGAACTTATTTTCCAGAGAGCAACCGGTCAGCATTTTCTTAAAAAAACAAAACAAAACACCACACCCAAACAAAAAAAAACAAAAAAAACCCCCACAACTAATTAAAAAAAAAACCAAAAACACCCAACCAAAACCAAAACAAACCCCAGACTATTATGGCCTCAAATAAAACAACAACGCAGGGTCACAGCACAGGACTAGGAGAATCCTAAATTAAACAGCAGTTGCTTAAGCAATATTACTGCTACCATAGCAATAGATGGAAAGATTGTCAACATATATGCTAACTTTCATGTGATGCTAGCCTACTGTTCTCTGAACACGGAAGATACCTATTAATTAAGAACAACTAAGGGAGTGACTGATTGAACAACCCAAAAAGTGCATTTTTGTCGAAGTACCACCTGATGAACTTTTTTATTTCTTTTGGAGCCTTCATTTCTGCCATTGACTTTCTGACTCACCTATGCCAGAATTCACGCTTTGGCCATGTTGTCTTCCAGCCACGCTCCTTCCTAGCCAGGGCCAGCTGCTCCAAGTTCCGAGGATTCCTGTTAGTGAAGTCTGGGGCAACAACCTCATTTTCGCTTGTGTCCACTTCAGTCTCAGTTTTGAGACTGGTTGTAGTTGATGCAAAACAAAGACCTTGAGGGAAAGCAGGAAATAAAACCCCACAGAGTAAAAAAACATAATATTGCAGACAGTAGAACAAATACAATACAGAATGATGCAGCTTGTAAAAGTCACAAGGACAAAATTATCTTTTTACTTAAAAACACCAAATAGATGGATTACCAGAGCTCAACCTGTTTCTCCAATTTATGAGGTGGACTGTAGGTTAAAAGTGAAAAGTATATTAAATTTTAACTGCAGTTCAAGACCCATGCATACAACATACATTCAAGCACGACTAGAAGATCCCTAGCATAAGGCCTTTACAAATAGTGAAAATGAACTACAGAAGGAACCAATGACCACGCTACCAAATAACAAGTCAAAACCCCTCGATCCCGTCAGGCTAATCGCCGCTAATTACGCCAGCAAACACGTCTGGAGTTAGGCTTACAAACTCACTCAGCCACACAACGTTTCGGTCCACAGGGGCAGCGGGAGCCTCTCACCAGGCTTGAGCCTCCATCAGGCCGCCCGCCCCAGCGACGCCCCCGCCCCGCGGCAGCCCGAGCGGCCGCCACCGGCGGGAGCCCGGCCCTGACCGGGCCCTGGGCGCGGCGGGGCAGCCCCGCCAAGCCAGCGGCCACCGGGCCACCCTGCGGGACCTCACCTCGGGAAAGGCCGGCGCGGCGAGCCGCCGCGGGGCTGAGCTTACCCGCTCCGCGTGCCTGGAGCCTGCCGGCCGCCAGCAGCAGCGAGCGGCGGCCGCTCAGCGCCATGGGGAGCCGCTGCCCGCCGCGGCCCCGGGCGGCAGTCACCTCGCCTCGCCTCCGCTCCGCTCAGGGGCACCTGGGCGCCGCCATTTTGGCGAGGCGGGCGCTTCCCCCAGAAGCCGGCCGCGAGAGGACTTCCGCCCGGAGTTGATGATGTCAGGCGGAAGCGCCGACCGCGTGGCAGCAGCGGGGGTGGGGCGGCTCCCGCTATGCGGGCGGGGTACCCGCGCGCGAGATCGGGGCGGGGGGAGCTCGGTGTGTCAGTCGCGTTTCACAGGGTAAAGCGGGGAAGTTCCTTAACAGAGCCGCTGTCGAACGCAAAACTAGCTCTTGCGCGCTGCAGGCTCCGCGTCTGCCGCTACCGAGCCGGGGACGGGCGGTGCCGAGAGCCGTGCGATGCCGCCTGCCCCGCGGCGGCGGCTCAGGGTTGTCCTCCCGCTCCCCGGCCGCCGCGGGGCTACCCCGAGCCCTCACAAGCCCCGCAGCGTGAGGGAAACAGGCGGTAGCGCTAACCCTGCCCTGCCCGCCGCGCCCGAGCGGGCCGGCGGCGCGCATGCGCGCCATCACGCCCTACCTTCTAGAAGCTGCTGGAAGCCCTCCCGCCCGTCTCCCGGTGTGGCGCCTTTGTCCGGCCGCACGCACCAATCGCGGCTTGAGGCCCGGCCGCGCCGCGCCCCTGGATTGGGCAGGCGGGGCGCGGCCCCGCCCCTGGCGCGCGCGCGGGGCCGCCCCCCGTGCCGCCGCTCTCTCCCCGGGGCGGGGGAGAGGGGATGTACCCAGCATTCCCCGCGGCCCCGTGGCCATTCTGCGGCTCCGCGCGCTGCATCGCCGCTCCCTCTCGCGGCGCGGCCGGGCGGGAAGATGGCGGCGATGGAGGGGCCCCTGGCGGTCTTCGGCGAGCGGACCAGCGGCGACACCATCCGCACGCAGAACGGTAACGTCCGCGCGCCGCCGGCGGGGGGTCGGTGAGCGGTGGGGGGAGGGGCAGGGCGGAGGTAACACGGCGTGGCCGCTACCGCCGCCATGTGCGCACCCGCCGCTGCCCCCCGCCGGGGAGGGCCGCGCCTTACCGCCCGCCTTGCTCGGCCCCGGGAGGGCGGGCGGGTGGCGCCGCTGCTTCCCACCGCCTCCCCGAGGAGGGGAGAGGCGAGGCGAGGCGAGGCCCGCGCGGTGCCGCGCCGCTCCCGGGCGTCTGGGCGGCGCAGTGATCCCGCGCCCCTCGCCCTTCCGTGGTAGGAGCGCAGGCCGCGAGGGCGGCGGTTCCACGCCGAGGCCGCCGGGCGCGAGCCGGCCAGGCCTGCGGGCTGGCCGAGGGGCCTTGGTGGGCAGGGGCGGCTGGGGAGGCTTACAGCTCCCCAGCACGGGGCGGTAACCCGCTTCTGAAAGTGGGGGCCGCCCTCAAGGCGACTGTCCTTAACCGTAGTTCTCAGAAACGTCTCACATTTCTCAGGGTTTTATCCCAAGTCTTGGGAAAAGGCTGCAAATTCCGAGGCTGTTCTCAATTTCCGAGTAGGTAAAAGACAAAGGAAGAAGCTGAAGGTCTGCTTCTTGATTGTGGGAGTCATGCAGCTCTGATGATACTGTAGGCCAAACAAGTAGAATGAGAATTATCTCAGTCTACGACTGAGATACCCGATAATGGTGACTTTGATGATACAACGGTTATTTCTCTCAGAAAGCTGCCATAGCTGCTCCAAAACAAAACAAAAAATCAGTTACATTGTTTGAAGTTCAAAGCAAAGGTCTGAGTTGTCACTATTCCCATTATACTACCACTTTTTCAATTTCCAGATTAAGTGGCTATGCTTGTGGGATAGAGAAAAACTTGCCACGGTCTGAAGGAAAAGGTTGATTGTATCTTTTTCCTACATGAAGTTGGCAGAACATCCTTTAAACAAGCCACTGCATTAGAGGTGTCATGTTACTTTAGTAGTGACTAAAAGGTCACTTTTACTTGACTTAGTTACAGAATAAGTGTGTTGTTTCAGTCACAAACCTAAGCGGAGCAGAAAGATGTGTTACTAATTGGCGTATGGTGATGCCATTGTTCTGTATCTGCCTAGAACTGAGGAGTAAATGAGGGTGAAGTTTCACAGCATGACTTGCTGCTGCCATAAGAAACAGTGCTACCAAGCTCTGCTAAGCTACCACCGCTGCTCTTCTGACCTCAGTAGTGTCCTCCATCTTAGCAAGCCAGCAGAAAATGATTCCGATTGGTTAGTTTTGCCAGGTTGGTTAGCTCAACCAGCTTGGAGGGAAGAGTGAGGTTCGGTACAGATTGTATTTCTTAGTAGCAGCAAGCCATTAGTAGCTTAGCTAGGCTGACACCTAATTCCAAATCAGGTCACTTTATCTCAGGTTTCTGAATCGCGGGTTCTTGGCACGTTTTGTTGTAAACCTGAATCGCCCTGAAGGTGGAAAGATAAAACTCTTCTTTTTTTCTTTCATTTATTCAGTTACTGCTGCATCTGCTATTGCCAACATTGTGAAGAGTTCTCTTGGGCCAGTTGGTCTGGATAAGATGTTGGTGGATGATATTGGGGTAAGCTTTCTTTAAGAAGTGTCAGGCCTGTTTTTTTCCATGGTTCTGAGAAGGTGGTAGGGCGGGACCTGTGGTAAAATTGAGCCTCAGGTAATCTGTGCTTCATCATTTTAGTTTAATCTAGTACTGTAGTTTATGTGGCACAGTTGTCTCCTTTCTACACCTAAGTTCTTGTCACCACTTACAAGTATTGGTCAAATTCATGGGAATGAATATCACCATTAAAGTTAGGCCTTGTGATGGTGTTGACTTGTGTATCCTGCTGTCTACATTAGGAGAAATAACAAAAAATAATTCAAATAATCCCATAACAATTTTAAAGCAATATTCCATATATCATATTTTAAAATATTGCAAGCAAATGAGGGAAGTTTGCCATTTTACAGGCTGCTGTAATAAAATATTGTATCAGAGGGTAGTCACCGCACTATTACTAACCCAGTATGTGCAAAACGTTTGATGAGTTGCTGTAACTTAAAGGCTTTTCTGCTGAAAAGAAAGTGCAGATTCTGCACTGGTAACATTTCTGTCGTTAGAATGGGATTCTTGGTTAAAAAGAAGCAGTAAACATTTGGTATAAATAGTTATTTTATGGGCATTTGCAAAGAACAATTAACTTTCATTTGCATAAACACTATGAAACACAACAGTGGAAAGATAATAGCAATACACCTCGTATTAACATTTCATTTCTGAAAATTAGGATGTGACCATTACTAATGATGGTGCAACCATTCTGAAACTGCTAGAAGTGGAACACCCTGCTGCAAAAGTTCTTTGTGAGCTGGCAGACTTGCAAGACAAAGAAGTTGGTGACGGGACAACCTCAGTGGTACGTAGAAAGCTTTACAGGCAGATACACCGAAGGTCAATGTTCCATTGTCACAGTGCGGCTTTTGATTTATCTCTTATGAATCTTGATGCAATGTGGATCAACTATACAGAATGAAAAACCTTGCGGTTGACTGAATGTAAACAGTTTTTTAAAGCAGGTTACAGAATAAAGAAGTTGGGCTTGTGTTTATTTTTTCCTTTCTTGAAGGTTGAGGATAGATTCTGAATTAAGGTTCTGAATTCCTAACAACAATGAGAAATTAAAGTGTCAGGACTAACAAGCATGCTGAATGCTGAAAACTTGCCTGAGAATCTTGACAACTTGGAGGGGGTGGAATCAGGTGTCTTTTACCTGATGTCAGAAACTGTTTATAATTCTAGGTTGCAAGTAGTTGTTTCCACTGAGTAGACATTGGACAAATATTTGTGATCCTACTTTCCACTTAGTAGCGACAGGTAATTATTTTGCTTGTATGGAATACATGTATTTAGTGTTTGTATTTCCAAACAGGTAATTATTGCTGCAGAACTTCTAAAAAATGCAGACGAACTAGTGAAACAGAAAATTCATCCTACCTCCATTATTGGTGGATACCGACTTGCTTGCAAGTAAGAAACTAACACAGTTTGAAGTACATTGCATTTTTTAAGGTACAATAACTGCATGCTTTTTGTTTGTTTCTGTATTTGTGACTGCATTCCTACAGACTTCTTGATGCAAAGTGGATACGGTGTTTTGGTTTGGGTGTGTATTTCGGGCTTTTTTGTTGGTTTGGCTTTTTTTAATTTATTTTGAATTTCTGTATTCTCACATAAAAATGTCACTTTACTGTCCTAGAAGATGAATTTATTTCATCCCTGTGTTCTTCGAGATAACGTTTAGAAGGGCTGAAAACATGTAAGATTTTTGCCTTTGTGGGGGGGGAATTCTTTACCAATATTTCTCTTTATTCTACAGGGAAGCAGTTCGCTACATCAATGAAAATCTTATTATTAACACAGATGAATTGGGCAGGGAGTGCCTAATTAATGCTGCTAAAACATCAATGTCCTCTAAAATTATAGGAATGTATCCTTTAACTTGATCAAGCTATTCAAGTGAGAGTGATCGATGGAGAGCTTGAGTAGTTAGGCTACGTGCCTTTGCAGCAGTTTTTATGAACGGGATATAGTATTCAAGCTGTCATTTTTATAATAGGGGCGTGAAAACCGTTTCACAGGTATTATCTGGCATGGGAAAACATGTTCAGACTCTTTGAATTTATTTAAACCCGGTTAGGCACATCACAACAGTTTGAGCAGTGTATTGTTTCCTTGCGACATGTTAGTGACCCCAGATAAGTGATTGTGTGAATGGAAGAATGCATTACAGAAGTCAAGTATACCTGGGGAGTGAAACTAGAGGAAAGAAGGTTACGTTGTACTTCACAGGCGTAGAAAAACCTGCATTTTTAGCCTTTGTGCTAACAAGGGAATGCAGACTGACCATAGGATAGGTATTTTTTTTAAGGAACAAAAGGTGTGTAAAACGCAAGCATCGCACTAGCCTGTCCTAATGGTCTTACCAGTGTTTCAGCTTTAAGAATTACTTGTTCCTTTAAGAAAATGGTAAAGAAAGCTAGCACTGCTATACCTTTCTGGGGTTCCTTTTTTGGAAACAGTTTATGACTCTTACTTTGAGCACTCAGTGACTTTTTTTTTTTCTTAAATGTAATACTAGTTTTCTTCTCCAGTTTTAACCTTAACAGTATTTTAGTGATGGTGATTTCTTTGCTAATATGGTGGTGGATGCTGCACTGGCAGTTAAATATACAGACCAGAAGGGTCAGGCTCGGTATCCAATCAACTCGGTTAATGTTTTGAAGGCACATGGCCGCAGCCAAAAAGAGAGCATACTTGTGAACGGTTACGCTCTGAACTGCGTGGTCGGCTCACAGGGTAAGAACACACTATGTTTTGTAAAGCTTTTGTGGGAACTCAGTCCTCTTAGCCTTTCTGCATGGATCTTCTCACTGACTGCATTAGTTGCAAATCGTGTGAGCGTTCAGTTCCAGAACAATTAAACAAGAACACAAAAAAACCTTACGGCTTCACCAGTGATTTCTAGGCTAGGGTCTGCCAGCTACTAGTGATCGACAAAGTGTTGGTAGGCTACTGTAGCTTCCCTAGTTCACTGTCAGCATGGTAACGCTGATCTTCTGGAACATAAGCACCTCCCTTGTGGGGAGCCAGTGTCAGGTTTGCAGGGAACTGTTATATTTAGCAGAGCTGTGATGTGATGAGGTAACCTAAAGGATGTGAGACTGATGGGTCAGCTTTTCATGGTCATCCACATTTTGGGGGTGGGGTCTGTAAAAAGGCAACAGAGGTTATAGTAGAGATTTTGGTTTTTTTAGATTTCTCTCTTTAAAAGTCTTTGTCAGCATTTTTCTGTACTAGGGCAGAACTGGAGGCCGAGAAGCAAACAATAGAAATGTGAAATGTGAAAGTAGCATTAGTTTTAATCTCTAATGCTAACTTGATGTTCTGTTAACTCGATTTGACAGAATCCTTTTTGTTGTTCTCTCATCAGGTATGACGAAGAGAATAGTTAATGCAAAGATTGCATGCCTTGACTTCAGCCTGCAGAAAGCAAAAATGAAGCTTGGTGTTCAGGTTGTTATCTCAGACCCTGAGAAGCTGGACCAGATAAGGCAGAGGTGTGTGGAAGCTTGAGTAACTGAGTGGGGTTTCACAGGCTTGTTTTGATCTCTTCAGTTGAGGGGGCTTGGTGTAATTTTGCCTGAGTGCAAGAGGTAGAAATGTTTTAAATGTTAACATTTCCCAACCATACCAAATATTAATGGTAAAAGTCTTCAATTCTGGAGGCAGAACTAGTATTAAATGAGTTTTTGAGAAATCCAAGTATGTTTGTGCAGTGGTTCCTTCTCCTTGCAGAGCTCTGCATTAAGATTTCAGGAAATGGGTTGACAGAATGTGATTGCAGACTTTTAAATACATTTTTATAACTTTGACTTTATCCTTGCAGAGAATCAGATATTACCAAAGAAAGGATCCAGAAGATTTTGGCCACTGGTGCCAATGTTATTCTCACCACTGGAGGTATTGACGATATGTGTCTGAAATACTTTGTTGATGCTGGTGCTATGGCAGTACGAAGAGTTGTAAAAAAGGACCTTAAGCGGATTGCTAAGGCATCAGGAGGTATGTATATATAAAAATCTTTTTTTTTTTTTTCTTTTTGTTTTTAAGTAAAAGCTGTTGCTAGGATATTAGTAACCAATTTTCAAAACATGGCTTCTTAACACACAAGCCATGCAAAGAGAAGATGAGTAGAGCCGAGTCATTCTTGTTAGGTTTTAACTTTACTGTTGATTTTAAGTGACCATTCTGTCAAAGTAGACGAGTATGGTAAGAGTTGACTGCTGAAGTGGGGAAAAAAATGCTGCCTTGCACTGACAAGACTGTCTTGTGGAAATGGGAGCCAGGATCTCTATTTACTTAGGAGTCTTTATTAAGCACGTGTCCATAAACCTCTGTTTAGAGAATTAGGTATCTTGTTGAGATAGTTCAAGACAAATGAAGAATTCCTAAATCGTTAAATACATACTGAAAGAAATTCTGCTCCTATACAGATTTTATCTGTCAATTGTTAAATTTGCAAGAAAGCATTTTCGTTACAGTAAAGCACAGGAACTTGTGCTAGCTGTGGAGAAGTAAGTGCTGTGAAAGTTCAGCAAAAAGAGCAGTATCCATTATAAACTGCGCAATATTGAATTCCTACCTGGGAATTAGAAGTGCACATCTACTTAGGCTGCTTTTATTTCCGTTTTCAATTTGTTTGTTTTTTTTTTTCTCTATGCCTGTTCTGGGAAGATGGCAAAGGATGTGCTGGAATTGAATGCTGATTTCACTTTTTTGTTTGTTTGTTAAAGCAACCATATGTTCCACCCTTGCAAACCTTGAAGGTGAGGAGAGTTTTGAGGCATTAATGCTGGGACAGGCAGAAGAGGTGATTCAAGAGAGAATCTGTGATGATGAGCTGATTTTAATCAAGAAGTAAGGATCCTTTTTAAAATACTCGGTTTTCCGTACAGTTTCTACTAAATTTGAGATAAAATTCCATTTATTTACTTCCATGCTATCTCAGTGGTATGAGTAGTTATACGCATGGGAAAGAGTATACAAGTCCACTGCAAACTAGAGGTGAAAGTATCAGTATTTAATCTCTTCTGCTGGGGTTGTCTCATCAACCATAATGTGAGACAATCAGATTGCTAGACAGACTTTACCTAAAATTTTGGTTATAAACAACTTTTTCTGAAATTTACAGTAAAATTCTATTAAATTGCTAGAGACATTATTACAGCATTCATATCACGTTCCTTTACCTGGCTTTTAGCAGCGTAGTCCCACTGGCTTCCCCTTACAGACAGTGAAGGGAAATAGGTACCATCTGAGTAATTTCATCTGAATAAGGAGGTGCAAGCTTGATCTTGCCATTTGTACTGGAAGACACGGTTTACTTGTGTGGGTTTCATTTTTCAGTCATCTGCTTGGTAGTATAAAATGGACCATGTTGTTAAAAGGTGTTTTTTTTTAGGGTGTTTTTTTTTTTTTTAATGGGTAGGAAGAGCAAAAATCATTAACTGTCCACACACATGGTATTTTTCCTTGAAGTTTTTAGTATGCCACTGCTGTCTGGTACCTGAAGACTTGCGTATCAGTGTGTTTGCCAAAAACAAACCTTTTCCACTGCTTCAGTATCCCTTCTCAGTGTTCAGCTTCCTGTCGTCTCACTTGTGTGTGAATGGAATATTCTGGCCATGGCGCCTGTGTGGCAGTCATCAGCTCCCTTGATGGCTGTGCAAAAGAGAACTTTCCTAATACCTAATTACATTTTCCCCTTATTTGAGGGGAAAACATCCTGTCTCCTACTTTTGTCAGGTAGCTTTCTCTAGAAGACTAAACTCAAACTAGGTTCTTGCATATTAGAACTTAAAATACTGACTTAAAAAGTTACAATGTGCATATCCTGCAAGGGTGCGTAACAATGTTAAGATTTTCTTTTAACAGTTGAAAGAATTTGGCTCAACTGAATTTGGCTTTAGAAGAAAAGTTTCAGAAATAAGAGTTCTAACTTACGTTCTGTTCAACACAGCTGACTTCTGATTCCTTTTTTCCATAGCACAAAGGCTCGTACTTCAGCATCAATTATCTTACGAGGAGCTAATGACTTCATGTGTGATGAAATGGAACGATCCATACATGATGCTCTCTGTGTTGTTAAAAGGGTATTGGAGTCCAAGTCTGTTGTCCCAGGTGGTGGTGCTGTAGAGGCAGCACTTTCAATATATCTTGAAAATTATGCAACCAGCATGGTAAGTCTTGCGTGAAAAAGTAATGGTGTGTATGTGTTAAACTAGGACGATGTGAACTTTCAAGCATTTATTTATTTTCTTCTACTAGAAGTCGGCTCTGTGGTTCATGAAAACCTAATCGTCTTACAGAATGTAGGACGCTTCTTTAAGGTGGAGGATACGAGTTACTCTTTCTCTAATTAGACTGTATGGTTCTTTGGCCTAAAAATAGGTTTTGTACATGAAAACCCTTACCTGCTATGGACACTCTTGATCATGGCTGTATTTTTTCCTCTCTTGTTGCAGCATTTGGTTTAAAAACTTTTTCCTCTTTCTAGGGATCACGTGAACAACTTGCAATAGCAGAATTTGCAAGATCCCTCTTAATAATTCCAAATACGTTGGCAGTAAATGCCGCTCAAGATGCGACAGATCTCGTTGCGAAGTTGAGAGCATTCCACAACGAGGCTCAAGTTAACCCAGATCGCAAAAATCTGAAATGGCACGTATCTACCTGTAGGAGGGCTATTAACCGTGCAGTGGGTTGGTGACTGAGATGGAAACCATGATTTGCATGTAAAAGAAGGGTGTAGGTTATCACTGACCTTCCCTTCTGTCTCCTTCAGTCCTATGTATGTGTCACTGGGAGCCCATAGTAGTTAAACAGCCTATTCCCAACTGTATTTCCATTTTCTTCTACCTCTCCATCTGACACTATTTCTTCTTTTCAGGATTGGGCTTGACTTAATCAATGGAAAACCTCGCGATAACAAGCAAGCTGGTGTCTTTGAACCAACCATGGTCAAAACTAAGAGCCTGAAGTTTGCAACAGAAGCTGCAATTACTATTCTTCGAATTGATGATCTTATTAAACTGCACCCTGAAACTAAAGAAGAGAGAGGGTGCTATGAGGATGCTGTTCATTCTGGAGCACTTGAAGAATAACTTAGGTTTTATTTATGTTTGTCTAACACTTCCCACTCTTGTAACTAAAATGTTAATAAAACAAGTGGTTGAACGCTGCTGCTATTTTCTTGTGAACAAGTTAATTTGTGAAAGTAAGGCTGGTGCTTGGGTTAAGAATTTAAGTTCTAGTGTGTGTTGGCAACTAGAGTGCCCGTACTGGCCCCTACTCTTGGTGTCACGGCACTGACTAGGTGGCAAAATCTAATGGAGTAAGCTTATTTAATTTTATACAAAACAAAAAAAAGTAAGCTCCATGATTAGAAGTTTATTAATGAACTGTTCCAAAGCTAGTTAGCACTAGCTGTTCATTCCTTCATCTCTCAACGCACATGGCAATTCCCATTCCTCCTCCTATACAGAGAGCAGCAACACCGCGTCTTCCACCTGTTCGTTCCAGTGCGTGTAGAAGAGTAACAAGGATGCGACAACCAGAGGCGCCAAGAGGGTGGCCCAGAGCAATAGCTCCACCTTGGATATTAATCTGTAAAAAAAAAAAAAAACAAACAAAAAAAAACAAAACCAAAAAAAAAAACCCAAAAACAACAACAAACCACAAAAACCCCACAAGCTCAAGTTAAGAAATCATCTAACTGGCTTAGTTGAGTTTCAACACGAGTGACTTCGCTAGATATAGTCCTTGAGTGAGAGTAAGCCTGAACCTACCACCACCCTTTCAAGGAAAAACTTAACATGGATGCAAGGGCTGTTAAAATTAGTATTTCTTCTGAAAGGGACCTGTCTTTACTCTGAAGGTAATTAAGGTGATAACGGGTGAATTCAGGGAGGGGGAGTAATACCTGCACTTTGTGCCATCACTGGAAGAATACAGTGGCAAATACGTTTCCAGCAGCGCATTCAGATTCTGAAGTTAATTACAGGTGTGTGGAAGCAGCTACCTAGAGCTGCATACACGTCCACTACACTACGGCTGTAGCCTGCTCAGCTGGAAGACAACGTGCCTGCTAGCAGAGCAAGCCTGCGGCAGAGCAGTGTAAGGAAATGCCCAATGGGGTTCCCATTCATTTTGCTTATGGCTAAGTGATGGCAAAAGGGCAGTTCTCACCTCTGGAATACAATCCAGATGCACAGAATGGAACAACTTTGAATTACAGGAGACAAACTATGGCCTCAAATATGTTTGTTACCTTTTCTGGATTTACTTTCAGTTCTTTTGCTATTGCAACAGATAGCGATGCAAAGGCTTCATTAATTTCAAACAAGTCAACTTGTTCCAGAGTCCAGCTGGCTTTGTCAATCTGAGAAAACAAAATAGAGGCTTTATTATCTTTTAGGTTTTGCTCAGCACCAGAGAAAGCTTTTCAGAAGACTGAAATCGGGTGACTTGAAGCCACCACTTCTAAAAAGTTGAAGGAAACGAATTTTTATAGCCAGGGTTGATGACACAATTCTTGAAAATAACATTTCAGTTTCAGCAAAAGTCAGTCCAATGTGCTGTAATGTGCTGGCTGCTCTTAAAAAATCTTGACTAATTTTTGACACGTAGTGGTGGTGGTGCAATTGTGGGAATCAAACCGTATTTGGTGTCCTTAATAGAAAAAGCACTGTTCTCAAAAGTAGGTTTTAACAGATCAAAAGCAAGTTTTTCAGGACCTACGTCTGATTTTATTAGAGATTCTCTGCTTAATACAGATTTTTACACAGGAGATGATAGTGAAGCGACCATTAGCGATGGCTGCCAAGTGTAATTCATCCAGTCTCCTGCCTTTAAGTTGGAAGTTGCCACTTGAAGCTTTTCACGGGCGGCTATTTTGGAAGATGGTTTGGCTTACGTTTTCACTTGAGAAACTCTTGTGGTGCAATTGCCTACTTGAGTACAGGCTTAGGCATGGTTCACATATTTACATTTTTACTTCCACTCGCTTTGTTTCTCACAGTAATGCTTTATCAGCAGAATCATCTGCAGCAATGGTGTTTGTTTCACAACCAGCTAGCCAGGCTGGTGCATCTCCCAGACTATAGTCGAGGAGGAGGGCCTCTTTCTACTAGGTGATAGAGAGGCAGTATGGAAACCATTTACCTGGGAAAAGCCTTATCTTTTAGAGATTTACTATGTTGTTGCAAGACTAAAATGCATGGCCTAGTCATTCTCTCACTGTAAAGTGCTACTGTGAAATTCTGAAGAGATAAACTGATAATACAGGGAGGGTGGGAAGTGTTTGACAAGTGTTTGATAACATACATTACAAAGTTTACATTAAGCAGTAGTGTGCCCTTTTTCAGAATACCTCTAAAGTTATAGGTACTGTTAAATACAGCTTGTCTGTCCTACAATTTAAACTAAAACTGTGTATTGCATATACATTTACAGCATTCTTGATTTAAAAGAACAGTTAGAGATCTGATAAGAATAATCATCAGCATTACAGCTCTTGATTTTCCTGTTAAAAGCCACAGAGCTTGGATGAGTTCAAATTAGGCTTCTGTATTGCCAGGACATTTCAGAGATGAACAAAATAAAGCTTTTACACAGTATAAATAAAACTGAGAAGGAAAACTAAAGCAAATTTGTCCTTGTCAGCTGTACAAGAGCTCTTTCCATGCTCAGTTTTAGCAAATAATCGGCTGGGGTTGCCATGGGTTAAGTCTGTATTAGCAAGCCGCGTGGTACCAGAGGAGCTGCTCACTCAGGGCATTTTATTTGAGAGCCCTGTCCCGTGGACGGAATGCAGAGCACCCCAGTGGGTGCAATAATGGTTTGAGCACATTAGATGTGGTTCTGGAGTGCACCTTCTTGTTTAGTTTCATCTGAAAGGAATCTGATTTGCATGCTCCAACCCTCTCGAAGGGCAGGGCAAACCGAAACACAAAGGGCACCATCACATTTGCTAACGCAGATGCGCTCACCGGCCCTCCTCTCAGTGTTGTACTACTGCAAACACAATCGGGCAGTGATCTGAACATTAACCTAGCCAGACACAGCATCAGAACCATATTGTGGCAGAAACAAATCATCCCCAAATTAGGTTAGCATACAAACCCACGAAATTTGATCTTTAGCCTCCTAGGCTACCTAGGTGGTCTTTCACAAACCTGACTAGTTTATGTTCTGAACTCCATTCATACACCTATACATTTTTTTTTTTTTTTTCCAATTAGTAGGCACTAGCCTGGTAATGTTATCCGGAAAAGCGGGTTCGTTTGCCTGGTGTGCAAAACGCCAAACTACACACAGAGCAGAAGTATTTTATTTAATTTCATTTTTGTGCAAAGATTGGTGCTAGGTGGTAACCCACAAAGCTAGCACACCGCACCGAGAAACTACAAGGCATTTATACAGTTAAGTGTCAGTCACAGCTAATATTCACACGCCTCAGCTAATAATTGGTTAATTTCTTTCTTGCTTCGATGTAAAGCTACAGCTCACGTTTAATTTCCCATGCATGCTCAGAGATTAAGGGACTTATTGGGGGGGGGGTTCCTGGCCTATGGGCCTGATTTTTAGTATTATAATGAGGATAGGTCACCTAATGGGCACTTTGTTTTAGTTCTTATCAACATCCCAATTAGTTGTTCTCCTTGACTATACACTTTATCAGCCTGTTCTCAGTGCCTTCTGAGGTGGGATGTTTGCTTTGATCAGTCTCTCAGCTCTCCTCAAGGACATAGTTGTAAAACAAGTGCTTCCCTATCTCTCAGTTCTCCCATCTCTGGCCGTCAAATTCTGTTTTGCCAAGCTCACATCGTTCATTACTATGGCTTAGTGGAAAATTCCAAAAATTACATTTTTTTCAGGATATCAGTAGTACTAGAAATCTTAATCTTATATACTCTCCACTATTTTAAGTCTTGTTTTCACTTAGTTTATTTTTTCTATTAAGTTTTCCTTAGAATACAGAAAAAACAAGACATGGCCAGAAAACAAAAAGCAATTACAAGAGGTTTTAAATAATAGATATATACATAGATAGATAATTACTTACAGCTTGCTTTATTGCTGAAATGGGCCCTACTCCCATTATAGATGGATCTATGCCTGTCTGAGCCCAAGATACAATCCGAGCCAAAGGCATAAGACCTCTCCTAGCAGCTTCTGATTTCTTCATTAGAATTACAGCTGCAGCTCCATCGTTTATACCTGCGGAATGACAAACAACTTTTATGTATTTTTTGGGGTTTATGGCTTTTACTGTACCACCTCTTCCTGCTTGCATAAGTTCACAATCTAGACAAAAACCAAAAAATTACAAATCTTTTATTGGTTTAGGTCAGTATTTTTTCCAGATCGGCCAAGTCTGACCTCTGACACAAAGAGTTAAAATGGCTAACATATCTATACTGCTGTAAACGTGACACGTTTGTGGTTTCTATTTGGAAAGCAGCAGGTGGAAGAGTTGAGACACAACCTGAAAAAGGAGCACATCAGATTTATTAGACTTTGGAAGAGGCAGCATAAGGACCAAGGAAGAAGTTTCAAAGCTGCCTGTGGCAGGCGAGTTAGTCCCACAGCAGTAACATTTTCAAACATGAGCTGTTAAGTTTTCCTTTGTCCAGACTTGCCATATTAGAAACCACTAGACAGCTAGTTTTAAAAAGAGAAGATGTAGTTTCTCTTTGTTCCAGCCTGTTAAATATTGTTATTGCCCAAGCACTTGTTAGTGATAAGCAATAACATGCTCACTTCATAGAAAGCAAGCAAACAAAAGACGACTCATCTGTAAAGAAATCCTCACCACAGTTACATTCGAGTTCTACCTATGTTGTCAAACACATTGCCATTTTTCAGCAATAACCACACGGCAGCCAACCCCTCACAGAGACCCTGCCTTGAGCCACAAGCAGCTACTCTTCTTTTCCATTTCAGTTTTAGCCAGGCAGACCAACCTGAAGCATTAGCTGCTGTTACTGTCCCAGTTCCATCTGTCAGGAAACAGGGCTTTAACTTTGCCATTGTTTCCAGGTTGCTTCCATGGCGAGGGTGTTCATCTGTTTTAACTTCTATAGGACCTGAAAAACAGAGCGTTATACTCACAGGAGGGTCTAATCGCACGCACTTGCCTCAAACAGAAATCTGGCACAAACAACAGGCTGATCGGGAATATGCACCGTATTCCTTTTACCCAACAAGCCATTCCATCGGAGACAGCTTCCAACTCAGTACAATTTTGTTAAAGCTCCCTCCAGCTGCTTCCAGCAGGACAGACAGCTGGGTTTTCTGAGACAAACAACTAAAATACTATCTAGTTGTACAAAAGCAGATCTTGCTCTTGCTGTTCCTTGCTGTTCCTCTTCTTGCGAAGAGCAGTCAAGTGTCATTAAATATTATTACCTGAACTGGTATTAGGAAAGGCCTGTTACAAAGTAATGAAGGGCTAACACCAGAACGTTTCCCACAGGGTCTATTCAGTGCAAATGTTGAACAACTGATTCTTGATTTCTCTTTGGAAAATTCTGGTTTTGCATCCACCTCACAGGGAGCTGAGGGGATTCCCCTGCTCTAGAAACACACCTTTTGCTCAAGCACCATAATAGGTCTGTTTATATCCCTAACAGACCTAAAGAGAAACATACCTAACACGTAACCTGACCCAGTTAATTAACTAGTAACCTTAATTATTGTCACTGTGTATTTTACTAGGTGGGCAAGGTTTGCAGATCAACATGACTGTTTTAAGTTTGGCGCAGCAGGAGTCTAACAAAACGAAAATACTGATCTGGTAGCATATCCGAGCCTATGTTAAGTCAGCAGTTTGCCTGGGTAGTAATTACATCCCCAATAAAACAGAGAGTAGTAGTATTTGCAGAGAGCTACATTTAGATATTCCACATTTGCATTGTTTCTCTCTTATTTCAAAAAACGACCACTGGAAGTTGAAAAAGAGAGCAATAGGCTACATGCTTACAGAACAGCTTACAGAAGAGGCTGCATAACTGGGAAACCATCCACTGATCACAGCAGAAAACAGATTTTTCTTTAAAATCAGCTCTCATTATCCATTCACTCCTACCTTTTTTAGAAGGTACAAGAACAGGAACAATTTCTTTCGTAAAATAGCCAGCTTTCTGTGCTGCCTCTGCCCTGTTTTGTGACTGTACAGCAAGTTGGTCTTGTTCCCCTCTGCTGACTTGCCACTGATTGGCCACATTTTCAGCTGAAATAGGAACAAAATGCAAACTGCCATGAAGAAATGCTAAAATTTTAAGTTGTAAAAATGTAAGCACAAAGGTAGTCAGTAATGTTTGCTGTAGCAAGCGGCTAAGCTCGTTGAACAGTTTTCATTCTGATTTCCTCATTTTGTTTCCTCATGATTCTCTATTTTCTTTTGAGGGTGAACATTTCTGTGTGGTATCTCCTCCCAGATTTTATATCAAGTTAAATACAAATGCAAGCAAGATTTTCTAGTTTATTGCTTCTCTGAACCATTATGCTCAGATCTCTCTACAGCTGCTTCAGAGGAAGGAGCAGTTCTGAAGTAAGTCTGTTTCATAAGCAGGGTCTGAAAAAGCAATTGGCTGGCTATCCCATCCAGGATGCAATAACCTGAAGTTGCAGAACCATGTGTATCCACAGTATGCTTTACGTAATTCCCCCCCACTGTAAATCTGTGCTGCTAAAGGCTTCAGTTACATACGGGGATTATTTTGGTTACTAAATTGCTCAGATGCAGAAGAGATGCAGCCAGATTAGCTCAGACAGAAAAAAAAAAAGCAGCTTTACAAACAAAGCAGAAAATACCGTCAACGCCTTTCAGTATTAGGGATTTCCTCCTTTTTCACAACTACAACTTAGGGACAGCTTGGAACACCTTATCTGAAACTTCAGATTTCTGAAATTACTTATCAGTGAATTCTTCCCCCCTCCCCAGTTAACCATTTCAGTTTCTGGACTGTCACCACTTACCTGTTATACCCATATGATACTGATAAAAAGCATCTGTAAGGCCATCAAGGATTATAGTGTCCTGCAGAGAAGCCTCTCCCATTTTCACCCCAGCTCGCATGTGAATTACATGAGGAGCCTACAAGAAGGCATTTCGAAAGGAGTTAGATGTTTTATATCTCCAGAGCACAATACAGACAGACAGCTGAAGAGACAGCCCCCTGCCTTGCAGCTGCAGGTAGCTACCCCGAATCCCGGCAGTCTCCCCGGCTGCCTGCTCCATCTCTCCCTCCGGAGTCTGCCAGCTGGCATGCTCCGTTTGGCCTGTCCATTTCCCTGGCAGCAGATCACCAAGCACCAAACGTTTTCTCTCCGCAGATCGAATCAATAGTGCCTGGGGCCATACGGCCGTGGGTCCCCCATCCTGTCAGCCTGCGCTAGGTGGTTCCCAATCACATTCTGTCGCCAGCCAACGCCAACATCACCCTCAGCATTGGCAGCTAGTGAGCCCTGGCAGAAGAGGCCACTCCCTTGTTAGGGATCAGATCACCAGCCCAGAGCCATTCCTCGATACGGTCTTGGGCTGAAAACCTTGAAATGAAAGCCCTTTGCTTCCTCTCCAAGCTCAAATTGCTTGGTGAACAATAACATTCCCAGTTATTCCTTCTTTGGGCTTCTTGCAACACAAAAAACACTGTATATTGCCAGCTGTCACAAGCAAATCATTCACCACAACGGGGCTAGATGGAAATTAAAATGGAATTTTAAATGTGGCATGCGTTTGCATGGCACCTTTTCAGTAGCTACAGTAAAAAAAAAAAAAAAAGGCTACCAAAGTCAATTGTTGCACGTTCCCAAGTGCAGAAACTGAAGCTACTCTTTCAGTCCGCCTCCAGAGCATTAGCCTGGAAATACACTGTTTCAACATAACTTACTGCTGTTTGCTCCCACTAAGTCAGCACAGCGTGAGTGCAATCGTTTGCTTTACCTTGCTCATACTTTCCATGCCTCCTGCCACCACGATGCTGGAGTCTCCCGTCAGTATGGACTGAGCAGCCAGACATACTGCTTTCAAGCCCGACCCGCAGATCATCTGGCAGCTCCAGGCGGGCACAGAGTAAGGGATTCCTGCAGCAACACTCGCCTGCCGGACGGGGTTCTGGCCAGCACCTGCAGGAACAGGCAGCATTTCTCCTTTATTCTTAAACAAATGTTGGCCTTGTCACTTTTCACAACAGGTACCTCAATCCCACCAAAATTTAGAGCTCGCTCCTATTTTCAGTTGGTAGACAGAGAAGTTCCCAGCAGTAATCTGCAGAGCAGGAGCTCAGCAACCTCTCATTTATACTGTTGATCAATAAAATACCTGCAAGATCAGGGACTTGTTACTGATAGTTTTCTATCTGCAACTCTGCTTTTGATGGCCGGTCAGATGAAACACCAACTTCAAATTAGCACTAGCCTGCTGTATGTGTAAGATGAGAGCTCATTTAAATTGCTACTCGCTGAAGGGTTTCTTTTTGACATCTTCTGTACATCAGCAGCAGACAACTTTCCCTAAAAGTCCCTATGGAAACCAAAAGCACAATTATGCAAGGACAGTCATGAAAGCTTCCATTCTTTGTTGTAATCCTGATGGAGCGAATAGGAACACTATATTCAAAGAAAACATTCTTCATCTGCATCTCTCCAGGCCAAAGTAACGCCAGCTCTTTGTATGTAAAGAAATGGATAAGGAGAGTACATCATTCAGGGAGCTAAAAATACACAGGAATCTGGGTCAGCTTTAAGCAAGGCTTTCTGTATTTATATAAAAATATATATTTATTTCCTTTCTTTTCTTCCTCCGTCTTTAAAATACAAACCTGCCCTATGACTCCGCTGATTAAACATTACCCTGGAAAAAACAGAGGAGCGTTTCAAAGCAAACAATTCCCTATCAGCCACATTTTCCTGAAATCAATGTATTTGTCTCCAAGCAAGTGGCATCGCAGATCTTGTAGGTCAGCCTTGCAGGTGAACACAAACGCAGGCCTCGCTCTTAAAATCTCAGAGTTACCATTACCCGCGATGTTAAGTTTATGAGAGGAGATGAGAAGGGGCGCTGTAACAAGGAGGAGGAGCTGACTTTCACGCATAGGCTGTTAGCTGCCTTGGGGATTTAGAAAACCCCCAGGCTCTGCCCCCGCCACGTCCTTCCCAAAGACCCCGCGACGGGCTTGCCCACCCGGCGCGCGGGGCGGGGCGGGGCGGGGCGGCCGGATGCTCCCCGCGGCGAGGGGCGCCGGCGCCGGGCGCGAAGCCGGAGCCCCCTCGGGGGGCGGCGGAGGAGGGGCGCGGCCGCGGGGAGGGGGCGCCCGCCCGGTACCTGCGGTGAGGACCTGGCCCAGGATCACCTCCGACACCTCCTCGGGGGCCAGCCCGGCCCGCCGCAGCACCTCCCGGATCACGGCGGCCCCCAGCTCGTGTGCCGGCAGCGCCGACAGGCCGCCGTTGAAGGAGCCTGAGGGAGAGAGGGAGGGAGGGAGCTCAGCACCGGCCCCGGCGGACACCGGCCCCGGCGGACACCGGCCCCGGCGGGGGGGCACCCGCCGCCCGGCCCCTCACCGACGGCCGTCCTGGCGGCGGAGACGAAGACGACGGGGTCCGCGCTCATGGCGATGGCGGCGGCGGGAAGCGGCGGCGGCAGCGGCAGCCGCGGCGGCAGCGAGAGCGGAGCCGGCGGCGGGGCCGCCCCTCGCGTGTTGCCGGTCCCGCCCCTCGCCTGCCGCCGCCCGCCGGGGCAGAGCCCGCCCACCCGGGCGGTCCGGGTCCGGCTCCGGCTCCGGCTCCGGGTCCGGGTCCGGCTCCGCGGGGAGAGCGGGGCGGCCGGCCCACCCGAGCCCGCGGGAGGCGGCGGGGCGAGGGCGCCCCGCGGAGTAACGCGAGCGGGCCGGGCGCTGCTACCGGCCGGTGGCGTGCGGGCGGTCGGCATGCTGCACGGTGGCGTCTCGCAGGGCCCACGAGAGCCGACAAAGACCCCAACAGAGTAAGAATTTAAACGAGACAAAGTCACCCATCACTGTTTGATCCGCTCAGCAGCGGTTACGGGCGCCCAGAAATTACCGACACCCAACGCACGTCTTTGTTTTGTTCCGGTTCTTTAATTTAACTGAAGCCTGACATATTTATATCTTTTTAGCACGGGCAGCACCGCGCTGCTGGCCCAAGAGCCGCTCCCGCCCGAGCCGCACAAGGAGGCAGCGGGGGCGGCTCCCGGGGGGGCGAATTCTGCGGGGGAAAGCCGGGCAGCGGAGAGGGGCCGGGCCCGGGAGCCGGGAGCAGGAGCTCCCCGGCAGCCAGGGAGGCAGAGGCTGGAAGGAGAGGAGGCGGCAGCAGCAATGGCTGCAACCTCAGCAGTGCGGGCGGACGGAAAGGTTTCTCTGTGGTGGGAAGCCTAGAGATGTGGGGTGGGGAGCAACAACGTTAGGACATTTGGAGGAAGACGGGACGGAGTAAGGGTGGAACCAAGAGCATAAGTCAAAGAAAGTAGCAGTAAAAAAAAAAAAAAAATGGATAGATGGGCTGAAATTACTTGTCTATCTCACAGCCTAGATCTTCAGTCCTTATTCCTTCCTGTGCTGAGTCCTGTGCTGGCTCGTTTTCAGAACAGATACTTGGCCTAACAGATGCACCAGCCAAAGCATCCCGTTGAGGTGGCAGCTGGAGGCCAAGAAGATGGTTAGAAAACGTGCTGTCACTCCTACCTTAGCTACAGTACTAACAAAGTCAGGGGAGTATATTTTTTATCACCATAGTAAAATTTAGTCAGGTTTTAGGACAAATTAAGTCCTAAGTCCTTAATTTGTTAAAGGGCAAATTAAGTCCCAGAAAATCACACAGTGCGAGGTGACAGACATATGTGACAGGGTATGCACCAATACACCTGCGATCACATTCTGCAGGTTGGCTAATCTGAACTTGGTGGTATTAAATCTCCGTGCATAAAATGTATCTGAACGCTCCGTGTGGAAACACTGAGCAACAGGAGCAACACAATACCCGAGATGGATTCCTCTGGCTCCTATCAATCACTATTCTTGCTTTCTAATGTAAAAAGCTACAGCATTACTAGGTAGGAAAAAAGCCCCACTTCAGCTACAGAAAGCAAGACTGTTAGCCTAGATTTCACCAAGAACTCTGTTAAACTGTGCTAGTCAGAGTAACTCCAACACCCAAAACGGTTTTCTCCTTTTAGATATTTCAGTCCGACTGAAGAATAAGGCTAAAGGAAGGAACCATGTGTCGTAAGACTTCTTCAGTTACTTTGGAGTTTCCAGCTTTTGGCAAGAAAAGAATCCCCTCAGACACCTTCAGGAAAGGAAATCTCTGGAAAATCCTGGGGGCAGCCAAATCCTTAGGTGACCGATCTACCAGTCTCCTAAGGATGCACCAATTGGCAACAGGCATGTGCTACACCTTTACTTTAATGATGCTGTGTACTCAGGGCAGCTGATAACACTAACAAAGACCACAGGTTAAATCTGGATGGGAAAAACATGTTTGGTGTCTTTTCAAAAGACTCATCAGTAAGTAATTAGTCCATCCACCATACCAGCAAAACTCAGGAATATATGATTTTAAGTAATACAAGAGTGATTGTTTTGGAAAAATATTATACAGTTCCTGAGCAACCCCATACGACTGAACGTAGTCTCTGCATCTGTTCAAAATTCAGTATAGAAAGAGTAATATAGATGTATGAGGGCAGCACCAAGCAACCTAGTTTATCAACTGTACCATACACCAATACGTCATTCTTAATGTAATATTTGACTGATTACACCTTACGGTCATCAAAGCAAATACAAAATCAATAATGTAAGATGAGCTCAGATTAACAGTAAATGTCAGCAGGTGCGCCAAGTCCAAAAACAACGATACACCTGAAGTAAGCCTTACAGCCAGGATTCCCTTATATTTAAAACTTAACAAATATCACCATAAATATTGAATAGAACACAAAGTGAGGCTTCAGCCCCTTCCCTCCCCACACTTCACCTTTAATCCACTAACAGACGGAAAGCGTTTGCACGTGAAGCAGGCCCAAGGACTTGAGGCTGGCTCACTCCAATGAGCCGACCTGCTGTACCTTTGCTCTCAGCCCCAAAGAGCAGAGCTGTTTTGCAACTCCACACGAGTGACAGACCAGGCCGCAATGTTGGGCCACCCTGAAATGACAAAGATGAATGAGTTTTATCTTGGTATCTTTATCAGACTTGCAGTACCCTATTTAACTCTGCTTGGAAAGTGTCCAGGATTGAGATCCAAATGCATAAAAAGGACATATAAAGGAACAAAATAACATAGCAATTGCACAAAGGCAAATAATTATGAAACACGTATGCTACAGATCAAAGTTAAGTTATTTAAATGTAGAAAAAATGCTATTAAACATGACTAGGCAGCTGTGCTTTTAAATTCAGTGTAGTTAATGAGCAGCATAATACTCAACAGCAAACTAGTGCCCTATGCCAGTACATTTTACCATTTCTTGGAAATTTAAGCTCTGGGAAATTCAGTCCATCAGTAAGAATCAGGACGTCAGTTCAGAACAGAGAGCTTACTTGCTATCAGTAAAAAAGTAAGGCTATGTTGCGCAAAGTTTATTTATTACCTTTCTATGAACACAACGAAATGGACTTGTGCCTTATGTGAAATACTCAAAGCGCAAAGATTTTGGCATTTTCATTTGGTAATGGTGGCTCAGTTTTTTTTTAGAAATAGGCTAAAATTTAGAGCATTTCAGTGTTCATTAATTTACTCTTCTGCTAAAAAGTGTTTTCTAAATTTAACCTTTACAGAGATCAGTGTTGTTACCCAAATGTGAAACCCTTGCTTTTTATCATCAATCTGACACTTGGTCGGTGAATATTTACAAAAATGCTTTCCTTGGGGATATGAGTTTGATAAAAACTAAGATGCACCTTCTATAGGCAAAAAAAATGTACAGAACAACTACTTTAAATTCATAAACCTTGATAGATCACTCTATAGTTTAAAAAAAAAACAACAAACTTAACTTTACAACTTTCCTGTAATAGGAAATTCTCTAGTCTTTAAAATCTTGTATGCAAATAATGGTACTAATATCTGCTTTGTTGGGATCCTTACAGAAAAAAATGCACATGGGATTCCTCAGGGAAGGAGATGTGGCTCCTCTTCCCTGCTGATGTTGCTTTGCATCGCTCCATATTGTAGAGCCAGAAGAGGAGGTGTGATCCTCTGGTCACCCGCGGAGATACAACATTATTCATTAGTGTTCCGTTGATCCGCAGCTGTGTGGGAACACTCGCAGCAATGAAATAAGCAAATGCCAATGCGTTCCTATGAGCAAGATGTAGGTTTGAAGCAGAAGTGATCCATCTTCGTATTTTATGGAACTGGCCCTTTGCTGTAGGATATGATACTTAACGATACTTAATGTAAAATAATTGGCCAACATTTGGGAATTTTGTTACTGATAGCGATAAGAGTATCCTGCTTTTCCTTATTTCTCTTTTGTTTTTTATTCTTTGCCAGCAGCATGGAACACACTCGACTACTTTTGCAGGTGTGCACACTAAAACTGGTGTCTTCAAAGACAGGAGTCAAACCTTGTCACAGTAATTATGTAAGACAACTCATAATCCTTGATACTTTTGGGGTCCATAGTTCCCATCCGAAAGCATTTAAGAGTCATTCAGCCTTTAGATACAGGTTTTCTGTGCTTTGTCTGTGTTTGAAATTACTTTTATTCCTGATAGGGAATAGGAATTGTTCTTTGGTTGGTCTAAGCAAAAAGCCAGCTTTTTGCTCTCTGACAAAGGGACAGCAAAGTCACCCTTTTTTTTTGTCTCCCTAAAAAAATTAAATCAGCTACCAGAACAAGTAAGCTCAACAACAAGCATCATTCGTGAAAAACAGAGCCTTTTTCACTTAGGAAAGATCTGAGGCAGCCTTTCCCTTTCTCCACATACTGTAACATCCTGTCAGGATATATAGAACACTCAGGCTTGCTGAGCACCTTTAATACCTTTCTCAGGTCTAGCAAGACAATTCTTTGTTTTTCCAGGTTTCCTTACCGGTGGACTGATGCTCAAGTTGTCCACAGATAAGTTCAGCACATAAGGTATGCCTCAAAGAACAAACTGTTTTCCCAGTGAGGATGAGATTCACGTTTTCTGAAATTCCTCAACCTTAATCTCCAACCTGCTGATTGGGTCCTTGGAAATCAGGTTCCTGATAGGCAAAAAATGTTCTTGGTTGTGTTAAGAGCAATCTGTGTTTTCCTTGAATCTATTTTTGTCAGGGAAAGCTCATAACCTAATCAGTGTTTAAGAACAAATGCTGTCTTCTCCTCAAACAGAAAAACCTTTGCATTATTACAACCATCATGGCCTTTCTATGGCTTAAAAAAAGGTATTGTAAATTCCAAGGTTTATATCCTTAGCAACTGTACGCACACCAGTACTTCAAATGCAAGCTTGCAGTATTTAGCAAGCATCCCAAAACTGAATTTAACTCAAGCCACCATTTGGCTGTAATTGTATCTTGATTGATTGTCAGTCAAGAGATGTCTTCAGGAGAGGCTCTGGAGTTCACTCACCACTGTGGTCAGCCCTTAACAGGAACAAAACTCCTGACGTCTGTGTTGCACACACCAATTCACAGGTGTGCAGTAGCATCGCAACTGCTGCCATCTTGGAGATGAGAGTTGCAAAACAAATTGGCTCTGGAACTGGGCATTATCATAGTGCTGATTATATATGCTTTCATGGAGTCTTATATATATATAAAATAATAAAAAATTACTGGTAATTAAAAGAGAAGTCCTTATAAGAGCTTTCTGAAGATGTTCTAATTACTTTTTGCTTTAAAAATGGAAGAAAAATATGTGACAATTCCAGTAACATACTTAAAAACGTCTTATCAGGGGATACAAAGAAAGCATTAAGCCTGCGGCCTAGTGTTCAGGATGCTTCTGTAAGAGGGAGAGCTCGTGGATGTCAAATTTGGGCTTTTTGCTGCCCAGATCTTTACCTAGTTGTTACCTGAAGGACCTCTCTGTATCACTTTCTCCACAGTGCAGCAATCCATACATTTTATCTTCCCCTCACACCTGTAGGCTACAGCAGTTTTTTCTAGTGCCCCCCAACAGCTCACTCTCTCCTCCAGCAGCAGATGTCCCGCAGTTTTGCCTTCTTCCATCTCATATCCTTACAAGTCAAGGATAACCTTTGCAAGAACTGATCAGCCTTTCTTTAGTTCCTGATATTTTAAGGTCTTTTAAAACGCTAAGAGATATACATAACAGTACTCCAAACTTTTTTTTTTCTTCTCAACAATGCTTTACCTCACTTCTTCCCTATTTCCTAGCTTTTCTGACCTGCAGACTATTATTTTATGAGTCTGTTATACTAGTAAATAGTTTTCCTTAAAACCTGTGTTTCCCACACTGCGGTGTTTCACCCACCTCTTGCTGTTTAGCTATGAGAAGCAGGGGAAACGGCCCTCACATCCTGGGGTGGGAATTGCGGAGCCCCGCAGCACTCCCCCTATGAAGGCGTGACAGACTGCCAACAGTAAAATAAGAAAAAAGAAAAAAATGTGACAAACAGCACCCATCTAAGTTTAGGAGCATCTTAGTGTTTGCATTGTTCCAGCTGGCTTCCCTCCCAAACCAAGGGGAGAAAAGGAAACCCAGAACTCAGCAGGTAAAAACAATTACAAGCCTCCCAGTCAATGGATAATTAAGTTAATGAACGACACACTGTCATCCAAGGAACCTAAAACCAGATGAGACAATATGAACAGATTTAGAACAAAAATGAGAACCGTTTCCATTAATATCCCCTGAGCAGGCCCTGGGCGTGAAAGCGGCGCTAGGAAGAGCGTGGGCAGTGGTGTTGGAGCACAGGGGGTTTACTCGAATGCCAAACGCCGGTCTTGTCAGGACATTCTTCCTCTTTTTTAAATCAACTTTTCCATCAAAGCCAAATGCAGAAGAGAGAGAGTCTTCAACAATTTTACCATACAATTCATATGGCCTCTTAAACAGAGATACAAAAACAATATACTTAATGAAAGTGCAGTGGTTATTTTCACCTCAAAGATATTTATTTCTTGTGTTTAATTACAGCAAGCTGTACTGCCCACACGTTCATAATCTGGTTCCTATTTCTTTTTATCATTATAGATGAATGAACATATGAATTTTCCTTTTTTGCTGGTGCTTGGACAGATCGTTCTGTGTCCTCTCATCTGAAGATAAACGATGCTGCTGGGGGTTATGCTAGCATCTATCTGAAAAGCAAATTTATTCCCGTTATCATGCTGCAAACACAACCCAATGCAGGTGTCAACATGTTTATTCCAGTAGCACCAAAAAATCCCACGTTAGTTCTCATTGCGTTAGGTGATGTGCAAAGAGAATAAAAGACTTTGTTAAACGTCCTCTTCCCAAAAGTATCAGGGGACCAGTTAACAAATTGCTGCTCTTATTTTCTCAAACAAAAATTTTAAGTGTAGGCTGCTAATACACGCATTAATTTGAAGGGACAGAAAGAAGGCAGGCCAGAATATAAAGCAGACTGATTCCTCTTACCTCTAGATGTCTCTGGCTGGCTGACTCTTGCTCAGCTAGCACGTTTCCCACAAATGTAATCTACACTTCTAGAGATAAGTTTTAAATAACTAAGTGCTGACAAGGGGTAAGAAAATGCAGGAATATTTTCTACATGCTCATGAACACAAACAGGCACCAGTTCAAGGTTTAAGGTCCCACACCTTATGGTGTATCTGAGCTAGACCTTTATTTGTGGTATTAAAAAGACACAAGGGAGGCCTGGTTTCTGAACAAAATAAAGAATAGCCAATAGTTTCTGAACAAAATAAAGAATAGCTCCAGGCAAATATTGGGAGATCTTGTGTTTAAATCACCACTGATATACAGAAAATGTTAGGCAATTTATACAGAGAATAGAACTACACAGACCAGGAACAGCCTTAAGTACACCTCTGCATCCCTTTTATATGGAAAAAGTTTCCATTTCTTTTCCTACTTGGCTTATAAGCAACTGTAATCTTTACATTTGTGCCTGAGGAAATCAAGCCAATGTGCCACATTAATGTTCATGTTAAGGACTACTCTGGTGTTTCAGCACCTCGTCCATACTATCCTATGGTGGCTTCATCTGTTAATTAGTATCCTGAAAGCTTAAAACAAATACCTGCAAGGTGTTTCCAGAGGAAAGCAGAGGAAGAAGCAGGAAACCTGGAACAGTAATCACAGTGTATCTTTTTCAGTTTAAAAACAAGAATTCAAAGCAATTAATTCAAGTCCTCTGTCCTTGTGGTCACTAGTCACAAAATCCTTATCCTTTTTTGGCTATTTCAAATCACTTGAAGCATGGCATGAGTTTCAAAATGTTTCAAGTTCACACTGAAAATCTGTGTTATATATATATATATATACACACACACAGAGATATGGGTACATGTACAATGGAATCGATTCTGTAGCAAATACATTCTGCTACCAGTAGAGAGTCAAGAAAGCAGATTTCTGGAGCATCTTCAATGGCAACGTAGTGACAATCAGTTACACCTGCACAACCCAGCTGACAGACTAATTTAGCCTACAGAAGCTTTATGGCTTTGCTGGCAAGAGGGAAACGTATTTACTTGTCCTAATAACAATTGCCTGAGAAATCAAGATAATAAATAAGAAAGAGAAATTTGATTTTAAAGTAGCAGCTCAGTGCTAGGCTGCAATTAAGGGCAAACAGTACGCTTTATTTTTCCCAAATGCTGAAACTGAAGTTTAATTTGCTTGGAAGCTGCTGGAACGCCACTACCTTTTCTTTCACTTGCTCCGATACCGCCGAGCTCGGTTTAACCGAGTGAAAACGACCGTTCCCCGACCTGGCAGACGGGCAAAAGAGCCCCAGGAGCCAGGCTGGGTAGCCCAGCACCCATCTTTGCGCCTCATTAACGGCTACGCGCAATTCTCCTTCCCGGAGATGCCATCTTCTCCCTGAGCCTTCCGAGGAAGCGACGGCCGCTTCCCGGGCGGGCGGCGGGCCCGGCCCCTCTCCCCGCTTCCCGTGGCGTCCCGTCCCGCCCGGCGCCCGTATCCTTCCGCCCGCCTCAGGATGCCCCGCGCCGGGCTGCCCGCCGCGCGCTCCCCCGCCCCGCCCCCTACGTTTAACTGACAGCCTTTAAATCAAACGTTCAAAATCACCCCGAGGAAACCGTCGCACCAGCCAGCCAGGGACACCCCGACACCGCCGCCCGGCGGGGCGGGCGTGCGGGCAGCTCCCTAGGGACAGCCCCGCAAGGGGGCCGGGGCCGGCGCCCCGCGGCCGGGGTCCCCCCGCCGCCCCGCACGGTACCGCGCCACTGCGGCGGCTCCCGCCGGCTGCGCGCGCAGCCCCCACCCCTCCCGCGGGGGGCGGCCCGTGGGCGGGGCGGCCGGGCGCTCATTTCCTCCTTGGGCGCCATTTTGTAGCGCAGAGAATCCGCAAATAAAGAGCGGGCGGGAGCGGCGCGCGAAAAGAGGCCGGGCGGGGGAAGGCGGCGGCGGCGGCGGCCCCGGCGGCTGCGGAGCGGCGGTGCCCCTACAGCTGGTTGCGGGCGCGGAGGTGGCGGCGGGCGTGAGCGGTGGCGGCGGCGGCGCTTCGCCCTCGATGTGACGGGTGCGGCCCAGGCAACTAGCGTGCTGGGAGAGCGAGGCCTCCGCACCGCGGGCGGGAGGTGAGTGGCCGCGCCAGCGCTCCTCTCTGCCGCCGAAACCCCCACCCCGCTTCCCCGGCACCGCCGCCTTCCCCCCGGCGGGACGTACCGGGCACCTCGCGGTCCCGGCGCGCCGAGCGCCGGCGGCGGCTTCGTCCCTCACCTCAGGCGGGGGGAGGAGCGGAAGCACTTAGAGCCATTTTGTGTGAGGCCCCGAGCCCGGCCCGGCCGCTCCGCGGGGATCCTCCTCCTCCTCCTCCTCCCCCGGCCTTCGGCACCCGCCACGCCCGGGCACGGCCGTCGCCGCCGCCCCCCCGGGGCGCGGGAGACGCGTTTCTCTCATCGCTTCTTGAAGACGAGCGAGGGCGGCGGGGCAGGGGGGCGGCGGCGTCTGTAAGGCGGGGGCGGCGGGGCGGCCGGCCGGCGTCCCGCAGCTGCGCCGGGCCCGCAGCAGCGGGGGCTCCGCGCAGGAGGCGGGGCCGGGCGGCGGGGCCTCGCCGGCGGCGGGGTGGGTGGGCGCGGGAGCCGGCCTCAGAGTGCGGCTGCCGAGGCGAGTGTGGGGTCTGCCCTCTCGGAGCGGTGTTGGCGGAGCTTTTTTTTGTTTTTCTTTTTTTCTATTTCGCGAGCCTAGAGCCTATGGCGGGGTTTCCCCCACGGAACTCTTTTTCATATCGTTAAAATAACTGGCGTTACTTCAGGTGTAACTAGTAAAGCAACATACCTCGTGTTACTCAATGACTTTGTTTCTTAGGGATTTTTTTTTAATCCTTTTAAATCCCACGTTTTCTAAACACTGTGGTAAAAAGGTGTACAGACTACTGGAGTTCCCAGAATCAAAATGCACTTCCCCCTTCAACTCTCTTCCTATTTAAAGTGCAATTAAAGTCTAAAACATGGTTAGATTATATAAAAATTCTTTCAGTGCTCATGACAACGTTATTTTAAGTATGGAATATGATTTTATATTGCTCGTTGCCAGGAGCAGATATGCAGAAGGACTGGTGTGCAGCAGCCATCGTTTCCTCAAAACATGAAAGTGCTTAGTTAGAATAGTTCAGTTAAGCTGTTCATATAAATCATAAAATACAATTGCATTAATTCCAGTCAGTTATAAGGGAATGTTGTTTTTGTTGTTTCATTTTATTGTAGAAAATGGCACTTCATCGTGCTCTTGCAAAATATTTCTGATCTCCATAGGTGAGAGATCATCTCTTTTAGAGGTGAGCCAAGTAATGAGAAGCACCTCTTGCTGCACAATACTTGAAAAGTTACTGTATTAAATTCAAAGAATGAACATTTCATGACAAGTTGCAATTGTCTGTAGCATACAAATTAATCTGTTAATGAACAGAAAGCTAAGGTAAATCACTGTGACAACTGAGGTAGTCAGTCTGATGCTCACAATGTTTCTGAAAAAACACTGAGTGCAGTGGTAGAAATATATAGCAGTAATAAATTTCCAGGCTTTTGGTAAGTTACTGTAGGTGCCAGAAAAGCTGTTGCATGGGAGTAGTGAGGTGAAATTCACAAATACAGAAAGAATGTTGGTGTTTTTCTGTAGATGGGATCAACCTAGCTTTTCCAAAATAGCCTGTAGAATGTTTTTAGCTAGCGTGGGGGTTTTAGTGTATGGCTCTATCACTACAAGTGATAATAGGTGGCAGTAAGACAGTAACTTCTGTAATTCAGTGGCCTCAGTCTTCAGCACTTTTGTGCTCGTCTGAAAGCAAGAGATGGTTTTGTAAACAGCAGTGTGCTGGGCGAAGGGTTCAGAGTAGCCCAGTCTGGTGCTGCTATAGAGAATGCTGGATCCTTGTGTGAGGTCTGGAGATACAAGGTAGACTACCCTTAAATGGAGCATCAGCCTTTGATTTCTCTCAGTCATGATTGCAGCAGCAGTCAAGCGTTGCTGCAGGGTTCACAGGCCAAGTCTTTGGGGCAACTCACCTTTTTTGGTATTTGTATGCTTCTGGTACTTTTCTGAGAAGCACACAAATAATGACTTGACATCATCTGTGCACTATTTAATCAGTGTTAGATGTAGTTCTGTGGAACATCTGAAAAGCATGTTTCTCTCTGTCGAGGACTTAAATCCTGCTGAGATCTTCAGGACTACTTCCAAACACTGAAGGAATTGAAAGATTCTAAAAATCTTCAGGAAAATTATAGTGGGAGAGGTAGGCAACCTAAATACAGGGGTCACAAGCATTCCCCCTGTGATCTCAAGTTACTCTGCATTAGCTTGGATGACTTGAGTTGAGCACCGGCAGTTTGTATCAATAGCCTCTTCTGCTTGAATGTATTTAAGGTACGTTTTTGGTAAAAGAGTTTCAAATAAGGAGTTGCATCCAGAAGTTAAAGCAAAACGCTTGAGTGACTACTTGTGTGCGAGAGGGAAGGTTGTGGGGGGGTGGGGGACTTCTTAGGCTAGGGAAGCACTTAAGTGCCTGTGTTACTAAGACTAGCAACAGGAAGCTGCCATTCATCAGTGAGATGCTTCTGCTGAATGTTTTTGGAAAAATTTCCGTGGGTTCTAATGTCAGCTTTTATTTTATGAAGGCTTGGAAGTTGTTTCATCTGTGCCCTGTACTTGGTGTGGGATTTTTGGTTTGGTTTTTTTTTGGGGGTGGGAGGGTGTTGAGTTTTTGGTGGTGGTTGTGGGGTTTGTTGTTTTTATTTTTTAACCAGGGTCTTGTTTGGTAGAGTGCTGTGTATTTGTCAATGGTTAGCCTAGGTTGAAGAGGCTCTACTTCATTTGGTGTGTGTTTGTCTTATTAACAAACAATTTTAGGATTTGTTTGTCTTAGGATTTGGAATAGTTAAATTAGTTCATTGGGTGTCATTGTGAAAATACCTAAGGTAGTCTGTAAAAGTCTCTTTGAGAAAATAAAATATTTTTTTTAACTGCTTAAGAGCATTGTTTTTGTGAAGCTAACTGTTCACAACCAAGGAGTTTACACATCCTTTCCCAGGTATACATGAATCACAGCAGCTTTACAAGCTTGTCGAATCTTAATATTGTATGCAACTTTTCTGTTGGAAAGCATACTGCAAAGATACATGCCTTAGCAAACCTTGCATTCATTGTTACTTGTATGCTTATAATCTTTGCAGACTCAGTATTTTTGATACAATCATAGTTGTAGAAAATACTATGTAATATCCTTTTGGGGTAAGGAAGCACGTCCTGTAACTCAAGGAAGTGTGAATATTTAACCTAGCACAGTGCAATCCTATTATGCTACATACACACAAGAGGAATTGAATTTGATGGTGTGTCCAAGCCATTTATTTGACATATTACTTTTCCTAAAAATATTCACAAAGGTTTTAAAATAACTGCTTAATGTTTCCTGTTTATCAGAATCTTAGAAGCAAGAGAATAAGTTCTTGGAAGAACATGTTATTTTGACATAAGTCAAACATTAGTGGTAATGTTCACAAATTATTTACTTTTATTCCAAAGAGATACTGAAGTAGTAGCATAAATTGCTTTCCTCAGACCCTGATTACCCTCTACCTTGTAAAATACAATGTCAAACAGATGTAGGCACATGCAGAATATCAGTTTGATCTAAATAAATATGGACAGAGTTGGGTGGTTTTGCTTAGTTAAATAGGAAGAATTGATTACCGATGATAGGCTTTTTGGATATCTAAAGAAAGTTTTGGTTAACTTCTAAAAAAATGCATCTGGTGACTCTGTATCTAGATCACGGCAGCGAACTTGTCATAGTGTTTTGTACTCTGGCTCTGCATTGTGTGGAACCAATATTTCAGTAGCCTAATATTGCAAATTAAAAAAAAATAAGGCTAGAAGTACAAGTTTCTGACTTGTTCAGTGTTTCGTGTACGCTAGTAACTACACTAAATAAAACTCCTTCTTTTCCCCCCCCCGCCCCCCTCCTCCTCCTTCAGAGTTCACAATGACGAATGAAGAACCTCTCCCAAAGAAGGTATGTTTAAAAATACTTGTGACTTCCCCTCTGGCCCTCCTCCCCAGGTAATCATGTCAGCTTGATAAGTTGTGCTTTTCCATTTACTCCATAGGTTCGCCTTAGTGAAGCAGATTTTAAGGTTTTGCCTAGAGACGAGCTCATCCTAAGGTAAAGTAAAAAGCAGTTTTTCCATCTCAAAATTTTAGTGAACTTTCAATGGAAGATATGTGACCTCCCTCTTCTGTTGTTTTTAGCACCCTTGTTCTGAAAAACTGTTTTATCCTTTCAATGATACATCTCTTTTGTAAAGTTCTCATCTTGTCTCAAATATTTCTATATATAGTTTGGGGGGGAAAACACTTTTTCCAAAGAGGTAAAATCCTAAACAATATTTTGTAATACATGAGTAGGAGTTTTTTTCTTTGCTTGTAACTTCAGAAGATACGGTTGCTTGCATTCCTTGCTAGATAGAAAGTTATTTTTAAACATCAGAAAAATGTCAAATCCTTACTCCTACACTAAGTTTTAGGTTTTCTTAGTCCACGCGGTCTTCTCAGCATGTTCAGTTATTAACAGTAAAATGTTAAAATGAAGTTTTCATCGCCTAGAACTTGCATAAAGAAGAGCCTGGCCTTTTTTACCTTTTAGAAAGCTAAGTGTCATCATGAAAAAAGTAATAGGCAATCCTGTCACACAGACCACCTGCTTAAAGAAACTGACCCAAGCCATTTGTCTCTGTACACCTGAACTTCCTGATTTTGTAAAGAAGGAGCTAACTAAACTAGGCATCTGTGGGTCACCTGTTGTATCTGTGTGAGTAGTTTGTGTGTGCATTTTGGTAAACTTTAGCTCTTGGCTTTTCATATACTGTAAGTTAATAGCATTATTTGGGTCTTTCAGGTTAAATATTGTTATTTCATATTACAAAGAGTAAACTGTGCAGAAACACGAGGATACAAGTGCAGTGCTTAATGTGTATGATCAGCTGCTCCCTCTTCTGGGCAAACTGTACTGCCAGCTATTTCTAGGGTGATGGTTCTTTCCAGGGGAGTCAACATAGTGTGGCTCTGTATGGTTAAAACTGGCTTCTGGCTTCCTCTGAGTATCTAGTCTTTTGGGTAGTAAAGGATAATGTATTTAAGCAGTAGGAAAAAATGCTTCTTTGATGTTAAGTGGTTTAGGCCTTGTGAGCCTTTTCATAAATGTCTCTGTACTCAAGATTATTCCTGGGAATAGCGAACTCCTAAGTCTGTAAAGCTATGCCCTTACTTGCACCTATAAAATTCCTGTTAGAGTACCAAAGCATAGATTCTGTGCATCCTGCTTTCTGATTGACAGTGTGAACACAAAAAAAGGCTTCCAATTGTAATCAGTTTCTGTAACTTGCAATGATTAGTTGCTACCATAGAAGAGGTCCTTTTCCAGTATATATTCAAGTGAGAATGTGATGGAATACCCCCAAGGAGGTAAAAATATGTCAGCAGCTAAACTGTATTAATGAAGAGACAGGAAGGAATTTGCTAATGACAGCTGTGTTGCTATGAAATTATTTCCTTAGTGTAGACAAAGCAACTTCTGCTCTCAAAAAGGCCACTTGATGGATTTAAGGAGAATAATTGTCCATTATACCCAGAAGTGGAAAATTAAATGCTCTTTGGGCCATGTCCATTTTATTTGTTTGCATTAAGCAGTCCTGTGAACACTGTTTTTTCTTTGAATGGGGTGCATATTTAATGGATTTATAGTAAATTCACCTTAATTGTGATTTCATGTAAAACTAGCAGTTACTGCAGTAACTGCTGGCTTCATTTGTAGGTTGGAATAAAATACAACACTATTATATGTATATCATATTTTAATCAAAGGCATCTCTACTACTTTCAGACATAGAAAAGCATGTGTTGACCACTACTGGATTGTCTTAAATTAAGATTTGGAATGCATGTTTTTGGTCCGTGCTTTGGTGGGGCAAGTGCTTTTTAAGATACAGGCATGTGTTATTTGCTTTTGGTTTTTTAGGTAATACATTGTCATCACTGTACAATTGCACTGATAAAGTACATATGTAGAAAATACTAATTCTTCTTTGTCGGTTCCTGTGCCATGAATCCCAATTTCACTGTTCTTTTCCACAAAGTACATAGTTTAAGTTTGCTCATTTTACCTTCTGTTGACTAAAAGTGAGCAGGATCAACAAGAAGCCTTTCAGTCTGGCCTTTTGGGAATTTCTGCTTGTCTTATTACTTGTTGCTGTGGACTCATCTCCTTCATCTTTCTCCTCCCCTTTTTAATGCAGTACCTACTTAGTTTGACTGTGTAGGAGGTTCTGTGAAGAAAGAAGAGCCAGGAGCATGGTAACAAAGCACTCTCTGGATCGTAGCTAAAAATCTGATCAGTATTGCACTGATCATTTAGCCTAGCGATTAGTCTGTAGAACACTGAAGCACCCTGATTTTCACAAGCAGTTCTGAGGAAATACAGTACTTCTACTGACCTTCAATCAACATGGACTTATAGCCAGTCACTTTTGGAGTGGCTTAGGTGCAATGTTGTGTGTGCCCTACCCCCTAAATGCTTGTCATTTATTCTTGGAAAAAGTGAACCCCAAAGCTCAGCGTAAAAAATAGGTGCTCCAAGAAAAATAGTGGTATTTCTGGAGGTATTTTGAAGCCATGGAATCTTAAAGTCTGCTTAATATCTTTGGAGAATGAAGGGAATTAACTAATATACATAATGCTGTCCAATTATCTTCCAGGTCTTGCGAGACTGTAGTGACCCCCTGAATGTAAATCAGATTCAGGGCTGTCTTCCTAGGTCTGTGTGCAGCTCTGTCTCTGTTCTTTAGTGCCTTTCCAAGTAGCATGTTAGTGATGCTCTTCAGGTTGTGTCTATTCAGCCATCAGATTACTGACATGAACTACTAAACAGGTCAAGAGCAGATATTGAGTGAAACCAAACTGATTGAAGAAAAAAAGATGGCTTTTAGCCTTTGTCTTTTTCCCCCACACAAGTTCACTGATGAGCTGCCTGAATGCTCTACAGATGTACCAGGAGGGGCAATACGGGGCAAGGAGGACAAGGCAACTCTCACATTTGCTTGAACCAATGCATCTCTTAGATTATGTATGTGAAGAGAACTATCTCTTTCTTGGATCTTGGGAAGAAAGGCTTCGGACTTGAGGTCTAGCCAGCGTGTTCCTATAAAGTATGGTTTTACTTAAAGAAGCTTTTGCAAGTATGTGCAAATTCCTAAACAGGTTAACCGAAAACTGGATTTTTATGTCACTGTAAGTGTTGAAGATATGCTGGTAGCAATCGTCAAATTTTAACTCTGACATAATTGGGGGGGCAGAATATTTCTTTGTATCACTACTGATTTTTTTCTAACATGTTTCTTTTACCGAACTTTAGAATGTATTTAGGGTCAAAAATCTTTCCCCTGAAGAGCCTGTAATGTGAGCTAGCTGGAAAATGTTTCAAGTATGTAATTTTTAGGAGTGCTATTTATACAGAAACTACCATAATTTATCAGAGGTGTTCAATGCATTGTGGTGTCTTATAGGGAAGTTATGTGTTTTTATGCAGAGAATTACAATATTGCTGGATACGGTTTGCATTAAAATTTCTAACTGGATCTGAAATACAGACCTACTCTGTGGCATATGGTGACATCCATGAGTTGACTTTTTCTAACTGTTTCCTGATAGCAGTAGGGGGGGGCTTCAGATCATACTTGCTTTCCCCCCTCCCCCTTTTTTTCCATTTGTAGCTCTGAACCCTTGGACTGTACTGGAGTCCTTGGTAGTGCTTGGTAGCTGGGATTTCTAGATGATGCTATGTCCACTGCTAGATCAGACTCAACTTCTGCTGTCTAGTTTCAACATGGTATGGCTGACGTTTCCTCACTGTGCAAAGGCATCGTTACAACATTCCACAAACTTGCTGACCTTGACACCTCTTTCAAGCTCTGTGTGCGAACTTAGCATGTGAGAGTCATGTAGTGGGAATGCAGACTCACCTCAGCCTTGCATATCAGCAGCTGGGAGTCCATATTACTGAAAAAAGTATAGAAGTAAAACTGTTATGGTTGGAGATTCAGTTGTACAATATAAGACCAAAGCTGTGCATCTGGAAGTATTGCCCTTTAATTGTTCAGGTAAAAACAGATTATCTGTGAGAATTGTTCATTTAGAGAATGGTGTTACAGACTCAAACACCATTCATGTACTCATCTGAGACCTAGAAATAGAGTTCTACGCCTGTCCTGTTTGACACCTGTCTGGTATCATCTGGTCTTCTCTACCAGTGTAGACATAATAAACAGAGAAGAAGGAATAAATATAGGAGTTAACAATGTTCAGAGCTGGAGCGCTACAAATGCTGTCAATGATCCTCAGCATTTTTTTTAAATGCTTTATTCTGTGATAGTTCCTTATTTTCCTTTTTATTTTCTTTTGTACAACTTCAGAAGCAACAACTTTGTAACTTTAACTTTCCAAAGAACTACTTTAATTCCCTCTGTTAATGATCTGTACTACTACTGTAAACAAGGGAAAATGATCAGAGCAAAATAAGCTCAAAAGACAGTATTTGGGAATGCAGATTATTGAAGGCAGTGAACAAGTTACTACAAGGGAAGACTTAAGAACTTAGAAATTATAAAAGGTGTTTAAAGTTTTATGTCAGTAAATAGACCCTTAAGTGAAAACTATATTATCAGGGCCACTGCAAGACTTATTAAAATACTTAAAACTAGTCAAAGTGTGTGTGTATCTTTTATATATATAAAAATATAAATATAAAAATAAGTCTTTGTTTTTCTTCCTTTAACTTGGTTTCATGAATGTTCTTGAGAAACTGTCTGGTTGATACATTTGGTAAATACTTTGACATGTTAGTCCTCAGGATTACTGAGATAACTACAAAAATATGTACACATCAGATGAAGAATCATAACTGAAAATTTGATTGAAAAGGAATCGGTCCCCTTTCACTAAGGGTCTACCAATATACTTGCTTATTTCCTGAGCCAAAGTTATTTATAAGAATGGCCTACTTCATTAATGTGAATGTTTTTAAACTTTCATTATTTCACTCTTTGGATGTTTTTAGTCTATTCAGTTATCTGGTTTAATGTTTCTTTGTTTGGGTTTTTTTTGGGGGTGTGGTTTGGGGATTTTTTTTTGTTTTTTTAAATTAATTGCATGAATTAAGCCTGCTTCTGATTTTTGTCTCTATAGTTGCTAGCTTTCTGGTTTGCCTGAAGTGATATGAAAACTAGATCAATTGCTAGAAGAGAAAATTGCTTCTGAGAACGTCTGTAGTAGCAAAATTGAGACAGTGCATGTGTGTGAAATTAAAGCTACTGTGGTAGAAAAAGTTCAAGTTTTAAAATTGATGGCTTGGTTGTTGAAGGTTCTCTCTGAGTATGTCAGTGTGGTGATCACAAGTTTATTCTGTACAATTTTGTAAACTTGCTTGAAGATGAACTGCAACAGTCTTCACCAGGTTTTTGAAGAATCACGTTTCTAGAAGAGCTGGCAGGCACGTGACTTAAAGTACATGACATGGTCTAGTGCACTCTGGGCTTTCTTTTCCAGGAATTAATTTCTTACTGAAATACTAGCAGTTGTTGAGAGGTGACTTAGAGGTATGATCTCTGACATTCTTGGTAGACCACAGGCTATGTGGTTTTTTGTTTTCCAGTAGTGGTCTGTCATGTCTGCTTAACTTGTGTTTCAGGTCTTCATTTCACTTGCTCTTTGCACAGCTCTTGTTATTGGGGAGTGTGTGTGTGGGGGGGTGGTATGTCACGATTGACAGAATCATTGTTTTCAGGCTGTGAGATGTAACTTAGAAGTCAAGTAATCCTGCAGCTGTATTTGAAGACCGACTTGTTTATTTCATGTAATTCTTTCGTGTAAAAATTAGGGCTTTTTCTTTCCAGGCTTGCTATTTAGTAGGCTGTTTCAGTTTTACTTTTGGGGGATTGAAATCTCCTGAACTAACATAGAAATTTTTTAGTGGTCAAACAGTGAAACTTTCGTTTCTAACAATGTTCTTTTTAGAGCAGAGAGATAAGTTTAAGGGTTAAATGGGAATACAACCGCTCTCTTCTACAGAGCTTAAGAGAGTTAATTCATGCTGATTTCATGTTCAGCTGAAGAGACGCAAAATTTTGTTGCTGCTAGGAGGAAGACATCTTGTGCTTACTTTGCTTTTCCCAGTGATGTCATCTCACTGGCTGTTACAGATCTGATGCTTTTTAGACCCTTTTAGCAAGCTGTTTGAATTCACTAAATGGTCAAAAATGATCTAGAGTTAGATTTTATAGTTTTGATTGAAGTAGTGGTGTTGTGGGTTAGGGAGTTAAAATAGAGCAGTTATGTTGAGTCTGGCATAAAATAGGTGGCAGGGAGAAAAGTTAGTTGGGAGGAGGGAACAGAAGCCTTCCCCTTCTGTAGTGGTAAGCTATTAGATGAATTTATTTTATAATGTGGAATTGTACCATTGTGAGGAAGACACATAGTTAGAAGCAAAGTACTTCTTTAAAAACAAACAAAAAATCCCCCAAAACATCATCCTGTGAACTTTGTTGGTAAGGCATGTTGTGCTAAGCTTTACTGCAGACTTTATTTTCTACTGATTTGATGGTTTGTATCAAATGCAATGCTGTTCAGTGTGAGGTTTTCCGACTGTGGGTGAATTGCTTAAATAGTATGCCTTTAAAGATTTGAAGTGTTTGACTTTTGGTTGATGATTATATTCAGAGTGTGGTCTTGATTTGAATGAGCTGGTATAACTCCTTAACCTAGACTGTGAATTCTAGTGTTATTGTTATACACTTTGCTTGTAGTCTTGTTCATTTGGTAACAGACTTAATGTTGTCTTTGTGTTATGGTTTCTGTTACAGAATTTTGTTTGAATTGTTCTGCTTTGAGAATTAGATGTATCTTAGGTACTTTACACAGATAACTAAGTAATAAGTGTTTGATCCCAGTGTTTGTCCAAAACGTTGCAGTAAGTTTTAAGATGTCAATTTTAAGTGTTGTAACACACAGCTACCTTTTTATCCTTTTGAGATGCAAGTGGATTTAACTATTTCCATGATTAAAAGCCCCATTTTTAAAACTGGAATTGACTTTCATCCAATTGCGTAATTCCCTCTTGATGGTTTTTCTGTTTATGGTATAAATGTATACTCTGGAAGTTTAGGAATGAGATGCCTTGATTTAATAAACTGAGCTTCAGAAAATGCTTTTCTTCTTTGTCTCTGCAATAGGTGGAAACAGTATGAAGCATACGTGCAAGCTCTGGAGGGCAAGTACACAGACCTTAATTGTAAGTTAGCCAAGTTTCAAAATGGTACGATTTACCTGCATGTTTGTATAAAGCAGAGAGTTCAAGTAATATCTGTGCTTTCCAAAACTGTGAGAAATAAGAGATAATAATCTATATGTCAGTTATTTGTCAGAAAAAGTCCCTGTTTTTTCTAGCGCAAGTTCTCAGTCTTTCCCAACTTTCTTAGCCATTTCATTTCCTTTGCAGACAGCTTCTAAAAAGTCTGTTTTTGCTTGTGTAGGACCATCTGTACCCAGACTGCTGGGAGGGGGGGGAAGGTCCCAAAACATAACCCCACAAAAAGGTGTGTTTTTATGACTTTTCCATTGGAAAGGAAACATTATCCTCTACCAGAATATTCCATGAATGTTTGTGCCTTCAGCAGTCTTAAAGGATTATAAACCACATGGGAGGAGGAATAGTTTGTAGAGGTAAAGGTCTAAAATGAGTCCCCAAGTAATGTTTAATCTGATTAGGCAAACTAACTATTTGTCAGTCTTAGGTTGTCTTTAAAACTTGGACTGTACTTGAGTCTTTCAAAAGAGGATGTAGGAAAAACATCCATCTCTTCAACTGCCACCCCATAATGTTTGAGTTTTGCTGAGACTAAAATATAGCAAATGTAAGCAGTTGATTTAATTTTAATCTCAAGCTGTCCTAACATAGGTAAATAAGCTGTTTTAAATGTTCCCAGCATCTCAATTTTTGAAACTCTAATACAGGTTGTAGTAATCAGTATTATTGAATTATCTGCAAAGAACTATTTAGAAATAATTGTCCTGAAGCAATTTGTGCTGTTCTTAGTTTACATTTACAGGTGATCGTTCTCAAGTAATTAGAAAAAAGAAAAAACTTAATTATTCCAACTTTCCATCATTTTATACATGACAGCTAGCAGAGTGAATGTATACTGTTTGTATAAGGCTGCTTGCATGTGTTCCCATTTGAGTAATTCAGAAATGTGCTGTGCTGCTTTCTATCATATTTCACATATAAACTTTCATAAATGTTCATGGATCAGAAGAATTCTAGTTGTGACTGGACTGCCAGTTCTGAAGTTCTCTGATGTCTTACTGTTTACTCGTGGAGTGTTGAGTCCAGTTTGAGGATTGACCACAAATGTCACAGTTTTACAGACCATGGATTGTTTTTTGCCAATGTAGACTTGCCCCCCCACCCCCAGCCTCAACCTTTCTTATAGATAGCAGGGCAGTTCTAACTTCCTGAGTTTCAGACTGCAAGTTGTGATAGTAGTTGGGTAAGCAAGCAGTTTAAAAGTTATTTCCTATATAAATGTCAAAACATTTTCAAAAGTTTATTAAGTCTTAAGGAAGGGTCAGAAAGATGTATTTAAAACCAACTGTTACCAAGCTTTTCTAATACTTAATGATATTTTGATTTTTCTTACCTATGCTTATTATAGTCGTGCTTATTTATTTAGCTCTTTTACTGTTTATGAATTTGGCTTTCAGATTCTTTTAGCTGTCATTAAAAACTGTTCATGAGAGGATGCTATAAAACATGTGCTTTTTGTGTTATTAGCTAATGATGTGACGGGATTGAGAGAATCTGAAGAGAAGTTGAAACAGCAACAGCAAGAGTCTGCCCGAAGAGAAAATATTCTGGTGATGAGGCTGGCAACTAAGGAACAGGAGATGCAAGAGTGTACTGTAAGTATTTAGAGAGGATACATATTTTTCAGGCTGTTACAGGAATATCAGCTTTTGAGCCAATACCCATGTGCTATGTTTTTTGTGTATCTATAGCATCCCATTTTCTGTGCTTAAAGAAATGGCAGGGCACTTAAACTTTCACTGAATGAGAAAAGCTCATTTCTTAAAGTTTGCTTTTTTAATATTAGTTATTTTGTTGATTTTCAGCAGCAGTTGTGCTTGGAAGGACTTTTGCTTCAGAACCAAGCTAATTCTTGCATGAGCCGTGCTTCCTTCTAGCATTTACCGACTGTGCATATGTACCAAAAATGTTACTATCATTGGATGCAGGAACAAATTGACACATAAGGATAAGATTGAGTTTACTGGGTTTCATCAGGAGGTTTTAGGCTAATGTTTACATTGGTTTTGAATAGCAAGGTATTCGTAAGCGTCTGCATCCATTTGGCTAGGTAGGGGAAAGAGCTACTGACTTCTTGATCTGCTTCTTGAGGTTTCCAGTGTTCTTTCTACTAATACCTTTTTTGTCGTTTCTGTTTCTCTCTCCTTTTTCCATGGATTTTCTGTGACTTTTGTCTTCTGTATTTTGTTTTGGTTTCTTGAAAGTATCTTCTACCACTTTTGGACTTTTGATCTTTTTTAGATTACCTTTTTAGCATAATTTTCACCTGCTGTTTTAATTTAGTAGTTCCTGAGAGAAGATTGTAAAAAGCTTCTTATTGCTAGTTTGTGTAACATACTCCTGAGAGCTTCTTTTATGAATAATAAAAGCTCTGTGCAAAACTAGTAACTAGTATTGTAGCTTTCGTCTGTTATTTTAGCCTTCCTTTCTTTTTTCCTGTAGGTTTGCAGAGTTTTCAGGTATAGTAGTGTGACTCTTAACTCTGTACACATCATTTTCACTGCTCTTAAGACCATAAGATGACTGTAGTTTATAGTAAGCACTGGTATGAAAAGAAAAAATAAGGGGCTAGAGCTTCCTATGCAGTAGCAAAAAATGAATCGCAGAATCACTGAGGTCGGAAGGGACTCTGCAGAGTTGGGTTTTGAGCATCTCTTAGAATGGAGACTCAGAAGCCTCTCTGGATGACCATTCAACCACCCTCACAGCAAAAAGCATTTTCTTATGTTTCAATGGAATTCCCTGTGTTTCAATTTGTGGCCATTACCTTCTGTGCTTTCAGTGGGCACCGCTGAGAAGAGCCTGGCTCCGCCTTCTTTATGCCCCTCATCAGGTATTTATGCACACTGATAAGATCCCCCTGAGCCTTCTCTTCTCCAGGCTGAAGAGCCCTAGTGCTGTCAGCCTGTGCTTGTATGTCAGATGCTCCAACCACTTAATCATCTTCATGGCCCTTCGTTGGCCTCACCCTAATATGTCCATGTCTCTCTTGTACTGGGGAGCCCAGAACTGGACCCAATACTCCAGATGTCTCACCAGTGCCAAGTGGAGAGGAAGGATCACCTCCCTCGACCTGTTGGCAACACTCTTCCTAATGCAGCCCAGGATGCTAATGAAGCTCTGTTCTGGTACTATACCACAACACGTCCCTAGTACTAAGACTACTATATTGAGCCTGCTTCTATTGTGAGTTTTACTGATAAATTCTGCTGTGAGGAACAGCAGTAGTAAGAGCTTTTTTTCTTTTGAACTTCAGAGCATATAGCTGAAACAATGAATGCTGGGGGGGGAGTTGAGTTTTTCACCAACACCAAATTTGTGTGTACTGTTTTCACCTTTCTTCCTCCCTATTTCTAAAGGAATAAGTTAGAATTTCAAGTATTTAAAACTATGGATTTTGACAAGATCATGAAGACTATAGGATTTTTCGCTGGACTTTGATATAGATGTTTATAGCTGTGGTGCATAGGCTTTCCAGAACATCTGTTTAGAAGAACTTCTGAAGAGCTTTTATTAATTTCAGTGTACTTAAAAATGGGGGGGAGGGCCCAACCCGCCAAAATAAAAAAACTGCGCGCGCACACACAGGTGGCTTATATTTTTCTAGGTATTGACACATGAATAATATCAAGGATGTAATCTCCTCCGTAATGCATGGAGGTAGGAAGATGCATCCTTGAAGAAGGGGATTAAAAGCTGTAATGGAGACACAGGCACCTTCAAGTGTTTCCAAGTTTAAATGCATGTAGTTTCAAGAAGTTCTGGAGGACTCCTTGGCTTTGTAGTATTAGATAGTATTTTTCCAGTAAAGTAACAGTAGTAAAATAAATCGTTTGAGATGGGAAGCTAAGCTATAAGTTGCTAAATAATTTCATAAATGAAAAAAAACTACTCACCTTATATTTGACATGTCTAATTTTTGGTCCATAAAATGACTTTTCTTTATTTTTCTCAGTTAACAATGCTTTATAATCCATATTTATGTGTAAAATATACCAGTGACCAGTTAGTTATATGTAAGCCTTTAACGTTTCCTGTCACATCTTAATTAGAAAGACTGAGCATCTGTGGTGTCAAGTTTCTTGAAAACTACAGATTAATGTTAACCATATAATATTTATTGTTTATCTTACTCTTAATGTATTTTTGGGACATGTTTTATACTTACAAACTTATCACATTCAAGTCTTGCAAATTTAAATGGATAAAACCTTAACAATACCATACCATATGCAAATGGTAGTAGTTGACAAAGACATAAGTGAGTTTTGTGATTACTGATGTGTAAATCACTTTGCTAGTTAAAATATACTAGCTCTGTTTTAAAATAAGGCGTGACAGACTTTGTCTTAGTTGCTGTTTTAATTTGTACCCTTCTTTTAAAAAGATAAAACACAGCAAAACCTACTTCAGCTTATAAAAGTCACCAGTCATCGTCTTGAAGGTGTAGGTGTGCATGTCAGCGTAGCAGTAGCAGAATCATTGTCCTGATTCCGTCTCAGTATTCTTTTTGAAGAAAGAAGGTGGTAGTTGAGTGCATAGCTCTGCTCTCTTGTGCTCTGTGCCGAGTCTAGCAGGAGACTATATGGGTTTCTTTTGAGCTAGAAGCTTACTGAGAGTCTGACTGATGTTGCAAACTTATTCTGCATAGCTTAGGGTGGCTAACTAAAGGGCTAGAGTGAAGTTCAGGTTTTTAATACCTCACGTGCCCTATTGTCAGCAGGAGCCTGCAGCTACTTTCCCCCTAGCAAGAACAACTCACTAAAAGAGCTTGCTGCTGTTAGGGAAGTGCAGGTGAGCTATTGGCTACTGTTTCTGCATAAAGCTTTATTTCTGGCAGAGGTAGTGATGAAGTTATTGCTACTTCAGGGAAGGGCCTTAAACCCCTCTCAAGCCACTGCACAGCTACTGTAGGTCAATAAGCAGACAGGCATTTGAAAATACTTGCTACTCAAATGGGTTTTCCGTGGACCAGGTAACAATGAGCAGAAGCTTCCTCTGGGGGCAGTTGGACTATAGTACCTAGAAAGTCATTACTCCTAACCTACTTGAGGTTTAGCTTACAGCTCTGTGGTTTTTACTCCTTCATTATGCAGTTTCTTCCCTCCTACTCCTTCCTTGTAAGAAGGATATACAGCTGTACTTATTTAGATCACTTACGTTTTCTGTTAAGCACCTGTATTCTGTTTTGTTAAATTCTTCGTGTCAGAGGGTCTGTTCTTTGTGGAGGTCTTTGGTGAACTTCAGCTGAAAGGATTCAGCTGTTTCCAAGAATATGTGAGAAGCAGAGGGGTTGAAAATGTTATTGCCTGTCTTAACAAAAAAAAAAAAAAAAAATCCACCCGAACAAAACCCCACACAGCCTGATGTCCTTTAAATAGACTACTTTCAGTATTCTGCCTTAGGTTAGAGCAGAGAGAAAGCTGATACGAAGGTTTTTATTCTGTTTGTGAAAATTCATCCCTATTCGTCCATCTAACAGGCTTTTGAAAAATACCAGCTAGTGTGGGCTTTCATGTTTGGGAATATGAACAGCCAGTAGGCATTTCAGGTGTTAGAGTGGGCATGTCCTGGGGGTCTGGTGTTGGACATGACTATTCCTGTATATTCAGCTCTAGCCTGAAGTTGGTCCTGAATGCAGGCAAACTCTTCTGCTCCACACCTTTTACCACCTGGAATATCAATGGGAGGAGAGAGATGTACCAGAGTAGTTAGAGGGAGCAAGAATGGGAGGCTTGGACTGGCTAAGCAGAAAGAAGAATGCCTAAGGAAGTAGGCAGAAGGGTTAAGAGGTATGGCAGCTTGCTTTGGGAGTGGGTCATATTAGGAGAGGTTGCTAGGTGTGGGTGGATGAAAAGCCTGACAGGCAAGAACTGTGGAGTACAACTGGAGAAAGCACTTGTGGAGGTATGGAGAAAATTTGATTTGGAGAAACTGGAGGAATAAATAGTCTTTAAGTTTGGGGAGGGAATGAGCAAGGGTTGTTTGGCTCAGGTAAACTCTTTCTACACAACTGTTTTAGGAATGACAGTGGAGGTGTTATGTGGAGCCTATGCAAGTGCTTTCTGCTTGGCACAGGAGCATGAGCTAGAGATACCCAAATGAGACTGTTAAATAACTGATATCAGACAGAATCAGCTGGGTCCTTTTGGGTGTTTTAGTGCATTTCTGGCATGAGTGAGGAGCAGGTGGCAGCAATTCTTTGTGTTACAGTTCTTAGGCTGGCAGTAGAAGAGGGAGGGAGCTGGGCCTAGGTAAGACAAGGAACGTGGTCTTTTTTTTTTTCCTCAATGATGCCTGCCTAAAAATAGGTTGGGAACCACGTTGGTGTAGCATAATTATATTCCTGGAATATGTTGCCAGCTGGAGTGTCTGTATGTGTGCAGACATCTGTTAGCTAGCTGTTTCACCCTCTACTAGTGCTAGCGCTCACAAAGAATTCCCAGGTTGTTGAAATACTTACAGTGCAAGTGTCAAAGTTGGGTGGACAGAAAAGATATACCAATAACAAAGAATTAAATAGATCCTTATTCAGTGAGCAACATCTTGTGCATTCAGTGAGGCAAAGGACCTGTGGGGGTAAAATGTCATCCAAGAAATGTTAGGATAATCTTAATTTGGACCTCATGTTTCTAAGTAATGTTTGTTAGGTGGGTTCTTGAGTGCTTTATTTCTTGAAAAAAAATTTTATGCAGTGCTTTATTCCCTTTATAGTTCTTTCTGGACACATAGAATTTTGTTTAAAACTTAAAGTATGATGGTGATTTCAATTTTATCGTAAGTGGCTAAATATTTTTATTTTTATAATATCAAGTTAATGTTTAGTCAATGGAAATATTTCAGTTATTTCAATAACATTGAAATCACTTAGTTGAAATAAATGCAAGAATTGTTGCTACTTAACAATATATGAACTAAAATATATGTTGTCCTCAATCAGGAAGTGACTGATGTCACTGCTGCACATTAAGGTAAATTACATGTTTGTGCTTCTAATTCCTCTTTACCGTTGCTGTGTAAAGACCCTGTAACAGAGTAAAGGTATATACAGGAAAATGTTTAACTGACAGTGCCTTTGACTATGCTGCTTGTCCCGAGTAAAGCAAACCGTAGTGGGAGACACTTTCCCTCAGTTTTGCTGGTGATGCCTTGTACTGTTTCTCAGTGAAATTCTGTTGCTATCAAGTCTGGTTGCAAGATTGTGTGTGCAGCAGGAGGCAAAACTCCCAACTTTCAATTAATGTTTCTTTTTTAATCTCATGTAATTTTTTTCACCTCTTGCTGATGAAGAAATGCATGTGATACAGGGAGCATAATAAATTGAACTTAAGAATGAACACTCTGTGTGGGCTGATGTGATTTTAGTGATTAGCTGGATTCTAAACAGGTACTGTTTAGTACATTTTAAGGTTGTGATGGGATTAAAATATAAGAAACTTCCAGAAAAGCTAATCCTATTTAAATACATAAAAGCTTTGACTAATGAATGCTATATTTAAAAGAAATCCTCTCAGTTACTCTTTCTGAAATCTTGATTGTATTGTAAGTCTTCTGGGTTATAAATTATAATTACAATAAAATTGTAAATCTTTTGGGTTGTGGTTTTTGCAAGAGAATGAAATCCAACCCAAATCTGTTCAACTGATGTTAACATTTCTAAATTATATTGTTTAAAAAATAAATATGCACAGTTGCATCATAAGTGACTGTTGCATTTGCAAAAAAACTCAGCAGTTTGTAAAAACCTGTAGTACTTGCTTAAAAATATTACTTGTCAATATTAGCTGTAATGTTCCATAATAACTTTCACTGAAGTTACATGGAGATTAGCTATCTGTTTTAAGCAGATAACTCTTCGTATAGACTTTTTTTATATCCCCAAAAGAGTGCATGCAGGTACAAAAGGAGAACTATAATGCTTCAGTCATTGCTTTGGCAAATGTAAACTGACATTTAGAAAACAATTTGAAGCAGAGAGAGAGGGATGAAAAAATTGGCCTTGAAAGCTTAAGGCTGGCAGGTGGTGGGATGGGCGATGGGTGAATATGCACATTGATAGGGTGCAGGTAGGCAAAAGTGATTTTTTTTTTTTATCCTGCCTTTTTCAGGTTACAATGTTGAAAGAAGGCAAGCTTCCTTGATGTTATCTTTGGAATAACTATTTTGATTTGCATCTAAAGGACTTTAACATTTTAGTTAATGTTGTATAAATAACGGTCTTTTTTCTTATTTTATGCAGAATCAGATTCAGTACCTCAAGCAAGTCCAGCAGCCTAGTGTTGCCCAACTGCGATCAACAATGGTGGACCCAGCCATCAACTTGTTTTTCCTCAAAATGAAAGGTGAACTGGAACAGACTAAAGACAAACTGGAACAAGCCCAAAATGAACTGAGTGCCTGGAAATTTACGCCTGATAGGTAAACAAAACAAATACTCCCCAGTCAAGACTTCCCTGACAGTCCCACTACGAGAATGCTATGGTGGGACAGCCAAGTACTCGTTTCCACACCAAGACTCAGACGTTTTGAGGCAAAAGCCACATTCTTATACTGTCCAGCTTGTAATGCTTAATGTAAAACTTACCAGATGAACCTTGTGTTTCAGCTTTTTTCTCCCCCTTTGCTTCAGAGGCCTGACGGCGTCGGACTATTCTGAAGAAATGGCCATCTTCGAAAAAAAATCTTTTCTAGAACATGTAGACATTTGCAAAATTGTTCTATTTGAAGAAAATAGAGGGAGAAACAGAAGTCTTAAGTCTGTGGCACACTGTGTCTACAGACAGTTTGGAGGAGAGAGAACCTAGAGATTATAAATCATGAATTGAACATGTAAAATTCCCGTAAAATGTAGAAGTGGAATATGCTTCGCTCTTAACCTTGAGCCTAGTGACTTAGAGACACTGTAAGTCAGTTTTGCCAATAAGACTGTGGACTTCCTGCTTGTTCACTGAACTGCTGGGTCAAAACTCGATGAGGTGAATTTTGCGTTAAAGAGTTTACTTGCTAACCAGTTTTGAATAGCCATGAGAGTGCTATTTGATATCACAACAGTGGTAGTGTACACATTTGACTGTTTAGCCTTTGGGCTCTCTAGCACTTGATGGAGCCTTAAGTCAATACTGCTAAATAATGAACTGTTTTCTGGATGGTTGGTAATACTGTGGATGCCTCAAAATTAGGACTGTACGAAAATGTACGTTCTATCTAATTGCAGGTTTAAAATTGTTGGAAGCAATATATATTTGATCACAACTAGCATGTATAAGAAAAACTGGTTGTGATAAGTATTTCACTGCATGTTTTCATGCAGAAATGAGAATTTTTCGATCTTCTATACTAAGAACTGATCTCAAATGCTCAATACAGAAGGCACACAATGGCACCTGTCTTCAGTGTTGGTGGGGTGTTTTTATTCCTTTGTACACCTGGGGTTTTTTTGTATTGCACTTCTATATAAAATGTGCCTTGAAATAGTTGTAATATATAGTTCAAGGAACACTGCTGGTTATACTGTTGTATTGTGAAACTCCTGGGATGAACGAGAATTGAACAGGTTGTTATTTCTGCATTGTCTCGTTCTCTGAAAACAAAGTCAGTATTTTAACAAACCAAAAAACTTAAATGCATGCATTTTCCTTGGTGGAATCAGTGAAGGAGCCTTTGCTACTCTATTGATGCCTCTGTTCTGTCGTCCCAAGTTACTTGTAAGAGTAGCGATCTGGGACAGTTGGGAGCGCACGCCTGAGGTGTGTAAAGCGAAATGCAGATTTGGTATAGTATTTATGTGTTTATTTTTTTCCTTAGCGAATTGAGTTCGATTTAGTAATCTGAGGTTTTGATTTTCAAAACAGTTGGGCAACATTTTATGACTCAGTCTGATCCTAGAAAAATTCAGTTTTAAATTAAAAAAAGACATCCAGCTGTCACAGAAGGTGATGTATTCTAACTGTTTTGATGACTTTTATTAAGATGGCATTACGTATTTTTAACTCGAAGTATTTTAACTGTTTGTGCTTCAGATGATATGGGATCAAAGAGTAGTGTACTTATGCAGGTTTATTTTTTTTTTGCATGAGTAATGACTTAACAGCAAAAGAAAAACCTACAGAAAAACTTTCCCTTTTTAAAAGTGATACATCTGGAATGATTTTGCTATAGCAGTATCTAAGATTTTAATGATCTAGCATCAAAACAGAGGTAAGACTTGCATTAATAAATTGTTAACGTGTTACCAAGCCATTTGTAAAGCTCACTATAATGTGCGGATAGAGGCATGCCGTGCAGATTGCTTGTTTAACTCCGAGTTCAGAAAATTATTTAATACATTTAGATACAGGTTGGTTGGTTTTCTTAAGTCCTCAGGCTCTAAATGTGTGTGTACAACTGAGGAGAGTCAAGTAACGTACCACCTTCTTTCAATCAAAAGTATCAAAAGATAATTTTGGTATTTCTGTAGCTACAACGTACCCTAATATGCATCATATAACTTTAAGTTAGTGGTGTGAATGTGCATAATTCATATATACAGTAGCTGGAATACAGAAAATTAGAGTTATTTCCTGGTAAAAAATTGAGGCTGCCTTCATTAACTGGGTTAAGATTTTATTGGTTTTTATTTCTGGAAAGGTAAAGAAGGGATGACTCATGTAAAGTATTTATAGGATTTTTCATTCTCTTTGCACACCACCCTTCCTTTCAATGGCTTTAATTGTCCATCGTTGTGTGCAACTACTCTTCATGGCATCTGACCTAGTTTTTGAAAGAGATGATGCTCCTATTCAGAGCCCTAACTGGTGTTCTTAGGGTAACGTGTTAATTGCAATACCTAAGCGGTATTCGTTCTGGGCCTTAACCGTAGGTAAGGGTGTACAGCATAATCATTGCTGATGTCTGGAGGGAGAAATAAAAGGGCATGTAATCAAAAGAATGGCTGTGCTAAGCCATTTCAACCATCATTAAACATAGCGTATACCCTTGGATTAAAAATTAGTAGAAATGTCATTTGCAGTAAGCCTAGTACAACAAACACTAGTCTTCTGAAATTTAACCACTTGCATTCTTACAGGTTCTGTTGCATGTATGTTTAAGAGGATTTGTGAAAACAATGCCAAACTTAGTTTTACAGCTAATAGGAGTTACCTTAATAGTTACTTGGATTTTATGTTCTTGCATGTGTTGCCTTTTTTGTAAATTGCAAGGGGAGGTTACTTGGTGCCCTACTAGTTCAGAACATCTGGAAAAATTTTGATGGGAAGAAATAGCATTATAGGTAACTATGCAAATTTCTATACAGGTAATAAATATTTTACATTTTGGCAGGAGTTAACATGAAGAAATTAACGGGATTCTAAAATTGTCCCAATTCCAAGGTAACTGGTACTTGCTAATTCTACAGTTGACGTTGTTTTGTGAAGAGAAAAGCATTCAATGACTTAAGCACTGTGAACTTCTTCAACTTGTAGTGATCATGAATACAGTAACATGAATTTGCAAATGGCTAAAAATCATTGCATGTCTGCCTAATAACTTTTGGGATATGTCACATTGGTTATCTCCAAAGTGGTCCTGCTTTACACAGAATGAACATCTCTAAGGAAACTTGCATCTTAAGTGTGCGACTTGGACTGTATTAGGTCAGCACAATTTAAACTTCAAGGACCTGGCATTGGACATCACATCAAGAAAGAAAACAGGTTGCTGCCTTTAGCAGAGTTTCAGGCTTCCAGGACTTTACACAGCCAGATTCCTTCTGGAGCAGCCCATCTGAAAGTTGGGAAAGTCAGTCGGAAAATGTTAAATGGGGCAGAGTTGGCAGAACTTAAAAGTTGTCTAAGGCTTGAATGCTTAAAAGGTAGTTGATAAGGAAATTATTATTTTAAATTCTTTGGTTGGGTATTTCGGTTGCAGGAGAGAACCATGGCTGTGAATTGTAACAGAAACTTCCTGTTCTACTTTTTTTTAATCCTCAAAATTTCTTTCAATCTTTGTCACTTGTTTAAAAGGAAACAAACAAAAAATTAAATGACCTTCTTGGTCTTGAAAAGTAATGCAAGTCCTGCCATTGAATTCACAATAAACCTGTTCAAGTTTGGGTTGGGGTTTTGTTTTTTGGCAGAGCTTACGCTTCTGTAGAAAAGAGGACAGCGTCATTAAGTTGCTGAGCCTATTAAAAGGAGAACTGTTTGTGGTTGCTGTCCTGACTTTGGCAGACCAAGAGTCTTAAAGGACTTAAATTTTTCTCTTATATGGAGTCAGCTGTATTGCCTATATATCAATTTGCATACTACTTCCTATAATGCTTCACAGTGCAATTTTTATCGTGAAGATTAAAGATGTGTGATGTTACCCTTTTAGTAAAGAAAAATCTTCTCAGTTTGAAATATTTTTTTCCTGCCTGTTTCCCATTTCTTTCAGAAACTGGACATCCTAATGATCATTGCTCATGATCTGAAATCTGTCATTCTAAAGGAAATAGATTAATAATACACTGCTTCCTTAATTTCCTGCCAATTTTTAACTACATTTTACTTTCTCCTTGCCATGCAAGATATGTGCTTAGGAAAAGCTGACCATAGAAATCATGAAACAGACTGTGTACATTACTGTCAAATATATAAACTGAGTTGAAAAATAGACCTCTAATTTTTTAAACAAGTACCTGGATAGCATTGAAAAGAATGTCTAAGCTTCTTAAAGAAAAATGGATGTCACTATGAAAAATGAACATGGTTTAATATTTTACCCCAAGCAACTTTCTTCTCTTTACCCAAATTTAATTATTAAATTTTACTAGCACAATAAATGAAGAAGGTTTTTGTTTACACTGCAGTTCACGTGTAATTTTTATGTAGTACTTGATCTTTTGAATTACAAGGCACATCTTTAATCAAATATTTAACTCCATTGAGAATTAGCACATGCAAGATTGTGCATACTGGTAATCCAGATGTTGGTATCAAAAAAGAACAATATGCTTATTCATATTTGCAGTAATAAAACTTGCCTTCCACTTTATGGGACAGCGGCAGAAGATCAACGGGCATTGGAACAGCACGTGGTAACTATAGGGAGACTTTCTGCTATGACAATTATGTTGAGGCATAATGTTCCTTGAATTGTGACATGCAGAAATTGCATCTCCTTTTTGTCTGTAACTGTGATTGAGGAAGATTACTGAAGGTTTTGTATTCATTTTGTGATAGATGGCTCTTTCCTTTGCAGCCAAACAGGCAAAAAGTTAATGGCGAAGTGTCGAATGCTTATCCAGGAGAATCAAGAGCTTGGAAGGCAGCTGTCCCAAGGACGTATTGCACAGCTTGAGGCAGAGTTGGCTTTACAGAAGAAATATAGTGAGGAACTTAAAAGCAGTCAGGATGGTAAGGGTTTTTTTTAAGAAAATGGAAGTTGCCTTGCACTTCTGCTAGTTTAATTTCCTGATGATACACATACTGTAAAACCATCTTTGCCAGAATGAAAGGGCAATATTGAGTAAAATATGACAATTTTTAGTCTTCACCGTTAGTCTTAATTTGGAAAAAAAAGTATATATATATTAAAAAAAACCAAAACCACCCAAACTTAACTTTGGGGAACTGGTGGGATTTGCAGCTCCAGTAATGCAGTGTTTGAATTTGAAATTGCCAGATGTCATACTGTAGGTCTCGCTATTTAATAGGGAATCTTTAGACTGCACATATTTGTGAGTTGGTAAGATGGAAGCTGTTAATGTTGCATGAAGCTAAGCATGCACTGAGAACAGAATGTTTCTTGTTAACTCTGACTCATTTTGAAATTACTTTAAGAAATAAACAACTTTTAACAATGCCTAAGAATAATAAAAATAGAATTTTTTTTTCTTGGGTAATTTAGATAAACAAAAATACCTCATTATTGTGTTCACAGTCCAAATTTTACAGCACTGTAAATGTAAATAGGAGTTATCTATAAACTCTGACCTCTTGTGTAATTTAAATGGAGGGGAAAATGCAAATTTAAAAACATCTTCAGTTGAGAGTTTTGCATAGAATCACTGAATTTTAGAGTAGACTGTAGAATGTTCGAGTAGGTTACCTGATTATTACAATAAGTCTTGGGACATGAGCTCTTCAGGCACATAAACCTTGGATATGGTTTTTGTTTTACAACTGTAGTCTGTAAGATAGCATAGACTAGATCTGGTGTTATCCAAGTCTGGCATCTCCTGTATTTTTAAGGATAGATTTCCACCCACCACCGCCCAGGATCATATTTTTGAGAAAGTAGCAATATAAAATCTATAATAACTAGAATTCTTAAGGTAAATTATTCTTTCTGTAATGCCATGTTGTTGGAATAGTTACCCTTTCACTTCTTAACTACTATGTAGACAATGCACTTGATCTAAATTTATCAAGTTCATAATTGAAGCAAGCATGGATGTTCTTTAAAGATTTCTGCTCTTGAATGCAGTATAGTAAAGTAAACTTCAGAGCTGAGTTGTATTCTTAGCCCCTATTGCTTCTTCCCCATATGAACAAAGACTATAATAATCCTGCAATAGCAGTTTTCCTGATGATTTTTTCTATAGCAGCAAGAACACTTTAATTTCATGAATTTTTACAATAATAAGCAGTTTGCATTTTATTTGCTCTGTCATAACAATGATGCAGTTGAATTGAAGACTAAGGGATTCAGTATTTCATTCACTGTTTTCAGGTCAAATTTGTTTTGTTCCAAAATGCAATCTTAATTGCAAAAACCTTTTTCTTCCTACATAAGTAATAAAACACCCTGTGGAATTAGTTAACAGTTTTGTTGGTAAGAAAGTCTTTTAGTGTCCCATTATGTGGGATTTAAAGGATCAAGAATAGTAAGAGACAAAATTTCCTTGAAATGTGACTAATATCTTCTTTTTGTCACTGAATAGGCTTTTGTAATTATTCAGATCTATTATATACAAATGTGGCTCATGGTCACTTTCACAGTATTTCTGCTAAGGTTTTATACTTGAGTTAAAGTAGAGACATGAGGATCTACTGGCAAAATATTTAATTATTGGAATTGAGCTGTTTTCCAAATACCTTCTTTTCTTACCCAGAAATTAATTTCTTCTAATATGTTCTGAGTAGCAGTATAAAAGTATGTCAATGATAGTTAAGCATTTCCTCCTTCAGAGGCAGAGTATCAAAACCAGTGCATACCTGATAGCTGAAAAATAGTCTGTTGAAAAATTTCAGCATAAAAAGTTGAGTTACAGGATTTTAATTTTTTTGTCTTGAGATTCAAGCTATATATGGGCTATTAAGTATTTGCAACAAATGTGTTTTCTTTATATAGAATTGAATGACTTCATCATCCAGCTTGATGAGGAGGTAGAGGGTATGCAGAGTACCATTCTAGTTCTTCAGCAGCAGTTGAAGGAGACTCGCCAGCAGTTGGCGCAGTACCAGCAGCAGCAGTCCCAGGCCTCCAACCCAGGTACCAGCAGGACTCCATCTTCTGAGCCTACAGACCAGGGAGAGGCTGTGGGCAAAGACTGCAGCCGCCTGGCAAATGGACCAAGCAATGGTAGCTCCTCCCATCAGCGGACGTCTGGGCCTGGATTTTATAGGGAGGGTAGCGGCACGGAAGATGACTTCCCAGCTTCTCCAGGGAATGGTAATAAGCTGTCCAACCACTCTGAAGATAGAACTGGTAGAGGAGGTGGTAGCTACATAAACCAGCTCAGTACTGGGTATGAAAGTGTAGACTCTCCCACTGGCAGTGAAAACTCTCTCACTCACCACTCAAATGACACAGACTCCAATCATGATCCTCAAGAGGAGAAAACGGTGAGCATGAAAGGTAACAGAACTGTGGGTTCCCGTCATGTCCAGAATGGTTTGGACTCCAGTGTAAATGTGCAGGGTTCAGTTTTGTAACATTTTTCTGCAGCATTTTTATACAGTGTCATTTAAATTGGGAGAGGATACTGTCCAGAAGCCGTTTAAATTAGTGCATACTTGTCACAATTTTGCCTTTTTGTGGGTTTCTTTTTGCTTCAATACCTCTGCCACTTTGGAAATTTTAACAGTTAATTACGTTGAATGTTGCTAAAAGGACGTTTGTGTAGCTCAAGTTATTTTTATATGAGTTAATGTGAAGTTGAAATGGAAATTATTTCCATAAAGTATAACATAAATGATGTCTGTACAAATCTGTGTATATCTAGAACCTGTGCTGTGTAAGGGCATTCTTACTCATACTGTTATACTTACACCACCTTCAAGATTTGTCATAGTAGCTGTGGGTTTATGACTGCCAAGTTTGCCCAGTACAGTAGTTTTATCACTAAAAGTTGGACTTGCTGAAGGAGTCCTGTAGTAGTTTCAGTGTTAATTACAGTTTTTCCCACCATACATCTGTGCATTTTTCTCCTTAGGTGACCGAATGTTTATGAATTGTGTGCATAGTTACTCAGTTTTTAAGAACTGTTGTATCCTGTTCATGCATATTGCTCTGTGACTCCAATATTATCTTACCTGTACTGACCAAACCTAAATAAAACCTTTTAATAATGTAATTTCCTCATTGTTCTGCATTGGCTTACATGGCTTATTTGTATGCAGTGTATTTACAGTACTTGTTTGGTTTTTTTATTTAATTTGTTCCTGTGTCAATCTTGTCTGATACAGCTTGTGCCAAATACCTGAAGTTGCAGGTGTGTACTATCATACTAATTTCAGGCCAGCCTGATAGTGTTTATTCTACAGGTTTTGTCCTTACTGGCACATAAGGAAAAAGGGGGAAAAAGAAGAATGTTAATAAAAGTAAACCTTAGAGTTGTAACCTGGCTTTTATAAAGATTAAAAAAACACAACCCAGAAAGCTAGAAGTATTCAACATGTAAATACACAGATTAAACTACAAAACTTTGAGTTAGTAATCCAGCCTCTTAAACCAGACATAACTCCTGTTGCATTTAATTGCTTACCTGAGGGAACTGACTGCTTAACAGGTGGAGAGAATGAAAAAAATTCCCTTTAATTAAGCATATTTCTATTATTGTTCAGTAGCAATCAGTTGGGAATTTCTCAGAACCTGAATTCCTGGTGGTTATTTTCTAGCTACTAGTTTAGCAATGGTAGCACATTAGCAAGGAGATGAGAAAGCATTGGCTTTTAAGCACAGTTCAAAGGGAAAATAAAAGTACTTAGCAGTACACTCTTGGGTAGACTTAAGTCCAGTTTTGACATTTTTCTACCTGTGAATCTTGTAATTACCAGATGACTACTAATTTTATCTCTCATGTAGGTACTAAAACAATAGTAAATAGCTTATAGCTTTGCAATTCGCTGTGGAAACACTCTTGAAAGCAGTATTTCTCTGAAGTTGTGGGATACACTTGAATTTGAAAGAAATTTACACAGTTATAATAAATTCCTAGATTATAGGAGGGTTTCTGTGGTACCATTTTTAAGTGGTATATGAGAATCAGCATCTGTAGTAGTATTGTCCAAGACAAATGGATGTAATTAAAATACTACTAGGTGCTGCCATCTGTGTTAGAGATGTACTAGTCCAGGTACCACTGCTATTTTAATTTTATAAGGTTCACTTAAATGTGTTAAAACCACTTGGTAGTTGTCACTGGAAGAGTAAATTCCGTTGGTGATACCTGGTGTTTTTTTGACCGTTACTTCAGCCCTCATTGCCTGAAAAAATAGCAGTTATTAGTTGAATGCATGAAAGGGAAGTGTCAAGTATCTACAAAAAAGTACCAGCATCTGATGCCCTGAGTAAGTTCTAGTTTACAAAAGTCCCTGATGGTGATCTACATCTGTAGTTGCTGGGGTTGCTATATTTGGTCTTAGCATTGTATTGCTTGATTATCCATAGTGCCTGTATGTGTACATACTGGATCCTGTGCATGGTAGAATATAATATTTGTAAGAAGCTTAAGATGCTGATAATATAACCACAGCTTTATCTGATAATGTAGGTGGTAAAAAGCCTTGTGGGGAAATCTGTGGTTGTGGTTCAAATCTTAGTCTGAAATATGAAAGCAACTCATGGCAAGAAAATGGTAGATATCTTTTCACCTAGTATATGGAATTAGAAAGATGTGAAATATCTTTGGAGTTAGAGTAATTGCTATTAATTGTGCTAAGTTTAAAAAATTCATAGCTTTCAGGCGGTGACAGCTTGCTACTTAAATCTGTCAGTTGCTATAGGACATTGATGTCTTAAAACCTCATATAACGATAAGTTTAACTTTCTCAAGAGTGTGTGGTACTTCAATTTTTAAAATAGTAAAAAAAATTAAAGCTTAGCTAAAGAGCTCTAAAAATTATAAATACAAATTATACCCTCAGACTAGAAGTTAGCTTAACTCGTTGAAGTAACACAATTGTAAGGCAAGGTCTTTCTCTGCCTAGAGGATATGTTCTAAATAAGCAGGCTGGGATGTTTGATTAGATTTTTATTTCATAATGGACACAACCCAGCAACTGCACCAGTTAATAACAAAATGCATCATATAATTGACTTGCTTTCTTGGAACGCTTACTGCAAAGCATCAGTGAATTACAGTACAATAATATAGAGAAATGCTAAAACCAGTAATATTTATTATCATGCCTGGCTGTCAGTGCCTATGTTATGACATTTAATAATCCTGAATGTAGTTGGTTCATTTTAACAAAAGATAACATTTTATTGATCACCAATAAATACAGCGTGTTCCTCTTTAAAATTAGCTACTGCCTAAATCTTGCTGTACAGATGAAAAACCTTCTTTCTAAACCTCCCCTTGATTTCGGACAACTCACCTTTTTTCCTATTGATTAAAGCAGTTATTTTCACTGCTCAGATTTCTGGAGAGTACCGCTGGCTGACAGGTGAAAGTAAATTAACATCGTTTTCTAGGGCCCTTCAAGAAGCAAGGGGACGGGCACACACCACTATACTGTGCCTCACAGTAGGCTGAGGTGCCCTGTGTGGGTGTCTCCAGGTGGATTTCCTGGCAATTTCCAATGTAAGGTAATTTATTTTCAAGAAGGTTGTTCAGACGTAACCCCCGCTGAATTTTTGTAACTTGTGTTTTTATAGTCTGATAAGTGTGGGGTTTTGTAAGATCTTAGAATATATGTTTTAAAAAGACAAACGAAAAGATTCAGGGTTTTGTGGTAGCAGAAATGATTTCCGTACAATTCAAATTCTACTTAATGTTTGTCTTGTCTGCAGAGTGCCTCCTAACTCTCAAGGAAGAGTTCTCCTCACTGACCCTTCTGGAGAACTAATTTTTAATGGGTCTTTGAACTCCTTTGCACTAACTCTACTGAGTATTTTAGCTGATGGGGTTAAGGTACCCGAATGAAGGCTTTTCATCAGCACTGAAGGCCATTGAATTGCTACCAGGAGGAAAACGGATGTTGGGAAGGAAGGTGTGCACAAAAATGAGGAAGAGAACAGAAATGAAGTTAAAAAAAAAAGTAAGTCGTAGACAAAATAGCTGAAAAGGTATTTGTAAGCGCTACTGGTCCTGCCAGTAAAGTGACAGAAACGTTTCTTTGCCGGGCAGGTTTTCAGAGCTTAACTACGGCTGCCTTGTGCTACTGCATCCTCTCTGGTGCCCACCAGCCGTACAACAGGCAAAAAGTTGTCGGCGGCCAATTTGCTGCTTGGCAGAGCCTCCTCTGAGGCTGCTGCTCCTCCTCCCCAGCACCTGGGGCGGGCAAGGCCCCTCCATAGGAGCGAAGCTCAGCCCCTCAGCTTGCCCGCCCTCGGCACCGCCCTTCCCGTCCGCTGGGGCGGGGCCCGGCGGCGGAGCGGGCGGTGCCGAGGGCGGGCGAAGACGCGGTTCCGCCGCCGGTGTAGCGCCGGGCTGCGAGAGAGCCGCCATGTTGTGCCGCCTCGCCTCGGCGGGCAGGTGAGAGCCGCGCCGCGGGAGCGTGGGGGAGCGTAATGGCGGGCAGAGCCGCGCAGCGTGAGGCGGCGGGGCCGCCCTCGCCCTTCCGCGGCCGAGCGCGGGGAGGGGGGGAGGAGGCGGTGGGGTCGCTCCCTCCTTGCCCCTCGGCAGCTCCCCGCCATTTCAGGAGGAGGGAGGTCGCGCTGCTGCCGGCTGCTCCGCAGGGCTTGGCGCCGGCCTGGGCAGTCGCGGGGGGGCTGCTGGTGGTTGTCCTTTGACCCTCCTGGGTTCTGCCCTTGGCCCCCGCCCAGGGGCTCTCGTTGCTTGACGTGGTGCTTCCAGACCCTCTTGTCTCTGCTAGGCGGGGTCGCCACGTTTGGCCTCTCTTCAGGGCCCCGAGGGTTTTGCTCTTGGTTTGTCCCTGGTTTATGCCAAGGTCACCAGCAAAACGTAAAAGGGCCTCAGGAGTTGACCTTCTTCCCAGCCCAGCGGTTCTCCTTCTATTGCGGTCGTTGTCATGCCTCATGACAAGGGCAAGGTGTTACAATGGGGAAGGGTAACCAGGACCCGCATGGGTTTCTGTGCTGGGCATCACAGCTGCCCTGTCTTCGCACAGCATGTGGTTTTTCCAGTACCCACCATAGGGACACTGAAGCATGCACACAGGAGGTGTTAATGCTAAAGAGGTTCAGTCCTGGGAACCCAGTGACTCTGTGGGTTTTTCAGCCTTTTTATTTTTCAGTTCAGGGACCTTTTGGATAGCGAAGGAGGGAAACTTACCAGAGACATCTTGACTTCTGTTTTTAATCAATAAAAATTAGGTGAAGCTTTGAATGTTAGCACGTTACTGCTGGCTTTCCCTTCCTCTCTCTACCTTTGTCTTGCCTGCATGCGTGGGAGGGCATGCAACTCTGCAATGGCCTGGGGTGCTTGATTTGAGAAGTAGCAACTTTACATTGCGAAGCCCTAGATCTATGATCTTCATGTGCATTCACCTCTTTAATTAAGCTGTAGAATGTGTGTGCTTTGAACTCCAGAAAAACGGAAATTTGACTTCTTTATCTAAGATATCACCTTGTAGCTGATCATAACAGTCATGGTTTCAGTGGTAAAGCTTAAATACTGAATAAAACTACTTGCTTGTGTGTTTTCTCTTCTAGAAGCAGTGCCAAGTTGATAGCACCATTGGGATGCTTGGCCTCTAGGCAAAAGCACACTCTTCCTGACTTGCCATATGACTATGGCGCTCTGGAACCTCATATTAATGCAGAGATCATGCAGCTGCACCACAGCAAACATCATGCCACCTACGTGAACAATCTGAATGTTGCAGAGGAGAAATACAAAGAGGCATTGGCAAAAGGTATGTATATCTACAGTCAATAGATAAGATGGTTGGTGTAGTTGATATAGATGATATAGGAGAAAAAAAACGGATAGCCCTTCTTTCCAGGAGAATTAGCTTCTTTTAAAAGTTTTGGATTAACTAGTTCAAGCTTTTTTTTTTTTTAAATAAAGTGAAATGCTATTAGGAACAAGCTTTCATTGTAAGCTTCAGTGGTGCTGATAATTGGAAATTAGGTGTAACTAAAAAGCATGAATCTGTTTTCTTCTAGTACTGTAAAACTAGAAGAAAATTTCTTGATTGTTGTGGATTTAGTCCATATTTACATTAGTAACTTGAACCAAAGACTGAGTCAATAGGAAATTGCAGTCTTCTACTAAACAAATAATTTGTAATGAAAGTTTAGTAACAAATGTAAAGTAAAATTTGTGCACCTTGATTATTTTCACATCAGATGCTCTGCTGACTTTTTGAAATCATCTTAGTTGCCTCCAAATAGAGGTAAGACAGATATGCAGTTAATGTATATGAGGGTGTCAGTTGTGCTAGTGCGTCATATTAAGGATTCATGTAGCTTGCATGCCAATGTGAGACACTAAAATATACAGTAAGCCATCATGGAATTTTCTGTTAAGATCTCAGGTTGAATATTGAGTTACGCTGACTTCCTTGAAAACTTTACAGTTTTACCTGGGCAACACTGAAACACATGAAATGCTTTTTTTCAAATCTTCTTTCAGTCTTTCAGTTGGATTGATGAAAATGTGTGAAATAACATGTATATCTTTTTAAGAAGGTGGAATATTTTCTGAGTTTTTTGTCTGTTGTGATGATCTTTCTACAGAGTATCAGTTAACCTCTAAGAAGTGATTACTTTATAGGCTCACTTCTGTCTGGCTGCCTGGTGGGTTCACAGTGCAATTTGACTGCTTGGGCTTGGATGAAAGTGAGAATTGTCAATATCTGAGTAAACTTGAACTCTGTAGCCCTTGATAAATGCTAGTCTGCTTGAATAGAGAAAGTTGGTTACCTATGAAAGTTTAGAGATTTTCAACTGCCTAAGTAAGCCTAAAAACAATTTCTGCAGTCTAAATTAATGAACTAATGAGACTTGATTAAGAATCAGGTAATCAAGATTGGCTGCTGCTTTGTCTTGCCAGTGGTGGATCCAGGGAAGTTGTATTCTGGAGATTTAATTAGTGTAAACAGAATTGAGGAGGGAACCTGAACTATAAGAAATCAGTGGATCTAGTGCTGATGTTGCTTATGCTGTTTAATGACCAAGGCTTCAGGCACTAGTGGAGGCAGAATTTGTGGTTAGCAGAAACGTCTGCAGTGTTGTGGATCCTTTGAGGTGTTTTTAAAAAATACTATCCTCTGATAGGCTTTCATCGCTTGCTGTTGGAAATGGTGTATCTAGAGGAAGAGGTTAATTTTACCCTAAGGATTTTGCAGGCATTATTTTGCAAATGGATAATGTGCTGCTGGTGGTCACGTACATCAAAGCAGACAAATATTTGCTTGTGATATTTGTGTGTGTGTTTTGGTTGCCCCCCCCCCCGCCTTGGTATCCCAGAATACTGTGTGTAGTATTTTGACCCTCACTAGAAAGACTTCTAAGACCAGGATTTAGGAAGGGGCAAAGCCTGAACTGCCACCTCATTCTTTCGGTATTGTCATTCTGTTTCCATACTTAAAAACTGAGAATGATCAAAAATCTTTCTGTGCTGCATTTCACCGTTGGGTTGCACAGCATGTCTAATCACTAATATCTCTTCTGGGTAACAGAACCTTGTGAATGGCTTTTGTTCAGCAATAGAAAGTGAAGTATTCTCTTCAGATAATCTTTAACATCTTCACCTATCTGCTAGAAAACAAATGCTAGAAAATATATCTGCTTAAAAAACTCAAAGAAAAGCTGACCTGAGTTGAGTCCCATTGGCTTATGTTGTCAGCTCATTTGAAAATGAATATGCACTTCTGTGATAGGGTGCAGCACAGGACTTTGTTCTTTGTTTCAGCATAAGCTGTTTCTGATGACTGGTTCATCAAAATGTGCAGGATTGGCTAATTAAAGGATATAAACTTGAAACTTATTTTCAGTGAAAACTTGTGCCTACCAGAATTTTCCCTGCTCTTTTCTGACAGTCACGTGACCTGCAGTGCTTTACTTACTGCTCTTACAAGGAAACAAATGACTCTCAGTAGACTGAGAAACTGAGCTGACTAGTCTCTGGGGCACCTGTAAGCTGCCTGTCTTGGTGTACTGAATTGTCCTCTGTGGCTGTGTTGAGGAGTGTGGTAAGCTGGAGCAAAGGCTGGGGACTCTGCATTATAAATAAATTCCAAGATACTTCTGCTGTAACTTAAGGGCGAGTTACGTTTTTCCCATTGTCCTTTCCAGTGCAAAGTTCAACAGGACTGATCTGACAGCACCACAAATACTGTGTTTTAAGGAGAATGGTCAAATGCCATCCCTGGTTCCTAGTGGTCCTTGGGAATAGATTCCTCTAAGGAATGGTGGAATGAACAGCGATAAAGACATTAAAGACATCCTGGGTTATTTTTTGATTTCTGGCTTGTGATATGTTGTATGCTCTGGATTAATTTAAAAGTGTCATTAAGGCATGCAAAATTCCAGGAAAATGTCCCATAGATGCCCTTTGGCTCGGTGCGAGAGTTGTCTCATCCTTAACTTGATACCTGAATTCAGCAAATCGTGTTTGTGCTAACTGCATTGGATGCTTTGTTCCAGTCCTGTACTCCTCTGGTTTTGTTGCTCTGGGTATTATTAAGACTGAAGATGCAGAGATCACATATTAGTCATAGGCTGTTTAACTCACAGGTATTTTTATGAATGGGGAAAAAAACCCAAAAAGTATTGCATGTGAAAGTGAATTGGTGTAGGGACAGAATTATTCTTAAAAGTTTTCTATAAACTCTTTAGTTTCTGCATTTTAAGGAAACTCTTTACTGCAACGGTGGTCATTTCCAGCAAAAACAAAAAGCCATGGGTGTGTGATTGGGTGCTACTGTAATTTATTTTAGCAAAGCATTGAATTCTGTACTTTCTGGGGCCTTGTGAGTTATATTGGAGCAGCTTCATCCAGATATTTTATTTGTATGAAGCTTACCAAGGCTGTTGTAGTTTCTGAAGTGTATGAGGAGATGCTGAGAACCTGGAGTCCTGTATTAAAGCCTTAGTAACAGGTGTGCTACTGCTTTGTGGCTTGCCTTCATGTCTGTGAAGATGACTCATTTATTGCTATAGGAAGACTTCTACCACTCATTCCTGAAAGTGAGTGGAGGAAACAGCTGCCACCACTGATTTTGTATTAGAGAATGTATTGGAGTGGTGGAAGAAGCTTCAAAAACATTTGAAATGTTTCAGTTCTTTTAAAAGCCATAATAGCATTCAAAAGATTGTTGTTGAAGTGGTGCGACACAATTTTAGAGGCACAAGGCACCAGTGAATTCTTTAAGGAATATGACATTTTGTGGAGAGGGAGGAAGTACAGGGCTGTCTGATTTTTATTTCAGATGCAGGATTCTGTAATGCGGAGTAAAATGATCTGGGTCACTATCTCTTCCTGCAAGTACCTCATTCCAAAAAACCAAAATGAAACAAAAAATAGGAGGGAGAAGAACACTTTGTTCATGTACATGCTCACTGTACTCATCAGCTTTCTCTGAAGCACAAATGGTTTGCCCTGTAAATTGTTTAAGAAGTTTAAAAATTCTTGGTTTGCAAATCAGTGAGCTAATGGGTGAACAATGTTCTTGTCTTCTAGTGGTAATACTGAGCAATTTACAAGTGCTGGGTCCTTCAAATGTTTTGGCTCTACTAGTTGCTTTATTCTGCTGTAGAATGGCAGCAGATCTTATATGTGTAATATGGGTTGCCTGATAGGTGCAATATTGGCAGATCATATATCGTTACAGGATAAGAAAAGGTAAAAAATAAAGAATTCTTTAATGTAGTTTGTATCGGTGACTATCTAAAATATGGGTGACAGTCACAAACCATATCTTTTCCATAGACATGCTATAGACTAGTAAGACTTGAAAGATTTTGGAGATTGATGGAGGCTTAGTGGCAACTTAGTGACTACTGTGGTGATGATGATGTTTTTATTTATTTATGTATTTTATCTTCTGCATCCTTAGGTGATGTTACAGCTCAAGTGTCACTTCAGCCTGCACTGAAATTCAATGGTGGGGGTCATATCAATCACACCATCTTCTGGACAAACCTTTCTCCTAACGGAGGAGGAGAGCCTAAAGGTTAGTGCTTGTTATGATGGTTTATTGTGTCAGTATTAATTGACCAGTAGAACTGATGATCTTTTCTCTCTTTGAAGGAGTCTAAAGGATCTTTATTTTTGAGTTAATTTGTCTATGTGACAGTTATCACAGTTCTGAGGAATTCAGCATTTTTCAGATGCAAGCCAAGAATATAAAAAGCTAGCCCTGTGCTAAGTATTTCTAGTTTCCAAATCTGATTGTGTGCACTGCAAAATACTTGGCTACTGCTGCATATTGCCCTTTCCATTGTCGTATGAGAAAATAGTTTTCTAAAGCTATGCTAATTAAGTTCCCATATAAGTCCTCGATTCACAGAAGAGGAAGAAATGTGCTGCAGCCACCCAACCTAGTGACTGGATTTATGTTCCATTTTGAAATAGGGATAGTTTAGCAGTTAAAGCCCAAAGGACAAATCCCTTTTGCGAGGATAGAGTAGTGATTATCTACAAGTGATCTGCAATTAAAGGCAAAGGCCCTATCATACAGATCTCACAAAAGCTGTTATGATAAGCTTGAGGGTTTTTGAATGAGGTTTATATACCTGTCTGTAAATTGGTGGGCTTTCAGGTGCTTTGTCCTCCAGTTCGGCGTTCATAGGTAACATCTGCTTGTGACTTTAGACTATACCGTGGAAATACAAAGATGCTCTGAAGATGATCTAGTTACGACTAGAGCATAAAGTTTTGCAGCTTCGAAGCTGAAATTTCAACAAGCAGTTCTGATACCAGTCCATTTCTGATAGTTTGTTTTTAGATGACACTCTCAGAAAAGATGTTTTAAAGCCTTTATGTTTGTCTTTCAGTTTCTGTGAAAGTCAGTAAGCATAAAATATCATCTTTCAGTTTCAACTGAATGGTTCAAGGGTTTTGTAGGAAGCCTGCTAAAGCCTGTCTTAAGATGCACTTGCAGCTGTGACCAAGAGATTTTCAAGCCCATCTGTGTGATGGTGGAAGGAGTGAAGAATGAAGAATTCTCTAGCGTTGCACTGTATGAAGTATTCCTACACATGCTAATTAGAGAGGAGCGTAGATACCTTCAGGTTTTGGGCGAGTATTTAAATATCTGAAAACCACAAGTGCGCTAGGGCATAGGGGAAAGGAAGTAGTTTGACAGTGCATTGTTACCTGAAAATATTCTAGTTTCTGTTCCCTTTGCCCCAGCACAGATTAACTTAACTGTATAATAAAGAGGGGATCTAATCATGGAGCCTGTTTATCCATATCAAATAGACGACTTAACTGTAGGAGCAGATGTAAATCTAAAATCCAAGGGAAGTGGTTAAATACCTCTTACTATGTGTAGGTTCATTATATTGATATCAAAGATGTCCAAATATTTCTTTGTATTAAGACAAAGAAATCACAGCCACTTAGTGTTGTCCATTTAGATAAGCAAACTAGCTCTTTACCCTCTTTCCTAGTCCTCCTCTGTGGTGTTCTCTTTCCTTTTTGACAAGAATGTAAACGCCTGACTGTCCTGTTGATCCAGTCTCCCTGACTGTGTCTTTGAGGACAGCATGTTTGACTGCTGCACTGATTTCTTTCCAGTCTGCTTGCCCTCTTTAAGCAGGTTGGGTCAGAACTGTTAATTAATGATGCAGCTACTCTGTCTAGACACTTCCTTCCCACAGAGCCCAAACGCTTCTGCTCCTCTTTCCTTCTATTTTCAGGTGATGTCTGGAAATTGAAAGATGTTAACTACCTGATGTTCTGTGATCGTTCTGTGCCTTTTTTTAAAGGAGAATTGATGGAAGCCATCAAGCATGACTTTGGTTCCTTCGCAAACTTCAAGGAGAAGCTGACAGCCGTATCAGTTGGTGTTCAAGGATCAGGCTGGGGGTGGCTTGGCTATAATAAAGAGCAGGGGCGCCTACAAATAGCAGCTTGTGCAAATCAAGACCCTCTGCAAGGAACAACAGGTCAGGTTTCTTTCCTTCCCCTCTGTTTCTGTCTTTGTAGATTTCATAGGCGTGTGCATGATATGAAAAAGGGTTTGTAGACAAATGCTGAGAAGAAATGCTGAATAAATAGGGCTGGAAAACTGAACATCACTACTAGCAGAAGTGAAAAACCGTTGCAGTTTTTAAAAGAGCATTTGTAAAGCACGACTTAAAAACTGTGAAGAGCAGTAGGGTTTAAAGTCTGTCTAGTCAAAGGGGAAATAGATGGGGTGTGTTGTGAAGGTGCTCTCTCTTAGACAATAGTTTTAGCTTAGGCTCCTTTGGATTATTTTTGAGTAACTGGAGTAGCTTGCCTGTATCGAGGAAAATTAAGCCTCTTGCCTTTAGATTGTTTTCTCTGGCAGAGGGGCTATTCACAGAACCATCAGTGTAGGCCAGACAACAGGGGAGGGGAAGGTGTACAGAGTAACTCCTGTTACTGTGTAGGCTGGGTTTAAAATGAAGGGCTTATAATCTGCTTCCTTAATGTTGACAAAGAGTAATGAGTGTCAATTAAATAAGCCTTGATTGGGGATAAATCTTACAGCTAGGCAAGCAGTGTAATACTGGCCATGATCACTTGTGAAGACATTTTACTTGCTTAGAGTGACATGGCAATGATGATGGCAGGCTGGACACCCTCGACAGAGGGAAGAGCTCATGGCCAATGTGAATCCTGCCCACAGTGGCTGTTTGTCCAAATTCTATTGCAGATATCTTTAAAACATGTTCTGTAGAATTCACAGAGAACGACAAGGAATTTCATGTATTGTCAGCAGTCCATGTATTGTTTATCAGTAAGAAAAAAAAAAAGAATATGCTGTATGTCCCTGTAATAAAGTTAATGTGGGTAAATTTCACCCCTGCCTCCCCCCCGCCCCCGAAAACTCTCCATTAAAAATTGAGTGAGAAGAATATTTTAGCACAAAAGCAAGGAAAGTAATTAGAAAATTAATAATGTGATTAAAATATTGGAAGCAAACTGGCGTGGCAAGAGACTCCTTCATGGTGTAACTTTTCATGAAAGTGCATAACTGTGCAAAAGATGTAAACCTTTCAAAAATGACTTTATCTTGTTTCAGTTATGTCTTCAAGGCAGTTCTAGAGTATTCATAGCTCTTTTGGTTTATGCAATATGTGTGTGTGTGGAGAGCAAACAATTCTGTAAAATGTTGCAGTAAGCACCTATGTGCTGGAGGGCTCTTTGTCTTTCTGCAGATAAAGACTCAGAAATTGGGTACAACTTCAGAATGCAATATAAGACTTTACATGTAAAGCGTGCTTTCACAGATTTACAGAATTTATCCTCGTTTTTTTTCCTCTATTTTTTTTTACAGGTCTTATTCCTTTGCTAGGAATCGATGTATGGGAACATGCTTATTATCTTCAGTATAAAAATGTTCGACCTGATTATTTGAAAGCCATCTGGAATGTGATCAACTGGGAGAATGTATCTTCAAGATATGCAACTTGCAAAAAGTAGAGTGGAATTCTTGCACAGACTACTAAAATGTCACCACTTCTACTCTGATACCACTCTTGTAGTAGTGCCTGTGGCTTACAAATAAATTGCTGTACTGCAGAAAACACTTAGCTCATCCAACAAAAGCATTTCATAATCAAGCAAAGTGTCTGCTTGTTTAATTCTGTGAGAGCTATTTCCTTAGACTTTTGAAGCTTTAAACTGTTGTGCAATAAAGGGAGACACTTTAATCTTTTCCGTTGCATATAGATACATAGATCACCTTGCTGAAGCTCACTGAGGTAATGGATTTCCTTGTTGCACTAAAATACCTAAGTGGAAACATGTACTTCATGTTGCTATAAACAAATAAAACTGAGAACAAGAATCTTCTATAACTCTCTAAAAGAGACTCATTTTTAGTAACAGCTGGTCCAGTTAGTTACTTGATTTGAAAATGATTGAAGAAGAGGGAAGTCTCTTGTAATTTGTTGTATTGCAGGGTATGGAGCTTTCCTATGGGTTAAAAAGATAGGTGAAAGGGGAAATAGGCGTGGCTGTGCCTGCCTGGCTTGACTGTCTTCTGTCATCCCTACCTGTTCATGGATCTCTTCCGTGAGAGCTTCACGTATTGCACTGATGCAGTAGTTTTTGAAGCGTTGCCTTGGGCAAGAAATTACAGTACTGGGTCAGGCTAAATTGTTCATATAGGAACTGAATGACAGCATGTGATAGTCATTCCACACTAGCTGTTCAAGTATATCCTAAAACATCCTGTAACTTAAGAGACAGATTATCTGCCTATATCAAATATAAATTGTCTCTGCATAGCTGTGTTCCTGAAGCAGTTTTAACAAGCTGAAGTTAGTGCTTGATAAGCATTATGAATGGGAAATGAAATGGGAGTGAAGTACCATCTGGTGTAAAGGAGCATGCCCAAAAGGGCTTGAAAAATACAAGAAATTGGTGTGTTTTGGTTTTTTTTGCTAGTTCTGTTGCAAGTATTTCAGAGTGGGTGCTGCTAGACATACGTATAGACCTTGCGCATAAGTTTTCTTCGAGCTTTCTTGGTATGCTCCTTTAAGTTCATGATGGATTTTCAGGGAAACAAGGAATAGGCTTATATTACCATACTGTTGGGCTGCTATTTTGAAGTATCAAGTAAGATTAAGGGGAGAAGTGCTTCTAGAAAGAAATGCCTTTCATCATTAGCAGATGCAGGGAGAGAAACTTCCATCACCATAGGAACAGTCTTTAGTCACTAACCAAGGCTGCGACTGGTGAGATACCTCTGTTGTGAACGAGAGTGAGTTATGCAAACATGGCTTATTTCATGTTTAAAGTGTGGTTTTTGTTGCGGTGGGTTTTTTTTCCTACTGTGGGATATTTTCTCTCTAGGCCTAGTTCTCATCTCAGATATGCAGCTTGAGCTTCTGCTTAAGTCTGGATTGCTTCATAATCTTGTTTAAAACTCAGCTCATCATCCCTCACATTCTTGGTTTGCCTCTGAGGGTGTGAGAGCAGTGATGAAAAGTAAATCTGTTGGTAATCAGTCTGGCAGCTTTTGATTTGAATTTTTTAAAAAAAGGCTACTGAAGGGTCTGTATTCTCTGTCTGCAGAATCCTCTGTAAGTCCGGAGAGCTGGTTAACGAAGTCTCTGTCATAAACTGTGTTCAGCCTTTCTTCTTGGAGAGGAAGCCTAGGTCTCCCATGAGTAAGCACTAGCATCACATGGTCTTGTCCCTGACAGAAGCTTCTGGCAGGAAGAATTATACTTTCTAGGTGGCAATTCAAAACTAAATCTTTGCTGCAGTTATTTACTGGGGTGATCAGTTTATTTTGAAACCCATCTTCCTAACAGTGTTCTCAGCCTCTGCCCTCGTGTGTTTCCTTCCAAGCACTTCAGAATGCTTAAAGTAATGCAAAATACATCACGTAGCCCACAATATTCCTGTTGCAAGACTGTTGAGGCAAATCCTTTTTAAGGACTTTAATATTATTTACAGAGTTGTTTAATATTGTTGATAATTATTGGAGAAAGGAACAGTATTTTATCACTTGTAAATTGGGTAGCTAGCTGTCATGGTTTTGGCTGGGATAGAGTTGATTTTCTTCACTGCAGCTGGTGTATAATGCTGTGTTTTGGATTTAGTATGAGAATTATGTTGATAACACACTGATGTCTTAGTTGTTGCTAAGCGGTGCTTACACTAGTCAAGGACTTTACAGCTTCCCATGCTCTGCCACATGCACCCCAGAAAGAATTGAGTCAGACAATGGGACTCATTTCCAAAACAACCTCATAGTCCCCTGGGCCAGAGAGCACAGTATTGAGTGGGTGTATCACATCCCCTGTCATGCACCAGCCTCTGGGAAAACTGAACGATACAATGGCCTGTTAAAGACTACACTGAGAGCAATGGAGGGTGGGACATTCAAACACTGGGATACACATTTAGCAAAAGCCACCTGGTTAGTCAACACTAGGGGATCTGCCAATCGAGCTGGGCCTGCCCAGTCAGAACTCTTACGTACTGTGGAAGGGGATAAAGTCCCTGTAGTGCATGTAAAAAATATGCTGGGGAAAACTGTCTGGGTTATTCCTGTCTCTGGCAAAGGCAAACCCATTCGTGGGATTGCTTTTGCTTGAGGACTTGGGTGCACTTGGTGGGTGATGCGGGAGGATGGAGGAGTTCAATGTGTGCCTCAAGGGGATTTGATTTTGGGTGAAAACAGCCAATGAACTGAATGGTATGCTGTTAATTGCTATATGATATTGTATGTCATCCTATGGTTGCTATATGCCATATCAATGGTATCACAGTAGGAATCTCCCAGATTAATGAAGAATGAACTTTGATTGAACCAAGTAGTGGGGTATAAAGCTTAATTTAAGCAGGTTGGGTTGGTATCTGGATTAGTAAAGGCCAATACCTGGGTTTTAGTCATCAGACTTCAGCTTACTGAAGTCCTGCAAATAAGGTGGATTGAGTGGGGGTGAAGCAGTGGCATTTTTTTAGAGGAACAGGTACTTCAGGTATGAAGAGAATACTTTGCTTCCAGAATACTTTCCAGAAGTACCTTCAAAGTACAGAGGAGGCATGTTGTGTTTACCATGGAGTCTGCCTGAAGATGAAGGAAACAGCGGAGTCCTTTTTTCTTTCCTTATTCCAGACTATATGATATGGTGAAATACCATATAGCAGAGATCAAAATACCCTCATGGAGGGCTCCTCCTCAGTGAATGCTGAGGCAGGGCTGTGCTGGTGAGGACCATAGTGCATCATACGTCAGGCATCTTCTTGGTACTGCACGCTCTTAACAGAGGTAGACGTGCCTACGTGCTGGTGCTCTGCAAGGGTGTGTGTAAGCTATGGAGGAGGCCTGAGTTAAGGCGCTGAGGAGATAAGCCATGGAGAGCTCCTCCGGCAGGGCCTGCTCTTCCTGAGGCTTTACAGGCAGTAGTGTGAGACCCAGCACATGCTGGTAAGGCTCAGTTTCTGCTGTGCACCTGGTTAAGAAGCGGCTCTGGTTATCTCCTGCTTACGGTCAGCTGGTGAACTTGTCCCGATGCCTCGGATCCTGCCTTTAAGTCTGAACGTAGAAAGTCCAAAGCTGTATACAAACAGGAATGTAAGATGAAAATTTACTAAATGTTGAAGGCAAATAGTAGAAACAGTGAAGCAATGAAAATGATGTCATGCTTGTTCTGGTGGACAATTATAAAGGACAAGCAGGTTGGTTGGTTGTGTGGTTTGTTTGAAGGAGGGGCTTGGTTAAAGCATCTTAACTCCAAACTTCTGTGAAATCTGGAAAAAGTCCTAGTGGTTCTTGTGACACTAGGAACTGAAGTACATGCCTGTAGCTTAGCAAGTCTGCTAGCAAAGCTGTCAGCTGGCAGTGAAAGTGCATAAACTTCTTACTAATCTGTGTTAGGCAGTAAACTTGGAACTGCTGTTGCTGTCCAGAACTAGCGCTTTGCATTACAGAGGTCACTGTGGAGGTGGGCAGGTGTGTCTCTCCCCACACGAACTGAGAAATAGGCTGTAGTCATTTACCTTCCTATTTCACGTGCCCTGTCTGAATGGACAAGTCTAAGACCCGTTACTCAAAAACTAAACTACTAATGCAGTTTGTTCTACCTACAGCTTCCTGACCCTAACGGCAAAGATAGTAGCTGTGTGTGTAAAGTTGTCTCCAACCTGAACTGTGCAGGGTATCTCTCATCAATGAGCGTGAAATTACTTGCAGACTTGATCTGCATGACAGGAACAATGAGTTTTCTGACTTCTGTGCTAGCTGAATCGGTCTTTGACCTGGGCCAAACAGAAGAGTTGCAGAAGAATTGCATCCTGGCGGTCCCCCTGAGCCTAGCTTTTGTCAGTCCTTGCTTAACTGTGTTGCTTATGAAGATGTCATCTATGTATACACAGTTAATTTGTGTGTAGGCCACAATGTGTTAAATCAAGAACTTGGAATTATTTTCAAGAGGGCAAGAAAGTGCCGTACCTAACCCAAATCCCTTTGGAAATGATGAGTCGGAAGATCAAAGCGCGTCAGGGTGATCCCATACGAAATACTTACGGGTGGCAAAGCTGCTGCATGTAGAGACTTTGGTTTGCAGACTGCAAAGAGATTTCAGTGGCTGAACTTATTTTCGGAAGCAGACGCAATCGGCTCTCAAAGGGCAATACACTGCTGTGAAATGCAAGTGCACGTTTGTGATTTTTTTGCAGACCTGTAAAAGACATTTGAAGGCTAATACGAATTGCAAAGCATGTGTATCTCATTCAGTACTAGTAAAGATTAAAGTAGTTGAAGGCTGGCCAAACGGAGCTCCCGCGGTCCCTCCGTGGCGGGTCGCGGGGCTCGTGGGGTGGCCGGTCCCAGCGAGCCCAGAGGGTGGCGCCTCCATCCTGCTCTTGGAACGGGGGGCCAGGTCTGGAGGTGTCTCTACTGAGCAGTCAGAAGTGGAAACAGGCTTTTTTCCTCCAGCTTCTACTTTCCACCTCAGAATTATTTGTTTCACCTTTATCTAGAGCATGTATTAAAAAAAAATAGGAGTAAACCCCAAACAGTCTCCAGAGAATACTGTCAGTGACTCAGCTTGTGAACTGGTAGGCTCTTACAGAAATATCAAAACCTCTTTATTTACAGAAGACTGACTTGTCTTTGTTTTGCATTCAAGAATTTAGTTCTCTCTAGTGTAGCAAAATAGGTTTAAAATGCTGCTCTGCCATTCTGCTAACATTTTACATGCCTATTGCATTGACCTTGCAGAAGTTAATTATTGCACTAGGATAAAGCAAAAGAGTTGTGTTTGCAGTCGTGTCTAGGTAAAATACTGGTAACTTAGTAGGCTTAGCCTGCCTTTTCCTTAAAGTGCTTTCTGCTTAATAATTAAAAGTAATGCCCTCAGATTTCTTCATAGCTCTTTCTACCCCTTTGTTTCCAAAGGCAAAGCTACCCTGGGGGGGGTGTGGTAAGTGTGACTGCAGAGCTGTCCCGGAGAGCCAGAGCTGTGCGGTTCCCACTAGGTGGGGGTGTGTATCTGCTTTACTCTGCTGTCAGGAAGGCTTCGGAGTTGAGTTTCCAAGAGGCAGGTTAAGAAGCCGTTGTCGTGTTCTCACCGCACAGAAGCGGAACTGTTTGTGCTGTTGCTTCCACTTTATAAATAGTCACCCCTGCCACTGAAGCTACCTGTCAGTATGTGGGGAGGAGGCTGTAGAGAAGACAATTTATTTTAATACATACAGCCAAATATAGGTCTTGCTATAACTAAAGCCAGGCAAGCAGAGACTAGAGGAAATATTCCTAATTAGAATGAAGATGCTTCTAGGATTCCCACCTGGCTGCCTCAATAGGCTCTAACTATGTCTGTGTAGGGACATAAAATGTCCATGATGTTCCGAAGGGTTTTTCAAGCCTAGAGACCAGATATTTAACCAAAGGGGATGAAGTCTGTTACATTGCTATAATTAAGCCAAGACTGCAGAGAGTACGCAGCCGGCTCCCTGAGGTGTGGAGGTTTACCATTACAGTTGTGCTGCCTCCCAGGGCTGTTGCTGCTCCAGTGAAACTCCAGCTTTTCACTGGATCTTCTCACCTGAAGAGATGGATTGACAAATAAGCACAGAGGCAAGTCAGCAAACCTGCTGCCTGGACCTGCCAGAGCTGGTGGTGGTCCCACACAGCCTTGTGACACCACTGATGCAGCTTTCTGATGGATGTGTCCCACTGCGGTGTTTTTAAGCATCCCTCTGAGTTGATGGCAAATCCCCAGAATGCAGAGAACTCCCTGCAGTGCAGCACTTGGGAAGTCTTAGCATTAGGGCTATGTGAAATGACTGGCAGTCCCATAGTTGTGGGCTTCTGTTGCACATAGAGTTGCAGAAGAAATGACGGTTTTCTGAAGACATTAATTTCTCCAAAAGTCTGGGGAAACATGCAAAAGTTGCTGGTTATGGCACTAAGTATTTGCAGACAGGTTGGGGACTTCCAGAACCTGACTTCCTCTGGGGGAGTTCTGCCCTGCTAGGGAAGGTAAAAACTTTGGGAAGTCCAGGTCTGTCTGCAGCTGGACTACAATTCCCTAGTCCTTTCTTGTTTTCACCACCTTTTTTCTGGGGAAGAACTGAGTCTCTACTTCCCTGGCTTCTCCCTACTTCTCCCGAGGTCCCTTATTGAGGGCCAGCTCCTTCAGAGTTAGCTCTGCAGTGCTTTAGTTCTTTTTAGCTGGGTTCCTTCCCACTGACTGCTCCATAATGCTTGCATCTTAGGGGCTTATCCTTTATGCTACCGGCAAAAGAGCTGTAGCTCTAAGAAGTCAAATCTAGAAGTAAGTAGCATGGCAATTCAGCTATTATTATCAATGAGTTTTGCAATACAGGCAGTTATCAGAAGACTACTGCACAGGAATTTCAGTTTTTCCTTTTTTTTTTTTTTTTTTACAAGAAGGTTAGAAGTTTTCACACTGTTATTCCAAAGATTATCACTGGCACATCAGAGGTCTGCACACCAGGAGGTAAGGAGAAAAGAACATGTGTTAATTTAATTGTCATGATTTGAAGATAACGCCACGATTCTGAGAAGGGCTTACTTACACTGTTTCAGTATTTGGGTTTGACAGGACTGGGTAATATTGCAACCTCTATTATGCCTCTAGAAATTCAGACCTGAGGTAGCTGAAAGCAAGGGCTTCCTATTTGCAGGGATTTTGAAATTTGGCTGTGGTCAAAACTGGCCAGAATTGAAAACTACTCAGTATTTCCAAGAATCCAGAAGCTCCCCAGGCCCTCCAGCTGCGGGGGAAGTCTGATGTTCTTGCCTGTGGGGGCAGCCTCAGGCTTCTCCAAAGGTCATTGAGACAGAGCTGTTTCAAAGAGCATTTTCGGCTCACCAAGGTAGTGTTTCAGGAAGCTCTCCCCCTCTGTCTCTCTGCATATCTATGTATCTGTCTTCTGACTAAACTCTTCACTGGGATGTTTCCAGCTGCTCTTAGCCCTCAAGGAGAATTGTGATGAGTAGGAGGCTGCAGGGAGGAAGGGAAATGCAGTCTTTCAAAGGATGCATCATCGGACTGTCTTCAACTTCTCCCTCCCATAAAAGGTGCAAACAAACCTGGCCAGCCTGCCCCTCTGGCAGAGAAGAGCTCAGCTCTTGGGTCCTCTGAGTGTTTGAGTTCATTTCCCAAGATGCTGAGAGAAATTTGTGGCAGAATCTGTTTACCCTTTTCTTCCATCTGGGCTCCCCCACCTCTATGTAAGACTTCAAGCCAGTTCAAAAGACCTTGGGTTGAATTTGAATAAGCTGTGCTGATGTTTACAGGGAAGAAATGCTCATGTATTTCTGCTTATTTGTCTTTCTTATGAAAGAATAAAGATCGCAAAACTAAAACTCTCACCTGGATTTTTTGGGGATGAAGAAATAATATTTCTGAGAGCTAAGTGTAGGGCTTAGTGCTTTTTTGCATAACTGAATAAAATGGGAACAATAAACTGGAATTAGCCTGTCTGAGAGTCAAAAGCTCCAACAGGAGTTTTCCCCTTGCATTCATGAGATCCAGGTCAGTTAAAAGCAGTTCAGAGCCAGGACTGCTGCTTTTCTGTATTATCTAGCTGGGAATTGGAGTTGTTCCCAGGTTTTGTTTTATCTTAAACATAAGTTGTAGCAGTTACGTGGTTGTTGTCATCCATCTGCTGATATTCATTGCTGTCCTGAATGCATTCTCTCCAGCTGGTGTGGGACTGTGCGATGGACATTGTGTGTGTGAGTGTCAAACCTGTGTTTTGTATAGGAGAAAGCACAGGATATTAAATGGAACTAAATGTTTTTTGTTCCAGATGTGGCTGCCTGGCATAGACACTGGGGGACGGATACAGGTGTGGGCTGGTGATGAGGGTTCAGCCCTGAAATTGGTTCTTGAAACTAACATCTGCATCTACTGATTTCTGGGCTGACCTGCCCAGATTTCTCTCCAGTGAGCTGTCAGCTTCATTAGAAAGAAGTGCGTTTCTATGGCGTCGGAGAAGTATGCAAGGAGCTAGCTCATGTTGGGATGTAGGACTATCCCATCAAAGCCCTCTTTCCTTTGCCTGAACCCTTTACATCAGCAGCTGATGTGTCACAACAGTACAACGATATTCCTGCTGTATTTGTTATTGCAAATCCCAAAGAGCTTACTGTAGGGCAGTTTTGCATAGGTAGAGAAGAGCAAAGCTGTCCATAGCCAGCTGAGAATCTGTCCTCATGTGCTGCACCCAGGAGCATGCTTGGAGCCAGCATCCAAGGGATTCTGTGGGCTGTGCACCCAGGCAGGTCCTGCCATTGAGGCAGCGATATGGAGGAGTCCTAGTTCACCTGTTGCTCACTTGGAGCTTCTTGCAGAGTCTGAGCTGGACCTGACGTCCAAAAACCCTAGCTGTGCTATCCAATTATGGATCCTTAGGAACTGCAGTTTTGAAGGGGCTAATATGTGTATGTGTCTAAACATGCAAATGTGATCATGAGCTTATCTCTGCGTGTGTCATTCTGTTAACCTCTTCTGGGTGTTTGGAGAAAAAAATGGCAGAAAAATCATCTGGTTATGCTCACTCTTGCAATCCAACATCTGGCTGCCAGACTCAAAAGGCTGTGTAATCTCTGCTCACATGGTTTCCATGCTTTGATTCCCCACCGAGCCTTGGAGAGGAACTCACCCCTCGTGGCAGAGTACAAGCTGACAATGTGTTGGAAGGACAGAAGGTGTCCACCATTAGGCCTTGTTTACATGTAAGTGTTGCCAGGTTAATCCAAGTGGCAGTATATGTATATGGTTCTCATGTTGCTTCATCACTGAAGCCTTGGTCTTAAAAAGTTATTGCTTGAGCTGGAACTGCTCTTGCAATTACCCAGATGTATCATAGAAGTAAAATGCTAATCCTGCACTATGAATGTCATAAAAAATGAAGGCTTCCTGTTAGCCTCTGAACTGAAATGCAGGAAAAAAGTTTTGTTTAACTCCCCCCACCAGGAAATGAGACTTTAGACTTTCCCCCCTTGATTTATTTCTGGGTGAATGAAAAAGAGTGGGATGGCAGCACCGTTCATGCAAGGAAGGAGGAGGTGGGTGCTGCAGCTTTGCCTCTGCTCTCTGGGTAGGCAGTTAGGACAGTCCTCCAAAATGCAGGAGAGCAGCATTGAATTCTTCCTCTGCTGAAGTGGACCTGAACATATACCTCTCACCAGAGTGCCCTGCCTGCCATGTCAGGAGTATTTTGGAGGTGATGAATTCTGAGTTCCTGCAGCAAACGTTACTGAAATGCTCATTAGCTGGGGCAGTCAGGCAGAGGTGACCCCTCCTGCCCAATGCCTGAGATGCTCACCTAGAAGGGAGACTCTGAATTTCCAAAAAATGCCGTGGGCAGTGTCCTGACTTCTCGAGGGGAGCCGTCTGCCCTCGTCATGGTCTCATTCCACTAATTGAGCTCCACATCCTCTTTCTGACTCCAAGCGTTTGGTGACTTCGAATGAATTGGCAAGACACTTTGAATCAGTCAACACCCCATATTCAGTAAATAAGTTATTTGCTTCCCCCAGTCTTGCCCAAAGCATTTTCCAGCTCCATGAAACTGTTTTCTATTGGCTTGAAAGGGGAACAAGAATGAAATAAATTTGTTGACTGAGTCAGAGAACATGTAACGGCAGCTAAACAAGAACTCTGATTTACTGATTTTCGTCACGATCAAATTTAGACTTCATCTTCTACAGATATTTAGGCTGTGGAGTGGGTTTTTTTCCCAAAAGAATTCACAATGATTTTGTTCATCTCAAGTCAGAATGACTGTCTTGGTGGCAGTTGGCAGTGACATTGGGTTATGTTAATGAGCACAAAATTAAATATAGTGCAAAAATAAATATAGCATCAAGTAGGAATCAGCAACATGAAAAATAAGTGAAAAAGAAGAAAGAGCTACCTGTAAGACTGCAGATCAAAAGGAGATATTTATTGGAAACTCACAGCACCACTTTTTTATGTTACTTTTTTCAGGGAAAAGCGGAAAAAAAAAGACCATAGGCTGAAAACTGGGATAATCACATTCTTTTTTTTAAAGCAACACAACCTCAGCTTCTCTTGGAGAATTGATGAGGTTTTATCCTTCACCTTGACCAGAAAAACAAGTGCAGTGGAAGAGGTAGAGAGAAGAGAGAGCCTCTCTCTGTTTTGTCTTTTGTGCTAATTTGTATGCTGTTCTTGGCACCAGTGAGAAACATGTAAAAAGTTTTGGAAAAAAAACAAGGAATAAGAAAATGGACATAACAGGAAGACAACAAAAACAAAACCCCTGTGCTTTTAGAAAGCCAGTTATTTGGTTATCTGTTACAGTATTTTTTTGGTGAAGATTAAAAGCTGCCCACAGTAGTTAGTATCACCATCATCCACCCAAAACAACCCATCATCTCCATTGACCTCATCTGTCAGGTTCTCAGCTTGCAGTCAAGGATTATTGAGAATGCCCCAGCTTTGCTAACATTAATCTTTAAGAACAATGCATCAAATAAAAGACAGGCCCCACCTAGACCAAATAATACCCTATTACCACAATAACCTTTACTCTCAGCTTGAACTAACATTAAACTAAGCCGCATTAACATATGTACCCTCTGCTTTCCTAGAGGTAGTTGCTCCTTGTCACCAAAGAAAATGCTCCCAGAAGAGCCTGTAGCTGCTTGTGGGGTTTATTGTCTGATGTATAGACAGCCCAGATTCAAACATCCACCTTTCCTGATTGACAGCAGTTGCACACCCCAGATCACCATGACTCAGATGGAGCAGGCAGCTGGATGAATCCAGCAGACAGCTGTCTGTTAAGACATGATCTACATAGGCAAGGAAGAGCAATTCTAGCAGGAGATGGTATTTACTTCCATAGGAACAAAACAGTCCATTTTATGTCACTTTCTTTTCCACATAGCAAAAGAGAGAAGGGAACAGACAATGTTAACCCTGCATCTTGTGCTCTCTAAAACTGTGCAGAAGATGCCATGCAAATTAAAAAATCAGTTTTTGAACAAAGTCTTTTTCGTCTTTTTCATCTTTTTTTCCAGGAACTCCCTACTATTGTTCATGGTACACTATCAACTCAAATACATGGAAAAAGCAAGAGCTGTCAAGCTGAAGTGACCTGATTTCATTTCATTCTTGTTGGAGTCCGGCCTTGCGTTGCTCTGTAGGAACTTAGGCAGACCTACCGCTTTCCTATAACCTTTCTGTGGACTATTTTCTGCTCTTTGTCATATGACTAACTGGGATTGTGCTTTCTAGTGTGACTAAATAAAAATCAAATTCACCTTTTCCATTAAACAAAGGGATGCTCCAGGTATTAGGACATGTAGGCATTTCACAATACTGTGCTTCATCCATCATTCAAGGTGGCCAAAATGCAAACAAAATTGACTGTAAAAGTTTCTTGTGTTCCTCCTAGTAGGATGAAGTATTGCAACATACTACAGAATGGAAGTGGTGCTTGATACAGCTGGCAAATAATCATGAGGTACTTTTGGGAAAATGGCATTATGTAGAAAACAATGAGAAAATTGCCCTGAAATATATGTTCTGCATTTAAAGTGACTTACTTGTATGTTATCTTTCCTTTGCAAAATATTTTTGTTTGCTGAGAGCCAGGTGAATTTTTTTCTTCAATTTTGGCATGCGACCTTTATTCTCTGAACTTGATTTTGAGTTTCAAGCTTTGTGTGGATCCCATTTACAATGAATGATTAATAAACTTAGTTTGGTTTGGAACTAATCCAAGCAAAGCGTTGCAATTAAAAACTTAAGCTGGCCCAGATTCATGTGAAAATTTCCTGAAGCTAGTGAAACTTTTGGTAAAAAATGAGTTCAGGAAACAGGTGTATTTGGCATGTCAGTATGTAGAGGTCTAAATTCTGAACAAATACATTTATCTCCAATTTATGTTAAATTGTTCACACATGGTATTAATAGCCAGGAGTGTCATGGAGTAAGAAGTTGGCTGCATTCCAGTGATCTCTGTATCAGGCAAGTCTCAACACTTCTCTAAAGCTGCAGAAGTCCATGAGGTCCTGACTGCCGGTCTTGTTCTGTGTCCCCAGCACGTAAAACTTTCATTCTTCACAAGCCCTCCAGGAAATTTCAATTGCAATTTCCTTAAGAGACAGGATATCAATGTACTTCAGAAGGGACACAAGCAATGAAGACCAGAAAAATGCTGCTGCTCCTGCTGCTTTCTGAAAACACATCAGTTTTGTATGTATTTGGAGAAGGCTTGAATATCTCAAAAAGTGTTTTGTATTTTGTCATTGGGAACTGAAAGACCCCTTGGGGGCCCCATCCAAGCATGAAAACGGTCTGTGAATGTCTGATCGATAACTCTGGATTAGAACAGCTATGAGCAAATCAGCTGTGTGCTCTTCTTTCAGTACCATTTAACAGATTAGGGTTAAGAAATTTAATGTGGCATAAAATTCTGTCCAAGCAATTACTGCTGGGGCTGTGGTGGTGTCTAGAAGGTCATTGCCTGAACCCTTGGCCTGAGAAGAGATTTGTATTAAAAGAGCACTCTGTATAAGTAGGGCCCAGGGACCACTGGCTGTGTGTGGGACAGAATAGGCTGTCTGCTTGCTCTCCCTAAGACATAGCCATAAATATTGCTGTGGTAATGAGAGCTCATAGAAAAATCTGAGACAGTTCTTCCTCTGAGGGATGTTGACTTAGAAGAAGTTTGAATAGCAGTATATATTCTCTAATAAAGAGGTCTGGGACATCCTGTATTCTTCTGAGGTCCCCTAGTGAATGAACTGGTCATGTCCAAGGTATTTTTGTACAAGAATTCACATCCATCATCTGGAAAGGTATATAGGAATGTATTCCCAAGAGGTGAATAGGTGATGCTGGTAAAATACTGCTATATTGGCATACAAGTAAATGCTCTCTTTCTGAAGATACCTGTAATTACAGCTGTAGAGGAACTAACAACGTATTTTTTTTTTTTTTTTTGAGGTAATCAATCACGTCATGGCCTGGCTTATGCAGGAATTCATATGAAATAGATGATTACAGTGTCTCTTTGTGTTTTAAAGCCAGTAAATTTAATATATTTTTTCTTTCCTTTCTCAATTCCCCCATCATTTGCTTTGCTCTTCCTGTCTTTCTCCCTGAAGTTGAGTTTCCCCTCCTTCCAGAAGCTGAGAGCTTCGATCAAGTCCTTGCCTCTTACTAACGTGTGTAACCCTGTAGTTTGGTAGGATGCCTGTGGCTAGTCTGAGCCTCAGCACTAAAGTGTATGGAACAACTAGGTTTTCCAAGGCCAACAAATCCCATATGATACAAGAGAGCCTCAAAAAAAAAAAAAAAAGATTATCTGTTTTAGAGACAGCAATAACTAATCCCCATCTGAATCACACTGATGTAATAATTTTTTTTTTTTCCAGTAGAATAAGGAGTTTGGATAAGAAACTAATGGAAAGACTAAGGAGCTGAAGTACTAATATAGGCAGGAGACTCAGGTTGCCAAGAAGATAGGTTATACGTGGTGAGCAATGGGTTTTTCTGTAGAGTAAAAACTTAATTAAGATGTTCACAAGCCAGTTTTGTGTTCCCGTGCTTTGTTTTATTTAACTGAGCTGCAAAAAGCCATGTCCTATATGGTCTGTCACCAACTGCATGAACATGGACACCAACCAAAGATGAGATTTTTCTTGTAGCTGATCTATGAACCTGCTTCATTTTTCCAGCATCCCTTTGTATGCATGGTTGTCAGCCTGGTACCTACAGCTCTCCTTGTCCTGCCTTCACCAGCACTGTGTGCAGAGTAAAAGTGCCTGTGAGTGATGCTTAATCCCCTGTTAACTTACCGCAGCATCCTATTCACTCTGTGGAGAATCTCAGGTTGTTGCTTTCTTAAAGAAATAAAGTAAAGTTAAGAGAAGTTGAGGCAGGATATATTGTTACCTATGAAACACATATACTAAATAGAGTACAAAAGTAGTTTTATGTGATTGTGGCGTAACTTCAGTAATGCTTGATGTGAAAAGCCCCAAAGTGGACCTTTTAAAACAGCAAACATATTGCCTAGGAAAAAGCTCTACCACTGCAGAGGGATGGCTGGCATGACAGATGTTCTTTCTTCTCTAGTATGGTGAGTTTAATCTCTAGTATTTTTTTCTCTAGTATGCTGGAAGGGAAGTGTATTCCACCAAAACACTGCCCTCCTTCCACCTCAGGGCACGGACTGGGTGTTTACTCGCGTCAGCCTGCTGTACAAGAAGTCAGGATGGACCCTTCTCACGTGTTTGATAGATTTTTAAACTAGGCCTTTTCTTTGGGCATTTAGGGAAGTTGCAGACACTCCTGTTTCAGCTAGCAACTGTTTAGGTGTCCGTATCAGGGAAGTGTGCTGGCTGTTGTGAAAGGCAGGATCCATCCCGAGTGTGTCCTTCTGCAGACCTGGGAGAATTTCATTGCAGCAGGTGACCTGCCTTGATTCCTGGGAACAAACCAGTGCTCTTAAGTGTGGCCATGAATTTATTTTGCAGCCTTTCAGGCTACTTTTTCCCCCAGTTTCTGCTGTGCTGGTGATCAGCTATTTCTAGTACCGTGGCCTGTGTTCAGATGCCTTACAACAGCTGCCTTGCTTTGGAGTCAGGGCTGTCTCTCTCCACTGACTATGAGGAGAGCCAAGGTCTGGCAGCGCAGGAGGACATGTCGCCTCGGTCATGTGTCCTGTCTGGGCGCGGGGCAGGCACTGGGGTGCAGGTTAGATCCTCCCGAGGTGTGCACATGTTCATAGCCCCAGCCTGACGTTGCTGCTTCAGAGCCCTGATCCTTGCTGGAAGGCGGAGGAGTGCAGGGGCATCCTTCCCAGAGCAGGACAGCAGCTGCATTTAAATCCCTTATCCACGGGGACAGCTTTTCCAGGACTGTAGTGATTTTGCTACAGTTAAGAGAATCAAATTCCAGCCCTGTATGTACCTGGTGACTCTCAGATACATGGGATATGTGTTTGTATACATGTGCATGTGTACTCTTAGACAGCCAGGAACGGGTGTCCCTGGATCCAGCAGCACCATGGTGCTATTACAGTGCTGGAGAGGAGCGTGCTTGGAAGAAAACCTTTTATCAAACTGGGTTTTGTCAGCTCAAAGCCCCAGTCCAGCCAAAGTCTTCAGCAGGTGTTTGATTATAAGCAGAGGAGCACTCAGAAACTTAAAGAGAAAACAACCATGCATTACCTAGCTGGGCAACACTAAAAAAGGGCAGCAGCTGGCCAGCTGTGCCTTTCAAGAACAATACATAAAATTACCTTTTTGGCCAACATTTTCTTGTGGATGACACCGCTTATCTTTGATAGCCAGAACTGATTAGGAAAAAAAAAATCAAAAAAAGAAAAAAAAAAAAAGAAGAAATGAGGGGGGAATCTAACAAGCGTAAACCTAAATCTCTAAAATTCCTGACTCTGCAATGACGTGGCTGTCAATAACAAACCTTGTGTGAAAGCTGAAATTTCATTTTGGATTCATCAGTGGACTCTTTTACTACTGCAAAAAAAAGAAAAGAAAATCACACCCCCTTATGAATTGCCAAGTGAACACACAATAGCTGCATTTATTTTATTAGCCTTCTGACCTTTCCCTTCTCTGGTGAGCTTTCTTTTTCCTATTAGCACTATTAGAGCATCTACTGAGATGGCAACAAAACAAACACTGTTATTCTTGGCTAATTTGCTCTTTTAGCAGGGAACAGGGATGCACAGGCTATGAGCAGACGCTCGCCTTGCACCTCCAGCCCGTGGCAGGTGTGGGAGCCACACCGCTCCTGGGACACCAGGTCCTGGTAGGAAGCCCTCATCATGAACACCACTGCGCTGAAGGAGCTGCATCTATTTTCACAAAGTGCTTTAAGTTGTGCTTGGAGCCGGGGAGTAATTTATTTGCCTCCAATGGAGGAGTGTTATTTTGGTTTGTACCATACATGTATTTTTGCACAGATATGGGGTTTCCCCCCCTGCTCCTTTTTATAACTTCCCCACAACACCACTTTCTCTTGGTGGTCAATGGTGGATCAATGGAGGTGGTCAGTGCTATAACATGTGGGGATGGCTGGATGCTTCTTGTCCCCATGGCTTCTGGGGCAGGTTGGTTTGCTACAAAGCACTGCAGCTGCTGGAGAGATGGATGTGATTATTGTGGCAGCACTTGCCCAAAGTCCTGTGTGGATTTTGTGTCCTTAATTTACCGATCAGTAGAACTGGCTGCTCAGCATCAATGGAATTGGGTGTTTCAAAAATTTATACCAAGCAGTAAGGGTCGGCTGTCACACTGGCACAGAGCAGGACTGTGGAATTTTTGGACTTATATGGAAGTCTGAGAAAACTTCAGAAATAATTCTGGAATATGCCCAGCAGACTGCATGGTAACAGAGGAGCTGGCTGAGGAATTTATAGCTGTGGGGAGAGAATAATCATCTTTTTTGTAAAGAAATTTTGATCCCGGGAGGGGAAAAAACAACTCAGAAGGCTAGTGGAGAATTTGTCAATTATTTTTTCCTTCGTGGATAACTTATCTGGGACCTATATACATAAATCATAGTAATAACACAAACACTGCTGAAACTACCAGCAGCATTTAAGCAGGAGAATTTGGGGCTAGGATCTTACCAGCTTTCCAGAATGCCCAGACTGCAGTGCCATGTTATTCTAATATTAGTCACTTCTAGCAGATAAGATTGCATATAAACCGCAACCCATCTGCAGTTTCACAAGGGCCAAACCAACCCATTTAGGAACAGTTAAATTGCTAGTTCTTGAACATAAGTGGCAGGATGATAAATGTGACCTGTTTGCTGTTAACTCCAGGGAAGTACAGCCAATTTTTCTTTATTTTAGCCTAAGGGAAAAAGCATATTAAATCTTTGCATGTTGGCATTTGGAGTCTTCTCTTTTTAGAACAATGGCACACCACTTCAGAATTTAAGGGGGGTGGCTGAATCAATTGCTCGTATACATTTATTCCATATAATTATTTTGTTCTCCTAATTATTTTTTTTATATTATTTTGCCACTCAGGAGACTTAGTTACCTGCTATAATCCATGGTGCTAGATGCTCTTAAAACATTTCACCAACAAAACCCCCGACCTTTCTCTCTTTTTGTGGCTGTCTAGGTATTGGGAAAAAAGTTTATGGTAGCTGTCTTTGTTGTTGCACATGAGGTGTCTTTCAAGTATTGTGTCTGCCTGGTGAGGCAGCTGGAAGCATCCCTGACACCCCTATGTGTGCTGTGCTTGTCTTTAGAAAGAGATGGGGAAATTGCTGACTCTCCCAGTGGAGTTGTACATCTAAAAGTGAACAAATGTCTAACTGTGCTATTAGAAGAGATGTGATAAAATTGAGACACTTCAGACAGCAAGGAGAATAGAGAGGAATAGGGGCAGGACCCATCCAGTTATGGGATAGGCCTTTTCAGCAAGACTTTGGGATCATGCACCACCTCAGATAGGGTTATGCTGAGCCTTTTACTAAGAGTCATATCAAGATGAGCTGGTACCCTAGATTCCCAGCCCAAAGACTCAAGAGTTGGGACTGCGGTATTGCAAGTAAAATCATAACAGCTGCAGCATCACGAGGGCTTGCTTGCAGCATGAGCAGTGATGTTCGCCTCTCTCTGTGACTTCACATTGCTCCCACCTCACCAGTCATTTGAACACCCTGTGATTTTCCAGAAAGCTGCTCATGACAGGCAGAACAGCAGAGACTGTGATGCTCTTCTGAGCCCCATGGCACAAGGGGTTAAGCCAGGACTAGAGTGAACATGGGTGTTTTTGCTGTTTGTGTTGAGAGGTGTTTTAGGCCTGCCTTTGAAAAGCTATTGCCAGAAGGCCACAATAGTTAAAAAATGGTTAAGAACATCTTCAGCTGGTTTTCCTTTATTTTTCATGCATCTGATGCAGGTGCTTAGCGCAGCATGCCAAGGAGACTGTTCCCAGGCCCTGAATTTGTCTCACACCTGTGTAGTGCCAGCTGTGCTGGAGTCCTGGCTCATTCACAGGGTTCCTATGGACTACATCAGTGCAAAAAAACAGGTGTGAACAAATAACTATCTTCTAGGTTAGCATCCTACTATTGTTTTCACCTTTGCTGCGTATAAATGTTCTTGCAAAATCCCAGTTAAAAGACAGAAAAGATTAACAATACCTGCTTCCAGGACCTCAGTTAGACCCAGGCAATACCTCTAGTTACCCAGTCTGAGCCATGGAGTATGTCACAAATGTGCGTACCATTATGCACTGGGAAGATATGTGCTCCATAAACTCTGAAGCCTTGATTGGCTCAGCTAGAAATATTTCTAAATGAGTGTTGCAAAACACTATATGGTTTTAAAATGGCAGTTAGTCTCTTACTATTTTTTGAGCAGGATTAGTCAGGAGAATAATAGAGTCAAAGAAATTCCAACCCAATGTGTTCATGGCATCACGTTTAATAGCAGTGAACCAAATAGTGCAAATTACCCTAATGCTCCCTTTCGATTTAATAGCTGGGCTACCTCTGTATTTTTCAAATAACTGAGGTTGTAAAGTTTTCTACTTCTTAACTAGGTTGCTTTTTGGTGTCAGTTAATGTTGTGTTTTATTAAGCCAATGTGGTTGTTTCCTGCCAGTTTTATTTCATGTTTTACAGACAAGTCATCTCTATAGGGTACTGTTAGAAAATATTTTATAACATTTCATGTCTGTTTGCTAACCACAAACAGTCTCTCTGGTAAAACAAAATGCATTCAATTATCTTAATTTTTACTAATTTCACTTTTCTCTGAAAAGTCCCTTCTGATGTGGAGAGCACAGCTGCACAGAAGGAAGCCAAGAGCAGCCCGGAGAGAAAACAGCGGTGCTGGCAGGAGTCACCGGACGGGGACCGCACTGCTCCCGGAAACCCAGCCTGCAGGAAGGGGACCCCCAGGCTCTGCTCCCCTCTCCCTGTGCCTGGGGCAGGGATGTGGCTCAGCCTCCACAGGCTTCTGCCTCTGCTGCACCAGAGCTGCAGGCCTGGGGAAGGGCAAGGCAGCTGTCCCACCTGCAGGGAACCAGGGCACAGATGGAGGTACGCTACCGATGGGCAAAAGTGCCAGCCCTCGTTGGTGCATCGGGTGCAGGCTTGCATGACGGCTCCCCAGCAGCCTGCCCGCAATGGCTGTGCTCTTGCTCCAGAACAGCGAATACCAAGGAGTGAGTTACACAAAGTGGTGCCAACAAAAACCATGCTGCTGCTCCACTTTTTCTTTTTTAATGATGTGGACTGGCACAGGCCTGCTCTTTGGGATCAGTCCAGGAGGCTTTTAATGCTTTCCTTTCTTGAGCACAAGGGTGGAGTGAACGGATTGACCGGGGAAAGCTGGTTGCCTTGACCTTGGAGTATGTATTGCTTGTAGTGTTAGGAGGCTGGTGAACATCAAACTGGTATTATGAAAGGGGTTGTCTTCAGTTTGGAGCTTCATTTGGGATACAATGAGTCTTTACCAATTTCTTCTACGCTCTCCTTTATTATAAGCCAGCTGCTCTAAATACTGTCTTTTCGAAGGTTCAAGATTCCCGATATATTTTCCACATGATTTTGTTTTAAACATTATGTATGGCCTTATGGCCAAAAGACTTTCTCATCTGTGCAAGCATGTGGATGTAAAATAAACCCCACAACGTTCAAGCTCTGAATGGTGTGCAAGGTTGAATCATTTTGTTGGAAGCAGAGACAGACAAATGGAAAGAACAATTTTGAGCACATTCTGTCACTGCAAGGTGCGAAGTATGTGTTGGGTATAATTCCTATTTGTACTTGTATTCCAAAACAGTCCAAAATCCAAGTTTAGTTTGCTCTTCTAAGTGCTGTGGAACAAAGTGCTCATCCCACATGGAGCCTGGATGCCTCGAAGGCATCCTATTACTCCAAGCAGCCTTTCCAGGGAAAAGATGGCTCTCCACATCTTTGAATGCTTCGATCTGAGGCATGAGTGCTGAGTGCCAATGCTGGGGTATTTCATCCCCCAACGACCAGAGAGGGGCTTGCTGTCACCCTGATGACATGCAGAGTGATACGCTAGACCCTAGCATTACATCACCTCTATATATTCTCTCAAAAAGTATTTCCTGTCTACAGCAGCAGCAGTTTCACGGTGCTGAGAAAAGCATCCCCAAGGAGCTACAAGAAAGGCCTGTTGTGAATCCAAAATACCAGGGATTAATTAACATTGTGTACTTTAGCTGGTGTGGCTAGGTAGGACAGTGTAGGTGTAGGCTACTGGGGGTTGAGTGGCTTATTCTGATTTCTTTTAATCTGTTGAAAATAAAAAATGGTTTAAGCAAAGCCAAAATACAGTATTACAGTACTGGGTGCCAGTGTATAAGCTCTCATTGGCTCACTCAGACTCATTAAAACACTTAATAGCTACACCAGTGCAAACTACTGTGTAGGTAAGACCTGAAATGCTCTTTCATGGAAGGAAGACCTTAGAGGAAGTGTGGGAATGATCTGCCAATAATTGAACAGACTTGCTATAAAATGCATCTGCAGGAACATAAGAGCAACCAAGTGGGTCAGGACAGAGGTTCACCCACCCAAGCAAGCTGTGCCCTACCATTGCTCACACTGCTTCCCCATCCTCCAGCAACTTGTGTCTGAGCCAGAAGGGAATGCCTTTGTATGTAATAGTTCGTGATGTATTTCTGATTCATGAACTTGTAAAGTTGTCCCTTGAACCCAAGTAGACTTTTATACCTGCAGCATACTGTGCCAAGCATATTTGGGATGGAAAGATATCGATAGTGGATTCTTCATATCATGAACAGAATTAAAGGTTTTATCTGCCTTTTCACCATTGTCAGCAGTGAGATCCAGAGAGCTACTCAGTCTTCTTGCAGAGACTTTTTAGAACCACGTGTTCCAAATGACCTGAGATGAAATATTTAGTAATAGTAATAATATATGCCAGGCTTCTGACACACAGTGTCAGCAGCTATGTCTGCCTTCTGAGGTCCAGGTATACCAAAAGAGCCCTAAGTCCTGTTGTAGTGTTTCACACTGCATTTCTGTGCAGTGATTTTTCCCATCTGGCATCCCTTATTCATAGCAGCAGCTATTCTTCTCTTCCAAGATCCTGTTTCTTTTTATTTTGTTCTTTTTCCTTTGAGGTTTCTCACCAGTTCAGGGAAGTTAAGTGGATACGGAGATGGCGTTGCACAGGGTGAGAGGGAGTGCACACCTTCAGAGCAAGCATCCATTGTCATCATCTTTTCTGATTCTGTTGAAGCTCTTGTACTTTCCCTTAGCTGCCTTCATGCAGCAAAAGCCCTGAGTAACAACGGAGCCTAAGGTTCGTCAGTCGTATGCAGGTGCTACACCAGTGCCAGTGCTGGGTTGCACTCTCTCACACTTTTTATTCGGGATGTAAAATTTTCGGGCACTGGAGGAAAAACCTTTGTGTCATCTCCTAAAGAAATTTTCATATGCTGCAGCCACTGTCTCATAAATTAAAAATAATTAAATGCACAAGACATGGCGAGTCACTGCTTCCTATTGGCCTTGTACAGTCAAGCTACGAGGAAGCAGCTTCTCTGGCAGAAAAAAACCAACAAAAACCCAAAGTCCAACTCCCCAAAAGTGAAAGAAGAAAAAAAATCAGGGAAAAAAATGAAGCACAGGAATACAAGTCTTGTGACCCATTAGCTTTTTTGTTTGCAGTATAAATCACTCCGTTATAATCATAAATTTGAGGACATAATTGGACTCCATGTATAAATCTATTGCCAGTGATTACAGGCAAAACGCCCTGAGCGATGGAGCCTGCAATCCAGCGCTGGTGCGGTTTGGGGGGAGGCCTCAGGGAGGGGGAAGGGAGCCTCTGCAGCCGCCAGAGTATTTTCCATGAGCAGTTCTGTAGCTGGAAACAGATGCTCCATGCTGCTGTCCAGCCAGCAAAGTAATGTAAAAAACATTATGAAGATACCCGTCAAAGCATTCTTTGCTTTGCTCATTGTCCGGCAGTGGCTTGTCCTCCTTCTCACTCCCCACTAAAAGCCCCATGTGGTTGTCATGAGGGTCTCTCTGCCCCATCCCTCTGATAAGGGGAAAATGACCCCCCTAAAGCCAGGGCAGCTCTCTCATTTGCAGCTGAAGATGGGTACCATTGCTATTTCTTTAGTCTCAGGTCTTGACTGAACATCAGAACTACAGAAGGGCTTTTAGATCTCCTTGGCAATATTTCCTGAGCAAATGTGAATGCTGTGCCTGCAGGAATGAAAGGCTAAACTCATTTCCCTCCCAGCTGTCCACCTGGGCACCACCTTGCCCTCCTCTGTCCCGGGGTGTATTTGCCCTGTACCGTTCTCCACTTCATGTAGTTAGTTCAGTTCGTGTAGTTAGCCATGCTATAAAGAATATAGCTATGAGCAGGGATCAAACCTGGGAGTGTAAAATTCCTGTTGTCAATTTGATTCATAACCTTTCCCCACAAAGAAAAGCCTGGCTATGCAGGGTAGCATGGCCTAACATTGTGCCAACCATTTTAAGTTAAGGTCCAACAGCTGGGTGCCAGGAGAAACTTGCTCAGTGGCACAGTTTTACTTCAAAGGGAAGATGTCCCACCAAGACCTTGCTACTCCTGCTAAGGCTGGGGTGTCGGAGCTCAGCGTTTACAACCTCAGTTTCAGGTTTGTGAAAAATAGCCAAATTATTAAGGCTGAATTCTGCCCTGGTGCTTGATGCTTTTTCCCTTGTGTATGTTCCTGCACACTCTGCCCTTAACTGTGTTGATTCCCCAGGGGAGCATGTGCTGGACACGTGGTGACTGAAAGAGAATTTAGATGGGCAGAGGTTGTTTGCTGCTGACTACAATGCAGGTGCACCTTAAAGTAACTTGTAAGTCTGTGTGTGCCCTTAGGAGCGTGTTCCTGCCTCTGCCCTTCTACAACTGAAGTAGCCAAGATGAGAGAATGCTGCTGTGGAGATGCCAAGGGAGATGCCATCATACAACGATGGGCTGAGAGAAGGACCGTTGTGTGAAATGATGGATCAGAACAGCTTTTGTCCAGGTTGGAGGAAAAGGTGATGCATTAATTAAGAAGAATTACTCAGGAGCTCCTGAGGTAATAGGAGCCAATAGGAAAACACCAGTGAAATACCTCGAAGCAATTAAGGGGTATTCCTCTAAGAAGGTGACATGGCCGACAGCCCAGCTGAAGTGCCTCTACACCAGTGCACACAGCATGGGCAACAAAAAGGAGGAGTTGGAAGCCACCGTGCTGCTAGAAAGCTACGACCTAGTTGCCATTACTGAAACTTGGTGGGATGAATCCCATGACTGGAGTGCAGCTATCGATGGCTACAGGCTGTTCAGAAGGGACAGGAGAAGAAGGAGTGGTGGAGGCATTGCCCTCTACATCAAGAAATCAATACAGTGTGAAGAGCTGTCTCTGAAGGATAGCCACAAGCAGGTTGAAAGCTTATGGGTAAGAATCAGAGACCGAGGCAACAAAAGGAACCTTGTTGGCTGCCCGATCAAGGGGAGCCTATTGCCGAAGCCTTCTTACTCCAGCTACAGGAGGCATTGTGCTCACAGGGTCTCATCCCGCTGGGGGACTTCAACCACCCCACCATCTCCTGAAAAAGTAGCACGGTGAGCTGTAGGCAATCCAGGAGGCTCCTGGAATGCATTGAGGATTACTTCTTAAGCCAGGAAATAGACAGCCCCACCAGAGGGGATGCAATACTGGACCTGTTGGTCACCAACACAAGTGAGCTAATTGGTGATGTTAAGACTGGAGCCAGCCTGGGCTGTGGTGATCATGCACTGGTGGAGTTTGCAGTCCTGAGGGATATGGGACAGGCGAAGAGTAAAGTCAGGGCCCTGAATTTTAGGAGAGCAAAATTCCAGCTCTTCAAGGAATTAGTCAGTAGGACCCCCTGGGAAACTGCTCTTGGGGACAAGGGAGCAGAACAGAGCTGGCAGATCTTTAAGGATGCTTTCCATAGAGTGCAAAAGCTCTCGATCCCCAGGTGTAAGAAATCAGGAAAGGAAGGCAAGAGACCTGCATGGCTGAGTTGAGACCTGCTGGTCAAACTAAAGGACAAGAAGGAAATGCACAGGCAGTGGAAGCAAGGACAGGCATCCTGGGAGGAGTATAGGGACGCTGTCTGGTTGTGTAAGGATGGGGTCAGGAAGGCCAAGGCGTGGCTGGAGCTGAACTTGGCAAGGGATGCAAAGAATAATAATAATAAGGGCTTCTACAGGTATGTCAGCCAGATAAGGAAGGTCAAAGAAAGCATACCCCCCATGATGAGCAAGACTGGCAAACTGGTAACAAAGGATGAGGAGAAGACTGAGGTACTCAACAAGTTCTTTGCCTCAGTCTTCGCTGGCAACTTCTCTTCCCAGACCTCTCACGTGGATGGACTGCAAGATGGAGATTGGGGGAGCAAAGTCACTCCCACTGTAAGAGATGATCAGGTTCGTGATCACCTGAGGAACTTGAACATACGTAAGTCTATGGGACCAGATGAGATGCATCCCAGAGTCCTGAGGGAATTGGCTGATGTAGTTGCCAAGCCACTCTCCATGATATTTGAAAAGTCATGGCAGTCAGGTGAAGTCACTGGGGACTGGAAAAAGAGAAACAGCGCACTCATTTTTAAAAAGGGTAGAAAGGGACCTGTCAGCCCCACCTCTGTGCCTGGGAAGATCATGGAACAGATCCTCCTGGAAGCTATGCTAAGGCACATCTCCTGGAAGCTATGCTAAGGCACATGGAGGACAGGGAGGTGATTCGAGGCAGCCAGCATGGCTTCAGTGAGGGCAAGTCCTGACTGACCAACCTAGTGGCCTTCTATGATGGAGTGACTACATCAGTGGACAAGGGAAGAGCTATGGGTATCGTCTATCTGGACTTCTGTAAGGCCTTTGACACGGTCCCCCACAACATCCTTCTCTCTAAACTGGAGAGATGGATTTGATGGGTAGACTGTTTGGTGGATGAGGGATTGGTTGGATGGTCGCATCCAGAGGGTAATGGTGAATGGCTGGGTGTCCAGATGGAGATCGGTGACGAGTGGTGTCCCTCAGGGGTCCTTATTGGGACCAATGCTATTTAATATCTTCACCAATGACATAGACAGTGGGATCGAGTACACCCTCAGCAAGTTTGCAGATGACACCAAGCTGAGTGGTGCAGTTGACACACCTAAGGAATGGGATGCCATCAAGAGGGACCTGGACAAGTTTGAGAAGTGGGACCATGTGAACCTCATGAAGTTCAACAAGGCCAAGTGCAGGGTCCTGCAGCTGGGTCAGGGTAACCCCTGGCATCAGTTCAGGCTAGGGGATGAAGAAACTGAGAACAGCCCTGCCGAGAAGGACTTCGGGGTACTGGTGAATGAAAAGCTGGACACAAGCTGACAGTGTGTGCTCACAGCCTAGAAGGCCAACTGTATTCTGGGCTACAGAAAAGGCATGGCTATCAGGTGAAGGGAGGTGATTCTGCCCCTCTGCTCCGCTTTGGTAAGACCCCACCTGGAGCGCTGCATCCAGCTCTGGAGACCCCAGCACAAGAAAGACATGGGCCTGTTGAAGGGGGTCCAGAGGAGGGCCACAAAGGTGATCAGAGGGATGGAACACCTCTCCTATGAGGACAGGCTGAAAGAGTTGGGGTTGTTCAGCCTGGAGAAGAGAAGGCTCTGGGGAGACCTTGTTGCAGCCTTTCAGTACCTAAAGGGGGTTTATAAGAAAGATGGGGACAAACTTTTCAGCAGGGCTTGTTGCAATAGGACAGAGGGCGATGGTTTTAAACTAAAAGAAGGTAGATTTAGACTAGATTTAAGGAAGAAATTTTTTACAATTAAACATTGGAATGGATTGCCCAGAGAGGTGGTAGATGCTCCATCCCTGGAAACATTCAAGGTCAGGTTGGATGGGGCTTTGAGCAACCTGATCTTGTTGAAGTTGTCCCTGTTCACTGCAGGGGGGTTGGACTAGATGACCTCTAAAGGTCCCTTCTGACCCAAACTATTCTATGATTCTAAGATGTAAGACAGTAAGAAACTGCTTTTACAGGTAGTTGTCCAGATGTACAGGTCAGCACACTGTAGGTGCAAGATGCAGACACCCTAGGTGCAGGGACCTGGAGAAAAGCCCCAGTCCAAAGTGAAGCCCAGGTTGTAGACAGGTTGGTAGGACTTCATCACAATGAGCACAAAAGATGGTGTGCCATAACCCTGCCTCAGCTGTGCCACAGCCTTCCTCCTTCTTGCCTTTACCCCTTCAACCCTTCTCAAGGCTTCCTGGCACCAGCAGAGCACTGCTGGGCTGCACACCTCAATACAGGGTGTTGGGTGAGCTGGGTTCTTGCTATGCTGAAGAGCCCCTCCCGACAGCGAGGTGCAGCAGCATGGGAGGCAGCCACTGGCTGCTGTGCTGGGTGAGGTTTTGGACGCTCCTTATGGTGAAGCAGACTCCCTCAGCCACACTTGTCCCTTCCGTTACACTATGGCTCAGTGGGCTCCTAAAGAAAAAGTTCTTGTTCCTGAGGAAAGCTGGTTAATTTAGTGCAATTGATTGGATTTTTTTGTGTTTTTTTCCTACCAATTTTTGGCTTAAAAAAACCCCACCTTTCTTTTACTCCTAGCCTTGCATCCTTTCTGCAGCAGATGCTTAATGGTGTTTCAGATGCTCCACTCCAAAACCAGCACGGCTGCTTTTCTAGCCCAAAGAGTGGTTGGTTTGCTTTCCATTCTGGTGTCCAGATAGGCACCTGCTACCTGCATTCTGGTGACATTTTTCTTGTTCCATATTTTTTCTTTAAATGCAGTATTTTGAACACCTAGGGATTGTGTGAAGCAGAAATCCAGTGTTCCCCACATTGCCCACCAGCATAGGTTGTGGGACAGATTTTTGGATATGTGGGGAAGCATTCCCCATGTAGATAGACTTTTGGGCTTCAAACTGTGAAATGACTCTGTTCTTCCTCTTCTTCCCATGGCATTTCCCATTCCTCCAGTAACATATTTTGGGAACTTCCAAGTCCAGCTATATGTTTCTCTTACATAGAAAAACGTACTTGTTGTCCAGCTTGTCCACTGTTTTTTTTTTTTTATTTTGAATCTTAGAAAGTGACAGCAAGTGCTAGGTTTTCTTAACCATCTCTTCTTTCAAGGTCACTTCTACTCTACCCATGATACACTACTGTATTTGTCTTTAAAATAGCTTTTTATTAAATTTGTGTAGCACACAATAATTTTCTTTTACGGAACCTGCATTTCTGTCTATTAAAACAATATTTCCAGCCAATATCAAACTTCCATCATCTTTAATAAGCCTTCTGGGGATATAAAAGTTTTTAGCAGTGATATAAAAGTTCTAATCCTATCTATGCCACTCATTGCTGTTTGGCTTATTGTTTTTGAGTCTTTACCATGCTAAGCACTCAGTTTAGCCAGACCGCTGTTTCTTGTTTTTCTTCTCTCTCACTAGCATATGGCACTCTGCTTGACATGGTGGTGTGATCCTGACCAGAAGACCATTGCACAGACCGTTGTAGATCTGTTTCCTTGTAAGAAAATCCTATACTAGCTCAGATTACTGAAAGGGGAGAGTGTCTATTTTGGATGAGGTCTGCATAAGGCATACAGTGGATGGGTTGGAGTCCTGTTCAGTGATACACTGCCTGGGGCTCCCAGCATCTAGAAGGGACATAAGGCTATCTATACTACTCTCTTCTTATAGCGTTAGCTCTAAAAAATAGCATTTTAAATGATATCTTACAGAGTGTGAGTGCCGTTTGTACTGGGATTATAATAGACCAGCACCTCCTGGTGTAAAACACATGGCTACCATTTGGGTGGTATGTTGGATCTGCCTGACACCAGTCTAAAATTACTTACAGCTTTGGTGGAAGAACCACACTCAGATCATGAGCACAGGAATTTCCCTGCTCAAGGAGGGGTAAGCACTATCAACAGGGATCCAAAGGGAGAACATGTTGGATATTTGACCCATCTAAGAATTGTAAAGAGCAATTAGCCCTTTGAAAATGCCTGGTGTATAGCTACTTCCCTGTTTTGTTAGGAGAAAGCACCCCTCTTGGGCTTCTGGAGGATGGAAAACCAGAAAGGGAAGGGAAGGGAAGGGAAGGGAAGGGAAGGGAAGGGAAGGGAAGGGAAGGGAAGGGAAGGGAAGGGAAGGGGAGGGAAGGGAAGGGAAGGGGAGGGAAGGGAAGGGAAGGGAAGGGAAGGGAAGGGAAGGGAAGGGAAGGGAAGGGAAGGGAAGGGAAGGGAAGGGAAGGGAAGGGGAGGGAAGAGAAGAGAAGGGAAGGGGAGGGAAGGGAAGGGAAGGGGAGGGAAGAGAAGAGAAGAGAAGAGAAGAGAAGAGAAGAGAAGAGAAGAGAAGAGAAGAGAAGAGAAGAGAAGAGAAGAGAAGAGAAGAGAAGAGAAGAGAAGAGAAGAGAAGAGAAGAGAAGAGAAGAGAAGAGAAGAGAAGAGAAGAGAAGAGAAGAGAAGAGAAGAGAAGAGTGCAAAAACAGTGGAGATGTTCACAAAAACATGAAAAAAGAGGGAAAGACAGGTGGACTGGGGGATGTTGGACTTACTCAAAAGATTCTTCAAAACAGAAAAGCCACCACCATTTTTTGAAGAGAGCTTTTAAAGCATTATGGCTTGTTTCACAGCTGCTGTAAGAAAGTGAAGACAAAAAGGGAGTATTAAAAACCAAAATGGAGCATGTGCCAGCACATGGGGCACAAGTCATGCCTCTCAGAACAGAGGCACTCTGCCGACTCCCAGCAGCACCCTAAGAGTGTGCCATGAGTCTTCTCTGGGGAGGGCTGGCATAATCACTCATGTGAAATTAACTTCGTTTTGGGCGAGGATATTGCAAAATCTCCAGACCAGTGTAGGAGGGCACCTCTGAAAGTCACTTAGTCCAGCCCCACTCTTGATGAACAGGTGAGTCCTGGGGAAATCTCCAAAGCAGGGAAGCACACTCTATACGTGGGACCTGCTCCAGTGCTGCAGTGCCTCCCAAGGAAAAGATTTTTTCCTAATGTTAAGTGAAATCTCCTAAGTCACAATTTGTGGTTATTGCCCTCTTTTGTATCATCTGGTACCGGTGAGACCGGTTTGGCTATGATGTCTTCACAGCTCCATACTCTTTCTTTGTTCACAGTTTTCTGCCTGGGCAGCCAATGCTTTTTGTGGCTTAGGGAGCACCCAGCACCACCTGGAGGTTCAGGCCAAGACCTGACCAGGGGTCAGCTGTTGGAGAGGTAATCTGGGGTGCTGGTGCTGGTGCTGGTGGGGCCACACAGCCTCCTGGATTTGTCACTCTCCCTACTCTTGGGGTAAATGGCAATCACAGCAGGGCTGCAGCTCAAATGCCCCAGGAATCACCACATGAGGCCACCTGAGACCACTCCATGTTATGGTCTTTGGGCTGATCTTTGTTGGCAGAAAACTTCTTGTTTCCACTGCTGGATTTCACCTGAAACAAGTTGCTGGGGGCTGAATCAAGTTGCTGGGGGAGTCAAAGAAGGGCGAGTGTGGGTGCAGGAGAGGAAGAGCAGCCCTGTCCTTTCCAACTCCGTGAGCTATTATACAGGCTCAGCTGGAGTTGGCAGTAAGTAGAGGAGGGAAGGTTAATCTGTGGAGGCCTCTTTCATGGACTGTAAAGTAGAGCAGATGACCTGCTTGTACTAGGTGTCTAAGTTACAGACAGTAAAACTAAATGAGATGACACCCATGTTTTGCCAGGCTTCTCTAACTATATGGGTTAGAAAGACAGTGCTTTTTATAAGAAATGAAAGTTGAGATTTTCATCTAATCCAGATGCTTTCGGGAGTGGGGACTTCATTAAAAAGTTCAGTATCAGCAACTCATGATACAATTGCAAAAGTTGGCAATGCCGAATTTCTGTTTGCCAGCATTTTTAGAAGCCAAGTTGTGCAGTGAACAGTGGCAGGAATTGCAACATTTTTCCCCATTTTAGAAATGGTTGTAACTCTCTGTAATGTCCATGGGACCCACCTGCTGACATTCTTTGGTAACATTTTCTAACAGATTATTTTATACAAGCAGTTAATTGCTCTCTCTGGATGAGTTCTGGTTTATTGATGACAAATTCAGAGCAGAAAACAGATATCAGTGCCCACAGAAGAAAAACAAAAGAAGCCAAATTATATGCAATTTACAATAAGATGATATATTTAGCTCTGTTTAACATATGTTAGTGATGAGGGCAATGGATGTTAGATTTAATTGGATCCAGAAAAATTATGAGTATTGGTCCCTCTGGAATTATTTTTGGTGAATCTCCAGGAAGATTCACAAGTATTTTAATAAATTAAAAGCAAATGGGAAAATAAGAAAGAAAAAAACTGGTTTCTTCTTTGCATCTCAAAGATTCCAGTTTCAGATCATCACAGTCCCATAGGTAATGCTTTAGGATGCTGCATTCAAATAAACAAAAATAACATCCAATGGCAGAGATAACTTTCTCTGGGCCTCTAAGATGCTAAAATATATCTCTAACACACTGTGATGCTTTCCTTAACCAGGGCCAGCTGGCTTGCTGGGGTAGGGCTCCCAGGTGCAGAAAGACAGCTCTCCTGCCACAAATGAGCCCCAGACTCTGCTGAGTGATGCCAAAAGGGCTGTGTGCCCACAGCTGCCAGGGCACAACCCTGTCCAGAGCAACACGGTGCTCTCTTTGGTGCTTCTGCCATAAGACAAACTCTGGGGGCTTTCAAGTGGATCTGAAAATATACAAATTTCTGTTGCCCAGACCCTGTCTTGAAAACCAAATTATTTTTCAAAGAACCTCCTTGGAAGCAAGAAGCCATCCCCACAGACAGGGCTGCTCGGGGTTACCAGGGCAGCAGCAGTCACTCCTGGCTCTCTTTGGGCCTGTTTTTGATGTCACTAACATTTGACAGGGAATAGTCCCTCCAATCTTTGAGTCCAAACTGCTGCAGAGTAATCGCAATAATGTGATTAAGATAGCAAGAAGGGAGAGAGGAGCTAAGAAGCATAAGCAAATGAGACAGTAGTTGCAGAAAGATGTGAAAAACACTGGCAAACTGGTGTGAGGGAGATATCCATAATAGCAATCAACTAAAGATGAAGACCATAAAGTTAACTAGGGAGTATCTGGTGACGTTTTAAAAAATGAAGGCCACTATAGCAATAGGAACTTATAGTGCTGTTATGTTTCTTGTACATGTAGAAAAAACTGAAGTGACATTTTGGTTTATGGAATATCTGAACCTTAGCAGATATGAGGAAAGGGAGAGCTAAGACAGTCAAAAAATTGTGGCCTTAGTGGCAGAGTCACTGCAGAAATAGGGATTTGTCTGGAGATGTGTCATGCAGGAGAAAACAATCTCAAGTCAAGGATCTCATGGGGGTGTTAGAGAACAGAGGCAAGTTGGGAGTCTGGACTGGAGAACGCAATGGAGGAAGAGGAACAGGAACTTCTTGTGGATCCTGCTGGTGCTGAAAAGAAGCACTTTAGGCTTTGACTGATTGATCCAAATGAGGCTGAAAAGTGGTAAAGTAAATGGAGGCAGCACATGGTAAGGTGTCACTCAGAGGGAGCAGCAAGAGCATGGTGTGTACCCAGCAGAGAAGGAGTTAAAGAAACAAGGTGACAAAGGGGAAAAACAAGCAGTGAAGATTCAAGAGTGGTTGTGTCTGCGTGTTTGGTACAGATGGGCTTTGGTGCGGTGGAGAAAATTATTTGTTGGGGTGCCAGAACCCAAAGACTGTATGCCTGGAGTTGGGCTGGTGTAGGGAGAGACAGGGTGGGGGGTCTGCTTTCTGACACTGTACAAATGCCAAGAAGCAGAGAGCCTTCAACAGCCAAGAGAAGAGGCATTTGCTAAAGCAGAGGCATTTCTCTATATAGACTGGATAAACCATGGGATCAAAACATGATACAGAATACTGTATGATGTGAAGCAAAGGAATGAACATCCCTGCTCAAGCGCTTTGCTAAGAAATGGGAGATCATTGAGGCGCTGGTCGCTAGTGATGGGATCAAGGAAGAGATTTTAAGAGCGAGCAGATGGTGACAAGTTTTAAAGAGGTTATAAAGGGGGGAATCCTCAGGGCAGATGTTTTCTCAAAGACACTGAAACAAAGCACTGGCAATGACAAGAAAATATGCAGAAAATGTGTGGCTGTTAGAAGATGGCAGCAACCAGATGGTTCAGATTAACTCAGCAGTGACTGCAAAGACAAAGTGCAGCAGCAGGTGGGTCAGGTCTCAGCAGAGCCACAGCTGTGCAGCAAGCTGTGTGTCCTCCATTCCTCTCTGGTGGAAACATCTGGCAATGGGACTTCATACCTCACACTTCACCTTACATGTTAAACTCCACAAAAAACTCTGCTTTGAACCCTTGGAATGAACTCAAGCCTGGTTGTGAGAGAAACTGGTCTGGTTGCATGAGAAAGTGTTGAGAAACTTGCAGTTTTACCTTGTTCATGAAAGCAGATGCACGTTGGCAGGTTTGACATGTGCCACCCAGTAGGAAGAACAGGAAGACATAAGCTTGCCAGAAGCCAGACAAGGGCTGGGATCATACATAATGAAGTGTTTCAGTAGAGCATCTAAGACCTGGGCAGACGTTTGAGCTCATACATTCACCGGGAGAGCAGACATGAAGTCTGTGAAGGAAGAAAAGAGGGAAGGTAGAGACTCACTGGTGGAGTTGGAAGGAGGATGAGCTTGAGGGTATTTTTTTTGTTTGAGGGGATATGAAGACCTGGAAAGACAATAGGCAAGGGAAGAAATTGGCCAGAGAAAAGTATGCTAGAGATTTTAGAAATAAACAGAGTATGAGCCTGTAGATGTACAGATGTGGTGCTCTACAGGCAAAGCTGTGTGATGGGAGCAGCCTCTGGCCCCATTGTAGAAAAGGCAATTGTTCTGGCTGCCAAGTGCATCTGGAGGGGTGCAGCCCCTTGGGATCACCAGGTTGTCAGCATAAGCATTCAGGGTTTTGCCAAGCCCAGAACCACCCTGTGGTTTGGGCAACAGGAGCTAAAGCAGGGCAGGTTCCTGAAGAGTTAGACATGTTTAGCTTGGCTCCTCTCAGCAAGGTTTGTTTTATAAGTTTTCCTCTTGGTACAGTGCAATTTTATCATTCATTTTTACTGTATAGGAATTCTCTGCACATTTTGGAGAAAATGCTTGCCAAAAAATTATTTCTGTTGCTTCAAAACATGAAACTTAAAAAAGCCTAAAAGGCTTCTTAGCTCTAGTGCTGAAAACGTGCACTTCTGAACAGATGGTGTCCTCTTCAGAGGCACAGTGGTGCAATGGTATGAACACTTCAACAAACAACTGGACTTCTAAGGCTTTCTCTTTGCAATACAGTGAACAGGACCCGCTTTGCCTGAAACGTTCTCCATCAACAGCATACTATTCATCATTAACGTTTGGCCAGTAACTTTTTTATTGGGTTGGCTGAAGCCTGGCTAAAAGTCCAGTCAGGCCCTGGACTTATGAATGTGTTTCTAGGAAAAGATTTTTTTATGAAAGTTTAAAAGTGCTTACACTCTAATCCATATTTGAGGGTAAAAAATGAACTTTAAATGAAATAAATCATTTGAACATGAATGTATGTATGTCATTTATGCAACAAACTTGATTGTAACTTACTGACAAAGTGTTGGAATGAGACATATTTTTTGACTTACAGCATCTGCTGACTGATAGTTTACACCTATCCTCAGTTCCTGAAATGGGAATTCAGAAACATCAGCATGAATACTGAGAAATCCTGATATGCGCACTTTGAAGTCTTGTTATTAGCCTGTTCCACCTGCCTCCCTTTGGAGCCTGTGTGGCTTTTTAAAGTGTTGGCTTTCCAACCACTGCCCACCCTGCAATTTAACTGTACCAAACATGTGCCTTTATTGTATGTCTGCTAATCCTGAATTACGTTCTTTACATCCGTCTGCATTTATTGCAATGCCAGCTAAGCCCTTTTGTCAGGGTAATATCTGGTAATATCTCACAGTGTGTCTATTGGTTCTCAGTAACTTACGTCAATTTATTTTTTCTCCTTAGCTGTTTAGAGATTTATACTGCAGCAGTCCCGCAGTGTTTTTGTGTCCCAATCCAGTATCTGAAAATAGTGCATTGATGATGTTTTCTGAAGGGAATTTTGTTCCCACTTTTTAACAGAACCATGGTTGAAGATTTGGACCGTAACCATCAAGCGGGTTAAAACTTTCACCGGCACACTGGGCTGTACAGTCTTGAATTACCTACGGCAAAATGTGAGTTTGTTCTGTTTCATTGTTACCAACAACAAACTCTTCCCTGGCTCATAGAGAAAGCATGAAATGAGAGGAATTCTGCTGGTTGATTAGCTGCAGTGGACAGATAACTTAATAAGAAAAACTGAGGTAATTGCACTGAAACCAGGGCATTTAGGAGCATGGTTAGAAGTCTTTGCCTGACATTTTAATTCAGAGAGCTGTCCGTCATCTCCCATTCATGTAGCCTGATGGTGGCTTGCAGGAGGAGATAAGAGGTCTGTCAGTGTGATCTGAAGGAACCGAGGGCGTGGGGAAGGGAAGACGTGAACTCTAAGCAACCACTCCCAAGATGTTTCTCCATTTTTACCTGTGGGCAGGTTTGTGCTCACTGAAAGTAAACCAGAACAGCTGGCAAGTTTTGGCTGGGTCCAGGTTGTCGGCCACTGCAGAGAGCACTTTGTTTTTGTCACTGGGCTCCTTTGAGGACACATCAGAGTCCTGTTCTCGCTGGGTCTCGAGCAGCTCTTCTGTGGGAGGAGGCAGAGGCATGAGGCTTCTCACAGATATTTCTGTTTATCCCATTAGCGAGAAATTCACCTCTGGACAAATGTGTTTTCAGGCTGGTGCTGTGGTAATGATTAAGGAAGTTAATGGAATTGGCATATTTATACTTCCTGTGGGACCTCTGAATATTTCAGTATTCTTCCACTGAAGGAGGAAAACCCAGCCAGTCACCGCAACCTACAGGCTGGAAAAATAATGTTCAACTTCTTTATGGATAATGTGATCTGAGCCAAGGTCTTAGCATGCTTGTCCTTAAACAGTATCCCATGGGAAGCAGCAAATGCTTTAAGAATAAGGGCTGCTTACTGATGGGTTTGCCATGTATAGAGATCTTTTCTATATACACACATATATATAATTATGTACATATAGATATATTTATATATATGTATATAATTTCTGTATAATCAAGTGTATCTGTCCATTCTTATAGCTCTATACCTGACAAGTAAGTCCTAAAGACAACTCATCCCATTCTGCTCACTGTCATCTCCCACCCCAAAAACAGGTCTTGGTAAGGATTAGGATAAGGTGCAGAGCCACGAACAAGACCTTTGGCTTCAGGTAACTAGCTTCATTGCCTAAGCCTGTCACTTGCCTCTGCAGCTGTGGGACAACCGTTGTCTCCTGCCTCATCTGCACTTTCCCCAAATGCCGCCTTGCTGCAGGGCCAGGGGAAGAGAAGGAGGGGACGCTGGAATTGCTGTCTGGGTAAACCATAGTGACCTTGCAAAGAGGACTCAGGCACTGATGTTCCACAAGCCAAGCAATGTTGGGCCATGTGGGCAACCATAGCAGAGTGCTGGTGTGGTTACTGCTGGAACAGTCCAGATAATGCTCTGTAATGACACGGCCATGGTTTCTGGTCTAAGAACGAGGTTTCCAGTGGCTCACTTCCATGGTGGTCATGAGTTTGTGATGTTCCCCTGGAGGGCTGGAGCCCGGCACTGGTCATTTGCTGTGCTTTCCTGTTGGCCACCAGGTCACAAGGCTGAAGGCTGGGGCTAGGTGTCTGTCTGCCAGGACATTCTCTGGGCAGCGCAGCGCTGAACACCAAGTGATGGCAGGGGAAATTCCTTGCTGACCCCTGCAGTAAACGAGCTCCTTTTCTGGGATCCTGGGACAGCATTAACCTCCTAATTACAAAGGCCCCTATAATCAGTGGTGATTGCCTCACCCAACCCATTTGCCCCTCTAGCCACAAGCATCTGAGCCACGATCTGTCTTGCTCTTCAGTAGCAATTACACATCCTCTACCAAACTCCCAAACACTCAGATCCTGGGTGTCAAGGCCTGAGTCAAGCCTTTTGGGGATTTTTCCTCTAGAGAGAGGAGCTGGTCACTGCCATGGAAATTGTTATTGCCCTTTATAAGCTGCCTACACTTAAGTGCAAGCTACAGGGCTGTGTTGCTCCTGAGCAGCCTGGAGGAGATTGTATTGCTGGCTGGGGCATTGTAGTGGTGCTTCCAGATGTGCAGCACAAGAGAGGGAGCAGCTGTTTTAGCCATGGGGGGAAGCTCCACTCCCTTCTGCAGACACCAGGGCAGAGACACCCACAAGCTAACGGAAACACAGGACAGGATTGCCATGAGGAGACTGCTGGTGGGGTTTCTCCTGCTCATGGTGGTGGAGGTTATTCTGCTTGCACAACGGAGTGGCTGGACAGCCCATGGACAGATCCTGCAGACATATACCTTGTCCATTCCACTCAAGAGATATACACCAGAGAGGCAAATCAAAAGCTGGATCTTCGCAGAGAAAATGTTTTAAGACATTGTCAAGAGGTGTTGCAGCTAAAGATGTGCTTAGTGTTGCAGGTGAAACTAATCAGTCTGTCTTGACATAATCCAAAGAAATTGAAAAGCAATGCTCATAGCAGCCCTGTGCCACACAGGGTATTCAGGTATCTTAAGGCACCCCTAGCAAACTCTTGTTGCTTTACAGAATTTAGCATGAGATTTTACTTTGTACCAAAATTTGTCCCAGTAGTGTATTAATTGAATTGCCCTCCAGAAAGTGAAGGGAGTATTCTAGGCTGTTGGGAGGCAAAACTGGAGGAGACACTAGGACCTGAACCACAGAGCAATGACTGCCAGTGTCAAACAACTCTAGGCACCACTGCTCATATAAAGCTGGGTAGTTCAGGGAATGCCATTTCCTCATGGTAGCATCCAATGCTCACATCCTCAGCGCATGGTGGCAAAGGTTTAAGAGAGCCTGTAGAGGAGACAATACTTGGGTCAGAAGGATGAAAAGAGCATCTACAGACATCAAACAGGCAGCCTGGAGGGATGCTGGCCATTAGAAAAGTTGTCTTCCAGAGGAAGCAGTCTGGAACAAGCCAAGAAGCAAGAAATGAGTGTGTATGCTGAACTGGCCATAACCCACCAGTCCCAGCTGCTTTCCAAATGCCTGAAAGAAAAGACAGGATTCTCCTGTGTCTGGAGACTCACAAACCAAGAGGTGGAAACTTCTCCTCAGTAATTCTGGAGATTGCAAAGATGACACAGTTGCCCAAGAAATCTTTGTAGCAACCTTAGTGCAAAACTTGGGAGACCAAAACCAATGCCCTGAACAGCACCCCAGATCTGCCAGGCAGCAAGTCCAGGCCAGCAGGACAGGATGCTCTTGGGGGCCTCGCACCCACATTCTGCACTTCTCTTTTATGAGCACCTTTTTTTTTCTGAGGTTCAGCAGTGTTTTGGGGAACCTACAGAGGCAAATAGCCAAAACACAACAGCCTCAAAACAGTCCTTGAAGGCCAGTACAGTGTAGACAGGTCATTCATCTTGGCGTCCCTGAACCTCCCAATGCAGCAACCTGTGATCTAGCCAACTGAGAAATACTTCCACCTAGCCCAGATTTGCTTGAAACAGTCCAGAAGAGGTAATGGGATTTCCAGTTTCAGTGGCTTAAACTGTGTCTTGGCCTTTTTTCTTTTAATTTCCTTTGGGTGCTACACCGAATGCAGTCCAACTTGCATCACCCAGGGTTTTGTCTTGGTAGGGGATTTTTTGTGCAATTTGTTTATTTAGCTTGTTTAATGAAAACTTATCCCAGGCAGAAGGGCACAGGAGCTCATGAGGGGATTGGGACACATATGCCTGCTGAGCAGCAAGAAATGGTGTTATGTATTTGTGTGAGATGTATCTCTCTCACCACTACACCAGGTAAACATCCTTTTAGTTTGAGATTGCTTTTTTTCACCTGTAAGGGGGAAATAACTCTATTGATGGGATTAAATGCCAAGCTCTAAGGTACAGAAACAATGCAGGGCAGTTACTGAGATGTAAGAAACTCAAAAACTACTACCAAGATCCTCCTTATTTTAGTCAGTAGGCCGGTTTTGTTTTGATCTCTGGCACATCTAAAAAGAGGTTGTCTTGCAAGTCATTGTCTCATCCCAGGTGCCCATAAAGTGGCAGACACCATGTCACTGAATTAAGGATAAGAAGCCTGTGTTGCCTGAGGCAAGCGGCATTTGGAACAGCAGTACTCACCATAGGTATGTGGACCAGGACAGACTTGTCACCTCTGCAAAGACAGGAGAAGTCAAGAGGGCTGTGCTCATCTCCTCCTGCCTCTCCTCTTGCACTTGAGCTGTTGGTTGTGTGGGGCATGGCTGTGCTTTTTGTTCTTCATAAGGCTATGTCAAGACATTTTTTTTTGAACAGCCAGATGAAGGGAAAAATTGTTCGGCTCTGGATTGAAGTAGTGTAAAAAGCAAGAAGTTTTGTTTCTCACCCAATGGAGCTGAATCAAACTAAGTCCACTTAGTTTGACAGGAAACATTCCTTCTGACTCCAGATCAAATGTGTCATTTCAGGCATTTACAAGAAAAGAAAGGAAATTAACAGCTACAAACAAAACACCTGAGAGGAAGGCAATAGACCCCTACTTTTTTCAGAATTGCAGGATGTTAGAGGTCCATATTTGTAAGCATCTCCATCCCCAGAGCCATCCACCTGTATCTGCTGGGAGAATGCCCCAGGTGAGAGGCATTTTGCACCTGGAAGTGCTGTTACACTCTTTTCTAACACACATAAATATCTTTGTTAAACCCCATGAGCTTCAGTGGCATTCCAAAATACGACAGAAAGAAGAATTTGGCCTCAGATGTCTCAGACTGATGATCTTACAGTATGTTTGAGTATTACTCATAGCTGTAGGTGAGTGGAAAGATTTTTCAAATAAATTATTACTGTGAATATCAGATTTTCCTGGTATTCAAGGAAAGGGAACAATACCATTATTTTGAAGAAACGCTGTTAACTTTTGAAACCCATTGAGAGGGAAAGCAATAGTAATGGAAAATTAAGAACAAAAGTTGGATTCTTCCTTCGAAAGAGCAGCTGATGTGTACACACAGACAGAAATGCACACCTGCGTCTTTTATGCATGAGTATCTTTACAGAAGTGAAGCAGTGTTACATGACTTGAATTTCCTCTGCTATATTGAAAATCTCTGATTAAAGTGAATGAGCCAAAAGATGGATGCAAGATGTTCCACTGAGCACAGCTTGGCCAGGAAGGAAGGAAGGAAGGAAGGAAGGAAGGCAGGCAGGCAGGCAAGCTATTTTTTTTTTGCAGAGCAACTACGTAAGTAATTAACAGGACTACATTCCTCTGAGAGTGTTGTATGCCACAGTCTCTGGGTGTGACGCACAGCTGATATAAAATACACTGGTCAAACTCTGGCTCTGTTGCAGTCAGTCAGGTCAGGGGCAATTCCCAAGTGCCAGGGTTGGGAGCTGTGTGTAGATCTGAGCTACCTCTGGGGTTGGTGTCTAAGTCATGGTGCAGTTTTTCTGAACATGGAGCATTAGCCAGAAAAGATAGATGGAAATGTGCTGTCACTCTTGCATGAACAGCCATTGCCATGGAGATGTCCAGCAAAGGCATCCAAGTGGGCATTGACCCTGGACCTGGAAAAGCAAGGAGATCATGCATGATGGTGAGGAGGGGATTGAGCAGAAGCTCAGCAGCCTGTTCTGACCCAGTACAACCATTCTTATGTTTAACCTTGGTGTAATTTCATTCAAAATTATATTCACAGTCTTTAATCAATCAAACCCAGGAACTCTTACAGTAAACTTTTGTCATACATAGATGTTGTTTCCTTTTGCCCCTTATGTGCCTGTTCTTTCTTCTCTTTTGTTTTGATCATGGACTTGAAGGGGGAGAATAATTCTGTTATGTGTTTGGATAATACTTTACAAAGCTGAGAATTGGTCCATGCCTAGAATTTCTAGGCATAATATTAAATTAAATAAATACTAATAATCTATACTTCTGAAAAAGGCCACAAGTCAGTAAGTTTGATGCTCATGTCAACCTCCTAAGTAAGAAACAACACAAGCTGTGAGAATTAGCCAGATGCACTGTTTAAGTGTTATCAACAATAACAGCCTAAACAGGTACAGATACTGTGATCCAGATCTTTGATACCATATGCTTACTAAGAACATGGCTTTGGATATCCACTGACACTAGATGAGATAAGGGGTGAGGTACAGGGAAGAGGGTGCTGTAACAAAACACAAGTAGAGGGCTGAGCAGTGTCAGCACCTGCCTCTGCACTGACTCACCCAGCGTGGGCTCCTGCATACAAGACATGCTTATGTGCATCCTTTACGTTGGTGCTCCATTTACTCTCACATAACCTGGTGGTGGCTGTAGGACACAAGGACAGGTGTCTCCTACTCCACATCCACGTGAGACAGCACCTTTGTATTGTGCTCCCTGAGCTCTGAACAGATTCATCGCCTGTCCATAGTGGCACAGTGTCGTAGCTCTTCCTACACAAAACAGCCTCCTTTAAAAATACTTTATGCATGTTGGTAACCATGATCACAGCAGATTCTAGATTTTTCTTTAAACTGGATACTCTGGGAGGCAGGTGACTAAATCAGTGGTTTGAATTACCTACGGCCCAGATGCTGTACTCTGCCTGGCAAGGGTAACAGGCAAGGATGAGGCTACTAGATGAGTCAGAAAACGCTTAGAGGAGTTAGCTCTGGCAGCCAGTCCTACTGCAAAGTCACATTTCTTTTATGCAACTGCCATTTATGTTGTTGGTAACCGTGCAAACCATAACTTTGGCAGCCCCTTAGAAGTAACAGTTTCATTAGTATGAGCAGTTCTTCAACAACTTCATAAACACACAAGTGCACCTTCAGGCTCAGGTACTTCATATGGCACCTTTCTCCATGGCTGAGTTCGCATATATTGTGAATAAGGACAATAAAACTGAATTTCTTCTTCTTTAGTTGGGGAGTGGAGGCATGGAAGTGGTGGGGTGAGCCCAGTCCCACAGGACGAGCAGCAGGGATCAGGCTTCAGTCTGGAAAGGGCTGCAGGACACTTGTTCCTCCTGCCCCATGCTTGACATACATCAACCCCACATCAGCCGCACACCCAAAACTGCCTCCTGGACTTCCCAGTAGCTTTTAGCAAACTCTTAGCAAATGCGCAAAAGTCACAAGTACAAGGCACCACAGGAACAGAGGTGGGGTTGGGGGCACTGACATGAGTCCCCACACTGGGGTTTTTCCAGTTAAAAGTCCCACATTGCGCTATGTGATTTTTCCCTCAGACACTCTTGTTGCTGGCTCAGAAATGTCTATGTCTCAAAAGGTTTTTAAGACATGGTTTCTTCTCATATTAATATGAACAAATGTTTCCTTCAAACCATCTTCATGAACGTTGCAGCCTGAGTCCTGCCAGGGCCAAAAATGTGACATACTAGTAACTCCTGTCCTCTTAAATTAAATGCCAGTTGCATTTTCTGTTTTTATCTAAGTATAGGTGCACATTAAACATCACACAATAAAAACCCATGCTTTCTTCCTCAGGAACTCATTATCTCTTCAGCTCACGCAAAGCCCATAAAGTTTCTTGGGATTTTTTTCTTGGCTAAGCAAACTGGCCATATTTTAATATATAGTGATCTCAGGACCCTAGGAGATACTTACATGGAATGATGCTTTATGCATTAACTGTTGAGCTCATCTTTACAATGAGCACTCCAAGACTGTTATATTAACAGTTCTCTGCCAAATTTGAGAAGTGGCAATTATACGAAGTCCACATTGTCAGTAGTGGAAGAGTGTAATGGTGTACACTGGGTGTACACTGCATCTGAGTGAAGATATGATCTTGAGCACCTACAAGGCTGGAGAAAAATTTAGTAGTTCACTTCATTTAATACTTTTATGAGGTCCACCATGCACAGAAATCTAGCTGTAGTTACTGACTACAGACTTGTCTCTCACACCTCACTGGTGTCCTTTCAAAGTCCTTTTACCACCGTTTCTTTCCAATACAGGATTATGAGGTACTTGATTCCTCTGTGTTTTTTCATGTAAAAAATGCTGTAGCCTTCAGAAGGCACAGGACCTAGCCAGTTCTTCCTGATGGACTGGAGCACATAGCTGTGCTTCTGACTGTACTTCTCAAATCTCACCAACACTTGCAGTAGCCACTGATAGCCACGTAGTAGGCTTTTACAAATGACCGTAGAGGTTGACGAACACAAATCAAACAAAAAGGGCTCCCTTTACACTGCATTTTCCTCTGGGAGAGACAAAGATGCCACTGGCAGAGAGGCAGTTTTCTGTGATGAGGATATTGGGCAGGAGGTTAAGTGGTCTCCTTGGCTAGTTTCCTTCAGACCCTCCACAGACACTTGCTCTGCACTTGGCAGCAGGCTGCAGATAGTAGAGATGGAGTTGAGCATGGCTCTCTGATAGCAATTTCAAGTCTGAGAATGCCCCTTGGTTTTTCTACACAAAGGTTTTTAAGGAATGCCAGGGACTGTAGGACCAGGCTGTGCCTCAGATAAACGTCTGCCTCTACCTGGAACGGTGCCTTTGGCAGGGCAGATGCTTTGTGCTAGGAATGCTGTCAGGGGTTGTCACATTTGTTTTGGAGGGTTTGAGGCCTCCCAGTTCACCAACATTTTTGCATTTACATGAGAACTCACATGTTTCTTTTAACTCTCCAATCAAACTGAGGTAATATATTGCAATGGAGAAGGACATGTTCTTGAGTTGTATTATTCAATGTAATGTTCCACTGCTCTTTGGCTTTGGCCAGACCTGGATTTTTGCTATGTCCTATGAGATTTAAATACTTAAATAAAAAGAGACTTGCTTGTGGACATATCTTAACTTTCTTGTCTCCTAAATCATTTTATTCTGATCTGCTCTACATTGCTGCATATACAGGAAACTGGCCCTAAAATTCAAGGCTGGCACATCCGTCCCCATTGTTCTTCTCTGGATGCAATGGATATTTGCTTGTCTGATGATTTCATCAGGGCTAAAGGCTCAAGTCTTTAGTGACCATATTTATATGAAGGAAAGGAGATGCCCCATGGCACTGGTTTCTCAAAACTTGCAAGTGCTGTCCCTTCAGGGCAAAGCTATTTCTCTTACAGCATACAGAACAGAGCTGCACCAAAAGTACATCCTAATCCCCATGTTAAGCCTTACAAGAGTTATAGATTTGGATAAACAATGTTTGATATCCCTTGTGGCAGACCCGCAGGATATTTCATACAAATTAAAAAGTGGGCTTCTATTCCTTCACTAGCAAAATTTGATCCACCGCGTCATAGAGTTGGCTAGGAGTACGGAAAGCAGGAGATTTATGAGTGATAAAAAGGATAACATCATGTATCTGGCCCGCTCTCCATGTCGCTGCTGCCTGCAAAGAAGTGTGTTTCAGGCAGAAATGCTCTTCTGCCCATTTCAGTACCCTTGTCTACATGCAGGGAAGGGCTGGATCATGACCAAGCCCAAGCCCTGGGCCACTTTATTCCCCCGGCACACAGCTCTTGCCTCCGTGCTGGCAGGGCCAGGCACAGGAGAACCCCAGGCGCCCACTCCTCTGGCTGTGAGCTGACAGAGTACAGTGTTTGGGAAGGATATCAGGTGTTAAGGGTTAGCTGAGATAGCTGTCATGTAGCACTTGCAAAGTTCAGGCACATGGTGGGTAGCACTAGTCTGGCAAGAGGATCTTTCCAGGATCGTGTGTTTGCCTTTGTCCAGCTGAGGGGGACAAGGTGACCAAGGGGTGGAGGAGGAGGGAGGTGGAAGGCCCTTCTGCTGCTCTTGGACCACGCAGAAATGCTCCCACCAAGCTATGCACATAGAATTGCAACAGCAAGGCAAGCGAGGCCCCAGTCCCAAGGGTAGCATCATCTTAGTGGCATGCATTGCACAGGAAACAAGACACTATCTTGCACTGTCATTTCACATTTAGCAGTTTCTTGCTGCCAAATCTCACCAACACTTGCAGTAGCCACTGATGGCTACTGATGGCCACATAGTATGCTTTTACAAATGATCATAGAGATTGAGGAGCACAAGTAAAACAAAAAACCACTGCAGAATCCCAGTGCTCAACCCCAGTCCTACTGATATGTAGGAGAGGGGGGGTCAAGATCTAGTTTTGATCTAAATAACTTTGTGTGCCAGGCTTATGACACAGGGCACTTGATGCTTGTGGTCATGGGAAACTCATCCAGGACCATTGGTATTGTGAGAAAATGTCAAAATTATCAGTGTGGTCAGAAACACCATGTCCACTCTCCTGACACAGAGGGTTTTTCTGGTGTAAGGAGGAGTGTCACACCTCATGAAGCCTTGAAGCCAGGGGTAACTGGTGGTCATTAGGAGTTGGAATTTTCAGGTTCCAGCAGAAAAATTTGCACTTAGCTCCCATGAACCCTCCTTTCTAAATGAATGACTAGTTTGTGTAGACTTCTCTGAGTGTCTCAGCCTTTGGGAAATTATAATACTGTTACCTCACCCCTCTATCATCTGTTCTAATCCTTCTCCTCTTCCAGTGTTTTTCCTACCATGATGCTTGCTTTAAAGTATTCATGGTAGCAAAAAAGTAAATCTCTCATGGAGAACACGTTTAGAAGCTTGGATTTCACATATATCAAATTCAGATGGTAAAACCCATGGAATGCAGGGTTCCCCAGGAAAAAATGTGGCCTGAACTATGGAAAATTAGTTTTCTTCCAGCTCGCATAAGGTCTGCAACCTCTGGAAATCTGCAGGCCGCTCAGTGGTTGACCAGCTAACTGCAGAAGGTCCCAAGAAGGCTTGCAGTAGAAATTCCAGGCATTTCTTAAAGAACTGAATAAAAAGCATCTGTCTGAGCTAGTGCATAATCTCTTTTGATCTGAGTTCAGATATGAAGTTTTATAGTGGTTTATGTCAATCAGGGTATGAAACTATCATAAAATGTGACAGCAGATAATACTAAATTTTTTACATCAAAGTCAATAGCATATAATGACTTAACTCCATGGGACTGCATCAAGAGCTACCCAAATAGTTTTAGCACATATTAGGGAAACAGACTTCAGGGTGGATCTCTTCTTTGCTATGTATTTATGTCTGGTTTTATATTTTTGAGGCAAAAGAGATGAACTTTGTCCTCTTGCAGAACATGTATAATACCTAAAGGACTAGAGAAGAAACCTTCAGTCATATATCATTGTATCAGTGTGAAATATCAAAAATATCAACACCACTCTGGAAAAGGGCATGCAGGCTTTGTCTTGCAGTGTTTTTGAATCTCTGAATCTGAGCTGCTCCAGAGATGAAACAGAAGTGCCAGTCTTTCAGCAGGTATAAGTCAACACTGCTCTCTCAGCTTCGCAGAGTCGATAGTATCTTAATGGAGGGACATCAGGTGGTGAGCTGTACCTTGTCTCTAATAGCAGCTGGTCAGTTGTTCTAGAGATGTCCTGTTTCATATTATTGAAATTACTTGGTGAATCTCGGTCTTCATAAACATATCTTCCCTTGGTCACTCTCTACGTAACTGTGATAGTGCTACCTGTACAGATCTCCTCTGCAGGGGTGGCCTTGCTGCCATTCCCACGTCCATGGCTGGCATCGCTCCATCCTCATCCCAGGAAACGGCCTGAGCACCAGTGTTACAGCCATGTCTGCAGAGGAAGGTTTGCCCAGGCTGGCTCCAAGCCTCAGATTTCATGGGAAATGGGGTGCAATGAGTGGAGAACCACCAGGTCCAAATAGCATCACCTACCATGATGTGGAGGCTTGGACATAGTTAAGTGTGAAGGAAAATAGCAACTGGTGGTTGCCTAAAGGCTTAGTGGTTTCAACCCACTTACTAATTTTGTCCACAGAACAGAAGCTTCTGTGTTATCTGGTACCCTTCCTATATGCAGACCCAGAGCAGAATGGACAGAGGTATTCATTGCTAGGTTTGCTGTGTTCATCTGTAGGATGGGTTATGCTTAAACAAGGCTGATGCACATTGCAGAAGTGCCTTGAAACAGTGTCCACTGCTGCAGCTTTTTTCTATAACATTAGCCTACTGAAAGACTTGAAGTCTTAATGCTATCAATTGTTTTTCAGGGTAAAGCGTTTACAACATTTCCTACAGGAAGTACAGATTTTTAGCTTTATTTATCTGGTACTTGTAAAGATTTAATTTGTTTTTTTATTGTTTACAAGATTTCTCGTTAAGAAGAAAAAGATTGTTATACACACATTTGCTTATTTGACTGAATGCCAAGGGAAGGCACAAGGAATTTACAAGCAACTATGATGCAGTGTAATTTCAATAAGCTGCAGGTCTTTCTAGCAGACAATAAAGACCTATGAGCAGGCCAGCAAATGAAATAGATACTGGATGCAAAGCCTCATGGTTCAGGAGTTTAGGAAAAGAAGCAATTTGCACTATAGAAAGTTAGTTTTCTGGTTGGCCCTGAAGACACCTACCATTTAGGAAAGGGCATGTTTTTATCCATTTCTGAAGATTATATGAATTTCAAGTTTTCAAATAATGCAACATGTGGGGTAGGAAATATGTTTCTGGGAATATTTCTTTGTGTATGACTCCTTCAGCAGCTGTCCTTTTGCTGCAGGAGCCTCCTTCCTAGGTGAATGTGGCAGCAATGCTTTCTGACAGAATGTGTGTGAAAAAAAAATCACACCTGGCCAGATGTGATAGCAGCACAATTATGGTGGATGATCCAGAGGTGTAAATCTGATGTAAACTTCCAGCAGAGACTGCCCTTTATTGACCTGACTGCAAATTAATATTTGATAATTTGAGCAGAGGGTAAAGGATGGGGCCTGCTGATTGAGATAGATAGGTACACTGATTGATTGATTGACTTCTCTGTCTCTCTATATACACTCAAGATATTGTTTGCAGATAGGATCTGTAGATTTATTTTGAAAGAGACGCCCCAGGGCATTGAACCTATTCCTGCTGCATAAAACCCTGTTCTGACTGGTGTAGGGAATGTGACAGGACAGGATGTTAAACTTGGGCTGCTTCTGCACAGAGGAGCTCTGCCAGCACAGCCACATTTGGGGATTTTGAGGAAGGAGCACGCCATGTAGCAATAGTTTTAGGCAGGCAGTGCCAACTGTGCCAGCAAAGCACCTGCCTGCCAGCACAATGCTCCATTCCAGGAGCAGGGTCCAGCTGTACCAGCAGCATGGCTCGTTTGCTGTGCCTCTGCAGAGGAACTAGCCAGGATCACTCAGCCCCAATGGCAAAGTCTCTGAGTGCAAGGATTGGCTCCACCACCTCTTGTCTGTCTTTGTGGGACAATGTCTGATGTAGCAGGTAAGGGTGGGATTCTTCTCCACCTAGTGTCGGCCTTTTAAAATGGATATATATCACCTGAGCAATTTGTCTCAAGTTTTTCTGTTCTTCAGGCTTTCTGGCCTCTCCCAAGCAAGCTTCAGCCACCTGAGCATATAAGGCGGTTTCCATATAGTCCCCTGTTCATCCCCATTCAACTGACACAGGCTGTCCATCACTGTCACACCATAGTCCCCATAGCTACACTCACAGTGATGGTGAGACACAGAGCTGATGGTGAGGTAGCTGGTACTGCGGTGTCCTTACAAGGGGTCACCCCCGGCCCCATGCGCCAGGGTGGCCCCAGGGCAGCCCCAGTCTGTGGTGCCGACGGGAGCCCCCGTGGGGGTGTCCACCCTGGCGAGGCCTCCCCTGGAGGATGTGTCACGGTCTTTGTGACCAACAGCTGATCTTGTTTACTTGCAGGGAGGAGGCTACATTAGGCAGCTGATGGCCAGGCCTGCATTTCACCCATTTGCTGGGAAAATCCAAAACAGTACCAAGGCTGCTGCATTGGTGTGGCAGCTTTGGATGGCTTTGGAGCATCAGTAGAGGATGCAGCATGTTTTCGGTGTTATTCATGGTGTACCAGTTTTATTGGTAGTGCTGTATTTGTATCAGCAGCACTTGGCACCCTTAGAGTGGCATGCATTCCCAGGGGAGGTCTATTTGGAAAGGGCATTTCTTTATGCTGCTGGAATAATCTGGGACCCTATAGCTAAAGAAGTCTGCAGAGAAGTACAGAGCAAAGGATACATGTAATGATTGCAACATACTGTGATTAGAGGTTGTGCCACAAAAGGCAGAACCTTCTCGTTAGGTGGTCAGGCATTGCTGCCCTTGCCTCTGCAGGGTCTCCTCTTTCCAGTTGCTGTGTTTCCCATCACACCCTCCATTACTGGGTGAGAAGACCTAGGCAAACCAGAAAAAACACATCTCTGAAATGAAGGAGCCTACTAAGTTGAGAGGGCAGCTTAAACGGGAATGCTGACAGCAGTATCCCCCCAGGTGAGCCATTGCTAGTGTATATGGAGACTCATTTAGAGACTAACCATATCTGTGAGTTGTTTCCATTATCAATGTGAAGAGTTCCAGCTACTATTGCTGGTGCTGTAGAAATCCAGAACTTTTCCTATGCACAGTGCTTATTCTATATTTTTCTTCCTCTGCAGCACTGTGGGGAACAGATTATTCCTGTTTTGATTTTGGTTTGCTCTGAACAAACGGAGTGTTTTTTGTTTGGAAGGAATACTTTATCTTCTGTTTTCTTTAATTGTTAACATTAGAATTAAGTCTGCAAGAAGGCTGTTTTTCATTAACCCCAGCACTTCCTTCCTTGTCTTTTGTGTGTGCTGGTGACTCACTCAGAGCAGAGGCACAATGAAGGTGAGTTGCAGGGTTATTTGTAAAACATGTATTGGGGGATTCCTAAACACATCCAACCTTGTCCTTGCATTTGCAAATGATCAGATGAAATGCAGACCACTTCCTTACAAAATAAAATAAAATAAAAATAAATCCCAGAGGAGCTGTAAATTTCAGTTCTCTCCCAGAAAAAGCCTTTGAAGAGGTATGGTATTCAAGGATGCCTATACTATTTGTGTCAGGCACACTTAGAACTTGCCCTCTGGCTTTACGTTGGGCTACCCTTACTTTTCTCCTGTTGATTTTCAGATATTTTTAGCCATTGCTGGATCTTCATTATACCACCCCTGAATTGCCCCTTTGCATCCTCCTCGATCACCCCAGCATGTGCAGTTTTCTTCTCCCACCCTCCCTGTTCCTTCCAAGCATTCCTTTCAAGCAGTGTTCTGTTCTCTGCTCCTGCCAAAAACAAAGTCACTAGTTTTGGACTTAGTTTGAAAAACTTGAGCACAGCTGCCTTGGGTGGGGTTGGAAGCCAATGACCTTTGCAGTGAAATAAGAGCTGCAATTCAGAGGTAACTTTTCTTCTGCTGCACACCAATTGTTCAACTTGGGCAGCTCTGCATTTAAGTTCAAACAGCATGGGATGTCCTCCTCTCCTCTCCTCTCCTCTCCTCTCCTCTCCTCTCCTCTCCTCTCCTCTCCTCTCCTCTCCTCTCCTCTCCTCTCCTCTCCTCTCCTCTCCTCTCCTCTCCTCGCCTCGCCTCGCCTCGCCTCGCCTCGCCTCGCCTCGCCTCGCCTCGCCTCGCCTCGCCTCGCCTCGCCTCGCCTCCGCAACCTGGGATGGTCTAGGGGTCATGCTTTGCTCCCCCAGCACTTCACAATATCACATCACAGGACAGGAAGTGACCGCTTGAACTACTGAGTTGTGTCAACGACTATTGAAAGCAACTAGTTTGATAAGTGGATCAGGCTCTGTTTTAAGCCTACATAGCTGTCCCAAATCTTGTTTCGTAGATGGCTGCAGGACTTCTGACACTTGAGGGCCATTTCTACCTGCTTGGGTTATTGTGCTGCCATTGCCCTTTCATTTAAAAAATTGTTTCCCACCTCTGGTGTGTTCTAACTGATATATTTTCAGAGAGTGATTGCACCCATTCAGCCTTGGTTTTCTGTTATTCTCGTGTAGAATAACTTCTCTTGTCACTTGATCTCCCCAGTAACCTTACTTACTGTTGCTCCAATCTCATGTACTCTTTTCAGAGTAGAGGTGACTAAAATTGTACACAGCAGTACAAATTAGGTGTCACAAAAATTGCATGTAATCTCATTGATTCATCACCTCTTGTATTGGAAATATCTGATTGATCTGACGATCACATCTGTCTTTCTTATGGATGCACTATATTTGTGACTTGACATCACCCTAAATAATACACTTAAGTCTTTCTTTTCAGTTGCTTCACACAAACTCCTGCGCTATACCAGAGATCCTTCTTCCTAGGCATTAAGTATATGACCCTGTACTTTTAATTCCAGTTCTACTGCTCCAGACTTCAAGGTCATCCAGTTTTGCTCAAACAATATTGCAGTCCTTCTCTCCTGGCAGTTCCTTTCTGTGTGGTGTTAGCAGCAAATTTCATCAAAACATGATGAACTGCAGTCAGTCATTCAGGTCATTCCTGAAAGTGTTACCGTAAGATTCAATACTTTCCACTGGATGAACTCCACTAATAATCTCCCTTCAAGACAGTCATGCCCCTTCTGTGCAGCCCGGTCTCTGCTTTAAGCCTGCTGTCACTTCGAGCCATCTCCCCGAGCAATCCAGTAGGAAACGTTCTACTCAAGGCCAAGAGGAATAGGTCTACTCCATTTTCTTCTTCCAAAAATGAAGTATCTTATACCCCCAAAATCATGTCAACCCTAAATGCACTTCAGGTTTTATTGCCTTTTCCACTTGTCACAGTGCTATTAGTAGCTTTGACTTCACCATTTTCTAGTTGCAGGTGCTAGTTTCTCTAAGATTATGGGAGAAGGAACGTATGTGCCATCTACATTTCATGCATTATCTTCTTGCAAATTCACCTGCACCCTGATTTTGGATGACTACTATTTCCAGCTACCATTACTAGCCATTGCAGCTTTGCTCCCATGCTCAAGATCCCCATCTTTATTTAAAGATCAGGTTTTGGGCCTTGTCAAATTATTCTTCATTTCAACCTTCTCCATTCTGCCCATCAGCCTTGCTTTTAAGTTCTTCTATTTTTTCTATATATGATAGAAAAAACTTTCCTAATTTATTTCCAACTCCTTTCCTTTTTAATTTCTATGCCTGTACTTCCCGAACTCTTAATCAGAGTTGACTAATTAATCTTTCCCATTCCCCACAGACTCTGTGCTTGTTCCTAATACTCTTTTTTTGTGGTAATACTACTTTTTGTGCTAGCATTTTATTCAGTTAGATAGGTATGCAGTCCTTACTGTAAGATTTTTTAATTATTTGAAACACAGACTGCAGGTAGTTATTGTACCTGTGACAAAATCTCTTCAAACATATGCCTAGAGTAATTTTCATTTGACGTCATTTTGTAAAAGCAAAACTTTACCCCCCTTTTTTTTTGGTTTTGAAGCTTTAACTCCTGTTCACACCAATTTTGACTGTATTTTTAGAGTAATGCTGACATGCAACTGCAATGAATATCAGTTAAGGGTGGTTTAATTGAACTTATCAGCTGACCACTTATAAGTAAAGTAAGGAGATAAATCTGATTTTATAAAGGTACTGAGGGTTGCTGTACAGCATGCAGATATCAGCATGCAGTCCTTTGCTAGAAAGAGACATAACAGTGCAAGTATTTTGGCAAATACTGCTATTGTTGCTTATTAAAATGATCTAATCCTAAAGTCAGACTTTCTTTGCAAAGTATTGCATGTTCAGTTTTTGCACAACTTTTTTCTTAGTGCAGTATTTTTTCTCCTCCAGGGGAAAGCATATTAAAAATAAAGTCATTCTGGACTTCACAGCCTTGCCAGGTCTGGTGACCGCCTTTGGTGGCCAGCATAAGTGAAGGCACGTCTTTGGCACATCTGTGAGATGGCATCTGAGCTGGCAGCCTCAGCATCCTGAGGAGATTTGTCCAGAGTCAGGCAGGCATGTGGGGACTGAGTGGGTCTGAGCAGGGGTGCGAGGCTTTAGTTCACAAGGCAGGGGGATCATGCAACTCCACAAGGATCATGCTTCTTGGCAGCAGTGGGGACACCTGGATCAGACCTCCATCAGCAAATGGCTTTGCTGGTGTTAGCACTTTGGAGGGACCAGGTGCCTTACTGCAACACAGGACACTTTGGGTTGGAGAGGAAACTCCTCCTCTGCTCTGGGATGCTTCAATGGCTTTATTGGTTGTTTTCCCTGTTGGCTGGCATTAGCAGTACCCAGGCATACCCCTGCAGGGACAGAGCACTCCTTCCTGCCACCCCAGCAGTGGGACAAGGTGCAGCATCCCTGTCGGCTGCCTCACTGTAGTGCCTGCATCTGGCAGGGCTCTGCTCTTGCCAGTTCAGCCCCCTGTGCTGGGGAGAGGAGGAGGGAGCTGGGGGCACACGGCTTCCACCAGCCTGCCCTGATACAGTGGATAGTGAAGACTCCTGCAAGCCTTGGGCTACGGCAGCTTGAGCTGTTGCTTTTGTCCTTACCTCACATCACTGTGTTTTAGCCCCTAATTTATTCTGTGCATAGCAAGGAGAAGGAAGAATAATGTCTGGCAGGCAACTGTGTTACGTATCACACCTCAAGGATGGGATTTCTGTAAAGCAAGAGCCTCACAGTGGACTTGATTTCTGCATATTTTCTCAGATAATGTATGCACTTTTTCTAAGTCCTCTAGCATATGGTACCTTTTGATTTAGTTCAGGTCACACAGGGGACAATGTACTTTGAAATACAGGCTGAGTAATACAAAAATAAAGTGACCGACTTGGAATAATGAGACTGCAAAATCGAAGGCCACAGAAGTGTTTTTACTGAAAACAGCGGGATGCCCCTTCAGCTTCTCTTGCTGTGACTTGTAAGGGCATAAAGGTGGGAAGGTGCACCTGAAGGACAGTGCAGAGCCAAGCTGTGGCTTGGTGTAACTGAGCGTATATAGGAACCAGTCTGTGAGATGAAATGTGAGCACATTCCCCCTCCAGGCAGAAAAAGGCCATAGAAGGAAAGAGAGACTGGGTGAAACTCCAGCCCTGCTGAAGTGGATAGGAATTTTGCCACTGATCATGCAATACAGGAGTCTCCCATACAGACCCGTAAGAAATTTTGTAACTGTATTGTAATATGTGCTGTAGAAAGTGATAATATGACGGGGAAAATTCAGTACTTGGATAAATAAGCATTTAATATTACATCTGTTTATAGGTTTTCCAACAAAGCTATACTGGGTCATTTATCCTTCAAGCCTGGAAAAGTCTCTGTGAGGGGAAGGAGCAGAAAGAGCCCCTTTTCTGCCCATTCAGCTGTGTCAAATGCCAAGAAGGTCCTAACCCCGCATGAGTACTTGTGGTTTTCTTCAAAGGCTCTGTGTCGGTCAGACAGACAATCCCCCAGTGTGCACTTTTGTTTTCTAACATAGCCTCCTTGGAAAATATGATGTTACAATATTGGCCAGTCAGTCAGTCTGTTGCTCTTGGTTGGCCGCTCCTGTTGTAACATGATGATACTGGGGTTTTTTTTTGCTAGTTTTCCATTGGCTCTCAGAGAGAGCAGGCTACGAAATGTTGACTTCTTCCTGAACCTTTGGATCCCATTGGTATCTCCTCTCTGCTGGGCCAGTTCATCCCACTTCCCAGGCAGTTCTCAGCATCCTCTGCAGAGCTGCATCCCTGGTTTATTGACAGGCTTTTCTCCTGCAGACTGCACTGAATATCTGACTTCCTCACAAACATAAATAGAGTCATTTCAAAATAACCCTGTCAGATAAGAAAAAATTATCACCCCAACTTACACCAGAAACATGGGAGCCTTTCTAGTGGCCACAAACATGCAGTTGCCAAAGACTAACTGATTTTCCTAGCATACATTGTGTTCTCATCCTGAGGAGATGAACCGTTTCTGAGTAGGGTGGAGATGTCTCCACTGACACAGGGTGTGGCAAAGGGATTACGGGGAGAAGTGCAGTCACTAATTTTGATGATTGACTGGAAGGGACATTCCCCCATCCAAAGTTTGGCGAGCAAGTGCAGGGTTAGTTTAATAAATATCAATGATTTTTTTCTTTTTATTAAAAAAAGGAAGGGATGTGTTCAGTTTGTAAACACAAATGCAAACACATTTGGTAACTAAGCAGTTTGGCCAGTGTTCTGCTTGTAAAGGCTGAAGTTCACTGTTAGGCTTTGGAATAATAGCATATAGCAGTACACTAAGTATTTGTCATGAAGTGATTTCATCTTCTATGCTAACTCAGTCTACCCAATGCTGAGACTGATGTCTTTAAAAGTCAGATGTGACAAAGGAAAAAGTTAATCCTTTGGAGAAAGAATAACATACTGATTAGCTTCACTGTTTAGAACTATATGAATATGCATTTAGATCATGTTGGATTTAATATCTTAAGACTTGAATGCAGCTCTTCACAAATATCAGCTCCTAAGAATGTAAAAAATGCTTTTGCTTTTAAAGAAAATAAACATTTTCTGTGCTTTTATGACCAACAGCTTTTAATATTAAAATTCAAAGATAAAAATCACTTTGAAATAGCTTATGGCAGTTGAAACTATATGTTTACATATTACATTCTTTTTTAGTTTAGACACTGAAAACAGATGAGATGGTTACTGAGTTTGTTTCTAGAAAATGTCAGCTTCACATTCCTATTAACACATTGCTAAAGCTTTGACCAACTATGTCTAAAACGAACCTGCCACCATGAGGTGTAGAACTGAAGGGACACCATCAAAGTTTAAGGTACAAAATTGCCTCACAGATACAGAATAAGACCTGAAGAAGACACCACGTAAGATACAACCAGAGGAAGAAATACAGAAATGAGAGAACCAGCCCCCACCTCCTCCAAGAGATTGCAGTCCTGCTCCAACAGATGGACCTCAAACAAGCCCAAGAGCACACCCACAATTGACCAAGGCACAGTGTGGATCTGATAATGACATAGATAAGTGTGGTTGCAGAGTCAGTCCCCTCACTTGTGACTGAGAGCATGTATGATAGGAGTGTCTGTAAAGATGAATCCCAGTGGCCACCATCTCAGAGACTAGAATACAGGTTTTGAGGATGATATGTGGTGTGGGTAAGGGGAAAGGCTTTGAGCTAGGGAAGAGCTGAGATGTTAAAGTGCAGCAGCTCCATAGCCCAGCTTCAAGACAATATCACACACATGACGGATTTGAAGAAGAAGGGGCATGCTGAAGTGTCATGTTGAAGAAATGCTTCTGAATTGCTGATACCCTCTTGTAGCCTACTGTAGCCTTGTAGCCTACACCGACAAGGTAACAATATGAGAAACGGCAGAAATGAGAAACACTCTGCTTCCAGGGTCAGGAGAGTCCTGACACTCCTTTCCCCAGTGCCAGTGAGGAAATACTGTGAGCTCTTTATAACCTTGAACTGGGGAACCCTTGAGAAGTACCAACTAACAGCATCAGCCCTCCACAACTGCATCCATCCACCACAATGTGACAAACCACACTTTTATGTAATGGAAGTAACTCCCCCCAGTGCAAGGTGATTAAAAGACTGTGCTATACGGGACTGAAGACTTGCTAATCCAAGAAATATACACAAGAAAACAACAAGATGGCTGTTTGTGTTGTTTTTTCTTGACACAATAGTTTTACATTGACATGGTACTTCTTTTAGTTGCATATGTGTGGGGCTAGAAAGATGTTTTTGCATCTGATGCAATTAAAAGATTTTCCCTTCTCCATTTTATGCCTTCAAATGCCTTTATGTCTTCACTGCCCTAGTGTTTAAAAATATTTAATTAACCAGTTACTCTACTTACCAAATCCCTTTAGTCAAATCTAATTTGCACGTTATTGCCACTTCCCTGTTTTATTGTTTTTGGGAAAGATTTAAGTAATGCTTTAAACCAAGACCTCCAAAATGCCTTAATGGATCATAAATAGTCTTTATATTGTAAATGTCTTAATCTCTTCATAATGTGTCTTTTCATTAATGGCATATCCTGAGGAATCTGATTGTTGTTCCAGCATAGCCTTTAATGCTATGGACGTTTCTGCTGGTTCGGCATGTAAAGAGTGGGCAGCCAGGGGCAGGAATTCAAATTTGGTGGTGCAAATTCCCATCGCTCTCAGAAAGGCACTTCTGAGGAAGCCAGTTTTGATACCTGCATAGGGATATTGGTTTACAGCAGCTGTGAACATTTCCTATATACTGTAACTTGAAGCTGAATACTATTACTTAATATCATGGCTACAGAATCCGCAACAAGAGTGTTTCCAATGTTCATGTCAGTCCCAAACTTAAATCATGCTTTATAAATTTGAGTTTATTTTTGCTGAATGCAGCAACTGACTGCTTGGCATTAGCTGGAGGCAGTGACGAGCTGGCTTCTGCCCCCAGTTACGCTCCTGTGGTGCTGCACCACTGACACCGAGCCCAGGGACCCACCTAGTGTCTCCTCTCTTGGCTCTTTGCTGGCTGTTTACCAAGTATGGATGAGTGCAATTTGGTGAGCATGTTCTGAGTTGTGGTGGTGCTTCAGAACATGTCCAGGCAGCACAGGAACCCACTCTCTGCTAGAAAGCAAGAAGTAGTTCTTCTAAATCACTTGGGAATTTCTGGAAAATCTTACCCTAGGTCTTGCAGATTAGTAAAATCTCCCTCCAAAACCCAATGTATTTAGTTACCCCAAACACAGAGAACTGAAGCTTCAAAAGCAAAGAGCCCGTGGAAGGGCTCCAGCATTTTCTGATCTAGTGAGCCTAGTGTGCGCCAGGAATCATGTGCTTCAGCAGAGCCATTGTCCTCACAGGGACAAAAGCACTGTTGCTGTGAACTCCCTCAGAAAACTTCCCCACACAACTTCTGCCCCCATATTCATGCTTGCAACCTTCTTCCATGTGAGGTATTGCATGGAGATAACTCAGAACTTGGTTGGTAGCATGTGTGCTCAGAAGATTATAAAGAGGATAAAATGGGTTTTACTTGTTTCCTCTGATTTAACATTTACTGTATCAGCATTGCTTTCATTTAGTATTCCTTAAATAAGTAAAATGTGGGCTTTCATTGTAACATTTACATCTTAGCAATGAAAAACATGATATAAAGTACAATTCAAATATTTTTTTATTTTGTGAGAGACCAACTTTAAAACTAGTTGGATAACTACATTGGAAGAGAGCACAGATTTCTGCATACAGTACATATTTGCCCACTTTCACAGTAAGCACAGAGGCAGAAAGCTTTCCTGCTGGTGCACTGTGAACTCCCTTGTCTGCCCATCTGTGCTTCCCAGGTGTTTGCAGTGAGGAGGACATGGGCGCACAAACACTCTACTGTCAAACGAACTGAGTATGAACTTGCAACAGATCAGCTTTCTGATAACTGATTTAATGGCCCTTTCAAGCCTGTGGAAGAGATTTTGTCTCTGCTCCTGTTGGGTTAACTCCCTCAAAAGGCTTTTTGGGCACCTTTGATCCTGCCTGTGACAAATCACTGCCCCAGTGCCGCAGAAAAGGCTGCATCTGCTCCCTCATGACAGAGCTATTTACTGTGTACTGGTCAAAAGGCTTTCTGTTGTAATATATAGCTTCAAGGTGGGAACCATCTCTGCTATTATTTCTTTGTTCACTGTTCTTTAATTCCTCAGTTTTCTGTTGTTTTACAGTTTCTATCTTCTCTGGTTTTTTCTTTCCTTCTTGTCTCTATTTTTTCATCACCATCTGCCTTTTCTTTCTTTTTTTTCCTTTTCTGCCTGTTTCCCACTATTATAAGCAGTTTTTTCCTCCACATTTGTCCTCCACTGACTTCTCTCCCATGTCTTTCTTTGCTGTCTATTTTCTTTCTTCTGTCTAGCTCTTTCTACTCATCAATCACATTACGACAGGGGGAGCAGCTGGCAGAAACAAGACCAGCTGGGTTACGTCCTGGTAAGACCACATGCTGCTGCTGACAGGACCCAGAACATTGAGCAGAGATGCCTCGAGACTGTTTTGGTTTTGAACTCTTGATACATATAGGGAGGGAGAGGGGGATTTTTTCACTAATCCTGCTCTGTTTACACACCCCTGTGCACACGGGACAGTGTTAAACTGCCATGGGCATCGGCACAGCCAGGGAAGGTAGCAGCAGGAGGACAAGCTTTGCATGCATGGTGAAAGGAAATCCAGAGAGGAGATATGGCTTTGCAATGAAAGGCAACAAGCCAAGGAGAGATCTTTAAAAGAAAGACAGAGCTCTGTGCTGCGCATATCAGGCCCAGCATGATGAGGCTTTTATATATGAGAAGGAAGCAAATGCTCAGCATAGCCCTGCTCCTGGTTACATCTTCCAGGAGAAGGCTCTCTGGCTTGCTTCTCACCGTGTTTCTGCCATGGGTCTCAGGTGGGACAGGGAGTGGGCACCCACCTGACACATGCAGGAGTGCTGGGCAGTGTGTGTGAGGTCTGGCAAAGGATTGCAACTGAAGGAAAACCCACAGAGGTGGAGTTGGGGGCCAAGTTAAAGCACAGTGTTAATTAAGTCATTCGCCAGTGCAAGGCTTTTCTGAATTAGCATCAGCATCAACAGCAGTTGTGACAGGCACTTCTGACTGTGGCCATTCTGGGTGCCCACAAGCCATCAGCACTGTGACATGGTTTGTGCATTGCTGGTGGTGTTTGTACCCATTTAGAAACCCCTGCTCTGACTTTCTTCTTCCTTTCATAGATTAATGATGTGGAAGAGCCTGTAATATCCTGGGGTGAAAAAGAGGGACAGACTGAGGTGTATTTGGTGTTTGATATTAGGTTACTTGGTGCGGGAAGGTGGCAAGGGATGCCTGGCCTTGGCTCATGGCATCCATTGAGCAGGATGCAGCACCGCAGGGAGGCTGCTGGAGGGACGCCACTGAAGATGCTGGAGTCCAGGGAAGACTTTAGCATGTGTGAGTAAGGGAGAGCGTGTGGATATCCAGAGGTCTGCAATGCAATGGCTAATCTTACGTTGCTAAGGAGCCCTACACATGTTTGGTATTGGCTCCTGTTACCCTTCCTCAGGTGGCCTCCCCCTCCTCCCAGTGAAGTCCATCTGTTTGGCCATGAAACCCATGACTTTTGGCTCCAAAGGATGCGGCCCATCACAAAACCCTTGAGTATGCCTTTCACAGCCTCAATGAGGCTCTGCGTCCAGCACCCCAGCACTGCTAAGTGCCTCCAGCTGTTTCTTGACATGTGACTCATACATGAGTCAGATCCCTTTGTCCTGCCCCACAGGGGCATGCTGCCCGGAGAGCAGCTGGCTCAGCATGCTGCAGGCAGGGAGACATCTCTGGCTGCTGCAAAGTGGTTGCTCTCCTGGAAAGAGATTTTAGAGTCTGTGAAAATAACAGCAGCCTGTGGGGCTGGAGGGTAGGTGTGCCTGAGGGTCTGCTTTATGCTGGCTTTCTGGTAGCACATCTCTGTCTGTGCCCTGATGCCCACACAAGCATCACCTGGGGCACTGATGAGGAGGCACTCTGCAGAACTGTCTGTTCAGCCACAGCTAGCAGCAAGCTGCAGAGATGTCCGTCCCTTCTCCTGCCTCAGTAGAGGGAGCTGGTCCCTGACACTGTGAGCCTGATCTAAAACCAGCTGTTAGAGGGAAGAAAGAGTCAGGCTGGAGTACCTGGGGATTGAGAATGATCATCTTGGTGCCATTGGAGGCTCACCTGGACTCCTCATCTGCACGCCATGCATGCAGGCTTATTTTGCGTACACTCATTGCCCCATAGGGGCCCTCAGGTGCCACAATGAGATGTGCGAGACCTGCTTGGAGGATGGTACAGGGCTGGCTGCAATCCTTCCAACAGCTCTGGGGGGTCAAAAGGCTGCTCTAGCCAGGGGTCCTTCAGCCTGGGAAAAATGCCATGGAGATATAAGGTATCCCACCCCTATCTCACCCTGGGCTGGGGGATGATGGCTCAGAACAATGGGGCTGGTGGCTTTGCCAGCAGAAGGCAGGCTGCAGGCAGTGTGTGTACCGTGGTGCAGAGCTGCAGGCAGCTGGGGAGCACTCCTGGCCAGGCACCAATGGAGTAGCCAGCTGCACACCAGGCAGGCAACTTGTGTTTTGTTACCCCAGTGAGCAGCAACGCCTTCTGGAGGCATGGCCTGGTGGTGGGGAGAGGCTTTTCTGAGCTTGCAGATCTATCATGAGATTTCTGAAAAAGAAAGGGTCTGGCTGCCAGCTTAGCCTCACTGCACAGGTGCTCTTCGTCCTCTCTGCCAGGCTCTGGAGACCTCTGATGCTGCACTGCAGCCCCTGACCATCTCTTTCTTCGCAGGTGCAGGGGGAAGGCAGTACATGATGGTCCTCCCTTTGCTGCGCTTATGGAGAGGGTGGTTACTGTGGAAGGTTCTCCTGCTGGGAAGCAGTTCTTCAGCATTACAGCAGGTGAGCATCTGAGTGGCTTAAGGAGGGCTTCGTTCCTGTCTTCAGGGCTCTGTTTCTGACTGGCATGGACTTACCACAGGTACTTACCTGAGATGGCATGCTTTCCTCGTGGCTTGTCCATCCCAAAGGTCCCACCAGCCAGATGTGGATATCATCAGGTCTTCTGGACTATGTATGCTTGAAAGCACATGTGCAATCATTACATGTGCAATCAAAATTTTCTCTGAAACAACGTTGTACAGATTTTAAGTCAAGCATTCAGCAGTTAAGAAAAGCTAGGATTAAGGTTTCTTGTGCCATGCCAACCAGCCTTGAGCCTTTGATAGCGTCATCTTTCTTTTAAGATCTCTTCACTGACTCCAGCCTCCCATTTCTCTTAGTCCAAGCTTCTACCTCTATCCTGTTTTGCTGCCAGCTTTGGCCCTTTCCTCTCTTCCACCCCCCAGTCTTCCCCTCATCTCAGCTCCTAAACTAAGTTTCTTTTTCTACTATCAGGTTATCTGATCTCATCTGACCCCCCAACATGCCCCACAACTGCACTGACTTCCAGTGTACACCTGTCCCCCTTCCTCCCCTGCATCTCTCAAATCTATCTCGTGATTCAGATAGTCCCATATTCCCAGGTACTCCTCAGCAATATTTCACAATCTGTTCCTTTCGCTGTTTCCCCGCTTTTGCATTCAAGACATGGAGTTTGTTCCTACTCTCTGCTTGCCAGTCCCTCCCCATGTTAGGGTACCCCTAAAACCATGTCCTGCTGCTGTGGTCTGGAGCCTCCCCACAGCCATTAACACCCAGGAACAGCAGCTGCAGGTCCTGCTCCTCCTCCTCAGCCCTGAAACATAGATGCCCAGGGAGGACGTGTCCTAGTGCTCATAGGCAGCTGTGTCTGAGTGGGGCTCCTCAGCCTCTCAGACAGCCCCGCTTCCCTCCATTACACAAGGGTTAACCTAATTAGTTGCCTAAAGTTCAGATGAGATCAACCATCTTCACAGCATGCAAATCTTGGTTGAAGGGTTTAAAGACAGATAAACTTTGGATTAAGCTGCAAGAGGGTCTTACAATGGAGATTGTCAAGGAAATATATATGTGTATGGCACAGCTGCTGGCTTAGTCTGCAATAACTCAATGTAAAGACTTCTTTAAACTGCAGGGGGCTATGGATGAGGCTCTCAGAAAATGAAGGCATTCCTCACTTAATTTGGTGGTTTAATTTATTCCCTTCTGGGGAAATGAACTCATAGGATATCATAGCAACAGGTCTGTGATTTTCGTGAGGCAGAGCTACTTTCCAGGCTGTTACCTCTTGCTGGCACAGCAAGTTTTTGTGGACATGCCATAGGATGTGTAATGCTGCAGTGTTTTTAGCTGAAGTCACAGGCAGCAAACAGAAAGTATCATACCGTGCCATAGCCTGCCCTAGAGGCTGAGGAGTTTGGTTGGACAGTAGCTGCACAGATGGCTTTAAAATATTGCAGTATGAGCCTCTGAGCACCTCTTCTGGCTTTCTGGATAACTGGAAATCTTGGCTCCAAGCTTCATGTATCAGCCAAGAAGAATTAAAAAGAGCATTGGACAAGGTGGCTCTTTAGACAACATTTAGAAACCATGGTTATAACCTTACCCTGTCCAAGTAAGTGAAGCTACTTCTTCACATGATTGTATGTCATTCCTTTATGCTACAGAAGGAAGACAGGCTGTGGGGCAGCTCACAGATATACTTTCTACTCAGTTTTCTAAAGTTCCTACAATCCCATTTCCTGAGAAGTTGTTATAACATCCAAGTAAGCAAGTTTTCTCCAACAAGTGTAGTTCTGGCTGAAAATAAACAAAGAGCAAATGCAGTCTGACTTTGGCCAGACTGCTGCAAGATTAATTGGGCAAGATATGTCAGCTCAGGAAATTAATTTTTGTTTGGACATCTTCACTATTGGTAGGGATGATTTTCCTTTGCTCGGCTGAGTGACCATCTCCACTTTTTAGAATTGTTATAGAGATGCATCAGAGCTAAAGAGAGAGATAATGGTCTTCATACTCAGCTAGTGGTTTGGTGACAGGGAGCAGGATGCAATGTACTCAGACAAACCTTTATATAAAAATGGGCAGGTTTTGGCTTCTAGCAAAACTAATCTTTTCCTAAGGAGATGTTCAGAGAAAGCAGATGTTGTGTCTCCTTGATGTATTCTGCACAGTGACACCAGCCTTCAGAACTGGGTCAGACTTAGGTTAAGCCTGAACAAAACCAGGGTCTAGAAAGGGATGAGAATTTACAAAATCTTGTTGAGATCTTCCAAGTTTCCTACTCCCTAAGCCAAACCTTACCACAGCAGATATGACTGCAGGTTAGACAGTACCCCAGAGTTTTGGGGATCCAGTTCAGAACCAAAGCCTAAAGGAAAACCTGGGGTTTTACTCTGATCGGTGGTCTCCCTTGTATCCCAGGGGAAAAAATATTTTTGGTTTGGTTTTGCCTCAGCATCTGTGCAGCTGGCATTCTGGAAAACCACACATGAAGCAAACCAAACTAGTTGAATTAATCATCATGCCATATTTTGTTGTTGTTGATTTATCAGCAGAGGAAAGCACTGATCGTGTTTCATGTACTTGTCTTCTGATAGTTTCCCAGAATGCAGGTAAGAGGGTTTTATACTGTATACATGGTATTGTTTGGCAACAGCCTCAGGAAATCTCCTTCCAGGCACGTACATCTTTGGTCTACCTCGGAGGTCTCTCATGTGGGTCCTCTGGATTGTCTGTCTCTGTTCTTCTCAGCTACTTACAGTTTTCTTGTTGGGAACTTGGGGGAGGAAACAGGCAACAGGAAACCCTTAGGACATGACAGTTCAAAGAAAACAGTCCTCTGCTCTTTACCTCCTGCTTCTTGAGTCTCTGATGTACCTGCCTGGACCTCCTGCTTTACAACCCTCTCTGCCTCTAGCCCTCAGCCCCCACACACCTCCTGGCCACTGTTCTCCTTCCCACCAGTCACAGCTTTCACCTGCTTCTCCTCCATCAGCTTCCCATCACCTGCTGGAGAGACTGAGGGTCCCCTCAAAATTTCTATGCTTTTTTTGAGTCTAGTTTCTTTATTTCTGATTATGCCACATGCTTTGGGAGAAAAGCCTCCATACACATGGCAAAGATATGTCTTTTCTCCCACATGACAGCTATTCCTCACCTCCTTGAGCATCACAGAGCCACCTGCACCTCCTTCTGCCTCCTGCTGATCACACCGACTCTCCCTCCCACAGCTCTGCCCAAAAGCTACCTCCCTGGCTGGGTGTGAGGGAGCACTTGAGAATCCTCTAACCGTTCCGCATGCTGGAATGGCTCAGGCTCTGTTGGACCAGCAGTAGGAGTTCTCCTATGTGTCATCACACAACCAGTTTAATGTCACTTGTTAAACCATTTGTTGACATGAATTTTATTTTCAGTTCATCTACAATGCTAGCAGTGTTGAAAGAAAATGTGATTTAATTATTACTGTAAGTTCTTATCACAGACTGTTATGCATTATTTTGAAATGCCTGGCTGTGGATGTTACTTTAATTTTTTTTTTAAGTCTAGTAAAATAGTGTTAGATGTTCCTCATTCTCCTTTTCCATTGTCACTCAGACAATTCAAAGCCAACACGTCTCTGCAAAGTTTAAATAATTTTCCCATTAACCTTTTGTGTAAAGTTTATAATACACTTACAGTAAGACTAAGCTGATTTATTTTTTTATGAGTTCCTCAGCATAGCGTGGGTATTTTTGTACTTCAGCATGTGCCAAAAATGATGAGGGTCACATGGCTCAGGCAGGTCCTGTCTCATCCCTGCTCTTGCTGCAGTGTTGGAGCCTGGGACTTTTTATCAAATACGTTTCTAAAATCTGGCAGGCAGGGGATGTGTTCCTGCAGGGGGGTGCAGCCAGACGCAGGCTCCTTGGCTCCTGCTCCCAGTCAAGAGGATGAGTGCCAGCTCTGGTCTGGAAGCTGGCTGGCCACATGAGCACAGCACAGTGCCCAAGGTCATATCACTCCCCCGCAGGGGCCAAAACACAGGAAAATCTGGGATCCTGCTCTGCTCCTGGCCACACAGCCATTGCCCTAGAAGGACATTGCTTAGACTGGCAGAGGACAACATGAGAGAAGTGGGTTCCACACCTGCCTCTTCCACACTGTGCAAACACGTGCAGGTTCACACAGCTTTTGTGCATGCTTGCCATGTTTCGCAGCTTTACACCTAAAGAATTAGGTTGTTTAGATTCACCTGTACAGGAAGCTGTGGGGAATATAAGGACCAGATGATGTTTTTTATGCTGTGTCTTTCCTTAGTATGAGCCCTGGAAGAGCAGGAACTGACTGTGCGGAGGGGCACTACCTTCTTGGTGTGGCTGGCATCATGTCTGCTTGGTGCAGCTTGCACAGGCAGGCTAAACCTACCAGGCTGCACACAAGTGCCACTGGAGAGGTGAAATTCAGTGCCCCGATGTCACATACACTGAATTTTCTTCAGGTAATAGAACAATCCTACACCTCTGCAGCACCTCTTGACTCTAAATAAAGACCTCCAGTGTATGTATGGCACTCATCACTGCACACCCTAAATTTTTTTCTTTTTTAGTCTGCTACTATGTCTATGAAGCAAAAGGGCATTCCTTTCCCCATTTTGCAGGGTCACGAGAAGGCAGTGATCTGCCCAAGGCCATGGAGGCCAGTAGTGATGGAGCAGCATGGAATCCTCTTCCTGCCAGACCCAGGCTGATGGACTCAGGAAAAGGCAAGAAAAGAGAAAACCTGATTTAACAGCATACAAAGAGTTGGGAGAGAAGATGAAAGCGCCTTACTGGTGAGATTGCAGGTATGCGTGACAAAACGCAGGCAGGTAGCACAGCTTGTGTGGATGCGTGACACACAGACCTGGGAGGAAGGGCTTGTGTGTCTCCTCCTGCCTACTCATGTGTCTCACACTTTCTCATCTTTAAATCCCTTTCCTTTCACTCCTGTGCATTTGAGTATGCAGATCTACATTTCAAGCCCATGCAGTGAAGCAGGCAGAGGCAGAGCTGTGACACTCACTCCCTCTGACAGGCACTGGTGCAGAGCCCTGGGTCAGCAGCAGGGCTGGATGCAGAGGGCTGGGGTCGGCGACACCGGCCACGCTGCATGCTTCTCCTGCCACAGGTCTCCATGTTCTCCATGAAGTGAAGAAGGATCTCTTGTGGCCATAAGTTGTTTGCAGGACTACTTCCAGCTCTCAGCAGAATGCTGTGCTGACATATTGAGAGTAACACCCTGCAACAATGTGCTGACTTCCCTTTCATACCACATACATGCTGTCCTAGAATTGAGTCATGTTACCCAGCACCTTAAATTGTATTTGTTTTAGCAAAACCCCACAGGATGCTCTTTCAGTGAGGGGTTGAGACATTTCTGTTCCCTTTGATGCAAGGCATACCAAGATATCTGTGGTGGGGAAGTGGTGTGCCACCAGGATGCTGGCCCCACTCCTGCAGATCTTTCTGGCTCTGCAGTACGGGAGGACAGGCAGCCTGTCAGAGGGGCTGCAGCACCTACACAGACAGGGTGGAGTTGCTAATCTCTTTGAAATGACAATTTGCTCTTTGTTTTGTATGTTTTCCAGATGTCACCTGCTGGCTTCAGGGGGAAGGGAAAATTAATGTGAAGAAACTATTTTAGCAATTTGCCTGGAAAGCCAGGTGCCTCTCCAAGCAGCGTGAACCACTGTTAAATTAAAACTTCAGTAGAAAGAGAGCTGGGGTTTCACCATGGGCCCCTCTCTGCACTTCAGCTACCTACAAGACTGTCCTGGTTTCAACCAGTTGGGGTCAGCTGTCCTGGCTGTGCCCCCTCCCAGCTTCTCACTGGCAGAGCATGGGAAGCTGAAAAGTCCTTGACTACTGTAAGCACAACTTAGCAACAACAAAAACATCAGTGTGGTATCAACGTTATTCTCATCCAAAACACAGCACTATACCAGCTACTAGGAAGAAAATAATTAACTCTATCGCAGCCGAAACCAGGACAAAGACCAAGCTAACTCTGGTAGGGAGCGCCGTTCTCAGGCCCAGCCCTGCCTTCCCTGTTTGTGGCTGCAGTCAGGCATGGGAGGCCACCAATGTCTCTTCCTTCTGCCCCTGCTTTTGTCTCATGCTTAGGTGGCCCTGATTTCATACTGAGCAGGTGTAATATGGTGCGAACCAGTTATTGTGTTTGGAGTGACAGGATACTGTCCTTCGCATACAATCCACCTCCTGGATTTTCTAGAGAAAGCAGAGGCTGCTGGTTCACCCCTTCAAGGGGGTGAACTTTGAGAGGGCAGTTTTAGCATTTCAGTTCACTTTATGCAATGTCTTAGAGCCTGTCTATATAGTTTCTGTCTTGCATTTGATCTCTGTCCCCTTTCCTTCAAGCCAAACCAGTTTTGCCATAGTCTAAGAGCTCCTCCTCGATGAAACACAATGGGGAAAATGCAACATATTTTAACATACTCTTAGCATAATAAGCTTTTAATGAGGAAATAACAGATAAAAGGCTTTTTGAGTAGAAAGGGAAAAAGTAGATCATTAACATTAAATAAAAACATACCTTCAAAAAACCTGAAACCTTTAGAAAACATGGAAAATATATGTCTATGTAATGTGGAGTAAAGTCATAATTTCCCCTATTAACACACACTAAAACAGAGCTAAATGATTGCACCACATCTTGGTGAGTCTGTTTTTAGGAAGGTGAGTCTCATGCTGCTTGATGAGAGGTTGCTAAGCAGTCTCCGTATTCATTAGTTAAGTAAATAGGGATGTAAAATAGCCCCTTTCTTGCCCTTGCCTAAAGAAACAGAGCTTGGACCCTGGCAACTATAAATTAATCCCACTGCTTCCTTGAAGTCTGTCAGACTGATAGGATTTTTTTTCCTTTTGAGTGGGGAAATATGCTATTTGGATAGAAGAAAAGAATATTCTTGAGTTCTTGGCTCCACTTTTGATGTGCATGGAGTGCAGAGAATCAAGGCGGGTTTAGGTATTTATGAGCAAATGTGAAAAAGATTGAGGGGGATATTTTCCTCCTGGGATTAAGGTACACACCAACATTCACTTCCATCCTCTCCCCAGGCAGTACTGCATTAGCCAGTCTTACAGTGGTGCATGAGTTTTAGAGAGAAGTCATTGTAAATATGAACTAGTAAAGCATGTGGTTTTATGTCTCTTCGGTTATCTCTTTGAGAAGTACTTGATGAAGCCAATTTCAAAGGAAAAAAAAAAGTCTTTTCTTGAAATCTCAGTGTTCAGTTCTTCCAAAGAAACAGCTATATGAAAAATGCAGCTTTGGTTTGTCTTTTGAATTTCAGCAGGCAAGGTCTTTTTTCTACTTTTGCCCTTGCTCTCCATCCTCCCCCCAAACTTTTTGTTTTCTCTTGTCAAAGGAGAGAGAAAAAAAGGTGAAAAAAAAATCAGCAAAATGAGAACCATTCTGAAAATAAAAAGTTACAAATACAGAATTTTTTTTTTTTTGCTAAGCCAGAATGCACATCAAATAGTGATCTGTAGGACTTCAATAAACAACAGTAACTACTGTTGCTCCCTGGACAGCCAGTCCTTTTCTTTTCTGAGACCACACAAAGAAAAGAAATAAAAAACTTCACTATTTTGGGTGATATATTCCACTCATTTTTTTGTTTGATCTCATAGCTGTCTAATCCCTGCTCTTCACTCCTTGATAGCTGGCACTGCTGCCAAGGTGTTTGGCATAGGCAGTACATGGTGTGATGAATCATAGACACATAATTATGGTTTATTTTACAGTCTGTCATGGTGAGGCTGGCGCAGCATTTCTTACCAGAAGGTAGATAAAATCCTGCTCCCCTCTTGGCACAAAGGTGTCAATAATGAGGGCAGTGTCCCAGATCCCAGCGCTGCATGGCTGCCTCCCCATCACTGATGCCTGCACACCACCTACTATGGGCAGCTATTCCCTACTCACCAAAAGCCCCATAGTATAGAAAAGAGTGTGTGGCTCCTCGTAAGAAAGGCTTGCAACAACAAATGCATTGTTCCCTCATCGCTCACTATAGCCCTCTCCCTGTTCAAGCCGTTTAATTATGTCAAACAGCAATATTCCCATCCTATCTCTGTAGGTCCCTGCCTGTCCTTCCAGTCCCTGGGAGCTCCATATTTGTGGCACCTCAGAAGCTGGCAGGACAGGGGTGTCATACAGGAACCTGATGTTTTATCTGGAGGTAAATTCTGCCAAAGTAAGGCTTGATAACACTAGAAGAGCCAAGATCTTATGTATGTGTTTCTCTGTGCAGTGTTGCCACCATAGCCAATTCTTACCTCATCTGACCATGGAAATGACACAATTACACTGAGTTTGGGTTTAAAACTTGTGCATAATCAGCCCAGGTCCACAAACTGATCAGCTGCTACTAAACCTACTAAACTCATTGCATGTATGACTATTTTCATATTCTGACCTAGACTATGATCTACTTTGAACCAATATTCTGAAAAAAAATCATAGTCCTTGGCAGTTAACCTTTTGTTTCAGTTCAGTAAACACCTCCTTTCAGCACACGGTAGATTTGCAAACATTGATTCCTGTCCTCTTGCCAGCAATGAGTAATCTGGCAGGCAGCTATGCTCCTGCCCTTCCTCCTTGACAAAGCAGACTTTAAGCAAAACACTGAAGCACTGGGTACAGATCATTTAGTGATTTCTTTATTAACCAGTGATGACTTTCTCCTGTGAAGCCAAAGCTGCATTCCGTGCTATTTCATAGGATTTTCAGGAAGCTTGTTATCCAAGTGGAACAAATGCAGTCTGGCCCATTGCATTTTCCTAGAAATTTTTGAAATTTTTGTGAAACGAGAAAAAAAAAGGGGTCAAGTTTAATAAATTCAGTATTGTTGCTTTTGTACTTTCTCTGGGATTTATTTCCTTTGCAGTTAATTTGTATTCACTCTCTGCTCCTTTACACAAGATGCTTAGGGACATTTTGTAATTCAACATAGCATAATGCTCTGTTTCCTCTTCACAGAATTAATGAACTGCAGATGACTGTGCTGAGGGATGCTTGCTACCTACAGCAGGGAAGTGATGCCGGGAGCTGGTACTGCCACACAGGCTCTGCACTGCACAGCAAGGATGCACATTTGCCATGATGCAAATTGGCACAGGTAGGGTCACTTCTGTTCTCATGTCATTAACAGAGGAGGAAAGAAATTGTATTTTTAATTATCTTATTAGATATTTTGAATGAATAGGAATCTTAAAATTGAGAGATAAAGAGTGTATTATGGCTATAGCTATATGTGCATAGACTCTCACAAGGAAATACTGCTGCTTATACATGACTGCAGTCCCCTAGGGTTTCCTCCCTGTATTTCAATGGTTTTTCCTTCTTCCATTTTCCCTTCTGTGAGCATATGTCATCCATATCTTTCTAACTTTTGATGACTTCTTCGCACTTCCTTCACAGCGGGCCTGGAAATAATTTCCTGGGCCATGAAGGTCAGTCCTCTCATCTACAACCATTGTATAACTGTGTCCAAGCCCTCACCCAGGTCTGTCTGGGAAGACGTCTTGTCCTCACTGCACCTATTTGGAGGGCACTTCAGCACAGGGATCCCCTGTGAGCCCAGGAATGGGCTCATGATTTCCAGAGTAAGGGTAGTTATAGCTAGTTTATACTCATTTGAGCTTTGTACTTGGCTCAAGCTGCTTTTTTCCCTCCTCTGCTTTTTACTGTGCTACTGCATTTATAAAGGACAGTTGTCACCCTTGGCTTTCCTTTGATTGAAAAGCCAGACTTGTCTAGTCTGGTGTCTTAAGATGGCCTCTCCAGTAATCCCACGGTCAGCACCTGCTTTGTGTTCGCTTAATCTATTTCTTCAACATGAACATGGCTGAGGAAAGCTATATGCAGCAACCCTGTGAGGTCTCCCCAGGGCAGTCCATGTCCAGTGACCATTACTCTTTATCTTTTTCTTTTTTGGAAATCTCTCTCCTGCACCATCCTGTGCCTGTCTTTTCCCCTCTCGTGCCTGGTTTGGATTTGGAAGCTAAGTGGCAAGAGCTGGGTCAGAGTTCTGGGTCATGATGAGACCTGTATACACAGGTCTTTTTCCACACTCATTTTCAGCTGGCAGGACTCCTGATGATTGCAAAAGCCCGGGTAACTTGTCCCCATGTGCATGAGCTTGGATTTTGTAAATTATTAAACTTTGTTCTGTTTCATTAGCCTGGCCCTCTAGGTCATTGGGTTTGACCCATACAGCATCATGAGTCTTCTTTATGCTGATAATGCCCCCAGCTTTTTTATGTCAATAAATACTACCAGATGTTCCCATTTTCTCTGTTAGTGATCACATTAAATGGATGCTTAGCCTCATTCCTGAGAAAACTGCCCCAGTTAATTAGATTTCTTTGTGGGATAATCCTTTGTCTTCCCCCCAGGAATGTCCTTATCTGTGCCGATTCCCATTTTAGCAGTTTCAGTTAATAATTCCCATGTGATACCATACAGATGTCCAGAGAGATTTGGCTGACTTATATTCCTCTGCCTGAAAGACATCCATCTTACCAAAAAATTGTATCAGGTTATTCAGGCATGTTCCTGCTGCATCCTGTTCCAATTTCCAGTTACTTTCCTAGCTAAAATCACAGACTTATAGAATCATTAAGGTTGGAAAAGACCTCTAAGATCATAAAGTCCAACCATCAAACCAACACCACCATGCCTCCTAAACCATGCCCTGAAGTGCCATGTCTACACATTTTTTGAACATCTCCAGGGATGGTGACTCCACCACCTCTCTGGGCAGCATGTTCCAGTGCCTGACCACTCTTTCAGTAAAGAAATTTTTCCTAATGTAACCTAAACCTCCCCTGATGCAACTTGAGGCCATCCACTCTCATCCAATCACTAATAATTTGGGAGAAGAGACCGACACCCACCTCACTACAACCTCCTTTCAGGTAGTTGTAGAGAGCGATAAGGTCTCCCCTCAGCCTCCTCTTCTCCAGACTAAACAACCCCAGCTCCCTCAGACACTCCTCAGAAGACTTGTTCTCCAGACCCTTCACCAGCTTCGTTGCCCTTCTCTGGATACGCTCCAGCACCTCAATGTCCTTCTTGTAGTGGGGGGCCCAAAACTGAACACAGTATTTGAGGTGTGGCCTCACCAGTGCCGAGTACAGGGGCACAATCACTTCCCTACTCCTGCTGGCCACACTATTCCTGATACAAGCCAGGATGCTGTTGGCCTTCTTGGCCACCTGGGCACACTGCTGGCTCATGTTCAGCTGGCTGTCGACCAACACCCTCAGGTCCTTTTCCACCAGGCAGCTTTCAGCCACTCTTCCCCAAGCCTGCAGCGTTACATGGGGTTATTTTGACCCAGGTGCAGGACCCGGCACTTGGCCTTGTTAAACCTCATACAATTGACCTTGGCCCATCAACCCAGCCTGCCCAGATCCCTCTGCAGAGCCTTCCTACCCTCGAGCAGATCGACACTCCCACCCAGTTTGGTGTCATCTGCAAACTTACTGTGGGTGCACTCAGTCCCCTCATCCAGATCATTGGTAAAGATATTGGACAGAACTGGCCCCAACACTGAGCCCTGGGGACACCTCTCGTGACCGACCACCAACTGGATTTAGCTCTGTTCACCACAACCCTCTGGGCTCGGCCATCCAGCCAGTTTTTTACCCAGCGAAGAGTACACCTGTCTAAGCCATGAGCTGCCAGCTTCTCTAGGAGGATGCTGTGGGAGACTGTGTCAAAGGCCTTGCTAAAGTCCAGGCAGACAACATCCACAGCCTTTCCCTCATCCACGAGGCGGGTCACCTGGTCATAGAAGGAGATCAGGTTGGTCAGGCAGGACCTGCCTTTCACAAAGCCATGCTGGCTGGGCCTGATCCCCTGGTTGTCCTGCACTTGCCCAGTGAGCTCACTCAAGATGTATCGCTCCATGATCTTCCCCAGTACCGAGGTCAGGCTGACAGGCCTGTAGTTCCCTGGATCCTCCTTCCGCCCTTCTTGTAGATGGGCGTCATTTCGGCAAGCATAACCCTCTCCTTTCACATGTCCCACAGTCTTTCACAGATCACTTTCCCACTCTCCCCCACCATACTGTAAACTTGCCTGCTATTTCAGACACCCATTTAGGTTTAACAAAAATCTTTGCAGTGCCGCTTCCCTGCCCCACCATAGTGCTGCTTGATTCTCCCAAACTTGAATCTCTGAGCTATGTCCTTCGGTGCTGACCCATTACTTTCAACAAGGCTGTGAAAGGCTGCTACTTTGTAGGAGAGCCTCCTCACTCGCAAAGGCTGTGCTGGCATGCAAGGCCTCCTTGAACACTGGTGTGATGGTGAAAGAAGCCATGCTGAAGGACTGGACTTAAAAGAACAGCTACCACGGACCTAATTTTTGTAGCTTTTTGTGACTCATTAAGGGCACTGTAGCTGAAATAAATTAAGCAGTCCATCACTGCATCTAGATGCTTAGCTAAGGTGTTTGCAAAGTTGGCGAGAGGTTTTCCACTGACTGTTCTGGACTTTGGATGAGATCTCTTATAGCCTTCTTGCAAGAGTAAAGAAGGTACAGGATCTCCATTGAGGGACATGTATCTAAATATCTGACTTATAAACATAAAATATTTTATAGTTCTATTAAGAGAGGTTATCTGAGCTATCAGACAGTATTTGCTTTTCTGTTTTGGGAGACTGTTTTTCAGGTTTTTTTGTCTGATAAATCTTCTTGTAGTTTACATCTTCAAGCTACAACCTTGTAAAGGATCACAACACCAGTGCCCAAATGCATTTACAACCCTGTAAAAGCAAACTAATGTTTGATGCAGACAACACACTGAGGTAAACACTTCAGTGTAAGGGTGTCACTTATATGATTCATGCTTTGAAGTAGTAACATAAACCAGGCTGTACACAGCATTAGTCAGGCACACAAGATGTCATTATACTGTTTTCATGCATAGTAAAACTTTAAAAGAAAGTAAAAGGCTTCAGACATCATCTTAACCTCTGTTTTAGAGGAGTAATACTTGCTTCTGACCTTGTTATCCTACTTGATCTGTTCTGGTTTCTGGGGTCATGCTTCTCAGTTAAGGACTGAGTTGAAGAGAGGACTGGGAGGCTCTTGGAGAATGGTGGGACTGGATTCAGCCTCTTGAAGAATTGAAGGAGGGAAGTGCCTGATGTCTGAGGTGGTCGAGTGAGCTGATGCTACCTTCACTGAGGAGATGGGTGCACTGGGTTTTGCACTGCAAACACTCTCTTCATGAGAAGGTCAGAAAGAAGCCGCCTTCCTGATTAATCCATGGGGGCTATTGAGTAGAAATAAAAGGAACCAGTGACAGACCAGCAACACAGGAAAGATAGCTGGACTGAACTATCTGGAAGCGTGGAAGGAAAATACTAATTTTTTTTTAACCTGCAGTTAAAAACACAATGTTTCCTGATGTATATGGACTTTGTGAAAATTATTTTTCTGTGATCATCATAAAAAAACCCCACTGGAATGGAAAAACTATATATAACAGAAAACAGCTGTTTTGGCATATTTCTGTTGCAACAAAGTGTAGTGGAAAAATACAGTTTGAAAATAGTAATTTGACAGGTAAATGGGTCAGACTTGAATCTTCTTGTTTTGAAAATCTTTGCCTTACTGTTTGCAGTAAGCCCATAAATTAAAGTACTCTTTGTCTCTCTTGATTGTCAATTTAATTGCAAGGAGGAGATAAAATCTGACAGGAATGCAGAAATGTTAATAAACAACAAATATGGTGAACACACCCTTTCAAATATGCACACAGAGGAATATACCCTTCATAAGTCATACGAAATAGAAAGCTAGATTGTGCAGAATAAATAAAGTCTTTCATGCTCCGGTGACTAGGTCAAACTTGCAAATGACCCCAAAACTTTGCTACCGGCTGGAAATTCAGTGGCTGAACTAGCTGATCCCAGCATTACTGCCCTTTTAAAGATGCTCAAAATAATGAAGTGACACTTGAGTCCAATTAGTCTGTTATTAATGATGACTGATCTCCATCCTCCTGGATGAAAGGTGGAAGAAGCTCAGAGGAGTCCCACTGCTGGACCACCGCACATGTAGGAGGGTTTTGTGTTAAGTCTCTCCTGCAAAGAAAGCAGCTCAGCTGCCAGAGGAGAGTCACCTGAGCCCACACGTGATCATGAGAACAAATTGGTTTTAACTCTCCCCAGACTCCTGCTATTCACATCTATGTTTCTGTGGATATGGCTTGAATCTTTCACAATACTGATGCTTGACAAAGGTATTACAATATCACTATGTCCCATAACACTCTCAAACATTTTGGATAAGGGATCAATGGCACCCAAGAGACTGATGGAGGCAGGTCAGGTCAGTGTTTCTCCACTGAGATCTGATTCCCAGATCAGAGCTCATGATGGATGTGGGACAGCTTGTGGAGGATGCTGGGGGCAGAGACTTCTTATTCCTTAATCTCCTAGGCTTCAGATCCTTAATCTAGTAAAATCCCCTTTCCCTTCCTGGGACCGCATGTGCAACAGCATCGCTGAGCAGCCACACATCAAGCACTGTCCTACCTTGGGGAAAAGGGAGATGGGGTAGAAGTGGGGACACCATGAGAACCAGTGTTGCAAAGTACAAAAAAACTGAGTTGCAAAAGGTGGTATTAACCCTGTGCAGATTAACCTTATTATCACAGATACCATGAAAGTATCAACAGCAACAAATTTCAATATTGCATACATTTAGGATCACTGTCCTGTGGTGGTACAGGCAGATTGCTTGGTATGACTATGGATGTGACTGCACTTGTGAGAATAGGCTGGTAAATGACTATTACTCTCTTGCTTAGTATTCCCCTGGAAACAAACAAACTCCCCAAACAAACTAAAAGTAAATAAAAAACTCACAAGCTGCTAGATGTGTGTCTTCAGAGAAAAAAAAAGTGAGGAAACACTGATGCTTCATCCCTTTTTAACAGAAACCAAGGCCAAACTCCCACTAGCTTCAAGGGAATGAGATGCCTTTAATCTAAGTCACAATAATAAATGAGGGAGCATATTATATCCAAGATGTGGTGAAACATCATGATGTGGTCTTTAGATTGATGGGGTCAAAGTTTTCCATGGCTAGAGGGAAGGCAGCTGTAAATGACTGAATGAGACAGGCACAGTAAATGACAGTGCACAGCAGGGACTCCAGCTATTCCCCTGCTGTGTGTGGAGCAGTGTGAGGACTTTATCCAAAGCCTGCCAAAGTCCTGAAAGCCTTTGACTTTGTTGTCTTACATCAGACCTTACGTGCATCATTTATCTTATTTGCCAGAGATACTGCATCTATGATTTTTCCAGCAGAAACAATTGATATGACTAATGTGCTAGCTTTTTCTTTTAATGGAGTGCCATATTTGGGTTATTCTATTTTCAAGAGACCTTTCAGTACTTCCTCCTGAAGAAATCAATGGTATTGGTAGATAGTTGCAAATTTCTGTTACAGTAATAGGCAGAAGCTGATGGACAGTATCACAATACAATGATTTTCTTTGGATTTTTCTGACAGTCCTTGGCTTTGATCAGTAGTGACTGGGAGAGATGTATTGTGTCAGTAGTGCTGAACCATTGCACCATGGCTTTGCTTTCAGAGAAACTCCCAAATACTCGTGGATCTGCCATGATTTATGGTGCTGAACTTTCCAGCTTGCAAGTGGCAGGTGAGGAAGGTTATCCCAGCTACTAGAAAAAAATCCACCCTGCAACAGATGTGAGGTGTTTGCTTAGTAATCACACACTTTCAGATCAAATCCACACTCTGCATGGGAACAAGAACACCAACGTTTGATCTCCAGGGTGAATTTCATGAGTTGAGTTTGGTGAGGTGCTTGCCAAGGTTTACCGAGCAAAGAATGAACTCTGCAAAGAGGCCAAAACCAAAATTTGTTAAAAAAGAAAAAAAAAAATATCCCTTTCTGTCTTTAACTGTCAACATGTAGGAGCTGTCTAAGAAGTGTCTTCCAATTTGCATTACTTGGAAGTGGGCATTCAGACCAGCTGCCTCCTTCAATTCGCAACTCGTCTCAGCAAACAAGGGTTCATTCGATTTAACACTACCTGCATAATAGAAGCTGGGACTTTTTGTGTGTAGCAGAGCAAACTGTCCTGTGATGGGAGTTAGATGAAAAGTGATAAATCTGTATGCCTCTGTTGTGTGAAATCCTGTCCAGCTTCACAGCAGTGAAAGGCTGGAAGAAGAGGCAAGACCCTCAGCCGAAGACATGAACTGTATTTGACATTTCTTGATGCTAAGGCAGTGCTGTCATATTGTCCATACAGAGGTTGGAGAGCAGTGGGTAGTCCAGGTGAAACCTGTAGCCTCTGTGAGTCCATGGAGATATTTAAGTAACACTGTTAAACTGGAGAGCTTCTTCCAGTCTTCCGATCCTTTCCATCTGTCAAATCCAGTAGTCCTGTGCCTTGATGCCTCTGAGCCACCTACCTGCTCATTGTGTGGAGCCCAAATATCCTCTTTCTTGGGGCCTTTGAAGAGAACAGTTTAAAAATAGCTTAATCCCAAGCTTTTTTTCCTTGGCATGATTGCTCCTATGGGACCTTCTCTGCCTGAGGTCTGCTCTGTCCCTGTTCTCCCCCAGTGCTGGATTTATGAAATCTCAGTTTTTCAGAGGCCACCAGCACTAGCTAAAATGGTGAAGCAGCAAAGGGAATCCTCTGCCCCTCTTTCAGTGCCCAGGGATCCCTTTTACTATCTGCTACTGTAAACTAGATGCTATCCATTCCTCCCAGTCCAAGTCTGGTGTTTTACTGTAGATTAATAGAAGAATTAAATGTGAGGGGAAAAAATCACTGCAAGGCGCTTTTTTTATTCCCCAAGGGAGAGACAGTAAAGAGAGAGGCCAACAGATGATTAATCTTTTGTTTCTTGATGGTTCAAGTATCCTTTTATATATGAGTCATATGTCTAAATATTCAGGGTCACCAGTGACCTCCTCTTGGCCAGATTTACAAAACTTCTCCCTCCTTGGACTAGCTGAAGAGTCTAGAGTCATTCACTCCTCTTATCTTTCTGGGCTTTCCTAGGTCTATGCTTTACTTTTGCTTTTTGGGGACAAGTGATATGAATATAATAACAAAGACAAAGGATTATTTTTTTTTTCCTATATGGTTTCCATAGTCCTTACAAAGACTTGCCTGTGTCTTTTGTGGGCGTTTTTGCTGGGTAGCACATAAAACATATTTTATGTGGAAAAAAAAATGTACCCAAATATTTTTGAGTGCACTCCCTGCATTGCCAAGATTTATAGAAATCTTATTTTGAAGCAGACTGACTGAGATGGAAGCTGTTACAGAACAATATTTATTGAACCACTAGACAGCCAAATATTACTTCATAAAACAGGAATAAGCAAATATTCACTGGTTAAGGGATAGCAGCTCCTTACAGAATTTAATTGGGCAGGACTTATCTCAGGCATTCCCTACTCACAGCATTCAGCATCTCTACTCTCTGTATATTGAATGCCTACTACACTAGGTATGACTAGGAGATGAAAACATTGTAAGTCAAAACCGGGGACTATATTTTCAAATATTTGGTGCCCATTTTCTTAGGTTGCTATCACTATCTGCACATCCACACCCTTGAGTGATCCACAACTAAATGCTCTAAACTCTGCCTGTGCAAGACGGAGGCAAGACTTAGGATCCTGCTCATACAGATGCTTATAAGGTTAGGAGAGGGAGCTGCCTATGAATATAAACATGAATGCACATAATATCTGTTAGGGATATGGCCAAGAACTCTACAGATTTCTACCAAAAGCAAAGTCAATACATAATAGGCATATTAGCTCTTTGAAGTCTAAGTACACTAGTACTCAGTATGTGACATATGCAGCAGATAAGTGCATGACATATGTGCTATATACTCATATGACTCAGTATATGACAGTATATGACTGTCCTGACATTGCTCCTTGCTGCTTTTATTACACCATTTTGGCTGCTGCAACTACACCATTCATTTCCATGGATTACTTCCAATTTAGGTCTTGATTTAGCAACACATTTAACCAGTACTACAGGACAGGAGGTGAAGCTGATGATGGGTCTGTAAGGACTGACAATTCTTGAATTAATAACCTAACAAAAGGATGTTGTAAAGAAAGTGGAAAAACCCCACAGCTGGTCTTGTACTGGCATTTAATAACAGATGTGTTGTGTAATCCACAGGAGGTGATTTTTCAGCTTTGCTTAGTGTGGGTGAGGTCTTTACTGGAGCATTGTGTCTGCTTTGGGGCCATGAACTTGATGAAAGATGGAGACTAATTGGAGAAGAGCCAGAGGAGACTAACAAGGGTGATGAGAAATTTGGAAAACATGACCTACGAGGAAAGGTTCAAGGAACTGATGTGTTGGGTTTTTTTTTAATCTAGAAAAAAGGCATCCTAAGATGGTACATAATGAAAGACTTCCAGTACTTAAAACATTACTGTGAAAGGCTATGATGAATTGTGCCCATAAGGATACAGGAAGAACTGGCTTAATTTATGGCAAAGGTGATTTAGGTTAGGCATTAGGAAACACCTTTTGCTGTTAGGAAAATCCAGGGCTGGAGGAGAACACCTAGAAAGACTTGTTACTTTTGTGATTGGAGATTTTTAAGGACAGAACAGACATACATCTGCCAGGAGAGGCCAAGATATAGTTATCTTGCCCAGTGCATGGGGTGGGGAAGGTGTTCTCCTGAGATCCCTTCCAGCCCTGTATTTCTGTGATTTATGGTCTCTATGTGACTTATATCTCTGTCGAACCAGGGCCTTAGACTACAATCAGCTCCTAGATATCAAAGGCTTCATTTGGAAAGATTCACAGGCTGGCCAAGTGCCAAACAGTTTTCTGTCCTGTGAGGAGAAGGTATCTCTCTGGCTGTCACTCAAGTCTCTGAGCTACAACTGACAGGATTTTCTGCCTTGCTCATTAGTCACTCAGACAAACTGGACTTGCAGCAGCATGGCAAGAGAGAAGGCAATTTCTGGAAATGTTTTGCCAAGAAAGTTTAAATAATCCCAGGATGCACCAGGAGCTAGTTTACCTTCACACAGTCTTCCCACTCTGTCCTGCACTGTTCTCACCAAGGGTCTGGTGTTGGAATACCCTTCAGAAATGACATTCAACAGGCAGAAAAATGCTCAGGGGTCAGATGTGTAGCCAAAAGATAAAAGCTGAGGTTTCAGCCAAAATGGATGTGGAACAAGTGTTGACCCAGGAAAAAAAACCAAACCCTGAGCACACCAAACTTGTCTTGTCTTTCTTTCATACCCAGTGAATTTGGCCTACAGAGGCCCCGCATTTACGTTTAGAGGGGGAGGAAAGGTAAATGGTGGCATATAACCAGAACACGATTTCTCTATTAGCATCCGTATTTCCTCCTACCAGTGCCAGCAAGGTCAAGGGATGAGAGAAGAGGAAGGGCCCTTGACTCCAGATTTAACTCAAGTGTATTGTCTATTGTTTTTCTTATGAATGTTGTTACTGGTGATCTGCCTTGGACTTTTAAGGGGACTGTTTTTTCTGCTGTGTCTAATTCTGTTTGGTGTGTCTGTCTGGATACAGTACTGACTGCTGACCTCAGCCTTATGTACACAGTTGTCCCACCCTGGTCCACCAGTGAAGGTCCCAGCAGCTGTGTGCTCAGCTGGTGACAACTGTGAAGGGCTGCATGGTCACAGAAAAGTGATGGTATGGGAGTTAAGATTAAAAAGGAAGAAGACAAATGTTAGATATCTGTAAGAGATGTGCTGCCATGACGGTGATACAGGTACCATCATCCTGTACAGTATACGACAGGCTGCTTCTGGTTGCTGGTTTTTTTCTTTCTCAAATTGTTCTTCTCTTGACATTGCCTTTGACCTATGCTGGGATCTGAAATCCCATTTGGCCACTGGAGGGCAATCCAAACTCTTCACAATAAATATTCACCATAAATAAATATACCATAAATATTTCTAATCCATGATTTGTCAAGTAGCAGCACCCCCACTGTGGCTCAGGGATTGCAGTTTGCTTTTGTGGTCTCACCCTCTCTCTCTTTGCCCCTCCTTTCACACACACCACCAATAGGCTTGAGTCAGTGAAGTTTTGTACCTATATGAAGTCTTCTTTCCAACAAAACTCCAACCATGCCAAAACAAGTTCCTCCACAAGTCCCCTCCTCGTTAGGTGTGTGGGGAGTGCTCACACTTGGCTGATGGACTCTGTAGTGGGTAGGATGCCTGCATGGCTGTCAGCCATTGGCACTTGACCAGTGCCAAGCACAGCAATGACACGTTGGACAGGGTGAATTTCACTCTGTCAAACTATGCTAGTGCTGCATTATACTGGACTGACTAAAAGTTATCCTGGGGAAGCAGACACATGTAGAAGCATCAGAGTAGGCACGCTACCGGGCACTATTATCTGCCTGCGTCCAGTAAGAAATTCGGGCTGCTCCTGCCTAAACTTCCAGGGACTGCCAGTAAGAATAAGGAACAGAAATAATTTTACCTTGTGTGTTCTATGTTTGGATCAGACCCTTGATTTTGTGTCAGATTATGTCACTCTGGGTCCAAACAGGGTCCCAAGCACCTTGGAACAGGTGCAGAATAGCAGCATAAGACTTTTTTTTAAGTCATCTCCAGCTCCAAGGTCTAGTGAAAGTTTGAATGTACCTGGAGGCTTTTCAGCAACCAGTCAGCAACCCTCAGTTGTTAACTGAGCAGATTTCCTTTCTCTCCTACAGTTCCAATGGGGCTGACCACCGTAACAATCTCCCTGCTGGAGTTGTTTCTCTAAGAAAGACCTGGCATCTGAAGATGTTGAACAGCAGCCTCTTTAGGAATGGAGAAAGTCAGCACACCAAATACATGCTGACCTCAACCTTGCAACTGTAAGGCTCCAAGAAACCCCAGCCACTTCTCCAGCCTGACATCACAGGGCAGTAAGTACCACCGCAGTGGGGTCAGCAGCTCCCAGGCTGTGCAGTCCTGAGTCCATGGGAGACGCAGGTGGGTAACAGAGCAGTAACCCTGGCACAGCTCTGCAAGAGGGGAAAGAGGCCTACCTCCATGCAGGAAAAATGGATGGGAATCTTCTCTTGTTCAGGAGAAAAGGGTGGGTTTCATTTCAGACCTCCACCAGGTGGTCTGCACCAGAAGCTGCAGAACAGCTGATGGAGAAATTCAGGCTATGTGAGAGTGCAGAGTGGGGCAGCCACAGCATGGGCTTATGTGCAGAGCACCTTGTCTCAGCACCAGGCATGCCCATGCTTTTGGCAGCATGGTAAGCCAGTGCATGGTAGGTTTTTTCTGAGGAGCTGAAGAGATGCAGAGACAGCACAGGTATTTACCATCCTGAAAAGTTCTTTGCTAAATCAGAGAAAAGCTCTTTGTTATACAGAGTGGAAGGAATAGAAAGAAAAAAAAAAAAAAAAAAACCAAACAACAAAACCAAACAAATTTTACAAAAATCCAAGTCCTTTTTCCAGGTCTCCCAGAAGACTTCTGTACAATTTCTCTTGTGGTTTAGTATAAGACAATACAGACAGATTTGCTGTTGAGGTGTCAGCTTTGACTCTTGTCTTTCCCCAGTACTCAATCGGAGCAAGAGGGTGGTTTATTTTTGCAAAGCAGCTTAAGTGTCTGCAGCGGTCAGTAGTCCACATTGCAGGGGAGGTCATAAGAAGTCACTGAACTCTTTGTCAGTCTATAACTTCTCCTTGCCTCTTCTGCAATGTTTTCAAAACAACTCCCTGCCTTTTGCTGGATGTGGGAATGCAGGAAAGATAATTTAAGTTCTCGAGTCCAATCCCTTGCAGTTACTGATAGCTGCCCCACAGATCCCAGCACAGAAGGGTTCATGCAGCATTTGCTTCCTACACCCCATACATCAAAAACGTTTATTGATAGCATACCAATTTTAGCTTGTAAGATCAAAAGCCAAAAAGGTGTGCAATATACATCAGGAAGAGAGAAGGAGATAAAGCAAAAAGGTCATTGATATTTTCGGTCTCTGAATACCAGAAAAATTCTTAGGAGAAAAAATCATTTTAGGAAACATACCTTGTCCCAGAGAAAGGTGACTGCTGTCTCCTAACCTCTCCCCCTACTACCCTGATCCCATGGGAGCAAGACATTTACCAGGGTTTGGAGGTTTTTAGTACCTAGGAGCACAAATACATCCCAGTAACTCATCTTTGACGCATCACTGAAAGATAAAAACTTCTTTCTGAAGTTATATATTAAGAAATGGGGACAAGGCAGCCATCAAAATCATGAAACATAATTACTGGAGTAATCAGTTGCCTTCAACATATTTTAAGCCTTAGTCAGTCCTAAGGAACTCATATCCCAGATCTAGACCCAGCAACACCCCCCATAACAGTCTGCAAGCCTTATGTTTTAGGTGTCTACTGTGCCTTGCTTTGGGATAGCTGCAGGACTGTACTTCCTAATGCTTGGGAGGAGTCCATCTCCTCAGTTCCCCACAGATGTTTCTCCCCAGGCTCACCCCTGTACGTGTTGTGCAGGCAGATCACTTGCAGCAAGGTGCCGCAGAGTCCCAGCAAGTCACCAGGACAGCCTTTGAGGTGTTGATGGGTTCATTTGTTCTCTTGCCAGGATGCTGGATGGCTTCCCCACTTCTTGGCAGCCTTCCCAGTGGTTTCCAGAGAGCAGAATCTTCTGCAGTTGCAGGATCCTAAGCTCCCAAATGTCCAACTTCTTTCCCAGCTCCCCTAGAGAGGCGAGGCGGGAGCTTCCAGGCTCCCAGTCCCCAGTTCCCAGTCAGTCTTGGTGATGGTGAATGGGGAGACTGCAAGCCACAGGACCTGGACTTCAGTCTGCCTAAGCCACTTGGATAGTCCATGTTTCCCTAGCTCCACTGAAACTCACCAAGTAGGATGGGGCAGCTGACTATGTAGGTGACCCTGGAGCTAGGGGCATAAGAGCCTCCAAGCCGTGCCCAGGGCCTAGGGCAGCTGAAAATTTCAGGCTCAGCCCAAGGCAGAGGTGCTGGCTCCGCCTGAGCTCAGCCGCCAGCAGCAGTGGCAGGCAGGAGTCGGGCAGCAGCAGTGTCCGACAGCTGCTACTGAGTGCAGATCTCAGCACAAGCAGCGGTCCAGGAGCTCCATGGGGCAGGATACCCCCCACTGGTGGTAGGCAGCTTGCGACTGTGAGGGGCTGAGAGCAGTTAATTCCTGGGGTCCCATAGGAATGCTGTGGGTGTGTCTGGGGTTCTGCAGCCCTGCAGATGTATGCCTTCTGCCACATCAGCTGTGGCATGCACCTTGCCAGGCACTCAGTTCTGTGCACAGCCTGCACAAAGCACTGCTGTTGTCATGAGCAGGACCTTTTAGCCTCCTTTTCCTGTGTATGAAGTGATCCTGTAGACAGGACCTGTATATAGGCTATGCTATATATAAAATGATAAATTTTACAGTTCCTCCGTAAGCTTTTCTTTTTGAAGACATAAGAATATTTTTTAATAGGTAAGACAGGACATGTAAAATCACCAGGGAGGTGGCAGATTCACAGAAGTATGGACAAAAAAGGCTCTTTTAAATTAGGTTCAGAAAGGGCTATGCATTTTCCATTAGACAGGCTTTAAAGGGCCTGGGATATAAAACAAAAGTCAAGCCAAATATTGAGAGCAATGTAACCAGTGAAATAATGGGAAAGTTATTTAGCAACATACACAGCCCTGGAACGGCCACACTGTAAGTTAAGCACGCACACCAAATGTATTTTGGGCTGCTGGTGCCAGAGCACTCAGCTAACTCTCAGAAAACTAACTCGGACACGGCATGCTTACATTTCCCTCTCAATAACAGCTTGTGAGGCAATCACTGTGAGGGGATACACAACACTTATTTATTTCAAACAGCCACTCATGCAGAACAGCTTGGACTCTGTGATCCTAACCAGATGATCTTCAGTAATCCTACATGCAAGGTGCATTGCGCAGCTTCCACGTGTATCCCTAGAGCGGTGTGTCCTAATCTCTTACTGCTCTGTACCGAGCACTGCCGAGTGCCAACCACTCTGTCCAGTAACTTCATCTGTTTCCTGAGCACCACCTCTCACAAGTCAGCAAGTACAGGACCGTTTCTGCCATAGCACAAGAGAACCTGCTCTTTCTTTCTCAGACAGGATGCCCTTGCTTGCTGGTAAAATAAAGCTGTTAGCAAATTACACTTCTGCAGCAGATACATTGGCCTTCCCTTTGACTCAAGTCTTCCTCATTGCACTAGGTTCCCCCTGAACTGAAATCTCCTTGCTGTGATGGCCGGAGGGAGAAGAGGTACCACAAATCTAGTTAAACCTGTCTGATTCACAAATGTTGCTTGTTCTTCCCTCATCTTTTGGGGAAGGTTTAGCTCAAAGCGTGCCTGTGTTGATGTAAACCGGACTCAGAGACTCCTTTGAAGGCTGAAATTGTAAGGTATGAAGAAATCTGGGGGAAACAACCAAGCTGAAGGGCTTGGCTCTTCTGCCATTATGCAAAGGTGGCTGACATAACTTGTGTGAAGGCTTTAAAAGCAGCCCATGTTTCTTCTTGGATTGTTTCCTTGGTAATGCTAGAAGATTTTTTAATGTTTTTGAAGGATCTACATGCAGAAGAATGCTGACAATGAGTGCTCTGATTTTCCTGTCTTTTTCCCCATGTCTGGGAAGAAAAGAACTTTGGTATTTTTCTTTCCAGTTTCCCACAGTAGAGCCTTGGGAAGACTATGTCATCCTGGGTTTGGAGAGCAGTGCGGTGTGCAGCGTCATCCCCAGCACAGAACATGCCAGAGGGGCACTATACTTCCTTGCAGATAGTGGGGAATGATGGGAGAACCATGTTTCCTCTGCACAACAGAATTATTCCTCCTTTTCTGTGGGGACTTCTCTGCACTTGACATCCAGAGTCTGCTGGCTCCCACAGGCACGTCCTTCACATGACTTGCTGTTGCTGTTTCAGAAAGTAAAGTATTCAGGATGGTTTCTCAAGGACTGAAATTTTTTCTTTCAGGGATGTTCCTACCACAGCCACCAAAACTGCTATCCTCAGCACTTTGGTGAGAAAGCAAGTCATCTAGGTGAAGATAAGACATTTTTACATATCTGATCACCATTGTGTCTCAGCTGGGGAAAAGGCCATCAAACATCTCTGATAGGTTTTTCATTTACATTTACAATTTTTCTGTATCATGTTCATGCTTTGGAATAGCGGGAGTCACGAGCTGGAACATGATGTGTGAGTACATGTGTATGAGAGAAAAAGAAGGGGGAAGGTATCAGAAACTTCCAGTAAAAAGAGGATTTTTAAAGCTTTGTCTTCATTCCATCTGAATGCAAGGACAAATTATTAGAAAACTGGTTTTGTGTTCTGTAACAATTTTGTTTCTTGTTGTTGTTTTGGTTTGTTTTGACAGCTAATAGCTGCTTGCCAGCACACAATGAAATCAGCTGGTGTTTGTGCTGTCAGAAACGAAAGGTTTTCCTATTATTCCATTGATTTCATTATATTAGATTAAGAAAATCATGTGGTTGCCTACCAATGACATGAGCTCAGAGTACACTGAGCAATGATTCATGCTGTTGCATGCTGAATCTGCTAGGGAAGTTTGTCACTGAAGAGACAAACATGGACCTCTTTTATTTAAAGTTTCTGGGCCAGGAGAAGGGTCTTCTCCCAGAGAAGTCCTGATTCTTACTGCAGCTTTGGGGTGTCATTATCACATGTGCAAGTTGGAATAACTGAATAATCCTAACTGTTAGATTGAAATGAGTTCTCCTGAAGCAGAAGAAGAGAAGTGGGAATCCTGGACCAGGGTCCTGCCAGATCAACACACACCTTGGCACACATTTACATTTGCTCAGCTTTTTGACTCCTGCTTTGCACCACTGGGAACAGTCTAGTTGGCTTTATTTTAAAAGAAACAGGAATAAGTAATGCACTCCAAGAGTCATGAAGAGGTGTCCCAGAAGATTGACTTTAGACACTGAGTCCAAGAAGTCATATTTGGACTTGCCCAGGACCTATTACACTTGCCTGTATTTCATGACTGGCCTCTGCTATAAACATTGTGGCATTTTAACTGTTTCAGAGGCAGACTGTTAGGGGCATGATTAGGTACACACTGCTCTGCCACCACTTGTCATTTACTGCGTCACAACCAGCAACCTCTATAGAAGATCAACTCATCCCACTCTCCTTTCCTGCCTCTCCCAAAACCCTTTCCCAAAACCTGATCAGAGCTCCACAGTTTTGGTTTGTGCCTCATCTTCCATTATTCTTACACTGATTTTCTTCAGGGTGCTCCACTGAGCCTGTCTACCAGACACATACAAGTGGGAAAAAGATGCAAGAAGAAAATTCATGTATAATGTATTCCATGGGCTAAGCAGGAACTAGCCCAAACTTAACAGACTTTGTGTACGAGTGTTGCATTTGTTCTCATGTTGGCATTGGCCTTTGCCCAGTGGTAGCATCAGTTAATTTGTGGGGAGTAGTATGGCAAGTTATGTAAGTGTTGGCATTTCTGTTTCTTTTTGGTACCAGAGGGCTGTGCCATGGGGTCTCCCATAGCCTGGGGAATGGGCTGAGAGGTCCCTCATCAAGTACAAGAAAGGGAAATGCAAAGTCCTGCCCTGGGGAGGAAGAAGCCCAGACACCAGCACGGGCTGGGGGGTGACCAGCCTGAAAGCAGTTTTGCAGAGAAAGCCCTGCAGGCTTTCAACTCACTGCATTGGTGGGCAATGAGTTGACCATGAAATGTGCCCTCACAGCAAAGAAAGCTAAAAGCTTGTTTAGGAGGGTGGCCAAACATGGGCACAGGTTGCCCAGAGAGGCTGTGGAGTCTCTGTCTTCAGAGATCTTCAAGACTGCACGTGGCCATGAGCAGCCTGCTCCAGCTGACTGTGCTCTGAGCTAGGGATTGACTAGGTGATATCCAGAGGGACCGTCCAGCCTCTGCCATTGTGTAAGTCTGTGACTATCGGAAAGCCACCGCAATAATGGTGGTGCAGCTACAACTATGCTCCTGCAGATGAATTTGTGTGGACATTCATAAAACACCCAGCATGGAAAAAAAATATGCTTGCACATCAGGTCAGGATTTAGTTCAGGAGTTTGCCGGAAGCAATGGTACAGGGCAAAAAGCAGGACAGCAAGGGTATTGCTGCTGCAAGACATGCCTGGGGTGGATGTCTGCCTGCCAGGTTACCGCTGATCACTGCACATGGCACCTGTAGTGTGGTGACAAGCATCACATTTTGGTGGGACTGAAAATAGTAAAATTCTGTGGAAGGGGTAACTCAGGACTGACTTATCTGAGGTGGAAGAGTGTTCTGGAAATGGCACTTCTGGAGGATTGCAGGACTACAGAGGACCAGCTGCCCCAGAGGACTTTGCAGAGTTTCCACTGTGTCAAGAAGGGTTAATGCTAATCTAAACTAAATCTCCTCCTTTTATACCTGTCCAGACCCCATTAGCTCCTGTGGACAGCAGTAAATCAATCAGGGCTATAAGGATACATCAAATTTTTTTTCTGTGCCCTTCCTTTGCCCAAACATATTTTGGATGACAAACGAAAAGAAGGTGACATTGTCTTAGGACACTGGACAAATAGGCTCATCTTAGAAGATAGCACACAAATTTTTTAGAGATTCTGACAAAACTGAAATACCTGGAGGAAAAGGACACAGAAGACAGCCAAGTACAGGAGCAAATCCCTTACTGCGAGAGTCTTCAGGGCTCGATAAATTTAGCGCAACTTAACAACAAGGAAAACAATCTGAAAAAAACTTGCTTATAGCCTGTGAATTCCTGCTCAGGGAGAAAATCCAGGGCCATGAAGAGTTATTTAATCCTGTTGAATAACAGGAACTGAAGGCTGGAAACTGAAGGCAGACAAATTCAAATAGAAAAAGAGGGCCGAGGGGAAAGGCAGCTGCAGAGGAAGTTCTCACTCTTCCCTCCTCAAAGCCACAGGTCTCCTCCAGGCAGGTGAGGGGAGCACAGACAGAGGCACCTGGCCAACAGCTCAGTACAAGTGATGGGGCTAGAAGTGTCTCAAGCAGGTTTGTCTCTTACCCGTGACATTATGACCTCACTGCCTCCCCCTGCGGAGACTAACCTCCCCCTTCCACTGGAGAAGGTCACAAAACATCCACCTGGATGGCCTAAAGTGAGGAGGTGAAGCCTGAGATGACATGGGGATGCCAATTCTCATACCCATCAGTAAAGCAGGACCCAGAGATGCCAGCTAGCAGCCCCCTGTACATGAGGCAGTGCCCTGCTGCAGCTCAGCTCTCACCACCACTGAGCAGAGCTAAGGACCTGCTACCTGACCTCCAGGTCTGACCAGAACACTGTCCCATGGGTCCGGTGTCAGTCTGCCCCATGCCTGACCCCATGGTAGCACTGCGCCTTGAAGAGTGCAGTGGGGCACAGCCCTCCTCACCCTGCTCCCTGGCGTTTGTTCAGAAACAAACCTGAAGCCATCACAGCCTTGCCCACTGAGCAAGAACCTCTGTTGTTAATGAATTTGCATTTACACTGACTGCAAATAGCTAACTTACTGGCTGGATGAGCTGCATATTTTGGTGGGTCCTGCAGGAACCTTGGGCAGTATGGGTGCTTGGGTGCTTTGACTGTACAACCCTTCATTAATTAGGAATGTTTCTGTACTGTGTTTTTACACATGGATCTACTCTCTTATGCATCTGGCAATTAGTTTACTCCCAAGAATGTGAAGTAATTTTTGGCCTCTAAACTAGAAGCATGACTCTCTGGTTTTTAACTCTTTGCTGCCACTGGGGATGCTACATGAGCCTCTGAAAGGCAAGAAACAGTTCCCCCTTTGCTCTACCAATAGCTGCACAGGTAAGGTTCTGGGACCTATGGTAGTGAGTAGCTTACTTGTTACTGTTGGAAAGGCATTATAATTCATTCTAATGAATTTCAGAACTTAACAAATCACTTTAATGCAAGCCTTTTGCTATTTTAAAGTAGGCAGGACAGGATTCTGGACAAACCATAGATAGGTTTGGCTGTTATCTTACTGGTGATGTAGCAGGCATATCCATTTTGTATTATGTTTTTCATATATTTTCTCAGTAAAAGAATTTTTTATTTCTGCAATCTTTGTTTCTGTTAACTTTGGCTGAAGGACCAATATCTTAGTGTCATCTGAAAATGCTTTATTACAGTTTTGTGTTGAAATCCAAAAAAGTTTTATTAGAAGATGAATGCTTGACATGAAGTTGGATCATTATTTATGAGTATAAATCCCGTGATCTGACCCTCCCAGCATAGGTAGTTTTTCTGTTGCAGAGATGGATAAGGTTTAATCAGGTAATGTGCACAGGAATTTTTTGGCAGCAGAAAGAATATCACAAATCCTTGGATGTTTGAGATCCCATATGTTCCTGTATTCAGACAGACAGCTGGATAATTTTCCTATGTGTGAGGAGATTAGAGCAAAGGGGATGATATGCTGATGAGCAGATGGTTTGGATGTCAGTTTTATGTTCCCCTCGCAGTCTTTAAAACAATGCTGCAAAGAGAACCTGAACATGAGATGGTTTCGGTGGAGCTGATTTGTAGTGTAAATAAAGGGGATTATTATTTTTATTAACGTTCACATTAGGCTCAAGATAAAACCAGTGTTTTGATTCTGAAGTATGAGCTTTTGGAGTAACAAATGTTCCTGTACCTGATGCTCACTGCTGTACATCCTGTGCTGTAAGTGACTGAGTATGGCATTTTCTCTGTTCATCTGTTTCCCAAAATGGGATAACTCACTCCAGCTGTGTTGTCACCAAATACCTGCCTGTAATGTGAAACAGAAATCATGTAAAAGGGGAAATAATCCATCTTTTCAGCACAAGACCAGAGATCAGAGGTCCTATCTGTCTGTGACTGTTTCCTATATCCTTGTGAGTAACCTTCACTCTGGAGAGACGCTGCAGAGAAGAATCTAGCACACAGATGAGAACAGAGATCTTAAAATTCTTAGTCCTACCCACAGAAACATGGTGGGAGAGACAGAAAGGAGGGGAGACAAACACACTTATTTTCTGCAGACCACCCCCCAGCTCTGCTTCTCCTGTTTTATCTTTCTCAAGAGTACCTGAGAGGCATAAAGTCATGCCATCCTGACAGGGTATTTGGTACCCTCTTTAAACTTAGATGCATGGTGAGGCACCAGGCTGTGGAAAGTCATGCCCCCCTTAGTGTTTTCTATGGCCTGCATCCTTTGTTTTCCTTTTCCCCTCACATGCTCTAATACGGAATTCTGGTCACATCACAGCTTAGAAAAGCATGGTGCAGCCCATCAGGGTTGCATCCCTGAGGTATTCAGTTTGAGTAGCAGCTGGAAGCGCCTGCTACATCTGATAAGGTTACATGGGATTTCATTCTCAACTGGGACAAGATGATAAAGGGTAAAACCCTGTAACCTTCACTTCTGCTAACTGCAAGATTTGGTTTGACACCAACACCATCACAGGACTCCTACTCCAAAGCTTTAATGGTGATGCCAAGTCTTTACAGTTACAGCCTAAGGTTTTTGGGGGTTAATTTTCTGAAGCTGCATCCTGTCTGGGGATCATCCCTACCTCCACAGTCTTCGGACTGGGGCTTTTTCTCAGGCTGAGAGGAGCACTGGGATTGCCTACTCTGAGTCCTTCAAGCAGCAGCAGAAAGAGCAGAAGAGCAGCTTTCAGCTTTTCTTTGCTGATGATCTGATCTGAAATGTTTGAAAGTAGTTGATATTAGTTTTTTTTCTTGCCTCTTCTTGTTTGCAGGCTCAGACTGAAAAGTGGAGAACAAATCTTTGGCCTCCCTGCAGAAGACCAGGAAGGGAGCAATGCACCTGAGCAAGCCCCTGAGTACGTCAGGAGATGCAAATGCTGGTGCATTTCTGGAAGGTAATCGCAGCAGGGTTTTGTGAATGAAGGTTTTGTGATCCAAATAATCTCTGAGACTGGCAGGACCTTCACAAAGATCAGAGGCCAGACCAAGGAAGACTGGTTTGCGGAGTTGGTGGACAGACTTGTGAGCACAGCCTTGGGTTCCCAGGGGAGAAATCGCTTCCCTGCTGTCAGGAGCCCTTTCACTGTGCAAATGCACCAGGACATTTGCAGTGCAGATGCAAAAGGTGGGGAAAAAGCAGACTTGCTTACTGGGTTTGGCTGTTTGCACCCGGTTGCCAAAACATCCGAGGGGCCATTGTAATGACATATAGGTTGCTAAAACACAGACCCAATTAATTCCATGACTGATATGAGAACAGCTACAATGATGGTTTGTTAGGACATCTGGCTTCTCCCAGAGAAATTAGGAGGATCCAGCACAAATAAACAAGCTGTTAATGCTGTTGCATCTGCATCCTCACCAAGAGCAGGCTCCCAGCTCCTTCACTGACCATGGCCCCTTGCGCTTGACAGAGAGGGCTGCCGTGCAGCGTGCACCCTTAGCTGTTGCTCGTGGGCTGCTTGCCTGGACTGGTGCTTAAGAGGCACTCAGTGCAGTAACACCTCTGTGGCTGCACCTGCTGGGCTGGTAACTGGAGTTTGCACTGGTGTACCAGGAATGCTCCACAGCCCTCTCTGTTCCCAGAGTATGCCCTGGGCACTAAGCCTGGGACTCCAGAAAACACCATGGGCCCTGTGCCCTCACACCTCTTCCTCCATGTGGGGAGCAGGAGGAAGAGCAGTGGCTGGGGGAGCACCCCTGCTTGCCAGCTTCAGCAATGAGATATGCTTTTCTCTTCATTTGTGCGCTGCCCACCACATGTCACCTTGTCCTCACCTGACCCCCCTGGCAGTGTCTGGGGGGCCTTCCCAGCCCTTTTGTGTGGTGCAAACCATAGACAGCCCCCTCCAGAGGAATCTCCATCCCTTCAGTGGGGCCATGGGAGAGGTGCAGCTCAGCCTTCAGGGCGACCATAAGTGTTTTGCCATGGCTGATAAGAGATCTCTGAAAGTGGGGCAGTAAGATGTGCATGTGGGAGAGGCGGCTCCTCAAATGTACCTGGTCTTACTGAGCAGCCTGGGGCAGCAGATCACTCCCCTGCTGGTCATCAGGGACTCTTTGGGGCGGAAAGTGACGCAGCTGGAGGTTTTGCATTGCTAGCATCTGTGTAAATTTTATGAGTTCATGTCATGACTCCTACACATTATCTGAATCCAGTGTGGGAATGTGAGCTAAAGCTGGAGTAATCACCTGGGGCTCGACACTAGCATTGTTATGAAAAAGAAGTATGTGGTTCAAAAGCTGATCTCTGTAATAAATTGTTTCCTACTTTTCAAACATGTGAAACCATTAGTAAATGGACTCAGTATGTCCACCAGGCTGAAAAATAAGCCAGAACTCTGTCTTCATTGTACTAAATCATTAAGTACTGGTCACTGCCCCTTTGTTGTGTTTCTTGTTTTGTCAACAGTCTGTCAAGCTTTTACCGTGGTAGTGATCCAAGTGTCACAGTTGTGTATCCCCAGCTTAGAGGAAGAGATTGCAGTCATAAAAATGTAAGTTGAAAACTGTTAAGTCTCTTAGTCATTTGTGTTTCATATACTGCAAACTCTGCTGGTTTTGTAAATCACTGGACACAAAAGTGCACACTGATGCATGGAAAGTGCACTGTGACTAATGTTCTCTGTCCTCATCCTCTTGGAGGTGACACTGGGCTCCTCTGGCAGCAGAGCAGAAGGGACATCATGGTGCCAGACCTGGGGGAGTCCAGGGGCAGGTGGCAGCATCCTGCACATGCTATGGTGTCACACCAAGCACACCTGCTGCCCAGCTCCCTGTGAAGCAGGGAGGTCTGCGCAGGGCTGAGGGGGTTGAAGCCTTAACCCATCCTTTACAGGGAGCAGGGCTGCCCTGGCCCCGCAGTGCCCTGGGGACCAGGCCCATGGAGCTGGGCACCGCAAGGAAGGGAAGGTCTGAGCCAGCAGACCAAATGGTTTCTCACAGTTGTGGCTTTTATTTGCGTCAAGGGTGCCTTTCTGCTCCTTGGTCACACACACGTCAAGTGGCCACCCTGTCCTGGAGGCAGAGGGAGAGGCAAGAACAAGAACAGTGAGCACAAATGCAGCCTCAGGAGGCCTTTGGAAGAGGGCACAATTGTTCACCCTGCAGTTCACAGCGGTTTCTTGGGATCCCCAGGAACTTAGCGCTGTGGTTTTGCTCACCTTGGGGCTCCCACATTTTTCCCATGCATGCACAAATAGCAGGGTGAGTAACTACAAAAAGGAAAACTGGGCTCTGCAGAATATGAAGTTTCAGGAAAGTGTGTTCCAAATCCATGTCCATGAGAAGCTCCATGAATACAAGGTAGTGCTGAATGCTCTATTTTGCTGACCAAGCAAAATGAAAAAAAGGTATATTGTTTTTTGATTCTTTTACTCACTTTGGAGCACTTCTGACACAGGAAATTTCTGTTGTTCATTGAACAGTTATGCCAGATTTGAAAACCAATCACACCTACATTTCTAGAGGGACCATATTACCTTAGACCTGTTGTGATGCACACAGATACATTTAGGAACCCTTCCAGAAAAGCTGTGAAGTTGGTGCTGTAAATAATTAGGATTATGAACAGTTTTGTGGACTTTATGATACTGGACTTGATAATAAGGCACTCCAGGTAACAAGGGCCTGCAGAACTGGGAATGTTCTCTCCACTCTGTAGAAAACCATGTTTCTAGAGAGGATCAAAAACCTCACTTATTTTTGCAAAAGATAAGGAAAAACAGTTATTTAAAGGAGCTGAAAATAGTTTTGCTTAAGGCAGCCAAAGCAAAGAGATTTTAGGTTGTTTTGGGTAAGTTTTACAAGAAAGATTGTTCTGGTATTCTTACTGAAACCATTATCAAAATAATGAAAACCCCTTCTGATTCAGAAAAACAGAAACAGCCTTTGTTTAGTAGCTTGCTGAGGTTACAACCCTTTCAGCACTGGTATTCTTGGAGCTCTTGGACTAAAACCAGCATCAGTCGGGGCTTCCATCCCAACCTACAATTCAAAGTGAAAGCTCAGCACTGGGATGTGTGCAAGCAGGAACAAAGCTGGGGGACCAAAGCCTGGCTTATGGAAACGTACGGTCATGATTAGCTGTTCAAAGAACTGTTCTGCAGCTGTCAGATTAATTCCTGCACTAGCTAAACACTGTCTGTCCATCCTATTTGTTGGGTTAAATTTCACTTCTGTGGCAACTATAGTCCTGTCAGTGGAGCCCCTGAAGTTGTTAATTTGGCGTCTTTTATTTATTCTTCATGTTTTTTTCCCCCCAGTTTGCACTTAAAAAACAGTTTTTCTAACATCTCTTTTTTTGGTGCTTCCCTCCTGCATACATTTGTTACTCAGGAAACAACAGGCCCATTGTTATGAGAAGAATTTGCCTGTAACCCACGAGTGCTGTACGAAGTATGTTTATACAGCGTTTTGGAATTTATGCGGCGGTTTGGGAAATGTGTAGGCATTCATGTGATCGTTTTTATGACCACATATATGGTGCTGTGCAAGTATTTTAGGTGCAAGACGTGTAACAGATAAAGTTTAATTTCTGTTATTCTGAACTGTTATTCTTAACTGTAAATGCCATTAGCTGGAGCCTCAGCTGGTGATGGATGCCAGCACCCTGCTCTGGTTCTGCTGGTGTTGTTTGCATGAGAGACGAGCTGAAAGCCTCACCAGAGGGTGACAGTGGGCACACAGGCTGCAGCTGGCTGTCCCCAAAGCCTGTTTCCATCTTCAGGCTGCAGCCTAGCGCCGAGGACAGTGTGGCTGTGGTCTGCGGCAGGCAGGGAGATAGCAGCAGTGGGGCTGAAGAGCAGGCAGGCCACCCCTGCCCACGCATAAGCCTGTGCCGGCTCCTCCCCAGCAGGCATAGTGCTAGGAGGGGCTCCAGCATACAGACACACCGTCCCACCATCAACAGTTGCCCTTTCAATAGACAGCAGGAAGGACAGCAGCGTGGGAACATGAGCACCCCAGAGTCACGGGTGAGGAACAAAGGTATCATACAGTTAAAAGGGACTTTGTACTGGCCAGGATAGCAGTGGTGTTAAAAACAGCATCTAGCCCCTCAGCCCCAAGCCTTCCCTTATAGTGACCTTCTCCCTGCCACCTTCTGAGATGAACCCCTTGTCAGCCTGGACAGGCACATTATTCCCCTAATTAACACAAACACCCCAGCTTGTTTCCTTTCTTGTTTCTCTCTCTTTCTGTGAGAAAGACCTGGACTGTGAAGTATATAAATGCAGGATGCACAGTGATCTCTTTTCAGCTCCTGGGTGACCTAGCCAGTGGCACTGGTCACCTGGCAAGGCTTGGTGGGTCAAACTTTGAATTCTCTGACTTGGCCCTCTTCCCTGTTACTATACTGTACACCAAACAGTGGATACTCGTTATTTCAGGTGTATCAGTCTCATAAGGGCTGTTGCAGGGATTAAAAGGGCAGGACTGTGCTCCTGCGGCTGCTGACATGCCAGCAGGATGGAAACATGGCTCTGCATCCCATCTCATCGAGGGGCACTGTCCCTCCAGCATTCAGGCCTGCTTATTCAAATATGCTTCATTTTTGCTGTGTGCTGCCAGAGATGTAATAACTTGCTAATTGAAAAATGTTTTATTGCTGCTTATTTCTGCCTCTGTTTTCCTCCTAATGTGCAACACACCATGGAAATAGAGTGTGTCAGGAGTGGACAAGTCTCAGAAAAAGACCTTCAGAGATAGATGCTTTTGTACCTGCTGGCCACTTACATCTAGCCTTTTCCTTACAGATGGCAGTGTAGGCATATGCAGCTCAAAATAGCCAGGCCAGTTAGAAATAAAGGCACTAGCTGGATTAATTTAATGTTTTCTTTAGTTTTTTACAATATACACAGTTCCTGAACCCTTCTTGATTGAAAAAAGTGCTGAGCTTTACTTCTGTCGTACCTAGAAGTAAGGTGGCATCCAGCACCTGAGAAATGTGCAGTAGCTGATGATCTTCCTGAAAAGGTCTTATAAAAGGAAGGTATTCTTAAGAAGTCAATATTTGAGAGAGTTCCCCAAATCAGTTTCTGTTCATTAGTATTTCCTGACTAGAAATCTACTTAGGTTTCATTCCTGAAAACTCTAAAAGCATGTGCTTGATATAAAGATTTTTGCAGTCCTGATTAACCATATTTCTTGAATCAAGACATAAAATTATGAAGGCCTGACCAATTTGCAATAAATGGTTTGGTTGCCATGAATTACTTTGAAATGTTATAATGGCTTCAGGGAGGGGGTTTGTCTGTATCTCAAAGTGAGCAGTTATGTATGGAGAGCATAAAATTTGTTTATTTTTAACTGGCATCCTACTTTTCCTATAACTGGCTGCAAGAAAAAAAACTGTCTGGAAAGACGCAAGGCTGATGCTATTTGGAACAAGGTACATTACCCTCTTCCTGACTGTGACTCAGACATTAGGTCTGTAGAAAAAAATCTACTGCTTTTTTTTTCCTTTCGTTTTTTTCCTTTGGTGGTGAAAAACAAGCCACTGAAAATGGACATACTGTAGAAACAGAAACATTTCCTCTATGGGTGAAAAGAGAAACAAATGAGTTAAGAAAAAAGCAAGGACTCCCTGACACCATATTTTCCATAGTACACTACTGCAGGAATTAAAATGAATGCTAGCAGATGGGGAGTGAAAAAGTTTGCTGCTGCTAACACTGAGGTGGCACTGCTCTATGTAACTGTAAAAGCAAGGACTGTTTCCATTTTGCTCTATGCATTTGTTTTGCCTGCACTTTACAGGCTCATCCCCCAGGCATCTGCACAGGTTTGGTCACTGACAAACGAGAAAAGCTAGGAAATACACTTTCTCTGCTCTTCTGTCTCTCCATTTGGTATGTGTCCATTGCAGCAGATAGGTACACTTCCATATGACTAAGATCAACATTTAGTATTTGAACAATAAATAAAAATGTCGTGCTAGGCTGGTGTTCACAAGTGTCTGTTCAACAAAATATTTATAAGCCTGTTTAAATATAGCAGTGAAGCACTGAAGCGTAAGTTTCATGATATCTACATGCTCAGTTTCATTAACTTTAATGGTCTTTAAACCCACATTGAGAATCAGATGCACACTGAAGGAAGTCCTGAAGAGTATTGGCTTGCCTGGGGACTCAGGAGCCTGGGAGCTGGGGGTGACCTGCTTGCCAGTAGCAGTGATTTAAAGTCATGACCGTTAATGTGGAAGGGCTGGTGATCAATCCCATGTAGCGAAAGGATGTGCAGAGTGGGAAGGGTGAGAACTTTGCTTCTAAGACCTGTATTTGGTGGCTGGAGGGAGACCTTATTTGCGGTTGAAGAGGAAATGGAGGCAAAGGCATTGCTGGGATGTTCTTGGCATCTTTCCCAAGAACATTGCTTAAAAGGATCTGCTGTTAACTACAAACCTCTCCAGCCCAAAGCCAGGCTGAGAAGTGTTTCTGGGTATCAGAATATGTTATCTCAAGCTAGAGTGACTTTGTGTTTGGAGGCAGTAAGGAAACATCCCTCCCACAGGTAAGGTAGGAGCCCCCAAGGACTCCAACCAGCCCATCACCAGCCATGCCAGGGCACTGCTCTTCCCTGGGGCAGGGCAGCAGCCCTCCTGGAGCACTGATAGACATCCCTGTGGAGGCAATGGAGTTTTGCCATTTTTCAGCAGCTGAGTGTAAGGCCTGAGGGGAACTGGATGAATGCACGACATGCATGGCAGGAAGGGGGAGGTCTTTGGGTAGAAAAGGAACCGTAACTTTATCACGTTTTCAATTTGAAAAAAGAAGGGTGGAAAATGGAGAGATGAAGGGAAATTGCCCACTGAATACAAATACAAACAGAGATTCCAAAGAAAACAGACTTTACAAGAGGGTTATGAAGAGGTCACCATAAAGTTTCTCTTCACCTTTTGACCCATCCTATGAGTCACTCCAAGATAAGACTGAGCAGAGAATTGTCATATGGGAAACTAAGCAAAGGCAGCTCTTCTCCTAAATAAATAAGCGCTCTACCCAGGGGGGATTACAGAAATGTAAAGTTGATCTCTCTTTCTCTCATATCCTTTAGCTTTGTATTTCTGGGCATCACTTTAGACACTTGAAGTGCCAGAAAAAAACCCTAGCCTTGAGCTCAGGACCTGGTAAATAAAAAGAATTTAAGTAAAGTAGCACAACACCCCCTCCACTCTGCCCTTTGCCATGTACAGGAAAAGTTAATTGTCTATACAGCCATCCCCTCTCCACCTGGGCTCCGCCAAACAGCAAGAAACTTCCATGGAAAGACTCCCATGAACTTCAGGGGAGTTTCTAAGGGGCCAACTGAAATCAGTGGCAATCTTCTTTTGGTGGCTGTGGTGGGATCCATCCCATGTTCTGCTGATGATGTGAGAGCCCTTGTGCTGGGTGATTGCGCTGTCTGTCCCTGGACAAGTCTCTGAGCTAATGATAACCTATGCTCAAATTTGGGTTTACAGAAGTCAAGTACAGAGTATTGGAAGGCAGAGCAGAGCAGAGCACAGCTATAACTGGCTGCTTTCCAGGTGGGCTTTGGAGACAGCTACTCTGCTAGCAAAACTGAGCTAATTTCCAGTTACTGGTGGGTATATCTGCATAACACCATTGTGACCCACCACGAAGCTGTAGCTGTGATTGCTGTTGGATAGCCCTAATGAAGTCATAGCTCACTGAGTATAAAGGCAAGTTGAAACATCCTGAGCTGGTGCTGACATGCATTTGGCTAGGGTTTTATCTGATCCTTTGGACCTTGACACGTAAGATTGGATTGCCCTCTTTTGGTACTGAAGAACCTCCTGCCGAAGGATCATGTTCCTATCTCTCTCTGAAAAAATTAATTTGCCTGCTAACTGAGGGCCCAGCCCTCGAGCGACTGTCACTGAGCTTGTCCCAGCAGGGGCAGGGAGGGAATGTGCACAGCCAAGTACTGCAAAGCCAAGCCATGAGGAAATGGTGAGGTTTGCTACACAAAAGTATTTTTGGAACACCACTTCTTTATAAAGGATCAGTGGTAATGAGCCCAGACAAAAGAACCGGTTAGTAAATGCAAGCAGATGGTGTTTCCACATGCTCCCCATAATTTCTCTAACACAGTGCTTCAGCAGTGCCGGATAACTGAGGAATGGGTGACATACAAGGATTACAGATGATCTGATTTTATTTTTAACAATGATCTTTTTTCATCCAAGGAGTTTAGGTTTATCTGCTCTGACACTATCATTTGAAATATTTTGTTTCAATGAGTTTTGTTTGGTTTGGAAGAGAGACTTCTACATTTTCTCACATTAAAATTGGCATTCATCACCTTGGAAAAAGAGACTGTATGAGTAATAGCTTACCAATGCAAATCTCAGTGACTTCCCTCTCTCATCACCTCTCCTCCCCTTCAGCTCATCCCTTTGCAGGTAGCTCCCTGCCTTTCCTCCAGAAACCTGACAGCCATCATGCTGTGCAGTTGGTGTGATGGTGGCTGCCACTACACTATTGAATCTGCCCGTGCATTTAACTCATCTCTTCTCTTTGGCATTATCTATTTAGACAGTGTCCTCTCTGGGATCAATGACTGGAACAAGGAAACCTTCTTGCTTGGCAGTATACTTTGATAAATAAAAAATAAGAGCAATAAAGGTAATAAAACCAGTGATAATAACTATGGCAGCGGCAACAGATTAACCAGGTTATTTATTTCACTCTTCAGTGAATACAGTTGTTTGGGAAAATGAATTAGATGAGTGTCTTATGAACAGCCAGTCCACTTAAAAAAATATATGCAGAGGACTAAGGTACTTGCCTATCAGTTGTGTCATTGTAACTGTCCCTGCAGGTGCTCTTAGAGCATGGCAGACAAACTAAGGCATCTTTATATAGTTCCAGGAGGAAAATGTCTAGGATAAATGTCATCACCTCGCAATTCCTGCAGATATGCATAGGGCAAGTGCCACTGCTCAGCCCATGCAGGAAGGCCTGTTGATCTGCAGTAATGTCACTGTGTGCATGAGGCTCAAGTTTACTCACCTTGCACTGACAGCTGGTCACAGACGGAGACCAGAATGAGGTGTCATTATCTGCCCAGGATGCCTCTGTGCACCATGATGTCAGAACTCCCTCAGAAGTGCAGGGTGTAGCATTTTTAATAGCACTTAACGGACAGGTGACCCTGTGCTTTCTTTTCAAAATAATTTCGCCAACCTAAAACCAAACGGCAGACAAGCTTTCAAAAGTCTGACCATAAACCCCCCAAAAGATTCTTTTTTGTTTTGGCAGGACAGAAACAAGCTAGAGGATTCTTCCCAGACCTATAGGGCCAATTTCAACCTCAGCGTGAGGCCATCTCCACCAGCAGATGTTTAATTTATTGCACTGAATTGCTGGAACGTCTCATCTGAGGCTGGCTCTTTGATTGATAAGTGAAAGTTAAGGAGAACCCAACCAAAACACCACAAACACAAAGGAAACAGTTCTTGTTTTGCTGTCAACAGCCTGACAGATAGTAGGTGAGGCCCCATTTTCCCTACAGGCTATCGAAGTGTAACTTGATCAAGGTATATGAGATAAATGAAGATGACACCATCATGCTGGGACTGGAAACATGCCTCCAGCAGTGGCAACAGGGTGTATGCATGTTTGCTAAGGAAATCGCAAGGGTCTTACTTCTTGTCTTGAGGTGGAGTTTTCTGCTTCAAAAGGCTGCTGTGAGCAAGTGTGAACATGCTGGGTCTTTGCTGTCCCAGCCACTGACTGTGGTGGGAAACCAGGGAGAGACAATGGCTTATGTACTGCAGTGAAAATAACTCTGTTTTTGGAAAAACTAAGGGCTTCTAATTACTTTTTCTAGTAACAAAGCTGAAAACACAAGTCTGTTTGAAACTTTTAATAAAAAAACCACGAGAGAGCCAAAGACATTTTCCTAAGTGATTGCTGTCCTTACCAGGACCCCAAGAAGTGGGATCCTGTCTGCTCAGAGTTCCTGTCTGCTCTGGCTGAAGCAGGAGAGTATGTGATAATTATCAGGCTATTCTGGGGTTATAGTTTTTCTCCAGCAAAAAATCCGTCCTGGACTCAAGACAAGGTTGGTCAATACCCACATGCTTCTGCAAAGCTGTTTGGTTTTCAACAAAACAGCATTTTTGACCAAAAAAGGTTTTTTTGAAAAGCATTTCCTTGGGTCAGGTGCTTTTGCACTGTGTCCAAATGTCCATGATGTCAAGTGCTTTTTAAATGTTCAAATATTTTGCATTTTTCAGTGAAAGATCTCAAAAAAAAGTGTTTAAAACTTGCAAAATATAAAGCAGATCCTGCTCCTGCAGCCAGATAAACCTACAGTGGAGAGATGGTTTGAATGTTTTAGTGTCAGTTTTTATTTTGTATCCAGATACTGGTTTGATGGTGAAAATATTTTGCAATATAGTGTTTGCAAAAGTATTTTTGATGGGATAGTTCCTGGAGCACTGAGAGAACGGTGAATGATATGGAGACAGGAGCTGTGACTTTATTCTGCTTTGTGGAAGCATTTTGGCTTTTTCCCAGTCTGGAACAAAAACAGCTTTAGGCTCCCTTATAAGTCCGTCCCATAGCAGTATCATTTCCTGCTGAGTCAGATAACAGTGCCGACCAAGTGCCCTGGTTTCTTTAGCACTTTGGTGGATCCTTGAGAAAACTATGGGATCGACTATGAAAAGTAATAGCACAGCCTGTGCAAATCCCCTAGGAGCCCTGATCTTTAACGTTATGTCCATTTTATGCCAGCTGTGACCATTCTGCTTCCAGTGTGCCATAGGCATTTTCACTGATGATATACAAGTGCCTCAGAGTTTTCCTGCTGCTTTCAGCACTTGAAGCCTGTCTCAAGGGCACATAAGCAGAGGAACCCCTCATGTTCCTGGAAAATATTATGTGGTCATTGGGATGCAGAGTATGTCTACAATGTTTCTTCAGAGCCTCTTGTAGCTACTGGAAGGACTCCTTATGGACTGGAACAAGGGCCTTGCAATTCTTCCACGCAAGTATTGAAAGTTGTTTTCAGACTCGGGAGAGCAACAACTACCTCCAAGTGAGGATCAGAACTTTTTCTTCCTGAATATACAGGATTAGGGGCATCTATTGAAAGAGAAAAACCAATTCAGATATAGTTTTCAGGTTACCATTCTCAATGTTGAAGGAGTTTGACCATCGGACATATACTAATAGATTAGGAAGGTTCAGGATTGAGACTTGGACTCGTCTGACCAAATGTGAGTGTCTACACTTCATCTGTTTGCATGTTGTGCTCAGCCCATTAGTGGATAGTGGAGAGAAATGGTACAATTCACCTCTTCTTAAAATAGGTGTCTTCAACAGTGCAGATAAACACGAGAGTACCAATCCAGCTGTAAAGGCAGCTGAGATATGGGGGGTAGCTCCAGCATAGATCCTGTGTCACGTCCCTCAATGGTGAAAACAGAGCAAGGCAGAAAGGCTGGCTGCCCCCTATATTTGGCCAGTGGATTCTGGGTGCTGGAGTGGGATGAAGCAGTGGCTGGGGCCTCCCTCAAGACTGACATGAGCCCCCGTGTTTCGCCTTGCTCTCACTGCCAGGGGTGCCAACCTGCAGCAGCTCTGCAGAATGATAGCAATGTAAAACAGCTGTTGACAGAGAAGTTCCCCATGCCCCTGTCCCCTACCCTCACCCCCATACCCTCCTTTCCGTGCCTGCAAAGCCAAGAGCCCAGCCACTCGGGAGCCTCCACTAAAAGCATGTAAAATAGCCTTCAGCTGGATCAAATGGAAAGGTGGAGCTTGCCCAAGCTTGGCATGATGCACATACAGAGATAAGCTTTTCTCCTGTTTGTCAGGAACCAATTTACAGCAGCAAAATGCTGTGATTGCCTGGCAAGTTGATCCTGTTGTAAGAGCTCATCAGACATTGCTTCCAGCACCAGCAGAAGATGCTTGACAGGATCGTTACTGCACGCAGATACAGCTACCGGTAACTTCTCTGAAAGAGTTTCTCTGATCAGCCAATTTTGAAAGCCAGGAAGGCAAGTGGCAAAGGAATAGGCTCCCATGAGCACTCTCCATCCACCCAAGGACAAAAGCAAGGTGAAGGAGCTGTGTGTCAGTCCCCAGCGTGCTCCCCTGACACTGCAGAGCTCTCATATGCAGGGCAGGAGACAGACTTTGTCAAGAGGAAGACTGATTCCTCCCCTGAGATCACAGGGAATGGGGACACCCACACCTCACCGAGGTGTCTACATTCACATGTGGAATGAAGCTGTAGCCTCCAGACTTCCTGCAATCTGGGGAACCTCAAACCTCTGTCACAGAAATAAACATGAGCATTTCTTAGCTCTATTGCCTACTTGTAAGATCATTTTTTCAGTCTGTTTTAAGACCAGTGAATTTCAGGAAAATCACAGCAGCTACCTTACGTTAACCAGCATATGATCTGTAGACAGACTGGAATTTTAGGATTTATGGTTTCTCTACTGGAGAGGAAGATGTCTCCCTTATCCTGCTTCAAAGATGAAGAGGGAGCAAAACACTCTTTTTGTGAACTTTATTATGGTAAAAATCTGTTTGCCATGAAAGGAAAGGTCCTACACATTATCTGTGCTTTGCAGCACACACACTGCAATCCCAGGTAGCAGGAGCTTTCCTCTGGAATGAAGTTAGGCAATGGTGTAATTCTTTTCATGCACCACATGTGCTATCTTTCATTTTGAGGATTTCATTGCACCTTGCAAATGTCAATTGCTTAAGGCACACAGCTCAAGTAGGTATAATTTATCGTTTTTCATGATATTTATTACCAAGATCATTTGAGTGGAACCCAGGTGTTCTGTGGTAGAAACCCTTCCTCCTCAGCAGGCAGCACTCCCTGGCCCTCAGGGAGAGAAAATTCTCTTCAAAGTGATTCCCAGGAATTAATTTCCTCAGCCTGTGATTAGGTTTTCTAGCCTTTCTCAATTCTGAGCTGTGGTCTTTTACAGTTATGCAGCTGGGCATACATCTGAGTTCTGGGTGCGTGGATGCCCAAGCTGACTATCCTGACAAGACTTCTTCCAAAATCGCCATGAGACCCACTTCTTACGAGGGGGCACTGCCTGGGAATGGAAATCCACAGCAGCCATAGGAGTCTTCCTGGCCATCATCACATCCTTTGGGGGACAGTGCCCCAGCTGTCCTGGATTTACCTTGTAGGTGCACCATGTGCTGGCTGGGCTGTCTGCAGCTGGGCAGTGCCCTGCTGCTCCATGGGGAGCACTCGTGGGCAATGTCAGCAACTTCCCAATCACAGCTCCCCTGCCAGGGTGAAGTCCCAGGCAGGCCAGAGTATAGCCAGGTTAAAAATGAACCTGTGTCATTGGGAACTCCTCATAGGGTATACATGGTCTGCTGTAAGTGAAAAACAGGCATGGCTCTCCTACTGCACACACCGCTTACGAGGTAGCCTGCCTATGTGTAGAGGTATGGCACGAGTTTTTACTTGCTTGCCAGCTCCACATCAACTGGGACATTTTTAAGTCCTTCATTTAGACCATGGGGAATGTGAAGTGATAAAGGATAATTTTAATGCTTTAGAGTGAATATTGCACCTGTATTGGACTTTGCAAAATTTTTAGTCTACTTTAATTTTAATCTCCTATTTTTGCCCACTCATATGGATGAGAGTTGATAAAAACGTGAGCTTTTAAAAGTGACTGAATTGCATTAGTTTTAGTCTGCTAGCTTTTATAATTCTTTTACAGAAGTAGGGTAACCAACTGCTTTAAAACCAATGTTTTCTACACAAGTTATAGTCATCCTTTAAGGTGAATATTGAGCAATCCTGATATGAAACCTGTGCAGCCTGTGTTTCAAGGAGTGTCAGTGCAGTAAGTCACACTTTATAAATCTGATAGTATTATTGACAGCAACATGCGTCCTATAACATTTGCCAAGATGAATACAAAACATCAGAGGCTAGGCTATATGTATGGCCATCTTTTACTTATCTGCTTAAATTTCCACATAGTATCTGGAAAAATACAGTTTTCTATTATTTGACCTCTGTTATGTTGAATACAGATGGGATAGCATCAGCATTTTTAGTGGTGTCTTAGCAAGAAACCAGGGATTTGGGAACAATTAAAAGAAAATCTATATTGAATGGATGTATATAAATATGTTTTCCTGAGTTTTAGGTTTTTAACTGATTTCCAGGTCTTCTGTCTTTAATAAATGGCTTCATTTTGTTGCAATTCCCGCTATGAGATCATCTACATTTGAACCAAAGTACTGAAATGTCTTTTGACCAAGATGACTATTTTGAGATAGATTTACAGAGCACATTGACAGAAGCATGTTCTTAACTTGGGTTTTGGCACTGTAGCATGTTCATGGAGAGGACAGAAGCAGAAAAGTTTCCACACCAGTATTGGCAAAAGGTTTCTGTGGACTAGCAGAGAACCAGGGGTAGAGCACCTCCTCCCAAGGAGTAGCTTCAGGCAGAGCTTTGGGTCTTGGCTGGCTCCACCTTTTTGTGCCAGTGGGTGACTTGGGGTCTCTGGTCCCCAAAAGAAGGTGTCTGTAAGTGGACTATTTTGGCTGTGTAGCAGTAAAGACAGGTTCTGCTTGATCACAGCTTTGGGGAGAAAAAATAGAGAGATTAGGCAACTTGTCCAAGACAGGTTAGGAAATCTCCAGGTGGTTCACAACTACCTGACACCTGTAAAATAAGAGCGAGAGAGAAAGAGAGAGCGAGCAGCTGCAACGTGAGACTTGAGCTTGTACAGTTAGTGGGGCTGAAGGTGTTACGACAACAATGGGGCTACCAGTAACTACATCAGTATAAATTATACCTCTTACTTTCTGTAAATAAATGACACAGGAGTAAATGCATCCATATGAGGGGTTGTACTGCTTTAGCTGTTCTATATACTTAAAAATATGCTGGTCTTGTCTGTAAGAAAGGGTTCAGCCTCAGCAGATAGTGGAGCAACATGAGTAGCCTTGTAGACTCCCAGCTTTGCTTGGGCACCCTGATCCTGTCTGGTTTCTTTTGGACCTGCTCACCTTCCCTGTGCAGCCCAGCTTTGGGCCCGGCTGGAACCTCTGGCATACTCTTGTCCTGGTGTGAAGTTAGCGGCACCACAGGCTGCTCTGACTTGTTGATAGCCATGTGGAAATAATCAACTGCTAAAAGCAGCCTTCAGCATAGCAAGAGCTGCTGTTCAATACACAAATTAAAGCAAACCAGCTTTCATTGTGATAAGTGCTCGAGGGCCAACCCTTATCAGGCTAGGCTTAACATGAGTGCTGCAAAGGACAGAATTATTCGGAGGTGATGGGAAATAGTGCTGTGACACCTATTTCTCTCTGGCACAGAGCTGGCCAGAGACTAAAGTGGAGCCCAGCACTACTCAGGGGAGCTGGTAAGCCTCTGCTCACACATCTGCCATATTCCCTATCTGTAGGCATGTTTGGAGCTGCAGCTGCTGGAGCACACCTGGTTATGTCAGCCTTGATTTGCCAGTGATGAGCAATCTACAGCCATCCCTTAGCACAGATTTTCTGGTTTTAATCCAGGATAGAGCCCTTGGTCTACTGTTGTGCCAGGATCTCATAAAGATTTTACCTCTCTTGCTTCTCTCTTACCAGAGGGCAATCTGATTGCTGGAGAGACAGCCAGTGGTTGAGTTAAAACTCCAGTGGGAACTGGAGCACCGTATGAGAGTGAGGAGCCCCACAATCTGTGTTTGGAAAGGACAGGAGTAAATCTTAAAAACTGTTTTCAACAGGTATTTCCCTGGGAGGTGCTAAAGTCCTGACTTCATTCTCACAGTGCCTTAAATCGATAATGACTTCCTATGGGCAAGATGTGTCATATGCAGGTAACCTTAGCTTCAATGAGTGTCAAACCCCTGTATTTGCCCATATATGGGCTGCGAAGAAAGATTTTTGCATGGGAGTTTATCTCCAGACCATTCATGACTTTGGGGAAAAAAATTATGTGAAGATATCTGTCTTGTTGCCTTCTGTTGAAAATTAGAAAACTGAAAATTAGGTTACTGTGTACAAATACATGCTTGCCAACATTTGCCATTCAGAAAGCAACAGATTTCAGTCAGTTTTGGTCCATCACTGAGACACATCCCACTCCTCAGTTATACTAGGAACAGTATATCCTGCATGGCAGTACATGATGGAGAAATGAAGAGGCACAAGAGGTCCTAGGTGCTGCAGGTTTTGAAGCATGGACTGGTCAGTAAGCAAGAAGCCACAAGCAGGGCTGCAAGGTCCTGAGGAGCAGAGGCAGGGAAGAGGTACAAGAGTGAACCTGCCTCTGTACCGTCTGGAAGGAGGTGAGCTCAGATAGAGGTGACCATGGGAAGGGAGAATTTAAGCAACTTGGGGAGCAGAGCTCCCCAACTGTTACTCCACAGAGCAGAGAGAAGTAGGCACTAAAAAATGTGTAAGAAGCAGTAGAGGGGCAAGTGGTTTGTGGAGGCAGCTATCTTCCCCCAAAAGGACTGGACCTGGCAGGTCAGCAGGCATATTCAAGCTTCCCATCTGCCTAAGGGTGAGCTTTGATCCTGTGCTGTTGAGGGCTTAGTATTGGTTAGCAAGTCAAAAACAGGCCAGAAATCTACAGCTTTATTAACTCTTGTGAAAACATTTATACACGCCAGTTTTCATTCTTCCTTCTTGGAAACAGCTTGGACCAGACAGACCTCTTCAATTTAGACAGTGTCTCCATTCCTGAAGCATCCTGTGACAGGCAGTATCGGGTCTCTTGATCTCATGAGACTGGGGATTAGCTGTGTTGTGCTGCTTAAAGAAAGCCAAGTCCTATAGCTCGTTTTTTCCTTTCAGCTCTATACAGAAAGGCTGCCTGCGGAGCAGATATAGATGGGTTCAGACGTATCAGCCCCAGCTGTTGTGCATGGTAGGAAGGAGAAGGAAGGGACCAGCAATCAGTCTGCCAGGGAAGAGTTCCTGCATCAGAAAAACTTGGTGTTGGAGCCAATGGGAACTGTGGCTTTACCCACTATAATGAGAAAATGGGGTGGTTTTCTTTTTTTGTGCAAGAGCAGGAAGGAGATTGGAGAACATATTTTGTGACATATTCCAAAACTGGGTTTTAAACTGTGATCCACCTGGTATTCCCCACATGTACAATCCTGTTAGTTTGACAAAGCACAGGGTTAGTGCAACAACCATAGGGATACGATGACTGCACCTGTCCCTGGAGTTGCAGTAATGTCTTCAGGGAGTAAGTTATATTTAAGTGACTATGTCCAAACCTGAGACATCTGATGTGCTCCCACAATATGACAACATTTTAAGAGCAGAAATTAGTTCTATGGTTTGTTAAAAGCAAGAACTTTCTAACCCCTTCTTGGGAAACATTTGAGAAAAGGAAGCTGGTGTCGCAGGAGTCTGATACAATAGAGCCCAATACATTAAAACAAAGGAGGACAGGTACAGCTGTAATTGGATAAATTGGGCTTTTGGAGAATGAAGAGTTTTCACCGCTATTGCACATCAAGGAAACATTACCCATGGCTGCAGAAAGTGTTTTAATCAGAAAGCATCACATAGGCAATACTACACTATATTAATTGCAGATAGAGCTGCTGACATCCTTACAGATTCAACTTGTGCATGGAATACAGTTTCAAAGCATTTTCATCTGTTTAATCAAATATCTGCTTTCTCTTTTGTATCTCTTTAAAAATGCAGCTACACATTCCTCACTCTTAGAAGAAATTTGACTCATCTGTCCCAGGAAGGTTACTCTGGGGATTCTTGAAATGATTCAAAATAAATTTGGTCTATTTCTTGACTGAGCTATTCAGTACTTAACTAGGAAAAGACATTAGGAAGAAATTTAAAGCATTATGGAGAGTGAAGCTTTTGAACAGATATCCTGCGGAGCCCATGCGGTTTCCATCACTGCAGTCCTGTAGGAAGAGATTAGACAAGCACCGGTCAGCAATTACTTAGTTGTCCCTACTCAAGGGTAAGGGAATGGAGTAGATGGTCATTCTGTTCTCTTTCTGCGAGAGGAACACATGTTCGGCCAGAAACCAATAGAACAGAGATTTCATGTGTTGTTCTCGTCAATGATCTCATTGCTGAAAAGGTCCTGAATAAGCAAGAGGATTATTTAAATGTCTGTAAAACATAACTTTAAAGTAGCTGAGCTAAGTCAGTAAGTATTCATTAAAAGTTGCTAGAATGCACTTTGTGTGATGGGGTCCTCAGGGATATTTTGCTCACATGCTTGATTAAGCATTCTAGATGCTAAATAGGCTTTTGAGTGGGTTGAGTTGAAAATCATGAAGTATGGTGAGGTTAGAAGAGTATTGGGGCCCTCTTTTATGAAGTTTACATAAGTGGCCAGCTAATCTGAGGGAGCAATTCATCAGGTTTTTCCTTTGCCTCTCTCCTATATCCTTATGTGAGGAAAAAACGCTGATGTGATCCAGATGGATTGAGCATGCTAGTGAGATTATCCCCCTGGATGCTCTTCATCTGCTTGCACTGCTCAGTCAAAAAAAATCACCTGGCACACCCTATCACATGCAGAAAAGAAGGCAAATACATGTAGGCCAGCTATATTTGAATCTTTTTTCTGAAACAACAATAAGTATGGTGGGTGATATCTGTAGGTAAATATAATGTTTAAATATTGGCAGTGATATCTAAAAAAGAAAGTTTTGTGATTCCCTATTATTACCTGAAATGTTAAAAAAATGGCCCTTAAAAATTATTTTTGGGTAGCTCATTTTTCCTTTTCTCTTTTCATCCCTCCAATCAAAATCATGGACAAGTCTGAGAAGGCAGCTGCTTAAAGAAATCTTTTTATGCAGATTTCATATGGCCTCACACCTCAGATTTTATCTTGCTCTGTGTGCTATCTAAGCTGCTTCCTGCAGCTAAGCATTTTTTCTTATATCACCTCTAAGAAGTGCTGATCAATGAGAAAGACATTCCTTTTTTTTTTTTTTTAATTATTTATACACAAAAAAAAATGTATGCCTTTATCTTGGGGGCAAGACACCAGTTTTTGGCTTTTCATACTGAATCCAACCTTATCTTAGCTACTGAACTTTATTGTCAAAAGTCACTAGAATACTGTTGTGATCTGTACTGAATGAGTTGTTGTCTCTTTCACAAAGGCTGGCTTAGACCATCGGACCTTCAAATGACGTAAACCCAAATACCTCTATAGCTTACATTGGACCTATAGCATTTTACCCCAGCAAAGGAGGTAGTGCATTTTCTACTATATAAAAAAAAAACAACACCGGTTTGTGTTTGTATTTGAACATCTGTCTCACAATGGATTGAACCTTGAGAACCCAAAGTTCTCTAACATTACCTGAATGGGCACATTTCTCCCCACTGAATGCCAATTTACATTGCTGGGTCTGAGCGGAGAGGTTCCTCTGCTTCTCCAGGAAGGCTGCCTGTCCAGCACCACTGGGACAAAGACCAGTTTGACCCATACAATCTCCTTTCAGAGAAGAGCACCATGGAAATGGTGAGGGTTGACCTAAGATTGCATATGTCTGTTTTGTCATTTCTGGCTTGTCATCCATTGAGGATATTATTAACAGCAGTTGCTCCAAACTTGTCAGGACCTTTCTTAGACATGCTGAGTTGCTGCATGTTTCTATGGGATAGCAGGAGTCTAACCAAAAGCAACAGCAGTCTATTATTGATGTTAATAGCTTTTTCCTGCTGTGTAGCTATGCAAAATGCCTGTCTATAGAAGGGGATTAAGAGGTTGATTCCTCCTTCAGCACTGCATGACTTAAAGACAAAAAGCAGAAGGAGGATTTCTGTTTAAGTGAGGCTGCATGTACTGCATTTCATTAAAACCCAAGAGGATGTGCCAGCAGAAGGCTGGGTTTACTCATGGGCACAGTTTTATGATAAGGATTTGCTAGGAGGCTGTGATCTCTGGGAGAGGGATCACAACAGGTTGTAGGAAAATGAATTCATGGAGTGGTCCAGGTTGACCACTGGAAGGAGTGGGTCACATGAGCTCTCATGATCTGAGTGGAACCGCTCTGAGGGTTCTGGAGACATGAGGACACTGCAAAGCAGGCGTATTTACTCCAGGGAAGTGGCCTGGACAGTACAGCTGAGCACCATCAGTTTGCAGAACAGTGAACTCTTCAGATAGTTCAAGAGTTGTGCAGTCCTGAGTAGCATCCAGGGCCTCATATGGGTAAGGAGGGGCTGTCACGTCTTAAACCCATGCTTAATTTTAAGCATGTGAACAATCCCATTGACTATGTGGTTAGCAAATATAGAGGTGCTAACTACGTGGAAATCCACATAGTTGGACTCTCACTCCAGCCCAGCTTGCAGTGTGCTGCCTGCTGAGAAAGCAGATAGGAGGGGAACAGTGCATCACCACCACTGCTACTCACTGGTTAGTGCCATATCTGATTACGGCTTGGCTGACATTGATATTGTGCACCAGTTGTGCCTCCCTGTCTGTACACACAGCAGTTTACGGGAGTGTTGCTACAACAACAGACCAATGCAGTGATTTTGTTTAAAGCAAGCCTGCTGGCAAGATGAAGAAGTAATCTCCCCTCTCCCTCCCATTCGTCTTTCAGCTGGAGGGAACCATGCCAGTCAGTATGTTGTAGATTATTCAGATCCTGGCAGGAAAATTCAAAGTCAAAAGGCAAGTGAATGGGACTGGAAGGGAAAAGCTTTGAATCAAACATACTCTTTATTCTTTTTATTGGGTGCCAAGAGCTCTCGTGATCTGAGTGGAAGCTGTTAGCGCTTGAAAACCTCTTCTCCCAGTTCCCCAGACCCCTCTCTACACCTGGGAATAGGACTCGTGGAAGGTCCTATCATCTCGCTTAAGTACCTAAAATTAGTCATCTAAGCCCAGGGCAGTCACCTTGATTCTTCTGGGGAGAAAAACCTGCCTTCAGGTGCAATTCTTGCCTTAAGACACCTGGATACCTATTTCTCTTCACTGGGTAGAGAAGGAGCCTTGGGTGTTTAGAGGCTTGGGTGTTTAGAGGCTTGGGTGTTTAGTGTCTCAGACCGCTGCACTTTTAAGTGCCTGAAGTTAATAAGATAATTCCCTTACTAAATTGTCATAGCAAAATAGGAGTAGACATGCTGGATCAGACCCAAAGTCCACCTACACAGATGGACTGTTACGTGCCAATGTCCAATGACTGGGAAGGACACAGAAGCAGGGTGAGAGTACAGAATAATTTTATCCCACAATAATTCTTTGCTTAGGGACTTCATCCCAGCAGGATCCTCAATTTAATCTTTTTTTGAGAAGTTAAAAATCAGTAACTGCCAGCCCAAGGTAGAAACGGTTTGATCCCAATTCTGCTTTCAAGTACCTGTATGTAATATTAATTCAGAGGTCGGTGAGTAGCTTTATGCATACCCAGATGCAACTTGCTGGAAACACATGCGTTCATGGCTGTCTGAAGACTGTCTAATTTAATGGAAACACACTGTGCACAGAGATTTTCTTGCCTAGGCATGGATATAAGCTAGTCAACAGAGATCTAGGATTGTCTAAACTTGTGTCATCTTATGTGCCTTCATATACCCCTTCTGGCCCCCATGTGCCATTCCAACAAGGTGTAGGTTTCCTGTAGGTTCTGCACCATATCTCTCAGCCCTGTGCACATTTCTCACATGCTTTATTGTGTCGCAGGTGGCATTGGCACCTGTGCTTTGGCAACTGAAACCTGCTGGTGGTGGCTGGTTAGCTGACATGCTACCAAGGTGCTGCTGACTCATTCAACTCCGTGGGCTATAATGGGGCCTTACAAACCTGGTGCACATAGACAGATCTCCACTGAAACTAGATCTTATTCCAGATGCCCACTGCTTACTCCCGTTTGTTTAACACGGTGTTCTAATGACACTGTTAAACCACATGTCTCTTCTTGATTCGTTTGTCTTTTAAGATTAATTATGAAATTAAGATAAAAGTTGCACAGTTATAATGAGAACAAACTGAAAAAAATGTGTATTAAAAAAGGCTCCAACCAGTAATGTTAAATTTACCAGGCTGCTTAAAAAGGTCAGTTCCAGTCATCACGTGCACAGATGCATCCCTACTCAATAATGCTAATTTAAAGGAGACCTGAATTTTATCCTGTGTGATCCCTGCCTTTCCTTTACAGTTTAGTACACAGCTCCATATTCCACTGCTTATATACCATGAACATTTACCACTGTGCACTGCCATCTTCATGCTGTGTGACCCCACACTGCTGCTTGAACTTTTGCAATTTCTGGTGTAAGGGGGTTTTAACTCCTTCATGTAAACGTTGTGTTAACACTTTCAGTGGGTAGGAGCAGTATCCCTGCTGCTCTCCATCGATCTGTGTGGGTGAGTCCAAGAGCTGGAGTCAGCAGAGAAAGGAGGCAGCCAGCATCTCACCGGATTTGATTTCATGCTGCTCTTCATGATTGTGCTCGAGAAGATGGACCCACACACAACATTAGCTCAGCAGTAGCTCAGCAAGGACTGTTTCAATCAATTTGTAAATTTCTACCAAGGACCACGGCCAGGTCCTAACAGGGCAAACAAAAAATTTTCTGTGGGGGTGTGAGCAGGGAGTCTCTGTTACCAGAGGTACTTATGGGCACTTGGAAAGGGGTCCCACCAGGGGCAATTCCCCTGTTATCCCTCACCTCCTGTACCATGCCTTGGATCAGGAAAGGAAGTTCAGGTTTTTATTAAAACTTAGAAACTGCACTCTCATTTCTTATATCTATCTAAAGGACAACTTAGCTGTAATGTGACCCACCAGCATCCAAAGGGTTCAGCTAAAAGGATGAACATTATCTTCTTGTTATGTCCAAGAGTCAACACAGGACAGTTTAAATGTTTTGCTTGCCAGACCTCCTCAAGTTTCAGTACAAAGCCAGATGTAAGCTTTATTTTTACCTCATTTATCAAATATTCTTGGAGTTTATCTCTTCATCTACAACATTTTTTTCTTATCTTTCGTCTCTTTTTTTTCCTCATTAAAGTTCTCAAACCTGTTTTATATGTCCGGGTCTAGAACGCACATTTCTTGTTGGATGATGTTTCTTCAGACTAAGTGAAGAAATGGTGTTATATTCAAGAGGATAATTTAAAGGTATTTTATTCAGTATAGCAGAGCCTGTCTGCTGACACAGAAGGTGATGTGTCAGGCTTGCACACAGAACTGCTGGAGCAGCACATGCTGACTCTCCATTTATCTGTTATAGCTTTTGTACACTGAGGATGTTTATGTGCCATAAATATATGTGCATTATAAACATTCAGACATCTTCTGGGAAAAGCACAACTACATTGAAAATGATCATAATATGTTCAGGATTCCTGGTTTTCATATCATCTAAGAAAACTGGAGTCTGTACAAAGGTATTCTCCAGTGTCCAAACTTGAGTGTCTGGAAACAGAAGTTGGTCCACCATGAACAGATCATTTCAATGTACTAATTCATTAGCCTCTGTTGAACAAAAATCAACTATCCTTGAATTTCACACAGGCTTATTCATCTGGAGATCTTCTCTTCTTGTTTAAGTCTTTTTGCCAAGAGTTAAAAGACAGAAACTGTAACAGAGTCCAAAAAATTTATCCCAAAACAAAAACAATCTTTTCTTTCCCAAATTCCATACCCCCCCCAGAAAATCCCATTAGCAAACCAACAACGTTTGTAAAATTGTCATTACAAAATTAGATAAACCATCTTTTTTCTTATTTTTTTTGTCCTGCACAAGTAGGAAGACCAGGGTGAGGAGTACAGGGAGAGTAGGGTAGGGGGCATCTACATGCAAATGGAGGAGTGGGGAAAAAAATTAGGCCATATGTCTGGAAACAGTTTTTCACTCTTCCAGTGAAAGAGGTGTCAAAGAGGCCTTTCCAAGACCAAAAGCAGCAGGGTGTTCCCATCTGTGAAGGATCTTCTCCAGTGCAGTGCTAGTGCAGAGCAGGGTTCTCCATGTGTGGGCTGGACTGCCTTCCTACACCCCACCTGCCCCGACAGGACATACAACCAGGGCTTCCAGGCTCTCTGATGGGGCAGGGGATGGCAGCCATAGGGGCAGCATGGCATTTAGCACAGGCTCTACAAGCCTGCCTGGATCCTGTGTACCTTCCTGAGGGACCCCTCAGACGCTGCTCCCCAGCTCATTCACTGCTCTTCAATTAGCTGGACTAAAGCTACCTATCTAGGAAACATGTACACTTTGACAACTGTGTTTCCCAACTGTGCTAGAGCTTCACTTCTGGCACCTACAGGCAACTCTCAGTGTCAATGGTAAGGCTATCCAAATCAAAATATGTTTGGAGGGAGCTGCAAACCCCATGGAGGGCAGCAGCATGCTGGTGTCTTCAGAAAAATACACCTTCACATGAGAAAATTTGGAGCTCCCCCAAATTGGCAAGTATGCAATATAAATCTGTAACTATGGTGTCAACAGAGCCCTGCAGTGCATTTGAACACTGGGGAGAGGCACCATAGGAGTATGGAGAAGGGAAGATGAATGCAGTTCCCAGTGACCAAAGTCAATAGTTCCAAGCAAGCACAGAGCTTGGTACTTTTGAAGATGAGGTCTTCAGTGCATTACAAAGTAAGAGTAGGATCCACCTCACCTAACAGCTGAAGAAGTAGGTCAGACTGCCTTTACACAGTGAGAAATGGGCACAGTTTAGCTCCTCCTAAAACAGAGATTGTTTGCTCTGTGCAAATGCCCTGTGGGCATTTAAGGCTAGGGGAGATGAACCCTGCTCTAGGACTCCAGCACTTCACATCTGTTTCCTAAAACTGTAGCTGGGCTTTCCACAAATTGATCTGTGTTATTCTGGATTCAGTCTGTCCATTTTCAACAAAATCCTGTCCTTACAGTTACAAAATCCTGGTCCAACATGCTTTGCTCTTTTTTATTCTCAACCACTTCAGATTTTATATGATATAATTTAAAATTCTAAGCATGGAGGAAGGAAATTGGGTGTCACTTCAAGTACACAAGATCACAAGAGCAACAGCAGAAACCTCTTGAAACCTTACTACTCTCTACAACTAGATGCATGTTTCTCTGAAGTGTAGAGGTTTGTTTATAAACAAGGCATCTCTGCTCGCATGTGGTCTCTAAAAAACAGATTATAAAGCCATTTAGCAGAGATTTAATTGACTCTACATAGCTGGGATCTCTCTGTCCTTCTCAGTTAGAAGCATCTGTAACTTCCTCTCTTTGAGCTTCTTACAAATGGATCTCAAAGAATTGAATCCCCAGTACGTCTGCCTTTGCTGCATGTGCATATACCAGATGAACATAAATAGTTAGCTACTGCAGTAATCATGAAATACATTTGGAGATTAATTAGTTTTTAAAAACACATATTGTAAAAGTAAACAGTAAGTATTTGTGGAAGAAGTTTACATTCTTATTTTTATCAAATATAAATAAATTGGGATGAAAGAGGCTATTACATTAGCAGCTGGCAAGCTGCTTACTTAATCCATCATGTTTCCATAACCACAGAGCTCACAGAGCAAGGATGGACACGGGGCACTGACAGCCATTCCTCTCAGCCAGGATCTCATTTGCAAAAGTACACCTGCAGATATAACCCTTGTGTAAAGAACATTTTATTAACAGCTCTGCCTGGCCCCCTGAGCAAAACCAAGGTCTGTACTGGGGCATAGTATACATGTTCTGCATCACGTTCCTTTTCCCCATGGACTTGCATGGGATACTTCAGCAACGGCCAGATCCCACTGAAGTCAGTGAAAAAACATCTACTGATCTCAGCTCACGTCAGAGCTATACGTTCTGCTTGGCCTGGCAGTATGTAACTCATCTTTTCCCACTCCGTAGACATCCATGCTGACTACAGTGGCCATATCAGCTTTGCAGCTCTCTGCTGTCCTCCTAGCATCACTAAATTTGGTGGTTTGTCCATTTTAAGCTCAGTGCCCCAAACAACGATTTAGATTAACTGCAGCAGGAAAGCCATGTATTTGAATACCTGGCGTACCATGCTGCACCACCATCCACCTTCAGTCCCGCACAGGCTGCTGGTAAGGAAATAAATATGCTAGGCTGGTATAGCAAGAGCATAAATAAATGGTTATAGCACATGCTGAGAGAGGACAACACCAAGTTTTAGTGTTTTTGCATTTGCCATGAAAGCAAGGACAGGTTTAAAAGGGCTTGAAATCTCAACTTCTCTGTGAGAAGGCAGAGGGCTGCATCCAATTCCCTAAGTCTAAAGCCATCTTGGCTCTCTGGGTGTCAGCCTGGATCCTGCCACCGTGTGACAGCTCAGAGCCGTAAGCCGTCTCACCATCGTCTAACTGCTAGGTGGTCCTTACATCTGCCAGAGAAGGTCTCTTTACAGCAGCTGACACCTGGTGATTACAGTCTTTAATCTTATCTTTGCAGATTAATGGCACATGTAGACCAGAATTTGAAATATCCAAACCCTTCCTCAAGGCAGGCACCTCCAGGGCCTTGTTTGTTCGCACTGGTTTATTTAGATCTATTGCTTCTGGAGCAACAGCATGCCTTGTTCTTGCCAGATTCACCTGAGATCACACTGCACACCCGCCAAAGAATAAGGGCATGCAAACAGCCATGCAGACACAGACAACAGATGCACCCATCCCAATAGCCTGGCCAAAAGCAAAGATTTCTGGAAATTCATAATAGAAAGCAGGTGGCTGAATCCTTCATTGCAAATCCCAAAATAAATTCTGGAAGTCTGTACAGAAGTAGACTTAATCTGAGGTGCCTTCCTTAACCTTTTCCTAGGGACCACCTTAGGATCTTCTTGTCCATTAAACAAGCCAATTCAGCAGCACTCCAAAATTTTGCCCCCCATCATTCATCTCTCTTCTTGGTCAGTTCACGCCCCTGGTTAGACCTGGAGTTTTTCTGATTGCTATTTTATTGAAATGACGCCTCAAAGCATCTCTGAAGACCTCTCTCACTTTTCCTTCCTACTGTCTAGTTTAACAGTAGAAAGTCTTACATATTTCAGCCTTGATTAGACCTTTGTACCTCTGAGAATGCAAATAAACACCCTCCAGCTTGCCTGCATTGATTTGCTTTTACTGTGAAAATAACTCTTTGGAATGTGATTTTCTTTTCTTCCCTAGCTTCCTGCCTAGGAAGTTGATTTAAATAAATTTTTCTTGACTTTTCCTTATCCACATTTTTATTGTCTTTATAACATCTTACGAAAGCCATGTAGCCAAACATGTTTGTGGCAACACTGTTTTTATAGGCACTGCCCATAACATGTTAACACGGCAGATGACCAAACTGGCCTTTAGAGGACTTGGTCAAAAACCTCTTTTTCCTATTTGGCCTGTGTTATGGCTTCACAGGTCCATTGCAGATCTTAACTCAGGAAATGTTTGCTCCACTAGTTCTGGTTTGGAAAATTTGGAACAACCATTTAAGGGAGACTTCAACCCAAAAGAGTAGAAATACTGCTCATGGTTTTCATTCTTCAGAACTTTCATGTTCACACACAAAGGCTGTTGCAAGACCAACTGTCTTTGAGGCTGACAACCTTCTTCAACTTTGGCCTTAAAAATTATATCTCTTTGCATAGTTCAAGTAAGAAAAATCTATTTCAAGGTCAAATCTATGGTGCTGGTGGATTCACATACCACCACTACTGATTACTTTCTCTGAAAAAGGAAGCTATGCCTAACTTAGGCTCACTTGAAAACTCTGAACAGGGGTTTTCATATGCATTGTGCATGTTTTTATTCTCTGTGGAGTTTCCAGCATCCTCGGGCAGACCAAGTACAGTAGTGTCCCTGAAAAACTGGCAGGAAGGAAACAACTATTTTGCCAAATTAAAAGGGTAATATGTGAGTGTTATAACATAAAAAATGTTTTGCAGTTTAGTCCCCTCCAAGTCAACACCATACTTCAGCTCTTTTTGCTGATAAGGTGTATATATAATTAGGCTTTTGTCTTCCTTCACTAACTATCTTGTAGATAGTACATGGCTATGTTATTTTCTACTGGGATTTACACCATCCCATCAGCAAACAAAAATGACCTCTCTGAAGTGCTGCTCAGTCCTCACATCTATTAGCAAAAGCTTCCTACAGAACTCTTGTTCAAATGACACTTGGTTTGGAGTGCCTGCACAGAAATACTTGCCTGACAAAGGGCTGGGGTTTGCTGCATTATTATACCTCTATATTTACACAAAAAGTTGATACTTGGGGACCGGTATTTATTTTCTTATCATTTGAGGTTCTTACCAACGAAGATAAATACAATGGATTTACTTGGATTTACTTAGATTGTGTGTCATTTGTTTTTTACATAATAAAGTAGATAGGAACCACATACACACCCACACATGCACTCTGAAATTCCCTACTGTTTTGGCTTAAAACAGAGCAGTAAGCACTGTGAAGAAGCTCTCAAGCCATGCTGCGAGATCTGACCCATTGCGCATACATTACAGGCTGTAAGGACCCCATGCGTAGGGTGTTGTGTGCCTTCCACCTACCATTGTAGTCACAGGGTTAATAACTCCCAGAATGACTCAGAAATATCACAAACCTATACACACCATAAGGGAAGCTTTCCTTCTCACTGAATGAGCAACAGTGGCAGATCTATCCAGAGATGAGGACTCTGCTCTGAAGGGAGGCACGGGCAGAGCAACTTGCCCAAGGCTGCTTCCTCCCGTGATGGCTCAGCACCATTCTCCACATCTTCCTGCATGCCCTCCCACCGGCCAGGCCACCTTGGCTCCCTCTTGCCCTGTGTCAGTGCCAGTCCCGCACACCAAGGCCCCTGCTCTCATGGCTGGCTGGCTGGCTGTCAGCATGCAGCCATAGGAAGCACCAGCTCACAAATGCAGAAGATGACACAAAGCTCATGCTGTCCATCAGTCTAGTCCTGTGTCTATGGCCATGGCACAACAGAAGCCAGGGAATGCAAACACAGCCTTGCAGCACCAAAGAGCAGAGGAGACAGGCAGGGTGCAATAACCCAGCACCATTTACTCCGTTATCCCCAATACCCTATTCGCATTTGCCAGCAGATGGCACTCATTATATGTTTGACTTGTCCACAGCCCAGGTGCACACTTTCCAAAGTGCAGTGAACAAAGATGGGACATACTCGGTCCTTGCGTGTTTCATGGGCCATTGCCTTTCACTCATTTATCTTATGATAAGGGCTACAATTTCAGCAGGGTCCATATTTCAAGGGAGACAGGAAAGGTCAGGAGATGATGGGCAGAAATGTCCCTTGGTGGCAAAAGGGGCATAGCGTGGGCTGCAGGGAGGCTGGGACAACCACCTGCCCATGCATACGGAGCTGCCAACCATGCCACCCCACCTCCATGCCCTCTTCACCCACCCCATAGCTGAAGTAGTCCTGGGGAAAGGTCCATGGGGTGAGACATGGCCAATGCGGCAGGTAGCAGTGAAGGAAGACCACCCCCTCCCAAGCCGGGACTGTGCCAGGCCAGTGGCACTGCTGGCTGCTGGGGTCCCCATGCCCCACATCCTGCTAAATACCACCCCCAGCAATGCTCCTTCTCACGTCTTGCAGAAGGAAGTGGTAGGGTAAAAATTTCCTTCCCAAATATCCCAGGTAGGATCAACCGACCTCCCAAAACATGCACTTTAGCTCCAATCATCAGCTTTAAAAGGAGCTGAAGAATGAGGCAGCCAGCAAGGTAACAGAGCAATCCTATAGCCTTCAAGGCCTTGAGGAAGGGGAATGTATAAAATGCCAACACTAGAAATGGTCAGTGCAGCCATCTGGCTGGACACAGCTGCACACACAGACAGCAAAAGATTTGTCCTGCATCAAAGCACGTCTTTTAGAAAGATATCAAATCTTTCCTTCAAGAGCCCAGGCAGTAATGAATCTGCACTATACTTCTCTCCCTGCTTGGAAAAATAAGGAATTATTTCAGTTATGAATTTTTCTGCTTCCATCTTCCAGGCATTGGACCTTGCTCTGCCCCATGAGAAAGGCTGAATATGCTGATCTTCCACCACCAGGATCACTGTCCAGCCCTCAGCTGACTTCTGTGGCTCTCTGCACAATTTCTTCTTCCTTCTCTCAGGGATGCTTTGGACAGAGGTCTCATGGCAGGAGGCTGCACCTGAAGCTGTGGTACAATGGAGGAGGAGAGATGCTGTGGGGGCAGCTGTGGCCACAGGCAGAGCCCAGGGAGTTGCACCACCATGGGTGACCTGGTGTCTGTCCCCATTTCTGCAATGCCACCACACAGACATGTCAGTATGCCCTGGCAGGGGCACCTGGATGCCTTCGTCCCAACTGACCCTCCAACATTGTTGTATGAGAGGGGACAGCCCAGCTCACTGTTGGTTATCTGAGATAGGAAACTTCTCATTCAGTTTTCATGAGAAACATAATGAGTGGAAGGACATTGATAACATCTGACCCCCATGAGAAGGAAATTGTAAAACACAAACCAAAAAGTTTCCTGCATCTTCTAAGGGAAATCAGAGAAATTGCACATACATTAATGACTTGTGTTTATTCCTCATTTTATTAACTCCACATAACATGGGTGCCCACAACAACATGTATATGGTCTGGCCCAGCACCCCTTGAACTCCTGAAAGTCTTTCACCTGATTTCACTGATCATGTCAGCGCTGCTCTGGGCTGCTTGGCCAGCAGGGAAGGGAGGGGAGCATAATCATGCCTATTCTCTCCTGTTTGCAGTGATCCGTATCATACAACCATTCCTTATTGCCTTCCCCCCTCAGCCCCTGACTCTTCATTCACAAATTAGCAGTTTTCCTTTGACCTCCCTCAGGAGTCGTGGTGTGCTGCTCTCACAAAACAAAGTACCAAAGACCTAAATCACCTCAACTTCTTTCCTATAGCAATTGCTTTACCAGAAGATACTTTTTGCTATATGCAGCAGTCAGTTGGAGAAGAAGTTGATCATACAGATATCTGTGACATGAAGCCCTATATGATGTGTGCTAATCCTTGCCAATGTCTTTAGGAGCTACAGAAACCCTGTCATTTAGAAATTAATTGTAGCTAAACCTGAAGCAACAGGAAACTTTTGTCCATCCCTATAGTTTAAGCACAGACAGAGAGTGAAATGAGTAAGGCACTGCTGATAAACTTAATTGGTGTCTTGTGCTGAGTTTATTTTTAAAAGCCCTGTAGTTCCTCAGTGCCAGCTCAAATCTGTTGGTCAGAGCTGCTGACTTGACTGTGGTGTCACTGACCCCTCATCACGAACACAAGCACTCTGTCAACCATGACAGGTTTCTCGAGGATGAGACAGTGAATGTAATAAGATATTCAAAAGCTGATTTGAGCAATGTTACACTTGCACATAAGTGCTGTTTTGTTAAAGTGCTATGCTGGAAAATTTTTTCAAGCTTAATGCTATTAAAATCCTAAGTCACCATATACATCATAGCCTGACAACTAAATATCATTTATCAGTAGACTTTCAAGGGTCTCTACTATTCCCTGTCTTCCTGACAAATTTCAAAACTATTGCTTGCCTTGCAGATTGATACATATGTTCAAAGCAGACTATTCAACCTGCATAGTAATGAAAACACTCTTTGTCCTCATTCCCTCAATATTCAAAAGGGTCACTGAGAATTTGCTCTTATCTGAGCTCAGGACTGCAAAGTTTTTTTCCCAAATGATAACTTTAGCAAGTTACAGGCCACCAAAGAAAATCTCTCGAGAGTGGAAAAGCTTAGACAACCCAAACCGTCAGAGCAAGTGTTAAGAGATCTGCCGGCACCACAAGGGACTGTCATGCCCTGCTTTCTGCTGTCCTCTGCAGTCCCAAGCCTCCACCATCCCGCACACCACAGCCCCCTCCCTGCCAACAGGTCCAGGTTTCCTCCAGACATCCCGGTGGCAGTCTGGGCACCAGGACTGGGGCACCCACAGACCCTCGCTGGGCACCGAGCCGGGAGGTGGGCAGGGTGTGCCCGCTGAGCCAGAGCGGTGGGTTGCACCACCACCCACAAGCCTTTCAGTCCTACCAGTGCTGCCCCTAATCCTGCCATCCCAGGCTTGTGTGCTCTTTGCCTTCATGCCACTGCGGCTGTCTTCAGTTTCACAGTCCTGAGGCTGCAGCTATCTCACACCATATCTACTGCACTTCAGCTTGGACAGTTGATTTTGCCACTGTTTTGGGTCATTGTTTTATTGGCCCCAGAAGAACATAAAACAAAGCTGAAAAGGCATTTCAGTAAAACCATGTATCCATCCCCTTTGCTCAGGGCAAGATCAACGCCATCTACTTCTGGACTCTCATCAGGGTGGAGATTTCACAGCCCTCCTAGGGAATGTGTTTCAGTGGCTGCTGGCCTTGTTTTGAGCAAGTATTTCCTAATATCTAACTAACCTCAAACTTCTTGTCCTTCAATTTCATCCAATACTCCCCATCTAACTTAGAGGGGGTACAGAAAAGAGCTAATTATCTTCCTTTATGCAGTTTTACATATCTGAATACTGCTAGAGAATCTCTTTTCAGCCTTCTGGCAAGGCTCCCACCTTTCTTTCAACCTTGCCTAACTCTGCATGCCTTGCAACAATTCTGCCAGTAAAATATCTGGTTTTTTCTGCAGCAGTCTGACACTGTTGATTCAGGCAGACTGACATCACGTGTAATCCCCAGGTCTTCTTCTACATGTGTATGATCTTGCCAGCTTATCCGATCTTGGACTGAACCAGATGATCTTTTTCTATCTAAGCATGGCATTTTACATTTTGCTTCCTGAATTGTTCCCCTTTTCCATCAGTTCAGACCTCTGCTCCAACTTGTCAAGATCATTTTGAATTCTCACCCTGTCTTCCAGCATTTTGGAAACTTGGCAGCAGATCTGAATTTAATAAGCATGCTCTTTCTTTCATCTTTCCAGTCATTGAGGAAAACAGTGAATACTGCTGTCCCCGGGAGAGGTCTATTCAGTATCCAACTTCAAATGCAATGCTGGACCAGTGACAGCTACTCTTTGTATATGGCTTTCCAACCAGTTTTGTACCCACTTGATTCCTGTTTCCCAAGCTGTCTTGTAAGGATGTCTTGCAAAACACTGGGAGAAAGCCTTATAAAGTCACAATGATTGCATCAATGTTTATTTCATCCTCAAGTCTCTGTCCTTGAAGGGATGAGGAGTGGTTTGAAATGATTTGTCATTGATATCTGTGTTAATTGCTCTTCATCTCTTTTTCACCTTCTAGGAGCCCAAAAATAAATTGTTTAATGACTTCTTCGATATTTCTTTGGTTAACTAAAATTATGTTGGTTTGTCTGTAATTCCCTGTCTCTCTTACCTCTTGCTCTGAAGGAAGGGCACTGTGTTTGCTCTTCCTCAGTCTCCAGGAACATAGCCTGTCTCCCTCAGGCTCTGTTAGTTTGGTGTGTCTCTGTCTTGCTTCCAGGGTTGCTCCAGGTTGAGTCTGTGGCCTTGCACATGATCTGGCCATTGTTACTGGGATTCTTCTTCTTGCCATTTAGAAGCCTGTCTGTGGGGCTAGATTTATTTTCGTTCACTCTGGAAGCTGGATTCTCCCTCCCATATATGATCCTGCTTTAATATCTCAAAATATGCATGGAGATGACAGCCAAAGTATAATGATGATTTCTGAGCTCTTGATCCCACTCTGTTTCTTGCTTTCAGTTTAAAAAAAAAGGTATTTTAGAATATTCTGATATTGCATCTCTGAATTCTGTTTCAAGTCACAATACTCCAGTGTTCCTATCTGCTCTTTCAAGGCGTTTCAAGCATTTCTGCAAGCATCAATGCTTCATTCACTTCCCTGTCTCACTCACCCTGTATAGGAGATAGAAAAGTGCTTTCCTTTCATTTTCTTTACGAGGCCCAGCAAAGTAAGTTCAATAAGTAGACCCAAGTCTTGCTTTCATTGTATTCATGCTTCAGAATTTTTTTATTTGGACAATCAGCTTTCTTGGTGGTCTGAGCACCTCATGCTGTTTATTCCCATCTGCCACTTTGTTTGTCTATTAATCACACCCTCTTTCTTGCTGTGGGGCTCACCAGGCTAATGGCTACCAGCATGTTCCATATACTGTGTGCTGGTAAATAGCGCAAGGGAATTACAATCTTGCAACAGCTAAACTGGCGTTTTACTAAGAGGAAAAATTTCTGGAGATGCTATGATCAAGCTAGAGCTCTGAGCAAGTACATGCAAGCTGACTTCCTTGTTTGCCAGTAAACTAATCCCATCTTGTCCCACCCTTGACTGTTTCATGCAAGTTGTTACGTTCAAGAATGGGGGAGTCCAGAAACCCTGGTCGAGTGCCTTCCAGTCTGGGGCGGCCTCATGTTGATGTCCCTTGATTTGAACCAGCTCCTCTGGTATTTGATTCCATTTTGCATCATCCATCCCTGGAGATGGTTGAGAGAGTTTGTGTATAGGAACCCAAGACAGTCGTAATAAATTATATTATTTGCTGTGGAAATACTTGGTGGCTTCAGAGTTGCACAGACAGCTATGAAGGAAGCCTGTGGGTCTGATGCCTAAATAAATAGCCCTCTTGAATATTTCACTCGCTCAGTTCCTTGGGACGGCTCAGGTTCAGCAGTGAGCCGTTTTACAGCCACTTCATAAGGGAGGAGGAAGGGAAAGAGTAATTAAACTATCTCCTTTTGGCAGCACAGCCCCTGCTGCTCAAACTAGTGAGGAAGTTTGACGCCAGACGGGAAAGCGCACTGGGAGGACAGGGTTTGCAGCACTCCCCTGGCATGCAGTCTACAGATAACTTCAAGGGAAGGTGTCAGGCTGTACCTGAGCTGAGTTCAGCTCCACTTCTCCTCTCCTGCTGAGCCTGAGGAGGAAGTAGATGTTAGGGCTGTGAAGGGGATGAAATTCTGCAACATGCATGCACACACGCTTCCAACTGTCTGGGAAAGAGCTCTGTGCAGCTACGGTTTTGGCCTGGATCTCCAATCTCACAATTATTTTATATCATTTAGAAGATATTGGGCCTCAGAAATTTGTGTTTCTCTCAGAGAGCCGCTGACAAGCTGAGAAATGCTGATCAGGTTTCCAAAAGTTGATGTTTCACTTATGCTCTTCTAGCCCCTGAGAGCCTGATTCCAGATCAGCCAGACCCCTGGCCAGTTCTGGCTCATGGCAGTGTTTTGGTGGCTATGCAAACCAGTAGATATGGAGATGTTTGACTGGGACACCAATGGAGCCAAACCCCTGCCTGCATGGACAGCCACTGGGGCTCTCTAGGGGTGCAGGACATCACTGCTTGGACAGTATTTGGCTGAAGGGTGTTTGTGTCCAGGCCGTATGGGCTTGTGTCTGGGACCACAACCAGCATCTGTCATGGTAATGTTGACAGCCCTCCCACAGGAATTTCCTCTTGGACTTTCCTTCATTTACTAGTTCTGCCTGGGAAGCTTTTGTCTTTTGCCTTCATGCAAAAGTGTTCACTGAGCTCAGGACCACTCTTCCCACTAACATAACTCAACACTGTTTACCAGCAGAGGCTCGGTGTATTGTTTGCTTTCTCTTTGCATTACCAGCCGAGCTAGCACCGCTGCAACTCCAGCGAGGGAACTAAGCCACTTTCTGCGACCCATTCTTCTCCTCTTTCTCCCACTGCTGTGGCTTGTCCGAGCCTGCTGTGCAGCCAAGCCCCAGTTTAGTTTAGGAAATCATAGGATTTCAAAAATAATACATATGGGTTTTTTTTTCTCGCCTCCAGGTTTTTGAGTCTTCAAGTCTGTGTTTTACTAGCTTGTGTTTTTCTGGATCATTTTTTAATGAAGAACAAGGCCAGCATTCCCTCACTGTCATGGAACAGTGTCTTGAAGAAATGACATTGAATACTGCGCTAAAGTAGTGACTGCTCTTTCTGCTTCCTCCATTTTCCACTGTGGAGTTGAGTGAGGCATTTGTGGAAGGTTAGTAACATTCTTCTAGTCACCTGAGACCTCTGATATTTGTCATCATTAGCATAGTAGAAAACCTGAATAAAGCTGGCAAAAAGCAAAATATTTTATTCTGAGATCTGCACCTGGCAAACCTGTCTAATTTACTGCATCTGGCTTGCCTACTAAAACAAAAGACATTTCCAGCATTTCGGTAACAAGTTTATCCAAAAAGCACCAACTAGTTTTTGCTTTATGAGACATTAGCTTGTCTGTGACTATTCCAGCACACCCTATCATTCCAACAGTTTGTGCAGCCTGGTCAAGACCCCTGGTTCCCAAATGACTCTTGTTTTAATCCTCATAGAGTGGGAATACTGGCTTTATTTCTTGGCTCCTGTCATAGGCTCTGTGGTTATAGAGACATTTGAGTACCAATATTCATTTTCTTTTTAGCTGTTGATTCTTTCCAAAGACTGTATATACAGTTAAACTGCCATTAAATGCAATATTTTTCAAATCTGTCTTGTTCATTACACTGAAAGATACAAGTTGAAACCATATTCTCTATGAGAAGGCTATGTGTCTTCTGGTATTGGGTAATGGAGCATGCTGAAGATATTTCCACATTGCCAAAAACAACAATAAAACTAAGAGACAGTGTGTCGCATTTCCCTTATAGACAGATCCAGCTGTTCTCAAATGCCTGGAAAATCACAGGGGTTAGCAGGCACAATAGTTCATCAACACTACTCATTTGGCTGCCAGAACCAGCCTATATGAACCTTTGGTAGCTCTGTTTTACAGGCAGGGAACTGAGGAGCAGCAGCCTAAACTGTCTTGAGAATGCACACTTTATCTCCCATCTGACCTGGGTTTCTCAAGGGCAGGGAGGAATGGGCACCCATTCTTTTTGCGCCAGTCTGGCATTTGCCTATGGACAGCCCCACCTGGGAAGTGCTTTTGGACTTTCCTGGTGAAGAATACCTTGTGGCAGGCTTAGATTTTGGATGACCCCTGAGGTCAAGGGAGGCATGCAGTGTGTGCTGATGTGATCCTAGGTTCACACCCCTGGGGAAGGACCAGCAGAGTTTACATCGCACACTGTTTTTAAGGCATATCCCACACTGCAATAGCAGTGACTGGTGTTCTCACCTCTAACCTCAGTTTGAGGTTTAAGCCATACCCCAAATACTTTTTCTCTTTTGGGGCAGACCTTTCAAAGGGCTTCTCATTTCACAGATTGTGATGAATTTTGGCAGCATACATGAACTGCAGAGTCCTTCTGCCCTCCTACCCCAAGGCTCTTGTTGTCAGCAATGTTTTTGGCTTACAGTGGTTTTGAAGCCAGCCAGCATCCTGATGTCTACAGCAGATTATTTCTGCTACAGAGCTGCAGTGGGACATGAGGTTTCTCCTTCCCAACATGAAGCAGCAACAGAGGCTGGAGAAATGTGCCAGGGAAAGTAGGGTCTCCCTGGCTGCGGGACAACTGCTGCCAGCAGAGTGAGTGGTGCAGCTTGCCAAGGAGCCCCAGCTGGGCTCCTGTTAGAGCAAAGTTCCCATGGAAAGGCACAAGGTGAGGATGATCCTTCTTAAACTGAGCACTCAGTTTGCAACGGGCTATGAGTTGCCATGGTTTGGCAGACCTGTGTGACATCATTAGCATTATTTGGACATGCTACAATTTCCTGCTCTTACGAGTTTCCTTCTTTCTTAAGTTTTAAGAGAGACTTCATCAAGAAACTGTCAACGAGCACAGGTCAAGAAAAGCAACATGCTTACCAAACCCTTGAGAAAAGATGAAGTGGAATAATCTCATGCATATTTACCAATGTATCAAGAAGAGTGATATGTGTTGGAGCTTTTTAAAATAAAAGTGCTACAACCCAGATTAGATAGTTCTTCTTTTAGTTTCATTTGGAGTTGGAAACCAATTCAGACTAAACATTTTAATTGATGAATATAGTCCTTTCATGCCAGATATTGCCTGTGAACAGACCATGACTTCTCCAGAAATACTATTAGCTGAATGTTTTCCACAAGTAAACATCTGTCTGTGACTGATTCACAAGTTGTTCACCACAACTATTTGTTCATGTAACTGAGATTCAATATTTGAGCTACATGATTAGTTAGCCAAAGTCATATGGTATTGCATGTCTTTTCAGCCACATCTGAATGCCTACAGGAGCAGCCTTAGCAGAACGCTTGTTGCAAAAACTGTATTTACATGATTATTCACCACTGCCTTGCAGCAAACGCTGTCAAAAATAAAAGCTGCCCCCCTCTAATCAGTGACTTTAATATTTGCAAGCATAATAAAATCATAATAGATGTAGGATTGACCCAAACCTTTGAAGAATTCTTCACTCAACTCTGGCTTCAGCCTAATTTGCCATATATTTAACCTGTGTTCATAAAGAATTGAGGTTTCTGTAATCATAGTGCATAGGTGTATACTTTTGCATATGTATCCCTAATAACTTCGGAATCTTCTAGTCAGTTTTCCTCAGATTTGACAGAGGAGAGACACAGATGTTCCAAAGTTCCTAAGACGCTGTCACGTTAAGGGTGTGAGTCTAGCTGCATTCGATGAGCTATCACGGCCAAAATACTGGTCACGCTCAATAAAAACTATCACAACTGGATCAATGCACACCACAATTTATTTGAGCAACAGATACACAGGTTCTTTGGATTGCTGGTGATAGTAATTTTCTGCAAATGTATATGCAAATATTGCAAATGTAAGTAGAAAGAATCTAAAATGACTCTATAGAGATTTCTGAGTGTTTCCCAGGGAGGCACTTGGTATAACCAAGTGTTTGAATCTTACCCAAAGGCATCCCAATGCGGGGGAAGAGAGGCTCAGCCCATCGACTGATCCCAGAAGTCAGAGTGGTATGCGACGATGGTATCTTCCCTAACATCCTCTCTCTCTTAAGCTATATTTATATTATTTTTTACCTTTCAGGTAGAGCTTGAGTGACTCTAGTCATACATACCTTTGTTATGATTGGTGAAAAAACTTTCTCGCTTTGCTTTTGAAGGTGTAAATTAGAAAAATTCAAAGCACTATCTCAGTGAGGGGTGTTCACACCTTGGAGGTGGGTAACTTTTGGCGTGGAGGTATGTTTTGGTATTATAACGTTATTATGATGAGCAAAGTTCACCAAAAGGACAGCATTTTGTCAAACACATGACAGACTGTTGGCCCAGGGTAGCAAATATGCAGCTTATCGGTTCCATGGTACTTCCAAGTTCCCATATTATCACAGAGCCTGGCCGCAGTGTCTCCACTCCGCTCCACCCTCTGTGCAGTTCCTCTTAGAGTCAGCACACCAAAATCCCCTGGTGTAGCTAACATCTAAGGCTAAGGCCTAGGGAACTCCCGTGGAATGGATTCCTTGCATATCAGCTGCACTCCACCCTGGAAGCTTCTTCAGTGCTGTACCTTTCTTTAAAATGTGAATATAAGTTTAGTTTCTAGGTCACCTCCAGCAATTATTTCATAGACGCCCCATGTTTCAGGGAAAGAAATGGCTGTACAGAAGCTGCTGAGCCTATTAGTGCCACCGATGAAGGAAAGACTTCAGCATAGCCTTTCCCTTACTAGAGGGAAACTCCAAGGTTCAGCCTTGGCAAGTTAAAGCAAAGCAGGTGTCTTGGCACTATTACCAACCAACTCATGAATTATCTTGATTTGCAATATACAAACTAGGAGGAAACTTGGTGGACTTAATCTAGAAGAGGGAAAAATGTGCTGTTTCAGATTTTTTGTTCTTTTTGAGTGCACCCCAGTCTTTACACAATTTTTTTCTAGTCAATCTCCTTTGTCAACCTTACATGCTCCCTTTCATTTACAGGCTTTCAACAACGCATCTTGAACAACCTTGTAATAAAAACCTTTATGAAGAATAGAGACTTGTCTTTCTGGTCCTTTCAAGTGCCACAAGCAGAAGTTGAAGCAGCACAGGTATCAACCCACTGTGGCCTTGCAGGATGGGTGGGACCAAGCTATGTTTCAAAAATTCTGCTAAAGTTTTGGAGTAAAATATTGAGTAATTGTTATCTGTTTGAGCTCTTTTCCATGCAGATGCCATGTTTTTTTGTGGTAGGAGGTGCAAGTCAGCCTTTATTGTCAGCCTAACTAGGCTTGTTTTCAATCACCAAGATTGAAATACATAATTTTATAGTCTGAAGGTAACAAAGTGTGTTATTTTCATATGTGGGAGTACTGAAACTGAATGCTGGAGAAAAGATGAAGGGGTTTCCAAAAAACTTGTCTGGCTCTGACCCATCACGCATTGAGATGCAATGCAATACAGGAAGGAAATCTGTTTAGACCCAGTCGAAGTATTTTTTAAAACCTCACCCAGATTTTTATACTGTTACTTTTATCACTCCAGTTTACCCACAAACATGAAACAACTTTTTGGTAATTCCACAAGTCTTAGGACCTCATGACCTATGAAACAAACTGTTGAAAATTCTTTGTTGTTAAATATTGCCTTTAAGGACTTTTTAAGTTTTATGTTGAAATCTGCTTTCCCAGATTCCCAATCTTTAAATATTAACATTCTTTTTACCATTCTTATGGTGCTAATAAGGCTTATACATATTCAGATAGGACTTTTGGGCAGTTTTCTTGAACTTCCTAGAACTACCAGTACCACAGGCTTGGATTTTTCTGTCCTTGCAAGTCTATGTTCTGAAGACAAGAGTTTAATTTGGTTTACAGGGGACAGAACTGTGCTCATTCCAACCCATTACAGCTAATAGGACACTTCATGATATAAGTAAGAGAAGAACTTAGCCCAGAACCCGTTTTTCAGTGAACTGTTTCAGAAAGAAGGTTGCTTATATGTTTAAAACATTGTTACCCAAATTATATAGAGGCAGCACCTTCTAGGAATATTCTATTACAGTTATGCAGGAAAATGTATATGCCAATGTTAGCATTTGAGGGGAAAGGTATTGCAACACTTCCAGGGCAATGATTTTAAAAATCTCTGAGTATAAATTGGACCTCCAGCTTCTTCATTACTAAGTAATTAGGAGTGACCATTAGTAAAATGAGTTGGAAACATTAGCAATTTTATTTTGGAAATTTTCATTTTAGCATTCCTTTCAGAAAGACACTGTGTCAATTGCATTTACATTGAAGAATGTATAAATCTAGAGCAAATCTTGGTGAACTCTGCAGAGACATGTCTCCAGAAGCTTGCAGTAGCATAACTTGACACTTTCCCTAAAGACATCTTTTTTGTTTTGGTTTGGTTTTATTTTTCCTAAGTCCCCTTCCCATTCTCTCCATACCCATGAGGGTAGTTGCCTCTGAGTTATTTTGAGAAGTCTGTCTTTCAGTTATTAAAACTTTCTGTTCTGTATCCTCTGAGAGCTTTGCCAAGGTGCTGGCAGCCTGAAAGCCAGCCATTTAACTCCACACTGCTGTTTAGGCTCAGCAAACTGCAAGTGGCAGAGAGTATTTTCCACCTATAAGCCTATGGGAGTCCAAACTCACATCAGGGAGCCCAATGAGTTTAAGAAGAGCACAAAAGCAGGGAAATTGTGAGGTCCAAGACAGCTTTTTGTCACACAGCATAAAAAAAGTGCTACAGATTGCTCACATCTTTTGCTGACTTGAGTGGGACAGCAGTCCCCTCCAGTCTGGGGTGTCCCCAAGGGGTCTTGCCAAGGGGCATCCGCAAACCTCATATTTACTGTTTCTGCTCATCTTGGTCCGAGAGAAGAGGACAGGCAGGACCTGGGCAGCAACACATGCTCTCACAGCCCTGTTCACATGTATTCAGTTGCTTCTGCCCTGCCAGCTCTCCCAGGCACCCCAGTGGGATGGGAAGGGAAAGTCACTTGAGGGACCACCTGCCTGCCTGGGCTGAACAGGCAGAAGGCAGCAGCCCAGCCACAGCCCTGCTGCTCCTCAGCTTCCTTCTCAGCATGGGGGACCATGAGCATGCCGAGCCTTCCTCACAGATCAGGACATACAGCACAATGGCTTCTATCGTGAGCCAGGTAAATATGCTGTACTTGGGTGATTCAGAGCATATGTCATCTGTGGCACCGAAAGCTGTGTTACTGAGAGCCACTGCCCAAACCAGCATCCTCCTGGAGAGAAGTCTCTGGTTTGGAATGACACTTGCAGTAAGCCTGGGATGCCACACAAGAATGCATTACGATACTCTCTGATCTCCATTTAAGTTGTGGCTTTCTGCTGAAGTGATGAAACAGTCAGGCTTTGGGCTTTATTAATTTTCTGGTGCTGAATACCACCACACACATCACACTGTCTCCTCCTGCTCTTTTGGCAGGTGTTTCACTAGCATCTGTTGTCTTAGCCCCAGAGGACCAGACCCCTTCATCAAAAGAGAGCAGCGGGAAGCAGACAGTCATATGCTCTCTTAGTGACTCAGACATCAGCGTGATGTCCATAGCACCATGGCTGTTAACAAAACAACTAATGAGGATTGAATGAGAATGAGGGGATAAAAAAACATCAGCATGATCTTGTCAAGAACTGACTGCCTCAGACCAATCTAGTTTATTTCTCTGAAGGGATAATTCACCTGGGGAATAGCGGGGAAGCAAGCAAGATTATCTTGACTTAAGGTTTTTTACACTCTCCACCCTGATTTTCTTTTGTGAAACAAAGTGAAATAGTCTCTGTGGAACTGCTGTGCACAACCGGTTGTATAACCACGTGCAAGGAGCAGTTGTCTGTATGTCGTGTTGTCCAGCCCAGCAGATATGTCCAGGAAGGAAATCCAGAGATCTGCTCTATAACTTTTTCTATTTACAATTTGGACCTCGGAATAGAGAGAACTCCCATAAAATTTATTGGCAAGATAAGTGAGAGCAGGCACTAAATCTAAAATTATTTTAATAAAACTGAGAGACAATACCAAAATTGCATTATTGACTCATTTTAATTTTTATTGTGCACAGCTATTTGACCTTTCTCTGTAGCATTCCTGTCTGGCTGACTGTTTTCCTCTTTATATCTGTGCCTTTCACTTCTGCCTTGTAGCACTCCTCATTTCTTTTAACAGTTTCCCTATGTAGCTTAAAATGGAGGACAAGAAGAAATCCACCTAATCTGTGGCAAAGGAGGTTTTGGATCAGTATGGGAGAAGATTGTGACTGCCAGGATAAGGAAATGCTGCCTTTGATGACAGAGAGGCAGTGGGCTCTTGTCTACTGGAAGCTCTGAAAAGCAGATGTGATGAACATCTGTCAGGCCTGGACTCCCAGCACTGAAACAGTCCCACGTGCCTAGGGTTAATTCTAAAACAGCAGCTGTGGAACCCGCAGCTGCACTGAGGACATGTGTCTCTTGAAGACCGAGAGCTATTGACTATTTTATAAAACCTACAGCTGGATTTTATTGAAAAGGACAACATTTCCCATCTCTCCCTGCTCAGAGGCAAACAAGTCATGTTGCATCTGTGCTTTGGTCAAAAGGAAAAGATAAGCTTCTGCTTTCTACTCAAGACTGATTGTATTTGCCTAGAAACTCTTCAAAGGCATGTCCATACATGTACCTTTGCTCTAGGTACCTCTTGTTGCCATTTCAAGGGCAATGAAGAAAAGTGGATATTTGCACACCCCATTGATCTTCTTACACAGGACAGCTGTAGAGCATTTACACTGGCTGAACTAGTCATGCCAAAGCTCGTGCTGGGCTTCCCAGCAGTGAAGGAAAATTGGAAGTGGCTGCCCCAAGAAGGAGGGGCAGGTCTGAAGCCACAAGGCCTTATCATGCCTGTCACATGAGAGAAAAAGGGAGAAAGGATGGCAAGTGATGATCCCCACAGCTGTCACCTTCCCATACCACCTGTCCCATCCCTCCAGAGGTGACAGACCCAGCACAGAAAAAATGCACAGTGGGTCCGTGGCCATTTTGCTGTAATCAGGTGTCTGTTGCCCTCCATAACTAGCTCTAAAGAAAGCCCAGAGTCGTACTTGTCCTACTTTCCTGTGTCGGTGAATTAGGAATTATTTCAATTACACCTTGATATAATCCTCCTGGCATATTTGCATGAGCAGAGCCCAACTGCAGGTTACTGTGTCAAGTGCTGGCTCTCAGGAGAGCCCTGCTGGGATGCCCCAGCCCACATCAGCTGTGGGAACTGGGAACTAATTCACCAAAAACAAGTGCTGCAAATAGCATGATTCCCTGCATGTGATGTGGTTCCTGGCTGAGTAGCCTTCAAATGCTGTATCACACTCTGGAGGAACAACATTTCTGCACTAGACTGCTAGCCACTGCCTCGCTCTTAAGGTGAGGTGGCCTCAAATGGGAAATCCTGGGAGCAGCAGATTTTCAGTGACCTGTGTCCTGGGGGGGAGCAAGAGCTCTGTCGTGCAGGAGAGACACCACGGCTTTAACCTCACTGTAGAAATTAAGAATTCCTTTGTTTCCTGATGTGGTTCCTACTCTGCCTGTCCTAGTGCCTGTGATGGCTATTTCAGAAGACATGAATACAGATCACTGTCATTTTACCACTCTTAATGGCAAACCATTCCCATGCTGCTAGGAGTGATGGGGTATAAAATCCCACAGAACTGAGTCATTACAGCAACACAGATAAAGCTATGAAGACCATGTTCAAGTATCTAGTTAAGTTTATAGCACAAGAAAACAGCCTTTAGAAGTATAAATCTGTGTATTCCTACAATTAACAACAGCTTCATTTATGTCTCGGATTTTATAGATCTGGCACTCCTTTAGCATTGATCCTTCACTGTTTTTCTACATGGGCAAAATTCTCAAGAGGCTTTTTAAAAATAAGAGCAAACTGACTGAAGGAAAGCACATCAGGGCAATCCCACTTGTTAAAAATAAATTTTCTCTAGAACATGGAAAGTCTCAAATACTCCTATGCAATCCATTTTGGTATCTGAAGATGTTTGTTCGTTCATTCAGACCTAAGATTTCAATTTAATAAAAAGCTTGGCAGCACCCTAAAATGATCTAATTTGATGGCATTTCTTTCCTGGTCTTGCAAGCATAAAATTTAAAGAGTCTGGTGCCTCCGTGGCTGTGCCTGTGGGTGACCGGATGTCTCAAGGGACTTGTCAGCAGGTGACAAAAAAATCATCATGTCTGGATGTCAGCTCATCACTGAGGTTGGAGTTATGGGAGGACCATTCAGTAGCTGTCACTGGCTGGAGGAGCACCAAAGATGTTGAAGGGATGGTTTGCAGGAGATTGCATGCGATTTGGCCATCTTTAGTTCCCTAGGCTACCAGGGGAGATGCTAATTACTGTTTACGCAGCCTCTTGGCAAACTTGGCAGCCCACTCTGAACCGATCCTGTGAGCTGGCAGTCCCTGACAGAGGCAGGGTAAGGTCAGTCTCAGTTGGTCACTGTGCTGCATGCATCCACTCCCTTTGAGACCACAGTGGTGCCTCTGCTCCTGCCTAGCCAAGAGCCACCAGCAACAGAGATGGCGGTCACTGGGCATGGCTTGTCATCCACTGCTTTAGGTTCTGGAGCCCCACAAGCTTGTCTCCCTCAGTCTCCGAGACTTTTGCAAGCTGAGACCAACAGGGATCACTTGGAGGGAAAGCTGTACCCTGTGTGCCCTAGATAGGGGAGCAAATTGCACAGCTTTCTTCTGAAACAACTGTCATTAGCCCTTTCCTTTCACTCCGTGGTCCTTCGTGTGTGGACTGCAGGGGCTTATTACCAAAAGAAAGGAATTTCTCATATCCAGCTAAGTCACCTTCAGCACATCTTTACACTCCACCCCAGCTGCATGCTTCCACTCCATTATTCTTCTGGTATCAACAAATGGAAAGGTTTAGAGGTGACTGTGGCTGGACCTGACACACAAGCCAGCTTATTTTAGCAGGCTGCTATAATTCTGTGGTTCAACACTGGCAGCCAGACAGGGAGACAAAAGTGAGGAGTATTATTTCCAAATGAATTCCCAAGAGTGCATTCAATTAGAGAGGTTGTTTTTTGACCTTTTGCAGGCTTCATTAAAGCTGCTATCACTTTTCCAGAAAAAACAATTTTGAAAACAGATGGGAGTAAATGAAAAATTTATGCCTGCAATGCCACACAGCCCAATAAGCAGTCTTGAATGATCTCTGCTGAGTACCAGTGTGCAATTAAAAGGATGCTTATGAAACCTTCACACTGTGAAGTACAAATACTTGCCTATAACCTACTGGGAATTGCCTCATGAGAGAAAATACATACACGCTATTAACTCAGCTGGTATGGAGTTTTGCATGTAGACTATAAAATGACTTAGAAAGGGGAGTTTATGGAGGCCGGTATTAATCAGTATGTGATTATACAAAGCAGGAAAAATACAGGAAAGAATTATTCCTTAGCAACAGCTTTACAAAATACATAGGAAAACTGTGAGAAAAAGTAGGAAATAGGTTTGGGAAAGGCCCAAAAATTTATTTCAGGGGCTTAAAATCTGAAAAGTCCTGGAGGAATAAGACAGTTGTCAGACCAGTACTGCAGGCTGGTACTCAGAAGAGGTGCCACTACTTAGAAAAAATGAATACTCCTTAACAGGCACAGGTGATCCTGTGTTATTTTTTTAGCCCATGCGTGGCTCTGCCTAAATCCCTTTTGGATCTAGCCTCGAGGCCCTTCTGATATCTGGAAGAGTTGTTTTCCAGCTCGTAGAGCTGGAATGTTTTATTGGAAGCACTCTGCATCCTACCTGCATGGTGCTGTGTGCTGTGCCTGTTACACACTTATGGCTGAGCAACCCTCTCCTGAGTGTATGTCATGACAACCTGCCATCACTGAAAGTGAGCTGTGGCCCGTCTCTACTTCCTCACCTTGAGATGAACCTAAACCGAGCAATTTAGACAGGGAATGAATTTAAGTTCCTTTAACCCATTTTATCTCTATTCCTATCATATGTTCTACTTATACATTGTTTGTGTAATAAGCTGTGGCAGAAAGAATTAAGGTAATGTGGACCTGCTCTGCCGACAAAACTTCCTCTAAGCTAGTTGATACGTGAGAGAGCGAAAATGGTCACAGTCTGTTGCATTCCAGGCAACTACAGAAGAGCTTTCAGATGTCAGAGCAGGACCAAAATGTGCTTTTACTCCCTGTGGAAATCAGTGTAATCATACTGGTGTAAAACCAGGTGAATACTGTGCAGTCAGGTCTCACCGAGCAAGCTCAGAAGTTTGGTGCTCCATTGCATAGATCATTCCTGTGCTAGTACTTGATTGTCCACCTATCCTTACATGAAATAATGTGACTTTTGGCCATAAAAGGAGCAAATATCTGTAACAGCTTCACATACAGAGAGAGTGAAGAGTGCACATGTTGAACTGTCTGGAGAACATATGAATTAATTTCTTTGTACCCAGCTGCTTTCTTTATTTCTCTGCAAATATTCTTTTGGAGTCATTAGTGCCCATAGGATGGAAGGCTCAGCTAACAATATGACTAAACTGAGCTTCATCTGGAATGAGACTGAAAGTGGTTCTTTTATTATGCCAGTCACAGTCTATTTCTGCTGGGTGAGATGCGTTTACTGATTCTTCTGTCATGACCAACATTAGATCATGCAGTTCCATAACTCTTGACATTTTCAGCTGTGTATATTTCTAAATGTCAATTCTAAATATAAATAATTAAATAAACCTGAAACCATGCCTTCCTATGGAAAAAGACACTTCTTAACTTTTGGATTTTTAAAGATCTGCACTTTATTTAATATGTGAGCATTTGAAAATCATTCCCTGACCTATGACTTTCTCTGTGTACTTTTACAAATAGCTCTTCAGCAAATTTTAACAGTAACATTTTTAGGGAGAATAAGAGAATAGGCTTTAGGGTTGATCCTAGCACCTTCTCCTACCGCTCATACGTGGCCAGTCACACTGAATGGACACGTGCTCAACTGTACATAAAAACAGTCACTTCTTCCCGAAGGGGGATGTCAGGGAAGAGGGAAGGAGGAGTATTTGAACCTGCTTGTGCCAGGCTGACACTTGCAAAAGGAGCCTTCTTAAGCTTATAATAATTTCCTGCTGCTTTTTAATATCACCCAGTAGTCTATCTTTTACAAGGAAACAAACAACAATAACAAGCATAAGCTTACAATCAACATCAGTGAAATCTGCTCCTCTGGAGGTGCCACAGGTATGTGCTCCCTTCCCCAGCTCTGCAACTGCTCACTTTCTGCCTGTCTTATCTGGTTGCGTGCTGCTGGCAGGGGGCTGCCCAGGCATGTGGCATGCTCCTGTTGGTCCCATGTGGCTGGTTCACTGAAGAAGAGGTGAAGAGGGAGTCTGCCAAAGTCAGCGAGGTCCTCCCTCTCTGGGGGGAGAGGTACAGCTGTAGGTGCTTCGTGTTGTACCCCTAACTAAATTCCCAAGACCTTCCTCAACAAGTGTGTATCTGGTCCCATGGGTTTACCCCAAGGAGAAAAATCTGCAGCTAGGTAGAGCAGCCCTAGGAGGAGACCCTTGCTGTCCTCAATGGATCCATCTTGAGGGTTGGCACTTCCCTTCAAAACTTTTTTCGGCATATTCCTCGTTAGGCTTTTGTGTGTTAGAAACCACCCAGCAGACAGGAAATTTGAAGACAAGCATTAAAAGATGTACCCAAGGCTTTAGAGGGTACCAGGCCAGTATTAAAATTTGCACTACTAAGTGACTGCACTTAGTGATTGCACACACTCATTGCACAAAGTGGCTTCATGTGTCATCCCCATTTCTTTTCAGAGCGATATGTGTTACAGTTTAAGAAGGGCCACCAGACACCGCAGAGCAAGAAAATGAAGCTGCTTGTTGTTCACTGTAATTAGCAATTGAAATTGGGAGAAGATGGAAGTAGTTTCCAGAAGAAACATGAATTGCCTCTGGTGAGACCCAATCCCCTTCGGCTGCAGGGAGGTTCCTACTGATGTAGGCAACGTACCCTTGCCCACGGCTGAAGTTAGTTGCAGTGGTGTTCACTTCTGTAGGCTTTAGAAAATCTACCTCAGTCTCTTCTCTTCGAGGAAAGCACGTGTAGCCAGCAGAGATCCAAAGTTATTTAAAGAAACTCTATATAAAAAGGAGGAAAGTATTTATTCTGTGCATCAAGCCATTCAGCTTCTTCTGTTTACATTAGCCAAGACTTTGGGGAAATACCTAAAAATGGAGGTTTATAACTCATTGAGTTCAACAGTGTATCAGTGAGCAGCATAAAGTTATTAACACTTCATACCAGTGTTTCCCCTCCTTCGCGTGCTTCTTCCACATGATCCAGAAGCTTTGGGAAAATCACTATAATTCAGTTTTTCAAAGAGATGACAGGTTACATGGCAATGATATTATACTTACTAAATCTCTGAAACTGGCACATTGCTTGCTGTTGATTAATTTAGTAACTCTTGCCTTGAACTGAAACAGATGGAATTAGCACAAATATCGTGTTGTTAAGGTTCAGCACTTGGCGAACAAAGGTGCTTTGTTGCTAGGAGAACAATTTCTAACAGCACATTTTTAAAACAGAAATTAATGTTTTATCCTTCGCATGTTGCGATCCAATGTCATGTGTCTCTAGAAATCCACTTCTCCCCTCAGAGCAAAAAATTCCACTCCTAGAGTCCAAACTTTCCTGTCTGCTCAGGAGCTACGAGAATACAGCATACAGGAAAAAGTGAGGCTTATCCAGAAACCAGCCATTCCTCAGTGTTAAGAGCTGGATATTGATTGCCTCCATGCTGAAACACCACTGCAAAAACAAGCGTCCTTTGTTAGTGAGGAGTCCAAGCCCTGTGCCTCTGATCCATGGGTGTCTTGCTGGGATAACTATTGGCCCATAATTGAATGTGGCCAACAAAATGTACTTGTGAGAAAAATTTGAAGAAGTCATATTACTCCACTCTGAGCCATTTGGAAAATGACCGTGAAAAATGCACAAATTAAATTTGATTATGCTCTCCAGAGCTAGGAACAATGAAGCTGCTGACAGGATGTGATGGAGGCAGGAAAGTGCTTGCTATGCACCAGTTAAGTTGAGAAGAAATCAGGTTAAACAGACACACCCATGCACAAGATTTATCTTGGAAACTGGGGATGTATCTCCAATACTGCCACCAAAGGCCCTGGTGTTATGCAGCACTGAGAGAACATATGTGAGCGCCATGGCAGGCCGCGTGAACAGCACTGCTTCATGATAAATGACTGTCACTAGGAAGCAAAGCTCATCACTCAAACACTTTCTGAAACAAGTCCTGCTGACAGGTAATAACATATCTGTCAGCAAATTAAAAACAGAAGGAAAGATCGTCTCCTATAATATCCATGCCATAATGCCCAAGGAGCAATGCAAGCCTGCAGATCCAAGGTGTTCGCTGGCCATGGCAGGTGGAGGTGCAGAGCAGCTCGCAGAACTGGATTTCAGCATCAGCCACAGCTCAGCATGAAGCCCCCACTGCCTGGCTCATCGGGGCTGGCTTTTCTCCCCTGCACACCCCTGCCCCAGGAGCACATCAGCAGCTCGCAAATTGAAACTGGAGGCAACCTTCTGCTGCCCCTCAGAGTATGTCCCCCATCTCTCTTTTCTGGGAGATTAACAAGGTAGCTGTTCAGATGGAGAATTGCAAAAAAAACTGCTTGCAGCGGCTGGCGAAACCACAGCCCAGGGGTTTGCTCCAATCCTGCCTGGTATGGGGCAGCTCCAGCCCATGGTGCCAATGCTGTACCTGCAAAGAGCACGCTCATGGTTTTAACATGTGGAGAGAGGGTTTGCCTTACCCACTGAAGCAGAACAGGGCAGGTGTGGAAAGGGGTTGTTTCCAGAAGTGTGGTCTGTTCCCAGTCTGCGGGATGGTTGGCAATTCCAAACTGAGGCACCTCTGTGCATGGCCAGCCTAGGGATCCCCAGGACCCCTGTACCAGGAGAACACCCCAGAAACAGCCACCCTGTCACTTGCACAAGTTCTGCGTGGGACAGCAGTGAAATCCTGGCTGCCTCATACTGCTGGGCTTGTGTGTGATGGTGCCCATAAAATGCCTTGCCAAGTGAGACAGCTTGTAAGCCCCTTTCCACACCCCATCTTTCTCCCCGACTCCAAGTTTGTCTCCATTCTTTGAAGTCCCAGGGGCTTGAATAGCATTAACTCTGCACCTGGCAGCTCAGCTGGCGCCTTTCATCTCAAAGCCCCCACAGATCCACTTGCTCCAAAAGTGCGGGAGCTGTAATGCAAAGAGCTTGCTGCAGGCTAGGACCCCACAGGGATGTTTCCATTACACTGTTAAAATACAAAAGGGACAGAAGAAAAAAGCAAAACTAGGCACTCTGCATGAACATGGTAGAAGCGTTGGCGATCTCTGCAGGCCTGTGGAGAGCAGTAACCTTTCAATGCATTTGCAATCATTGTTGATGGGTTCAGTGTGCCTGAGCAAACCAACCAACAAGGGGTCTCAACACTGAGATTGCCAGGGCCCGATTTAACAAAGAAATCTGCAGAATCCTATAAAATGTCATCATACCTAGCAAAATACAAAATACTAGTCCCATGGGAAAGGAGCAGAAGTCAGCACTTCCCAGACTAAAACAAGCAACAAGACCAGTAGCCCACCAAAGTACCATGAAAGCTGCAGGTGCTTGCAGCCTCTGACAGCAGAGCAGATCCCCCGCTCAGCTCTGTCTACTGCCCCATGCCTTGGCGCTGCCCCAGCTGCTTTCCTGATGGCTTTTGATGCAAGGCAGCCACAAATTTGGCACAGACTTGCTTTGTTTTGCCACCCCAGAGCAGAGTAAAGCACAGCTTGCCAGTTGGCCCTGCATGCAAAATTACCTTTTCTGCTCTGATAACCTGCTTCAAACAGAATCAAAACTTGTCTTTCCTGTGAAGAGTTCTCATTTGTCGAATTCATCTCAAGGCAAGAAAACCCCATGAGAGAATGTGCTCAACATATAAACACACTGATATCCACAGGTAGTCATATATGCCCTGATACTTTGCAGCTTCTTTCCGACACTGTATCCAAGATGTTACAAGTTTTGTAAAAGAAAGTTGGCTCCATTTTGCTGAGACATCTTTCTTTGCTGTCATGAAGTTGCATGGTTTGAGGCTCTGAGACAGTAGAGTACTTTATCACTTCCCTAACTCAAAGTACCTGTGTAGTGCTGTACTGAGCCTTAGTAGGTGGCTTCACTGCGCTGAAACTGTTTTCTGCACTTGGAAAGGCTCCTGGCCTTCCTTGGGCTGTTGCTTGCTTAACAGCATGAGTCTTCTCTGCTGTGGAGCTGCGCCCATGTAATTCAGTCAGATTTAAAAATGAAGGCAATTTGAAAATGTACTTAGACTGACATCTCCCATTTGACTGACTTGGCTCTGCAGGCAGGGCCATCGACCATGGTATGACCAGCACCCTGCCGCTGCTGCATGCCCTAGGCTGGGGCTGTGCTGGGAGGAGAGTGGACCAGGCAGGGAGGGAGGTGGGGTCTGGCACCAGCTGGGAAAGGGAGTAGGGGAAAGCAGTATGGGGAGGCAGGGAAAGGGAGAGTCATGTGGTCCTCTGTGGGATGATGAGGAGGTGCCTGGAGCTAGTGAGGGGAGAAGTAGAAGGAAGTCACAATTGAGACACTGGGAGAAGAGAGGATGTCTGAGAAAGGGAGGTCAATATGGCAGGCAATATAAAGACCCCTTATTTTCCTATTCAATTACTGGCTGCTTCTACAGTCCAAAATCAATTACTATAGTGCAAGACAATTACAGGCTTCATTAAAACCATGGGAGAATGAGCTGTCAGACTGAAGAGCTGTCAAGCCCTTTCATCTAAGGAGAAGAGTGGGATGCTCAGGCTGGTGCAAGCCACGCTGCAGGCAGCCTCAGCAAACAGGCAGGGGTTTTCTCTGGTGACAGGCTGGGGGTGTGTATTGGAAAGGCAAAGCCAGGAGGATTTGTGCCCAATGTGGGCGGCAGCTCTAGATTGACAAACTGCCAGGCTGGCAGGTTTGGGAACAGCTGAGTTGGCAGGCACTGCTGCTGCCCTTGCCTCCTTGGGAGATGGGACTGCCATACCTCCCTAGGGATGCATGGTGAGGTCATGTCAGATAGGCTTCTAGTTCTCACCCAAATGGAAACTGTCCTCCAAGTGACTTCCTCCAGTCACACCAGCTGGTCAGTGTCACTGGCTGGACAATGCAAGGCAATGCCCTTTAGATTCCTTTCAGCCTACAAGAATAGCTTTATGTACCTTGAGGTGGGGAGGGGAAGGCACAACTGATCACATACACTATGCCAAGAATAACTGAGATGTGCAAATAGATGGCTCTGCACATTGGCATGAACACACTCTGGTTCAGAAAGTCTCACATCAGCCAGAAGTCAGTCCCATGGTCTGCATCTGCCAGATAAGACGTTCAACAGTGTGTACCCAACACAATACCTCTGATTGCCCAGGGTGTGAAGGTCTCCTTGCAACCAGACTGCAGGTCACCAGTTCCATCTCCTCCTTCTTCCCAGCACTTGGCCTGCATATACTTCCTCTTCTCTGGGACATGGAATGGGATTTGAAGAGTATTTAATGCTTAAAAAATCTGTGCAGCCGTGTTCTACTTAACAGAGAAGTTTTACATGGAAAATGTGTTGTTTTTTCCATTATGTTAACTTCTCACAGCTTTGCCTGCCAGTTGTAGCTCCTTGCTTTCAAGCTACTGATGAGCCTCAGCATCTGTTCTTCTGGGCATCCAGGCCTTTTGCAGATTCTTTAAAAGCAAAAGCCATTAAATGCTCTTTTTGTAAAATGACTGGATGCCTTCCAGGGTTGGAGTCAATTAGTGAAACAGGTCCTCAATGCATTACAGACATGATGTTGCAAGAAGAGTAGGTTGAGGGTTTGTCCATTCACTGTAAGGCTACCACAGCCTTCTGCTGTGCTAACCTGAGCAGCAGAGTTCCCCCAGGTGCTGGGAAGGGAGTGGAGAAGTCAGTCTTTCTAGTAAATGGCAAGTTGGAAAAAGAGTTTTGAATACTGCTGACAGCCTAGCTGCTCTTCAAACCTGCATTAGAACAAAGTCTCCTGACGTGGAAAACAAATCAAACTTTTAACAAGGCAACACTGCAAGCAAAATCTTTGGATGGCATTTTCCAGCTAGTAACGCCAGAACCTTACATTTTATGGTTGGAAAAAAAAAGTATTCAACAGCTGTCTGGGAACTAAGCCAAAGTTTTGTGACAAAAATTGTCACTCCTTTGTTATCCAGCCAAGTTCTGCCCATGGAGCTTTTCAATAGTATTGCTTTCAGTCTTTAGCGACTCTCACACAGGAAAGAGCACACTTTATCCATTGCTGTTAATATTCAGGTAGGCAAGAGAGCCCACAATGAGAGATTATCTGTTGCTAAGTTTCTCCGAATAAAGGCTCAGCATTTCTTCTGGACCGCAGAGTTGAAGGATTTTCCCAAGCTATGCACAGAGCTGTGCACTTTCATTGCTGCTGAGCTGTTGTGGGACATGTCATTTTTTCATACTAATGGCAAGTCTGGGAAAGGCATAATATGATCCCTAAATGTGACTGCAAAGTAGTTTTCAGTGACTGTAAAGCAGTTTTCATTTCGTCATTTGCTGTGGCAAGTGTGGCCTGTTCATCCTGGGCCACAGTCACTGCAGGGACACAAGGAGCTGGAAACTAGCATGTTGAGAATGGGGACATAACCCTAAGGTTTATCAGGGTCCCCTTCCCATCCCTGTGCAGATCCCTCTTGAGAAAGCAAAGAGAGGAGAGATGGCAGAGCAACTCGTGTCTGTGTAACCACCTTCTTGTCACTGCTGGCACAGCAGTAGTGTGTACATGGCATAAACTGGTCAAGCCCCTCCTCAATGAAGTGAATGCGCATCAAATTGGGAAGTGAATAGGAATGAATCAAAGCACTTCTCAGTATATCTATCCCTTGGCCTGGATACAAGTCCATTAATAAAGCTCTTTTTTGTTCTTCTTTTTTTCCCTTTTCATCAAGTTAGTCTTCCACAGACATTTTGTCTCTCTCCATTTTTCCCTTTTTAATCACACTAGTGACAACAGCACTAAGATAAATGTGTTTACAGAATAGAACTGGGCTGGTATCTCAAATTCCTCTCTGCTGCAGACAATTGCATGACTTCACCCACTGGCCACACAGCAGAAGGCCGAGGGCCTGCCAGCCAGCGACGTCAGGCAGTGTGCAGGCAGTGGCAGCTCCCGCTTCACTTCTGGCACCCAGAGACCTCGAATGCAGCAAGGGACACAGATGCAGCATGCCTCTGGCAAGAAGAAAACCATGGGGAGCAGGTTGGGGACAGGCTGTGCCTGTGCATTTCTCCACCCCCCAGTTCATCCAGCTGGGGGAACTCTGGGCAGGCTCAGGTGCACCTGGCAAATTTGCACCATACCTGGGTAGCCACAGCCTGACATGCGTGCAAACACATAACATATCACACATATCATACCCTGCCCCAGGGCACTTTAATGTGGAATAAAGTCTTGCTCCTGGTCCCTGCAGGACAGCCCTGCCAACTATTTGTGACGTCTGAAGTGAAGAAGGGGAAACAAGCCCCCTTCCGCATAGACCGATGTGGCAGGCAGCTTGGTGAGCATCGGTAACACGGATTTGTTTCCTCCAGGTTTCAAACTTGGAGATGGCAGAAGGGCAACTCCAGATGTTTTACAGACAGTTTTCTTGCAACTCTTGAGCAAGGGGAAATGCCCATCTCTATTTTAACGTCATAAATTCCCTGCTATTGCATGGCCTGAGGACACTGAGGGTACTTTTGGTCTTGCCTTCTTCTTTCCTGAGGCACAGGATCATTTTTTGGGCTTCTGGTTTCACCTGCTGAAGGCCTGGAGTTTGCTGTAAGGTGTTGGGCAGTATGCTGTGGCTGCCAGCGTGTGGCACGTGGGGTCTGCCAGCCCTCCCAGCACAAGCATCTCAGCCCTGGGTACCAGCTGACGCCAAGGACAAGACCCAGCAGTCCAGGTGGTCTTTTCCTGACCCTATGTTGCCTCATTGTCCAAACTAACAGCAAATGTGGGTTTAGCTGATTAAGGGTGCCCCAGAGATTTAGCAAGGCAAATCAAGTTGACTATTGCCATCCCAGTCTGGGAAAAAGAAGACAATTTTATAAAGGGCATTGTTTTTTCTCCCACAGCTTTCTTTAGAGATGTCCTCTAAAGCAATTTCACATTTCAAGTAGTTGAGGAACACCCAGATTTCATCTCTTTGTTTTCAGACTCTTCTGCCCCACTGGGGAAATATGATGAAGGTTGGTTTGCATTGAGCCAAACTCAGACAGCTGAGGTGGGGATTTTTGCTGCCTCCAGTAGATCTCCCCTTTTGCTCTTCTACCTATTTCTAAGAAAAATCTTCCAATGAAAGATGATCTTAAGACAATTTTTTGCTTGGCTTTTCCCTGCTGATTCTGTGATCATTCACAGCCATGCCATATGTGCGGACTGGTAGTGTATTTCACCTCCTTCATTTAGTGAGAATTGCCACCCCAGGACCGTGTCACTGGTAGCTGGTCCCCTCACACACCTGACTTTCTGAATCTCTGTCTCTTCCTGCAGCAGAGACGCAACTCTCACAGTGCCCTCTGCTTGGACAGCACTAGGCCAAATGCATGTTTTAATGGATATCACAAAAATGCAGAAGATAAACCATATTGAATTATTAAAGGGCCACTGTGTACTCTATCCAGTACTAGACCTAATGCTGAATGTGGTGTGTGAAAATATGAAACAACCACAGAGAGCAGAAAACAAAAGCTCCCTGCAGATGTATGCTAAGAAAAAGGCAAAATCTAAGATGTAGCTTTGCAAATCCTCTCTCTGAACTTCTCTTACAAGCTTTTAAATAATAAGAGAAACACCTGTGGTTTCACCTGATAAACTTCAGTTTGTCCCAGGGTTTTAAAGTGATCACAAACTGCGTTGTAGAGGGACAGAACAGAAAACAATTAAATTAGGTAGTATGAAAGAGATCTTTTTTTCTACTGTGTTGTTTCCCTACAGAAAAGCCATTGCAAATGGGGAATAAAGAAAAACCGAAACTCTGCACAAACAGGTGTAAAAACAAATCTAAGGGAAACAGGTGCCTGGAGTCAAAGAGCCTTTCACAGGGCTGCATGGCTTTTCATAGATCTTCCACCCACCAACGTGCAGAATCATCAGCTCCACCCACAAGGGCAGCTAAAAATGTTTACAAGCCATTTCAGTATTAGGGAACACAAGGCCTCATGCAAAAGAGGTCAGATCCCAGCATGAAAATCCTTGATAGCACATTGTGATCAAAGTGAGTATCTATATAAAAATGTGCATAATTCTAAATTCTTCTACATGTCAACAAATTATAGACACCCTGCTGATAATGTCTTTCCGGTGCCCCTGTAACAAGATGTAATTTATAATTTGAAAGAGCACTGTCATTTCCAATCCAATCTCCTCCAAGTTTTCTTTTCATATCCAAAGCATAAAGTAAGAAAGGTTTAAATCTGGGAAAGCTGAGTTTCTTTTATTTTGTGTACTTAACTTTCTCTCTTTCCTTTAGAGACCCAAATCATAACTGCTTTGCAAATGGAGCTTCTTGTGTCATTAAAACAAGTGGGACCCATAACTTAGTGAACTAAATGATGCTGCTTCTGATGTGAATGCCACAAAAAATGAGAGGTGATGACAAATATTCAAAAGTGCTTAAGTAAGTGACTTAGTGACATCAGCTTCGAAGTAAAAAGCTTTAAGTCACTGCTGACAAATGTTCCTCATGGCAGAAAATATTTTTTATGGGTATGACCATGGTGTAAGTTTGAGTGAGACCTTTCCTTGCTCTGTATTTAAAAGCAAGGACAGATATAAGTAATATACTGCACAAGCCCAGCAGCTTGTGCCTAATATTCTAGAAGTAGATTCTTGATTTGTCCATGTCTTTGAGTACTAACCAGGTTAAAAAAAGGTTAAGCCACAGATGTTTGGAGAAAAGAACTGAAACCTTGCAGATTGCTCTGTAGGCCTGATCTATAAAATATGATGCTCCATTTAGACTAAATGGGACCAAGACTAGTTCCCAGCTCAGTCTCTAACATCAGTTTAAACCTGGCTTGTGTCAGCTTGAGTCCAGTAAAATTCCTGGCAGCCATGTAAGATAATATCCATGCAAAACACTGTATGGATTTAACTTAACTTGACTAATATCATTGGCCTGTCTTACAACAGGCCTTTTTGTAGTCATTTGACAGCCCTTCAAATCAGACATCTATAGAGTATGGACATGGACTTAGTAAGAAGGCACCGTATTTCATCAGGGATGAAGATTCACCAAATATTAACAAAACTCCAGCTTGTCAATATTGTCCTATTTTCTGTATTACTTCCTTGGCGCCAGCATGCATTTTACAGTTGTGTCAGGACTCTGCTTTGACATCAGGTGAGCTTTCAGAAAGATCCAGCCTGGCCAATGAAAGGCCGCTAAATAATAGAGCGCTTTGAAGGGGAATGAACAGCTCAGGGTATTTGGAGTTTAGTGCAGGTGAGTCAGTTAGAAGAGCAGTCCTAGCAGTAAGGAACTTGTCTGCTGTGTCTTTGCATTCTGTAATTATAGCACTTCCCAGGAACTGCAGACTTCAATGTAAGGTCCCCAGGGACCTTTGCACAGAAAGGATTGATGTCTGCATACTGGCCTCTGCTTTTGGGGAAAAGACTGATGGGTCTGAAGTGGAGTATGTTTGCCCCACAGCCTACGGAGAAGGGGGAGACATCTCAGCTAGCTTAACCTCAGCTGAGCCAGGCATCTGCAAAGCATTTGATGGGGAACTTTGTGCTGAAATGGTTGTACTATTTGTGGTACTCAGGTCACCTTGTTCAAGGCAAGCATATGTGTATCTGCACCATACTGTGGTCCGTATGGATGTTCCCCTGGAAATCTAATTTCCTGACTTAGGACAACAAAAATGGAAGCCAGACTAAAACTTTTTTGAGATTTACTCCGTTGCTATATTTACTTCTTCATTAGCTTTGCAAAACTCAGTTGAAATTTCAATTACACCCCACCATCCCCCCAAGGAAAAGAAACCAAACCAGAACCTTAAACTATCCTTTGAAATTTCTGTCCTGTTCAAGGGTTTGGCAGAGCTGGGTCTTGCTTGTGAAATATAACAGTTTCCCAGTGGGGGAATAGTTCGCTTGTTGCTACCTTCTCTTCTAGGACTTGGGAAGGTTTAAAAGGATCAGGAAAGTTCAATCAATATAAAGAATTTTTTGTTATTTTTCCAGTGTTAATTTCCTGTTCTCCTTTCGTGTGAAAAGCTACCTGGACAAAGCACAGTGCATGATTGGCCTGGTGTGCCTTTCCACATTATTGTAAAATATAATCAGACCAGAAGCTATTCAGGGAGGATTAATACCAACCAAAAAGAAAGGTTTACCATGGAGACCGTCCAACAGAAATGTCCTTTTTCTCACCACAGTTTTATATGGGATTAAAATCATATTCATCAGCACTTTTGTAAACGTTTTTCACTGACATTGCAACTGATGTTTTCCCTTACTATTTTAAACAGCTTGATCGATTACCAAGCACAGTAAGTTCCCCATAATTCCATCTGTGTTATAAGAAGGAAGGTGTTTTACCAAGGTTTGGAAATTTCTGTTTGCCACAGCCATCTGTTCGACATAGCCTTCCCAACTTTTGAGGCCACAGTGGTTCACTTCTTCCCTGGCAGGCCGCCTGGTCATAACTGAGATTTCTTTGCTCATTGCCCCATTGGTGTATGTAAGGACTAACACCACTTGTACAGATTTGTGAAAAATCAAGGTTTGGAAACTAATGAAAGAAGACTGAGGCTCTGTCTAAACTGCAGTACAGTTTGTGCCCTGCGCAGCCCTCCTGCACCAGGCAGTTGATACGCAAGGAAGCTTCCCTGCCTGGTTCATCCTGGGCAGTGCTGTCCCTTGCAGACCATCCCTTCAGCATGGGCAGTAGCACATTGCTCATGGTGAGCAAGAATGCCAGAATTCATCCTGTAATGGGTGCAAAGCTCAACACGTATCTGCTATGCGAGGTCTGCAGCACAGTCGCTGACTTTGAATCCTGACTGATGATTGCATGCTATAAAATGGAGTGAACAGCAAATACATCCCCACTGTGTGACACTGGCCCTCTTGCCCCTCGGCTTTGGCTCTCACCCATCTGTCCGGCACCCCTGAGCTGTCCTGGGCATTTGCACTTGCACCCTAGTCTCTAACACCCTTTGCAGGGTCTAGCCAGTCCAGCCTGCCAGTTTTTTACACTGTCTCCCAAATCAACATAGGGCTGGTCACCATAGAGCTGCTTCATACTTGACAGCAAAGAAAACAACTCTTAGATAAAGGGTTTTACCTTATCAAAGTCACAAGCCACACTGAGCTCAGCATGCTCTGCCTTCTCCCAGGTAAAAAGTGGTGCCAAAGAGTGAATGATACTATTGAGGTCCAGGATTTCCTTCACTTACTCTGATCCTTTATTGCAAGGATAATTCCCATACCAGCAACGTAGCTTTAAGGATATGTTGTGTGAGGACAGATGGTGGTATTGAGGCATCAAGGTACTCTTGATTGTCCTCCGGAAATTCTGTCAAGGCAATCCTGTCTTATTTCTTTGTTAGATGCCCAAAGTTGGATGGTATGAACACCCTCCACCTCTCCCTTGCCCAGAAGCCCTCGGTTCCCCTCCTGCAATATTCTTGTGTAATTCTTCTGCCAGGTGCTGTTGGCTGCAGCTAAGGCCTGGCTCAAATCCGTCTTTAAATTAAGCTGTGACTTTAAGTCCTGACCCAGTATTCATGGCCTCACTATATACAAACCCAGTGTGCTCTTTCTAGGCATTAAGTTCCCATAAGAGCTAAATCCTGGCATGAAAGGACTTTGCAATATGGAAAAGAGAGCATGGACTGACCTAGTAAAATGAAACACTGGTCTTAAGAAATAACAGCTTAAACAGCCTTCCAGAGTAACTTTGAGAGATTATTCTCCATATACTGGACTGAATGTGCAGAAATCCACATCAGTTGCCACCACACCACCTCCTACTGCCACATCCACTGCAATTCCTGTTCCTAGTTTTGTGCCAACAGGTAACACAGTTGCTGTATCATCTCTTCCAGACCTTGGGAAACACTTGCTCATCCTTGAGGTTTGGATAAAATAGCAAGGAGGAGAAAATATAATGGCAACTGGGATGTGACCACCAAATCCATGAGTGGTTTATTGTCTTCTGGTGTTACATATGCAAATACGACCTGAAGCTGCTGACTGGTAGCTGTAAACCAGAAGAATGGGAAAATGCTCAGGGATGTTACAAGAGCTGTCCAAAAGCAGTGAAGAGGGTTGTCATGATTAGGTGTGGTCATAAACAGCCCAGAACTGAGCAGAACCCCTCTGTACTAACTATAATCACCTCCTCAAGGAGAAGTGGATTTGGCTTTCACTTCTTTTTAGCTGCTTCTGGAGGTACTTTTCCCCTTTGCGGCCTCACAGCCCTCTGTTACTTTGGTCAGTTTTCCAAACAACATTTCTCGTATGAACATATGATGTGTTTTTGATCTATAAGTATGAATCTTGAGAGGCATGGAGCAAACAAACAGTCTGATAATACATCATAAACGCAGATGTGTATGAGTTCAGACAGCACGGAAGCAGCCAAAGACAAATGCAAACCAGCCTCGGCTCCTGGTCTGGCCTAGGGAACCACGCTGGATCCAGAACTTGGCGTCCAAAGTGCTGTGTGTCTGCAAACCAGGATACTGGACAGCAGGCTGCAAGCTGAAGTCAGACCAGTCTTGCTACGTGCTGATCTAAAAGCACCACATGTTGTTATGGTCCTGTGCCCGGTGCCGACATCCTGCTATCCAGCAAAACCAGGTTCTCCATAAAATCAAATGGGAAAGGATTAAAAGGAGATGTATGATCCTTTGTGTCCTTCCCGTTCCCATTGCTGGCCTGGCTTGATCTAAAACTGGTCAAAACAAAGCAGCTTTCAGACCGCTCTCATTTACCTGCATTTGCTAGTAGCCTTTCAGGCTCTTTGGCAAGCTCGTGTCAGGTCACAGGCATACCATAGCTCTGTACTCTGCCCCTCACCATTCCCCACACTGTTTAAAGTTTGTAGCTGCAGCTTTGGATCTGGAGTGACACAGGAATAAACCCTGTGTGGCTTTAGGACAGCTACTGTTCCTCTGTTCTCCTGTGCCTCTGAAAGTCAGACGCAAATCCTGACCCTCCTCCTCAGGTGCTCATGCTTTGTGTTCCCCTTTCTGCCCTGTAAAGGCAGGGGACAAGGTGGAAAGCAGCACAGGATGATGTCCTGGCTCTAAAACTGGGCTGAAGATGACTGTCTGATTCCCAGTACAGCAGGGGCAGGATTTATCTTCCCCCTTTGGAGGCACGTCCAGAACAGAGGGGTTGTCCCCTCCATATGGGCAGCCAACAAGGCCTGGTATGAGCGATGGAGGCACCTCGTTGGCACAGGTTCATCTCTGTCCCGGTCACCAGCTCCTCACCCCCAGGGTACCTCCTTGAGCTGACGCAGCAGAGGTGGCCATGGGACACATAAACCTTTAGTCCTTGCCACTGCTGGGGAGCAGGAAACTGGGATGGGTGGCACTCATATTGACTAACCATGGTCATGTTTAAGCCTTCCTGTCTTGACTTGCCTGTCCCCTGTCTTGCCCCAAGCCTGCTGCACACCGTCCAGTTGGTTGGAGGAACTCGGAAAAGCTGGCCACAGTCTGAACAGGCAAAAATCTTCACCGGAAAGTCTTTTGTTCACTGATATCCTGTTTCCTGGAGTGCAGGAGCAGGAAGGCAATGAGGAGCTGTGTCTCCTACTGCTAGCAGGCAGAGCTGGCCATGTGTTGCGTGGCCACCAATGCCCCAGGGTCTCTGGGCTATGAGGCACATTTAATCTCTCTGTGCCTGGTGCGTGCATTTGGCATGAGCCAAAATGTGGATTCCCCATGCCCTGGCTGAAAGAAGGTCCCACCATACACATGTAGGCTCACCAGCCTTTCCAAGGGGCCACTCGGAGCCAGGAGCAGCCCAAGCATCCTCCCAGCCTGGGCAGCACTGGACTACCCTGTGCTGCGGGTGGGTGGCTCCTGGATGGGGTCTGGCTGAGGTCTGTGGGGCCAGAGCAGGAACGTGTTAGTGCTGCCATCACTGGGGCCAAGCTGCTTCATGCTCAGCATCTGACTGAAATCCCAAAGCCCTGCACTTCAGGCATGCTCAGGGTTTGGTGTTTTGATTCCCTTCCTTTCTTTTTAATCCAAATACCACAGGGTTAGTGAAATATCGACTTACACAGCACGCAGGGGCTGCTGCTGTAAAAACAACCTGACGTTGCTGAGCCTCTGCAGGACCATTGTCAAAATGTTTGACACAACAGTGTGAAATGTCCTGGCCAGACCAGCCCACATGTCTGCTCGGCATCCAACTGGGCTGCACCCTGAGGCCTGCCAGGTGCTGTGCCCCTCTTGGCAGGCAGATGCAAACCCCAGGAGGGCACAAGCCTGCCCGCCACCCTTCCTGGCCAGGGGCAGACCCTCAGGCTTTGCCTCTGCCCTGCCCCTTGCCAGTAGCTGCCCTGAGCTGCAGGGCAAGGGTGTCATGTCCCCCACCCCGGCCGCACAAGGCCTGTGCTCCTTTCTCATCCAGCTTGAAATCTGACAACCTGTTTGTTACTACGTGATGCACATCATTATGTTGCCTATTAGTGGCTTACTGTCTCTGCAATCACTGGTAAGGCACGGCAGCCACGTGCTGTGCCACTTGCTCTACACAGCCTACCTGCCTTCTGCCCATGCAGGAACTGGTCCAAAAGCCCCTGTGAAGACAACATGGAAGTCGGATTTTTCTGAATCTTCTTTGACTCTTCCTTGTGTATCTTTTGCATTTTTTGATGACTGTATGTTGTACCCCCTCCAGCCACACCACATTCCCTCGCCTCGCCATTAACAGGCTACTCTGCTGCCTCTCTTTTGATGTTTCTGCTCAGTGTTACACACCTCTAGTAGTCCACCAGTGTCTACAGTTCTGCAGCAAAGAAATGGCAGGAGCAACAGGGGCAATGTTTCCTAGAGGAAACGAGGATTTTTGCCATGTAGAATAAGTGGTAGTGCAAAATATTTCAATTATAAATCAACCAAGGACAAAAGAAGGGATATAAGTTCATATGGCTGCACCATAACCAATTGATCTGAGGCGCTGAGGCAGATCTGGATTTCAGACACCCCATACATACATACACCAAGAATGGATCCCAAACTGCCAGTAAGTCAAGCAAGGCATCCTCCAAGGGCAGTATTTGCAATGCTCACTTTCCAGACCTAGACAGCCTCCTACCACGAGCACTGTAAGAGCTCAAAAGTATCAGAGCTTTTCTATGTGTAGGTCCTTCTGCTTTGAAAAACTGGACTGGGGCTGAAAGACTTACTAAATAAGACAAAAAGCAAGAAGAGACAGAAGCAACTGAATAAAAAAAGAGTATAAAGGTTTAGAGGAATACACAGAGGAAATAGGAGCTCAGGGCCATTCACAAGATCAGAGAAGAAATTCAGGTATTTGTGCGAAGAAAGATAAGCATAATAAAGAATGTGAGAGCAAAAAGTAAAAGAGAGAAAGAATATTTTGAAGAGCTATAAGACATACAGAATGTCTCCTGATGCATCCTAAGTCTATGTATTTAACAACTGTAAGTGATTATTAGGAGCAGTGTATTCATTGCAGGGAAAGGAAGAAAGCACAGCAATACTTTGCATGCAAAAAATGTGCTGGCCTTTTCCCTGTGGAGCTTCTATCTAAGCATCTGAAGTGGTCTGTTTGGGAGAGTTGCTTCTCAGTGGCCATGTCAAGAGAATGTGAAAGGGCATGATGTTATTTCCATTTACCAGCAGCAGCAACGGGCATATGCCTGGCTTCGCTTCTGTTGCCCAGATGGAGGGATGGGAGCCAGGTTTACCTTACATCTCTGTGCATCAGCCTATATGATTAAGGCAGACCAGTCACGCTGGATAACTGAAGGAGCAAGGTGGTTAGCTCTTCTCCCCTTCTTCCAGCTTGTGTAACATGATACTCACAGCTGGGTCAGGCTTCAGGACAACTTCAGCATGAGACAAATTTATGAAAGCAGGTTTGAATGCATGCTGTGCTTCTGGCTTCCCACCACATTCTCCTGCTTGTTGAAATATTTATGGGGAACAGAGCCTTATGAGTTGAAAGAAAGAGATAATGAGCTACAAAACTGTTGATTACCATAAGGACTCATCCTTCTTTGGCTGACTTGACTTCCTCCCATTAACTTGCAGAGATAGGCTTAGTCCTTCTATCATGGAAATGTCTGCAGTCCAAGATTTCATGTTAGACAAAATGGGAATAAACAATTCTGAGCCAGTAGCTCTTGACAAGATTCATTCTGTCGTTATTGTCATTCCCAGTTCAGAAGGGTGGGGTATTGTGATAAAGACTGGGTAGGCTCTCCTTAAATGCTTAGGCTTGTTTTCCAAGTCACAGAACTTTCCAGACTTAACATGCCATAACCTAATTTTATTTTTTTTTAATTCTTCCTTTTTTTCAGTGGCAGGAAAATATTCCTTTGATTCATAGCAGAACTCAGGCTCCATCAAAGTTCAAGCCATAAAATCACTGTGGCAGCCAAAACCACTGAGTAAGGGAGCCCGGCTTGGAAGGTTTTAGGGGAGAGAGGTTCTGGGAACTCAGATCTGGGATGCCTGGAAGGTACTGGGAATGTGATGCAACTCAGCTGAGGGCTTTCAAGCTGTCATGAATTGTGCTCCAGAGGAGGAGAGCTGGAGAATCAGTGTTTCTGATAGGCAGGTGGATAGAATGGATGAAACTTTGTTTTAAATATCAGTCTGCAATGTAATCCTAAAGCTAAGGAATCTTGTCCTAGGATCAGCTCAGAAAGTCTTTCATATCACTAAAATCCATCAGGTGGCTACTTTTCTCCAAGAACCAAGAACCTTTCTATGGCAACTCCACATGGTTCTGCAGACCACCCCTTGACAATTTTCTCTCAAATTATACAGTGGCAGGCCACATGAACAGAGAGCAGAGAAGCCCCCATCTACACACTGAGTGAATATCTGGGTCACGGCTGAAAGGGACAGGAGGTAACACCCATCTGTTAAGAAGGGTTGATGTGGTCAGAAGCAAACTGGAACAAAACAGAACTGTTGAGGACCATAAGTACCTCCAGCTGTCTCTGCTGAAACACAGCTGCTGGAAGGAAGATGAGTGCATGTGGCTTTAGGTCAAAACCTCACTGGCACATACCTTCTGCGTGGCATGGGAGACCACTCAGGTAGCGGGTGTGGGTCCTTTCAGGGCTGGCCTCTGCAGAAACAGCCAGCATCAGCCTGGCCACAGGAGCCATGCCATGGGCAAACCCTTGCCACTCCCTGCCTCTAGCCATCCCCACACCTTGCCATGGAGCTGCCACTGCACAAAGCTCTCACACCTGTGCAGTGTCTCGGCGTGAAGAGAAGAGTTTGGGGATAGTTGAAATATTTGCACTCTCCGGCATCCCAAGGATTCACTTTCTAACATTTCAAATGGCATTTCCTTTTGAAAGGTTTGGTAAGTTATTTGAGAAGAAAAAACATTTGGAAACATTTTTAAAAGGTCAAAATCAAAATAAACATTTGGAAAATAGAGAATCCACTCACCCAGTCTGAAATGTTCATTTCCTTTGGATTTGCTGTGCATATTTTTTTTTTTCCAGGGCTTCAACATTTCTTCTTTTCTGGTCAGAAAAGAATGCCAGATCCTGACAGTCCTTGTGGGGCTGGAGGAGCCTCTCCCACTTGGCCCTTCTGTGCATGCATCATTCATATGAAAAATGGGCCCTCGGACTGTAAACCAGTTGAGCAATTTGCTTCCAAGAGGAAACCACCACCAAAGTAGAAAAAGATGTCGAGAACAAAAGTTATTGTTTAATGTGATAAAGGAAATCAGTGTTGAAAACAGCTTCTACTGTATCCCATTTCCTACAAAAAACCCACTCTCTCTCCTCCACAAGCTTGACCTAAAACTTATCTTTCTCCCAGTTATGCGTCACTTGAATTCTGCGAATTTTACACTCCCTATAGTTTCTCTGACTTTACTTGTCAGGTCCACAGGGCAGGGATACATTTATTACCCACTTTCCAAAGCACAGCAGGCTACTGCTCCCTGATGCAGGCACTATACCAGTACAGATAATAAATAAAGAGGAACGTGCCAAGCCATACAAGAAATGTAACTTTGAAGTTTTCTCTCTTTCTGTTTTTCTCATTGCAATTTTAATGTAGTTATTTAGAAGTCAATATATTTCACCCTTGCTGCTCACTAAATATTCTCAGATCAGCAGAGATGTAGAGCTGCTGAACACGCTTAAATCAAGGAGAAATTGTTTGCCAAACAGATGTAGAACATTACTAATTTCTTGTTTTTCATCATTCCTCTCCCAGTCAAGAAAAAATCAAATAATTGAAGTCTGAAGCTGGTAACAAACCTTACGACATTTGGATTCTGAAATAAAAGAGAAACCCTGTGTCTGCAGTCATCCTGCAATTTGTCCTTCAACCTTAACATGCTTGTTGTCCTTGGCGTTATTTTTAAAACGTCTCTATTTCAGAAATTATCTTCTGACAAGTGGGGATTTCTAAGGTATTGGTGGTGCCCTCTCTCTGACCCTGTGAAGGCAACAGCATGAGACGGCTGGGACATCTCTAGGTTTCACTCATAGGGCTAACGGTGAGTACAGGCTCACTTACCCTGCATTTATTCTCACTGTGCATCTGATATCCTAAATGCAATGAAGCCATGAAAAATGCTTTGTTTTCACTATAGTGCAGGTTTCCAAATTCTCAGCAATGCTCCCTGCGCACTAGTGGTGCTTTGGCAGAACTTTGGCTTCTCAGACCCCTTTTTCTCTTACCTCCGCTAATATTACAAGATTTTCTGAATCCGTGCCACGTGGTAGGGTTTCAGAGCTGCACCGAACGCCTGGCATCTTTCCCCAGAGGCAGGTAACTTGTGTCCTCCACCGTGACAGTTCAAAGGGCCGTACAAGCTATTGGCTTTGCTCAGAATCCATGAACTCTTCTAAAATAATAAACATGAGTGTCTTTCTGCATGGCCAGCCTCTGGCACTCCAAGCCATTCACTTCAAATTGCCAAGCCCTGATCCCCAAGCATGGAGGCCGCAATTCTGAGGTGATAGCTAAGATTAAAAATAGACTGAAGGGAAGCCAACTGCAGGCTGTGCAGTGCTCTCGCTGCAGTTGCTAAGAGGGGCCATGTCCACGTTAGCTCACAATTCCTGAGGTTGCATCCTGGGCCTTTCCCCAGCTGTGGAAAGGGGCTGAGAGCAAGGCGCTCCAGAAGAGCTACCTTCTCCATGTAGTCTGCATCGCTCCATGCCTGGATCAGGACCAGATATAGAAAGAGTTTGACCTCAGTTCTCCTCAAAAGGCACTCATCTCACTTAACCTGAGCCATCTGCTACACTGCTGCCTAAAAGAATTTTGTGCAACATAACCTCCCTGCATAGGTCAATAGAACGCTGCAGGATACCTTAGATTAAGAGCCATCTGACCAGCTCAGGCCTCTACAGTGGGATTTATCTCCAGATATGGACACCTAAATCTTTGTGTCCCCATGTAAGTGCCTGTGGTACCATTTAAAGCCTTGAGTGAAGAGCTACCCCATGGAGCCAGCAGACCCTGCAGAGCCATGCAGTTCACTTTCTTTCCCTTGCCTAAACATAGGTGTCTAAGGGTAGGCACCCCGTGGGGCTGGCAGGTACAACGCAAGACCCATGGGTGAACCACAGCCTTCCAGGGTCATGTCTAGGGACCACAGAAGATACGCTATAGCACCTCAGGCAGAGGCCTGCGTTTTAGGCAACTGAGTCCCACCACTAGAGAGCATGTAGGCACCAACGCTCAGGTGTTTGCCTAGAGCTCGATCCCTCCTCCGCTTCAGGATGAGCTGAGTCTTTCCATAAATATGCCTATTTCTCTTCTTAGACTGTATGGGAAATCTGCCCAGCTGGGCAGGTGTCAGCAGCTGTGCTGCAGAAGCTGGAGACCCCCCATCTAGGGGCATGCCATGACCACCACCACACCAGGTGAGCACTGAGGGGCTCTTTACATTTGTGTGAAAAAATCCTTTGGAAGTATTGAGTTCTTTCCAATGAATTGTTTTAACAATTTGGAGTGGGGGGGAAAGGAGGGAAATTATTTCGTTTGTTCTGAAATAAATATCATATTGAGGGATTTCTTCAACACTGACCAGCATACATTTCTTGCCTATTTCAAGTTTGAAACCTATTGAAAACTTTGAGGCTGCACGCTGATCCCTCACAGTGTTGCTAAAGGCAAGCAGCACTCCGAGATGAAATGTTGTCCAGCCAAAAATGATGGAAAGTCTCCTATGAACTTCAGTAAGGGCAAGATTTTGCCCCTAATTTTTGTGGTCAAAGTATTTCCACGGGCTTTAGCTCTTCCCCAGCAGAGGATCCCCAGCTGAGGTAGATCAGGCCACCACAGGGAAAATTCAGACAAGTAGCTCTGAGATCTCAAAGTGGGGCAGAAATATCCTCAAATGCCATGCACTTGCACAGGGCTGCTACAACGGATTTGAAATCAGCAGAACAATGAAGAGCTGGAGGAGGCTGTCAGGAGTGGAAGCGGTTCAGGAGGAGGTTGGAGGAAGGCAAGGTGAAGACTTTTCTTCAAACTGCATGAAAGTGCAGCTTGAAACTGGGTGAAAGTTCAGGGCTGTCCTCCCTTTATCTAAACTAGATTTCCTAGCTTCACTATCTGTGAGCAGGATTATTTTTTAGTTATTATTTCCTAGCTTTCCTGTTGCTGTATGTAATCACTCCAAGGAATATTTAGCTATTTTCAAAACTCTGCGCTTCATAACTGAGGTGGATTTTGGAGGAGGCCATGGCTTCATCTGCACTGACAAGCAGTGCAGCACAGTTGGATCTGTGGAACGGGTCAGCGCTGAGGATTGGCCTCACACTATTCAGGGCCCTGTGGTTTTCTTCAGCCCAGCTCCAGCCTGGACCGGGTGCCCATGAGGAGGTGGCACATGTTACAAGCACTCCTAGGGACTGATCTCACCCTGGTGTTACCTGGCAGGAGCCCAGTTTGAGCTCCCTGAGGCCAGTCTGCAGTACAAATCCTTGCAGGTTGTGCATGGGAAAAGCATGCTTACTCACTTCAAAAGCGTGCTCCTGCTCCATCCAAGTGCTGGTGTCAGCACAGCCCCAGGTAGCTGTAATGCAGGGACAGCAGAAGAGCTCCCCTCTTTGCCCCCATCAGAGCAGACCAAACCACAGTGCTCCTAGCTACAGCAATGCTGTTTGGGAAGTGCCAGTGTGGCACCAAATGAGAAATGAGCCTGCAAGGCCAGACTGCTATCAAGATGTTAACTATAGGCAGCTCCAACTACTTTTCCCACAAGCCACAGCAAACCATGTTGATCCAACCCATCCAGAGTGCCTGGGGGTACATAAATGAGTGTGTAGGAAGTAGTTAATAAGCACTACAAGGGTGACAGATGCAGTTAGCACAGTGCAACACTGAGGTGCTCTGCAAGAGCACAGCACTGCCCAGATGCAACACTGTCAGCTCTTAAGGGCAAATTTGCCCTCTTTGAGGGCAAATTTTGCAGTCCTTGGTGTTCTGCTTGCCCTGTAACTTCTGAATTCAAGGTAGAAGTGTACCAGAGGTATTCTATTTCTTGAGCCCAACTTTTGTGATCTCAGAGGAAACTTTGTGAGAGCAAAATACTCCAACTCAAAAATGGAAATGAAGAAAACTCTAAATTTGCTGTTTAAAAAAATGCTTAATTGATACAACTGTCTTTGGGGTGAGAAGTATGGTGTCACACTTAGTGATTTTGTGTGAGTTGCAATAATTAAACAGCACACTCTAAGGCTAAGGGCTAAACGCTTCTCTTTCCAACTTCTCTTCTAAATTAAGTCAGTATTTCCCATGTGCTTGCTGCCTCTTTGTCTCAACCCTGACAAGAGTTCAAAATATTAATCTTGAATGACCCAAAACCTTTTCCAGGATCCATGAAAACATAACTCCAGGGCTTACGTGGGAAATTTCTTGAAGACGAAACAAATATTTCATGATCTGATCCTGCAAATACCCATGAGTCAATAAATCTATGGAAGTTGCTCATGCACATAAGTGTTTGCAGAACTGGGTCCCCAAAAAGGATCTTTTAAGCAATGATCAGCAAAATCCCTGATGGTTAGTGGTCCAGTGCAGAGATTTGGATGCTTATTATACTTACGTAAACCTTCTGGATCAGCAACATTTGGCTGCAAATACAAGGACTAAGACAGTGGAAAGAATTGTAGCACTTCTACTGTTAGTCAGACCCCCAAAAAGCAGAGACCATCATGGAGAAATAAAAACACTGGAAATGAAATTAACCAAACTTTGTTGAAATGGCAAAAAAGCTTGTTGCAGATGGAAAGGATATGATACATTACCAGAAATGGCTAGCTTTTCCAGGTCCATTCCAGTCAACCCTTCAGCGGATTTGCAACTTCAATCTTCTTGTTTTCTGAAATGCAACATGTCACCACTCCAGGCCCCTGATCACAGTAATGCCACTGTCAGTGTCCTGCTGGCTGGTGGCAACTGTTCTCCCAGGCCTCCCAGATGCTGTGGGCAGCTGACCTTGAGCCAGTGCAGATGTTTCACAGGCAGTACCATGACCAAAATTGTGAAGTATATAAAGAAGGAATCACAGATCTAAACAGGCAGCTCAGCTTGATGAAGGAATACAAACATTTTCCTTTGACTCTCACTGACTTCATAAAGCCAACATTTCACCACATGTCTGAATTTCCTTATCAGTTTCATGCTTTGCCATAGTGGATACAGCTTCAGTATAGCCAGGGATTCTGTACAGTCATGCATCTGGGAACACGACCCACTCGCAAGGGAGTACGGGGGCCCCACAGGACAGCACTTTCAAGGAAACCTAGAGGGGTGGTACAGGTTCCTTAAGCCCCAGCAAACTCATGGCTGGTGTTCTGTGCATTAGTCATATGGGTGTAGGAAAATGGATGAGCAGTTAAAGATTCAGTCTGAGAGCACCATGGACTTTGATCTGGTGCTAGGTGGGAGGAGGTGCCTGCCCAGCAAGGTCTTAGTGTATGGCTGGGAATTGGATTTAGTTGTGTGGATCAGATAAATAGCAGCTTCCTCTACTTTCATTCCTTGAAGTTTTAGTAGTTAGCAGTTTAAAAGTTCATTGGTTTTTGTAGTTCAATGTATTTTAGCTATTTTTTAAATTGGTTTCTGCATCCCTCTGGTGCTCTCCTCCGCAGCTCATGATGGGAGACAAAGCTCAAGTACTGAGGCTGAAAGCTATTTAGTCTGGTCCAAATTCTGCTCTCAGGTCCACCTGAATAAGATTAGCAACTAATTTAAATGTGAGCAAAGTCTGGACTGTTCTCTCTGCCCTTTCCGTCCAAAGGCAGCAGAGAAGGCCAGCAGCTCCCTGGATTGCATGAGCAGGAGCAGGGCCAGCAGATCAAGGGAAGTGACTGCTTCTTCTACTCAACACTTGATAAACCACATCCAGATTACTGTGTCCATTTTTGGGTGCCCCAATACTAGGAAGACATCAATAAACTGGAGAAACTTCTGTGGAATGTCACCAGTATGGTCAGGGCTGAAGAACTTGCCTTGTGGGGAGAGGCTGAGGGTGCTGGGCCTGCTCAGTTCGGAGGAGATACAGTTTTGGTGAGACCTGACAGCAGCCCCTGGTACCTACAGGGAGGGCATCCTCCATCAAGGATGGAGCCAGGTTCTTCATAGTGGTGTACAGTGGGAGGATGAGAGACAATGGGCCTAAGTTGAAATAAAAGAGGTTCAGTCTGGATATAAGGTGAAGCTTTTTCGCCCTGAGGACGGTCTAGGAGGCAAAGAAGTTGCCCAGAGGTGCTGTGCAGTCCAAAGCAGGTTGAGGACAGAGTGCATTCTGTTAATGGACTGACAGGCCGACGGGCTGACAGGCAGGCATATTGCTAAAGACTTGGACACAGGTGGAGTCCTTCACTCCACATCTGTGCAGTGCCTGTACACTGAGGCAATTCCCATCTCAGGTACAGCAGCAAAACCTTTATTAACACTGCTTTTGTTATTACTACTTTTTTGGGGGGTCATTCTGAATTAAGCTGGATAATTAATTAAAGATTATGAAAAGCCAGCTGCTTCCACTGTTCATCTAACGAGCTGGGTAAACAAGCAAACACTGTCCAGCTCTGTGTCTACACCAATTTCATGCCTGTGCAACTTAAGCTTCAGTGGAAGGGGAAAGGAAGGTACCGTGCGCCATTTGCATCTGATCATGTACCCATAGTTGACATATGGCACATACATATATCACATACATCAGTGGTTTTGTTGCTCCTTTTGCAGGTATTTCTCATCTGGCACTTGCCATGGGAACAAAGTCTTCTGAAGCAGATCTGAGTGCAGAGTAACACAAGCTTTGGGCCAGCAAATAGTTACAGAGTAAATAAAATGTTGCCTTCTGTTCACAAAAGGTTTTTTCCCCCCATTAATTTAATATAATTACATATCAGAAAATACTTTATAGACTAAGCTTTTAAAATTAGCCTGGTCCATATGATGCTGGGAAGCAGGAATAATATTGATTACTAGGGGAACAATGACAGCAGAGCCTTTTGGTCTAATTTGTGAAGGATAGCATGGGTGACCAGGTTGGCTGGGGAACAGCTATGACCTGTGATGTCATTCTTATGGTCCCCAGCCATCTGACTTCCCTCCATGCTCATGTTACTACGTTACTGGATATCATTGAGGGACCCAGCCTGCCAAAGTGCTTGGGCCTATTCGGCTCTGATCAAGGAAGATGTTCCTCACCACTGCTCTGAAAGAAATACCACATTTCAAAAGTTTTCAGATAGCTCAGCATTTCCCTGTCAGAAGATGCTGAACTCAGATCATGTCTTTGGTAACCAGTGGATTCACAGTGAGACTTAACACAGATGGGGGAGCTGGGGCTCTGCTGGTCGTCACTGTGCTCCATGAAGCTCTAAAGGGCTTGTTACAGTACCTTGAAGTGCCAAACAGGGTATTTAATGTAGGTCTATATTTCAATGGCATTCTAGTTTCTACATTGTATTTATAAAGCGAAAAATGAGCAACAGTTGTAGAAACTGCTTGCTTCAGAAAATTTACCTGTGGCTTCCAGGAGGCAAGGGAGACTTGGACCTGGAATAGAATGTCTCGGTTGCAAAGGGAAGTGATTGGGCTTGAAAGGCATGGTGTTACAGCTGCCCCAACCCAGTCTGTATTGTACTGGCAGCACAGAGCAGACACAAACTCATACTGACCAGCCACGGTCTGGATGCAACAAGTAGGTACCTGCCTTGGAAATGTTCTGGCTCTCTTAGGTCTTCAGGCTTTCCACTCTTGGCCTTTTCTTCTACTTAATAAGTTTGAGAAGACTCTTTAAAATGTGGGTGAGAGAGCAGTGCTCTGGCAGTGGCATTAGTAGTAGCTGTGTATTTTGGAATGCCTTCTCAGCACAGGCCAAACAGTGAAACCGCTGAAACCCCAAACCAAGCTGATGACTTTTCATTTCTTGAGAGATTTCTGTCCCTGTCCCCAACATCCTGGAAATGGTAGGGCTTAGGAATGTAACATTTTTTTTTCAGTTTAAGATTTCCAGGGACTTTTGCAGTGTTCTTTAGAAAAAAACTGTTCTGACACTTCATCACTTTGAAAGCTTTATTGGTGGGGGTAGGGGGGAAAAGCAAATACTGGCATATCAGTAATGTGTGGATTACACAAAGGGTAAATATAAATTGGGTTAAGTATTTTTCTTATCTCCAGCTCACTGTACTTTTGTCTTCTTTCCAGCTCAACAGAACTTTTAGCCAGCTCAGATGTTTCCTCAGAGACCCATAAAAGCTCTACAGCCCAGAGCAAGCCCCATAAAATAAGTAAAACCTCCCAGTGTGAAATTCTGCCTCCCTCCCACTCAGCAATTAACTCTTCTTCCTCCCACTCACATACAAGTCAGCTTCCCACACACTGAATGCCAAGTTTTCTGCTACTCTTCTTTCACACCTACTTCAAGAGAAGGGGAACGGATTTTTAACCAACCTGTCCTTGGGCTCTGCGGGGTCCTTCTCATCTCCAGGTTTCTCCTGGGACAGCTGCAGTCTGCTATGGGCATATCTCAATTTTCTTAGCCATCAAAGGACACTCAAATCTACTTGCTTTCAACCATTTCTCATATGGGAACGTGCCTCACAAAATCTATATGCCTTCATCTCTCTTACTGCTACCTATGCTACTGACTTAGAAAGAAACACTCTGGCTCCTGAAACCAAAGCTCTGGTGAGGGTCTGGCATTTGGCAGCTCTTTTACCTTGCACCAGGAGCACAGAGAGGTTACAGTAAAACAAAACCTCATGGTCTCAGGTAACTCCCACGTATCCCTGTGACACAATTCCAGCACTGTCCTAGCTCACATCCGTCCTTCTCTGTTGATGACAGACCTGCAAAAGGTCTCTTTGAACAGCCACATTAACCTTCTTAATTTGTTTTTTGCCCCTTTTGTTTTCTGGAGGATGAGAAATCACTTCTACTCTCCGTTTCCTTCTCCTGCAACTCTAGATTATACTTACTTAGTGTCTGAACCTGTTTGCTCAGAAACTCTGGAAGTACAGTGCAGTTTGTTTTAAAGACCATCTGCAAGAGCAAAACATCAAATGTTGGTAACCGTGCCAACGTTTATTATACGGAGTTCCCCCTGTAGCTAGTTCATATGAAGTATTCATCATACAACATTGCAAAAAACATGTGACTAATTGACTGCCTGTTTTCCGAAACAGCAAAGTTTCTTCTGTAGCTGGCTTCCAGCCCTGCTACAGCTGGCTAGGTCCTGCTAGTTTCACAGGGACAAACTGGATAAGCAAATACATGTGTCTGAATGCGGCCTATCTAAGCTCTATATAAAAAGCTGAAAGCTCTGGAAGACAAGTCTAAGCAAGCAAGACATCTTCAGATATGGATGCACCATTGAGATGCTTTCTGGAGTTCAAAAGCAGGTTAATCTGTCCATGTCGACACAGCCAACCACTGGAGCATCTGCATAGCAAGGGAGTCAGATGTAAACCTGGCACTGCTCTGTTGGCTTCTCTGTGGTTATTCCAGATATTAAGATCCCCATTTCCTACCTTAGTGGAAGAATTTCAATTCATCTGGGGTTTAACTGTCTCTGTTGAACCACGTCTGTGTGTTCTGGTGTGTATTATTTCCCATTAGATCTACTCAGATCTTGGAGAATAACAACTTCCCAATTCAACATCATAAAACACAAAGCAACATAACAGTGGCCAAATAAATATTTCTCATAAAAAGAGGAAACACGGTGATAATATGCATGTAAAGAAGGCCACACTTGCTGTGCGACTAGAACAGACTCCTCGAATCAGTCACGAATGGGGGAAATGGCAAACAAGGTCTTACCTGGCGCTGTTGACTCTTTCCAAAACACTAAGTTTTCAGTAGTCACTTCCAGCCCTAAAAGTAATGAGCCTCACAAGTGAGGCACAAGAGACATCTCTGTTGACACACCGTGTGGGTGTACTGTCACGGGTGCTCTGCCCTCCTGGCAGCACATGGAGGCAGAAACTGAAACGTGAGCCCAAACACAAGCATCTATTTTATTGCATCTATAAACAGTTAGTTCTCCAATTTTATATACCAATTCAAATTCAAGACCACCAAATGTTCTTCTCCTGAGCCTGACAACTGATGTGAAACCATAAGTTGTCCCCAACCCAGTACTGAGGCAACCAGCTACTGCTAATTAATGCCATTTTTTTAATAGGAAACCTCAGCTTTCAGAAGGCAGATTTTGCATTTTCAAGAAGTGAAAAGGCTTTCTACTACAATCTAGGGAAGGAAGTGGGGATTAATCAGCTGGTATGGAGTCTCCAGCTCCAGCCTGTTTCCTTGCAGCTGTTAGCAGCTGGCTAACCCACACCCTGAGTATCCAAATAACAGAGAAACCTGTAATTCTGGTTGTTAGTTGAGGCCCTGAAAAAGGACTACAGACCCCTGTGAGTGAAAAGTGTGGATCCTATACCAAAGTGGCTTTTCACAAATTTTTTCAGGCTCAGTGACAATAACAGAAACAAAAGGTGGTGGAAAAGACAGAAGATTGAAAACAAAGCCCCATACCGAGGAGCTTTCCCTATAACTGGGCTTCCTAAACAATGTACAAGTCTCCCAGGAGCAGTGAAACTTGGAGAAACCCATGGCCAGATTTTGACCCATGCTGAGAGATCCCCAAGATATCCAAGTCCAACCCTGTGAAACATCAGGAGTTGGTGAGGATTCCAGAAGGTCCCTTTTATACTTCTGTAATTGCATAAAGCAACATTAAGACAAGGGTAATATTTATCAGGGGATTCTCTTATACAGGAAAACCCTCAGACGTGGCTCCACTGACACTCTTGCAATCTCCTTTCCTGTTATTCCTTGGCAGGGTGAGATCCAAGAGGACCAAAGCAGCCTTCATTTGGTGTACTGCTGTTGAATGAAATGCCAGGTGTTGAACGTTAGAAGACCTCAGTTTTAGTTGCAAGCCAAAGACATATATTATCATCATAAAGGGACAAATGAGGGAGACATGGCAAAGTCAGAAAAAACCCAGAGGACAACTGGCTATCATACTGATTCTTGCCTTTTTGTCTATTTGGAAAACAATTGTGTTGTGCTTGATGTGGCTGACAGCAGCTGAGAGCTATAGAAAAATGAATGAATAACGTGCAGAAGCACACTCCCCTCCACAATAATGGAGCCAACAAATAAAGCCTTGAATGGAAAGAGGCAAATTAGGCAATGTTATTTGTTTTACACAACAGCTATAAAAATCCCAATATTCTATATGATATTTTTACTTCCCAACTGACACATTATACAATTATTTCAAGAAAATGTTTTTCACAAGGCTGAAGCTCTTCTTTGGAGCTGTGAGCTCTCAGGTGCACAGATTGTTCATATAAATCAAAATTTGGATGACAAGAATAGAAAACTGCAATTAGGCACCAGGATGATAGGAACGCCCCTCAGCATGGAGAAACTAGACACCTGTCTTGAGCAGCTTGCTTTTGCTGATGACAGAGCAAAGATTCCTGAACCAAACATGCTTGCATTGGCAGACTGTGGTTCAGCCCTCCCTTTTTGCAAAGCAAGCCGAGGCCAGGGAATCTCGGAAGTTTGAAGGATCACAAGAAGTACATCACATTTTGATCACTCAGCCGAAGTGACCCCAAGTTGCTTGGGGTCACTGGCAGTAGCAAGGGACATTGTGCAATCTCTTGAGAGTGCCATGGCAGGTGGACCAGTGAAAGATTTCCAAATGTTTTCAGAATTTTCCAAGTTCTTTTAACTTGCATATGGGTTTCACATGCACTAAGTCACTCTCCCACTGTTGGCACTTAGCTAATCTTTCCCTTGCCTAAGGAGGATATTTTTCCTCCATCTGCTGGGATTCTAAAGCAGGTCCAATAACCTTACAAACTCTGCAGAAGTGCATTGTGGTGGGTCTTCAGCCATGAAAGCAACCCCGTGCCCTCACTCTGTCCGGGGACACAAACTCAGCCTTGGGCAAAATGTGTAAGCACCATAACTCTTCTAATATATACATGTTCCACTTGTTAGAAACATTAGCAGGTCATTAAGACTCACTAAGAATTTTCTATATATTACCATGTGTTGTATATCCACTTTATGCTTCAGTGCCATACATTTTCCTCCTCAGATGCAATTCAAACCATCCTAATAAAGCTTTTTGTCTCTATATGTCATATGATGACTTTTTGAAGCAATCCTGTTTTCAGTACAGGTTAATCAAATGCAATGTAATATAATATATTGATTGATGTATACATTGTTATAATATACTCTAGATATACACAAGAATTCAATAACTGTATGAATAAATGGCATTTCAGTTACTCTGGGCAATATGGATTTTTTTGTTTATGAACCCTTGGACTTTTAGAGAAAAAGAGTTCAAGCAGATTTCTCAGCACATGGAATTCCAGATTAATTTTCAAAAGAAAATTTCAAAAGGAAGAAACCAAAGCAGATTTCCATTTGGAACAAAAGATCTTAAAGCATATTTCTAGCAGGAGAGCTGAAAATCCAGAAAAATAAACTTAAAATGTAAAATAATAGCTGCAGCAGCAGTAGAGGCAACTGGAAAATGGCTGGTCAGTTACAAGAAGCTCCAGCTTAACCTAGACCATTTCTGTGCAAAAGCAAGTGGGAAAGCTGGGAATCACCACCTTTCCCACCAGAGAAAGATTCCCCATTACTTTGAAAGTCATGCCGTGTTTGTCAGAAAGATCAGTTTTGAGCCTGTGCAAACAGAGGACATCTACTGCAAAGAGTAGAGAACCTGGCAGGAGACCTGGTGGGTTGCAGCATGACCATGGACAATCTCTGCACGAGCCCAGGGTGATGCAGTATGGCAGACAAGCTTATCAGTGTGCAGTTTTGAAAGGTAAACATTCAGAGCAGGAAAGTACCAAAAAATGAACTGTAGAGATAATAATAACCCGTAGTGCTATTTGAAATTAATGGACGAGTCCTCATTCTGGTTAGTTACTTCTCTGTTTTGTTTAGGTTAATCTGCCTAAAGCCGGTGTTGACAATACTATTCATTTTGTAGGTCTTGTTTTTTCTCACATTCAGGGAGAGGAAATGGAAACATATTCATGGCTTGGAACTGTTTTCTCTTGTTTGTTCACTGCTGATTAGCAGCATAAACTAAACAGGACCTCAGCTGACTCGTATTTACATACTTCGCTGTTTGGGTAAAGAACACAAAAGCACATAGTGTATCTGCTCTTTGCAGCCTCTGGACCTCTCTCATCTGTGTGCTGGTGCCTCTAGGCTGCTCTGCCTGTATGGGTGACCATGTCACATGGGTTTTGGCTCTCACCTTGCCCTCTTCTGGGGGATGGGACTCCCAGCATCTGCCCAAGGAGGTCTGGTGGGATAAGGGGTGCAGCTTTGCAGATGGCCTCGGCCTTTCTCAAGGCTGTCCCAACCAAAAAGCAGGGCAGCCAGCACCCTCTGAGTCATCATGTGGAGCAGCCCCTTCCCTCCCCTCCACAGCTGATCTATGAATACCAACCTTCCAAGGCTGGCCAAAATGATCCTCACCACTCAGTGTGATGGCACATGTAGCCTTGGGGAACGAGGTGACTCAGTAGTGCCTGAGTCCAGCCCAGGAGCTTGCTGCAAGTGAGAGATGTGATGACAGCACTTCTTCTCAGTAGGGACACCCATGGGCAGCATAAGAAGGGCTCATACAGGAGAAGTTTTGCAGCCTGGGCCAGGCAGGACAGGTACCAGCATGAAGACAGAGATGCTTGGTGAGCTGGAGGAGTGGAGAAGATTCGATCTCAGGTCCTTTCATATCTTTTATTGCCTCCATTTCATTCCACCATGATGCTACTGACCATAGGGAAGGGGGAAATGCTGCTACTGGGCGTTGTTGGGGGATCGTTCTGTGATTCTGTGATTTACAGAGTTGTGGCATTAACATTTGTTCCATTTATGCAGGAGAGAAATGTGTGGGCAAGGCAGGTTAAACATCTGCTAGAAGACATTGAGTGGGACAAGATGGATCATACTCACGGGTGCCAGGAGGGAACACCAACCTCTGAGTGCTCCATTGTGAAGCATTTTTGCACATAACTTAGACCACAGTTTCAGGACACAGTCAGTGCTTCACTCAGCTCCAAGAAAGAATCTCCAATTACAGAAGGGAGAAGGTCAATGAAAGGAAAAAATTGAGGTTATTGATGGAGAATCAGCAAAAGCTAATGGGGATTTTATGAGCAGTTTAAATAAACACAGACCATATTTTTAATGGATGAAGAGGAACTGCAGCTCACAGAACAAAGACCCCCATAAGGATTAAGTGTGGAAAGCAATTAGGTGGGCAGAAACACTATTGCAATTACATTCAAGAAGAGTTTGAAAGCCTCCTGGAAATAGTGTGTAATGCTTTTAATCCCACTGCAAGATAAACTGGTTCTTGCTGTCCACAGCACTCCAGGGAAAATCACAGTGCCTGCAATTTTAGGAAAACTATCTCCTGAGAAAGCACAGCAGGAGCACTTTGTGTATTTGCCCGTTTTGTGTTTCGACTTACAACCTCCCAAAGCTTTAGACATAACAGACTGCAAGTTTTGCCTTGTGAGGAATGGGGTCTTTCTTAGAGATTCTCTCTAAGACCTGGGAATGGACTTTGCTGCTGCTGAACCAAAACTGTGCTCTCATTAAAACAATTTTCTTGCTATGTGTGTGCAATGCTGAATGTAAATACCATCTGCACTCCTGCCACTCATCCCCTGCTGTAGGGCCCTGCTGCAAGGCCTGGCCAAATAGCATCTCCTGCCATCTAGAGGCTTTTTGCATAAGCATGAGGGTATCTCCAACTCTCGCATTTGACCTGATCCCCAGATGCAGTGCTGAGCTTGCACAAGCCACATTTGGAAAGCATGTGCAGGAGCTACTCACAGCAAGAAATCAAGGTCAGAAATTCTTCACAGGAGCCTAGGAGACTACGCTCCTTCCCTCTCTTGTCCTCAGAGCCTCCCTCACAAATGGTCAGACTTTCCTCTGGGAGCTGGCTTGCAACTTCCATTTAGGAAAAAAAAAAAGGTTGGGTTTGTTTGGTTTTTTTTGTTTTTTTTTTTTAAAATCAGGGTGTTTATTTTAAAAAGAAGGTGATCCTTCCCCTTTATTCAGCACCGGTGAGGCCACACCTGGAGTACTCTGTGTTCAGTTCTGGGCTCTCCAGTACAAGAGGGATAATGGAGAGAGTCTAACAAAGGGCCATGAAGATAATGAAGGGACTGGATCATCTCTGATATAAGGAAAGGCTAAGAGAGCTGGGACTTTTCAACCTGGAGAAGAGAAGGCTCAGTAGGATCTTATCCCTGATGCGGGCGTAAAGAAGATAGAGCCAGGCTCTTCTCAGTGGTGTCCAGTGACAGGACAGAAGTCAACTGGCACAAACTGAAATACAGGAAATCCCACTGAAACAAAAGAAAAATACTTTTTATTGTGTGATGGTGGTTAAGCATTGGCACAGGTTGCCAAGACAGACTGTGGAGTTTCCATCCCCGGAGATATTTAAAATGTGAGAGGACATGGTCCTGAGTAACCTGCTGTAGCTGACCCTGCTTTCAGCAGAGGGTATTGGACTAGATGATCCTCAGAGTTCCCTTCCCACCTCAGCCATTTTGTGAATTTATGGTCATTTTTTGCCCAATAAATAATTCCACTGTGAAAATTTCCTGGAGTTTGTGCTTTGCTTCTGTGAAACTTTGGTTATGGTTTTGTCTGGCTGCATGATGTAGTGGTTGATGTTATTCATAGACTTGTACACTTCTTCAGGCTGGAGGGAACCTTTGGAAGTCAGGTCCAACATACTGCTCCAAGTAAGGCCAACATCAAAGCTAGATCAGGTTATTCATGGCCCTCTCCAGGCCATCATGAGCTCCTTCAGGGATGGAGTTTCCCCCAACCTCTCTGGGCTGCTGTCCCTGTGCTTGATCACCCCCATGACAAAAATATTTTCCTAATACTTATTGGAATTCCCCATGTTGCATTTTGTGTTCATTGTCCTTCATCCTTTCACTGTGTATCTCTCAGAAAAGTGTGGTTCCATCTTCTTTACAATCCCATTAGGCTGTTGAAAATCAGTTCAATCCACCACCACCAGCCAAGCCTTCCCCTCCTGAGGCTGAACAAAACCAGTGCTCAGTCTCTCCTTGGATGTCCTGTGCACGAGCTCCCTAACCACTGTGGTCACCCTCCCCTGATCCACTCCAGTTTGCCTTGTACTGGAGGGCCAATGGTAATCCACGTGCAGGCTCACCTGCGCTGCAGAGAGAATTACATCACTGAGCCCACTGACTGTGTCCTTGCTAATGCAGCTCAGTCTATGGCTGACTTTCATTGCCACAAGTATGTCCTTCCTTGGCATGTGCCATGGGAAGGTTCCTCCAGCTATTCTTCTGCTGGTCAGGCCATGTTTGGGGCTGGGTGACACAACTGGCACTGAGTTATGGCAACTGTTAGCACCCGAGGACCTGGCCCCCAGGCTCTTGCCATAGTCTTTGACGCCTGACATCCTGACATTGACATCACGATTCTTGCACTTAGCTACGATTCTGGCGTTATTATGCTCCGAGTGCTCATTCCCACCAGGGCCATACTTTTCACCAACTGTTGTGGTGCAGCTGGCACAGCAATGTGGCAAAGTCCTGTGGGAGTGTTTCCTGCTTTATGGGACACAGAAGCATGATGAGAAAGACAGCAGCAGTACAAGGCATGGCTTTGTTTTCAAATGTTACCAGCTAAGGGCCCTCAGGCAGACTGGCAGTTCTCCAGCTGTAGGATTTTTTAGACATCCATGGATGCCAGCCTCACCTCGGGAAGCAGAGTTGGGCTGCTGCAGCATTCACCTCATTCCCTTCTGCATTTACCTCATTCTCTTCTGCCAAAGCAAGACAGTTCTTCATATAAATAACATCTATCTGCCTGGCAAGAAAAAAGGACATGGGTTTTGGGGACAGAAAACCGTATAGTCTCTTGTAGGGAGGAACCACAAGGAGAGTTTCACATTGTTCAGCGGGTTGGGTTACCTCCCGCAAAGGCCTTCATTTATCTTTTCAAGTGACGCCCAATGTTTCCTTCATCACTAAAGAGCTCTTCTGTTTGCATCCTGGGTCCACATGCTGGGCTTTGGCTGCCCCCGAGAGCCCTTGGCATTTCTCACATGCTGGATGCTGGCAGTTGTTCCTGCTGCCTTTGAGGCAGAAATCCCAATTCTCACAAAAATCTGATACAGGGACCAGAGATTAGCATCTGGAACTGACCAGTGCCAGACAATGCTTCCAGCAACTCCTTTGCCTGTCTTTTCCTCCCCACCCCTTCCCCCGTTGTGTTTTTCTCCCTTTCTTTTCCAGCTCTATACAATTCCCTACCGGGCAGGGCCCTGGCATCTCTCCACCCTGTAGAGACTTGGACCAGAGGCAATGCAGGCACAAGCTGTGTGAATTTTCTCTCTGTGGGGATCCTCCCTCTCCTCCATCCCATTCCCTCAAAAATTGCTCAGACAAGAAGATGGGGTTGATGCAACACCCCTCACAGCCTCTGAAAGGACACGGCATTCTCCAAGCTAGTGCCGAAGGCTTGGAGACCAGATGCAGATGTGGCTTTGCCAGCAAGGGGGGCATGGGAAGAGAGCGGACAGAGGGAAAGACCTGTCCCTCTCCCTCAGAGTCATATAATGTCCCCTGACACACAATGCAGACACAAAGCTGTACAGCTGTTTTGATGGGGACAGGGGCAGGGCTCCAAGCAGGTACGCTGCTTCTTCAATGATGGCACACCAGGACCAGTGTGTTGGGACAGCAGGAAGGGCGAAAAGAAAGGGGAGGGTGGCTCAGTGGTCAGGGCACTGCCAGGGCCTTGCAGAGAGGATCTGGATGGGAAGTGGCTTTCCTGACCCACATCGCTTTAGTCTTTATCGCTCTTTAATCCCACCACCTCTTAGATAAATAAAGAGCAGTGTGCAAAAATAATATCATCTCTTTAAGAAACTACCTACTATCACGATAATATGTTTCCCTGTGCATGGGGCAAAGGATGCAAATGTGTCGATCAGATCACCTCATACAGCACAGAGGACTTACCCAGACCCCAAAGTGAAGGCAACAGACTGCATACCACTGCATTTCACGTGTTTCCCTGTTGTGTCCTACTGCTGACTCTGCCTCAGCTGGTTTAGCCTCAGAGAAGTTTTACACTGGAGAGGAACAGTGCGCAGCACCCTCCACCCCTGCCCCCAGCACTCCCCAGTTCCTCCCCAGCTGAAGCTGCAGAAAAAAATGATGGCCTCAGCTCCTTACCCATGATGACATCCCTGAATGGGACTGTCACACCTCAAGGCTATTTCCAGCAGGGAATGAAGGAACCGTATCTCTTCAGATGAACAAATCAAAACCCACCTGTGGTCTCTGCAGGTGAAAACACAGAGTGCATTGGCTGCAAGGAGGGAACATCCATCTTTAAACACTAGGCCAAACCATGACTGGTGAAACCAGGCCCTGCTCTTTGGAGTCAGTGGCACAAGTTGCACTCACACGTGCTGAAGACTGGGCTCTGGGCCAAGTCATGACTTCAATTCAATAAAAGAAAAAAAATACATTTTATTATTGGATACCTCCTCTAGAATCATAAAAAGTCACTGAATAATTTAGGTTGGAATATATATCTGGAGTGCTCGCATTCAGTCTGCTGTCCACATGGACACCCAAGTCCTCCCCTGCAAAGCTGCTTTCTAGACAGTCACCCCAGCCTATGTTGCTGCAAGGGGCTATTCCATCCCACGTGTGGGACTTCTCACTTCCCTTTGCTGAACTGCATGAGGGTCCTGACAGCTCATTTCTCCAGCTTGTCAAAGTCCCTCTGATCGCCAGCTCTGCCCTCCAGCACATCAACCACTTCCCAGCCCCAGTTTAGTAGCAGCTGCAAGCTTGCTGACAGTCCACTCTATCTGTGCGCTCCATCCATGCACTACAATCCATCACCCAGGTCATTAGACAGTATTGGTCCCAGTACTGGCCCCTGTAGGTGGCACTTGCAACCAGCTGTCATTTGGACTTTGTACTATGTTTGATCACAACACTTTGAGCCTTGTGTCTCAGCTAATTTTACATCTACCTTTAAGTCCAAATATTCAAGCCATATCCCGTTAGTCTGCCTACACGCACACTGTGGGAGACCATGTCAAGTGCCTTACAAAAGCCAAAGTCAATGAAATCCACTTTTCTCCCCTTGTGCACAGAGCCAGTCATCTCAACAAAGGATATGATCAAGCTGGTCAGGCATGATTTGTCCTTGGTAACTCCACACTAGTTGCTAACCACCTTCGTAAGGAAACAACACACTCACATGCTTCCAGTCACTTAGAAAAAGTTGACACCTACTCCTCTCCCAAGGAAGACTTTTTGAAAGCTAATAATTTGTCACTTTGTCAGATTACTTGACATAGATGACCAGAAAGGATGTAATAGAAATGGAACCATGTATCATAGGTTTATTAGGGAAAAAAGTTATATTTCAAGACCATATATTTGGCACTGTACTGAAGCAAAAGTATGTGAGAACAACTAAAATGTTAAAACCCAAGTCACTATGAAAAAGAAAATGCTCTTTCAATCACTTTAGTTCCTTTTTTTTGTCCCCAAACGATTTACAATAACTACAGGAAGCAAATGAAAAGGTGTTAGACCTACACTACATGTAAGCTGGAAAGAGAGTGAGAGATGGACCAGAGACCAGATCCATCCCCCAGGTATGCTGCTACTCTCCCAGGCTGTCAGAATGGTGGAGTCTTATTAACATGAGCAAAGGCTGTTGAGATGTTACCATGAAATGGTAAGAACATGAAAGTTACTGGGTAAACCATTAATGGTAGATTGCCCAGAAGGACTACTACAATCCTACATTATTGCATGCTTCCAAATGCCTGCTACAGAAATCATCATTACACTTTTCAACCATGTCAGCTTTTGCTTTCTGATCTGAATGGAAGAGATTTCGATAGTATTTTAAATGAACTGTATCCCAATTGATTCCCAGGATAGATGACAGCCAAAGGAGTTTCCTGCTAGTTGACTCTTGTATTGGTGGCTTGGGCTTCTTTTTGGAGGGCAAATAAGTTAAAAGCAGTTTCTAATTTGCAAGTTACTCACCCTATGCCTCCGCACTGTGAAGTGAAAGATACTGACAAGGAATAAATAACATACCAGATAAGATGAGAATGGATTGAAGAAAAGTTGCACTAAAACTTTTAAATAGTAAAGGGTAGAAAGTTTAACTCGTGCTGATAAACTGCTGAATATGTGATTTTGCTGGACTATACAGTGACACTCTGTGTGACGCACGGATAGAGGGGCAGATTCCCATTGAACATCCAGTCCAAAGGCTGCCAAGGAAGTGGAACACAGGTCTTTGATCAATAATTCAAATGTTAGATCAACAGTACTCACAAGAAGAATACAGCTCTTTCCTTGGTTAATATATTGTGCATAGCAATATCTCAAAGAATTAACAGCACCTTTTACATAAAAATTCCAAACATATTTATCTAGTGAACAAGAAAAACTCAGCATCTCTAAGCAGTACTTCTGCAGATGTACAGTACTGTATTTATATAGATATAGACATATATATCTCAAAGTGAATTTACACTGTGACCTGGTGATTAGTCCAGCAGTGGGCAAACCCACAGGGTAAGTCTTCAGGAGAATATATTGCCTTTGGTGGGCGACCGGTTATGTGGCACGATTGCATAGGGGAGCCCTGGCGGGCAGCAAAGGACAGTTTAGCATCCCATTAAGCAAGCACAGCATGCTTAGGTCATTCCTGCAAGATATAAGAAAATTCCAAATTTTCATGGCTAATACAGTTCTAGTTTTCACAGGTCGCACACATTGCAACCGCCTCTCCGTGCCTTAAAGACCCAGAGGAGGAAGGCAGGACACCAAACTTATATCCTGTCCCTGCTTCCAAGCAGAAATCAAGCAGCACCACAGATTTAGGCTGGTAAAGTGGGGACCATATTTGGCTTCACAGGGGTCTCTTGAGCAGCTGGTCTTCACTGGATGGCCTCGTATCTCATTTTTTTTTTCTTTTCCAAATCAGTTGCTCACAGTCCTCTGGTAGAAATCATTTTAAAAACATGGTCCGCCTAAGACAAGAAAGCAGACTACTACCATTTCCCTGGGATGGGCACGCCGCACTCATACCAGCCCACATAGTAGTAGGGTGTTGTGTGTCCAATGCGTCCAAATGATACAGGCTCCTGGCGGTACTGGCGGTAATACCCTGTCAGGAGAAAAATACCCATTTGCATTTCAAAGCAAAGACATAGTAATTTAACAAAAGTAACAGATGCAGCAAGAGTCAATCCCACAGCCCAAATTAAAACTTTGAACCTGTCTGGTAGGGAGTTTTGTCAAAAGGGTATTTGTTACCCCAGCTATTTGGCCTAGATCTTTCTTGAATTATTTAACTCTGGTCCTTTATGTTTCTTGTAGTTTTGATTGGGTTTACTGTTCAAAATCTCTTGAACTATTGTGTAATGCTGTGGTCTGCCAAACGCTTCTGCATTGCACTCCAAAATGTGGCTATATTTCAGCTGTGTTTATGAAGTTTGCAAGTCAGTTTAAATATAGGAAGGACTCTGGGGCAAAAAATACCATCAAATCATATTATCTCATAGGGCTCAAGAGACTATCAACAAACATCAGCTTTCCATAAAACAAAAAGGTATCATTTTATGCAAGTACATATGGAGTTAAGCCCTTTCTCCTCCTTTTTCTTCATCTGCAGAAAGAATGTGACTGCTTAAAGCATTAGGAGAGGTGCAGCATTCTTCTCTGCATAGCTTGTGCACTGGAACATCTGAAACACTCATGTCTTGTGCCAATAATATAATTTCTGTGCACTCTATCTCTGTCTCCTAGACCTAGTAATACACATCTGGATTAATCATCCCTCTTTTGAACTGAGAAATGCAGTACTTCCCAGTGATACATAAATATCAGTGACTATTTCAGTTTCTTCCTGGTAACACCACCATGAAAAGAATATCAACAAACAACTTAACACGGAAACCATTAAAGCCAACTGAATAATTTAAATCAATTGACTTATTGAAAAGATTGGCTGATTTTCATGATTGGGTCCATTTTGTGGAGCAAGCCATCACCCTCGTGGCTATGTGAGCTGATCAGTTTACTCAGAGGAACTCCTTCAAGGTGAGAATTTTCACCTGGAGGGAGATATCTACAAGGCCAGAATAAAAATCCTGCAGTTGGACCTTAAGTCACTAGACATACTCCTAAGTGTTTTGCATTGAATGAACTGGTCAAAAATCATTTGCAAAAGCCATATTTGCAAGGATGCAGATGGTCCTTTGTGGCATGTGGAAGAGTTTGCACCTCTATTCAGTGAGGCCTCTCATATTTGGGAGAAAGGTTTCATAGACCTATACAATTTTTTTCTTTCTGTTTTTGCATTTTGTTCCTGTAAGTTATTCACATTATATGCCCCCCCCCCCCCTCCACCCACAAGTCCTTCTGGGACTTTCATAACCTGTTCAGCTAGGCCTAAGTACAAGACCATCTCATCACCTACTGCATCAGCAGGACTCCTCAGAGAGCTGCGAGCAGCCATGGACAAAGAGCCTCGTTCTGTGCCCCGCTCCCTACCCCTTAAACCCGTATGAACAGGATGACAGGCACCTGGCCAGCACCCCACTCCCGCATTGCTGTACCTCGGATGGTGGGCAGGGCTTCAACGTATGACTGAGGTCCCGTTCTTCCGTCCAGGTGTGAATCCACAAACTGGCAGTGGTCCTCACCCCTTCCCCAGCTATCCCCAATGCTGTAGAAGGTGTCTGAAGGGTGATACAGGCAGATTATTTGACTCAGCAGTATTTTATTTTTGGATGCTCTTTACCACCAGGAAAATAGATGTGGGACAAAGCAGGAGAAGTACTACAGTGACAAACACAGTATTACCAATGAACAAACAGTGGCTGAAAAGAGGGAGAACGCGACCTCCACAGTATGGAAGGAGAAATTATGGAAAAGAGAAATGGGTTCTATCTCAGTAAGGAATATTCCCCATTTTGCAAGTCCATGGACACTGCACCACAGGTAACAGGTGGAGGCATTTCAACCAAACCACATATGTCATGAGAAAGTAAAAACCACTCCATTTGTCAATACCATCAGTTTGACTGCAGTCTCAAATGAAAACTAAAAACTGTGGACCTCTCTCTCTCTAGCAGATGAGGTGGGTTCTGCCGCCCTGATTGTTTCTTATCGCATATTCAAACACTGCCTTTAAACTATATAAATGCATTGCAACAAAAATAACACATCAGCATAATCTGAAAAGCCATTGAGATAAATCTGAACACCCCAGATCAACAATATGGAAAGTTTTCTTCATTATCTCTCAGCAAATACACCTGTGTGAGAGCTACTGTTAACCCTTAGGAGTACTGCTCATCCAGTCACTGTAATACCAGTCTTTCCTCCACTGTTCCCCACTTTGATGTGCCCTAGGGCTCTCTAGGGTGTATTGCTCTGTCTGACTGCATGCAGGTGGGGCTCACCTGCCTATGGAGCAAGTGTGAGACTTGCCAGGGGGACGTGTGGGGAGCAGAACTTTGTTTTCACAGTACAAAGTACATTGCTTTCTCAGGTTACAAAAACACACAGGCTTTTCAAGTGAAACTTCCTCCTGTCCTCTGTCTAAAGAGCTCTGCTTGAAAGCTAATTCCAGGGCATAAGCATTAATGCAAAAGTGGGACAGCTCGGCGATCACATTGGACCTTCTCAAGAGAAGGACTCCCAGAGTGCTGTCACACAATTCTTTCACAGAGGAGGTGAAAAAATGGAGAAGATGGAGATGATAAGTAATCATAGATCAGGATATTAATCTTGGTGCCTACCTTTCAGGTCATCGCTGAGGTAAATCTTGTACCTTAAGGAGTTGCAAAGAACCACTCCTACAAACTTGCGGTACCAAGTTCGTTTCACATACTGCTTGCCGCTGCAGTCTGAATAGGTGGGGTCATATTTAAAGGTGAATGGGATCCAGATAGGCTCACCACCTTGGATAAAAAAAAAATTCAACATTAAGGACAGACCTTAGCATTTCAGTCCGAGTTTTGCTGAGGTTAACCTCTGATGATATGTTTTACAAGAGATGCTGCAGCAGATTAATGCATGACTTTTCTATATCCAGAAATACTACTTCAAGAACAAATATAAAAAAAAATTAAAAAGCAAGGGACTTGATTAACCCCCTTCTAGCAGTAGACAATAATAACTTTTAAAATTATAAAAAATATGATTTCATATACTGAACCACAGTTCTAAGTAAACAAATAGTCTCACTGTTTTTAGTAAGACATCTTCTCTACCTAGTAATACTCAGTTTCTTTTCTAAACAGAGCCTAATCTTAGATCTGACACTGACTGCCTAAATACAGTCACTTGCATTTTAACACTAAGTACGAAACTTAATCCTCTTGCTAAAAAACAGATGTTAAAAATTCTGCAGTGAGTAACAGTCTGCAATGTGAATTAAAGTCTATTCTTGCTATTTGGCTAAAAAGATCAAATCAGAAATGTACTTTTCTGTTTTGTTTTCCCACATTACATCAAAACAGATGAGGTTCCAATAACAGACAAGTAAGACCTTTCCTGGGGAACTCTGTCCAGAGCATTGCTGCAGAAAAGACTGTTTAATGATATTGCAGAAGACTAAATATTCCTACTGTCTTGCCTAAATGTTTGCTTTACACTAACCAAGACAACATAATTTCTTTTGAAATTGCTGTTGTAGTAATGTATATATAATTACACAAAAAGCTTCCAATGTGATAACTGGTGTTTTTCTCTCTTGCTACAGCACAAAGACCCATTTTTACTGTGCTGTTTTGAGGTGGTTTACAAATGAGATTGAAAGGGTTTTTTTGTTAGTCATTCTTCCTCGCTCTCACTAGGCTCATGAACCAAATCCTGCAAACACTTGCATGTGAGAAGCAATCACGGATCAGCAATCCTCAGAACTCCACTGGTTTGAACACAAACGTAACTGGACTGACTTTACGCAATTACTCACATGGTGAAAGGATTGCAGGAATTTGGGCACAGCTTTCTCTTTAGAATAAAACAATAAACCATCTGTTTCTTGAATGCAGTTTTATTGCTGTGAATAGTCTGCTTTTGTCCATCACTTTTGCCCACCTCCAAAAATCCTGAAGGATAAACTTAGCATGTCCTGTAAGAGCTGCGCTGGATGTTCAGAAGCTCTTCATTTCCACAGGTTCCCAGAGCTCTGCCACCTCTTTTTTGTCTATTTTATCTCTACCAGTGCAGTTACACAAAAATATTTTATCTTTGTCCAGTCAAAGGAGAAACTACAAGTGAAAAAGCCATCACCTTCCAAAACCTCCTTTCCATGCACAGACCCACAAAATAACTGACAGCAAAAAACTTGAAGGTGACTGGGGACACGGGAAGGCCAACACTCTCAGAGGCCTCTCACACTGACTGCCAGAGACATAGTGTGCTTGTGCTCTCCGATACCTGTGCATCATCAGAGACATCTGAGAGGACATTGAAAAAACAGACTAACAAGCATAATAAAACATAGAAGGGAGACTGGACATTGGACGTGACACTGGACATTGTTTTCATGAACAGTGCAGTCAAAAAGCCCCAGAACCAACCATTTGAACTGCTTAGGAAAGCTGACAGAGCATAATAACTATGAGGTCTTTTTTCCTGCATCTCTTCCAAGAGCACATGCTGCCTGGGGTTACCCTACTGATGTACATGTCAGCAAAGTTGGTCCCAGCACCATCAGATCAGTTCTTCTGATTAGGGGCTGAACTGGCTTGTTGCAAATTTGGAAATGCAAAGCAAGCTCAACAGCTTTGTGGCATATCATTCAGGTCAGTAACAAATCCTTGAATTTTTAGTATTTATAAGGGCATGATGATCAGTATAGATGAGCATAACTGCTAGAGAGAGGAAAACCTGATCCCGCTGTTCAGGCTATGCTCAGGCAACCGAAGGACACAAATACAGAAGCAATACAGTTTAGTGCTTTTTACTAAGCAATTAAAGCTGTTGTACCAGACAAAAGATGGGCCAAAATCAAGTGCTTATTTTAACATATCTTTACAGGATCTCTTCTCAAAGACCAGAATAAGGGATCCTAAGACAGAAAACATTTTGTGAATTAGCACATTGAATCACTACCTGTTCCTGCTTAAAACTGTAACTCAGACTGTGTGTTAATATGCTTCTAAAACCTCTATTGTAACAGGTTTTGCACAGGTTTTATGCACTTCATGAAAGAAACAGCAGAATAATACTTACCAGGTGGTCTGACAATGAGGAGGGGATTGTCTAGAAGAATGAAACACATAAAAAATTTAATATTTTGTTCAAAATCTTGTTTTATAATATGAAACATACAGTGTCACTCAAGAGAATCTCAGATGCAGAATAACTGCCTTTATTTATAAGTGCATATATATATTATGACTGTGGGATTTACAGGTCTCGTCAATTTGCAGAGCTAATGAATGTTTGTTATTCCACTGTTTTTCTCAGTTGATGAAACTTGACACAGGATTGTATATTTATTCTGATATTGTAAAAACTCTACTGAGATTAGTACCAAAGTTCAAAGCCAGCTTCAAAACAGATTTCCTCTTCTCAGAAGGTCCTCAGAGCAGGGGGAGTTTCACTGTAGGCTTCTGAATATATAGTGTAAGCTACACCTGCCAAAGGGAAACATAACCTACCTCTTGTATGCAAATCTCAGTCTCAGACATCCATCATGTTTAGTACAGTTGTTTAGTGGTATTCATAAATATGTGAAATTTATCATTTTAACTCTTTTTGTCATCGTGACAGAATTTTTGCAGCAGCCCCCTGGGCAGTGCAGGATGCACTGTCAACTACCTCAGGAGCTTCTGTTCACTTGAAATACTCTCTTTTTTAAAGAAAGAAGGATGGAATAGGTGTGGAGTAAGGATAAAAACACATGACCTAATGCATTAGCTTGTCTGCATTCATTACATTGCAGTTTCTGTCATCTCTTAAGTAGCCCTTATTGTGCACAAAATACCTGAAGAAAAAGCATGGCGCTTGTCTACCAATGGGGAAGAAAAATTCCAGGGAGTTTTTACAGTTTGATGAAAGAGAACAATGGTTTTCTGTTCTCTTCAGTGGGTTACCAGGGGTAAGATCAAATGTTTTCAATAAGCTGCTTGATCCTATGATGGCATTCTTTATTGAATATTCTCATCAGCTCAAATCTTTCAATTGCACTAGAAGAGCACTCTGAACAAACAGTTTCCGTCTGTTCTGACCTACTCCATCACTGTAACTGTACCATCTGGCTTTAGATTTAGCAACTGCTTTTGTACTTGTGCCAGCTGGAAAGCCACCTTTGGCCACAGGACAAATGAAAGATAAGTGCTGCAAATAAAACTTTAAATTTGGTGGATTTAACCTGTTCAATAAAGCTCACAAGGTAGCTGATTTTGGATAGGAAAACTAGGCATTCAGACCCACATACTGGCAGCCAGCTAATCAGCAAAAGTCCCTGCAAGACACAGCATGCCTTATTTGTCCAATGTTAAACATTATGCTTGGATTTATACTTGAGCTTCCTACTCCTTTAAAAAAAAATCTGAATATGTTATGCAGGACCATTTACTTATCTTGCATTTTTGTCTCCCTTCTGTGAAGACTTACTTCCATGGTTCTTAACAGAGCTTCTGAAGCACTACAGGGTGAAGTCAAATGAGCAAAGGCAGAGACTGCATAAACTCCATGTTGTCAAAAGGGCAAAATTTGCAAGAGACAACAGACCTTTCACTCAAGTAAAGACTGAAAAATTTGTCCTTTATTATTCAGTGGAGTCATTGGCCTCTGGCTCAATGGAAGAAGAAGAAGAAGAAGAAATGGGTAAAAATAGCTCATTTAACGTACTATTTTTAGAAGGGGGTGTTGCTCTTGAATGCACTATTAGCCCTGTGAAAAAGCAGCATGCCTTGTCAAAAAAAGAACGGAGAACTTTGCCCGTCTGTTGGAACAATTGTTTCCTATATTTCTTCCAGAGACAACTGCTTCCATCTGTTCAGCTGTTCACAATTAGGAAGCTAATTTACTAAATGTTTGGTTAATCTATCAAAGACATTAAACTTCCCACCGCTTCTGTATTGTTGAACATTAGTAGTCTTTTGTATTTTAAATTCAACTTCCTGTTCCCTTGAAGCTCACTTTAATATCACTTATATTTTCATAGTGGTATTGGGAGTGCATATAATTTTCTTAGCTTTACTGAAAACAAATAATTAACCTAAAAAAAAAATCTTAAACCACCAAGTTCAGGATAATCACCATTATTACTGTGCTGGTTTCAGTCATTGCCCTGCCACATCTGTTATTAGGAATTCAGTTTTGAGATGAAAATAAAAAGCAAAGCATACCAGACTCTGTGATAAATGAGACTGAAGAGCTAACAGGTCCATAACCATAAGGATTCTTTGCTTGGACTTTAAAATAATACCTGAAACAAAAAGAGAGGGAAAATAAGATTAAAACATTGATTCCACTGCAATGGGTAAATTATAAATAATATTGGACCAGGGTGAGAATCAAACTAGCAGAAATCTACTGAGTTCAGGTGTCCTTTGCATTAAATCAAGTTGGATATTAAGCCAGGGTACAAACTGGCTGTTACAGACAAATTTCTCCTTTTTGCAATTGCTCCCATGCATATTTTTGGATCATTTATTTATATCATCCCCCTTCCAAAAACCACACACAACTACATCCACTTTATACAACATAACCAATAGCACTAGACTAAAAGAAAAAGTTGCAAGGAAATTAAATTCTGATCTCAGGAACAGTTTTAAACCAGATTAACTCCTACGAAAGCAGTGGTGTAAACTGCGAACTAAAACTGGATCAGATTTTTATGAGAACAGAAGCTAAGCTTTTGACCTTTCTGTAAAAACTCTAGCAGCGTTAAGATCACGATACTTTAGTAATATGAGAAAGCTTCACATGTTGCTTTATTGATTCCCCCAAAGTATTTAAATCACATGCTTAACTCGAAGCACATGACTCGCCACTAGAACTCCATTCTTTGCTCCATAGAAGCAAAATTATCCTCACCCTTAGAGAAGAATATGTGTAAGCATATTTTTAGTTCACTTCCAAAGACAATGATTTTTAGTTGATGCCTACCCTGACATTTTTTCCCCAGATTAATGTTTTCTTCTTTCCCTTTTATCTTTGTATCCAGTCCAGCAGAAACCAATTAGAATGGAAGATTACTGTAAAAATTTCCAGCACAGCATTTTTAAAGTGCTTGAGTTTAGGTTTTCCTTTCTTGCCTCCTTGCACAATTTCATTCTTGAAAAGAAATTAATAAAAAAAAAATTACTGTGCCTCTGTAATAGCCACATGGCATTTGGATTTTGATTTAGCCTCTCATCCAAAAGCAGGCATCTCCAAAAGCTCGACACATGACCCACATAACAGGGCAAGCGCTTCTTGTGGGGAAGGTTGCCACCGAACGCTGGATTACCTCCCATGGCAATGTCCCATCCAAGTGGCAGGCCTGATGCTCCTCAGCTGGTGAAAGTGAGCCTGCCCCATTAAAAACATCAGGCTGCTTTTGGTGGCAAAGATCTCCCCATCCTGCACAGAAACCTGCCAGTGCTGCTCCACTTGCATGGCCCACGCTGGGCTGTGACAGCGTGGTTCGTAGCGAAAGCAGTCTGACATCCCTGGAAGCTATTGTCACCTGGCGCAGTTTATGCACCAAGCGTGGACACCATCCACGTTAAAAACTTCACTCCCCTTTCTTCCCTTCTGTCGACAAGAGGTGACAGTGGCCCTTGCAACGTTAAGAGTGTGACATGTGGTTTAATGCCATGTAAGATGCTCATGTTTTACAGCCTACCAGGCAGCAGGAAAATTCAACACAATCCTGTTGCAGGAGCTTTGCTGGTTTTAGTCTGCCACTCAATTTTTACCATATGCACTTTCCTGTATCATCAGATGTATCTGTTTCTCAAGGACTTAGCCACAGAGCAGGGCCTGGAGGTCGCTCCTGAAAGGACCCTCTCTGGCCTAAGCACCAGCTAAGCACATATGAAAACTATTCACAATAATAAAGCAGAGGGGACCTGGCTGAACCAGCCCTTTGGCAAAGGTGAATATTTTTTTCATTAAAAGGAATGCTTCTTTTTCATGCAAAGTGAACTGCTTTGCCTCAAAGTCAAACTGTTCTCTATGAAAAGGCTGAAAAGATGTGCAAATAACATCCACTTCTTCAGAAGTGTGGCAGTTGTGTGAACACTGTTTTTTGCCGTGAAGCAAGCTGGTTATCTCCAGGGTACATGCCAGGGCATCTTCTTGTTCACTCCGTAAAAATTACAGGCAGGTCCTCTAGGTGAGGTCAATGTGGAAACTACAGGAATTGAAATATTCTGGGCTTCATCTGTGGTGGGAGCCACGTATCTGTGCCAAACCTGGAGCACATCCATGGTCAGACCCTCTGTGGGACACGTTCCCACCCCTGCACAGGGGACATGCCCCCTATCCCACAGCTGACATCAGAAACCGGCTCCATTCCTGCTTTCTGCAGCCAGTTCTGCCTGTAATTAATGACTATATGATGCTCACAAATCACTCACGATTTCTTTTAAAAGAAGACACACACACAGTGGCAAAAAGAAACCATGTTAAATAGCAAAATTTAGCAAGGTTGTGCTTTTTGCTCATGCCTAGCACAATCCTCTTGCTGGCAAAAATATTTGCTCATGGTTTTAACTATTGACCTTGACTTCTTGACCGCAGCTCTGAGTGTTTAGCATGGCTGGAGAAAGAGAAGAAGGGAGGCAAAAAGCCTCCCGTGTGCTCCTCTATTTCTGGCCACCCAAGCAGAGCACAACAGCTTGAGCGCTGCCTTAATCCCCTGAGTTGCCAATGCTGTCATGGGACACCTGTATCTATCCACACCTCCTTCACCCACTTGCACATTCTCCACCCAGATCGGGGCAGGGGCCGGCGGCACAAGGCTGACCATGGGGATGGGACACAGGGCAGTGATTCCTCACGCTGCCTCCTGAAATGGCCGCAACACAGCACCAAGTTGTACTGACTTAGCCCAGCAGTATACCAGAAGAGGTATAATTAGATACCACCTTTGCCACACAGTGGCACCTTCTGAGCAACCCTTTCAATGCACTTAATATGTGTGTATTAATGCTAGCTTTAAAACATTCCCATTGGATCCATAAGTACAATGAAATAGGAAAGAGCAGCCTAAGAACTTCATGCACCTATTTAAGTGGGGAAAAACATGCAGTTTTGTATCTAATGCATAATGCAGGAACTGATTACCTATGCAGTCAGGACACCTGTGCATTCAGGTGTCCTGTTACATACATAGAAGCCTGTCTGGGACACATAACTGTTCAAGTTGCCTGCCTGACTGTCTGGAAAAAACAGCATATTGGGTTTGCGTGACAAGGTTTTGGTAGCAGCGGGGGGCTACAGGGGTGGCTTCTGAGAGAAGCTGCTAGAAGTTTCCCCAATGTCCAACAGAGCCAACACCAGCTGGCTCCAAGATGGACTTGCCACTGGCCAAGGCCGAGCCCATCAGGGACAGTGGCAGCACCTCTGGGATAACGTATTTAAGAAGTGGGAAAAAAACTCTGTGCAACTGCAGCAGGAGAGAGGAGTGAGAATATGAGAGGAACAACCCTGCAGACACCAAGGTCAGTGAAGAAGGAAGGGGAGGAGGTGCTCCAAGCACCGGAGCAGAGATTTCCCTGCAGCCCGTGGTGAAGACCATGGTGAGGCAGGCTGTCCCCCTGGAGCCCATGGAGGGTAACGGTGGAGCAGATATCCACCTGCAGCCCATGGAGGACCCCATGCCAGAGCAGGTGGATGCCCGAAGGAGGCTGTGACCCCGTGGGAAGCCCCCGCTGGAGCAGGCTCCTGGCAGGACCTGTGGACCCACAGAAAGAGGAGCCCATGCTGGAGCAGGTTTGCTGGCAGGACTTGTGACCCCATGGGGGACCCATGCTAGAGCAGTCTGTTCCTGAAGGACTGCACCCTGTGAGAAGGATTCATGCTGGAGCAGTTCGTGAAGAAATACATCCCCGTGGGAAGGACCCACGTTGGAGAAGTTCATGGGCTACTGTGTCCCGCGGGAGGGACCCCGCACTGGAGCAGGGGAAGAGTGTGAGGAGTCTTCCCCCTGAGGAGGAAGGAGTGGCAGAGACAATATGTGATGAGCTGACCCCAACCCCCATTCCCCATCCCCCTGTACCACTTGAGGGGGAAGAGGTAGAGAAATTGGGAGTAAAGTTAAGCCCAGGAAGAATGGAGGGTGGGGGGAAGGTGTTTTAAGATTTAAGTTTTTATTTTCTCATTATCCTACTCTGATTTGATTGGTAATAAATTCAACTAATTTTCCCAGGTCGAGTCTGTTTTGCCTGGGACGGTAATTGGTGAGTGATCTCCTCCTGTCCTTATCTCGACCCACGAGCCTTTTGTTATATATTCTCTCCCCTGTCCAGCTGAGGAGGGCCAGTGACTGAGTGACTTTGGTGGGCACCTGGTGTCCAGCCAGGGTCCACCCACCACAACAGCAATGAAGTTATAAGTATATTTTTCTTCACTAAATTGGAAAATTAGTTCCTAAGCCTTTATATACACAAGAAGCCTCTAGTTGTGCCAGAAAGAGAGCCAGGTCTCATGACTTGTTGACCTGTGATTTAAACATAGACGATGCTATGATTGGTCTATTAAGAATGTCAATAAAATAATGCAGTCAGGATATATTTCCTTCTCAAACACGACAAATAAAAAAGATATTGCCAAAGCCTTTCTAAGTCTAGGCATCTGACATTTTGATTAGTCAGAATCCTTCAGCTGATGAATTTGCCAGGAAATCTCAAAGCAGTATAACTCAACTGTTCTTCACATAAATACATGAACAAAACTAGTACTGTATAAGTTGGTTTTGCTTTGATTATACTTTGCTTAGGCAGAATTGCAATGAATTGTCACCAATACGCACAGAAGAATCACAACTGCAAGAAATGCAATACCGTTTGTTGTTCATTTTCAATACAGACAAGAAAAAAGCTTTTCCTCCTAAAAATAAACCTCCTTTGAGATTTTGTATACAACTTCTAATGACATGTCAAGAAAGGACATAGTAAACTGTAACGGGGCAATGCATATGTAATATTTTTATTCATTTAGACTATATGACTAATCGTATCACCATACCTGTCACTTGGAGCAAAATGATTTTATGACTTAATTCAAGGTGTCTCCCTTCTGTTGGAATTAAATAGCTGGCACTTCCAGCTACAAGCCATGCTCATTAGGGAAGCAGCTGTTTTTAAAAAAAATTAGTTAGCTGTAAAATCTTTTTTCCAGCCTCTCTGAAGGCGTGCCTGCATGGGCCCCCAGCCCCACACCCTGTCCCATGGCAGGCTGAGATAGCCAGATGCCAGCCAGCTGTAGGGCACACAGCAGCACCGTCTGCACATGCTGCAAGTGGCAGGGCGGGAGCCATGGCACCATGACCGCATGTCAGCCACGGGGATGGTGGAATGGCTGCTGCTGAATCTCCACCAGCACTGGGTGACAGCCAGCGTGAATGCGCAGAGGGTACACACAGAGCACGCAGTTGCTGCCCACAGGACGGGTACCAGCGTGCCTGACCCGGTGTCTAGGAGGGTAAGACACGTGCTGTCCGGGAAGGGGATGGGACGGGACAAGCCAATGTGACAGCACCCCACAGACCCACCGCCCAGCAGAATCTGTGGATGAGGGGGAAAAAAGGCTGGGAGGGGGTCCGAAAGTACAGGCAAGTTTCCTCCCAGGAGCATGTGGAGAGGGCAGCAGGGACTGAAACCCTCCTCCTACAACTGCACCATCCCTCCAGAAGAAAAACATGTAAATCAGCTGCCTGCAGGTTCACAGGCTACTGCAAAGTGTCTCCCTCCATCAAAAATGGCCTAGCACTACATCCATCATGAATATTTACAACAAATATTATAATAAGACAGTAGAGCAGAGCTGGAAGAGAAGCTTCCTACACAGCTGGTATGAGGTAGGTATGTGCCACACTGGTCTAGAGCTTGCACAGGACAGGGTTTCATTGGCATCTTACCTCTTTTGTGCTGCTCTGTTATACACAGCAGCCAGCTGTGGCTGATGCTGCTTGTTGGACATATTGTGGCTTTGCTTTAATGAAGATAGAGAAAGGAAACATAACTTTTCAGTGCATCTGGTCCCCAGAGCCATAAGATCCAGGCTCTGGTTGCAGTTGTGAGCCCTGACTAAATGTTTGAAAGCCTCCTATGAAATGTTCTATACAATACTGGAATTGGTAGCAGGCACTGTGGGATCAAAATATCCCTGGAGGGAACAAAAACCAGGTGGACATGGACGAAGATTTGCTGAGACATGGAAATATGGTGGTAAAGGACAGTGTTTTAAATCATGATACTATCTAGCCACTCCCATCAGACACTGATGCAGCTTTCCTGCAAAAAGGCAGGAAAAAGCCTAACCATGCTCAAGAAGGAGACTGAAATGTTTATGGCGAGGATTGTAATGTTTGTGACTGCAGGAGACTGGATTTAGTGGTTGAGCAGATGCTGTCCAGCCCTTTGCATCAGTTTTCTGTGACGGCTGAGAATTAAAGTTAGGAAAGGGACTGTCATGGTTTTAGCTGGGGTAGTTGATTTTCTTCACTGTAGCTAGCATAGTGCTGTGTTTTAAACTTGGTATGTAAATAATGTTGATAACACACTGGTGTTTTAGTTGTTGCTGGGTAGTGTTTACACTAGTCAAGGACTTTCTAGCTCCCCATGCTCTGCCAGGTGCACAAGAAGCCGGGAGGGGAGGGGATACAACCAGGAGAGCTGATTCAAATTGGCCAGAGGGTATTCCATATCATGTGACGTCATGCCCAGTATATTAACTGGGGGAAATTGGCTGGGGGAGGCAGCGATCGCGGCTCGGGGACCGGCAGCGTCGGTTGGTGGGTGGTGAGCGGTTGCGGCACTTGTTGTTTAGTTTTGGGTTTTTTTTGGTTTTTTTTTTCCCTCTTCTTCCAGTGTTTCATCTCTCTCTCGCTCATTATTTTCCTTTTCATTATATTAGTATTATTGCTGTTTTATTCTAATTATTAAACTGTTCTTATCTCAACCCACGAGTTTTCTTACTTTGGCCCTTCCGATTCTCTCCCCCATCCCACAAGGGTGGGGGAGTGAGCGAGCGGCTGTGTGGTGCTTAGTTGCTGACCGGGGCTAAACCACAACAGTGACATTGTCAAGACTGCTGTTTTTAAGATTTAATACAGTTTAAAGTAATTTTAGCATTTTAATTCACATGTCACAAGGAAGCAGCTCCTGTGCCCACTGAAGCTGACCACAGTTTTGCTAATGGAAAAACTTCCACTTCTCAAATGGAGGTTAGACCAGGCCTCGGAAGAAAACTTGTGACATGGGTTAAACATAGACTTCTGTTTTGTTTGTAAAACCTAAACACCAGGCAGATGTTTTCCAGGATATGTTGACAGCTTCAAATCTTCTCTGGGGCTGACTTCTGCCAAGATGCCAACCCGTTTCTGATACGCTGCACACGCCACAGGATTGCACCACCAATAACCCCTCATGGGACGCCTAGCAGTCAATAGCATCTGCATACAGTAAATCTGACTTAATCAGAGATTTCTCACAAAATGCACTAACAAAGCAAACACAAACTTTTTAGACTAACTTCAGATTTCACGCCATATTTTCTTAGTTAGGCATGGGGTCTTTTCCCAGTGGTTAGGGAGTTATTTTTAACACAAAAAATATGCAATCAATTCAGTCTGCGGATTTGGAGAATGTAAATGAGATTGGCTGATACAATTTCTCTGTTGTAAAGAACCCTCCTTCTCCACCACAGACCCCACATGAAGCTTTTATTGCCTCCACAGAGCATACAACAGAGGCCAATGGATTATACCATTCTTCAGCAGGATGCTGGGGAAATAATATGCTTAAAACAATTAGCACTTGCTGGAACCTCCCTACTTTGAAACAGAACCTTAATATTCAACAAGGGAGTTACTAGGTTCATGGAGATGCATGAACCTATAACCCTGCTGTTCCTACAAAACTCCATTCAAATACAGCCAAATTGTGACCTTATGAAGCCTGGAGTTAAGGTACATCTCAGCAGACGTATCACAGGTTGGCAGCTCAATTCCCACCAACTCCCCTGCACTGAGCATGGCCGGGCAGTGGCTGCAGGGTTCCTGGGGGCTTTCACTGCAACTGCTCTTTCTGGTGACCTGGAGCCCTTGAGATGTTGCCATAAGAAGCAGAGAGCTATCGCTGACCTTCAACACTGTCCTTGGGGCAGCAGGAGAGGGAGTCTTGACTGGAAGACAGTGAAGAGGTGAGGAGCTGTGGCTGGAAGGTGGAAATGGCAGAGAAGCAAGAGACGGAGGAGCCCAGCCGGGGGAAGCTGGGGCATACAGGCAATGCCTCTCTGGCCTATGTGGGGGACAGGGTGAGCGTGGAGGAATGAAAACTGGTGAAGGGAAAAAGGGCTGGGGATGTACTGGAGTCTGGATGTGGAGGCAGGAACTGGGACTAGCAGCAGGAGGAGAGAGGTTTAGGGAAAGGGTGTCCTCAAGTCACAAGGATGTGGATGTACAAAGGCAAGAGGGTCTGCACCCGCTTCCCTCACTATCTAGGAACAGAGTGTAGGAGACCTCAGACCTCTTCCATCTTATTATAACAGGTGAAACCCACAGATAAACTGTGCCCCATACCCTCCTCCATACATTTGTAACAATGATGTTTTATAACAAGGGCACTAGCAGATGCAGGGCATACAACTGCAGCCCTCTACTGTGCAAGCAATGTTGCTTTAACACACCATGAACCACACTAAAGGACTTGCACTGAGTTCCAGATTATTAATCTTCGGAATAGGTTGCCTTTTTTATCTCTTGGATATGTAAGAAAAAGCCTTATGAAGTGTGTGACTGACAGCACTGTAGACAGAACAAGAGAGGATAAGATGGCACAAAGTTTTTCCTGTAACATCTTATTTCTATTTTTTTAACTTTTTGGGTGTCCTGTGTGTGCTTATCCTGCCTCTCCATACACCTTTTGCTTGCTAATTTCCCAGTTCTTTGACGCTGCAGGTATCCTCTGGTGGATGTGTCCCTGGTGCATCTGCCTAAGGAACTGCTGCTGAAGTTGCTCTGGTGCTGGCTCTCCCAACAAGATGCCATGTCCTCAGAACTCTTTGGTTGGAGGCAAATCTGCGGGGAGGAGACAGGGGAGCAGCACCCCCTTCTTGACACATACTGTGATTTCTTGGTGCTTGGATGTTTCAGGGCCAGCAGAAGCAGTTGCAGGGGCAAGGCGCGTGTGAGTCTATGCTAAAGTCAGGGCTGTGTGGAGAAGCACTATAATGTAGTCAGAAAAAATATGCCTGGTCATATCTGAGACCCAAATGCTACACTGCACTAACTCTTCGTAATTTATTTATTTTATCTTATTATTTAATCTAGATTTTAGATGAAGGCCATGCTCAAACAATTCTGTTTTCTGGGTTGAGGTTCTCAATCAACTGCTTTTAACCCACAGAACCTGCCCTTCATCTACAAATCATCTTGGAAAGAAAAGATACTTTAGGTGACACCATTTCTCTTTTCTGTGTTGCCCTGGCACAAACTCTATGGAGTTTATCTTAGGAGTGGGTGCTCTGATCTGTAGCTCACCATCAAGTGAGGCATGCTAGTCCCAGCCCACAATCCCAGTGCATCTCCCACACTACCAAATACATAAGGAACACCTGTCACCAGTGCCTAAGAGACTATAGTCATCAGCACATGAAGAGCAATAACCTAGCCCAAGGCAGCACCAAAAGTATTTCAGACTCAGAATCTGAGAGAAAAGTATGAGAGACACCAAGCATCTGTCAAAAGAAGGCATTTTAGCGTAGTCCCTTCGTGGCCATTTACTCCCCACCCAACTGCCATGAATTATTCCAATATCACGCAAAGCATGCATTCTTGTTCTGCCACTTCAGTGAGATTTTTTGCAAAACAAAGACCTAAAGCTCCGCCAAACTGACTTCTGAGCAACTGCCATGGCCTCATTACATACCACCAAACCTTCTCTTCCACCATAACTCATGTGAACAGACAGGAAATCAGACCAGAGAGAGGCACCTCTCCCCACCAGCCCTTAGGTATCAAATCTTGGCCACACCAGTATGTGGGAATGGCCACATCACATAACACCAAGGGTATACTTTAGTATATTCTCCCTCCCAGAATTTGATTCAGTTATGCATAAGACTAGAAAATGCATTTTTAAAGTAAAATTTTCTCTGTTACTGATAAGTGTTTTTATACACACAAACATATATATATATGTACACACAGTCATCTGCTCCAGGGTTAATATGGTAAAGATATCATGTAAGTAGCTGTGTGGTTTATAAAACAATTTGCTGTCAAACAGAATGAGTAAAATCTAGATTGGATGTAAACATTTATACTAAGGCCAAGAAAAACAACTGACAGTTCTCAAAATTTGTTTTACTTCCCTAACAGAACTGGAAAAGAGTGGATCAAATCCCTACCGTGTGTTGGGCTTCAGGTTCTCAATTGGCAAATGAGTAGTCCCTGCAGTCCTGGTTGACCACTTATTCTTTAAAAAGTCATCATAGGATGCACTGTAAACCAGATAGCCTGTAAATGGGAAAGACAAATAGTTGGGAGGAACCTAAGTAAATTTTAAATAAATGATATCCCTACGTGTAGTGGTAGATTTTATGGGTTAAAAGGAGTGGAAGCATCTTTGAATATGAAAGTGAATTGATGCCTAACTCTCCTGGAAAATCCCAGGCTACAAGAATTTCCTGTCATTAGCAAATAATGATGGAGCATTACATCAGAGGATGGTACCCAGGTGCAAATTCTGATTTAAAACACAGTGAAGGCAAAAAGATGATAGAGGCAACCCATTCATTGTTTTAAGTGATACACTGACTATGCAGAAACTAATGTAGTTAGAAATAGCAGGCGTTTTTTGAAAAAAAAAACACCAAACAGTTATGCAAACTGCACTTGGTAAGGTCCTGGATCAACAGCATTGAAAAATGAAGAGACAGACACCACACAGCCTGCTCAAATGCCACCTTCTCCCTTCCCAACCGTTATCGCTGCTTTGGCTCTGCCAGCTCCCACCCCTTTGCCATGGATGTCAGCCACAGAGCTGGGCGAGGCTCCTCGGAAACTGGATGTTAGCACCAAAGCAGCGGCCTTTCCCAGTGCTTACTTCAGACCTTTTGGGTCCACTGACAAACAGGGGTTGATTAATTTCTAAAATATTTTGATTGTTTACTCTAGTGTTTTTCCAGCAACTTTTGAGATTCATTCCTGAAGTTGGACTTCTCTCTGGCTCTCAAAAGGTCTAAAGACATTAAAGGAGATCTAATTTAATACAATTGTTTAATATATTCCCCATCCCTGAACCTGAACCCATCCTTGCTTATCAGACTGATATTTGAGTAAAATTTCAGTAAAACAAGGTAAGCATAGCCTGGGCCACAGACTCCACTGGAGATAATTGACTCTAATACATTCTTTTCCTACAAAAAAAGTGGACTAGAAGACTGCCAAGCCAGAAGCCCCTCCACAGGCAGACCACTCCTGTAGCCATGCTCACAGCCAAGCAGGACCCAGACCAGCTCCAGTCATGCAGACACCTTTGCTTGAAGGGGTCTGAAGCCATGTGAAAGATGCTCCCAAGGCAGGCTTGGGAGGTGCCTGCAGTGGAGCTGAGGACACTACCTGGGGGCAGAAGTGCTCGGTTGAGCAAAGCGCTATCATAGCTACCATCCAGGGGAGAAGCAGTGCCTTCAGAACCAGTGGCATAAAATCAGCGCCAAAATCTTGAGATATCTGGACCAACATGGACTGGTCAGTCTGGCACTGAGGGACAACAGAGCAACCTTTCTCGCTCCTCAGAAAGTAGCTCACCTCCCTTAGAAAACTGCAGAAGAGTGAGAACTTCATGAGCTGTTGGCTCAGTTTAAGGAAAAAATGGTCATTTAAGAAAACATTCCCCTTCCCCACTACCCCATCAGGAAAGCAACCCTCAAGAGAGTACCTGATACCATGTCTCCTCGAGCAGGTTTGGCCCAGTCCACGATGACAAAGGAGTGACAGCCTTCGACTGCCACAACAGTGATGTTGTGAGGGGCTTTCAGGGGGCGCAGATCTTTCTCTCTGAGGTCATTAGGGATGATTTCATCAAGGCTCTCCACTTGGAAGTGCTCCAGGGCCTCTGTCAAGGAGCAGGGGGCTGCTGGATCTTTATTGAGATAGGTCACATAAGGAGCTGGAAGAGACAGGGAAGGGTGGCATTTAGTTAGCAGTGTATAGGTACTATAGAGTAGCACACAGGCTGGCAATTTCCTGAAAAGAAGAGAGTCAAATTTTGTGATGCATTTTAAAATTCCTCCCTTTCCAGCCCAGAGACGGTTCACTGCTGACAACAAAGCATGGCTTGCAATCAATTTGATTGATGAGCAGGGGGAATGAGATGTCAATATTCAGGTCTACCCCACACTCACAATTGTACCCTATTATGCAAAAACAGAAGGATCATCTTTGCAACAAGAGGCAGAAGAGAGTGGCCTGACTGCAGGACCCTCCACATGCTATCTCCAGCTGCTCTGGAAGGTGGGGTGAAAATGTCACCCAGACTCTGCCTTTCCACACATGGGAACAGATCCCTGACAGGGCCTTAGATCATCTAAGACTTTATGGGTCTAAGTGGTTGGTTCTTACACAAACATCCTGAAGCTGGAGTGAAGCAACGGAGGGAGCAAGAAGAGTAATTCCAAAGTGAAGTCCGACCAGGTTCAACAAAGGGATTTTTGCTGTGGACCCCCAGGTACTAAGGGCCCAGGAGTCATGAGTCCCTACCTTCCAGGCATGTGCCCCCAACCTGTAACTTCTATTTTTAAAAGCTTTATACTGACTGGAATTGCACTTCAGTTCAGGAAAAGATTAAACCATCTTTTTATTGCCTTAAAAGACACTGTAACATTCAAAGTAAGGACTACAAAACTTGCTTTGGAAATGTTTATTCAGTTGCAATAATACAATTCATTGAAATGGTAATATTGTTTCCCTAGTGCCTTGAAATGTTCATAAACCAACATTTCTTGGTTTATCTTATTGGATTTCATGCCCTAAAGGGATTTTTTCCAGATCTTGCAATGAAGTTAATTTTAGCCTCTCTAGCTAAATGAATCAAGAAGCACTGTCAGTGAGAGCGCCGAATAGAAACATCATGAAATTGTTTGGACAGGGAAACTGAAGATGCTCTGGAAAAAGTCTTGGCATATACAAAAACAAATCTTTTACTCCAGCAGCAGAGCTCCACTCTAAGCCACATGAAGCTTGTGGATATTGGAAGGGAAGGCAAGACATGAGTCAAAGCTGACTCTCCGTCGCCTGAACCCCCATGTGAAATGCAAGGTGAGCCAGCAGCTGACCTGACCTCAGTTCAAATGCCGGAGGTTTCTAATGGGCTGCGGGGGGTCACCAGTCTGAGGTGGAGGCTGCAATGCAGTGCCCTACCACCTCCAAATCCCTCCGGTCTGGCCTCCAGCTGCTTCTCTGACAAAGAAGCAGAGCAGCTCTGAAATCAGAGCTGCAGCACCTACCTACACACTTGAATGGCTCATATACACAGGAGCCAGCCTCATGGTTCATGTCAATGTATTGGGGGGTTCCTTCAACAAGTTCTTTCTACAGAGCAAAGATACAAATAGCAAAGTCAAATTTATCTCTATTGGTTTTACTTTTTGGAAAGTTCATATCCAAAATACCATTCATTCCTTGACTTTGAAGCACACCTTTGACATACATGCTTTTGCAAGGTGGGTGAAATCACTGGGGTTGCATGGGTCAGTGGAAAAGAATTAGGACCCCCAGAGGAAGACTCACACGTACATGAAGACTTGCACTGATTGAACTACTGGTGTGAACTTAAAATTATGCAGTTGAGCTGAACTGAGCACCACAGTAAACACTCTTGCTCTCTTACTGACTTCAGCTAAACTGAACACAATGCAGAATACAAAGCAGACCACTTACACTGAAAGAGTACAAAGAGGTTTGCATTCCTTCAACAAAATTGGTGTGGGTCCACATGTAGACATGCAAGCATCAAAGCTATAAACAAAGTACTGCTGTTTGGATTTCCCAGGTGGCAGCCCTTACAAAGATCACAGACTAGTCTGTTGGACTTATTTGCGCAATGGTTGCAGCTTAAGGGCTGACCTTGCTAGAACAAGAATTCTTTGCAGCACAAGTAGTAAGCTACATAAACCAAAGAACATCCTTACCAGTGAACCGTTTCTTCCCAGCAATATCATATTCTGACACAGGGCCAGTGCCAACAACACTAGTCTCTGGATAGACAACTTCCAATTCTGTAGTTGTAGAAGCAGTGGTGGTGGTGGTGGTGGTTGGTGGCAAAGTGCTCTCAAAAAACTCGTAGTCTTCAGAGGAAACATAAGATGAAAATGTTAGCTTGCTTCACATTATTTTGGCTTAACTATGAGAAGGGAAACATTTCTGTCATCAGCCACAGTCCCAAAGGAGTGCCATGCACCCTGCCCTACCTACTGCACACTCCTTACGGGCCTCTTAGTCAGGGTCAGTCACACCTCAGCCTTGCAAGGGTTTCTACCAAACTGATGGACAGTGAGCACAAAGTCTTTGCCCGAGGGTACTAGTGTTGTTGCTGATTTAGACCTCACTCACACAGGTAAAAAGAATGACAATAAACAAATGCACTCATACAGCAATATCCTGAACACACTTCATCTGCCAACTCCCCTCACAACTCCCAAGAGAAGACAACACAGTGATTGAATCCCTGGCCACAGCTCTCAGATGCCAAAGGAAGGCAGTAAGGGAGTGAAAAAATGGCTTTTTAAGAAAACTCTATGTTATTATTCTAAAATGCTAGAGCTGGTTCATGCTGCTTTCAAACCTTCCTGCAACTTAAGAGGTGTGGAGTCCTGTACTTGCCATTCATGGTCCCATTAGAGCCACGAGGGTAGGCAAACTGGCCCACATGGATCTCCTGATATTCAGTCCTCTTTGATATGCAGTCCTATTAAATCCAATGCTATCTGAAAAGCTACTGGGCTACCAGATTGACACACAAAATGAAGGGAAAGAAGCATCTGGTATCCCTGCTGTGTCCTCATACAGGCTGTGGGACTCGGCTCATGGCTTTCAGTGCTTTCTGCTTAAACTGCTAAAGCATTTGTTTTCTGCAGTGGACCTGCACCTAAGGGGAAGCCTGGCAAAACACCTGTGCACTGAGGATATTCTGCTTTCATGGGGATGTAAGGAACACTGGATGTAGGGCTTGTGCAGTTTTTAGTTCATCCTCTCCTCCCCACATTCTAAATGTTGGCCTCAGTATGAAGTGATCAAAATGAAAAGCATGGAAGTCTATGATATCTTCCTCTCAGCTGCTGCACTCTCTTTTTAAATGCTTTTCTGTTGTTGTTGTTGACTTAAGATCCCAGCGCTGCATCCACAAAGAAAAAAACTTTTATTATTCTAGAGCCATAAATTCTACCAGAAAGCTTTGAGTTTAACTGAGGTCTGTACTTATCCATTTTAATATCTGAGGGTAGGAACAGGAATCTGAGGATTAAAAGGAGCAGAACATCCGAAGTCACTGATGGCAGAAAGTGAATGCTAGTTCCAGTAACTGAGAATTTGCATTCCCTATGCAAACTTATAATTAAATGCTGGGACTTGAGGCTTCCTCTTCAGCTAAGTTTTGTGTGTCCTGAATTATAATATCAAGACAGCATGAATATAACTCTGCAAAAATCTCTCCCTCTTCTCCTTTTATCTGATTTCGAATCTCTTTGATTTAAATTCCATATGAATTCAGCAGATTAATTATTTTACATGTAGGTGATCTCATTCAGTATGAGTATGTTCTATAGTCTAAATGAAGACGACACATCAAAAAAAAAAAAAGACAAAAAAAATATATTCACAGTGCTGTAGAGTGCTAAAAACTCACTAAGGTATTTCAAGTTTCCAGGGCTCAGATATTATTTAGATTTTCTATTTTAGAAGAGTTCATTAACTTTGACTGGGCTGGAGTTAGAAGTTGTACCAGACAAAGTAAATCTAGGATTGAAGCAGTGACTGTATGACCCAGGTCTGAAAGTAATTTATTTCCACAATAGGTTCCTGTTAGATTGCACGACCAGTAGAAAGGGACTTTCATGACCAGAAACAATTGCCTTTGCACCCTTGCTCTTCACATGTGACACAGGACTCTGGAAAGCTTTTCCAGCTCACTGCTGCTTGCTTAAGCTCCCATTCACCAACCTGCCCCCTCAAACCCAATTCCAAACAAAGAAGACGGAAAAAAACCAACACCAAACATGCCATTTGCAATAGACTTTAACAGTTAAACAGTACCATCATCATATACCACATATGCCTCTGGAGTTGCTGTCACATCTGAATCCAGTCCTGAGAATGTATCTATTGAAGGAGAGAGAAAAAAATGCTATAAGAATTCAATGGTCTCATTCCTACCCTCTGAGTAAAATACTTCTGGAATAAAGTTTAAAATAAAAATCTTTAGCCAGTTGATTTGTAAAGAAATAAGATAACTGCCTAGTTTCCAGATAACACAGTGACAGTCACCTCTGCATATTTAGAATAACAGATGAGAAGCTCACTGCAGTAGCCAGGAGTTTTGCTGGGGGAAAATGGGTTCAGGGCTGCTACTCAAAATCACGAATAACGCACCTTCCAGGAGCTCTGCCCCAGGCCCCAGCAGCTCTGAAGCAAAGTCAGGCTGCCAGCAACCACATAACACTCAGGTCAGGATTTGACAACGTTTTATAGTCTCAGGAGCAGAAAATGTGAGAAATCTATATGCAAAAAAAAACAACAAAGCAATTCAAACAAACTGAAAACTTCTATTCAAATATCTTTGCAGGGGAATAAAAATCAAACAGCCCACAGAGCCATGACATTTACAGACTGTGCCTATGCTAGCAAGTAATGTATCCCAAATGGAAAGGATTTGTAGAATGAAGTAGTTGGTGCTGGATTTTCTGGGGTTTTACTTTGCACTAGCTCTAGTCTGATCCTGCGGACTGAATGCCCATTACAGGTTGGGGCACATATGAGTCATCCTGAAGCACTGCTTCTGCTTTAGTTTCATCCAACAGGAATTCAGTTTGTACACACCAAGATTGCTCCACAAGGCAAATGAAAGCACAGCAAGAAGAGATGATTGTGAGGTGCACATCAAAAACGCTCTTCCGATCCACCCCAAAAACCAATGCAAATGCACCCACAGACTTCCCAGATGCCTATTCCTACATATTATCTCAATACCTCTGCAGGTCATGCATCCAGCACCAGATACATCAACCATCAAGTACCTTATCTTGTGAATCCTGAAGGCTTCCCTGCACACTCCGAGAAATGCATTTCTCCACGTTATTCAGAGAAGCCAAAGACTACACAAAGCTCAGATCAGCCATGAAAAGCAATGCAAACAAAACAAAAGCATTGTGCTGGAACCCAGTGCAGGTACAATCAGAAGACTTCAGTGAAATGCTGGGGCTGGGGAGAGGCCAGTGTGTGAACAAAGACAAGAGAAAGACACCTTCGATCTCAGGATACTACATAGAAACTGGTAATGTTCCTGTAACACTTGATATGAAAGCAACAATGTTATTTTTAATAAGCTAGTAAGATGAACAATGCAAAATTTCACCTGCCAATGTCAAATAGTTCACAAATATAATCTGAATGATACATTTTTGTTTTGCAGTTTTTTTTTATTTAGTACCAACAATTATAGTACAAGACCGATTTTTTTCTACTACAGTAAGTTTCTTTTAAATACACAGTAGTGATTCTAATACCAAAATAAGCTTTGAAAACACAGGAAATGGATTAATTCTTGTCAGTTCATACGGCAAAATCTGACATTTTCTCGTGGCAGATTTCTGCAGCCACTCTTCAGGAGATCATCCACTTGGAAGCCACTTGACTCTGTGAGAGTAGTCAGTGACAAAGCAGATCTTTTGCTGAATTCTGCAGAACTTCTCACCACAGCTGACCAGCATCAACCAACCTCTATAATGTATGCACTTACCTTTGACTACATCAAGTAAACAAAGGCTCAGATACGCAGAAATTTGAAGTCCTTCATTGGCAAATTTCAGCTCATTCACACCTATTAGCTAGTCAGCTTTTGGCCTACATACAATCCAGCAAAAACAAATTTTATTTTCTATTTTTGTACTTGTTTAGTCTCTTTTACTTCACTGTCTGTGCTTCTTTAGCATTCATCGTGGCACAGCGATGATAGGGGTATTTCCCAAAGACCTCTTCCTTTATAATTTTCTGTACGTACACCAGCTGCAGTTCTCCAGCTGCTCCACCACCCTTCACTGCAGCTCTTCAGTGAACCCTGCCTGTACCAAATGAGGCTAAGTCTTGCTATGACCGCTTGCCATAGTCTTTTGGCGTCTGTAAGGACAGTGGGCTGTGCAACCATTGCTTGATGTTATCACACGTAACATGTGGTTAAGACTCCACCTTTTTTTTCCTTGTGAGTTCATGAAAAAAGTTTAGCTGATTTCACTGACAAATCATGCCTGTGTGGCCAAACTCTTTGAATGTTAAAGACTGCTGAATCTAGTGAAATGCTGACAATAAATTATGCTGGGTCAAGCAAAAATTCTGCCAGAGAGTAAATGAATTTGCCAAAGCTTAAGTAGAACATTTGGCAGTGGGTTTTGGCACTTGCAGTCCCTGGCTGTTTGTGAGTAAAGCACTTAGCAACAAATATCAAGCTTTGGCAGAAAAAGTATTTCATTAAATGATCTGGAGTATTTTCCAGACTCAGACTAAAAGGAAAGACAACATAAAAACATGGTTTGTAAATGGTCAAGGGAAAACTGCATTAAATATTTTGAAAGTTCAAGTAATAGTTGTTTATCTCTCTTGAAGTAGACACTGCACTTGTTAAACAAAACCAGCCATCATTAAATAAATACCACAAAGATGCTTTCTTTTCGAGCAAGTTCCGCTGTGGAACAGGCAGGTTGTTTTGCTGCATTTTTCAAATGTTGAGGCAGGTCACCAGGATGCCAAAAAAAAAAAAAAAATATCAAGAAAGTCCTAATAATTACTCTTTAGAGAAACATTCATCATTGCTAGGTAAGGACTAATATTGTTCAAGCTATACAGCAGGTAAGAAGTAGAAATCCAGCACCACCTTGTCCTTTCAGTCTTCCACTGTGATGCATTTGCAGACGTACTGTCGAAATGCCAGACAGTTTAGAAATGAGTTAAGGGCCATTCTCATTGAACATGCAGCCTGTGTAAGAAACTAGTTTTCATTCATGCCTCTAACAAAGTTCAAGGATTCAGCAAGCCCATCTGATAGAAAGCAAAAAACTGAAGCAGAATGTTTTTAAATGTTCATAAAATCACATGAAAATTCCCCAGCCCACAACTCTGCTAAACATAATACTGCAAAGCTTTTTGTTCAGCTTCTGGAGACTACACCCAGTTTAACCCCAGACATATTTCATGAACTCTTACTGTTCTTATGTATTCTCAGAAGAGGTCCTTCAGGTATCAAATAGCACAGGCCAAAGAGAGGAAACATTACGGGATTTAAGGTAAACAACTTTTAAGGTAAGCAAAAGGAGCTGGTGGGAGTGGGAGGGACTCTAACTCTACCAAAAATCATGGTCCCCTTTAGGCAACTTTGAAAATACCAAGTGACTATACATAATAATAATTGTAACACTTTTGTAAATACAGTTAAGAACAATGAAAGTACCAAATGGAAAACCAAAAATCTTCGAAGAAATATTTAACAATGATGGTCATTTTTATATACATATGTTTGTGTGTGTACACATCCATGCATATGTATATACGCAAGCACACTTCTATAAATACACACTGTCAAGCATGGGATTAATTGTTAGATAAATACTAACACTATAAATCACTGTGATTCCACCTGTACAAGGCACTAACATCTCTGACTCATTACTTACCCAGGATAGCTAGTAAGGGAATTTTCAGTCTTCTGCTTCTGAGATCCTTTCCAAAGATGCCATCCTTAGACTCACTCTGAGTTGCTGAAGCCATGTCTTTCCATATCTCTGCTCTCTTCAAAATGATAGTTCAGCTTCCTAGGTCATGGTTACATGACCTACTTGTAAATCTACTTTGGCTTCAGAAATCCAGGTGTATGGGGGAAAGATAAGGGGGTTTCATAACACATCAAAACTGGCTAATGCAGGTGGCAGATGTCTGACTGCCAACCTGTTGTTTAGGTTATGGCCATGCTGCTACTGCCCATTTGTAGACTGAGTTGGGGATTACCTACAAATGGAAAGGATAAAGACTACCATGGTGGTCCCTGATCTGGTTTTGCAAAATAAGCAGCGAACTGGTTTGCAGTGCAACATTCAGGTGATGAAAGGGTAAAACATGGTAGGAACAGGCTCAATGCCCAAAAACTCTAGTGCATTTATATTTGTTTATTTTGGATTTCAGTTTGGCACCACATCCTAAGCTTGTATAACTGCAACAGGGAAATACTGACATGTGCCAACACTGTTTTATATTTTCAGATGAGAAACAAATTAGTGTACAACTCTCTCCCTTATCTGTGCAGAGCCAGGGTTGTCTTTCCCCAGCTTCATCCGTGCTGTACTACATTCCTGCTAGACAGTCTCTATCTCCAAGGGCTGGCAAGAGAACAAGAATCTCATTTTGCAAAAGCTGGTTCCTCCATGGCTCAAAAGAGAGACTTTTCAGAATTTATTGTGAGAAATGAACACAAAATAGACAACATGTATAGTGTCGTCAGGTCCTTCCCTGGCTTGAAGTGGGGTGAGGACTTCCTTACATGTGAGTGCTTTGACCACAAAACTACTGCCTATACTTGTGCTCTCATGCATGAATATATGTGACAAGACTGGATCCAACACAAGGTAAGAATTTTGCTGAAATCAACATATTTCCACGAAAAATTTCAGCTTTGGGGAAACTTTACATTTTCCAATGAAAAACCATTTAACACCCAAACCCTTCTTCAGCTGCTCTAATCTCAGCTCCTACCTTATCACATGGACCAAAATCTTCAGAGGCAGATTCCTTCCCGCTTTACATTTGTGTAACTGCATTGTACAAACAGCACAACCAAAGAAGTTCAAACAGCACAAAAGAAAGTTACCTTCTGCATTGCACTCTGGCAGGCCATCGAACCCCAACAGCAAGTTGCCCTCATCATCATACTGTCCATAGGTGCCTGGAGGACAAGTTGGGGGTGGTTTCTCAGTGGGTGGTTCAGTGGTGGTTGGTTCAGGAGTGGTGGTGGTAGTTGTAGCAACAGTTGTTGTAGTGGTTGTAGTAGTTGTTGTGGTAGTTGTTGGGGGTATTGTTGTAGTAGTAGTTGAGGGAGTGGTTGTTTTCTTAATCATTTCAAGACCAATCAGAGGTTTCCCTCCAAGGCTTATTATTGGTTTATCTTGTGCACTCGCTACAGGTTTACTAAATCTGCCATGTCCAAACAAAGGTAATCCATCAGGACTCACCATTGGGGCACCCTTTTCATCTAGGAGAGAAGAACAAAACCAAAAAATCTCACCATTAATCCATTTCAGGCTTATAGCATGGTATTTATCAACAGCAGATACACAAGAGCACTGAAAGTGTGATTACAGCCTCCTGTAACTAAGCTGACAAAGAAGGTTCTTATCTAGGAAAGAGTGATGGCTAAGGAAGCTGGAACATGGTTCAGAAGAACCTCAGATAAACCACAGTGGTGTTCACTTTTATCAGCTGCTTGATAAACACTTCTTCAGAAGACTGCAGGCAGGTTTCACTTCAGAATCACAACATGCAGACAGTGCCTGCATTTAATCTAAGTCAGTCTCATAACTGCTGATGAAAGGTATAATGAATCCATATTCTGCTCCCTAATGTCAAATATGTGCAAGGAAAAACTGGGATGCGCTGGTGAGATGCCATCACTGCAGATAAACTGTTGTGTCAAATTCTGGATACTGCACATATTCATGGTAACCAGTTTAACAGTAGGCATCAAGATCAAGAGATCTATACAGGTGGACTGATATGCAAACAGCAGTGTTTTCACAGATCACACACAGGGTTTTTTATTATTTGTAGTCAGTTTCAGAAGAAAAAATAATCACACACATATGGCTGGTACAGTTCTAGTGGTAGGGAATAACTATTTCTATGTATACAAAGATATAAACAAGTATCAATCCTTATTCTGGCTCAGTTCTGCAGTCCTTTCTAATGCTGATACAAATGAGATGGACTTGGGGGATTCTTGCTGCCTCATACTCCGGAGGCCCACAGGATGCCCCAAAGCCTCCCCAGGTCCTGCAATCCACTTGACTGCCTGATGGAGACCTGAGGTACAAGCAACTCCAAAAGGCTTGCATGGGGCCTCCGGATGCCCAAAGCATTCAACAGCCCAAAGAATTGTACCATGTGCACAAAAACTGTAGATTTTTTTCTATAAGAAGGAAGCTGTCACTTACCAACAATTGTACGTCCATCCCCTCCTAATTTTACTCGGAGAGGGTTGCCTTGGGAATCTTGGAGGTGTTTTCCTTCAACATTTAACACTAGTCCTCGGTCAAGATCTACAATCTAAAAGCAATAGATGGACTCAAGTTTAGCTAGAGGAGGTGAAGTGAAATTCACAGCAACAGAAATCCCGGGGAAATCCAGATGCTAAGTGTGGTGTTCAGGAATAGCTACAACATCCACAGACTTTTAAAAGTGAGTCACTAATTGTATAGTAATCACTGAAAAATCACTGCTGAAGAAAGCAAATCCCCAGGAGCTGGGCTCCAGAATTGCACAACAACCATATTCACATCGCCTACTGTAGCTCTCACGTGCGAAGGAGCAACTCCTTCGATTTTCTCGGGCTGTGCAACTCCTAAGGTGGGTTCCTGTAATACTGATTTGAGTATGACCCTGAGTCGTTTTGAAGACAGAATCTAAAAGTATGTCTACTAGTGAAAAAAAAAGGAAAAATTGAACTAGTTAATTTAGATTGAAACGGCAGTGAAAACAAAGTAGTAGCTAAGATTTTAATTGCGGTAGGAAACTGAAGAGCCTCTGTCTCATAAAACAAATCTGTCTGAGAGCTTGGATTGAATTCAAGAGGTAACTGCAGTTAAAATCGAGTCCTCATTGCTATTTCAACCCAAAATGGCTGAACTGGATACTGTTTTAACCTAAGGTAACAGACACTGAGCCACAGAACACAAAAACACAAAAGGCGTTAAGTGCTGGGAAGAAATTGGAAAGAGGACATGAGCAGCAGTTCCAGGTTGGCAAGACAGACTTACATTTCGTGCTGGGGAAAAGACTGTAGCAGGATGGACAGTAGATGGAGACCAGTCTCTGAAACCCTCCAGGCTCCAGATGTCAACATAGATCCTCTTGCTTTACAAGATGTTTGTCCTGCTTGCAGCAATGCCCTCCTCTCATGGGGTAGAGAGAGATGCCCCAGGGTCTTCCAAGGACCTTTCTAGCCCACTTTCTGTAATCTATTTAAAGGGCTCTAGGCATGCTTTTCAAAATGCCTCCCTTGAATGTGACATACCTGATGCACCTTTTTATGTTCCTCTAATGCAAATGGTAAGATTGAAGTGGCCATAAAATAAATGTCTTTTATGTGTCATGCCGTGTGTGAGCAGCTCTACTGACACCAGGGAGGCTGGTCACAGTCTTCTCCTGCTCAGCATTTGGGCAAACACGTAGGAAACACGAGTTCTTTCCCTGCGTTGGTTGGTTATAAACTCACTGGAAAGGATTTTAAAAGACAAGGTCTGGGCCTGTAGGCACCTAGTGGGGTTTTCCTATCAATGGCATCTGAGCTCTTCTGAAAATACCACTGGCAACATGTCTGTACAAACAGAAAAATGCTTAAAGGTACCTACGTATGTGCATTTAAAGCATTATGACACTTATGCAGTAACTACATTTCGATAGTCTTGCTCACAAGCTTCTCCCTGGAACATGAGTCTGGGAGAAGCATTGCTGAACATGTCTTTCACAGCAGCTATTCTGGGCAATCATCACTCACACTGCACGGCAGACAAGCCCTGAGTCACTGGGGAGCATAAGTCCCACTGACTTTGAGGAAAAAATGTTTCACTAAATTTATGGGGGTAATGTTATAGTTGAAAATTCAAGCCATCAGGGTTTAAATCAGACATTTTAAATGTTCAAATAATGAAATGCAGAATTTGTCGTTAGATTTCAATGGAACAGTGGAAACTAGAACAGTAAGTATAACCTCACTTTACAGCTTCATTGACTGAGGGTACTGTTCTCCTTTCTTTTCTTAATGTAAATTTAAGCACAAAAAAAGGTCAAAGCATCTTGAATTTGGAGAGGTCACCCTACCCACTTTGTTCCTTGAGGGCCATTGATTACTCTCTGTCCACCTGGTTTTCCATTATTCCCAGGTATTATTTTTCCATTTCCATTTCCATTTCCATTTCCATTTCCATTTTTCGTTGTAAGATTAGGTCTGCCATTGTAACCTGAAACAGAGAAAAAAACACCATTTTGAAGAAAGCTGTGCAACATACAAACCACATTTTAAAATGCAAAGAAATGCATTTTCCGACCAATCTGGAAATAAATGAGAGCAGAAAGAGCCCTCACCACAATGGGAAACCAGGCATTTCATTTCTGCTTGGAGCAACTGTTGTGACACTGTCAGATCCCCACTGCTGACATAAGCATGTGAAATGGTTTCTTCTGAAGAGGTTAAACACTCGTGATTTGTTTCTACCATGCTTATTTGGTCTCTTTATTCCCTCTTGTTTTTTTAAGAAAGCAGGACAACATGTCTAGATGGCACTACAGCCATTAAAATATTTGTGATCTTCATAAACATTTGAGTGGGGTGAGGGAAGAAACCATTATTAAACACAACCACTTGTTCAACCCTATCCTTATACAAAGCTGTAGTGACAAACTGAAAGGAGTGGGGATGGGAATTACCTCAAATTTTTTTTAACCTGTAAAAGGAAGGTTCTCTTCTTCTCTATCTGAAAAAACACTGCTACATAGAGGCACACTCAGCTCAGATGTGGAGAAGCAGTGGCACCGAGCTGCAGGCCCCCCAGCTCAGAAAGGGCAGCAATTTTCACATCCTAGCTCAGAGACTTGCCTCCAGAAAAATATATTTGAAAATATATACATATATTAACTGAATATATACATATATATTAACTGAACACTCCTCAGCTATTAACTTCCCAATTGCATAGTTAGCAGTAAGCTGGTATACAACCCCCATAGAGAAATCTGTTATTCTTTCATGCCATGCATCTCATCCTGCATGTATTATTTAAGGTCCACTCCCATCTTAAAGCTCTGCATGCTGGTGGACCTCTACACAACACTGAGTCTGAATAAAGCAAAGCAAATACAATAGCCCAGCTGCATGATCCTCACTGTATAACAGTGAGGCCACACTGAACAAAATATTGTTATCTACATATAGCATAGAAGGTATTTACTAAAACACTCAGGTCACTCAATACTATTTTGGATGTCCATGCATTGGAGGGAGAAAAAATATTTCTACCTAGTCACTGAGACTGGCTGGGATTCTCCATAGGTTACATGGGGAATCAATAGGTGACACACCTTGACATGTAGTGGACCCTCTGTTCCACTACCCAGGGTCAGCAGATATTCTGTCAGAAAGCAAGACTCTAACATTTGGAGTAAATCACAGCCATAAAGGTATTAGAGGGTCTGACTGTGATGTGAGCAATTCTCAACAGCAATGTGCAACCCTGAGCTGTCACTTAGAAAAAAGAGGAAAGTGGCTTAAAATTAATTAAAGAAAACATAGCATGCCAGGACAGCATGAGGAAACACCTTATTGCCTAGGCATGGGCAAGGTAGCACTATATAACCTACAAAACCCTTTTAGTAATCCATATGATGAAGAGCAATATACCTGAGAGGTTGTCATATTCTGAGTACAAATGTGTTTTCAGTGAGCATTCAGTGAACTCATTGCTCAATCAGGAACATAGCCCTTTTTCCAATTTAGTACCTCTCTGTCCTCTTCTCTGTGGATCATGGGATCCTGTGCAGATCAAACCACAGGACCAAAGGTCTGGGGCACCACATTACACTGATTAGGCAATGTCCTCAAGAACTGGGCTCCCTGAGAACCACCAAAATAAAAAGTAATACATTATACTACGTAACTGAACCTGCATTCTGATGGAGGGCTTTTCATCTAACTGCTGATCTTAGGAAAAACACAATTCAGTGAGATTACTACAACAAAGACAAGATACCTTGTCTATAAGGGGGTCTAACAAATTGCCGTTGGGAAGGGCTCCGTAGCCTGGAGTTCAATAGTCGCTGGCGAGAGGACAAAGTGGAAGAAGAAACTGTTGGATAAACAGTGTGTGTGGCAGTAGATGCAGAAGAACGTGGCCAAAGAAAGCTTGGTTTAGATGAGGTATGCTTGTTAGTGGACTGAGTAATCCATGATGCTACGGCAGAGCTTCCTGGTGATTCAGGAGAAGATATTTTTAATGTTGGAGTTTTTTCCTTCTCTTCCTCTTCAGAGCTTACTTTGTGAGGTAGAAGAGTGTCCATAGATTTCCTTTTATTGCCAGTAGTGTCATCGTATGTGTTTTTGTTACCTCTAGAAACAGAAGGGGACCATTTTGCTGCCAAAGATGTGGGTTTCTCTTCCACTTCTTTCTGATCATATTCACCGTAATAATCATCCTCTTCATTAGAAACTGACTGATGAGATTTAGATGAAGAGGAGGAAGGAACTTTTCGAGGAAGTTCAGCTTTGGACATTTTTGAGGTCAACAGGCCATATTTTTTCTCTGTTTGGGACACTGTTCTTGTACCGACTCTTGAGCGAGTAGGTAATGAAGGATGAGCTTGTCTCGAAGAAGTGGATGACAACTTTGGATTATACTGGTTGTCTTTTGCTGTATCACTGGCAGAACTGGAGTCTGGCTGAGTGAGTTTTGGTTTGTAGGAAGGTACCTGAGAACCTGGTTGCTGTTGCTTTGATAGAGAGGAACCTGAGCTTCCCTGAGAGAAAGATGCAGGTAATCCCCTAGAAGAGGACACCTCTTTAGGAAACACAGAGCGGCTGCTTGCTCTGTCACTGCCTTCTGTTACATCCTCCTCATCATCTTCCTGCAATTCTTTGTTACTCTGGGATGAGACAGGAGATGGGAGGCGCCGGCCCCTTGAATGCAGTAAGGAAGGACTGGTTTGGGCCCTCTGTGGAGGCTCTGAGTGGGAGGTCTTCTCCAATGGAAGATGAGAGGCGAATGTCTTTTTAGGCAAAGATACACTAGGTTTTGATCGAGCAAGCACTTCTTTTACCTCTTCACTGTCCTGCTCTTCAGGCTTATGTTTGGAAAGAGAAGACTGCAAAAGAGAATGCTTTTCTGGAGCAGCCGCTCGACTTTGTTGTTCTGAGTCAGAGTGGGGTGACTTTTCACCATGTGTCTCTCTGAGATGAGAATCAGAATCGACCTGAGAATTTCTTCTCTTGGAATAGATTGCTGAAGAAGACTGCCTGGAAGAGGACAGAGAAGAAGATAAGGGGTTTGCATCTTCTGAGTCCTCCCTGTAATTCTTATCAATGTCCTTTCTGTCAGATTTGGGACTGGTGGAGGAGCGAGAGTGAGGTGAAGTCTGACTGGAAACAGCAGACTTCGATGAGACTGCCACCGCAGCTAATTTTGAATCCTTCCACGTGCGAGAACTGGAGCCTGAGGGAAGTCTTGTCTGCTGTGACCTAGAACTGGGCTGTCCTGCTCTGTCCTCTGCTTCTTCACTCTCAAACTCATTATGGCTATGATGAGCATGGGAATCTGCTGATTTGGAAGAGGATTGATGTGAATGACGTAGAGAGCCAGACCTACTGGGATGGCTTGGGACAACCTCATGAGAGATAGCAGACTGCCGATTTGATGGCAAAGCTAGGCGACTAGGCTCTGAAGTTCTTGAAGACACTTTCACCAGCATGGGGTCCAGCTTTCCCTCCACATTACCCGCAAGATCATTATTTTTGGCAGGCAGAGGATGGGAAGAGGTTTTAGAAGGCACATTAGTGTTGCTTTGCCTCAGTTGCTTTGTTTCATTATCTGTGGATTTAGGAACAGATGAAGCAGAAGAATGCTGTGCTGATGATGGTAACAGTGCTGGTGGCTCACGTCTCTCTGGACTCGTCTGCCGTGACACCTCTGATGTGTGGGTTCGAACAGAGGTCCTCCCCGAGGCAAGGACAGGGTGGACTGGCCGACTAGGGGACAGGGGTCTAATATTCCTCCTCTGATCCTGGACTTTTGGTGGCATCGTTGGAGCTTCTTGGGAGGAATCGTGATCATCTGTCACCTCAGTGGATTGGAGATCAGGTTCCAGCTCTCCTGTCTTTCTAGAAGGTAACTGAGACTTACTTAGGACCCCTCGAGTCAAGATTTTATTCTTATATTCAGAAAGAAGACTCTTTTTATCACTAACATTAGGAGAACGAACAGATGACTGTTTAGAGGAAAGCGATGGCTGGACTTTTGAAGAAACAGAAGTTTGAGAAGGAGATGAGCCAGCGCTCCCAGTTTTTTTAGCCTCTGAATTATCTTGAATATTTGTTTGTTGCTGAGCAACTGAATCCTCATGAGCAGCTGGGGGTAAAAAAAAAAGTGTTTATTCACAATAATAGAAGAAGCACAAAAAACTGACCAACAGAAGAAACCAGCCAGGTAGCAAGAATAAAACAACTTATGAGAATATGAGACAATAATTAATTCTGTATTACCCAGCCTGTGGAGTCTGGCTGAGTAAGTTTTGGTCTGTAGGAAGGTACCTATGTGGAATTATTGTAGCTTCGGTAAAAATTAGAGCAATTAAAATCAAATATCTAAAAGCAGGGACTGCAACATCCTATCAATGGAACCAAATCTTCAGCAGAGCTTAGTCATGTTGATGGCATGGTACTGCGTTATCCCATCTGAGGCTGTGGCCCACATTTTTAGTTAACTCAGCAAATCTTCTGTCCCTGCAACAGAATCTTTTTGTCAAGACGCAAATGCAAGGAGTAGCATCTGAGTAAGACACTGACTTTCAAGAGCAGGAGTTGTCATGAACAGTGCAACCAAAGACCCAAAGCATTGTATTTTTTGGCCTTTGGATAACAAGAGCACATAGTGTATTCATGCAGAAAATAGAGTATTTAAGATGTTCAAATGTCCACAAAATGTCCTTTCGCATGCTGCAGAATGGCAAACGCTTATCTACAAGCATCTCTTTGGACAATAGTGATGAAAAGAACTAACAGAAACAGTATTAAGGAAATAAAATCCCACAGATTAGATGGAGTGCAGAGGAAGCTAAGTCAGTAAGAACTAACGTAACTGGGACCAAGGCAAGAATACACGGACTACGCAATTGGTGCATGGCTTGGTGCTCACCTGCTGGGATGGCGACACTGAAGGCTTTAGACTGAGGACCTGGTCCCCTCCTGTTTGCTGCACGAATTTTGAAAATATAGCGCTCCCCGGCCTGCAGACCATCTATTATGGCTGATGTTGTAGCTCCAGAGTAGGTGATGGACTTTGCTCCAAATGGCTTGAGAGCCGGGGCGTATGAAAGAATGTATTCTGAAATGATTTGGCAGACGGTTGGAAGGAGGAAACTGAAAACAGTCCTGTTTCCAGCGGACAGACTGTATGGGTAGGATGAATTAGAACGTGCATTACTAAAATTAATACACTAGCAATGCACGCCAAGTCAACAGCTTCAGTATAAAGACATGAGAGAGAGATATATACATATATATGTAGGTAAGTGGAACATTTGTTCATCTTAATAGACAAAACCAAATCACATCAATGACCTAATGACTGAGACAGAATATGTTAGCTATACCTTTGTAAAAATACATAAGCAACAATGCCCGTCAGAGTGAAGTGTCACCAGGAGGAGCCGGATGGCAGCCGTGTGCACTTCCAGAGAAGGTGTGGGGGGCATGAGAAAGTTACAGCACCAACTACTGCATGGTTTGGTGTGCTGCACCAGGAGACTTTTTTTTGTTTCTGGACGCCAACTAATAAAGGGAAAAAAAAGAGTCCTCTGAAAAAATTAACTGCCATAAATCAGAAATAACAGAGGAAACCTACAAAAAGAAAATGCACTGGAGGCAGAAAACATGTATGAACATTGCCAGGAAAATACGCACTGTCCTACTACTTGTGGAAATCTAGTCTGAAGAACTGTATAAACGTTAGGTAGTGCGGATCACTACAATCAGAATACCGATGTTGTTACGGCTGACAAACCACAGGCAGATTTTAGACTTCCCAAGAGAAAGAGAAATTTTGAACTTACTTATTAGCTACCAAGATACTTGCAATCAACAACAGATGATCCAGAGAATATTCTTCCAAAACATAACTTGCTCACAATGGTGGACAACACACAATGCATTGCTGACTGTAGCTATGTCCACAGCAAATAAAAACGTTAAAAAATTTTCTTTCCCACAGAAATTATTTGGAAGAAGAACAAAATGGTGTATTCACATAATTACCATTTAAGACATTAATATTAAAATCAGGTGACATTATTCATTACTATTAGTTACTTTCTTATCCTACATTTCCAACAGAGCCTTGACAGAGCTATAATTGCATTGTACTTTAAGACCCTAGTCATGCAAAAGCAGCTCTGCCAGTCCACTGCGGTGAAACTCTACCAGCTCCAAAGGCCATATATTCATTCCTCAGCAGTGCTGGAGCCTGAGGGGCATCCCCATGAAAACACCAAAGCACTTTAATCTTGGAAACAATATTACTGCAGTCAAATATAAGTGTTTCCAGCTGAGTCTTTGCTTAGAGGGGTTTTAGCTGTAATATACAGGCCAGTAGGTAAAATTCATGCCTGGATGATCGAGGTTCTTATTTAGAAAAGATACTTCTACCAGAAAATAACAGCACTGCATATTGCCAAATGGTAGCAATAGCATGCCTGTCCAACAAAATCAAAATCTGACACACTGTGCTTAATTATAGCTATGGTCAAGCACCACTGCAGAGAGAGCAAAGCAAGGTCTTGAAACCACTTAAGAAACTCACCCTGCTCTCACCTTTCAATTTAGGATTGCTGTGGTACCTGTGCTCTGTATTAGCTTTCTGTATTGAGAGAAATTTCACCCCTCTAGGAAGAATTGCAGGCATGAAGAGGAGTCTTCCCATTACACTCCCAAGGAGTGTAGGTAAGATCTCAGCCATGTACAGGCTTTCTTTTCTTTTCAATCCTCTGTAAGAGGCATGGGTATAGGACAAAAACAGGGTTTTGAAAATAAATTCCAAGGGCTGCCAGTTTTCTCTCTCTACATAAAGAAACACAGTAATACTTGAGGAGTCACAGTGCCATGATGGGAAAACTCTAGAACATAATAACACCTTTAAAACCAGGAAACGTAATTTTTTCTGAAAACGAGCCCATATTCATTGTGTTAAGAAATAAGCCATGCAAAGGTCATCAAAATCAAGAATAAAAAATCATCAATATTTTATATGCAAACACATTTAATGCTCAGTTAAAAAAAAAATCAATGTATTAGAAGGCATGGTAAGCTTTGGAATTTTTTTTTGTTTGTTTGAAGATACACAGGAGTTGCTTTAGTTTCAGAGGCACTGGTGTAACTTCTGGCAACTCTCAAATGGCTACTGGAGGGCATTTTCTCCCATTACTTTAATACATGGTATAAATGTATCAAAGGCAGGGTTGAAAAACAAAAGGACTAAAAGACAAATATTCCTGATTATCATGTGCTATCAAAAGAACTATGAAGTGCTAATTCAGTTATTTCATTTAGCCAGTATAAATACCATTTTTGTCATTTATTTAGTTTAAAAATAAGACCTTTCCTGTAATACTTTATACTCAAGAAAAACAATTATATATTAGACACGTATAAGCATTCAGCCCTTGAATATAGGGTATCTTTAAAATGATTGCCTTGGACGAATCATCTAAAGATAAGCAGACAAAAATGGACAAAGGGCTAAAGACTGCTCAAAATTAGGAGCACATCTGAAATTTCAGAAAAAGTCCCTGCATGACCCTTCTTTAAGAAATAATAATTCTTGGACACAGTTGCAGCTCCATTGAAGGAATTGGCAAGACTCCTACTGACTTCAGAGAGGAAGGAATTCCACCACTGCCCTGAAGAACACATAAAGTAGGTCTTGTATGCAGACACAGTACACTTCCCTCCAGGCCAAAGGTTTTTTCAATCCTGAGACACTACAGTGCTGATAAGGCACATGCAGAAACTTTTGTAACTCGAGAACACAATCCCGTCAGCCACTGGAGAATGGAAGTGGCCAATAAATCAGCCTGTTCATTTTCAGAGGGAAAAAGGAAAAAAAAAAATCCCAGAAAGCTTTTTTTTTTAAATCCTATGCAGGTAAATAGCCACTGACAAATTATCTTTATGACCATGTACAATAATGCTATAGTACACAAGGTTTATGCATGATATTGGTTGAAATCACTATCTGGACTTGCTTCTTAAGCTGAGGCTTTCCTTCCATGATAAACTAGAAAAAAACCACAACAGAAACCCACTCACTTTCTTGGCAACTACCCAAGTTTTCTTTCTTCACCTAACTGTTACAAATCCTTTGGGAAACTTCCTTCTTGAGCTCCATTTTGACCTGCTTATCAATGGAAGAAGAGGTAAACGTGCACGCATGACACCCCAGGAAGCTCTGTGACATCCCAGGCACACAGCGACGATGGCTTCCCAGCAGCAGTGCAGAGACAATGGGCTGGAAACACGAAAAACTTGCTCAGGTATAAGCCGTTAACAAGTGAAAAAATCCGGGCACAGTCAGCAGTTCCAGCTTGCTGCAGAGCGGCAATCTGGCTTAAAGATGACCAGCTCCTTGAGGGGGTTAAAAACTGGCAGTGATGACTTACCTTTGACTTTTCCTTCACTCTCTGGGAGAGCATCCCAGGATGCTGCTACAGAGGTTGGTTTCCCCTTTAGTGGCCATACATCCAAATTTTCAGGTGCACTGGCAGGAGCTGTGAAACAGCCATATGCAGAAGAGGCAAGTAAGAAAAGCTGACCTACACAGCATGCACCTTTTGCTCCTTCTTCTCATAGCAGAAATTCCTATTCAAAGATAAATGTGAAGAGCACACATGGCTCCGGTCCATGCATGCCTGTATTACATCTTTGTATCAGACTTCTGTTGTGAAATTTTATTCCATACTTTTAGTAACAGGTTATCTGCATGAGACTGCTGCTGTGGCTTAGCTGGAATGACAGGGTAAATCGGTTGTTCTGGACCACTTCCCTGTACCAAAGGGGCCCCACAGCTTCTCTGTGGTTGAGGCAAGATTTAAATTTGCTGCCCACAGAGAGGGACAGCAGCCAGGCTGCTCCTCCCAAAGTAAGGGGCACACCCATTTGCAGGGGTCCAAAGTGCTGACCCGTCCCCCAGAAATACCCAAACCATCTCCTGTTCTCATCATGCCACAAAAGCAGCCCCTGTGTGCTCTCCAGGGCACTGCTGCAGGGATGCAGGCAGCAGGACTGAGGCTTTTCCTGTGTTCCCAACGCTTTGCAGCCCTAGGCAACCACGTATTCTGGCTTTCCCTCAAGTCAGCCCTATTTCACAGCTCAAATCCTAAGATTTCTGTTACCCCAAGGACCTTTTGAATACATACCTGCCTCCGGGGTCCGTTGGTAAACAGACACGCTCCATTTGCCTTCCTTTTCTCCCTCCAAGATTTGAACAGCAAACTCGTACATGGTGTCTGGCAGCAGATTCTCCACCAGTGCCCGCCGGTTGGACACCTGCTTGTAATCCCACCTTGCCGATTCCCCCTTTTCCCGATAGCGAACACTGTACTGTCTGGGATCAGAAACACGTGAAAATAAAAATTCACATGTTGAAACCTAGCATTAGCAGAACCAGAGAGGGACGGGGCTACTTCCCCCTCAGCTAGACTGCTGGTGCTTACTGACGAACTTACCAAAATGCAAACAACAAAGTACCACCACCACCAAGAGCCAGCATCTTTTAAGCAAACATTTGTACCTTCCTCTAATGGAGTCTGATTGCTTTCCCCCCAAGGGACAGACCACTTTTTCCAACCTCTAGCTTAAAACATCCCCACCCTGAAGGGAAGCCACAGGGCTTTCCGAACCAAGCCAGGCATCCCGGAGAGCTCCACGCCACCATCTTGCTGCCGCATGACCATGAGCATGGCTGGACCACGGGGAGCCCCTCGCTCCCAGAGCAGTGCCAGCAGCTTGATTCCCACATGTCTGCCCAGACAACCACTTCCACAATGAAAATGAGACCATCTAAAATTACCACTTCTCCTGCTGTGCCCCTTGGAGTGTTTCAGCACCAGGCTGCACACCCCTTTGGTGTTCCCAGGCTGAGCAACACAATCCAGCGCTTCCAGACCTTTGGCAGTTTCCAGCTTGTTTCTCTGTTTTGGTCTCCAACTGCTGTGGCATGCTGCTGTGAGCCAAGTTCCCCCGCTCACGGGAGCCCCTGACCTGCTCAGCCTCAGCTGCATGGAGTTTCTGGAGGGTCAGCAGATGCAGGGGGCACTGATGGGCGTCTTTCCCATTGCAGTGATGCCTCCTTCACCTGCCGTGTGGTTGTCTCGGAGCTGTAGTCTGTTCTGACAATCCAACTCAACACCTCGTCTCTGTGGACTGTGCCCTGCCCCCCACCCCTTCTTTCCCCATGCACAGATGGGGATTTGCTGACCATGGTGTTATACCAGCATTTGAATAGCAAAATATCCCCAGCTGGTGCTGACGACATATCAGAAGGGATCTAAACCCCTGTAGTCCAGCACTTACACAGACCTCTAAATACTAGAGACCGTGGCACAGGGAGGCAACGAGGGTACATCACCCCACAACCACCCACATCAGGTTTCTAACAGCTTCTCTGAAGCACCCCCACCTGCCATTGTCATAGGAAGGGATATGCAAATTCCTATGCCCTAAGCTAAATTATTCTCATAACCAACTGTAATTAAATAAATGCAAAAGCAATCAGTAGTGCATTGGCAGCAGTTCACCTTCAGTATGCATTCAGAAAAGAAAACAAAGGGCTAACTACCTATTTGCTGCAACCTTCTGTTTTTCATACAGTGGGTCTGTCCAAGCAACAAGCACAGACTGAGAAGACATAACTCGAACAGTTATGTCTTGTGCCACCTCCACCTCTTCCTCCTCTGGAATGGCAAAACGAAATAGTATATCAATTACAACATTGGAGTTCTCATAAAAAACAGTAACTGTCTTCAACTGACATTACAATACACACACAGCACAGATGAATAAGAAATACAGTGGTAATGGAAACCAAGTACATTGATTACTGATGGTAGCCCATGGAAACATCATTTCTTCTGTTAGTTGTCTGCTTACAAGACCAGAGTACTAGTATATTCTACAGTCTTTCAATATTCTATCAGTCACCAAACTGTTACTTATACCAAATGTCTTATTAACATACTGACATTCATTGTCTCTGGCAAACTCACTGCTAGAGCTTCCTGGAGAGCAGAAATTTTGCTTTATGAAAAATTTTTATATTTTAAAATTTGGTTTCATTTTGAAGGGCAACAAAACCAAGGACCGTCAAAATTCTTCACAAGGGAGAATTCCTGCATATTTTACACTATTGAGTGCTTCAAACAGGTTGTTTCAATTCAGCTTCTCATTTTTTATGGTATATAAGGCAAAAATAAAAAAAACATTGAAAGAAAAATGAAATCATTGAAGTGGACTGTTCTGACGTATCAGAATATCTTTTGCAAATAATTTACAAAACTTTAAAATTAAGTTAAACTAATTTGATTTTTTTGAGGTTTTTAATTTTGATGAGGCTCTTTTTCTATCTGTCCATCAGAGTTTTTCCAGGCTAGTCTACCTATCACCCCATGAAAGATTTTTCACTCATCCTATTAGTGTCACAGCGACTATCCCTGAATCTCCCAGAGGCACAGAATACACAAGGTGCAGCTTTCCAGCCCAAGTTTTACAGAATAATAACATTGGAAAAATATTGATGTCTCAGGAAAGGAAAGGGGCCAGTAAACTCTGGAGCATGATTTCATTCTCTAGGGATCTTACTCATGTATGACTGAAGTCCAGGGGAAGATTGCCCTTCTCTTCAGCGGGTGGCACGTTACCCCAAAACACAGCACTGCCTGCACAGAAGGCAGGCAGTAGGGAAGCACATTTCACTTCTTCCAATCAGGTTTTTAATGCAGAGGGTTCTCAGATAATTCCAGGTTTTCCAAGCCAAACAGCTACTACACAAAAGTGGCTGAGAGGACCCATCTACTACTCACAAGTGGCTTAGGGGACCTATTCACAAAGTTTTGCAATGGGAGCACCTGAAGAGAGAAAGTGAGCATGAGAAGTGGATGGCATCACCTCCCCAGAAAAGGTGTGAGGTGGGATGTCAATACACCACTGCTCTCAGTTCTGACAAAGGTGTTCTCCATCACCATCAAAATATCCAAAACACTCTACCACCCCAATGGCATTCTCATCACAATGTGAGTGGCTGAGAAAGTGGTGCTGGCATGGAAATGACTCAGAATCTTGCTTATCCTTTTTAACCTTGGCAGCAGTACGTAATGCCTTCTTTCAAAAAAAAGTGCAAACTTTTGCTGACCAGGTTTAGGCTTCTGAAAATCATCCCTTCAGAAAAGGGGGCAGAGATCTGACAAGAAGGCATACTGTTGTGGAGGTCCTGGCTTTGATTTAATCAGTCTTCTCGTGCAGTTATTGCAGTGCATAACATTTGTCAATAGCTAGAGAGGAGAAGATTAAAAAAAAAAACCCAACAACAGAAACCCAACCAACCACGCTGCAGAGTTGTATCATTTTATTAATCCTGCTTGAATTAGAGAAGCAATTGGAGACATCCATCAAGCTCTTTAACGCACAGAGAAAAACCTAGCAGCTCCAGCACCAAAAGACTTGCAGTCTAAAAATCACAGAGCTATCTCATCACATTCAAATGTCTCCATGAATTGACAGCAGATGTAAAAGAAACATACCTGTGACTTTTCTTTTAGTTAAAGATGACCTATAGACAGGTTGGCTCCGTCCTTGGGAGCTCCTTGATGGCAGCGAAACCACATGAACTGACTCAGAGGCTGTACATGCAGAGGAAAAACAGAGGCTTTCCTGTAACCTTTTTCATTGAAAAAAAATTTTAGTCTTTTCAGGCAGAACTCTGTTTTATTCTTTTCTGAGATAAAAGAGAAGTTAATTTTTTTAGTCACAGCATTTATGTCAGTGTTCAAGATGCATGCAGTAAGAACAGTAAAGTTGGTATTTCAGAAGCAGAAGAGCAAATTATTAACATGAAAAGACCATTACAAGAGTCCTACATTCTAGGATTGAGTTCTTCTCATGATAATTTGATTATTTAAAGAACATTTGTTCTCCCTCTTTAAAAAAAACATAGTTTAAAAGTAATGAAAACAAGAAGTAGATGCTCCAAACCATGTTACACAGCATTTCTCATCAAGGTCATTACTGAACTCCCACTAAGTCCCTGACAAGATTTCCATTGACTTCTGTACTGCCTGGACAGGCTCCCAAACTGCAGAGCAGTGGTATGCGGTGGGCATCAAACAAACAGAAGAGCGTCTCCCACACATACATGTCTCAACCCTGTCATCTTGTCACAGATGCCAGAGAGTTCCCTTGCGAGTGGTGCATAGAAAGATGAAAAAGTGAATACTAGAGAAGGGATGAGAAAGAAGTAAGAGAAATAAGTTAGGAGAAGGGGGAATAACTGAAAAAGGTGACGGAGGGGTTCCCTCTCTTTGGAGAAACAGATAAAGATGTGCGTTTAATACAAGACTGACAAAGCAGAAGGGGAAATAGACATTTACATTGCAAAGGCAGGAATTCTGGCAGCCATGTATGATTTTGGAATCATCATCCATTTGGTAACCCAAGACCAGATTATCTGTGGGATGGGCTTCCAGCCTACAGGAGAGGTTTTAAGAGAAAGAAGCCTAACCTTGAGCAAACACGCCCAAACAGCACAGGAGAAAAGTAAGATTCGTGAGTCCAGACCTAGCGCTCGCTCAGGCAAGAGCAGCTCAGGCAGCAGGACAGAGACAGGTCAGCCACGACACAGGCAAGTGACACGAATAGTGCAAAGGGAAATGCTCAGCCTCTGGGGAAATAAAACTGTTGCAAACCCCATTGATACTGTTAGATGGGAAATCCTTTAAATCAAGAGCAGGTGATCTAGGACACAAGTCCAAACCATCACAGCACAACAGGGCAGGGAGCACAGAAGAGGCCAACCTGACTGTCTCAGGAGCCGTTAGTGACCAGGACCTCATGAAGGAACTGGGGAGAACATGGACACATGAGAGTAACACTCCAGTACAGGGCCCATGAAACAGTTTTAATGGTAAGCATGCATACATTTAATTAAAGCATTAATTTTTTCTCCACTGGCCTGAAATAATGTAGAGACACAAAGTGTAAGAAGAGGTAAAGAAACAATAGATTTCAGAGTGGTCCCACTGCATGCAAGGAGAATCTGAGCTATGGCTCTTCTCCCCAGCCCTTCCCTTTGCTATTAATATTAATAACTCACACATGGTGTCTCTCTGACACAGCATCAAGTTCTGCTACACTTTCTACCCTGGCCATCATATTTTTCTGTTAAGAACATGTTACAGAATGCAATTATAGTGAGCATTTTCATTTATAGGAAGAAGTCATTTTGATGACTAAAACAACATGTGATCTGTGATTACCTAGCAGCCACAGGGGATTACAGAAGTGTGCTAGCTCAGCTAGACGCTATCAGGGAAATCTGACTCACCTAGTTTTCTCGCTTCCTGGTTTTGTCGCTCTTGCAGCAGCGGAGCATAGCTCATCCTTCGGCTGCTCTCTCCGTACCCACGGAGGTAACCTTGAGATCTGCTGCGTGGACCCCTGAAGCCTGCTCCATAAGGTGGCTTCCACCGAAAAGATAACTTGCCATCTGGAGACTGAGTGCGCATTCTCAGAGGTCTGTTTGGCATGTCCTTCTCTTCAAAAAATAAGCAAACACACACACACAAAACCCATCACAGTTACTATAAAGCATGTGATGTATAGCAGCCCTATTATGGGCTACATAGCATATTATATATTATATAACAGACATAATATGTTTGTTGCCAGTGCATCTATTAAATAATGAAAGAATAAAGGGCATAATTTTATAGTTTTTTAATTTTGCTATAAAACCCAACTGCAGTAACAACTAGTTTTCCAAGTGGGATGTACAATACTCAATAGCGTCTTTTCCCAGGCTTTTCAGACAGACTGGTGCGAGACACCAAAAGTGAAAACATATCATAAAACAAGGACTCCTGCCAGAAACTGGGAATGTCTTGTAATCTTTTCCTTTTTTTTTTTTTTTTTAAATCCCCTTTCCCTAGTTCAGACACACCAGTACATTATTTTTTTGGCAAGTGCTAAAGGTCAGCATAAAATGAAGCACAGAACCTTTTCACTATTTTTAAACTTTCTTTTAGAAAGCAATCCACATTAAAAGCAGGTTATCTTCTCCTAAACCCATCACTAATGGTTATGCTCTCTGACAGCCTTGCATTTAACAACAGCTCTGTTCTGCACATGCTTCAACTCTTGACTTTCCAAACTCCCATTATATGATCCCTTGAGCAACCAGTACTGTAACAGATACCTTATGCAAGTCATTTATTTCTACCTTTGCTGGCAAGTTGGCAGCATTCTTTTAAGAAGTGACAGACACTGATGCAAGGATTACTCAACCAGTTTGGTTGCTCTGAACGGCATCTCCAGTTTTCATGGCATTCTCCATTGCGTATGACCTGCACCATGCTACTGTGCAGGCTGCAAGCAGAGCAGACAGCAGGAAGAAAGGTGCTGGCAGCACCAGCCAGGACTGAGATCTCCCACACTTGTAGTGATTTTTTGCCTCTTTATCTTTTACATTTCGCACTCAAAGCAGATCTCTCTCAGTCTCTTCTAGCAATGCCATTCCACCAAGCACAAGGTTGTGTGAACCTGCCAGCACAGAGGTTACACGATGTATTCAAACCCTCTCGCTCGCTGGCTAAGCCAGTCATTGCAATCACAGCAATGTCAAGAGAACAAGAGACGGGGACAGCAACAGCTGCCAGAGACCTGGGCAGGCAATGAAAGACAATGCACCAATGTACCCCCTGTCAGAGCAATAGTGAGATCCTCTTTCCAGCTCCAGTTCAGGAGCTCATATTTATTCACAACAGCACTTAAACATGTTGCTTTAAGTATGTATTGATGTCTGCATGTCCCTATATACACCAAAAGCAGGTCCTTCTCCAATATTTCTATAACCAAACTGCTCACTGGTCTTGATCTGCTGACAAGGTTGCATCTTCTTACACTCTCCCAACAAATGTTCTTCTATTAAATTACCCTTTTGAAGGGATCAGAGTGACTCTCAAAGATGTTTGCAGAGATTCTCTTGAAATTCCTGTGAGAAATGCAAGATTTCAGTGCTGATGAGGTGTATAGCATATGCAGAGAACTGCACACTCCCAGGGAATTCTGCTTTTCTGCTGAAACACTGGGCAGCAGCTCAGCATGGTAAACCTTGCTTTTTTATTTTACCTACAAAGAGACAGATCATCAGTTTAAACAAATGGACTTCAGCAGCATTTCTCTTCTGGCTGCTCCTCACCACTGCAGCAAAACAAAGCAGCTATAAATCCAGATTAATCAGCCAATTAAGCTGGTTTTACAGACACTTTGTGTTGCCAGAGCAGTGTATACTAGCTGGATCACAGCAGTGGATCTTGTCCTAAGTGTTTAACAAACAATAAATGCTTTTTGCTATACAATAAATATGGTTGCTTTCATGAGGCTCCCTGACTGCTTTTCAAGGAATGTTCTCAGTCACACACTCCATTAATAAAACACCTGCTCCCACACGGTTTCCTTTTCTTGCTCTCCTGAGCAGTTGCTCAACACAGATTTCAAAAGCCCATTAGTCACTGATCATGTAGGCACACAGCTTTCATTCACAGCACCACCATGGAGAAGTGAAAGAGGGCAAAATGCAAGTTGGAGGGGACCCCTGGAGGTCTCTTCTCAACCTCCTGCTCAAAGACAAACTATCTCCAACACTGCCTGAGGCCAGCCCTGGTTTTCCCTAGCTCAGTCTTCAAAACCTCCCAGGATGGACATGGCACAGGCTCCCTATGGACCAGCTCCAGTGCTGGACCAGCTGCTTAGGGTGAAAGTTTTTATCATAGAATTGTTTAGGTTGGAGAAGACCTTTAAGATCATCAAGTCCAACCGTTAACCTAATACTGCCATGTCCACCATCTAACATCTTTTAAATACCTCCAGGGATGGTGACTCAACCACTTCCCTGGGCAGCATGTTACAGTGCTTGACAACCCTTTTGGTGAAGAAATTTTTACTAATATCCAATCTAAACCTCCTCTGGCGCAACTTGAGGCCATTTACTCTTGTCCTATCGCTTGTTACTTGGGAGGAGAGACCAACATCCACTGTGCTACAGCCTCCTTTCAGGTAGTTGTAGAGAGCAATAAGGTCTCCCCTCAGCCTCCTCTTCTCCAGACTAAACAACCCCAGCTCCCTCAGCTGCTTCTCATAAGAGCTGCTCTCCAGACCCTTCACCAGCTTCGTTGCCCTTCTCTGGACATGCTCCAAAACCTCAATGTCCTTCTTGTTCTGAGGGGCCCAAAACTGAACACAGCATTCGAGGTGTGGCCTCACCAGTGCCGAGTACAGGGGCATGATCACTTCCCTACTCCTGCTGGCCACGCTCTTTCTGAAACATTTTCCTACTGCCCAACCCAAACCTCCCAAACAGCAACTTGTGGCTGCTGCCCAGCATTACATGTGGCCTGCCACCAGCAAGAAGTGGGTTCCTTGCAGCCCCCAATCAAGTGGCAGTTGGCTGCTGTAGAATGTCGCCGTATCCTCCTGTTTGTCAGACTGGGCCAGCCCTGCTTCTGCAGCCTCTCCTTGTAGCCCATGTGCCATAGGTAGCCACCACCTCCCTAGATCTCAACATCTCTCCTGAGCAGCCCAGCCCTGGCCGGAGAGGAGTAACACCTCCCCTTGACCAGCCACACTCTCCTGGGCACCTGCGGCTTGCCAGGCCGCGGTGCAAGCACACCGTTCAGGTTTCCTCTCAGTGGCCCCGAACGCCTCAGAGCACCAACAGCCTGCTGGCCCAGGGTGGCCGGGAGGGATGCTGCAGCCCATCAGCTGTGCTCTCTGCAGCTTCCAAGTGGAATTAAAATAGAGTTGTAAGGGACAAAGGATACAAAAGGAACCAGCCCAGCCAAAGAGCCATATGGAAAGTATTCAATCTAAAACAAATGTGGCTTTAGGCAAAGAGAAGTTTATCAACCCTAATGCTGAATGCAGAGGATCAGCTGAGATTTTAAAACCAGGGCTTTCTACGGCTTTGATTACTTTCCTCAAGGTAGCACCACACTTTACTTCCCATTGCTCCCGTTTCTCTAGTTAGCTCCAGTCTCTATTTATCTTCCCTTGTCACAGTTTGACTGGCAGGAATCTGAAGGCATCCAGGATGGAGCTATTAGAGAATGGTTTAAATGGCTTTGCTGGTAACTGCTGATCCATCAAAACCAGTGTTTTTGTGTGAAGTCTGTGCCAGGCTTGACAAGAAAGGAATTCTCATTAAAAACAAAGACCAGCAGAAGGAGCTTGCCCACCTTGCTGTAGCCCACAAGCAGGGAGCCATCAGCCTGGTCTGGGATAAGGCTGAAGGCCCTGACCTCAGCCGCACAGAGGAAGAAGGTGAAGTTAGGCTCATGCCACCTTGTATGAGCAGCTGCAGGACTGCTGTCCCGCTGGGCTCAGCCATGCCGTAGGGCCACTGCTCCCCAGTCAGGACATTTCCCACTCCTTAAGTCCCCCACGGGACAGCAAGTCATTGCCTCCTGCTGTCACAGCCCCTACACCTGTGCACTCTCCTGCCCAGGTCTCCTCTTCTGGTCTTGGCTCCAGGAAATAGCCTGGATTTCCATGGGGAGGATGTCCCTGGGACTGTGGAGGCTGAGCAACAAGAAAAGCTCACTGTGTCCTAAGAACCAGAGTTTGGTCCTGCTGGCCAGGGTCACTGATCTTCAAAAAAAAGAACAAAAACATTGTCCTAAACAAGCTACTCTCACCCTGGAAGGGGTGGGAGGAGGAAGAAATAAATCCCATGCATAGTTCAAACCATTCAGCTCCCAAAGTAGCTCCTTCCTGTGGGGTCACTGATCTCCCCAGGAACAAGAGTCTTGAACAGTTCACGGCTAATGAAAAAAGAATTAGATGATGATGTCACCACAGGTCAAGCACTATGAGGAGACATCACATCACCTTCTTGCATCACTAGGACCCCATTCACTGCATATCTATGTGCTGGATGTGAACGTGGAGACGGCAAGATCTGAACCTGCTCAAGAGACTACACAGTGGATTTTTTTGTCATGCTGGGCTAAAGAAAGCAAAACGTCTTGAAAAATCAAGGCATCATTTCAATCCTAGACCAAGGGAGACAAGAACAGGTGCAAGAAAAAGGGGGGTGGAGAGGAGGAGTTGAAACAGGGGAGATCAAAGTCAGTGAAAGAAATACTAGACTAATATTAAACATGACACGGGAATAGGAACACATATGGAAATCTGATGCAGACAGGGAAGAAATGGAGTGCTGAAACTGAGAAAAGGCTAAGAGTGAAGTAGCACGGGTTGAAATGAGGGAAGGACTAGACAGAGCTGTAGTCACTGGATGCTGGGCTTCATCCACCTTCAACAGGACATTACACAAATCCTCCAGCCTCCTCCAAACAGATTAATGTGACAATAAAAATTGTGTCACTTAAGCACAAATATCTACCAGGTATACAAGTACACGAATCTCAGCAACAGTGGTGCAGAGATCTGTAAATAAAACCTCATCCTCCCATAGGGAGAAAACACACATCAGATTATACCTGGGAGTTTGCACTCCCAGTGATGCAGGAAGTGGTAGATTTACCAACAGGAGGACCAAGCACAAGCAGAAACCCCAATATCTTGCTCACTACCTGGCATAATACAACCCCACATCAGAGGATGGATACGTTGCACGGCTGCTCACTCCCAGCATCAATACCACAGCTCCACCCAGGCCAGCTGAGTCCAACCCAGATAAATGAGCATCCAGAAATGGCCCAGGACACCACTCACTTTTAGGGCCCCTGAGCAGTGAGGAACATTTCCACCGCTTCCCTGGGCTGCAGGCTGATCCTTCCAGGCATCTCCCCCTACCTTTTGCAATGGTCTAAACTTGGGCAGGTTACCTGAATCTTTAGCGGAAGACAGCCCTAATGGGTCCCAAGACAAGATTTTGGATCAGCATGAAAGCTGCACAGTTGACAGCTACTACAGTGCCTGTGGTTTCTCCTATCAGAGACAGTGGATATGACCTTTATGAAAGCGTACAGGACTGCAGCTGTCTGTTCCTCATTTAACACCTACTCTGGCACACCAGGAACACAACTGGAGTTCAGCAAAATCTGGATGAGGTCCCAAATCAGTAGCAATGAAAAAGCTATGTCTTCAGGTGCATTCACTCCCAAACCCTTTTTTTTTTAATAAATTTTGGCAGCAGCTACCAAGTTCTTGATTGAACTGAAGGTTGATGCTTCCCCATCTCCCCACTATTTGCCCCTGTAAATATCACTAACGGTTTTTTCACTTTTGATTCCAAAACTGATTTAACAGTTTTCTGGACCTCCGCTCTGGCCAAAGTAAATCAACTGGTAAACATCTTCAGACCTCATCTAAAGAGCTACCTGCAATTAAAATAAAATCAAGTCCTTTTCTACAGTCTGGAAAATGAGACAGTCACTCCCTTGTGCTCTCTTTAGTGTAGAAATCCAATATTACCTACAGCTGCAGGCATTTGTGTATGGCATCTTAGCCCCAAAAATGCAGGACTGATTAAAGCCTTGGTATTGACTTTTCACAGTTGAAGTGTCCACTAGTATTGCCAAAGTTTCTGTGTGTGTCAGGACCGTGGGAGAACATTTTAGAAATGATGTAAGCCCAGAGCATGAGGTCTAAGCTGAGGGTAAAACATCCTCTAAACAACCACACAAGGAGGCAGCTTGCACTTGCCAAATCACACAGATTCTTCAGAGGGCCTCATCAATTATTTAGCAAAGGAAAAAACAAAATAGCTCCAGAAGAAAAGGGAAGTACTGACCCCTAGTAATCAGTCTATAACTGCGGGGGAAAATACCCCAAGCAACTCAAACCTATAAAGTTGTAAGTGCAAAAAAGTAGTTGAAATATGAGGTCACAAAAAATCAGGCACTTCAATTTCACACCACAAGTCTATGTACAAGATGTTTGCTTTTGCCTTCCCTAGTCAGCAAAAACTTTTCTACATTTTCCTTCTATGTGCCATTATTTCAGGACTGGAAAATTGGACCTATAAAATGTGTTCTGCTGCAGAGAGGACACCTATTTGGCACAATCAGTAGACAACATTCATATAGTCTATAAACATCTACCAACCTCTCTTTTCACTTCAGGCAGAAGTTTCGGAGGCTAAGCATAGTGACCCAGCCATGGGCAAAGCAACAGCTTGAAGAGAGAAGTTGTAGCTGCTTAGAGGTAACAAACTCATCAGAAAGTGATCAACTGCCTTCATTAGAAAATGCCAGAAATGCCAGTTGGCAAATGAAATCCTGTCATGGGCAACTTGACCAAAAATCATCACAGTCTACACTGGAACAGCAAACTGGCGGGATTTTTTTGCTTGTTTTGTTTTGTTGGGGTGGTGGGGTTTTTTTTTTATTATTTTAAAAATTAAGTTCTAAGCATCAAATGAGAGTGATTGACTCTGTACCTGGGTTTGAGACTACTGCTGCTTTACCAGACAAAACAGTATGGAAGATTAAATAAAATGTGCCAAACTTCTCAGTTCATTCATCCTCCTCAAAGAGTAGATCCCTGTCTTAAGAAGTCCCTAACTGCTCCCTAAGCATAACCAATTGTCCTCAGAGGTAATAACCTTGAACCACTGCCAATCTGCAAGAGCAATCCAGTTTCAGAGCTGAGCAACTCAGTTTATGAACACCCTGCAGCATCCCTCCCAAAACCCACCACCAGTGTTAGAGAAGTACCTCAGCCAGCCATGGTTCCTAGATCTCCAAGCTATTTCTTTGGGATATAACGCTCCTGTATACCATGCATCCTCATAAGTGTCTGAGCCCTACCACCATGAAGATATCAGCTGTACTTGTAGCAAAAAATGATAGTGAATAAGTGAACAAAAAAAAAAGAGGCCCTACATTTGGATTCTTCAGCTGGAAACTCTAAAATTAATTCCATTTGTGAGGTAAGACCCTTTGTAAAACATCCACACTCCTAAAAACTATTACGTCGGCCTCTCCTAAATGCAACTGCTTGAGTGGTGACACTCAAGTTCATAGCACACATGGCAAACACATCCTCAGGCACCTCTACAATTGCCCTTGTTTGGCAACTTGTGAAGCCAAGACAGGCATCTGCCCAGGGGTGCAGAAAGACTGGGGGATGCCAGTCCCGCAGGAGGCACCAGGGAAGCCAGGGGTGAAAGCCCCGCGCTCAGGCAGCAGTGTTCATGTACCAAGGGCTGTATCACGGCCAGCCCTTTGCCACGAAAAGTTTATTGTTTTCAAAAATACTTTGCAACATGATCACCCATCCTTCTTCATGCCCACAATGGGCGTTGTTTTCCACATGGTGCTCTACCATCTTCCAGCAAGTAAATCACTTTCTGCATTAGCTTTAAGGGTTGGGAAAATTCTGATACACTATTTTATTTTTTCACCTGATTTGAAATAGATTATGAAACAGAGGGTATTTGAAAAAGGAGAAAGCAGAGCTTTACTAGCAGAGCCAGGCATCTAAAGCTCTGTAGTCCTTTGTGCAACTCAAGGCTTTCAATTCAGTTGTTGTTCATGAACAGGAAAAGAAAAACAGCATTTTACCATAACTGAGAGTCACAAGGGAAGGAGAATATCCCAACTTTCTCCTCCAGCAATCCACACGGGGGTGGCTGCTTTGCTCCTCACCCTCACATACTCTCACTGTTACCTATCTTCATACAGCTATCCCAAAGCCGCACCAGCAGAAAATTAAATAAGAAAGAGGACAGACAAAAATATCAGAGGAAGATACTTGTTTTCCACCCAAAAATTAATGCACCGTGTCACTTTGGCAAAGTATTACTGGATTTTTTTTTTTAAGTTGATGGTTTGATCCAAGCTTCGTTGAGAAAATGGGAGCAATTCCACCAGCTTCAATGAGGGCTGGAACAGGGCCATCCCAAGAAGAGTTCACTCTGCAAAGATATTTCCTGCAGTTGGTGAGCCAGCTCAAACAGTGCTGATGTGGCCCTCTGAACTGAGATGTGCTGACTGCTCTAACTCCAGAGGACTGGGGGCTCAATGATTTACTTCAGACCAGCCATGGCACAGAGCATAGTGGGTCTAGTGGGGCTCTTTGTTGCATTGCAGCAGTTAACACGTGTAAAAGCGTAAGTATACGATCAGAGAAAGTAGGACTGGAATGGGAGAACAAATCCAGCCTCAGGCTTACCAGGATGGTAGGTCTCCTAGCATTTTAAAACTCACTGTCAACCTTGTCCCTATGTGGGCTGATCAACTTTTTTAATGCCACTAATTTATACACTCAGCATCAGATCTTCTCCTGGAAATAAGCCAATCAGTTAAAGCAGTGGAGGCAAGCGACACATAAATCCTTTGTTTCTTGCAGAAAATATAGAATCGCTGAGCACATTTCCACACACTTCTGCTTGGCGCAGAAAGCAGGGACTGGAACGCTTTAGTTCCTGCAAAGCACAAAGGAAAGTGTGCCATAATTCACCAGGCTCCAGCCAGGATTTTTGGGCAGAGGACCAGTATCCAATGGTAATGTCTGATTTAAGCAAAGCAATTCATTATACATCTGTAGAGGAGTTACCTGGCATCCGGAGAACATTCTTTAAATTGACAGCGTCAACAGAAGTTTCCAGTGCTCCCTTTGAAGAGCCCTCTGAACGCTAAGCACAGTAGGACTAGGGCATTTTCCAAACTCAACAACGTATTTCTATATGATTAATACATGTATTATAACTTAAAAACAACTGCCAGTGAGTTATTGAAGGCTTCACGTTCTCCCACTGACGTCCATGCACAGATTTCCTTCTGCATCAGTGCCCTTTGAAGTGAGCTAACTGAGCCTGGGGTACCCTCCTCTCTCACACCTGCCGCCTTTGACACCTCCCATCTGGGCTTCTCAAGTGACCAAGCCACTGTGGTGGTAAAAACCCCCAGCAACCCTGAAGGGGCTGTGATTGCATACCGCAGCTGTGGCCCTGGTCTGCAAGCGTCCATCCAGGGTGTTGTCCAACACCTGCCTCTTCAGTGAGTTGGAGGAAAGGTGGTACTGGAGTGACATCGCCTTTGGGGGCTCCTTGCAGGGACAGAGCAGGCAAAATGAGCCAGCAAAGGCACAGGGATGCCCTGACTGTAGCCAACCTCAGCACCGGGCTGAGCTGTGGGATTAAGAAGCACTTCTGCTGTAGGGGCAGGAGGGCAAAGGGCCACAACCAGTTTATTTCAAAATACTTTGCATTGCAGATCCCCTTTTAACACCCCAGCCCTAGTCATTACTTCCATTCATCCCATGCATAGCAGAGCAATCACGTTCAAAGTCAAAACTAGTCTGTGTCCTCTTCTGCAAGCTTCATATCTCCATTGCCAAACACATGCCCTAAACCAAGATGTTTTCCTAATGGCTCGACATCAGTAAGCTTGGAGGACAAGGCAGAAGACCTGCGAACGGTACAGCTCTGTGTGATGCCACAGCATCTGTACAGACAACAGCTTCATCCCTGCCTTTCCTGACTCATCCAAAATGATGGATGTACATACTTTTACTATGATAGTACCTACCAGCAAAAATAATTCCAAATACTATTCCAGATCATGAAAAAGAGCTTGGTAGCTGGTCCATAAATCATAATAACAATTTAACATTTATCCTCAACTGACTTTTACTTAACCAAACAGCCACATGAACAGGCTTCCACGAGGTCTGCTGCAGAAACGGTGCTGGGCTGTTTCCTCTAATGCAGGCAGAGGACTCAACGTTCCTAGCTCCTCTGGGACAGACTGCAGCACTGCCATGGGGACAAGACCACAACTTTAATTTGGAGTTTCCTGAATTTCTATTGTTTAAGGCTTTTTAACACTAACAATTGTGAAAAATAAGATATATATATAATAATAAAGACATTCTAGTAATATGTATGTGCTTGCAGGCTTAACATTTCCCTATATTTATAAATACATGGATATAAAACAAAGATATATGACTCACAGATGAAATTTAGAACAGACAACACACAATTGGAAAAATAAAAAAAAAGACACCACGAAGAAGTAAACTTCAAATAGACAATATTACTCAAAGCAATAGTATTCAAGACAAGGATCTGGTGGTTGTAGCTGCTCACAGATTAACCAAAATAACAATGTGATGTTGTCCAAAAAAACCAATATCACTCTGGCTGGACCAGTTGGACATTATTTTACTCTACTGTGCAGCGAAAACTCACTGCTGTAAGAACTGTGTCCCATAGCCAGTCACTACGTTTTAAGAAAGATACAGGCCCACTGAGGGAAGTCAAGAGAAGAATTATAAAAACAGTAAAAGATCTAGAACACATGACCACAGAGCTAAAAGAAAGGAGAAACATCACAGCACCCAGGGACTGAGGCACTATGGGCTGTCTCTGAAAATGTAATGCCAGATGGATGCTGTAGTTCCCACGAGGAGCACTGGCAAAATCTTTGCAAAGAGTACTTACTGTTGAATCCATGTATTTTCTGAGGAGTCACCAGCAGTCTTCTACTCTAAACAACACACCCTATTCCTTTGATCTCCTAGGCAATGCAATGTATTCAGGACGTTACAAAAATATTTTTCCTTTTCAACTGCTCATGTTTTGATTCCATATTATCTACCAACAATAAGTTCTGCAGATACCCTATGTGTTGTATAAAATCCTAAGTCTTCTCATGGGTTCAAAAAATACAGTTTTCCGCTTAAAGAGTTGGTCCTTTCCTCTGTGTTGTACAGGGGTAGTTAAATACAAATTATTTAGTTACACCCTTTACCATATCTGCTCTTGGTAACTCTAACCCTCTTCATTTCTTTCCTTGGTAATTTTTTGGGAGATTTGCTCTTTTTCCTTTGGAAATTCTCTGCTTAAAGATTATAGCTTTCCAGGCTTACTGAAGATGGTCTGTATCTCAAGCTGAACATGATTACCTCATGATTAACAACTAGTTCCTCTCTGAGCTAGCAGAACCAAGCTGGATCCCGAGGGACAAGCACAGAAGGTGTCAGATTGCTTTTCCATACTATGCCCTACAGGGACCTGGAACTCACTTACACGTGCTGACAGAGAAGTCACTCCTTTCCATTGATTTATTGGGTTTTAATTGTCTCTCTGTTCTCCCTGAAGACTGTGCCCTTGGTATCCTGTTCCCAATCGTGATGTTACTCATCTAACCCTGCTACTGTATTTATACAGCCAAGAACTTTAAACTGCAAGAAGAAATCAGTGATCATGTTGCTCATCAGGCAGGTACAGGCACTACAAAGAACTACCACCATCAAACTGAACACCAGTATCAAAACAATAATGTGCTCAGTCACTGGAACCACACATGACGCAGAGATGACAGGTATCTAGTTTACACATTCCTTGGCAGGACATCCTCCTCTTGTCAGTCACCATGAGGATAGAGCTGCCCTCTAAACCTGCTGCCTTGTAGGTCTCACTGGCTGGCTTGAACTGTCATCACAGGAGATGGAAAAGCTTCATTTGTATCAGTGTGGCCATCCGGCGCATACTCCTTGGGAAGGGCTTGTCAGCCAAGACTCCCAGACAAAACCAACAACGTACCAAGCACAGAAACACAGTGACGGATCAAAGCCCACCTCCAGTTTCCTGCAGAATGACAACTACAAAAGGCATTGATAACACCTCACAAACAGCTAGCGTGACAAGGGGGTAGAAACATGACAATTGGCAGGGGTGAACTGAGACTCAGTAAGTTGTGCTTTGGTGCATGCATAAACCAAGCAACAAAAAAATCATGGAAACAGTTCCTCCAACTGGGCTCAGAGCAGTAACAGTGAATGCCATCCATTCTGAGCCATACAGCTCCCAGATTCACCACTGTTACAATTTAAAAAAAAAAAAAGGAAAACTTGTATTTTCCATCTTTCCCTTTCCACACTCTTCTCAAGAGATGCTGTGGAGAGCTATGCCTTAAGAAATGCCCCTTTGCTTTATTTTACGTAATTGTGTCACTACAGCATGTATTTTTCACTTATGATCATCACTTGGAGACTGACATTTGTCTCACAAGCACTTAAAAATATCCCTCACCATGGGCATTTGAGTTCTTTGATTCAAGACTTCATCCAAAGCTCTTTGGTACACTCCCAGCTGAAACCTTGGTAGCACCCTCTGTCTCCAGCTTATTTTGAAACCTACTCACACTCTGGAGGGAGAGGGAGAGGCAGCGGCAGCAAGTCATTGCTCCTTCAGGTCCATCAAGACAACAAAAAACCTACCCCCATGGTCCAGAAGAACTGAGCAGGAGGGTTGTGAGCTCTCTTGGCTGCACGGCTCCAGCCCCCAGAGCTCCCTGCTGCCACCCACACAAAGCGCACAGCCCAGGCTCCAAAACACATGGTTTACATCAGGCCACTGTTTCAGTTCCTGGAGAACTGCAGCCCACTGTTCAACTCAGCAGCCACTTCTGGGAAAGTAAAACATGAAACCCATTCCAGCACTAGGCCTCCTGAAAACTTCCAAGTATAAGGCAGTGAGATGAAGATGGATGGATATAGCATAGACTGTAAAATCAGGTACAGTATGTAGAGCTATAACACTTCTGCAATAAAATCTTCAATTGCTAGGAGAAAATGGAGTGACATTTAGTGAAGAATGTACTTTGTATCTCATAAAAATTTTAATTATTCTCTACTCCCTAATAAACAAAAAATGGAAAAAGCTCAACATTTGGCAGACCGATTTTGGAAGTGTTTTTAAAACCAGCTACTTCAAAAGCAGGATTGGAAAGTGGCTTTTAAATGTGTCACTCGAACTATCCCTTTATCTAGATACATTTCTACCTGGCTGTCTAGTACTAACTCACATTGGTATTACTCTTTCTTGCTAGAACCGCTCTTTCGAATTTTCCTTTGGGATTCTCTTCAATGCACCTTTCAAAGTCCTGACAGTTGAAGTATTTGAAGTTCTTCATCTGGCAAAAACAGTTTTATTTCTGGTGTATTGTTCTCTTTGACATGGCCCAGCCATATTGGCTGGAGGTACTACCAAAACGATTGACAATGTAAGGATTTGTCTTCCCATGCAGGACAGAGCCACAACTCTGACTCCGGCTATTCCTTGAAGGTCCAGCAAACAGTCACAGGATAAGAGCACAGCTGGATTAAGTGGCACCATCAGCAGAATTAGGTTTACAGCCTTTAAGCTTTTGATAACAAATAGATGTCAAATCTATAATATTTGAGTGAGTTTTAAATGTATATGCAAGTATCCTTTTAACCTTTGTTTACTGACTTTAAGTCTAACCTTTTCCAGGCTTAAAAATGGAAGAGGGTAAGGAGGGACTGGACCTCTGTGGTACTCCAGATTTGACCCTAAGTTCCCTGGCTTCAGTGAGAACCTCTCCTTTAACATATCTGTCACTGGAAATTTGGTTTGCAAGAAGGGGGACTCACTGATTTAACAGAAAAACAAGTTTATAGCAAAGCTAACCTATTTCTTTTACACCATCCATATGACAAAGAGGAATAGCATGAGCTGTCAATGGGCCTAATAAAGCCATTGATCTCAACCAATTTCTCCACGCACATCCCTTCAGCCCCTCATCCTCAGGAAGGAGGGAATATTAGTGCTTCTCCCTCAAGATGTACCTGAGATTACCCAGTGCTGGCACTGCACCGCCCTGCAGGACTCCTGTCTGTCTCAACTGGCGGCTCCCGTGATGCTCTGACTCTTCCCAGTGGGCAAGAAACTCACATTCCTTGGCTTCAGTGGATATTCAATTGCAGAAATAGCGCAAATATCAACTTACAACATCTTAAGCCCTGTTTCTGAGATAAATCAGATCCTTAGGGTGCTTTAAGTGGTGAAGTCTGAATTTAACCTGACTGCAATTGCAAACATGACAAAAGCACAGGATAAAGTTAACTGAGCTTGTTTTCTTCTAGATAATCCTTGTATAGGCTGTTCTGTAGCCCTAGTTGGAAGTTCAGTGACAGGAAGGAAACCTGCCTGAGAAAATCAGAACGTGAACCCACACCGAGCAACTCATGCCATGCCAAGGCATTGTCTGGAACAAAACACACCCCTTCAAAGCTTGTGTCTTTCCACGCTGTGTTCATGACTGTAGTCTCCACATTATTTTCACCTCCAATTTGTTCTTGTTTTCATATTCACATTCTTTATTTACTCAAAAGTGAGGTAACTTCTGTGTTTCTGACAGTCTAAACTGAAGCACACTGTACCTCAAAACCATGTCAGGAAAGTAAAGAGCAAGTACAACATTGCCACAAAACTAGCAGCCCTACAATTCTGATTAGTCTCCTCTTTAAAATCAGGGTCATGTGACTCCTACTGCTTTTTTATGCATATTTTGCTCTCAAATCAGGCATTGAAAATACCCTGTCCATTGAAGAGAAGAGGTGGACATCACAGAAGAGAAATCAGCCACACAGTGCTGAACACCCGGAAGCCACGTCTCTTCTGGGACATTCTTGACTTCCACCTGCCTGCATGCACCATCCTTACGCACTTCTCACAGCTGCCTCTACAAAGCCTGGGGCCTTTAACTGCATTGGTCCTGGATGCACAGTTTAATCGATGTCAAAGCAGCCCATTGGTATCACAAGAGGTATCACTTTCCTTAGTGGAGAGAAAGTAGCTTTAAGCCCACTTCACATTGCCCTCTCTGAGTGCAGGAGAAGAAGGTAGGAGAAGAAGCAACTTCCTGAGAGATTCCCAAGGCAGCAGGATCCCCCTGAGCAACTCCACAGCTCCTCAGGGCAGACCCAAGAGCACACACGCACGAGTGTATCTGCCTGCATGGGCAGGATCCATCTGTCACTGGTGCCCAGGGCAAGCCCATGGGCTTCAATGGGCCCTTCTACTGCAAGCTCCTGAAAAGCAGGGCTCCCCTTTGCTCTCCACTGCTCCAGTCTGTTTCTTGTCTTCCAAACAGTTCAAAGGCTGTCAGGGGCATGGGGGTACTGGAAGTGCCCCTTGGAACCCAGGTGGGATTTTGACTGCACAACCCATGATGTGCAGCAATACTCTCATTCTCCTCTAACCACTTGGCAATTTTGTCCACAACAGCAGAAGAAGGCATGAAGATAACACAAAGCTTGCACCAGGATGGATACTATTCCTCTTGTAAAATATACTGACTCCCACACTGAGAGCTGCCACTTCTGAGCCACAGTCTCTACATGTGTTTCTATGAGAAAGAACTGACCCCTGGTACAAATGCACATGGTAAAATCCACCATGGCAGCAGAAAAATATGGCATCATCTGCTAGCACTGCTCCGTTTATCTGAAATTTCTGATGGTTTCATGAAAACATAGAATAAAACAAAAAATTTGCTTAGACTGACAATCTCAGTGGCTTTCTCATATTCTGTGAAGCTGCTACTGAGGGAAGGCTTTCTTTAGAGATTTCCGCATGAGGGAATGTATGTAGAGCTTTTTTAAGTTGAAGATGAAACTGGTACTTCTCTACCCACAGCTGATGCCCACACAGGTATGCCTAGATGGGAAGGGTGACCCAGCTGTGCAGGATCACAAGCCCACGGATCCCCTTCTCTCCAACGCTGACACCAGCATGGAGCTTGCACAATGCTGCTCTGCCCGGTCTGGACATGGGACCTGGGTCTGGGAGTCACTGCATTGCAGCCTACTCACATTTATTCTCACCCCCATATGGATGGCTTGCAGGTGAGCCAGCCTATTCCCCTATAGGTGGGCCTCAAAGGATACCCACAGGCGAGGTAGTAAAAAAAGAGAATATTATTTCTAGGCTGTCATGCATCCCCTCCCCGCATCCCAGCGGCCTGAGCTAGCTTTGAAGTGGGTTGGCAGGGGACACAAGTCAGAGCCAGAGTATGCGCTCTGGTGAGCCAACCTCTCTCCTGCTTCTTGCAGGTATGGCCATAGATCTCCAGGGAGGAAAACACACCTACTAAAATTGCACTGCTCATTAGGATGCTAACTAAACCGTGGCAGCATCTTTACACTGTGCACCTGGATTACTTCTTATGAACCTAAATCTTCACTCCATTGCTCTGCTTTCATGTTAGTGCAATCTCGTTAAAATCAGTGGCATGTTACAGAGGCAGTCAAGTGAAGAATAAGGTCTTGCTCATTCAAAGGCTGATGAAAACATTGTGCATAATTATCCTGATGGGAGATATGGACTAGGCTTATGGTAAGTCACAGCAGGCATCACAGCTCTCTTTCTGCACCAGCTTTCACTCCAACCTCATCAAGCAGTGGTTACCCACTTCCATAAAGCACAAAGCTTCATATGTTTAGTTTGTATCATTCACTTTTCATGTGAATTGTATTTTTAATGAAATACTCCTATTCAAACACCTAATTTCCTTCCAAACCTCGCTTAGCTCTTGGCTGCTGGGGCATTTTATGGCAGATCCTCAAAGCAGGAGACAAATGCTAACCTTCTCTGTATTGGTTTGGGGTGTTGGGTTGTGGGGGGGAACTGACAACTCTAAGCCACCTTCACCTTTACATCCCCACTCTACAGAGCCTTGAAATATCCATTCATCTTGGGCACTTTTCCATTCATCTTGGGCACTTTAACACCCACTAAATGGATTACATCAGTTATTGGTGGAAACAGCAACAGATGTTAACCAAGACACAACTAGCCAAAAACTCATGCTTCAACTGTTCTTTAGATACCTGGGATTTTGAAAATCCCAGAAAACTGTGACTTTCACACCCACACCCACTCACCTCCACCCAAAAAAAAAAAAAAAAAAGGGAAAAAAAGGGTCAGTGAGATATTTCTGAAACAAAGATTAGCTTTGAATCCAAAGTGTTGGCAATCTGGATGGTGTAGCTCTCCTTTTGGTTCATTCCTTTATGAATATCACAGACCTCACCAAATCATCTGCCTTAAGGGCTCTGGATTATTTGCAAGTGGGGGTGTTGGTTTACATCTCTCTCCAAAACCACCTCAATATATCTAAACCTGCTCCCTTACCCTCTAAAGTAGCACCAATTTTTTGATCTACTGGAGATTCACATGTTTACGTGAAGTCTTTCCATTCCATCTCTAGTTGCAGTGCACGTTCAACTTTCCACTAGAAACTGCCAAAAATGCCTCAGACTCACGAAGTCAGAGAGTAGGAATTCAAGCTTCATCGTGCACTGAAGAAAAAAAAGAGTTAAAACTCTCCGTTTTTATTTCACATTGCAAAACTTTCATAAATCAGAAAAGTTTGAGAGTTTCCCAAGATACAAGTTTGCTAAGAACAAAACACTGGCTCAACATTAGTCTCTGCTCTTTCATTAGCAACTCTCAGAGATTAAGTTTCTTCACAGGGATTGGCAAAACTACATTCTAAAATAACACAGTCATTGCTTCTTCCTCTTCATGAAAAATGCAAATAAAAAACACTAAAACATTATTTATCTACCTGTAATATAAAACTGTTCACAATTCATGTCTTGAAGTAACACCAGCCCTGATTCTTCTAAATAACTTTATTCCACATTATTTATTATAAAAGATCTTCCAAAAAGTACATACGTAGCTTTGTACCCTGGAAAGGGGAGCTGGCAGCACACACTCCAAGTCTCCCAAAGTACAAAACTCATAGATACTAGATAAAAGGCATGCCAAGGAAATGGCCAGAATAGTAGTATCACTATTCTTAGGAGCTCTGCACTAGGCTGGGCTCAGATAAGAAATGGATAGGCACAGTTCTTCATTACTGATAAATGACCTTCTTATTTAATTTCATTTTCAAAAAGCAAACCTCTGCGGTCATATTCAAAGCAATGTCTTCATGCAAAGCCCTGGGCTGTATTACACATTACTCATTACACATTACGCATTACTCCTATCATAGCTGAGCACACATGACTGAGGCAAATGGCAGCAGCCACTTGCAGTCACCACATCAGTTTACACATCATGGTCTGTCAGCTACTAGCTGGGATGCTCAGCAAAGATTTTACCAATTAATACTCTTGAAAAGCACCTGATCATATCAAAAAGACACACTTACAGCTCTGCAGGTTTGTAAAAGAGAATCCATGCCACCTTCCTATGTTTAGCCCAGGGATATCTAGAACTGAAAATACAAATATCTACAAAGCAACTGATGGTTTGGCCTCCAATGTTGAGATGCAAAACTTGCGGCTTCTCCCCATGCATGAGGATGGAGGAATATACAGCAAGGGGGACATCTGGGGAAGAAAATCAACCTTCAAGTCAATGAAGCCTCTGCAAAAATCAGGAGAGCAAGTCTCAGGAAGGACCATGGTAGACTTCCAAAGTCTTTAACATGCCATAGCTAGCAGCCTGCTGCAGCCATACGTTACCAATGTTCATGGACTCCTATTTTGTGTTATTCATGTAATGTTGTTTGAACACCCAAAGGGGTAGATTTGGAAGAAGGGGTGGAGTGAAAGGGTGTACTGATACGGTACACTCTCTGACTGCTGCTCACTGACCCTCTGACACTGAGCTGGCACTAGTGCAGTTCAGAGGAATGAAGCTTTCAAATACCAGAACACTCATCTGGCATTGCCTGCTTTGCTTGTGAGCTCTGAACATCCCGACACCAATGTTGGCCAGTCCCTATAATGAGCTCCTGCTGAAAACCAGCCCTTACTTCTATGACAGTAACATCTTCTACAGTTACAGGGCTTCAACTAGACCTGCATGGCACGCATGGAGATGTTACTCAACAGTTATGGGCAGCCTGGATCTGGACGTTCTGTGTGGCCAACGCTGGTGTAGCAGCCCTGCAGTGACAGCAGAGACAAAGCCCTACCTTGGAACCCTCAAACCAAAGCTGGCTGCTCCTAGCAAGGCAAAGAAATTTGCACGACTTTACAAGTAGCTTAAGCAACTCGCTACTGTCTTCTGGGTCGGCCATCTGCTACCGTTCAGTAGCACAAACATTTTGTTAAAAGCAGCAAAGCTTCCTGAAACACAGTGATTTCCTTCCATACAAAGGGGCCCCAAATTACGCAAAAGCTCCTATGGACATTTCAAAGTTTCACTATTTGCCTTCTCAGTTTTTACAGGGACTGCTTGTAGCCATAACAAAAGTGTGTTGGTTTTTTTTTAAATATATATTTATACAGCACAAGAGGTTAAAATATATATTTGCAAGAGGCCCCTCTTGCTGAAAAAGCCAAATGGCTCCTTTCTCATTGCCAAAAATCTTGCAAACCCTATGGCTAATTTTATGGAGGCTCTTATATTTGGATTCATAGGGTCTGTTTCTGCCACCCTTACTGCAGTTATTAGCAGCTTGTTCTGCAAGGCTCTGGTCTTAAGAAAAAACTTGTTCCTCCCCAAGGAAAGCAACAGGTAGAATGGTGGGAACACGCTAAAAATAACCCCCCCTCTCTTCAGGCACACCACCTTCTTTCAGAAACATCCATACTAATTCATCAGCTACTCTGATGCTTACCCACCAGACCCTGAGGTCCATCAATTATCTGAACTCTCACTTCAGCTCTCTTCACTGGGCTGACATTCTTCCTCTCTCCCTGCTGGTGCTAGAAAAAACCCTTGTTTTCTCTTGTATTTCCTTCTCCCTCACCTCCACCAGCACATACACGGATGGTTCCTTCCCTCCATTCCCAACAGGGAGTGTGGAAACCATCCTCTCCCAGACATGCTCTCTCTGCACCACTGTGCAGGCACAGCTATGCCCACACCAGCCTTCCCGCATAGCTATGACTGCCCTGTGCTAGTGCAACGTGGGACAGCTGGCTTGTCACCCCCACAAGGAAAGACTTAAGCCAATACAAAGCCATTTCTCTTTTAACTTCACTAAAGTGGTGGTCTGAAATCTATTTCCACCCCTCCAAGGTTTCACACTCATTCCCATTCCCACGTCACATCATTAGCTGCAGGTTTCCAGCCCAATCTGCACAGCAGGATACCAAACATGACCAGAACTCCACAATGTCTCATATCACTCATCATCCCTCCCCGAGGGTAATTTAAACAGCTGTTTTTGCAGAGGAAAGTGAGTATGTTTCTGGAGGTGTCTGGCCCTCAGCAATCACCACTTCCAAGGCCATGGCACGTCCTGCACTTGGGGATTGAATGGCTGGGAGGGCAGCTGAGGAGCACGTATGGTCTGAGACATCTCGTGGCAATAAACAGGTATTACCTTGCACTCAGCAGCTGAAACCCAGCAGCTCTGACCCTGACTGGTAAGGGCTTTCATGAAGACGCACATGGTGCCTGCTGAGGGATCGGTCCCCTGACATCAAATTACATGTGCACTCACATTCTTGAGAACCAGCTTGACTTACGGTAGCCATTAAGAATGAAGAACAGGAACTCAGCGCCCTAGCACAGCAATCATCACATGGCAAACAAAAAAATACATTACTATACAGATCTAACAAGAAAATTTGGCTTGCTAATATTGCTGTTTAAGGTTTAGACTTTCTAGGGTTTCAATACTGTTGCTGTGCCATCACAGAAGAACTTATTTCTCTGTTTAATTTCATTTTCTGTTCGATCCAGCAAAATAATATGCATACACTTCCTTCAGCCGTGTCCAGTGATTTCAGGGAGTACTACCACACACAGCAGATAAGCATGTGTGCAAGTGTATCGCAAATCACAGCCCAATGTACAATAGACAAGAGGGAGTCTACAGCAGGGACATCATCAGAACCCGTGTCCTGAGTCACAGAGGGGAACTTGAGCCCATGCACCCCTCTCCACCTTGGGACAGTCAACTCACTGCTTTGCAGGGATGCTATGTGCAATGACAGTACAAAACTAACAGTCTCTTACTGAGGTTTGATAAAACCCTGCGGAGATACTACTGAGCATCTCACAAAAGATTTCAGTCATTACTTCTTGTTTGGAAAGTTTCAAGTAGATGAGAACAGCGGCTTAGATTGGGCAGTTTCCAGCACCACAGCATGGAAAAACCATTCAACTCATTTTTAAAACAGGGCCAATGGAGCCCAGGAAAGTTGAGATGTCACTTTGAAAGTTTGTCTCGGACCTATGAATACAACCAGGTCTTGTGATCCTCAGCCCACCTCCCCAGTAATAAGACCTCAGACACTTACTAAATACATATATTAAAAATACATGCAACCTGAAATCAGGCCGAAGTCTCAGTCCAGCCAAGCCAGATGGAACCTTTCCATCACTGCCATTTGCCCTCAAATTGCTTATAATATATTTACTTTGGGAGACCAGAAATGTCAAACCGATAACACAGGGAGGAAAGGAGCCGACATGAAGCTCAGCTGACACAGACGGTAACGCTGCGAACACATAACCCAGAGCACCCACTCCTGCAAATTGTGGCAAGCCTTCTGCCAAGTCCCCGGACTGCCATCGGCTTCGCGCTGCTACAGCCTCTCCGTGCGTGAGCTGCGGGGCCATCTGCAAAGCATCCGATGCTAAAGACCACAGAATTATGTCACCAAACTCGGCATGGCTTCAAAAGGTGATGAAAGGGAAAGGCATTCAGAATATGTGAAAGTGCAGCTCAACTGTTCAGGCAGGGCTGGATTCTGACACTGTTAGGTATTTCAGTGGGGCTGCCATGTTGAAGCAAGACACTACCCAGCGGGAATAACAGCATCTAAATCCAGCCCTCCGCCTAGCTGGCCACAGCCTGTATGCTGGGATGCTCTGGCCCAGGGACCTCAGTAGCACAGGCAAAACTAAGGGCTGGCTTCCCGAGGCTGAAAACACAGAGCCTGGCTACTTCTGCTGCAGGAGAGCAGGGACCAGAGGGCAAACCGCCAGGGCTCCCTGCTTCCGATGCTGCCGGAGGGGCGGCAGGGGTGGGCAAGGCATGCTGCTCCCATACTCCCCTCCCCCGGCAGCAGGAGCATCCGGGGGCTCTGCAAGGGCTGGCCAAGCGGGTGGTAGGGCTCGGGCTGGGCGCTGGACGTCGTGAGCCGCCAGCCACGGCAGCATGGTTTGCCAGTCACATCTGCTGCTTTCTGTTGTGGGAGTTTTAAGGTAAACTCAGTAGTTGTTGCCTGTTACCAACTAAACCCCTTCCCGCCGTGTACACCCTTCCAAGGATGCCATTCTGAGAGGAGGGATAAAGCACTTCATTACAGAGTACCACAAGAAATGATGTTGACTACTCAATTTTGTCTTTTTTTTAGAGACAAGGAAAAACTAACATTCCAGCTCCAGCAGTTCTGCACTTTTTCCCAAAAAAGCTTCAGCCAAAATATTACAGCCAACTATACAGTAAACATGACGACAAATAACCATTTGAAGAGCTGCCTCTTATTTTACAGCAGATGTATATAATAAGAACAACTGACTCCTCCAGTGGAAAAATAATCAGTTTAACACCAGAATACAACATTCGGAAAGATTTGCTGGAACCGGGACCATTGCAAGATGCCCAAGAGGACTTGATGACTGAGTAATAGTGAAATAGCTGCCCTGGAACAATGAAATATGAACACGCTCCACAGTCCCCGGAGGGTAATTTGCTCTGTTTAATGAAGAGCTGATTTGATGATCAAGTTACTCACTGAAGAGGGGTGATTTAAAATGCACACTTCTCCAGACCATTTTCTAATATGTACATAGTTAAATTTGGGTGTACCTTTTAGGTTTTCTTCCAGGGTGAGAAGAAGCTTGGACTACCTTCCTGACAACAGGATTTCAGTATTTCATCTGATGTAACTAACAATATTCCCTTTGTTTAGGAAAAGATCTCTTTTTAAAGCACACAATTTCTACATTACTTGGGTCTTTCTTCCACCTTTCCTTGTTTCTCCGCTCCTTGGGGCTATTCACTTTACATATAGACCAACTCTGCCAAATGCAAGCACCTACATCAAAATGGAGCCACACACAGAGACCAATTTCAGAGGCACTGAAGCGTGGTCAGCTCTTACCGCAGCACGGGGGTGTGACACAGCCAGGCTACGCACACGGGAAGAGCTCCCACGGCGCAGATGTAATTTATGAAGAGCTAATGGCGGGCCAGGGCTTACGAGTTCGATGAGAGTGAGGTACGACAACTGCTGCTTGGGAAACATACGATACAACCTACGCAGATTTTAACCATTCTGAAAATGCTGTGAATGGTACAAAATGCTGAATCTTGAACATATATTTGCAGAAAATCTGAGGGGCAGAGGAGGAGAGGAGACCTTACATTACATCCCAGAGAGCAGTCCCGGGGAACAGAGGAGGAGGAATCAGTGTCTGCAGAGCTACGTACATCAGAAACGCAGAAGCCGCGTGCCTTAGGAGGGCAGGACACAGGGCAAGAGGTCTGGAGAGAGGTGGGTACCAGGATCCCCTCCAGGACCAAGGAGGGAGAGGGAGCTCAGCAGCCTGCACAGGTCTTGCTGGGGACCAGAGGCACATGAGCATCAGCACAACCTCCCATCTCCCCAGGCAAGCCAAGGCCATGCAATGAAGGAGCCACCATGTAAACACTGTTTGATGTTGCTTTTGTTAATTCTGCTACCAGTATAGTAGTTAAGCACTCAACTGTGTGGCCCACCACAGAAAAAGCTCCTTTTCATTACAAACTTGTCTAAAGGTTAAAGAGGAACCAGGGAAACCTGACACTTTCCAGGTGCCTGTACGTCCCCAAAAGAAATTAATCCAATGAAGGAGGTGCTGCAGGCAAACGCTGCTGGTGCCCACAAGTAAGAATCAATGCAAGAGCTGGGATCAGAGTGTCAGGAGTCCATCTAGCCAGGTGCAGACTCAATGCAAAATGCCCTCGCTGGTCTAAATGCCCCTGTGGTAAGAGGCAGGCAGTGGAGATGCAGACTAAACCATACCGTCCCTCTAAATCCCTAAACATACAGGGTATGGAGGAAAGCTGAGAAACGTGTGTCCCAGAGACTCAGAGAACAGACAGCAAAACAAAAGATCTCAGCAGTTCTTATTTTTTAAATGTTGTGCTTTTTAAGCCACTGTCTTGATCTTGGCAGTGCTTATTTTGGCACTGCAGTTTGTGAACAGACTGTTCAACACAGACTGTAGGTTTTGCAGCCAACAGCGCAGCAGAATAAGCAGCAGTATAGCAAACACTATAAGAAAATGTAAATGTGACTTCAAAGGCTTTATACTGGATCACGCAAAGCAAAGGATCTTCCAGACGACCTCCCACTTCTTCAAGAGACCCATCACTCCTCTATTGCCCTGAAAATGTAAGCCATACCACTCCTCAGAGGCTACGGTGTCAGTGCAAACATAGCCAAAATGCAAGTTCTCAGTCCACATGGAAACAAAACACTTGGGGTCCTCATGAGCCAGAGGGAAAGGATCTCCCCAGCTTCAAGATCTGCTGCTCCCCTCTGGATTTCACTGCCTCACAACCTGGCGGTCCATCCCTCTCTTCCATGCTGGGCAGGGGCATGGGCTGCAGGGATGAAGCAATCTCTCATCTTGGGGAATAATGCAAACACTCATAGTTCCAAGCAAATACAATTTCAGCTGCACTCAAAGAAATAAAAGCAATCCTGTAGTGCAACACACCAGTGAAATCATCGTTGCTTTACGCGGCAGTAAAACAGAAAAGACAAGTGGCAATTTGGGGGGGAGAAAAGCACAACAGGGAGCGCTGGTACCTGCCAGAGGCATCAGTGCAGTGTCTGCAGGGCTGGGACTGCCCTCTCAAGGCTGCACAAGAGTGCAGTCCGCCTGCTACTTCAGGGAGAAAACAGCAGCCTGGACCTTCCCGAGAGGAAGGCACATCAATGTCTAAGCCTCTGGAGAAGTGACTGCTTCACCTGCTTAGTGCATTAGCGATCTATGGAAGGTATAGCTAAACGTTGATGCTCCCTCCTCCCCCTTGGCAGAAATCACACACGCAGCAAGTGGTAAATGTTCCCGTGATACAAGCATGCACCTAGCTATGAACGGTTTGCTTGGGCAGACGAGGGGGGAGTTAAGGAATACTAATTTAGGAAGATGGGTAACTCAAGTTGAACGAGACAAGCGGATCCTGACATTTCAAAACTAGAAAAAAAAAAAAATTGCTGGTTCTGCTGCAGGGTTTTGAATATTTGGGATCACACACAGGCTACCAAATACAGGCTCACTCTGGAGGCCTTTGGTCAGGAAAAGGCTCCAATCCTGCTTATACACAAAGTGCAGCAGTGTAAATTTAAGAGACCCAATGCCTGACGCCAGCACGTCCCGATGCCACCTTAGCCACACACCTGAGCACTCCCCCAGTGATGGAGAGAGCTGGGTGACACAGTGACACAGCTGTCAGCTGGAGAAACCATGGGTCCTAGAAGAGCACCAGAAACTGAGCCTGGTGAAAATACTGCTTTGCTTTATCGATCTGAAGATAGTGGACCACCTGCAGATGGCTACAGACAACCTGCAGCAGACATTAAGTCCAACCTCCATTACCTTGAGACTCACAAGCCACATTTACCATTTCAGTGTCCTGCATGAGAAATGTCAGTATCACTTGAGCACTGAATGGGTCTGAGGAGGGAGCCATGGTTTTTTGGGCGTATGAATGCTCACTCAGGGCACTGGGTCATACAGACAAGATCCCATTTCTTCTGCAGGCAGCAAGAAAGCATGCCATGTCTTTCTTTTGCTCCATGGTCTACTCTATTTGCTCCCTGGTCTACCCTCTATTTTCTTTCTGTATAGCTCAGCTTCTGAAAGCATCTTCTTAACCACGTGTCCAGCCAACCTTGGTCCATGTGCTGTCTGAAGAGCTGGAATTACAGACTTGGACAGCACAAGAGCTTTCATACCTCTGACACACCCAGAGGCTGGTACAGAGCTATACAGTTAAGACCATTACAGTATTGTCCTAAATAACTGAGAAGATACATTCCTTAGAGCTAAATGAAGTGGAAAATTCCCTTGGAGATCCTTCTGCTTTCTCTGTTTGTCACACAGTCTAGACAAGGAGGGAAAATGAGAGCTAGTGCTGGTGTCAGCAAAGCTCTTGTTCTGAGCTCAGCCTCTTCTTAACTTTCCTCCCAAATTTCTCCCACTGGCCACAGGTTGTGCTTGAACATTCTTTGTATAAAAGCAACCAAGGAGGGTTTCTACAGGAGGACTGCTTTCCACTGTCAGTATGTGCTCTACACCCTTCCACATGCGGGATCTGGCAGCAAGCAACCAAAATCTCTCTTGGCAAAACACAAATGGGATCTGCCCCTAAACTGGCTCCAGCACAACACCCTTCTCTTACGCTTCCTTGGCCTGAGAGACTGCACATAGCAATCCTGGGCACAGGCCCCATGCTGACTTTCCATTTTGATAAACAGAAGCAAAGCCAATGACAGCACCAGCCCAGTGCCAGACCCTCACTGGGGAAAATCTTTCCTTTCTTTCCATGGACAAAGAATGAAGGGCTCTTTCACTTTGTTGTCGGAGCCCCTCCGCTGAGCCAAGGCAGCCTCCCCATCTCCCAGACATGGCATTCAGGCAAAAGCTCCAAAGTGCTGAGTTGAGTCTGGGACAGATCACCTATACAGAGCGGGTGCTGGAAAGGCGAGGAGAGGAGAATGGGAAGGGACCATTTCAAACCTGGCTAGAACATAAGAAAGCAGGGCCAAGGGCAGCGAAGGCACTCAGCAATAGCTTTTAATCCCTGAGAAAGGACTCCAGCACCCACTAGCCCTCCTGCCTATGACTGCACTTCTTCAGGGCATAGTCTGGGTTTAGTGGCTTATAAACCACTCTCTCGACTGGAGAAGGAAAGTGGTGCCCACTCAGCGTGGCCAGCTCACCACCAGAGACAAGGAGCACACGTGCAGCCCACATGCAAATCCTGTCCAGCCCCTCTGGGGGTTAACAGCTCAGTGCTCCCACTCAAGCAGGTTTTGGTGTGCTGCAGAGGTCCGTAGCTGGGAAGCACGCGGCGCTCTGCGCAGTACTATGCCAAGACATTTGGGTTTGTTCAGAAATTGGCTTGGTTTTACAGCACATTGGTGTGGGACTGCAAATGAAGAAAGACTGTACTGAAAATGTTGGATGTAACATCCATAAAGTTTCAGGCTCCCCTAGATTCACTTTAGACATTACACAGTCAGAGGAGCAAAAGCCTGCCTGTGCTCAACAGCTATCTTCTCCTCGGAGACTATGACACTTCCCATGGATGTTGCCCATGCCATCAGCACACAAACTCCCCTGCTCCCTTTGCTCCTTCTCCTCTTGCTTGCCAGCAGGCAGCCCCAGGGACAGCAGATCTGGTTCCCCCTCCATTTCCCACGGCCACAGAGCAGCACTACTACAAATCCACTTCCAGGAGAGTGATCCCAGGTTTAACCTGGATGGGCACAGCACGTTGCGGAAAGAGAGACAGCAGTGGATACGTGGGCACCTGCCAGCAAAGCTGCTCTGCGCTCAGCCTCCTGCAAACACGCTCTGCCGCTGCTCTGCAACTGTGCATCCTGCGAGCCACACACCTTCAGCAGCCCACGAGGAGAGGGCTGCGCAGGGTCTTCCAACCCGGCTTGAAGATCTTTTCCTTGTTCCAGGTTAAGCAGATCTTTCCAGTTTGTTTAGCTGCATGCTAAAACGCATCAGGAGCCACGGGTGACGTTAGGTCCTGCCCAGCCCTGAGCTGCCGCGGGGGTGAGATGCTAACGTCCTTGACTGGCTCCTCCGCATCGGGCTGGAGATGGGGCGGCCACCGCGTCCAGAGCCGGGGAGCAGGTGTCCCTGTACCGCCCTGGCCACTCTGACCCCGGCAGTTAAAATCTGGTGCTGAAATGCCTCCGTATGTCCCTCCATACCCTGCCTCTCGCCGTGCTCTGGTGCCAAGACCTTGTGGGCACAAGCCGAGACAGATCCGGCACTCGGCATTGCCCGCGGTGCAGCCGGTGCCGCGAGGGCTGCAGTTAACGTACACGGCTTCCACGCGGGAAAGGACGGGGAAGATCTGCCACCCCACACCGCGACCCCACCTCCAGAGCAGTTTAAACCAGAGGCTGAGAGCCCGGGGAACCCTGACAGCAGCCCCAGCCTCGCCCAGCCTGGGCCGGGAATGAAGGGAAGAGGGATCTCGCCCGGCTTCCCAGAGAGATGCTCAGCGCGGGGCTGCCCGGTGTCCGCCCCGTCAACCGGCGGGGACGGCGGGACCCGCTCCCGGTGCCGGCGGGAATCAGGCACACCGGGGCTCAGGGCAGGAGGGAAGGAGCCCCCCGCCGCCCTCAGCCCCCGTTTGGCCGGGGGCGTCCTTGCGGGCTGCAGCCCCGCGGCTGTCCCCAGCGCAGCCGAGCCGCCGCGGGCTGACCTGCGGGGGTCCCGCCGTCCGAGAGCCGCGGGGGTCCCCCAGACCATCGGTGCCGGGTTCGCCCCGGCTCTGCAGACCCCCCCTAAACACACACCTCGGGTCTCCCACGCCGGCCTGCGGGAGGGCAGCGCCGCAGCGGCCGGTCCCCCCGTCCCGGCGCCGGCGGAGGGACCGGCACAAACCCGGGGCGGCGGCAGGTGCCTCCGCCGGGGCAGCGCAGGCGGCCCGGCTCGGCCCGGCTCGGCGAGGCGGGGTGTCCCCCCGCCACGCCGCCGCGGCGCCCGTCCCCGGGCCGGGGCGCGATCCCCACGCCACGCCGCGCCCCGAAGCACCCGGCCGCCCGTCACCGCAGCGCCCCGAAACAGCCCCGCGGCACACCTCCCCGCCAGGCACGGCACCCACGGGGGCGAGCAGGGCTCGCCGGGCGCAGGGGCCGGCAGCGACACGCGTGGGCCAGCAGGCGCTCACCCACGGGCGGGCAGAGCGGGGGCGCCTCCGGGCGGTCGCCCGGTGCGGCTGCCTACCTGGCGCGGCGGCGGGCAGCAGGGCGGCCAGGAGCAGCAGGGCGGCCCAGGGCCGCGGCGGGGCGCGGGGGGCGGCGGGCCCCGCCATGGCGCCGGGGGTCGCGGGGCGCGGGCGGCGGGAGCGGCGGGGCGCGGAGCTGCCGCCCGCCCGGCGTCCGTCTCCGCGGGGCTGCCCCGCTCCTTCCTGCGCGCCCCGCCGTCTCCTCCTCCCGGGCTGCCGGGACACTGCAGCGGGGCGGCCCCGCGGAGGCGGGCGCCGGCCCTCCGCCCCCCGCGGCGCCCCGCCGCCCCGGCCCCGGCCCCCCGCCCGTGGGTGCCGGCAGCGTCCCCCGCCCGTGCGTGCGCTCACCTGGCTCCCGCACAAAACTCTTCCCCGCGAGGTCGCCGGCTCTGAGCCTGTCCCTCGGCACCCAGGGGAGCTGCAGCTGGCCCACGCGTGTCACACGCGCACCGTGCTCCCTTCCGTCTCGTCCCCTGCGGCACTGCGCACTCCCAGCCCCGGTGGGTACCCAGCCCCAGGCGGGCGCAGGCAGGCACGGCTTGCCCGCCACCCTTGTCCTACGCGCAGGTTGGGTGCCCATCCCTCCCACCTGCCCCCGACCTCCTGCCCAAGCCATCGAGGCCGCTGGACTCGGGCCTGGGTGTAGGTGACGGCGTGGACACCAAGTCCTGCCCACGCCTCTCCTCGGGGAGCACAGTGGCGTGGCGGTGCTGCCCGCACAGCCCTGCCTTGGCTTGGGTTTGACCTCCTTCCCCCTCGCCCATGGGTGCTGCGCCCTCAGCAGCTGCCGGCCAGCGGCACGTCAGTGACGGAGCTGTAACTGTTGGTTCTCCTGCTGCAGGAAAGGGGAGGCCCGGGGGTACCCCCACCACCACCTTGCAGCTGGAATATGAATGACTGTACGGGACTTCTACACAGTGTCTTTCCATCATCTTTTGTTCTTTCTGTACTTCCACCTCACATCTGGTTGGGGGTTTTGCTTCAGTCCAGTCTTGGACTTGTCAGTCAGACTTCTCTGGTTCCCTCCACCATCCCATCTATGTTTCGCTGCACCGCTGATGGAGACCCATATTTTCACAACAATCAATAATGGATCCTCTGCTGCAGAAAATAAGCCAAAAAAGAAAAAAAAGAGGGAGGGCTTTACAGTTCTTGCCTGCTATGGAGGGAGAGGTAAGATAAAGAGTTTCTGCAGGCACTGGGAAAAATAAACACCACATTTCCTGGCCAAAAAAACAAACAACAAAAAAAAAAAAACCGACCACGCAAAAGCACAATTCAAAGAAAGGCAAATAACATGGGCAGGCTTTGTACAGGAATCTGGCAGGTGCCAGCTCTGCACCTGCTTCTGCCCAGACACCCATCCTGGCGTGCTGCTGCACAGCCCCGTGGCTGAGCACATGGGGGACTGGCACAGAGCCGGCTCTGAAACCTCAGGCTACACCTCTGCTGCTGGATGTACCTGGTCCAGGGACTCTGGCCCCGCTCGCTGCTCCGACCCTCCCACCTGAGCTGCTCAGACCCCCCCCATCCAGAGGAGCACACAGGCGCCGTCTCCACTGCTGAAAGGGGACACGTGGTCTCCTTTGGGCCCTGGGTCTTACGTGTGTGCGTTTTTGTCAGTTTGTGGTGTCCAAAATGAGGGGATAACAGTGTTACCTGACGACCTGAAAGGTGCGTTCATAGAAAAACGCTGTGGGCTCCATACCTTGGTGATGTTACAGTGGGGGTGGGGCTGGAGGGCTCTGTGGGGCACAAAGAGCCAAACCTGGTGCCGGCTCATCCATACTGGGCATGGGGCAGCCCCTTGCAGAACTGCACCCGGGTTTTGTTTCAGAGCAAGGTGACCACTGCAGCCCAGTCTGGAGCCGGGAGCAGGCTGAGATTTAAGCACCTATGCACAAGGTGGAGACCGTAGCCCAGAAGTGAAGCGAGGAGCTAAATCGCACAATGGCATAGGCATGCCGTGGCAAGCAAAGGGAGCCAGTCCCAGCCCTTAGCTGTGGGGGTCTCCAGAAGACTGTCTTTCAGTCTTGACTGGAATAGTTCCTCCCAGAACCTGACTGCTACAGCCTGGGAGAGGCTTTTGAAAATACAGCAACATATAAAAAGAGGGAGTCTAGATGAGTTTCAGGTTTTCAGAGAGAGCAGGGTTTCAGACATCTCAGGGTAAGGCACATCTGTAATATCACATGTTCAATGTATTGCTGCCTGTTGCAGACTGTTGGCTCCACATTGAAACAAGCAACACTTGTAACTTTCTCCTCTTCTCACCTTTCACTGTTCCCCTCATTGCTCTGAATGCTGCCCCGTTGCTTCAGCATCACTGCTTCATTATCCCCCTTCAGCTTTGATTCTCCCCTTCCTGAGGGGCCTCCTCAAGGATGGGGCCTGCAGTGCAATAGCAGCAGTCATGCTGGGGTATTGAGCTTAGCTAACCTTGTACATGAAATGCCACCTGCACCCTGAGTGCAACTTTTAAAGGCTTTTGCTGGATTATGAGTCAAGGACTGACTTGAGCACTGACTAGTTAACTATGTATGCAATTCTCGCGTGGGGAAGCAGCTATTCCCGAGAGAAGGCAAACTCTACTAGTAAGGCATGACAGCTAGGGGAAAAAAACACCCAGACTGAGAGATCTGAATATTTGGGTCAAAAGTTTTACCAAATAGAACTGGGTAAAGATCTATTACAGTCTGGGATTTCAGCCTCACAGAAATCCAAACCGTGCCTAAAATCCGTAGCAAGAGCATTTCTGTGTGAGGAAAGTATTATTGAACATGGTGCCATTTGAGAATTGCAGTGGGTGTAGATACTGGACAACATAGCTGTGCCAGTACTCCCCGACAGGGACAGCTGAGCTTGCTCTCAGGAGCAAATGGTACGTGGCAAGGCAGGAGGCACAGCCTCAGCATTCCCCTCCAGCACTCACACCCTGCCCCATCTCCCCCAGGCTGGTCAAGGGTGGCAGAGGCAACACAGGGGACCCTCCGCAGGAGCTGACATCGCTCAGCAGGCTCAAGCCCACTTGCTGCTTTTAAAATAGTAGCTCTGAAAAGGGCAAAACACTGCGATTTCCAGCTGGAGGGAAAATGGTGTATAGATGTATCGGAAAGGGTGAATCTTTGCAGAGTTCACAAATCCGAGAGGTTTTATGTTCCCCTCAGTTGTTTCTTCACAGCTCACCCGGTGCAAGTGCATCCAGGGGAGACAGAGGATTGAATATGCAGGAGTGCAGCCATCGCCTGGATGAAACTACCCACCCTGCTGACATGTGTGTGCTGTGTAGCCTTGGAGGTTTTTCATTTAAAAGGCAGAATTCCATCGAGAATGTGAATAACTCAGGAATCAACCAAGATGCCATGTTTCAACGAGTGTGGACTTGTTCCTATGGTAATGTGGAATTTGTTTTTTTTTGCAGGAAAAGCATTTTCTCTAATTAGCCGAGCTGACATTAGTGTAACATCTAAGATTAAATTATAGCCCAAACCAAAACAAGGGATATTTGGGATTGCTGATTCTTTCTCTCTTGTTTATGCAAATGCCACATGAGGCCAGACAAATAATCACTGTATGCTGGAGAATCCCCAAGCAGAGATGATGAAGCACACCAGCAGCTTGCTTTCTGGATTTCTCAAAAACTCATTGCAGCAGGTCCTCAGCTGGCACCATCTAGCAGAGCTCCTTGCCTCATCTCCCTTCACCCACTTTTGAGCTCTGCTAATTACACCAGTTAATGAAACAGCTTTTTGCATTTGGCAAACAAACTTCTTCACTCTTGACTTCCAGAATGTTTGTCATTAATGCAAAGGAAAGATAGCTGCAGCTTCTGGGGTAGAAGTGGTAATGCCACCAGTTTGCAGACACAGGTTTATAAATAGAAGAGACAGACAGACAGAAGCATGTAAAAGAAGAATTTTAGCAAGCCAAATTGCCCAGATATTTATAGGCAACCTCAAGGGTTCTGTATAGAGAGTTTCTCTCCTCTGCAATCTGGAGCACGGGCTGCAGCTCACTTGGATGTAAGCAAGCAGGATTCGGCCCCAGCGTCAGTACAGGTATGGATGTGGCAGCATGGGCTGTGATATGGGCATGGTTCAGCACCCAGCAGCTAAAGCCACGTCTGCTGTGACAAGTGTCTAAGGAGCTAGCTTCCACACAAGTGGCAATCACAGCTTTGGATCCAAGTGAAAACATAGCAGCCTTTCACTAAATTCCAGTGACATTTGCTTTATTTATGCACACAAAAGTAGGAATGCTGCATTAAACACTGGTAAGGGAGTTTCTGACCACTTATTCTAATGGCGATCATCGCTCAGCACAACTTTGTTTAAATGATTTGAGACCCTTGACCTGTAAACATTTTGCATCTGTTTAACTTTATACCTGCACAAAGCACAAGGATTATTTATGTGCATATGCCTAAGCATCTATTTTACTTCAAGATGAACAGAAACAGTTTTAAGCATACTAGTCATGTAATGCTTTTCAGTTGAAGTGTACAATTCTGTTTAAGGCCACTAACAGAGAGAAAAGAGGCTGAAAGAGAGCCAGGAAATGCCTTCCAGCCATGTAAAACTCCTACGAGCACCTGGTAACCACCCCCTTTCCTTGCACGTCGTCCTGTTTCAGTGTGAGCATATGCACAGGTTGGTAGAAGCACAGATAGCTGCATCACATAAAATAAATGCTCATTTTTCAAAAAGAAGACCAAGTAGAATATATGCCTGTTAGGGGCAAATCACTAGTAGTCAATAATTTCTTTGCTGAATTTTGCCTCTTCCTCTGGCTATCACTTGCCTGCAAACAGTGTCTTTACTGTATTTGTTAAATACTACCCCCCACTGAAACCAAAAGAAAGATTTCCATTGTTTTAATAATAAAATGATTCAGACTCATGTTCATGAAGCTTTTTGGGATATTTACCCAATTCAGCTTCTAGGTACAGGTTCAAAAAAACTGTCAGAAGAAACTGAAACATTAATTAAGTTAGAGTTAAATGAAATTACCAGACGAATGTCAATGCAGTCTGAATTCTTGTGTGCCCATCTGGTAGACTCGTTTAAACAAAAATGAAAGAAGAGGAGATTATGTCATTAACGAATGCCTGCACACAAACAAGGAGCAACTAAGGTTTTTTCTGCAGCTGTAGAGCTGATGTTCCTTGCTTCTTGAGTCATTTATGTCTGAAACCATATCTTTTCCACGCCATCCTCCTCACAGAAATGCCAATGTTTTGACTTTTAGGGGCAAAATGCCCAGCACCACTTCTGTTGTGCTCCATTTTAGCAGCTCCTCCTTCCCACAAAGCGAAGGCAAGGTGGTTTGGTTTCCAGCCCTGTGGCATCAAATGCTGTTACCTTTTCCCCCAAGCAGGCAGTGTTCTGCCTGCACGTGCCGTGCAAGCACACCTTGGCCCAGAGAGCAAACCGCATGAAAATGGATGTTCAGATATCTGGTCAGGCCACCCAGCCAGGATGGCTTTGGTGAAGGCTGAGCCGACTACACGAAGCAGAGCAGTGCGAGCAGAGCAGTTAAGGTTGGCTTCATTCAGACCAATGGTTTTACAGTGAGAGAGCTCTGGGAGCTGGGGGTTTGTGGGGTTGCATCCTTGGGAAGGAATGGCACCCCAGCCTGCCTCCTCCAGAAGTTAGTTATATTAGTCTATTTATTCTAAGATTCTTTCATTTGGTCATTTTTCTGACTTTTTTATCAGTCTGCCTCAGGAGGAGTCTCTCAGATGTTCCTACAATGAATACATCCACCTCCAAATCCTGATTCTCCATTTTCTCTTTCCAGTACTCTGCCTATATAGAGACTAATTATCTGACCTGATGAGAGTGGGTGGCAGTAAGAGATTGCTGCTCCTCTCCATTAAACAGCTTCAGCTTCTAGAGCAAATTAATGTTTTCCTTGGAGTGTTTATGGATATGGAGATAGCACTGTGTTACTCTACAATGTGATTTTGTCAGAACAGTGAGTGTAAGAACATGATGGCATGATTCCCCGTTCCTCATCTCTTGGCAAGACTGAATTGATGTAATTCAGCCACGTCGAGTTGTAGCCTTTGCTGCTTCACCAGACACCTTTCAGCACTGCAACTAGTCAGCAATAAAATAGAATACAAGTTCTTCTTATGAAAGTCTGCAAAATTTACATATAAAGCCACAAGAACAAGTTCCTTCTGCTCTGGTGTGGTGCTGCAAAACCTAAGCCCAGCTGTGGGACTGACAACTCAATGAAAAGCAAGGTGGGTAAATGAAGCAAGCCCTGAAGCTTGTCAAAACTGGGTGCTGTTGACTGCCTGAAGCTGACCTCCGCCAGTGTCATGCCTGGACCTCAATGTTCACACCCTGAGGACTATCAGGAGAAGGACTAACTGACATGAACGTTGATGATGGGCACCATGAGAGAAGCAACCTTGGCTGACCAGGTTCAAGACCATTTCAACTGCTAAAGCTCACAGTCAGCACAAAGAAGTATTGAGTCCTGAAAGCTTCATCTTGGCAAGCAGCCGTCTAACAAGGTGTGTCAGCTTGGCCACTCTTACCATGGGTTCTTCCAAATTAAACACAATCATGGCTGCTGCTAGAAAAGGAAAAAATGCCTCATCCCTCTGCACTGAGCCCCCCCCAACAGAAGATCACCGAACTGGAAAGGCACGTGGAGTTTCAAAGCTGCAGTTCTTGCATGGCTCTTGTTTCTCCACCTTGCAGCTGGTGGTAATGTTGAGACACTGCACTGGAGAAAAGCCTCAAGTGGAGACAGAGGTTGGGGATCTGAATGAACCCCCGACTTGTGCCACTTTGCTAAAATTAGCTGATTTCCATCATAGCTCCAAGGGGTAGAGAGCATCTGAGCTGCGTGAACAGGCCCTGCAGTACAGCCTGGCTACGTGATGGAGAGTTTAGGACTTCTAGACCCCCGTTTTCACTCTCCTTCCCTTAACTCCTACAGCATGAGCTACAGCACTCTGCCAGCAATCAGGAGCGTTGAGGACACAGGAGGGGCTGCCCCTACTCACAGCTCCTCTTTGCCTGGTGACACCAGGGCCAGCAGCTCAGAGGGGCGATTGCAGGGAAGCTCCTGTGCTGCCAGCCCCAGGGACAGGGACGGGGATGGGAACGAGGACAGAGCTGGGGACAGGGAGGTCTGGTCCTGTGAGAAAAGGGCTCTCGCCAGGCTCAGCACTTGCAGGGATTCTGAGAGGATCAGGCATGCTTCATGAAGATGAGAGCCTCTGAGGATTCAACTCCCAACTCTAGTAAGTCTGCTGGACCCTTATAAACTCTGCTGATTTAGAGATTCGTCCAAGCTCTTTTTCCCTCATGCTCCCCATCTCCCCCACCAGGGAGCAAGCAACAGCCGGCTCCTGATAGGCACCTCCAAGAAATTCACGTTCCTGGAAACTCGGGAGTGAGAAGGCAACTATTTTTTTACAGCAGTAGAGCATATTCCTTCTCTGAGGTCCTTCTGCTAAAAAAGCAGGCTATTGTTATGTCTCTGTTTGGCAAGAAAAAAAACTAAGATTGATCAATGGCTTGGCATTACTTTTTCCTTAATGACTGCAACTGCTTTGCTCTCACAGTGTTTTTTTAGGGATATTGTTTACTCCAGCTTCAGCCCTACTCAGAACACTTGGAATTCAAATAAACTGCATCGCATTGCATTTTCTGGCAGGCACCCAGTGCAATGAATTTCAAACTAGTGTTTGATTTTGTCAGCTACAAGACAGAGAGGCATCTCACTAGTCAAGACTAATTCTTCCAGTTGCTACACAGCATGACCCCATAAATTTGCTGCCAGTCACATCGCTGAGGTCATGTTATCCCTCAGTAACAGTACCCCAAAAACATGGTAAAGTGCAGATGGTGATCTGCAGAGTTAGGAGACTTTGAACCTGTGGTATTTAATACCTGGAATTAACTGTGGGTGTATATACTGACATTTGGAAGAAAGACAAAAGATTTTCAACCTTTAGGGTGATTCACAAAGACTTAAAATATTTGTGGTTGCAGATCTTAAACAGATAATTGAAAAAGTGTTGACCAGACATGACTTTTCATTAATTATATAGACAAGAAGAACAAATGAACTTTTTTGAGGTCAAGAGATCTTCCCAAAATATGATTCCCCCTCCCTCCAAAAAATTAATGTTATATATATTTTCAAGTCAAGGTTTCCCAAAGAGCTTTACAAAATGCTTCACAATGAGCATAAGGACAAAGTATCACTCAGACCTATTAAACACTCTGACCCATGCACAGCGCAGGCTATTTAAAGCTAGCTTTAAAGGGGGATCCTGGCCAAGGCCTCCTCCCTCGCACTCATTTTGTATACAGGAATTAGCCGGAGCCCCCCGGTTCCTCACATGCTTCAAGCAAGTCTCCTGCAGCACTGAAATGTTTGTGCTTCCCCTTCCTCTTCAGAAAGAGCCCTCCCACCAAGCAGCCTGATTGCCTAAATATTCATGTCAGCCTGGCGACTGGAAACAATACTGCTGTTGCACAAGCCGACCCCCAAAACATTGAATGGTTGTGCCTCTTTTCTTCATGAATGGTCTTCCTGTCACCAGGGCCATGAGGAAGGCCAGATTCCCACCCCAAGCCCTGGCTGCCACCCTACAAGAGCCGGGTATTTCTGCTACAGTGCTCGGCAGCAGGCACTGCTGATATTTGGCTCTTATGACTCATTGCCCAAAGAAGGTTTCCCTGAACGTGCAGTTACCATCTCCGTCAGATGCATAGGCTCAGCCGGATGGCCCCGAAGTGGCACGGCATTGCCCGGCTGATCTCACAGGGGACAGCTTGGAGAGCAGCATGCCCCCCAGGCACAGCTGGGGCTGCCGGATGGGACTGGAAGATGCTACCGACACGCTCCGGCTCTGCCCAGTAACAAGGATGATGCTTCACTGAACACAAGACCACCACGCTGTGAAGGGCACAGCTCTGCTGCTGCTGCCTCAGGAGAAAGATTTTTCCAATGCATGATGGCTTTGCATACTTGAAGCACCAATTTGGAAACACAGCATAGGGCCACCCTGGCAAATCTCTTCTGCAGTATTTGTGTTGTTCAGGGTCTTTTACCCTACAGCTTTGCATTGATGAAGTTCTTTCTCTGCCTCAGGGACAAGGTACTTTTATTTGAGACACCTGGCCTGGGACTGTGGATTATGGACTGTCGGGATCCAGGTGCCACAAAAGGTGATGGAGCTCAGCCTGACAGAGGAAGAGTTAGTGATGGTTTAAGCACACTGTGGCTGCAGGAGCCACCTCTGAGTCTCAGGGACCTGCACTTCCCTCCCTTTCTGTTAGGAATTGCAAGCAGCCTGGAGTCCAAGTAGCATTTCCAAAAGGTCTTCTCCAACTGCACCCACCTCCCTGTCCTCTCCAGCATTGTTGCTTTGTCCTCCCTCCTTTGCCAAAGTTTTCCTTTGCCTAGTCATATCTCCTCCCTTTTTACCTTTCATCCCTAATCCTCAGATAGCATCTCACCATTTCTTCATCTTTATGGTCCTCTTACTCCTTCCTTTTCTCTCCCACACCATTCTTAGCAACTAGGTCCAGTCCTCTATTCCAGGGAGAGGAAGCGGAGGGAAGCTGCTGGGCTTTTCTTATTATTACTACTTCCAGCACCTCCCTGCTCTTACTCACCCTCTTCCCATCATCACCACTTCATCCAGCTCTTCTTCCTGCCCCATCCTGACATTGCTGTCCCATGATAACGCTTGGATAACCTCCCTTGGACTTTAACTTTCCCTTACATCATTACCTCCCAACCACACCCTCGCCAACTCTCACCTCCACACTGGCACCCATTTGATTACCTGGCATCTTTCCTTTTTTCCCTTGATTTGCCCTGCAGCTGTGGTCTATGTTCCATACTCAATGAAATGGATCTTGCCTTTGCCATGGACTGCTCCCTTGTTGGTCTGCTTGACTGCAATGTTGATACCTGCTTTAGCACTGCTCTCTGTGTCTGACAGGTCAATACCAGCTTCCTCTAAGTCCCCTTGGTCCTTTTCCTGGATATCATCTTTCACTTGCTCCCTCCTCTGGATATGACTGTTCGTATGTCTCAGTTTTCTTCACTTTCCACAGCCTCTCTAAAATCTGTCATTTCTTCTCACATCATTTCCCAGCCCTCCTCCTTTCCCATTTTGTCTGCTCTTGCACCCACTCCCTTCAGAGCATTACTCTAAATCATTTTCTTACCTCTCTATTTTTGCCTTCTTGCTGCCTAGCACCCCGTGGCTCCACTTCATCAAAGGCTTCTCTTTTCACCTTTCAGACCTTCCCTACGTGACCATTCTCAGCCTCTATCATCCTTCAGCCTTTGACATTACCTTGCTTTCCCCTGTATAGGCTTTCTGCATGTGACAAATTGCTGTGAAGGGCTCATCTCTGCTCAAGACTCATCTCTTTAACAAGGCACTCAGCTCTCTTGTTTCTGACCCTGTCTAAGCAGAATGACTCCTCCTCCTTCCGTCCTTCCTTCCTCTAGCCCCAGCTTGGAAAAGAGAGTTGTATCATGGCCTATCCACATTGGGACACTCAGAAAAATTCACTGGAATTCATGAAAATTGTGAAGAGAAACTGGCATAATCAACTGAGTCATCTTCTCTTTGAATGAGAACACCCGTGCAGATAGATGGAGATGAGATTTAACTAATTCCCTTAGTATTTATACTTGCAGGTAATCTAGATTACCTCCACAGGCACTCACCTTTGAAAAACCCTCACCACATCATGGTCATTTCTCAGCAGTCTCCGGTGCCTGGCTGTTGTATGTCTTTCCTTTTTCTGCCTGTAGGCACTTCTTGGCAGGGTTCATCTCTTTTCTCCTGCTGTGTAACACCCAGAAGAACAAGACCTCAACCTCCATTGGGCTCTGGCAGCACCAGCATTAACAAGGTCTATAGCTGCTGTGCCTCAGAGTCGGGTCTGTGCTGGGTGGCAGTGCCCCATCCAAACTCTACTGCAAGGGGAACTGGTGTCAATTTTCTGGCAGGAGAAGAGGCTGCCTGAAGGGAAACTGCTGCTGCAAGTAGGATGCAGAAGTCAGTATTTCCTCATAGTTGAGATACTTGGCACAGAGGTTATGAAAATTAAGGACTATCAACTCTTTTCTAGGGAAGTGGGTACAAAAATAATTTTGATGCAAATTCTTTTCAGAAACCAATTTTCCCCATGAGAATGCTGGCATTTAAATGCATTTTAAGAGCTAAGAAAAATGCTTAATTTGTTCTCTGCTGCCAGACAGGAACACTGCATTTCAGATTTGTCTCAAGAACTTCCTGAGCAAGTGGGTTTGCTGTGTTAACCTCACTCTTAGTTGTGGTTAACTTCTGCTAAGTGCCAATATTGCTATGAGTCTATTGATTGCTTTTCAGGATGCAAAAGAGAGGAATGTTTTGAATACGCAGTGGGACTACCTTCACTGTTAATAAACCATGCACTAATTGAAAAAGAGATAAGACTATTGTTTTGAAATAAAATATGCAGAAAATGATTTCTCGTTTCTTTTTCCTGAGAGGACACTGAATCACTCATTTTGATTCAATAGGTCAAATTTCTGGCCACTCCTCTTGGGTTTTGCTATCTTGAGCAAATTGTTTTGTACCATTCATCAGAATGATTTAAAAGAACTGGATCTTCCCTAATCAGTGTTGCCAGCACCTAGATGGTTAAGCAAAGGAACCTGTTGCATCCAACACTGAAGTGATTTCCAAAGGGTCCATTACAGCTAAACAGTTTTCAGCGTTACCTCTAAATTGAGGTGGTGGGAGTTTAGCCTTAACGCAAAAAGGGGCTAGGAAAACTGCCCACTAGAACTGATCGAAGTCTCAGCTGGAGATCACTGCTGGTCAGAGGAGTATTGCACAGATCACTATACATGTGCTTTATTCTTATCCTCTTCCCTAGGCATCAGCCTTTGGCCATTGCCAAAGACAGGACACTGATCTAGGTGTGTCATGGTTTTGGCTGGGATAGAGTTAATTTTATTCATAGAGTCAATTTCTTCACCACGACAAGGTGAAACTTTGGTATGACCCAAAAAAGACATTTCTGTGGCTGTGATGTGAGTTGCCACTACAGAAAGCAGCTGCTCTGGTCACCCAATTTCAGCACCCAGTTTTCCTTCATATGGGGAAGGTGTCAACACCTCATCCCACCCACAACCTCCAGGAGAAGGATCTAAATGAACTTGCACCAAAGATATCTCAACCCAAACTGCTCCTTTCTGGCCTGTAAAAGAGGACCATGAACAAGGGCTGTTCTGAGTCAAACACTCCCTGCATTGTGCAGAGAAGGCAGCTATCCTTCCTCCCAAACCACAGCTGAGGAAAGTTGAGGGACATGCTGGTTTTAGTCAAGTACTGTTCAGTATGAAGTCTTACTCCTGAGCACATCCATTAAGCAGCTTGCTAAAGCTAGTCAGCTTCCAATTATCTACCTAAACATGTCCTAGTGTGACCTGGAGTGGACTTAAGCAACATTGTTTATCTAAGCAGAAAGCCATGAGAAAGCTCCTTGTCATGCAGCTCATTGCTGGGCAGCATCCTAGTAACATGGGTCACTGAAGACCACCTCATCCACTCCTGTTGCTCTGTCATGGCCTCACAGAGAATTGATTCAGGTTCAATATCGGAGACACCTGTCCCCGAGGCACTGTGGGGTTTGGGTCCATGCTATCCAAAAAGCTTCCTGCTACTGCAGCGTGACGATTGCCGTTGATGAGTTAACACCTCAGTATGGGAGTACTCTCCGCTGCAAGGCAGCAGTGGTTTGGGTGCCAGAGAGAGTCTTCGGAGTTCGCGTGAGCCCAAGATTGCCAAGAGGCATACAGAGCACGGCATCGTGTCCTGCCACGCAGGAATCAAGCTGACCAGCTTCTGGCCCGCAGGTGTGCAGGGACTGCGCACCATGCCTGCTGGGACTGGGGCAGAAACGTGAGGCAAACGCTCCTCTCTCTCCCACTCATTAGTTTCCAAGTAATCCTGAAGAAAGTCAGTAGCATCTCCAGGGACACAGTGATTCTCATTCTTGGTACAAGGATTCTGGACTTCGATGTGTCTTAGGTGATGATATTTTGGCTTAATTAGATTGTGCTGGGACCAGACAGGCTGGGACCATTAAGACAACCGAGTCTGAGGTTTTTTGGCCTGGGAAGCTGTCATGCTGATCCAGAAGGATTTCCTCTGCAAAACAGGAACGAGAGAAGACACATTTCAAGCCCTCGAATCCAAAGGACTTTGCAAAAATTCTTTCTAGTTCACTTACAAGGCATGAAGCTCCACCTTCTGGTGAATGGCTAAATTGCAGGAAAAGACAACGCTCTAGGTCAAGTGAAAACGGTGAAAAGTTTTCAAGACAATAGTATTGAAGTAGAAAAATGCCTTAACTACACTTGAAATATTTTAGAAGAATGCACTGATCTTCATCAAAGTGTCAAGAAAATAGTTTTAAAACGCATTGTAGTGTTTTATTTCAAGTGGTTTTTATAATGATGACCTCCATTTTATTCACTTGGTATAAACTGTCATACTATAAAATAAACTTTATGTTTCAACTATCCCTAAGCAAAACAGTTTGGAATACCTTTTTGCACAAAACATTTCAGTATTTTGTGTTTTCATTTCATTGAAATGAACAAAAAGACACGTTGGAATGTTAAAGTTTCTCTGAGGACAGGGGAAGCTCCCCAGGCAACACCCCGGAGCCTTGAAGTTTTGTGTTGCTCATGGCTAACAACTTCTCTTCTCTGCACACTGGAGCAGATGCAGAGACCAGCAGATATTGCTGACATGGGGGTCCCTGGCTTGTTGGCAAAGTCTGTGTCACCAACTTCCTCCCTTAGATGCTGTTCAGTAAAGACGTAGATAATTGAAGCATAGAGGCCAAACCAGAGAGCCAGGTATGTATGGCACAGATATATGGGCAGTAGGATGAAGTGCTGAAACAGGCAGCTGAACAACTCTACCTGGTCCACCAGCCTGGGCCTCTCCTTGCGCTTATCCACCACCTCGTCCTGCCACCTGGCACATCCCAGGCTGCTGTGAGCACCTTGGACCAGTCTGCACCCATTCTGCAGCTGGGGAGCCCTGGTTGCCTCTTCCTCTGGCCACAGCTTCCCCTTCCTACAATGTGCCAGCAGCAGGAGGTACCAGGGGAAGGTCAATGGCCGCCGGGGCAAACCCTCCTGCATCCTGCTCATGTAAGAAGGTAAGGGTACAGGGGCGAGGGCGGGTTGCTGCTCAGCACAGCCTCCCCTTGCCACTGCGCTCACCCAAAACTGTACTGCTGCCTTGGAGGCCTGGACAGGGCTGTTTTCAGGGCAGGAAGCTGGAAACACCAGTGAGCTAACTTTACTCCACAGGTCTCAGAAAGGGGTTGTATACTTGTATGGGGAAGAAAGGTGGGAACAGAGGTAGGGAGTGGGAATCGTGAGCAGGGCAGCCTTCTTTTCAGGCAGCTGCTGGTGCAGATCCTGGTGCAGCAGAGACCAGTAGCTACAGGCCTGCTGGTTGTCTGAGGGGATGTGTCAACAACCTGCACCAGGGAAGTGGTGGCAGCGGTGGTCACTGGCTGGGTGTGGAGGGGGCAAAAGGAGGCTTCCTTCAAATGAAGATCACAGAGATTGCTTTGACATTTGGCAGGGTCAATAAGATTAAAAAAGGAGGATGAAGAACAGGAAAAGGAGGGTGAGGAGGAGAAGAAGGAGCAGAAGAAAGAAGAAGGACTGTGAGGAGAAGGAGGAGAAAAGAAGGAAGAGAGTGAGGATGAGGACGAGAATGAGAATGAGAATGAGAATGAGAATGAGAATGAGAAGGGGAATGAGAAGGGGAATGAGAAGGGGAAGGAGAGGAGGAGGAGGAAGGAGGATGAAGAGGGAGAGAAAGAGAAGGAGGAGAGAGAAGAAGGAAGAAAGGCAGAAGAAACCTCTTTTATTGCTGTCCTTGAGTGGAACATATTAAGTAACAAATTGGTTTCCACGAGAGAAGAAGGGTGTCCTAATAATACCTAATGTCAAGGTATTACCTTGACAAGAGCCCACAGAAGACCTGTTACGACACAGTACATTTTGCCGGGGCCATAGCACTGACACCTTCTATGCTCAGCCACGTTGTCAGCTTTCCATTAATAGCACAGTGCCTGAATTCAGCCACGGTATGTGCATGGGCAGCTTGGCAGTGGAGGGCCAGAGGAGAGGGCCCCTGGCTGCCTGTTAGCCCCTGGAGAGGCCAAAAATGGAAGCAGGGTAGGAGCAGGGGAGGGGTTTTCTGCCACCCATCCAAGGCACAGCAGAAGCCAGCAGATACACAGGGATGAGCAGCTCAGGAGATGCCTGAGGTCTGGCTCGGGCCCCACTGCTGGCAGGGTGGGCGCTGGCAGGCCAGCAGCAGTGGGAGCCCCATCCATGTGTGTGTCCAGCCCCACCATGTGAGAGGGCTGTCACCCTGCTCCTACAGTGGGGACCAGGGCTTCCAGCTACCATGGGTTTGCAACTCATTTGGCAACGTCATTGAAAATGGTGGCAGCCCAGCTCATCATATCTCTGTGCATTAAAACCTGCCCTGCTGATAAATTAGTTCCTGAGCAACTGGGTGGTACAAAGCAACTAGGTGGTATGTTTGAACAGGGAAAGACACACATTAAACACTATTGAACCAATAGCTCAAAGCCCATCTAACTGACTACCCAAATAACACAAATCAGACCTGTAACCATCAACATGGGATGGGCATGGAATAACTCTAGAGAGATGTGGAAGAGCATGAAGAAACAGGGAGACAGCCCAAGAGGTGGCCATCTCACTCAGGATCTAGCCACTGTCAATTCTCTTGGGAGTACTATAAAAAATAAAAGTTTTATGGAGGGATTTGAAGTTGAAAATAAGCAGACATGAGTGTTTTGGGGTCCTCCTCGAGGTACACACAGCAACAAAGGAGAAATCACAATGGTCTTCCCAGTAGGTACAACAATCTCATTATGTTAAATCAACTAGTTTGATAAGCAGGGTAAAAACAGAAGGAAAAGATCTGCTGTTGCTTCAGAGTGCTCAAGCTATTGTATTGTCCGTGGTGCAAACTCCTGCCCCTTTCAAATTTTTTGTCTGGCACATATTTGTTTCTGGCACATCTGACAAGTGGTTGCAGTGTTCTTACAAGAAGGTGAGGGGTTTGTTTGTAGGCTCTGCATATCCACAACACAGCTACACAATGTGAAATGATAAACGAAGCAGCATCCTTGAGAAGAGTGTGTTTTCATAAGCCGCAATTTTAAAGTGTCTAGAAAACAGATTTTCAAGATGGATCAGTCTTCCTTTGGTTTGCACGTGAAGATAGATATCTGGAGTGTGCCGAGATGATACTTCGAAGGGGTGGCACTTAAAAATACATTATCCAACTGCTGGCCCAGTCTGTGTATAATACACACGCACATACACACATGGAGTGTCAGCTCATCATCAGATTTTTTTACTGCTGCTGCTCCTAAAAGCCTCAAGGCTCTCTGTTCCTATGCCATGAGAGAGAAAATAATAAAACCTAGACAGTTTTCAAGAGCAATTTGGATGTGGTTTTTGGAAGGTAGGAGAAGGTCTGGATCAAGCCACCCCATGGGCCATTGGGGCGGGACCATGCAGCCTGTCCTCCATTACACCATATGGACTGCCATCTGCACTGCTTGGTGCCTAGGGCTAAAAAGGGCTTTGTCCTTACCACTCCTCTCCTTCTCTTAGTCCTCCCTCTCCTTGCCTCAGGAAATCCATGCTGAGGTAAAAAATTTCCTTCCAGCTAATCAGCTTCAGTGATATCCACACTGATACCTTCTGATTGTTTGATTCTCAGAAACAGGCCATCTTTCCCATGCTGTACCCCACCTACCAGCAGTGCATGGGGAAGGAGGTGATTCTGTAAAACCGTGCTTCCCTTGTTGCAGAAACTGGAAGGTGTGGGGAAACGAGTCAGGGCACTGCAGGGAGCTGAAGGATGCTCCTGTGGTCCAGGAAATGACGCTCAGCCCCGTGGGACTGGCCTACATGCAAGCAGATGCTGCATGATGCAGCAGATACCGAGCCTGGTATGGAGTACAATCTGCGCTCCCGAGGGCCTGACTGCGGGATTTGGGATTATCTCCAGGGGCACCACAAGCAGAAAAAGCAATTAGAGCTGTACGCCATTCATCCAGCTAAGTCCCCCAAAAGTAGCCAGCCCTTTGCATCCTGGTGTGGGCACCCACAGCTGGCAAAGCACCTGGCCTTCCTCCCCTCACAGCCACGCTCCCCACCAGTGAGTCAGCCACCAGCTGCCCGGTCGGTGAGAAAGGCAGGTGCCCATGGGATGCAGTACATCAGCAGGTGACTACGGGCTCCAGCACATCATGCCAGTGCCCAACCTTGCAACGGAGGCATGTGGGTTTAACACTGCCTGGAACGGGACAGACCCTGGCACCACAGAAAAGCTGCTCAGAGTTACTGCTCCCCATCTAGATTGCTTTTATAAACTCCATGGATGGCATTTTGCTGTTTTCTCTAGCCATAGCGACTATAGGGGAAAATTCAGTTCTGGAAGGTCTCCAGTCTGGATTTGTATCTCAAAATATGTATATATAGAATTAATTTGGAACTGCAGTCTTCCCCAAATTATTCCTCTGGGCAATTGACACAAGCCAGTTGCTGACTGACAGCCTAAAGTAGAAAAATCATTCATAGGCTAATGGGCTTTGCCAAAGTAAGATTTTTTTTTTCTCCTCAAACATCATTAAAAGAAGGAAACTGAGGTATCAGCACCAGGAAGAAGTGTTGCATGGCTGGGATGTCAAGCAGTAGCAAAGTAGTGCTATTGCTGTGGGTGGTGTGTCACAGCATAACTGGCTGCTCACAGAGGAAAACAGTCCAGACAGAACAGAAGGACAGACAGAAGACTGAGTAAGGAGGGGGATGCAGTGGTCTGCACTGAGGCTACACCAAGGACAACAGTCGAGCTCAGCATTGACCTCTTGCTTGGAGACCCATTGACATCAGGGGTACAGTGATTAGAAGTGGTATGTGAAGGAGGTCACAGAGAGGCCTGGAATTCATTAGTTCCCCAGTTTGGGGGAAAACAGTGGCACTTTGGCTCCACTCCCTGGGAATTCAGCCACACAATGCTGTCTCCTTTACTGCAGCAGCAACAGTCACTTTTCTTTAATCCCCATGTGCACTAACACGGATGGGACACAACTATCTCTGATTAAACCCTGGCAGGTAACAAAAGAAAACCTGCAAACAGAGCTGCAGGATTACGTGAGGATAGTCTCCAAACCAAGCAGAAAACTGGAGAAAACCCAATTACTCCTTCGATTCACCCTACACACCCCGTGGTAGCTCAGTGGGAGGCGAGTCAGAGAGGGCTTAACCAGCAGGGAAAGGGAACAAGCCACCAAAGGCTGTAGCCACCCTCTGAGGTGTGAATCCCTTCCCAACAATATAAACAATTTACTGGGTTGACCATTGGCTTTCAGGTGCCTCAGGTGGGTGCCTGCAGCTTGGTGGGGCAAGCTGAATGCCGGTGGGGTGCATGGGAGCAGCAGGGGTGCGGTGTGCCCTCGGAAACACGCCATGGCACCCTTGCCCCATCCTGCAGAGGCAAAGGAAGCCCACAGATCCTCCTCGCCTGGCAAACAACAAAACCAGCACATTCTGGTTGTGACCAGCAGCTACTGCTTTCCTAAGAAAAATTCTTTATATGACCCACCAAACACCCCCCAAAACAACCAGACGAAGCTGTGACATACATGAAGGGAAGTATTCTTTCATGGGTATGTAATCCCGGGTCCCCTGAGCCATCTTCTCACCTGCCCACCCGGGAGAAATGGGAGAGGCCTGTAGGCAAGGACTTCCCTGCTGTCTTAGCTGCCATCCCCTACATCTTCAGGACCAAGTTACAGAGCCCTGGTAAATTCTTTGCAAGCCTTTGCTGACTGGTCTGCCAAGGCAACCATTAACCTCTTAATTCAGGAGAGACTTATCCTGAATTACTGCAGTTGGTTTCCTAAATGGCTCACACCAAAGACATGCATGGCAAGGGAAATCAGGGTCTGAACTTGCAGCACACTGTAGTTAACTAATTTGTGGCAGCTGCCTGAGGGGGTTTTCTCCCCTTTTTTTTTTCCTGCAGTGCCCCAGCAATGCAAGGAAAGTGCCTCCAAGGAAAGAGGCCGAAGACATTTTATTTGACACTGAAGTAAGGATATGCAATGGGCACTAGCTAAAGAGCAGCTGATGTGTCCTCAGAGTTAATTTACTGTTGTTCCTGAGTCCTTATCTTCAGTTTAAGATATCTTTATTGCAGGAAAAGAGCGTCCCCACAGAGCGATAACCAGGAAAAGGCATTTTACTTTGCATTCACATCCTCCCTTATTTTCTTTGTGTAGACAAGTACTGAAGTTCTCTGCTCAGCTTTGCCAAGAAAAATGCTCTGTTCCTGGTTCACGATGTTAGCTTTTCTGGTAGTGTCCTTGGAGAAGTGGCGGGGGTGGGGGAGATAAGCTTTCAGCAAAAGGCTTACAGCTAACTGCCATATGGGCAGCATGAAATCTCTTCCTCTAAGAATTATTAAGCACTGTAATCCCTTAACCCTACTGCCCCTCACCTCCTCATTTCCTAGTAAACATATATCGTCTCAAAAGATAGTGCCTTAACACAGTCCTCGTACATCACTGACTCCAGCCCACTTTCTCCCTGCTGGTGCTGGCAGTCTCACTGGTGAGGTGCATGTGTTGGGGAGTGATGCTTCAATTCATTTTCTGAGTTTTAAGTCTGGCTTTTCATTGCCTCATCTGCACCACATCCCATGTCTGAGAAGGAAACAGCAGGTCAGAGTGATAGCCTTGGCAGGATGAGGCCCATTTTCTGGAGCTCTCAGCTGCAAGATTTTGGTATGAAGTCCGTGCAGCTGGAAAGAGATGTCCTTGGCCCTTATCCCATCAGCTTTCCTAAGGACCCTCTTTTCCACTGGGTTTCACATATACATTTCTTCTGAATAGCTTGCAAGCCCTTTGGGGGCTTCTCCCTTGCTTGCAAAGCACCTAGACAGGGAGGATGCACAGATGGCAGACTGTAAGAGTGAAAGCAGAGAAGGGATTGCCCCTAATCTGGAATAGTTTCATAGCGAGGGGAACACTTTATCTCTAACATGAGTTCTTCAGTGTGCCAAACTGCCAAAACTTGGAGTGCTTCATCTCTGCTTACTGACCAGAACAATCCCTGTGGTCCTTAAGGCACTGTGTTGAGATGACCAGTTAGTTAATACCAAGCTACTGTGATGCTGGATATCTGAATTCACCATGTTTAGGCTGTGCTAAAGGCAGCTACAATATGGATCTGCTTTCTCCCAAAACAAAGATACATACTCTTGTTCTTTCACCTGACTCAAGAGCAGGGTACAAGACTTCATCAGCAGAGATAAGAAGTCAGCTAAAGGCCTGATCCAGAGATGCTGAGTACTTGAAGCTCTCTCTGTGACTCAGTGGAAAGCTCCAGCTAAGATGGGAAAAGCTGGATAAGATCCAGGTCTGGATGACTAATAGACTGAATACCCAAGTGCCCTGCTCAGGTTGGTAAGTCCTAGCCTGCAAGTGAGCAAAGCCTCATGGGGCCAACCTGTGGCCCTGCACTGCACCAAGTCTTGACTTTGCACCAAGACAGTCATCCTATGCTCTGCTGAGATCCCACAGGCCTAGTTGCTCTCTGTGGCTTGCTTGACGAGCATATGGATCATCTCTTTCCTTTAAAGCCTCATCATAAACAAGCAGTCAAAATACTGGGAATAAAATCGCAAGGCAGAGCACCGGAGGAGCTGTCTGCCAAGGCGCTCACTCACTCCAGCTTCCAAGGGTCATCCCAGGACAGCAGCAGTTAGCTCTGCAGCGCAACAAGTTAAATTGCTCACAGATCTGTCTGCAAATAGCTGCTTCAGAACCAATGTCCTAGAAGGAAAACAGTTTAACAAGCAATGAGAAGCAGCGCATAGCTCTTTAAACAACACTTATACAAAGGCCTGTTGCAGCTCCTTAGCAGAGTGCCAAAGATCTGATGTGGGCACAAGCCACTTTCCCAGTCTGTGGATGGGTCTGTTACACTCAGGACAGCCCATGGAGGCCCTGCTCAACCAAGTCTGACCCAGTGATACCTTGCAGAGCCCAGCCCCACGCTTTGAAAGGCACCCCAAAGGCACTGTCAAGCAGTTGTAGGTGAAGCAGTGGGCTTAGCCGTTCTCATTATGGTCATCTCTTAAACCAACACGAACAGTGGTCTAATAATGCCAAAGGCACCCTCAGCTTTTTAATATATGAAGTGCTGAATCCGCATGCATGTCACTCAAGATGTCGAAGCAGGAAGTGATTTATACTAGTACACCCCTGTCAGTAGTAAACAGAAAATACAAGCATTTACTATTCTCCATTCATCAGCGTCATATATTTGTTTTTTCAATATTTATTTATACCTAATAGGGCATAAAATATGAATGCTGCAAAGTTCAGAAAATCCTGCACCAGCCTCAGCTCAGCCCAGGGCTAACCATCAGCCTTATCTGCAATCACAAGTGTGTGTCAGGAAATCACGCTATCATGCTAAGATAGCAGAAAAGAGCTTAGTTTGGTTTCAACAGACTGTTGCTTTATAGACGTACCAGAAAGAGGAAAGGAATATTAAAGAAGTATGTTTCCCTCTAGTTCTTGTAGGGTTTGCTACTCCACAGACTGAATAAGAGCCTGCTTTCAGACACTTACTAATGTGAAGACTTTTCTGCAGAAGTAAGAGGCAAGGAGGACTGGGTGCTCTGTATGCTTGCATCCTCAATCTTTTTTTCCCTTGTTTGATGACTTTCATGCTACAGTTGTTCTTCAAAATTGGGATCAGAGAAGTAACAGCTGAAGGCCTGAATGTTTTACAGGCAATGTTGTCTTGGCAGTGATACAGCTGAAGGACAGCTATGTCCTTCAACACAATCCATGAAACCATTTTTTTACAGTTAAAAAGTAAAACTGTCCCATGCCCTGCACCAGAAAGACATGAGAGAGACATTGAGAGCATCCCCATAACCTTAGCAACTGTTTTGATCCTTTTCAGATCAAAACAAAGTACTCTTTATTTTGCTCAGCTTGAAAGGTACCAACTACGCCACTTTGACAGATCAGATTTTTCCCCCAGCAAACATGGACGGGCATAGGGTGAAAGAGGTTACTTTACATACTTCCATTTTTGTTCCAGTTAGTAAGACAGTTAACTGTTAAAGTCACCATTTTCCTAATGTTTCTTGTTCCTCCAGGAAATCTTGTCAGAATAATAATGTTAATATGAATACTTAAATACTGGGTCCATGCTATCACTGGAAAAGGTGGTATGTGAAGAAATGTGCTTCAAATTTAACTAACTCTAACTAGGTCCTGAACATGACATTGGAAGTCGACTGCTTCTTCTTGGAAAACTACATTTAACAAAAACATTCCACCTCCCCTAAGTAGTCTTTGGCTTCTCCATTAATTTTGTAGCTCAGACAGTAAGCAAAATACTAAATTTTTAGTATGTGACACGTACTAAAAATTTGCAGATCAAGCATAGCTGCTGGTACATGATGGGAAAATTGCTAGATGGTAAATACTAGGATTAATTTCCCTTTTAAAAAACGAGAAAGCAGATTCTTTTTTTAACGTAATTTTAAAAGAACAATACTTACAGTCTACTTAAACATGAGGAAATGCAAGACTTGGTTGCCTATACCATCTCACGTCTGCCCTGTTGTGCATTGTGGTCAATGTTTAATTATAGCCATCTGATCTTCGAGCTTTATGTGCTTAGCTATGCGTGTATCCAACTACATGGCAGCCTGCAGGTTATTACCCCATAGTTTCTGCACAGATTGTAATAACTTCTGGCTCAGAATATAAAACACGTTAGGTTCTCTTCCTTAGCAAAAGCAATTTAAAGCCATTTTTGCATCCAGTTGGTTATTCTCAGTCTGTCCACAGCAGTTCACTGTTCAGTTATGCCAGCTATAAACCTGATGAGAGAAGTGAGACATTAAACATAACCTCATGACTCTGTAGGATGTTTACAGATCCTAACTTTGCAAGTTTAATCTTAACACCATTTCAGCAATGTGATTTACATTGCAGCCCCACAAACACCGGTATCAGCATTACCCAAGAGGCATCACTGTGAAAAGCTTCTAAGCCAACTGTGCTGCAGAACAACACATGGGGCAACTCGGCCTTGCTTCAACCCGAGTAAATGCTGTTGTGATTTACCTGTTTAAAACATCTAATTTCATGTGAATCACCTCCAGATGGATTTTTTTTTTTTTTCATCATACATGAAGTTTGAACCGTCATTCATCCATGATCAGAGTACCAATTCTCTGGACTAAATTTCTTTTTCACAAAAACCAAGGAGTCTGAGTAGACATATCTGCGGTGCACTATTCCAGCTGTTTGAGGTGGGTTTCAAAATAAATTCCCATTATGAACTACTTGTGGCAGAAACTGTTCTGGTATTTGTTAATGGGGGGGGGGGGGAAACAAGTCCAGCATATTTTGCGTGCTACTGCAATAAAAAGTAATGATCAAGTTGGCACGAAAATGAGAAAGCAAAAGGTTACAGTTCTGAACCCAAGAAAAATGTTGTAACAGTTGTATTTTTAGAGCAGTCAGAACCATTCAGGTATGTCAGCATCCTGACACATTTCTTCATGATAGCATAGAATGATGGTTCAGTTTCAAAGGGCACCAAAGAATATGCTGTACTGTATTATATCTGTAGGGTTTTTGTCAAATCAAATCTGACTGAAATTAACAAAAAGAGGAATATAGAAGGAGAATGGCAAATAGAAAAGGAATAAGTGAACATTAATGGAATTTTCAGACAAGGATGTCTAGCTTACTGAAATATACCACAGTTTGATCCATTTTAAATGCATTTAAGATCTTTTGGGCAATAAAGCTAGCTTCAGGGCAGTGGAAAGCGTACATTTTTAGTAAGTCACAAGAGCACAGATTTATGAATATATTGTAATAGTAGTACTAAAACAAAATATTGCATGGTTAAATTTTAACGACTGAGAAACAACTAAAAAGTTGTAAATGCACATTTAAGCCCCCTTTGTGTACTATGAAACTGAATAGGTCTTTTGGCTTTTTGCGTTTTTTTTTTTTTTCATTTTGCTTTACAAAATCTACAGAATTAGCTGTGCAACAGCACAGAACCAACAGAGCTCTGACTACTGAGGATTCGGAAACCAGTGATACTTAAAAAAGCTCAGCTTTAAAAAGGAATTATCTGATGTGCTGAAGTAAAATCCTGATGCTAAAACAGACTACAAATGTTATCATCCATGAATGCTTACAATATGCAAATGATCCTAAGAAACAACTTGTATGCTGAACATGACTAAGTGAAAGAAGCGGCCCAAGTTTTACAGTTTGCAGAAAGTAACTCGCTAGTGCAATTGTTTCACTGTGCAAATGTCAACTAATGTACTGGTATCATTTTGATAAAACAGAAAATTAAAAAATGAAAGTATTCAGAACCATAGAGCTACGGCACTGTGCTAGGGCTCCCATACTGCTCTATTCACCCATGGTGAATAAAAGATATATTATAGGTTTTGAACCTTAGAACTCTCCCATTGGAAAAAGCTAAGTATTTCTGCCTATTGGAAAGTTTTAGCAATTTTTTAAGTATCCATCTATTTTTTTCAAAGGAACTTTGCAAGACAGCATGCAATTCTATCAGTTATCTGCACCTTCAGCTGAACAGCAGCAAAATTTGCTGCCCTCTGGTGTAGCAAAAAAGAAAAAAATCACTTCTAATGAAAAGTAACTGGAACATAGAAATTGAGTAAACTGCCAAGGTTTCTTAATTTATAAAATGATTATTAATCCTCACACTTACACTACCTGGGGTAAAAGACAGCCACATTACCAAGAGAATGGTAACAAACACAAAAACGAAGGTGGTTGTGCACTTCTACAGTAATATTTTCTGGATTAAGTATATCCCGTTTGTAAGTAAAATAAACCATCTGAGCATGAAGCTTTGCATGCTTTTTCTGTAAGAGTCTGTAAGCTCAGTTCTTCTTCTCTTGAATCATCTGTAATTAAGGCACCAGAAGCAAACCTTTCTCCTTTCAGCTGCCATCCTCATACTTCTCACTGTATTCATAAATCTTAGATAACATAGTGTCAGTATTCTATTTTTAGCTAAACAGTCACTAAATACTATATACGATATCTATTAAAGTTTTTTAATTAGAAGTGCACGTATGTTCTACTCTATGGAGAATTTAAAAAGATGTGTTAACTAGGAGAACAAAAGCAGGTGAAATTCCTTCTTACCAAATACAATGCACATCATCTTGGAGAGTTTGTATTTCTCACACTTCACACTATGTGAAATGAAGCTACAGAAACTCAGGAAAATGAGCCAGAGATCACAGGGGGAAGCCCAGTTAAAGCCATACTGCTTGGATGTAAAAAGAACATAATGCAATTATCATGCCAATTTATCAATAAACAGTACCCTTCATCTTTCAATCAGGATAGAGGCAAAAAACGTGCATCCCACTGGGACACGTAAATAACTGTATTCTTAGGAAGCTTCACCCTCTCCAATACTAAAATGTAAACGAGCTCACTGCCTTCATTGGTTTTAAAAATCCTTTGGGATTTTGGAAAAATACCATAGTCCAGAAATACACTCTTTAGTGGCTCCCAATTCTCTTCAAGTTCGTCCTGAATTCTTAGGAATGCTAGCTTCCCTTCGTTTTTCTGTATTTCTTAAGGAAGTGTTTGTAATGTTTCACAATCACTAGTACAGACAGTCTAAAAACTTTTTCCAACCATGCTAAAACAGAGGATTTGAGCGAGTATACCCAGCAGAACCAGCAAGTTAACTCACCATGGAACTCTGACTTGCCCGTCAGAAGGGCAAGAAGGCCGTCTGGCCTTTATAATGAAGAGTTGGCTTGCAAGGAGGCATTAATTCTTCGGAAGACAGATGTACTGACCTGAACATGGCCTCAAGAGCTTGCACACTTTTTCTTACTTTATTACAAACTTATGAATAGTTTAGTTTCATAAGAACCAATAGAGTGTGAGAAGTTTATCACTCAAAAGTTTTGAGATCACAGATTTAAGAAAAAAGTCATTGGTGAGCTTGTGTACAGTCTTAATAGGATCCGAAAACGCTGAACTTTCCTCTCCAATGTAAAAAAAACACCACCACCACCACCCCAAAAACAAACAAACAAACAAACAAAACCAAACCCAACCCAAAAAAACCAAACCCACCCGCAATTACAATGGTCCATGTCAGAAATGAGAGCACTGGATTGCTCCAAGCAACGTATCTCTTAAGTTTTACTCTGGGGCCTTCCTGTTCATTAGAACGGCAAGTGAATCGGAAGTCTGTTTTAGGTGACAAATCAAAATCAACATCAGTTCAGTCTGCAGTCCGATCTAAGACTGTTTCACCTCAAGGCATTTTACTTCGAAGTAGCAGTGAGTAACACGTTTCTCTTGGGAAGGAAAGAGAAATTTGGAGAAGTCATCTGACAAAATGGTTTAGCTTTTCCCTAGCCTCTGCACCACCTATTCCATATTCACAGTGCCTAACCCCGCATTAATATGCTTTAGTGTAGTGCCATAGCAAAAAAAGTAATAGCTAAATGGCTAGAAAACATCAGTTAAAAAAAAAAAAAAGTAGTTAGGCTGGAACAGAGAGAATCAAGATTTGGACAATTCAAACTACTGGCGAGAGGAAGATGAGGCAAAAGCACAGTATTTAAAGAGAAGCCATTTTTGAGTGTTAAAGCAGCAGAGGCACTTGACTTACGCCGTAGCACAAACCACCCCACACGGCAAATTCTAACAGACCAAGCCGTCCGAGTGCCAACCAGCGCCCTCCCCTCCCCTCCCCTCCCCTCCCCTCCCCTCCCCTCCCTCCTCAGGACACACTCGAGGCACGCGAGCGAGGGACAACGCTCTCCGCCACGCGCCCGCGACTCGCGCCTCAGGCGGCCCCACGGGGACCCGCAGCACCCCGCAACGGCCGCTCCTGCCGGAACAAAGCGCTCTCGCCAGCGGGTTACCGAACCGAACGTTAGCAATGCCCAGCAGGTTTTATTATGTTCCATTTTAAAAAATCCGAACGGCCGTGCAGCGGAGGGAGCCGAGGCTGCCCGGAAGCCGGCGCTTCAGGAGGCTTCTCCCCGCCGGAGCCGCTCGAGGGAAGGGCGCGGGGGGCGGCGGGGCCGGCCTAGGACTCGTCGGGCTTGTCGGCGGGCGGCCCGCAGGGCTGCAGCATCTTCTCCATCAGGTTGAAGCGGACGCGCGCCTTGCTCTCGTTCTCGGCGATGGCGAAGTAGTTGAGCAGGTCGAAGTGGCCCATGTAGGAGCAGTACGAGTCCCGGTGCTGGTTCACCAGCCACTCCCACTTGGTGGTGTCGGCGTGGCCCGTCCCGATGTACTTGGACTGGAGGTGCTCCAGCTGGCTGTGGATCGTGTACCGGTCCGTCATGGCGGCGGCGGCAGCGCGGGCAGGCGAGCAGGCAGGCGCTGCCGCCAAATGGCGAACGGAAGTGACGTCCCGCGACGTCACGGCCCGTGCGCCGCTGCCGCGTCTTTACGGCTCCGCCGTCCGCTTGGAACGGAAATTAAGACAAGGCCTCCCGGGCGGTCGGCGCTTTCCCGCCGCGGTGGGAGCGCGGTCCCCGCCCGGGGGGCGCGGAGGGCTGCGGGCGGGCCCTGGCGTGGTTGGATACCGATACGATCGGTAATAAAGTCGTTTATTGCTGGTCTGGTTACTTCAATTGACTAATCAAGTGACAGTTACAACTCCAGGGCGTCATCTGTAACGCATCGTTACTTTAAAGCACGTCCTTGAGGATGAGCGGCTAGTTCGGGATCCTGTATTCTGGAGACCAGCACAAGGCTGAGCCTCAAGTTAAGCCTGACTGACACCTGATTGAGCCTCAAGCCTCACGCTAAAGCTTCAAGACTCATGTCAATTTGTAAAGCAAAGACACGGCTTTGATATTGTAGCTACTGCTTAATTCGCATGCGAACTATCAATCTGGCTACAAAATACCTAGGTAATGGGTCATGGGGAACAACAGCAAGAAGGTCTCCATTTGCCAGGAGACTTCAGAAAACGGGAAAGAAAAAACACGGAGGTGCACGCTTCAGGGCACAGCTCCTGACACGGTATAGGCTGTGCCTCCGTTTTGCTTCCAGAGCAAGTGACGCAGGAAGTCTGGCTCTGAAGAAAGAAAAAGCTACCAGAAAGCCAGGAGGTGCAAAGAGCAACCCAAGGCTCCTTTTCGTTAGCCCTTCGCTTGGTTAGAGGCCAACGCAGCACTTGCGTGGTAGCTCTCGTACAAGCAGTCCATATAGAGAAAGGCTAAAGAAGCGCACAGCATTTGCGGGTCTTCCCAAAATAAGTAGTTTCATAAAGCTTTTTCTGCTACGTGCAGCTGAGAAAAAGTACTGTAGGTCCCATCCCTGTTCCTTTGTAAGGTGCAGAGCTCTTAGTTACTTTTCCCCAGGCAGGCTTTGCAGCTGAGCAGGGTCAAGGGATTTAAGCCAAAACTAAGTGTTACTGTTGAAAAAGACTTTTTGACAGTGCAGGTAGTATTTTATGTGAATGTTAAACTCACAAGCAGATATAAAAACCACAGAAATTATAAATTGCATTGCATATCGTCTTTGTTCAAAGTGGAGCTTGAAATAAATTTTATCATTCACCAAATAACTAGCCTTTCTTCTCCAGCTCTCTTCAAGAGCTTACATAATGTTAAGTTTAAAATGTATGAAATTATTCATGTTTTCATATGATAGTAGTGTTTTTAATTGCTTGTTTTAAAATAGGAAAGACACATTGCCAGAAATTTTCCAATAGGACACTGAGCTATTTCTTCCTGTCCTTGTAAACGGCCTGTAGTCAAATCAACAGAAATGTTCTGTGAAAACCCGGATGATTCTAAGCCCCTTGTTTAAAAGCAAGCATCTTATAAAACAAAGGCCACAGAAAGCAACATCAAAACAATGTCCCAAAGTGTCCTTACCCTTTAGCGCAAAGAACTAAATGAGGACTATAAATATTTTTTTTATTATTATTTTTACGAGGATCTATACATGCTGCTATATAGAAAGACAAAGAAAAGCATATTCTGAACATGGGAAAGCTTTCATTTCTCTTCTACGTGGCATCTTTATAAAGAGCAGGACGGTATGAAGGATGCTAACTTTTGATAGATGTTCAGTGCCAACACAGTGACATGTAGGGCTGATCTCAGAGCTGTTTTGAAGTTATCATCCTGGAACCTCTAAGCCAGGAGAAGAATTGATTAAAATAATCGATCAGTCTTTGGAACAGAAAAGATGCCCAGAAGCTTATCCATCTTTTGCAGCTGTTGCAGGAGTTTCTAGGAATAACAGTTGCATTAAACCAAAGAGGTGTTAGAGTTCTAGTTCAAAAAACCAGCCTGAAAGGGAAGTATAAACCTGGCATTTTCAGCAAGCTTGATAGTGGGCCAGATTAAAACACTGCATTCGGGTATCCAGAGCTCTGGGAAGACATGTACCAAAACTTCACTCTATATTGGCTTTGATCACAAACTCCTCTGAGAGAACCAGACAAGCTTACCAATACCAGGAAGAAAAAATAGGTAGTAAAATTACCAGCCAACAGGCAAGTAACAAATATTTACAACTAGTTCCCTAACTTTACGTTTCACTTGAAAAATACAAAGTTTCAGCTGCTAGCTTTGAAGAATTACATTCAATTATAATCACTTTATCTTCATTTCTTCTTCCACACAAAAATAAAATCTGTTGTTGGGCCTTGTTTTTCTTGTTAGGTCCGTGCAAAACGGATGCCTGCACTTGGACACTTTCATTTCAAGTTTAGGCATGCTAAGTGACTGGGGGGAGGGAGAGAATGTATGTAAGTATGCATATGTGCACATATGTAGATATAGAGAGGGAGAATTATCACTCAGTGGTAATTTGCTTGGGCAATTAGGATTCCTGAATAATTTAGCATTTTAGGATATTTCAAGTGTTTTGTACTGAATACCATTAAATAAAATTATCAGAATATTTTATATTTGTCTTGGTCTCTGAAGTCATGTTGATAAATAATTAGTGTCTGAAACAACCGTTGCTTACTTATGGAAGTCACATAAATGTGTTGATTTAAGTGCTGAAATACTCTATTTGGAGAGCAAAGCTGTATCACTTCAAGCCAAGTTTCAAGTGGTCGAGACACCGGGAGCATGCCATGAACGGCAGTGGCCACTGGATGTCAGGGTTGGACCTGCATAAATTCGTCTTGCAGAAAACGGGAGTAGTTGGCTCCTCCTCCAAAATGTAGAGAGAGAGGGTAGAGAGGGCCGCTGGAGCAGCACAGACAGAGTGACAGTGGCTGTCCACTGCACGAGGTAATCGAGTTTTTAAATTTCCTACTGACTTTTCGGGTAGAAGAGTGAAGGCATAAATATCCCACAAACAAGGGGATGCAACGATTTTAATAGATAAATCCAACACACACCCAGAAAGATGATAAAAGGGAGACGTGTGCCATATTTTTTTTTTTCCAGAAATTCCTCTATTCTTCACTATATTGATTTATCCTACAAATACAATTTCAGAGAAAAAAATGTTTGAGATTGCATTAGCCTGGAAAGAATGGTGCTAGAAATTAAATAATGGTGAGAAATTAATGTCTTTATGTGGGAAATAACCTTTTTTTGTTAGAAGTATGCATTTCTTTGAAAATATGTTGCTTCTGCTGTAACAGGGTTCTTAAATCATTATTTGCAGAGGTCACATTACCACTTAGCAATTTTAGGCCGCAAAAATTACCTTTCTTTAATTGCATGGTCTGCCTTTTTTTTTTTTTTCCCTCTCAGATTTACTGTGTCATCACATGCACTGAGAAAGCCTTTTTGTAATGTATGCAGTTTTTCAAATGCTATTGTAGTCTACCAAAATTACAGCCTCCGGAAGCCCTTATTTTGGCCCTGTAACAGGTGGAAGAACTTTTTACTGATTTTCTCAGAGATCCTGTGAAAACCTTTTTTTGTAAGCAAGTCTCTTTCTCCACCTTGTTTTGTGTAGGCTCCCCTGTTTTCCTTGCAGGCAGAATTGTGTTTCTGCTCCAGTGTAGGAATATGCCTTCACACTGCAACTGCCTGCAGCCTTTGGGGCTGCTTCTGAGATGGAAGAAATACAGTCCCTGCAAACATGGGGAACCTTTAAACTTTCTTCCACTACTAGAAACTATGTTTTGATATTGCTTTGATTTTATAGTGTGTAAATACTCAAATATCTGAAAGGTTCTTTTAGGGTTGTGCAGCTGATTCTTTGCCAAAGTTGGCAGATAAGAAGAACATGGAATAAAAATCAGGAAAAGAAGCAATACTGTGTATCGCACCATTGAAGTTGTATGCTTCAAGCTGCTGTGTATCAGTGTTCCTATCTGGAAAAGGGACTCATTATTTTAAGTCATACTGCAACTGGAGAAATTCACTGCTAAAAAATTATCTTGGCCTGAGGTTCAGGGCAGGCATCATTTAGTATGGGGCAGTGCCACGCTTAGGCTTGGATATGTTGTAGTGCATTGAAACTTGGGTCAGGAGGCTGTTGTACTGAGTGATTTGCAGCTTGTGGGAAATAAAATGTTAGACGGAAAATCAGCTTCTAATGTCAGTTTCAACGTTTTTAGGATATTTTTGTTTTGGCTTTGTTGCATCATATGCTGCCAGAGTTATGCACTAAGCTTTATGAAAACTCCCTAAAGCATTTCTAAAATAATGTGTTCTACAGTACACTATTGTTTCGTGATGGCAGAGTGAAAAGGTAAAGGTCCTGATCAGGTCAATTGACCCTGTGTTAGACCCTTCTCTATCAAACTGAGTAGATCTGTGAGCTGCACTGATGGTCCCTTGCCTAGGAGCAGCTTATGGAGCACAAAGATTTGGCCTAGTAGCTTGACACTCCATCCCTTGCTTGTGAATATTACCATGATGCAATACTCCCTCTTCTGTATATGTTTGAATAACAGCTATGTGCCTCAGCTGTGCACCACAATTTAATTAGCTTAATTTAGATGCCAGTGAGGATTTCCTAGGTGGTGTAGGAGCACCTTAAGAGTAGAGCCACAGTAGGGGTCATTAGCACAGTGCTTACAGAATGGGACTCTGAAACAACGTGGTGATCTGAGAAATGTGGAGCGGAGGGAGAAGATGGAGTACCTCTACCAAGAGCACAGTGGAGGTCTGGGAGAGGCAGCTCTCCCTTGCTGTTTAGAAGGAAGTTCTCTATTCCAAAGCCATCACTTTGAAAATAAAAGCCACTCCACTAATGTGATTAGTTACTGCTTCGGGCTAAAAATAGAGCTAACAATAGTCTGTCAGGTGAATCGAAATTGCTTGTCCATATACATTTTTCTGACAGGAAAGGTTTGTTCTTGTCATGCATTTTTGAAATAAAATGAAGTAATAATAGTAAATGCAACAAAGCTAGGGAAGACTACGGGACTATCCAAGATGCAGCTGTATTCTGCCTACACTTTTCTTTGGGTGTCTTCCCTTCATTCACCCCAGATAAACTGTTGCAGCTAATACAGCTATTAATTGTGTTCAATAAGGTATACAAAAGTAGCAATGATGAAACATACATTTTTAAATAGGCCCTAGAGAAGTTATCAGAAGTGTACACAAGCTTAAATTAGAAGAAATTGATTTGACCATTGAGTAGCTCGGTGTATCGCTGTCTTTTTTCTATGTTCAGGGAAGAGTAAGGACAGAGGAGGTGACTTTCCTTTTTTTAAGTCTGACTCTTGAAGCTGCTTAATGCAGCTGCTTCTTTTTTTATCTGCCACATAAGTATCATGTTTTAAAAATACTGATTTCTTCAGAACAGTACTTAAAAATGTTCTGTACAAGGAAGCCTATCTGTAACCAAACTTTCCCCCCTCCAGCTTCCCCCCCTACACACATGTGCACAAGTAGTCATCATTTCACCTCCCACTCTGCAGCAAGCACGGAGGACATTGGTGTCATCATCCTTATCTCAACAAAAATCTATTGTCTGTATTCCGCACAAGGGCAAAACTCATCTGTTAATGCACAGCGAGTCAGTTCATAAAAGTAAAAAAAATAATAGCAGAAGTATGGACCCACTGATATTCGGGAGTCATCAGCTCATCTATTTGGTGTGTGTTATACTAACTCATGTTATGAAATTTCAGGCTGTGGATTGTTCGTGGGGCAGACAGCAAAGGAGAGAGAGAGCAGCAATGGGTATTTAGGAAATTAGCATCATTACAGAAGGAGGAATATAACTGTTCCTTCTGTGCATCTCTAGGAAAAGGCAAACCAGCAACTGCCAGTTAACCACTTGTTTCTCAGCTTGGTTGGGTTTCCTCATTTGAAATAAGAAATGTACATAAGCCTCTTGCATTTACTGTAAAAATAAAGCTTTCACTAATGAGGCTATGCAATGTATCTCACTTTCAGCTTTATCGAAGCATTGTTGTTTATTACATTTAAGGCAGATAGAACATAATTTTTCACACCAAACACCACATAGAATTTTATATGTTCAAAGCGCAGCTCTTGATAATTCAAGAAAAATGTCTTCTTGCTTGCTGGTTTCATTCTTGGGAATGTCTTGTTTGTCACAAGCTGAAAATTCTTCATTCGCTAGATCCTCAAAATAAAAAAGTAAGCCCAGAGTGTTGAGCCTTGGTGAGGAATAAGCCAGTGGAAGTAAGGTATTTATAGTCAGAATTGGCCAATGTTAGTAATGTATGGTGATAGCCATCCCATCTATGCATTTTGGTATGTGATTTGAGAACTTGAAAAGGAATTGTTGATTTTGGAAAGCAAACATATGCAAGAAATACAGCAGAAAGATGTTATCTGTTTTAGATTGTGGTATTTCTCCCCACCTCCTCAGCACCAGGCAGACTAAGTGTTGTGGTTTAGCCCCGGTCAGCAACTAAGCACCACACAGCCGCTCGCTCACTCCCCCACCCTTGTGGGATGGGGGAGAGAATCGGAAGGGCCAAAGTAAGAAAACTCGTGGATTGAGATAAGAACAGTTTAATAATTAGAATAAAACAGCAATAATACTAATATAATGAAAAGGAAAATAATGAGCGAGAGAGAGATGAAACAGTAGAAGGAGAGGGAAAGGAAAAAAAAACAAAACCAAAACTGAACAACAAGTGCTGCAACCGCTCACCACCCGCCGACCGACGCTGCCGGTCCCCGAGCCGCGATCGCTGCCTCCCCCAGCCAATTCCCCCAGTTAATATACTGGGCATGACGTCACATGATATGGAATACCCTTTGGCCAATTCGAATCAGCTCTCCTGGTTGCATCCCCTCCCCTCCCGGCTTCTTGTGCATCTGGCAGAGCATGGGAAGCTAGAAAGTCCTTGACTAGTGTAAACACTACCCAGCAACAACTAAAACACCAGGGTGTTATCAACATTATTTACATACCACGTCTAAAACACAGCACTATGCTAGCTACAGTGAAGAAAATCAACTATCCCAGCTAACACCATGACAGTATCCACCCCTTATTCCATACCATTTACGTCATGCTCAGGTCTCATACTATCCAATATGACCTCAATAACCACCACCCGCCTCCCCATCCTTTGATGACATACGTAGATATCATTTATCATTCCCGTAGTCTATGGACCATCCCTGTAGAACATCTGTAGAGGGTCCACACATGTCCATTGAGTTCATTCAGTCCATAACTTTGGGCTCCATCTACCGTAATAGTCCTTCAAGGCTGGAGAGATGGTCTGCGTGGTGTTGGATTGTTGCATGCTGAAGCCAGTCTTTGTCCCACCACCGCTACACGTTGCTTGGTTCAATCAAAGTTCATTCTTCATTAATTTTGGAAATTCTTACTATGATACCATTGATACAGCATATAGCAACCATAGGAGTGATGACATACAATATCATATAGCAATTAACAGCATACCATTCAGTTCATTGGCTATTTTCACCCAAAATCAAATCCCCTTGAGGCACACATCGAACTCCTCCATCCTCCCGCATTACCCACCAAGTGCACCCAGGTCCTCGAGCAAAAGCAATCCCACGAATGGGTTTGCCTTTGCCTGAGACAGGAATAACCCAGACGGTTTTCCCCAGCATATTTTTTACGTGCACTACAGGGACTTTACCCCCTTCCACAGTACGTAAGAGTTCTGACTGGGCAGGCCCAGCTCGATTGGCAGATCCCCTAGTGTTGACTAACCAGGTGGCTTTTGCTAAATGTGTATCCCAGTGTTTGAATGTCCCACCCCCCATTGCTCTCAGTGTAGTCTTTAACAGTCCATTGTATCGCTCAATTTTCCCAGAGGCTGGTGCATGATAGGGGATGTGATACACCCACTCAATGCCATGCTCTTTGGCCCAGGTGTCTATGAGGTTATTTCGGAAATGAGTCCCGTTGTCTGACTCAATTCTTTCTGGGGTGCCATGTCGCCATAAAACTTGTTTTTCAAGGCCCAGGATAGTGTTCCGGGCGGTGGCATGGGGCACGGGATATGTTTCCAGCCATCCGGTGGTTGCTTCCACCATTGTAAGCACATGGCGTTTGCCTTGGCGGGTTTGTGGCAGTGTGATATAATCAATCTGCCAGGCCTCCCCATATTTATACTTCAGCCATCGTCCTCCATACCACAGAGGTTTTACCCGCTTGGCTTGCTTGATTGCAGCGCATGTTTCACATTCATGGATGACCTGTGCAATAGTGTCCATGGTCAAGTCCACCCCTCGGTCACGAGCCCATCTGTATGTTGCATCTCTTCCTTGATGGCCTGAGGTGTCGTGGGCCCACCGAGCTATAAATAGTTCACCTTTATGTTGCCAGTCTAGATCTACTTGAGCCACTTCAATCTTAGCAGCCTGATCCACCTGTTGGTTATTCTGATGTTCTTCAGTGGCCCGACTCTTGGGGACATGAGCATCCACATGACGTACCTTCACAACCAGGTTCTCCACCCGGGCAGCAATATCTTGCCACAATGCAGCAGCCCAAATGGGTTTGCCTCTGCGCTGCCAGTTGTTCTGCTTCCACTGCTGTAACCACCCCCACAGGGCATTTGCCACCATCCATGAGTCAGTATAAAGATAGAGCACTGGCCATTTTTCTCGTTCAGCAATGTCTAAAGCCAGCTGGATGGCCTTTACTTCTGCAAACTGACTTGATTCACCTTCTCCTTCAGCAGTTTCTGCGACTTGCCGTGTAGGACTCCATACAGCAGCCTTCCATCTCCGATGCTTTCCCACCAGACGACAAGACCCATCAGTGAACAGGGCATATTGCTTCTCATTTTCTGGCAGTTTATTATACAGTGGGGCCTCTTCAGCACGTGTCACCTCCTCCTCTGGTGACATTCCAAAATCTTTGCCTTCTGGCCAGTCCATGATTACTTCCAAGATTCCTGGGCGACTGGGGTTTCCTATTCGAGCCCGTTGGCTGATCAGTGCGACCCACTTACTCCATGTAGCATCAGTTGCGTGATGTGTAGAGGGGACCCTCCCTTTGAACATCCAGCCCAGCACCGGCAGTCGAGGTGCCAGGAGGAGCTGTGCTTCAGTACCGATCACTTCTGAAGCAGATCGAACCCCTTCATATGCTGCCAATATCTCTTTTTCAGTTGGAGTGTAGCACGCTTCGGACCCTCTGTATCCCCGACTCCAGAACCCTAGGGGCCGACCTCGGGTCTCCCCTGGTGCTTTCTGCCAGAGGCTCCAGGTAGGGCCATTCTCCCCGGCTGCAGTGTAGAGCACGTTTTTTACATCTTGTCCTGCCCGGACTGGCCCAAGGGCTACTGCATGAACTATCTCCTGCTTTATCTGTTCAAAGGCCTGTCGTTGCTCAGGGCCCCATTTGAAATCATTCTTCTTCCGGGTCACTTGATAGAGAGGGCTTACAATCAGACTGTAATTTGGAATATGCATTCTCCAAAAACCCACAACGCCTAAAAAAGCTTGTGTTTCCTTTTTGCTAGTTGGTGGAGACATGGCTGCTATTTTGTTGATCACATCCATTGGGATCTGCCGACGTCCATCTTGCCATTTTATTCCCAAAAACTGAATCTCCTGTGCAGGTCCCTTCACTTTATTTTGTTTTATGGCAAAACCAGCCTTCAGAAGGATTTGGACTATTTTCTTCCCTTTCTCGAAAACATCTTCTGCTGTGTTGCCCCACACGATGATGTCATCAATGTACTGAAGGTGTTCCGGAGCTCCACCCTGTTCCAGTGCAGTATGGATCAGTCCATGGCAAATGGTAGGGCTGTGTTTCCACCCCTGGGGCAGTCGATTCCAGGTGTACTGGACACCCCTCCAAGTGAAAGCAAACTGTGGCCTGCACTCTGCTGCCAAAGGGATTGAGAAGAATGCATTAGCGATATCAATTGTGGCATACCACTTGGCTGCCTTTGACTCCAGTTCGTATTGAAGTTCTAACATGTCCGGCACAGCAGCACTCAGTGGCGGAGTGACTTCGTTCAGGCCACGATAGTCCACTGTTAGTCTCCACTCCCCATTAGACTTCCGCACTGGCCATATGGGACTGTTAAAGGGTGAACGGGTCTTACTGATCACTCCTTGGCTCTCCAGTCGCCGAATGAGCTCATGGATGGGAATCAGGGAGTCTCGGTTGGTGCGGTATTGCCGCCGGTGCACTGTTGTGGTGGCAATTGGCACCTGTTGTTCTTTGACCTTCAGCAACCCCACAACAGAAGGGTCCTTCGAAAGACCGGGCAAAGTAGACAGCTGTTTAATTTCCTCCGTCTCCAAGGCAGCTATACCGAAAGCCCACCTGTACCCTTTTGGGTCCTTGAAATACCCTCTCCTGAGGTAGTCTATGCCAAGGATGCACGGAGCCTCTGGGCCAGTCACAATGGGGTGCTTTTGCCACTCATTCCCAGTTAGGCTCACTTCAGCCTCCAATACAGTTAGCTCTTGGGATCCCCCTGTCACTCCAGCAATACAAATGGGTTCCGCCCCTACATAGTTTGATGGCATTAGGGTGCACTGTGCACCGGTGTCCACTAGAGCCTTATACTCCTGTGGATCAGATGTGCCAGGCCATCGGATCCACACAGTCCAGTAAACCCGGTTGTCCCTTTCCTCCACCTGGCTGGAGGCAGGGCCCCTCTAATTCCAATTGCGGGTTTCCCACTCCAGATCTTGTGAACGGGAATCAAAAGTCTCTCTATTAAGAGCACAGATAGAATCAGCGCTTCTACTCCTCTGTCTGGGGAACTGCCTACTGGAAACTGGAGCAGCAACTCTCCTGGAGGTCCCGCCTTGAGTGGTTGTTTTTCCTTGCAACTCACGTACCCGTGCCTCCAGGGTCGACGTAGGTTTTCCATCCCACTTCTTCATGTCCTCTCCATGGTCACGCAGGTAAAACCATAGGGTGCCCCGTGGTGTGTATCTTCTCTCTTGAGCAGAAGGACGCTTACTCCTAATGGCCGAGATACTGGTCCGTACAGGTAGGGAGTAGGACATATCTTCTTTGATTTGCTGAACCTCCCGGGACAATTTCTCCACAGCTGAGACGAGGGAGGAAGAGACATGTGCTTCATAATCCCGGAGTTTATCAATCACATCCTCTACCGTTGGTGCCTCTTCATCTTTCCAGGACATTACTGCCAGGGAGTTTACATGGGATGATGGTGCGCTCCGTACAAACTTTCGCCACATGGGTCGTGTGCACTGTGCTTCATCTGGATCTTTGGATGACTGTACACTACCCAGGTCACCATAAATCACCTCAAGCACAGCTAATTCTCTCAGGTACTGGATACCTTTCTCCATAGTGGTCCATTTTCCAGGGCGATATATAACATCTTCCTTGAAGGGATACCTTTCTTTCACAGCAGACAGGAGTCGCCTCCAGAGGCTGAGGCCTTGTGTCCCTTTTCCAATTGCTTTGTCAATGCCCCCATCCCTAGAAAGGGATCCCAGTTGTTTGGCTTCCTTACCCTCTAATTCCAGGCTACTGGCCCCGTTATCCCAGCATCGGAGCAGCCAGGTGACAACATGCTCACCTACACGACGGCCGAAATCTTTTCGTATATCTCGTAGCTCACTTAAGGATAGGGATCGGGTAGTTTCCGTCTCTTGTACAAGTTCTTCCTCTTCCTTCTCCTCTCTTAGTAACGGCGCTGCTTCTCCATCATCCTTTGTAAACTCCCTGGCAGTAATGTCCTTTTTTTTTTTTTTTTTTTTTTTTTTTTTGAGATAAGAACAGTTTAATAATTAGAATAAAACAGCAATAATACTAATATAATGAAAAGGAAAATAATGAGCGAGAGAGAGATGAAACAGTAGAAGGAGAGGGAAAGGAAAAAAAAACAAAACCAAAACTGAACAACAAGTGCTGCAACCGCTCACCACCCGCCGACCGACGCTGCCGGTCCCCGAGCCGCGATCGCTGCCTCCCCCAGCCAATTCCCCCAGTTAATATACTGGGCATGACGTCACATGATATGGAATACCCTTTGGCCAATTCGAATCAGCTCTCCTGGTTGCATCCCCTCCCCTCCCGGCTTCTTGTGCATCTGGCAGAGCATGGGAAGCTAGAAAGTCCTTGACTAGTGTAAACACTACCCAGCAACAACTAAAACACCAGGGTGTTATCAACATTATTTACATACCAAGTCTAAAACACAGCACTATGCTAGCTACAGTGAAGAAAATCAACTATCCCAGCTAACACCATGACACTAAGAAACTTTGTACTGGACAAAATCAAAAAAACTGCTGGACAAAGTGTTGTCAAACCCAGGCACTCAGAAATCACCTGAACCTGGAAGTTTTTAAGTAAGCTTTTAAAATGGTGATTTTTTTTTTTTTTTGCTGTTGTTTTTAAGTAACATATATTGTTTGCTCTCTTTTTTTTTTTTTGTTTTTGCATTTTGAGCTTCTGTATTTCACTCGGTTTGTATTTGCTTTTCTCCATAAATGTTTGAAAGTATTTATTTGTATGATGTTTGATGGTACTTAGTTTTAGAAAAGCAAAGCTGAAATGTTCACATGCTCAAATGGTTGCAGGGAGAGAGGCTTTAGGAAAAGCACCAGTCATTGTGAAAACTGTTGGCGCTGGGGTTGTGATCTAGAGCCCCAACAGGATGTGCGTACTCGTGTAGAAAATGGCTGATGCATCTCTCAGAATAGCTGTTGTGAAGAACAGGCAATTTGGTACTTACATACAGCTGTCTATTGAAACCCATTTTCGACATTTTGGAAAAGGCTTCAGTATGAAATTAAAACATTTGCAAACCATAACTCTCTGTTCCCTTTTCCCTGTCTTTTTCCGCCTCATGTAACTTAACGACAAGCTCCTCTTGGCTAAGGCATTCTCCTACAGTGTTTGCACTGCAGTTCACCCCGTGGGGCCTCAGTCATGGCCTCACCGTGGGATTATTATAATACCAACTAACATGGCTATTGGTGAGGTTCATCTCTGGGCATCGGCATAAAGATACCTGGTTTTGAACAGGACTAATGGGATATATTTCTTACAGGCAGAGAGAGGGGAGTGCAATCTACCCAGTGGGTTCTTCACTTTCAGCTCCAAATGCAGCCTAGAAGTTCTGTCAGTAGGTGTTAAGGGTTGGGTATTTCAGGTGCTAAGACCATTGGCAACAGTCATTCATACTTGGAACCTCAAAAGGATCAAGCCTGAAGGGTAAGGAAAGATTATTGTTGGTTCCAGATGTGCCAGCAAAAAATGACGGCATTCCAGGAACAGGCTGGGGCAGAGATTCCCACGCCACTGTGTGCATGAGTCTGTGACTGCTTGTAACTGGCATGACACTTCCACCCTCATCACACTCCAAAATGTAGGAAATTATTTGTAACCCTTGAAAGAAAAGCCAAAGACAATTAAAGAAATTAATTCTCAACTACAATTGCAATTACAGCAAGTTGCTGGATGATTTTTATAAGAAGGGATGAACACACAACAGTAGCAACAGAAAATGCTATCGGAAAGAAAATCTAAGCTCTTTTAGTTAAAGGACCGTGAACACCAATCAGTGTAATCCCGTGATAGCTTTTCTCCCCCCGCATTTAATTAGTTCCTTGTGTGAAGATGAGCTGAAGATTATTCTTCTTTAAAATGTATTTACTCTGTCTCACATAGGTAACTGCACGTAGAATAAAGGCTCCACAATCTTTTCCATACTGTGGCTGCCTGCTGAATTTATCCCTGTGAAAAGGGCTTCCCTGACTGACTCAGCTGCAGAACTGATTTGTCTTGTCAGTGGAGGACAGACTTGTGTAGATGCTGAGTCACAAACTTGCTTGCGTAATTGAAAGGGTAAAACAAGCTTGTCGAGTGACTCAATTTGCAATTTGATACTCATCTCATTCCCAAATGCACATGCACCTGTATTTTGGGATAGCAGGGATACTTAATTACAGTTTGAATCATTTCAGTGGTACCCATGGAATGTCTCCTGAAATGCTCTGCTGTTCAGTTCTCTCTCCCATAACCCCTGGGATCTGGCCAAGTATTTCTTCCTTCACAAGGGGGTGGGGGCAAAATCTGTGTTTTCCTTCACTTCTAAAAACAGTCATGATTACTATCCTAACAGATCCTCACATGGAGCTTAAGTCAAAAATGCAGCATCAGTGCTTTTCACCTTTTTTAAGGGACTATTACCCTATTTAAAGGACTTAGCAATAAACTACTTTCAATGGTAAGTTAGGGTTAGGAAAGAAGGTGGATCTTTTGTGTATGTGTAGCATTCTAAAACAGTGGCATAGAAATCATAAGCCAAAATCTTCCTGCAGATGTTGGTATATTGTTTTGACTGCTGTTTGTAGGAGAAAAAATTGGCCTTTTCGTACAGAAGATCTGATGCTCAAGAGGAATTAGAAAAACCTTTGCACTGAGAGAGAGTAGTTTGTCCAATGCTCTGTCAGCCAAAGAAACAGCACCATGTAACTGTGCTTTAAAGAAAAGCTAGCCATAAATCTAGAAAAAAAATAGCGTTGAGGGCAGCCATCTACTGTATGGATGTCATTGTTTCCTTTATAAAACATACTACACAGTGCAATACTCTTTCTTCTGAGAACTGTATAGTATACTACAAGCACTAACTCTTGACGGCTGTACTAAGAAAGAAAAATACTAGCCTAATCGAATAGACAAGGACATTGACACAAGTAGCAATGAAGTCCCTTGCCAGAAGGCCCCACACTGAACTGGTGGCAGAGCAGGCTCCTTGCTGGCGCTGCACTCCACCCACCGCCCAGCTGTGCCTCCAGCTCTCCCTGAAGATTTTTCACTGACTCAGCTCAGCACATCATCTCTAGATGGGACTTGTTTATTACCATAAGGGTTTGCTTTGGGTAAATCAGCCCTTTGGAAAATTTTATTGTCAGTTAAGTTTCTGTTTCCTCCTACGTTATTGCGCAGAGTCTGAGCTGAGCCCAGACTCACACTGACACATTTCTCACCCTTCTCACACTGTATGCCGCGGAGCTCCTCTGAGATTCATATGCAGAGATAGTCATATGTTTAACTCCAACAAGTTCTACCACTTTTATAGCAAATCTGAAAATTTTCACTTTCTTACCCAAACCAAAATGAAACTCTGTATGCCCAGGATGAGCCAGCGTGGTGGCGGGGGGTGTGCATCTGAATACAGTTTTAAAGTACTTCTACCAATATGCTCCATACAAATAACAACCTGTACATCAGCTCAAACAATATCTTTTCAGCTGCTTGAGTGCAACCTCCATCCCAGAAATCCCACAGCTATTGGTTACTAGGGGGCTGTCTCAAGACATAGGTCACCTTCAACCTCTTTTTTACAGTTTTCTCCTGAATGTTATTACCGGATTTTGAAGGAAACAAACTTTGAGCTTAGACAGACCTTTGGTAGTAGTTTTTTTCTAAGAAAAGTACTCTAATGAAGGTATGCTAGCTAGTGCAAAACACATCTTATAGATGTGTGGTAGTACTGGGTTTGCATTGCTACGCCTATATCTGGTTGTGAACCCCTACTTCCCCAAAGCTTGGGGCATCAGAGTTGGGATTTTGGGGTCAGCTTATTAGGAAGCTGGGACAACCACAAGTCTGGCTGTGATCTGCAGTTGTGTAGGTATCTGGGGGTACAGAATTCTGTATACAGAATACAGTATCTGTGAATTCTGGGGGCTGTTTGGGCTTGTCTCTAGGATCTGGGAAGCATTTATCAAAAATACATATTGTAACTGCCAAAGCCAGCTGCCAGAGCATTTGTATAATTAATTTCATTTTGCTTTCCCATTCTTGTCTTAAGGGCATTGGCTAGAGGACACACATGGTCTATTCACTCACCTGGACACATGATAGTTAGGTTTTGATTCTCCTCTATACCAGTATTGAAACAGCCCACTGCCTATCCTCAGTCTCATGCTTCCTGTATTTTTTAATATTGGGCCTGTCTCACTTGATGCCATGGTCAAATTTCCATTGACTTCACTGAAAGCAGAATTTGGCAATTATTTTTAACTGGCATAGACTTCTTATTAAGTAGCACACAGTATTTTCTATGCCAACTGATAGCATTCACACTTAAGAAATTATTTAAGGGAGAGAAGTAGAAAGATGGCTGTATAGAGGCTTAAGCCTTAAGAGAAACAAAATATCTGTAAGAAAAAGGCAGAGACATGAAAAGACTTGTGATCTTTTCATGAAAGGAGAGGACTATCATTCAGGGGATTTGGATGCAACTTCTAGTTAGATCAAGGCTTTCTGTACACCTGTAGGCATTTTGACACTTTCTGTGATTTCTTTCCCATCTATAATACATGGGTAGCAATATACATAGCAGTATTTTTAAAATAATTGCTTGCAAATTGGTTTAGAGAGCCTGAAGTGGAACATAGTTTATAAATGTAATGTAATATTGTTATTGTTGTCACATAAATTGAAACCCTAGCTTAGTACACCAACTTAATTTAATTGTCACCAAAGCCACATGTATGGCAGGGTTTCTAACATTACTTGGAAAATCATCTTGCAAGTGAAATATTGTCCTTCAACAACTGGCATGTCTATCTCCTTTCATCTCCAGGGAATAAGACCCTGAAAATTTCCATGTAGTACATGTTTCAAGGCTGATGGGCATATTACTGGGTGTGTAAGAGAATTTGGAGAGTGCTTGCTTGTGTCTAATCAATCTCTCTTATGACTTGTAACATACTGCAAACACTTGTTAAACTGTTAAACTGCCTGCTAAAATTCTTTGACCAAGTCACAAACAGCCTGGATATACCTCAACACCTAATAATCCAGTATCAGTTTGGCAATGTACACTGTCAGGACACCAGCTGGTGCCAGGCGAGCGTGTTTTATGTCTTGCACTTACAGACAGAGTGTAGGTAGATTGCTCTACCTAGACACCTGAACGAAGACAGAATTGTTTTCAAAGAGAGCTACAAATGGTTGAACTGCAGATACGTATCATTAGGAACAAGAAATCTCTGGAAAATAAACTCAGTAGATTGGTAACCAAGATTAAAATGAAATGTAGGTGTGTTGCAGTGAGAATGTTGACTAATGAAGATCTGGCTTTGCTCTAGCAGCTAATAAGCCTATCTTAGACACTGTTCATGCAGTAACAGGCACTAGATGGTGAGTCTGGCTGCTCCTGCACTGTGGGATGTGGAATTTAAGGGCTTCCTATTTAGAGGCATCTTTCAGCACCAAGATCTGGCCTCTACAGCTGTTGATTTTGGACCGCATTAGAATCACAGGTTAGGAGAGACCTCGGGGAGTTATTTTGTCCAATCTCCTGCTCAAAGCAGAGTCAACTTGATATCTGACCAGGTACCTCTGGGCTTTGTCCAGCCAGGTGTGCTGGTTTTGGCTGGGACAGGGTTAATTTTCTTCACGGTGCCTACTATGAGTCTATGTTTTGGACTTGTGCTGAAAACAGTGCTGATAATACAGGGATGTTTTTGTTACTGCTGAGCAGTGCTTACATGAGCCAAGGCCTTTTCTGCCTCTCACCCCACCCCACCAGCGAGTCGGCTGGGGGTGCACAAGGAGTTGGGAGGGGACACAGCTGGGACAGCTGACCCCAACTGACCAAAGGGATATTCCACACCATATGACATCATGCTCAGCATATAGAGCTGGGGGAAAAAGAAGGAAGTGGGGGGACATTTGGAGTGATGGCGTTTGTCTTCCCAAGTAACCGTTAGGCATGATGGAGCCCTGCTTTCCTGGCGATGGCTGAACACCTGCCTGACGATGGGAAGGAGTGAACAAATTCCTTGTTTTGCTTTGCTTGCGTGTGCAGCTTTTGCTTTACCTATTAAAGGTCTTTATCTCAACCCATGAGTTTTCTCACTTTTACTCTTCTGATTCTCTCCCCCATCCCACTGGGGCGGGGGGAGTGAGCGAGTGGCTGCGTGGTGCTTGGTTGCTGGCTGGGTTTAAACCATGACACTGGATCTTGAAAATGTCCAAGAACAGAAATTCCACAACTTCTGCAAGCAATCTCCTGTTCCAATGCTTCATTGCCCTTGGAGTGGGGAATTTTCCTTTATATCCTATTTGAATGTGCCCTATCTCGATTTATGAGCATTGTTTCTCATTCTCCTGCCATACACTTGGGTTGTATCCATAATCTCCTTGTCAGTACTTTAAGGCTGCTGTTAGGTCCCCTAAATCTTTTCTTCTCTGGGCTAAACAAGCCCAGTTCCCTCAGCCTCTCCTCACAGGTCACGCACTCCAACCCTCTGACCATCCTGGTGACTCTGCTGGACTCGCTCAAGTTCATCTACATCCTCCTCATACTGGGAATCCCAGAACTGTGGATTTTCTTACAAAATGAAAGGAAAGGGAGCAAGAACTCTTCCTGTACCTATAATGTTCTTTCTGGGTCAGGCAGCTCTACAGCAACAGGGAGGGTTATTTATGTGCTTGCTCTTTCCCAAGAGTAAGCAAAGTGTAAGGCACCAGAGAGTACATTACTAAGGTTTCCAAACCTCACGCCCATACATTCTTACTGACCAGAATAGTCCCACAAATTGGCTGTGATTCTGAATTGCAAGAGTAATGATGATCTTCTCTGTGACTGATAAGGGGCTAAATCCTATGTGGAGAATCCAGTCAGAGGGAGAGAGAGGACTAAAGCCATATAGGTAATGGAATAACCTTAAGAAAACTGTGCATTCCAAGGTGGCTGGAGATGGAAATGTAGGGAACCTGTTGTCTCAGTGCATCTTTCGGCCCCCCATGTTTGCTATAGGGTTTAAAGGAGGGGACTGCACAGCATCAATTGAGCAGGTGACCTGACCCCCTTGATGAATGAAGGGGGAGAAAAAGGTCTCTGTAAAGAAGGAAGGATTATCTTACATGTAATTAATTTAACTGTCACTAAAGCTGCAAATATGGCAAGATTTCAAACATCACTTGGAAAATTTTCTTGCCGTGTCATATAATAGAAATATTTTTCATCAGAAATTAACATGTCTATCTCCTGACATCTTCAGGTAGTGAGCATATGAAATTTGATATGCAGGTATTCAGTGTGTTATTTGGAATGGAAATGAAGTATAGAATCGCTTCTCTAGACATATTCTGAATTATTGGTGAACTTTAAATAAATTTGCTGTTGGATATTTCAGGAGATTAATTTTGTTTATCTGTTGTTGAATTATACTGTTAAGCTATACTTGATTTTAAATCCACACCAAATTGGTATTTACAGCAATTGTATATGCTGTAGAGTTAATAGTAAATGTGAAGAGTATTTTTAAATTTATTATTTATGTGAGATCTTCTCTTGCATAATTATATTTTGGTTGGGGTTTCTTTTATTTATCATATTGTAAAAACGTATTCTCTAAGACAGAAATGGTATTTAACATCCTTCTTACCAATACGTGTGTAACACTGCTGTTATCGGCTACCAGGTTTGCAGTAAAAACAATGGTTCAAGGCTGTGTAGCATAAGGGTGTGTAACATTGTTTTCTGTGCTTACTCCCCATCTATATAGTATTTCTCTCAGGGAAGTGTTTGCTGACCTTGGCCAAGAAGCAAGGCTTATTTTGTTAGGCATGGTACAAATGTATATTAGATGACGTATCTTTCTAGAAATAATTTTCTTTCAGTAACAAGATGTGTGAGTTCAATTCTCAGGATTAAAAGTACAGCTACCTGATTTACCTTACAATATTTTTAATATGGTATTAATAATGGACTTTCTGTAATCTCTCAGAATCAAACCATGTCATTGTAACTGTTTATTAGCTTAATAAGAAATACACAATTTCAACCCGTGATTTGAACTTTGGAGAACTGACTTACCCCATCTGAAGCTGTAGTCTTTTGTTTTAGTGTATTTTAATATTTTGTATTTCAATAAATATTTAAGTACACCTTAACACATTTTAATAAGATTTAGAAAATGAGGCTAAAATAAGGTTCAAGAAGTCATCTAATCCATTCCCCACCTCAATTTAAAATCAGCCATACCTGAATTATTCCTAGCAGATATTTATCCAGCTTAAAAAAGAGGCACAGCCAGGATAGGTTGCATCGCTGAAGCTGAAAGTGGAAGGAAGAAATAAGAACTGAGTAAGTATGCACCATGCAATCCTCCTTATCCGCCTTAGTAACACACAACCTACACAGAGAGGCTACTTGTAAAGTACGTATATATATATAAAACCACATTTTTCAGACCAAATAATTCTCTAGGTTGATAAATTGGAACAGATGCTGGTGTGCTCTGGTTTTGGTTCATCTGTTAGGACTTCGTCATCGGTTTGCTCACTTGGCTATGAACTGAACAAATGAAAAGGACAGCATCTGATGCTTTCAAAGATCCAGAAGTTAAGGGATCTGTGTAACAGTGCCAATGTCCAGCTCCATCCTGATGGATGCACAGTCAATTAATTGGAAGTTAATAGTTGCTTCACATGAAAATATGACTGCACACTGTGGCTGCTGCAGAATGTCTCTCACCCATCACTGCCTCCGAGCACAGAGCCAGCTGGGTAGGGCTGGCAGCAGCTGGGACTCACCCAGGGCTTCAGCAGATTTGGTCAGGTTTGATCTTTCTGTAACCAACCACCAAGGCAGCTGCATCCATCAAAAGCTGGTAGCTTTATAAAAACAGTGCAGATATTAAGTTGCTGTTCTGCCTTACTCACTTTCACATATAAATGCTTCATGTATAGAGATACTCCATCACTGGGGTAAATGAGAGGAGACCTGTGGTCTCCTGTGGCATTACAGTAAAGCTATTCAGTGCCCCCAGTACTTTCTACCTTGGCATTTCTTAACTATGAGGCTTGGAGTGTGTCCGATAGCAGGTGTCTCCCCGAATCCTGGGATACTTGCCACAGTCGACAGACAGGTTTGAAAGATAAAATATAAGCCTTCACTTTCCTCAGATGAGTTTTGCAAGTTGTTTGACAAATAATCCTCTACCTTGACACGTACCATTAATTTTTATCTTTTTCTAGCTAAAACACTGCCCTGAAAAATGCAAACATTAGCAATGACTTTGTTTCATTCCGTGGAAATCTGTCATGCTGTTACTGTGTTGCATATAACTTGGCTATATACCATCTGCCTTGCCATTGACGGAAGACTCTAGGCAGCAATTGGTCATGACTAGGCTGTGAAATGTGTTGCTCCCTGGCTGTGTGTTCCCAGCTAAATGATCCCAGATGATTCTTCCCTCACCTCCAGCTAACCAAAAAGCTATTCTTTTTCTTCTTAGATCTGTAACACATCACTACCACGCTACCCTTGGGTAGGTCTACTGCAAAGCATTTAGATCTAGCCAAAAAGCCACCTGAGGGCCAACCGTGTCCTGGGGTGCATCAAGCACTGCATTGCTAGCCAGTTGAGGGAGGTGATTGTCCCGCTCTACTCTGTGCTGGTGCGGCCTCACCTCTAGTGCTGCGTGCAGTTTTGGGCACCACAGTACATTAGGGATATAAAGCTACTAGAGAGTGTCCAGAGGAGGGCCACAAAGTTAGTGAAGGGTTTAGAGAGGAAGCCATATGAGGAGCGGCTGAAGTCACTTGGTTGGTTCAGCCTGGAGAAGAGGAGACTGAGGGCAGACCTCATCGCGGTCTGCAGCTTCCTCACAAGGGGAGGAGGAGGGGCAGCCACTGATCTCTTCTCTCTGGTGACCAATGATAGGACCCGAGGGAATGGCAGGAAGATGTGCCAGGGGAGGTTTAGGTTGGATATTAGGGAAAGGTTCTTCACCCAGAGGGTGGTGGAGCACTGGAACAGGCTCCCCAGGGAGGCAGTCACGGCGCCAAGCCTGATGATATTCAAGAAGCACTTGGACAGCGCCCTCAGACACATGGTGTGAGTTTTGGGGTTGTCCTGTGCATGGACAAGAGTTGGACTCGATGATCCTTGTGGATCCCTTCCAACTCAGGACATTCTATAATTCTATGATTCTATGAAAGGTTTCCACTTGTGCAGCAGGCCTTCAGAGGCAGGTTACCCACATGGTAAAGGAACACGCTATGCAGTTTGTGCAGGCTCCCCACTCTTTTCTGGATGAATACTGTTATATTGCTTGTTGAAAAGTACTGGCAGAATGAATAAGGTAATCCATCAACATGGCTCTGTAAAATTTATGCTCACACAATTCTAGGATAGAATTGTTCTATTTCATCAAAACTTAGTGGGTTTTAGAAAACAACACCTTTTCACTGAATGGCTAATGATTTGAAAAGGATGCTCCAAAAAGCTATGGAAATGTTCTCATTTTCTGATGGCTCTCTTTGTGAAGGTCTGTTTATTCTTTAACACACCCTTTTAAGCCTTCTAAGGCTTTTAACCCCTGAATGTTCTTACCCCTTGGGTACTTCTGCCTTCACATCTCATATACAGCCTGGCCATTTTCTGCTCAGAGAGTAGTGATGAGGGAAAAAGAGGGCATGTAGTTTTTTGGCAATATGAACTTGCCCCTAGAATCTGCAGTTGTTTGAACTATACCCAAATCTGAGTGCCTGCTATGTGTCTTCCTGGCCTGGCTTTTTGATCCCTCTTGATTGTCATAAAGATGTCCTTGTCTCTGCTCTGCCAGGTTAAAAAGCTCTCCCTATAGTGCAGAAGTTAACTGCTCTTAATCTATGGGCATGCAAATGTACAGAAGAGATACCTCATTCCTGTCTGATAACAGGAGTTAGAATGCACATTTTTACTGAAGTGTAGAAATAGGATTAGGTAATACTTTTCATTAGGCCAGCTGACGTGACAGGATCCTTGTCGTGTTATACATATGGGCTGTACTCTTGTATTCAAAAGCTGTGACAGCAGCAGAGAAATCCAGTGGCTTACTTGGTAATCAACCAAGCCTTCAGCTCCCAGGAGTCAGTATTGTTCCATTGGCTCCAGTTAACTATGCTTGTTTACGTCCATTATGTGAAAATATTTTGAATTTGTTCATGGAGTGGTTACTAGGTTAATAAAACATGCTGGCACCTGCCGTCACCTCCTGATTCAACAGAAGTCCCAGGGCTATTTCCCGTCCATCCAATCTGGCATTAAATACAACCATAACTAGACTTGCAGCTCTTTAAGAACTCATGTATGGGTAATGAACCTTCACAACTGCCCAGGGGTGCCAAGGTCCTTGTGGTTCACAAGGAATTCAAGGGCATTACACCCTGGCTTCGCATGCCTTTCAGGCATAATTGGAGAAGAATGTTAAATCCTTTCCTAAATAAGCAAGAGAGATGGCCCTAGCACAGGGCGTCCTCTGACTCTGCAACAATTGCATCTGTACAGCTTTCAGCACTCTGTCCTTTTCTAACAGCCTTCTTCCTTCTTAATGATAGAGAGAAAAGGAAAGCAAAAAGAAAAACATCTGCAGGACTCAATACATAAAGCACTATGTTATCCCTTGTAAACCCAAATAACTCCATGGGCTTCAATAAAGAATTAAGGTGGATTTAGCCAACTGTGGAGACACTTGACTTCTGAATTCTTTTCAGCAGTCTGTTCCTCATGCAACCAAAAAGGATCTGTTTACATCAGCAACGTTTTGTGAAGAAGCTGTTCTGTAATGTCAGTAGCTTTTGTCAGAGGCTACGAGGAAACTCAGAGCAGGAGTGTTTCATGGACCTTATTCAAGGTAGAAGTACTGCAGCCGAAGACTCAGTTTTCCTGGTAAATGAATACAGTGAAAGAATTTCCTAGCATCAGTGTCTCATTGTCTCCTTTAACTCACCTTGGCAATTGATAAACCATTTAATTTCAGGAGCACTTAATGATCCATGAGGTTAAAAAGAAAAAAGTTGATATTAATATAAAGTTATTTGTCCAGGACCAGGAAACAGATTTCATTGAATCAGTGTGTGCTAGATTACATCAGACCTGATTCTAGGTTAAAAGAGGCTCATTTGTGCTGCACATCCAGAAAAGCATACGTGGCTTTTATGTGTCTGAGAGCTGGCTCTGTGCTACAGAACTGGACTGGTAGCAATTCGCTCTATTTTTAGCTAAAAGTTTCACAAGTGCCATGGTTTAGCCTCAGTCAGCAACTAAGTCCTACCCAGCTGCTCGCTCACTCCCCCCGCCCCAGTGGGATGGGGGAGAGAATCAGAAGAGTAAAAGTGAGAAAACTCCTGGGTTGAGATAAAGACAGTTTAATAGGTAAAGCAAAAGCCGCGCACGCAAGCAAAACAAAACAAGGAATTTGTTCACTCCTTCCCATCGTCAGGCAGGTGTTCAGCCATCGCCAGGAAAGCAGGGCTCCATCATGCCTAACGGTTACTTGGGAAGACAAACGCCATCACTCCAAATGTCGCCCCACTTCCTTCTTTTTCCCCCAGCTCTATATGCTGAGCATGATGTCATATGGTGTGGAATATCCCTTTGGTCAGTTGGGGTCAGCTGTCCCAGCTGTGTCCCCTCCCAGCTTCTTGTGCCCCTGGCAGAGCATGGGAAGCTGGAGAAGTCCTTGACTAGTGTAAGCACTACTTAGCAACAACTAAAACATCTCCACATTATCAACACTGTTTTTAGAACAAATCCGAAACACAGCCCCACACTAGCTACTGTGAAGAAAATTAACTCTATCACAGCCAAAACCAGGACAAGTGCCAGTTATTATAGATCAACAACACTGTAAGTCCATACTTGAAATTGGTACAGGTGTTATGGGTGCAAACTGTTCTGTACACATGGGTAAACTCAAGACAAACATAGGGGTATTTCTGTATAGTAGATTAGTGTGGGGAATTGGAAGCGGAAAGGTAAGTGGCCTGGTGAAACCGGCCTTCCCCAAAATTGAGATCCCCAGAACTCCCAGATGCCCTGAGATGTGGGTAAGTGGTAACAAAGAGAAGTCTGCATCCATGTAATTTCTCATTTCTTGGGCTTTGTAAGACACTCGATCAGGCTATTCCATGATTATCCTGGTAGGCAACGTGGTTAGAAGCATTGGGCACTGGAGCAGAGAGACGAGGGCACTCCCTGGCGCGGGCAGTCCCCCTGCTCTGTGGATTGTCCTTGAACTACTAGACATCCTCGAGGTATTTTAACATACGTGAGACTCCAAATTATGTATTACTTTTCACTACACATTTATAAGCACTGAAAGTAATTACACCTTTCCTCTTTCTAGAGATGAGGAAAGTGGAAGTAAAATGTGGCTCATCCAAAGCCATCACCAAAGATCTAGGTCGGGTAGAAGTCTTTAAGGAAAAAAGCCAGCTCTTCAGAGAAAAGAAGAACTAAAAGGGAGTCTTTTCTGCCTCCAGATGTATTGTCCATTATGTTGCCCAAACTCCTTCATTTTTTTAAATCAGTGATCCTTACACTAATGAATTCTGCCTTTATCTGTGTAAATGGAGTATGTCTGTTAATTGGCAAATGACAGTTTTTCATTAAATGTCTCATATAATGAGAGATAGTACAAAGTGGAAAAAAATTACTTCATTACTTTTGTAGCTTTGTGTGTAAGGCTGCTCGGGACTCAGGGGAGGATGAAATGACAAGACTGAAAATTCTAAATCTCTTTTATGGGCAAATCACTTCTCTCTAGCTAATAATTTTCATTATCTATCTACACTGTTCATGTTATTTCAAAAGTGACTGAAATGAGCATAATAATCCAAGCCAAGTGTCTTTCACATGTATGATGAGGTGACAGTCTTTTCGTATAACTGATCTGGTTTTGTTTCTCATAGGACCGTGCAAATGGGCACCCTTTGTAGGATCTAGCAACGTAATGCTCAAGCACTTCAGGGACCTTGTTTGTCAATGGTGAATTGTTGTTAGCTACCTATTCATGTAGCTTAATTAGCTAGCTGTCCCTGAAAGTTTTCAACCTTCTTTAACCTCATCTAATCTAGGGGACAAAATTTATAGAAATAATAAAGGGCTCTCACTCTCCATTTCCTTTCTTAGAAGGTTAATAATTTAACAATATTGCTACCTTGCCTGCTACTCAGCTACCGAAATTGTAACTAAAGTCTCTCCCAAAGCAGAGACTTGCCGCTCATCTATTTGGTGTTTCACACCCGCCTCACAAATTATAGGGAAGATACCAGATGTTTCTAGATGAGTGTTTCGCTCTTGATCAGGTCATTGAACACACCAATCAATGCACCCATAGCTTTGCCTGTGCAGCAACAACAGCAGGTTAATTTATAATTGTTGTTCCACGCCATACAAAGCAGAATGTATCTTTGATTACCCGTGAAGTTACATTAACATGCAGCTTTATTTTCAGCTCTGCTTGCATTAACAACGCTAAAGACCCATTTGCTTTCTGCGGTCCAGTGGGAAAGAGAAAGCCACCTGCCCGCGTGTTAGGGGTGCTGCAGCTGGTCTCACAAAGCAGCGGCTTGGAAAAGAAGAGAAAACCCATTTGTAATTCAATGCCTTCAGGTAGTTTTAGAGGACCGATGGGACCCACCTACCTAAATCCAGCTCCAGCATCAAGATCTAAGAGAAAAATCCCAGCAAAGACTCCACATGGAAGAACCCTGCAGTACAGTCTTAGATGTTCCAAGGAGAAAGAGCCACTCTGTCAGATATGTTTTTAACTGACAGTTAACCATAAAACCTCAAGTATTCACCTATTGCTCAAGGTTTTTTCCTGACACAGCAACAGCATAGAAAATAAGGAGGGGGGAAGCTTCCTACGCCTCTGCAACTGTCTCCATCATGACAGAATTTTCTCTCGGCACGCCCAGGATGGGATTAATGCAATGTAAGAGAAATTTTGGAGCCTTGTTGTAACTGACAGTGGCTCAGGAAAGCACAGTTGCTCTTTCAGCTACAACTTGGCCCCAACAAAAAAGTAACTTCTATCTTTTAAAATTTCCAGATGCAAATTATCTCCAGTTTTTGTGGTGAAAGGGGAAAAAAAGTCCACCCAAACACATGTCCAAGTTGTTCAGGAAAAGCAAAAACTTCCTATTTCAGAATGACTTGAACAACCTCTATAACTACTTGTGTGGCTTATTAATGTGTATTATTAGTGTGTATTAAAAATTGTGTGACCAAAGTTTTGTTGATTTTTGGTTTTCTTTTTTAAGTTAGAATGATGGGGAAGGTGGTTTTTTTTTTTTTCCAGGAATGGTCAAAGTTATCAGAGTCGAAGCCATCACCCAAAAACGGGCTAAATTTGACCCTTACCCTGAAGCACCGCGCTAAGCAGCAGCAACTTGTTTGAATTACGTTCCCAGCAGCTCCTTTGACGTCCTGTTTCATCACGCACGCCTCGGGCCGGCAGGACGGCACGGACGTTGCTGCATCAAAGAGCGGCGTCGGGGGGGGGCGGGGGGGGCGGGGCGAGGCGGGGACGAGCCCCTTCCCCGCTCCCTCCGCCGCCGCCCGTACGCCCCGTCGGGTTCAGCTCCCCGGGCCTCACCGCACCCTCCGAGCGCCCCCTCAGCCCGCTCCCAGGTAGGAGGCGGGGGTCGGAAAGCCCTCGCTTCCCGGCGGGGAGGCGAGGGCGAGAAAGGGCAAGGGGCGTCCCTGGGGACGGCGGCGAAGAAACGGGCAACCTCAGCCCACCCACGCTTCCCAGCACCGACGGGGCCGGCTTTCCCCCCCGCTAGGAGGTGGTGCGAGCCGAGCGCCGCCCCGAGAGGAGGGAGGGGGAGGAGGAGGAGGACGAGGAGGAAGGGGGCACGGCGCACAGCCTGTGCGGCCGCCCCTCCATCCGCTCCTCGACGGCGGTGATTGACAGCCCGCCAAGGGGCGGGGCGCCGCTATGCAAATCACTCCCCCTCTGGCAGCCAATAGGCGGGTGAGGCGAGCGGCGGGGGCGGGACGCTCCGCGGGGACCCGCGGTTGCCTCGACGGCGCGAGCGCGGCGGCGGCAGCGGCACGTCGGGGAGCGGCGCGGGGGGAGCGGAGCGGACCCTCCCGTCCCGTCCCGTCCCGTCCCGTCCCGTCCCGCACTGCACTGCCCTGCACTGTCCTCTCCTGCTCGGGGGTGAGTACCTGCCGGGATGCGGGAGGGCGAGACGGCGCTGCCCTCGGGGAACCGGCCGGGCTGGGCTCCTCCAGCCCGGGCGCGTCGCCGTCGCCTCCCCGGAGGGAGCCCTGCCGTACCCCCGAGCGCCGCTCAGCATCAGCCGGGCTCCCCGGCTCCTTCGGGAGGGAGGGCAGCTCTGGGCCGGGCGCTGGGCTCCGGCGGGGGCGGCCAGCCCGTCCCTTGCCCCGCCGCGGCGGGGAGTCCCGGTGCGCGCCCGGTGCTCGGCAGCCTGGCCAGCCCAGCCCAGCCCAGCCCAGCCCAGCCCAGCCCAGCCCAGGCCAGCCCTGCCGGCGAGGCGGGGGAAACCGCGGGGGTTTCGGAGCGCTTCGCAACTCGGTTTTGCATGAGAGTAAGCGAAACTGCCCCGTTTGAGTCGAGAGGGGAAGTCTGAAGCCCGGCGGCAGCAGGGACGGCAGGGGACGGGGACCGGACTTTTGGGTCCGGGGGTGCCTTAGCTGCCTTCGGGTAGCTCTGGTCCCTCAGAAGGGGCAAAGGGGGCGGCTGGGTTTTGCGCAGGGTGAGGGAAAACCAGAGGCGCTTTCAAATACGGGTTTCCTCATCCAGTCCCAACGGGTGGCTGCATTTCTAGCTGCCTCGTTTGTCTGGCTTAACGAGTATTGACATTTCCTTCGTAGTGCTCATATGTGGTTATGAATACGCTCATATGTGGTTATGACTAGCTCCAGAGCAGATTTTGTAGGAAATTTGGTTTATATGCTTTTACTCCTTTCTTGGGCATCATCAGGGCCAGATCTGCAAGTGGGTGCAAAAGTTAGCGTTCTTTGATTGCTTCCTATTAATTGATATTCCTTTCCTGCCAAGAAGAATTAGTACTTGTGCATGTCTGCGATAACACGATGCATGTAACTGTGATACCAAGAAGGGAAATGACTAGAAGAATAACACTGGCCTAAAACAGACATTCATACTTCTTGCTCCTGTTCTTTGGATGGTATTTTAGGAACCGCTTTTTTAAGCTGTCAGGGATCAAAATGGCAATACGTGACTTTTTAAGATGAGAATACAATTTGAAGGATGCTGCTTTCTTACCAGTGGTGTTACTCACTATTTACATAGTTTTATATGGAAGTGGTGGGACTACAAGGTGAGCGTAACTTTTTTTTTATTCAAAACAGACCAAAAGTCTAACAGATGAACAAGCTAAAGATCAACCTTAGGAAAGGATGGTTTAGATGCCCAGCACCTCTGGTGACCTTCTTCACACCTTATTTTTTTTCACTGACTGCCTTGTATGACCACTGCTCTGAAACTGAAATTGTATGTTAAGTCATATGGCAAATGTATCTGCTGTTTTGGCTGAGACTAAAACTGCAAGTTAGCCTCTGTTGTCATAAGAGATCTTCATGAAGAAACTAAGCATGGTACATAAGATCTCTTGAGACATTCAGATGGAGATAATGTGGTAACAGTATCTTCTGGGCACTGCAGAGAAACATGATGCTATGGAACACAACTGCATATTATATCAAGTCTTGGAGATTTTGGGTGCAGCGGGGTTAGGCTCCATGTCTGACACCTTCCATTATATTGTAACAGTAACCAAGATCTGCTCCAAAAGGAGAAATGGTAGTTGCTGCTGGTGCAGAAATAATAGAGAGGGAAGAGAATCTGTTGGGTGGAAAGAGTCACCCAAACTGCTCCCCAGCGTGGGCAGTGGGCCTGTGCTCACACATACCCTGTGCTGGACACACACTGAGACTGAGAGCGAGGGCACTGAACAAATCATGGGAATGCAGGGCCACGGGGAGACTGTAAGACATTGCCTAATCCATTCAGTGCATTGTAGCAGTACACCTAAACCAGACCTGGGAGAGGTTTCTGTGGCCTTTCTCTATCCTCTAAGGAAGAGGGTCCCGCAGTGCTCCCGCAGAGAAATGGTCTGATTTTCAGCTAGTCACAGCTAGTTCAGCATAGATCTCACGTGTGAAACAAATGGATTACCTCCTGTGTTTCCAGTGTCAACACAGGGAACAAACTGATCATTTCTCCTTTTATACGTTAGAGTGCTGTGTCTCTCTCCCTGGTCTTCTGCATGAAATTAACGTAATTCCTTCAACTCCTCTTCCTCCAGGGTTGTATTAACTGTTTGGAGACAATGCCCAGTATGCTCCGACTTCCCTAGGGTGATTACTGGTGCAGGATGTACTATTCCAGCTGAGGCCTTACCTATGCCAAACAGAGTAAAACCAGTCCTTCCCATGCCGTCTCTCATGTAAGACATGGGATATTTTACAATGGCATTATACTGTGAACTTGGTTTTTAGCTTGCAGTCTGCCATAACCCCACCAATGCTTTCCTGCTACCTAACTAGGTGTTCCCTACTTTCTACCTGTGTGAATAATTTCTTCTAAATGTACCATACCGGGCTCGTCTCTCCTGAATTTCCTTTCATTTTTGCTAGTACTTCTCTTACTTGCCAAGATCATCTTAAATTCTCATCATTTCTCCTCCTCTCTGCCACCAAACTCTCGCTTCCACTTCCTTCCAGTTCAGTGTCACCTGGAGACTGTACAGGCTCATGTTTGGTTCTGCTCTCCCAAGTTGCTGATGGAAAATATGGATAACCTCCGAGTGTGACAGAAACCCATCATAATGTTGGCATATTCAAAACCAGTTCTGACGGTGAGAAGACAACTGCTGTGCCAAGGTGCTGGACTGGTTACACTTTCCATTATCTTTTATCTGGCCCATCAGTTTTCTTTGACTCTTTGGTCATTCCTATTGCAGGGATGACAAAGCACAGTGCAGAAATTACTGAGGCAATGTTAATTTGATCCAATAAACTCATCTCAGCACCAAATGCGGGGTTACCTTTTTTATGCAGTTTTGCAGAGAAGGCATTTCTGGTTACACTTGCATTTTGGGCCGCTCCCCAAGACATGGCCCCCACATGAGCCATCTCTGCTGAGGAACATCATTCCCAGGGAGCGGCAGCGCTGCTCCTGCCTAGGGCGGGCTCCTGGGAACCCACCTTGGGGAGCCGGGGCACGGCTCGGCATGAGGGGAGCAGTGCAGTTCAGTTTCTACATCTGTTCTGATAGCTTTTGCTGATAGTGTCAGGCATCTTGAGATCTCATCTGGCCTATCACACAAAGTGTTTGGCACTTCTCATCTAGACCATATTTCTATAGTTTATCACAGAATGATGTCACGTATCTTGACTTCAGAAGGCTTATCATGCGTGCAGTTTTTGCTTTATCTGCTATGACAGTTAACCTGTTAATTGCCAAGATTATTCTTAACAAACTCACGTTCACAAAAGCCAAGAAAGTACTGAACACTCCAGCTTTTCCCGCTATGCCTTTCCTCTGTGCTGTATTTGTGTTAGTGACAAATCACTTATTTTTGAACGCAAGAATAACGCCTGCTTGAGCTTTGGATATGCCCAGTCAGGAACAGATTGTCTAAGTACCACTGGCCAGTGTGTCCATAATTACATCTATATCTTGTCTCAACTTCACTGGTACTTTGAATGGGCCTGTAAACACCCATGGACTGCTAAGTAGTGTAGAGTAATTGCCATAAAGCCTGCCAGTGCCTGACATGTCCTGGGGCTGAGGCTGTGGGTATGCATGTGTGGCTGTGGGGCTTATTTCCTGACTGAAACTATTTTGGTCCAGTTGTGTAGATTTTGCTGTAGGATCCAGAACTGAGCCTCGTGTACTGGCCCACATGAACAAATACCAATAAAACACCCCATATTTAACCTTAAAGGGATTTTTTAAAGTAAAGAGTACTTGATCTCAGATTGTAAAACTGTATTACAAGCTTTAAATACATGTGTATTTTAAAAAGTAATGCTGGTTGTGCTAATTTAAAAATGTCTGTAGAACATGTTGCTTCTGACTGATGGTCACATGCAACTTCATGTTTCTACTTGGATGCCAATATAATGCCTTAATCACTTATAAATAGCACTGTGTGGTAGCAATATTAGTTATATAAATGTGCTATGTACATAGGTATTTTGCTGAGCCAATGTGTTTCAGGGTAGCCAAGGTGATTAATTAGATAATGTATATACTCATGGCACTGTAGCGACAGCACTGCCTGTGAGTTCGTCGCCTGATTTCCTTGCGCAGTGACTCATAATGATGCCGAGCTGTAGTAATTTTCAAGAAATGCATGGATGGCTGTCTCACTGTTTATGCTAGTGGTATGGTTCTGTCTTAACTATTTGCCAGGCCTGTGGAGGTACAGTTCATGCTCCCCTTGTCTCCATCCAGGCCAATTCTACCTGAAAACCTTAGTTTTGAATATGGCAGGAAGGACGGGCACGCTGCTGTAGTTAGCCTACAGTGCACTGCATGTACTGAAAAAGCACTGAATGGGGAGCGATGGTGGGACTGTTCCCCCCCTCCTTGGGTAAAATACAGTCCTGTGCACGTTCATCTACTATTTTAGCAAGCTGTGCATGTTAAAACCGATCGGAGTCAGCTCACGGGTCTCAAGGATTCCAAGGATTTAGCAGGTTTTCAATATCTGCAGCTGCTGACTATATATTCTGTTTCTAGCGTCCTTAGGAAAAGAAGTGCCTACATTTGGGGTGTGCATTAGCCTTTCCTGTCCTTAACTTCCATTTGTATACAGAAGCATGACAACTGCTGGAGAGAGTTAGGAATTTTGGGAGGGGGTTCAGACAATGCACAAGAAGGCTAACACTTTTCAGTGGGCCATGTAGTGAAGATGGAGAAACTTTTTTTCTTACAGCGTGGATACAGGCTCTCCAGCCAAACAAAGCCAAATCTAGATTCAACTGCTCATTAGTGTGACTTCTGAGAAAAAGTCAAGAGGAGATACTGTGAATCCATCTTATTATCCATCTAGGATCGAACATTCGTCAGTGGTGATCCACAGCTCTCCAATGAAAATGTAGACTACCCAGTAAATAGTAGCAGCCAACCTATATACAACATGCTGTCCTCTCCAATGCAAGAACAGCGTTTACTTAGCGTGTGCTACTGTGTAGTAACAAGTTCAAACTTCAGATTTTTTTGCCAATCTTCATAAATATGTGAAAAATGAAATGCATATTATGTGTGCATTTAATATATGCCAGCAGCTTCTCCTAGCTTTGATACTGGTGTCTGGAAAACCTGATAACCAGTCTATGGAAAACACCAAGATAGTTAACCGTATTGAATACCTCTGGGAATTAGGAGATGCACCCCAGATCCTCAAATTTCCAATATGCTGTGGTACAAAAATTGAGTTACTTTATTGTGAAGAGATTGAATACTGGTAAAGAAACTGGGTTAAGTCAAAGAACCTCCAAAGCTATCAGTATTCACACAATTATTGCCTCATTACTTTGAGTCAGAGACAACAAACTATTTGAAGGTTCTTTTTTTCCCTAGGCCTTTCCTAGCCTTTATGGTAGGAAGGGGAGCACTGGAGACTTAGAGATTCAGACAAGTGCAGAAATAGCCTGCAAAGAATGGAGCCATCCCTACCTCTCTGCATATATCCACTTGTAGTAAATAACTTGTTCTGGTACAAAGGGAGAAGTTGACACTTCAGCCCTGAGACATTTGCAACTGCATACACTTCTCACTGGGGTGACTGAAAGTATAAAGGTGTCCTGCTGTACTCGGGCTTTGACTACAGTATGAAGTGGGTAGTGTCTTCACTACCAGTCTTCAGATACATTTGCGGCTTCTTGCTGGATTTCTGTAGTTTTATAACTGGTGTTTTGTGTTAACTGATGTATTTTCAATCCTGAATACATTTTGTCTATTTTTAAACATTGCCCAATCCAAGAAACTCCAGAGAAGATAACTTCCTTTCAGTGAGGCCACAAAAAGATTTTGAAATGCTTATCTCTGTCATAGTTGTTCATATTGGAGTTAATATACAGATGCGATCTTAAAACAGCTCCAGAAGGAAAACTGTCCTGGTCATTAGATTATGATTTTTGGTGTTTTCTCGAGCTCTTATAGGTGAGAAGCAAGAAAAAAGAGGAGTGATTTGAGAAACTTGAGCCGGCTGTTCTACCATTGATGGACATGGTTGGGGAGATAGGGAATTTGGTCTGAAAAGATGACCAGCACTCTGCTATGAGTCAATTAGAAGCTCTTTTGGAAAGAGGAAAACCTGTTGTAAACAATAGTCTGTTTTCCAAGTTAAATAATATTGTCAAATCTATTTTTGGACAACAGATAGCAGGCAAAGTTATTAAATCTTGTCTAAGACATTTGTTTCCAAAACAGTAAGATACTAGAAAATTATGATTAAATCTGAGACTCCAACTCTTAAACGAAAGGCTTCAGCTGCGTTTAACACTTCTTTTACCTATACATGATTTGTATTTTTTGTGCGACAGCAGCACATTCTTTGTCTTGTCATGGAGCGTGTTCAACTCAGCCAGTCCAAGTGGATTTCCATCAGCACTGCATCCTCTACAAGCAGTATGGGAAGTTACTGGAATGTGCTGACACATACTCGGCTATGAAGTAATTCTGCCTAGGAGCAGGTTATTTCCTAATTGTTCACCACTTGTTTCTTGGGTCACATCTATTGTGTGTCATGTGACCAAGAGCACATGTCATTCAGAGGCAGGATGATCCATTTGGGTTCGTAGTGGAGCACAAAAGGACTTCTACCTTCTGAGGAAAAGAAGAACTGCTGATAGAAATAATTTTTAGCTGGCTTGTTTTAAAATATCTCTTGTTCTTCAAATAGGCCACTTCAGCGGAAGTAAAACTTTCATCTTGTAAGGTCCTACTCAAGGCTGAAAAGGTTACTGACTAGACTTTTGGTAATCCACAAGCTGGTGTTAACTAGCAGGTGCCTTTTATGAATGCTGTAAAAAGAAAAAATGTACACTGGCTTCCTTCCCAGCTGCTGGTGATGAAATATGGATCCTGTGCTGAAACTGCTGCTTTATTTCACCGTTCGTCCCCAAACGCAGTGGTGTGGATATACAAATGTTAAAGCTGAAATAAATACAGGTGTGTAACTTGTTTGTTACTGTAGAAATAACTTTTCATCCTTAAGTTATTTCTACATAGATAACAGGCTGCAGAACATTAACACAGCAATGGAAATATGCTATGCAGGACTCCTATTTGTATGTATATGGGGCTAACAGAAAGGGGGTTTATGTACATGCGCAGTTCTTGATTTTCAGAGTGGATTCCTTTCCTGTCTGAAATCCCACGTCATGCAGAGTTGTGTGGGGCTGCAGTCTTATTGCAACAGGACAGCTTGTGTCTTTCCTCATGCATCATGGGAAAGCTAATCATTGTGGTGATTAATATCAAGAAGTAGCATGCTAACATGAAGAGATGAGTAGTGAACATGTCCTCAGCTGACTGTACTTGGTGGGTATCTGGCTTCAAAGTTGTAATCTCTGCAGTCATTACCTGGCCTGTATTTCCTGTGTGTGTGAGTGTGTGTTTGGGTGTACACACCATGATGGACTGCGGACGGAACTTGGTTTTTACAAGGACAGATTTATCTAGCCCAAAAATACAAACATGGAAGTACATGTTCCAGTTTGAATATACACAGTATTTTAAAATAAAACCAAACTGACAGCTAATCTATTAAAATACACACTCTTAGAATTAAGGTATTTATACACTTTGGGCTGTTACTCCAGAGTAGCTGGTGTCTTGATATTCTAATATCTTAGATGTATCTTAAATAAACCTGTGCAAGTAGTTGAATATATTTAGCACTCATGTTCAAATTAGCAAACTTTTGACCTAAGGCTGAGTACTAGAATAATTTAGACTGGACCTTTGGAGGTCGTCTAATCCAGCCTCCCTCAAAACATATACGGGTAGTTCAGGTTGCTGAGGGTCATGGCCAGCTGAGTTTTTAGTATCTTCAAGGATGCAGATTTCAGAACTTCTCTGGGTGCCTTTTCCAGTGTTTCTGAAAGTTTTTTCCCCCCTCTTTTTCCCCTCTGCCATCTGGCTGGCTTTTCCCTGTTTCCACTTGAGTCTGTTGCTTCTTGTGCTGTCGCTGTACCTCTCCATGAAGGGTTTACTCTTGCATTACACGTTTGGTGACAGCAACAAGATCTCCTTTGAGCTTCCAGTTTTCCAGGCTGAACATTCCCAGCTCTCTCAGCCTCTCCTCATGTCAGGTGCTCCAGCACCTCTGACCATCTTGGTGGCCTTCCCTAGACTCACCCCAGTGTGTCCATGTCTCTTTCACTGGGAAGCCCCAGCACCAACACAGCACTCCAGATGTGGACCCCCAAGTGTCAGATGGGAGGGGTCACTTCCCTCGACCACTTCTGCTACTCCAGCCCGGCATGCTGCTGGCCTCCTTAGCCACAAGGGCACATTGCTGACTCACGTTCAACTTGATGTCCACCAGCACACCAAGCTCTGCAGAGCTGCTTTCAAGCCAGGGAGCCCAAATTCTACTGCTTCATCAGGCCCTATATTAAGGGAGAGATTGCTGCTCATTTTAAAGAATGAGTGCTGAAGCTATTCCTAACAACTAGTAATGTACTATGTATAATAGATTGCTGTTTTAATTACAAACAATGCTATCAGCATGTAAGTAGATGCAAACTTCCCTGAGTTTGCAGGGAACAACAGCATCTGATAAAGGAGGTCAACTTTTCTAAATACCGATCTGTTAAGCTGAAATTTTTCAAATGGCTGTTCTCCCCTGCTCTCCCATGCTTGTTTGTTCATTTGTTTCAGTGCTTTAGTGTCAGTTCTGTCCCTGACACTATGAAAGGAATTTGAAATGGGGAAAGACCTCTGTGGTGGTGTTGTATTCGAGCCTGCTGTTTTCCTTATGTAAAACTCCTAAAATTTTGCCAAATTGTGAGTTTCTCAAAGCAGCAGTTTGTAAATGCCCCAAATAAATTTACTGTGTTCCTTGAGCAAAAGGTGCTCAAGAAAGCTGAAATCTAAACATTTCCTTGAACCTCACAGATCTCTTTGGCCAAATACTACAAATGTTAACCTACAGAGTAATTGAGTGTGCTCTGGCATAAAGCTGAATAGGTGTCCTCTGCAGTTTGTGGTGTTTGTGGCCTAATAGGATGCTGAAATACAGGCAGAAAGTAATTTTCTTCCTGTCCTCCATCCTGTCCAGGCACTGTAAGTAGATAAGGAAGAGGACCTTGAAAATTTGAAGATGAAGTGGGAAGCAGGCTAGGTGATGCACTTTAGAAACAGAGAGAAAAAGACAGGACTCAGGAAGAATGAAAGAAGATGTCAAAAAGTCCCTGATTTTGCAGGACTCTGAAGTCAGGCTTGAAGAGATAGCATCCATTTGTTAGGACAAAAGTGCAGTCACTTTAGCTGTGGAGCCATTACCCTGATGGGTACAGGTCCTCAATGCAGAGTTAAAAGATCCTAATGTTGGCCACCTTGAATGTAAGTTTTGGTATGTAGTTTCAAATAATGTAGGCTTTTAGAGCAACCCTAGGTTGAAGATTGTCAGTACAACTGTAATTTGATCCCTCTGTTCACATTTAGAATTGGGTGCTACTGAATCTACTGGATCACGGAGATCGTGGGTGATGCTGTACATATCATTGGAGACAAGTGGCCTCAATCCATGTGTTCGTTCACTGATGTCCAGCGTGTTACTTCATGATCTTACTCAGCAAAGTGCCTGAGGCTTGCAGCAGCGACCAAAGTCAGAAGGAGCTGACTTCTGAACATACCAGGTACAAAGAACTGTGCTTCAGGTGTCTCAAGTGGGCATCAGAACTCATCAAGAGTAATCGTGTTGGCCTTAATCACTCCAGGCTGAAACCTGTGTCTGTGGATGGGGCTGTTAGATCTGCCCTCCCCCAAAAGACTGGTACAAGTTTATGGAGCTTTCCAGGGATTTCATAGGAGAAATCCCTGAAAAAATGAACACTAATAACATAGCAAATGAGATATATGAGATATAATTTTACATCGTACAACTTTTACTCAGCACATACAGACTGTAGGCAGAGACTTGGTGGAAGTGATAGGACATAGGCCAGTGTTTAATTGCATGATCTTCCTGTGTGTAGGCAACATCATGGTGCAATCTGAGGCCACACTTGACAGCTCCTTACTCTTCTTTTAATGCTTGACTTTTTAACCTTTCATGTATTAAAAACCAGAGATGCTGCAGAACTTATTACAGCATTAGTGTTTATATGTTGTGAATTACCATGTATTTGCTTCTCCATTTCTTCCTATTTTTATTTTATATAACACCTTAAAATAGTTGTGCGTGAGAAAGACAAATTGCAAGTTACACTTTTGAGGGTAGGGCGAAGGAAGGGTAGACCTGTTCCTGCAGGAGCTCTTACTCAATGTAGTTTTCTGTTTGTGCTTTCTTTGTCAAGCACAGAAAATAAAACGTAATTATTGTTGAGCCAGTTGTCAGTCTGCTCTCTGTGGAAGGCTGATGAAATTTAGTCTTTCTCAAGTTCAAGGAATGGTAAGCACAAAGGCAATGTAGTCCTGCACACATATGATTTAGTTTACACGAATGGCACCTTGCTGCTGTGGATTGTCATTTTAAAGTCATAAAAAACATTGTTTGCTGTTTCCAAAGGTAGGTGCTAAACACAAAAAGAATAAATTGCTAAACACAACACACAGCAGTTCAAGGATCAGACTAGAAGTGAGATGATCATCAACTCTAGGGAAGCCAGTAAGAGTCAAGAATGCAGTCAGATGAGCAATGTGACTGGTTTTCAGAGCCACATCTACATTTCAGGTGAAAAGCATCACAGAAGCAGTTAGTGATTAGAAGAGGTCTAAATAATCCTGAGATTGCTAGATGCCTTTGTTTGTTCCCTTTCCGTCATGCTGTCTAGAAAATGGTCCACAATTTCCAGACAAGAAGGGTAGATGTTCTGTCTCAGTGCCTCTAGGCAAACTTGGCCATACAGTTTTAAAACTGAGTAAACCTGACTTTTAAGCTGCACCGCACATTTTTTTTTTCCTTTTAGATGGGGATTTTTCAATTTTTCATCTTGATGTTGTAGTATGAGGTGAAAGTCTTGATTTTATTATTGCTGAGGGAGGAGGTGGAAAACCTTTCATTTCCTAAAGCTTTCTCTATATGATTGAGTTGAATATGTGTGGCTTATGTTTTAAATTCAAACAATGATCTTAACATGTTATGGATTCCTGAATGAAAGCTTTTTACTCGGGCTATTAATGGACTTTCTCAGTTTACATTGCTTGTAAAAGAATTGGTTTCAGTTGAAATTCACTTTTTTGCTTCAGTGTAAATGTGATCCTAATCAAGACACTTCTCAAGACCAGTATATACCCCCAACAAACAATAGGAGCCCAAGATGCTGTGTCTGTGATGGAATTTTTCCCATCTCCTCCCTAACATCTTTAACGCATCTAACAGTCCCGTGAAATGGATTATAAACTTGCAGTTTTAATTCACATTAGATCTAGGCCTATTATACTGGGTATGTACACATGTGACTTTTCTTAACCTGGGAATAACTGATGATCCTATAAAGCGATGTGTCGTTCACAGTGGATAGCACGTTTGTAAATGCTGTGAAGATACTTTAATTCCTGGAAAAACAAAAATGAATCTTCCAAACACAGAGATGTGGAGATGTCCTGCTTGGTGCTGCTTCCTAACTTGGTTCTTTCTTCGTATTAATTTAAATGAGGTCATGGGATGTACAGCTTTTGTGATGGGAAATTTTCAGCTTCCGGCTTGCTGTTACACTTGGTGCAGGGTTCTTGTTGAAGCTTTCAGATTTCACTTTCTGCAAAGACTTTAGGTCTAGAGTTTCAAGTAAACAACATACTTAGAGGAGACATGTTTTGTTACCACATAACTGGTCTGTACAGATTACTCATTCTGTGGCTTTTTCATGAAATTTGTAGTTAAGTACGTCTGAGGCAAACACATAGAAAACAGATCCTGATCTGTAACAATGGTGTTACTTCATTCCTTCAGTAGAATGTTTCCATCCTACAAAAAAGAGGGGTTGGGTGGATGGTTTTACTTAACAAAATGCTGCTATCACTGTGTTGTTTTGTTTGATGCCTGGTATACTATGGTTAGTGATAGTATCTTAGGAGATATTAGGAGATCCTAAACTTGCCTTTCCTTTTTTTTTTGTTTTTAAATTCTGTCTTGATACATTCCACACCGTTTCTCAAAACTTTTATTTCCCAACTGTATTGTTAAATGCCATTTCTGTTTCTGAGAGGCTTCCTATTCTTTTCCCAGGAAAAGCAAACTTAGAATGACAGACAACCTGTGACATTTGGGGCAGTTGATGTAATGAAAGGTCAAGATCTAGAGATTTCTCTAGTGAGCAGCGGTGGGAAGTGTTCAGTTATTAACGCATCTACATGTACCGATAGCTGAAGGCTTCCCATCATTTGCTCGAGAGTGTGGTTTTTTTGTCCAAGTGGAAGACTGGCATTTTGGGGGGTTTGGGGATTGTTTTATTATTCTTTTGGATATGTCTTCAGGATTTGTTGTCTTCTCTCTTGCACTTCTTTAGTTTCTAAACTTTGTAGTTTCTAGAAGAGTGTTCCAGCACCAGAGTTTGGATCTGAGGTCTATTGCCATATAAAATACTGTGAAGAAATTTAAAATCTGATATTTTTGGGTTATCTTTGATGTAGTTATGTCATCTGTGATGTAGTTATAACTAGGATGTAGTTATTAGCTATGAACTTTCAACCCTTGTAAACCAATATTTTATTTACTTTAAACTTCTTTCCTCCTGTTGCTCTGTTTTACAGGCAGGATGAAAGACCGGCTAAATGAGCTGCGTGAATTTGCGAGGTTACACAACCAACATTTTTCTGATAATGAGGATGATGAAAATTCACCCCACGATGTTCTCCTTTATGAGACTGATTATGCCTTGGAAATTCTTCATAAAGACATACAGAACATCCGGACAGAAAATGACCACCTAAAAGAGGATGTTAAGCGGCTCAGAAAGCAAAACACCCGCTTCCTTACTTCCATGCGCCGTCTTAGTAGCATCAAACGAGATACTAATTGTATTGCCAGAGACATCAAGGCCCGCGGAGAAAGCATCCACAGAAAACTCCAGATAATGAGAGATTTCAGCGAAGATGCAGTAACAAAATACGGGGCTATGTCTGTCATTGCCAGGGTAGCGAAGAACCACTACGTTGACCTCATGCATGCATTTCAGGAAGCTATGTTTGAATACAATGCAGCAGAGATGAACCAACGGGAGAACTGCAAGATTCGAATTCAGCGGCAGCTAGAGATCATGGGCAAAGATGTTTCTGGCAATCAGATTGAGGAGATGATTGAGCAAGGCAGGTGGGATGTCTTTTCTGAGAATCTCTTGTCGGATGTTAAGGGGGCTCGCTCAGCCTTGAATGAAATAGAGACACGTCATAAGGAGCTGGTAAAGTTAGAAGGTCGCATTAAGGAAGTTCACGAGCTCTTTCTGCAGGTGGCCCTGCTAGTGGAGGAACAGTCAGACACCTTCGATGTCATTGAGATAAATATGCAAAACGTTGAGGACTATGTAGGAGAAGCTAAAGAGCAAGTGAAAAAAGCTTTGGAATACAGAAGAAAACACCCCCTCAGAACAATCCTCTGCTGCTGCTTATCCTGTTGCAGGAGGTGACTATCCCACTGAAGCTAACTCAGACCAACTCGGATGTCTTCAAATCAGGCATTCCTTCCAGTGACTTTTCTGTAATGACAACCCCTAGAAATGGGGCGGGGGGGGGGGACACACACACACACTATTTTGCAGTTGGTTTTGTTCATTGCCTTTTTCCTAAATGTGCTGAAGGCTGTTCGATTTGAGAGCTCCTAGAAATGTTGATAAAACTATTTTTAATCTATTTTTAATTGAAATGTACTCTGTTGCTGTAACTAGAGGTACAAGAATATCTCTGCAGAGATACTTTTTTCAGATGGGCAAGAAAGAGGAATGAATGATGGGCTGATAACTCAGCCTAGGGAAGATGAGAAATTTCAAGATGTAACTTTATTCTTATTTGCCAAAGTGAGTCTGCAGGCGGTGCAGCCTTACTGCCTGCGGTGACACAATACACCACAGAATCAGGAGGTTTCCATTTTAACTAGCTTGCAGCCTGCTTGATTCAAATACTTGAACAGATTTTTGCTCTGTTCATTTGACAAAATACTGAGGCTGTTAGCAGGAGCAGGACACAGAACTAGTTTCTATTTCAACTTGATTTCCACCTGTCATGAATCATAACAGAAGTAACTGCACCTTAAATGATAATATGCACGTTTTGCTCCGTTTGTGTGCAGGTGATTGTTTTTCTCCATTTTGAGTACCCGCAACTTTGTCAAGGTGGCTAGAAGCACTGCAACACTGAGGCATCTCACTGACTTTTAACTTGAGCCACTGTCTGTACTCTCAATTTTAAAACTGCCATGCTTTTTTGCTGCTAATACATTTTTCTGCCAATTAACACTTCAGCCAGAAGAGATGCATGCAGTGGCCTTCTGCAGAAGCACCCATAAGGAGACAACAGTTGGGGGGTGGAGAAAGCATTTTAGGGTCTCCTGTGCTGGCCCATACACACAAACAGTTTTAGTGGATGGATTATCCTGTCAATAGACTTTTATTTTTTTATAAGCATTGATTGAATATGGATTTTTTATTACCTATTTTAAATAACATGAAGGAGTAAATTTATTAACATGCAATTTTACCAGTATACAAAAAATACAACTTTTCGCCCATTATTAGTAAATCTCCACCTGGGAAAGAAAACAGACGTATTTCTTCAGTACACCTGAAGAAGAAAGAAAACAACATTTTAATGCCATTTCAGTGCTCTTTTCAAGCTTAGAAGTAATCTCTCCTTTTTTGTGAGGAAAGTCTGCCCGCAGTAGGTTTGGACTATGAGGAGGGAATAGAAAATTTGCAACCCTGGAAACCACTGAGTGTTGTCAGTGAAACTTGTATTCATAAGATCTGGTGAGTGATTATAGCTCCTGCTTCCGGAGGTTTTCCAACTATAGTTTTTCTAGGTGGCTTCCTGATACACTGTGATCTATTGCTATCCTTTGAATTAATGCATGACATTTTTTCAGAAGTTAGTGACTTTTTTTTAAAACGCTGATCCTATTTGTACCTATTTTAATAAACATATTTAAACATTTCAAATATTTTGTATTTGGAAGTTTTCCTCGGGAGATGCGCATAGCCATCTTCCTGCACCAATTGCAATGAAACCTTTCCCTTCTGATCTTTTGCACGCTAATTTTATATGTGAAAAAACACCCAAACATTTCTTACTATTTATATTGATATAACGAAACAGCAAAATAAATTCAACTTCCAAGCTTTCATATCCTAGTAGGAAATGCTCTTAGCCAGACAGGCTTTTTTACACAAATAGAAGCTAAATGGATAACTCTTCTCAGAAACTTTTCACTGAAGCACCTGTCTGTGATAAGATGGAAGAGTGAGGAACACTGATCTTCTAAACTAGAAGATATTTTGATATTCAGTGATGTCCTGATGATGTCAGTATTATGCTTGCCTGAGGACCTCTCCAACAACCCGATGTTCAAACTCGAAGTGGGAGAAAGGAGGGTGTTGAGCTGGCACCATGACTACTGCTTTGGTGCTACTCAAGAAAACAAAGTCCTTTACTCCGTAGGTACTGCCATTCAAGTCAATGGAACTGTGCATTTGTAGAGAAGTACCCTAAACCTCCGAGGGTCAGCATTTGGGCATAAACCAATGAAGAATAAAATATGTATTTCATTTCATCTGCATATTCTTAGCACTCGCCAGTGCTTTTGATAAAAACATGTACTTTTTTTTGTTGGTTTCTTCTTTGCACATATGTATGTCTACAAATGCAATAAAAGATTTTATAAGAAAAACTGAATGTGCAGAGTGTTGTACATTGAATCAGCAGCTCTGAAGAGTTTCTTGCATTGTCAAAGTTTAGCTTAAAAGCTGCTGCACTAAATTCTGTGTTGGTGAAAGGAGATTAAACAATGCCTAAAAAAAGTCCTCCTAATATTTCTTGTTGTAATATTTGTTGCTACAGTAAATCAAATGTGTTGCATATTGAGATAGACTTACCATAATTTTTCCTATAAAAACCATGAAAAATGAGTTTCATACATTCTAAGATTGCTCTCTACTGCAAGAAAAAAACCAAATTTATTCTGGCAGTTCTGAGAGATCTCGATGATTTCATTAGTAGATATGCAAAGCTTATATTCTGATCTTTAGTTTGATTTGAGGCATGGGTTAAAGTGAGTGAAAGCATGAAGAAAAGGTAACTGTAGACCTTCTCTCCTGACCTAAGGCCGTTGCTGCAAGGAAGAAACTGAGAATCATTGAAATACCAGCTTGAGACCCTTTAAAACTATTTTCAAGTCGCATTGTGAATTAGAGGCATTTAAAAAATTACTTCCAGTAACTGAAGAAATCATTCTCTTCCTTGCAAACATGTGTTCATTGCTTAATACTATGGGGTTATTTCTATCCTTCAGTTGTGTAAGAACTCAAATTTTGCCAGCCCATGAAACTGCGTAGTCACAGTTAAAAACAGACTTTTGAAAAAACCTCATCACACTACAGTTGCAAAGACTCATGTCACACAGGATGAGTGGAAGAAGATGATAAAAGTAACTTGATAATATGTTAGCATACTAAGCCGCAGAATGGACATCTTCGTGCTCCCTAAGGAAAGCTGTCTTTTCATTCTGAAAGTCGGCACGCTGCCTATGGAGATGTGCGTAGCATATTCTATGGGCTGGTTTGGTTTTTTTTTTCCTCTCCCCTCACGTGGCAAACCCTATAGCTGGGGTTGAGGGGGAAGTAGTTAAAATGTGAGAGGGGCTGCGTTAGCTTTTAGGGTTGCTGTTACTTTGGTTTTGTTGCCTACTGAAAGCAGCAGAAGCTTCACCCAGCCCCCCTCCCCCATGAATCTCAGCCCTTTCTGAGGAGGAGAGAGGAGAACTGGCAACGAGGCACACCTTGCTCCTTCTAAAAATGTAAGAGACCGTTGCATAAATATAAAAGAGCAAAAAAATCCCCTATTACAAAATAGAATGTTTGGTATATAGTGGTGAACTTCCTGGATATGTGTATGAGTCTCCATTTCATCCTATGGGATTTGTTTTTCTTTCCTTTTTTTGAAACAGGTTTAATTTTAGAGAAATGGCAGTGGAATGATTGCTACCTCAGTGCGAGGTACCCAGACTATGGACACACTTGCACACTTGAGCAGGCATCTCTCTGGCACATGTCTTGGGAGAAACTTCTCTAAGTAAAGGTATAGCTCTTTGTTTAAGACCCAGATATCTTTTTTTTTCTGGAGGCTGAACTGAGTAGCTAAGCAAAACTGCTGCTTTTCTAATCTAACCTACACTAAGGATGTTTAGAATGCACAGGTTCTCTAGATTTTTGAACCATGGGAGATATTTGGAATTGATTTGAAAAAGGAAAGAGCTGCACATGGTTGTGTTTGTATCTTTAGTAAAGTATCACAGATATGACGATGGCAGGAAACGGTATAATTTAATAGATACTGTATGTGGTGATTACAGTTAATCTACTTCTGACGCAACATGATCTTTACATGGAGCCATGGTATTTGTTTCTCTAATATGTAAGAAGGCAATAGCAGATCTATCTTCTTCCATGTTTCTAGCATATTTATATAGTGTCTTCAAAATAGTTGAGCCAAAGCCAGCAGAAGCCAGCTCCACCATCACACCTTACCTTACAGTGTGTATATTGGTAGGGCGCAATGTCTTAAGAGGAAAAAGTAACGTTTTACTGTTAGACGTGAATAGGGAATGAGATAACCTAACTGCTCATACTTCTCTGCTCAGCACTTTGCCGAAAGGCAGAACCCTGCTGAACGGGGAGTGATGCTAGCTATGGTATAGTGCCCATTTCAAGCAAATGACTCTGCGTGGTGAGTTCCAGTCAAAGAGCTGTTCTTTCATTCACGGGCTCCAGCGTGTCAGTAAAATTAAGGAAAAAGAAAGCGTGACGTTCACAACTGTTCTTCACGTGCGTAAAATGTTAACAACTCATTTTATCGTCGGTGAGAAGCGTCTTCCCTCACAAGCACACCCAGCGCGCCGGGGGTCCCTGAGCACTGACAGCCGAAGGGGTTACTCACCCCCGGCCCCCGCGAGTGCGAGGCGCCCACCCCTCGCCGAGGGCCACCGGCGGCCGCGCCGTCCAACAACCGCGCGGGCCTGGCGCGCCGTGCTCGGCAAGAAATCTTTCCTCAGCAGTGTTTTTCTCCTCATGAAGCATAATTGATAGCTTTGGACTTTGTTCGGCTTCTCTTCCCTTCTGTTAGCGAGGGAAGGGATACTCCCGGTAACAACTGCCTCGGGGGCGGGCCGCCGCCGGCCCCGCGCGCCTCCCCCCCTTCCGCTCGGGCCCTGGCGCCCGCCAGAGGCGGGGAGGGGAGGGAGGGCCGCGGCCCGGCCCGGTGCGGCCTGAGGGGCGAGGGGCACAGGCCGGGGCGAGGCCAGGCGAGGCGAGACTCCCCGCCGGGCCGGGCCGGGCCGGGCCGGGCCGGGTCTGGTCCAGTCCGTTCCATTCCGTTCCGTTCCTGCCTGCCCGCCTGCCTCCCGGTGCCGCCGAGAGAGGCCGCCCGCGCGCGCCGCCCCGCGCCCTCCCGCGCTGAAAATAAAGGCGGGAGGGCGCGGCGGGGCGGGATCGGGGTCGTCCCGCGCGTGTCCGGGGGTCTCCGGCGGGCGGGAGCGCGGCCTTGTATGTAGGAGCGGCCGGGAGCCGCCTTGGTATCTGCACCAGGATGGCCGAGTGGTTAAGGCGTTGGACTTAAGATCCAATGGACGCATGTCCGCGTGGGTTCGAACCCCACTCCTGGTAAGTCTCGTTTTTGGTTTGTTTTTTTCCCCCGCACCCCGAGCCCGGTTCCGCTGCCGCGCAGGGCGCCGGGCCCGGGCGGAGCCGCGACCGCGGGGAGCCGGGAGCCGCGGCGGGCGAGGGGCGGGGAGCGGCGGCGCTGGTCTCCCGGCGCCCGCCGGCCGGCGCGGCGGGGCGGGGCGGGCCTCAGCCGGCTCAAGCTGAAGCGGGCCTGCCCGGCCCGCTGGGCGCCGCTTTAAACACCCAAACTTAGCTTAAAGTTGGTTGCACAAGCTTAAGTTTGAAGACCTTTTCTTAGACATACATTTGGGTGGTTTTTTTGCGGGCCTGGGCCTGGGCCTGGGCCTGGGCCTAGGCCTGGGCGGCCCCCGCGGGTGTCACACGGCCCCGGCGGCGCGGCGGGGGCCAGCGGCGGCCCCGGGGCCCTGCCGCCCCCCCCCCCCCCCCGGGCGCTGGGCCGCGGGGAGGCCCGCGGTGGGGCGGGTGCCGCCGCCCCCCGGTTTGCGTTCGTGCAGCTCCCGCCGGTTCCGCACAGAAGCGAGGGAAGCGCGTCGGCTCTAACGATGCCTAAAAACGGCCGGGCAGGCGGCCCTCCGGCGGCGTGGCCGCCCCGTCCGCTCGGAGGCAGGCCGGCTGTGGCGCGCTGCGGGGGTTAGTCCTCCCGCCTCATCGGCCCGGGTGCGGACTTTGTTGCTCTGAAGCCTAATTTAGGTAATTTTTTGTGCATTCCCCCCCCCTCCCCCCCCCAGTTCCAAGCACTTTGAATACTTTGAAGGCTGTGTGACAACCTGTCGCAGTGCTTTTACAAGGTGAAAGCGAGGGTAAGTACAACGTGCGCTAGGGTACCGGGTGAGGGTGTATCTGGGGGTGTCGAGCCTGCTGAGGGGTGCTTGGCCGACCCCGGAGAGTGGAGGGAAGGCAAACCCTGCTCCTGGGGGAATGGTCCGTAGTGCCGGCTGTACCCTAAACTCTGCCAGGGGTTCAGCCAAAAGTTAAGCGCAATGAGCAAGCAGGACTTTCAGACTAACCTCCTGGCTTTGTTTTATTTTAGTAGGACAGATGTAGCCGCTGTACATGTTGCAATGTTCAACTTGCTATCGCATGATTTTGTTGTTTGGGTTTTGTGGTTTGGTTTTTTTTTTTTTTTTGGCGGGGTAGTACCATTGTGTTCTAGTATATTGAAAGTGCGGGAAGTACAAATCAAGCGCAGACTGACACGTTTTAAGATATTAGTGGTTGCCAAGAGCATCCTGGTCAGATTCTAATACAGGTAAATCTAGTTGTTCTTAGCTACCCTGTTCCGGATAATTTGTGCTGAAAAATTATTCTAAACTTTCAGTCCAAATATATCATGTGACAATACAGACTAAATAAAGGATAAACTCGAGAGAGAGAGAGATCACAACTCCTGGGCCTTCAATGCAATATGAAATAGAAGGTGAAATATTTCAGGCAGAACACTTCATCACATGCTACATGACATGGTCTGGCATCACAAATGTAGACATGGTATAAACACAGAAATATGATAGGCAAGAGGGAGTTAGGGAGAGAGGTGTGGTCTGGTGGTGAATTTCTAGGAAATGCAAGTACGTATATTGTCTTTTTTGACTGTTCCCACAGTTAAATTGTAAATGCAAAACATACCGTGCTTTCTAGAGCTGTTCATTAAAAAGCAGTGCTGCCAGATTCAAGTATTTTATTAAGTAAACGTTAGTTCCTATTCTTGATTAAGGTACAAATTAGTAAAAATGGGCATGTTTGAATGTACATTTTACCTGTAATGTTGTAATGGAAAACTGCTGCCCTTGGAAACCCACATCTTTGCATACAAATTGTGTAATTCTGCTTATGTGCTCGTTTATGAGCAAGTTTGTACATACAATAAATGTTCATGTAGATTTTGCGGATGCAGTGCTGATCTTGATGAAAAGTTGGTCACAGCTGTGTCAATTTCAGGGTGAATGATTGGCAGCTATTCAGCACTGTGAGAAAGAAAAAAGAAAAGTAAAAATAATCACAGTTTTTACAAGAACAGTAATCACTGACCAAAAGAGAAAAAAAAAGGCAGTTTTTATGATAAAACAATGTAGAAAACTGGAGTTCTTCATTAGAAATACTTCTGTTACAGGCACACTCCTTTCCTTAAGAGATTTCTTTTGCAGAGAACTTCCCTCAGTCCTTTGGTGAAACTGTGTTCCCTGCTTTTTAAAATGGCTTGTTAGAGCACATGCAGATCTGGAATGAAACAGAAGATTTTTGAACCTTTCCTGCTGTCGAGAAATACCCATAAAATCTACTGGCAACAAGTATGTCCCAACCCCTTCCTGCACTTCTCCAGAAAGAAAAGGATAATCTGCTGGGGTTATTGGTTTCTATTTCAGGTGAAGTGGCAGGGTGGTGTACTGTGTTTCAGCTCTGGAGCTGAGCATGATTTTGATTTAAGGTTTTTATTTTATCAAGCAGGTATTTTTCTTTGTTTTTAAGAGCTTCCTTGATAAACCCTCATGAATTATTGGTGGTTGCCTTTGCAGTTTGACATTCTTACATGCACTTGTTACACTCTGGCCTTTAGTTCAAACAATATTGCTTTCCATTGGACTCCATTCTGTGGATGAGTTGTTTTTCTAAAAAGGTCATTATCTGCAGGATCCTTGCCTCATTTGTTGAAGAAAGTGTGGAAAAGTATAGTGACTAATGCTAGAAACTGGAATAAAAAAAGAGCTTCGTATGCAGACAGTTGAATGCTACACTGATGAACCAGGGGTGTTTCTTTTGCCACTGCATATTTCCTGTTTGATGAGGAGCCAGTCAGCTAAAATAGATTTTTCATGAGCAATCACTCGTTTTCATGGTCCTTATTTTGTGGCATCCGTCTCGAGAACCTCAGTCTGATTTGCAGAAATGCAGAGCTTCCGCAATCACAGGTGAAATCAATGTATCGCCTGTATTTTAAGCAGTCTCTGAAAAAATTCATATTATGTGTCTCTGAGCAGTCAAAAGTTACTGGAGATGTTTGACATTAATCTTTCCATACCTCAATTTCCCACTGTGTAAAATAGAAGTAATAGAAATACACCATCTGCAAAATGGGCTGCTATGAAGTAAATTCATTCTTGTTGGTGAAGAATTCAGAGAGGCACTTACATAATCTGGTCATGTTAGACAAGCCCATGAGTAGAATATCAATTAATTTGGAAAATAACATGAAATAAATAAGGTATGGAGCCACACTTTGACCTGTGAAGACCTTGGAAAGTATTAAACAACCGGTTAGCCAGCAAGCGCCTCATGATGTGTGCTGAACAAGGTGGGAGTCTTATACGAAAACAGCAAGCCATAGTTTAACTCAAAATTGTGTCTCACTTCATAAACAGAAGGCAACCTATTGGTGAAATATTATTTAGGTGATATTTCAGTATAGTTTAATCTTTTTTAAAAACTCACAGCAGCTTTTTTTTTTTTCAGTGACATTTTAGTGTGTGATGGAAGCATATCATAGAATCACAGAATGCTTTGGGTTGGAAGGGACCTTTAGAGATCATCTATATTCAACTAGATCAGAGCCCCATCCAACCTGACCGTTAGTGTTTCTAGGGATGGGGCCTCCACAACCTCTCTGGGCAACCTGTTCCAGTGTTTCACCACCCTCATTGTAAAAAAAATTTCTTCCTTATATCCAGTCTAAATCTACCCTCCTTTAGTTTAAAACCATTACCCCTTGTCCTGTCACCACAGGCCTTGCTAAAGAGATTGCCCCCATCCTTCCTATAGTCCCCCTTTTTAGTACTGAAAGGTTGCAATAAGGTCTCCCTGCAGCCTTCTCTTCTCCAGGCTGAACAACCCCAACTCTCTTAGCCTGTCCTCATAGGAGAGGTGCTCCATCCCTCGGACCATTTTTGTGGCCCTCCTCTGGACCCGCTCCAACAGGTCCATGTCCTTCCTGTGCTGGGGGCTCCAGAGCTGGACGCAGCACTCCAGGTGGGGTCTTACCAGAGCAGAGTAGAGGGGCAGAATCACCTCCCTCGACCTGCTGGCCATGCTGCTTTTGATGCAGCCCAGGATACGGTTGGCTTTCTGGGCTGCAGGCGCACAGTGCTGGCTCATGTCCAACTTTCCATCCACCAGTACCCCCAAGTCCTTCTTGGCAGGGCTGCTCTCAATCCCTTCATCCGCCAGCCTGTATTGATATTGGGGGTTGCCCTGACGCAGGTGCAGGACCTTGTATTTGGCCTTGTTGAACCTCATGAGGTTCTCACAGGCCCACCTCTCCAGCTTGTCCAGGTCTCTTTGGATGACATCCCGTCCTTCTGTTGTGTCAGCTGCACCGCTCAGCTTGGTGTCATCTGCAAACTTGCTGAGGGTGCACTCGATCCCACTGTCGATGTCATTGATGAAGATATTAAATAGTACCGGTCCCAGTATGGACCCCTGAGGGACACCACTTGTCACCAATCTCCATCTGGACATTGAACCATTGACCACTACCCTCTGGATGCGACCATCCAACCAATCCCTCATCCACCGAACAGTCTACCCATCAAATCCGTACCTCCCCAATTTAGAGAGAAGGATGTTGTGGGGGAGCATGTTGAAGGCCTTACAGAAGTCCAGACAGATGACATCCATTGCTTTTCCCTTGTCTACTGATGTAGTCACTTGGTCATAGAAGGCCACTAGTTTGGTCAGGCAGGACTTGCCCTTGTTGAAGGCATGCTTCATATCGTTTGTTACTTCATTTAAACCATTTTTCCATCATTCCGAGTGACCAGTATCTCATATTGAGGAGAAAGGTGTAAAAAGGCTGTGAAGTTCTTGGTCTGTTGTATAATGCTGTGTGTAGGATCATCAATAATGCCTCTGATTCTTACTACAAACTAATTTAAAGTCTGTAAAGTAAGACCAGTCTCTTACATTAGTGGGAATAACTGCATGTAAAGCACTTAGCAATTCTTGAGTTGTTCTCATTTTGGGGCCTCTGTGGTAAAAAAAGAGGGGTAGACTCTATTTTCTGGATTCTTGTCATTCTTAGGATGCTTGTTCAAAGATTACCACGATATAGTATAGACAGTTGTGTCAATGTTTATACATGTGTCTTTATACAGGTTCATTTTCAACAGCTGCTGGGCTGTTCGTCTGCTGACTCTGTCTGATCTTACATGCAGTTTCTTACGGTCGTTCCTGTTGGACTTGATAGCCACAGCAACCAAGTGTCATTAGCAATGTTAGCTAATTCCGCCTCCTTCTCCAGGGCGTTACAACACACACTCCCAAACAGATCCTTGCAACATTTTATTGCTTAACTATTTTTCTTGGTTTTGATGAGGAAAAAGAAGAGATCTTCTGCTAGATTAGTTCAATCCAAGCAGCAAACTCTGGGGAATTGCACTGTGGTAGTATGGGGAGCTCGGCCGCCCTGACCACAGCATTGGTAGAAGAGAACAAGAGTCTGCATACCACTTACTGCAGTGCAAAGCCCTGCAATTTAAAGTGCTGATGGAGGTGGGTTTACTCTTATGACTGACAAATGAGCCCTGCAAGTCTTGCCATGGTCACTTAAAGCATCATCACCCCTGAGTGTTGCTCTCCCAGAGTTAGGATGGACTAACACAGCCATCAGAAGAGAGCAGGTGCCCACCCTTCAGCTGCTCCAGTTCGTATCTGGCATTTCAGCTTAAAGCCACCTTTACTGGCAGAGCAAAGGGCAGTACCTTTGCACTGGAGTTAAGGGCTGTGGGCATGCGTTCCCGTTTGCCAGCTCTTCTCATCAGGAGGAATATATGCAGGTGCTAACATTTTACATCAGCACAGCATTGTTACCGAAGGATATTTCTGAAAGCGTTAAAAGAGTGGTCCGTGCACTGATCACCTCCAGTTTGGGAACATTTTCCCTTGTGCTGGCAGTAGCCTCTGGAAGAAGGATGGAGCAGACAAGTCATAATTTACACTACAGCAGCAGGGTTCACCAGAGCACCTCCTAAATGAGGGGCCCTGAATGCCCTAACGTGAAGGCAGCATAATGCAGAACACTGTAGCTAAGATCTCTGGGCTCTTAGGGTAAGGGCTTAAAGCACACTAACATGCATTTTTCTGGGATTTTTTGTTTGCATTAAACTTATCTGAATGAATTGATTCTTTCTTCCTGCCAGGGAGGAGCTTCTGTCCGAAGACCATAGAAAATGTGCACACTCTTCTGGAGATGGTCTTAAATGTGCAATTACAAAAATGCCTTTCTTTCTCTGATGACTTCAGAAGAATGCACTTTTCAGATTCCTTCATTTTCTTTGATTGCTGCTTCTCCTTCACCATCTGCCCTGCTGTGACCTTCTTTCTGGGTTGGAAGTGCTACAGGATCTTTCCTTTGGACCTCATCTACCTCATTTTGAAGTGTTTGCTGAAGTGGCTCATGCAATTCTTGGCAAGAGATCACTCCCTGACCATGTGACTTGATGGATTTGTGACACCTGTCTCTTGCTATTTCATCATGTGTTGCAAACTTTTTCATATGAGAGTGGAATCATTGGTGGGAAGTATGGACTACATTAATGAGTTCTGTTTTGCAGCTAATCCATGTTTAATGATTGACGTGCATATGTATTTTAGTTTCACTTGTCCTGTCTTACACCTCTGTTGCTATTTTCTGACACACTCCCACCTTTTGCTTTTTATGTGCGTACCAAGAAACAGATCCAGCTGGTTAGCAGTTAGCTGCTGCTGACAGAGGCAGAGACACTGTCTTTCCCCTGCCCTGGCTGTACTGCATGTTCCCACCGCTTCCATCTTGTGTCCCTCAGTCTTTGATTGTCAAGTAATATGTAACAAACCAACCAGTTAATTTCATGGTACTTGGATCTGAAATTAATCTCTCAGATTATCTCATTATAAGAATTTTTCTGTGAAGAAACGAGGAATTGGAGACAATTTCTTATGTGTTTTGGGCTCCCTAATATAGACCATACAGATCCACTAATTGGTTTTATTCGTCACAGAATGGCAACGGCTGGACGGCCCCTCTGGAGATCATCTAGTCCACCCCCCAGCTCAGAGGAGGGTCAGCTTGAGCAGGTGGGTTTTGAAGGATGAAGACTCCACAACCTCTCTGGGCAACCTATGCCAGTGTCTGACCCTCACAGTAAAAAAAGTTTTTCCTAATGTCTTAAAAATAAGTGTTTTCTTGCATTTAAGGCGTTTTCTTATGTTTAAACTTATCTCAAACTTGCAGATCTGTCTGCTTGTAAATCTTAAATGATTGTGTGTTTTCTCTGTGCTTAGATTTTTGTTCCTAAACATCCCAAAATAAAATGAAGGAACTACAGATGGCACAACACATACGAGGACATCCACTGGATACATGGGTTTGCTGCCATGTGTCTTTTACTGAGAGCTCTGTTGAGAGAAGAGTAAAATCCCTGCAAAGATCTAAGCAGGTGTTTCATTTTAGATACTGAAAATAAGCCTTCAAACTCTTTTTTTGTCCAAATAAAGACCAAGGGAGTGCAATATTTTGTTTATAAATATGTACAGTTGGTTTCCTGTAAGAAATGAGCACCTGTGTCTGGCCTTAGCTTGTTGAAAGCTGGAGTCCTGTTAGAGCATTACTTATTGGAAGACCATTCTGGTATTATGATTAAAGTTCATGATCTGCAGGTTAGACTACTGTAATTTGATCCGAGTTTCCCTTTAAAATGGTCTGGGAGCTATAGCGTTAACAAATGACATCTGTCTGTTGAGTTGAGGGAAGGCATTGCAACTAATAGCGCTCACCTTCACAGTGCTCTTGTCTGGCAACCCAGTATCTACAGGTAAAAATTCTTATTCCTGTGTTTACATAGGTGTTAGTAGTCTCCTTCCTGAACAGTCTTTGCTTACTGGCTGTGGCTAATTATTCCTCGTCCTAGATCCAGGGACTGCTTCTGAATGAGGAATTGGAAAGAGTCAGCATAGTTCAGAAATCCCATTTACGTAATGCTTTCCAAATCCTTTTGTTACTATATTCAGAACAGAAAAAATTGATTTGTTTAATTACTGACATATATTTTTTCATAATATTTTGGACTATTTTTTATTGCTTTGCTTTGCTGTGAGAAGAGCTGATTTCTTGGCTAAATGTAGTTTTAATTTTTATGTAGCTAGCTTAATAGCCATGGTTTCCACAATCTGTATTTTGATAGCACTGTGACAGTGCAGGTTATATCTGTGCCAGTTAACAAATCCTATAGTGTTCTGTGACTGAAAACAGATGGAGACATGCCCAACCTGTTGTACTGCATTCATTCGGGTGACCTGCCCCAAAAGTTATTTGACACATCAGTAAAGAAGAAATACTGAAAGCAACTGGATCCAGTTTTTGTGATGTCTCTGCCTGCCCAGCCCCTCTGAAAAAAATATTTTTCTACAAAACAGAATTACCGGGTAAGATAAGCATTGTATGGTATGAATGTATGAGTCAGATTTCTTTAAGAGGAGAAAGCAGTTAATGCCTCCCAATAGACAGTACAGAGAGATGTTGTGGATGAGATAAGGTTTCTGCTCTGTATGAAATTGTTAGGGAGAGAGCTCGGCCATCAACACGAGAAAAAGGACCTGTATGACAAAGAAGGTAGGGTGACTCTATCCAGCTGAAATATTAACAAACTTGAGAGCGTTACAAAATAGCAGATAAGAATGGGGTGGGATTGGGCATCTCAGAACTATCATTAAAATGCTTTAAAACCAAAAGTTGTTGTCATTAGAGATTCTTTTCCTATGCCTGTTTCTGTTGCCTTTCTTGGTAAGTTGTCTCAAAGAGCGGTTTAAGTAGAGTTTCAGAGTGTTCCTGTTTGAGGTTGGTTGGGCTCTGCAGAGACTGTGTCAGGAGATCTTAAGGTGCATGGTGGTACCCACAGCCCCCAGAAGGAGCCTCTATGGGTCCTCCAGGGCCAGAGTTAGAGACGATGTCTCATATTCACCTGGTAGTCCTTAACAGACTTGTCTCCATAGCCAGGAATGGGCCTAGATTGTAACGTTGGCTAGCTCAGAATGTTGTTTTATTTTTTTAACAAAAATTACTGTATCAAGGTAATCTTAACTGTCAAACTGGGATGTGTATGCTTTGCATTGTACATTGTTTCCTTTTATGAACTGTTTGTCATTAACAGTCTTGGCATGACTGCTTCCCAGGTAGTAAGTATATTCTGGCATAATTAAAGCAATTCCCCTTGCCTCAGGCAAAACCTCAGAGTTGGAATTGACTGGGAAGTTGCCAACTCCTATTGATCTGTTAACCAGTTCATTGGGTACCATCTTTCTGAATCATCATTCCTGACCCCCTCTGTATTAACATTCACAGTGATCTGCTCTGGTCTATAGGTCATTACTTTGGCAATTGTAAAAATTGAGTTATAAAAAATGACAGTATTTTTTCATCTTGTTCTTTTACCTCGTTACATATGTTCAGCTAAAATAAAAGAGTTGGAGAAAGCAATTTGAAGACTTGTGTTTCATCTGTGTGAAAATCCATGTGAAACAATGTAACTTAGTTAATTCTTAAGAAGGTAGCTGACTTCCCTTAGCAAGGCATCCTCATGGGATATACTTCTGAGGATATACGCAGTTTGCTCTGCTGCTGCAGCCAATGTTCATGGATGTAAATTCATGGATCCTGATCCTGTTGCTGCCACTGTGTAAGCAGATTGTTTATCACTGGAGTTCTGGACAGGCACAGAGGCCTGGTTTTATAATCAAAGTTGTAGCATCTGCACAGTAGTTACACACTTAAAATTACTGTGCCTCAGCATCACCTCCCTCTATTGATCTTCAAACGAGCACAAAATTAAATTGAAAATAAAAGCTGTTCAGGAAAAAAAAAAATCTATTAAGGCCCATAAAGAGTACAGGATACTGTGGGGTTTCTAGGGCAAGGGCAGGACTAGAGTGTTCTTCCTGTCTCACAGGAATGTTGTAAGATGCATCTTAATATTCTGTGATGGGAAGGGACATAAATCTATATGGATAAAATGAAATTGTGCATAAGCAGTTTGCCTCTGCAGAAGAAGAGACATAGGCTGTAAACTCTTTGGAAAGCCCTTCTCCCATGCCTCCAAATAATTTAAATCATGGAGTATTCTTCGGGGAATATTAGAGTTGTAAAAACTAGCCTGGCTATAATTTATGTAAGAGATAAATTAAATACAACTATTAACTCTTGACTGTTTGGAAAACAAAGGCCCAGTTTGCATTAACAAGGTTGAACTGGATGATTTCTTTTGGAAAAACACTTGGATCCTTTTTTCTACATTTTACAAAAAAAATGTGTGATGTTTCAGTTGGCTGCTGCATTCTGTATTTGAGCCTTTATTTGAAAAAAGATTCAGGGATAACAATTTCTAGTACAAATATTTGGGGAATACCTTGTTTATTTCCAGGACAAATATTATTAAAGGGATTTGAAAGAGAACCATCCAAAGATGAATTTTACCAGTAACAGAAGAACTTTCTAAAAGGAGTGCTTCTCATCAAGCATAACCGTACTGCCTGAACAGATGCTATTTAGTGGGATGACTGACCTTAAATCTAGCCAGAACAGAAACTTGTATTCCTCAGTTACTTAGATGGACTGTAGATTTAATTTGATGACTTATTTATGATAAACTCCTTTAGGAGTGAAATAGTATTCCACATTGGCCCCTTCTCATGTGTTTTGCTAAGTGGCAATGTCCATTTTATAAGTGGCTATTGCAAAGCAAAATGAGCCCAGAAAAGAGACTGGTCTGTACCCAGTGTCCCAGTCGGGGCTGGCTGTGACGGCACTGCGTTGCTGCGGGGGAAGGATCTTTCTGGGTGATGGCTGTGCAGAGGCAGTGAAACAGCACTGCTGCCAGAGCTTGGTGCGGAGCAGCCGGGCCCCTTCCTGGGGCCGTAGGGCCTGCGGTGGCACCGCCGGGCGCGTGGGGGCTGGGGCGTACCTGTGCAAGCCACTGATCCTGGTCTGGGTCCTTCAAAGCGGCTTTGCAGCGCTTTCCACCTCCTCTTCTTTTACCATGCTGTGTACACCTAGGAATTGTAGCAGGGAGTTTAGTTCCTTGGGCACAATGGGGAGAAAAAAAGAAAAACAAGCAGTGGTTGGGGGAAAACAGGTTGGTTGTGGCGAGGCGGTGTCGTGCTACGTGGAGGGTAGGAGCCCTGAAATACTGACTGCTCTTTGAAAGCCTAACGGAAGCCTCCTGCTGCAGCAGAGCCCAGCCCGCCGGGGAAGCATTGGGTGGGTGGGCAAGCGATGCTCAGCCCCTGGTGAGGGCAGGGCCCACCGCTGCCCTCCTGGGGTAAATGGAGATGGGTGTGGGCTGGCCAAGGGTGGGAAAGGCCTTGAGTGGGCGAACAAATCCAGGTCCTGCACTGCTTCTGAGAGGGGATCCTTCTCTTCCCTGTTGCTTTCTTTGCCTTTCAAAGGATTGATGTATCCTTTCTGATACCTTGTACTAAACCCCAGATCTAGTCTGTAGGTGTGGAGGCAACTTTTTAAAGGAATGAACTGGCTTACAGTCAGCAATGCTGCCTTCTCCACAGGTTGGTGCAAGCAATTCCTATATAAGAAGGGGGGCAGAGCTGAGCAGGGGTGGGCAGGCTGGGTGATGTGACTGCGTGCTTTAGGAGTAACACCTCTGTATGATTCAGTTACTGAATCATGCCCCTGTGTCTCTGTTAGGTGGCACTATCAGGGATTTGCATCAGGAAACAAATGCCATGGTTTAGCTATAACGCCTGGGGAGGGCTTTCCAGGCAGGCTAGTGGGAAAGGTATGATTAAAACCCTAGTGTGCTTTTTATCAGTTCCTCATTTTTTTGTATGATCCTGCTCTCACCAAAGTCAGTGGGAGAATTCACCAGTTTAAATGGTGCTTTCATTGGCATGGCTTGCATTCATTTTTGTCACGTTGATCTGCCCTCTCCTTTTTGCCCGGAGGCCACCCTGGCTGCTGGCTGGTGGATGTCCTCAGGTGCAGGAAGCAGATGGCACAGGAGTTTAAAGGAGCTTCTGATAGTCCAGCAGTTTCATGGTGAGCCTGGACAGCCCCAGAAGGCTGTAGGGGAGGGCAGGCGGGGTCTGCTCATGAGCAGACAGCACTGTCAAGCTTCCAGCCTTACTGAACAGTTTATGTTTTTTAGTTACTTCGCGGGAGAAAGGAGCAGAGTGTGGGAAGGTGATACTGGCAACATCATCTATGATTTAAGGTTGTATGGCCACACATCAGGGGGTCTGAGGGCTGCCTGTGTATAAAGACTATTGGCACAAAGTCTGGGAATCGTGCAGAGCTTCAGGCATGTCCCGCCTTATGCGGAGCCAGAGAGCAGCCCGAGGGCTGTAACAAACCAGTCAGACTCATCTAAAAGTGGAACTATTTATGGGAGGTTGTCTGTTTTCTCTTGTGACTCGTGGATGTTGTCTCTTGTTCACCCAGGCTCTGAGCCCTACCAGTTTGCACTTAAATATAGCGTTCCCAGGTTTTCAAATCTGCTGTTTTCCCAGAGGAATGTCTGTTCCTGGCATGTAGCCCTCCTTCTCTTTTATCATACTGAAAATCATCTCACTCGCTTAGTGTTGGGAGCTTCTGGTAGATGACCAGCAGCTTAAAGATTGCCGACTACCAGACCCCTCCTCTCTGCCTTCAGGTCAAGGGCGTTGTGGTTTATTTGATCCTACCCTTTCCAATGCCCTGCGCCTCCAGTTTCTTCATCACAGCCCTTGCCATGATCCTGAAATATCTTGCCAAGTAGAGGGATGGAGGAGGTTTGCCTTCCTCGCGGTCTGAGACAGGTGGTATTGGGAATCGCAGAAGCAACCGCACGCAGAAAGGGTGGTATTGCAGCATGTGACGCCTACGTGTATCCAGTTCTCATATGCCTAATTGTCATGGACAATGCCTAAGCGCATGTGCCAAAGCTGTCAACATCAAGTGCTGGTTTTGCATATCCTCTTCAACTTAGCCAAATACTGTACTTGGAGGGAAATTTTCTCAAGAAAATCTAAAGGATTAGACTAAATAATATCCATAATGACATTTTAAATACAGATGCACAGCACCTTGTTTAACTGCATAACTAGTAACTGATATAGGTCCTATAAAACACAACTTTCTTGCCTGTTTTTTTTAATAGGAATTTAATTTGCCATCTTTGAAAAAACTTGATTCTGTATGATTCTGCTCTCAAACCAAGCCTCACCCTTGCATAATTTTTTGAATCATTCAGAACTGCAATACATTTATACATTTGTTACTGCAAGTGTGCCATGGCTAATGACTAATGGCTAATTTAGCTGTTGTCTCTTAAGGTCTGTTATTTCAGGTCACAGAGATCAAAGGTCGGATATTTTAAGGGATTTGACACTTCTAGATAAAAACATTTTGCATTCCATGCATGTCCAATCTCTAAATATAAGTAGGGAGGAATACGGTAAAACCTTGATATCTCTGTGGAAAGGATAGCCAGAATGCAATTTGTATAATTACCTTGCATGGTAGTTGGTCGCATTCATCAGCGTACTTTTATTTTTGTTTTCTACTTGTTATAAAGCCTTTTGCACTTATTTTTTGTACTGATTATATGAACATTTGATGCCTGCTGCTGTGAAGATTTTGTCATTGAAACAGTTGCTTCCTGAGCACTTCAGTTCTTCAGGCAGAGTCCTACCAATGATTATAGTTTTGGGGGCTTTAAACTGAAGTTATTTTAACATATGGTGACACTACTTGATAGCTTCCTCTGGGAATCCCACCCACTGTGTTAGTTGCAAACAGCTATATGAAGAATGCTGTTCTCATGGCTCAAACACTTGTGATGCTGTCCCACCCAAACTAACCTCAGCATGAGAGTGAATTCTAATCCGCAAATGGGATAAGCGATGGAACTATATGTTACTGTCCCTCTGATTTAAAGGTATTTCTTCCAACCAAGTTAAATATTTAACTTTCTTTATTTTCTCTTAACAAAAATACAATCATATAATTATAAAAAAGACAGGTGTTCAGTCTGTTGTTGTACAAAAGAAACGCATCGCTGATTTGAACGGGTGGTATAAAGTCCTGTTAGGGCAATCAAATAAAATACGGAGTGCGAAAGGATACGTTTTCCTAAGTGAAGGAGAAAATTGGCTTACATTAGGTGAAACATTAATGGCAATTTCACTAAAATGAAATCTTCTTAGAGCTGCAGTTCTTTCTAGCTGCACTGTAATTTTAAGCTAGAAAGCATCCTAGCAATTCCTTCTAGCATGACAGCAGGACTGTTTTTAAAAAGTATTGATTTCATCATGCATGAGCATGGATCGCAAAATTCTGGAAGTGTCCCAAATTATCCCATCATGATAATGCAGGATTTTTTTATTTGATGAGAATCTTTGGATAATTTCTTCCGTAACGATTTTCCCCCTCGTTTCCATACTGCTGCTGCTAGTGTTTTGTACCAGATGCTGGTCTCTCATGGCAGCAACTGCTTCCTGATTTTTTTTGTGCCTGAAAACTTGTCTACCTTTCCTAAGTGTGTCAGTTGGTCCAATAAAATCTATTTCACATCTCTTCAAATTGTGCTCCTTTTCTATCATTAGGCCATCCCACCGACATTACTATTACAAATAACTTTATACGCTCTGTGCCCCAAATACTTCATTATTGGTTTTGCTTAAATACGGTGCTGTCCTTACGTGTGCCAGATGTGATTAACAGAGGTGTGTGTCATGAACTCAGTGCTATCTTATTCATTTGATATCTCCACCTTTTGAGGAGTCTGACTGCATTTATATTCCTATGGAAAATCTGTAAAAGTGGGGTCAGATAATACTAGTGCAGGTAGCTGGCCCCATTGCCTACACATACAGAAGCAGAGAGAGAAAGCCTGTTTTAGCTCAGAGAAATAATAGGTATCTGCCTTCTCTGTAGAATTAGAGAGAAACCAGTGCATGATAGGTAAGAAAAATATGAGGAACTTGTTGTTACCAGCTGATAATATTGCTGTTTCTCTTCCCTCGCATACAGCAGCAACCAGATGGATGGAAGCAGTGGCCCTTCCCCTGTTTGCAAGGGAACTTTGCTCTGTCCTGGGCAATCCAGGTGTTTGACAGCTGTAGGTTGGTATCTGAAACTTTGGGTGGGATTCTGCTGCCTAAATGTAGCCTCATGGTGCAACCTGAGATGCCCCAGGTGCCTTTAGGTATCTCTTCAGCCCTGTATTTCACCTCTTCTTGGGTGGCTAAATAGGATTGGATACCAATGTGTAGGTTACTAAATCCTTTTCCTGTGGCTGAAAACAACATGCAAAGACAAGAGCAGTCTGAGGTCACCACCACTGGTTTTGTTGCCTGGATCCATTCAGCCATCTGCTTTGGGCTCTCATTCTCATCATACTTCTTCTGTGATGCAGGTTTATGCTTGAGTAGGTATACTGGTGGCCAAAACAGGCAATGCTTTTACTTTGCCCTTGGCATCACTCTCCCACTGCTCCTCTTAGTGCTGAAGCAGTTTGCTTTGGAGTCAGCTGAACAGCAATGTTGGAGAAACAGACACAGTAGGAACATGCAAGTGAGAAAGAGAAGTGTCTGCTCAGCTGGCAGCTAGCCTCTGGCTCAGCCCCATGGCAGAACTGCCTGGTTAGGTACCTGCTTGGCCCTGCAAGTTGTCTTGTCTTTGGCTTTACAAATTCAAAGGAATTGGGCTGTTCAGGAACAAAGTGGATCACAAAGGCTGTAAAAGGCAAATATCATCCGAAGATAAATGCACAATCAAAGGAGCTGGGTCTGTGAAGTTAATTTCCAGGGAAATTAAATGAATCAGAAAGCTGACCCTTTTGAGGATGCATTGCGACATAAGTTCTTTGACAAAATTCTTCCCCTAGAGCCCCCTGGCAATCTGCAGACCTCCCCAGACTAAACCTAAGAGCCTTCCTGTAAATAAAGAAAGGACAGGTTCTGGAGGCGATCTGGACCTCTGTGAAAAGCCTCTTTGTGCCAGTCTGAGAGGGCTGGAAACTTCTTAGGCAGCAGAACTACGGATAGGAACAAGTCCTCCGGCTGGTTTGTATCTCTGATGGGGGAACAAGTGGCTGGCTCTGCTGGTGGCTCTGAGACCCTGTACCCTGCAGCTGAGGAAGATTGGCAAAGTTTACTGGGGCATCTGGCAAATACAAAGCCTTGCGCAGCATTTGGGGCTCACTCTCCCTAACCGCTTTCTGCCTCTCCTGGTGCAGGAAGGTGTATAGTTCCCAGCTGAAACAGTTGATGGAAAAGTCCCTCTAAGGAACAAAAAGTAGAGGCTTAACTCCGGTAAAGGCTGCAGTGATGGGCTGGGTCACACCTAGGAAGGGCAGGGTGAGGGCTGGTGCCATCCCACTATGCATGTTGTCTGTGAGAGGTGCAGAGATGCCTCTGCTGCTGTCAGGCCAGGGGGTGGTGACTTAGGGATCCTCACCGCTTCCCTGATTGTTCCCTTCTCAGTGCACCAAGTGAAGCTCAGGAAGAAATCAGAGCTCAGCACAGAAACTAAGCCGAGCATGGTTAGTGTTTGGAGAGGAGGCCTCGTAAGGAGAATGCAGAGAGCATCTGAATCACTTCACCACCCACGGCAATACTCTACAAATAAAGTTGTGTTGTTTAATTATAAATTTCATGCTGGAATGGTGTAATCTTGAATGCATATAGGGGAGAGTACCCCCAAATTAGCATTACATTATTAGTGACAGCTTTGGCTGAATTTGAAAGTATATCCTAAAGGTGAAAAGGAATCCCCAGATTAACAGAGTTTCTGGATCAGCCCTAGGACTTGTAGGCTTCCTCAGGCATTGTTGAAAAAATTTTGTTTTCCTTAATTTTTCATATTCGAGTTTGGTAAAGTTTCTTTCCCGTTGCTAGTGTTACTGTGCCTCTGTTTATTGGTTGCTATTCCTAAAAACAAATCCAGGCTTAGGCATTCGTGGGAAAAACATGGAGTGGGGAAATGGAGGAAGGCCCTTTGGAAGCTTTGTGGCATTTGATAATGTTAGAAATGGGGCCAACAGCTATTTTAAAAAGAGCTATTCAAATGGTTTATTTCTGGCAGAAATTGAGGAGTCCAAAGAAACCCTTACACGCTTTGTTCTAAGGCTTGGGATGCTCTGCCTGTTGTGTTTCTCCCTCTGCTGCATACTTTATCTTCTGCGGGTGTCAGTGGAGGGTTTCATAACACGCTGCTCGTTTCACTCTCGCTCTGAGATCTGGGTGCAGCTTTGCACTTTGCATCTTTATAAATAAATCATCAGTTTTCACAAATGAATCATCTATTGTTCGAGGTGGGCAGAATATTTTAATGGCATCTAAATTAAGAATTGTGATCTTTAAATGTTTATTTTGTATTTTTGACCTGCTGTAGTTACAGTTGAGGTCCATGAATGTATAAAGAAGAAAGAGGACAAAAAGCCTAATTGACCTGCAGTTGTAACAGGGACACATGCATCCTCAGTATTATTATTCATGACTCTTGGTGTAACCATAGGATGGAGTCGTCACGTTCTTTGACAGCTGAAGTTGTGGGCACTGCTGAAACACAGGACTGAAACAGCCCAAAGCTTTCACCTGACGAGAAGTAACAAATGGGTGTAGGTAGGGGAGTACAAGGAATCAGCTAAATGTTAGGACATGACAAGATGCTTATGTGCCCAGGGCTTGCCTTGTTTTCTAGCTGTATCAGCTGGTCACCTGAAAGCTGTCCCTGCTCCCTGCAGACCTTGCCACAAACGCAGCTAGAGGCAGTCTCGCTTTGCAGCATATCCACCTCGGTATTTGTCAGGGTGGTGGGCTGTAGACATCTCATAACATACATCTCAGGGTCGACTGTTGTAATGGTTCTCTCTGTGTTGCATTAAGAACGCATAATTGAGGCTTCTCTGATCCTTTTTGGCAAAGAAGACCCCTTTGGGCTCAGCACTGCACTGGGAGACATCCAAGGTTTTGCTTTACTCTCTTTTTTGGAGTGGGACCTCCAGGAGCAGTCATGCACCTCATTCCATGCTCAAAATAGCAAAGCTCTTTCTGTGGAAAAGTAAACTCTCCCAGTTCCCAAAGAAAGAAATACTACTGAATAGTACCGTGTGGGCTTCAGTACCACGCATATGACGGGGAGGACACACTTCAAAGTACAAAAGAAGGAATTTAAAGATTGTTTACGAAAAAGTTAACGAACATAATGGATTAAACAGGAGCAAAATCATCTCTCCTGGCCACTGCCACCAGCTTGGCTGCGAGTGGGCCGAGAGGCAGGGTCAGCTGCATTGGGAGGGCAGAAACACACACAGGTAGAGGACATAGGGGTGCCTGGGATTGTAGGGTCCCTGGCTCAGACGGGGTGTCTACGAGCTTGTTGAATCCAACCCAGAGAGTCCAAGGAACGGGTCTCAGGGAGTTTGGTACACACAAACACTTTAAATGAACACAGGGATGAAGGGGGGCGGGTGGAGGGTGAGCCTGCAAGGGTCTTTGCTGGGAACTGCACTCTTCAGCAAAACTTGCCCATGAGCATTTGCATCTCTAGCACGTCGTATACTCGCTGAAACCAGTTTTCTACTGCACTCCCCTTCCTCACATCCCTTGTCAGGACCGTTTCTGGTCTGATGCTGACAAAATGTTGCCAGCTGGTGATTGCTACTTCAGGGCAAGGACAGATGATTTTATATTTCATAACGAAAGTTTCACAGGATTTGCTAAAATTAAGTTTCGTTCTCAGCTATCTTCCCCAATTTGGTTTACTGTTGTCTTTTTTTCTTGTTCATGGCATCATATTTGAGACTAGATTTAAACTCTGCATTTGCCAGGGCTTGGATACATTTGTGTTTTAAATATACATTGGTCCTTTTAACAATTGTTAACAGCATTTGTCAGATCACGTTCACAGAGCTTTAAAACATACCTTCCATCCTGGGCCAGACACAAGCTGTATGGCTGAGGGACTTTGTTGCTCTGTGTTTACATACTGTCGAGCTCAATGGCACCTGACCCTGACTGAGCAAGCCCTTTGGTACTTCTCTGCTGTAAATAATACTGTCGTCCTGTACCTGGTAAATGTTTTTAAGATGAGTCTGTAAGTGCTTGAAGCGTAAGTGCTTGGATATTATGTTACAATTATGTTATAATGGCGTAGTATAGTGGATACTCTTAAGATTCTTGCTCTCACGTGGTTGGAAACTTCTCTGGAAATGGTAGTAAGGCTTTATTTTCTGAAATGCAAAGTCCACGTATGAGTTCTTTCCCAGCAAGGACAAACTCCAGCATTGCTCCCTTTTCAAACACTTGGCCTCTGCAAGTCACCTCCAGTTAGATACATCAGTGATGTATTAAGGGGTTTTGTTGCTCCCTTATTTTCTTCTGACAGTAACTCCAAAAAAGGCTTTTTCAGAGTAGGAAAATTGTTTCAATCATCTTTTCATTCAGTTTTGTGGTCTCTTTCTTCATTTCAGTGATTAAGGACTTGGCAGGGCTGGACTTCTTTTTTGGTTTGGAAGATAGCTTTGGTTTGGAACATCCCAAAATAAATGATGTCCAAAAGTTTCCTCTTTGTCTGCTGTGATTTCAAAGCAATTTTCATGGCTCAGTTCAGGACTGCCTAATAGAAGAAAATGGAGCAATAATTACTGCCTGCAGAGCTTCTAGCACAGCAGTTATTTAACTAGCTGCAAAATAATTTAAGGAACCAGCAAACGTTTCTTAGAAAATGTCTTGTTCCCTTAGGAACTGTGTACTTTGAGCCAAATGCTTTGCCTTGAGTTGGGCATGTAATTCCCATGCCAGGTGTGGGAAGAGCAAGGGCACCATTCGCGGTCCTGCCTGTCTGAGGTGTGAAGCTCACCCCCGTCCGCACTGCCTGGCATGCTGGGTGTCATGGCTCCCCATCGCTTCTGAAAATCTTAATGGTGCACTCCTTTCAAACCCTCCCGGCGACTAAAACAAAAAAATCATAGTACTCGTCCCTCTGGGAAACCTACCACGCTCACTAGGTTCAGACCTCAATCTTGGCCCCGGCTGCACAAAGCAGACAGAAGGCTGCCCTAACAGCGCGGCCAAGATTTCCTGCTCACGCAGGGGAAATTTCAGAAGAAGCAGAGCCAGCACACTGCCGGCCAGCCGGCAGCACGGGGATTGGGGCGGCCGGGTGAAGTGGCTGATCGCTGCCCCTGGCCTCGCTGGGGACACCCCCACTGGTGCCTGCTCCAGGAGGAACTCGGGAGGGGGATGAGAAGCTTCAGTCAAGACGATTTCAACCATTAGCTGAAATAGCTTTGACTGTACCTTACAATTACTGACCTCATTCAGGCCAGATTTTCCTAAAATGAGTGTGAAAATGTGAAACGGCGCAGAGTGAGATTAGCTAGGCAGCACGGAGATCTGCAAATGGGCTTTGTCAGGTGCCACAGCTTACAGAGCATCTCCTTCCGTTTTACAGGTGTAGCCACAGAAAACCAAGACGCTGCAAAACAAACTCGTAACTAAAGTCTTTGGTGGGTATAAAACTTTAGTTACATAATTTATTCTCTTGACTAAAAAGGGCCATTCATTTACTCAGAATTAAAAAGTTATATACACGTTTGTAAAGTTCAGATGTAATGTTATCACGGGGACTTTATTTATTTTACTAAAAAGCCAAAATCCTTGTCATTTCAAGGAAAGAAAAACCCACTCAGTGGTGGTAATTAAAAGTTATTTAGGCTTTCAGCACATTAACAAAACTCTACCTGTTTTGGAAATACGAGGCTAATGGTAGTCTTGTAAGCCCATATGGAGTTAGTTAAGAAGGGGCTTCCTAGAGGGTCTGAGGGCACGCTTGCAGTAGCAGGCATGGCAAAAGCTGGTCAAGCATTCTCCTGGCTCTAGGCTGCTCATCTGTGGTGGGGAAGCTGAATGTGTGAGGGTTTGCTCAGGGCGCTGAGAGCGCTGCTACGCAGCTCTGGACTGCAGCTGTCTTGCAGCTGGAGGGATCAATGCCGAAGCATTTCAAGCCTGGCTCTTGCCTCAGTCTTGGTAACCACCCATGTCCTCATGTGATTCAGGGGGGCAAAAGCCATAGGCTGCCAAGTCTAGCCTATGGAGGAGTTCGGTCAGATGGAAAGTGTTTAGTAGGTGGGAACGTGGGACATGCACAGGTTTTTGCTGGTGCTTTTGGTGTCCCAGGTGGTGCCATTATCCCAGTGCAGACGGTAATGAGTGGTGTTTTCCAGCAGAGAGAGATTTTACTAACACTTGTGCAATCTCGTATGTAAAACCTTAAATTCTACTTCTAATTAGGTAACTTCTTAAAGGGTCAAGTACAAAGCATCCACGTTGATCATTTAAGAGGAAATGGCAAAGAAACAGTGACATGTACCTAATGATTTGATCTAAAGTGAGGCAAACATAAAAAATAATGATCGTTTGTGAAAAATTGATTTGTTTCATTCCTCTTTTGTGTTTAAGTTGGTTTGTATTCACTCCATATTGAGAGGATTCACATGTAGTAAGGGATTACTTCTTAAGTTTGGTCAGAATAAACTGCATCTTCTCCCACTGCCTACTCCTAAAATAAAGGCTTACAAAGAAACACCCTTTCCATACTTTCCACCACTAACTATTTTTGCAGAGTGGTGAGTGCTTTCATTTTTAAAGTGCTTCCAAATTGTCTTTGTCCAACTATCATAGTATTTCACTCAGTAAATAATGCCCCTATGATGGAAGGTGTTATTTTTTTCCCCTTTTGCAAAGGGTTAACCAAGTTACTAAAACTAAGCAAGTTACCTGAGTTTCTATGTTGTGTTAACTCAGGAACATTGTTTCCTGTTCTAACCCCTAACTGATAAACTTGCCGAAAAAGCGTATGTATCCTATAATTGTACAAGTATTAGGTATTTATGTGTCTAGCCGCTAAACAAACCTATGCCGATATATAGCATAGGCTATTCAAATGAGAATGGACTGGCATGGAAAAAAATAGCCAGGAGCGAAAGAAATAAACAGAAAGGCTAAATAAATAAACAGAAAACAACTCGTGTTAGGAGTGACTTTGACGAACAGCTCACACCTGCCCTTGCAGAGGATTGCCTCATGATGTTGGTCAAAGGTTCCTGTCTTGCACAGGCATTTTTGTTGTTGATGGTTTTCTTTTTTCCAGTCCTCTGCTGCAGCTAAGAGAGTTATGTTAGGAGCGTAAATTGATTACCATGATTGTTCATTAATGCACTCTTATTTAATGTACATTTAGAGGTTATATTCCTCAGAATGATGATAAATTATGGTAGTTTCAATTAATGTCACTGCAGCTAAAGGGATGTCAGCATTTCTATTAATACAGTGCAATTTTCTGGGGTTTTATAATGAAGCTATAAAAAATTGCTGAAACTTAAGATACGAAGTTCCAGTGTATTTTATGCACACAATATTCCCTTGAATCTGATCTAATCGATAGATATATCGAATGTAATGAGATAAAAATAGAGTGGAGAGAATCTACTGAAGATACAGATCCCAACTTGTAGAAATGGAAGTATGCTAAGGGGAATACACTGCTTTCTGTTTAGGTTAAACGGAAAGAGGGCACAGAACAGTGACATGGAGACAGTCAGGTGGACCTGTGGCGGTGCAGGCGATGGGCATTTTGCTCAGAGGTCATCTTGCACCCAGGCCTCCTGTATTTATCACGATAGCCATCTGGCCTCTGCCCCAGGCCCTCCCTCTCGTGTTCTGTACCTGCTGGCCCCTGATGTACAGTTAACTCTGTGTGTCAAAACGGTCTTGAATTTGTTAAGGTACGTTACAGTGCCTGCCACAAACAGGCTCTAATTCTTGGAGGAGTTCCGAAGGAGCTTACACACACAGGTGGCTGAGCTCGGAATGAAAATAAAATCTAATGTTAAAATCAGATCCCAGACTCAGGAGTTGAGGGTAGAAAATGCTCTTCCACCTTTAAAAATTGTGCTAGGGCTGATTTTGAATATTTTAGTATCGGATGAGTTGAACAACAAAGATAACTCTAAAGCACTTAGATTATAGCGAAAGAAAGGAAAAGGAACAAGCTAATTATGGCTGCCCAGTGTACTAAAGTCTTTCAAAGGTACTGCCAAAGGAGTTGTAGATAAAAGCAACCCAAGCGTTTAGAAAAACTTGGTCATTTTTACTCACAAGAGGAACACACAGAGAGAACATGTTTATTTAGTATGGTTTTTTATGTATTTTTCTCCTCGGAGAAGAGATAATGAAAATAGTAAGGGGCTTGTACTAACTGCTTAGTGCAGTACATCAGCACCGAAGCACTGAGGAACTGTTACATGAATTCACATGCAAGTTCTGCAGGAAGAAAAATATCTTCTGAGAAATGGCCTGCCCAATCTGTTAACTGAGAGTGACAATGTGATGGGGTATGCAGAAAGGGACAATAAAGATACTCTACTTATAAAGCAATCCATTTGGTATCTCGTGTCTTTCAGAATACGGAATAGTTTTCTGAAATCATGACAAAACATTGATGAATGGGCACACGCATTATTATAGCAGTCAATCTCAAGGTAATGAGATACATGAAATTCCTAGTTATATCTTAATCCTATCAATTATGAGTGTATTCTAAAAATAGAAATGCTAAGAACAAAGAAAAGACAAGGAGACAAGGTAAAATGAGCTTAGAGCCTCACAATGGCATTGTTTTCATGCACTAAGGAATAAAGTATTTATTTACTTTGGTCAAAGTTCAAGGGCTGCACCTCTTCTCAGCCCATTTCTTCACAGTTTCTTTTTCTGTATTCCCCTTGCCTTTCCTTTCTTAATGTTATCGAAGGGGTTCATGGACTTTTCCTCTCTTTTCCTAATTTATTCTGGATTATACAGAAAGGTAAACTATGCCACACAATCCACATAGTCTTAATGGTCTGCAACAACCAAAATATTTGTAGATGGATGTAGGTTTTAGAAATACAACTGGGTGGAGCCTTTGTTGTTTGACTTTAAAATTGTGCTAGTCATTATTTTCTAACTCTGCCAATCACTGGAATACCAAATTAGAGAGACCTAAAGCATACACATATACAGAATATTAAAGATTAGGGTGTTACTTTTTCCCCTGAAGGACACGTGCCTAAAGACCTAGGTATAAAAATTATAGTCCTTGCATTGAGAAGCCTACAGTCTAAATAACTGGCTCGGAAAACTCAAGCTTTGATCAGCAGCTGAGTGAGGACAGCTCTGGAGAGAGGCATGTTCGAAACACACCAGGGAAAAAATTCTCCTGCTTCCCTGAGGTGGTGTGCAGTCTTCTTATTCTATTACCCTTCTGCCGGTGCTCTGCAGTTTAAAGAAGATAATGATGCTGCTTCTGTCTAAAACAGAAAAAAAAAAGAAAAGAAGAAGAGGAAAAAAGTGGAAAAAAAGAAAATGCTATCAGGTTAAACTGAAATGTGTTTCTTTTTGAGAAATAATTTGTAGGTGCTTTCAGTGCAAGATTATAAAAATCAGGACCTTGGGCTTGCACATGGAGATTTGAAATGGGATATACCAGCTCTCTGCTCCCGCTTATCAGCTTGACTGCAGCTTTTAGCAATCAAAGTTATTGCTACCTGATAGCGGTCTTGGGTAACCTTTGTGAAATGACTAATCCCCTCAGTGCAGTCTACAAAAGAAAGGCCTTTCTTCCACTTAGCACTTTTTTGCATTAGGCAAGGCAACACGGCGCTTTGGGATCTCTGGGCCCCCACCGCTGCGAGACAGCCAGCAGTGAGAAATGACGATTTTTGTCTGTGCTGACTCTTGAGCAGGCGCCAGGTTACACGGGTCGGTACATCTCTCGTCCTGTTCGTAGAAGACCTGTATGAAAAGCAGCTGGGTTACATCTGGATTCCGGGCTTCCAGTATTTGGGTGGTTTTTCATCACTGGGCATTGAAAATCCGGCATGCAGAGGGAATGCACGGGTTGGGGCGGAGAAGCTGTCTGTTCAGTCAAGAGCAGCAGGGCAGAAGGCAAGGAACAAGGGGTGCTCCTCTAACCACAAACGTTATGTTCATAATACAAGTTGATCAGTATAATGTAAACAAACAGGCATAAACACAGACCATTACCTTTCCAACAAAACCAGCCTGCTGCTCGGCACTGCCTTACAGTTAGACAGCGATAGGTATCGGTAACGGCGGTTTTAACGGTGTTGGTCATCCATGATCTGCAACTCTCAACAGATTCACAACTTCAGCCATCACAACACTTTGGACAATTTATTATTATCTCTTTACAAGAAAGAACCATTAATGACTTCATGCAGTGGTTTGGATTAAGCAGATCAAGGATGAATTAACTAATTTGCACTGAATCACCCAGGAAATATATTGAATGGTCTGAACTTGGCATCTTCATCTTTGGGGCTTCTTCGAAGTGCAAAAATATATGACACTGTCTGCGAGGCCCTGCCTCCTGGGGTGCGAAATGCTAAGTCCTGGTCCCTGTTACATGTGTACTGCACAGATCAAAGGTTGAGGAAAAAAATGTTATAATGCAGTCGGAATTATGATGATACTAATTTACAGGTAGCTTGTTTTCTTTCTTTGAGGTATCTCTTTTTTCCTTGGGGAAACAGTAAAGTATGGGTAAATATCAATGTTAGCTTAGACTAGAATACATATGATCGTTGTTTATTATTGTTATCTGTAGTGCCTAGTAAACTCATGAGCTGTATACCGGTAAGAAAAAAGACTTTTGAAGACAAATCTTCCTCATTTCATTGCTACCATTTTCTGTCCACCTGGAGATACAAAACGGATGTGCTGCCAAGCCTGGGCTCCCTCCTTTCTTCTAGCTAATAAATTCCGCACCTTCTTTTCTGCAGACTGCTGGCCAGCGTCTGGTTTCGTTATTAAGGCGGCGTTGGGAATGCATCTAACCAACCTTGAAAACATTTTGGGCCGGTCGGCTGAGGCCTGGCAGGTAACACTGAGGAATTGCTCGGCTACGGTGTCTCTCTGATATGGCTGAAACTTCACTCAGACTAATGCTTACCGAGGTAAATAAGGGGCACACGTTCCCTGCGCGTAGAGGGGTGTAGGGTAGGGCCTTGCAGTACAGGTGAGTGAAGATCACTCGCCTGAGCAAATATGAGTGTGTTCATTCCCAGGTTGCAAATGCGGTAATAAATTAATTAGCACGAGCTAAATATTTTACTAACTGTGTATGTCTGTTCATACATAAACAATGACTACAGGTACGCGGCGCAGCACAGTTTTACTGATCCGCGCTGCTCCTTTCTCACCCAGCTAACGGCCCCGGGACCCTCGGCTGCCACGCGACGCCGTGGCGTCAGGCCGGGACACCCGCCCGAGCGGGCCGATGACGGGAGAGCCGTTTCCCGCTCTTAACCCCGTAACCGTCACAAACGCCCCTCGCATTTTGCCCCGCTGCCTCGCCGCGCGACTTCGGGGTTAACGGGGAGGGGCGGGGGGCGGGGCGAGCGAGCAGCCGAGCCCCGCCCCGCCCCGCCCCGCCCCGCCCCGCCCGCGTGTCCGAAGCGCTGCGGGACCGTGCCTATTTGTGGCGGGGGGGGGAAGGAGGAGAGGGGAGCGGCGGGGGCGCACAGGTGAGGCCCCGGGGAGGGGCGCAGCGGGGCGGAGGGGCGCCGGTCGCGCCGGGGCAGCCCCCGCCGCGGGGCGGGGCCTGCCGCCGCCCCGCCCCGCTAGGCCCCGCCCCTCTCGGCCCCGCCCCGTCCCGTCCGGGGCCGGCGGCGGGCGCAGCCCCGCCCCTCCCGCCCCCTCGGCGAAGGGGCCGCGCGGCCGGGGCCGCCCTCCCGCACCCGCGGCGCCGGCCCGGCTAACAAAGGGGGCGCGGGGCTGGGGCGGGGCCGGGCCGGGAGGGGCGGAGGAGGAGGAAGAGGAGAAGGAGGAGGAGGGAGGACGGCAGCGGCTGGCACAGAAAGTTGTGGGTCCGCCAGCGCAGCGCCGCGGGAGCCGCCGCTGCCGGGGAACGGGGCTCGGGGAGGAGCCGAGCCGAGCCGAGCCGTGGGGAAGCGGGACCGCCTCCCGCTGCCGTGTCCGGGGGGTGAGTGGCGGCGGGTGCCCCCGCAGCCCCGGGAAGGCGGCGGGCACCGGCGCTCCGGCAGGGGCGTGTTGGGGCGGGGGGCGGAAAGTTTGTTCCCCAACTCCGAGCCGGTAGAGGTGGGGGGGCGGCGGCGTAACACCCGCGGCTGGGCGCACCTGCGGGCGGGACGGGACGGGACGGGACGGGGCGGCCGCGGGGAGCCGGGCCGAGGGAGGAGGTGCCGGCGCGCCCGCCGGGTCAAAATCCCCGCCGGGGGAGCGGGGGCGGCCGGGCGCGGGGGGGAGCTGCCGGGGCGGTGTGCGGGGCCCGTCCCGCGGGGCCGGGCTCGGCTCGGCTCCCCCCGCCCGGGAGAGGGGCTTCGTGGCTTCTCCCACACGCGGCCCTCCCGCCCCCGGGCCGGCCGGCGGCGCGCCCGCCCGTGGCCCCCTCCCAGCTGGCCCGCGGCCCCGCCGGGCGGGAGCGGGGCTCCCGCGCCTCGCCGCCCCCCTCACGCGGGGACGTCCCGTTTGGTGCCACCCGGGTGACGGGCGGCGGCGGTGTCGCTGCAAGGGCCGCGTCCCGCCCCCCCCCCCCCCCCCCCCCCCGGGGTGCGCGGGTGGGCGTGGGGCGGCCTGTCGCCCGAGGATGGCCGAAGCTTTGCTTTCGTGGCTCGGGATCGAAGCGGCCAGCAGCACCCCTCCGTGCCGTCCCGCTTTTTAAACCCCGCAGGGCGTCCCTCGGCAGCGGCGCAGCGAGCGTCGGTCCCGGCCGGCGCCCCCCCCGGCGGAGCTGCGCCCGGTGGAGCCCATGGAGTTACGGTCCCTCTCTGCTCCTGGTCCTGCGCTGTAGGTGCTGGTGCCGAGCCGGGGGCCCCCATGAGAACCCGCTCCCGAGGGATTTAGGCGGCGCCCGTGGCGTACCCCAGCCCGCGAGCATGGCCCGCGTCTCGGATCAGGAGGAAGGACCCGGCGGGGGACACAGCGAGTTCAGCGACATCATTAAGTCCAGATCAGGTAAGCTCTTGAGAGAAACAGTGTCCTCCTGTTCTCTCCTCTACGTGTAGCTCCTGACATCAGCTTGCATTTTTAAACAGAACGCTTTCCCAACTGTTTTTTGGCTGAATATTGGTAGTACAGCGAGCGACTGAGGCTGTTCCTGCAGCTGTCCTACAATTAAGTCATGGTAACTGTAGATCTCTGTCTTTTTTTTTTTTTTTTTTTGACAGCGTTAGTCAAGTCTGTTTGTTTGGGATCCACCTCCTGCATTATAATTACCTCTGCTTTTGTAAATAACCGTGTGCTTAAAGTGCTCTTATGCAACCTAGCGTTGGCAGCTTTTGTGTTTACTCTCAGACACTGAAAATGGTAACTGTGGCCGCAATACTGCACCTCCTAAAAGTACATCGTGTAGTACTCGTGCAGTAAACTGCTTCCTCCTTAATGTAAAACAGTTGTCTAAGGCTCCTTGCTCAGGCATTTCCTCTAGCAAAACATTCATGTAACAGATCTGAAGGTTATTGGAAAAACGTGGGGTTTTTCTGGTGGTTGTATGTTTGAGTCTTTTGAGGCTCTGATGGATGCTGGGGGGTAAGGAGGTACCCTCATTTTAGCTGGGGGAGGCTTTGGAGGGGCAGAAGTGAGTTGTTTAAACCTTGATAGAAATTTGTGCTGCGGCCAGAGACTGGATGCAGACTGGATGCTCGCTTCTGTAGTCTCAAAGGCTCACTTTTCTCTTTTAAATGCAAAATGTTCCCATTGTCAAAAGATTTTCCTTCGATATCCGAAACCTAGCAGTGTGTTTCTTAAACGTTCCATGCGTTAAAAACTGTAGCTTTTTGGTGGTGATTTGATATGTCAGATTACATCGGATGTGGGTTTGAATCTGGGTCCCGGTGGTGTTTGAATTGTTTGTTTCTTAGACCTCCTCTTTCTGAGGAATGACACCTTTGGTGGAGGCAGTCTTCCTCTTAACTTCTGGAAGCTCAGTTTATGAGACAGAAATGCTTGTGGTTTTTCATCTCAAATTCTGTAGTGCTGGTTTACATTTTCTGCTGTTATTTTGAAACCTCTGGACGTAACTTTATTTGTTTATAAGTGTGTAGTCAGCACCTCCCAGGGCTTTGAGTTTGGGGATGGCTTGCAGACAGTTTGTATGCACGTATGTATGCAAGTACTACAGTTGTATAGGACGTCTGAGGAAACATGGCTGTACTTGAGGTTTTCCTTGGATGAACAAATTGTACAGTAAGTTTTGTTGTTTTGGTTAGGGCAGATGACTGTAAATCTCCTGTTGCAACCGCTTTAACTTTCTTCTTTTCTGTTAATGAGAAAATGATGTATATTCTAATACTCACAAGGCTAAAAGACTTGTGCATTAAATTAAAAATAGCGAGTGAAGTTTGATCTTAAATAATTCATCTTTTCTAAATAATACGCTGGTTTGGATCTGGATGTGTGATTTCTTCAAGTTAATTACTGTACTACATAGCTCAGATCTCAACCATTCCCTGCAAGTAAACCTGTGGGAGGGATTTCTTAATGAAAGGGCTGAAGTTTCCTGAAGTACAGATGGCAGCAAATTAAAAGCTAGTTGTCAGGACTGGGGAAAAAATATTACAAGCTATGCTTCCATTTTTTTCTAGATATCTGGAAAAGAGAATGCTAATTTTGATACTTAGAAAGGAGAGCTGAGTTGTTTTTTGCTGGGGAGATTTCTCCAGCACGGGAGGTTCTTCACAGTCTAAGTGACTGCAGTACAGAAGAAGTGTTACCTTAACACTTACTAATATTTGGGATAGCTAGGGGTCTGTTTGGGCTTTGAGACTACGGAGAGCAGAACCAGACAAGGTTTAGGATCTCCACTTTTTGCTTTTTCTCTTAGAAAATGGGGTGTTATTCTGTTTCTTGCTACTCTTGAGTTATCACCTGTGATATGGGAAATCTCTAACACTTTCATTAGAAAGAGTATGCAAATATGCATTTAATATTTTCACTCTTAATAAACAAAATACAAAACCCACTTCTAGTAGGTGAAAATCTTTAACTGATCTAATGTCATATACTTTTGAGTGCATATTATTCCCATGCATTTTTGAATAAGAATACTGAAAACAGTTGACTCTATTCTTGTAAATAAAAGGAGAGATGTATAATGTCCTCTGTAAACATCTCCCTCTTCCCGGCAATTGTCTGTCTGCCTCTTTCAACATGTTTTTCTTCATCTTTTTGGAATGGATCACCAAGCTGTCAAGATATCATGGTTATTAAAACATTAATCTTCTAAAAGGGATTGTTAAGAAACATGGCTAAATCTTATATTTTGTTAAAAGTTGGAAGAAAATTGTCACATGGAGTGCCAGGATCTGTCGGAGGTCAGGCCTTAACAAAGAGAGGTATTAGTAAAAATGTTTCTAAATATTTGGATACAAATGTAAACTTTAGTCTTTAGCAGCCTGTGAAACTGAATATATTGTCTTTTTTGTAGTCATTGCTGCTTCAGTTACCTTGCTTTGGAAAACTGGGAAGCAGCTAGAAAGCCGTAAAGGTGGCACTGTTAATACAGTGCTTGGTTGTTGAAAACTTGAGCTTTGATCTAAAGTTACTCTTATGAGACTGTAATGAGACACATGAAGTTTTATGGCCGCTCAGGCATAGATGGGCACCAATCAGCCCTGTTTTTATGAACAGAACAAGCTATGTAATTTTTTTTCTTAATGTCTTGTGATTGGGAAGTGACCAGCATACCATGTGAAGGATATAGGAAAACTGCAGAAAATAGTAACTTTTCTATAGAGAGCAATCAAAATCAGTTATCAGCAGATTGGATTTCTGTTTGTTGCTTGTGCAAAAAAAAAAAGTGAGTCGCAGGATTTCACAGATGGGGGAAAAAGTAATTTTGCAAGCATCTAATTCAGCCTTTGGAGCGTTCAAACTGAGAGGATGAAGAATAAAACACTTCGAATGGAGATCCCTGTATGTTATTGATTATGTTGGAAATACTTTTTGCTTCAGCCGTCAGCAAGAAAACCTTCTACGAACATGCTATATGCTGTAGCTGTTGTAAGTGATAAATGCATGATTTTCCAAAGGAAAAGAGTTGTTGTCACCCCCCTCCCCCCCCACAGTTATCTCACTTCTGTGACTTGAAATACTAAAAAAAGAAAGTAAGACTTCTTTCTGTTGTCCAATTAGCATTTATTTTCTGCTTTGGATGTGGCTCTTTGATTAGATAGCTTGGTAGCACTGATCTACAAGTAGCTATAAGTTATTTTTGAAGACACATCTTCTGCACTTAGAATAGACTAACATGGTGACCAAAGCTGCCTTTAAAATAACCGTTGGCTATGGTAATTATAAGGGAGGCTGCCTTATGTTTGCAGAAGAACCAAGTGTCTTTTTGCCTCCTTTCCTCCTGCGCCAGGGGTGTATGCTGATGGCTCCGTCTGATGTTTAAGGGGTAGGATACTTGTTCCTGGATGGTTCCATTGGGTGTATATATATCTATAATTAGCATTTATTTAGCATTATTAGCCCATGCTATGCCTGTGTGTCTGTATGATTCCTTGCTATGGAAAAAGCAATTTTCCCTTTTTTTACTTCCCTGTAGTATGAAGTAATATATGTATGGAGCTGATTTGTATCTTTGAAAGGCATCTTCTGCAGATAGGTGAGCTTTTCTCTTTGCAATAGCTTTCAGAAAGGAATGCTGTGGGATGGTTGCCTTACAGTGGTGAAAACAGCGCTGTCATCACCGGGCTTGAAGAGCAGATGAGCCTTTGCTATGATTAATTATGGAAAAAAAGACAAACTCACTTAAAATCTGTCATGGTAGTTTGGAATGGTAATATATAATTAAACAGTAAGATGTGACAGGAAAAACATTTCTGGAAGATTACTCTACGTCTCTAGTGCATTTTAAGATATGAGTTCCTGTCTAAATTGAGGGGAACTTAATTCTCCTCATCTACCTTTCATTTTTAATTACATTAAATATATTTGACTGAAAGACTGCTTTGAGAAATTGTAACTTATTTTTGCAGTTCTTGGGCAAGGCTCATTCTGAGAACTGCTGCTGTTGTCTGTCTGTCCCCATGAAGCAATGCTTACTTGGCTGGCAGCCCCCTTGCTCCGGGATCTCCCTGCCCCGCAGTGCCACATGTTGCCTTTGGAACCAGTTCTTTCGGTCATGCCTCTCGCTGCCAGATAGCTACAGGCCAAACATGCTGCTTCTCATTTGTCATTTTGGCTCCATCAGTGTGAAATGGCCAGGAGTCGTTATAGTTGCAGGCGGACCCTTAGGATTCTGTCAAGTGGGTGTAGAGTTGGCGTAGCCGGTTTTGCACTGCATGAACTCTCCAGGAACGTTTGTGCAGAGTGTGTGCAGACAAGGTGTTAAAGACAAGCGACAAGATTGCTGCTCCTTATTTCTAGCCGCTAAAATGACTGTTTTCCAAAACTAAACCTTTAGGTTGCTGTAGCCTGGCTCCTTTCTGTCTGTATTGCCTCCTTTTCTTGGGCTGTCTGCTGGGGACAGATTGGATGCTGCAGTGAAGACAGTTCTAGGGTATTGCCTAGCATTTATGAAATGGCAGATATATAAGTACCAGGCTGGTTTCTTCTAGCCCCTTGATTGGTAGGTGAAGAAATAACATATGCTGCTCCGTGTGTTTGAAGCACGATTTTGCCTTGGAATAGAAATTGAGGCTCCTCGGGGAGGAAAAAAAAAAACCCAAACCATAAAAGCAGCCCATTGATTTGCGTGTGCTCTGCCAGGAAATGAAGACATAACCCTGGGCAAGAGCTGCTATGTGAGGCACTGAGTGTAGTGAGTTAAGTGTTTCTAAAGAGGTCTAAAAGTCAGGGTAGGGAGAGGCAGCTGCTGGTGGTGTGGGACCCCCTCACTGATGAGGGGGTGCCTGGGTGATGGGCAGACCGGGAGCAATGTGAAGTTCCCAGCTCCACCTCCCCCAGTGCTATTTGAGGCTCTGTCCCCGCTTCTCCCCTCAGCTCTGGGGGAAGAAGGAAGACTCTCATACGGTATCATGAAAATATTTTCATGTGCAAAGATATTCTCAAAGTTCACAGCACTGGGCAGCTTAGCAAAGAATTAGCTGTGCTGTCTTAACACCTCTCAGTAACTGCTCCTAATTCTTTTCCTTCTCACCTTGACTATTCCTCCTAGCAGAATCGGTGGTGCGCAGGCTGGGGTTGACTCTTATGAACAGGGTAGAGTAGGGCAGTGTTGTTATTAACATCATTCGAATGTGGCTAAGTGGGGAGACAGACTGGAATAGGTAATTCGGTGTAGGTGTGGAAGGGTGAGGGGAAGAGCACGTGTGCTCCAGCTGAGCTCATGTTGTTTCAGGACAGCACAGCTGCTCTGCTGCCAGGTAGCAGCATAGATTGCTGTGCTCAGAGCCTGCGCGATCTGCTTTTCATGTGTGGTATGGTATCCCTCCCTCGAAGGAAAACGCACAATTAGAAGAATGCAGCTGTTCCCACCCATCCTGGGAGCCGAGATGCCCCTAGCATGAAGTTGGGGAGATCTGTATTTATTTGGATGCCTTAATAACAGTCTGAACAATGAATAACAGGGTTTAAACATCATGAGGTAGGAGGGAGGAGTTGCGTTGTCTGACTTTTTATTGTGTTGATGAAGAATAACTTTTAGTGCTCCGTACTTTGTCAGAAGTCTGCTTTATGTCTTCCTCCCCTCCCCCAGTGTGTTTCTGGAATGAAATGGGGAAGCAAGCTGAGCTGTAATTTCAGAAAGTGACAATATATCCTCAGAAGAAAGCTGGGACTTTTAAAGGTAGTGACAAAAATAACAGGCTAAGGAAATAGAAGAGCTCTCTGGCACATGTGGGTTTGACAGAAGACAATGATATGGCTCTGTTGCAAGCTGTAGTTTTGGGAATGAGGCAAGAAACTACTGACTTGTAAATATATGCAGCTGCAAAGGCAGTGAAACATCTGCCATCAAGGAGGAGTCAGAAACTGCTATTTATTTATTTATTAGGATATGATGTCTTTGGACCTCTTCTTTGAAAGGACATCCAAACCACCTGATACTGCCTTTGGAGAGAGTAAAAAGAAAAGCATACTTAGATTATTGGAACCGAGTTGGGCTCAGCCCTGTGTGGAGCCAAAAAAAAAAAAAAGAGTCTAACAAAAGTAAGAACACTTGCAATTATCTTTTGTAGTCACTTATCTGTGGGACCAGTAGGTTGGGGCTGGTACAGTTGCTGGCTGTGACTCCAGGTGCATGTCTGAGCAGCCAGGAGACTCTGACGTGGCTGTGGAGGGTGCCTGGGGAGGCTGGGGCTGGGCTGGCTGCTGGTGGTTGGTGGGGAGACTGGTATAAGATGGTCAGCTGTAGCAGGATGGGTACGGGCAGTCAGTTTGTTCTGCCAAGGGCAGGGTTGAGTCTGTCTGGGAGGGTTATGGGCTGTGTCTTCCCTCTGACTGTCTGACCAGCTCTGGATGTGAGCCCCAGTGATGCAGGGGAGGCTGGTTATCAATGGGGACCCATCTACAGCCGTGGCACTGACCTTCTGGTGAAGGTTTCTTATGCTCAGAAATGTGTTCACTCTTTAAATTGCATATTTAGATATTCATTAATCTGAGTGCATGGGACAGATGGGTCAAACATGTTGAGATGCTGGAGAGGGAATAACTTGAGCATTGTCTGGCCTCACTGGTAGTTTCTCTTGTAATGAGGCAGCTCCTGTGCCAGAGAAGCATTCTCTAGCAGCCTAGCTCTTTTTCAGGTGTGGGGGGGTCTCCCACTGGGTGTGGAAGAAGTGGTGAAGAACTGCTGAGTCTTCAGCTGGTGGGAGATAGGGTGACTGTGTGCTTCGGTAAAAGACCAACTGCTAGCTCAAAAACACGCTGGCAGGAAAGGGTGTGGCTATATGACAGAAACTAGATATATATTCTTAAGGTTATTCTGCAGATCAATATAGCAAATGTGCAGCAATACTTTTCAGCCATAAACTTTTGGTAATGAAGGTCCTTTTCTGGACTTCAACAACTTTTCCCCTCGCCTTGTGGAAAACACAGGACCCACCATCCAAAAACTCAGAGGTATTTGTAGAGGAATTAGACAAACATATATGGACCATCACTGGCTTATGCTTTTAACTGTGGAGAAACGTGCATTTAACCAACAAAACAACATGCTTTGGGTCTGTGTAAGTCATGTCACAAATAACTTTAGTTCCTTTGTACTTGGCTTTTATAGCCTAGCATCAAATGTGGTTTTTGCTCGTCTCCTAACTTAGATCATGGCAGAGGACCAAAGGTGGAATATGCTCCTAAAATGTTATGTTAGAAATGATTGATCAGAGAAAAGTGGTGTGATGGGTAAGTTCTGAGGTGTTTTTCTAGCTTTTTTATTGTTATTAATTTACCATGCTATCCTGGATGAGCAAAGAAGAGTAGTCTGTGCATGAATAACAAACGGAGGAGATTTGTTTGAACATTTTACAGGAGCATGCTGGGAATAGGGTGAAGCCTTTTGGTTTCTATGTTATTTTAATAGTTATATTATAAAATATGATTGTATTAATACTACTTTATTTTCTTCTTTTTAAATGCCAACAGACCAAGACCTTTTTCTTCCCTCTTTCTATGCTTTTACTTCTGTTCTAACTTAACAATGAACAACAGCTATGGTCAGCGTAAATCATTTCCAAAGAGAGTTCATTGCTCTCTTTTTCTGGTTTCTACATGTACATCTTGTTCTTGGATGAGGCTTCTTGTGGAAATTCATGGGAACACATTGTGTTAACATTGTGCCTCTTTTTTCAGGAAAAGACTTTGTGGAAGTTGAAAGTCTGATAGTTTCCTTCTGAATATAGTTTTGCTCTCTCTGGGGTGGTGGTGCATAATCTTTCTGCTCTGAATGCTTCTCCTCTGTGCTCAGAAATTTTTCTTTTGGACCTGGCCATAGGGCCCAGTTTATAGCTTGCTGGTTTGATTTACTGAGCTTTTTTTTTTTAAAAAAAAAGCTAATTTAACACATTGTTCATTTAGAATACTGTTTATTAAGTTTAATCTGAGAGTTATTAAAGGTCACAGTACAGATGTATTTGCTCTGGTCTTTCTACTCAAAAAATACATTTACACACTTTATGATCTGAGCAGAATAGTCTGTCTGGCGGAGTGTCAGACTTTTGCAGTGCCCAGGTACTTGCAGGTGAGTATGCAGTTTCTCACAGGTGCACTAAGGACGGGAGCAAATGCTCCAGGCTGCTGCAGATTCCTGGTGGACTGTGGACCATGAGCCCTGTTGCATCCTCGGGAGTCTGTGCTACTGCCTCTGACTGTTGCCTGGGTGCTTCAGGAGAGGCTGTGCTGCAGGGGGTTCCTCTGCTTTCATTTTTTTCTTTTTTGTTTCTTTCCTCTTCTCCCCCCCACCCCCGACTTGACCATTATTATTGAGATAATTCAGGACAAAAGGACACTTTAAAACAAAAAAAATGAAACCCCCCAAAACCCAAGCAAACCATAAAAACCCCACCAACGTACCACAGAAATGCTGTTCTGGTTTCACCGGACATTTCAGAATTTATTAAAGCCATGAAACGTGCCATAATTTCTGGAAGATTATGCTTCTATCTTAATAGCAAAGGCCAAGTGTTTACTGTTGTATTAATGTGGAAGTGAGTTTTATACTGAACTGCACAACTGAAATTGAACAGAGGAAAGAGGAAGGAAGAGTTCAAATGGGGTTGTGCCCATTGTCACAAGTGTCATACCACTTTGCATGAGTGGGGTTGGTTTTTTTCCTTTTGAAGGCTACTAAAACTAATTCAAGTTCATAATTTGCCCTCTGGATGTTAACAGAAAGTTCATTCTTGATTACAGGAAAAACAGTATTAAAGGAAAGGAGACTAAGATTCCCCTTTGCTATCTGTAATTTTAGTGAGGTGCTTTACAGAGCCTGTAGATGCCAGGCTCCTCACCTGGCATTCTGTGCTGTTGCCCTGCCAGATCCCCCTTTCACTGTTCCTCTTCCTCCAGTGAAGAGCAATGCATAAAAAAACATTGAGTAGAGGTGCAGTTTCAACAAACATACTCCAGCTATAGTGAGAAGCTTCAAATGCCCAGGTGCATCATATCTCTACTGGGAAAACCTTTTTCTTTTATTTATGGGTATTGGGAAAACGACGGCAACTGTTTGCGGCGTGTTTTCATATGGGTGCTTTCCTTGGTCCTTTCTGATCCAGAGAAAACTAGATCCATCAAGACTTAAAGAGCTGTTGAGATGCAGGGGAGCAGTAACTGCTGCATCAGCTGCAGTGGTGTCTGTTACTTCTCAGTCCTACAGCAGAACCTCTCTTTGAATGACACCTCTTCAGAGCTTGGCAAAATGCCTTTTTTTTATGCCAAAAGGGTTAATGCACTGTCTGCATCTTTCCTCCATATCCATGTGTGCACAGCAGGAGGGAGCATGAGATCCTGCTATTAGGTCTCAGGACTGACTTCTCAGGGTCTTTATGTAGACCCTCTAGAGAAGTGAGGCATGAGAAGTGAGGACCTGAGAACAACCAAATTTCAGATGTTTTTTTATCTAAAGCAGCTGTTTAGAAAGGTTTTCATTTAGTCTGTAATGAAGTAAGAGGTTCCTAAACTTAGGAAACTTGAAGTTAATGAATTCCATGTAAATTGTATTTTGTTGTTCATCTTTCTTCTAAGAGGGGAAATAATTTCCATACTAGGTCATGAAGGCTATTTATCTTTCAGAGTTAGGAATTTCCTGACTTCTTTGAGGCCTTCTCCTCTACCTGTAATCTACTGGAGCAGGTTTTCTGTCACTCTGTGGTAATAACCTCTTCTCAGCAGGCAGTGTTAAATACTTCATCATTGTTTAAGGATAATAGTTACTTTGCTTACATAGTGACTAACAGCATTGGGTGTGTTCATCTCCATGAAAAAAATGAGACACAACCCACCTTTTTTTGATTTAAAAAAAAAACCCAAAACCAAAAAAACCCTACTAACCAACCAAAAATAGTTTTCCTAATTGAAAATCCCCAAATTCTCTCCAGTTAGAAGATCACTTAATTTTGAGCGATGCATACAACATGGTTGTGGTGTGACAGAGCTCTTTGTGTGTTATAGGGTATCATATCTGTAAAGAAAGGAAGTTGTGTTCATGTAAATGTTTTTGCTTCCCTTAAGTGAGGAGGTGCAATGGGAGTTAAAAACAGTAGCTGGTCTCACAAAACGGGTTGCTTTTGGTGGGTGATCACCCTGACTGCTAGTCTGGGAGTCATATTCCCTCTTGGAGAAACAGTGGAATTAATGCCAGGGGTGTAGTGGGGAAGGTGAGGTCCTGTCTGAGGCATCGGGTGGGACAGTCTCGGTGATAACAATTGCCGTTTTCATGTGTCATGCAGTATAAACCAAGCAGCCCCCAGAACAGGAGGACCAAACTGGAAGAGCGTGTACTGGTCAAAAGCAAACTCTCTTCTCATCCATCTCCTGTTAGCACTAATGCTGGTCTGCTACCAGTTGTGAGACTGGGATGTTTAAACCTCAGTTTGAGTCTCCGTGTTAAACATAAAATACGACAGCCTGCTCTCTGCCTGAGTGTATAAACTTGCCATGCTGTATATACCTGGTTGGGCTGGCAGAATTTGGGGCTGAAAGAAGATGCAAAAATGCTTTGGGGTAACTGGAGTTAAAATGTGGGATTTTGAGTCTGAGATGTAATCTGTTTTACACAGGAAAGGTGTTCTGGCACATACAAACCAGAGATGCATGTAAAAAGTTGTGACAATATAGAATGGCCAACCTAGCTAATTTACAGCATGGGGCACTTTGCAGTTTTGTGGCATTGATTTATTATCATTTGTCTTGTTTGTGACTGAATAATATAAAAATAGATGTCCTGTTCAATTCCAAGTATGAGGATGATAATTTTTGAACTTGATATGCGGTTAAAAATAATTACCTGAAATAAATTAAAAAGCCCCAAACCTTGCTTTCTGAAAATCATACTTCCATTCTTCCCAGCAGTTGCTTTTTTAAAAATTTTTTGTGCATGTGTGTGCTCTGTTCCTCCTCTACCTTATTCAGCTTCACGGCTTTTCTTCCAGTTGGAGGAAGACTGCAGTGAGTGCCTCAGTGTTTGCCGCACAGCGTGTGGTGGGAAGAGCAAAAGAGCTGGAGAGGCTTTTTTCCGTCCTGCTCTCATCCCAGTACGAGGGAAGGGTGGAAGGACTGATGTGGCAGTGCTGGCTCCCGCTGCCCTGGGACGTGCTCCGGCGCCTGGCGGGGCTGTGTGCTGACACCTGGGGACCCCTGTGCTCCTGTTTTTCAGGCAGCATCTCCTCTGCGCTGTGCATGGAAGGCAGCTTGATGAGATAATCTGAAAATCTAGTGAAACAGGTGGAAAATGTCTTAATGCTGCTTTTTCTGCTGAACTCTGCCTCTCTGGCTTCATCTCCCTGGCCTGGCAGGCATTTACAGGGAGGGTAAAGAAGTGTTCCTCAAGGATTTAGCTGCTGCTCTAGATCATCTTCACAGAAGATAACTCGGGTGAAGACAGAGTTGTTTGCAGAGGTGCTTGTATGAATATTTGTACAGAGAAGACATAGTGGAAAATGAGCTGAGGGCAGTTACTGCTGGGACCCACATCAGAAGATGCTTTGGGTGCTTGATGGGAAACTCTAGGGCCTGGTGCTGCCAGAGCAGTTGGGTAGGGGAAGAGACCTTGGCTACCTACAGAGGGCCTAGACGTTTTAAGGCATCTTCCCCAAAACTTAATTGAACAGCTCAAGTTTGTGGCTAAGGTTGGTGAGCGGTTTGCAAGGGTACAGAACTGCTGTGTGGCTGGAGGGAGCCGCTGCGCCTCTCTCCAGCTGAAGCCCGTGCAGCACCGTGGTCCCCTGCCATGCCCAGGGCCTCGGCCATCGAGCACAGCGGAAAACGTGCAGGGGTCACTTTTCCCAAAATACAGTCACGGGTGGGGGGAGAGGGATTTGGGATGATGCCCATCTTTCCTGTAATTGCACCTTAATTAGAGCCCTCATGCTGACTTGTTGCTCTTGAAATGCCAGTTCAGATTTTCAGAGGGTTCAAACCACTGACCATTACCGTAAGCACCGGGCCGTAGCATAGGGCAAGATGTGGCCCATTCCTGACGTATCACACCGTGACAAAATGTGCCAGGAAGAGTGTGAGGGGCCTGAGAGCATTGAGGGCATGTCTTAAGTCAGGCAAATTCCAACACGTTCTGGGGGGGGAGGGCGTTTGTAAGCATACCTGCACTAGAGATGTACTGCTTGATGACTGTCTAAGGCTTACGGCCAAAAAAGGAGCTAAGGAGCTTGTCCATCTGCTGAAGCTGATACTGAGACATCAGTACCAAAAGTTGGTGCTGAAAGATGCTGGTCTAAGCTGAAGAGCAGAGTTGCAGTGAGCCTTGATGTTTTTCCCAGGAGAAAGACATTGTAAGGTCATCAATCAAGAGCTAGAGAAAAGGTGTGTTGCTCTCCCTTTCCCTCCCAAAAATAAACCAACCAAAACAAACCCTTGAGTTGCTGATATTAGCAACCATCCAGCCACCACCCCTATTGATGGTTGCAGGAACATAGCATTATCATGATGAACAGCTGTTCTGTTGCAAGGTGGGGCTGGCCTGTGCACAGGGACAAATCTGATAAATTTTTGAACAAAAACCCACTGCAGGAAAAAGAGGGATTTCTTGCTGTAATCATTTACCTCAGATGAGATAATGATCCTGAAGTTTGTCAGTGTCACAGTCCAAGTAACTGAGATATCTAGATAAGATGGGGAGCTTAGGGCTGTATATAGAGGGGAATTATGTCACCAGATAGATAATGATGGATCCTTTTGACAAGAAATTGAGTCCATGTTTTCCTGGAGGAAACATGGGGGATATGTTTGGAGAGCTGTTTCCTCGGTTTGCCTGGTGCTATCAGTGGGTGCTGAGCTCTTATGCAGTGTATGCACGGTACAGAGCGTATTAGCTGGGCGTGGTGGTGCTCTGGCATCTGGTATGGAGGTGGCAAGTGTGCTTTTAGGGGCATTATGCAGGGTTATCCTGGTCAAATGCCTCCTAGCTTTATGATCTCTGCTTTGCATGCATGTATATGGTGTAGTCAATCACGTGAAGTGAATCATGCAGCATGCTGTGGTTGGCGTAGTTGAGGTCTGATTCCTGGTGACTTCCTGGGTGAGGTTGCTGTCATTTGGGGCTTCTAAATCCCCACAAAAATCACGTGCGATGTGCGTTGTGTCAGTAAGTGCAAGTGCAGCTGAGGAAGGTACCTGCCCCACAGAGGAATGTGAGTGTGGTACTTCTGCTCCAGGGCACTTTCACACTGCAGTAGCTCCTGCTTCTTGCAGCTACTTTAATGTTGCTCTTGAAACTGTCTCTCACTGGTTCACTTGATGCTACACCTAAATTAGGGGTTACTGGCTTAAATCAGGGATCACTCTAGCATGTAATGCCCACTTCTGAGGCAGAATAGATTTTCTTCAACAGGAACTGGGGCAGAAGAGGAAGAGGAGCATGTAATACTTGGTGTATCCCGTAGTTTGTGGCTTTATGAATAGAGAACATAATTCAACAGCAATATATTTGTGGTGTTCTGGGCAAAATATCACATGTGATGTAGTGGTTTCTTTGTCTATTAACTGGGCAGGGTGCCTTTAGCACTGAGGAAACTGGCATGAAAGCAGTGCAGGGTTCCAGAAATTCTGACCTGTTGTAGGCATGTCAAATTTGCTTTTACTCTCGGTCTCTTTCCAATATGATATTGAAGAGGTCTTGGGCTGTTGCATTCATCTGTAAAGGATTCAGTGGCCTTAGCTTAGGTGATTAAATTTAGTTTCAGGATGAAGTCTGTGGTTGACAGTGAAGTCCTCTCTGAACTAGTCCAAATCTGTTGAAAACCTTTGGAGAAAATACGATTGAATGCAAATCTTGCCACTGGAGCTGGCTCGGAAAAAGTGATTCATGTTGGGTAGTGTACTTGCGTGGAGGTTTTGCTTCTAGGGTGTTTGGGCAGGAGAAATGAAGGCTTGGAATTTGTTGCTGATTGTTGCCTTGGAAGTCCTGATGCGTCCTTTCCTCCGCAGCACTGCCTCACTGCCAGTGGGCAGGGGGAGCTGGGATGGAGCAGAAACCATTAGCCAGGTGGTTAAAATTGACTATGTCTGTCTAATGATCTGATAAATTGACTATGAGAAATGAAGACTGCTTAGGAATGTTTTGCTGATTGATTTATTTTCCACGCTAGTTCTCAGCACCTTTTGTTATAGCTTCTTATTTTGTCCCTGCAATCTCTGCCTTTAACTTATACTTGTCTCCCTATATAATAAAAATACATGAAAATGTAATGTTCGGTGGAACTCTGTTTTGCTGCTTGGGGGAAAAGAAGGAAGCGGGTAAAGAACATGACTTCTCCTGAAGTACTGCACTATTGAAAGATGCTCATGTACTGTAGTGGTCATGTGAAACAAATTTATGTGGCCTAGGACTAGTGCAACCTGATCATGAAAGTATTCTGTGTAATTTGTGTGGGCATGGGAGGGAGGAGAGAAATTGTGAAATGAATTGAAATTCTTTATACTTGTTTCTTACAGTTTGAAAAGTCTTATGGTTTTCAGTCCTTATGTGCACTGAACTGACACTTTTTTCCCTTTATACCAAAATGCACACAATTGTTTTTCTCCTTCTAGTGATTTGAGGACAGAAGGCAGAAAAAGTGTTTTTGTTCCTCATAAGGTATTATGTCTGCCTGATCTTCTCAGTTGCAGTAAGGCTCCTTTCATACTATTCCAGCACTTGAAAAGGACCTTAACTCACTACCCTATTAAGAACCTCTTGTGCTGCCAGAAAAATGTAAAGAGGCTGTAGACATTTGGGGCTCAACTCTCATTTCCTTTTCTTCATTGTACTGTAGATAATACATTCTCGGCTCTCCTGGATTTAGCAGAGCCAAAAGGTTATAAGCTGACGGAGTAGATGAGTTGTGATTATGATAACTAATGTTACTGGAAGTCTTTAAAAAGCAATTGAATTAATTGTGTTTGATCTCGGTGAGAATCTGTGGCTGTTGGGATGGATTTTGATCTGTATCTATCTGGGATGCAGTGTGGTGTAAGTGGGGGAAAAGTAATGTGTGTGAATTGTGTGGGACTCGTCTTTCTATCTGCTTTGTATTTGTATTGTGGCATACGTAATAGAGAATACACTATTTTTTCCTTTCTTTTTATTCCTCTTGTTTTTGGATGAATGAATTGAACTCTGCTACAGTTTGGAATCTGCAAGGTATCATGAAAGCCTTTCTTGAAAGTCTGGTAAATCATAAAATCTAATCTCAGTGACAATTGGAGTATGATGTAGAATTTGCCAATTCTGTGTAAGGTAGATATAGTTAAGAGTTATAAAAACTATTTTGCAGACTGTTATTTTTAGACATAAGTATTCAATTAATGCACAAAACAGGAACAAAAGAAGTTCTGGTTAAATTACTGTTCTTTTAACTAAGGCATCCTTTGATTATCTTAATCAAGGGGGACAAGATAAAGTTTTTATTATATATAGAATTCCTTCCTTAACAGTCTTTAGACATTTTTTTTTCTACCCCCTTCTGAAGGACTTGGAATGACAAGAGTACAGCCAAGGAGTGGGTGGGTCAGCCAGATCATGTCTTCCAGAGTCATCCAGCTTGTTATAGATAATAATCTGCTGTTTGTTTAAATATTGGTAGCATAAATAGGTAACCCGCTGCTTTACCATTCCAGAGCAAAAATAGTGCTCTGCACTTTTTGCAGAGTAAGAGCAAGCAGGATTAATTATTTCTCAATAATGAAGGGTGGTGTATTAATACAAGGTGAGTGGATTTTTCTTTGCTAAAAACTTATCAAGACCTGATCCGACGATTATAATTTGTCTTCTTTCATAAGTGGAATTAGTTAAACAAGTCCTCTCAACTTTAAGTAATTTCTTGAAGTCCTATTTCAAATTTCCTGCTGTAGAATAAAAAACTAAATTAAACATGAATAGCCACATGTTTAGTTTTGAAAAAGATTTATTTTAAATTCCTGTTCAAGTAAGAATATATATACAAGAGAGACTACTTTTAAAATGACATCCTCAAGGAAAATATATTTATCTAATGTAAAGCTAGGTGAAATAATGGTGCAAAATATCACCTTGGCCTTGAGTTCTTTTGTATTTTTAATCCCTAAAATGAGAAGATTTGCCTCTTGACAACGGATGAAAACTGTGAACAAAATGGCATCTGATCGTACATTTTTTTCCTTCATGCCTACTCCTGTCTCTCATACTGTGTTTAGTGTGCAACAAGTCTGTCCATTCCCAAACTTATTTTAGCTTTGAGCTGATGTGTGTATAGTGCTTGACCTGGTCATCAGCTGTGGAAGATGTGGATGGCTATCTTTAGTCTTGTTTAGCTTCTGTGCTTAACTGGGATGTCACATTGTAAGCTCTCATGATGGTCTTCTGGTGGTTTTTGTCAGTACTTGAGGGATTCTTGAAGCATGGGGTTGTTGCCTTTCTATCTGTTCCCTTGCAACTATATGTATAGAAACTCATCCTGACCTGAATTTTTCAGGTCTGTTTTTGGATTGTTGGGTAAAAAACATGGAAGCAGCAGCCAAAGAGAGCTCCATCTACAAGGAAAATTTTGGGATTCCTGCTTTAGGCAGCTAAATAACAAGGGATAATGTCCTTGGGTGACCAACATCACTTGCTTTTTCTTGGGATTTTTTTTTCCTGCCTTAGTGGAACTTTGTCAAATTCTCAGAAAAACTTGTAGAACCTGACCTTGCATTTCCATCCCAGGGCAGGGCATTAGTGCAGTGAGCTAAGCATGAATGTGGCTGTGTAGCTACATAAGAGTGTGTTCCCTTACAGCAGTTACTCAAGAATATCTTTGAATAGTTATGGTGAATTAACACCATAGTGTAGAGGAGGTTTGGCAGAAAATCTTTCAGGATCTTGCAAGCTGCTCCATGCAAAGTTAGTGCAAAAGCACATATTAAAAAAAAAGGGGGGGGGGGACACGACGTGCTGAATAAGGATGTTGAGAGTTGAATCTGGCAATGTGATTCTGCAAAGGCATCTTGTGTTGTGGATTGTTGTTTATTTGATCAGACCTTTATTTTAAAAACTGCTTATACAGGGAAAAGCTTTCTACCTCCTCCAATAGATACCTATGCTTCACTGAAATTCAAGTAGTTGTATTTTGTAGACCTTATTAAAGGTTTTTCATAAGTTGCAGGTTGACCTCAGCTTTGGTAAATCTGTTGGTCTGTCCTGAGTTGTTAGTGGCATTAATGTGCTGTAAAAGGAAAGGTTCTCACTTTCCAGTTGAAGTGAAATTCATTTCTTGGCAAGTTTTGAAGAGTGCTCGCTTCCTTTCCTTAATTTTTCTGAGCTGACTTTCGTCTTAGAATGGCCTTGTTCTCTTGTGGCAACCTGCCTGGGCAGAGGAGGAGCCTGTGTTGGGGGTGAGGAATAATTTACATTGAAGAACAAAGTTTGGCAAACCTAGAAGAGTGATGGAGATGGTAAAAGTCAGATCATCAGGGCTGGCTGTTGGAAATGTCTGGATTTACAGCAGCTGTGGTGTTGCCAGGTGGAATTCCTCAATTGGGTAAGGGTGGAGTAATTCCAGCTTAGCACCCACCTCGGTTCCTCTGTGGGTCACACCTGACCCACTGCTCCTCTTCACCCACTGCAGGATGTGTGGCAGGTAACTCATGGGCACAGCAAGGTGGTCAATGAAATTCCAGCTGTGCTATGTAAGGTAGAAGAAGAAATTATCTGTGCAGATCTTCTCAGGTGGGAAGGTAGGGCTAAGCTTAACTGACTGTAAGCAATTAAAATTCATGACAGAAGGTCAGGATATTATACCCTCCACCAGTCATTTCTTCATTAACCAGACCTATGCAAATATAACATGGTCTGTTAAAATTTAACCCCAAGAGATGACTTCTCAGCAAGCTTTCTAGCCCACGAGGGTCAGTGTTGATGCATAAAAATAGGGAGTAGGTGGAAATGCTTGAAATGCCTTAGAAGCCTCTTCCAACTTAATATAAAAGCACAATGGCTGAAAAAAAAGGCAATTTCTACACATAACATAGGAAGTGTTTAGTAAGCAGTTGTCTAGCAGGTATTGGGTGATGGAACTGGCTGATAGAAGCTGTGTGCTTGTAGTGTGTTTAAAATACCTGCTAATGAATTTGGATCCACTTTATTTAAGAACCACCTTGTTTTGTTTCATAGTTAAATCTAATCTAGGTACTGAATTTTAGTATGGCTAGTTTTCTTTTTCCTTCAGTGTGGTGTTATTCTAGCCCTCTGCTACTTTGTCCTTCCTCCCCACCTTGTTATTTCTTGTAGATATTTCTGCTGAGAGATGGTAAGGGTAAAGAAGCAGCTGTAACTTTCCATGTGTTTAGTTTTCTTGAACCTGGTTCCCAGTTGGTGGAACTTCTTGGACCACTGAGTCTCTTTAATAACCTCCTGAAGTCAGTTGGGTGTAATCTGTCAGTAGAGCCAACTGCTTGCAATAGTTCATCTCTCCTGTTACCAGTCTGAGTGCTGTGTCTTGGGTTTCCTTCAGTGAATGACTGTGTACGTTGTAAAGGGTTAACCTTTCCTGACTGTGGTTTTCAACCTATGCAGCTCCTAACATCAGAGCTGTCTTATCAAAAAGATCCACCTAAGGGAGGGTGTTCCTTAGGATGCACATCTGGGTGAAATTAAGTGCTAAAGACCTCTTTATGCTATAATTATAACTTTGGGTCACCATATCACAATAGTGGCTGTCAATTTTTAAGGAATTGTTTTCTCTACAGGTGAGGCCTATTTATACTGCAGAATAGTGGTTTTTTATTCTCTCTTGATCAGATGGGAAAACTGTAAAATTGGTGTCATCTTTGCCTTTCTTCTGCACTATTGATTGTCACAGACCTTCGGCTTGACAAATGCATGTAATGTTCAGGTTACCCATAACTCACATCTGTGCCTTTTTCAGGGGAATTATAAAGAACATCCAGGAAGATCAGCCTTGATCTTTAGCACTATAGCCTAGTCATCTTCAAGAAAACAAACAAATCATAAAAGAAAACAAATGAAAAAAGGTTACCCTGACTTCCTGTTCCTTTCTCTGTTTTCTCACTGCAGTTGTGGACTAATGCCTTCAAAACTGAAAGAAGGTAGAGCTTTCAAAGATTAGTGTGTTCCTATAACTTGTTTTTTGTTATAACTAGTAACTGGCTATGTAGGTGTCACCCGTGACTAACTTGATTTGTGAGAAAGGCAAAAAGATTTCTGCTAAGTGCCAGAAATGGCTCAAAATACTGAATGCTACATACATTAGTCTAGGATAAGCAAGGTGATGGGTTGTATGCACTGAAGTTATTGTAAGGGCTGGGGAATGGAGAAGAGAGAGTTCCAGGAAAGAAAAGGGTGTTTCTGAAAAAACATGTTTCATGAGTTTCAGCCCTCAGGGAATGACATTTTAAAAAGGGCTCCTGTTCCTACCCCTCCCCCTCATAAAAATGAATGGTAAAGTAAATAAAAATGTAATTACACACCTCTAGCTTGAATGTTTCTTCCTGATGTACAAAAGCAGAGCCATAAAATAAGGCAGTGTTCTTAGGTGATGGAACAAGATGCAATGGGGCTTGGGTTTTTTGTCATCTTTGTTGTGTATGCTTAACGATGAGAGACAGAAGTATATGTAGGTGTATATGCCTGTGCACACATATATATATGTACATACACATAGACCTATATATATTTTCCCTTCTGGGAAAATATATATATAACCATTTGGAAATGGTGAAATTCCTGAGAAACCATGCAGCCCTTTCAAGTTGAGAATAATTATACAATGGTGTGCGGATCTGAGATTGCTAGAAGTCTGTCTTTAATGAGGTGTTTCCGGTTGGTTGCTTGGGAGAATGGTAAATCCTCAGGTTGTACTAAAGCACGTGTCTGTGCTTCTTCCATCACGTGCTGGGGTGGGAGTTCTTGCAGCCTGCCCTTACTCCCCCTGCCCCTCACACACATACCAGCTGGTGGTAGAGGCAGTTTTTTCCACATCCAGCCCGAGTTGTGCCTAGCTACCAAGGGTGACTTGGAGACAGCCAGCAGCAAGGGCGTGTGTGCATGCTCAGGAGTGCATTATTGACGTGGCTGGACCCCACTCTTAAGGGATGGATTTACCTCTTTGTTACATCTGGACTGTGTGTGTGGGGCTCCTGGGCGTTGGGGTTATAGATGTGACTGCTGGAAACCTTGAATGACAACTATTAATAGAAACATGGTGATTTGTATTTTTTTAAACCATCTGAAATTTTGTATAAGAATTAGTGTATGCTGCCCTAAGGTCCTTTGAGTTTTTTCCTTTACTCCCGCCCCTTACCTTTGGACTTGAATAATAGTTTTTTAGATTGTGACTAGAATATTTTCCTCCAGAATGAAAGAATGCTGTACAGAGAATATGTACTCTCTCTTAATCACTTATTTTTAGAAATAAGCAATGCCATAACTGAACTAAAGGTAAATCTTCTGAGTGATCCAGAAAAAGGCTCATAAGGGGGGAGAGAAATTCAGAAGAGAAGTGTCAGACAGAGGATATTCTTGCTGCTGAATACTAGCTTCATGTGGTCAGAGACTTCATGTAGTAGGTACAGACAAGAAAGAGTGCATCTCAGGCAAACAGAGGGAATTCAGATATGCAGCTTCCGTGGGATAACATCTATTGCCACTTCTCTCCTGCTTCCCCTCCACCCCCAACCTACCCCCTGTTCCTGGCCAGCTCTGATATCTCAAATGAAAAGCAATCTCAAACACTTCTCTTAAGTATTTATGGACGTTGAGTTCAGCTGCTCTGCATGCTTGGTAAGGTTAATTCCCAAGGTTTCTCATGGGTGTCTTCATTTTCTGACATGCATTAGTTTTGCTTTTATATACATGTCTGGACATTGGCATCTGGACTCTGGAGATGCAGGTAGATTCACTGCCTCCTTCCAACTCTGCTGGAGGAAAGCTGGTAATTGTTCTTCTACTTGGTCCAAGATATACTATGTCTCTTCTGGTGGTCAGGGTCTGAATCTGGAAATTCCTAGCTATATTTTCCTGTCCTTCTGTATGTTTTTGTCTTCTTCCTTGTCTGTGTACTTGTGTATGTGAGTGTGAAAGTTGTGTTTGAATTGCTCATCTGAATGAGCAGGCATAGTGGTGATTTCATGAACTTGCTGGAAAATCTTAGTTTCACTCTCAGCAAGAGCTCCCCACCCCGCTGGGGAGGCTTGCGCCGCTCTGTGCTGGTGGCTGCGCTGGGTTTGCTCCTGTGAGCTTGGCTTTGTTGAAATCAAAACTTAACTCAGCCTTTAAGCATTGCATATATGGTTTCCATGTGGTTTCTGTTTATAATGTGTTGTAAGTTCACTACCATGTGCCCAGCATTTTAGACAAGAGATAATTGCTGTATGATTTTTTCGTTCCATTTCCTGCATGCATCGTTCATAAATCCTAGTCAAAGGTCTAGCAATAACTTGTTAATGCGAATATGAGACACACAGTTGTTCTAGTCTGCTTAGCTTCCACTTTTGTAATGGATTTTGTATACAGACACAAGGGGTGTACATGAGCAGTGATCCATCCCTCCCCTTCCCTCCTTGTCTATCATTTGCTGCTACTGGCACTGTTCCAGTGCCAGAAAGGGAGGAGAGACTGACTTTAGAGGGCTAAACTCTCTGCATCACTTAGATGGAAGGTACTTGGATATTACAGTGATGCTGTCTAGAAGATCTTTTGATGAAGGGGATCTTGGCATTGCCATGTTTCCTAACCCGGGTTATGTTAAAAGGCACTTGGCTTATTCCAGAATAACTTTGGAGAAGTTCTGTTCGGGTCAACAGTGCTGAAACACTTCTGTTGTGTTTCTGTGAAGTTGTTGTGGATGAGATCGCTATTTTGTACTTGCAATGTTTACCAAGTCTTTCTAACATTATCCTGATGTGTGGTGTGAGGTTTTTTCTTTTCTGTTTCTAGGATGATACAGCACTCTTTAGAGTGGAATTTAATATCTGTTAAATTCACAGATAGTGAAGAAAGCCTGTTGCAGCTGGCTCTGATTATAGACTACTGCCAGCATGCTGGAATGGGAACTTCTAGGGTAGAGCAAGTTGAAGCAAATGAAATGGAAACTTCCTTATTTTTATAGTGGTATTAGCCATGAAGCTTAATTATAAAGTTTGACCTTTTTACCTTCAAAAAAAAGCCTGACTGAAGCTGTGAAACTTCTGATTCCACAGGAGCCCTGTATAATTTCTGCAAGCAGCTGGCTGGATCGGAAGCACTCACCTTCTCCTCCAGTTCCACATGCCAAGCCCTGTGTGGTTTTGGGATTGCTGCTACTTTGAACCTTCCTGCTCCCCAGCAGCAGCAGAACCTGACCATGCCTTGTACCTCCCAAATCATAACAAATCTCTTGGCTCTTCTGTTCTGTAACAGAAGATGGGATTTAGGGGAGGGGAAAACATACAAATAAGCTCTGTGATCTGCTCACTGCATCTGTGATCCATGCTTGGGCTTTGAGGGATGGGTGGGCCATGGGATCAGTCACAGCCAGATGCTGTGGCTCAGAAGCAAGACCTGAGGAATTCCCTCCTGTCGTCACCACTACCCTGGCACGGCTTCCCAGCAGACTTCCTGGTTGGAGCAGTGGCTTTAGTTTGGAAGTAGGCTGTTGTTGAGACTGGTTTTCTGAAGCAGTGGAACAAATGGCAAACCAACTACATCATTAGGTGCCCTTGATGTTTTTTGGCAGGAATTGGCTGTTGAGGGCATGGGGAATTGAATGAATGGTCATGATAGTAACTGAGAGGAGCTCTGGCTGTTCCAGTAGTAGTCACAAAGTTCTTGCTGTCTACAGCTGGACACGTATTCTTGTACTGTCCTCCTTCTGTACCAAATACTGAAATCCAGAGTTTGAAATGTGTCAGAGCAAATCCACCCAGTTCTCAGAGGAGGCAACGAGGGCTGGGACAGGCCCTGGGTGCTTCTCTGGGCTGTTTGTCAGATGGAGCTGGCAAAACTCTGTGGAAGAGCTGGGCTTAGCCAGAAACCTTGTGTTGGGGGTGGCTATGAGTCATAGTCTAGCTGGCTGCTGAAATGCCGTCGCAGGGACACGTACAAGTTAGATTTATTGTGACAATGTTGTCCCCCCTCATGTTTGCCTCTACTTGCTTTTGTGTGCTGGTGGGAGGAGTTCAGTGGTCACACCTGGTGCTGACCCTGGGCATGTCCTGTTCTCTGCTGCTTCTCTGTCCCAGCTGCCTGATCTTGCATACAAGAGACAGAACAAGGGGCGTGAAGTATTTCAGTGTTGGTAGGGATTTATGCTTGCTTTGCTGGGATTGTCCTAGGATGCAATGAACTGGTCTGCCTTATTGATTTTGACCCTCCTAATGGAGGGTCAAAAACTGATTAACAGCTGTATTGCTCAGGGGTAGACTAAGGCAGGGAAGATGAAGTTAATTATGGCAGAATGGGAGGTACAACACTGTTAGTGTGACAGCACCTGATGATCATGTGGGAGTGAGAAGACTGACTGAACTGTCTTGTAACTTGCTTTGAGCTGATTTTTTTTAACAGTAGTGAGGTTTTTGTTGTTTGCAGGAGGAGTGATTTGAATTTATGGAGGCAACTGGGGAGAAGGATAGGTGGTGGAAAACAGTAGGGCTGGGGGCAAGTAGTTGGATGTAGAGGATTTAGGGTCAAAGTAGATTTCTAAAAACCTCTGGGTAATGCAGCTTCTTGACTGTTTGTGGTCATTTGGCTGCATCTAGACTACAGCTACTTTTCAATGACCCAGGGCCTCTCATACACTCAGTAGCACAAGTTTTACCAAAGGTAGATAGTTGTTGGTTTTTATGTTATAAAGTGAAGTTCTGTTTCTCAACCTTGCCACTCTTCTCCTGAACTGCCTTGCTTATCTAGGAATCTAAGCTGTAAAGGTCTTTATTGTGGGGATCCCCTTTCTTTTCCCTAACAGGTTTATGAAGATAATATGGGGGGTGGGGTGGGTTGACTTTTTTCTGTGGCTAACTTGAAGTACTTCTGTGATTAGAAAGTGAATTTTTTTTTTAGAGACAAACTTTATTATAGGGAGTGGAATGTGTCAGAGCTCAAAGTGATTTTAAAATCAAACAAACAAACAAAAGCACCTGCAAGCAGATTAAAGAAAACAAATAAAAAGGATTAATTCTATGAACATGATACAGTGTAAAAAAAGTGCAAAGCAGCAATGAAGTTTTATAATGCTTCATTCATACAACTCTCTTAAACTGGTAGAGTTAGAATGGGGGAATCGTGCATAAATAATATAAAAGCTTATATGACACTATAACTGTCTGGGGGAATACTACAGTTAGATATTAAATTATTGGTAATGAACACAGTCTGGACGCCTGGTTGAATACAGGTATTGGAGAACTCAAATCTAGGGCAAACTGAAGGCAGAGTAACAAAGCCTGGAGGACTGCATGCTTATGTGTGAGTGAATTACATCTGCCATAAAACTTTTCTGTGTTTTGTTGTTTTTCTCCTCCTCCTTTATTTGAATTGAAGTTTTACCAACCTATAAAGACTTTTTTAAAAAAAAAAGTACACCTCTAAACAAGCTTAATACTAGTTGCCTCAGTATGAGCTTTGTAAAGTTAAAGTGGCTTTTGCCTGTGTATGTCAACAGGCCTGAAGAGAGAGAAACGAGGCACACTTTTCGGTAGCACCCTGTTACTGCTTGAGAACAAGAAATTAAGCTGGTAAGAAAATAACCCTATGAGAAAACCTACTCAGTGCTTGGTAGCAGCAACAAAAGTGAGTAGGGTAGTAGGAAAGACAAGACAAAGCAAGGAACAAACTGGCAAACATGGTGTGCCATTCGGAGCACTTTGCTTCACGTGCTAGGGAGATTGTGGGTTTATAGAAGCTCATCTGCTGAATGGAGTGAGGGTCCTGAACACACAGGTTGGTGCATGGTGTTTCAGAATCTCAATCTATCCGCTTTGGTGTAAAAACTTTGAAGAAAAGTTATTTATATTACATACTCATGTACTCATAATCCTGAGTGTACTCACTATATACATATTTTTAAAATACATGAAAGGAGTCATTGTTTAGTCAAACAGGGGAGGGGTAAGTTGCTTAAGGATTTGCTTGTCTGCCTTTGAATTTAAAGGCTTCATCTTTAAAATGTTTTTTTTTTTTTTTTTAAAGTAATGTGAAATTCTATTGAACCTGTTGTAAGGTTGTTGCAGTAAATGTCAGATGGCTTAAAAAACGATAGTACAAAATGTGGAGGGGGGTGTAAATGAATAGCAGAAAAGCTGCTGTTCAGACTGTGGATGAGACTGTGTGCCTGCTCGCACTTCAAGTTTGTGTGATGCTTCAGTAAGGTGACCAATAACATTGCTAGTATAGCGCGTGCATCTGTTTTAACCCTCAAATTACTTTAAAATCAGCTAGTAAACATGTATATTGTTGATGTTAAATATTTATGTGGGAATGCTGTGCTCCATGTGTGGATCACAGTAATTGTGAAGCAGGAATTGTGTTTTGGGGCTTCATTTTCTGGCTTGGGTATGTGTGTGATTTGCCAGTGAGTCTTGCACTGGAAGACTTCCTGGAACTTACTGTCCCTGTGGCCTCTATCTCAACCTTCATGTGATTTAAGCTTTAAATTCAACTAATGCTTGGTTATGTTGGTGACAAAAGCCATACTGGTGGTGGGAGCAGTAACAGTTCATCATTGCACCATAGTACTTTAAGAGGTACAGATGGAATGTTTGAGATGGGTACTGTGTGATTGCAGGCTAACTTCTGCATAGTGTGTGCTGGCTTTGCTTAGAAGGTTTCTGGGAATTTTATTATAATATCTTAGTGGGTGGTGGCATTTGAAGAATAAAAGAATGCAATCCTCCTGTCCAGTGGAGCTTTGGTAATTACTCCTCCACACACTTGAGCTTAAATAACTGAGCCCAGTGTTTTCCATTTGACCTGGCAGAAGTCTGCAGAGGATATGCACAGAAAGCTCGCTGAAAATGTCTTGAAATCAAGTGAGGGTGTAAACATGCAACCTTTTGCTGGCTTGAAAATTTGAATCAGTTACTGCCCCTCAGCTGCTTTCTGCTGCCTAGTCTTCTTTAAACCATGTCTCCACTGATGGTACACACTGGTGGGTTTTGTGAGCTTTCTTTAGCTAGTGTGGAGCTGAGTGAGGTGCCTGCTAACCCAGCTATTACTTAACCTCTTCAGCTGATGTGTGGGCTGGGCTGGTCCCCAGCTTCTGCTTGGGAACCTGGGCAGGTGGCTTGAGAGAGTGCACTTTATTTTGGAAAGGATGTGCACCTATCTTTTCACTGCTGTTGGATCTCTGCTTATGAGTGTGTGTGTATGGTGACTGAGAGGCTTGGGGCTTTTTTTTTAGTTATGTGGGTCTTTTCTCCTTCTAGGTAATGGTTCAGTTGTGCCATGTGCTTTGTCTCTTTTCCACACTCTTCTCCTTCCCTAATCCCTTGATACACAGAAATGCTGGGCTAAACTGAAGAGCCCTCCCTCTGAGAGCTTTAACTCTGCTTCTGTGGCCCTAAGAAAGCAGGTTGATGCTGTTTGTTGCTGTGCTCTTTGTTCGTATCTGATTCCCATTGCCAGTTGGCAGCGCAGCGTGGTGGCTCTGTGTTGCCATAGCTGCTGCATGATGGTCCTCCATAAACTGACCTCAGACTAGTTCAATAATCAGTTATTTTGCAGGTTCCACTAGGTTCAGTATTTAACAAAGGACATGGTTTTACATCACTCTTCTTCTTGCTGCGCTAATTGGTGAGGGAGGGGAGAAAGAAGGCCATTAATTTTAACAATAGTTTTAATGATGCACTTCTAGTATCTGACAACTGTGATGCAATGATTTTTTAAATACAGTCTTTGTGTAGAGTGTTATACCTACCAAAATATCTGATGTTGGATTATGTATCAAAATATACTCTTTGGTCTTGTTGCAGTCTTGGCAACCTTAAACAAACACACAATGATTTGCAGTTTGTAGCTGTTAAAAGGAGATCAGTGGCTAAAAGTTGTGAATTGATGTGTAAGCTTTTAGCAGGGAGTGCAGTTTAACTATTGGGACAAATTTAACAAGAGGTATAGTAAGTCTTCAGTTAGCTCGAGGCTTTAAAGAGGATTGAGCTGGAGCATATGTTTTGTGTGAGGTTTTTTGGGTGTGGTTTTTTTCTTTTGGTAAAGGGTTATTTCATGAAAGTAAAGCCTTATACTGTGGCAGCAGAGTAGGTAGTTTTAAGATGGGTTTTCTGTAGCTTGAAAAATTTTAAGGTGTGGCTCTGGCATCGTGCAAGAGGAGGAACAGCGCAGCACCCGCTGCCATCAGGCTGGGCAGCATGTGGTCCCCAGGGGCTGCGGTGCTGCTCCGGGACCCTTGGCTGGGTGCGTGCACCTGGGCTCTGTGCTGCGTCGCTGTGCCAGGTCCCGCATGCCCAGCGCAGCCTTCCTGGGTCAAGCTCAGTAGGTGTGGTTTGGTGTGGCTTTTTTTTTTTTTTGACTCTAATAATAGCAATACTATTTCAGAAAGAGGGATGCTTGCCTTGAGTCCTCTGCAGGAGACAGGCTTATCCTCTGGGGAGTGGAGAGCTTAACTGGAGATGCATTTGTGTTGGATGTGTAACTCTGTCCTCTCTCTGTAATTGCTGTATTTAGTCTTACAAGACTAACTCCATTCAGCACAAATGATTTGAACTTCTCATATGTATTTGTCAATGTGCTAATGGACAAGAAGCTGCTTGCAGGAAAGCTGTCCCCGAGCAGCCTACAGTCAGCTATATAACTATAGGGAACAGACTTTTTTTTTCTCCTCTTAGTTTTAGGGTACCTCTGATAGCTTCTTACTGACTTTCAGCTTTCTGGACTAGGAAAAGACAGCCTGTTTAGTTTAGGAAGCTCTCTGCAGTATTCCTGCTGTTCAAGGAAGGAATGGGGAGACTTGGGGCTCCTAATGCAGGCTTTCTGCAGATTCTTCTTTTCCTGGTGAGCAAAACTCTCCATCCCCAGTGTGGTGACTGTGGGAAGTCCACAGGACTTTGTTAACAGTTCATGCAGAAAGCAGAGCAGCTCTGCACAATGTTGTCCCTCTCTTTGCCCCCAGTGGCTTTTGGAAAAGGATGCAGAAAATACACTGTTGCGAATGGGAAGGGAAGTAGACTGGGTGGGAGAAATCGAATGCTCATTTTGAAAAGACTGATAATAAATATGTATAATTGTGACAGCTCAGTGGCAGTACACAAATAAATTGCTCTTAAATGGTACAGCTGAAGAGTTAGTGTCTTAAAGGGTGCTATCTGATCACCCATGCATCATTGCAGGGCATTAAAAAAGAAAAGCAAGCTTCTAGATGTTTGAAGCTGCAGTTGGTGGCACTCTGCTAACCACTAACGCCTCAGTCATCGCTCTGGCTGTGCCACTGTTGAAATGTGCCTGTGATAAATTTAACTGATTATCTCCCCTCCGTCTCCCCCAGCGGTAGGAGATGAGGGTTTTAGCTTTCAGAATGAAGGCTGTGGTTGCAGCACTAGCTGGTAGAGGCATCCTCAGCGAAGGCCTGAAGGCTTTGGCAAGCAGAGGGCTGTGTGCTTGCTCCAGAGCTGCTCTCCAGGCTTCTTTGTGCGCTGTCCTTCCCCTCTGCCCAGCCTGAGGCAAACCCCTGAGGCACAGCCCTGCTTGGTCTGCATGGGGAGGGAGAGCTGGGAGGGTTGGCTGCTCCTGTTGGCTTAGTAAGGTCTGTTGCTGTTCAGAGTACGTATATATAGTGTGTGTGTGTGTGTATATATATATATATGTATGGAGAGTGGATAGGAGGGTTGCATCTAGACCTTTTAGCCCCTTCTTCAACCCATTCTGTGGTGCCTAATGTTAGAAGGTGGTTAGTACTTTGCTGCTGTAGCTGGCGGGCAGGGAGGAAGAGACTTCTTCCACACAGGGGCTGTGTCCTGTGGGGCTCTGAGTATTTCATATATTGACATATAGGCTCTGGAGTGCTCCGGGTTGCTCTTCTGCTGTTGACAGGACTGTTCTTATTCTTTATTAGTGTGTACCCTTGCCAGCAATTCTTAGCAGAAGTATGTTTAAGTAACATAAGCCAGAATGAATACTATATGGAAGCGTGCTCAAAATTAAATCAACCTCCATAACTGCAATTAAGGATGGAATTCTGTAGGTTTCCCATTCCTCTGCCTACATATTCTAGGTTGAAAAGAATGTATCAGAAGACACCTTCTAAGGAAAAATCCCTGTGCAATTTAGAAAGAAGCTTTGAGATATTTCTGTTCTTGGAGGCGCAAACTGACATTTACAAAATGAGCGACAGGAAAAGGTACAAGTAAGTTGTTGTATTCATATGCTTGTTTAAGCCATTGCTTCCCAAGCTTTGGATTGCATCCTGGCATGTGGAAGGCAGGGGAGTGAGATGTGTTTTGGAGGCAGTGTCTTTTCCGGCAGCAGTTCCTGATTGCTGCAGAATGTGCTGAGGACAGTGCCCCATCCTGGATGGAGTTGCCCACCAGCAGCTCTCTCAGCTTCTTGGCTGCTGGGCTGAGCCCAGGCTCTTCAGTCTGGGGGATGCCTGCCTGTGAAAGCTAATGTCTGCTGCCAGGGCAAGTGGTACTGAGAACTGTAAACCACCAGGGTTTCTGCTTGGAGGGGCTGGGGTGGCAGAAGTGATGGTCCCTCACCTGTGCTTGGGCTTGCATGCTGCCACTCAGGGCTCAGCACAGGACTCCTGCTACCATACATGTTACACCCAAGCATACAAGCACGCAAGTGTTGAGCTGTGCATCTGTCATAGATTGATTGGGATTTGTTTTGTGAAGGTACCCATGAATGGACAGGAACCTTGTTTCAGAAGGTGTGCTCAGCATCTTAAATGTAGGAGGAGACTTTTGCATTTTGCTTCTCATTTCCTGTGGACCTGCTGTCACTCATCTGGGCTGCTGCAAACCGGTGGCCCAGGATGTTTTGTGGAAGGGGGGTGCTGGTTGTGTGTTGTGGTTGGGTTTCACAGGTACAACTATAATGTAAACAACACTTCTGGAAGAGTAGTGTGCTGCACAAGTTTTCTCAGTATTTACATTCAAAATATTCCCTTCAGTATCTATACAAGAGAAAAAGGGATTTCCTCCCCCTCACCCCCCACCCCACCCCCCGAAGATAAAAGAGGTACTTTGAAAGAGTAACTAAAACTGTGGAGATTCTTGAAAGGTGTCACAACTTATTATCCACAGTTGTTGCTGTTATTTCTTTTGCAGGATGAGTCAGTTGGTTATTTGCAGCAGCCACAGACATGCTGTTTTACAAGAACTGTGTGTGTCAAGTTCAGCATGACTGAAGTGCTGCATGCTGGAGGGGTTTGGCGTTGGAGCTGCCTGTGTGAGCACTGAGAGTACCTGTGTTATCTGTACTGCAGTGCTCTAACAGCTGCCTTACTCAAAACTATGTTTCTGTTCCACAGTAGTGAGGGCAGTTACTGTACTGCTAATACCCCTTTCAAGAAAAAGCTGTATGCTGACATGAACCTGCTGTGTGAAAGGAGGTTTCAACAGAAGTGCTAAAAACCTCTTTGTTATCAGTCTGAAGTTGCTGTTGCTGTGGGTCTCCTGGAAGTAGAGGTTAAACTAGTGACCAGTTTCCATCAAAATGCAACAAGCACTTTAAGTTTCTGTCCTTGCCTTTTCAGCATCCTTCTTAGCATTGCCCTCTAAGCTCCCTTGTTTGCTTGCTCAAGCAAATGTTGTGTGGCCTGCTAATTCAAAACATGTTTGTCAGGCCAGCAAAAAAAAGTCCTGTCATGTTGTTGTGGTGGAAATAAAACATCCTGAACAAAATTATGGGGTGTTAATGTCCCACAGCATGAGAAGTGCTTAACTAGAAGGTCATTATAGCAGTGTTATAAAGGGTAGGGCTAGAGAGGTGGTGCAGGAACCCTGCAGAAGAGTGTGCTCCTCCTCTAGGAAGGAGAAGGCTCCTGGCTTCTGCGTGATGAAGAAGCAAGGTGAAGGAAGAACTCTGTCTCCTTGTTCTGCTTCCATAAGAAATCCTCTAGGCTGGTTTTTCCCTCCTCCATAAAAAAAGCCTTTCTCTGCAGACTTGTCTGGAAGAGTGGAACTTCAGAGCAGGGTTAACTAGGGCCTACTTAGAACAAACCTAGAAAGAGGGAGGCTGTGAAAAAGAAGCCAGTTTCCTCTTCTCAGAGTCAAGGCATTCAAGGCTCTTGGAAGGCTCCCAGAAGGCAAAGAAGAAATGGAAACCGATCTCATTCTAGTCTGCCTTGTATACAGGGGATTTTTATAATTAAAGGATGTTGCCCTCTGCTCCCATTGTTGTTTGCCTCTGTGAACTTTAATTTTACTTTGAACCCAGTGCTGACTTCATATGTGCTGGGGCTGCGATAGAGAAGTGATCTTAAGTACTTATGAGCTCACCTTCAAATGAACAGATACAGTTCTCTGGGTTGTCTTTTTTCCACTTTTTTCCTCTTTTCTCCACCTCTATGCTTTTTCACTTTCCCGTTCCCTGCTGCATGGACTGAGCTATTGATGGGTAGTGTTTCATGTATGAAGTGTGGCATTCAGACCTTGTCGTCCACAAGGACTGAGTTGCCATCTAAACTCCAGTCCTTCTGAAAACTGTTGAAATAAGCTTGTCATGTGTTGAGCCTAGCCTTGTTGTTCTCCATGCTTTTGTAATACATGGGCAAGCATAAAACCACGTGATTTCTACTTATATACTTCTACTTAGGCTTCACTCTACTTCTGTCTTCCCATTGTAGTTTCAGCTGGTCTGTTTGGCTGGTCTTTTTATCTTACATGATGATAAGAAAACTAGGCAGCCAGCCAGCTGCTGTTGAACTATAATAGAGCCAGTGGTATGTACAAAATTTGATTACTGCTGTCAACACCAGAGTGAATAAAAGAGCACATACTCTAGTCAGAGAGCTGCTAAATAAATGGCCTATTGAATACAGTAGTAGTAGGAATAAGACCATCTTCTCATAATGAATGAAGTGGTGTGTGGGTAGAGAGTGTGCTAGTGTGTTGAACTCTTGAGTTTGTTTAAAAAAGGCAAAAAATCCTCTTTTTCCTTGGAAAATTACTTTCCCCAAAAGCTTCCATTTTTCTCTGGCTTATCAGCTCTTGTGGTTAATGCATGGATTTCACACCCAGTACTTCAGATTTTGGCAGACCATAGCTTCACTTTTTAAAATTTAGCTTTAGGATGGCAGGAATATTTTTTTAAGCTAACTTCTTTGTAGATGATAGGTTCTGTCATGAAACTAATTAATGTTAATAATTCTATCCATTTAAGCAAGAGATGCACTATGTTTAAATTAAAAACAAAACCCCCCTTATTAAGTTAATAAATATTCTCAGTGTATATTCTTATTGAAATGTTGGATTTTCAAAGTAAAACTTGCTGTTAGATAAAAGCAGGTTCTCTAATGTGCACGATGTAGTTGCTGATGGCAGGCAGAGCTTGAGATCTGAGGTTCCCTGGAAGCTCTCTGGTGAATGAGTGGTTTCCCTTAGCCTCTCTAATACCTTCACGTTGAAAGTTCAAGAGATTGATGGAGGCTTTGAGATTGGTGTTTCCCTAACTGCTCTCACTGACTGCCCACCCTTTCTTTATTGAGGAGTGGGAAACCCAGGAGTGTTGTAACAAACTAGCTACCTCCTGAAACTTGTATGTGTCCTTCAGTTTTGGCAGGCATCTGATGGAGAGAGTCTTAATTCATTTGTGTATGGGCCTTACCTTGGAGTGGCAGGGGCCAAGGTGAGAAGACGTATTGGATCAACAGGAGAGCACTCTTAGGGAATGCAGACCAGTCTCATCAAGACTTGAAAAAAGGGAGTTCAGGTGCTGTTGGTAAGACTTCTGGCGTACGTGCATGGCTGCCCCTCTAATTGTCATTGTATGCTTGGTAGAGTTGGCAGTGTCTTTTTGTTTTATGCTTATGAAGTGCTTGGCACAGTAAGGTTTATATTTGTATTTGCTATGAAAAAATACATCTTTGTTTCTAAAATAGGAATCCTAGCTTTAAAAACTCTATTACCTTTCTGTGTTGCTCTTGTTTGTGTGGTCCACAGAAATGTTTGAATACCAATGTCTGATTTAGCCCCTGGAATGTCTGGTTGTCCTTATTCATGGAAACAAAACTCCTTTTGTGTGTGTCTTTCAGGCTTCAACTTTGAATTCTTAAAATTGGAAGAAAAAACCCCAACCCACAAAACAAAGTAAGACCAACTCCTGCCCCCAATAGAATTTAAGGAGAAATCTTATTTTGATATTCATCCCCACCCCCCTGCCCCCAATGCCCGTCTGGTATGTGACACAGTAAACTGTCCCAACTGAATAGTAATGGAGATGAGAGCTGTATTTAGAACAGTTGTCTGATAGCATAATACAATGAGACAGACAAATCAAATAGCATCTGTCTTTCTCTGCTTTTTGAAACCAATTCTCCTGTATACAGCTCCTCTCTGGCCGTAGTGCCTGTACTTCTGTGTTATAGTTAATCTCCTCTTGCATTACTTTTTTATGACTATTGGAACTCTGTACAGTTCAGTATCCTAAAGCATGTGATCTGGAATTGCATGTCTTCAGTTACAGAATTCGGAGTCCTCTCAATTTGATTATAAAGTTGGCAACAGGATATTGAAGGTTGAGGGGTTGGATTCACCTTCTGTATTGGTGGCAAACACAGTTTAAAGGCCCACTTGTAAAATAACTCTGATGCTATCATAGCCTTGCTTTATTAACCTTCTGCTTTAGTGGGCTGTGGTTGGTCTTGTTTGGAATTACTGCCCACTGGAAATGGCATGCCTAATCAGAGTTTGTAATTTTTAACATGGAGGTTTATTTGTAGAACTTCCTTTTTATGCTGAAATTTTGTGTTAAAATTTTCTTGTGCTCTTTTGAAAGGCCATTAAAAGATGTGGATGCTCACCTTGCAGAGCTGTTCCGGTTCCACGTTCTATCAAACATGTGGAAAAAGTGTTAGGGTAATACTGCAAGCTTTTTTTGCAAAGTAAATGCTAAAAATATTTAGGATTTTTAAAATGAGTATGGCTTTTGACCAGAGAGGTTAATTTGAACAGAAAAGGAAAATTGCCACCTTCTTTCCTGTTTTCTGGATGTAGAATTTAACTTGCTGGTGCTTTGAAAGCTTCTGTTTTCGTAAGGAGTAGTAAAGCAGCATATTAATCTGTTTTTAAAGAGAAAAAAATCTTAATTAGCTTGAAGTTTGTTACTCGTTTACGTGCAGCCTTTTAAAAGGTTTGTTTCCTGAATGGTTTTGTCAGCCACTGCGTGGCTGAATGTGGTGAACCCTCTGAGGAAAACCAGTGCTTCCCTCCCCCTTGAATCCCGGCATGCAGTTCTTGCACGGGTAATAGCGTGTACTTCCTCTGCATCTTCACTTTCCTGTTTTTCAAAGAGTGAGCTTGATCATGAGTGTTCAAACAGCCAAAAAAGTTGTGTGGAAAAAGTACAAGGTGGCTGCGCCTTGGGATACCGACAGGCAGACCTGTTACCCTCTGCTGGGTGAGTGCATGCTTACCTATGTTTTCAAGGTTGTGGTGGATAAAATTTTCAAGGTTGTGGTGGATAAAAGGACACAGCCATGTTGGGTCTGTTTTTATCTTCTACACCTGATGCAAGCTGCTTTTCTTAACTTTGTTCAAGTTTGTGACTCTGACAGGAGCAGGTTGTGGAAAGCATGGCAGGAAACAGTCCAGGGAAAAGCTGTTTCTGTGGCGCTGCTCCATTGCAAGTGCTGTGCGAGCCCTGGCTGTGTCACACCTGCAGCCACAAGATCCTCTTGGTAATCCTTGTGTCATGGGCTTCCTTTTCACCTATAATAACTTTTTCATGGCATAAGTTCTATTGCTGTTCTGTCTGATTGAAAGTCTTAATGCCTCCAGTTTTCTTAAACTACGCATTAAGGTGTGGTGATTTCAGTGTTCAATTGTGCTTTTATTTTCTGCAGTTCTGTTTACTGTGTCTTCTGGGACTTTTGAATGTACGTACTTATAACAGCGCCTTCACCCCTCACACTTTTTTCCATTTTGGTGGTATCTCCAGGGCACTCCTGTAAGTCGGAAAGAATATTTTTTGGGGAGGGGTGCTTTGGAGGAGAAGAAATTGGAGATGTTTCTTTTTCCTTTTCTTTTTGCTGTCCTTTCCCACCCATCCCAACTGAAATTTCACAGATTGACTATTCTGCTGTTTTGTGACCAGGGCCAAATAGGTAAAGGCAATTTGAGGTATTCTAGTACCTGTGAATATGCTGTTTAGATACAGTAATTGACAGGTGGGGCTGATTATTTTGTGAATTTGTGTCAGAACTTTATGGATGCAGAATCTGCTGATCAATAGAGAAGTTGGTGCATACGACTTGATTTTTGATGGGGGTTCTTCTGATGCAGAGCTGGAGTCTGAATATGGTTTTTTAGAAAGAGAAACTAAAATCCTCTTAAGATGTAGCAGCGTAATGGCTAACTTTAGAATAAAATGATGGGCTGGGACTCTGGTCTCATTTTTGCCTCTAGAACAATGAGGTGGATTTGGATATACGCCAGTGTAGTTGAGTGCAGGAACTTTTCCTTTATGGCCTACTCCAAACTCTTAAAACTGACAAATGTCAAGAAAAATCAGCAATGTGAGTGGAATTGGTTTTGACTGACTCTGGAAAGCTCACTAAATTACAGGTCAGAGATCTGGTGTTCTTCAAAATCTACATGTATTCAACCTGCTAATGAGGTACAGCTGCAGTTGATCACTCTTAGAAAGTTAGAAGTAGGAAAAAATCAGTTTGCTTGGGTTTTAACCTGGGACATTGTTCAGGGAACATGTTTGTTCTGGCTCTGTATCAGTGTGGGTTTTTAGGACTATTTCTTGGATTTTTTTCTTTTACTGTTGTATTTTTAGAAGAGCAAAAACTTGGAAAGTGTTAAAACCAGCCATGCGATTAACTGGTGAACACTGTAGTTGTGAAACCTCTAAAATGTTCGTCTGTGGGATAATAGAGGGGGTCAGTCTCTTCGAGGTTTTCTGATTCAGTCCTTCAGATGTTTTTAATGTGTAAGTGGTGGTGTGTGGACACAGATAATATTTGGTGATATTTGTGTGTCTGTGGATGATTTCTCTGATGGTGCCTGCCCTAACTGGGGCTAGGCTAAGGTATAAATTTCCTAGTTGAGTAGCAGCTACTTGGTTGCTCAGGTGCTTTATATGATTGAGCAGAGAGCTTAGGGACTGTTTCTTAAGGCTTGTTTCTTAAGGCCTGTTTAACTCCCTATGAGCTTAGAGCTCTCTGTTTTTAAAAGCATGTATATCATGCTAGTATATTGCAATTATAATTTTTCTAGGAAAATCCTTGCATTATAATGTTCCTAACTCTTCATGAAATGTAGGACTGTAGATTTGCTTTTAAGGAGAGTGACAGTCACAAATTCATGGTATCTGCTCGCTTTCAGAGAAAAAAAATCTGAAAAATGGTAGAAGGTAAGAGGCATAGAAAGAAAAATGAGGAAGAAAAACTGAAGGTAAAAAATTAAATCTGAGAGGGGGAAGGCCTTTTTCTTTTTGAGAGGACAGAATTTTCAATGATGCAGTACTGGAAATATTCAAGCAGGAAAAAATGGGTGGGAAAGTTGGGAGGGGTTATGTGTGTGTAATTGTTTCTTCATGTCCTTTGCTTTTCACACAAATCCAGAATGTAAACAACAGGGAGACTTTTAAGAAGTTTAGGAAGCACCTTGTGTGCAGCTCTGGCTAGAAGGTTTAGGGGTGATTTATTTGCCTGTAAATGCTGCAGTGTCGGGAGAGGTACAGCTTTGGTTTTGTTGGTTGGCTGCTACTTGTGAGAATTGGTGGGGGTTGGAGGAAGGGAGGTTGAAGCTCGTATCTGATAAAGTATGTGAACGTAATGGATTAGTTTAGGTAAAGCCAAAATGGATAAGACTCTTCTGTCCTGAAGCCTAAACAACATGAGCATGTTTAGACAGAGATTGGTTTATGGCCTAAAACATACTAGATAATAATTTAGCTCATCTAGTGGGATGTCACTCTTTAAATGTCTAATCTCTCTTAATAACCTTTTAAGCTCTCAGGTCAGTAAGAGGTGCTGCGAGTGTGGTGGCACTGGTAGGCTGCGGGGTGCCTAACTGGAGCCAAAGTGGATCTTTATCTGGGAGGGGAAAAAAGAAGGGATCTTGTACTTTCTTCAGCTGTTCACACAAATGGGCTCTCTTGTTCACTGCTGTTCCATGTCATGGGAGGTAATTTATATTCTTCCAGGGAAACTGTTGGGCTATTTTGTATTTATATATACACATACGATACCAGTGTAGCAGCATTTGATGTGATTATTTTAAAATTCTTTTCTACTTCAATTGCCTCATTACCCAGACCTCATCACCCTGTCATTTGAGGGGAGGCTACTTACCCTATATTAAGGAGGTGGAAACAGATGCCAGTTCTGTGAAACCTTCTGAAAGGGATTGCCTTGTTTCTATAAAATGTCAACTCTTGAAGCCAATAAAGCACTCTGCAGTAATTGAATAATCTATGTTCGCATCTTAGCAATATGCCACTACATATTATTTTGTTATTTTTTCATACAGTTGTCAACAGAAACAAGAGATCAATTTACATTTTATTGTGTGAGCTAATTGTTGTGCAGCCCCCACCCCAGTGATTAAAAGGAGTGGGTTTTTTTATAGTAGTAGGAAATAATGGCAGTGACATAATGGAGGCATTTTACAAACTGAGTTTGACAGCATATCTTTTGAAACCCTGTGTTTAGCTTCTCTTCCCATTTGGGTCTCCCTTCTTGCTCAGCCTCCCTTTGGAAATCTGAGGAATGCTCACCTACAAATGAAAAGCTTCCTTTCAGGTGGGAAGGAATTTATCTGTGTTCCCACAAGATATATGCACTGATAGCAGTTTGAAATTATTTACTCATGAGACCACAAGCTGTTACAATAGTAAAAATAATATTTACTGTATTGTTCATGCTGCTGTAAGTAATTGTGAAGCCCTGGGTTGGTTAGTTTGCTTACTAGAGCTGTGCTGGACCTTGTCTGTTTGGTTTGAAACAGCTCTGGCTTTTAAACATGTGAAAATGGTGTATTTCCTTCTTGGCAGCAAAGGTAATGAAGGATGTGTTCTGAAATACAGCATAGTTGTAGATGAAATGCATAAGAATAGTAATTACATTGTATTACATAGTCGCTTTTTGAGTCTTCATGTGAACTGTTTTTCAGGTTCTGAAGGACTTTATTTTAAACTCTTCCTATGTATATTAAATTATTAAATACACATGCATACTGAGAAAGTGGAAAATATTTTTTGTGTTGTCCTGTAGTACTGTCTCTGTGGTAAATTTCAGGGGAGCTCTTTGCTGGATGCAGGCTGTGCCCCTCTGCATTGTGGTGGATGGAGTGGTGCCTGTGACTCACTTCTGCCGTACGGAGAAACCATGTTCCCTGTGGCCAGTGAATAATCAGCTGCTGGTTCACTTTTATGTTTTCACTGAAATGTTCTGACCCTTAACTGGAGGGCTCCATATGCTTCCTGCCCTCGTCCCTGATGAATAGGTCAGGAATTGGCAGGAGTATGGTCTGCTATGTGACCTAATTTGTGTGGCGTCTGGGTGGAGCACGCTCTAATCTTTGCTAAGCAAGTGGCTGGGAAAGCAAATTGCGGTAATTCCCTGGCTGATCTTTCCAGCGGGTGAAAAGAGCGCTTGTGCCGCAGGGGAAGGAGATGCCTTGTACTCTGACACTTGTTATGTGCTGAGATGAATTTCTGCCTAGGCGTTCAGAAAAGCAGTGAACAAACGGTTCAAGGGTTCTCCACAGAAATTTGGAAGTGTGGTGGCTGATTTCCATGCTGTGTGGGGTGACAGTCAACAGCTTTCCCCCTCTGTCTGCCCAGATCAAACCTGGCATGCAGCAGTGTGCACTGACAGCTTTCCGTAATATTTGACAGTTAAAACTGTTTAGTATTGCTTGTGCAGATGGAAGCAGGATGATTGGATCTGTCTTGCAAAATTTCACTATGGTGCGGATTTCATACTGCAGTTACGAAATAGCTCCTTTTTATTGAGACAAAATATTGCTCAGGCTTGCTTAACTGTTCTGGGTCTGACTAACTTGAATTATGGCCTGAGATGCACTAACGTGTAGTATATAGATGCAGTGTTCAGTTGTATGTCTGGAATACAAAGCGGTCTGGACAGATACTGAAACTGTGACCGTGTCAAAGATCACGTTTTTCCCATTGTTCTGGTAAACTGGCTGACAGGGGGGAGTGCATCAAGTTTTTTAGCTACGAGGCTAACTTCATAAAGAAATAGCATGTGACGACCAGGCAGGTCCCATTCCTGCCCATCTCCTCTTGTGTTGGAAACTGGTTCTAGCCCAGCGCTTTTGCAGGGTTGACAATGAGCTGTGCATCTGTCCCCCTGCACCCAGGCTTCAGGACTGCCTGCCTCGGGTCGAAAGGGAGAACCGTGCTGGGTTTCCTGAGCTGGTGAAGTGGAGTCCTTAATATCATTTATTTTTCTCTCAGCTATACTTTTCCCCTACTAGAATTGTACAGCTCAACCATTTTAAGCTTCAGATTATTTTAAAAGGTTCTTAGCTACTTTAATACCTTGTAACATGAAATATTTTTGAAGCAATTCATAAACCACTCTGTGCAGACCATTGAAATTAACTTCTGCTCCCAGCTCAGCTATAGTAAAATCAATATTTACTTGGCCTGTGTGACCTAAGTCTTTTTATATATAAGGAAAACATTTATTTCCACTGCTGCTTTTAAGGTAGCAAAGAGATAGTAAAGTCAATACTTTCTGAAAGTAGAACAGAAGATCCCCTCTAAATAAAACTACTTTCTTTCTCATACATATAGTCCATATACAGATTTTTGTCAAATTTCTGTCAGGCATACCCCTTTTTAGAAAGTTAGTTATTATTTCTCCACTTCTAACCCAGAAAGCAAATAAATAAGATTATGATCTTTTCAGTTGCTGAAATAAATATAAACTTGGAATTGAATATTTGAAAACTAATCTGTATAACTAAATAACATCTATCTTATTTTCTCTGATTTTTTCTGTAATGTAGGTCTTGCATTATATTTTTTGACCAAATAATTTGTTACTAATTCTTGTAGTTTTCTTCCAGTAAGTTTTAAGCTTCAGCTTGCTGATGACTAATTGAGATTGAAGGTTATACACTGGGATTCTTAGCACTCTGTAAAAAAAAAAAAAAAGACAAAATGCCATCACCTGATGTCTCACCATCATCCTTTATCTGTTGCCTTGAAGTCTCATGCGAGCATTCTTTATCTAATCTACAAGCAGTAACTCCAGTAGCTTTAAAAAAAAGTAGTTCCAAGTGTGGGTTACACAGAACTTTCTTGTGGGGACATGCCTCAACCCTTTGCTTAGTAATCTTGAATGCATGTAGGGTCTCCCACAATAATTAAGCTCATTTCTCAGCTTAATAAAAATGAAAGAAAATGTTGTTGAAGAACTTGATACTGAAGTTGTACTTACTGATAGTGTACTTTGCTGTAGTAAGAAAGCAGTAAGTGTGCTGGGCAGTTAAATGGAAGCAAGTATCTTATTTCTGGTTTTTGCCCTGTGGACAGAACTGATAATATGAAAGTTAATGTTAGCAGCAAGAGTTGCAAGTGCTCATACCTGGACAGGATTAAACCAATTGCAGTATACAGTTTTTAGTTAATTCTGATGTAGTTTCATTCCTGTCTTTAATATAGTCAAGTGGTATATTCATGAAAATAATCACTGTTGTTCCTGTTTCAATGTACAGCACCAGCCTCCTCCTGGAGCTGTTTTTAAGTAATTTATCCACCAGTGACTAAGGGGGGGCAGGGAGGAAAGTGCTTGTTTTAACCAAGTCGTTTTACAGCTTTTGCAATTGAAAGAGATATGTTATCCTTCTGAGACTTTTTTGGCAACGGATGAATATCAGAAAACAGTGCTGGTTTATTCACTGTTAGAATAAAATGATTTATGAGTGATAGTGTGCAATGCTATAATACACTTTTCTTGTACGTAGAGCATCCATCTTGTTTCTCTGGTTTGGGTTCTTTGTGTGTTTGGTGGTTTGGTTTTTTGTGGATGTAGTGTTTTTTTTTTTCTTAAAGCAATAAAAATGGCTTCAAGAGTGTTGCCCTCAGGAGCTGAGCTAGAATTAGTAAACTAGTTTGCTATCTTATCTGACATTCTTCCCTGAGCTATAGGGAAACATTTTTCAGTATAAATTGCAGTAAGTATGCCTTATTACAGTTATTGTCTTTATTGACTCTGCAAAACAGTTTTGCTGTTCAACCCGTGTGGTGGGTTGACATTGGCTGGCTGCCAGACGCCCACCCAGCTGCTCCCTCACTCCCCTTCCTCAACAAGACAGGAGAAGAAAATAAGATGGAAAGGCTTGTGGGTTGAGGTAAGGATAGAAATATTGCTCACCAATTAACTGTGGGCAAAGCAGGCTTGAGTGAGGGGAAAATGGTTTTAATTTATTGACAATTAAAATAGGATAGGATGATGAGAAAAAAAGACAAAAACTAGAACACCTTCTCTCTACCTCTCTCTCTCTTCCCAGGCTAACTTTACTCCTTCACTCCTAAATCCTTGCCCTCCTCCCCTAGTGGAAATGAAAAACCCTGCTTATTTGAATTATGTCTTCAATTAGAATTGTTTTTTTATTTGTGAGAAAAGCTGGCTTTTCTTGGCAGACGTGTGTAGTCAACCCTCAGCAAGAGCATGAGCTGAAAAACCTATGGTTTAAAAATTTCCAGATGGTAAAAATGGACTCTTGGTCTGAAACAAACATTATATCTGACAATTCAAAATATGATTTGGCAAATATGCCAATGCTTGTGGGAGCAAGGTTTGGCTGACAATGCTTCCTTGTGCCTTCCTTTATGGTGTGTGACTCTAAAACCAATACAAATGAAACCCATGTTGAGGCAAGCAGACTTGCATTAAAAATTTGCAGCATCTTGGAAAGGGTCCTGATCAGCTGCTAAGCAAGTGCAATGTTCTGTTCTGTGTGTAAACACTATGTTTTTAAGGGCATCAACATAAGTAGTGGATGTTTTCTAGCCCCTTTTGCTGATGTCTTGGCATGGCATTCCTTATTCCTGCTCACTGCCCTGTCTCCTGTCCCCTCTGCAGCACGCACAAAACTGTGTGCCTCAAAACTGATGCTTTCCAGAGTGATGGGGGTGAGTCAGGTCACGGTGGCAAAACTTACATGTCCTCATAACATTGTCCTCATGAATATCCTTGAACACTATACATGGCAGAGTCATCACAGGTAAATAATTAGCTATTGTTTTGACAATGTTAACTGTTTATCTATAAGGTAGGAGGCAGTTCGGCTAGCCTAAAAAATATCACTCTAGCCATTTGAGGGGAAAAAAAGCCAACAAAAAAAAAAACAAACCCAAAACCAAAAACCCAACCCCCAAAACCAAACAGAACCAAACTTATCCAAGTGTGTACACAAATTATCAATGTCTGGAGGGATTTAGAAAAATAAGTTTTCTTCATCAGTTTGGTAGCTTAGCATGCAGTCCTGCTGCAGCCACTGATCCCCATTCAATTAAAAATCAGTTGTGACACTATGAATAAATCTGTAACCATTTTATTATCCATAGGGTAGTCTGTGGGAGCAGAGCAAAGTTGATGCTAAAGTTGGTAGAAGTGTCTGTGAAATGGCTCAGACAGCCTGCAAACCAGCAGGTGTTGTGGGAAACGTTTTACTAGCTTAGCAGTAACTCTTGAAGACTTTTGAGGCAATTAGATCATCTCTGACTGACTTGTTTTATTATTGACTGCTTTACAGTGGAAATGTCTCATGTCTAATAAATCATGGAAGCTTTTTTTATTTCTCTATATATTCATTGTCCTGTCATGTTCTTGTACCAGCATAAGTGAATTATTGAGCCTTCACCTTTGCAAGAAACAAACCAAATATGCAGTCAAGGAAGAGTTAAAACATAAAAATCTGAAATACTAACTTATATTGTGAAGTAAATATTTTTTTGGGGAAAGCTCCTTGGTATAGGTAAGTGATATGGTGTTTATTTTCAACTTTGTTCAAGTATGATGTTGCTAAGTGTGGTGGGTTTTTTGTGTGTGACCTTCTTTCCTCCTTTTCTGTTATGCGTGAGTACCTCTTTGAAGGCCTTTGATAAATCTCTTCAATTTCTCAGGATCTTGTTTCATCATCCACTTCTTCCTGATGTTACTGTAATATGACACTTCTGTACTTATCTCTCAGCTCTAAAATTTTTTAATTGTCATTTGTATTTAGTTTCTGTCTCTATCATTCTCCCTCCAAGTTCCTTTCTGCTATCCTGTGGTTTGGAGATTGACATGATCCAGGTGATGAACTTGTGTCACGGGGTTGGAGATGATATGATAAATACAAACATTCGTGTTTCATCCTTGCTCACTCTTAATCTTTTGTAATTCTTTTTTCTCTCCAAGAACGAGTGTCCTCACACACTGCTTTCTTGTATGGCTTTTTTCACCCTGCTAGAAGTAGAGAATAAACGGTAGAAATTCATTCTTTTCTGGAAGATCTCCGTGTTTTTTCCGTAACATTCGTGTCCAGGAGGTGCAGGTAGTACAGCTTGGCAGCTGGAGTTCTGGGTTGTCTTCTAATGCTCCCATACTGAGCCCAAATGACATTCTGCATTTGAAAGGTGAGAAGGCTGGTAGTCGCCCTTTGTTGCTGTTCCTTTCTATAGCCATGTAAAGACTTGAGGAATAATAGTGAAGTGTTGTGACATGAATAGAAAGAGTGGAACAATGTGACTCTGATTATAGACAAGACTAAAGCTTTTGAGCTTTTATTTGTTTAGTCTTTGGCAAGCTGTTATTTTTTTCCATTGTACAGTTATCTCTGCAGGACTGGAGACAAGCCTCTTGCATGAAGTAGGTTGTAATTAAATGCACCAAAATTCAAAGTAGTATAATAGGTTGCTCAGTCAGCTCTTAGTCATGCTAATTCTTTTGAGAGCAAAAACCTTTACATGTATTCCTTTTTCTAGCCTCCTTAGCTGTCCTCTCTTTGGCACTCTGGTGATCCTTCCTCTACACTTTTTCCTTTCACTCAATTTTCACTTGTCACCTAAAAAAATCTGGGGATTCTGTTTCTGAATAAACAGAAGTCTGCATGACCAGCTTCACAAGAAGGCTTTTGCCGGTCTCTAGCTGGACTGAAAAGATGCTGGAGGATAAAGCCAGAAAGCAATGTTCCAGTCCATGCTGCCTTTTTATCACTTCCAGAGCCCTTGTTAGCTGGACTGTGTAACTTTGAGGGGGATGATAGCAATATTTACTAGTCTTCCCTTTTTTATACAGTTTTTCTATCTGGCCACTTGAGCTACCCCTCAAACACAAATTTTCATTTCCAAGTATATTGGATGGGGATAATGTTTCTTGTGCTGTTTGAGCACAAGAGCAGGTAGGTACAAGTAGCAGGTAGGTAGGTGACTGTGATATTCAAAATGCATTTGGTCCTGCTGTGCCAGCTCAGACGTGTGTGCGGTTGCAGGAATTGTTTCCTTCCCACTTTGATGTGGTAGGCTTCATGAATACTTGGGTTTTGTAAATGATCCTACATCTGCCACAGGTTGGTCGTATGTGTCAGCAGAGGACAATCTGAAATATGAACAGGGTATTGCAGCTTGCTCTGTGATGCTTCAGACAGCTGTGTGCATGAGTTCGTATGTCCTTCCATACATCATTACTACTGTTTCCCATTTCCTTGCTCCTTTGCAGCTTAAAATTTTATTTCCTTTTGTTGTATTGGTGCATTGCTTCTGTGTTCTGGTTAACAAAATATTCTAACATTTAAAGAGTAGCCTTAATATAGCAGTAGTGTGGAAAATCAGAAGCGGAAGGTGACATTAAATTAGAGATCTTCAGCTATGAAGATCTAATCCATGTTATGTGACTTAAACTTCTCATGTCATTTGATTGTGGATAAAAGTGTTTGTGATGTTTCTTAAACTAAGTAGTTTTGTGATTCAGTTTTTGGGACTGTTGTCCAAAGGAACAAACAACTGTAGAAAAATCTTGGAATAGCTGTTTAGTATTAAGTTGTTGAAGGTTTTCAACTGTATTCATATTACAATGGTTTAAGATGTTATGTTAAAGCAGAGCAACTTAAAAGATGTATGTAGGTGGGAGATAGAATCTGATTAAATTGCAGGCATGATGACATTAAGTGTCAGAAGTATTTGGCAATTACAAAACAGCCAGACACTAGCTGACTTTTTGAACGTCTTGTGTCATATCCTCAGCCCTGCTTGTCTTTGAAGGCAAAAGTACTAACTATCCCCAGTCAGTTTAATCACCTAATTTTTGCCCAATGTGCACATCTGTGTATCTCTGCAAATTCACATTGCTGTAAACTTGAGTAGGATTAAGAAGAAATGCCTGCCAACGAACTAAGAAATCGCAGAGTATTCCAGATTCATTGTGCTGCCCCTCTGAATTTAGGTGGGTGAAGAAACCTTGGTGAAAAGCTAAATCAGGGCTAATATGTACTTAGTCAAGGTTCTCTGGCCTCTTACCACAGCAAGAACATGTGGAGAATGACCAGAGCTGCTATAAGGGTGGTTTTTGTGGGTCTTTTTGTTTCATTTTTTTTTTTTTTAAATCAAGGTGGAAGTGTGTGATGCTTTTGGAATTGATCAGGTGGTAACTCAGAGTGCATCTGCAAAGTAAAAAGTGAAATGTCACTGCTTTTAGCAAATTTTATCAGTCTTATTGCTCTTAGTTTTGCCTTGAGTGATGCAGATAAGAATGGCAGAAGTACTGGTTACTTGTGATAGTTACAAATGCAGAATGTTGAAACTAAATTTTTTTTGCTTCACGCTTTTAGAAAATGATCTAAAATTGAGGTAAAAAGGACTTTCTAGATGCATTCCATGCTTTTTCCCCACACCTAGTTTGTAGTATACAAAACTAAAGATTCAAAGGCAGGTCATGTGAGGGCTACAATGTCTTCAGGAGATTACCTGTGACTTCTATTTTGTAGTTGTATTTCACTCTGTTCATACCAGTTGTTCTTTTCTGTGATGGTAAATGTTATTTTAATGTTTCAGAAATAATAATCTTTTATTTCCATTAAGGTGTTACTACTTATTTGCATAACCTGAAGTGTGAAATGCATTGTGTTTTTTTACTATGAGCTTTGTAGTTTGCCATAAGTGCATCATTTTATTGAGACTTTGAAATTTGAAATTCTTGTAAATGTGGATGAAGTTAATTTGTTGTAGTAGCTTTCTCACTTAAAGTGCAAATACATGTTAAATAGAAAGCAAGTTTCTCTTTAATCCCATTGGGGAACCACATAAGAGTTTTGCTTTTCTTTGATAAAGAGCCAGTCTTTTTGTGTGCTTCTGGGATTGCATCCTTGCCTTATCCCCATGCCCTTTCTCTCCCTTATTTGACCCTTCACATCTAAGCAATTACACACTAATCCAGACCCTTCACAACCTGCTCAAATGCATCAGAGCAATTGGGCTTTGCTTCACCAGAGCTGGCTGGTACTTGGGAGTAGTAACATGGGGAGGTCTGAAGAAGCTAATGTGTGGCTGGCTCTTGGGAGAGCTGGGGATGTGCAGATAAGGTGCTAAAAGCCAACCTCAGACTGGATGTTGTACTGAACCTTGCCTTTAAGCACAGCTCTTGTTCTAGCTGTGCTTATATTGTGTACTACTTTTGGGAGATTTGGGAAATACTTGTTTTAGTTGTTTATAATAGGAAACATTATTTGATGTTACTTGCAAATAATTTTTCTTTCTGGGTTGGGGTGAGGGTGGGAGCATGAAAGCCTTGGAAGAAATTCCCTCTTGCACTATGTGATCCAGCAATGGTTATCTTGTCCTGTCTTTTTCTGGGGTGGGGGTTAAGTGCTGATCTTGCTTTTAATCCAGTATGACACTGAAAAGGCATAGGTATTTTTTATTGATTAAAATACATCAGACCAAATGCTCTGGGTTTCAAGATAAACCTTTGAATTGAGGAAATTATCATTTCATATTGCATCAAATGCTTTTGTCTGCTACAGAGGTTGTACTTCATATTTGCTTTTGCTCTGCTTTATAACCTCCCTTTCTTACTGGCAGAAAGAGTTGTTCTGCTATGTAGTTATATTCTTTTCCTCAAAATTAGTGAATTAAGCCAGCAAAAGCTTGTATTTCACACAGCTTTGGCTATGCCAGAGGAGGTTTTGCTATTAGTGATGTCCATGCACATTTTTCATATGCCAAGCCAATATAGTTGTGCCAGCAGAACTCAGTAGTGTATGTCTGTGTTTAGATGCTGACTTATGCCCATTGGTGATAAAAACTTTTGTCAGACTAAACCTCACAGTGTTTCTTCCTGAATTACAAGCTCGTTTTCATTTTAGAGGTCATTCAAAGATACAAAGGCCTTCTCTATGGGGGGAAATTCCTAAGCACTTGCTATCTAGTTAAGTCAAAGTTGCATTGCAGGTCTGGTTTTAAAAGGTTTTGAACACTGCTAAGAGACTAGTTCAGTAACAATCTTTTGTGTTGGCTGTTTCAACATTGAAATTGGTCTGATGAACTGGTTTATGCTACTTACATCTCTTCAGCCTGGGTGCTTGGATTTACAGTTCCTGTTAGATTTAGCACTGGTTGCTCAAGGGAGCTGGTTAACATAAGGAGGGCTGTGCTGGGGGTAGCTTGGCGTGGTACCTGTGGTGGTGTCCACAGCTAGATACCATGTGCTTATACTTCTTCCATAAGCACATCTTCAGTGGTACTTGCTCTAAGATACCTTACTTTCCAGTGGTTTGCAGTTCAGGGATTTCTTCAGCCATAAATTATATCCATCTTTTTGTGGATTCTTAGTTCCATAAGGTTGTCTCTGCTTTTTTAGCCCATTTATACTAGTGCCCTCATTTGTCTTGCTTTCACTGGTGGTTACCAGCATTACTTTTGGTACTTATGCTAGCAATATTCAGGCTGCAAACTCCAGCCTCACTAAGGCATAGACACCACCTGCTCTGCTGCAGGGACATTGACCTTCGGCGAAACAGAAAGTTGGGGACTTGAAGCTCTTGAGCTGCCTCAGCTGGGCAGCTGCCTGCTGGGCAAGAGCTATGAACCCTGAGCCTGCATGGTGCCTGATTTCTTAGCCCCAGGAAGGTGTGCAAGAACCCTTTCTGAAAATGCACCCAGGACTGGATTACACCTGTGAATATGACTGATCTACTGGAGTTGCTGCCAGAGACAGCAGTAATAATCTGACTTGTAGTTATCTGCTTTCATTAGGTGATCTTTCTTTTTGTACAACCAGTTTCTAGGAAGGTAAAGGTGATGTCTCTTTTGAATTTCACATGCCCTCACAAAACCATCTGATGTGTTAGAGTGGCAGTACTCAAACCCCATGTTTACAGAGGTTTCATCACAGTCCTCCTAGAAGTTGGTCATTAAATAATAAAGGCATGGGGATTGGGATGTGTGTGTGTAATCCTTTGCCTAAACAATTGGCTGCTGAAATCCCTTGGCTCAGGTTCTGCCAAAGTCTTAATGGGCTTTGAACTTTGGTTGCTTTCTTTTTGACTGCTCGGTTCCTGTATCTTCTTCAGTTTTGGTCACACTGTTTGGAGCGGTATGTCCTGAAGGAGCTTTCTGTGCTGAAGTGGGGCAAGTCTTCTGTGGGCTCACGCTGATCATGATCAGTGGCTTGCTTGATTGCATAAATACCTGTTTTAATGCATTCCAGATATTTATCCTGCAACTGTCAAACAGAATTTATGTACTTCCAGAGCAGTTAATCATGAAGGGGGTTCAACTTTAGGGCCTAATTAATGTCTAAACCAGGGAAGGAGAAGTGAGTTTAATTAGGATATAGGACTAGCAGTGCCTCGACCTACTGCTGTTCTGATCAAATGACAAAAGAAAATTCTCATGTTTGCCAGAAGCCATAAGAAGGGACCATTCATAATACTTTACTCCGATTTCTCTTTTATTCTTTCCTCATTAAGGTGTCTCACTAAATACAAAGTATTGGATAAGACACCTTTATGACTGTGTTTCTTCTTCCCTCTAGGGAAAGAACAGTAATTTCTTCAGAGTGCTCAAAGCTTTGCGCAGCATCATGTTTTTCTGCACAAAGGCTTTCCCTTCCCTGGTGGTGCAATATTTCTTTTCCTTGGCCAGCAAAGGAATGTGGCTTGGAAGTTAAATACTCAATTTATCTCAAGAAATGGACTTGCCTTTTGCTTAATCTTTGTCACTAGGGATGAGTGTCAGTACAAAACACTTAACATACTTTGGGTAGGTTGTGTGAAGCTAAGAGCAGGTTAACTTATGGTGATCATTTCTGTAATGAACTTGCTGGAGTATTTTAGGGATACAAATGAGAGTATTTGTGGTTTGCACTAACAAATATTTTGGATTTAAATTCTTCAGTCATCCTATTAATTCTTTGCTTCCTTCTCCTTTATGCTTAGAGCACTACTACACCAACTGATTTTTAGGGGCTTCCTTGAAACCTGAAATGTAGAAGGCTTAATCTTAGTAATTACAAAGGTTAATAGGCTGAGGTAAATAATTTACAGGCATCAGCATTACTTTGATCCTTGACAAAATAATGGAATAGCTAATGAAACTCAGACTTAGCCTATCTGGAAACAAACAGTTTATGTTTTTTTTAAACTTGATTTGCCTATTTGATTTCTGTATAGACTGGCTCAACTTTGTGGTTGAGGTAAGTATGCAATAGTTCTGAGTTGAAGAATACTTTGTATTTGGGGTTTGCTTCCCCCCTGCTTCTGTCTTCCAAGCGTTGCCTGCCTAGGGATTCATAAGAGTAACATGTCTTGGTTGTGAAGAATTGAAATGTGTTAGTCTATGGTTATAAGCTGGCCACAGAAAAGTGTAGAAGCTTTCTAGTATATAATCTGTGAAATGAAATTATATGAGTGAGCAGCTTTCCAGCAAGTGACTTAAGCTTTAGATGCTGGCAAGTTTGTGAAACAGGAGCTTGCCTCCTTTCTCTTTCATTCATTTTCTTTACCCTGAGCATGCTGCATGTTCTTGGACATGCTCCCCTCTACTCAGCGCTGGTGAGGCCACACCTGGAGTACTTGGTCTAGTTCTGGGCTCCCCAGCATAGGAGAGACGTGAACATACTGGAGAGAGGCCAGTGGAGGGCCACTAAAATGATGAAGGGACTATAATACTATAAAGGAAGCCAGGCTTGATTAATCTACTTCTTGGGAAATTGGAGCATGTAGTAATATGTAGGAGCCAGATATTATTAGTTTATGTCTCAGGAGTTGGCTTCTATTTGTGTAGGGAAAAAGCTGTTGACCTAGAAAGGTTTAGAGCGGGAATGATGACGCTATAGTGGAAGGAGATTTGGCACAAGATGGGGAGAAATGGATGGAGGAGCCTGGGAAAAAGATAGGCAACTCTGAAGGTATGGATCAGGAACGGTTTTAATATTTGGGTGTGAAAAGACAGAATAGGGGATGAGGAGGATTTGGGATTGCAGCCTTTGGGTTTTTGGAAAAGGAAGATAGGAAAACCTCTGGGTAAACAGATTTGGGGTAAAAGACTCTGGAATATGAGGGAGCAGAACTTCAGTGTTGTGAATAAGAACTTTGCAGAGTGCTACTGTCTTTACCCACCTGTCACAGGACAAAATAATCTCTCCAGACTGGTGTGTGTGGTTTTTCTTTTTTTTTGTTTTGTTTTTAACATCTGAAATGTGGCCACTTGTCCTTATTGCATATAGCAAGTCAGCCTTCTCAGTCTGACACAAACTTGGAGCTCTGGCCAGAGCAACACATTGAATATTTTGCATCTCTAACAGTACCTGTGAAAAGTTCTCTGGGATATTACTGCATTTCCTTCTGCCACGTTGGATCTGCTTTTCCAGTCAATTATGAAAACTTTTGAAAAAGTTTACTCTTATGTGTAAGATTTCTTTTTTAAGGAAGTTTGCCACAGAGTATGACATCATCATATGTGGAAAACAATGTCATGTCTTTTGTGCTGTGAACATTGTTTCCTGAAGATGTTCAAACAAGGTTGGTTGTGATGTCCGCCTGATTTGAAATTCTGCTGTAACTAGCTGAGAGAGATACTTGCATATATACAGTTTATGGCTTGGCTTCTTTCTCTGCCCAAGCAATACTGCTTACTTGGGCCTGCACAGGGTCTCTGACATCTGTTGTGTGTCTGATTCTTTCTGGTATGCAGATGGGCTTTTTGTGGGGAAGGCTCCTGTGTTATGCAAGAGATTACACTAGATGATCACAATGATCCCTCTGACCTTATATCCCATGAATCACCTCCACAAATGCAAGTGAGCCTAGTAATAATTCTAATTTGGGCAGAGAAAAAAGAGCAGATGGCTAATACCAACTTGTGGAAAGCAATTCTGTTTTCTTTGCCATTGTTCAGAAAGTGTTCATAACAAAATGAGCTGTAGTAAATCTAGTTTGTGATTCCTACCTTTTTGTGTCGGTAAATTTACTCTATCTTTAAGTACCTTACTGTTTGTGTACTTGGAAACATCTTAATAGTCAGATTTTGGGCAGGAGTTATCCACCTTTTTCTTTTCTTTCCGTGTGCCAGTTGTGTTGGTTGGGACCTCAGGGAGATGGTGAGGGCATCTTCTCCCCGTGGGTGAAATTTGTCCTTTGAGATCTATGGGCTGCATATAATCCAATCCGCTGTCTATCATCATAGAGGTATTTGCGATACCTTTATCTCAGTTCTTTTCCACAGTGCGCTTGCTGATAGCTGAAACCCTCTAGCCGAAGATTTCAGTAGAAACTTTTCCAGCCTCAAACCTTGGTGTGTGATCCCTGGCAGTTTGTGAAGTATGAGCCCAAATATATTTGTATCACACACAAAGGCTTCCCAGGGCTGTCTTGCTCTGGGAGCTAATGCTGCTTGGTTTGATCAAATGTTAGGGAGCCATTGCAGGCTGTTGGAGTGAAATGTGGGGTTGCCAGGCCATGGCAACTCTCCAGGGCAGCTCCATGTAGGTGTTGGGATACTTTGCCTCCAATTCTTGGTTTTGCATTGTTGTCCTGTGAAAACAGCAGGGTCACTGGCTGACCAGCATGAGTCTTCAGGCCCGGTGCATTGTGCCACAGCATTATTTCTGTCTCAGGAGAGCTTGCTGTTCTCTCTAGCTTCCTCTTAAGCATCATTCCAATGTGCTGAGACCAGCAGTGTGGTGTGTTAGATTGCTTTTGCTGGGAGGTATGGAAACAGCTATTTTAATATTGCTTCAGCTGTGAGGATGCCTTCTTCTAAGTTATCAGTTGCTGGGAGATTTTTAATTGTGAAGTAAATACAGTTTAGCTTAGACTCACAGCACACTTCAGTGAGAACCAGGGGGTGGTCCTCATTACTTGTCTGTGGTGTCTTGGTTTTGATGGTGTCTGTTGGGAAACACCAGGGAGTGAGGTGCAGGGTGTGTTTTAGTTTTGGGTTTTTTGTAATGCTTGTATTTCATAGCTTGGGCTATACAGAGAATTTACAATTTGAGCAACTGCATTTTGTGTGGCAGCTGCTGTAGGCAGGCATCAGTACTTATTTTTGTTAGACACTATTAATATAACTGTGTTTTTGCCCAACTGCTGCAGTTTGGAGAGGGAAGAAAACTGAGGGAAGGAAAACTGTGTGCTCACCACTGATTGCAGAAATTAAAATTGCAGTGCAAAGGTGAAAGCTTACAAGCAAATCACTTGTTGCTGGAGCCAGTTGTTCTACCATGGTGTTGCAAGAGAAGAGGGGATCTGCAGAACAATCTTAACTCTTGCTTTCTGTTTCTTTAGAACACCCAACACCCTCCCCCTTAAAAAAAGCCCAACCCAACCCAAAACCTCAGGGCTGCTCCTAAAGATTATTCTGTGTTAATGAAGTCAGGGTCTAGTAGTCCTGATGAGCATCAGAGGTTCTTCTGTGAGCTTGGTGGTCACAAACTCTGGTGCTTTGTGGCTTGCTTGGCTTTTTGCCTCATGCTAGTGGGGATAAAAACCACGCTGATTTCCATCCTCAAATTTTATGTCTTTCTGTATGTGAATTAGTCTGAGTTTGACAAAAAGATAGTTACTTTCAATATGCTTTTTCTATCCAGAAAATCCTGACCCAAGAATACAAAACTTCCCCTCTTTTTGTTAATGTTGTCAGGGTTTCAGATGCGCGCTAGTTATGGGTAGGGCGGTATCTATGATAGATACTCTTGCTTGCCTAAAGGCGTAGGCAAAGGGATGTTTCTAACTTCGTTACATTCCAAGTGTCTTAATTGAAACCCACAGGCTAATTCCTTCTTTTATTTCTAAATTCCTTTGCTAAGAACTTAAATAATGAGGTGGGGAAGGCAAATTTAAGTCTTAAAATGTGTGATGACCCTTGGTAACTTGTGCTGGAATGGCTGGGTAATTTCTGTACTTTATTTGCCAGTCTAGTCTATGTGCTTCTCCAGGGCACTTTCATTGTAGTGCTGCTCTGCCAGCTGTTTTGGGTGTGATAACTTCTGTCTTTCAAAAACTAAATAACACAGTTCTGTCATGTAAGCATGTAATGCGTTTTGGGGAAATAAGAAAGCTGGCTGCTCTCAGTATGAAGCAGAGGTTGAGTAAAGGGCAAACCACAATCTGGTGAGGCTTTTGTTATTATCTCTATTTTTAGATAATTTAGATTCCTTTTTGCTCCCGAACATAATATTCGCAAGGTAATAGATTGGACTTGAACTGCTGTTTTAAACCACCCCCATACAATTAAGGGACAACATTGAGGGTGGAGGAGGTATGTAAGGCTATAAAAGCAGCTCCTGGGGGCAACTGAATGCCAGGACACAGGCTGGGCATCTGATCACAAGAGCAAGTTGTTTTGAGCATACTCCAGTTGCATGGACATGTTTCATGTCATATAACAAACAGGTTTCAGCAAACAAACATCTGGGATAGGAAGCTTTTCTCTCCTCTGTCACTGCAAGAGTTTTAATTCTTTGTGTCTATGTGTGTGTTTGTTTAGGTTTCTATTTCCTCTTAAAGGAACAAACTGTTTGGCCATTACAAGTCCATTAAGTGGCTGGAGGGCAGGCAGAGCCATGTTGGCCAGAGGAAACAGTTGGTAGGTGATGAAGCAAAATTTGGCCCCCAGTCAGTCCTTGGCTTCTGTCATCAGGCTGTGGCAGTGTGAAAGGAAACACAAATGTTTCAGCAACTTCGTAAATTTGTTTCTCACTGGGCTGTGACTTGCTGATATTTTCAGTGTCTCATGTGAGAAGTTGACTGGCTGGAGTATGGTGTGCTTTGAATGGTAATATTGTTTTTTGACTGAATGTGGCTAATTTGTTATCCGAATCATAATGTCAGCCTCTGGGTGTTAGCTTTACAGACTCTAAAGAATCTGAAGAAAATTAATTTGAGGGATAAAATAACTTGTCATTGCTGTTAACAAAGCACCAGCATTTCGGTTACAAACTTTTTCCAGGGATTCATAGCAGAAAGCTTGACGCAACCCTAGCTATAATGGCCAATTACAAAAATCCTAGTTTCAGAGGCTTTTATAAAGGAAACATGAAAGCATAGCCTGACTGCGCAAGAGTCATCTATGGGTTTTATAACTGAGCAGAATGTTTTGGGAAGATGGGACTTGGGGTTCTGATTCCTTGCTTAACTGAAGTAGAAGGATACTGAAGAGATAGTAGGGGTATATAAATTCATATTCTTTCTGTCTCCATTAAAGACTGCGTAGTTAATGTTTGAAGTCATGTGTGTTTTGGTTTTTTAGTTGGGTGTTTTCTCCTCCCTAGGAAACCCTCCTTCTGAAAAGAGGGAAAAGGGGCTGGATTTTTAGTAAGTGCCTTGTATGCTACTGCAGCACACATAGTGTGAGCACTTACACAGCCTGGACCTGAGGTCTGGTGGGAGCAGCGGTAGGCACAAGGCCAGCTCATGGAGTCCTGGCAGGCTGAAGCTGGTGTAATGCTGAAAAGAGCTGTCACCTCCTGCCATGTGTGTGCTTGTAAAGGGTCTGAGCCCCCAAGACTGGGGTGTGTAGAGGTCCAAGTGATAGGACTTAGACATCCATGACCCTTTTCGTAACTGTTGTTATCCTTTTCCACAGTCAATACAACTATTTTTGGCCTCTCTTCATGCTTTGCCTTTATCATCTTAACAAGTAAGCACATTAAAAGAATGTGAGACCTCAAACTTTGGGGTTAGTTGTCTTGATTCTCACATATGGAAGCTTAGGGAAGGAAAAAGGCAGACAGAGCCTTAGCAAAGTGACCTGGTACATAAGTATGTGCTCGGAGGTGTTGGCAGAAAAGGGACAAAGGTTACAAAATTACATTTAGAGAGAGAATGATGTTTAAATCTCAATACATTCAATATAAATAGTATTTGCAATTAATGTAAATGGAAAACACTTTCAAGAGGTGGACAGAGTCTGGGACTGAGTTTTGGACAAAGCTAGCTCTTTGGCCCAACTGTGGCAGTTAATCTAGTCTGTTCCTGCCTCCTAAAATAACACTTGGAGGGAAAAAGTGGAGTAAATATTTTCAGTATGTTTGGAGTTTAAATCTTGACCCTGTCAGTCTCCTGAGAGATGGGTACTTGGTGAATATCCTGCTGGTAGATCCTATCTGTCTTTGATGGCAAGGCACTCTATTTCACTGAGGGACGAGAGCAGGGTAATGAGATCTTTTAGGGAATTGTATTCCCCCAGAATAATACCTTGAATTTCAATGAGATGTTTTAAGCATGGCCTGCTGTGCGTGCACTATAAGTATCTTGAAACTCTTTGAGAAAAATCTTTTTCTGCATTGGGCTGTCTGATTTCTGGTTGAGCTCAAGGTGCAACTGTGGAGTAGGCCATGCTGGATCAGCTTTAGATGGATGGCAAAGAAAAGCACAGAAGGGTGAAATAATGGCTGCTGGCTGTCACGTTGTAGCAGATGTGCACTCTTTGGCATGCTTTAAGCAGGTTTTTCAGCCATAGCCTAAAAGGATCCCAGAACTGAGGTTTTATTTTAAATTGATATGAATGTTTACGTAAAGCTTAAGTCTTTTAACTGTTGTGACATCTCATTTCTTACCAATGTGACTTCTCATGTCTGAACTGAGCCTTAGCTGCTGCTATTCCTTGTTCATGTCTGTTAGGTAAAAAACACCTGGTTGTTTGTTCCACTGCTCCAATAGGCTGTGTGTAACAGATCTGTGGCTAGATATATTAGACATGGATGGCATCAGTTTCAGATGCATGTTGGGCAAGAAAGAGGAAATTTTGAGGTCATCTACCAAAGGAATCATCTGGTAGTATTCCATGACTTTTTATAAACATCTGGCATTTGTAGGTAAAACTTCACTGTACAACAGTTGCAATTGCTGCTGTCTGAGGCGTATGATCTTTTAAGTGTTGCCTTTTAATCATAATTTGATTTCTTTTCAGATTGTATATTTTTTTTCCTTTTCATGATTTCATGAAGTGGAACATTTGAGTTTCAATCCAGTTTTGTTTAGGGCTTCTTCCCAGTGCAGGGACAGATGGTCTGAACACTGTGGTGGTATGTTTTGTAGTAAAGGCTTGGAAGAATCAGTGCCAGCTGCCACTGAGAGGTTCTGCGGGAGACCGTCCTGGGCAGTGGTGTGCTGTGAGTGCCTGAAACGTATCTCTGGGCTGGTCTGTCAGGAAGCTCGTGGAGTCTTGAAGGTCTCTTGGAGATTATGATCTGGGCTGCAGCTGTCAAACTGAGTTTGCCTGGTGGAAGGCACTGCCTGCCTTGGCTGTGGTCTGCTGCATGGATTTGGAGGTTAAAGCCTTTTGTAGGCTGCATGTGCACCTTTTTTCTTCTTGGCTGCAGCAAGCAGGCCTGAAAATCCATGGTAGGCCAACTTCTTTTGCCTGGTCTGTTGTCAGCAGGTAATTCACTGTCATTTAAGTGCAGGTGATGAGGCACAGTCTTGTCCTTAGCACTGCTCAGTGCAATTTACGCAAGAGGTGTCCTGTGATACAGGCAGAGCTGTGCTGGAGGTGACTCAGCCTGGTTTGGTGGGACAGACTCTGTAAAATTGCAGGTGACTCCCAAATGCCTTCCTTAACTTGGGAAGCTGTCTTCTCTCTGCACAGCTGGAGGCCACTGCTCCTCCCTCTGCTTTGATCTGTAGGTGCTCACCTGTCCTTCCTCCTTGTCCTGCTGGGTTCCTTTGGCTGCCTCCTGGACCCTAGGTGGTGGTACTTTTGGTGCCACACCAGTAGGGGCATCTGAAGGGAAGGCCTGCTGAGCTCCTTTCATGCTTTAGCTGAACTTGACTGTGACTGATCACTACAGTACAGTTTCTAACCCAGGTGCAAAACCAGGCTGAGGGTGGGTAAGGATGTGAGTGCTTCCAGGGTTATTCCAGTAGCTTTGCTATTGCAGTTGCTGTGCTGTGTTCTGAAGGAGACTATCTGCATCAGAAGCTTGAATAAGGACCTTAGCAGCTTTTGGAGTAATACATCCAGGCAAAAAGGTGTTGACAAAGTGTGGTGATAAAAGCCTGTGGTTTCATTGGTTGCTTTTCACCAGATGGGAAGCCTGTGAATTTAATGCATAGGTATCCTGAGCCCAGGAGGTGCTGTGAGGCAGATTCTAATGCAAAGGAGCTTCTGTAGTTGCTAGCGAAGTTGAATGAAACATTTGTGTGACTCTAAGTACCGAAGTCTTTAAGAGGTTTGAACAGCTTTATTGACAGATTAGGCAAAAAATCCTCCCACTGAGTCAGGACAGTGTTTAATATGATCTGTTTTGAGCAATCTAGGATTAAGAAGAAGGCATTTTCACTCATTGTTTTCTTATTTTCTCTCTCCAGATGAACATAATGATGTACAGAAAAAGACCTTTACAAAATGGATAAATGCTCGTTTTTCCAAGGTAATGTTGGGTTGAAAGTACTACTTATTTTGCTTGGTTCACTGTTTAGAACAATATTGGTTAAATATACTTTGCTTTTAGTCTTGTAGAATACTCCTAGTAAAATGTGTCAATGTGTAATGAAAATATAAAATACTGTAATGTTTGTTCTCTGTTTCCCCATGCACATAAGCATTTGATACTACATGTCTTAAGAAAAAAAGGAAAGATTCTATTTGTTAATATATCAAAATATAGTTATCTGCATGATGGTGTCTGTTTGGGTTTTGTTCCTCATACTTCATACAGTTTATTTTACATGCAGTTTTCTGAGTGCATTAGAGCAGATTTTGAACCTTAGTCGCTGTGTTTATTCTCAGTGGTGCTGAGTCAGCTTTACTCATCCAAAATACTCTGCAAACCTCCAGTTGAAGCCACCTGGTGTTGCTACTTGAGTCTTGACTGAAATTTTGTATAATTACTTGCTCATTTTGAATTCTTCTTGACTCTCATGCTCTACATTTCTTGTTTTAATTCTCTTTACTGACTTGAAACTTACTGAGGATCTTGTTTTGTGTTTTGGGATGAGAAAGGAAGTGGTTGCTTTGGGATGCTATTTAAAGCCTGCTTTTTATGCTGTTCTGCTGATAGTGAAAAATGACACTTTGCCCACGAGTGTGGTGGCTGTGGGAAGTTTCCCTACTTCATAGTTTGACTGCGTGAGGGAACCTGGGTTATTATCAGAGAAAACTCATGTTTTTTTCTAGCCAGTGTGGTGCTGCAAGTGGGATAACTACTAATTTTCACTCTTAATGAAAAGAGGCAAGCATGTGAAGCAGATAAAATATAGAAGGAAGGGTGGGTGGGTGTGTGGCGGGAGGGGGTTGGTTTGTTTTTTTAAATAAAGCAATGACATTGCTATAGCAATGACTGGCTGCCTCTGGAATGCTGCCCTTCTGAAGTTCCTGTTCAGCAGAGTAAGAAATTTTTACCTTCCTTTCCTTCCTGTGCAACAGGACACTGGGCAATGCAAGGCTTGTGGCCTTGGTTGATTCACTTTGGCTTAGGTTTGTTTTGGTTGAAAGCCGATATACTGCTCTTCATCCAATGCATTCTTGGCTAGTTTGCTCTTTAGGGAGGGAGTGTGTTTGTGTAACTGGTTGCTCTACACTCTGCTTTTGACTGCTGCTGAGAGGAAAGATGGTCCTGCAGGAGGAGGGTTAGGCAGGACCATGTAAGGAATGAAAATGTGGTGAGAAAGGAAGGCCTGTTTGTAGAGACGTACTCTGGCATAAGGATGGCATGAACAAAGAAATGACAGTGATACTGAGAATGTGCTATATGACGTGCTCTTGTATGTGTTATGGACATTGTATTGAATAGGTAAAATTGTTTTCAGTCTTTATACTTGTACACCCATGGGTATATTTTAGAAAGTGGCTTTTCCTTTTATACTATGTATTCAGACAGATCCTGCTTAGCTCCTGGATTTCCCTGCCACAGGGTATGGTCAGATACTCATTGGATTTGAAGTAACTCTGTAACTTCATGGCCCATTAAACTACCCAAAGCTATGAAAGCCATGTTAATGATTAAAAAGACTCGTATAAAAGAATATGCTCCTGACTACTGCATGTCCAATTCAAACTTGAGCATGGCTACTTTGCTGTGATAAGACACAGATTTCTGAAGACTGGCATGTTCAGATTGCAAGGAAATTGCTGGTGTTAAGTAGAAATCACCTCATGTAAGAAAGTCTCTGGTTTCAGCTGTGCCTTGAAAATGTAAAGAGACTGATTTCAGTCTTATTGAAGTTTTTGCATTTACCAAGTCATTTGGGTTGTTTAAAATTCCTTTTCTGTGAACGAGATTGATTCAGCTGCTTAGTAGGCTAGAGAGATTTTAGAGGCTGGGTAAATGTAACCTGACTTATATTGCAGAAAACAAAATGGTAACAGGAATTTTGTATGGAATTGCAAAGTTCACTCTAAGAATTTTACTTTTCATTCAATGTTAATTATATTGCAGTTGCCCTTCGTTTAAACACAAATAAAAAGTAAACAGCTGAGGCTGTATGAACTAGTTTGGCAAACAAAAAAATCCTCGAATTGCAATTGCATAATGTGCTCAAAATCGCTGAACTTGATTTAAATCAATTCAGTAGGGTTTTACAAAGGATCTAGGAAGAGAGCACTGTCTTTCCCTTCTCTCATCAGAGAACAGGTAGATCAACAAAATGCAGTAAGTCTCTCAAGTATGCTTGGAGGTACCCATATCTGCTTCAGGCACTTACTCAGTGAGATCTTGTTCTTGCTCTAGTTCACAGTACAGTAAGTTAAGTTATGTTTGTGCTCTTCACTTGAACTGTGCTAGAACAAAATGCATCTTATTTGCACGTATTTTTGGAAATGAAGGCACAAGCACATATAAAGAGGATTGAGTCTTAAGGTTAATAAATGTACTCAGGCCAAGCCTCAGTGCTCACTGCAGGAATCTCTACCTTAAAGCCACGTGCACTACAGCTCCCAAGCCTATGATGGTTGTGTAGTAATGATATTTTGTTAAATGGAATAGAAATTGTTAGATAAATAGTCTATTTTACCAAGCTTTAATCAATAGGGAAGTTTGCATTCAAATAATATTGATACAGAGCATTTCAGCCTATCTTTATATTAAGCCATGTGATGTTTTTTCCTTATTTTCTGTTTTTTTCCATTGCTCTGTCCAGTCTAATTTCAAGAGTCAGATTTAGCTGTTTCCCTGTGATAGCGCACCAATTAAGGCATCTAGTTATATGGATAGTTAATGTATGCTCTTCAAACACTGTAAAATTGTTTTCTATCCTTTTTTTATTATTACCGGTTTGTAAGTATTAATGGATATATTCTCAGAACACCTTTCTGCAATGCAAGAGTACTGTCATCTTTGTTTACAGCCACTGCAAATAAAGGTAAATATCAGAAGTAGCTACTAATTTTGAGTGCCAAATTTGAGACTTTGGTTAGATTATCCAGAGGACTTGACATTTCTGTAATATCTTCATATAAACCTGAGCTCTTTTTGAGTCTTACGACAGAGCTCAGAGGGTTCATCTCTTCTGCAAACTCAGGCAAACCATCTAAAATATCTAGTAGGTTTTCAGATGGAGCTTGGTCAGCATAGAGAAGGGACTTGAAGATGATGGTGCCTGTGTCAGCAAGGACTGGGCTTAATGATCTAGTGAGGTCCTCTAATCTGGCACACAGTTAGTGATTACCTGTAAAATTGTGCTTTAAATGATTCTGATTAGTTTCCCTGTAACTCTTGGCTAAAAGTAGAGTTTGAATTCAGGTCCACAGGATAACTTACTGCTCCATTAACCATATGTTTTTTGTTATACATAGGTAAAAGGGGATTGAACAAAGATTTTGCAATCAACCCCAGTTTTGAGTTTTCCAAACTTCTAAACAGTTTCAATCTGTATCTATTTGCATGGCATATCAGCAGGCCTGGGACTTTCAGATCCATCACTCAGACCTCTGATACTTTGGCTGATAATTACATAGCATAGTGGTTGGATACTTGCACTTGCAACTCTAGAAGGTTTCTACAAGACTTGATAGGCACGTTGAGGGATTCAGGAGTTGTGTCCCACTTTAGACCCTGCAAGTACAGTGTTTTTTCTGTCCTGTTCTCTTTACTTTCTTTACCTCTCCTTTCTGACCCTGTTTCCTCCCCGCCCTTACTGTTACACCCTCTCATGTCAGAAAGCTTGTCTGCCCAGCAAATCCCAGCAAATCTGGAGTTTTGATTGCCCTGCCTATTTCATTCCCACTTCTTTGTCATTTAGTTACTTACCCAGCAAGACCCAGTTTTTCTTGTTAAAGTTCCAGACGTGCTTTGTCTGTCCTTCCTTTCCCCTTCTCCCACTCTGCATCTCCTCACCTTCCCAGCCCTTACAGGATTTGATACTTGTGTGGTTGGTCCTATTTTTGCATCTCTTTGTCTAAGCAGTCCTAGCCTTGCTCTCTCTATCTCCTTGCAGGAGTCAGTCTTCGCTGGCTTTCATGTTTGCATTTTCCAAGGTACTCCTTTTCCAAGTTTGCTTTCAGATTGGTTACTCTCCGCTTCCACTATTCCTGAACTTGGCAGGTAGGACCCAGAGTCAACATATGACACAACAAGAAACATGATGCCCTAACTCTTAATTTAGACCCATGGAGTCAGATCTGTCACAGTCTGTCAGAGCTTAGTGTTGTCACTCTACAGGAAGTTCACAGATCCAGCATGGGCAAACTGAGACTCTTCCTTTTCCCCACAGAATCATGTCTTCATTACATTTGGGAAGTTTTCCCACAGGGATGGCAGAAACACTTTACTGCTGGGAAGGCTGTGCTCAGCAAAAAGTACATAAAACACTAGAGATGCTTGTGGTATTCAGTGAAAAGGACACTGGATTTCCATCTGCCCACCCCCCTGCTGGTTGTAAGTCTTGGGTATGGATGGCTGTTGAACGGGAGCCAGCTGGGGGCATTGTTCCAAGGTGTTGGGAGCTGCATTCAAAACCCTTGCATGCCTGAGATTTATGCCTCCCCTTTTTGTCATGTACTCCCATCTCTTTCGAGTCCAAGCTCTCAATTTCATTCTTCTCATACATGGAGGTCTGTATGTCTTATTTCTGTATTTGCAGCATTCTTGTTGCATGTGTTTCCATGATCCTGATCCTCTGGGTCCTGTGCTGGTGCCCTGACATCTGCATTGGCCAGCAGGGGCAGCACTGGCAGGGCTTGGAGCTAGGACCTGCCAATCTGGGTAAAGCCAGACCTCCCATACTTGTACAGCATCTTAAGCTCTCCTGCTCTGCGGTCTTCCAAAATACAATTCAGTTTAGGTTTAAAGAGCAAAGCAGCAGCTGAGGTGCGGCTTGGGAACAGACTGTGTCCTCCAGGGCTGAGCTCCAGGTTAGCCTGCAAGAGGGCAAATACTCAGTGCCGGGGCTCCTGTGCATTTCCTCTCCTGGGTTCTGATGGATCCCCTCCCCTGGAAGGACACCATGTGAAGTAAAGATAAGAGAAGACAGGGCAGTAGGCAAACTGGTGAGCTGTACTTGGAGTGCTTTGCATTGTGATGATTTTACATGCATCTTAAAACAGTCCCTCCCCCATTATACGGGCATTAATTCATTTGCTAACTGCAAAGTCTTATCTAACTTTCTGGGTGTTGTGCTGTATACACCTTTTCCACCATTTTTGCTCCTTAATTCTCCCCTTTTCTCTAAGGGAAAGGAAGGGTTGTTTTACCATAATACTAAATGTCAGACCCTATACTTCTGAAGACATTTTGCTGCTCCACTGCGGACTCTTACCAAATGTGATAAATCTTTTTAAAGACAAAAGCATACTTATTCAAGATAATTAATTTCACATGACCTGAGATACCTGAGGCCAAAGACATTTCAGAAGGGATTTTTTTTTTTGGGAAGGAGAATTATGGAGTTTAATGTATTAGTCATGCAAGAAGAGAGATCAAAAAGATTGATTAGGCAATTTTATCTGTCCAAGGAGACATCACCTAAGATGGTCTGTAGTCCTTTTTCCAGTTCAGTTTTTGTGGCGCAAGCAAGGAAATACTTGACTACTGGTAAATTATTCTCCAGTCTTATTGCTCCTGCTGTTGTCCACTGCTGAATTAAACTGTAAAATGTAACCACTCAAAGGTAGCCAAAGCTTATAAAAATTGGCCTTAACCTGAGGAACAACCTGTGTGGAAAAGAATTAGTATTTGTATGAACTGGACTTGAAAAATTCAGTTTTTAGTCTACACTTTTTTTCTTCGCTGGATTACTTAGTCCCTCCTTCTGAGAAGAGGTCAAATAGGATGTGAATTAACTAAGATGCAGGAAAATAAATATTTTTCTCTATTAGATTACGAGATATGGTAAGGATGACTAACTTATAGCATAAAAGCAATACTACAAAGTATTTCACAATCTCTCCCAGATTTAGCTATAGCGTGAGAATTGCCAGTCTTCTGCCCTCCTCTCAGCTGCTGCTGTTTTCTGCTCTAAGAACAGGGTGCGGGCAGCATCTCCTTTGCTGGGTATCAAGGTCTCGTATAGACATATGGACTGTAATTACTGTTGATTTTGGTTAATGCTCTGGGCTTTGGGATGGAGTTTGACTCTGATTCATGGTCTCAGTTATCATCCCAGTTACTGGATGTATTGGGTATTTGTGTTTGTGTAACCTTCTCAGGCACTAGAGCTAAACCTGGTAGAAGCACTGAAGCAAATCTGTCCCTTTACCTGTTAATTGCTAATGAGGACAATAGTCAACCTGGTCAGTGGGATTTTTTTTTAAGGAACCAAGTTATAATCTGAAGTTAGCTGGCTTTAAAAAAAGGGGGGTGGGGTTGCAGGGAGGAAGAAAAAGATAACCTTCCAGTCTTGCAGGAGAAATAATTGATGGTGATAAGAAGTATGGTCCCAGCTGCCCCTGCTGGTAATGATACATAATGAGGCTTAACTGCAAGCTGAGGCTAGTACTGTTACATTAAACATATAATAACGTAAGCATATGTAAATGCATTAATAGATGCACTGGGGAGAAAAAAAGACCCACAAAGTTGCTGATGCCTTATGTTTGTTTTGCTGCCTTGCTATGTCTAATATTTGCTTTTATATGTTTTCCCTCCTTTTATCTTGTTGTCAATCAAGTAGTTTAGGTGCTCTGTGGATTGAGCTATTTTTAGCTTTTCCGCTTTGCTGCTACTTAAACTCATGTCTGTCATCTAATAGAATCAAACTTTCCAGCATATCTCAGTGATGAGTCTTACCTTTTTTTTCTTCCTCCTGTTAGTCTGGAGTTTTAAATAGCTATTTAGTTGCTTGTAATTATTTTATTTTTAAGCACCAGCAGTGATACATAATCGGGTCTATAAGGTGTTTTCTTCCTGTGATTGTAAATTTTTTTTTACTTAGTATTTGAGTTCACAGTTTTGGTACTAGTGTCACGTAGAGATGCCACAACTACTCAGGCGTATTCAGCATAGAGTAGAGCGTACTTGATTAAAATACATCTATCACAGTACAGCTAGTAGTTATGAGGAGTTACAGGAGAGCTTACATGTCAGTGGAAGGAGAATGGAAAAAAGTATCGCGTTTTAATAAAAATACTTCTGTAAACAATGACTATGGTCTTAAATTAGAAATTGGCAAAATTATTTGTTGACATACTTGTTTACTTTTTGCAATGACCTTTTTGCTTTCTAAATTGTTTCCCACATTGAGTTCCCATGTACTAGCCTTATGATGTAGTAGCACTTGACATGTTTTTTATTCTGTATTGGTCATGATAAAGTGTAGTTCTTACTCCTTCTGTTGTTTGCAATCGAGTTTAAACTTAAGTAGGTGGTTACCATGAGTTCCCTGGGAATGTACTTGAACATCATGAATAGTTCATGTTCTAGTTTAAATGCCCCACCTGTTCAATATTTCCCCCTTCTCAAGAAAAAGGGGAAACAGGTCTTTGCAGCTCTACTACTATTTTGACCTGTTTACTGAGCATCTTACTAGATGTTAAAAATAGTAATCTGTTGGTTAAAAATAATTAACCAAAAACAGCTCTGACCTTCATATAAGTGACACTGGAAGATCAGAAGATTCTGATGGAAAATCAAGATGTACTGCTTCCTATTCACCCTTCCTTTCAGGGTGTTTTGGTGTTTCTGAGGTGGCAGATGACCTAAATGTCAACTAGGGCTTTTCCCAGCACTGCTCTGAGCAGCCAGAACTTGTTTGCTGCATTCCCTCGGTGGCTGGTGAAGGTCATATGTGTGCTTTGACAATATGGCTACTTCCCTGGTGACAGCCAGTGTGTGTTACTGTGAAACTGAGATGACCTTTCATCCTGGTTTTAATGCTGTCACTAGGAGGTCTGAATCAGTATCACTGAGGAGGATGTGAAATAGAGGTGGCTTATCTCTTAACTATCTTTGGCATTCATTTATTGGAAAAGAGTTAGGTCTAATTAATGTACCTTCAATAATTATTGATTTAAAGAACATGTAAATTCTCTGCAGGTAACTGATGGCATAAGAGAAAACTGCATGTTTCTAGTTAAACAACTACATAGACATTAAAACTTCTTTCATGGTTAACTTTGCATATAATTTTGTATTCAAGAACAATATACAAAGAGCATAAATAGGTGTGATAAAATGATAAATAATATCTTGTGTTTTAAAAACAAAATGAGGCTTTGTCTTACTGAGAATTTGTGACTCCCTTTAGTTCTCTAACTTGGCTAAATTTTATACAGCTCCCTATTAGTAATAAAGGGACAGTTAAGAATGTTCTGCTGTAAAATATATTCAAGGAAGATTGCTGCCTTGCAGCTGTGTGTGGCTTCAGTAGAACAAACTGTAAATGTTGATGGCTGGTCTTTCTACTGTTGATAGCCTTGGATAACTCTTAAAATCTGGTCCGGATTTTGTTTATATCTTCCTCTGTTTCCTGGGAATGCTTTCTGGCAAAGAGAAGGAATGATTTCTGCACAGTCATGTTGGCTGGCCTGGATGACCCTTCTTTGCAAGTAATCCTAGACACACACAAGGAAGTGTGAGTCACCCTCTTAAACCTGATCCAGGTAGAGGGGCTGAAAGAGGGCCAACAGGCAAGTGAGGGCTGCTGCTGCGAGGAGATCACTGTGCATGGGCCCTCCTTCTCAAAGGGTGTTGGTGTCTTGCTGGAACATGCAAAGCTGATGCCCGTAGTGACTGCTCTTGCCACATATGGCTTGCATCTGGTCTCCAGCTCAAAGATAACTCAAACTGCTGCTGCCCCGTGAGAGATGAATCAACAGAAAAAGTGTTTTCTGCTGTGGATAACTAGAGAAAGTTCTTTCTTCCCCCCCCCCCCCCGCCTTGTGTTAGTACAAAGGCTGGCACCAAAATGTTCATTGGAATAAATGTAACGGGGTGGATCTGGTTCTGATCCTTGTGCATGAGTCCCATCGTAGGTAACAAATGTGCCACCAGGCAAAGTTTATGAGAACACAAGCAGGCCTGGCCCCAGATTACATGCTGTCTCCAGCTTTTGTTTCTCTTACTTTGCTTTCTCTTGCTTTGCCTTCCTTTCTCTTTCCTCTTCCCTCTTCCTCTTTCCCTTATGCCTCTTTCAATGAATCAGCTCCTTTCCTGCTGTCAGTGCCAGTTTAAAGTATTGGGGAACCAACGTGGCCCCTTTCTAAGTCAAGTCTGTTAATTATGTTCTTTTGTCTGTCTTATCAAGTCCTTGTCTCTACTACAGCAGCTCTGTGTGTGCAACTCTGCTGGCAAAGCCCTCTCAGGCAGGCAGAGGGAAAGAGGTTTCTGCCAGTGCTTTTTTGCTGTTGTAGCAAACATAGGCAAAGCTGAGAAGAACTACCTTCTGTTAACTGATAAGTGTTCAGTGAGGGGGATGGGGATGTGAATGTTTTACACCCTGAACTGGCACAGTTCTGCTGGTACACGGTGTGTCCCTGCCTGTCCTTTATACTATCTTTGTAGTATAAACTGGACCCTGTTTTGTCTTTGAGAAAGGACCCGTTATCTACCGTGTATTTGTACAGTGCTTAGCGCAATGTAGGCTGCTCCTTAAGTACTTAGCAATGCAACCCTGACTAGCAATTTGCCCTTGCTGAAGGGCTCCTCAGTGTGGTTTGTCACTGTCACTCTTCTAAGGCAAATACTTAAATCTCTTGATCCATTATGCTCGGTGATGGACGGCTTCTCCCTACAGGATGCTGGCGGAGGTTGAACTGTAGTCTTCAAGTATGTAGAAAATGAGTAAAATATTGTTGGTTCTGAAAAGGAGAAATTTAGATTGGTTTAGCATGCTGCATATCAGGCAGGGCTCTACAGAGAGATAAGTGCTTTTTATATACTGCAGATACGTGTATTTATTTGTGTGTATGTATATATATCTGTGCATGCAGATGTTTTCAGAAGGCCAGATTGCTTTCTGGAGGCTAGGAGTGTGGCAGTATGGGTGTGGGCAGGGATGGTGGGGGAAGCAATCTGCAGAGCCCCATGCCTTCTGCCTTCCCACAGAGCCCTAGCTCTTGCTGCAGCGTGCCAGTCTGCCCCAGCACAAAGCTGGTCTCAGGGCCACCTGCTCCACCCCAGTGCAGCTCAGGGCAGTGCTGTCTGTACGGACCCATCTTGCGCCCCGTGGCGGGTCAGAGCCAGAGCTTGGAGTGCTCATGGCCCCAGTGGTTTGGATTAGGCTCCCAGGCTAGAAGCACAGGTCCAGCCTTACTGGTCATGTGTTGTGGCTCCCAGATTGCCTTTGTGCTGCCACAGCAGCCTTCCCCAGTAGGCTGAGTGGTGCATGCAGGGAGATGGGGCTCTACATCTGTTTACTCACAAGGAGATAGTGCTGTCGGCAGTAGCCTGGCCTGGCTCTGGACTGGCCCATGCCTGGTGTAGGAGGCTATGCGTAGCTGTCCTGCCATGATTGCCCTACAGCTATTCCTTGTCTTCTCTTGGGAAATGGATGTAGGGGACCATCCCTCCAGCTGCCATTTTATAAAACTATTTTCAAGATCCTTTCTAAGCTTAATAAACTTTACAAGTCATCCAGCTGTCAGAAGCTGGGATAGATAGCTGTTCTTCTGGAGGAAGGAAAGTAAGACTCCCTGAAGTACAGCAGGTTGTTATCCAGCTGCATTGCAGGAAAGCTAGGCAGGATCTAGCAGCACTGTGCGCTGGAGGACAGAGCAGTGATGTTCCCGACTGCAGACCGCGTGGCTCAGATAGCAGATCCTGTGTGTCCAGGTGTGAGGCAAATGCACAACTGGGAAGTGGTAGTGTGAGCAGAGGAGGGTGCAGCATGCACAGTCTCCGCTCCCATTGCGACAGCAGTGCTGTGGGCTGGCTCTGTGCCCTGATGGGACAGCTGGGGCTGCCTGGGTGGCCGCTGCCACCAGGTGCCTGCATGTCCCTCAGGTGAGTGTGGGAAGCTGGAGGAGCAGGTTTTCAGCCTTCCTGACAGGTGTGCTGCCGTGGAGGTGGTGATGGGCTTGGTGGGGTGCGCGCTACAGCCCTTTCTTAGCCAACTTCAGTCACCCTGCACTCATGGAAGTGCTTCCTATGAACTGAACTCCTTCCCATAGAGAGCGTTTTGCTAGACTTTACTAAATACAGACGCTTTGCATCTTGCTGTGTCTCTGATTATAGTGGATTCTCAAAGCAGGAAGGAGTATCTTAGATTGCAGAAATAATTTAATACTCTCCTGCTGACTCTTTAACTGACAGCAAGACATGGTGCTCTGATGGCCAGTGATGGAAAAACCATTTTCCTGAGAAACCAAATCTGAATTACTTCCACCATGATAGCAGGGTGCATTGCATAGGGCTAGAACATACCAAGACCTGTCTAAATGAATGACTGAAAGTGGAAAGTCATTCAGCTTGTTTTCATGCATGTGAAGTGAGGGGATAGGAAACAAAGAAGGCTGAAGGCTGCTCTTAACACCCTCGTTGCACTGTATTAAAGGAAACATCTTTCTGCTTTTTCAGCAGATCCAAATCCCCCTTTTTTTTTTTTAATTTCTGGACCTAAGGCAACAAATCTATTGAGGATATATAGCTGTAGCATTCTCAGTTTTGGTGTTATCAGTCTATTTTACATGTATGCATTGTTTCAATTAATTGTAATTATAAAGTCCTTTGACACTGTCTCACAACATCCTTGTCACTAAATTGGAGAAATATGGGTTTGATGAATATACTGTTAGATGGATAAAGAATTGGCTGGATGGCTGCATCCAAAGAGTTGCAGTCAAGGCAAAATGTCCAAATGGAGATCAGTAACAGTTGTGTCCCTCAGGGGTCTGTATTGTGACCCATAGTGTTCAATATCTTCATCAATGACATGCAGTGGGTTTGAGTGCACCCTCATCAGGTTTGCAGATGGCACCATGCTGAGCAGTGCAGTTGATTCACAAGAGGGAAGGGGTGTCACCCAGAAGGACCTATACAGGCTGGAGAAGTGGGCCCATGACAACCTCATGAGGTTCAACAAGGCCAAATACAAGGTCCTGCACCTGTGTCAGGGCAATCCCCAATATCAGTACAGGCTGGGGAAGTGGGCCATGACAACCTCATGAGGTTCAACAAGGCCAAATACAAGGTCCTGCACCTGCGTCAGGGCAATCCCCAATATCAGTACAGGCTGGGGGATGAAGGGATTGAGAACAGCCCTGCGGAGAAGGACTTGTGGGTATTAATGCATGAAAAACTGGACATGAGACAGAATGTGTGCTTGTAGCCCAGGAAGCCAACCATATCCTGGGCTGCATAGAAAGAATCGTGGCTAGCAGGTCAAGGGAAGTGATTCTCCCCCTCTACTCTGTGCTCGTGAGACCTCACACCTCAATGGTCAACAAGTATTTGCTTTCACAACGAGCATTTGAGTCTTATTGCATCCAGTGAGACCTTTATTAGCTCCTTCTGTCTGCTTTTCTGGACACATGAACAGCTTTTCATGCCCTTACCAACCTACTTTTAGTATCTTCTGTGTGGTGATGCAAACCAAATTTTGATGGCATCTGGGGTAACTGCACTGTGGATCATCTCATCCCGTTATACACCATAAACTGTACGAGAGGCTTCCCTGCATCTGCTCTCGGGTATTCCTGTTCTGCTCCAGCATGCTGTAAAGGTTTGGTAAAGTTGCTACACAGCAGTGAAACACCTGAATCATCTCTGAAAAGTGCATATGCTAGGAGGAAAGCCTTGTCCCTTACTGTGCTGGAAAGAGTAGATAGTTGAGCTCAGGAAGTGGCAACATTTGGTGGAAGAATGTTATCAAATGCTGATATTTAACGAATACTCCTGTTTTGTAGTGGTCTGACAGCCACATAGCTTTCTACACCCTTTACCTAAGTATGTGTCAACCTGTTTGTATACACACATTTTTAAGCATGACTTGTAAAAGTAATTGGAGAATAAATTTGTCAAAAATTCATTGCAAAACTAATTTAATATCAGACGCTGGGGCTAGCATCTGTGTATTTTAAAAGGTGACTTTAGTTATATGATCATTCTCGCCACTGTTTAGCTGGTCGATACTATCAGTTACCTTTAGGTATGTTTCTGTACAGGAGATGAAAATATGGCTCTGCAGCTATTCAACTCTGATTTCTTGTGAATAGTTTTAGTAGTATTGAATCTAATTAAAGTGGATGTTTAAAAAAACCCTTATGAATTTTTGGGAAAAAAAGATATTTGCCAGAAAATGGGGTTCAGTGGGCAGCTCAGCTCTTTCTGATTTGTTAGCCAGCATTTGGCAATTACTAGCAGCTGTCAGGGCAGGAGGAGGAATGTGAAGGTAGAGGAGATCTATGTCAGCTAATTCATGTCATGTAAGATGGGCCTTTGACAGCCTTCTTTCTGAAGAGCAATGTTATAAAGCCAAGGTGGTAGAAAAAGGCAATATTGGACTTTTAGGTACTTTTTAGAAAATATTTTTCTTCTCAAATTGGCACTTCAAAGGGACACTGAAAGCAGTAGCTTAATTGATCTCCTGGCAGCCACCTTATGACTGTTACAAAGCAAATGCACTTAGTTGCTGGCTGCCTGTGTCTTCTCCCCCTGCCCTGTAAAACTTTCCCATGTTAACTTTCCTGGGGACCAACAGAAATAAGATTAAAAGGGAACATGGAAAAGGTTAACATGACTTTGCTGTCATCTACCACCGTTCTTCTACAGGGTTGCTCCACCCCCAAGAAAGGGAGTATTAGAAATGTATGATTTGGAGTAGCTCCGAGTTTCACATTTTGCTTCTTTTTGCAAGGTAGAGAAAATGATTAACTTGTTTCAATATATATTACACCTTTTGATCTACTAGTCTGTGTAGAGGAGCGGCAGCTCCTTACACAGGGCTCAATCCCCAGCCCTTTTTTGCTTTGCCTTTTTTTAAATCTGAGAGAATTTGTCCCAATAGCTTCTTTCTGAAAAGCCCCAGTTTCTTCCTCCTTTAGATGCAGCCAGACCAAAGCATTCTTTCTCAAATGACGCCTCCAACTTGGCAAGTTTTTTTCTTTGCCAACTTTGCATGTTAACATATCTACCCTAACGTGAGCCAGGATGCGCTGATTTGGTTTCTCAGTACTAGGCTGCTGATGCACAGAACCATAGAGTTGGTGAGAAAGAAACACGGAAGAAGGGAAGGGTACCTTCCTTGATCATTGTCACAGTCCCTAGCTTTTATTTACTACATTCAGTACCGAATAAAAATGAATTGAAAGATAAGAAGGGAAAAGTACCTTTTTTCAGGGAGGTTATGCTTAAACAGTATTACTGCTTTTTCTTCTGCAGAGTGGGAAGCCCCCAGTTAAGGACATGTTCACAGATCTGAAAGATGGAAGGAAGCTTTTGGACCTTTTGGAGGGTCTGACAGGAAAACCTCTGGTAAGAGATGTGTCTGAGTCGTACTTCCATTTATTAAAAAAAAAAAAAAAAAAAACCAAAAAAAAAAACCACAACAAAAAAAAAACCAACAAAAAACACAAAAAACCCCCCAACAACAACAAAACAACCCAAAAACCCCAACAAATAAACAAAACACACAAAAACCAGACTGTGGCATGTGATATTTTTGTTTTAATTTATTTATAAACCTATTTTGCTTGTAGTGTGTACTTGCTTTCTCCAGTTCCAGTGAAATTCCCATGAACTCCACTCACGGGATGTAGGGTCAGGCTGAAGTTAGCTGTGTAACCCTCTCTTGAGGGTTAACATACTGTTTAACAAAGCATGTAAAACCAGTAGTGTTATTCACATAGTGTATATTTTTAATAGAGATCATCTAAGGGTCTGCTTCTGGATGATCTGGAATAGCAGCCTTTACCTGGATACCTGTGGACTTTTTCTAATAAGCTCATGAAAGATACCTTAAAGAAAAAAGAAAAAACAGCTACTAGGCAATGCAAAAATCTGCATCCCCGTTGAAAAATCCTATGTGATCTACAGATAGGAAAGGGGTGAAAACTACTCAAGTCTTGTTTGGGAAAGTGTGTATGTGGCTGAAAACTCTTCCCCTGCTAGCATTGATGCCTCTTCAGAATGATACGAGGCATAGTGAAACCTGTGCCATCACTTGGGATTAAATTCTTGATTTCACTGTTTATAGTAATTCTAAAATTCATTTATTTACCTTATGGGGAACCTTCAGACATTTAAAATTCCGCCTTGCAAGCTTGCCTTGTTTTTTAAAGAGATGCATTTTACTAGTACTTCTAATGATTTGTGGTCTGATCTGAAGTATACTGAAGACAACAGGAGGTTTTTTGCTTTCTAATTCTGTTGATTACTGTGTTCCAATTTCAACTCCATACACTTACAGTAGGATCACGTTCTGCCACAGGAGTTAAATCGCAGAGATTAAAAGCAAATGGAGTGGCAGGTATTGTCAAGAGTTTAAGTGGGTTTTTTCCCCCTGATATTAAAAGGAAGGGAAAGTCAGGAAGTGTAACTTCTTCCCAGTATGCAAAGATTTAGCAGGCTTTCAATGCCAGAAAAACAAATTGCTGCTTGTTCCCTCTTGGGAGCCAAAAAATTTCAACTACTCTGGCAAACATTCAAAACCCTCAGATTTTCCCCAGGAACTCCCACTTTGCTGTTGTATTGCCAGTTTATAATTCTGTAGATGCTGGGAATAAAAATTCTGCACTTCCTGAAGATGAACTGAAACACATTTTGAATCCAAGGCTTGTCCTGTGCCTTGAATTGAGGAGTAATGTTCTGACCAGTTTTCATTTTGAAATTGTTGTGGATGATCTTGTTTTGGTTTTTGTTCCTACTTAACAAAAAATTAAAATCTGGAGAAAATGAAGACAAATTTCCTGTTTGCTCTATCATTTCTTTTGTTTGGTCTGTCAAGTTAATTCTGATGTGAACAGATTGTAACTTTTTAATTTTCAGCCTAAAGAACGAGGTTCTACACGAGTACATGCCTTAAATAATGTCAACCGAGTACTGCAAGTCTTGCATCAGAACAACGTGAGCATGCTTTTCTACAACTTTTTGATAGACTCTTTAATTTATTCCTGTGTGTAAATGAGTTCAAAATGCAGAAAATAAAGATTTTTGGTACCTAAAATGAGAGTTCAGCAAGATGGGTAAACTCTTCTCAGTTTTCCTTGTCTGATATAGAATTTCAGTGTCTGGCAATTTTGTGAAATCTTAAAATGCTAACTTAATAATGGTATTAACTGAACTGTGTTTTGTTGAGATGTGTTCAGCTCCCAAAACAAAGGTGACTTGAAGCTCTGCTATGCATGGCTCATGAACCTGGCAGGACAAAGAAACCCCTAATTTCCAGTGATGATGCATAACTTGTGCAAAAATCTGTAAGGGTATGACAGGTTTTGTGTCTCTTTCATGTCCTGCTCTCAAAATCCAGGAGGATCTTTCTGTTGACATCTGTCAGTTCTGTGTCAATCTGTATTGAGTGTTTCTAATTTGGAGCTTTGGTAACTGATCGAAAGAACAAACCAACCCCAATCCTTCTTTAGGTAAAACAAGAATAGTAATTGTTTGTTTTATTTTGTTTTTGTTTGTTTTTACTACCTGGAAGTCAGTAGTGCTGTAATAGTGATTTTAATTCTCCCCTGAAGAACAGTTCCTGATAAGCATACCCTCTACAGTTAGAATTTCTATTTCTGCATGTCAGGGCACTAAAACAACTTCATAAGAACATTCTGGCAATAAAATAAATCTAATGCAAAAAGGCACTGACATATTTATGTAAACTGCTGATTGAAGAGTGATACGAACATGCTGTATAATACTGCAATTTCCTGTCCATGTTGGTGGACTAGCATCATATTTCTAGGATGTAGCCAAAGTTAGTGGTGGGTTGTTTGGTTTTTAGTTCTTTGAGGTACTGTGAATATTGATTAAATAATTAGTCTTTCTAGCTTGAAATGGATTTGTTTTATGAAGATAATAAATGAAATAATATTGAATTAAAATAATTAGTTCTTCCTTAAGCTGGCAGGATCTGGGTTTCTAGAAGTAAACAGATGGTGTTAGTTAGCTGAAGGTCGTTAAGGTCATGTACATGATTTATACCTACTGCTTAACTTCATTAGAAAGTGTGTGTGCATTAAGAGGAAGGGAAAAAGGCATCCACTGAGAAGTTGCATTCTGTTGCCTGAAAGTTTGTGGGCTATACAGTATTCATAACATGTGAAATAATTTATAAAAGTGTTTAAATATATATTGCAAGGATCAGACAAGCCTAGGGTGTAGATGTTCAACTGATCCTGTGAACCTCACCCATCTGATGACCAGAATGGTTCTAGGTAATGAATTTCAACTGTTTTGATTTGTGGACCAAGTTTTTAAAAATAACAGTTAAAAAAAAAACCACTGGAAAACATTCCATATAGCCAATATCAGTGTACTGTCAGTAGTACTGACTGTCTACTGTCAGCTTTCTTTTACCGATTATCTTTGCTTAAGTCTCAGTAGTCCATTCACCGTCTTAGTGAATTGCTGGCTGCATCCTGCAAAGCATTGGTCTAGTTCAGAATCATTAAAATACAAAAATGGACATGTGGAATATTTTCTTTTATTTATAATGTAGATAGCAAGAGGAATGCATTATTATAATTATTGATGTGCGATTAAAAAAATATGAAGTGGTTTTTTGTTACCCATTCTCAGGAGTGTTTTTCTTCTGTTACAGGTAAAAAAAAGTCTTGTAATGTAATCGTTTTATTTTTGTGCCCTTGACCTTTAGTCTTGCTTTCTGCTCCTTGTGTTCTAGAGTGCTATCCAGTGTGTTGTTTAATAATCCGCACTGGTGATTCTTTTGGCCTGTTTTTGCCTGTTTAATTTACAGTTTGCAAATACTGGGCATATATTTTAAGAAAAGAATATTGCTGTAAGATTCTGTTCCAGCTGCTGTAAAAATTGGGAGAGGACTTCACAAATCCAGAAGCTTCCTTAGTACTTTGAAGTGTAATTTCTGGTTCCATGTTAATCTCACAATGCAGTTTTGATTTGATTCTCCTAACCAAGAGACCTATGGGGAACTGAAAATTAAGATGATAGCTGAAAGCCGTGAGGCTACAAGAACATTTTGCAGAATTGCAGCTATTCGTGATTGTGTGATAAGAGGAAAAATATTCATGGAATACCATTATATTCTTATATATCAGCAATATTCTCTAAAACAAAATGAAACTTTGTTCTTGTCTATTCTGTCGTTGTAGGCTACGTCTACTGAGAGCCAGAGTGTGGGCTCTGTAACTGTCCTGTGATTGGCTGTATCGTTTGATTGCTAGCCAGCTCCTTGGTGCATGTTTTGTCTCTGTGACCAGTTCTGATCCCAAGCAATGCCCAGATATAGTTCTCAGAGTTAGTGCAAGCTGGGAGGTGTTTCTGGTAGGCGTTGGAGATAGCACTGTTTTGGAGCAGTGGTGAGAAAGGGAGAAAAAAAGCTTCCCCATCGAGGTGAAATGTACTGTGCTGCTTGCCCCTAGGGCTGGAGGATGTTCCTGGCTCAGGTTATTTACAAGAAGGAAGCCCCACCATCTGCCCTGTGTGGGAGTGCGTTGCAGCATCTGCTATATGTGTACATACACCCAGGGAGGTATTTGTCTCCTCTGCCATAGGCAGCTGTTCTAGCCCAATTTCCATAGGCATGGTAGTGACTAATGCAGCGCGCTGCTGTTGGTTCCCTCCAAAAGGTGGTTCAGAGTTAGTGCTGCTTTCTCTGTATTGACTGAGTGGAGACTTGATGCCCCAATTCAGTTCAGACTCTGAAGTAGCACCGAGTGAGTATCTGGTAGTGTGCTTTAAGCTTTGCTTCTTCTGAGGGCTGAATACTTGATGTAGGAGTGGGTAGCTGCTCCTACCCTCTTGCTTACTTTAAGTAATCTCTTTGTCTCTCTTTCTGTGTTTTTATTTTTAATTATCTCAGACCATCACCGAGTCTGTATGGGGCCCTATGTGTGTAGGAAACTAGAAAACTTTATTTTTCCCTTGAACTTTTGGTCTTGTATAAACTTGTTCTATTTGGATGCTGGTTCATGCAAAGGACAAACTTGTTCTTAATTATGGAGTTTTCATGGTTCTGTATTATCTCTGAGTGTGTCTAGGAGCAGGACTGCTTAACTCTTTTTTTAATAGCAGATCTTTCGTGTTTTCACCTCTGTTGGTCAGTGTTGACTGCTGATATGCATCTGTATACTAGAAGAGAGGATAAAACTCCTCCAATGGAGTATCTTGTTTGGTACCATCTTTTGTCATGTTGTTTAAGCAGTTGTCATGACAAATTCAGATAGACAGTACTCTGTCATCTCTGGTTCTCTCTTTCTAACTACTTTTTATTTCAGAGCACTTCATAATATGTGGCTGGACAGCCAGCAATATGGGGTGGGGTTGCGACTTGAAGCTGTGATAAGTGTTTAATATAGAGTTGATCTGACCTCTCCAGGTGGAGTTGGTGAATATTGGAGGAACTGACATCGTCGATGGAAATCACAAGCTGACACTGGGGCTGCTGTGGAGCATTATTTTGCACTGGCAGGTGAGAGGCTGCTGTGAGATCTCTTCCTTTCCAGGAATCTGCTGGGATTCTCACAAACCTTTCTGGGGTTTTGGTGGCAGAAAATACTGCTTCTATTTTGGGCTGGTAAATAAAGGCAGACCAGTGTTTGGTTTCTGAGCTCTGTCTGTTGGCTGCCTCCTGTGACAGTATTCTTGCATGTGCTCACTTGTAATCAGTCACTCAGTTTAGTTCCTGCTGGTGCTAACTGCAGAGAGACTTTTCAGGCTGAAGCATTGTATTTATATTCCTTCCTCAAGGCTTATAAGCACTTCCGTTTGCAGGTGGTTTTTTACTGTCTAGGTAGCTGTGTTTGGCTTGCATCTTGTATGCTGCTCTGTAGGTTTCTTTCTCACTCTCATAAATTGAATTGCTCCTGGTTTATCCAGGTACCTGGGAGAATCATTGAATTCACTTGGAGGAACTTTGGCGGATGTTTATGCACAGTACTCAAACAGCAACCTACTTTTATTGGCTGAGCAGATATCCTTTTCTTGCAGAAAACATGTGCAAGCTGTATTTTTGGGGTTTGCTTACTGGTGGAAGCACAGCACAAGGCAGTGAGAACACGCTTAGTGTAGGCAGCACTGAGGAGAGGGGGAGGACCTTAACATAAGAGTAATGTGTCATCATTACATGAAGCATTACTGGTTCTTGTAATTCTTAGGCCATTCTTGTAAATGATGGCCTAAAGACTCCTATTCCCAAATTTCATTGAGTGGTTAGTTTAACTCATAGCTTTTCATGGGAAAGATCCTTTCATGATTTGTGAAATAGCTTGGTTCAAAGGTTTTGTAAGCAGGAAAAGTAGAGAACATGTCTGTAAGGTGTAGTTAGTTGCTGCTGTCTTGCAGGTGAAGGATGTCATGAAGAACATCATGTCAGATTTGCAGCAGACCAACAGCGAGAAGATCCTGCTGAGCTGGGTTCGGCAGTCCACAAGGCCTTACAGTCAGGTCAATGTTCTGAACTTCACCACAAGCTGGGCAGATGGACTCGCCTTTAATGCTGTCATCCACAGGCACAAGTAAGTAGCAGTTTATCTTAGACCTAGTGACGTAAGCAGCTTTTTTTCCCATGTCTTCATGCTTGAGCATTTAGCAGCTTCTAGCCTGTTTTGGTGATTCTTTTTTTTTTTTTTGTTGTGGTAACACTAACAGTGGAGGGATGTTGCCAGAGTCTTGCAAGGATGGAGCCAAGGCAGCAGCACGACACTCTCTGTTCCTGCACATGCATGCATGCCTGCTAACTGAAGTGGATTTACATCCCACTTAGTATGCATTATACAGTGAACATGCTGAATGAGTCTCTGCGGGGGCAGGGTGTAGGGGGGTGTGTGTTTGACCACTTCCTTCCCCCTGCCCTCCCTCCTCTGTAAAGGGAAACATTTCTTCAGCTGGAGTTTGCCATATCATTTTAGCAGGAGGATACAGAAGTGTCAAAATGAAGGTATAAGACAGGCTCTGTAGCTTTCCTTAGTTTTTTGAATGTATCCAGTTCTTCCAGGAGAACTGTTGAGCAGAATAATCAAAGGATAATAGAATACTTCGGGTATCTGTAGCGTATTCATTAGTTTGTCCATTATACTTTATAAGGAATGCTGTTAAAGCTTCTTCACACAGATCTTTTGTGTTCTTTCTGATTTTTGGAGAACTCTTTGGTAGCCTAAAGAAATAATAGTTACAGACTCCTGTGAAACTTACATACCATTTCTTTTTTTTGTTGTGTGTGTGTGGTGGTTTTTTTTTTTAATTTTTCTTTGAGATCTGCCTCTGGGAAGTCCATTCTAAGCCAGTGTACTTTAAATGAAGTCAGCTCATTGCTTTGCAAGGGCTGACTGTTCTTAACCATAAATAACCATTTTAACGTGGTAATGGTACAATAATATCTAGAATTTAACCAGATCTCCTGGCCACCAGGTATGTCACGGCAAATGCTTTACGAACACCCAGAATATTTACACCCAGCAGATACAAATTGTTCACAAAAGTGTATGTTCACGTCGAGCCTGCTGTTCTCTGCTCTTAAGTGCCCATTCAGCCTGTGCTGACTGAAATAACAGACTCTGTCACAGGCTCGCTGGCTTCAGGACAGGTTTGTCCTGACACACTTATATGCCTTGTAGACCAGAGTGGGCTTGTGTTCAGCCTGCGTGGATGCATGGGGCATGCCTGCACCACACTGAGGGCTCCTGAAAGTTTGGGAGGACTGTTCTGTAAAGGCAGAGCAATACTAGAAAAAGTATCTCTGGAATTTACCAGAAGTATTACTAAGTTCCTTCTCTGGATGGTGGGAGGTGTACTAGTGGTTTTCGTACTGGTGTAATTGCCTGTAGTGGCGTAGCTCTGCTGCTGAAAGTGTGAAGCTTTGTGATGGAGAGAGCACCAGCTTTAGACACAAGTAAGACCTAGGTGACCTGAGGGAGGCAGAAAGTGAGAGGCGGCAAAATTGGCTTTGGGCTGTTTTGTCCTTATGCGTTGTGATTATGTGCTTGGGCTTTGCAGGATCTGAAGTCTGTGAGCTCTGCCCTTTTCAGAGCACTGTTAAGTAGCAAAAGCCCCTGCTGAAAACTTTAACTGAGTGACTGCTTTCCTCTGGCTTCCTGGAATTTCTCAATTACCTGGCTCTGCTGATCTTTGAGCCTTTTACTCTGTCTTCTTGGGAGCCTGGCAGCTGCCAGCACATCAGAAATCAGTTTTACTGTCCCTGGGCACCAGTCCTTGAGCCAGGGAAGTACCATTTTCCCCACAGTTCTGAGAAATCTTGAGCTGGGTTTAAATTTAGGTTGGCTTTGAAAGAGAAGCTTTAAAAAGCAAAAGCACTTGCAAGGAACAGGGCATTGGGGCAAGTTGCAGAAGCAGCAGGACAACAAAGCTATTTAGTTTACCCAGAGAGTAGTGCTTTCCTGCCTAAGGGGCATTTTCAATATTGCTTTTTTAATTTAGCTTAATATGGCACTTGATATAGGAGAATTTTTGTGGACCCCTTTAAGAGGTTTAGTAGCTTGCTTTTCTCTTTATGTATCTATCAACAATTGTTAGCAGTGCTACCTCTTGGCTATAATATCTAGTAACTTTGTAACACTTGCAGTATGTAATAAAATTATATGAGGTAATAGGACATTTAACATTTTACTGTGCTGGTCTTTCATTTCCTAATATTAGCTTAGTTCCTCTTTGAAATGAATTCTGCTCTTTGGTACAATTTTCTTGCTCATAGGTAAATACCTAGATGCATTTTATTAAAATTTGTGTTATCACAGCAGTGTGTGGGTAGTGCATATACAATATACTTATTGCAATGTGTTTTTCAAAGTAAGAGTCTGTGCTAAAGCTTTATATGAATCTGTGTGGTTATTCTTGTTGCTCCTTGTGTGGAGGTACAGTATTCTCTCAGGATCTTCACATATCTTTGTTCCCTGCTCACCCCGCCTTCCTCTGGCTTTTTGCTTCTCAGACTCTGCTGGCTTATGGCCTTCCTGTTTCACAAAGTGTAATAACAGATGTTAAAAAGATACTCTCAGGTCAGTTGACAACTGAATCAAGTATTAAAAGAGTTAAAGGCAAGCCCATCTCTTCTTCCCTAAGTTCTATAAAGCACAGAATCAATAGCAGTGTTTCAGTGAGAAGCCTCTATTACAGGGGAATGGAAAGTATTTTAATGGCTCTGTCTTACAGCTGTGCTGCTGCAGCACTAGGCTGATCATGCCTTGTCAGTGTAGGTACCACTAGGAGGGGGCCCTGTTTGCTGCCCCTCTTTCCCCTTGAGTCCTGCCGGTATGTTTTGGGTGCACAGCTGGGCTAGAGATTTGGTTTGGTTAATGCGAACATGAGATGAAGGCGGCTGGCACTGTGAATCAGCTTCTCGGTCTGATTTGCATTGTGACTCTGATGAGCACTTGTGATGGCTTGGGTTTTTGTAGTTTTTTTAACACAGGGAAAAAAGGCTGTGGGGCAGGGTGAGCGAGCAGGGGTGGAGACCGCTGCTGCTCCTGGCTGTGGTGGTCTGGGATGGTCACTGAGCTACATCACAAATTTGGAATGAGGCTCCCCAGGGTCAGAGTGACTCTTGATTACCTATCAGAGCCTGACATAGAAAGCATGTAGTAACAGTAATGCTGTGAGAGAAACAGTTGAAGAAAAATGGTTCTGGAATAAATTTTGAACACAGAGCTTATTTTTCTTGTTAGTATTTAATCTCGTTGCAGTCAATGAGTATGTGTGTAGAATACATAAAATGGAAGGTGGATGTTGCTGTGGACATGCAGTCAGTTAATTGATTTGTGACAGCTAGATTCTCACTAACGAAAAGAAAGCACATATTTGTATTTATCCACTTGTGTATATGCACTTATGTTTATATTTTGTATGTATATGTATGTTTATATTACTTCGGTAGCTACCTTACTGTCTGTAATTTCATATGCCACATGGTATGTAACTTTTTTCTTCAGATAAAATTTACTGCTTTCATTTCTGTTTTGTCTTTACTTTTAGACCTGAGCTTTTCAGCTGGGATAAAGTTATAAAGATGTCCCCAGTTGAGAGACTGGAACATGCTTTCAGCATTGCCAAGAACCACTTAGGAATTGAGAAACTGTTGGATCCTGAAGGTGGGTTATAGTTATTTTACTTGACTAGAAGGCTTTTTTGAGTTCTCTTGAAAGAAATTTCTTCTATTGGCATTGTATTCACAGTAAAATTCAAGCAATTTTGTGCAGTGGTATTGTTTCAAGCCCTGAAATCTGGGTTTACAAGAATTTAATTTGTAAGGGTATGTCTGTGCATGCATATGCTCTGGCTTCCTGAATGTTAAGGTTGAGATTGACTTACCGTTCAGAGACAGTATACAGAAGGTGAAGTTGGTACCTTGTTTTATTTTAGGTAGGAGTTCTACCGCAAGGGTCTGTGGTTTTCAGATGAAGTAGAGCATTGTGTAGAATGGGATAGCTTAAGAGCTCATGATCTTTTGTTCTTTATATACACACAGAGTAGCAGTAGCTGCCAGTGCTGTGAGCACTTATGTAGGAACGGTTACCAAGAAACTTTTATGGCTCCTTTTTAAAATCCTGAGCTGTCACTCTGCTTTGAAGTGAGCCTCCAAAGAGTCATTCTGTAAGACAAGCTCTCAAACTTTATAGATTCAAGCACCACCTTCGTAAAAAACGAAAAAAAGTGTTAACTAAATGGGTAGCACCCATAAACTGAGAGATAAGTGAACCTGAGTTGGTAAAACTCTTTTCCATATGAAAAGTAAGAAAATGAACTGACCAATGCTGGGTCTGAGGATAGAGCCTAAGTGGAAACGTTTGTTTATGCGGTATACTGTCCCTGAACTGCATTTCTGCTTGGGAGATGCTCCAGAATAATTTTCCCCAAACAGTTTTTTTTTCCTTAGTAATTTCAGGTTTGGGCCCTTACTTCAGAATGTTCATGCCTTTTAATGTGAATACACTTCCAAATGTAGAAATTTTTTTAAATTTTTTTTCTTCTTCATATTTCTTTCAACATAGGTCAAATCTGGCATTTTAACTTAAAGCTTACTAAATGCTACTTAACAGGAGAACCTGTGTTTTACACTAGATGTAAAGTCTTAACTGTGTTATAAGTAATGATTTAGAAAAGCAGCTTCTTCATTTATTTTTCCCCATATTTTCTTTTTGATGCAGATGTTGCTGTACAGCTTCCAGACAAAAAGTCTATTATTATGTATTTAACCTCTTTGTTTGAGGTCCTTCCTAAGCAAGTCACTATGGAAGACATCCGAGAGGTGGAGACCCTTCCAAAGAGATACAAGCAGGAATGTGAGGATGGAGAGTTCAACATGCAGCAGGTGTGTTTGTCAACAAAGTCTGCCTGGCTTTTCTTGAGTTATAATTTTAGCTGCTCTTCAGGCTTGTCAGTTTTCTCTGGAACATGCCTTCTATCTTGGGCAAGGATTGGGAAAATATGGAAAATCATAGCATCTTCTTTGTGATTGACTTCAGTTGTTCTATTTTTCTTTTCTGATTCATGTACAAAATTCTGTGTTCAAGTATAAAGTTCCATCTGTGTTACGCTTCTTTCTTCTGCTTCTCTGTCTTGTCAAGTTGGAGAACGTGGCCTAAAATCTTTAACCGAGTTTGCCGCAGGACTTGTGGTGGTGGTAGCAATGGGTTTTTGTTTGGATCTGAGATCCACTGTTAAATGAGCAAGACAACTTTATTCTTTTCTATCCAGGTTCTTTATTTCAAAATTCAAGTTCATTAGTGGCAAGTGTGGCCCCTTTCATTAAAATGTATTCAATGATTACTTTTAACATTTTATGAAGGATTAAAAGGGATCCCGGTTGTTCTGTTTTTAGTATCATTTGGGGAGGCATTTTCTGTGCCCTTCTGAGACATTGCTTTTCTCTTGGCTGCCTAGGCTGTAGCACTTGAAGAGGAGCAGGGCAGTTCTAGAGCAGAGACTCCCAGCACGGTGACAGAGGTAGATATGGACTTGGATAGCTACCAAGTTGCTCTGGAAGAAGTTCTTACATGGTTGCTGTCAGCTGAGGATGCATTTCAGGAACAGGAGGAAATATCTAGTGATGTCGAGGAAGTCAAAGAGCAATTTTCCACCCATGAAGTAAGCTGCTTTTGAAAATTCATTTGCTGGGTTTTGTGTGTGTGTGAGCTGCAGAACCTCCATTTCCTATCCGTTATCCAAAACACGCCATTCTGTTTCTTCTGTCTTGCTTTTTCTAAATTAAAAGCACCTCTAACTGAATATGATGTGGGTTTTGTTTTTTGGGTTTTTTTGTTGACAAATAATAGTTTTTTAAAGGTGAAGTAGATTTTTTTTTTAGGAGAACTTAGTAGAGCATGCTTTGAAACTTTAATGGTGTGGGGTTTTTTAATCAGCTTTCGGTGGCTGGCTCACTGGTATCTATAATACAAAGACAGTCTGATCCAGGCTGATTCGTGCTTCTCTGCTGCCAACTACTAAAAAGCCTGGTCAGCCTTACATCACTTGCTGTTAAATGAGGGCAATGCTGAAACTGATAATCATGTCCATTTAATTCAGTGGTCTCCCTGTCATGATTAGCATAGTTTATTTCAGAAACATGTGTTGTTGCTTTCAAATTATTGCTGTTTCCAAATTATTTTGGTTTTGGTTCTGTTCCAAGTCTGAACAAATGTTCTAATGTTGCCTAAGTTTCATGTCTCATGTTAGAAGTTTTAGTTTTCTCCTGTGTCAGCTTACTGTATACAATTGAATTTAAAATCTGAATGCTGATCAATATGAAGAATTTTCTTCCCTTTTGCTACAGTTTTAAAGCCATGAACCAAAGGAAGAGGTGTTCTAGATTTATAGTAAATATGTGAATTTTTAATGTTATTAATTCATAGGGTTTTATTTACTTTCCTACAATACATTTCAGATCTTGTTTTATGTTCTGTTGGCCATAGGTAAGTTTCTGTTTATTTTCCTGATGTATTTGTTCAAAGGCTGTCTTCTCACAAACAGCTTTTTCTCTGAGGTGCTCACCTCTCCCTGCCCCCCCATTAGTTTTTACTGGCTTCAGAATTTTTGCAGCTCATGAATAATCTTCTATCATAGCGAGAAAGAGATCTGCCATGCTTGTGTGTTTGGTGCCAGCTCACTCTGCAGTACTGTTTCAAACATGACAATTTATGAATTTGTAAATGTCCTACCTAATAAACTCCTGTAGGAGCTCACAAATCACAGTGATGTGGCTGGTTATACCATTTCCAGAGTTTTATGATGGAACTGACTGCGCACCAGAGCAGCGTGGGCAGCGTTCTGCAGGCTGGAAACCAACTGGTGGCCCAGGGAAATCTGTCACCCGAAGAGGAGTTTGAGATCCAGGAGCAAATGCTGCTGCTGAACTCCCGCTGGGAGGAGCTCAGGGTGGAGAGCATGGACAGGCAATCCCGGTGAGTCATGCCGCACAACCGCTCCTAGAGCTGTGGGACTGACCTCTGGTCCTTACTGCATCTCGGAGGAGTTGGTTTGCATCCATTTGTTAGATTATTTTTTTTTCAGAATTAACTCTTCAGTTTGACATGAAATCCACCTTCTTCATACTTTCCAAGGTGAAATAAAAGAAATTAATATAACTGGGTTTTCTTGGATTCTTATATAAGTATTTTGTGACTGTTATGTTATGTAAATGTGTCAGACTAAATGTATAGTATCTACATGCAGTAGTTACATCAATGTGTTTTTAATATTGTTTCAGTAGTTTAAGTTCCTCAGTAAAGCATACAGTAGACATGGATAGCTATGTGTGTTTACACAACTAAAAAGCACTCAGAAGAATTTTTTTTCCGCCTGTGGATTATCAAGTTAAGAGCTGCACATCAAGGGAGAAGTTGCGTTTTGTTGCAACTCTCAGCAGAGGCTCTATTAGCGGCAAATCCCTGTTGCTGGAAACGATCCCTGATATAAATTGCATAATTCACTGACTCTTTCTGTTGAGAAAGAAACAAGGCTACTTAACTGTGTTCCTTAGCTTAAGGGTGAAAATTTTATTTGATGATAGCTAACTGGTTTATGAATGGCCTTGCTCCTTTCCTATAGGAATTAGAACTTAGTCTCTTTCCTTGGGAAAACTGTTTCCGAAATAACTCTGGCTGTGCTTCCCCCTGCAGCCTGCATGACATGCTGATGGAGCTCCAGAAGCAGCAGTTGCAGCAGCTGTCCGACTGGCTGACAGTCACAGAAGAACGCATTCAGAAGATGGAATCTCAGCTCTTAGCGGAAGATTTGGAGTCCCTTCAAAAGCAGCTAGAAGAACATAAAGTAAACTTTTTTGTCTGTTATGTAATACATATAGATGATGTATGTTGGTGTGTTCCTTAGCTGAGAAATTTGAATGTGTCAGAAGTCATATATGGCTGTGTGCTGAGGGGTTGCATTTGATGTTTGGAAAAGGATGATGATGGGGTAGAAGGGAACTGGAAGTTTCTGGAAGTGCTTTCTTAACTGAACACTTGAGCACTGATGACTACAACAGAAACTGTTACCTTTGCTTCATGCAGGAAGCAAAACCTGTAGGGGAAATGGTTTTACCCTCACTTCGTGCAGGAAACAAGGCCTCTCCAGGTAAATTGTTGGTGTGAGGGACAGTATGAAATGTACTGTGGACAAACTTGCCTTTAATGACTGGCAGGCATTGCTAAAGCGTGCTTGAGTCTTGCAGATTAAAATCACGCGGGAGTTAAAACTCTCAGTAAGGACCTCCTAAGTTACTGATTCCAGTCCCTGCTTTTACAGAGATTGCATCCTAAGAGGATGCACAGACACTGCTCTCTGTGCACAACGTTGTGGAAGTGGTTTGTGTCTCAGTTAAGTTTCGGGATGGGAGTCCAGCCTTTATAGCTTGCAGTGGTTTTTTTTTTTTTGGTGTTTTTTTTTTCTCTTTAAGGAGAAAGATCGCATTTTGATACTTGTCATGGTTGTAGCTTTGGTTTTTGCACTCAGTGCTAAGGTTTGACCTTCTCCCCAGCATGGGACATACCTCACAGGGCAAGAACTGCAGAGTATTTTTAGTCTGTGTAATTTCCTGTCCCACATTTGCATTCTTTTGTCTTTCTTCAAAGTCTGGGGAGTTTGAGGCACGTTGTTCGTGGAGTAGCTTAGGATATTCTGGGATGAAAAGTGATATTTACAGTACTGTAAAGGCATATTGATCTTGCAGAGATGTTTCAGAGCTAGGCTTTAACCATGGAATATGTTCTTCTAAAGTTGTATGAGTATTTAAATCTACCTATTATTTAAAACTTATTGGAACTGTACGCTTTCTGCAGTTTTCGACTACTGCCTTTGAACATCATGATCAATTATAGCCCTGTTGGTACTTATAAGTAGTATATTGTCAACTATTAAAAGACGAATGGTCTTACTGACATTTTTCCATGTTTGGCATGCCCTATGATACTTGCTTATTAACAATAATAGCTTTTTATAGAAACACGTAAGCTCTCTTACCTGTAACAGTAGACATACAGAAAGTCAATGCAGTTATGTGATTCTCCTAGTGAAGTATGGTGCATACAGCTTAAAGCACTCCATGTTTTCCAACATTTTAACAGAATGGTTTTGGGTTCAAGTCTAGCAGTCTTTTGCTTACATTTATTTAAACTGTGCAATGATTCCCAGTGGTAAAATCTGTGTTTAACTGTTGAATCTGAAGTACTTTGCCACAGCAGTTGTGTTAGCCACTGTGGTCAAAATAGCAGATTAGCAAATGTATTCAAAGTTGGTAACCTCAGATTTGTTCTTCTAGAGCCTGCAGAGTGACCTAGAGACAGAACAGGTGAAGGTAAACTCCCTAACGCACATGGTTGTCATTGTTGATGAAAGCAGTGGGGAAAGTGCAACAGCTCTTCTGGAGGAACAATTGCAGGTAAAATGTTAGAGTAGTAGCAGGCACTTAAAACCTTTGAATGTAATTGTTAATCAAAAATTTCAGGTTTAAAGACAATTTATCCTAGAAAGTAATTTAAAGTAGTATTTTTTGAAGTAATATTAAGGCAAAGAATTATTAAATATGCTCAGGATAAAACCTGCAAAAGTGCTTTGACTTTCAAAGTCAATTCCTGATGAGTCAAGCTTTCCACATTCCCAGTGACTTAGGCACTTATGTAGTATATCCTTTCAACAGTTTCATTAAAAAGGGAAGATGCACAGTACAACTCATCTTACATAAGTAATTTTAATTAGGAAGCTAAAATCTGATGAGGAAAAATATTTAAACACATAAGCACAATTTATCCAGGGAATATCATGGGAAGCATTTCCCTATTTTTGTCAGAAGTTAGGCTGTAACCTGAAGTATAGGGAGTGTGAAACAGAATTTGTAGAAACAGAATTCATGCTACTTTGTTCGCTACTTTTGAAGTCAATCGAATAGCTCACTGACTTCAGCAAGAGCAGAGATAAGGCCGTAGGTGAATGCTCTTGAAAGTTTTAACCTCCGGCTTCGTGCGATACAATAATGGCTGTTACTGGCACAGAGGTAGCTATAATGAAGAAAGAGGTTACTGTGAAGTAGAAATTATGCTTTTGAATATCTGATTTTTTGAGTTTCCTTGTGAAGCTTGTGAATGTTCGTGAGTTTCCTGCTTTTGTAGAGGCTTGGCGAGCGGTGGACAGCGGTTTGTCGTTGGACTGAGGAACGACGGGTCAAGTTGCAAGAAATTCAGGTTTTATGGCAGGAGCTGCTAGAAGAGCAGGTTAGTAACTCTGCAGTTACCCAGAGTGACAGGTTGATTTGTGGAGGAAAAAAACAACCCACCAAAAAAAAACCCCAAACCCCTTAGTAGGGTTTAACAGCTCTCAGAAAAAAGCCTTAAAACTAGATTTTGTGTTATTGTTTGAGTTCCCAGTGTTTCTTTAGGAGTAGAGTGGCTGTGCAGTGCAAGAGAAGTATTTTCTGAAGTTTAAGATAGATAGCTGATAGCTCCTTATAGAATAATTTCCAAGGTAGCTTGTGAAATGGCCAAGAAGTAGGCCTATCCATGATAGCAAAATGACAGTGAATCACTAAGTATTTGGTGGTTTGATACATAAGATATATGTGCTTCCAACATGGATACCTGTATGCAATTGTGCAATCAACTAATCAACGGATACTGTTTTCAAAATCAGCAACATAAAACACTTGGTCAACGTAGCAAAGCATGCAGCTTGTCTCATTTTGCTGAGTTTAGGCAAACAGTTGAATTGTGAGGAAGACGGCATTGTGAATTTTTTCTTGGCTTGATATCGCACATTTTACGTATATATTAAATATACTGCTCAGACACAGATTAACTGATGGCATAAATACGGTAACACAGCTACATGTGTTAGGTTTGCATGCCTAGTGCTAGAGCTTGTTTGGTGTCTCAGCTTAAAATATTTGATGGCTTTTTCTTTGAAGGTTTTACTTAAATTGTTTTGTTTTCTTAAATGATGTTATTTATCTCTCTAAGCTATTGTTTAAATTCTGCAGTACGCACAGATGTTTAGACATTTGAAAGAAGTAGAGCAGTGCTGATATAGCTGTTGCTATCAGTTACAGCCTGGCTTCTTTGACAGCAATGTTTTGTCTGCATTTTTTGGGGTTGCATATGTGTTTCTCCCTGACCCCTCCCATATCTATTTGCAGTATATTGATAAGCTGAATTTGCAGCTCAGGTGACCTTGTTACTATGGACCCAAGGTTCAGATTCTGGTTTATCCAATGCCAAATATCTATTTATATCATTTCTTTGAAATAGTGCATTGGCATATATGTATGTATATACAGAAAATTGTGCGCTAACATTTTCTGGCAACTCTTGGACAAGGTAAGTCTCTGAGTTGAGATACAAGGATTCCTCAAAAATCCTCGCTCTGTATGTCAAGGTACAGACTTCAAGCGCTCTAAGTTTTGTTGACCCTATGTGAAGGTGTTTCTGTCCTCTTCCACCCTTACATTTGTTAAGAGTGTTGTCTTCTGTTGGAGTTGCTTTGTGTTCAGCCTTTATTTGGTATGTAATTATGTTGGTCTGTAAAAGTGAAAAAAATTAATTGGTGTTTATTTAATGTAGAATGTCAGATAGCAAGTAATGAGGAAATAGACGGTTACTTTAGATGGTTTAGATCAACCTATGTTTGCATTCATTGTTCAACTCTGAACAATGCATTTATTACTAACAGGTTTGAATTAGTTCTCTGTCCTCAAGACTTATCAAGTGACCTACAAAAATTACAATTTGAAGCTAATTAAAAACTTCAATATAAACACTTCGTTAAGACAAAAGTTACTAAAACATTTCGGTACTATTACTTTGTTTTGTCCAGCCAGATGGAGAGATGAGCAATAGTGATGCATCAGCCTTTTTGTGGCAGCCTAGAAAATTTTTGGAAACCACATTGCCAAGTCAACGCAATTCTTACCACTCAGGAAACAAATTCCTCAATCAGTGCCAAATATTTCTTAGCACTGTGATAATTATGTTTCAGTTTTCTAGGGAGAGTTATCTTTGACTGCTGATTTAGCAGAAATTAATTGAATACATTGAAGGGTTTTAAGCTCTTATGCATAAAAGATGTTGGCTGGGATGCAAGCGTGATTTTTTTCCAGAGTATGTGGTGTTATAATTTTGTTTCTCACAGTCTTATGGCGTTTCCTCCACCATCGTATTTGCTGTCTGTACATTCTGCATATTGGTTTACATTGGCAATGTAAACCGCCTTAACCCTTTGGCCCAAAAGTTGCTGTAGTCAGTTCTGGGACAATGCCAAAAATATACAGCTAGACTGAGCAGCCTAGTGGCTGTTGTTAAGCATGTTGTTCAAAGAACAAAAAGGTCTGCCTTGCTGTATAATTTTATTTATTTATTTATGCTAAGACAGAGGAGTAGCAGTGTGCCAGTGGCTATGCAACTGAGCTTGATAGAGAGCCTGGTTCTAGTCTGTGGAGATGGCTGTGCAGCAGCAGCAATATGTTGTAACATAATATGAAATGTATAAAATTCATCCTGATACTTGATGCCAGTTATTGCTAGAGTTTCCACAGGAGTGCTGTGAGACTGAAGAGAAGTGAGACCCAGGACAGGTTTCCTAGAAAAAAGTGGAAGGAGTTCAAGATCCCTGAGTTAGTACTATTCAGAGCAGACGACTCCAGCTTTCAGCATCTAATGAGACAGTATTTGCTGAAGTTATTTTGCAATTGGAAGTAGGTACAGTAAACAGGGAGGTGACTGATGAATACCTGAGTCTGACTGGTTGCCTGGACTAAAAGAGCTCTGAATTATCAGTGGTGTAGCCATTACAAACACTTACTCACAGAAGCTGGTTTTGAATCACAGAGGAAGAAGGGTGGAGAATGAAAGAAAGTGTACATATAATTTTGATATATTTAATTCTAATATAATTTATAAGTCCTATGTCAGCTTTGTGGTGGATATCTGGTTGCTATGAGTAACTTGGGGGGGACTCTGATATATTGAGAAATGGTTTTGTTGAAATTGTTTTGCTGGAAAGTATTACTTAGTTCTCTGATATTTTTTGTCCCCCTTTATGTACTATTTTTGTTAATGCCAACTGAAATTCCTGCATATATAGACTGCAGAACTGTGCTTTGAATGCAAATATCTTAAAGAAGGAATTGTCAATAGCTGTTTGACAAACTTGGTATTTTCTTGTGCTATTTTTCTTACAATCTGCAGTGCTTATTGAAAGCTTGGTTAACTGAGAAAGAAGAGGCTTTGAATAAGGTCCAGACAAGCAACTTCAAAGATCAAACAGACCTGAGTGTGAATGTTCGAAAACTAGCAGTGAGTATCACTATTCTGCTCTATCCTGTCAAGTCTCATAGACTAAATGAATGGCAAATTACCAAGTTGACCCCATTAGGAGCTGTGAATGCATGATACTTTGGAAGCCAGGACAATATTTTCTCCTTGCCAGATTCTTTCACTTGAATTTAAAAAATGTGGACAACTTGCTCCATGGCTATTCCAGGTTGGTGTGCCAAGCTTTGAAATGGCTATCCTGGGTTTTTGACAGGGTTTGGAGTTTATTGCAGGCCACCAGTCAGTTGTGTTTTCCAAAGTGTGGGTTTGTGGTTTGTGGTGTGGGTTTTTTTTTGTTTTGTGTTTAATACACTGGTGCAGCTTGTACCTGAACTAATAATTTTGTAACTGTTACTCAAGAGATACTGCTGACTGCTCTAGGAGCTGTTTCAGGGATGCACTCTTTTAAAAAGAGTGTCTGTTAGTGCTTTGTTATACAAGAGAACTGTTTTGAAACCTATGATGCATCTGGCTCAGGTAGTACACTTCTCCCCCCTGCCCCCAGAATTAAAAGCTAAGGGGTGTCAGAATACTTGGTGTCATCTCTTAATGTTTTCTTTTAACTTCAGATTTTGAAAGAGGACATGGGTATGAAACGGCAAACACTAGACCAGCTGAATGAGCTAGGTCAGGATGTGGCCCAAATCCTTGGGAATGGCAGAGCATCCAGTAAAATCCATCAGGATCAAGAAGAACTAACTCAGAGGTGGGACAGTTTGGTTCAGAAGCTAGAGGATTACTCTAACCAGGTACTTAACAAAGCTTTATTACTTTTTAGCTGTTTAGATGTCTGTATGTATGCAAACCTCATTGATACTGTCGGCTAAGTTGCCCAGGCAAGTTCTTGGCATCAGGCTAGGGAGGTAGGTGAGTGCTCTTTCACATGGGGCTGACTTTATCTGCCGACAAAGCTGTCTGCGTTTCTTGGTCTTCAAAACCCCAAGTTGTTAACCTGACTAGTACTATTACTCCTTTCTCACACAGATTAAGCTTCATTTTTCTGCTGAGTAAAGCAGGCTTGCCATGTATTATCAATCAATGCAAATGCCTTTAAACATTATAAGAGTGCTGGGACTGGATTAAATCTGATACTAAAAGAAAACAAAGACAAAAACCAAAACCCAGAATAGGTAAATAAATGGGAGTCATACAAGCTTTTATGCTCTGTGAGTATGATTTCTCATCTGTTGAAAATAGAGTAGTTTGTTTGCTATGTAATGATGATAGCCAAGCTGGATTGTTAAATGTTTATTTTAGTATTTTGAGTGCTTGGTAATGTTTTTATTTAGACAGAACTCCCACTGGCTTCTGTGAGAATTTTGTTTGACAGTTTTATGACTCATATGTTCCTTTTTATGATATTAAAATGTTATTATGGTGAAGGCTGCAGCACTGATTCATGATCCATTTAGTGTATAGTGAATGAGTGGTGCAGTCAGAGTAGGGGTCCATTTCAGCCATGTGGCTTTAATTTGTTCTTGCATTTGAGTCAAAGCACTGGAGAGTGCCAAATCCTGTCTTCATCCTTTCACTCCCCCTAAATATCAAGCACATACTTAAAACTTACAGGTTGATTCCTATGGGACTTACTTTACAACTCGTTAAAGAGTGTGGAAGGTTTCTATTGACTTAAGTGAGTTTTTAGGTCAGACCCACTGTGTATCAGCTCTCTCTGAAATCTAGGCTTGGTTTTATGGGGTATGAGTATAAAATATATAGTAATGTCTGTTAATAAACCCAATGGAGCTTGGTTGTTTCTGTAAAACAATCAATTATTAAAGAAGATAAGCATTATATGTATCTTGTAGATTTTTAGTTCGCTTGGACTGGCATGAAATTCCAGTTGAACTTAGAATTTTGAAGTGTGGTTTGCATCTGTAAAATGAAAATAATGAAGTTTTTCTCTGGAGTGCCTCTATGATTAAGGTGCTTCATGATGGCTAGATGTGATCATTTGTAGGAGTGAATGAATGAATGGGCTTTTTGACTGAATAAAAGGAATTAGGCAAAAGCAATTCAGTTTGTGTCAGAAATGGCTTTTAACCCTTTTGCTACATTATTTCATATAGGTAACTCAAGCAGTAGGAAGCGTAGGGATGTCACAAGTTTCACAGAAGATGGCTGCCGAAACAACGGCATTGAAGGAAAAGGTAGTGGTTAAACAATCCAGACAGGAGTTGCCCCCACCGCCACCCCCAAAGAAAAGGCAAATCCCAGGGGACAGTGAAGCAAAGAAAAAGTAAGTATATGTCACTGCCATTTTCCCTTTCTTACTAGACACTACATAGACACATGTCTTTTGGTCTTGGCTTTTGACTCTTCTTTTTTGCAAGTGAGGAATGTTTAAGTTGCGGTTGTGAGGCTGGGTTTGGGGAGCAGGAAGGAAATGTTATGTACAGCGTTGTTTTCAGAGCAGCAGAAAGCCTGCAGCTTCCATTAATTTCAAAGGGAAATGAGGGTGTTTTATTTCTCAAAAAAGCAGGTCTTCGGTCTTTTGTACCTCAGTTCTTTTGGTGAAAGAGAATTAATTATATTTACTTTCTTTTGGAAAAACATCTCACTTTTGGTTAAAAAGTGTTGTGAAAGTGTGAAGTATTTTGATTTATTTATTTCTAATCTCTAAAATATACTGGAGAAGTGGGAGAAACTGAACCAAAAAAGGCTCAGAAACCTATTCCATCACCCTGGTATTTATTAATAAGAACAATATTGCAGTGATGTCTCCTTTCACAAGTATATCTGAAGTGGCTGAGTGATTTGCATGTATAGAATCATAGAATGGTTTGGGATGGAAAGACCTTTGAAGATCATCTAGTTCCAACCCCCCTGCCATGGGCAGGGACACCTTCCACTAGACCAGGTTGCCCAAAGCCCCATCCAACCTGGCCTTGAACACTGCCAGGGATGGGGCATCCACAGCTTCTCCAGCCAGCCTGTTCCACTGCCTCACCACCTTCAGAGTGAAGGCTGCTATAAGGTCTCCCTGATCTCTCCTCTTTCTTTTCTCTAGGCTAAAACAGTATTTAATAACACGTGTTGCAGTGCCTTTATTAAATAGCATACCTAAAACTAAAGGAATCGTTTCAAGATAAATTAAGAAATAAATTCTGTATACTTATTTTGCTTTTTGTGCTTGCCTGAGAAAATGCTCATTTCTTTGAAGTGTCACTAGTGTAAACCTTTAGTAGGTCATTTACGGAGAGGATAGAGGGCTGCATCAAAAGCAGGGAGTCGCCATGCTGTGTGGTATGTGTTTGCATAGTGAAGAAGAGTTGTTCTCTTCGTTTTTGTGGGGGAGGGGTGGAGGTTTGAAGGGGTGAGGAACTTGCCCAAATGTCTTGAGGACCCTGGTCAGACCCTCCGAGCCCTGTGTACAGGTGCTGTGTACACGTGGGTGTCCCAGGGCAGTAATGCAGTCAGCAGCCCATCTGTCCCTTCTGTCTGTGTCTCTCATGGGTCATAGAAACTATTTTAGACTCTGAAAGCAAAAGTGATCTGATCTGTTATCTTTTTTTCCTAGAGTTCAAACTGTATTAGGGACTGAGTCAGTTAAAATAGGTTAAACTTTCTGATGCTCTTGCCTGATCCCAGTTACTTATGTTGAAACCAACAAATGGTCAGTAACTAGAATTGCAGGTTTTCCCATGAAAACTTTAAGTGATTGACAGTGACTTGTCCATTTGTTGGTAGGCTGTTATTCCATGTTAGGATTTACACTGTGTTAAGTAGAATAACTGTAATACGGCCTGACTTGTGGTCTGTATAGTATATCTGTCCTCTCAAGTTCTGTATGGTATTGGTTAATGTGGGAGTTGGGTTTTTGTTTGTTTTTGGTGGTGGTGGGTTGTAGCTTAGAGGTTTTAGGCAAAGAAAGTTGTTAGTATAGACATGTCCAACTGTAGCCAAAAATATCAAGCTATAAGTAATCTTTAGTCAGGTAGGCATTCAAAAAGGTTTGTCCACTGTCACTGCCATGAGTGCTTAAGCTGCTAGCTTTTTCTTCAGACTAAATAGTGTTGCAGATTTTTATGAAATCTAGAACTCTAATTCTTATTTGTCTTGTTCCTGAGGCTTAGTTTATTACTTTCAAAATATTCAGCATTGAGAGAGATCTTTTTTTACATATTAAAAGAAACAGTAATAGTTTGCATGAAGATATGTATAAAAAATTAAGTAATAAATTGCACCATGCATTCTCAGTTTGCTCCCAAAGGCTAATACCATGGACATAATTTTCATTATGGCGGGGTTTTGAGAGTCTGTATCTGTTCTACCGCTTGTGAGTAGTAATATGAGAAACATAAATCTTGTGTGCAGCCTTGCTGTTTTGGGCTTGAGTAACGTCCTGAACTTTAAGACTTCTGGTTTTTGAGACAAAGTGACTGAATAGGGAAAAATGACCAAAAAAAAAAAAAATTGTCTGATCTTTTAAACCAGGTTTGAGGCTGAAAGTGCTGAGCTCTTGAACTGGATTTCAAAATCAAAATCTGCCATTCAGGCCACAGACATCAAAGAGTACAAGAAGATGAGAGAGACTTCAAACATGAAAGAAAAGTTGAAGGTAAAATGGGGAGGTAGAGTGTGTTCCGGTGAATTGTGTATTTTGTCTTTAATCTGTCAGCTGGAGGTGTGGGTTGATTCACGTGCTTCGTGGGGATTAAGTCCTTTAGCTTCAGATCTGGACATACATGGAGATTTCTGACCAGCTGGACACAAACTTTTGCTGGTATTGGGTTGCACAATCCACAGGAAACATTAAAAACATGTATTACTGATGTCTCCTTTGGAGTTCTGATAAATGTCTATCTTCAGGATTAGTATCTTTTCCACTAAGCAGCATATTTTGACTTCATGTTTCACAGTTGAAGATGGACTTGGTTGACACCACTGCTATAATTTTGGCAGAGATGAACCGGTGGGCTGCTCAGAGACCCCCTGAATCATCCTGTGACACCTGCACACGCTGTACCACCCAGGGTCCAAACTGGTCCATTGTTACAATGTTTGGACACATTGTTGTTCACTCTATTAATTTTGGAGAAAACCTGATAGTTACAACTCATGTATGGTATGACTGACTTGAAAGACAGAATACATAATTTTACAGGACCCTGAAGCCAGGAGCCATGAAATAACCATTTTATCTTCTGTTCCTTCTGTTTCAGGAATGTATTCTTGCCTTTTTTGGTCCTTGAGCTTGCTTTTGTTAATGAAGGCTTACTGGAGCCTTAGCTGGACCTGAACCTACTTTTGAAATCAAAGACAATACTTAAATATCTATAAGGAGACTCCTTCTCAATGCTGTAGTACAAAATGGTGCCAGTAGGAATGTTTGGAATGGCAGTACTGTTGGAAATAAAAACCAAAACAACCCTCCCAATAGTTTATTTATAGATTTCTATGAATGTTTGTAGCCCTTCATAAAATAGGTTCCAAGATGAACACCAGGTTCCCATGAACAGCACTGTTTTTAAATGATTGGTCTCTAAGTGGGTAGGACATTGTTTGTTCTTCCCAACTGTGCAAATAAATGCATGCTGCTTCTGAATTTACTGTAGCAAGTCTAAACCAGAGTAATGACCTTGGACATAAGTTTCAAAAAGATTTTAATTTGAAGATACTTTGTTGCAATCTCAGAGGATATTGAAGTTGTGGCCTTGTGGCCAAGCAACTCATCTTTCCTCTGTGGATGTGTTCTACCTCTTGGCTTACACAGGAACATTCACGAGTTCGTATGACTTGAGGGAGGAACTTGTTCCTCTAAAAATCTTGGTAGTCAAGTAGGATTTCCCTCACCATTTCTTTATGAAGGAGAGTGAAGCACTAGAATTTGAGAGTGGATTACTAATATGCTATAGTTCTTGCTAGCTGGACTTCTAGGGAACAGGTGGTTGTTCCCTTCTGCTGGAAATCTCAGCAGAGACTGTAGAGGCAAAGGGATTGTTTAAAAAAAGTCTTTTCTCCAGTGATTAATATTAAATAATTACAATTTTTGATCACAAGTGACTTGTTTTAGCTGGTGTCCCAATATCTGATTTCATGTAGAAGGATCATCAACCCTTTTAATAATATTTTATTCCTGGTGGTGGTGTTCTGGTCTTTTGCTTGCCTGGTACTTGTGAGAGCTTACTCCTTTTGCATTTGTTTTCTGAACAAACAGTACTAACATGCATCTTAGAAGGTACTGTATCCAAGAAAAATGGAATGTGTTTTGGGTAGTAGTGGGAAAATGTGTTACCTGGGGACAGGGGTGGAAGTCAAGAAAATTACTCTCTCTGAAACTGTATTCTTTTGGGGTTTACTTTGTAGGTGATTGAAAAAGAAAGGGTTGAAAAAAGCCAGAAGTTAGATGAACTGAAACGAAGTGGACATATTATTTTGGATCAAATGGGAAAGGGTAAGCAACTTGAAGGTTTTTCTGTTTTGTGATTTAATCAGATGAGTTGCTGGGAAATAAAACTGAAATATGCTATTTCCAGTTAAGTGTCACAATATATTCCTTCCCTCTCCCTCCATTTTCTTTCCTTCAGAGACACTGGTCATTGTTACTGTTACTAGTTATTGATATGTGTTTTCTTTCTATTAAAGCTTATAGAAAAGCAATATTAATATTCTTTGCTTAACGTGTTTGTGTTCATTTGCAACCTTTTAACGGTTATTATTGAAATAGAAATAATTTTGTTAAAATGGCAGTAACATGCTTTTGAGAGAAGGAGTTGGTTTAATTTTAGATTGTGTGGAGATTTTAAGTATAAAATTTTAACATAACTGCCTTGAAGTGGAAGTTTTGAAACCAAATTTAGGCTTGATAAATGTGTGTATCTCTCTTTATTTGTAGTTTTCTCAATTTCTGTAAAAACTGTAAGTATGTGTTGATGATACAGTCACAATTTATGGCTCAAAGGCAAGAGCAAAGCCTACATGCTTGAGAAAATGATTGATTGTCAATTAAAACACTTATCCCTGGAAGCTTATAATTAACATCAGTGAAAGTTGGATCTTCAAGCCTTGCCAAAATCTTGTTTCATAATATGACAAAACTCCATCAGTGAAATGTGACTTTCTCCATAAGAGCTATTCATATCATCCAGAGACAGTCTTTTAGATCTGCTATGCACTTGGCTTCTGGTGAAGTTGCTATGACTGGTAGCATTCAGACAGGTGAAAGGATGGTATCACTGTCCTGCACACTGACCAGCATCTGTTCTGGAAAATGCTGATTTCCATTGGATTTCCCAGCCATCACATTTTTTTCCACGCAGCCCCTTTGCCTGGATGCCCCAGTCTGTTAAGCATCTCCAGTTCTCCCCTCCTTGCATACCACAGCTGAAGCTGTTTACAGTGGGTGCCATTGCCCTGAAGCTGATGTCTGGAAGCCACTGATTTGACCTGGATGGAGTTCAGGTTCCAAAAACTTGTAGCTGTTCCTTGTCTTCAAACCTGGACAGAGATCCTCCCTCTCTCTCTCCCTCCCTCTCTCTGTCTCTCCCTCCCTCTCTCTCTCGTATAAATCTCTCCAGCTGTGATAGGCCATGGCTATGAAACCAGTATCTGAGCATAATGAGAAATGCATAGTTCAAAAACTGGTTTGTATCAGTAAAAAATAAGATACAGAAATTTCTTCCAAATTGTTTGCCATCTTAAATTTTGGGGTCTATAGAAAATAACCAATCTACAGTGTCTGGCTTTGTTAGGGTCTGCTAGTATATTTTGTCCAGCTCAGAATGACAGCCCTTCTCTCCAAAACTGGGCCCAGGTACATCTGTGTGGAATAACGCACAGCACTGGCATGCGTGTGTATACAGCCATTTCTATCTTGGGGCACGTAGAGATTGTGTGCATGCTCCTCCTATGTGGCTTGTTGCAGCTGCTGTGCTTCTGTATTGTAGATGTGCCAAGTGTGTGGCCAGTGTGTAAAGCACAGGGAGGATCTATGGAGCAGAACCTTCAAGTGCCCTTGTAGAAGCTGGCTGGCTGCCCTAGACCAGAGCACTGGGCTCCACTTATGCTAAACTGGTGCAGCTAACAGACCCCTCCATGTGAATCCTCCTCCTTATACCCTGATCTAAATGACAGAAGTGTTAAGTTTAAATGAGCCAAATATGCCTTATAAAAAGAAGGTGGTACCTTGAAAGAGAATCTGCATCAGAAACCTGCAGTGGCAAGAATGTACTGTTGAATGCATGTTGCACTGAAATGTCTTCATATATAGCAAAATTGCCAGTTATTTCTGGCACTTGAGGAAATAAAAGAACCAAGGAATGGGGAATGGGTGGGAGGTCTGTTCAGTTCTGCTGCTACCTCCTCAAGTAATGCATTGACTTGTCTCAAAGATGGTGTAGCAGGTGCTTCATGTTGTCACTGTGAGTGGGCAATAACTTCGTGTTTTGTCATGTTGCTTTTGTAGCTATTCGTATTACCTAGTTATTAATCATGTCTGCATGCAATGTGGCATTGTTAGCCATTGTTCCCTCTCTCTCCTAGGCTGACAGGATTGCCATCTACCTTTTCAGTGAATTGATTGCTGCCTTCCAACTTTTGCTTCCCTTTTTCTTTGTGGAGTCTAGAATCACTTAAAAAAATACATTCACTGGAAGCCTACTTAAATGAAGCTTATTTTACTAAAATCTGTATATGAACGTTTAGACATAAATCATGATGTTGGAGAGTCGTGATAGTTGAGAGTCAGCTCATCATTATAAATTCAAACGTTATCAAAGGGAAAGAGTGGAAGTGGAATATCTCACTCTTCATTTTACTATTAATGTGGAAATAAAAAGCTGAAATGCCATTAATAATGAGTACTGTTTTATGGACAGTGGACTTGGAAGCAAAGCATTTCACATGTTAACACAAATGTGCACCTGTATCTGAAGAGAGGAAAGGTTAAATGCCTGTTAATCAAAATGTGTTGTGGTTAATATAGCAATTCATATTCTTTTCAGAGGGTCTTTCTACAGTGGATATAAAAAGTGTGATGGAGAATATATTGTCAGGGTGGAAAGATGTGGTTCAACATCTGGAAGAAGTGGCCAGCAAGATAAAGTACCAGGAAGATATAAATGCTTATTTTAAGGAAATGAGTGAGCTTGAGAAGACTGTAATTGAGAAGGATGGATGGCTTAAAAATGATCCTTCTTCAGCATCTCAGCCCTCAGCAGTCCGGAAAGACTTATGTGAGGTAAGTCTGGCAAAACTTGTTAATTTTGATTGGAGGCTGTTAGGAACACAGAATACCCCAGAGGAGCTTAGCCTAGTCAGTAGTAATGTAACTCAAAATTTCTGAGGCATCCAGGGCACTGGATTTGACTGGAGGATTTTGGTACCTGTGTCACAGGAGTACTTCAGCGTTGTTGCCCTAGTAATGTTAGTAAGATACTGCAGCACAGCTCCTTAAAATCTGTGTTGACAAGGCAAGTGTGAGATTTGGTTTTGGTTTTAACCTTTCACAGCATGAGTTAACTCATCTTGTAAGCCTGAGTCCACGGCTGGAACACCTGAAAGCCACCTGCAAGGCACTCACCTCTCAGCCCATGCCTCCAAACTTCATTCAGGAGAGCTTGAATGGTTTTCTCGATCACTTCAAGTTGACTCGTCAGAAACTAGAGGAATGTCACCAGCAGCTGAAGAAAGGTAAATATATATATTTTTTTTAACATAAGCCTTCCTGATACTTATGTTCTGATTTTTTTTTATTGTTGTTGTTTTGAGCTGATTGAAAACTTACTGAATTTCTGGTAGAGTTTTCCTACTGATTCTGGGAGGCTTTGGGTCAGGCTGAGAAAATATTTTTATTCACCCAAAAGAATTTTCGCATGAACTCCTCTGTGCACACTATGAAATATATCATTCCATGGTGTTAAAAGTGATTATGCAAGGATGCAACGTTCCTGAAACTACATTTGAGGAATTAGCAAAACATATCTAAGGTGGATAATATAGTCAAAAAACTGTATGTCTCTGGCACTTACAGAAATAAATAATAATACCAGAAATGAAAAATGGAAGATTAAGAGAACCTTGTAAAATTGAAGTGTGCATGTGAAATTTATCCTTTTTCACAGCTTTGAGCACATTAGTCATACATAATTCCTTTTGGAAATTTCATCTTTGAAGTGATTTGGAATCTGGCTTGCTTTTAAGGCACTTTCTACTTAGGTTTTTGTTGTGTTAAAATTTTCATTATGAGCATTCAAACCAGTCATGCTGGCTTCTAAAGGATTTTAAATGTAGTGCACAAAATATGTAGCTCTGTTAATATTTTACAGCTGAATAGCAAGAGCACAGACCTATAAGGAGATTTTTTCCTTAGTTTTCCTTTTGTTTGAGGGATTCAAGAAAGTTTTGTGAACAGCCCCAAATGGAGGAGCATTAACACTTTATTCTGTGTGTAATAAAAATAGGGTCAATTACTAAATTGTTAGGCCATCTATATAATGTGTTGCACAAGGCCTATGTGCTTTGATTATATCCATGCAGAAAACTGTATGAATAATGTGTCTGTCTGCCACACTCAAATTACAGGGTATGCTTTCATTCCTACTGCGAGGAATGATTATTTTATGACTATTTTGAGTTCATGTACTTTTGAATAATTTTATTGGTATTGGGTATTTTTGTAATTATTACATGATGTGACAAAAATATCCCTTATTTTTTCATGCCACACATCACTTGAGGTGTTATTAGTATATTTGAACCAGTTATTACTTGATAATATCTTATGATACATAAGGTGTTTTTAAATTTGTATTTTCGTACTTTTTTGAATGATGGTTTCTCTGCAGATCTTGTCTTGCTAAAGAACAGAGGTAAATGTCACTTCAGGGTTTTAGTCATTTATTTACAACATAGTTTTCATTGCTGTAAGGCAAAAGAACTTCCAGAGCCATATAATGGGGAGAAACAACAGGTGGTGACACTTGAGCATTTGTGAACTTGGCAGGCTTTGACTGACAGAAGTCCAGCTCCTTTCATGGCTCTTCTTTGAGCCTCTGAAAATTCCCTGATGGAGTGGTACTCAGTCTCATCTCTACAGGCATTTTTAACGGGAATTGTGACTTAGCCTCCCATTGACAAAAAAGTTAATTTAACTATTTTCTTTTCCTTTAGGATTTGTTGTAGTTTACTGATAGAGCACCTATTTGCTTTTCACTGAATTCTGTTCTGCCCTCCCCCCTGCCGCCCGTGTAAATTGATCCTAGCTTTTTGAGAAGAGGAAACCAGATAACTCTGATTCTCTCTAGAAATGTTGAGTCATTCCTTAGTTATAAATGGTGTGACAGTTCTGACAGTAAGCTGTTGAAAAGCTACCTGGTGTGTCAGAACAAGGCTTAGATTAATTTTCACTTGTGGCAGTGACGAAATTGCTTAGGAATCCAGGGCCAGAGAATGTGCCTACCACAGTATGGGTCCTACAGACGAAATCCTCTTCATTGCAGTTTTCTAAATCTGATGTTTTAATTCTGAAATGCTAGAGTAGAGGTGCTGCCTCCCGCCTGGGATTCCACAGAGGGCTGGCTCGAGCAAAATCTGAGATGCAGTCAAAGATTTGGAAGCAGATACTCCGTCCAAACTTTAATTCTCTTTTCAGTCTTCCCAGATAGTGTCTCTGGTCTGGCAACAGGCTGAAAGCTGCTGTTTCTATATATTTGTGTGTGTATATAAAAATGATAAAAATCCTGCAAACCCTACTACTACACTACTATATATTTTGTGTATGTGTGTTTAGATATAAAATACTAGCTTATATATTTACTATAGTGTGTTTAACTTTATATGTAAGAGATGACTACTATATACGCTATACTTTACATTCTATATATAGTAGATATTTGTGTGTTTGCATATAAATAGTAGCTCTGTCTAAAACTTTTTTTTAAAATGAAAAATACTAAACTGTGGGGATTTAGGCATGCAAAAGCCCAAGTGCTATTGATTCCACCACCGTGCCCACGCCAAGAGATTTAGGTGCTTAAGTTTATAAGAAAATTCTAAAAATGGGATTGAGTTTTTAAATTTCTTTTTTTTGGGGGGATTGTCATGGTATAATTATTATATTCTATATAATACCTATTAATATTATATATATATTTAATACTTTGTAAGGAAAAATATTGCCATCAGCAGAAGAGTTTTTTAGCTCTTGGAAGGTCTCAGCAGGATTCAATGTACAAGTATATCTCACATGATTTCTTATTTCTAAATTATTCTGATAACTTTGATCATGTTCACATCTCTTAATTTGGGTCTCGTGTCTATTCCCTTACCTTGTATTTTGTTCCATTACTCTTTTTCACGATTCCAGAGACAGAAAGCCAGCCGAGCCAGGACTATGTGGACTCCCTGCAGCGGCTGAAGGACGTGCTGAGCGAGCTGGAGTGCAAGCAGCTGCCCACTGCCAGTGGACTGAGTGACCCCAGTAAGGTTGAGAAGGCCCTGCAGCAGGCAAAGGTAACTCTTCACTTCAGCACTGAAGCGAGGGAGTTGCTTATCCAGCTACTGTCATCATCCTTTCTCCTGCCTTGTTTTCAGTGGGGTAACTAAAACGTTCCTCAGAAGGAAGTTGTTAGGGAGCAGTGTGTGGAAGTGGCCTCTCAGGGTTGCTTGCTTGAAAGCTGGGTCACCACAGGCTGCTGAGGGACGTGTCCAGGCGAGGGTTGGGTATCTCTGAGCCCGCAGACTTCACAGCTTCTCTTGCTGCCTGTGCCAGGAGACAAGGCCAAGAGAGCTGGGACTGCGCAGCCGGCAGAAGAGGAGGCTCTGAGGGATCTTCTCTGGAGCGCTGCAGCACCTCGGACCACCTTGGCGGCATCCCCAGGCTCTCCCCAGTGTGCTTGTGTCTCTTGTGCTGAGGAGCCCCAAAATGGATGTCAGGGTCCCACGAGCATCTGTCTCCTAGGAGCTTGGTTGGATCAGGTTGGTGACCTGATCCAAGGTCTGCTCCTTTGCTGCTGAGTGTGGTTGTGAGGAAAGCCAGGAGCCGGGGCCTGCCCTTTCCTCCCCTGGGGGCTGCCTTTCAGCTCTCCCTGCCTGAGCTGCATCGCAGCTGCCAGCAGCCATGCCCATGCCCAGCCTGCTTGGGCGTGCTGTCCTGGGGAGGCCGTGTCCCTCGTCCCTCCCCTGCGGCAGTGCGGGCTCCCTGACCCTGCCTCTGCCCTCCCAGTGAGGCCATGGTGCACAGGCTTGTAGTCCTCTCCTTCAAGTGCTGGGTATAGCCTACCCAGACGTGGGGTGCCTGCCTGCTTAAACTGTCTCTGAGGTTCAGCTGGTTAACGTCTTGCTCGACTGTTACGAAAGAGTAACTGAGGTCCTGTGGCCTCCAGATTGTCTTTCAAAGGGAAACGGTGCTTGCAAGCCATAAAGGTAATTGATGCACAAATTTCGTCCAGTAGAAATGACATTTTATTTCCTATCATGAGCCTATAAAGGCTATATCAAGAAAATCTGTGGGTGACAGTTCTTTGTAAATATCGGTTACTGGGGCAGGGCTGGAGTTAGGGGAGAGAATTATGCATCTCCAGTACTTTTTTTATTAAAAAAACATAGATAAATACTTCCTGTCCCCTCCACTGTCTCCCACTGCTTTTGTGGAATCATGCTTAATTCAGAAACATGTATTTTTCCCTGTATGGTGACATAAAAGAGCTGCAGGTGACTCTGGAGGAGCTCTTGAACTCCAGTTGCTGGGTTGAGAGAGGCTGTGTCTGTCTTTCTATTCTTCTCTATTCAGCAGATGATGATCAAATATGTATTTTTAAAAGCCCAGTAAACAGGGGTGTTAGTGCTTTCTTTTTTTGAACCAGCAGATTAAAAAAATATTGAGTGTTCTGGTTTTCTCTTTTAATGTTGCTTCTGTATTGTTTAAAGTTGGCAGAGATTTTCTGGTCCGTATGCTGGCTGAATTGCAATGGAGGTTAGCCTTTAGGGGCTTGTCTTTTCCTACTTCTTTCTGAATCCCTCCTCCCCCTTTTCTTCAGAGGCTAATTAACCTGAAAGGACATACCATGCCGGTGAGGGAGCTTTAGAGAGTGTGATGGGAGATGGGAACAAACTGTAGATGATGAGCTACTTGTGGACCTGGGATTGTCCAGCTCCTTCTCCACTGTAGCAGGCACTGATAAGTGCTTCAGGCATAGACCCAAGCCAGAGATTGACTCAGTCTGCAGCCCCCTGCACAGAAAGCTCTTGTTTGCAGAAACACACATCCTGTTTCTATGCTGTAAATAAAAAGTAAAATTGAACATTAACATATCGAAAAGAGGAATCTTCCTCAGTAAAATACAGTAAAACATATGCACACGCAACTCAGATGTACACATTAAATGTATATACTAGCAAAATTAAAATCATGAAATTAGTAATGGTTTCTTGTGTTCATTTCAAATTTCTCTCTCAAACAGATTTTAAGCAGGATAACCAAAATGACCAGTTCAATGAAGTGGCAGCATTTTTTCTTATGTTGGCTTATACCTTTAGCTGTTAATTTTCCTTAGTATTAGGAAATCAGCTATTTCAGCTCAAGTGACTCTTCATATCAGCAATGCCATAGTGAATGTATTTAGATTGTATCCTCCCTCTATTCCAGCTGGAAAAGTAGCTTTCAAAACTCAAGTATCCAAAGCTTTCATTGCAGCTAGACGTTACAATAATTTTACTTAACAAAACTCGGAAAGACATACTCAGCCTGTTTGGGCTTTACTGTTTTGTTTTCTTTTTAAAAAAATATATCTGTGGAGGGAATGAAAAAACTGAGGTCCTGGTATGTCTACACTGTAGTTTCTTTTGTGACTGCAGTGTAGTGTAGCCATTGCTTTGTTAACTTGAGTGCCAGTACTGCACAGCACAGGCGAGGCGTAGGTGCCTGGGTGCGTTTAGCTATGTGGCCAAGCTTTACAGCCCATTCTGTAATATCTACTACTGTGCCAGTAGAGCAAGCTGCAGGTTTTGCTGCTTAAGAGGTTGTTTGGATGTCTCTGCTGCAATAACTGCAGTAACTGGAATATCACTCTTCACTGAATCTGTGCTTCTGCACAGGAAAACCTTTGACTTGCACTTGTATGCAAGTGTGTACCTGTTGTATGGCTAATACTGGAAGCAGACATATTTATTTTTTCTTTTTTTTTTGTCCATGTAGACTGTTTATGAGACACTGGAAGCGCAGAAACCCAGGGTAGATAAACTTGCTGAAGAAACAAAGGCTTTGGAGAAACATGCTGCTTCGGATATAAAAAAGGTTTACACGCAAGAGTTCAAGCATGTGCAGGGACACTGGGACAAGTTAAAGCTCAAGATTTCCAAAGATATTAAACTATTGGAGGAAATTACATCCAAGTTGAGAATATTTGAGGTAAAATGAAAGGATTTTTTTTTGTTATGTAACTCAGTTGTTTTAGAGCCCTTTCTTTTTCTCTGTCCCTGCAGGAGTCCAGATGATACTGATGGAAAAGTGAAATGTTGATGGGCAGAGGCTGGAAGCGTATATGGTGTATTTGTAGCAGGGTAGCAGAGGACTTTTAACATGCCCAGGATATTATTTTATCTAATTAAAGTGAATTACTTTTCACTTAAATTTAGCATTCCTCTTCTTTCAATACCAGAACAATAGGTTATGCTAAAGTCCAGGGTGTGTCAGCTGTGCTGTTGAAGGCTTGATCCCACCAGGGGCTGAGTGCCCTCTGTTGTGGTTGGTGTCAGATGCCCAATGCCTTACTAGTTTGACATCTGAAATTTGAAATTCCATACCTCCTACAGAAAACCTGCTCCTTCAAGTGGGGTTTCTGTCAACAGTAATAAAGAATTAGTACAGCCTGTTAAAAAAGGAAGTAAAGAAAATGTTTAGGTAGAGTGAGCTTTCCAGTTCCAACAGATGGCTTCTGAAGTGTCAGGAAGCAGACTTAAAGAATTAAGATTAATCAGCACTCTTATATATTTTTTTATATATATACATACATAAATGAAATCCTGCATAAGAGAGAATCCCAGTGTTTTAAAAATGAAGGTATTAAAAGCAACGGTATTTAAATGTTTAACTCATTGATGAAGAGGGGAGGGATAGTGCTTAACAACTTAGCCAAGGCTGACTCAGTATTTACTGGTTAGATGGGTTTCTTTGTGTTTGCTTTAAGTCCCTTCTCTGGGCGATTTATATTCCTCTGGGGAGAGGAAAAGAAATAATGAAAACTAAATATGTCATGATTTAGCCCATGGCAATATTATTGTGACCCAGAAGTTAAATAGGCACTAACCATTCTTCAGTATCAGCTTGAAAGTATAAGCTGCTCAGAGCAGTGTAAAAGCCCAAATATAGTGCCTTTTTTCTAGAGTAATGTTTAACTAGACTTTAAATAAATTTTGTATTATTTTCATATTATATTTTAAACTTCAAAAAACAAGAAGGTGCTTTTAGAGATTCTCTGTTCTCTCAGGATGAAGGCACATGTACATCAGCTAACAGAAATTGGTATTTTCACGTGCATTAAACATGTTAACATGTGGAATTATTTACATTCTTTTCTAATTAATAGAGTATGTATCACACACTATAAGCAACTTGCTGCGTGCACCTTCTTCAGAACACTGGTGCCATGCATGCATACCACCACTTTTCCCCAAAAGTTTCTTTCAATCTTGTTCTCCCCTCCCTCTGAAACAGAAAACTGTTCTTTTATTTGATAGTGGATTCAAACTTCAAACTAAATGGGGTTTAATTTTGTGGTGTGGGTTTTTTTGTTTTGGGTTTTTTTAATACATTTTAAGCCAGACAGGATCTGTAATTGACTACTCGAGTATAGACGTGTTTAAACTTAAATTTATATTAGTAAGGCCAGGTAATTGATTTGCATGATGTTGCAGTGAAAGTTGGACAGGCCATTGCTGATTATGGTTCAGAAGTAGTAAAAGCCTCAAGTCTGTCTTTGTTTTTTCAAAAACAAAACCAAAACAAAAAAAAACAACCACCAAAAAAAAAAACCAAACCAAAAAAAACCACCCTTGTAAATGGAAGCCACAAACCAACTTGTGAATAGGAGGAGGAATTTGTGGGTTTTCAGAGGGAAAATGTATATTTCTTTTATATAACACTTTTGTCTAATATTGTTAGGCTCTATTACCTGAAGTAGAAAGATAAAAGCTGTCCCATTCCCGCCCTTAAACATTTCCAGGAATATGTGTGCTTGTGCACCTACATTTGAAAGAGTTTCTGCTTTTAGTCTGTTTCCTTCAAACCCATCCTTCTGTAGCTACTTGCAGCAGCCTGTGGGATGATGTGGAGCCGTGGAGGAGCTGATGCTGCTGGTCAATGGGAGCTGACTGCCCAAAGTGAGCTGGCTTACACAGGAGCCTAAAAGAAATTAACTTCTAAGGCGTAGCCAAGCCCTTGGTGATTACTTTCCAGCAACCACCTCCTCATTAATTTTTCTGCTGACTTTGACCTAAATGTACAATATCCCACCATGTTTCATTCTTTTCCCTTTCCTCTTTCTGGTTACACTTATTCTGTCATGCTAACTAATAAATAGTCTGCATGTAAGCCTGCCTCAATGTCCTTTGTGCAACAACTGCCTATCAGTCTTGTTCTTCAAATGATTGCAGCTTTCCAGTTGCCTTGATTATCTGTAGCTATGTTGAGCAAGACCTACTTACCTCATCAGTTTTAGCAGCATTTTTTTTTTCTCCCTTTTAATTTCTTGTAAGTGCAGAACTCTTTTTCTGGACTTTAGTCATGTTCAGTTGAGTGGCCTCTACATGCACCTACTTTCCTAAATCACAACTTTAACTGGGTAAATAATGGCTCCTGAAAACTGAAATTCTCTCTCATGTTTAACTGAGAGTAGGGCATGTGTGTGCAGTATTAGCATGCCAGATTTTTATTTAGTAATCAATTACTCAGTTTTTCAGCCAAAGGTGAAATGCCCTGTTCTCCACAGCTGTCCAAAGTGATGTTGGTACCACCATGTATATGAAGCACTCACTGATGAAAGATGTAGATTTTTATGCCCATGGGAGTTTTGAAGAGCTATGGAGAGCTGAGCATTGAAGCCATGTGCTGTTGTATAGATCTGAGAATAAAATTTTGTCCTGAGATGTTAAACACTTTCCTGTTACCTTAAAAAGAAGTACAGAAGTTGAAAAAGAAATTAAAGCAGAAGAAACAATAGAAGTAATTATTAAATAATTGAAAATGGAAGAATTACATAGTGGTGTTGTCTGTAGAAATTTGGGGCTTACAGTTGGGGATGTTTCCTCATGAACTGAATTTATAAGTACACAGTTCCTCTGTTTTCTAAATGCTTCATAAAGCTGTCAGTGGATGGACAGTCATCTTATGTTCTTACATATATTATATTCCCTGATTTTTCCTTTTGAAGGAGTGGTACTAATCTATACAAAAACTTTAGTCTAGCACTGTATGAATAAAAATGATAATGTGGAGCAAGTTGAGTAAAAATGTTGTGGACGGCATTGGACAGATGAGGATGGAACTTGCACTGCAAGAAGGATTGATATGGGAGACTGGGCATATGGTCCTGGGGCAGACACTGAATGGGTCAGTACTGGAGATGGGATACTAGAGACACAAGGTTAGTTTGGAGAATGGCTGGGCAGCATCTCCTTGGTTAAGAGAGATGATGAAATGTCTGGCTATTAAAGGGGGGAAAAAAAATCGAAAGTTGGGGAGAAAAGAAAAAAAAGAGTAAGTGAATGGCAGCCTTTGGAGAACATGTGGTTATGTGCAACTACACACAAGTGTTGGTTTATTTTTAATGTTTCTTTTTTCCTAATTCACCTTTAAAAACTGGCATTTCCCGAAACAGTGCTCCTCACATTTAGGATTTTGAAAAGAAACTGAACGTAAGTATTTTCATTTTAACAGTGAGCAGTCAAGAGAACAGTCCTTAAAATGTCCTTGAGAAGTCAGTGGCAGAACTGCCTGTGGGTCCTGCTGCTCAGGTGGCGCTTCCGTGGTTTGTGGTGTGACAGAGGCTCCCCCAAGCTGACAGCATGTGCATTAGTGACATGATTTGTGTTTTACTGCGAGCGAGACTGTCTGTAACAGTCATGTGATGGGAAAAAAGTAGACAAGGCTCACTTTATCAGTTTTGCATCTTGTATTTTCTAGAAGAAAATTTCTGTATCTTGTATTCTCTGTTATACTTCTAACACATGGCTTGCTATGTCTTTGATTAGTATTACCTTCAGTTCTTTTAAATCTACTGCATGGCTGTACATCATGTGGTTTTTCTAGGAGTGAACAAATTAAAATTCAGCACACTTGATCTTTGTTCCTGCCTGGGATAAATTTTAGAAACTGATCCAGTGTTTTAGTTCATGTCTAAAGCTTGTGAGCTCTTGTACATCAACAACATATGCTGGGTATTTTACCATTGATAATTATTTACCTGTGCAGTGCAGGAGCATTTACTGCATTAAACTTCTGTAGACTTGGCTTGTGATTTGGCAAGTTACTTAAATGTGTGCCTAACTTAGTGAGTAATCCCATTTAATTCACTTCTTTACTTATGTAAGTAGCTTACTGTAAGCAAGCTAAATTAGGTATATGCTAAAATGCCTTGTCAAATGGCAGCCTTTATAAATATGTATTTTTTACATTAAACCATGGTTCACTGTTAAGCCTCCTGGGGTCTGTGTTTTTGAGAATTATTTTCAGGCTAATCAGCTGAAGGAAGTTCCCCCAAAATGGAAAAAGAATGAAGAAAATGTCATGACTTTGACCTCTAATGGTAGCATTGGCCTAAAAATAAACATGTTCTTAGTCTAATGGGTTTTCATTAGCGCAGACATTTTTTTTGAGAAGCAGTGTGTAATGTATTGATCTTTAAAGAACTGTTATTGCAAGGTTTTTAAGGAAACAAAGTGTGTGCTTTCCTCCTTGGTGACATGCAGAGTAGAAAGTGAAGCTGAGAGCTTTGGCTCAGCTTCTCAGTACAGTGCTCTGTGATGACCATTGTGTCAGCATAAAAAGATGCCATCTCTTAAACCCAACCAAACAGTCCAAAAATGTTGACTAAAAAAAGTCCAACTATAGTATTAAAAAATAACAATCACATAACTCAGTTGAACCAGGACAAGAAAAAGCTTTCTCCCTGCTCTGTTTTATTTGTAAGGGTGATTGGGAACATCCGCAATTGCATGGGAAGGAGATGACAATCCGCCTGTCTCCCTCCCCACCTAACCTCATTGCAGGATATAAGGCAACTGCCAAATGTTAGGTCAGATAACACTGAAATTGTGTATGTGTTTACTTCCCCCCCTGCCCCGTGCATTGCTCTAGTGAGTACAGTAGCTGCTATTGGCCTCAAACAGCTAGTTTGTTTTGTTTTTAGTTGTTAGTCTAATCCTCTGTGGTATTTTCCTTTCATACCTCTTTCTTTGTAAGGCGAATGGGTTTCCCAGCATAGCTTCTACCTGTCAAGTATATTTAGCATTACGCCTTCCTTTTCTCCCCACGTATATTTCTATAGGGCCCCCTCTTTTCCTTGGAGCGCAATATGTGTCTCGAATGAGTGTAGTGGAAGCAGTTGTACGTGGTTTCTGTTGTCAGGAAAATGTTGTTCCCAGCCTTCGGCCAGGTCCTTCATGTGAAGGGTAACCACGTATTCTTCAAGCCATGCTTGCCTCCTTATTTGATCCCAAGTTTTTGTGTGATAGATAGCCTGGAGCAGCACAGTGTCAACTAAACCATGCTGTGGCATGGATGGGAGAATATCATTATTGTGAATTTATTTTTCATAAAAATTTGAGAACAGAGAAATTGGGGGGGGGAACCAAAACAACCAAAAGCAAAAATTACACCAAAGGTGGTCCGATTCAAAACTGAGGCGATGCTAGCAGCTTGTAGAATGTTCTTTTGACACTGCTAGAAGTTGAAATGCAACAGCCATACGTTCTCTGTCACGGCATTGTATCAACTCTTCAATACTATATTTGATTTAGGCTGATTCAAAAGTTGTTCAGAAGTGGATGGATGGTGTGAAAGACTTACTAATGACAGAAAAGGCTGTTCAAGGAGATACCGAAGGACTTCAAAGACAACTTGACCAGTGTACAGTGAGTTTTGCTCTTTTACGGAATCTTTTGAAATAAATAATGACTAGCATCTCTTCTTTATTTTGTTTGTATTGTTAAATATTCTCCATGGCATATTCCGTAAAGTGTGCCAGAAAAACTGTCTTATCTTTCTTCAAGGAACATTTTAATTGGTTCCTTGTGCGTAGCCATAACACTTTGTACTTTTCAAAGGTCTTCACCATGTTTACAAATACTCATCTATAAGTTGACATTATTTCCTCTGAAAATATATAAATATTTTTCCCAGTTCTGTGATTAGGGAATCGAATCTGTGTCAAGTGCTTTCTGCATTAAACTCCCAAGGGCAATAAAAATAACAAGAAAATAACTCTGAAAATCCTAGGGTTTAGGAATTGTATGTGCCTTAAAAGTAAGATTCCTTCCTAGCTAGTGGCACATAATGATCACAAATACATAGAATTTCATCTTATACTAAGTAATTACAGAGTACCTTCAAATATATTATTCTCCCAGAAACAAACGAGTCTGAAGTATGCCAGAAATGTCAGAGTATTTAGTGCACATAATCTTAAAACTTGCCTTGTTCTGGTGTTGATATTTGGCATGTGAGAATGTTTGCTCTGTGTATGGCAAGCTGCAATTTGTTTTTTAGTTGCAGAGTTCTGATGTTTTGGGACACTGAAGGATTGTTTTAAACAGTCTGGTATTGAACACAGCATCAATCTGCTTCTTTTTATTTAAGTTTCTCTGGAATAATTAAAATTTACAAAATTACTGGTATCCTATAAATTTATGTAATGTCTTGCTAAAGAACAACATTTCTCTGATCTGTGCTCAGGTGTTTGTCAATGAAATGGAGAAAATTGAACCATCACTGAAAGAGATGAAGGAAGTTGAGACTGCTTTAAGGGCTCAGCCTATTACAAGCATAAATACTTGGGCAAAGTCTAGGCTAGTGGACTGCCAGACTCAATGGGAGAAACTGAGCAAACAGGTGAGTTCTCTGTACGTTGCTAGCGCTTGCGTTTTACTGCAGCTGTTTGTTCTGTTGTGTGGCATTGGTAGGATGGTGAAGAGGTGAAGCAGTGAAACAGTGGGACAAGTATGTTTTACTTGTTCCACTGTCAAAGTGACTGAAACCCAACTTGGCCCAGTGAATCTTTCAGAAGTGCAAATAAGTTAGGGGATACCTGTGCAACAGTAGTTTTGTTCAAATACATGTGCTTCTTGGTACCTAACTGGAAGGAGCACAGGGAACTCTTTAATTGTAACTAAAATTTCATTTGTTCTCTTTGCCTCATGCTGCTCTTTCTGGGGTGGGTGGGAGGGAAGTCTGACCTTTTTGTTCTGTTGTTCCTGAAATCTGGAATATTACTCTGGCCCTGTGTAATTTCTGCCTGCTTCCAAGCAGCTTTAAAAAAAATAAATGGCTATAAATAGACTGCCATTTCAGTCTGGTGTATTTGGTTGTTTCTTTTGGGTGGAAGCTTTCTGCTGTCTCTAGAAACGTACTTCTTTGGTTGCAATGCCTGGCAAGCATCTGTGTTGGAGGACCTTGCTGTTGATAGAGAATCCAGATTGCCTGGGCTGTGGAAAGAAGCGAGGCCTGAAGGGTGTTTTAGTGCTCTGTATAAAGATATATCTAACTATGATACTTGTGATCAGAAGAGGTTTTTTTCTGTCTGACTTTTTCCAGGGTTTGTTACCAGTTTACATGCGAAGAGGAAAATAACGGTCATTTTCCTCCTTTCCTCACCTCTAGACTTTGATCTGCTAAAAAGGGTTTATGAGTTCGTGTGTGTGTGTAAAAGTAAAAGTTTTCTGTTAATTAAAAAGGCCTGAAAATGTTTTGGTAGTAAAATGTTTTAACAAAGACTTGTGGTTTTTCACTTGTACAAGGACATTTAAGTAACAAAACTGCTGTTCCTTCCTCCACCTTGGATTCTAGATCGTTAGTCAGAAAAATCGCCTGTCTGAAAGTCAGGAAAAAGCTCTAAATCTGAAGAAGGATTTGGCAGAGATGCAAGAATGGATGACCCAAGCTGAAGAAGAATATTTGGAGAAAGATTTTGAATACAAGTCTCCTGAAGAGCTAGAGAATGCGGTGGAGGAAATGAAGGTCAGGAATACCAGGTCATTGTAGAGACCTGATTAAAGAGAAACAAAACTTTTAATGGCTTTGGGGGTTGACCTTTTGTGGAATTATTATCTATGTAGAAAGGAGCTCAGGTCATGACAAGATTAGTGGTATTTTTCAGCTTTGCTTTAGGAATTTCTGTTTTTAAAGTACAAACTATAAAAGCAGATGTTCTATTTGGCCACGAGGGGTAGGGATTTCATAATGAACAGCAGCTTGCCCAGCTGTTGAGCCAGGCTTGCTATGTATAGCTTATTAAACACTAAGGATATGGAAACTTATTGCAGGAGACAAAACTTGAGAAAGAAAGAAAAGGTGGTATTATACATGTCTACATTAGTGGTTGTGAAAACCTATTCTTCTGCTTGTAGCTGTTGGGCTTCAGTTTCTTGTCCCCTAGCTATAACAACTCCATGTTTAGAAGAACAGCTTAAAACAGTTCTGTTCTAAGGTTATCTCATGTTCCCCATCTGTTGTAAAGAGTGATCCTGATCCCTGCTTCTCTAATTTTGGGACTGGTGGCCAAAAAAAATGGAGAAGGAGCTAATTTTGTCTCACTATAAATTACCAGTTGAATAGATAATTTTCTTGGACGTATGTGCAGAGTAAACAATAATTCTTTCTGCTTTTAAATCAGAGTTCAGGCATACCTTCATAAATGTTTTGACTTATATGCACGTTATTTAAATGAGTATCCACTACACTGTTACTCGATGGAGCATAAAATAAAGAATTTTTTCTCCCTTACAAGTGCTTTGACAAATCTATTTCAAGTTTTGAATTGTTCTTTTTGGAGGAGCTTTCTGAAGCAGTCTTTAACAAGTTTGTTAATATATTCATGTCCTTTGAAGCCATTTGAGATCACATAGTCTGACAGCCTGCTGAACACAAGCCAAGAAAAGAAAGAACACTTTTCATTGGCAAACCTGAGAGACTTTGAGCACATCTACCTTTGTCAAATCCAGATTATATTCTGTACTTTTAAATTTGGCAGATATGTCAGTGCGCCAGTAAGCTTACTGTAACGCTTGCATATCCTTTTTCATTTGCAGTAAGAATATTATTCTGGGACTACCTTTAGGACTGGGAAAACACGCTCTCTGTATATTTGACCAGGAGCATTTTTGCATAAGGTTTTGAAAAACTTTTGAGCTTGCCCAGTTCTGCTCTCATTTGAACAGAGATTGGACTCCTGCTGATGTTTGAAGGAGTAGGTTTAAGATGAGGCGAGGTGGTTTTTGATAATCCTGCCATAAAATATGTTCCCCAGATTCTTCCATTTTTTTGCCCTTCCATTAACTGGCATTTTTTTAATTGCCTTACATTTATAAGACATCTCAAACAATACGTGCAACAATAACACTGTCATGTACTAAATTGTACCATAAAGTGCAGTGCCTTATATATCAGAGGTACTTCAACTTCATAAAACCGTCATTGAAACCTGAAAAGCAAGAGATATGGGACAGTCTGTATTTCTGGAGCCTTCTAGCTGTCTCAAGAGACAGGCTCGGACTGGTCTGTGTGATCTGTTTTCCAGCTGTCCTGCTTCCTGAATTCTCGTTAGGGCAAAATTCAATAACTGATAATACAATTTCTCCAGGCCTGTGTGTTGGGAGTTGTGCTGTGCTTATCCTGTATATTTGTTACCAAGCTCCTCTGAGTGCAGTTGGGTTGAAAGAATTCTTCTGGTTCTCTCTTTTGCATGTTCCTGTAGCACACCCAACAGCTGTGGGAGAGGTCCCAGCTTTGTAGCTGCATGTGTCCTGGGTAATTACATCATCTTTTCTGGATAGGTTTGGGAGATAAGTACTGAGCTCTGAGACTCCTAACTTCTGTAAATTCATCCAACCTTTTTCTCTGCGATATGCTTGTTTTTAGCAAACCTCTTTTTTTTTCTGGTTCATTTCTTTTTCATATCTGTATGCTAGCATATAAATAGCACTGAACTTAATCTTTTTTTGCTTTGAGTCATGGGTTTTTAATGAAGAAGCCATAAATGGTAAATATGTCTGTATGTTTAATAAAATATGATTTTTCAACACTTACTAACATAATCTGAATTCCATGCAAGTTAGTGCCATATTTTGTTATGCTCAGACCCAAGAATACTTTGGCAGCAACACTTCCAACGTTAAGCTCCTGATCTTTGGTTTGAGTTGTGAATAGATGACCGTATGGCAATTGAGGGCTGATCATGTAATACATTTCTTTGGGCAGAGAGCGAAGGAAGATGTGTTGCAGAAAGAGGTGCGGGTGAAGATTCTCAAAGACAACATCAAGATGTTGGCTGCCAAAGTGCCGTCTAGCGGTCAGGACTTGGTGACCGAGCTGAACGTTGTGCTGGAGAACTACCAGCTACTGTGCAATCGGATCCGGGGGAAATGCCATACTTTGGAGGTAAGAATGATAGCTCTCAGCTTAGTAAAACGGAGGCAGGTGGCACAAGAGGAATGGAGGACACTGAAAGCGTCTAATTTTGTCACCGAATCCAGTAGCTTCATCTTAAATGCATTTTGCTGTGGCTCCTTTCCAAGATTACTTTCCCTTGAGATGGCATCCTTGGAATCCATGAGACACTACCTAACTTTGCTTTTATAATCTGTATTGTAATCAACACTTGTGCAAATACATAATCTTGTCTCGCAGCTCTGTTATCTATCTGTACATCTTCCAAAATGGCAAAAAGAAACTTCTTGGAGATTAAAGGTTGAAATATGATGATAATTAGAACATGTTGATTATAGGTTGCGGGTAGGTTGTATATGTCCTATCTTTCAAGAGGAGTGGATGCATTTTGTTGCATTCTTAAATAGTTATAAGAATCTGGATGTCAGTGATAATTTTAGTATAAGTTTAGAGACTTTGATGTGTATTTTGCATATTTCTTTTTATCTTGCTGCTATAATTGCAGGTTTTTCTGTCTAGAACTTACTGTGCCATGGCATGTTTTTGAATTTTTTCTACTTGTCTATTTTAGGTGAATGTCTCAAACATAATTTCTTTAAGCTGTTTGTAGGGTATATGAGCTATGCCTGGCATTCTAGGCTAATTTATGTTTTTTTCTGTTGCTCCTAGGAGGTTTGGTCCTGTTGGATTGAGCTGCTTCAGTATCTTGATTTAGAAACAGCTTGGCTAAACAATCTGGAAGAAAGGGTGCAAATGACAGAAAATCTGCCTGATAAGTTTGACGCTGTCAATGATGCTCTTGAGGTATTGTAGTCATTCTATCAGATTGGTAAATTGTCAGATAGCTCTGTTTAAAAAAAAAAAACCCATGAATTCTACACTTTGGTAGAATACTGAAATATGTATTGAATATTCTGATTCTTCAGGTTAAAGGAATATATTTCTCTGAATCTGGAATGGATATTTGTAAGATCCTCCACCAAAAGCTGTATTTTGCTGTACGTGATTGTGCCATACTTGGTACCATGATAAAATTGTATGCTTTCTCCTGTTCTCTGTAAGTTGATTAATTCCTTCCAGCACTATAGTATGAAATTATGTGAATAGGGAAGAAGTGCTGTGAAGTTTAATTATCTAAAGCAAAATGGCCACTGTTATTTGCCTTGTGCCATTGTGGATTAAGCCATAACTAATTCATGCTTTTAGAGCACTCTCAAGACATTTGAAGTGTAAAACTTCTGTGTATGCAGCCAGATTTCCACCTATGAAAATGCAGTAATATTCAGTGTCTTGACCTTTAAAACTTTCTCTGCTAATTAGTCCCTGGAATCAGTCCTGCGTCATCCGGCTGATAATCGAACCCAGATTCGGGAACTTGGGCAGACACTGATAGATGGAGGGATTCTTGATGATATCATCAGTGAAAAATTGGAGGCTTTCAATGCCCGCTATGAGGAATTGAGTCACTTGGTAAGAATTTGGGGGCAGGGTTGAAGTGACTGGGTTTTTCAGCTCAGTGGTCTGAAATGATTCCTGTTAGATAGCTGAATTCATAGACGCAGGACTGCAATACTGGAAAAGAGGAAAAACCTTCACAATGTTGTCAGCTGTTTTCAATCTGGAATAATACCCTAAGAGCAAGATGCTTTTTTTTTTCTTGACTTGAGTCAGGTTTTGTTTTGCATGCTTGCACACCCTTAAACTGTGGGGACCCCCGGTATTTTTCCAGGTAACTCTGACAAAAAGGCAATTCCAATCTCAAGGGGGACAAATCAATAACTGAGGATAATATTCCCTTCCTACTGCCATAAATACTGGTGATCTGCTCACTAACTATAAAAATGAGGAATAAGTGACATTTTCACTCTTTGAAATAGCCAGTAAGAAGTCGCACTGAAATAAGGAACAGAAGGAAAACATTTTTCTCATTCCCCATCTATTATGTTGTCACCTTCCTCTTCTCTTACTTTAGACTAATCTTTTCTAGATTTAATAAGTACAGGAAGACTAGCTGTATTTCAGGTTGCATAAATCTGTAACTTGTGTTCCCTGTCCTGGTAGTACTGGCCCCTGCCAAATTGTAGGATGGGAGTGTTTTCCTCTCGCTGCCAAAGTGTAGTCATAGAGGGAATTTCAGTTCATCCTCATTACAATGAGCAACATGAATGCAGTGCCCTCAGCTGGGGGCTACATGCTGTCATTTAAGTTAGCATTCACTGTTATTTTTCCTGTTACAACAGTACTTTATTACCATATAAAAACTATCTGCTTTGGCAGCTGCAGGGCTGACACACTGGGCTGTTGACAACTTTCCACATCTGTGTGCGTATGTATGTATGCACCTGCTGGTCTGTGCATGTGTTTTGCTGTTGAAGGGAGAGGCAATGGAGGGAAGGAACTGTGAGCCTCTGTTTTCACACTGTAACAGAAGACGGAGTTTATTGCTTTGAAAGAAAATGTGCGAGTTTACACATCAAACAATATTGATCCTGTAGTGTATTACAAAGTCCCTGATTCCCATTGAATAGCTAGTTTTTGAAACAGTATGTTTTTAACAGAATACTTTCTTCCTGAGGTGATAGGAGACCTGTTTTCACTACCCTATATATCTAGCAGCAGAACTCTCCTTCTCTGTCACTGTTTGTCAGTTACTGGTATGAATCACAGCAGGCTTCAAAAATTGCTGCCTTCTAGGGCTTGCTTTTGGTCTTTTTAGACAGTTGTCCTGGCATAGGATTTTTTGGGCCTCCCCCACTTTGTTTTGAGAAAGTTTAATATAATTCACATTGAATTACTGCTCCATCTTGTCTTACCTTTCTGTCCCACTCAGGCAGTGAGCCGGCAGATCGCCTTGGAACAGCAGCTTCAGACCATGCGAGAAACCAACCACATGTTGCAGGTCTTGCAGGAAAACTTAGCGGAGCTGGATAGACAGCTGACATCTTACCTGACTGATAGAGTAGATGCCTTTCAGATGCCACAGGAGGCCCAGGTATTCCAGTATAGCTTTTCACTACAAAACATTTTGAAATATCTCATGATAGTGCTCAGCCTAGACTTAGTAATTCATGAAGACTTCACTTCAGTCCTGTGCTGATGTACTAGGTGGTATCTTCTGTGATTTGGATTGTTTTCCCATTTTAAGAAGGTTGTATTGAATAACAATCTTAATGGCTTTCAATTTAGTAAGCTGTCACCAGAGCCAGAATATTTAAAATAAACCTGGTAGTGTTTAACTCTTAGAGTGGATTTACTTCTGGTGGGTAGTAGGTGGTAAGCAAGTTCCTCTTCCCATCTCTGCAAGAAATTTTGTAACATATTGTTTTCCTCTTTATATGATGTGGCAGAAAATTCAAGCTGAGATTACAGCTCACGAATCTACCTTAGAGGAGCTCAAGAAAAGTGCTCGCTCTTTTCCTCCTGCTTCTCCTGAATGCAGGTCTCCCCGTGGTGGCACTCAGCTGGATGCTTTGCAGGTAAAAATGAGAGTCGCACTAAGAATTTCAGTGTGAAGAGCTTCTGGTTTTCAAATACACACTGCTGTTGTCAGCCTGTAAATTGCTTGGTGCAGTCAACCGAACCTCAGAAGTAAATAGTATATGCTTTTACATGCTTTCATTAGGAAACAAGCAACACTAGATGAATACAGAACTTTAAATTTCGTAAGTATCATGGGATAAATGCTGAAAGTCAGAAAGTCTCTGTATTTTAGTAGAATAGATATTTTGAAAGTGTATGATACAGAATTATAGCTGTTTTGCACCTCAGGTGGGGATTAGGAATAGGTGATGGAATTTTGGCTTGGCAAATAATGTTGTCATGTATACTTAGTTGTGGTGGCATGAGGTGAGTTAGAAACTGCGGGGGGAGATGCTTTAAATGTTAATTTTTGAAGTGCAGATATTAATTGAAAACAATCTTTTAACATATACATTTTAATGTATGTTATGTTTAATATACATATTTTAATAACATAATATTCGTTAAAACAGAGAAAACTCCGTGAAGTATCTACGAAGTATCAGCTTTTCCAGAAACCAGCCAATTTTGAGCAGCGCATGTTGGATTGCAAGCGGGTGTTGGATGGTGTAAAAGCAGAACTTCATGTCTTGGATGTGAAAGATACTGACCCAGATGTAATCCAAGCTCATCTGGACAGGTGCATGGTAAGTATGCAGTGTTCTTAACTCATGCTTGGGGGTGTGTGTTTCTTGTGTGATTCTTCTTGCCTAAAGTATCTCCTGAGGAAATTTTGCTTAAAGTCCTGATGGAACTGTTAGAACTCTTTGCAAAATGCCAACAGAACAACTGATAACTAAAACCCTCTAATTCTTCTGGGTGAGGATGTGGACATAAAAGTAGTGGATTGTTGATCACAGATGTGGTGGAACAGCTGGGTTTTTATAAACTCCCTTCCCTGGCTCATCCTCATGTTATGGAGAACCATCGCTCCAGGAATGAGTTAGCTTGATTCTTTGTATTTGAACAAAACAAATACTACACATAAGATCAAGTACAGATCACAAGGTTAGCCTTTTCAGGTAAAGGAGCATTGGGAGTTTGAAACCTTCTTGGCAGACATTGATCTTAATCCGTAGCTCAGAGTTTAAGCGCAATCTGACGGTCAGGTCCTCAAATGAAGCAAATTCTGAAAATCTGCACTACAAATTGATCACCAATATACATATTTGTGTTTTTAGAAACTCTATAAGACCCTCAGTGAGGTGAAATTGGAGGTTGAAACTGTGATCAAGACAGGAAGGCAAATTGTACAGAAACAACAGACAGATAATCCCAAAGGGATGGATGAACAACTGACAGCATTGAAATTTCTTTACAATGACTTGGGGGCACAGGTAAGAAACAAATGTACATATGAACATTTATCTGCATATAAATTCCCTTCTTTATTGTTTTGATGTCAGATGCTGTTTTAAGTTTGATTCTGAAGCTGATACTGTATAGGCTAGTTGCTACATCCAGGAACAATCAGTTGAGAGATTAAAGATTACACATAACAGTCCTGTAGCTGTGCAACACCCCTGCGCTCACAGAGTGTTCTTGAAGGGGAGGTAGCCTCGAAGAAAGGAAGGTTCACAGAGCTTTCAGCATTCTGGCAAAGCTGGTCTGCTATTCGTTAAAATCTGAGTGCACTGTTGTACCTTCTCTTGTCTGTAAAGCAGCCTGCAAGATAATTTACTATCGGATTGTCATATGAGAACTTTGAGTCCCTGTAATTTTTTTTAGGAGGTGTCATGACAGTTTCTAATCATAATTCAGCTAAAGGGTTGCTCTCAATATGAAATAGAAAATGCAGGCAAACTTGTATTTCCCATGAACTGCATTAAGTATTGATACAAGTAGTTTTTGTAGTAATTGAATAGTTAGTTATCAAAGTGCAGTGTTTTAATAATATGGTTAAACCCTTAGGGGGCAGGGGATTCTTTTCCTACCTAAATTAAGACAGAAGTCCAAGCAGACTCATGCCTGTTCAGTGCTCTGTGAATGAAGCTGTGGGTAAGTGGCCAGATTACATTGTTGGAATATCTTGAAATGGGCCCTAGGAAATATTTTATTGTTGTAAAGTGGAGATCATTCATGAAGGTGTGGATTCTAGTGGAACCTGTACATGTATAAATCAGAAAGCCTATAGAAAAGAAATCGGGAAAGGGTAGAAAGGCAGAATTATTTGCAGTATAATGTTATGATTTTGTTTGTGTCTGAATTTATTTTTTTAGATCTTCAAAGAGCGCATTATTTTGAATAAATACATGCAAACACTAGCTGAGACAGAGGGCAATTTTTCAAAATGTCAATTGATTCTGACTGCTATGGTTGGATTTATTCTCAAGTCCGTGTTAAAGTTTGACCACACTAATTGTGTAGCCAGTGTGACACAGAATTGATTATACTGCAGCAAACATCAAATTTCATATTCACTTTACTGAGATGTTTTCAAGGGCAGATTAGATTTTCAGTGAAATCTTTCTTTACAGCTTTCTGTTAGCAGGTCTGTAAAAATACAAAAAGGAACTGAATTTTTCCTGTGTGACTGACTGAATTCTATATCCCCTTGAGTTTCAGTTGAAGGATCATAATAAAGTTTAAACATCAATTTGGTGATTACTAGCTATAAATAAGTTGGTATGCAGGTTTCTTTGTCTCCTTTAAGTGTATCTTAATTTAAAATTGTTCTAGTTTTATATATTGTGTTGTATAATAAGATGCAGATGTTTAGAAACTATTTTTCTTTTCAGGTTCCTTCCCTAATGCAAGGCAGTCTTAAGATGGAAGGATTTTATATATTGGGGTGGAATATATTTTAGCTGGTTAGCACTTTTTGGTTTTGCTATCTTTTAAAGTCTAATTTTGTTTTCTTTTCTCCCCCTTTTTTTTTGTAGGTGACGGAAGGAAAACAAGACCTCGAAAGAGCATCCCAGCTGGCACGCAAAATGAGGAAGGAGGCTGCCTGTTTGTCAGAGTGGCTAGCTACCACTGAGGCTGAGCTCGTGCAGAAGTCCACTGCAGAGAGCTTACTTTCTGATCTAGATTCAGAAATTGCCTGGGCCAAAGTAAGCATGCTCTAAATACCTGTAGAATAAATTTTTAACATTATGGCAATACTATGTAGAAGTGGCTGTGAATTTAAATCCCTGTAACTTGTTCCTAAATCTCTTACATCATGAAATTTTAGTAGATGCAGTAGATCACATTCAGTTACCTTACTGAATCTGGCCTGTTTCATTTCAGGCATCTTGCCTTGAAGTTAAATGGCCAGTGAAATATTAAAGATATTACTACATATTTGGTATTAATAGGTATTTAAGTGACTTACTGAATCTCTAACACAGTTCATAAGTATAATATTCTTAAATATCAGCAAATATAATTTTGGGCCGGGTCAAATATTTTACTACTAGAGCAAACTGAAAGTTCATCGACATTTTTAATGAAAAGTTGAGTTTGTAACTTTTCATCGAAACAGCTTTGTCTTCAAAATTGTGACTTCGCAAAACAAAAAGCTCCTATAATTAGTTATTTTCTTTCATCTATAAATTGGAACTTTTCATGGAAGCAGGCAAATGTGTTATAATTATTCTGAAGCAAAGTATCTATTTTCTCACACTGTTGAAGCTTGTATATGTGATAGTTGCAGTGAGTCAGTTGATACAGTTCAGCATTACTGATATTTCCAGTTGTTTCCTGTCACCTTTTACTTTTGGAGTAGGTCTGTGTACAATCTTACAACTTGAAAGCTTACAAAATTACAAAACCATCTAATTATAACCTGTTCTCACCCATTTCACTCAGGATTAGCAATTATTAGCACTACACTTCTGCTGTGGCAGTATCCTAAGATTTCTTTCCAGACAAGCTTGTAAATACTTATTGAAGTATACTTACTGTCCATTTGTAAGTGATGCAAATAGTTCATGAAACTCTTACACTGCACCACCAGGAGGACAAACCCTTTATGTTGCATTCAAAGTTGTCTTTCCTGTCTTAAGATTTTCTAGCAGCAATTTTAAAATGTAGTAACTTGAATATTTGTTTCTGTCTCTAATAAGTTACGCTAAAATAATAAATTACTTACTTCACAGACAATAAGATGTTCAAGGAGCTCCAGACAATAGTTGTGATTAACTGCATTCTTCCACACACTGTACACTGACATCAAAGAGCGTTCTTGAATAGCCAGATGTTATCAATAATAATCAGTGATCTTGTATGGCAAGAGGTGCTATTTTCCCCATGGAAACCATATATCATCTCTTGAATATCGGTATATTACTTAATTTGTATGTCAGTATGCATTCCTTCAAAGAAGGTGAATTTTTTTTAAGATTAAAAAAACCTACTTAAAATCTGAGATGACTTGGAAAAAATATTAGAGCTAAAGATACATACATCTACGTATCTACATATAAGTAATATAACAATAGGGCTTCTGTAATATGTAGCAAGTGAACTGAACATATGCAGTAATGAGTGGTGGGGGTTCTCCAGAAAACAGTCAACCTTGGCCTGCCACTCTTCTCATTGTTACCAACTTAATAGGAAAAGATACAGAGAAACCCAAAGTGTCTCTTGTAAATTGCGTTCTCTGTGGTGCTTGACATTCCAGAAAAGAATCTTTTAAAATTAGACCTGTGATGTGATGCATTTGCTTTACCTACATAATGAAATGAAAGGTGAAGATATTATAAAACAACAAAACAGAAAGGTCTTAAGCTAAGTTATTCAGGACACTTATATGCATTGTGCTCTTGCCTGTGCTCCCCCCCCACCCCCCCCACCCCCAAGAGAGATCGCTATCTACAGAGCGTGAGTATAAATGGAAGGTGATTCTACTAGGTTTGATTCTTCTCGCGTTAAGATCATCTATGATACTGTTTATTTCCTGTGGAGGTAAAAATCTGGCTCCCTTGTCATTGGGAGCAGTGTGCAGTGTTAATGGCTCCTCTTGTTTCAGAATGTGCTGAGAGAGCTGGAGAGAAGGAAAGCTGATCTGAAGAGCATCACAGAAAGCTGCACCACGCTCCAGGCTCTGGTGGAAGGGAGCGAGACTTCCCTGGAGGAGAAGCTGTGTGTCCTTAATGCTGGCTGGAGCAGAGTTCGGACCTGGACCGAGGACTGGTGTGACACCTTGTTGGTAAGGTGCACGTGTGAGAAATATTCAGGGTAGTTCTCCCTCCACACCCTTGGAGCAGTTGCAGTTTTTACTTGTCTCACGTTGCTGTGATGTGAAGCTTCCATTGTGCCTTCTGGACTTGAACAAATGTAGAATGGGTATCTGGTTACTCTGTAGATGGAGAGGCGTGTCATGAGGTTATGTACAATGAGGAAGGTTGGAAAGTGTTTTGCAAGTGTTTTAGGTGCGCTGATGGGGATTGGTGCCGTGCTCTTGGTAGTAGTGTCTATTGCTCAGTGGGTAGGAGATGAAGATGCAGAATCTGGATGCGAGAGTGATGAAATTATTTAAATATCCCAGGTAGTTAACTTGACCTAGTGGGAATGACCTGCTTAGTTGTAGAGAATAAAACTAGGTTTAACTTTTTTCTTTTGCCTTTCTCTTTCTCCTGGCTTCAGTGCTAGGACTATTCTGGGTTCTTACTCTCCCTAGACTTTGTGGTGTAATTCCTCTTTTCTATAGAAAATCCAGCATATGCTTAGTGAATACCTTTCAGGCATCTGTTGTTTTAATCTCTTTATCTTTCCTTTCTCCCCCCTCTTATATCACATTAAATTTTTAATCTTTTGTCCTTATTCACAAATTTATGTCTTTGTACCTCTTCCTGGTTAATGATTTATCACTTTCTCTTTTGCTAACACCAATAGTACTAGCCTTTTGTGTCCAGATGTTATTTAGCTCTTAATAGAATTCTTGCTACCCTAGTGTATAAAAGTAACTTTCAAAACTATCCTGAAAGGGAGCATCTACCATCGCACATAGGCTGAGTGGGTTACAGGGCATACAAGCATTCATAAAATTGCTAGTGAGTTTACTCATTAACTGGTAGTAGCTGATTCTGCCAAATTAAAATGAGGGGAAAAACCCCACCAGTTTATGGAAGTATTGTTTGTTTCATAACAGGTTAATTAGAGACCAGAAGTTGGAGCTTTTGTTTTCTACGTAATTTTCAATAAGCTCATGAATTTATTAATGTAAGTAGAAAACAAAATGAACTAGCCCAAAAGGATTGGTTTCCATGAGGCTGCTGTCTGTGCTGCCCTTTATTCAGCCTGAAAGAAATCTCTGTGCCAGCTCCAGCATCAAGAGCGTTTTTGTGTCAATAGATTTCCTCCAGACCCAGATGATGGCTGTTTAATGGACAATTGATAGCTTCCTAGTGGTGTTCGGCAAAGCACTTGGGACCCTCTGTCAGCCTATTGCTCTTTCGGACAGCCCATAACTGCAAGTGTTTAAGAGAATGCCAACTCTCAGTTGAGGCCGACAGTGTCTGTTTGGCTGCATAAATCGAAGACTAAATATATTCTATAGCCTAAAGCTGCAAGTTTTGCTAAATGGACATTAAACAGTCTACAACTGATGCTAGTATCAAACCGATGCTTTCAGATAAGGTATTTCTGTGTTGTTCAGCTAGTTACAACAATCCACCTTCAGAAGCCCCTGATATGGGCTGAAATTGTGGAAATTTTGGTGTATACCTAGATGGTGAGCCCTTTGCATCCTGTCCAGTGCCTGTTGCAGGTCGTACTGTTTGTTTCATAATCCAATGAGGTCCATGTTAGGACTAGTCAGGTAGTTCACCCTTATTTGTAAACGCTGTAAGGATGATCCATAGCTAAAAACCTTCCCCGTTATGTTCATGTCTGGTGATGAGTATTGTCTTTGTGCTGACTATGTTAGGTTAAATTGTTCTTTTGGTAGGTGAAGATATAACTTTCTTGATGTTGATATGGAGAGCAATCCATAGGCCTTCTCTCCTTCCTCCCCTCCCTTTTGTTTTGTTAGTCTAAAAGATGAAAGCTTAGCTACCCTTTTTTGGGTAAGAAGTTCTGTGCTTAAGCAGGATGGTACTTCTCTGAATCTGATAGCTTTGTTTTGTCACACAGAATCATGTGTTGTTTCTGTCTGTGGCACCTAATGTTACAATTTCCGACTACATATGAAAGCAGACCTAATTAATGTGTACAGTGTGGTGACTTTTCTTAACAGGAAGAAATATTTTAATGTAATCAGTAAAATATCAAAACTTGACAATTATAATTTGTAGGTTTTGGTGTAATCCCCTTTCAATTAAAAAACAAACGAACAAAACCCCCAAAAAAACCAAACCCCAAAAAAAACCCCAAACAAACAAAACAAAACAAAACAAAAAAAAAAAAAAAAAACCCCACCCCCCCAAAAAACAAACAAACAAAAAAAAATACCCACAAAAAACAAACCCAACAACAACCGCACATAATGCATGCTGTTGTATCTGCTAGTGATAATTGAAAAAATCTTGGGGTTTTTTTTTTAGTCAACTGAGATACTGTGGTCTGGCTGTAATGCTGTAATATATTGTCTGTCTGTATTTAGCTGGACAAACCACCTCAGCTATTTCTGTTTCCATTTTTATGAATTAGGAACAATAATATCGAAGGGTCTAGAACGAAAATTGAATTCTTGTAAATACTTACTGAAGGTGAAAGGTGCAATCTAATTTTTGTTGTTCCTTTCCAAGGTGTACCCATAAGACTTTATTCCATTGATCTTCATTTTACTCATAATGGTGGTTTTGGCAGGGGTTGTTTCTGGTGTGTGGTTTTCTGTGTGGGTGTTCCTGGTTTTTGTGTTGGAGTTTTGCGTGTGTTTGTGGGTGTGGTTTTTTTGATTGTTTGTTTGTGTGTTTTGGGTTTTTTTTAATTTTCTCACATGGTTACATTATTCTTGTCTTTTTCCAGAATCATCAGAGCCAGCTGGAAATATTTGATGAAAATGTTGCCCACATAAGTACTTGGTTGTATCAGGCTGAAGCCTTGCTGGATGAGATTGAGAAAAAGTCAGCAAGCAAAAAGGAGGAAACTGTAAAGGTAGGAAATGTTGCTGTCAAGTCACTACTTCTGGATTCTAAATGAAGTCGTCAGGCTTGCTGCCTGGATTTTTTTTTGGTGGGTGTTTTTGGGGGTGTGGTTTTTTAACATTTTTTTCCTTTCCTAGGGTAACCATTTGCATTTTCTTTCACTTCTTAGCGCTTAACATCTGAATTAGATGATGTTAGTCTTCGAGTGGATAATGTGCGTGATCAGGCTATCATCCTAATGAATGGTCGGGGGGTGTCATGCCGTGAACTTGTTGAACCTAAACTGGCAGAGCTGAACCGTAACTTTGAGAAGGTCTCTCAGCACATCAAAAGTGCCAAGGTGAGGATAAGCGTCCCAAAACATGCTTGGGGGCGGGTCTATGCCAACATGATGGGAAATAGCTTTAGGGGATAGATCTTGTGTTAGAACAGCACTTCACTGCTTTTGATTCTCTTAAGTGTAGATATTTATATGTAAAAAATGGACAGACTGATTTTTTTAGACCAACTGCTTTTTTTACCTGAGTAACAGGTGATGACTTGAGTTGAAAAGGAAAATTTAGAAATAACTGTTATAAAGATTCAGAAAAATGTACATATTGCAGTACATTTATATGAACTGCAGAACAACACTATAAGCTAATGTTGACTGGAGGTTTTTTGTTTTGTTTTGAGACCAAAATGCTCAGATTGAAGTTTGAAGGTAGAAGCTTGGTAATACCTATCAACACTGTGTCCAAGCTAACTCTCAGTGTTAGATCAAACAACTCTTGCAACTTTTCTTTTATGCTGTTATCTGACGGTCCTACAAACTGGTATGTCTGTTCATGGACAATTGGTTTAAAACATTAAACTCTGTGTGACAGCTCGGACTAAATTTTCAGCTGGAACAAAGTGGGATTTTTTTTGTTTTTTCTTGCTTTGCAGATGCTTGTTCGACAAGAACGACTTCCTGTCATGTCAGACCCCTGCGAAGTCAGAGTACCTTTTCCAGACCTGGAAAAATTTGAGAGTGACATACAAAATATGTTAAAAGTTGTAGAAAAGCATCTGGAGTTGAGTGGGGAAGATGAAAAGGTTTGTGAGCAATGGAAGAATTAAATAACTGACTAAATCCCCTTCTATTTTGTCCATTCCTTCAGACTTCGAGGGGGAATTCTTCTGAGAAAAATCTGTTTAAGACAGGAATAGAAAATGGAGGGAATTACTAGGTTGTTGGAAACACTGCACCATTTTCCCATACTTTTCCCATAGCTCCTGCCTCTTGGCTGGTGCATTGAGAGTAACTAGTCATACATCAGTCTGTATTTTCATCATAGTTTTATTTAGGTAGTGAACTTTGATTTTAATTTATCTTCTCTCTTCCCTGAAGTAGCTGTTTATAAGGAATCTTTACTTTTACAGGAATCAGGTGCAAAATTTTTTCTTTCTACATATCTAACGGTTTGAACCTGTTGAAATGATTACTTAATGTAGCTGAGACTCTTACTGTGTATTTGGCAATTTTGTGCCTCTATTGCATTGGGTAGATATTTTTTCACTTTAAATTTAGACTGGTATGATATATTGAATCACAGTGTATAGGTCAAGTCAGTGGATGCTTGTGAGATGTGGTGGTAATACAGCTCGTACCAAGTCCAAATAAGACCTCGGAACAAAATTTATCCTAGATTCTTATCTAGCCTTTGCAATTTACCTGTATAAAACTGTCATACTTTTGCCTGCATCTTGTCCACAAAAGTTTGCTACAAAATTGGGTAAAGTCCTGCCAAGCTACCCTATCTGCCTTCGTTTTAAGCACATAAAATATTATAAACTGAGCTGGAAAGCTGATTATAAGTCTATGAAAAATGGAATGTATACTACAGAAAACACTTTTTGAAGGGCCTCTATGGAAGGACCTATTGTTATAGAACATATGCTTCCCTTTGTGCTGTTTTTATATTTATTATGTTTTTGTTTTCTTGCTATTCTGCTCTGAGCTTGCTTATTACTTTCAAGGAACGTTTAGAATAGAAATGGAGCTGAAGTCATAGCACCCTCTTGCTGTGGCTGCCTACTGCTGGCTCATCGAGTGAGCTTCCTGCAAGGCATTTCTATGAAGTTTATGGAATGACCAAGTTGGATTTTAGGATTTGGTAGTTGTGGAGGAGAATCTCTGCTTGAATTTGTTTGGCTTGCATTTGGATAATAAAACAGTTTGGCACTATGACTGTTTAATATCTGAGCAGGTAATAAATTGATTTTGGAAACCATAGCTGAGCTTTCTGTAGATAATACAGACTTGTATAATTTTAGCTGGATCAAGAAAGAGCTCAGATTGAAGAAGTCTTACAGAGAGGAGGGCAGTTGTTACAGCAGCCTATGGAGGAACATAAGAGAGAGAAGATCCGCATACAGCTGTTGCTTCTGCAGAAAAAGTACAACAGTGTGCAGGTATGACTATGATAGTTACTACAGTTAAAGCTCATTTATGCAGTCCTCTCTTTGGCATCCCACTTACAACCTGGTTATGACTTTTTTACTGCATGAGACTATCTGGGGAAGAGTTTAATAGGCGTACATACAGTCTAACTCTCTGAATCTTTGCAATTCCAAAATACAAATTTTGGCATTCCAAAGCTTTGGGGGAGTGGTTTTGATTTTTGAAGTCCTTTTCACAGTTTCACAGAGGACCACCCTATATGTAGTTACACAGATGGGTGTGGACAGTTGGGTGTTTGCTTCACTTGTCTTTGCTGGCCCTCCAGCAGAGGTTTGTCTCCACCACCAGGCTGTGTGAAGAGTGACTACACAGACACATGTACACAAACATTATTAACTGAGTTCTCAGCTGAAGAGGTTTGTGTGAATACGAGTCTGCTCCTGAATTCCTGTTGCTTGCTATAGAGGGTATTATCAGCAATTGTGGACTGTAGTATGTTGTGGTGCTTTCATACACATGCCATATTAAAAGTGTGTTTGTGTAAAACAAAAGGAATCTGTATTCTTATACTCCTTTAGCTCACCTGTTTGAATCCTATTAGAGTTGGTGGAGTGTAGCTGAAAGGCAGAGTAAAACCCTCAGGCTGGCTTTGATTACATGTCTGTGCAGATAAATAGAATATAGCTATTTACAAAAAAAGGCTACTATTGCATGTTTTGGAATTTACTTCCTAAGATGAATCCCTCAAGTATTTTTGTTTTTCAAATAAATAAGACCTATTCTGTTCACTACTTCCCTCTTTTTATACTGTATTTTCTTAATATGATGGCTTGTAGGAGTGCAGGTCATTTCAAAGGAGGCAGGTGGTAGAACTCTCTCCAGTGTTTTCCCAGTATAAGAAGGAACATGACAGTCTAATGAAGTGGCTGGATGAGGCTGAGCACCGTCTGTCAGGGCTGCAAGGTGTGGAAGATGAACAAAAACTACAGGTAAATGAGACTCTTTTTTCTTAGAGCAAACAGTGAATACTATGAGCTATAGAGATTCATGTCTTAGGGTTTTGTGGCTGTTCTTTTGACACCTTCTTGGAAAGAAGTGTTTTCAAAATGACAGCATTCATTTTTCATTAGGAAATTATCTGCATATACTAGTTTGGAATTTTTGCATAGTCATCATAGGTCCAAAATATCCCAGCCATCAGGCCCAAGTCTTAGAGTGTGATCTGTGCAGTGTGGTTGAATCAGGACAGTTTCTCTCGTCAGTCTTGCTCATGGGGATTATGCTTAGCTCTTTTTGATACCCTGGCTCAAACAACCTGATCTGGTTGGTGCAGGTATGATAAAAGCCTCGTTTGAGGCTTCAGCTCAGTGCCTCTGCATCCTGTGGTCGGGATATTGTAGCTACTCAGATGCTGCCTTTAATGGCCTCAGTGCCTAGGGAGCGATAACTACCCTGATGTGATTGATATTAGTGTATACAATGAAGATTAATAAAAATGACAAAGGTTGAAGTATTTCTGATGAGAAGTTATGTGTGATAATGTGTGTGTGCGGGTCTTGACAAACAATTTCACAACTGATTTAATAGGATGTCAGGGTCTGATAAAATTTACTGCCCAGAAAGCTGTATGTCTTAATTGTTGAGGGTACAGATGCTTTCAGTGGTGTGGTTTGGGTTTTGTTTTTTTCCTTTTTTTTTTTTAAAGTTTTGTTGTGGTTTGGTGGTTTTGTGGGGTTTTTTATGGTGTTTGTTTTTTTAATTTAATTTTATTTTATTTCTCCTTTTCATCCTTCAAAACACTTTGGATGCGTGGTAATTACTGTTACTGAGCAAAATATTAATGTGAGGAACCTTGTGAAGCAGTAAGTAATTTCTTGGGCAAGCTTGGAGGCTAGGCAATCTGTCAAGTACTTCTCAGTTTCTGCATATGAAGCTTCATAATTAAAACCAATCAATCTCTCTTTGACTGCTCTGTAACTTTTTAACCCAGCACCAATTAACTTGGAGGCAGGGGTAAAATGCTCTGGTTCCCTGTGAGACTCACACCACAAAATCATAATACGGTGCTCTTCATTCACAGTGGTAGTTCTATGTGGCTTCACCTGCCTGCGATAGCTGTAGACCTATGGCAGATGGTCTGTTCTCCTTGGTCACGCAGGCTTTTCAGTATCAGCTATGAAAGTAAACCTTTTAAATCTGCTTCTCTTTAGAGAGACTTTTTGAAATTATAAGCCTCCCACACAGAGCTGAGCAGCAAAGATGACCCCGGGGTCTGTTTAACTGTCAGACATCTGACTGCTCTGTTGGGTCCCCAGTGGTCATTGCTGGTGTACTGTGGTACTTGCACACAAGCTCCTTGGGACCTGACTGACACCAGGGAATTTGTCTGAAGGAAATGGGGATCCATACACATTTAAAGTAAAACAACATGATATAGTTTTTCTGTTTGACCATCAGCTGCTTTGAGGGAATCAATTACCAAATTGAAGAGGGAAGAAGGTGCGCCTGGATGGTTCTTTGCTAATGGGAGCAGTCCAGTTGTGCCACTGACTGGTCTTCCTTGTCACTGGTGGTCTCACAGCAGGCTGACTGATCTTCTTTAAGGAAGATCCTTTGCCTCCTATAAAGCCCTTTTCTTTAGGGATATACTACAGCTAATCCCTGGCACTGCTGGATCAATTCCTGGATTACTGCATCTTGGTATCTGGGTGCTGAATGCAGAATAGCATGTAAATATGGATTACCATAGCAATTAAAATAGACTATTGATGGAAAAATGTTATCTTTGCTCAGAATTAGTTAAGCTGTGTAAAAATATCCGTATACTTCCAGATGTAGTTTCTAGTCTGGCTGAGTCAGCTAGGCTTTCGGAAAGGAACCACAGCAGTTTTCACTACTGCTGAGAAACTTGGAAACTGCTGCTTTTGCTTCATGTGCCTGTGCCTCTAGCCTTCTGATATTTGAGTGGTAAACCAGTGTGTCTCAGGTTTTACTTTTATGCTTGTTCTTTCACGTGCTTTACTAATTGATGTTGAATACCAGAAACGGTATGGGACATACCATTTCTGAAGGGAGAAAGCGTTCTGAAATATCATCATCGTCATGATTGTAGATGAACACAGTCACTCCAGAATCTTCTTTGAGCCACCAGATGTGACTTACCCTCAGCAGCAGGGGGGACCCTAATGCTACAATTCTGCAACAGAAACTGCCCCTCCCCAATGTTTACTATCTATCCTGTGCTTGAACACCCTCCCTCCCCCTTCTTTAGTCAGTAGGGATGTCTGACGGAGGTGGGGGAAGGGAAACCCTGGATGTAACCATAAGGTGCCCAGACTACCCAATAGCAAATTGCAGTGATTTTTGTTTATCTTGGCTCAGGACTGAGAAGCACCGAACGAATTCTTGACACACTGGTGTGCAGCTGGCTCAATCCCTCACCTTGATGTAAGGAAGGTGCAGTGACCAGAGGATGAGAAACTAGTGTTTGAAATGAACAAACAGGGAGGGAAAGAAAGATTTCAGCTGCCAAGCTGGGGAGTAGGCTCCAGTTAAGGTCTTATGTAATACATTATTTGCGTTTTTGTAAGTGAGTGTGGAGGAGAAGTCTTATTTATGGTGCTTGAAGGTCATATATATCTGTATATTGATTTGCTGGAAGTATCTGGATCATAAATATTTTTCATCATCTATGCTTCTAGGGATTATGGAGTTAAGTGTCTCTGAAATATTGGTAACCCTTCTGCATAGCAGGTACTTCTGAATAACCCTTGTTTTGCCACAAATCAGCTAGCTAGAAAAGCCTGCATTGGAAGTTTGTATCTCCTTGAGTTCCTTCTTTTCTAACCTTGCTTTAGTATTCATTTAAATTGCTCTATTCTGACTTGGCTCGGAATGAGAGAGAACAAAAATTAAACCTTAAATTGCAGAGGTAATTAGTTGACTAAACTTCCTGAGAGATTCTTCCAGGTTTTAGAAAACTGTTTTGCAGTGAAAATGATGATTTTGCAGATGGTAAGTGAATTTGTTGCAGGCACAGCGTGGTTTTTCCTATAAACTGAAACAGACACCATCTTGAAGAAGGCTCTTGAAGTATTATTCCTGTAATAAAGAAAACATGTTTGTTTGCCTATCTTTTTATAGGGAAGGTTCTGGGTTACTTAAATATGAACCGTTAACTACATTGCCCACAAATATGTTGCTTACTGACAGCAGTAATCAACCCAGAACAAATAAAATGGACAAGAGATTTTAGCTTTGGAAAACCTTTTCCTAGAAAACTGGCTGTGAAATATTTTGAGTGTGAGAGAGGAGGGGCAAGGAATGGTTAAAAAGTGAGCATTTCTAATCAAAAGAGTATTTATTTGCAAAGAAGATAAGTAATATGTGGTGATCTGAGATTAGACTGGGTAAACACTTTTGGTTAAAATGTTTATGTAGTTAAGCACGCAAGGTAAATTATTTAATTTTATGTCAATTTCTTGGGCAGTATTTTCCAAAATCTACTTGGAAGCAGGTCAGAGAATCTTTCGTAGATTTTGTTTCAAAATATATTGAAGTGTAAAAGGGGAAAGGGGAAGAAAATCTGAAACCAAATTCTGAATTGCAGGTCAAAGTAGATGCTAAGTATGGGAGGAAACAAATTCTTATTTGACCACTGAATTAAAATTATTTTTAGCAGCTCTCATTGAGAGGCCTTATTTATAGAATGTACACTAGTAACTGAGTATTCCCCTTTTTTCCCAGTCCTACATTTTTTCCCAGTATTTAAAGAGACCAAATTTAATAAGCATGCTGTCACCACTGAAATTAAAGTAGAAAAGGGTTAAGTCATCCAGTCAAATCTCTTCCTAAATAACCTTTGATTAACTTTTTGTGGGTGTTTAAGAAGAGTTTACTTGCCTGTTTTTTAAATTTAATTTATTAATTTAAATTTTTAATTTTTTTAAAAAAACCCAAAACCTAAAAACCAGCTTCTGTGACATTTAGGTGTTTGATTTGTGTGAGACAGTTATGTCAAACTTCTGCTCTTCCATTTTTTTAGTGCTTCTTGCTGCATTTTAGAAGCAGCCAGTCTGCAATGCAAGGTAGAGAACAGCTGAACAATTAAAACTCGGCTATAGTAAAGCACTAATGTGTTTATGACACTTACATATGTTCACCTTTAAGAAGGAGGGTTGTGAAAGGAGGAAACATCATCTCTGTGATAGGAGGCAGCTGGAGGAGATTAGTAATGAGGTGTGCTCTGCAGGAATGGCACCAGGAGGAATTCACTGCTCTGGAGAAGAGCAGCAACCTGGCCCTACCTTTGCCCCTACTGGGGCAAAGAAAGTTCAGTATATGTCAGTGTTGGCAACAAGTGAAAAACAAGTTTGCTGCATGCCAACAGATGTTGTTTTAAATCTTGTGCACATTTTTTCTAATGAGAGGTAAAGCAATGTGTGTGAAGAAGAAAGATAAAGTCCAGTGACCTGTTCATTTGGGTGAAGTCCAGTTTCTGGACTGTTGTCTGTGTGAGAATGGGACTTGAGGGATGATGGAGAGTGTCGTGGTTTTGGCTGGGATGGAGTTAGTTGCTTCACTCTAGCTGATGCGGTGTGTTTCGGATTTAGTGTGGGAATGGTGTCGATGGTGTGCTGATGTTTTATTTGTTGCTAAGTAATGCTAATTGGGAGCTAAGTGTTGCCAGGTGGTGCTTGTACTGGTCAAGGACTTTTCCAGCTTCCCGTGCTCTGCTGGGGGTGCGGGAGGCTGGGAGGGGAGGGGGTGCGGCCAGGACAGCTCATGTGGGTGGGCCGGGGGATATTCCAGGTCCCAGAACATCATGCCTGTGTTGCCTGTAGGGAGTTGGCCTGGGGTGGGGGCAATCATGGCTTGGGGACAGGTGGTGTTGGTCAGTGGGTGGTGAGGGGCTGCATCACTTGGTGTTTGTTGGTTGGGTTGTGGGGTGTTTTATTTTTTTTACGCCCCACCCCCCGTTTCACCTCTCTTTTGTTATTTTCCTTTTCATTATATTATTATTATTATTATTACTACTACTACTATTACTTTAATTATTAAACTGTTCTTATCTCAACTCATGAGTTTTCTTAGTTTTGCTCTTCCAATTCTCGCCCCCATCCCACTGTGGTGGGGGGACTGAGCGAGCGGCTTGGTGGTGCTTAGTTGATGACTGGGGCTAAACCATGACAGAGTTAGAGAAAACACCTTGTCAAGATGTTGCAGGCAGCAGTGCTGCAGCAGGCATCCTGGTGTTTGTCAAACCCAGGCTTATTCGATTATGCTGGGGAAAAGATACTTTGAGTTGCACAAGCTTTGTCTGATTTCTTTGGAGCTGGGGCCTCTCCATCCACAAGAAATCATACCAATGTCTGAGCCTTGGGCTTTTGCTCCAAATTTCAGTGATGGAAGCTGGCAAAATATATACAGCGCCTCAAGAAAATGTGTTTGAGGAGCATCAGGGACCAAGATGCTGGATTGGTAACTGCAGCATATGGAATAGTTTATGGTTTTTACTGCGGTGCTTGCTTGCTCTTCTGTTACTGAATCAAAAGCAATGCTGAGTATTTTATGATGCTTGTCTGAAATACTTGTTTTCAGTCGACTCAATTTATGCTTATGTGCCAGTACTTCCTATTTCTTTGGTGTGCAATGAATGACTGAACGCATACTATGTTCGGTGGTAAAGGTCTTGTAGAAGTACAACTGTGTCCCCAGTTTCAATACAGGGATGACTGTCTACTTTAAAAAACAGAACAAAACAAACCCAACAAACAAACAAAAAACCCCAAACCAGCAAAAAACCAAATAAAATCCTTAGGAGCATTCAGTGCCTGAGAAGAAATCCTGAATGAATATGTGAACATAGCTTTTCTGCGGCAGACCTTTCTTTTGAACTACACATGCTGCATATGTTAGATTCCAGTTAATGAGTGACATATTTGAAATGCTCAGAAACACGTGGAGGAGGAAGATACAGACAGGTGGTTGCAAACAACTTTGTTAGTGGGGTTTAATTTACTGGTTGCCTGCTGTGCTAGTGATTTGCATGTGTACATCCAGCCCAGACTAACTGCAAAGTAAAATTCAGTGGCTGAAATCACTGCAAATATACATTGATTTTCACACTCTTAAGTGTATTCTCAGTTATTAGTAGATCATACAGTCAAGTGCCTCTGTCTGTCTTGCTTGACTCAAATTCACTTGAGTACAGGATGATGGCTTAGAAGTTGCTTCAATTCTTCAGTATTTGGAGGTGGGTTTAGTTTTTCATTGCTGATTTTTAAAGAACTGGTCCATTTTCAGAGATGGTAACGGAATCCTGTTGGACAAGAAACCTTTTCAGCAAAAAACTGCTTTTGGACTTAAGAGTATCTGCTTCACCTGCCTCTGCTACCTTTGACAGGCATGGCAGGGTAGTTTCTTGCAGCTGGCTTCCTAATGCTTTAGATCAGTATGATCCAAGAAAAAGCTGCATTAAATTATTGTTCTTGCTTTCTTATCTGCTAACATGGTACTTGGCTAGATAGCCTGGTCTTACAGCCAGAGCTGATAACAATTGCCAAGCTCTTGAGCAGTTAGTGCCTCTTATTGCTGCAAAAAGCATATTGTGGTACTGCTGGAGCACTAATTAATTGAAAATAATTGTTGGGAAATGTGGGTGGGGTTGCTTATTGAAAAGAATGTGGAGAGTTAAAAAAAGTCTGCTTCAGTAAATCGGTAACTTCTGGGAGTCCTTGATGATGAAGGAAGCAGACAATGGGTTATAATCACAGCTAGATACAGGCTTGATCAAAAAATGTAATTTCTGGAAATGGTAAGGATCAAGGTGAGAGAAACAGCAGTGCCCTCCCACTCCCCAGAGTTTTAGTAAAGAATAATACAGGGTCATTGTGACATCTACTGTTTTCTAACTTTTTTTATATATATAGAAACAGTTCTCTGTTGGACTTGCAGCTTTCTGAATTTATGTAACTTTGCTAGAAAGGCAAAGTTTGTCTCTTAAGGTAGAAAAGTACTTATTTGGAATATAGTCTACTGATTTAGATTTTTTTTTTCATAAAATTGCTTGTTCTTTGAAGTACAAAATGAACTTTCATGTTTTTAGGCAATCCCTGTCCAGCACAGGTTAAAAGGCCACTTCGCCACAGGGGTTAGGACCTTGCCTTTTTCAGCTGAATACTTGGTTGAAATCAACAAAGTCTTGCTGGCCATGGCTGATGTTGAACTGCTGCTGAATGCACCAGAGCTAAATACTGGCATCTATGAGGATTTTTCGACTCAGGAAGATGCACTGAAGGTACTGTATGCCTGAGCATTATATTCAGAGGGAAGAATGGGAGAAGGGAATAGCAGAAGAAAAAATACCACTTTAGTGACTGTATAGCTGTATTTCTATTTTTGCTCAGTATATACTGGATCAATATGCACTGAAAAATAAATAATGAGACAGTTTTGTGGCTAGTTTTATGCAGAATCTACATACAAAGTGGAGCAGCATGGAAGCTGGGCACAAGTTTGGGGGAGAAGGGTTTGATTTCTTTTGTTCAAGAAACTGTTGTTTTTCATCACATAGTCTACATAATATGTAGAGAAACGCTAAAGCCAATCTCCTTATGTTCCTGCTTGGTCTCCTTAATACAGCTGCTGTTCTGTGTCATGTGAAAACAATTCTTCACATGGGAAGAGGGAGAAAGGGAGATTCTTGACTTTTGTATGAAGCTATATATGAGGCCACAAGACAATGGTACCTGTTCTGATTAGCAAAGCATCAATATGTACTCAATTTTAAGCTCCCACTTCTCATTCCCAGCCAGTGGATTTACCTGTGTGATTAATGATGAGGAAGTAGTTAAGGATTTACCCTTCTTCAAAAGGGGTGAAGAAAGTATGTTTGAAAATAGAGTCCTGCTGTCAAATATAAGTATGTAGAAGTCTGAGTCCTGGTTAGTTTTGAGCATGCAAAGGACCATGATACAGAGGTTCCCACAGGAAATATCCATTGGAGTTGGGAATTGCGCATGGTGTGGTGCAGTGTAGATGTACCTCCGTGGGTTGGGAAAACATAGTGGGGTCCATGTGCCCCTATATTTGAGGTAGTCAGGCTTTGCCTCTCACCTAGAGCTAGATCAGCTGTTTCTGCAGCTGTTATACAGGTCCTTTAAAAGCTTTTCAGAATTTCAGTCCACTTTTCCAACCTGCTTTTCTTTATGCTGTGTACATGCTTTAATTTTTCATATTTGTTTTTTGGCATAGTTTTCAAAAGCAAATAGGGGAATGATGCCAACCTTTGACAAAGTGGGTGATTCTTCTTCTGTTGATGAGATTCTCTTGTCCCCATCTACTCTGCTTCTGTGCTCCCTTAAGTGCAATTAGGAGTGCTTATGTTAAGATGGGTTTAAAATACTTCATTTTGGTGCAGGGGTCTCATCTGATTTTGAAATCTTGGTATATTCTAAGGCTGTTTTCAGAAGAAGCAAATAGCAGAGCATAGAATTTTTAGAAGTGTTACTGGTTTAAATTAAAAAAGATAAGTAAATTCCACTGTTTGCATGGACTGTTTGTCCTCTGAATACCAAGGTAGTCTTACAACAGCATCTGGTTTAAAGGTATTTTCGCATCATAGCTCAATGATATTTGAGATAGATTGCTTTTAACTTTGTCATTTAAATGTAAAACTTTTATGTAGCTTATGCTTTTGCAGTTCTGTGGATACGGGAGGTTACGTGAAGCAATAATAAAGTCACGTTTTGTGGCTCATTTTTTACATGAGGAAGAAATATTTACAGTGTCTCCATGACACAGGGGCAGATTTGTTTAATAATGAAGTTACTGCTGTTTTGAGAAGTCTGGTATGCCCCTTTATCTCAGGAACAGATTGGATTTATAAAATATTTAATCCTCTTCATAAAAAACTGAGAAGGACACATGCTTAAAAAGGCGTGATGGCCTGTTTGGTTCAGTTACTAAAACTGATTTAATCTGTAAACTGCTGATGCTGATGGTCATGGTGTTACTGTAGATACTGATTTTTTTTTTTTTGGAACAGTGTTTTGAAGAGATTACTTTTTGGTCATTTTTATTTTATTTCCTGATGGTGTTGACTTTGCTAATGGCTTGTGTCATTACTGTGCTTGCAGAACATTAAAGATATTTTGGATAAACTTGGGGATCAAATTGCGGTCATACACGAGAAGCAGCCTGACGTTATATTAGAAGCATCTGGACCTGAGGCGATACAAATAGGGGATGCACTAACCCAGTTGAATGCGGAATGGGATAGAATTAATAGAATGTACAATGATCGTAAGTGGTAAGTCAAGGATGTTTGGTTTGTGACCACGTGGTAAATATTTTATGTACTTGAATATAAGCGTTTTGCAAATGATGAATATAAAGAGTTTGGGAGTAATCAGCTTTAATATGTTAGTATTACACAATACCTGCCAGAATTAGAGTGTTAAAACAGTTAACGTACAAATTAAAGGCTGGTTGCTTCTATGAAGCTGCTTGTTTTCACTTTATAAAATAGAATATTTTGTTTATAAAACACAATTTCTGTTTTGTAAAGGTATCACAAAGCAAAGTTCTAAAAGAAGAATGTTGAGTAGGACATCTTTTAACACAGAATTCAAGTCTGCTTTTGAAGGAGGGAACGAGTTTGAAAGGATGGGGTCTTTAAAAAACAGCATGTATGATAGTCGCCAATAATCTTTGTTGTAAATAATTGAAGATGAGATGACCATATTAGAACATTTTGTAGTTTAGAGACCAAGAGAATATTGAAGTCAATGCTTAAGAAAAATATATTTCCTATTTCCTTTCCACAAAGATCAAATAGCTGTAATTTCACTTATGCCAAAAAAGTATGTGGGGGGAAGTTAAACTACACTGTGATTTCTCCCTGCCCCTTACAGAAGATACTGTAAACTGAAAATGCCTTATTATCTGAAACATCTTTAAATGTTTAAAAACAAACTCAACACCATTTAGTCAAACTTGGAAAAGTGTGTCAGGCATTGTAGGTTGGAAATGGTGAAAGTATGAAGGTATGTGTTCAGGAAGTTACCACTAAGCTGAAGGTACTCACACTGCAAACAGCAGTAGACACTGAGATTGCTGCTATGCAAAAAAACCTTAATGACTGAAAATTACTTTATGAAACTTCAAATCAAATGCAGAGGCTCATTCTGTAGTGAATTTGCTTTTACAGTATTTGCTTTTTAATAGTGATATAAGGTAATGGTTAATGCAGAAAGTCTGTAGAGCATAAAGTAAGGTTTAGCCATGTTCACGTGCTTTATAGCACCAGGTATCTGATATCAAACATATTTGGTAGTGTATTTTGAAGAGATGTTTTTAGGAAGTGTGTGATACATAAGCCCATGTTTTCAACTTTTTCTCAGAGCACTGGTGTATGTGTAGGAGTATAAAAATTTGTTGGTGGCATTGTCCAAGCAGAGACTTCCAGAAGTTCTGGGCCGCTGGATCAGTAAAGCATCAACATTTCTCATAACTTAGCAGGCACTGTAGTGTCACTGTTTTTCAATTTGAAAACAAATAGTGGTGCCAGCTGGGTACCACTTTCTGTGCTCTTGCTGGCTGCCTGTGGTCACCTGCTGTATTCGGAGACAACTGCTCCAGGATCTGGTGCCCATCTGTATTTACATGACTGCAGCTATTTTATTGTCTCCATAGGTATGATGAGAGCTAAGGTTTAGTTACGCCTTCCCCTTCCCCCATTACTTAATTGAAAATCTTTAACTAATATTATCCTTTTGTGAGTACAATTTCATTTACTACTTAAGTAGCCAGGGTAAACCAGAAACCTAGTCTTCCCATTGAAAAGTCTATCGACAAGCAAGTTCAATGTTTATGATTAGCTGGCAAAAAGCAATAGATTACCTCATCAGTTGGTTTCACTGAATACAAATTAATCTTGAACTTCATAAAGTTTGTAAAGCTCTCCAACTTAATGAAAGTAATATTGGGCACAATTTTCATACAAAAGGGAATACTGGACTAGCAATTGAAGCTTAAATGGTATGTAGCTTCCTGAATATATTAAGTGCTACAATTTTAATAGAAGAATATACTTTGATTAATGAAGACAATACTAGTACTAATATTAAAATGCTGTATTTTAGCATTAGTATTTTTACTGTTACTAAGAAGAATTTTTAACCAAGTTTATTCTTGCTTTTCCCAGTGTTGTCCCAAGTATAAGCAAGAAGGCTAGAAGACACTATCTCCTTAATAATCCCTGGCTTTTTTCTATTTCTGGAGTGGGTGGAGATTTTGACAGAATTAGTAGTAACAGCATCTGAAGTCTGTGGCAAAAGATTGATTTAGTTTTCAGAGGTAGTAATGATTTTGTGATTGAGTGCCAGCTAAGTAGTTAAACCTTTTGATGAAAGCTCTCATGCAGCCAAGCACAAGTTGAATTAAACTGTACTTAGTTGAACACTTAAAAGCTTTGCTAAATCCAGTTGACTTCAGTTTGACTTGAACATATGTGTAAAGTAAAATGTGTGTGTGTTGTGTGCGTGTATGTATGGGCTTAACTTTGTTGAGCTGTTTTTAACGATGCTGTTTTGCTAGTTCTGCTCCTTCTGCCATGGGCTTTCCACCAGTGCTAAAAGTGTTGGTGACTTGGGAATTACCTGTGGTTTTGGAAGCAAGTGGATTCCTGCAGAGGAGGCAAGGGGTAGCCAACTCTCGGTGCTGTAGTGACAGGACTTTGGTCCTTTTATCTTTCAGCTGAGGCAGTCTGTAGTGAAAGAGCAGCATGTGCATCTGGCTCAAAACCAGAGTGAAACTTTGTGTTTTTGTTCAAAATATTGATAGAACTGTAGGCGTAGGCTCACAGCAGAAATGTCAGGCATTGAATCTTTGTATCTCAAAGCATTTTCCTCTAAAGTTCCAAAATTCTGGATTCTGAAAAAGTCAGGTGTTCCAAACTCCCCCAGAAACTTCCATTTTGAAGGAAGCCAATGAAATAGTCTTTTAAACTACTTTAAGTGCTTCGAGTATCTCTTCTCATTAAATGTGGAATGAGACACTGTTGTGAGACAATATGTTCGGTTAGACTAAAATGTACCTGAGAAATAAAAGGAGAATGAGATTTTGGGGTCATGTGGTCTAGTTGTATTGAATTGAGATGCATGCAGGAAACTGAAATGGTAGAACTAGGAGGTAGGGTCAGAAGAATTTAAGTAGAGATTTTTAAGGCTTTCTTCTTTATTAGAATTGGCCCACATGAAGATTAAAAATAACAAAAAGCCCTGTGTGTGCCAAGAAATATGGATGTCTTGATTAAAAATGAGATATAATTTTGATGAAAATAATCTCACTAGGAACTCTGGGATTGTTGAATTTAATTAGTGAAGAAAACAGATGCAATTGTAGCTCTTTAAAGTTCAATTTTGGATATCTTTGATGTTGTGCTGCTAATTTCAGATTGCATCTGTATATAAGTGGTAACCCTGGAGTCTTGTTGGAATTGTTTAAGACAATAATAATGGGCTGCAGATGAGATTTTTTTTTTCCCTCTGTCACATTAGAGGGTCCTCTGATGAGCAGGAGACCTGGCCTCCTATGTCTTTAAAGATGACTATTTGTATTAGTTGGGAATGGGATACTAGCCAGTCTGTTGGCATTGATGTAGATTTCATGTTGTTTGTCTCAAGTCCTGTGTCCTTTGAGACATCTAGCTGTCCTATTTGCTTTATAGTGCTAACATAGAGTTAGTGATCAACAAAGAGAAAACAAGCCACTCTCTCTGTGCCTTTCTGACATGGTTTTCTTATTTAACATTCATGGGCTGGTTTTGTTAGTTTGTTAACATAGTAGAACTCTCATTTTAGCTAAAACCAACGTTCTGACTGTGATAATTCAGCCTGTTCCATGCTAGAAAATGTTCCCCTTCAGGTTAAGCTACACATTAATTTGAGTCTGCAAAGATGGTAATAATAATGAAATGCCTGGTAAATTATTGTGTGATTAAATTGTATAAGACCTACTTCTGCGGGTCTACTGGTGACAGTCAGTTCTATATAATCAAAATCACCTTCACTTATTAAATTCCAGGCACCAGCACCCCATGGTTTATGAATTAAAAAAAAAATCTGAGCAATTAATCATATTTCATGTTCCACACTGTCTGATATCTGAACCGTTTCATAATAAAGAAAAAATGGTTCTGCAGACCAATTTGATGCAGCTAATCAATCTTTATTTTTTAAGTGATAGAAACAAAAGTTTGCTTAGGACTGCCCTTTTTTCCTTCAGCTGGAAGCTAATGACAGTCTGTGCTGTTGGCTTTTACCAGCTGCTACTATGTTAGGAAGCCTTCAGTACTGGGGCTTTGTTAACCAGGCTACATGCTAACCTTTCTGTTTCGCAGGGAAAGTTTCTCTCACTGGAGTAGGAATCATAGCCTTTTCACTGAAATGGTTTGGATAATTTTTCAATGCTTTGTTTTCAAACAGTTGCTTTGATCGGGCAATTGAGGTGTGGAGGCAGTTCCACTGTGATCTCAATGACCTCTCCCACTGGATAACGGAAGCTGAAGTGTTATTAGCCGATGCCCGTGGTCCAGATGGCAGCCTGGAGCTGCAGACAGCTGGGCTGCATCAGCAGGTATGTATGATTTGTGTAGAAAATAAGCAAGCTGGGAAAGAAATCTAGATTTTTGTCTAAAATTCTAGTTTTCTGTATAGACATATAGGTTTGAAATGAGGCTGTGCAATTACACTTTTTAAAGTGGTAACTCTTAAAATTTATTTTTCAATTGCAGTTTAAAATGATTCTTGGAAGGTCTCAACTCTTGCTTATAGTATGGGGTTTTATGATGACTCTTAGTATGGATGGGTTTGAGATAATTTGGTAATTCATATGTTGGCGTAATTTTTGTTGTTTTGTAAGTTTTGTTACAGCTTTAAAAGTATGTTAATCGGTTAAGAAATCCTGTTTATTTCACTTACTTTCTACTCATAATTAAAAAAATGGACCCCAACAATGGTCAATTATAACTTAGCAAATTGGTTTTTTAAACTAATGACTTTGTAAGATCCTGCCTTGTATAAGCAATCTAGAAGAAAAGATTCCAATTACAGATGTCTTAGGTTTGATTGTTTCAGACTTCAGTTCTGGAATTTAATTCCCTGATGTCTTTCTAGCTCATCATTATGGAAGAGCAGACTTTTATGTTTAGTTAAACTACTTTACTTCCTTTTAAATAAGGAGAACAAAACATAACTTTAAGGATCAGATTTTTTCTTTTCTTTCGGGAATAATGATTATCCAAGAGTTAGATATGTGTTGCTAAAGAAATGTACGTTCTACCTAACATACAGTTTGTATTTTATCCTTGGAGTTTTCTGCTAGGGCATTTCCCTTCTCTTTCTGGAATCATCTTATTCCTGATCTAGTTGCAAAGAAATTTTTTACTAACAATGTAAGGTTTTTGTGGTGGTTAGGGATATCTGAAGGTTTGATCCTGACATATGACTTCCTTTTGGTTTCATGGATTTTCTGTGATGTCTGGGGATTGTGGCAGCACAGCCATAATTACCCTAGCTAAAATACTGTTGAGTTACAGAAATAGTCAGGGGCATAGGTTATGAAAAGAACTGGTTAAAAAAAAAGTCATACCATCTGTTAGCACCATTAGAAAGTGGTGTACATTAAGAGGAAAGGAATCAAATGTGAGTGTGGATTCTAGCATTGATGATTTGAATGAATTCTTGTGATCCTAAGTAGTATTCGGCAGCCTGTTCTGCATTGTCATCTTTTTATGACACTCATTAGAAAATTGAACTAGATTCAACAACAGACTCTTAATAACTTAAATCAACAGCATGCAATTTTAAGTAAGATAGCTTTAAGTGACTGTTTTAGGAAAATAATATGCACCCAGGATTCATCCTGCATATTATGAGCCACAGATCAAAGTCACTTTAGGTCAGTGATAAAATTCTGTGCGGCTTTTATGTTTCTGACAGGAACTTGAAGAGGGAGTCAGCAGCCATCAGAGTTGTGTTTCAGCATTGAACAGAACTGGGGAAGGGATCATACAGAAACTGTCTGCTACAGATGGGAGCTTCCTGCAGGAGAAGCTGGCGGGATTGAATAGACGCTGGAAAGCAATCACCGTGGAGGTCATGGATAGACAACAGAGGTAATAAGTTAATCAGAAATTTGGATGTCTGACCAGACGCAATGAGGAGAATCTAATTTAGAAGACTTTGGGAGAGATAGTGCATTCTGTTGCACGCTGTCATTAATCTGAATTTTCCTGGCATTGACCTCTGTTTTGAACTGTCTTCTAGAACCAATTTCTCATAAATGCACCTGCAATTGACTGCTTAGTGAGTCTGTGTTTAGCACAACCCACCAAATGACAACCACAAAACTTCTTTTCTACAATTTTCCTTTGGTTTTAAAATCATTTCATTGCTAAGCCAGACTTCTTTAGGAAGGAATACTCAGCTACTTTCTCTGGCTGAAGCTGAACTCTAAGTACATTACCTTGATTTCAATTTTTGCACTGTCAAAGATACAGTAATTGGGACACTTGTGTTGTTCTTGAATTTCCACAATACTATAAAATAAGATCTTTAGGTCTGTGTTTGCAACAATTTAATCCATCTGACTAGGGATTTTCTGAACAGAATGAAAATTCATTTTGAAGTAGCCTTGAACTTACTTCAAAAGATCAAAGAGCAAGGTTGTCTGAGATAAATATACAAATTTTTAGCATATCTGGGAAAATAAGGTCCCCCCTCTGTTCTTGCTGCTAAAAAATGTGTAAGGATAAATCCCTGAATGAATAGTTATTTTTGGAGGCTATAAAATTTATATAAAATTTTATGTTTTTAACATCTCCTGATACATTTAGAAATGTAATAAGATTTTTCTTAATTATTTAGAAATTTTAAGTTGGTAGTATTAATTTGCAAGTATCTTGCATTTTAATGATGAGGATGGAAACCTTTTGAATACCAAAAGGAATCCTTTAAAATGCTCCAACCACTGAAAAATATGGGACTATATTGCATCAAAAATAATGTAGGACTGACATGCTGTGTTCACTGCAGAAATGCATGTGGATTTTTTGTTTTCCTTCTTAAGGCTAAAAGGAGAGAATCAGCAGCTGATAGAGTACAGAAAGAAGCTTGATGAACTGCGTTGTTGGTTGGAAAATGTAGAAAATGCTCTGGACACAAGATTTACATTCAGCCACGAAGAAAACTTGCGGGAATTACAGGCAAGATCAATTAGTGTGTATATGTGTATGCACACGTATGTCTTGTACAAAGTTTCAGGACATGGCTTTTGGAGAGGGGAATTTTCATGTTGTAAATAACCAAAGAAATATTATGGCTGTGTGAGACACTTCTGTGAAGTTACTTACACAGGCAACATGCAGATCGTAATGATGTAGGGTTGAGTAGATATGTTATCTAGCCAGAAGATGGTGGCTGTGTATCAGAAAGTGAGAAATGTATGTGCAACTGATAAAATTTAGTAAGTGGAATTTCATGGGAGGTGATGTCCCCAAGTCAACTTTATAATTGTCAAAACTTCAGCAAAAAGCTGGTAAGCTTAAAATGGTAAGTATCATTGTCCGTTTTACTGGGCATCTTTAATACTTTGTTACATGTGAAAGATTTTGTTTTACCTGCTTTTTAAACTCTAAGGGTTTTGGTCATTTCAAGTAACTTGGGTGCGTATGTATGTGTGTGTTTTTTCCTGTTTACTTTGCCGTCTGGCTTTGACAACAAAATATCTTTGGTTTGTAGGATGTGTGAAAGAGAATGTTTCTGGAATCCTAAAAGAATGGAAGGAGTAGTCAATTCAGCAAACCTCCTTGCTCATTTTTTAAAAAATTTGTAATTAAAAAAAAAAAAAAAAAAAACAAAACCAAAAACCAAACAAAACCACAAACCAACCAACAACCTCTGCTAGATCAAATCAGGTGGAAAGGCTTGAACTTCCTACACGTGTATATAAACCATGTAAAGTAGTTGTGGTTTTGTTTACCTAAACAAATTGTCTCATGTCATTTGAGTATTGACTGACTATCATGAAAGTTTAATTTTTCTTGTTGTCCACCTTGATATAGATGCCTGAAGTGAAAGGTAGAACTGGAATAAGGAGGGGAAAGAGCAGAATTTGCTAGAGAAACACTGGTAGGGAATTAAGTACCAGTTTGACCCTGTGAGAGCAGGAATGTGTGCACAATTTTGGCTATGTGTATTAAGGAAAGGTGAGTTTGCAATAGAACAGGTACTGAATAAGATTGCTGGGCGTTTCAGGAGGATGAGGAACTCATCTGCGGAAAGACTCAGAGCTTGCCTTATTTTGTCTACTCAAATACAGAACAGTGAGAAGGGATATGATGATTAAGAAGTCGTAGGGAAGATGAGCTATTATTAAATGCTGGTATTAGGGAAGTGAAAATAACAGACGTTAACTGATCAGTCAGGAATAAATACAGTCTGGCTTCTAGAGTAGCCTCCGATTAAAAAGGTTATAACATGTTTTAAAAAAATAGTTCTTTTAAGGTAGACGCTTGAAAATTTAAGGAAGGCGGTATTTGGTATAGCGCTTATTGTAGCGGGGTACTCTGAGTGACGTCCCTTCCGGACCTGTGTTCCTGTCACTTTACTATGCACACCTCCATAATACTTGTGTAACAGACATTAGTATGCATATTGGGGTGGACAAATGTGATGCATACTTCATATTGTAATTTTTTTATTCTAGGGCTTTAAAGACAAAATTCGTGATTCCTACTCCACAGTGCTTGTGGTCTACGGGCAAGTGATAGCACTGTTGATTTAAAGTCAGTGGGAATCCAAGCATAAGCTTTTTTCTTTTTGTTGCAGGATCTGACCTGCACTTTCATGTTTAAAGAGAAAGGCGGCTATGGGAGGTTGATCAAAATGCAGTTGTAAGGTTATGTTTAGTTTTTAAATACCTTTAGAGTACATTTCCTTAAGTACATTGTAGTGATCTACCATGTACTTGTATAATGCATGTCAGGAGTGGGCCCTTAGGCATTAATTTTTTTTAAAAACAAATGCAGGCAACAATTTTGTCTGACAATGTGTTGCCTTTTTTGGATGTACATGGTACATCCAGAGGTGATCAAACAGAAGCATCTTGTGAGATGAGAATCAGTGTGCATGATATGAAGCTCTTGTAGGTACCTTGGCTATTTGCAATTTTGTGTTTTTTTTCCAGTTAGCAATAAATGTTGATATTTGAATAAATGTTTTAATAATTTCTAGATAGAGCATAGAAACCAAGAGAAGCTTTTCTGTTATATATTTCAGGGAAATTTCTAAATATTGGAGCTAAAGGAAAGTACCCCCTGCCCCTCCCTTAAGCATGTATGCATTTGCTTCAGTCTAAAACTCTTCTGCCCCATTTAGGTCTTAAGTGAAGAGATGGAAGTACAGGGAGACAAACTGGAATGGCTAAACAGAACTGAACCTGAAGTGCTTTTGGATAAAAATGTTGATCTTCAGGAAAAAGACAAACTTTCCGATTGCCTGCAGTCCCTCAATGCGAGGTGGAATAAGGTGTGCATTTCTTCAGCATTGGGTACCTGAAGTTGAAAATAGGGTGGTGTACTCAGAACAGCTGTTTTCCTTTCCATGTTTCTGTGGCATGTACATAAAATGTCTTAGAAGCCATGCAGGCATGTTCAGGAAATGTGCCCTGATCCATGTCTCTGAGAACACTGGCGGGCATTTTTTCTGTCAAAATGAGTTTGTTTAGCCTGGGGTTTTTGTTGATTTTCTTTTGTATTGACTTTCTTTTAAACAGCTGGATCAGAAATATTTCACTTATTTAATGCAAACATTAACATGTCTGGGATTCTTCTTAACTGCCGTAAATTAGAAACTCTAGTGTTCAGTCTTATTGGCAAGTGTGTGAGAAGAACTCAATGGTTGGAGTAAAACCAGATTTTTTCAAGCAGGGCCTGAAGATCCAAATGAAAAAGGAATAGAATTATTTGGGATTTATATTATGGATCAGGGAGGTAAGAATTTATTGGGGAAAGCAGCTTTTGATAGTTCAGGGAAAGAAAAAGGAAATCTGTTTTTACCTACTCAGCCATGAAAATGGGGATTCCCCCCCACCCCCACTTTGTATATCACATTTCCATCACTGCCTGTTAAAAACTTTTAAAAAGCAAATTTGGCAAATTTGTGTTCACTACAGTAGAGTTTAGCAGTAACATTTTTTCTTTTTAAATTAATTCCTTATTTCTCTACTTCCCTGTCACTGATGACCACAAATCATGCTTTGCATCGTCTTTCCTTCAAAGTGTACTCAAATAATACATCACAGCTTTGATGCTTAGACAGTAAAAAACATGTAAACAACCTGTCTACAACAGTTCATTTATTTGTCTCCAAGATTTAGGTAAGACACTGGAATGTATTGAAATAACACTCCAAGTACCTTTTGGCATTTTTATTGCTTTTAAATGATACCTTGAAAAAATTCATTGAAATATGAGGCATGCTATTGTAGTAAGTATGGTGTAGAATATTTTGTCTTCTAATTTGTGATTACATTTTTGCTGTTAATATAGGTTGTCTTACTGTTTTTATTCCTCTCTGCTGGGCTGTAGGTGTTCAGAGAAGTGCCTGACAGAGTGAGAGAATTGGAGGCATTTGTTGGGCAGTCTCGTCTTGTTACACAGACAAAGCCTTCTGGTGAGTGATCAATCCTTCTGTTGTGCTTAATTGTATTGAGCTTAATCCTATCTGCAGTCAAAAAATAATCAAAAAAGGAAAACCTTCCCTATTAACTTAGACAAGTGGAAATAAGAGATGTTGTCCATTGCTGTGGTTGGGGCTACCTTCATGTTACTATGGGAGAGAGAGGGAGGGAATGTTTGGTTAGGGAAAAAGTCACTCTGCGGTTCAGGATTGGGGGAGTCCTTTGGGTTTCCCCTAAGAGTTTTGAAATGGAAGAATGTTCCAGTAAAGCTTAGGCCTCCTCATCAGGAGCTAGTGTACTAGGTACAGAATAATAAACCAAAACAGCTATGTTTGTGACAGCCTGGTTTCCTGTGGATTTGTACCTTGTGGTCAGTGCCTTTTAGTAATTAAGATCCACTAGAAGCTTTTCCTACAGCTAATTATTTTTAAAGTATCTCCTGCATGCAGATTCTCTGCACTATAAGTAAAGGCCATTCTGTACCTTTCAGTTCAGTAGGGACACGGAGATGTCTTTCTCATCTGCTAGGTACTTATCTTCCTGAATCTTGTAGGGGAAGCTGTCTAAATGTGATATGTTCTTGTATCAGACACTGACACTGGCCATCTTTTCAAGTTGTTGCAGGCAGATCAGCAGATACAGACTGTAAACAAGATGCCTGGGTCTCCTTTTTAGAAAACTAGGTAAAAAAGACAGCCCTTGTGTGAAAGAATTTGCAGCTTGAACTTCAGTAAATTAACTTTTTTTTCAATTCATCAGCAGTAAATAAAAAATTTAAAGGAGAAAACCCAGCTTCTGTTTAAGCCTTTCAAAATCTTGATTCAGCTTGTTTTCCTTTCATACAGGATGTCCGTTAAGTAAAGCTCGTGTTTTTTATTGCTTGAGGCAAGTGCCTAATATTCATGCTCCAACTTGATTTAATTTAGTGTTTTCTTGGAACTAGAACACAACGAAACACAGCTGCTGGAGCGAATCTTACCGTTCAACTCATTCCTCAATTCTTTGCAGTGTGATGTTAAAAAGAGAAAAAGGATGGGGCTAAACTAGCGGGTGTCTGTCCTTTCTTAGGACAGTTGTGTGTTGCCAAGTCCATGAAGCATCTACTGGAGTAGCTCAACTTCCTTGTGCTTAAGTGAATTCCGAGCCGAGAGTGGGGAAAACCTTTATGGCACATAATACGAAAAGTGAGGAAGACAATTTTAGACATTTATCTTAAACAAAAGGATTTTTTTTTATGGTTAATAAGGGTCAATTCCCTTTTGTGTCAGTGTTTAGCTTCACTCCATTAGATTTAAGGTCACTTTGCCTTTGCAAGTTTTTTCTTGTTTGTTTTTGTATTTAGGCTGAATCATTTGGGTGAGTCTTTGGCATGTAATGAAATAATAGCCTTTAAAAAAAGGCAAAAGGAATTTCTGATTACTTAGTTTCTGGTGGTCAAAATGCCTCAATTACACATTTTTCTGTGCTTTCTCTGTAGATGCTGTTGTGTATTTATAGGAATGACAAAAAAACCCTGTAATTCCCACAATTGTACATGTGGCCGTGACTTTTTTCTTTAACAAAAACCCCAAACTCTGTTTCAGGTGTCCAAAAGGTGGTGCTAGTATCTTCTTCTTTGGAAATTCCTGTCCAGACTCAGCAGGCTTTGGAACTTTCTGCACCTGCTGATCTGGATAAAACTACAACTGAGCTGGCTGACTGGTTGGTATTGATTGACCAGATGCTCAAGTCAAACATAGTCACCGTGGGAAATACTGAAGAGATCAATCGGACTATTGCACGAATGAAAGTATGTGTTTTTTGTGAAGGCTAGTGGATTGGAAAATTGGCTCACGCTTTAATAGCTTGTACACTCAGTAAAGAAATTACATATGTTTAAAAAAAAAGAAACTGACTGCTGTAAATGCATAACTTGAAAATTATACTTTAAATGCTGTTGTTATTACAGTCCTCTCCGCTCTATTATTTCCTGTTAATTCCTGTGTCCCTGTGTGAGCTAGGTACTGCTATTTTTTGCTTTAAACAAAGCATATAGAGAATATCTCCTGAAAATGACATCTTTTTGGGAACGTGTAGTTAGTTTATGCTGAAGACTTTGGAGCAGCTTCATATTTGCTTGGAGAATGACCTTTATGATCCACTGTTCAGTGGTTTCTAATGAGTTTTGTTGTGTTGTAGTTAGGCTAAACTGATTTCCAGAGACATACTAAAATGAGTAAAAGTTGTAACATAAATGCTTATGATGTAAATGTTTGTTTCTGTTGATAGCTCATGCTATGCTGAGCTGTGACTAAGGGCTGTATTTGTGAGATGTATGCTACCATTAAGGTTCATTTTATTTGACTTGATATCAATTAACATGAGTAACTGTAGAGTAAAAGCTGCAGGCTAAACAAGTGCTAAACTGTTTCTGTGGGTGTCTAACATAATCTAGAATTTGAAAGAATAATGTGATGTACAGTAACTTTGGAAACACTTTCTTTTAACTGTGTCATACTTGTAATACGGGCTTCTGGTATATTGCCATAGTGAAGTAACTAGAGGGTTCTTTATATAATAGTCTGATTGTTCCTCTATGATGTTGTTCTCCATCTCTCACTCTCTTCCTGCCTCCCTCTCCCCCATATATGAATGATTAGAGCTTGGTAAGAGGAAATAAGGTATGGGAGAGTAAAAAATAGATATTGGAAAATATTGTACAATGACTGCGGTAACTCTGTGGTTTGTACAGGTTAACCTTCACCTCTGGATTTTCAGTAACTGTAGTACAGAATATTTTTGCTTTTTAATGCAGTGCTATAACACTATGACAATTCAGGGGTTACAATAACGATGGGAGCAGCCATCTGCTTGTGGTGACACGTTTTGTTTTATCTACAAGTAAAATACAGATGATGTTAACTAAATTCTGCTTTTTGGACATAAAAATCATATCTTAATTCTCAACAGATAACAAAGGCAGATCTGGACCAGCGGCACCCTCAGCTCGATTCTGTTTTTACATTGGCTCAGAATTTGAAAAACAAAACTTCCAGTTCAGACATTAGGACAGTGATCACAGAAAAATGTAAGTTCCTCCATTCGGTGTTTGCAAATACAATGTTTCCATGGCAGTAAAAAAATCTTCATATCTTTCTCTTAAACCCTTGATTTTGACCCTAGCTGAAGTTGTCTTCCTTGAACAAACAGAAAACTTAGCAGTTAAGTGGCTTTCACTCTAAAAGTCTAATGAAAATTTCTGGAACAAGAATTGCCACTTCTTTGCTTGATTGGCCATTTTTTCAAGTACAAAGGCCAATATTTTTGCTGGGATTTCAAAAAAATCTTACGAAGAATGAGTTACTTGACAGCCATAGACCCAGGTATGAGGATTTTGTATTTATTGATAAAAGAAATTAATCGTGTATATTTTTGTTAAGCTATGATGTGCTGGACAGCATGAACTTATGGGCTTAGGACAATAACTTGGTGTACATACTTTCAAAATCATTGACTGAGAGTTGTTAGAGCTTTTAAGTCACTGGTATGTACTTGAAAACTGAGTTTCTGGTTTAAAGGTTCCCACCCCCTTTGAAAATGGCTTTCACTGGTGCTTAAGGAAAGAAAAAATACAGCTGACACAGTTAAACTAAGGGACAGTGTATTCCTTGAACTGTTAAGCTTTGCTGATTGCTAAGATTAGAAAAATTCATGCAGCAGGAAATATCACAGTTAGAAGTAAAAATGGAAAGATGTATTTCCTTATGTTCTCCTCTGCAATGTAGTTTTTTGTTACTACATCTACTTGAATTTTTTTGGTGTCCATAAGACTTGCTGGAGATAACAATGGGGTCAGATAGAAAGCCCACAGATATGTTAAAGGGTCTGGTAAGATGGCATCTGCTGTCTAAGATTCACAGGAGCTATGGGTTGGTAGGGAAGTAAGATCCAAAGAAGCAAAAGCAACTGAGGGCCTGAGTTTTGCAGCCACACAGAACCAGGGGTCAGGTGGAAACTTGGGGGAGGATAGTAACTGTAGTCTATGGGAGTCAGTCAACAAGGGGAGATCTGGTCAGTCACAAAACATTCTTGATCCTTCAAAAAAGGTGAACAAGGGATAAAGGAACTGTGTTGAAAATTTGAGTTCCCCTGTAGTCATGCCCATCCAAGGTGGGAGCAGAGAAGCTGTGTATGCTGCCGTGGATGAAGCTTCCAGTAGATAGCCTAGATCTGTATGAAGATTTTGCTACCTCTCATGAAACATGAGAAAACTGAAGGTTTTGTTGCTACTGACATTTGTAAAGAAATGTTTGCTCTTTGAAGAAAAGTGAAGCTCAAGACTGCTTTATGCATCTCATTGTTTAAACACTGAGGGGCTTATACCAATATCCTACAAATTCCTGTGAGCCTGCTGTATGTTGTAAGATGAAGCCTAACTACTCAAATAGATAGGAACACAGAAATAGAGAAAAGCTTCCTTCTCTGGAACTTCCCTCCCAATTACTGCATGGATGTTGGGAATTAAAAATGGCGTCTCATCAAGAATTCTTTCCAATCTTTCTGCCTTTGATACCAGACTGGTGCCCCTGACAACTTTTTCTAGGAACCTACCTGTTGAACACTCTCAATGCTGAGGCTACCAAGAATTTCAATATTTTTCTGTCCTGTTTTGGTGGAGACTGGAGAGAGGTGAAATATATGTCAACAGTGCAAAGAGTAAGGTTAACCTAATCGTCAATGGCGAAAAATATATCAAGAAATATTCTGTCTATAATAACACTACTACTCTGTGAACATCAAATACCTATCCATTTTAACGAAGTTGCTATTGTAGGCAGCTGTTTCTCAGGGATATTTTTTTCTTCCAGCTTTGTGGGGAGAGCCTAAACACTTAAGAGGTTTTTCTCTGCAGTTCATTAGCCAGTACACAGGGTTATAACCTTTTTTCACTCCTGCTGTTTTTGCTTTTGCTGTTTTGGTGAAACCACTGATCTCTCCTAGCAGCTGCTGGTTTCCTTTGAATGTACTCTTTATCCAATATAGTAACATCTTCTTTTTTAATAATAAAAAAACCATATTGTTATTTGCTGTTGGGTTACTGAAGCTTTCTTCTAAGTTCTCATTCAGCATGGCCTATGCTATGCCTGAAAATTAATCCAAAAGTTGCCTATGGGTTGAAATTGATGGATCTATATTGCACAGGTTATTGGGTTTGTCCACCAGTAATAGTTACTCTGACAAGTGGGCTTCACTGCCACGGTTTTCGAGCGCTTTGTGAAAATAAACAAAATATGTTGAATGTATTAAATTCAAGAGATCTTCCCAAGCAGATCAAGCGTAATGGCTTTGTATAATTGTAAAAGGTTTAAAAAAAAAAAAAAAGGGTAAAGTTCACTTAAGTGGTTTTAGCTTAAGCACAACCTCTGGCATTTTTACCTCATGGAAGACTGAAGTGACCCGAGTATCAAGTGTGTTCATTTTCTAATAAAACTGCATACTTACTGGTAAGATAAATATATTGGATGTGTTACTGCCTACCTCTTGCTGCTCAGAGTACAGATATATTCAAGAAATCCAGCTTAAGGTTTTTTTGTTTGCTTTTTTTACATTTGCTTTTTTACTCTTTAGTTCTAGTGATATAATGTGTTCCTAATAACTGTCGTGACAGGTAATAGGGAAACCTGTTTCCACCTCTATAGATTTTTCAGGTAATACAGGTTTTTTTAATGGTCTATAAGTATTAACAACAAGGTATGATGCTATTCATTTCTCTCCAAAGGCAGAATTACCACTTTCCCTGATGCTACTCTTTTTTTTGTCCTAGGCTCTTGTCAGGTTTTCTTTTTCACCCTTTGTTTATTAAAGGTTAAAGCTTGTTTATCGATCATCTAATGTAACTCTTATTACTGAGAGGGGAACAGGATACTTGAAGGAAATGGGGTGTGATCAATAACTTCTCTGTTCGGCTGTGTAATCTACATAAGCCTGTAGAAACCTGTGGTGGAAGGAAGATGCCAAAGTAGGTTGTGACTGGAGCGTTACTACAATTTTGGCCAAGGTAGAATAGGTGCCTCTAGACTGCCATCAACACACAGTGGTCTGGAAAGCTTAGTTCACTTTGTATAAGCTATCCAGATATAAACAGTATTTATTCGTTTATTTGTACTGCTTTAAGCTGCAGATGCACAAAGATGACTTGCTGGTATAGCTATCGCCCTAAAATTGTGCTCCTTGGAGCCCTGCTGCCAGCATATCTCTGCAGTGCAGCTGTGGCAGATTTGCCTTCCACATGTGTGTACTTAAAGTAAAATAATGCCTTTGAAATATTGCAGAAATAATAGTTGTTACCTGTATGCTGACCCGCTTAAACAAGAGGTAGCCAAACACCTGTATTTTTTGTTTGCTTCTGTGAATGTGTGAACTACACGGTGAACTAAAATACTATATATGGAAACTACTGTATTTGAGAGTGAATTATATCGCTGCCTTTTGTCCTGAGAATTAAGTGGTAGTTACAGCTACTTGTTTGTTTGCCTCAGGTTTTTCATATTCTGTGTTGTCCTCCACAGTGGAGAAGGTGAAGAACCAGTGGGACAATACCCAGCACGGTGTGGAGGTGCGGCAGCAGCAGCTGAAATACATGCTGACAGACAGCATGCAGTGGGATGGACAGAGGCAAGAAATGGAACACCTCATGGAGCAGTGTGAGATCCGTCTGCGTATGCTCCTCCAGGCCCCAAAAGAAATGCTTGCCAAACAGATTTCAGACAACAAAGTAAGACCATCTACACCTTTTTTTTCTTTTCCCTACCAGACTCCTCAGTCTATGTAATGCTACTGGATTCAATTGATGTGTGAATATACAGTTTAGTTGGAGGCCTGATTTGGCAATTCTGTCTCTTTTTGGGCATGATATATTCTAAATTGTCTCTTTTTTATATATATCAGACTTCCTGAGAATCGCTTTCTGGGAGGGAAGCAGGTGGCATGTGTACATGTGTGTCTTTTTGTAAGTGTGGTTGAAATAAGTATAGTGTAGCATCAAATATATGATATTGTGCAAAACCTTGAACTTCAGACCAATAAAAGTTTTTAATTATATAGCCACAGAATATAGCATGTATTTCTTCATAGAAACGTATTAACAGTAGTTCAGCAAATCCGGGAATGGACCAAGTTATTTGAAGTCATTCTGAATTTCACTTCTGATGGGTGCCAGGCATATTCAACACTTTTTTTTTTTCCAATCCTATGCAAACTTTGCTGCTTTTTCAAATCACAGCAAACCTGCTATGACAAATCAATAAGTCCGATGTCCTTTGTCCTGGTGACTGTCAGAAAAAGGGCAGGCTGTAGGTGGCACAGGATGAGAACTAAAGAGACAAATCAGTGAGGAGGGGCTCTTATCAGTGCAGTATTTAGAACAGGGCCATAAGAGTTTAAAAAAGTGTGTGTGTGTGTATATACACACACACATATATATATAAAAATATATTCATGAAGGGCCAATGTAAGGGTGCAGCTGGGTATGGAGAGAAGCAGGGAGTATGACTGTGAGAATTCCTCACTGATCCATAGCTATTTCAGTAAACAGTAAAATTATGTGCTTTTCACTGTCTTTGTCTATATAAGCAGGGCATTGGAAATGGACTATTAGGTCTGCTTTGCTTTCGTAAGTGAAAGTAGGCCTGTGCCCAAACATACAGTACAGAGATTGTAAGATACAACTGGACATACATACATGCAAATAGACTTATATCATTTAGAAATAATCTTGTATTAAGGATCCTGTAAAGTCAAGGCACCTTATGAATATCCTGCCTCAATAAGCAAACACATCTAATGTACTTTTTCATTTAAAAACAAAAAAAACCCCCACAAAACAATGAAATCAAGGTCTCATGCGGCTCACTTCATTTATGCCACTTTTAGCTGCTGCTTATATCACTACTATGATAATTTAAACTTATTCATGCTACTACAAATATGGAAATGTTTTTATCTCTGCCAGTAAAACACAGAAGATTTTTCTAGCCTTTAGTGGTTCTAGCAAATATAATTTTGCCTCACCTATTTGTGTTTTGATTTGTTCATCAGGACACTTAGTATCTATAGATTCTTTAACATTTTTCTTCTGGATGAAAAATACGCACATTTTTTGTTTTTTTAAAAGAAAAGATGAAAAGGAAGGTTTTATAATATGATAAAATACATAATATGAAAAACAGTCTGATTATTTTACTCTGTCTCATTCTGGAATTGCTTTTTAGCTGTTAATACAGGATTTGCATAGAGGTGACATCACGGTAGCTGCATTCAATGATCTTTCTAATAAACTTCTTCGAGAGTATCGTGATGATGACACAAGGAGGGTGAAGGAAACCACTGACCAAATGAACACTTGTTGGGTTAATCTGAACCAAAGGTAATTACAAGGTTTCGCTCTATGTGTAGCTGTTTGTGTCTTACACATATATACATAGGATACAAGTTTATTGCAGTCTCTTCTCTGTCTGCTTTACTGCAGCATTTAGGGCTACTGTGGATAATTAGTCACAGCTGTTTTGAGTTTTGATGATGGAAATTCCCACAGTTCACCATGGAAGGCTTCTGTATGACTTCCCATTTTTGTGGTGTTTTTTTAAACGGCGGGGGGCGGGGAGTACTTCTCTGTGGTCTCAGGTTTGCCTGTGGCTATTATTCTCTAAGTGTCTTTGAGCAGTTCTTCTCCTGTTCCTTGATACTGGTTTGCTTTATGTATTTGTAGTTTGATGCTGTGCTTTCTTTTCATAAGGCTGTAAGTATTCAGGTTGGTCTTCCAATGCATTAATTCATTATGGCCTTTCATCTAATGGAAACTTTCCCTGAATGGGGCTGCACTTTGGGTTCCTGAGTGCTATCCTTGTAGCACTCCCATCTAGAAAATACTTGAGCTATAGGAACTGTGACTGACTTGAAACTTAATTTTTTCTATTTATCCTCTGTTAATACGTATTTGCAAATACGGCTTAAGGAAAATATGCTATTTCCCTATGCATAATATTTTTTCATGCAGGTAATCTAATCTCTGCAGAAATTGTTTTTAGCATTTGATAGACAAGTATCATTTAGAATAGTGTCTGCCTCAGTGCCTGCAGCTTAAAGGACGATGTGGTTTGTGGTTGGGGGGACAGAAGAGAAAATTGATCCTATGTGTATGGGAGTTGGGGAGATGACAACCGAAGTCTGTGTATGTATGTGTGCATATATGCACATGTAAAAGGGGCAACTGCTTTTGTAATGAGATGTCAGTGAAGGGAATAAAAATCCTAGGTAATAAAGCCTCTGAAGTTGATGTTATATCCTGAGGAGTGAAAGGAGGAGAACTTTGCAGTGGCAAGAGGGTAGGTAATGAAGGAAGCAGAGTAGAATGTCTTCTTATCCTTCTTTGGAGGAAAATGGTACTTCTGTCATTTTGTGGTTTTGATGTGGCAGCTTGTTTCCTGGTTATGTCCACTGAGAGATGAGGTACAAAATAGGCCAAACTTCATGGCTCATTCCATGTGATCATTTGAGAGAGAATAAAAATTTGTTATTCTCTAGATGTTTTGAGACTTAGGATTTTTCACGTGAGCAAAACATTTCATAATTATTCTCTGTGATGCGGACAACTTCTTTTCATGGTTCTTTAGAAAACTTCCAGTAGACTGTGGGAGAGGCTTTTGGCATATGACAAAACTTCCTTGGCTTTTCACTTTTACTTTTTCTGAAGTAGGTCATAGTGATGAGGTCATCTCCCGAAATGGCCCTTCCTGACCATTCGTTTGCGTTAACATTAGGGACTGCAGCATTTTCACCATCAGGTTGTCCTTTCTTTCTTCAGAGTAAACTAATAATTTTTCCAAAAATTCCATTAACTTCATCTGAATATAACGATGACATCTGGGGATGAAGATGCAATTAGAGAGTGAGGGGAAACCTCTCCTTGTTGCATTAGCAGTAACAGTAGACTACAGCTCTGTAGTAGTCTCATTCACATTCAAACTTTGCAGTGTTTTGGCTAGAACTGGCATAAAACTGCCCACCACTCAGAGCAGGTGATCAGAAAGAAGAGTTCCTGCCTGGAAGCCTCTAATTATTTTTTAATCTCCTTAAAGTCTGGAATAATAAGCAATTGCATTCTGTTGTGTATAACTGAAGCTCCTCAGTTATCACGGGGGCTACTCTTTTGCAGTCTGCAGCCTTAGGAAGATGACTATCTGCTTTGTTTTTTAACTAGGGACAGAATTTAAAGAACTCAGAGCCAGTGGGTAGCCAGAGCATGGAGCTGCTCAACAACCCCATGGAGCAGCAGAGTAGAATTCAAAGGAGAGAATGTGCAGTGAAAGCACCTTTTCAAGGGAATGAACGTTTTTATACTTGCTTTAAATGCAATAAATAGAAATACTAGTGAACCTTGAGTGACAAGGTTTACTTCATGTGGCAGATCTCAGGACATGCAGGGATTGTACATGGAGCACACGTGTGGCCCTATGGCTTCTATAAGCACAGATCTGTATTTATAGCATAATGCTTTAAAATACTAGTTTCTTCCCATGCTTGGAGGTTGTGGAAGGTCCTTAGTGACATCACCTGGGAGAATCACAGTCCTGAGTAGCACAAGAACACTACCAGGAAGACTGCGGCCATGGCGCGTAAAGTTGAACGAGCTTATTTTAAAACTGTTGGCATAAAGACATTGAAGATCCCCAGCTTGACATTGTTTCTTTTTCTTGGACGTGTTTTTGCTGATAGAATCTGCTTAGACCTTTTCCACTATCATTGTGTTAAGTGAAGTTAGCTACATTTGTAAAGAATTCTCCAGGTTCTCTTTATATTTAATTCTTACATACTGTAAGGACCCTCTGTCTTTTGAGGCTGTTCTAGTTGTATTAGAAATCTTTGAAAATCTGAGTCATCTTTATATAGCATGGGATAGTTGTTGATCTGCAGTACAGAATTTTGCATCACTTTCTATTTTACATTTGTGGCCTTTACTGGAAGGAAATGAAAGTATTTGCATCTGCTCTGTAAAAGCGTTGCTTGCTACTGCTATACAGGTTCTCTTTAAAATCACCCATATAATCTTAGAAGATTAGTTGAAATTCTGTTAATTTATGCTGCTGGAGTATGTATTTAGTGAAGGGAATGATTTCCAGCTTTAATTCAAATATCATGACAGCAGTGGGACTGTAATAAGGTTTCATTCTTTCCTTTCATTTCAATCAAGCAGAAAGTTTGAGAAATTAAAACTTCAGGCTGAAGACAACATTTTTCAATGAATGTTATTAGCTACAAAGTTCAGGTTGTCTCAATTCCTGTCTAGTACATCAGTACTTAGACTTAGAGATTTGGGTCACTTAGTGTTTCATCCTTTGGGGCATTTCTTTTTCTTTGAAGGTCACCTTTATTACCAGTCTGTTCTTCCTGTTGTCACTCCAGTTCTTTCACCTTTGGCCTTAACCCCCTGCTAGGAAAGAAAATCCCTGCAGAGGGAGAGGGTTTTGAAGTCAAAGCTCCTAACTGCTTTTAGCTTACATTTTTCTTGCAGTTCCTTGGTGTGCTCTAATTTTTGAGCTGGTGCTTGTTATCTTTTCTAGGCAATATCTATCAAACATAGCATGCTATTTATTTATTTTTTTTTCTCAAGAGTGGGTAAAGCATTCCAGAGCTTCAAGTGAGAAGCAAGAATGAAGGCTTTTTGCCCTGCTAGTCATTTGCCAGTAGCCAAAACTTGGGCAAGCATGAAGTCAGGAGCAATTCTCACAGTCTTATTTTGGATAAAGCAATTATTAGCAAGTGATATAAGACCTAAGATCCTAAAGTGGGGGTTGCAACACTATATTTTTGCAAGTAATCTCTAGAAAATTCAGTTGGTTATGCTAATACTTAAGAATGTAAGCCTGGCAGAATTGAGGTTGCATGAGATTTTCTTACTGCCCTTGAAGTAAGGCAGCTTTTCCTTGCATCTGTCTTTTCTGATGTGCTAGTAAACCAGAATACCTGCTTTGAAACATCATCCTGAATGGTACTGAACAACTGCAGCTTCTTTTCTAAAAAGAATATTTTAACTACTTCGGAAATTTGTGATTCTAAACATAGTGATTCCCTAATACTGGTGAGCAGTACTGTTGCCACAGCATGGCAAGGAGGAAAGAAAGCCTGAGCAGAGAAGAAGGAGGCAGAAGACGCATAAGTTTGATGGGCTTGGCTGGAGAAACATGTTCAATTCATGTGAAAGTATCAAATGCTGAGTGTTTTGGCCTTGTCTTACTTGAAATTAAATATTAATTTATCTTACAATATAGTTAGTGCTTGATGTGAAAACTTGCTACTTATTTAGCAGCAACATTCTAGATAGTAGCCCTGTTAGGGATTTCTGTACAGTGTGCTGGTGTCTGGGACTTGTTTCTTTCTTTTGTCCTGATTTTGGGAAAAGGGATACTGCAGAATAACAGCCTCAAATGGATGACATTTAGCTTGTCATGCTTTAATTAACATTGTCAATCAGAGCTTTTAAAATTGCTGACTCTAACAGTTTCCCATCTGAGTTTCATTTCAATGACAAGGAAACAGTTCTGTTACACAGAAGTATAATGTGATCTTTGTTTCTAGGAAATCTTTTGAAGTTGCTTACCAACAATAAAATCCAAAGGTTTTAAATGAGGTCCTTATATCTTAAAAAATCCTTTTACAAAGAAGAACTTCTGTGTTTGTACTAACCAGAGATCTGTTGGGTTGATTGAAAATTTGGACTATATTCTGCCAGACTTTTTTTAGATTTAAACATGTTAAGCATGGCTTGACTGTTATGATGGCAGTATATTATTCTGTTTAATTGAGTGATAGGTTCAAAAGCGTTGTCTTTTAGCAGAGAGACCCAGGTATTTGACTTTTCATCCCTCTGCACTCTAACTTGTGCAAATTTAGGGAAATGTTTCTGCTTACTGTAAGAGAGGAAGAAAAAAATCCCCCAAACACTCAATGCTTCTACTCTGAATGATTTTTATTGATGAGGAAAAGCATTTACTCTTTTCACACATGGGAATAACACTTCTACCATTTGGGGTAGCATAAGTCCGTGATGGTTATACTCAAAAAGGAAAACCTAGGTTTTATTAATTAATAACTTCATTTCTTCCACACACCCTTTTTAAAAAGGGCTGTGATGTATATAACCAGTTCAGAACATCTATGGGTAGCTATAGATATAACAACCAGAGAAACAGTGATATAAATAACGATAAAACAAGCTGTGACAGATGTATAGTTTCTTAATAGAGATAAGTTTCACTATGATGTATGCAATGCTGAATGTTATGGGGAAACATTCTGACACTTGTCTTGTTTTCAGAGCTGTTGATAGGCAGAATTTCTTGGAGACAGAGCTGAAGACAGTACAGGCCTCACACAAAGATCTGGAGAGCTTCCTCAAGTGGCTTCAAGAGGCAGAGACAACAGTTAATGTTCTAGCAGATGCATCGCAGCGTGAGAACACTGCTCAGGACAGTGCCTGCATAAGGGAACTCAGAAGGCAGATGCAGGTGAGAAACTAAATAATACTGCTGTTATTCATGCTTTTTCTCAATGGAAAATGTTATAAAGGAAAGCTATCTACTAGAGTGGGGAAACTTGCAGCCTATTGAAAGGTGTTTAAAACTCAGTATTTTAGAAGTCAGATGTATGAAGGAAGTAGATTTTCTTCCTGAGGTTTGAAATACATATTTTGTGGACATCTGTGGCGCTGTGGGCTCTTAAATGTCCTTGGAGAGTGACTGTATTCAGGAAGTGTATACTTGATGAAACCAAGTCATATTGTGTGATTGTCCAACCAAACAATTTAATCTACCTACCTCCAAGTAAAGCCCTCGTGGGCTGCACTGTCTCCTATCCCTGCCTGCCACCTTCCTCCTGCTTTTCCAGCAATCCAAGAAGCTGTTGTGCTTGGATGATCTCTTCTCCCTTTCCTGCTGCTCAGCAGCTTCCCAGCTGGCCTGCCTTCCTGTACAGGTCACTGACTGGAAACCTGAGATATAACTGAGCAGGAGACTAACTCACACCACTTACAGTCCTTTTTAATATATGGACACCCTCACTTGCCTAAAATCTAGAAGGGAGCTCCCTTCTCCCTGTCAAAGAAGCACAGACTAGCTGAGAACCACATCGTCTAGCTGTTCCTGCCTTTGCGTATCTCATACATCTCCTTTGGGGAGGTAGGAGGGAGAGAGAAGAGGAGCTGGGTGCAGTCTGCATTAAGGGTACAGTGTATTGAGGGGAAACAGGAAGAAAGGGTGTGGAGGCCTGACAGCTCTTCTAAAGATTAATATCTTTGGGTCTGTGGCAGCAAAAGCTTGACCATCACTGGCTAAAAGGATTTTGTTTCTGTAATATATGAATTTTGTTTGTCCTGTGAACACTGTTCATGTGTCATCTTTCTCCTGAATGTTTTAACATATTTTTTTCCCTCAGATTGCCTTATTTACTATAGTTGTTTTGATATGCACAGAACTGGGCAGCTAGATCAGTTATTAAATCCTGCACTCTGGGTTTGGAATGATGTCGTGTGTAGTCTAAGTTCATGGGGTTTGAACAGCTTACGATGAAAAAAAGGTGCTGTTTTCAGTGATGCTGTTAATCTGAACATAAATAAATTGAACTTAAATGAAACAGGACAGTTTAAACTACCTGATAGCAAGCTGCTCATTGTAATTATAAGGAAGAGAAAAATACATTGTGGCAGCTTGTGTCTGTTGAAGATGACATGTCACTCACCAATGTTTATATAGTTCTGGTCAGTCAGGTAACTCACCTGTAGAGATGTGGCTCTTCACAAAATGCTGAGATTAGTCTGTAATGGCAACACCTAGAAGATAATATTATACTTTCTATGGCCAAAAAAGCCCAAACAACTAGAGTGTTGGAGGTGGAAGAGCTAAAACAGGGGCCACGGGAAGGTAACAACATGAGGCAGTACGGTGTGTAAATAGACTTATTTCTGCATTACCTTGCATTCTGTGTAGTCAATCACACCAAGATAAAGCTCTTACTCCACAATTTGCTTATTGACTCTATGCAGTTGTGAAGCACCTTGGTCATGGAAGATTGTTTGCCCTCCTTCATTGTGCTGCAGTCTGGTTAAAATTGCCAGAATTGTGATGTGTGAGGGGAGAGCTGCTGGGCAAGACTGCCTGCTGTGTGGAGGAGGTCTATAACCAGCTCTTGACCATGCCTTGTAACCACGGCTTGTAACCATTGAGAAGGCAGATGTAGGTGCTTCGGAATGGCCTCCACTTGTTCAGAATACTGTTACTTGATACTCTTCATCTTTTTCTGTGACTGTATGCTTCTACACATCGTGCACATGAAGCATAACCACTTAGCCATGACTTTACACAATACTGTGAGCTTTTCTCCAACTACCAAATGAAGTTAGGTAGAGCATGTCAAAGACTGTCATAGCGTAATGGCTTCTGAAATGAACTTTCCCGCCTATCATCTTTCAATCTCACTTTAAATATAACTGAATACATTCATATCATGACACTGGCAAACACTCCAAAATCAACATTTCTGTTTTCAAATATTTGTTGAAATGAACTTTTGAAAACAAAATGGAACTGTAACATCTTGCTGTACATTTAAAAAAAAATCAAGCCCACTGCCTTGTAAGATCTTAAGCTTAATATCTGATTAAACAAAGATCATTTCCTGTTCTTCCCCTGTTGTGTGGTATAAAATAACAATGTTCTCTTTTGTGCTTTGTTGAATACGTGAAAAAGTATTTCTTCTAAATATTTGTAAGAAGAATGCAGGGCTTGTGACTTTCTCTGCTCTGTGTGAAGATGCCTCTGTCCCTGAGGCCATAGAGTAAAACTTTACTATGAGTTTAAGGTGTGATAAATTCTAGGTGAAATATGTACTGAACATAGACAAAACATGTTGAATTTGTTGTTGTTGTTCATCATGCATTTTCAAAATAGGATCATCTGTTAAACTGGCATCTGTGTGTGTGCATGGGAGGACTATCCTCCATTACATTTTTGGGGCTAACCTGTTTGGCTGCAGCTCAAGGTCACTCTACAGTGGAACTGGTGATCTGGGCACTGGTGAAGCCTTGTTTTGCCTTTCGTTGTGACATCTGAGGCTAGGAATAGTACTATCCAAATAATGTGAGTATGGTAACAATTTCTTCTTGAAAAGGAGGAAATTCACAATTATAGCATCAGTCTTTTTAATTTAGTCTCTCAGTATCTAAATGTCGCAGAGACTTTCCTTTCAGGTTAGTGCTGAAACACTCCATCTTGCAAAACATTTAGCAGCTGCCTGAAAGAGGTTAAAACCTAATTTGAAGCAAGATTCAGAAAATGAGCTAGGAAATAGTTAGAAGTAATGCTGAGTCAATATGTGTGAAGTCCTGTGCCAACAGATGTAAAGGTATTCAAAATAATTTTAAAGTTTTTTTGTTTTATTGTAAATTAAAATCAATTAGCAGTTGTGACTAGTGGTGGGCTGTCTGTTCGTCTCACTGCTTGATTCAAACTTGTATTTTAACTGGGAAGGAAAAAAGCAGAACTGAAAGGAGGCGGCAGGTGTGGACCGTGGGTTCTATCTTACACAGAAGAGGTTTGAGCTCTTGCACAGTTATTTCTGAATGCCTCAGTGTTTTTGGACTTGTGCTGCTTCATAGGTTTCATCAAAAAGATGTTCAGTTAACAGCATATCAGCTAATGATGGTAGGCTAGAGCTGGTAGGTTAAAGGGACAGACTTGTGGTGGGAGAAAAGAGTAGATATAAGCCAGGAGCAATTGAGTACAGGGGAATGGTTCAAATGAGTGGCGGAGATGGAGAAAAAAGGTGAATCTGGCAAGGTGGAGAATAGAGGTGGTAAGATTCCTATATATTGAGGGGAATGAAGGCTCTGATTCCTCAAAATGTTGTTGCCATTGGTGCTGGACAGATCAGAAACAAAACAGAGTAGAGGTAAAGGGGCTTGCCTGAGGACTGGTAGAAATATTGATTCAGTTCTAAAAATAAGGATGAAAAGGTGGTGTTAGCAGAATTGGATGGGAAGAGTTTTTAAATGTCCTGTATGAAGAACCTGCACCTGGCATTCATTCCCTCAGATGGAAAGTATTTGAGAAGAGGGAAACCAGTGTATAATGCACTGGCATCTAAGCTATACATTTTCTAGGATCACAGGAACTTTTGTGCTACCTGTAGTTGGTGCCTCTATACCGTGCTGATTGATGTGGTTGAAATGTGTATGTACCTGTTCATGTGGCAATATGCGCATTAAATAATACGATTACTTGTAATGGTGTCTACCACCTACTGTGGTGGTGATTGCCTCCCTGAACCTTTGCTACAGCAGCCCCTCTAATACAGGTTTAAGTAGATTCATCATGGAACCTTGGGAAGTAATAAGAAGTAGCTGTATTGTATTGGGAGTACCTCGCTGGTAGCAGAACGCTTCCATGCTCTCAATCATCCTATTGCCATCCTTAGATGGCTTAAATAATTCTGCTTTGTCATGGGAAAAACATCAAAATGATGTTAGCTTTTTGGATTCAAGCATGGTTAGAAAAAGGGGTGATGGCACAACTGTATACTTTTAATTTGTCAAAACCCTATTCTTGTCCTAATAAGTCATTCAGGGAAAGATTTTAACTGGAAATGGCTCCTGAAAAACATTCCTACTTTCTGGCGCAAGTGAGAATCCTTTGAGATCCTTTTGACTAAATTAGCTTTAAGAGTTTTCATAGCAGAGAGGTTTACCCCCTTCAGTTTTTCCTTTTGTATTGGGTAATCTAGTTTTGAGAAGCGCCTGTGTGATTTATTAGCCTTTAACGTATGGCTGATATAATTAGGGCAGGTATCCCTCTGCTCCTCTCTCAAGATTTATAACACAGTCTGTTATTCACTCACTCTACAGCTCTGCCAGAGCTGCGTTTAGTCTGAGAGCGAGAGCATCCTTTCCCGGAGTGAGGGAGCAAATGCTCAGTCTGCCGATAGAAAGCAGCTACTAGGGGAGAGCAACTGTTGTGATACACTGGAGCAGTCTTCCTGAAGGAATTCCTTTTTTGTTCCTGCAGCTTTCAGGCTCTGATTAATAACCTTTCCTGGGCATTTAGTACCCTCCTTGAATGGTGGCAGACACTCGGCTGCTCAACAACTTCATTTATCCTCTGCACAAGCAGAGCTGAGCAACACCACTTAGAAGAATCTGTGAAGGCTGTTGGTTTTTTGCATTTGTTTTGTGGGGTTATTTTGGGAGAGAAACTTATGCTATATCAACCTCCTTTGCCTTTGAAACGTATAAAGCCTGTGGCTCGCAAAAGCAGTCCTGGAAGAGAGCATGCTCAGAAAGCTGGCAAATCATTGTCCAGTGACCGGGAGGAAATGATAGTTGCTCTTCATTTATAATGCAAATTCTGAGGTGTCTTCAGAAGTGTGGCAAACTTAAAATGATGGCTGTGGTGAGAACGTCTCTGCAGAAAGTTGTAGTGTTGTTGCATCGTTTACAGAGGATGGCAGTTTCTTCTCCCCGTTACCAGAAGCTTTGTAAGGTAAGAAATGCAAGCCCTAAATCCTGAGACTGTCTACTGCTAGCTCTGTTGTCTTGTTCTGATAAAAAGAAAAGAAACTAAGAATGGGATGAGTGTCAAAAGTATCTAGGCTATCCTGTGTGTTTTTAAAGCCTGCTGTGCTCTCATGTCTGTGGTTTGTTAAAGAATGAAATACAAAAAAACCCCTCTGTTTCTTGTGAGAGTGATACATTTTTTTAAAAATGTGCTCTCTTGCCTACCAATTAAGTGTTTGGAAGGAAACTGTTAATGTTCAATTATCTTCTGTAAAATACTACCACATCTCCTTTTCCAAGGAGTTGGTTAATTCTTGGTAAATGCAATACTTTAACTCCTGGGTACCCATTACGTAGCATAACTGCGTTCCTCCATGCCCAGTGTTTTTGCTTTTGAGCTTTATGAAACTTTTAATTAGGAATGAGTTCAGCAGACTAATACGCAGCCATGAAATTTTGACTTCACCTGCCTGTATTTGTAGAGTTCTTTCAGAGATAAATAAGGAAAAGTTGGAGGAAAAGCATGTTGTCATAGGCTGTCACTCATATTGGTATTTTTGCTGTAACCTGTTTTGGTGGCTGTGTTTACTGTGTTTACTTTTTTTTGCACAGATTCAGTAGTTCAGAACTTTAATACTGTGGTAATGATCTAAGCTTCCTTGTAAAAATCTTTTTTATGTAGGCTGATCACTCACCAAATCAAAATAATAAAAAAACCCCCAAATTTCAGACTGGTCTGTGAAGTCCACGAGTTAATACTGCTGCGGTGTTAGTGCTTGTGTGGAATGGTCATACTGTGGTGTATTACTGGACTTTAATATCAGGATCCTGCTTCGTAACTTTAGAAAAATATAAAATTGGAGAGGTCTTCAGCTGTATACTGACATAACCTTACAGAAATTCTATTTGGCTGCCTTTGAACTTGTTTGTTTTTTGGTTGTTTGTTTTGTTTTTTTTTTATTCTTGCTGCTTGTGATTCTTAAACTGCCTGTGTTTTTTGGTGAAACTGTGCCTGAGTTTTGCATACAAGGTTTGTGAAAACCCCAAGTGCGTGACCACGTGTTGTTCTGATGATAAAGCAAAGCCACTGTAACTCATCATACGTACTTCAATCTGAAATGTGTTTTCTATTATGAGAAATACAAAAATGACATCAAGTAAAACAGATCCCACCTCTATAGTAGCGTTTGGAAGTAAGAAAAAGGGTATAATGCGTTATCTGGTTCATAACAGTGAAGCTTGTAGAGGAAGTTCTGGCATATGGGCAAAACATTGTTTTCAAATGGATGTTTCGGTGTGCTTCTGTTTACAAAGCTGTGTTAAGAGGTGCATCTTCATTATGAGGAATGATAGACAGTAGTTTTTGTACATACAAGCTATTTCAACAAGCATGCCTCAGTTATTCTTGTCTTTATCAATTCTATCATTAAACAACCCTGTTTGCTTTTGTGAATAAAGCAAATATTTTTTCATTAATGTAAAGACATAGTTTTTAATTGCCTTTTCATAAGCAGTAGGAAAATAAGTCCTTTAAAACCTTTTTAGTCACATTTTTGTGTATAAGTTGTTTGTAACGATGTTTGTCAAACGAGCTATTTAGTGACTCTTGTGGTAATAATTACTTGCTAATCAGCCTGAGAGCCTAGTAAATGGTTGGATACTTGATATGTTGAGTTTAAATCTACCCAAGGGGTAGTAAAAAAATAATCTTCTCAAAGTCTGTTATTAAAATATGTTTTCTGGTTGAGAATCTATGCAGTGATAGCCTTGGGAATTTTTTTTGTACCTTAAAATTACACATTGTATGGTTTTGCTTGCTAAAAAGTCGCATGGCTTAGTTTTTTTCAGATGTCTGTGCTTAGTGTACTGAAAGAATTGTTGGTCTGCCTGTAGAGTTAAATCAGACACTGGTTTTGGGGAAAAAAGGAATGGTTTACAATCCCAGTCACTTCCAGCAGGTGTCAATGTAAGGCAACAATATATGGGAGTCTGGTGATGGAAATGTTAATACTTGGATGAGAAAATGGTATGGAAATTACAAATTAAAAGCAACTATGACAGCATGTCAGGAAGGATTTCTTGTAGTGCTCTATATGCTTCTGTCTTAGGAATTTCATAAGTTTGTACATGTCTTGTGAAGTCTGTGGATGCACTAATATAGTTCAGTTCTGCTGAAGAGAAGTTATTTACTATAGAGTATATGAATTATTGCATTGTGTACAGAGTAGTTGCTTCATGAACTAGTATCTAAATGTTTCATGTGAAGTGTCCTCTGAAGCATAACAGAGTGCCAGTGAAATAAACATTAAAAAAAAGTGCCAATGAAATATTTAAGGCAAATTCTTGAAGTTGTGTTTGTTTTGAAACTGCACTGTTTATAAAAGAATAAACAAGACTTTATTATTGAAGTGTATCAGGGAAAGTCATAATTGTTCCTCTTATTAGCAGCTCTGTGTAACAGTAATGCTCAGCATTCATAGTCTTCAATTTGCAAATGTTTTAAAAACTGAAACAAAAATAAACACTTGACATATTACAGCATTGCTGAAAAACAGGAAATCCAAGGTTTAGGATATTTCTTCTTCTGCTGCTTTTTCTTTCACTAATTCCTTTGTACCAAGGTGAGTTTTGCCAGATGTAACTTTTCACTAGTATTGCTATTGGATTCTTTTACACTGGAATTAGTGGCATAGCAGGGCAAAATGTGTACACTTAGCATTGTATTGTCAGGACAATTTGTAATAAGTTTTGCTTTATTGTTGGCAGCAGCTTTGTGTATAGTTCTTTTGTAACATTTTGACATTCAGAGTGAACAACCAGAAAAATATTTTGTAGGGGCTGTCATCTGCTCTGTGTTCTTGCTAGTATGTGATTGTTCCTTAAAGAATGTCTTCTGTTAGGTATATCCAACTAGCTCAGACAAGAATGAATTTAGATGTTTTTACTGGGAACATCAAAGATCATGGTAAGATACAAATAGATATATATCTTCTGAGGGACCAGAACTACAATATTAATTCTGAAAATGAAGTAGAAAATTGGGAAGCTTTTTCTAACTTCCCTGACACAGGTGAAAGAATAGTGCATCTCTGTCAGACAGGTAGATGATTACCTTGAAATGTGTATCCTACTTGTGGAGCTTGACCGTGGTATTTTTGAAACACATTGCTAGCATTCAGGGACTGGAGCATTTATCCACTGGTGGACAGACTGATGAGCATAGCTAGTAGCTGAGGGAGTATTTTCTCATTTCTTTTATGATGACATCTTGAGAAGAACCTTCTTTAAAAATAAATGAATAAATAATCAGCCACCTTCCTACAAAATACTTGAAATCTCACACCTGATCCAACATGGGTCTTCGCTCTTGAAATGATACATGGTAACTTAGGTGCGTTCCTGACTTCCTCAGCTGTGAAGAGAAATGATGCATCACAAACATGTATGTTGTGGTTCTTTTTTATGAATACATAACTTAAAATGCAATTCTCTAATTTTCTGCTGTTTCTTTTTTCTTAATGGCTAGTGTTAAATTTATAAAACAGGAAGTTAAAAGCACAGTGAATGCTGGGGTCAGCCAAAATTCTCTTTTGCTGTGACACTGGTGATTACATTCCATAGGACATTTATATTACGTTGAACTTTGAGAGTAGCAGCAAAGGCTCTGCTCCTATGAAATTTTGAAAAAAATGTGAAGGTCATGGGTTTTGGGGCAAAGAAAGCATGGAAGGCTGTGTTGAGAAATGGGTAGGTTAAACCTGGTTCCAATGAATTCAACAAAGATGAGTTTTCTAATGTTTACATGACTTCAAGTTGATTTAGAAAATAAATCATTGGCACTTGATCACATTCAGGTATGAAATACAGGTAATCAAGTGTGGATGAAGAGGCATTACAGCAGCGATTTACATATTTATTGGACAGTAGAAGTGGGAACAAGTTAACTTTGGAAGCATGTTCTGAAGGAGGCTACTGTATTAAACTAGTTGTTGGTTGGAAGATGAAACGGTGCCTCTGTCGTCAAAGGCATTGCTAAATTATGCAGACAGTTTCTTTTTTTCAATGAGAAAAGTTAAGGCTGGACTGCTCGATATTCTAGTAATACAAGGGACATTCTAATTAGATCTAGATCTACCATAAAGCCTTATAGAAGAGAGGAGGACAGACCTTGGATATAACAGCTGTTATCTACTGAAATACAATGAGGCTAAAAGTGCACTGTTGAAAAAAAAAAGGCTGTTTTGAAACAGGAGATTTAGTAAATAATATCTAATGATGAGCATCTGAGTTCAGGATTTACCTTTTTAGAAAACAACTGAGAAGTCTAAATGGTAACCACCCCACCTCCAAACACCCGTACCTTGTTTGTGTTGAAAATGACTGTGTAGAACTGGTATCCATTGTGATTTCATGAGATAGTGTATGTGGAGGGGTGGGATGAAACATTGCTTGGGTGCATGGTAAGCAGAACAGGGTTAATGTACAGCTAGTGAAGACTTACAGAGCTTAAAGTGCAACAAGATAGCATTATCATTTGGAGGAACATGAATAGGCTAAGAATGCACATAAGTAAATGATCATTTAAAATGAATGATATGGACATAATTTCTTTCTGGATATGGATTAAAAGAAAGCTGAAAACTGGTGGGAGAATACCAGAAGGGAGAGAGGAAATACTTGGGAGATGAAAACTGATTTGTTACTGGTATTTATTACAGAATAATCGTGTAACTACAGAATCAATGGGAAGGCTGAAGGGAGAAAGTTTTTAATGGATTTAAAAAGAAAAAGAGGTAGATGAAGGCTGGAAATTACTATCCAGTAAGTCAAAAGACACAAAAACTAGAAGTATGGACAACAAATGAAATTCAACTTGGAAATATAATAGCCATAATGGAATTTAATTCTTCATTGGTATCAAATTGCACCTTTGCATGCAGTTTCAGTGAGATATGAGGACAGTTAGGGGCTTTGGTGTGGTGGCAAGATATCAGTTGTTAACTGTTAACAGGTTATGGATTGATTCCCTTTGGAATTTTGGAGGGATCCAGTAAAAAAAGAGTGGGATATTGGGGATATGTTCTTGTTTGATAAACTAGAGAGATATGAGATCTTGAGAACCCCCATCCTCTTCCTGAGGATGGGATAAGATGGTTCATGAAGAGAAGTGGCTGCCACAGATGCAGAATCTGGTTGTCACTGGAGATGGAACTGAGAGGAATGGGCAGAATTTCAAAGAGAAGCATGTAGGTAAAGTATTAGGAAGACCTCTTGATCGTGAGATTTAGGAACTCACTAAGTCTCTCTTCCCAAGAAGCCATGTGTCCTCAGTCCTTAAAGAAAATGTTTAGTAAGTCCCCAAGCGACAGTTTAGTAAGCCATTTCCAAGCATAAAAGAACAAGAAGACAATTGTGGAGAGCCAGCATGGATTTCAAGAAGGGTGCCCAACCTGACTGCTTTCTCTAAGAAAGTTGTTGCTGTCCCTTTGGATGAAGGGAAAGCAGCAGTGTTCCCTGATCTTGACTTTAGAAAGATATTTGACACAGTCTGATACTTAAATTGGGGAGATATGGACAGGATAGATGAGCGAAAAGGTGGGAAGAAAACTGGCAACTGGCTGGACCATTGGTGTTCCTCAAGGATTGGGACTGAGACTGGTACTGTTTAGCATTGTTATGAATCCAAACACTGGGACAGAGTGCACCTTCAGCAGGTTTGTGAATGATACCAGATTGTGAAGGAACAGTCAATATGTTCCCATTCATTTGGGCCTCAAGTGGGAGGGATGGGCTGATGGGAACCCCATAAAGTTTTTAAAAAACAAGACCCCAAAGCATATTCCTGCACCTGAGAAGGAATAACCCAATGTGTTGGTACAGGCTATCTAAGCAAGATCATAGCCTTCAGGTAGGGAGAAGTGATTATTCCTGTTGCTTAGCAATCATGAGGTCATGTCTAGAATACCGTAGTTGGTTTCAGGTACCCCATTTGAGAGACACTGAGAGATTGGGGCAAGTGCAGTGCTTGGGGGCTGGAGCACATGACAGAGGAGTAGAGGTAGAGGGAGCTGGCTTCGTTTAATTTGGAGGGGAGAAGGCTCCAGGGGTTTCCAAACGCTGTCACTGCCTACGTGGTGGGTTGTTGTTAGAGAAGTTGGAGCCAGTCTCTTCTCAGTGGTGCCCTGTGAAAGGAAAAGAGGCAGCGGGAACAAGATGCAGCAGGGGAATTGGGTGTAAGGGCAACAGTTCTGCATGGCAAGTGTATCTGAGCACTGGAGTGGGCTGCACAAAGAGGCTGTTGTATTTTCATCTCTAGAGGTATTAAAAACTGTAGTGGATAAGGTCCTTAGGAGCCAGACCTGGCTTTGAAATTGGCTTCTGAAAATGGCAGGTTTGACTGTGTGACCTCCAGAGGTCTTCTAACTTGTGATTTTCTATGATTCTCTGTGCTAGTGCCCTATTAGCTTATAAATGAAGACTAAAATAGTCAAAACTATAGTGCAGCAGTTTTCAGCTGTGACTGCCTTCTTCCTATCAAAAGGAACTTCATGGTTTTACCCCATGTGAAAAATCTTACTACTCTGCTGAATTTTGATCTAAATCTGGGCCTGCTATGAGGCTGCTGTACAGCCATAGCATGTGTTCATTTGTGAATCCCTTTGCTGTAGCGTAACTTCAGTGGTAACAATGTGGTACAGTCAGGCATTTGGTGCATATCTGAATTTTGTGGCTGTGATGAGAAGGCACTTTAATATAGCATAAAACTTCCTGTCATCTAACCTGCCCCCCCTGCTTACTTTTGCATTTTCAGATTTTTTTCAAAAATCAAAAAGAATGACATGCTGCTAGCCCCTTTCAGAGAAAGGTTGTGCACATCTTGAGTGATGAGGCTGACCTAAATGCAACTGTTTTGTTTTGCCATTTGTCTAATTATGATTAGTGCCAAATGAAACTCTGTAATAAACAGGTACTTCATTGTAAATCCTTTTTTACAGAGGACTGTTCTCTGGTGCTCTGTGTATGTGTCAGGCTTCTCTAGAAACAAAATTGATTCTCTAAGGTGAGGGAACAAGGAGAAATAAAATGGGAGAGGAAATAAAGCTTCATAAATTCGGTATTTTTAACTGCTGCACCAATCATTCCTATTTGCAAGCAGAATGCAGTTTAACAGGAGGGAAGATGGGTTCTAGAATATAACTGTTTTTAATAGCATTTCAGTAGTATTTTGGAAGGGAGGAATGGAGGGGAGAGGAGTGAAGTATTTCAGGACATGCTTTTAGAATCCTCTTATATTTAAAGGCAAGTCTGATTTTTGAGCTGAAAATATTTTGCTATTGCAGCGAGAATGAAAATGAATAGAAAATATGAAGTAGTTCTATTAAGGCATGAATGTAGGATTAATGGAAAAATGAACTTCCATGAACTTCAGGTGTTTACAGGAGCTGGATCAATATTTGATATGAGACCATCTTACCGTAGTATTTTACCATAGTGCTTTTTGATTGCTGCCATTTTTCAGGGAGCAATTTTTTTTTTCCCCCTCTATCCCTTAGGGCTCAATTACCCTGCCCAAATTCATGAAGCCCTGAAGCAGTAGGTGCCTAAAACAGCATAGTGCTTCACCAATTCCCATCTTGAGAACTGACTATCTTCTCTTCTGCCTCATGCAGATCATCTGAGCTTATTTTTAAGAAACCTGGGAAAATAGTGCTGTTTGAAGCTGCTAGTGATCAGGGACTCTGGAATAGTCCTGCCCTCCCTTTTGCCTTCCCCTTTGTTTTTAATCAAGACAAACTGCTATGAGACTTCATGTTCCAAAGTTGCCCTGCAAGCTTCCTATTTCATATCTACTGCTTGCAGACTTGCATGGCTCTCTGGCTGCCCTGTGACATTTTCATGCCAGGAACTCTTGATATACTTTCCTGCAAAGCATTTAACTTCAAAGCAGAAGTAACTTACGCAGTCCCTTATAGCTGGGTAATTGGATGTGGGTGGAAGATGTCAATGGCATTCCTGATAATTGATGTCCTGTGTTGTGCTACAGAAAGCAATTCTTCATAGTCATAGTGGAACTATATTTACTGGTGGTTTCTGGTGTATGGTAAATATGGTAGGTGCTGCAAGTGAAGTAACAAATCAAAATGCTGCTGATGCTGTAGATGTTCCTGTTGCTGATGAGCCCTGTATCTGTGGGCCCAGTGTTGTGCTAATAGGGGAATTGCTGGCGTGTCTGCACTGGTGTTTTAAATTTCTGACCTGAAGATAGCATCCTTCCTGGGGAGAGGCGGAGACTTTGGTTTTCAATGCTTGTTGGGTTCTTGGCATTTCTGCTGAGACTGCTGACCGATTAGTGCTTAATTGTGCTGGGTTTTGGGATGTGGTCCCAGAACAGTCATCTGAGGTCGCTACTTTCTGTCACCTGCCATCTTTGGACTCAGTTTGAACTATGTTTTTTTTTTCTTTTAAGGAAGAATGCATTATTAACCCTGAACTAATCACTCACCCTTCATGTTTAATTTTGAATGTTCCATATCAAATACTGTAACTCTCTTGGTTAATATTCTCTCTTATTGTTCACTACAAAGAGAAGTATTCATTTGCTGCAAGTTCCAACACTGCAAACTAGTTGGAACAAATGTCTTCCTCCTCTTTCTTCTGTTACTGAAATCAAATTTTAAACTTCAGCATTTAAATGAAAGTTACCCGCTTCTTAATGTTTGGGTTCCTCTGAGATTAGGTGGAGGCATAATAAGTTACAGATTACACAAAATATCACACCCCCTCCCAACTATTTCTGTATTAGCAAGCACAACATTTTCCTCTTTTGGAAGAGGGGAAAAATGGGGTCAGAAAGAAAAACTAAAAGTCTCTCAATGGGGTTTCACTTCTTTTGCTCCTTATGCAAACACATAGCAAACAGCACTCCCTCGGATATTTTCACTGAAATAGCTATATATCTATTTGCAGGCCATTATCTTTTACTTCATATAGCCTAATAGTGCAGTGATAAATTAACTCTGGAATTTCTTCCTGTAGCCCTCAGTAAGAAAAATACAGTCTTAAACAACTCAGATGTTACCTGTAAGCAGATAATTTAGCCAAATAACTGGATTGCTGAAGACTCTCATCCCTTATAATGGAGAAATAAAACATTGTTTCCTCTATATAAGGGTGCTTCTAAATGAAAATACGGGAGGTAATTGAGAGGTTTTTGTTGAAGAATTTGGATCTGGACATGACCTTCCATGAGCCCTCTCTCTGTTCAAGCTGATGTGACAAGGCCCTTACATAAGCTTGGTTACAGTTGTTCAGAGTTAGAAAACATGTGGATTCTACGACTTTTGGACTAGGTTAGAATTTTTTAAAAAATGTTTATTTTGTCTAAACCCCCTTTTTGCTAGATGACTGAGTTCTGTCTTACTGTTGCAATAATAAACCTCAGGATTTCGGGCTGCTCAGGCGCTATGGGATGAGAACACAGCAGTTTTGTCTGAGAGAAAAGCAAGAATACTTACCACACTTCTAGAAAGCAAAATGGGAGAGTAACGACCTCTGTCATAAGGAGAAACTAGCCCTCTGAAAGCAAAACCTGAATACGCATTTTGCAAATGTTTCTGATGGTTGTATGACTGAAATGGGGATCATTCTTAGTAAACAGCATTAAAAAATATGGGCCGCTTTTGAATTATGATGCCAATAATTATTATTTCTAATTGGAAAGGAATCCAAAAAAACCCCACATAACCCCATGGTTTTTGTGATTGTGGAGAAATCTTTGGAAGTTGTGATCAGGTTCTGAGGACTAGCAGTTTTTATCCTGTGGAAAAGCCTCCTATTTAAATTGTCATTCAATAATACCTTTGAGTGGAAAAGTCCAAAATACAGACTAGCTTTCTATACTTTGGGAGTGCTTTTCATTTTCTAAAGCAGCCTCATAAATTGAAGGTACCAGCTGTTGTGGTTTAGCCCCAGTCAGTAACTAAGCACCACCCACCTGCTTGCTCACTCCCCCCCACTCTGTGGGATGGGGGAGAGAATTGGAAGGGCCAAAGTAAGAAAACTCGTGGGTTGAGATAAGAACAGTTTAATAATTAAAATAAAACAGTAGTAACAATAATAAAATGAAAAGGATAATAACGAGGGGGGGGGTGAAACCTCAGGAGAAAGAAAAAAATCCCAAACAATAAGTGCTGCAACCGCTCACCACCTGCTGACTGACGCTGCTGATCCCCGAGCCATGATCGCTGCTTCCCCCGGCCGACTCCCCCCAGTTAATATACTGGGCATGATGTCACATGATATGGAATATCCCTTTGGCCATTTTGGATCAGCTCTCATGGCTGTGCCCCCTCCCCTCCTGGCTTGTTGTGCACCTGGCAGAGCATGGGAATCTGGAAAAGTCCTTGACTAGTGTAAGCACTACCTAGCAACAACTAAAACGTCAGTGTGTTATCAACATTATTTTCATACTAAGTCCAAAACGCAGTACAATACCAGCTACAGTGAAGAAAATTAACTCTATCCCAGCTAAAACCATGACATCAGCTAAAAGTTTTTTTTAGGTCTGAATTAGGGTCAGTTCAATAAAGGAAATGTTTCAGAGGGAATAGCGTTGCTAAAACTTAGACCATGGTTTTACTTTGGCAATAGGAGGGTAGAACTGTAGCCTGCTTGTGTAATACAACAGCTAATTGAGCTTGTCTCTGGTTACTGACCTGTTCCTGTGGCATAAAAGACAATTTGGGAACATGAGTAGTTGTTGGTACACATGCTGATCTGTAGATGGTATCAGTGATCAGTAGTGCATTTCAGTGGAATGATCTTGTGTGGCTGAAAAGCAAGTAACTTTTTTCCATGCATCTGTAACGAACCTCTAGTTTTAGGTTACGAGGTAATCTGTTCATACTAGAAGAAACTTGAAAGAACCATTGCATGGAGATTCCATGCAACAAGTAAACAACAGAAAATGTGTAAAAAGAATGAAAGATGGCTTTGGCTAATGTGTGGTTAGTATTTTAAAAGACAGTTGAATTTAGGAATAAGCCAATGTTATGCTTCAGTCTAAGAAGACTGTATGATGCACTCAGTTAAGTATGTTAATCTTTAATATTCAAGGTTCCTAATGAAAATTTGATGAGGCAAGAAAGATTGTTAGTGAGCAAATACAGGCTTTAGGATCATTGAAGTCCAGTACATTGTTGAGAAGGTGTATGATCCCTGGAGGTTCAATTTGGTTGTGCTGAAGCTTAATGAACATTATTCTAGAAAAAGAGAGGAGTTATAGGCTGAGCAAAAAATTAACAGCTGCAAACCAGAAGAAATGAAGCCCTCTAACTGTGTTACTTTTGCATATTTAATAAACTTGGCTGCCAGCATGCTCACTATAAGTCTCTTGTGCCAGGTAAGAGCTGCTAGAAATTATGCCAGTCTACATGTAAACAACTTACAGATGTTCTTTGAGGTGGCAGTTAAGGGCCAGTTTGAAAATAGAAGTGCTTGAATGCTACACAATGTTTAGGTTGCAAAAGGAGGGGAAACATGATTACAAAAAAGATGGAAACAAACAAGGCACAGCCCAAAATAAAGCTGCTGAAGAAGTAGGATTTCTATGCAAGTGGTATGGGTGTTGTGATATAGGTATCATATATATGATTATGTTCTAAATTTTTTGAAACAAGGACAAAGGATGGCCATATATGCATAGAATATATCTATTTTTTCTTGTATGAAATAAAGGGAAATCAAACTTAATTGGTAGTTATCACACTCTGTGGCAGGTCTAGAACAGAATACAAGATATTTTTAAACAGAAACTGGGGAAGGTATAGGAAGGCTCTAAACTATCTTTTTCATCCTTCAGTCCAATTGCATAGGACATGTGAAAGGGAACTGTGATTTAGATCATCTTAGAAAGCCAAGGGCATAAAGCTAAGTATAATCATTTGTCTTGTTTAGCATGGTTTAATTTGATTATAAAGTATGTTTAGATTTTATGGCTGTTTTGGTACTGTCACAGCATCTTTACAAGAGATAAGTCTTTGGCAATGACATTTGTGTAGTGACTTAGGGAAAAATAAAATAAAATTAAAGACACTTCGGAAAGAAAAACAGCTGGCTTACAGTTCATAATGATGGCATGAACTTCATGGTCTTGTTGTCTCACGTAATGGTGATTTCCTGGGATGGTTTTTGAAGCTAGAGTCAACACACTGTTAAATTGAGAGCTGGCAGTTGGTCATTATTGTACTTGGAGTATTGAGGCTTCAGTCTGTAAGGGAGCCTGGAACTTTTAGACAAGGTGGCCAGAGTAAATGAACCTGTTAAAAGGACAAAAAGGCATACAAAATAGCATGACTAGGCCCTCAGTTACAGAAACCATCATCTGCCGAGTTGCTGTAGCATTGTCTGTTTTGTTCTTGTGATGCAACATTTTAGTAGATGCTTTGAGATGAAAACCAATAGTTTTCTTCTGAACAAAACTGCAGAGAATAGAGTTGCTCTCTACTGTAGAACTACATTAGCGTCGCTGCAGGAGGAGAGTCAGAGACCAGGCTGCAGGAAGTAACTGCTCTGGAGAATTTCTCAGTTCAGAGGGCAAATGAGCTATGATCCCTAATCAAGTGTTGACATTTGTGTTGATTTTTTTTTTACCTTCCTTCCCTTTCCACAGACCCCTAAAAGTTCCACCAATAGGAAATGAACACCTGTTTCTGACACAGCCCCTTTTCAGTCTTTTTTTTTTAATTTCTGTGATTTGACTGTTTCAAGCAGCAAGGCTGTCAGGGTTTGTGCAATGTACTGAGAGAAAAGATGCTATACCTGTGTTTTGTTAGTCTTGTGCTTTAAATCTGTGCAGATATGCATGCCATCACTGCCTGTGGCTTTTTTTGGTAAAAGAAAGTACACTTCACTTTCTCTCAGTGGAATAAGCCAGAACAAACAGAAGTAAATGAAGTGCCATTCCGTTTGATATTCTCTGGCTAATTTTATTCTTTATAATTTGATCACAGCCATAGGAATTCTGAATGCTGATTTCCCCTGTTACTGTAACTGGCAACTTCCTTTGCGTGATTGTTTGAAATTAATTTTCATACATTCTTCAAGAGAAAATGGTGACTTCCCCTTCACTTTCTCCCTTTTTCCTTCCCATCACCTTTGTAATTGCTTGCCTGCCAAGTGTGCCAGTTCCAGGTCTGCCAGCTCTTGCTTTTAGGCTTTGTGGTACTGGCTTCTCTGATTTTACAGATTTTTACTTATTTCTCAGTGTAGAAAGGAAGGAGAGTGGCAAATCAAATTCAGTGGCAGCGGTGAGAGTCTTTCAGGGACCACCCATGGCATGATAATTGACATATTAAAAAAAAAAAAAGCTGAACTGGTGCTGTAGTGCTTCCAGGAGGGTCCTATTTTTGGGAGGAGCGTTGTTACCTGCACACAGCTCTCGTGCTCACAGCTGCTGAAATGATGAAGGGTTTCTACATGGCAGCAGCAAGATGAGGTGCTGGTAGATGTAATGGCAGCGGTCAAACCTGCAGGAAAAATTCCAAGTTTATCCATGAGCTTTTGCCTGAGAAAGAATTAAAAAGCAAATTAAAAAGCAAATTAAAAAGTTGTTTGTTTTTCTTTCTGCTGCCTTCTTTAAGTGAAAATGTTAAACGTGTATTCAAGGGGAAGCCAATCTTTCAAGTAAAAATGTCAAATGTGTAATTCAAGAGCAAGCCAGTCTTTTAACACCCGTTGCTACAAAGGTCGGGTGCAGTTTTCACAGTGCCCGTCTGCCTTCTAGTGTGCTTGTCTGAACCAGCATCTACTGACTGCTCTGGTCTCTTGGGCCTCTAACTGGAGAAAACCTCAGTGGATTCAGTTAAAAATATGCTGCACTTATAACATGCAGAAGAGAAGAGACGCAACATGAGATGAAACAGCATCAGTTGAAGTAAAATGCTGGATTGCTAAGCTGCTTGTGATAACTGGTTGTGAATTGGTTTTATGCCAAATTTCTTCATGTAATCCAGAGGTTGGTGGTGCGGAGCTGGTATTTTTTGCTATGAAGACAAAGCCAAAAGTAAAATATCATAGAGGTAGTATCCAGGCCGAGAGTTTGATTATTTTTGTAAAGACATCACTGTACCTAAATTACTTGTTCTGCCCTTGTGAGCAGAGAAGGGAAAAAGGGCAAGAACACTAGTTATTTCACACTACTTATGGAGAAGAGATTTGGTATCTTAAACTGATATCTTTGGTGTCAATGGTTACTGTTCCCTTCCCCCTCTTACACCACCGTGCCTTTAGCTGTAGTCTTTCTTTGAGATCCCCTGATGTCCTTCTGGTTAGTCACCAGAGTGATAAATCTTCTTTCACATGAAGGAAGAAGTTTACTCTCAAATTTCCTGTTGTAAAGAAACTAAATCCTTAAAATCTGTTCTAGACAGGTTGATAAACTATTTTAAAGAAAACCTGCTCTGCCTGCTAAGATGGATGTCTTAGTAGTTAGGTTGTATTGCTATCAACACTTACTATTTTTAGTATAATGTCTTGAGCTGTAATGTTTGCAACCGTGAATATCTACAAAATGGTAACCTGACAGTTCAAGTGTTGAAATGCCACCTAGAGATTACTCTGCAGGAGGGCAGCACAAATACTTGGGGTTCACTTTTTGAGGGAGGAGGAAGCCCTCTTCTCCATCAGCAGTTTCCCAGCTGATGTGACGTAGGTGGAGATGTAACTGTAAACATAAAGTAGAATGAAACATTTTGTCACTGTGTATTTTGGAGAAACCTATTCCTGATTTTTCTAATGAAGAAAGTACCGTGGCTTCAAAGTAGTGGTATCCTATATCTTGTTCTCTGTTACATTTGCTACTGTCATCTGGTTTCACTAATAATTGTTATGAGACTCTGCAAAGTGAATGGCACCACTGATGCATAAGTTCTTTTAGGGCTAAACTGCATATAAAGCATTAAATGGCACTGTGGCTGTGTGACCGCAGTGAAGCTGTGCATAGAAAGCAGAGGTGCTTCTTTTTCCAGTCTTGTCTGTCATGGTATTTTTATAGGTGTGTGAATGAGGTAAGCTACATACTTCAGTCTGATAGAATGGATTTGATTTAAAATGAAAGACATAGTGTTTTGGAGGTATATGATATTTGCTCCTGGAGTTCAGAAAAAGGTATAATAAGTTGTGTGCTTGTGATTCTGCCCCAGAATTTCCTCTTGACTTTTTAATGTGTCAAAAATATTTTTGGTTGAGGTAGAACCCCCAATTTTCTGGCTTGTGAATGGAAAGGTAAATGAGCTACGTAGGTATATAAGGGTCATGTGATGTTATAAATAGCATTGGAAATGCACAAGTTTAGGTTTGAAATAAGTGAGTGACTCTGGAAGATACTGCCCCTGTATTTGGGGAATTGACAGCTGTACATACAACAGAGGGATCAATTAGACATTTGGGGAGATGTATCTTCGTGTTTCTCATACGTAAAGAAGTAATGTCAGTGGCAAGAAACAGTGCAGATAAAAGCACAAGAGAGTGCGTCACCTAGCCTTAGCCCAATGCCGAGATCAACTATAGCTATGTCACTTAAGGATATTTGTTTGGTCTGTTGTTAAAGACAGTTTTTACAGCTGCTTTTCAGACAAATTGATTCAGCTTTTTCAAGTCTTTACTGTTAAAGCATTTTGTTGTTAGTATTTAATTCTGGTGTGTATCTTCTTTATATCTTCTTCATAATTGAGAGAAGTATGCTCACCACATACCTGAATTTACAGTTGGAGAGTGTATTCCTATGGTAGTTGACACATATATATTGGAAGACCATTGTGATTTCTCCCTTCTCACTGCTTTTTAGACAAATTATCATTTACTCTGCTCTTCCCTGGATAATTTGCTGTTCATTTAAATTTTTCATGAAACTCCATGCCCAAAACTTGATGTGGTTTCTCCACTCAGACCTTGCTGGAGCTTAGCAGAGTGAAAGGTGGTGTTGATCTTCCACACGTTTCTGATTAGCCTTGTTGGCTCACATTCAGCATGGGACCCAATGGTGCAGCACCCAGATCTTTCTTTGCAGTGCCACCATCTTGGTCATCACTTTTCACACTGCATTTGGTGTGTCAGTTGGTGTTACTCAGTTACAGCATGGACATTTGTCCTAGAGGTGTGCCTTCTTTCTTTTTTTTCCTAGAATAGTTCTCAAAACTGCCAAGATTTGTTTCTAATTATTATCTTTTTTCCAGCATCTTTGTAGCTGCTCCCATCTCAGCCGTCTTTGTAAAAATTAGTAAGTTGACTTTTTTCCTGTTATCCTGCTGTTAATGAAAATAATCAAAAGTAGTGGACTCAAGTCCCTGTGCAATCTGTCTTTATATGAACCTTGATATTGAAATGTTTACTACTAAATATAGTTTTTCAGCTAGGTATGCTTACATCTGGGACTGCCTTGTAAGGCTATTGACAATTAGTGAAGTCAAGATAAATGGCACTTACTACCACTCCCATATTCCCAAAGCTTGTTATCCTGTCACTGAAGGAAATTGTTAGTCTGACATGATTGATTCTTGACAAATCATGTTGGTTGTTGCTAATTTTCTTGTTATGTTTAAGGTGCTTATGATGTGCTTACTATTTTTTTCACAGGAATTGAAGTAAAGTTTAAGGACAGTGAATTCCTTAGCTCCTCCTTTAATGCCTAATTTAAGGAAAAAAATTATATTTGCATTTTTCTGCCATCTTCTGTTGGTGCTCAGAGATAACTGCTAATAGCTCTTAGGCACTTACAGCCTATTATTTAAGTATTCTGTAGCAAATTTCGTAAGACCCACCCCATTTGAAAAAGTCACTTACCTGATTACCTTTTGGCCTCTTCTTGCCAGTTGAAGCTCAGTTTTTTGCTGCTTCACCTCTGTGGTTAAATAATTATCTCAGCCACAGTATTCCTCATTAGTGAGATTGGAAGTAAAGTATTGAATGTTCCTTCCTTCTCAGCATAATTTTTTAATAGCTTCCCTTTCCAGTCTTGCTACTGGTTTGAATGTAAAATTACTGTTTTCAAAAAGTAACTTCACAGATAAGGACAGGATATAAGATATCATTTATTGACTTTATATCTATAGAGGAAATTAACCATTTCCTTAGTGGGATGTTTAATTAAAAAAAAAAAAAGATTTAATAAACATTTTTTGGCAATGAAAATAACAGCTCATCTTTGTATTGTTAAGAATGCATCTGCAGACAGTGAAGAAAATTTTGTCAGGACAGTATGGAAATGAGTCTAGAAATAACCATGCAAACAGTCTGATCTGAGCCTTAAACATGAATTGTGTATTATTACATGATATTTTGAATGTTTAAATTTCTGTTTGTGAAAGGTATGAGAGGTGCCTTCAAAAAAAAAAAAAAAAGGCAAAGCAAGGAAGGTAACTTTTTCAGGGTTGCTGTTACTTCCTACTACCTCTTCCTGTTGTTCTTGTAAAGTATTGTAGATTTAGATCCTGAATTTAGCTTTTCAAATGTATTACTGTTTTGTATGTACACTGTGTACCTAGCAGGTGTGGGTACTTTAGAACTGTCCTTGTTGCCCCCTCCTCCACCCCCCCATTTTTGGTTTGTGTTTTTCTGAGACTGAAAAAAGTGAATGTTGTGTTTTGCTGCTTGGTGTAATGCTTTTTTTTTTTGCTTTTTTTTTTTTTTAAATAATCTAGACATACCCATGTTATGTATTTTGGGAAAAGATCTTGTTTGGTTTGTCATATTCAAATGGAGACCTCAATACAATCACCGAAGTTGCTTGGCCAGGCTTTTCTGTCCCGGTGAGGCAGGGGCTCAGCTGCATGACTGGGCTCAGCAAGCTTCTTCCAATTCAGCCTACTGAATAGTGAGGACTTGCAGTAGTTGCTGTATGACTGTAGCACTTGCATGACAAGTCTGTTAGAATTTTTATATTTAGAGGTCAGAAAATATCCAGGTAGTGTTTTACGCCTAGGAAGGAACAGAAATACACAGTGATGGTTTTTAAAGCACTTCCGGTCTGCTTCTCTACTTCTCTGTGAAATAAAGAATGGAAAGTGGATGAGCATGGGAATGAAAATTGAGAGCAGGGTAGTCCTCTCTTTGGGTAACTTAAAAATCATATTATAACGATTAAGAGTGTTGTTTGGTTTAAATTTATATGTGCCATATATGTTTATATTCTTCAGTGTATTTTTAATTTAACTGTAAACCCCCAAATAATTTGATTTAGTTGCTAGGCAGTACGTGTCCCTGCTATCCTGTTCTAACATAGTCACTTTCCTTTACTTAGTGTAAGTAATGGAATTAGTGTGTTTGTTGGACACCTTTATCAGTTTTTGAAGTGTCCACTTTAAAAAGAACTCATTTTATGATGTTGGAAAGCAGAGACCTGTTTGGAACAAAGTCTACCTATATCTTAGGTTAAGGATTTGGCAGTGCCTTGATACTTAAAAGGTAAATGTGGAAATGAATGACACCTAGTAGTAATGAGACCTACCTACTGCTCTTCCAAGCAAGGTCAGTGATATAAGGGTGTCTGTGTAGACCTTGCTGAAACTATAATGCAGTGTCCAATTGGCACTGAAAAGTAGGCAGGGATTGTGCCTCTGTTCCATGCCAAATGGGAAAGATGTCACTTTTTGAACATTTTTTGCTAATTGGAAACAAGAGCATATCATGGAGCACATGTGTTGACAGTGAATGGTGTATGGAAAACAGGCATAAAGGGGGGGAAAAAAAACCCACAACAAAAACTCTCTGTTTTGATCACTTTAAGCATGGAAAATTGAAGTGGAGGGAATTAAAAGGGATTATGAAATTGTACCTTTTTTCCTTTAAAGACTAGGAAAGGCTTAGTAGTAAGCAGCAAATTGTTTAAGCAGTTGATAAATGTTTGAAGGTAGTGTATCATCTTTTAGGTCTGTTTAAAGAAATCTAAAATAAAAAGTTACATGGTAGTTTCACAAACTGGGTTTTTCTGGAATGCATAATACAAATTTGACATGCACAACTGTTTAGGAAATTAGAAAAAGAAAAACTAAGGCAAATGCTGCTTCAATACAGAAACCCAATAATAATGAAAAAAAAATGAAGACTAGTTTAATGATCTTTTAAACTAGAAATACACTTGCAGATGTGCAGAGAATACCCACTTCTTCTGGGGTAGGCAATCTATCTCTGATTTGTAAGTTATCTGTAACTGAAACTTTGTTTAAATTCAGTCTAGCAGTGAAACTAAGGGAAAATTACAGGAAAATACATATATCAGAAATAAACAGCAAAAAGACTCAAAAAATTTAAGTCATTAACCTGACTATGCAGATACACTATAAAAATGCTTTGCTCTTCTTACACCTTCCTGGTGGGTGTTTTCTGCTTTTATCTGTTTTGTTTCACAAGCTGGAGGACAATTTTTGGTGCATCTCAGAGGAGGGTAGTCTTTGGTTTTGTTTTCAACAGACGTCAGTTTTATAAAGGACTATAATACCTTGGAAAAGCTTATTCTGCTAAAATGATTGCTGCTAGTTTCTGCTGCCTCTCATGTTGACTCATATTGATGGTCTCTCTTACTCCCCCAGTTGTCTGTGGCTGTGTTTCACTTTCTTCTTGGGCTATAGCCTGCCTTCAGCCTCTGCGTTTGCTTCAGTCTGTGCTTGTGCACTACTTGGTTTGTTGATGTTCTTGGCTATGGAGCTCCTGGGTGTGAGGATAACACAAGTGATCAGTCATAAAGCTGGTCATGCCCTGCTGAAGTCTTAGGCTTAAACTATGGAGTGGTACCAACAGCAAAAACCTCTCAAAGCCCTTCTGTTGGCATTCTTTTCTCATGTATGTCTGTGGTCTCTCTTCTCTCTCTCTCTTTTTTTTTTTTTTTATGGTGGGTGGATGCTAAGTGTCTGGCCAGTTTTAAGGCAGTGGTTTTGTGCTTTTGTTTTCTATGCTTTCTCTCCCACATACTCATGTATCCGTTTACACACTCACTTGTGTTTTCTGTATTCTCAGTGGGAGATGACATTTACCAGACTTGAGACAAATACCTTCCCTCCCCCTCCCCCAAGGTGGTCTTCATTTTCTGCCTAACTTACTAATTTGCCTTGTTGAATTTTTGGCATCTCCTGTTATTATAAAATTTTGGTCTGTGAAATCATGATTAAAAAGCTCAGCATGCAACAGTAACAATCCAATATGGAAAGCTTAAGAACTATTTAGCTCTCTTCTCAATTTAAGTTATTTAGTCTATGCATTAAGTGTGAGTTTATTGTTTTGCTGGTTTCAAATAACAGTATTTGTAGTTAGTAATTCTCTGAACTTGTTGAAAATAAAAATAATAAAGAAGAAAAAAGTCTTAGGCATGTGTATCTTAAATCAGATCTATGATAAATGAATGGGGTGTTTACCATCCAAATAGATGTAGGTTATTTCTCTTTGAGGTTTTGCTGGAAGTCACTATTTAGCATCTGATTAATAAAATTTGCCTTTTTTATAATAATTCTGTCTCCCTTGGGATAGGGATTTATATTTTTGTAGCCTTAATAAAACATAATAAATTATTCAAGTCTTTCAGAAGTTAGGGTTGAGTTGTTCTGTAAATGAGAAGCTTTTCCAAAACAAATAAACAAGTCACTTAAAAACATTAATCTAAACTAACTTTGCGTCCTCTCCCTCCTCTGCTATAAATTTTAGCTGTAATGAGGCAGGGCTTTTTACTAAGATAGAGTGGGCTAACAGTTGCCAAATGTTGTCTGTCATGCCTACGTGTGTTAGAGTTCTCCTTCCTACTGTAGCATGAAACATGGTGATTTAATACCTGAGTAGAGCTGTGATACTGCTGGGGATTGAATTGTCAAAAAAAAACCCCATGCCAAAACAAAACCAGCACCCCAAAGGTATTGATAGTGTTTAAATATTGAAAACTTTTCTTATTTTAAATGTGAAAATTACTGTTTTTTCACTTGGAGCTATAGCTCTACAATTCCTATCAATGTGTCACATAAATACTCAGACAAAGTATCTTAAAGGAGTTACTAATACATGTGCTTTCAGATCCTCAATTTTTCATGCCTTTTTCTGGCCAGCTGCTCCTGGCTTGTATAAGCAGATTTCTCCTTTCCAAAGATCTTTCTTTTAGGCATTCAGCATCATCAGACTTGTCAAAATTGGAAAACTCACTACTTGGGCTATTGTATGAGTTTCATATGTAATAGTTCACCTGCAAAAGAGCACGAGTTAGATAGTGGTCATTCCATAGTAGGTGACCTACTAGCCCCCACAGAGTTGACGATAGAGTCACTTAAAAGACATTAAGTCCAGGGATTTCTAGGAATTTCCTCCCAGTCATAAAATAGTGATAGTGGCAGTTGGGTTGGATGAAAGTAGATGCTAAACTGAAAGACTTTTGATAGAAATTCCTTTCTTTAAAATTTCTGTAAAATTAAAGTTTAGGCCAATTTTTTTTTTAAATAAATGTGTAGGCCCACAGCATGTGTCTTAATTATACAAAGCTTCGTTTAGCAAGATATAACAGTGAAGAACAAAAAGGTGATCTAATGCTGAACCATTATAAAATCTCTCCATTCTGTATTGTATAAGGTGTAACTGTACACAATGATGAAACAGTTCTGAAGTTACTGAACTTGGGTTTTGGTATTTAAATACTCTTATTTTTTGCTACAGTCTTGATACGTGAAAGCAAAAGCCTCTGCAATATTAAAAAAAAAAAAGAAAAAAAAAGGAAGTATGATACAAATACCAGTTTGTCTTGATCAGTGTTGCCTTTCATCTTATGGTCTGCTTGCCTCTTCAGGGTATTTGCAGGAAAATCTGTGGGTCAGCGTCTGAAATGAGAAAGATCAGATGTGAAGGTGTATTGCATGGGAAGCCTGGGTGTGGACAGAGGCAAGTAAGCAGGAGAGACAGACACTTATTAATGATGACTACGTTAATGCCTCGAAGTTAGCTTGGCTCAGAATCTCTTTAGATCACTTTAGAATCAGAATGTCAAACAGCTCTGGAAGCAAGTGTATAAACAAGTATTCCCCTGCTTGTCCTGGGCATTAAATAAGCAATGATTTTGCCCTATATGTTAATTTAGTCTCAGATTAATTGTGTTATGCACTGAAAAGATGTATTTTTTTTATTCTTCTTCTCTCTGCTTGTTCTCTATTTCCTAATAGTCTAGCATTTTTAATGTATCGCTGTAGATCCAAGGTTGTGTTTGTGCCACTGGGTGATGAAGGAGGATGGGAGGAAATGTTTCTATTTGGTAAGTAATGGAGAGAGTAGCTCTTTCAGACCTCTGCATTCTGGTATTTAAAGTCATAATGTGAAATTTGCCACTATCATGTCTGTCTGGCTAGACTGGGAAATAATTTTGCTCTTGCTTGTTGTTGAGTGATTTTAGTTTTCTGATGAGTTATCCACAATAGTATCTTGTCATGTCTTTAATGAGCAGTACTTATTTATGTTTGTCATAAGCTATGAACCCTATCAGAATTAAAAATAGGCTGTTACAAGACTCAGGGAAAAAACTGATGGTTGTAGGTGTTCTGACTGTGCTTACCAAGCACTAAAGTTAAGTAGTGTCAGCATGTCCTGATCCCTAGAGCTGCTTGGCACTGCTCCTGTGGTGAGAATGGACTCGGGCGCTGGGATCTGTGGTGCTATCAGGGCTTGGGAAGAGCATGACATGGTAGTCTCCTTCATCCTTCATATTCAAATTATTTTTACTTCTTATATGAGAAAAGCTAATTGGTTAGTATAGCAGCTTTTAAAAGCATGTTATTTCTGGTGGAGAAAAGAGTTGCCTTGTGAAACACAAACTCCTCTAAAGGAAATGAAGATGCTTGTAAGTCTTCGAATAAATGCTTTATAGTTCACATATGCATTTGTTTAGGTAAATATTTAGCCTTTAGCAAATGTCTGCTAGTAGCTTTGGGTAAGAAGAAAGCTTTTGCCTAGAGGTCTTCCTAAGTGAATGCGATCTTTGGAAACAAAAATAATTGGGGTTTCTTTTTTCCCATGCCCCCTGTTAAAAATCAAATTTATAAACCAGTCCAACAGTCATTTGAATCACAGCATTTACTTTCAGGAAGCGAATGGAGGAAATGTCCACTGTGTCAGTATGGGTTAATGAAACATTGAGTATCTGCTAGCTTCCTATTGAAACTTTGTTGCTCCTTTATTTTATCAGAAGTTTAATCACTAACCAAATAGTAAGGTTTGATGTCTTTGCCTGTTTCTTAGCGTGAACAGCAAACAAATTTTAAATATTGCCTTTAAGTTTAAAATAATCTCCTAGAATTGAATCAGAAAGCAATATTTCTCTTTTTTATATAGAGCTGTTGTTCAGGAAATATTTTTGTTGCAGTAACCCAAGTAAAACTGTAGTTCATCTGATTTGTGATAACTGTGTCTGTCTTTACAGAAATTTTGGGTTTTGATGATTACCCTCAAAGTTTCAAAGTTTTGATTGAAAGTTTTTAACTTGGTAAGTTTTTAACCAGATAAGCAAGTTGATCTTTGGCCCTTTTTTGCATAGTGTTGTTAGAACTTGAAAACAACATGAGAAATTAAGTGCTGCCTGTTCTAAGACAGGTAAGCACAGAGAGAGTAATTAAAGGCAAGAGCTATAGCTAAATGACATAATGTGTATTGTGATGGTGCCCAAAACGTACAACGCTAGATTCAGTGCTTTTGTCCATGAGGCCACGTAGATCGCAGTTTTGCAGAGCATGTAGCATCAGTTTACATGTCCTGGTCTATTCCATGGAAGTAAGAATAACTTTTGGTCTTTTCATGTTTAGACTTTGTCTATTACGTATGTGTTTAAAAAAATAAAATTAAAAAAGAATTATTGGCACTGTCGGTCAATGAGTGAGTTTAATTAGTTTTTGTCAGAGCCTCCATAAAGTTTTAGTGGCTTCTCTGTTTTTAGAAGTTTTCAGTAGCAGAGATGTCTTCAAAATCCTTTTTGCTTTCAGTGCAGTGGGATTACATTTTTAAAAGGGAGGTGTTGCCAAATCTGTTTCTCCTATTTTCTACTGCCCAGTTGTTAAATTGCACCCATTGATTCCATTGGATAGTAGCTATTGTAGCTGCCAAATTGCTTCTCCTGAGAGTTGTTGAAGGTAAGGAGCTGTTATCATTTGGGGGCATTTTTCTACATCTTTTATTAATACATTAAAAAAAGCTTATTCCTGAATTGTGTGTGTTTCCTCCTACCTAGTGTTAGCACCTCAATTTGAGTCCTTTTGTGATTGTGTTTCTTGATTCTTTACCCTGCTGGGCCACCCCACAGCTACTGCTGCTACTTCAGCTTGCTTTGAAGGATGAGACTGGTACAAGAATCCTGTCTCTTTCACACCATCTCAGTGACCTGGATCATGAAGTGGTTGTAGACACCCTCTTTCTTGCAGTATTCCCTTTCTGTGTGTATCCAGTGCTGGTTGATTGAGTTTCTTGCCATGCCATTACAGATCAGCTGGCAAATCAAGGATTGTCCTTTTTATCTTGAGAACTGTGTTACAAACCACAATACTTAGAGTTTCCGCAGTAAGTTCAAGTGCCACAAACATGCCATAGGATGCTCTTCAGGGAGTCCTGATCTCTCTGGGCAGTACATGTATGGAAGAATCCATGATATTCGTCTAGAAAATGTGACTGGGCTTACAAAAATAAAATGGTTGTTTTAAGTAATTATGTTTACCTAAATAAATATAAAGCAGCTTTTAATCAGATGTATTTGTGGGCATATATTTATTTTAAGTGTGGGGGAATATTGACTTTGCGTGCAAGGCAGTCACTCTCACCTACTTCAGTCCACTGTCTTGATAGCAACCTCTTTTGCTGATTCAACACCACCTCAAGAGTTTGCTGTGCCATAGGCTGAGGAAGTTTTGTCCTGACGTATGCTCTGCAAAGCAGCCATGCCTGGCCAGTAGGCGGTAATGCTCAAGAAACCTCCAATTAGCAGTATGCTGCCTGGCAGTGAGCGAGTGCTACGGATTCTTGCATTAAGTTTTGATGTTCCTGGGGGACACATTTCGTGCCACCCCAGCCAGGTGTCTGTGGTGTGACCTGATTTGGGAATTCTTCTGCACTGAGATTCCAGAGGTTGAGAGGTCTGATAATGGTGAGCTCTTTAAATACTGTAAGCATTAAAATTTTTTTCATCACTGTTAAGCCCATTGCACTATGCAATAATATTTATTTTCTGGCAAATCTGTTCTTTTAAGTCTTGGCGGTGAGTTGAATTAAATATACAATTAGAATACCGTTCCATATATACAGTTGTGTGCATGTATCTGTAAGACAAGGTGGTAAACTTTTAGGGTACGTGTTGGAACAAAGATAAACAAGGGTGCAAGGTGTCTGAACCACACCTGAGAACCGGAAAATTTAGTACTCAAGCTGTCCAGCTGGTTATTAAAATCCTTTTCTGCCTAATTAGTCTTTGATAGTTTGTCATGAATAGTTGAAAGCGTTCTGCACAAAAAGTGACAGAGGTTAAAGGAAAAGTGACTAGAGAAGACTGGAGACTGCCTTGAAGTTTGCTCTAAGAGGTGTAATAAGCTGGCAGCAGCAACTAAACATGAGTTTGTGGGCTGGCTTCTGCTTGTGGATTTTACTTTTTCCTGAGATTTAGCAGAAGCCCTGTGGTGTGTTTTGGTGCCTTCCATGCTGGTACCAGCGTGGGTTGAGACTTGCTCTCCTTTTTGAACTTGAACAAGACCCGATTTAAAATCTAGTTGTTTCATTGGTGATTTAATAAGGTTTTTGAAGCACCTACTTGCAAAAAATATTTATCTGCTCAAGAGTGTTAATGGCATTGTTGTATTTGCGGGCACTTGTGAATAATCTGTGCTTGGGGATGTGTTAATGCTGGGGAGCTGTGCCAAAAGATCCTTGTGTATTTTGGCTTATACCACCATGCATCTGTGGAAAGTGGCACAGATAGTTCACTGTTGCTGAAGGTGTAATGCTTAATCTGTTGGAAAGCTAATCTGTCATAAAATTGAGTTCTTGTAATTGTTGATTCTTTACAGAAAACAACAAAGTATTAAACGATAGGAGTTAATCTCTGGGATAAGGAGAAAACAAAACAAACCAATCTAGAAGTACAGCAGGTGTCCTAGATATTTTTCACCAAATCAACAGACTGTGATATTTAGAACAAATTAATCTACTTTAATCCAGTTGCAGTTTTCTGTTGGCAGTAGATTAATCGTTTTAATTATCATTATGTAGCATTTATAGTGCATGATAAGCATGGCACTCTACAGAAGTAGAAATTAAAACCTTAAGAACTTGCAGTCTTAATCAAACCAAGTGATAAATGCAGTAAAACATGATGAGAGAGAATGGGTTTTAAACAAGCAGTGTATGATTCTTCACTAGGTTGCAAATACATTTTTGGTGGATTTTTTTTTTATTTTCTTAGCAAGAGAAGAAAAATAGGTGGTGCTAGTAGTAGAGAGCAACAAGTTGTAAGTAGGAAAGCTTAGTGCACTGGAAGAGGAATCTTATCCAGGTATCCATGTGGCAGGTGAGTGTTATGCATAAATTGGAGATTGGAAAGGGTCTCCAAACAGTATGTGAAAGTACTTCGAAAACAAAATTGAGGCATTTGATGGTCATATTAGTTTCAGCACTAGAAGAAAGAAACTGTTTTCTGCCAGGCCTATTGATTAGATTGAGTTGAAATAGAATTGCCAGAAATGAAGAGGTATGCAGCTAAGACAAGAAAGAAACATGACATAGGATTCTTTTCCGGCAGCTGATGTGGAATATATACACTTCATAATTAGCCTAGAGGGATGGAACAATATTGATTTAAAACAAGTCGTGGTATAGTCCCAGGTAACTGAGAGGATAATGAGATTGTTTTTTATGGAGCTGCTGGGTGGCAATAAGGTGGTTGCCCTGCATAGTGTTACTGAAACAGCTTTTAGCCACAGCTTTAACCTCTGTGGTAACTAGAAAATACTGGGGTTCACAATAGAAGTAACCACTTAAACTGTACCAGTTGTTAAGAGAATCAACATGAGTCTCATGGAATACTGTTTGTTATGGAGTATGGTTCTCAAGCCTTTTGTGCTGGAGAACAGAAATTCAGCCTAGCAGCACTGAGCTTTCTTAGTGCCATTGCGAGTATCCTACATCTTGCAGCCTCATGTGGCACTGCTACTTTTTACTCATTTTATGTGAAGAATAATTTCTCACTAAATTATGGGCTATTATCCGTTATCCAAATGCTTCCAAATGCTGCATGTACAAATGAATGATGCTGTGCTATAAATTAATGCATTTTATTTATCTACCTCAGAGCCTCTAGAAGTAATTACTTCCAGCCCTGGTCAGCTAAATATTGAGTTCAGAGCCACTCTGGGAGTAAACAACTTCTTAAAATCTAGGGTAGTATCATTGCTACAGAAGTAAAACCTTTGCCTTTAAAATATACCTGTGAAGTTAATGTCTCCATTTTTGTTGCACCAAAATAGTGTTGGTTTGGTGTTTTGTTTTTTTTTTAGCTCCTGTCTGTTTCTGTAAGTAAACCCACAACTCTTTCAATATTATCTGTGGTTTTGTTTCCCCTTTTTTAGTAATAAAGCACCATCTGTTCAGCTGGCAAAAAAAAAATTAGGATTGCATATTAACATCCTTGAAGAAATTTGGGATGTAGGCAGTTATAAAGATAGCAAGAACTATTGTTACTGCAGTTTTATTCATTATTAACTCAATACTTTTTTCCCCATATAAAAATGGCTCTGGCATTCAAATGACTAATTTGACAGTACTGCAAAACCCACATGAAAATTAATGAGTTGTATATAATTGCTGCATATGCAAAGAATAACTGTTCAGATGCCTGTGGCTTTTTTCTGTAGGTGATTATACGTGTAAATTCAGCAAAAAAAGTTTTATGAATTTCATCTTCTGTACAAAGAACTTCCTACTTTACCTGCTTTATCAGCTGAGCATCAGAGTCCCTGAAAAGTTCCACTAAAGAAGGGAATGATCCTGAAAACTGTGGGAAGTTGGAGTGGGGCAGAGGGCTGGAGCTGGTAGCTGCCAGTCAGTGCCAGTGGAATGTGGCTGTCTGTATCAGTGATTCCATTCGCATCAGAAATGATCTCTTGAGGAAAATCTCTCAAAGCAGGCTTGTCCCTGCTTTTTGGTTCATATCATCCAGTGAACTTGGGAGTGCAGAAACAGGATACTGTTCTGGATGAAACTCAACTAGAAGATGCAGTCCCAAGGCACATCTGGTATGTTCCAAGCACTGGTTAGGAGTGCAGTCCACAGGGCCAGTTGAGAGCTAGCCTGAAGCCCTGAGCAATGAAAGAGGGCATGTGGCCCTCAGCTTAAATGTTTGCATTCTGCAGGTCTGTTCCTGCTGCACTTCTGTCCTTCCTGATGTAGATGTGGCCTGTGTCACACTCTGGTCTGCCTGTTATGTTAATGTTTAAGAAGAATATTAGAACCACTGTTCTAGCAGTAGTTTTGAGACCATGGAAGTCAGAGAGGAGAAGCATTGCTGTTACGACTCTCTTAACATGACAGCCTCCAAAACTCCTGGGGTCTTAGTGTGGCAGGTGTTGTGCACACAGAATAAAAATATGTTCCCTGCTTTGGCTAATCTAAATTGCAAAGTACAAGGCAGGTGGATGCAGATAGATCTATGTACATATTCAGAAGTAGATGGATAGGATAGATAATCATGTAATGACGTCATACAATAGAAGAATGTCACTTTCCATGACTATGGTGGCACAGATCTGTTTCCTGAGATTTGAATATGAGGCATGCTTCTTGATCACTTGGGGCAACTTCAGAAACACAGATCAGCTGAGAGCATGTGTCTGTATATTCAGTGCAGAAATACTGACGCTCCCTGACCTGTCTTCTCTCCCTGTCTTGTGCCCCTTTATTCAAGCTTTGTGCTAATGAAACAGAATAAGTTTGTAGGGTGTAAGTCTGAGCATCAGCTTCACTTGTTTTGGCTTTGTGGTTGAAAGGAAGAGACTATAGAGGTCAGAAGACTGACCCTATTTTTTCTTACTGATTGTGACTGTGATTTATTGCACACAAAATATTAGAAAAAACATTCTTAATATTGTCATGTTAAATACTCATGTTAGGAGATGCTACAGTTAAGGTCACTTATGTAACCTTAATTTGCTTCCCTTGTGTGTGTGCATTGTGATTCAGTCCATAATTAAATGCTTCTGCTATTTTTCCACTCTTGCTTCATTTAGTGTGCAAAAGCTCGTACTTGCTTAATGAACACCTGCTCAATGTTTTTTCTTCCTTGCTGTTGAACATGTGGCCCTGTTCCTTTTTAGATCATGCTATTTAAACTCTGTTTTGTGAGCAGTATTACTGGTTAGACACTTTTTTTACAATGTTATAGAACTTTTTATGTGGCACTATAGTACCCAAGTGTTTCATATATACTAATGAATTTGTGTGCTAAGCCGAGTGGTGTGACCTTTCTTCAATTTTGCAATTAGAAACAGAGAAATAGAGAAACTGTCCAACAACTTCTGGATACCTGAAGTGTTTAAGATACTTCTTGTTTATTTTTGTTGTGGGTACTTGCATTTATTATTTTGTTTGTTCACAGAACAACTTTCATTAACTTTATCTGCAACTGCAAGCTCTTGGCAGTCCGCAGACTGGTGCCTGGGGTATGAAGTCAGGCATCCAAACATGAGGAACATGGTTTTGCTTCTTTGGGGGTGGGTGGAATGGTGTAAGATGGTTTTGACAAACATCCTGCAGGATTTTAGTGACAGAGGCGAAACTAGGTATAGGTAAGGAATCTTATTATTTAGGGTCTAGTCCAGTTGTTTTAGAGCACTCCTTTCTTTTGCTGACAAGAAAGTGACTGAGAGATGGGTGCTGATACTAGTCTTTTGTTGTAGGGTTTCTTGTTCATTCACTTCTGCAAATGTTGATACTTCCAGCTCTAACCCTCTCAGTCCCATTTCCTTCCTATTTCTGTCTTCTCTCCACGCTGGTTGGTTCCCATCCCAGTCATCTTCCTCGGCACGTCCAAGTCTTGCCGCTGTGGATTCTTAATTCAGTCTGTATCTCTTTCAGTTGTGCTGGGTTTAGGTCTTAATTTCTTTCCAGGTTCCTTATCCAGTTTCCATTCTCCCCACCTGCTCTTTCTGTTTTTTCTGTTGCAGTTGCTTCCACAGCGTGGTCCGGCCTTTCTTCTGAATGCTGCACCTCTCCATCAGTTTCTTATTCCCTGCTTTGCCAGCTGTTAGTGTTTATTTCGGCACTCCTGACTCTCGCCTTAGTGCAACTCCATGTGGAAAGCCTGTGCCCAGGCTTGAAACACATACAGAATGGAAACAAGTTTTGGGGATTTTAGGCTGCTAAAGCTTTAGTTTCTCCTGGTCAGGGACAAACTGGCTTTTACTTATTAATTTATTTATATATACATTTATTTAAATCCTCAGAGAAATAGTCAAATTTTGGTGTATTTTAATGGTGATGGTGATTTGGTGGTGTCAAAATGGATAGAGGAGACAACTCCTGCTTCCGATGCATGCTGCTGTAGTTATTTTAAGTACTATTTTTAAATTAGAGTGAAACCAGTTTTTTCTTGTTTCTTTATTAGGAGAAGGGAAAAAACAACTATAAAAATGAATAATTTTAGCTTGAATGGTGAAAGCTTGGTGAAATGATGAGCAAAAGTAAAGGGTTCATGGTTACTGCAGGTAACGTTAAGGACTGGTTTTATGGCCATGTCTCTTACATTAAAACATTGTTGGATAACTCTTCAGATAGCAAATCTGGAATCAGCTGCACTGCATCAGGCTTCCAGAACTGGGAGCTTTGTTCCAAAATTTATATGAGAAGAAAATACGTAATATTTAGCGGAGAGAAGGTATAGTTATTTCACTAATAGTTTCTATTATACATTATTTTTGTACACTACAATTTTAATCTGCATATACAGTTTCTCTGATCTGATGTTTTCTTTGAACGTGCATACTTCATGGTGAAATAGCGGAGCTATTACAGCTCTATAAAATACTGTTGTTCTTGAAAATAAACTTTTCCAATACTGGAATGTCATTTGGCAGGCCATATTACTTCCCTGCTGTTTGTTATTGCTTTGTACTCTGTCAATTTATTTGGTCTGAGCTTTAATGGACATAAACTTTTATTTGCATATAGCTATGTGAAGGTAAATGACTAAATCAAGCATTGGAAAGATGACCTATATTATAAAGACAGTTATAATTTATATATCAAATACTCCCCTATGAAAGTGTTTCTCTTTATTGCAGATTATACTGTGCTATTTCTGAGTGCTTCTTAAGTGGGTGTTTTCTGGAAGGGGGATAAGAGAGCTTGAAGATGATAACATACTATAACACTTCTGTTAAAATAACAAATACATTTATCACTATATAATGTGAAATACTTGAGGGAAGTGTCTGATTACCAACGTGGAATCTCAGCTTAAGTAAAGCTTAAAGAAAATGCTTCTTAAATTTTGTCCATCACAATCAGTCCCTTTTTGTGTGGGTAATATACAGATGTTCTTTTTACTATAGTTCTTAATACTAATCTTGATTATTGAGTTTTAATTTCTGTTGAAGCGTGAGGCCTTTCCATAGTCATATGCTCCTGGTGCAAACATAATTCTTGTCCTGGTCTTGCTAGATAAAAAGTGCAGCAATTGTTCTAGGTATCTTTTTAGAAATGTAATTTCTGCACACCTGATAATGTTTCTGTTGAATAATTACCATTCTCTGTAAAGAAAGTGTGCTCATCAGTCCTTTGAAAGGAATGCTGGGGGTGACTTGGGGAGAGGGTTAACCAAAGATCCCATAATCTAGTTTTGCCATAGCTCAATACTGGAGATGAAAAAAAAAAAAAGTTTGCAAGAAGAAATGTGTTTACACTGTGACATAATAAAGCATCTTAATGAGATGTTTTATTATTTTGCTTAAGGTTTTTGCTAAATTTCATACAGCAAAACAAAAGATGGGTTTTTTTTTTTGTTTAACTCAAATAGGTATACAGACATGATTGGTCTCCTGTCAGCATAGCTGCTCTTCTTTCATCCACATAAGTGCCGTTTGCATAGCCATAGTTCATATAGCGCTCACTGTAGTGGCAATTAGTTGTTTTAACCACTTGAACAAGGAAATGCAAGAGCAGAATATGTGGGTTTGCCCCGCTAGACCCTAGGGTTTTTTTCCTCCTGTAGGTTATTATTTACCCCTCTTAATATGTAGGGACCCAGGCATAGACTAAGACCCTAGGGTATAGAGAGTTCAAAGGAAAACGGATCCTGCCCTCATGCACTTTTGATGTAATAGGAGATTTGGGGAGGAATTTTTTTTTATCATTAAGTACTTTGTAAAGTAAAGTAGGCAAGACCTCCAAACAAAACCAAAAAGCCAGTCTGTTTTAGTGTTTGGATTTTATTTTGAAGCAAGTAAATTGGATGTGTAGAGAATGACAGGTGTGCATGACTATGTATAGGTTATGTCACTGATACTTAGAAGTTGTGATGCTTTACAGTTGAGCAGTGATTATACCCAAGGACATTGTATTTATCGTTAATGAGAACCAGAGAACCAGGCCATATATATCTGTATCTATCTATCTATCTGTATCTATCTATAAAAACTATGCTTAAGAACTTCTGTCTGTGTTAAAATATGATTTTTTTTTTGTTACACATGAATCCATGGGGGAGGTAGGTAAACCTTTGTATATATTTAACACTGTATTTGTTTTCTCATATGACTGAAGTGTTAGTGAAAATAGGAGGAAGTCATTAATTGGAATCAGTACCAGACGTCTGAGCCTGGAATAGACACAAATGCAGCAAAATAATCTGGCCTGGACTGTCTGCAAAATCAACTAGAAGCATCTTGACTCTGTTCTGAAGAAATACTCTGTGAGACCAATTTGGAAAAGATATGGAAAAGATTCTTTTCAGAATCATTTATTCCTTGTGTAAGCACAAGAGGTGAAAAAGAAATGATTTAGCCCTCCTCTTGACACAGACGCTTTGAAATCAACACTGCACTTGTACCTGATGGTCCATATTTCAGAAATATAAATCTCTTTGCATTCAGCCTGACCCTATTATAACTCACTAATTAAGAGATTAATTCAGGTACTTCTGCCTGAGGGCATGTGGGCAAGACTGCTGGCTGGGAAGGCATCCAAGAAAGCAGCTGGTTTGGGAGGCTGGAGAGCAGCATTGCTACGTGCAGCACAGCTGTCTTGCAGCCACTGGTAGTGGTATTCCAGAGTAAAGAAGTTAAGATGGACAGGTGTATCTGCTATGTTGTAAATGCTTCTTCCTTTGAAATAAATTCAGTCTGAGTTTTATTTTGTAGGTGCAATGGTGTCCCATGGACTGTTCTTGTTTAATTTCAGGTGGCCCTTTTCTCCCTCAAAATTTGATATTGGCAAATAAAAATCATCCACTAAAAGTTTTTTTCATTCTGACCAAGCCTGAGGGGGTCTCTCAGATTGAAATCTGAACAGAAGCAGTTTTATTAAGTAGGTACTACACATCAAAATGTATAGTGACCAGACTACTATAATGAGTTATCTACCCAAAGATTTTCATGCAAATCTTATATGGTGTTGCTTAACTGGTGTGCATTGTACAACATTTGTCCTTCGCTGGTCTGCATATCCAACTATGGAGAGGTGGCAAGGGTCATGATAGCTTTTAAAAAAATGACTCCAGAGTCTTGGAAATTACAGATGAGCAAATCTGATTTTTCATATGGACAATACTGCTGAAAATCATAGATAGGAACAGAATTAGTAGATATTAAATAACTGTTACATATTGAGAAAGTCATAAGCTTTTGAAGAGATGCCATACCACAAAAATCTATCAGAATTCCTTAAAGAGTCAGAAAGCCACTATATAAAGTGATTCAGTTAATACAGTATGTTTATATTACCAAAAACCATTGATGGGTCCCTATATAAAAAAAAGGGGGGGGGAGGGGAAGCCACTGTGGTTGATGTTTTTATATGTAAAAAAAACCAACAACAAAGCCCCTCAAGCTTTCATGGAATAAGAAGGAATATTCTTTTGGATTCGATTTCTAGATGAACTTTTAACGGTTGAATCTATTAGTATAGGAATTGTGAAAAGATGATTAATAGTGGGATGTTGAGGTATACTGCTGGCACATTTGCATAAAGAGAGCAAAACTAAAATGGACTGTGAATAATGCTTTCTAAGGTGATTAAAATGGCATATGAGGGACTGTCAGAAGAAACAGTTCTAATTATACACGAACAGTAACTGATTCTTAATTGGCTACACTTGAAAAAAGTTATTCAGGGTAATTCTGGATTTGAGTTTAGTGTCGATTCAGATACCAAGTTGTCTAAACAAAAAAAGGCAAAGACAAATTCAGGAATAAAAGTAATTAATAGTTTCTAATGAAAGAAGAGAGAACAAAATGGAAAGCATTATTTACACTACTGCATGCCCTTGGTAAATCTTATTACTGGATCCTGTGTGATTTTTTTTTTTTTACCTTATCCTCAGAAGGATATAGTTCAACTACAAAAGATATTGATAAAGGCAAGCAGAGCAATCAGATGTCCTGGATGGCTTTCAAATGGGATGAAACTAAATAAATTATGATTCTCTATATGAAAAACCATGTGCTCTTACTCATCTCATTGAAGTCTGTAAACTCTTTGAATAGCAGGGAGAAGATGAGGACGGAACGATTTGTTCTTTGTCTCCTAACATGAGAATGAGGAGGTGTCTAATGAGGCAGCAAGTTATTAAAGAAAAGGAAGTAACTTGTCATATGACAGATAATTAAATTGTAGAACTCGTTTCTGTAAGACGATATAGTGGCCAAATGTAGAAAGGACCTTAAAGTGTTAAGACAAAATCATGGCAAAAAAAGTAGTCCATCTGGGTTACTAAACATAATGTTTGGGTAGTGTCTGATCCATGAAGCCCCCTGGCTTAGTAATAGTTGGAGACAAGGAGACTGTATCAAAGGAAGGATTCCTACCATTGCATACTGGCTTGAACTCTTCAGCTTGACCTCTTGCAGCTGCTCTGAAGTTACATTCTTAGCTGTGTATCCTGTTCTTCGTCTTGAACCAGAAGACAGAAGCATCCAGTCACCCGTTCTGCCTTTATTTAGAAGCAGAAGTAAAAAGCAGTTTCCTTCCCAGTAGACAGGCTGAATACTTACTCCTTTAAGTATTTGGTCAACCTTTTCAGGTTTCCCATTGTTTGTTTTAATTACTTTTAAATGATAATGTAGCATCCTCTCAAAATGCAAGCTATGGTTTCTGCTCAAAACTACTTTCTGCCTTGAAGGAGTAATGGGTCAAACTGAAGTCTTTTAGATTTCAGGTTTTTTGCCATGCTTTAGGCTAGGAAGCTATTTTTGTCCTCTGAAGATAAAAGGTGTTTCGATCGACATCTGTGAGCTAACTGCCTGAAAAACAGTTTATGACGCAGAAGGGAAGGAGAAAAAGGATTTGCAAGGATCTAGAAATTGCATTTACAGCATAGATATAGAAAATGCTTGCACAGGCACGCACAGATAAATAATGAATTGTTCACTTGCTAGAGCTGCCCCATTTGTTGTTCCTTACAGACTGACTTATACGCTTAAATGAAATTAAACAGAAAAGCTAACAAAACTTCTTTGAACTTGCTCAGTTGTTTGCTTTAGCTGGGATGTTGTTTGTTTGTATCTCTTTCTATTCCTTCTACACCATATCAAGCAAAGAAATTTCTAAGCCCTCAATTGCTAGCCAGCCTGGTGTCTGTAGATCTCAGAGGACTCTTTGGCACTGAGGGGAGCAAGAATGTGTGGATGCGTGCATGCACGGATATTTTTGGTTAATCCTTTCCTAATTGGGTTACTACTGAGCTCAGTACTGCCAGCACCATCGTGAGTTTCAGAACACTTGCACTTTTCCTCAGGGAGCGTGTTATTAGGTGATAATCTTAGGGGTTTTTTATTTAAAAAGTGTTAAGGAAAAAAAAATTATAAAGGGAACAAAGTGCATCCTAAAAGCCCTTGAAACAGAAGACTCTTAAGCTTTTATGTTTGACTCATGGGTTTTGAATCTTTAGTAGTACTTGACATTTGCAACCCAATAGAGTAAACTCTCTCACTGAATTGCTGGAAATCAAAACTGAAATTGTGGCTGGTAAAAGGGATATTTAAGACCGAGTTCTGGAAATGCCAGTGCTCTCTTAGGCATAGTTTAACCTTATATGGATTGTATTCCCTATCTTCCATATTTTCAGTAAGATATCTACTGGCTTCTCTGAGAAAGGCAAAGTCATGATTACCAGCATGGGAATTTTCTAGCTATTGTTTTCTTTGTCTCAGTAGTTCAGACCCAGGAACTAATTTTTAATGAACAGAAATTCTTCTGATAATCCTCCCATTACAGTTCAGTGCACGGAGAAGGTAGATCTTAAACCTCCTCATTTTTCTAAATGACAGCAGCTTAGTATTTGGCTAAGATACTGCATAGGAAAGTAATAATGCAAATTAAGTAGATAATCTGAATAGAAATTTTACCTTGGCAAGTGCTAGCATGTAAATGAAAACAAAGTCAATTTTGTCTTGGCTTTATGATGAAATACAGCAACAATCTGAATGTCATTTCAACTGAAGACTGAAGTCGGAGATTCTGCAGCATGAAAGAAAAGTTTCTCCAATTCTGATATTGTCTTCAAATATGAATATTTTGTTGAGATTTGTGCATATGAGTTACTAAGAAAAGGAAAAGTGTACTGACATATCCTGTGTAGTAGAGGATTTCTTTTGGCTGGCTTGAATAGCTTCTTGGTGAAATAGTATAACTTTTTTTAACACAGTTTGCTCAGTTGTTTGTTCCTACCACTCCCATCAGAAGGCTATGCTAGAATGTCATTCCTCTGATGTTTAGAAACCTGAATGCTCTCTAAACCATAGTCTCTCCTGTGTAGTTAATGGAAAAAAGCAAGCAGGAGTGGATAATTCATATTCAGTATTTAGGAGCCCAACTTAATTGTTCTGGGTAGCCCTTTGAATGATTGATTGTGTTTCCATTGATTATATAAATAGGCTGTCTTAGGTTTTCAGTGTAAATCCTTTTCTTCTAGTCCAAACGTATTCATGGCCATTCTGTGGCATTATGGAAAGCAGAGCATAGTTTCATCAGACAGGATATTTTTTTTTTTTAAAGAAAGAAAATAAAAGGAAAAAAATGGCAGGATTTAAACTTGGGAAATGTGATAGTTTTTCATCCACATAGACTTAAATACATCAGTGAAAATATTATCATAACACACTATAACACCCATTCATTGTTTTAGATTAATAAAATACCTTAAGGTAGCAAGGTATGAATCAAAAGTTAATGGTGAAGAGTTCTGCCAAAAATGAAATTATTTGGGTTGTTGATGGTAATTTGAGAGATTCATCCAGGGGACAGTACTGGGACAGTATGAGGAAATATTTTAATCCAGAACATGGCCTGAAAAAGGTGTCCACTGATTAAATTTGTTGATGAGACAATGCTAAGAGGTGTTATGAATACAGAGAAGAATTGGAAAATTTTCCGTGAAAAACTAGATGAGTTGAAGACTGGAGCAGTGTGTTGGCATTTAATTACGCATAATGCAAGTTTTGTGTACTGGAGGACCAATAGTAACTTATGCACAAACTGGATAGTTGAACTGGAGGGGTCAGGTGAAGACGATCAGGATGTTTTAACTGATCATGTGGTGATATGCCACCAAAGTGATGCAACAAAGATGACTGCACTTTTGAGGTGAATCAGTGAGTTAGAAATAGGAATATTTTAAGGTTGCTATGCTAGGCACTGGTGTAACTTACTCTGTTCTGTAGATAGTTTTGATCTTCTGTGTTAAAAATAAAGTCATACTAGTAGTAATGTAGAGAACAGTTACTACACGAGTGGAAGAAAAGACAACTTGCCTTCAAACCCCTGCTTATATGTAACATCGTAAACAGGACAAAGCTGACATAAAAACATTAGCAATACTAATGTGAGCAAGTTTGGGTTTTTTTATTAAACAGTCAAACAAGAAACCCTAACAAAAATTTGCCCGTATTGAATAAAGATGATCCATCTGCCTCAAGAGCTTGAAATCCAAGAATCTAACCAAAGTAACACGTGTGAAGCTGAAGTTCTAATGGATGTTTCTGGTGGGGAAGGGTGGAGACTTGATACCATGTGTGCTCTTATTTCAGCTGTTGAAGATTCGAGTCTGACTTTTAATGTGAGCACGGACTCCTTCAAATGAGAGATGTGCTTATGTTTACTTAGTTACTTATAGCAGAATCTCATCCTTTCATTGCTACCAGCTTTCTCAGGAGCAGTGGTGAGAGAAATGTTATGAAAAAGGGTGTCAAGGTGTCAAACTATGAACAGAAGAAAGATTGTATGCTGATAAGATTTGTATTAATTTGTAAATATTCTGCAAATTAGTTTTAGACTGAAGTGTTTTAATAGGGTGAAAAGTTGATACTTTAGACAGCCTCTTCTAAGAAAGCAATACATCAGTTGATGTTTTTTAAGTCTAGATTCTGTGGTGATGTGAAACCAATTAAGAAAACACAAAATTCCATTGCATTAAACTCAGAGAAACCTGGCTACACTTCATTATTTGCTGCAATATGAATGTGTGAAATGTATTAAGTGATAACATGAAATATTCCAATTTAAGGTTAATCTAGTAGCCAGATTTTGTCAATACATGCATAAGCAACATAAAATAGGTTGTAAAATCAAATTAAATATTGGAACTTATGAATAGCTTGATTTCATATTTACTTTGAAATGTATGTGTGTAGCTCTTAATTATACACGTTATCCTATTCTATCTCTTTTCTCCCTTAAAGAGATATGGCCTTTATAAACTACAAATACCTCTATTACAAAAGTACCAGAAATGTGGTAAATAGTGTTTTTCTGGAGTACTTACTGCCCTAGCCTAACTTCATGTCAACTTCCACAAATTCCTCTGATGCGATAGATACTTAATACTGGTGGGACACGTAGTCCAGAAAAGATACCACTGGAGGAATTAAGCACCTATAACTCCAGCACACAGTTCATTTGCTGTGTTTAGCAAGAAGAATGTTAATGGTACGAGTCCAGGTACAGTGATAATAGTACTTCTGGTTGGCAGTGAAATGAGGATTTGCCCTTCAAACTGTGCAAGGGAGTCACAGAGACACAACAAGAAAGGAGTTGAATGCTTAATTACTGCTATAAGAAATGGGATATCTTGCACTAAAGACTCCCAAATTATTAAATGACTTCAGTTGGCATTAATTATACCTGCTAGACTGTGACAATCATTATAAACAGACTCTTGGTCCCTCTAGGGGTTTTCTCTAATTTCATTGCTGACTGTATAGGACCATTGGGGACCAGTGAGGAAAAGGCTGTCTGCTTCAGGGGGAATAACAAAACCTTAGTTTTTACACATTGGCTTGAATACTTTGCAAGTATTGTACATCTGCATAGGTGTATATATTTTCTCTCATTTGCTATTTTGAAAAGTATTCTAAAGTGTTTTTAATTTTAAATCCTGACTTAAGGAAACTGAGTGCTCGCAAAAATTGAGTCACAGCAATATTTTTCTTCATGTTGGTAATGCTTTTGTGTGATTTCAGTAAGGTCAACCTCTGTTGGGATTGGTTTAGGTATCTCTAAAATGTGGGCTTTTACAGAAAACTTCCTCTAATGTAAGGCTATTGTGAAAGTATGTCAAGGGTTCTTATGTATAAAAGGATGCTCTAGATTGGCTGACTGGGTTTAAAAGTAAAGAAAGCCTTTATAGGATCATGATTTTCTCCTCCTATTTTCCTCTCTGCTGCCTTGTATGTAACAAAGCCCACCATCTATCAACCCTTGTTGCCCTATTTATGGAAGACTTATTCCATAGAAATACTTTGGCTACTGTCTTCTGGTCTACTTTCTTAGTATTGATTAAGTTCCTCCATGTTTAGATAGATCTTTGAAATATTTGATAAATAGAATGAATTTTCACTTAATACTAATAATGATATTGAAAAATTTTGGCCTGGATCATTGATCATCTTTTTTTCTAGTATGAAACCATAGACTGTAGAAAATAATTTATTGACTGCAAAGGAGAGAGATGCACGTCTTCGTGATAAGCTACTGGAACAGCAAGCTAATGGTGAAAAACTATGCAGTTGCTCTTTGAACAAGAGGTATACTTTTACCAGCTTAAGAGCTTTTTATTATAATTACAGTTTTTCTCTAGCAAAACTATGGCTGAGCTTCCTAAGATTGTGAAAAGTGGACTTTGACTCAAAAGACTACTTAAGAAGTGAATAAATACAGGTGCGGGAAATGCAACTGAAGTTCTGTTAATTCCAGTTCTTTGCTGTGGTAGTTCCCTGCTCAGCTCTCTTCCAAGGAAGACAGTGCTTGCATTTGTTTGAAGCCATGACAGCTGTTTGGGTGTATTTCCACCACGGAATTTCTTTGAGAATGAGCCTTCTCATCAGGGAGTAGTTGGGCTCACTAATAATGAGATGACTGCTAGGGAGTAGGCTCCCTTTTATGCCCAGCACAGGTCAGATTACTGGTTCTGTTGTTGCATCTGTGAGCTTCACTGGGAGGCTGGGGACCATGAGTGAACCCTGTGTTGGTCATGGATGTTCCCTATCCAACCCTGTGTGGGCTGGAGAGGAAAGCAGCAGGCATGGCGTGTTTGCTCACAGAAAGACACTCTGCTATTTTGTTCTCTGCTGAGCCTTCTCCTGTGACCTGTGCTGCTTTCTCAGGGCACTGTCCTCTTCTAGAGTGAGTGGTTTATGAACACAAGCACGTGGCAGCTGGAGCTAACCTGATCAACAAGTCTTGATGAACCAGAAGTGCTCAAGTGCTCTCTTGAGGGAATAAGACCTTTTGACAGCCTTGTAATACCCCAAACTTTTACCTTTTTTTCAATTAAAAACATATTCATTTCCCCATGAAAGCAAAGAAGGCGTTAGCTGCCTGTGAGTTGGTGTTGGTAAAAGAAGAATTTTACAGAAACACCCACTCCTGCGTTACTTTCAGTGCATCTAAATTGAAATAATACTGAGCAGGAAGTGCCAAGGATTTTCAGTCATCAGTGATAGATTGGGATGTTTATTCAAATCTAAATCTTTTGCCAAATTGAATTTACTTTTATGTGATGGTAAAGGCCAAATGAATCACCAAGGGTTGCACTGTGCATAGTGGTTTCATTATAGAAACTCATGTAAATGTCTCAGTCTGTAGACAGTTATTAATGTTGGTATAATCTAGAGGTCTGCATCGTGTAATGAAACAGATGCCTAATGGATGGTGTATTAATCGAAACTCTCCAAGGGCTAGTTTGGATCTTAGTCTCGTTTGTTTTGATTTTCATTAGGAAGCTGATTGTATGTGTGTGTGTCAGCATTGTGAAACAGTGTTGTAAATCTCACGTGGGGAAAGCAGCAAATATAAGTTTTTAGAAAAGTAATATGTAAGGACAGAAATTTTCCTTGTAGATTATTTTAAATCTTCTGAAAACTGATTTTTTGGGGGCAACATTGATCAGCCTAATGAAGAGAAATAAAACTCCTGGCATGACAGGAGTAAGTTCATGTCTGTGTAAACCTTCTTTCTAACTAAGCTAGTTCTGATATTTGATTTAGATTTTTTTTTAATGTCTGAAGGAAACGAGAGGAAAATTAAGATGTCTGCTTGTATAATGGACAATATATCTATTAAGTCATTAAAGCAGACTTTACCAGCCTTATTTTCTTGGAAATTCTTACTGCCTATATATATAATTTAATTAAAATGTCTTCACTTCATCTGAAATACAAAATTGATAACTGGCAAAGAACATGAAGTTAATTCATCTTGCCCTCTTAAGTGTATGTTCTTTCTATATGAACAGAAAGAAAATAAGCAATTGGATGGAATCTATTCTAATCAATTGAGTTGATATTAAAATATTTATAATTTTCTTGTAATATTCTTGCATTTACTGGAGTTTGTAGCGGGTGAAACTACTGCTGGTCTGCCTGAGAGGTTCGGGCAGACACAGGTGGTGAGTAGGTGAAGTGAGCTGCCTTCACTTCTGCTTGTTTCCTACCAGTGAACGGGCTCTGGGCTTTAACTTGCCCAATGGTGGAAGCTGACAGTCTCCCTTGCTGCCCTTTTGAAAGGAGGGGATGGATTTGTATTTTTTAGGTAGAACCTTTAAGCAGCCATCTTGTCTTCCACATGCCCATGTTTTCTGAGAGAATCAAGCACTTGCACAGCGATGAAATACGCCAGAAATCCTCTGTGAAAGGAAGGGAACTAATAAGAGATGTAGCACGTTGCTTGGCTCATTCATGTTGCCTTTGGTTCATTCCTTCTTCTAGACTTGTCTATATTCTTTAGCTTATAATTTATTCAGGAACTTATTTCTGGTACTATATTTGTGACACTGCATGTAAATTACTTACTATATTTATACCTCAAAAGATTTTGATCTGCTGAAGGCACTCATTCTAAGGCTTCCAGTTCTTAGCTTGATATAAAACCAGCTCACAGTCATGTTTTTTTTCAGAGTAAATTAGATAATTACATAAGAATAAATTTCTATTTAAAAACTTGTATTTCTTTAGACAAATTTTCGGGGGGGGGGGGGGGGAAGTTAAGCATTTTTATACCTGAGTATTTGGCTGTTTTCCTTTGATTCTGTTTCTCAAAGAACAAATAAAGCTTTAGTTTATAGTATTTTTCAAATAGTGTAAGTTTCTTAGTTATATGCGCAATAGAGGTATGCTACTTGCTGCTAGTTTTGCATTTCTACTAGCAAGAATTTCTTCTAGACAATTTCTACTAGCATTGTCTTACCAGCTAATTTTGAAAGGAACATCATGCTGTGAATAAAATAGTTCCCATTCATGTTCACTGGAAATGTTTTTTAAGTGCCAAAGCCCTATGTCTACATACTGTATTGTTCTGTAGAAATGGGGAAATTCACTTAATTTAGAGTTAGTGAATTATTTTCTCCAAAATCAACCTGTAATTATGTTTTTGCGTAGTGAACCAGTTCTTAATTCATCGGTAACGCTAGATTGTTGCAAATACAAGTTGTTTGCAAAATGAATGGTAGAAGTGGCAAGGCAACTAATTTACAGTCAAATAAGCTGTTACTCTGTATTTTTGCAAAAATGATTTTATATAGCTTGAAATTTCACACATATGCAACACACTTTAACAAAATGAAGTATTTCTCTTTGTGTCTTCATTATCAAAAGAATGACAGTCTTAGTGCAGATTTGCCAAGATTTTGCTAACGTTCCTTTTAATTGCCTTATAGGATGCTGCTTTGCAAAAGATCATATCTTTCAAATGGCATTTTTCACGGCATTTCATTTGTTAATTGCTTCCGTGTGCATACTCATAATCTTTAAAGTGCAGTATTTTCTCTCATAAACATCCCTACAGTAGTTCATATGAATGTAGTGCAAGGAGGGGAGGATGACAGCAAATGTCATAAAAAATATTGCTGCCTTAATTTTTTTTATCCAAGTTATTTTCAATGTGTGGTATATTTAATGGGCTTTGGTAAAAGTCTTTGCATAAAATGCAGAATACAAAATGATGCGGGAAAACTTCTCTTGCTTTGAGTCATTATAAAACTGCAAATTAGAAGTGGAGCATAGAGAGAAAAAACTGGACTGGGCAATGGTCTGAGCAGCGTTACCTAGCTTTTAAATCAGCCCTGCCTTGAGCTGCTGACCTGCAGAGCTCCCTTCCACCCTAAATGGTTGTGCTGTTCTATGGAAACTGAATTTCTGTTTGCTTCTCCCAAGCACTGCAAGTGCTGTCCCTATTGTAACTCTATTAATGAAACCGCTATTAATGAAACTGCTTGATAAAACTGTACCAAGCTGATTAGTAAGTGAAGAGTAATGGTCACCCAGCTAGGTTTTGGCACTGGTTAACTGAATTCTTCAAGAGAAATTTATGTGGAAGGCAGAAGTTCTACGTGTGGTATGCTTAGGGTTTTGCTTTAACAGTGCACTAACTTGGGCAAAGAGGATACGTGGTCCTTTTAGTATAACTTCCATGCAATTCTGCATCCTAACAGGCAGATGCTATAAATCTAATATGGCAGGAGGAATGAAGAAACTTAATACAGGGTACATGAATACAAAAAGCAGCTTGTGGGTTTTTTTTTTGTTTTGTTTTGGTTTTTTTCATCAAAATAAAGATACAGCAGAAAGTTGCTTGGATGATTTTTAGTCTGTGTTCACTACTGCCATTTTTACCATTAACATTCTTCTTCCTGTAGCAGCGAGTGTTATTTCTAAATGTTTATCCACACTTTTTTAAGAACATCTTCAGAGACGTTTCTAAAAATTGAAGGGTGATCAGTTAGGAATCATTGTGGTGGTTCACCACCAGTGATTTTAGGTATCACAGTTATAAAATTATCTTTTGAGTTTTTTGTTTGGTTTTTTTTTTAACTACTTCCCCCCTTCCCAGTGTACATGATACCATCCCTTTGTCTCTTTGGGTATATATAGGCAACCTTACCAATGAAGGTTTTTAAATTCTGTTGTAGAAAGAAAGGTGAGCTTCAAAATGGAGACAGCTGTGGGTACTGCTGTTATTTTAAAGTAATGACTTGTACAAGTTGACATCTTAACCTTTTATTTCTAGTCAAAAAGCTGAATGAAATATAAGAATAACTGTCTCTTGCTACCCGTTAATGGAAAAATTCACAAGGTTGAGTTTTTCTGAAACATTCTTCTTGCTAAATGAAAGGAAAACATCTCTCTTTACGATAAGAAAAGGTGATTTTTCAACCATAATCCTCCTCTGCCCATCATGTGAGTGCCCATCTGAACTCATGTTTTATGTATAGTTGCAATAAAATTAAAGCTGGTTTTGCTAAGTTTCTGGGGTGTGTGTCTTATCCCCGTAGTCCATTGCTTGCCACAAAATAGACTGGAGTAGTGCACTGGTTTGACTCTACTCCTAGCACTCGAACTTGTTTTCCTAGTCTCCTGCCTGGAGACTGATTTTTTTTTTTTTTTTTTTTTTGTTTTGTTTTTGCTTGTATTTTGATATTGCTTGTTTGCAAACAGTGCATGCAGTCTAGTGGATATGTTTTAAATAATCCTCCTGGCAATGATTGAAATCTCTTAAGCATAAGTTGGTCATGATCAATTGGAAGTCTTCAGATCAAATGTCAAACTAAAGGTGTTCAAAATAAGTCAAAGAAAACAGCAGCAAGAATAATAAGGTTGCACAAATAGATTTTGTTCATAAACATATTTTAGAGTTGTAACATGATCAGACTTGAAGCTCTGGCTTACCGTCAGTGGGCATAAATTTAAAAGTGGTCTTCCTAGCTTTATGAGAATATTTTCCCTACAAAAGAATTAAAAGACATTTTTGTTGCCTTCTAAATCTAAAAAGGTTAAGAAGTAACCATAGATCTAATCACCCCTCTTGCAATTAGGGTTTAAAGATAGTGGTCAAAACCTGAAATCTGGATGCGCAGAGGAAGTGTGTAGCTACACATTGTCCTGTTGATGAAAGATGTTTAAAAATACTGAAGCCAAAAACTTTCTGTACCTCCCCAATATACATACTTTGTGTGTGTGTGTATATGCACACAGTATATTACACATATGCATATATATAAAGAACCTATGTGTGAACCCCCCCCCCCAGACACACATACACGCTGGGGTAGCAGCTAGTCTTAGTATCAGTTGGATTCCAAGTGCTTCATGGTACTCCAAAGCCACAGCTCATGAAGGATGTGCAGAGATATTTGCGGATCTTCTATTTGTTGTCCTTATACAACAATGTCAGGAAAGACAGTTGTGTGGCCAAGTGTAATCAAGCGCATAGGCTAAATAACACAAGGATGTTGATCAACATTAACTTTTCTGAAGCGAACTTGCATGAAAATATAGTGTGTCTGTGCGTTCTTATCTGAGCCTGACTGGAAGATTTTTTTTATGGTTGTGTTCTGACTCTTTGATATCAGATCCTTCCTGTGATATCTCAGGGTATTACATTTTGTGTTTTCTGATTTAAATGAAATTTGAAGTGGAATGACCAACTCTACTTTTCTGGAAAAGAGTGAATTCCTCAGCTAACTTAAACTGCCACAGAAATGGTGAGGTATGTTAACTGAGGATGTTTCTCTCTTCTCTTTATCAGGATTTGTTTTTACAGCAGGAGAGAGGAGGATCCTTTCTCTCAAAGGGCCAGTCTGGTGTGCTGGGCCCAGTCCCCCTCCTCTCACAGCACTGTGGTTGCCTGTAGCCTGGATAAAGCTGAGCCCAGAAAGTGTTCCGCAAGCCGTAGCTTGTATTCCTCCAGTGGGGAGTGCTGTTGTTAGCAAAAGACCTGCTGTAGGGTGCAAAGCTGGCGGGCTTGCTTGACACCACCATGGACCTTACTGCTGAGACCAGCTGTTTCCAGCCCAGGGTGAGGGACAAATTGTTTTTATTCGTATTACAAAGGTCAGCTTTTGAGCTTTTGCTGTTCCACCCACCATGCCTCACTCCCTCATCTTTGGATAATCATTGGGTGGCGGTGTCTGTGACATTTCAGAAATATTGATTGTTAGATGCTAGTTCAGAGGGAGAATGAGGAATGAAAGCCCAAGCTTATGCTGCTCTGTTTTATGACTTATTAGCTGTGTAGCATAGACTGCTCTAGCTGTCTGCCCTCTGACTCCTTCCCTCTCCTTTAAGATATTATTTTCTGAAGTGCTGGTTGAAAAGATGCTTGTAGACAGATGTGAAGAGCAATGGAAGGTTGGATCTGTTAATGAAAGCTATTTTGAAGTCCAGTCTCTCCTGTAGAACTTTTTCCTGTCCAAGAGAGCAGTGGTTTTCTAGTGGGATGATCAATGCTGCCGCACAAGGCAGCAGTGGAAGAAGTGTGTTTTATATCCTTCTGAAGGAGATAAGACATGTGACTGAAACACTGATTTGCTGCTTTCCCAGATGGTTTGCTGTTTATGGGTGACCCAATAAACCGTCACACTTCCAACAAATGTGTGATCTGTAGATCTTTACTTTTTTGGTGCGCTATATAATACAGAAACAAGCCTCACTTGAGAAGAATGGAATAAGTCTCTGTAGTACTGGAATCAGATGTAGGACTGTCCAGTGGGTGAAAACAACCTTTTCTCTAGGTGGCAACCAACTCTTCAAAGATACTGAATGCTCCACAGAGAAAGCTTGAATAAAAATAAGAGCAAATATATAACATCCTGAAGTTTCTACAACTTCCTTTTTGATAATCCACTATAATTAATATTATTTTGGCCTTAAGTATTAGGCAATGCTTCTTAGACAGGTGTGGTTCATAGTTGCGAAAAAAGGAGCAGCATATTACCTGTTCAGATATATGTAAGACGGTCTGTCTTTTGCAAGATATGCATAAGTTCTTTTTAAATTTTAAGAACAAAATAGAAGAGTAAAATATTGTAATTGTTGAAAATGTAGCTTCTGTTTGAGGTCATTACACATCTATGATGTAGTGGACATGCTTTTTCTGTCTCTGCCCTGCTTGTGGGGGGTTTAAGCTAACATTTTTAAAGCAGGTAAAATACCAGAAAAATATACCTGTCTGGCACTGATGGCACTAATGAAAGAGAAAAATAGCCATACTGCCTGAGCCTGTAAGATTGAACAAATGGGCCCAGAAGGTGGATGGACTTTCCCTCTAAGCTGTTGTACAGGGTGTTTAGGACTCTGCTGCATTGCTGGACTCTACGATGGGGTGCGTGTACTAAGGAGTCTATCGTGGGAAACAAACTGATGGAGATAATGGGGAGCCAGAACTAAAGGTTGAGAAGGAAGAAACCAACTGAACAGAGAACACTATGGTGCTGAATAGCATTAATACTTTCCCGTGAAGACTACTACTGAATAAATACTACATTAATCCAGAAACATCAGATACATGATGCACTGAGGACAGTGTTTCAAATTTGAAAGCCTCATATGGGCCTTTTGGGAATTCTATGGATTAAGAATATTTCATAATCAAAATATGTGGCTATAATATTATACTGATGTCAACCTCTCATTGGAATATATGTGAAGGTCTAAAATAGTAGAAATAATTTGTTTTTAAAAAGAAAGTGAAGGAGAAGTAGCAAAAATATGAATCCTTATGCTTAATACATAAAGCATTTTACAAATGGATAAAAAACTGAACAGTTCAAACACTGTTCATTTAGCTGCATGCTTACATGTGTGGAAGGTGAATTTTGGGGATGGTACATTGTAAGTAGCTTATGAGCTTCAGAAGATATGATCATATTTCAAACAGTGCTTGTTCTGTGGAATAATCTTCTAAAGCACAAAATATTTTTTGTATCGCTCATGGTGGAGACTGTATTTTATATTCTGAAAGAGGTCTTTTCTTTTTAATATTATTCATCAGCTCACGCATGGAATTTCCACAGTGACAAGGAACAATTGTTTCTATTCACTTTCTCCAGATTTATATTAAATGCATTAGTGACGTTCAAAATATTCTTTTTTTCCCTTTTCATCTGTAATGCCGGCTTTGTTTTGCAAGTGTTGTGTTCCTGCTCTGGCACTTGACTTTGCTCCCTAGTATGACTGTCTGGGGCTGCCTTTGCAGATGCTTGTTGCCTCCACTCTACATCTTGCATTAGCAGTAATGTTTTTTCTGTCTTCGTTGACAAAGTAATTATAACTCCAAATGTCATTCCCCTCAATTAGTGATATGTAGGAATGAAAAATATTCACTCTTTTAATAGTTTAGTTAATTTTAGCAACTTTTTTTGCTACAGACATCACTCAATAGGGTCATTCAACTCCTCACAACTGTTGATAACTTCTCTACCCTCTACCAGCTTGCACTGAAGGCAGAGGGAGGGCAGGAAAGGCTGGCTGGAGTGGGGCAGGGGTGCTCCTGGGCTGGCAGTGCCCCATACCCTGGTGTGAAAGTACCCAAGTGCTGGTGGGGTTAGGAAGGGGCCAAAACAGAGTTCAGCTCTGGTTATATTAAGATTGATTATGTGCAAGGTAAATAAAGAGGGAGGCTGTTGGTTTTTTTTTTTAAGCTGCTCTAATTACCATCCCTCCTCCCCCCACAAAAACCATACCTGTTTTTGTGTAATCATGCTTTGTGCAGTTTTGAATTTTGACTAAACTGTTTATTTCAGCGAGCAGCTAATGTGTGCAGAGTATAGAAATTACCTGATACCTGGTTTTGTCTTGCTGCAGTGAGCCACCTTTGTAGATCTGTTGTAAATTCATACATTTCTTACAAATGCTGATGTATGATCAGTTGATGTGGCAGTGGGCTTATGGCACTGGCAAATTCACTGCTTCTAAGCAGGCTATACAGTAAAATTTTCCAGTAATAAGTGTAATAAAAAACACACTAGAGCAGGACCATCTTTTTTCTTTGTTTTCAATAATATCTATAATTCATTTTTATAACCTTCCTCAACACAATAACTTGGTTTATAACAGTTTGCAATGTAGCATTTTATAAAGGCTTGTATTTTTTTTTTTTAAATCTTAACCAAGTAGAAAATAATTTTAAAAACCTCCTCCACTACTTCTTGCCTTTCCTTTTCTCTTTTGGATTTCTTCCTTCTTTGCCCTTTGTCTTTAATTCATAAATCAGTATGCTAGCTGTTTCTACTGCTTCATTTGTTTTGAGCGTCTTTTGTACTATTTCCATTTTGCTCATCTCTGTCTTTTAATTGTTACAGTGATATGTGAAGAAGATGCTTTCCTCTGTATTTGTTACATATAGAGGGTCTTTGAGATGTCAGTGCCCTACGAAGCCCAGTTTTCATGCCGGTAGTTGTAGCATGTAGCTCATTAAATAATGAACCTAATTTGTTTTAAAACAAAAAAGTATGGGTGACTTTTGAATTGGTTTTGAGTAACACTCTATAATGAATAGACTTACTAAAAGCGTGTGTGTGTATATATGTGTGTGTATACATATGCATAAAAAAGGATGCTGAGACCAGGTGGTTAAGACTGAAGAATCTGAACTGACACTGTCCTCGTAATCTCCTTGTCTCATTTAAAACTTTTTAGTTGCAAAGAGCTTTACAAAATAAATCTTTTTTAGAAAGATATTAAACATCTCAGGTAGTTCTCCTTTGAATTGCTATATTTGCTGATGCCTTCATGACGAGCGTCAGTTAGGTGAGGGGGCTTATCTGTAAAAGCAGACAACTGTATTTTCTGTAGACCTTGTTTAATAGGAGAACTTTGAAGTTGCTGCTGTTGCTTTTCTCTGCAATCAGTTTCAAAGGAAAATTTTTTCTGAACGAGATTTGCATCACAAGATCATGCAGTACGGCAGGACTGATAAGAAAACTCCCAGGGGTTCTCACAGTATTGTGAGTGAATGTAGTACTGTAATAACTTGCAGAGTGTGGAGACAGACTACAGTTTTTTGCTCTTTTCAGTGGAAAATATAGATCTGGAATTTATATTAAAGAATAAATTGTTGGTAAGTCACTGTTTGTGTAGATCAGACTGAACAGAGACTGTTATTGTATGGCTAAGAACTATTAGGTGGAAATGCATTCCTCTGAATTAATTTACATTATTATCGTCCTCTTTGCCTTTGTGTGTTCCCAAACCATACTGCTCCCATCAGCGAGAAACAGATTCCTATGCCAAAGTCTGCTCTATTTCTTAAATCTGCAGTAACCAAAAGAGTGCAAGGTATCTTTGTTGTATTTCAATTGGAGGGGTAACTTGCCTTTCTAAAACTCCTTTGAAAAGTTGGTTACTTGATCACTTGACTAATTTCTCTTCCTTGTTTCAGTGCTGCAGTATTTCTTTCCTTAATTCTGTTTTTCCAACTGGAGTCATTGGCTGATGTCTTGGGCTCCTGCCGTTTTGTAGTTTTTCTTCCCCATTATAACTCTTCTTTAAATATCAGATCATGCTTCTTTTTCTGGATAAGTGGAACAATGTTCTCCAGAAATAGTCTTGCTCTTGGCTTGGATTCAGTTGCATCTTTTCCTCCTATTAATTGATCCCACTTCATCTCCATTGTGTCTTGCTTCCAGCAGCTCTAAGTGGTGAAGCTTTTAGCTGCTCTTTTAGCCCACACTTGCCAGATGGCATTGCAAGGAATCACCCCTAGGGGTGTTTGGTGCAGGCTTCCCAGTTTTGATCCAAACATGACTTACACCATTAGTTTCTGAAGAGGCATTTGTATTCCAGCCTGAGGTCAATAACGTTCCCCAAATTCTGCAGGGTCTCTCTTCCAGGGTCATCAATCACTGTGGCTAAACAAGGAAAAGGACAGCCAATAAAACTCTGCTCAGTGGACATTGCATGTAACAATTATGTTGGGGCAATTGAGACTTTAAAAAAATAAAGCCTTAAACAGAAGCTGGTAAGGGGGGCAGATGTTTCTCATTTCATTAGTCATTTGAAGCTTAAGTGAACTAATTTGATTGTGCCACTTAGTCATCTCTCTGTCCTTCTGTCAATACCTGTTCTGTTGTCAGGAGACCACGCTTCCTGAACCTTCTCTCACTTGCTTAATTCTCAAATTTACTTCAGATTTGACATGCTGCATGGCCTACAGTATCCTCACCACGCTAATAAGACCAAAAATGTGCCCACTGCTGGAAGAAATCTGAAAATATTTTGAAGCTTGTAAATGTTAAATAACATGTTTTTCTTTGCTTCAAATACTTCTTAATAAATTACAGTTGAAAAATAATGTTTTAGAGATTAATATTTTGATTTTCGCTTCCAAAAACTAAGACTGGTAAGTGAAAGACTACAGAAAATTACCTTTAAAAAACATAAAGCCACTTTTAATAAGTACATTTGCTAATAATTTAATAAGTACAAATGCTACTGTTTGCATACCAGAGTGGATCTCGGATTGAACTTTTTACTTAAGATAGTTATAAAACTTCTTTGTCCCCAAAATATACACTTCTTGTTGGTGGTGTTTTATTAGAGTCAGTTAATACTTCAAGTTGGGAATCAATTATTTGAAAAGCAAGTAAAATATAGCATCTGGCATGGCTTTTTTGTTTTGGTCCAAATAATTTTGATAGACTAATACAGTTACTTAAATACAGTAAACAGAACTGTAATTTGAAAGATTTTTTTTTTAATTTAGGTTTAATGTTTCTCATACTATTCTAGTCATTCTTCACTCTAGAGAATTTCTACAGAGATTTCCAGTAAGAACTTCCCTCTTCAGTGTGTCTGGCAGCTTCTGTTTTCTCAGAGGGATACTTGCTGGAGGCTGCTCAAAGTGATCACTGTAAGAAAAACATTTTTTTCCATCTCTCATGGGATTAACCCATCATCTGTGCTTTCTGATAGCATGAGTCAGCCTTCGTTCCTCCTTCTCTTTTGTTAGAAATGATGGAAATTGGTGGCTGCTTCAGACAGGACATTTCTGTCTGATATTAAGTTAATGGAATTGGATTGGGTATGTTTTGGCAAGTGTTGAAAGGAAAGTTTTGCATGTCTCAGAGTGAAAATTTAAACTGTGTTATAAGGTGTGGTTAAAACTTGATCTGAAACAGGCTGATTTGATGCAAATGCATAGATAAGGGCACCTAAGAAAGTGCAGCGGCACGCTTGGGGGAGAAGGAGATTAATAAAAATTTTAAGTTCAGTCTACAGCCATTAATTAAGAAGTATTCTTGGTGTCATATGATATACTTTCTACGTGTACAATGCTTAATTTGGGCTGTTTTTAGTATCCCTAGTGTATAGTTTGAGTTGTATGCATTTTCAAGTAGATTTTTCTAGATAACATTACTAAAGGAAAGATCAAATGGGGAGCTTCTGTTAATAAGAACCTAAAGCTACAGTCTTCCTGTATTCAGCATGTTAGTGACTGTCACAGAAGAGTCAGAGATCACTCAGACAGATCTGAGCTAGTAGTTAATTTATTGAGTTCTAATCGGTAAATTTAGGTATGTAAGGTATTTAATAAGTACAGATGGACTGGTGGTCAATACTATGTGCTACACTTAAAGTTAGTATGGGATACAGAGATTATCACTTAAGCTTACTGTACATATCTTAAATGTTACATGCATGCAAAAAATGTCACTTGTCAACCCATCGATGTCTGGTGTCAGGTAAGGGATCTCTCAGCCCCGAGGGGCAACCTTGAGAGGCATCCCTACTGAAGGGGAGCTTACTGCCACGCAGCCAGCTGCTATGCAGGGACAGCTCAACGGACCTTGATGGCTGCAGATACTTATAGCGTAAAGTGGTTGATTGGTAAGTCAGACTTTCTGCTCTGTTAATGCAGTTTCAGCCACTTATCAGCCCAGTCTCCAGCCAAACCGTTTTTTTGGGGGTTTGGTGCTGAGTTCTCGCTGAGAGCCTTGCACAATAGGATTGACTTTGATTAGGCCTGCTTGCTGAGCATCTGCCTGGACCAAAGTTCAGTTAGTAGATTTTTCTAGATAACTTTACTAAAGAAAAGATCAAATGGGGAGCTTCTGTTAATAAGACAACCTAAAGCTACAGTCTACAGTCATCTGGTATTCAGCATGTTACTGACATTAGCCTAATAAGTGCAGTACCCCTATGTGATTTACTAAAATTCTGTTGCTGAAAATAGTCTCCTTAACTGGTGCTATGGGGAGAGGGCTTTGAACATAATAAAGCCTGCTGCAAGTAATTTAGAAGGCATGATTTGTATTCTTCATTTCTTTTATTTATTATGAAACCTTAGTATATGCAGAGGCAAGTGCTACACTTGCCAAAAATTGAAAAACAGTTGTTAAATAAAAGACGCTGTGGAGGAGAAGGGAAGACTCCTTTCCTGCTTTAAAAATATGAAAAAAAAATCCACCCCACCCTCACTCATTTGAACTGTGATTTCAAGAGCAGTTCTGGAGGTTCCTGCTTCTGTATTGGTATAAGGCCATAATGCAAGTCAGTAATAATTCTGAACAAGTACCAAATGATGAAAATGGCATCAAGATGAAAATGGCATCAAGACAATGTCATTTACAAAAAAAAAAATTGACATTATTAACTCAAATACAGTTTTTAGGTTTTGGATTGCACAACTGTGAAACCTTTTTAGATTAGGAATGCTCTCTATATTTGAGGTTTATAAACTAAAATATCAAGCAACTTATAGCAATGAGTAGTTGTGTATTCAAAATGCATCTCAACTGTAATTAATGTTCAATAGGACCAATATATTTGACTATTCTAAAATGTGCACAAATGCGGTGATGATTATTAGTATTTTTAAATAAAAGAAAATAATCTAGAAATGTTCAGAGAGAGATACTTATGACTTCTCATAATGACAAGTGTACACTTCCATGACCACTTATATCAGCTATTGATGCTACTCCGTGTCAATCTATGCCGCTTCGCATTGATTGCTAGTGTGCCTAAAAAGATATTTTATTTCTTTTCAGAGTAGTAGATACAGTTATGGTACAGCTGATTGCAGACAGTTTCTGGATCATATATTCAATTACTCCATTTCAAATGCTAAAAAGGAATTTTTTTTCCAAAATGAGCAGAAGTGCTTGGTAGGGACACAGTAGTTTTAAAGGTTAAAAGTTCAACTCAACTCCTGCAGCAAAATGCTTTTATCATTTTTCTATTATCTGGCTGGAAAATTGCACTGTTTCCACTTTTAATTTTTAAGTGAGTTTAACTGAACTAATGCATAATAGGTAAAAACTTTTAAAAATAGTTAAACTAAACTTAATCTGGTTAGGCTGTTAATTATCAGCAGGATTAACTTCAGCTTAAAGAAGGTATCTTTAAGCAGAGACATGAATAATGAAACAGCACTGGCAAAGTCTCAGGAATGATTGAAAGGATTTTGCATAAACAAGGTGGTAATTTAAGCTCAAATAAGTTTTTGGAATGTAGTATCTAAAATTGATGAGGACCTTTGTAAGAGATATCCCTTTAATCCTCTTCAGAATCTGTAAATTGTTACAGTAGATTGAAAGAATGTGTTTCCCATTTAAAAATAGTGATAATTACTTGATATTTTGCATATTCAAGAATATTGAAGATATTCAAGAAATGAATCCTCATAACCTGTGCTAGTCACATGTCAAATAATATTTTGGTTGGTTTCTGCCTTTGATTCACTGCAGATATTTGCTAGGTTGATGTACTTTTCAACAAGAGTTAGCTTTTCAGTTTGAAATACTGAAAGTCAGCCAGTCAAGTTAGCCCACAGGCAATACCGAACAGACGTTGTTTGGTCACTCCTGTTACGAGGAGTAGCATAGATGCTATCAGTACAATGATTTTGTTTATAGGCTGAAGGTCTGGCAGCTGAGTTTTACTGCTTTAATATCTAACTGTTGGTGGATCTGATCTGCTTTTCCAGTCCTCGGGTTGCGTACTCACCTTTGATACCTTAAAAACACTGGGTTGCGTTTTTCAAGGAGTTCAATATCCCTAATTTTTAGTCATTAATTTACAATATCTCAGTTCCTCTAGCACAGTGATATATGAGAAGTTTCTTGTTGCAGTTGTTTCAGCAGCTTTTTCGACACAGGTTCCCCGTTTTTATTAAAGCTGCCATACCGTGGACTGTATTGTAGGTGAATCTGATTTTTGTTGTTTCTAGGCATGCTCATACCTTGGTCTGCATGGGCTTTCATTTAGAAAGCAGTACCAATTCTGCATTTTTGAAGGATTTTTTTTGGTGTTGCTGTTGTTCTCATGGATTTTTGCAAGTGGATATTTTGAGAGCCATTTAAAAAACAAAAATAAAAGATGAAAAAAAATTCTAGTGGTGTTTGAGAAAGCCAAATGCTTATCTAGGCATCCAAAACATCAGCAGATGGTGACATGGGAAACGTGGTGTTCATTGACTGAGGTTTATGCAGCATGGGTGTGATGTTTGGATGTTTTATTTTCATTGCGGCAGGACAGCTACATATCAGCATAACCATCTTTTCCGTCCTGAAAAAAAGAAAGCAACAGTGAAAAGGGTCGTGTATGTTCAGTGGGTGTTGACTCTTAGCAAATTAACTGTCAGTACAATGTCATGTAATACTTGAAAAAGTATCAAAATATAAATTAAATGCAAGAGGAAATCAGAAACAACTCTATAAAAAATTCCTGTTTTCTAAGGGTCAGGGTACTAAGTGTTTGGGTTTCATGTTTTTTTCAGAATGTCATTGTTGAAAGGTATACATCTTAATAAATGACATTCTTGTTCAGTAGGTTTTGCTTGTCTCTTCCATCAGAGTCCTTTGTTCTTGATATTAGAAAAACTTTTGGACCAATTTTGGTTTCTTTTGTAAGTCTTCTACCATAACAGCGGCCTCTTCAGACATACCAAAAATGCAGCAAATAAACCTAAATTTGATAGCCAAGCATTCATGACTATCTTATTCCCTCATCTCCTTATTTAATAAAAGTAGCAATAGTAGTGATTCTTCCGTCTGCAGATGTCAAAGTACTTTGCATGTGGTAATTAACTGCGGTAGACAAATTGTTCGTGTTTGATATAGCTAAGTCTTGAGGATCAGGTACTGACCTGAGATACCACAAGCTCTCACAACAAAAGGACGTCAAGCAGTGAAAAAGAAGCAGTGTCATTCATACTTCTATCTTCTCTCTCCTTCAATTCTTTTCTGCATATCTTCACCTAGTGCCTTGTGATGTGTCAGCAGATGTGGCTGCGCGGTGTTAGGGGTTTTGTGGTACGGTGGTTTTTTTTGTTGTGTGTCCTTTGTTTGTTTTTTGTTTTGGGTGTTTTTGGGGGGGTGGTTGGTTGGTTTTGGGTTTTTTTGTCTGGTGGACTTTTATCCTGGTACCCTGATCGTCACCAACCTTTAAATTTCATTTGTAATTACAGACTAAAATGTTCCATGTTTGCATGTTTTTCAGACATTATTGCTTTTTAGCGCAAAAGCTGATATAAACAGCATTTTTCTTTTCCTGACAAGTGGAAGTGCTGCTTTTATTATTACTGCTTGAACTCATCCGAGATCAGTACAGCTTTTCTCCACTTTTTTGTTCTTATAAGAGATATTAAGAGGCAACAACTAAAATGGATATAAAATCTTCTGAAATCATGAAACATCCCTAAGTGTGCTTCATAAAATAATGATGGCCCTCTTGTTTTTCTAAAACCGATTCTGATTCTCCCTTCATTCCCTTCAGCAGTTCCACCAATACTATTATATTAAGGAACAACAAATCCAAACTGATTTTAGATGTGTGAGTACTTGACTTGCCATTTTCTTCACTAGCAAAATGATGTACTTAATGAGGAAAATAAAGTTTTGACCTTTCATTGAGATCACCGAAGTGGTTACTTTAAAAAAAAAAAAAAGTGTAATGATTTTTATTTAATGAATGTAGCCCCTTTATGGGAGATTGTCCTTTTTACATTTGCTAAGAATCCTCTTGCTTAGACTCAGCTGTAGGAAATGAAGTGTTAATTTCCAACTCTTTTTGCAGCAGCTGTTTTAAACTCTATTGTATGTAAATTTAAAGACTAGTTTATCATTGTACAAAACTTGAGATATCAGATTTGTTTGAAGAAAAGGTGGCTGGAAGTCTGTAGGTGCTTGAAATAACAAAGGTTATTGTTGTACTCCCTTTATTTGGGGTATCCTTTCCTGATGCTTGTTTGCATGAATTAGGAAGGTAACACCCACGTTTTGTGCAAGGCCACTTTGACAACTTTCCAGAAGCTGGAAGAATTTGATAGCTGGGCAAGAGATTATCTGCATGTTCTGCAATCAAAATAATTGCTGAGTTGTGAGTCTCTATCCAGAGAAGATGTATTCAGTTGCTAAAGTCCTCAGACATGGATGTTAGCTGAAGTGTAGTAGCGAGTATTTTTGGTCTTGGGGGGTGCCTGTGGCATGTCACTTAAAAGAAAGGTGTTTGCTGCCTTAGGATATAGTAACTGTGTCTCGATAAAGCAGCCCAACAGGACTCTTCTTTAATGTAACTGGAGGCCTGGCAGTCCAGGCTGAAAGAGATGACTGGTGGAAAAAGTCCTGTGTCTGCAGGACAAGAGGTTAAATAAAACTCAGTCTTGTGTCACTAACAAAGGCTGCAAGAACATGAGCTGAACTCCCATCAGGGCTCAGGGAAGCCATGTGGAAGTTTAACTTGAGACAAATTTATTGGGAGCTACACACCACCGGGTCTACTGCTCACAGATCACCTTTGCTTCAAATGAGCTCGTGTGCAGATTAAATGAAACTTCATAAATTCCCTTTTTTTGGCAGAATTAAGAGCCCATTGACCCTGTCAGAGCATGGAATTTCAAACCTACAGCTTAGACCACCAAACTCTTTTTCCCTTTTCACTGAAATATGACTGTGTGGTTGCAGGTGACATTGTAGAATAGAGCTTAATGAAGGAGAAGAACTGTCCGAGCTCGGCTTTCCTTTCTCCTTTTCTCTCTTCTCAAGGTGATTTTAAATGCCTTTTTTAGTATACTGTGTAATGGACAAGGCAGCAATTACTCCTTGTCAAATTTATGGTTACTTGATTATTTACGTCAGCAGAAAGAGGCCAAAATCAATGGGAGCTCTTTTGTGCTAACAGTGGAACTTCATTTTATCCCTGTCAGAGACCTAATTTGCCTCAGCAACTGCTATTGCCAAAGTAGGGCAGCGCCTCTTTCCCTGAAGACCTTAGACCAAAATTGCTAATGCTGCTCTTTCTGCTGTCCAAGACGGACAGAAAACAGTCATATAGCGAAAACTAACTTTAAAAATTTGCTAGTCATGAATGATATCTGTTATTTTCCAGTCCTCTGTAAGATAGCTCCATCTCTGCACAAGTGTATGGGTTTTGAAGTTGAACATTTTAACTTCATTGTCCCTCCTGAATCCCCCTTCTGAGAAATGCATGTTTTCCATGTTTCCATCATTAATCTTTTTTCTTGCTACTCTGTGGAAGTCTGCTGTACGTGTTAAGCATTATAGACAAAAGGTAGGTCTATCTTAAAGGTATTTTGTTGTTCTTGAGGAAGCTGTTTTATATTTTGTTTGGTGGGTGTTGTACGGAAATACCGCAGTTCACCAATTCTGTCAGCATATAATGTACCTCTGAACGAAAGAGTGTTTGTGAGCATGTCTGACGGTGTGGCCTATGTGCTACTTCAAGTTATTTATATTTAAAAATGACTGACAATGGTGCTAGATATTTTTTCGTTATTGCAGGGCTTGAACAACCCCATGTTTTCATAATTTTAGTAGGACCCCAATATTAGCTCAGAACTTACTCAGTTTCAGATTCAGGTGTTCCTTAATCTGTGATGGCCAGAGCCACCGCAGTACTTGCTCCCTTGGGGAGCTGAGAGATCAGAAAATACAGCTTTTATCAAGTACTGGAGGAAAATACACAACCCTTTACAGGGGAGAGATTCCTTTAGCAGGTGTTAGGTTGCAGTAATAACAGTGAAGGCTACTTTGTTTTTGGAAGTGTCTGACAATAGAAAGAAGCATTTGTTATTTACAGTGACTTTTTGGAGCTATAGGATATAATTCTTTGATGGGCTTCATTTCCTTGCAGACGGGCTTTCGTTCGTGTTTGCTTTAGCTTTAGTTATATAAACACTAGGCTTTGCTGAGATGCTTATTGCCTTTAAGGTCCACAGTCTCAAGGGGAGCTGCAAGTACTCAGCACCCTTGACAGATGATCCAAGGTTGTTTTTTAACAAATCTGTTCCTTTACAAATCTGTTTGCTCTTTGCATACCCTCATTTTATGTATGACTGAGAACCACAGAGGGAAGAGAAAACGTGTATGCACAAACATGTGGATGTTTATTTCTTGGTAGTTACTGAGGAATGCCAGAGAGCAGTTTGGAGTTCGTTTGTGATGACAGTTAGCACCTATGGGAAATGCCAGTGACCTGAAGAACCTATTTAAGGCTGGTATGTCTGAATATCCCTTGCTTGCTTTTCAAGGAAACAATGGCTAAGTGTGAAAGGTCATAATTTTCACCTTGCATTAGTAAGTATACAGTCAATTTGGGGTTTTTGCTGTAGTTTTTCTTAAAGTAACCACAGAACAGTAATATAGCTTAATGTGTTGGACACGTCACTTCCATTAACAGAGTGTATTTTTGTAGGTCATTGCAGGACAAGCAAAATGCGATGAAGAAAGGTTTTAGAGAGAAATACAGCTTGCACATTTGCCTCGTTCTTTCTTCCCTGAAATTTTTATAGCTTAGTTTACTAAATATACCAAAGACACAGGGCTTTTCTTCATTTTGCGTATTTTACAGTGAGTTACCTTTTGCTGTGTTGAACATTTTTCATGTTATCACTGAACAGCTGATTAGGCACAAACTTCTCAAGTGGAAGCTCTAGCACCAGAAGAGACCAGTTGTGGGAATGCGTATGGCTCTGGACAATTCAATTCTTAGCCTTCATCCAACTGCCTGCCGCAGGTGGGGGAAATGCAAGGGGCAAGTGTCTCTGCTCTTCACAGCTGTTTGGATCAGTGTGTTTGAAATACATGTGCTCACCATCGGTGCTACCTGCCATGCCTTACTGGTGTGATCACTCTTGCTCTTCTGTGTTGGTCTCCTGTAGAAAATCCATTTTAGTACTTATTTGTTCCACACAGAGGTGAATATGCAGTGGGTTCTCCCACCCCCCCAACTTAATAGAAATTCTTGTTCTGTTGCGTTTTTGTTGTGTGTGCTTCCTCTTCCCCTTCTCCCCTCATTGGGACTTTAAACATGCAGAAAGGCCAACAGGAGTTGATGCTACATGGATCAAATGCTAGTGCATGTATAATGGACTGGTGTATTTCTTCTTGAGCAGCATGACTGCCCAGTATATTTTTTCTTACTCATACCTACAGTTAAACAGTTTTTATCTGAATCCTCAGTAAGTGCTAATCTTTCTCTAAGTTTTTAGAGTTCCAGTTTTTGTTTGGGTTTTTTTTTTGTTGTTGTTGTTTTGTTTGGTTTGTTTTTTTTTTTAAACACAATATGAAAGAATGTAAAGCAGTGGATATTTTAAAAACTCTCTTTTCCTCAAATTTTCCTGTATTTTGACAAAAATTTTTCACTGCCAGCCAATTTTTTTGTGAAGCTCCAAAAAACAAAACTACCTTCAAGAAGTTACTACCTGATTAAAAGCCAAGGTGGGTTGAGTTGCAAGTACCGTAAGGTGACCCAGTGCTCGTGCCCTTGTGAAGCTGACTCTAATCTTCATTCTATGCTTCTATGTGCAAATCTTCAGCTTCCTTCCTCCAGCACAAACTCAGGAGCTTCTGAAAAGTGGGTGGAGTCTTTGACTTTAAATAAGAGTTAAATGAGAATAAAAGCATACAATAAATCAGTGGAAATGGAGCTTCTGACTGACATTAAACAATGAAAACTCTGCATGAATAAATTTGGAAAACCTATTTGTTACTTGTAATGTACCTAGTAATAAAATGAGGCTAGAGAAGCCTTAAGCACATTCTATTTAAATAAGCTTCTTGTTCATGCCAGAGCTAAAGCTGCAGTTATGGCTAATGCAGCTTACATTTTATTTGAAGAGTAAGTAAAGATTATATTATCGTAATTGCAATTGTAAATGCTCTTTACTTTTGTCAACAGGCCACTGATAAGATGTCTATGTGAGCCTCTCCGTTGACAAAATGGCACAGCATGCAGAAAGATAAACCTTCTGTGAGGAAACTTGGGTCAGTGCTTAATAACTTTAGTCAGATGGGATATTTCAAAAGAAAAGTATGCTTGCAGCAGAAGCACTGATAAATCCAGTGGCAAGTTCCAAGTCCCTCTGAGTGAGCGTGGTAACAGCCCTTGGCAGCCTCCTGTCTGCAGTCGTGTCCGTTCCCCCGAGCACCTTGTTTTCTGGGCTTGTTTTACCTCAGACTAAAGGGTGAAAGTGCCACCCAAGAGCAAGGCAGCAGCATTTCTTACACGCATTGATATGTTGCACAGGGCTGGTATTGGGGCTAGCAGAGATGGTAGGCACAGCCCGTTTTGGCCTTTGTTCTTTGCTTTGGTTTTGAGCATGTACAAGAGGATGATTAAGGCTTTCCCATTCCCTCTGTTCCTTCTCCTGAATTAAACAGATTTGCTCCAGTTTTTAAGCTTTCTATGGATGTATCCTTTGAAACATTAATTACTGCCAACAGCTTGTTGAGTTGGAGTTGGAGAACATATGGAGAATATTGATTCTAGTTCTCCTCCTTCATCCTGCAACAGGTTTGGGATTCCTGGAACACAGCTGGTCTAGCAACATGCCTAGGGGAGACTTGATGCATTTTATTTGTGTTTTTTTGTTTTGTTTTGGTTTGGTTTGATTTGGTTTTTTTTAAATATTTGGGAATTGGGAGGGCTGACTTCAGAAGTGCTACAGGTGCCAAAGGTGAAGTCTGCAGATGCCAGACTTCATCTTTGGCATCCATCTGCTTTTCTGGGTTTTGTACTGAGTAACCTTTAGCCAGAAAATGAGTCTGGTAGACTGACTGTGGTTATTGGAATAAGTTATCAAACAGAAAGCATAGTTATAAACTAGGCATTAAGGCAGATTGGGGTTTTTGTCATGTTCATTTAACCCTGCTGAGCTCAGAGTTCTCTCATGAGAATAACTAAGGGTGGAGTTTGGCCAAGCGTCCTTCTGTGTCTCCTTCATGTGCCACTGGAGAAAAAGAAAAATTAGACTGGAGGGCTGCACAGTATCCAGAAAGGTAAAAACGAATGAAAAAAAAGTAACCAAAAAGCATTTTTTTGCTAGTTTGACACTTAAATAAGCACAGGAATTTGCTACTAGCAATCACATATAGCAACCTTAAAAGAAACTAGATAGGAGCTGTTTGGTGTGGTTTTGGAAGGTGCATCTAAACAGGTGCTTCTTACCGAGACTTTACATTCATTTCTCACTTTGGTAAATGCTGGGAATCATTTAAAAAAAAAAAGGAGGGGGGGTGAAATGGACAGCAAAACAACCTGTCTAAAGCAAGGATGATAGGCCAGTCATTCAGGCACTGCGACGGAGAACACTTCTTGCTGTGGGAGATGCCAGAAGGATGAGCAGCATGACATGAAAGACTGGTCTCAACCGTCCCTTTACTTAGGAGTGTATGGTATTCCCTTGGAAGCCCTTAGATAATGGTTGTTGGAAGCTTTAATGTGGGGATAAGATTTAAAATCCAGCAACAAGAAAACATACAGTGACTGGTTCCCTTGATGCCTTCTGAAAAGTGAAGTCTTTTATTTACTGTTCTTAAATTTTACGTTCTTTGCATGAGGCTTGTCTCTACTCTCTGTAGTGCTTTAAAACTGCCTTAGAAGCTTATTTTCGGTAAGAAGCAAAGGCAATTTTAAGACGATCTGTGCAATTTGGACTTTACTTACATTCTTTAACCTGAGGTGTTGCATTACATTTTTTTCACTTTTGCCTCACTGATTAAAGCAGGATTAATTAATTTCTGATTACATGTGCATATAAAAAGATATGAATACCAGAACTGTCAGTCCTGCACATGGAGATCTGTCATGTTCCTTCCATGTGTTTAAGTTCTAGGCAATGAACGTGAGAATGACGCTTCCCATTTTTGTGTCAGCTACAAAATAGAATAATTTCATCTCAACAGCACTGAGCATTTGCGGTCCTTGATCAGAACTTAGATTTTTGAGGCTTTTTACATTAGCTGTAACACTTACTGATTTATCAAGTACTTATGTAACTTAACTTCTTCAGTTTAAAAAAAGAATTTAAAAATTGTTCTCTTTATGTGTTTAGTAGAGATAGAGGTAAAAAAATTAGGTATGACGTAAAACAGAGAACCTAAGTAAGAAAAATCTGATTTATTGTAGAAGTTCAGAAACAGAAAGCCCAATGAACCCTAAAGCCTCTAATTTTCCTTTTCCTTCTGATGCACAAAATAGTTGAAGTTCTGCTTGATAGGCCTTGAATACACAAAAATTTAGTCATGTTTATTTGCATGTTAGCTATGTTTAAAAAGAACCTAAAATTCAGTGTAGCTTGCATTATCTGACAGTTTTTAAAGTTGTTTGTGCTGCCAAACAACTAATATCAGAATGCATTCACTTAGTCATCAGCAGTTGTCACAAGTCGACCCTGTGATACATATTGATGACTATTTACTTTAAAGCTAATAAGCCGATCCATTTCATGAATCTTCTAATTCTTTAGTAACATAGATTATTATTAAGATTGTCTTCTGTTCCCTTACCTTTCTACCTTGCTATTGAGATTCTGCACTGGGGAAGATGACAAGTAAAAAAATTGAGATAAAAAATGAACCACAACATGTCTTGCAGTTAGAAAGTATAAATGTATTGAGTGTTATGAGCGTGTTGAGGCTTATAAGATCACCTTCATGTTCATGAGGTGAAGTGTATGAGCTTTTGTGACGAACGATCCAGTGTGAATTTCCTAGAAATTGTAAAATGTGTATTTCTTGCACAGTCTCTAATTCTGACAGAGTATTTGAAGTGCTATAGTGATTTTGTGCATTGTGACTCTAAAGCCAAATGTTGCTGCTGTGTGCACTGTATTTATGGTGTCAAATCTAACTTCAGCACCGGTTTGGAGCAAGGGTGTGAGGTGGTTTTGTTGCTACAAAAGAGCTTTTTGCAGAAAGAATGAAACAAAGTTCCCAAGGAGATGCAAAGCGCTCTTCTGACTAACCACAGGTGTGTTGTGATTTCATTTTCTGGCTCATGATGATGCAGGAGTTTTATGTCCTAATTGCTTTGTGGCAACTTGATTAATGGAATTTAGCTTAACTATTTTCCTTGTCAGTGAAGCATTTACTGAATTCAGTAATAACCAGATGAGTTGCTTCCTCTTTATAGGGCTTAATCTTGAAAGAGGATTCTTTTGAGATAAATATGATTGAGAGCATTCATCTAGCTGTTTAATGGACACAATGTAGATCAAAAAGTAAACGGAGACAGATACATGCTAGGAAACTGAATGGAATACAGTCAAGTTAGCTGGCTGAAAATACTTGAGGCTTCAATTCTCTCTCCTTAGTTTTGTAACTGTATTTCTCTGTAATCCTTCATAACTATGCAAACTTATTGCTGTGTCCAGATTCTTTCCAGGACAAAGTAGAGATGGTGGGTGTCACCTGCCAGAGCAGTCACGGGGAGCTTGCTCCAGGGAAAGGATGTACTAAATATTTTAAATAGGATCAAGTTCAAAAAGGAAAAGAATAGCAGGTATGAGCATACTGGGCTCAACTATGCCTCTGCTGTAGGAGAACTGTCGTAGATGTACAGAAGTCAGTCGTATGCTGTGGAGCATGGGTGCCTGGATGCAATTATAAACCTGGAAATCATAATGCCTGCCAGGTACTGGGGGACAGGCAGCTGAGCGGAAAAAAGGATTTGCTGTAACTTTTAAAAGACACACTAAATCTTCTCCCTTACTTGTCATGAGCATGGGGGGAAAGTGGTTTCTTACCCTTTCATTCCTTGTTTAGAAGTGCTTGCTATGAACAGATGAGAGCTTTCAGCAGCACCTACATCACTGTGTGTGACTTGCATGCAGGAGTTGTGGAAATTCAAGTCTTTGCACTCTTGTGCCTCTTTTCCAGTCTTTGTGATACGTTCTCCTATTCTTACATGCTTTACACAGCTAACTTGAAGGACCTCGCTTCAGAGAAGTCACAACTATGTTTTAGAAGGGTTGCTTTCTGAAACTTTGAATTACTTCTGTTATCCCTTAAAGTGATGCTCAGCAATGATTAGGTGTACCTGGCAGCGTCAGTGCTATCATTACACACTAGATGTGGTAAAAAGGAATATCATTTATTCATTTAAATTACATAACTACAGAGTTGTATCAGGGGATCATTACACAGTGAAAAGAATAAATACTCTTTCTGAGCTACAACATTTAAACCCTAATCTTATGACCAGTTTTTAGGATTTAATCACATGATTTGGAAATGACTTTAGATAGAGACAAGGTTGTCCTACGGTATTAGTCATAAGGCTTTTAAAGTAAGGTCCCCATCAGATACTACTTTTCTTTATCCACTCACAGCATAAAGTTCAGTTTGGTTGGTGAGGCACTGTGGGTTGCCACTTCGATGCAGTATCTACAGCATGAAAAGATTTAAATTAAATGTTAATGGAACATCCCTGTAGTCCAGGGTCATTGATCGTTTTTTAGTGAACTTTGAAAGCAAACAAAACCTCCACCTTTCTGGTAGATTAGAATGATATACTTTGGTATTTTTTGCCAGTTTACGAGACTGACCTCCTGTGGTTTGTTAGAACTGTTTAGTAGATGTCAATTTGCTATATTCACAATAGTAATTTTCTTATGGCTGTTCCACTATGGCGTGTTGAAGTTGATATAAAAGCACATTTCTTTATAAATGTTGTAAGGATTCTGACCTCATAGGCAAAAAGTTACTTCAAATAATACAAGTTACATACTTTATACTCTTCTAAAATACAGATGATCATCTTGCTAATGGTTATGCCAGAAATTCAAAGTGCCTTTGTTTTTATGCAGCAAATGCCTGGCCAATATTCAAATACAGAATTAAAAGTTCATGGCTGAAAAGCTTACAGCTGAAGCAAATTTTATGGCTGAGATTAGAGTTTGCATTGGATGGGGAGAGTCCAATTCCAAGTTTCCATTAAAAAAGGAAAAAAAAAAAAAAAAAAAAAAAACAACAAAAAAAAAGAAAAACCCCAACACCCAAAAAAAACCCAAAAAACAAACCCAAACCCAACTAGATCCAGGTAATACTTCTCTTTCCTGCAAGGTAAGGCCAGTTAGATAACTGAGAATATAAGAAAAGGTAGAGCATAAAATAATATATTGGCAGACTGAGTCAAAAGGTTGTGCTTGGGTACTTATCCTTGGAGTGTGGCAAAATGATAAATTAGGCAATATAACTGTAATGGCACTGTGTCCTTGTTAGGTAGTTGAGTCTAGTGCCATTGCTCAGAAGTAAAGTAGGAAGAAACTGCACTATGTTATTTGAATGAGATTTGAATCCACAGATACTGCGTTAGCAGTGTAGAATTTAAGATGCTCCGTCAATTATTTCTGATTAATTCTGAAATTAAAATATTATTTTCGTGGTCTTTCCACTATTTGGGTTGAGTACTTATCTAAAAAGTACTAAGTTAATCAGTTTTTCATTGGTCAGTTTTAGTATCTTGAGAGATGGGTATCCTTTACCAAGTAATAAATATATAAATAAGCCCTTCTTCTTGTAGCAAATTATTTTAAAGATATATATTTAATTGTCCCATGTATTATGCATGGATTTGATGAGGCTTTTCTTGGACTAAGCTGTCAGGTATCTAGAAAACTGTTCTCATCACAGTCAAGAAAATCTCTAAGGAAAACTCCATTTTCAGGTTGGCCTGAAATATTGAGAGTCCCATGTTTTTAACTTAGGAAACTGGATGCTTACTCTGGGTGTAGGTTAACACAACCTTTGGAATCTTTTCCTTGGGTGTGCTGCTTTGGCAGTCTGTCATGTTATATCGCCACTAGGCTGTCACCCTGTTTTCAGTTTCACCCTTTTATTAAAAATGTTAATAAGTACATCTTATTATAACATGTCTTATAAGACAACTTGTTTCTTTTGTTTCTGTGCAAAGAGAGCGGAGTTAAAGATGCTATTAAAGACAGAAGGACCATGAGGTGCCTCATTTCTAGTGTGATTATTGCAAGCAAGCGCTGGTATCTTATACCTGAAGAGGGAAAAACAGGAGGAAAGGCAGCTAACAGTCTTAGGAGGAGGCTTCCCCAGTGAACTCTTTGTAGACTGTTGATCAATAGGAACATTTTATTTAGTCACCAGTAATAACTAGGAAGTAACACCTGATGATGAAATTCCTGCCTGGCATGAAAGCCAGATTTCGTCCATACTCCCTGCTGCCTCCCTTATTCTGTTAATTAGGGTCAGGATGAAAACCTTCATGTTCTGGTCAGTCCCATAAGTGGAATTGAAGTCTCAGTCTCTCGTAGAGTAAATTTCTTATGGCTCCATGCCTGAAATGGATGCCATGGTGGTACTTCCCTGCATACTTCCCTTTGACATCTAATCTCTTCTAGATACACTCCAAGTATGAGATACTTCTTTTGGGTTTTGTGTTCTGAGTATGTTTGTAAATGTTCTGCTTTTAGGCCTGGGTGCTTCTGGGAAGTTCAAAGAAATTAAAACACACAGCTTATACTCAGGTCTAAAACATTAGAAAACCATGGTTGATTCATAAAGCTGAAAGCCATGTGTTGTCCAACGAAGTTAAAAATAAGAGAGGGGAAAAAAAACCCACCACCAAACCACTCAGTCCTTTACTCATCTTTCATGGCAGTGCACCATTGCCTGTCGCCAAGACTACATTCTCATCTTGAATCCTGACAAATTTTCTTCTTGAGATTTAGAGTCTTGTCTCATGCCCCATTTTCTGAGGAAGGCCACAGTCTGTCTGTGCTTACCTAATGCAGAACCCTGTCATTGAAAATGGCAGATATTGCACAGGGCAGACCACTGAATGTGACTGATCCATATAAAAATGTCTTCCCAAGGCAAACAGGTACCCTCTATTCTTAAAGAAATGAAGAAAAAGTCAAAGCGGTACAGTGGCTTGGCTCTAAGCTCTAGGGACTCTGCAAACCCTTTCATGTAACTCATAATCTGTATTGCGATCACCACTCTAATAGATACCTAATTGGTAATTTGGACAATCATATTTATGTGACTTTTGTCTTATCCTACCACTTGTTTCTCATTATTATAAAAGCTTGATTTGTCTATCTGTCTTGATGAATTCTTGGTCCTTGGGGTACTATGTTGCTTGAGTGATTTGGCTTCTGGCAGAGGTTATCAGTGAGGTTGTGCTGGAAGGCCTCTGCTTAGTGAAACCCTGGTGTTGGGTTCAGTTGACAGTGAGCCTTAGTGTAGGACTGGCCTTGCTGGAGCTGTGTGTTAACTGTGTTGTAAATGCTGACCTGCTGTAGAGGGGAGAGGGCAGCTGTCCCTCCTGGTCTGATCAGATTGGCACCAGGTATTTTGCAAGGCAGGAGAAAATGCCACAGTGCTTTTGAACAAGTGATTTTTTTTGTGTTCCTGCCTGAAGCTGCATGTCTTGAGTGAAACCAGGATGTATTGATTTGCTGTAACCACCTATTGACCTCTGCGTCCTTTACATCTGAATTACACAAGGGAACACTATTCTTTTTATCTTTTTGTTGTTGTTACTTGTTGTTGTGAGTCACATAAGATATATGTATGCTCTGTGTATAAACAACCTGGTTCATTCACTCTTCAGGTTCTTGCAGCTGTTTATTTTTCCATTTTTCTTCTAGAAAAAAACTCTTCTCCTTTCTTTAGTTTGTATTTCAGAGTCAAATTGTGCTTAGCATGATAGTTTTCTTGTATTTTTTGCACAATTCTTTATAGTGTCTTTGCACATATTTAATCTTGTTTTGCAGATTAAAGTCTGAAAGACTTTTATCTTTTCTGAAGCTGAACTTCAGAGGTGTGTATAAGATCCCCTCCAAGCTGATCAGATATTTTTCCTTCCAGAGGCAATGGAATAACATTTTTTCTTTTTCTTTACCTAGTTTTGATTTCATTGATTCTGCTGGTGCAGTAGCCTGACATTCAGTTACTTTTGGATTTATACTTGATAAAAAGTAGGGGAGTTTTAATTGATTCTTTATAGAACTAATTTTTTTAGATGTACACTTCCGCTATTAGTTTTATAATCCCTGCATTAAGTGTCTTGCTAAATGATGAGGCTCTTAAGCCTGGATTTGGAGGGCATGCCATTCAGAACCCACTCCTAAAAACAGTTGCTAGCAAATGTGATCATAGTTGTGTGTCACAGGCTGCTGTGCTGACCTTCCTTTTTCTACCATTGATAGAAGTGCTTTTCTGTTGACGGTCCTCGCATTTTGCAGGCTATCATTAGTAACATTACCAAGGCCTATAAAGTGCTGTTAGCCAGTTATATTATTTTTATCCAGTTTTATGTTCTTATTTAAGGCATGTGAGAACATATACCACCTGCTCTAATATCAAAATATAACAAGAAGTTCCATTGCACACGATCTTCTGCAGCAGTACCTTGAATGCATCAGCAGTTAATTGCTCTCCAGTGTCTTAAATTCCCATTTGTGGATCTTATCTACAAGAGCATTTTGGAAGGAGGCTTTGTTACAGCACTGTTGGTGTTCTGCTCGTTTTCAGCTGAAGATCATGTATTTGCATGAGGGCTTACGCTCTCAGAATGTGAATTTCTTTGGACTCTAGCATTCAAATATTTCATCTGTGTGTGATCTGTAGTTTTCATTATCATTGCCAACAATGGATGTAGAGTTATTTTTATGGAGAATTATGACAAAGCTGATCAGGAAAATTTTAGTAGTAATAAGTAATGCAAAGCTGTCTTAAAAGATATGCTGTATTTCTGGAGCTTACGATCCAACATTGTCATGTCTACAGAACTGCTGCCTTTGTAGAGGCTATATTAAATATATGTCAATGTGGAGCTTATTTTAGTTACTTTTTCTTCTACAAAATCAGAATTTCTCAAATACTGCCATGTGCTTTCATGTGAAAGGGCCACTGAAAAATTTGTTATTCTGGACAATTTTCAAAGCCGTTTTACTGGAAGCATTGGTCCAACATTGTGTGTGTATATATATATCTGATTACCTTTTATAGAATTCTGCAAAATGGTACCTATCCACCTCAGAGAGCATTTATATTTGCATCTAATAGTTTTGAAAGATCTTAAATGTATGATTTTTTGATGACAACAGAAAAATTGGGAAACAAGTTATCTATGTATGAAGCCTAAGAATAAACGTAAAATTAATGTTGTGTATTTGGATAGAGTCCTGGAGTTATGAAGCCTCATTATAATCCAGCCTGACACCCATTTTCATGTTATATGCACTAGTATCTCTGAAGTGGATTTAAATGCTGTTTTCTTCCAGTTTTGCAAGGGTTTTTTTCTGCAACAGTAGCAGAAAGAAGTCTTAGTGTGTACAGGAATCAGGATCCAAACTTTGTGTCTGTCTTGCAGGAGAAAAAATGAGATATTCTCAAATAGAGATTGTAGTTAAATCTCTTGAAGGATGGCTTTACTTTCTCACTCTAATGTGTTTTTTTTTTCCTTCTTTACGTGGTTAATTTAGAAAAGAACAGTATTTGAACATGATTTTAGATATTGTCACATTAATAATTGGGCTTTTTGCTTCCATAAGCAGTAGAATAAATTCAGACAGTTTGTGCTGACCTGTCAGTTGTGCAGTAAAGCTGGTCTAGTTCTGCCGCCTTTGTTTGGAAATCTTTTCTCAGTTTATTTTGCAAGCACTTCTGCAGTTTGTGTAATATGCCCGCATAAAACACAGAGACAGGCGGCAAAGTACAAATAAAAAGCAAACATCCTGCTAATGCCAATATTTTTTTTTCCTCCAGAAGTTATTTTTAAAATCCTGACCCATACTGGCTATATCACTATAACCCACTAGCTGAGAATAATTTTAAAGAGAGTTTTGCAATTGTTGGCTTTATTGTTCCTTCATATGACAGTTGTGTGAAATAGAAAGTAAAAGCAACACGTGATACCCAACATGGTCATAGGAGAAATAGTTGTAACGGGTTTTGCAAGTGATGGGTTGTTGGTTTGGTTTTAATTATACATTTTCTGACTTGCTGGCAACTATTACTAAAGCTGTTTTTGGCAGTTGAGTAATGTGTGGTTGTACGGAAAGCATTAATAGTAGCTTAAATAGGCCTTCGCATGCACACAGCGTTTCCAGTGGGAATGGTTTGAAATGGAGTGATTTCCTAGTAGCCACCCTTGGGGTGTCAGGTTTCCTGCGGGCCGAGCAAAGGCCCATATGAAAACAATCTGCCTGGGCTGAGTCTGCCCTCATGAGCAGCAGCGGGTGCTTGTAGGCTTTGCGGAGCACCAGTTGCTTTTACAGCTCCAAAACCTGTCCAGTGACTATATAGCCGCCTTGCTTTTCGAGAGGAAGGAAAAGGGGCGAGTGAGCGTTTCTGGTCCAGGGTTTCTGCAGCCTTAGGGGTGGCGGTGGTTTTCCAACGGGGAAAGCCTCCAGGAAGGGGGAGTGTGCTTGGCTTCAGAGCAGCACCAGGGCTGCTGGAAGGGAGGATGCTGATTACAATAATAAACAAATGCCAGCCATAGATTACCACACGGCTGTCAGAGCAGACAGGACTAAAGGAGGAGATCCCCAGCAAAGGCTGTGGGTTGCAGTAGGATCCTTTGCTGGAGATTCCCCCCCCTCCCCCCCACCCCAAACAAAGGAAGCGACTTTTTAGATTTCTTTTAATAGGCCTTGGCTGTTCTGCGGTGCAGCATCCCCTGGGCGAAGCGAAGTGGGTGGAGGGAAGAGGGCTGGAGGTGGCTTGGTTACTGCTGTAGCAACACCAGCCTGCTGGTGGCCAGCTGCGAGGAAGGCGGGGAGAGGAGAGGTGGCCTCCTGTCTGGTCACGCCGCTGTGTTTCCTAGGCTGAAGTGTGCGTCATCCATTTTGACTTCTCTGAAAAGCTGGCTTTTGGTGCTTTCTATAAACAGAAGTTTCTCTGGGAATTCTTTTTCTTCTTTTTTCTTTGTATTTTTTTCCCTTGGATGGAGCAACATGGAGGGACTTGCTCCTCCTCCCCATCCTCTGCATCCATCATATACCAGTGGAGTATAGCTTCTCTTGGTCAGGGTCATTGAGACCAAACACTGAGCTTGAGGCCTGCAAGAAGCACTTGGAGCCTGCAGGCCATTGCCGAGGTGAGCTGGAGGCAGTCCTGGCCAGGTGTGCAGACGAGGAGATCTCCACAGCGCCATGGGGCCAGGTTAATCCTGCAAGGAGCATCACCCAGCGTCAGCGGCTCACGCCCAGGTGCCCAGCCTGTGGGAAGGAGCCGGGACTGGGAGGCTGTGACAATGGTGCTACGTGAACTGTCCCTGAGGGAATGCAGCCCAGGAGAGGGGCACCTGCAGGAGCTCTTGGAGAGTTTTGAGACAGTATAGGTGGGAAAAGAGAGAAACCTTTTGAAGGCTATAGACCTGGCTTGGAGGACGTATCAGGAGAATGTAGGCTTCAGGGGACGCTTAATGATGATTGGCCTGAACTTCAGCTTACGTGAGCTGCTGACAAAGTTTGAAAAGGTATGATAAGCACAGTTTCATATACTTATGCTGTTGAAAAAGGTTATGCCTCTGAAAACTACACAGTAAAAAGGGCAGGTTGATATTAAACTTAGGATTTCTGTGTTGCTGTTAAGGTCCTCATGTGACCCCTGTTTGACTCTCTCTCAAATATGGAAGTATAGTGCTGCTTCTTTTCCCCATTTCAGGTCCTACAAAATTAATTTTAGAGCATGTGCTCTGATTGTGGTCATCTTCTCTCTCTCTTCCTCCCCTTCTCCTCTCCACCCCGCCAAGGAGATGATAGAAGAATTTGTGCATAAGGGGACTTTCCAGGATGCCTGTGACCTTACTTCACTATTGACATAAACAAAGTGCTCTGCAGTTTGCTGAATTTAGTTAAATGTTATCTTAGTCAAATTGGAAGATCTTACGATGCCTTTTATAAGTAGAATTACTTCCAATGAATACACTACTTCTCCCATCATTTCATCTGTTCTTCTTTTATTCAAGCTAGTTAGTCTTTCTCCTACCAGGACATTTGGTAACAGTAATGCTGAGAGGCAGGAGGCTTGGCTTTGCGGTGATTGCGTTGATTAGTGAGAGACATGAAACTGTTCAAAACCAGATTGTTTTCATATAATTGTCAGCACTTCCAATGAAAGCTGGATCGTATGTTTGTAACTATTGTTAGCTTGGCTTTGCATGCTATATTTTCTTTTGGTTTTTTAATAACATTTCTCCATACAAACTTCCTGTGCCCTTTAAGACCAGAATCTGTAATAAAATATATAGTATTTTATTTACACGTTAAGATAAAAAACATAAATACTGTGGTTACAAAGCAGAAGAGCAGATTGTAAAGCCTGATTCTGTGGTTTTCTATCCTAAAGCTCTAAACTTCAGTATGGTTGGGTTCTTTTTAATACAAATCAGCACTGGTCACCAGAACAGCAGTATAATGGGTATTACTAAATGAACCTAAAATTCTCAGAAAATTAAGCTGCTACTTTTTTTCTTTTGGGTTTGTATAATGATTTTAGTTAATTTCAAAATCATAAGAAGCCTGGGTCCTCATAAGACTGTTGTAAACTGGTTTGGATTTGTTGGGTTTTTTAAACTCTTGTATTTTCTCTTTCCTATGGTAGCAAACTTTGGAGCTTATGAGGCAGATACTGTTCAGTATCCCGCCAACATGACTCTTCCAAAAAGTAGCTAATAGTAACAGTGAAAGCATTTGTGACATGATTTCTTCACTGTGTAGATCACTTGCTCCTTTCTTGCTCTGTCTGTCAGCTGGGCTTCACTCTTCTCTTGTAATTGCTGCTGGTAGCCTGTAAAGATTAGAACACATGCTGGACTCTTTGAGATGCTTCATGATGTGGTTAAGACAGAATTTTCGAAACCAATGTTTCTAACGTTTTTTGAACCATACAAGCCCTGGCATTTGCAAACTCCAGGCTCTCCCCTGTGATTCTGAATATTCCAGTGTCTTATTTCATCTCAAAGGAATTGATCGTAGCAATTCTCAAGAAAAACAAAACTTACAGGTCTCTTAGCTCTGCTGTATTTTTTAGCTTGAAGCTTACCGTGTCATTTTGTTGTCTTCTTTGCTGAAATGTGCAACACGATATAGGAGGTTGCTTTGGTGCTGGAGAAGAAAGTTAACATTTTAGTTGGTGAACTTCGTCCACAAATTCTAATTTGTGCTTATTTGGCAAGTTTTCTTTTCTTTCTTTTTTTTTTCTTTTCTTTTTTTTTTTTTTTGAGCAAGTTCCCCGCCTCTTCCTCTGCTTCATCTTTCCCTCTCATGATTCCCCACACACACCCATTCTGTTCTTCCTAACTGAGGAGTTTGCTGCCAGGGAAACAGCATTATGACAATGATCCTGGCTGGCAAGCTACTTTGAGCTTTCTAGATTCGTTAATATATGTTGCGAGGAGAGAATTACGAGTGCTGTTACTGTGGTCGTAATGCAGAAGCCAGATGGCATTTGCAGAAGCTTGCACAGCACTCCCTCCCTGTGCAAAAGCAGAGTCGCATTACACTGGAGTGGGCGGGGACACTTTGGCTTTGTTCAGTCCCAATTATGTGACTGCTGGAATTAGTATTAATAGATTTATGATGCCCCTCAGATGTTGAGTCAATGCCATGCAATGGAGCCACAAAGGTTGCCGAAGGCAAGCTGGCATTCTCAGCCTTCCTAAGTGCATCATCATTCTTGTGATGAAATGAATCCTTACCCACACCATATGTCACCTGTTAAGGTACTATCCATTAGGTTTAAGTGCATGTCAAGACAGCTTTTTGGAGCCTTCAAGTGTTGGTGCAAGGTTTTTGGTAGTATAAGCATTTGAAAATTAGATGTGAAAAATATCCCAAAGTGTTTTTTCCCTCAAAAAGTTTTTTTTTCTTCCTGAAATATCTGAGAGCTTAAGTCGTAATTACATTTCTGTCATATCTCAAGCCAATTGCTTTTATGAGTTGCTTTGATCTTATACTATAGTCACAGTGGCTGTAGTGTTACCCAGTGTGGTCTGTGTATGACACTTCAGAGAGGTTTAATGTCTGTCTTTATACACACTTCTGCCACTGGTGGATTTATGATAATGGCAGTTCTGCCCAAGGGTTTTGCATGTGTACTGCTCTTCTGAATGTGAATTCATTATAACTGATTGCTTAACAGCAGCTGCCACTGCAGGCCTCTGAAAAGCAGATGGGATGAGCCCTTCTTAACTGTCCTCTGACACCAGAGGAGAGACTCCATGGACGAAATTAGTACCTTCAGAGACTTTTCTTTTTTTAACTGTCTTTTCTCACAACAGTATCCCTCTCTCCCTGCTACCTCCAGCATTTGTAAAGAAGAGAGCAATAAAAATCCCATTTCCTTTTCATAATGGCCACTTTCATATGCCTGTATCATGCCCTAATTTTTACTCCCACCTTAAGAGTCATCAAAAAGTGAAAAGCTCTGAGTGAAGCAGGGGCTAAAGAGAACATCTTACACAGCACCGTTCCCAGAGGCAGTTGGCAGCAGCAGGTAAAATGTATCTGGTTCAATAAAGACTAAACAATCTGCTATTTAAAAAAAAAAAAAAAAAAATCCATTCCCTTGCTACCTGCTGTGAGACCTCAAAGACAGATGTTCTGGCTGATGTCTGTGGCATAGAGTTACGTCCTTAGGTTGGCACTGATGTTTTTGTTCCAGCTGGAAGAGTTTTCTGAAGATACTTTGGTAAGCAGTCACCACCTTTATTCTTGACCTCTAAGAGGCAAGTGCAGCATTTCTGTACCTAGTCTTCTGTTCAAGTCTTTGCTGACTTCAGCATTGTCAGTGAAGGCAGTAGGCAGTCATTTTTGTGGGACTTGAAATTCCCTGTACCTGCACCAAGTCTGCTGTCTTATTCCAGTCACAGGCATGACTTGTATTGGGTGAAAGAAGTACAAAACTGTCCTGGCAAAATAGCCCCGGGGGTAACCGTTGTTGGGGAAAACGCAGTTTTTCAAGCTACTTTTCATTCATGAGGAGTCAACCTCAAGCCTACTAACTCCTCTTAAGGAGTCTTGGCTCACGTGGTTCAAAAGCCACAACAGTTTGCCTGTTTTGTGGCTTGTACCTGGGAATTAATATTACGTAGCAGTCTGTGTGCCAACACAAAATGCTGCCAGTCTTGTGGCACAGCATCATCAGCATTGGACCTGCATACCCATTTCCTACAAGCCACGTGTAGGACTTGCCATCCCTGCTTTGTGGTCAGATCTTTATAGAAATTCAGTGGATTTCTGTTTCCTAATAAACATAGTTAAAAATTGGGGCATAATACAGAATTTTGCTGTGTATAGTGGGTTTGAAAACCATTGGAGGAAAACATTGATAACTCCTATATGTAACTGTTTTAAAAAACCCTGTGAAGTTATGATTTGGTGTAGAATGCTATTGACCTTTTTTGTTAGAGACTAAGTTGAGTTTTGTGTCATATCATATGTAGTAAAAACTTGATTAAGGGATCTTGATAATAGAATCTGTAATGTTATAGGAACATCTGTTATTTATCTTACACAAGAAAATAACTTCCCTGTTTCAGATCTTTGTATCATAAAGCTCAAGTACTCTAGGATTCTTAATGGAAAGAATGCAATAGAGTAACATTTTGCATGCTATAAAATGCATCGTTCCTTCCACTTTAATTTTGGCATGGAAATGTGGAGTTTTCTTCTACCAGTCATATTTTTACCTTCAACAGAAGGGTTTGGGCCCTTTAAAGAGGAAAATATTTTGCCTGCATTAATGGCAATGTACCAACGAAGACAGTATAAACAAATAAAATCTGGAAAAACAGGAGTGGCAGTGAATATGCTAACAGTTTAGGAGATTGCAGAGTGAATTAGAGGCCCCCTGGACTCATCATTCAGAAAAAAGACACTAGAATGCCCATCCTCAAGGGAATGCTTTGGTTTGGTGGGGATTTTGGGGGGGTTTTGTTTGGTTGGGTTTGTTTTAATATTTTTAAAGGATTTTTTTTTGTCTTTATAAAGGATTAATAGTTTCCAAAAAGACAATTATGTCTACTGTTTAAAATATCCTTGCAGTCTGTAAGGAGGAAAAAAAGTTTGATAGCTGGTTGACCTTGGAGTTAGAGTCACAAAGTTTGGTCTGCTCAAATCTTTGTCACATATTTTCTTTTACCCACAGCAAGTCACTCTAATCTACCTTTGGGTTGTTCCAGTAGCAAGTCCAGCTGGAGTCAGCTACACCTCTGGGTCCTTTTCAGAATTGCCATCTATAGAGTTGTTGAGTGTCATGCACCATATTTATACATTCTCTGAAGACATGTGCTCTTCCGTTGTCATTATATGACAATTTAGTGTTCCATTTGATTGAAGTTAAAGCAAGAAGTAGGCTTCTTACTATGGAGACAAGCTTTAAAATCAGATCCAACCATAAAATGAGGGCTTGAATCCTGCAGGTAAATTATCTGCCATGAGAGGGGTAAAGAGTGAGAGAAGCAAAGAAGTCTGAGGTTCAGAGTGGAGATGAGGAGATTTTTGGAATCACCAGACCAAAGTGGAAAAGACAGGCAGCAGTTTGATCTTAATTCTTAAAAGGAATTTAAGGAAAGTGGCAATCTTCTAATAGCCTGGCTAGGGTGAAGTAGATATATAAATGTCAACCTAGTTATTCCTTCTTTCTATCTCTCAAAACTTTGAAACTTGCACCTTGATTTATATATAGGATGAATTCTTTCCTTGAAGCGCTTTCTTTCAATTTAAGACCTTAATCCTGCAAGCACTTGGGCATGTAAACAGATCTGTTGACCTCATACCAATAAATTATCAGTCCAGTTTAACAGATATGTGCACACATAAATATTTGCAAAATTAGCAAAATATGGCATCTCTATTATAATACCTCCAAAAAGTTCATAAAGCTATGTAACTACAGTAAGAACTATGAATTTCTGCTGGCAAGAAGTCCTTCTCTGTTTGCAGTGTATTTCTTTAGGTTTCTTTTTTCGTTGTTTTTTTTTTCTTCTTTTTTTTGGGGGTGGGGTGGGGTGTTGTTTTTCTTTGCTTTGTTTTGCATGCACTGAGAGAGCACTCTGTCCTAGACTCCCTTTACATTGGGCTAAGAACAACAGTGTTTCAGGTTGTGTCCCCCTCTATATGTTGCAAAAGCAACAGAATTTTTTTCCCCTCTGCATCCTCTAGTGTGTTAACCCTGTGAGTGGATATGGGAGCTCCTGTGTGATAATTAGGGAAGTGTTTATAATTGCTTTTAAAGTACTGAAAAATTGAAATTGGATTAACTCTTACTAGCGTTAATCCTAGTTGGGGCCTGAGCAGGGATAATCAACTTTTTATATCCCTTTTTGCCACATAGAGGGCAATGGAGTAGAATATGGAGAATCAGTGACCAAGAAAAAGGCAGGAGAAAGAGAAATAATAGATCAGGATGAACATGAATTGGGATGAGTACAGATTGGATACAGTTCTTCCCATTTTGAAGACATTCTAAGGGAGGACAACCACAACATGTTTACAAATCTCATAAGAATTGAAAGATTACGATAACACAATGAGTAAAGGAGATTACTACTGTTGTGGTTTAGCCCCAGCCGGCAACTAAGCCCCACACAGCTGCTCGCTCACTCCCCTGCAGCGGGATGGGGGAAAGAATTGGAAAGGTATAAGTGAGAAAACTCATGGACTGAGATAAAGCAAAACAGTAATAACAACAATAATAATATAATGAAAAGGAGGAGCAAAAGCTGCATGCGCAAGCAAAGCAAACCAAGGAATTCATTCACTCCTTCCCATCATCAGGCAGGTGTTCAGCCATCTCCAGGAAAGCAGGGCTCCATCACGCCTAACGGTTACTTGGGAAGACAAACGGCGTCACTCCCAGTGTTCCCCCTTCTTTCTTCTTCCCCCCAGCTTTATATGCTGAGTATGACGTCATATGGTGTGGAATATCCCTTTGGTCAGTTTGGACCAGCTGCCTTGGCTGTGCCCCCTCCCCTCCGGGCTTCTTGTGCCCCTACCAGAGCTTGGGAAGCTTAAAAGTCCTTGACTAGTATAGACACTACTTAGGGGCACTTAGCTGCTACTTACAACAACTAAAACATCAATGTGCCATCAGCACTATTCTCATACCAAATCCAAAACAGCACTATACCAGCTACAGTGAAGAAAATTAACTCTATCCCAGCCAAAACCAGAACAACTACCAACTGTTACCAATTATAGCAGTTTTAGGACAAGATGGGAGCCCATCATTCTTGTTAGCCTTCCAACAGAGGACAATACCTGAATAAAAATCTTCAAGATCTTTTATATCTTTATTGGGGAATAACTAACTTAATATGTCCATCTCTTGCCATTAGCCATCTTTCAAATCCCACCTTCTTGGTGTACTTCTTCCATGTGCACATTGATGCGGGACATGCTGTTTGGATTTCTCTCCCTCTTTCTTTGAGGGCTGTGATGCAGTGGCATTCATTAACTTTAATATCAGTTCTGTTCATTTATCCATCAGCTGTCAGATTTTTTTTTTTTTCCTCCTGGAAAATGGAAATCAGAAAAGAGAGAGAAGTTAATTAGCAAAGTTGATTCTTTGAACTGAGCTGTCATAACATGGCCATCACGGATGGGACTCAAGAATGCGAAGAGCAGATTTACTGTGCCTTAATCAATGTCACATGATGACTGGCAAATGCAGGAATCAAACCCATTTTGAATGAAACATTTTTAAGTGTGCATGCTTAAGTGTCCTCTCGAATGTAATCAAAGCTAGAATGTTTTATGAAGGTTCTCAATAGTTTTAGAATGAGTATTGTGATTGTAGAATGGAAGATTAGAGATCAGTTTGTTTTCAATGACGTTTTCTTTTGTAACTTTAAAGAAGCATAGAAATGGATTTGACACGACCAGGCTTTTGTAGCACGGATTAGAGTGCAATTAAAATTGTAACTGCTGACGTGGTTGTATCTCCTGCTGGGTGGACTTGGGCTGGTTTTCACTGGGTTTACTTATGTGTTGGAGGCATAAGGACAGAAGCTGCAAATGTTTTCAGATAAGCATCTGATTTGTTTAACTGATGACTGTGCTGTCATATTTGGGTTTGCCTGTTGTTTGTATCTATTTGCAGAATGGTGATTTTTATCAGGATGGTTTAAAGACAGCAAAAGTGTCTTTTAACCTGGTTTAAAGTAGCAAAGCTCAGGGCAACGAATAGGTAGTTGTCCAAAGTCACAGAGTAGCTCAGCTGGAGAGCCAGAGCTTTGCTGATGCCTCCCTCCCTCTCTCCCTCGCTGCCCCCACCCTGTCTCTTCTCCCCTCCCACTTCTCCAGCTGTATCCTTACTTCTTTTTGTTTTCTTCCCTAGCTGAAAAAAGCTTTCATGCTATCTCAGATTCATAGCTACTTTTCCACTATTTCCAACTATCAATTGTAGATGTGCAAGCAGCCATTCTAAGATGGCAGGACTACATCTTGAGGACAGGGAGGTACAAGAGCCCCCTCCTTTCCTGCTCCTGGGAACAGATGGAGACTACTGAGGAGTTGTCTGGAAGAATAAAAACCTTTCAGGGATTTCAGTTATTTAATTTCTTCCTTTGCAAAATAAGTTTGTTTACATCTGCATCAAGTTCCTGTCACAGTCTTTGCTGATTAATCCTATTGAGACAGCCAGTACACCTTCTGGCTCTCCACACATTTACGTTGCTCTATGAGAGTATACATAGATGTATGGATGCTAGAAAGCATTGGCAGTGATGCAGGAAATTTTGTTTGCTCTAATGTGTTTTTAAAAACAATACTTGCTCGGTTAGATGAAGACAACATCTGTAATGTGTTTCTTTAGGCAGATGGTATATCAGAGAATAGAATGTTTGTTTTCTAAGGGGAGGAGAAACGAGTAAGCTGAATTGAAATCACAAGCACTTCTTTTTCTTTTCAGTATTTACTATGAAATTCACATTATAATACATCCTGCTGTTTTATGTCTACCCCTCCTTTTATTGCAGGCCATGGTATACAGTAGTTTAATTGTAAAAATTGCGGTAGCTATAGTGATCTAGCTGCAGTTTAAGGATGTAGGTTTTAGTTAAAAGCTTTCATTGCATATGAACTAAAGCTCTATGTAGAATTTGAATTTCACTGGGCTGTGTAAGGTTTCTGCAACGTTTTGTTTCAAAGAGGAAAGAGACAACATAGCTAAGTGTGAATCTGTGTAATTTTTGAGCAGGAAACTATTTCTAGTGCATTTGCAAATGCTGCACTGTGTGAAATGCGTGGGAGAACAGTAGACAGTTACCTTCAGTGCTACAAAAACATGCACAGAACTTAGTGTTTATAGTTCTAAGTCCTGTTTCACAGTCAGTTTTTGACTTTCAAACTCCTTTTCTCACACTTAAGAAAGCTGGACCTTTTATAGTGATGTTAACGGCATTGCAGGTTTTCCCCTCTGCACCTCTTTTCAGTGTCACCCAAGAAAGTCAGACTATGTGCTCTGTCCTAGTGCTTAGGGGTACTAATGAGAATAAGCTCTCCCTTCCTTTATTTAGAAAACTAAGGTGTTTGGACTTTTCTTGCTGATATTTCAGGACATCCAAGCTGAGATTGATGCCCACAATGACATCTTTAAAAGCATTGATGGAAACAGACAGAAGATGGTGAAAGCCTTGGGAAACTCTGAGGAAGCTGCCCTGCTCCAGCACCGGCTTGATGACATGAACCAGCGCTGGAATGACCTGAAGGCGAAGTCAGCTAACATCCGGTAAGTAATGAAAACATCAAGACTTGAATGGGGCACAGTTGCTGCCTTCTAAAAGGCTTGAGAAATATTGACGTGAAATCTCTATTTTCTTCCGTAAAGGACCCCTGAGCACAAATTTAAAAACTTGGTGCGCTTGCTCACTGTGCAGGCTTAACTACTTGTTTTTCTCTCTCCAGAGCTGCGCAGTTGTAACTTGCCAATCTGTACTAAATTTTCCAGAAAGTATGTTGAATCTTTCCTTATTGTAAATTGATAGCAATGTAATTGAATTAAGTGAATATACAATTACTGTGAGGAGAAATCAGAGGTTTGTTGTTGGTTTTGTTTTTACCACTGAAATCAATATTTTGATAGGACTTGCATCTTAAGCGCCTTGATCCATATAGATAGTAATTTTTTTTTATTGCTGCTATTCAGTTAAGAAATATGTTAAAATACATGATTAATCAAGGAATGCATTTTACAATTTTTTGACTCTACCAGTGCCAAGCTCACTGACTGCCCAAGCGTAGACATTGTTAAAATATTTGCAACATCATTTTGGAAGTAGATATTACCATATTCATTAATGTGAATAAAACTCCACATTAAAATTAATTACTTAGAAAAGAATTTCTAGAGCTTTTAATTCCAACTGCTTGCTTGTTGATTAAAGGAAACTGTTCTTTTAATAGAACAGAACAATGTTAAGCATTCATATGAATTTTCCAAAGGCCAGAAAAATGAGTTGGGTTTGGAATTCAGGCACAAGAGTTTGAAAGAGTGAGATAGAGGGGAAAATGAGACATTTACTTTTCATCTCCACTTATCCCATCACCAACATGCTAAACAGTTAAGTGAAACAGGTAAATCAGCTCCACGAAAGCCTGCAGGCAGATCTTGAACCAGAGGAAGCAAGCAGTTCAGTGTGGGGGCCTGCAGAGACTGGCCCCACCGTACAAGTGGTTTAATGCAAGAGCTGTTAAACTTGGGCTATTATGAGCTCTACTCACAAATAAGTCACCATGAGAAAGACAAAAATATGCTCATAAGATAATAACTTAGCAACAGAGGAGTTCTAGCAAGAACAATTCAGTTGCTTGGCCTTTCTTGGGATTGATCATAGTTTAGGAGAAATTGATGGCCAAAAAGAAGGGCCTTCAAGCCATTTACCCTGGCCAGCTGTGAGTTCCAAGGCAGCAATACAGAGACAGTGATTATGCAGTAAATGCTCAAAAAAGTGGGAATACTGGCTCTTCTGAATACAGACCCATCTTTTCACTTCTTCATAGATATGGCACGTGCATCCCCTGGGCAGCATTAATGTTTGCAATGTTTGTGCTGCTGGTTCCTGCAATGCTGCAGAGTCACGTGTCACTGAGCTATGAGTAGAAGACAGGTAGAGAAGAGAATACTGGAGCAAATATGAGAGAAGTAAATTAACCTCTCAAATCTCAGTCGCCACTGAAAGGAGCATAGCACTTCTGAGTTCATGTATTTTGCCCTGTTCTTTGATTGCAGTTCACTTTTCTAACTTGTGCAAGAGTGATGAAAGCCTTCATAGGGAAATAACAAAGCATAGAACTGATATGAAGTCAGTGTGTTGATGTAGCTGTTTACCTTCAACTTTTGCTTTCTTGATGTAATTTATTTCAAGGATGAATTGGAAAGCAATAGTGTATGGATGAGTCTTGTGAGAACAGCATATAGCCGTGTTAGATGCTAGTACTGATGATTGAAAAATCCAATTGTTTTGTTACGAGTTTTAGCTTGCGATAGTGCTTCTAAATTAAGGATTCTCTAAGATTTTCAGCTATGTGTACATTCTGAGTAAGTTGTTTTGTTTGTTTTTTTTTTGTTTTTTGTTTTTTTTTTTTGTTTGTTTGTTTGTTTGTTTTTTATTATTATTTTATTTTTTTCAGTTGCTGAAAGTACTGTTCTCCCTTAGGGATAGTATGAGTTTTTCTTCATCACTTCAGTCCTCAGAGCTGATGGTGCTAGGCACTGTGGTGACTTTACTTCCTTGCTACTGTAACTAAAGGGAGTTCCAAACTGGAAAAGCCGCACTCTTGGGACATATTTTTAAATGCATGGAAATTACTCAAACCTGTATTTGTAGTGACTATGACATCACCTGAGAGGACTATACCTTTCCTTGAAATGATTTGTAGACTTATTCATGGTTTTTTCTTTTTCTCTTTCTATTATCTTATTCCCAGGAAGAAAACAAAGCTGCAGATTTGTGTGGCTTTGGGCTTTTAAAGCCCAGTGTTTAGGAGAGATTCTTTCCTCCTGGGGCAAAAGGTGCAAAGGTTTTAGTGTTTGGAGGAGGGCAGAGGTAAGAGTATGGGAGAAACAGAGAAGGATTCTCTATATTTAGACCACCCACCTATCTTTTTATTCCATGTGGTTCCTTGTCACTCAGCAGGGAAGGTGTTACCTCCATAGCAGAAGAAAAAGCTGAGGAGGACTCCAGATGTGAAGAGAGCTTCTCAGGGTCAACAGAAGGGGAGTTACGTCAGAGTTCCTGCTCTCCTGGATGATTTTATTCAGCCTGGGTGGAGGGCAGTGTGCTCTCAACCTGGTCAGCTGGATGGGAGCATCTGTGTTTTTCAGGCTCATCCAGGATGCCCTTAGGAGCGCTTCTGAATACTAGATGGTTGATGCTGGGGAATATTGCTCCAACCAGTGCTCAAACCTGAGCAATTGTCTGTAACTGACCTGTATTTTTATTAGAGCAGATTCTTAAGCCACCACTTGACTTGGTGAATTCCTGGAGATTGCCAATTCATTTGTCACTTGAGCACAAACACCTGAAGCTTTGTTTGCAGGTTGTGTATTGGTAGAAGCACCAATTTCAAAACAAAGGCCAGAAATCCTGTCTTTGGAAGCTAAGAAGCCCAAGAAACACTTCTGAACTTCAGCATAGCTTATCAGCTCTCTTTGATAATGTCAGTATGACAAATTTAAACATGATACTAAAACTTTACACTGAATTGCAAATTGGAGCATATCTTGGTTCCGTTGCTCCTGTGCAGTATTTGCTTTTGAATGAGCTTTACTGAATGCATGTGTCTCTGGCCCCCAGGAGAACTGAATGCTTGTGTCTACTCTTCAGCTGCTGCTGTATCTCACTTTTGTTTTCAGTATTGCTTCTGATAAGCTTAGAAGGGTAACATCAGGAAAAATGCAGGCTGATGTGATATGTTTTCCCCTGTGTGTTTTTCCCCTTAACATCTTTTTGGCCTTTCAAGGGAGAGGTTAGCTTACTTTGTGTTCAGAGAAGAATTTTAAAGCCCCTCTTAGCATTTCCTCTCCACCCCTTAGTGCTCTACCCTGGCAAGTTTAGTTTGCACTGGACTTTGAAACCATGTGCTAGTGATATTTTGTTATTTTCATTAATCTGGCAGGCACATGGGTATTCATTAGTAGTAAATTACAATGCATTTAATCTAGTATCACATGCCACATCATCCACATGAATATAAAATTCTTTTTTTTCCACTATTAATATCATTGCACTGTGTGTTAAATTAACAGCGAGTCACCCTTAAATTGTCCTTCAACTAGTTGCAGGCGTTTTTTTCCCTTGCAAAATTCCAGTTCATTTTGTGTACAAGAATTCCACTAAATAGAGTGGAACCCTGAATCCTCAGACTGCCAATTTTTAGACGTGAGAGCTGCTTAAATGTGCTAGATATGGTAATAAGTCACGATGAATAGAGATTTCACTGTGTAAGTGAAACGAAAAGATTTGAACATTTTAATTGTGGTTGCTTCTAGAAATTCATAAAGTTGTTTTATTTTTGTAAAAATCTGTAGGTCTAACAGCAAAATGATAAATTCAAATATGGGCTGCCTTGGCTTAGATGAGGGCAATGTATTTCCTCTGCCTGATTAATAGGGAGTATACCTCTGTTTTTGCTTCCAGAAAGGAGGGCTGGTTCAGAGTACCTAGCACCTGAGGGTAACATATATGCAATGCTTTGCAGCTTGGTATTTCTGAGGGCATTTCTGACAGGATGTTAAGCCAGTTGTGAAAAGGAGAAACTCCACATTGTACATGGACCACCCTGTGCTGTTGGGAGTGTGCCCCTGTGGGTGGCTGGGGGCTTCAGGGGCCAACTGTGGTGAATGTTCCAGCTGTGAAGCAGGTACCTTATATACTGACTTGCTGTAGAGTTAATGCTGTCCGTATGGGTAAAAGTTGGTTGCCTTGAAAGTAGTTCTGGTTAGTGAGTACTAAAGAACTGAAAAGAGACCAGGAGAGCTGAAACAGTTTCACTCAGGAGCTGCTGGTCTGCCTACCAAGGCTGGCAGGAGGCCCTTCTCTGGTATGCATATAACTGCAAATGCAACAGCTGACTTGTAATTCACTGCAGGGCAGGATGCCGGCTCAGCTGTTTAGGCCTGGGCTATGAGCAGCTAGCTTGAATTCAGTGTTGAGAGAAAGGTATCAGTGAGAGCAATGAAGGATGATAGAAACCATGATGCACAAAACTTTAGGCAGTAAAACATAGCTTCTAGCAAGTACTTAATTTTTTTCTTTTTTTCCCCCGAGTAGTTACCTAAGTGCTTTTCTGAATGGAGTGAAAGAGAATAGGTTCCTCTTCCTCAAGGTAGTTAGATTATACTTTTCAGAAATGTGATTTTTTTCTTTCCCCTTTGTATCTTCCCCCCCTCATACTCTTATTGATGGCTTTTTTTGGTTCATCTATGCTAGTATCACTGGGAGATCCCAGCGTATCCAAACCTAAGCTTGCCTTGAAATTAACCTTGAAGGCGCATTACCCCTTCAATCCAACTACTGTCATGTCAGTCCCAAACATTCAGTCGAATGCCATTTGAGATGATAATACACGAGAAGCCAGGTGAAAGTTTCAAGATGCGAGCTACAGTGAATCAGAAAAAAAAGATTAAAAAAACCCCATGTGCAAAATAGGAAAGGGGAAAGGTTAGGAAACAATAGTAAAGTTCAGTTCACTCATCTGTCAGAATTGGGGCAGGAAGGTGTAGTGATGGTGTCAGACTACACTGAAAAGGACTTAGCTCTGCTCCGTCACCTGTGTGGAGAAAGAAACTGTTGTTTACTGGTATGAACTAAGTGCATGCTGGTCTCAAATGAATCCATAACATAGGACGACTGCAGTAAAAGAAGGGTACCTGGTCCCTGTCAAAGATTTCCTTGCAGCTGTGTAGGCACTGCAGGGAGAAGCAATCAAGTCAAGGTATTTCTGAAAATGATAGAAAAGGGTTTTGTGGAATCCGGGGGTTTTTGTCAGTTAAACTGAGGAACAGAGTAACTGTGTTAATTCTCTAGTAACTCACCATCTACTAAAGATGATGTATTAAATAATCCATGTCACTGATATTTTCAGCAGCACAGGCAATTTACTGTTGAGCACTGCTGGGAGAACTTGTTGCTTTTGCTGCTGGAGAGTCAAGGTCCTGACATGAAAGAGTTCCGTTTTGTAGTGCTTTGGCTCACAAAATGACATTTGTACTTTGTGCACCTTGGTGGTGGAGTCACAACAAAACACAGCATTTCTTTGTGTTGTTTACATGTGCAGTGTTCAAGGTTTTCGATAAGTGAAACCATCAGGTACATATTTGTCATGTTCCCCCATTTTTCCTCTGCTTGTTTTGATTTGCTGTGCAAAATGTTTTAAAGTAGAAGGATTTTTAATGCAAAGTTGCTTTGTTGTTAAACACTTGAAACATCCCTGTCTTAATGATGGAGCAGTTTTATTTATTTATTGAATTCCCATGCTGGTTTTGCTACTCAGGGCTTTAAAGATGCTTTAACGTTGTTTCACAGGACTCACTTGGAGGCCAGTGCGGAGAAATGGAACAGATTGCTGATGTCCCTGGAAGAGCTAATCAAATGGCTGAATGCAAAAGATGAAGAACTAAAAAAGCAAATGCCCATTGGAGGGGATGTTCCAACCTTACAGCAACAGTATGACCACTGCAAAGTAAGTTTTATGATAAATACGCTACTGTGAATAATAGAACAAAGAAAATTTGAGCACAGGAGAAATGAACACCTCTTGTGACTAATTTCTAGAAAAACCTTTTCGTCTCCACCCCTTTTGCTTCCCCACCTTGCCAGTAAAGCACAACTGAGATACTCTCTACAGAATTTAATCTAAAGGATTTCTGATACATGTGTTCAGTCCAAACACACTTTTTAATATTTCCTGATGTTTTTGGATTCCTGCCAGGTGGAACAGCTATTTCAATCTAAGTAAAGTTAAGAAAGGCATACAAAAGTAAGAACTGAACAAGAATTGTGAAAGCAATGTTGAATGTAAATTCAGTGAAATTATGTAAGGGGCTTTCTACATGTTACTAAATTGACCAGTAATAGCAACCCCCGACCCCATGCAGATTTATCCTGCAAAGATGACTCAAAACTGGTTTTGAGAACTGAAACTTACCTATGCCTTGTGCTGTTGTAACTATAAGATGCTATTCCAGCTCTCTGGTTTTGCTAGTTCTGTTCCAGTTTTGTACATAATAGGATATTGATTCCTAAGTAGTTTTTGACAATAAAAAATGCTGATGTAGAATGTAGAGTCTGTCTCACCAGCTCTGATCAGTAATCAAGTTAGGACATATTTGCCAGTGGACAAATTCATTCTAGTGAAGCTGGCTCCATCTTATCATCGTATTTGTTCTGTATGGCGTAAACACGCAAAGAGAACAAATGCAGCTTTATATAGCTAATTGCATAACGACTATGTTGCCCTCTGCCAACACAACACTGATGTCTTTTCTGCTGTGGTGTTTAGTGAGGGCAAAAATTGAATTTGGGAAAATACTCAGTAATACAGAAATACTCAAAATACTGTGAGGAACTACATAAAAAGTAGCCTGACGTGAGCAGCACTTTTGAGACTTAAATCAAAAATAGAAGAGCTTAAGGAAATCTGCATAAGTTTCTCCTTAATTTAGTCTTTTAAAATAAAGTTATTAGCATAAACTCAGGATCTTTGTTTCTTGAGAGTTCATCTCTTCCTGTTCTTATCCACTTAAATCATCATGCTCTGGTTCTAGGCACATCTGCTGTGAATGTTTTATAATGATCGAATGGTGGATTACTAGTGCCAAAGAGCAATAAAAGGCTGGAACAGATCCAAATATGTTTTGAAGGAGGTCAGTGAGAGGTGATAGATGTCTACATGTCATTTCCTAAGGGCTTGTTTGTATGTCATGCTAGATTATAGTATATGTATGAGAATAAATACTGCTAGTGCCTCTCATTTGAAGATCTCAAATCAATTTATAAAATGGTAGTTTTTGTACCTCATTCCAAAGTGGAAAAATTTAGGACCAATGATGCTGGATGCTAATTTGGATCACTGGCGAACTGTAGCAGTGTGAAGGAGAGAACACTTCTGAGGTTTTTTTGGTCCTTGCCCTTATGTTTAAAAAATAACTGCTATTTTGTTATATGCTGAGGTTAAAACTCTAATATGTGCATTCAGGAGCTTTTAGAGATTATTCTTTCATTTTTCCAAAAGGCAATATTCTTGCAATGTCACTGTCCGTATTGGATATAGGTGTCCCAGTCCAGTATTTAATACGAGCTGTATTAATGGTCTGCAACAGCAGAAAGTTAAAGCGACCCTGGGCATCACTTTGTTTTTTGTGCACCTACGCAAGCAAGAGCACAATATTCAGTTGTGGATATTTCTTAGATGATGACTGGGCAATTATTTTCTAACAGTTATTACGGTAGGGATCAAGAAATTCCCATATATCATGTGATGATACTGTGCCATATCAAATGTGAATTACTAGCATGAGGCATTTCACTTTCTATTGAGGTGTTGCTTATTAGCCATTGCCAGAGGAGGGGAGCTGGACCACAGCTGTCTGTTGGTTTGATTCTCCATGGCAGCACTTCACCTCTGTTCCTTAGCAGGAACTGTTCATTCCTCGCTGAAGCTGCAGTTTACTAATAAACTACATCAAGCTGAAAAGTTGTGTTTTTTCAGGCAGAAAATGAAAAATGGAGGAAAAAAAATGAAATAAAACCCAAAACCCATTGGAGGTCCTTCTTCCACTTCTTCAGCGTAGTTAAGTGATTGGTTGGTGTAGTTGGGATGTTGAATAAAGACGCCCTTGGTTGAGGAACACGGAAGTTTAATGCCTATGATTTTTTTAATTTTTTTTTTCCTTTTCAAAACCTTATGCCAAATCTGTCCTTTCAGCAGATTCTTCATAAAATAACTTTGTGATTCCACACGGTCAGTCACTCTGTGCCTTGTGGGGGTATCACTGGCTGGTGTCACTTGCTTTGCATTTAAGGTGCTCCTTTTAGAATATGTATCCTGTGTTAAGCTGAAAGTTTTCAGTGGAGATTTGAGGGGCAACTGTATCAGATAAATATTGCAGAGATATGACTTAATTTCTCTCTGTCAAGGATACTCCCTGTATTCCACCTCTGTCCTGGTACTTCTTTAAATGTTTCTTTGCCCACACTTTTTCAAATGCTAAACCTTCTAAGCTTCTCATGTTATTTGTAAGATTTACTTTTAATCAACTGCTTTTTTAAGATGCCACGTTGAGCTTCTGCAGCACCACATCAGCTGGCCTTGAAAAGGTTCTCTCCCTAAGCAAGGGTTGGGTGCCTCTGCTCTCCTCTTTAGTTTCACATCTGAGTGTTGCTTTGAAGTTGTCCTCGTGCAAATTGAGCAGTTCAGTGCCTCACTTTATCTCCACTTCTCTGTGATCTCTTTGCTCTTATTTCCAGCTTGCTTACCTGATCTTGTCCATGCTGGTACTTCAAAATGTAAGTGGTGAAATAGTGGCTCAGCTGTGTAAGATGTGTGCCAATGACAGTCTCATCTCCTGCCCTTTATTTTTCCGGGTCCTCAATCCTTCTTGTATTAGCATTGCTTTTTGCCTCTAGTTATTCAATAATCATTATCCTTATTAACCTACTTTTTTTTTCCCATCAGATACATGAAATGATGGCTTGTTTCCTTCAGTTTAATGGCACTAATTTTATTGCTCTTTCCCTCTCTTAGTATCTGCCCCACTCAGTGCTTGGCTTCAGCAGTGCTAGATAAATAAGTATGGTATTATGTGACAGTTTGGGTTAGCTCACATTGTTTTTCTGCTACTGAGGTGTGTTTGGACAGGAGGAAATAAATGGTTTGCAACTTGATTTTTAAACTTGTTTTTGTTTTAAATATCAATCATTCTATGCTTTCAAAACAAACATTACCCACAGCAATCAATGTTAGTCACCTGAATCAAGGCTACAGATTTAGCCTATATTTTCCAGATTAACAGAAATCATTCAGGATGTAGCAAATATTTATAAATTTCTGACTCATTTTTGTGTTGTTCAGCCAAACTTCCATCATCTCTAGCAGTTCATAGTCTTGTCACATACTAAATGCTAAGCACAGTTGAGCAGTGAGCACATCCTGTCTGGCTGTTGAGTTGTGCTCTGTGTCTTGCAGGGGGCAGGGCAAGAGGAAGGTTAAGGAAGGGAGCATGAATTTCCTATTTTTAATATTCTCAAAATTTCTTTGTATTTGAGAATGGGCTGTGGTGGCAGTCCTAAAAAAATACTGGAAAATTCATACATGCTTCAGGATGCTGAGAGGAAGTTTAAAAGTACCTGAGTTAAAAAGTCATCTGTATGAAGTGTACCTATAACTGAGGCTACATTCACACTCCTGAAGTGTAGAAAACTCACCTGCAAAGGTACTGACACAGGGAATGGCTTATAGGGAAGAGAAACTGAAGGCCTTTTCAGAGTTTATTGCCAGTGTTTTTTCCATAATTCCTGTTTCTCACTGTTGCTTGTTCTTACCAGATCAGGTCTTCCCATTCATTCTGTTCTTTCCCAGTCTTACTTAGAATATTCATTTAGAATTTAAAAGCATGTGATGCAAATTTTGATCAGCTGTATAGACCATGCACCAAAACCACCACCCCACCCTCCAAAATCCCAAAAGGATCCCCTTATGTGAATATCTTCTTCTGCTGAAAAAGAAAAGCTACAAAAGTACCATGAAAAATCTGTGGGCTGGTTCTGTGCATATGGAAATACCTAGAGTCATGCCTGTGTACAAGAAGAGGCGATGCAGTACCTTGTTCTCTGGAGATGCGCTGAGAGCTCTGTATCTCGCTTTTCAGCTGAAAGAGTTCCCGACTGTAGCTTTTTGAAAGTGTGCTTTTGCTAAAATACAAGGACTGCCTAAATGATATAAATCTCTGTGGTTTAGCTTTCAGAGAGAGAACAAGACATTTCAAATCAAGCAGAAATGGGTACCCTCTCACATAAATCCTGTTGGCATCTGTCTGCATAAATGAACAAGTGTCTAGCTAATATTAAATAATGCATGCATCTTGGATCAGAGAGATGCTTAACTTAGCTTCGTTTGAGCTCAGAACGAATTAGCCAAGGACCTGTGAATGTTTGATTGGTAATTTTATGTCTATGGATGGGTCATTAATATTTCAGATACTCTTTAAACTTTTTGGGGTTGCTGTCTATGTATTTCATATTTCAGATTTGGTTTGTTAAAATAATCAAATGCTGAAAGTTGCAAGTGTTTCTTTCTGGTTTACTTAGCTATTGCCACTTTATCAAAAGTGTTAGCATAGCCAACTGGAAACTGCTTTCTACTTGTTGTTATCCCTTCAGGGTGCCTGTAATTCCATTGTTCTCTTCACCAGCAGGAAAAGTCTGTGAGGAGAAAGCATTTTTTCTAGCCTTAACTTCTCTGTGCTCTTTCAGTGTACCTGCCTGACTGTGGGCAAAGGGCTTATTCTTAAATTAATTCTTACTTAATTATTCTAGATTTGTTTTTCTTGGATATTTTCTATATTAAAATCTGCTTCTGTGTTAGGAATTATTAACTATAGGAATCAAAAGATTAGTATTATGATATCAGTGCTGCCCTAGTCTATGCTTTTAATTATAGTCTAGAAAGGGCTCTATTAATTTGTTACACATCTCATCACATAAGACATGAAGCATGCAGAAATTCTGTGCTGTGTAGAGGTGGTCAGCTACATTACATTGCTGAAACATTAATTTTGACTGAGATTTGAGTTGTAAGGGGGTGAGAAGGGAGAATTAAATGGTCTGTGGTTGGAAGAGGAGGATCAATAGAACTGTTTGCTTAGAGGAAGAGCTGCAACCTGGTCCGATGGACAAGGGTGCGACTGAAGCAGGAGCTTGAGCGTTCTATGCCACGCTGCTGTGAAGTGGCTCTTCAAAGTAAGTATGTGTTTTCAAAAACTATATGCACTATCAAGAGGAGAAATAGCCTCCCCACTAGTCAATCAGCATTACTGAACAGTTTGAGAGCTGCTTAACTTGTAATGGTTAGGAGTTTTTTAAGGACTCTTGAAGTTTTAAGTGCTCTGCATATTTGAGAATTCTGAACTTTGATTATTGGTGAAAAAGAGAGATTGTACTGTACAAAAAAACTTGTACTGTACAAGGACACTACAATTCATTAAGCTTTAACTGAGACTCTTTGAGGTGGGTTTAGGAGGAAGAGGAGGAAATTGTGGGTGGGAATATTTTGTTACAGGAAAGGAAGAGTGTAGTTAATGCCTGAAGTTAAATGAGAGTTCTCAAGTGGACCCATCTGACTTAAAGCCATTGCTTGCTAAGCATTTACTCAAACTGATTTGTGTGTTACATGAACGATTCAGGTGTGTATCACGCCTAGGCTATTTCTCCAAAAGAATGATGTGTAAACAAAAGCATGGTACAAAGAATGAAGTGTTAAATTAGGATGTCAGTGCAGTGTATTTTTAACTTCGATGAAAAAAACGTTGCTACTGGCTGTATTTCAGCTTGTTCCCAGAAGTGTGGTTGTCTTGTGATAAGTCAGGAAAGCTTCAGTGGATCAGTACTTAAAATAATAAATAACCTGGATAATGAAAGAACAAAATATTCTGTCACTAATGCAGAGTAAAACAGGTTGTCTTACTGTGGGGAAAAAATGATAAGCACTTCTCAGTACAATAAATAAAATACTTCTTTGGGATTGTCTTTTTAATACTATCATTTTGGTATAGGTATTTATCAGTATGTACATCTCATGTGGTTCTTTTCTGAGGATCCAGCATCTTGTTTGTTTTAATCAAAGACTCCTATATAAACTTTTAAGACCTCACTGGGTCTTTTTCCAACCACTGAATAAAGCCTATTCTTCTTGAAGATGTATAGTTATCCTTAAATATCTAAAAGGGCATTCTGACGTTGCTGTGGAGGAAAATGTGTGTGACAGAAATCAGGCTTACACTGGAGAAACAACACAGTGATTAGTATTTCTGTCCCTTAAAAGACTGTGATGTGTCTAGTGCCTCTTTCTCCGGTATCTTCTTGTCTCACATCCCAAAAGTCCACTCTGCTTCCATCATTATTAGTAGTTGGCCATCTACTACTAATGAAATCTCAGGACACCTTGATGCACTAGGATGTACCAGACCATCTGTTTCCACTCCAGTGTCTTGAGCTGGAGGACCATGACTGGCTGTGGCCTGACCTTCAAGGGTGAGCCATGTGCATAGCCAGTGAAGGTGATGGAACACAAGCTTATTGGTGACCCATTTTTAATCTCTACTCCTAAGACAGCTGCTGTATTCCCTTAAGTACCTCTGCTGTTCATCTCTCTGCATTCTTCTGACTCCACTATATCCTTATGGAGGTGTAGTGATTGGTATTGTATGCAATACTTAAGATGAAGTTGCATCAGTGTTTTATACTATAGTAAAACAATGGCTTTTTGTCTTGTCCTTTCTGATGATGCTCAACATTTTGTTGGCTTTTTTCTTGGTTGCGGTTGCATATTGAGCAAATTATTTCAGAGACCTGTCAATGAAACTCCCAAGATATTTTTTCTGAGCTGTAACTGCCCAGAAAATTGGTCAGGGATTTCAATATAGTGTATGCTTTTTTTTAAGATCAGATTGTGTTTCAATTACATTAAAAAATGCTGGGTATTACCTGAAACCTAAGGACAGTACATCAACAGATGAGCTCCCACACTGCGTCACAGAAATGGACTGGTATAAGGAAATGAGACATTTCTCTGAATGCAAATATTGTTTTGCTGTGGTCTGTTTTTTCCAAAGGCAGAGAGCCAGGAAAAAACCCACTGGCACAGCAGCAGCAAATCTGTTTTTCCAACTGCGGAGAACCGCTAGAGAGCCACAACGATACACTGGCCATTGCCATACCTTTTTCAGGAGCTTTCATAACCTGTATCAAGTAGAGCCAAAAACTATTTTTCCTGCTCATACCTTTCTCATTCTGAGACCAGTTTGAGACACTTTCTGTATAATCACAGAATCTTTTCAGGCCTCCTTGGTTTCTCTGTGATCTGTTATGATAAACTGGACCAGTAAGAAGAAACATACTGTATTTAGTAAAGCTGTTCACTTGTCATTCAAGGTGTGGAATGGAGCTTGCAAGGATTACTCCAAATCTTTTAAGAACCTCTTTACATAACTGACACTTTTCCGTCTGAATTTTGTGAAAATGCCAGGGAGTTTTATCATCTTTCATCATGTGTTCTCAAAGGGCAGAGTCCCCTCTGCATCATTGTTTTGGAGAAAACTGAACGGGAGCATTGGTTTATGATGCACTCCATATTCTTAAACGTACAGTGAGAGAGAGACTGCTGTCACTTTAAGATCCTTCTGAAACATTGTCTGCATTTGCAGGCATGGGCTGGCAAAGAATCTGTTTTATTTTCTGTTAGGATATCTTCATTTAGATCCTGTTCTTGCTGCTGCAGGCAGACTCTTTAAGGGAGAAGAATATTTATTCCAGTTAACTCCTGAACTATTGGATCCTCAATCCCTTGTTATTACAGCCAGTAATCCACCCTAGGAACATCAGCAATAAACTGGAAAAACTGTGTTGCCATGGCAGCCACCCACTCCTGTTTTCATGCAGATTCTTGAGATTAAAGGCTAGGCTTCGGAATGTATGTACAAAATAGGGGAGGTAATGGGATTCTGCTTTTTCTTGTATTTTTGTTAGTTTTCCCTTTCTTGTTTTGTTGCTTTTTTTTAGAGTGCAGAAGAAATGAAAGGGTAGGTATTGGTTTAATGGGCAAGGTAACCTTGCAGACGGTGTTTCGGGGTTTTTTGTTTGTTTCCAAGAACTCTTAATCTCGGCTATTAGGTGTTCCTAGAAAGTTGCCATACAACTGTATCTTCTGACCTGGGTTTCAGTGAATTTCTCTCATCCAGAGTGGTTAGTCTCAGGGGCTGGGAAACTGCCAGGAATGTTACTAGAAGCAGCTTTTTTTTTAAAGTTCTGGTCTTTCAACTTTAGTAGCTAAATGGTGTCTAAACCTGAAATGGTGCTTCAAGATTTGGAGGGTTTTTTTTTTTTTTAGGAAAGCTGCTGGAGGTTATGTTTGTTCTAGCACGTTTCCTGCAAACTACATTCAGTGTTGTGCTTCAGAAAGGTGTCATACTGGGTTTAGGATTCCCACTCCTACACTTTCAGCTGCTAGAGGTCCTCATGTACTACTTACAGATTTATACAGACCAGTTAGCTGTTATGGGGAAAAGAAGATTGGGTTTTTTTCTTTTAATCAGATTTGGATCCTGAATCCTCATTTTGTGAGGCCAGTAACATGACTCCTTTTCTGACATCACTTAAGGTATTGTCAGTGGCTGTCCACATCAGAAGACTGAGGGTACTCTGAGCTTCAGTAATAAGGTAAAAGTACCATTCCTCTATAGAGTGCTGTGCCTGATAGGCCTGCAGTGTCTGCGGTCATTCCTTGTAGAGTTAGAGATCACTTTGTTTTAATCAACAGTTTACTGAATTCTATTGAGCATGGTGTAATTTAGATAGAAAGCATTTGCTTGTGCGAGGTGGCTGTTACTTGCTTGTGGGGCTTGGGGTTTTTTTGGTTAATGTTTTGGTTTTGGGGTGGTTTTTTAGGCACCTCTTTCTGGAAGGAGTGCAATGTTGTCCTCACAATCACCCATTTATTACTAAGCAGTTATTTTACATGCTTGGTTGCTCATCTTAAATTTACTTTCCTGTAATGCGTGAGGACAGTTTAAAAGTATCCTGTACAAAACCGAAGTTTTCTCAAAGGTCCTTTCTATCTTGTTGTTTAATGATGATGTAACATTATGTCAGGGTTAGTAGTGAAGTGATTGTTCTCTAAAGTGATTGCAAGCACTATATACTAAGTGGCTGTGAAGCTTTGTAGCCCCCTCTGCCAAATAGAGAATATGCGTGCAGTAAATTCTGTGACATGAGCAGCCTCTTCTGGTTCTGCAGTGAATGAAGATCAGCCTTAACTCTAGTTTTTGATTGTCAGAGATGCCGTACTATTACTGGCACGTGATTGTGCTAATGATAGATGGCTGTTACCAGGTATCCCTATATCCTGTTTCTCTGCAGGACAGGTTTCGGGGGCATATAGGAAGCTGCATAGTTCTGCTGAACTTCTAGCCAAAGTGGGCTGTTGTTTAAATGAACAGGCATAGCCTGTAGTGAGAGAGGGCATTTTAAAGGTCTTCTCAAAGAACTAAACAGCTGTTGATGCTAGTTATTTGTTTATTTTACAGTATGATTTTCATCTTTTAGACCTTTCTTGTTAAATGAATGTGTAAATAGAGAGAAAAATATTTATGCCAATGTTTGATAGTATAACACAATAAACCAATGATATTTCCCAGTTAGTTTCATAACGTTGTTAGCAGTTTTGTTTTTGCGAACAAGTGTTTATCAGCTTTAGAGAGATTAGTAAACTAAAGCCATAAATCATTAAGTAAATGTTCTGATACATTTATTTTCACTTTTGTTTGAAGTTGAAGTGAGTTTTATATACATTCTATATTCTATATTACTACAGTATTCTATATTCTGTGGAATATATTCTATAGAATATATTGCTGAGTATTACTAAGTATTTTAGTCAAAAAGTCCTAATACAGGTAATACAATGGATTAAAAAAAAACACAGAAGACATCCTCTGCCTTGAAGCAGCTGGTTTGCAACTTATATGCGTGAAGAATTTCTAAAATCTAAAGTAAAATCTCTTGATTAATGAAAGGACTATGCTTATGATTTTATAAACAGTCATTTAAAAATGCATACTGTTATAAATGTGTGATTCACTTGGGTGTAAATTAAAATTTTCAGTACCAACAGACTTCAGTGATTGAATCAAATCATTACTTTTAATGGTATATTTTCATTAAGTCAGTGAAACAGGTCAGCAAGAATTTAGGATTAGCAGTAATAGAAGAGAGAATAGTAAATGAGATAGTTTTAAAGAAATTACTGGAACAAATACATCTTTTTTTTTCAGTTAAATATTACTTCAGGTCATCTAAAAATTTTCTTTTTATTTTCCCCTGTCTTGCTCTACATTTTATACAGTCTGTATTCATTCACCTTGGAATCAATCTGATATGAAGTCTTTCTTTCTTTCTTTTTTTTTTTAAAGTAATAGCAATTTGTACATTTTTCTCTTTTGTGGTTCCACCTCCTTTTTGAGTGATGAACCTTCCTCAGAGGAGATAGGCTAGAAGTTTGTGTAAGCACTCACTACCTTAAAGGGATCAGATTCAAGCCAGGGAAGAAACCTTCCAACTGAATAAAATGCTAAAAATACAACATTTTGAGGCTCTGAAAGAAAAGAGTGAAGACTGATGTGAAAATATTTTTGTCATGAAATAAATACAAGGGAGGGGGAGGGTGTCGTTTTTAGATAATTATCGATAGTGTCTGACAGTTGTGCCCTGTGCATTTGCTGCACATGATTTTCCATCCAGAATTTTGAAGCAGAGAGACACTGTGCAATGCATCACACTGACATCAGCGCTGTGCTTAGTGTATACCAGCACCCTGGGTGTGGACACTTTCAGGAGTAAAAATTATTACTGAACAGTTATAACCTAAATATTGTGTCTGATTAGTAGTGTCTTCTAAGTTTATTAGACTTTTTCTAGAGCTAAGTGCTCAGTAATCCTGGCAGCTTTTTGGTATGAATAAAAACAAATGAGAACTTGGGGTGATATATATTTCTTTTAATTGTGAGGGTTTAGAAAGTTTCTAGGCTTAAGCCATTAAAACAGGCAGTGCTTAGCTTTCTTATATAGAGCACTATTGATGTGTTGATTCATTTTCAACAGCGCTTTTAACATATGTAGAAATCTACATATTTTTCTAATTAAATACACTGAAAAGGGAGATATATATTCATCATAAAGACTGGAGAGTTCTATTTCAATATCATAAATTTTAAGTATGTTATGCTTTTGACAGAGAATTTAGCTCCAAACTGCTAATGATTTCAAGGTTGAATCAAAAAAGGTAGCTGAGAGAAACAGTGTTTGGTTATTTGTCAAAAGTGCCTGGAGCTAATTTACTCCTGTGAAGCTGACAGAAAATACTATTTTAATTTTGTTTTCTTCTTTTAAATTGTAAAGCCTGGTGATGCTCTTTTGGGCTGTTGGAAGAAAAAGCAAGTTGAAGGAGGCTACTCTGAATGCTGCATAGGTAGCTAGAGGGGAAGTTGCAAAAGCATGCGGGATTTGTTTTTGGGTTTGGGGGTTTCTTTACCAAAATCTTACTTGAGTGGCACAAACTGGAATGTGTTGACACTGTGCACTTGTTCTTTGTAAATATAAGGCTGTATTTACAAATTATAACAAAGTCTGGAATTAATAAAAGGGAGGGAAGAGGGAGAAAACCGAAACGCTAAGAATACTTGCATATAACGATAAAATCCCCAATATGGACCTCTGCTCTCAGAATAATGAACATGCTCATAATATGCTTGCTAAGTGACCTTAAACTGGTGTTTGGGTCCAGGTTGGTTTAGTTGCACAATGTGCTTTTTCTTCTACTGGAATTCTAGATGGGAAAATACATAATCAATTTTTTTTGTGTATTTTGGCATGTTTTCCCATAGTTGAATTCCTGGTGTCTCAGAGGTTTGGCAGCTGTCTGTGAGTTAGCACCACTTAACCTACACTTAACTTCAAGTGTAGCTTCTCCCCAAGGCAAATATCTGAGTACTTTTCACCTTCAGCCAACAAGCAATCGTGCCCTTGCCCTCCTCTGTGAGCGAGAGACTTGTCCGCATCCACAAACCGCGTTGGTCCTTGGCACTGCTCTTGTGGATTGAGTTGAAAGGTGTAGAAGTTGGATTGGGCACGTGAGGCCTTGGGGGACTTCTGGAAGTTGTGCAGAGTCATACACAGCCTTATACAGTAGTTTCATGTAAAGCATGATCAGCATCTGCACATTGTGCTTTGCTTTGGTGGCTGTTCCCAAAGCTACAGAGAAGCTGCGCCATCGGCTGGGTACATGCACACCAACCCCGTGCGGCAGGCTTCTTCCCCAGGGAAGAAGTAGGAGGTGTAGGAAGCACTGAAAATCTGACAGACTTCCAGTGGGAAGGCAAATCTGTAAAGCTCCATACTGCTGAGGTTTTAAAAAGTTGAGAGGTCCTGAATCCAGACTGAAGAGGGAATAGCATCTTACTGACAGAAGTATTTTCCCTTGCTGAGGAGTGTTTAAAAAGTCTGTCTTTATTAGTTCTCCATTTTCCGAGAGTTCCTGATGATCAAACTATTTCCATTTTTCCTTTCATACATAACAGATAGGTCACATCTATCCAGCAGTGCAGCACAGATACCTATGCTAGTAACAAATGAGTTTATCAGTAAGAGAAATTAGCCTGTGTAGCAATCTAGCTGACAGCAGTTGTAGGGCTCTTGCAGCATACACAAACTTGGGCACTTTCACACTGCATTACACGGTTCCATTTAGATATTCTCTGTTTAGTTTGCTTTTTGGATATGAGGAGGAGGATGACTCCCATACAGAATTTGAAATTCAGTGCTCCCATGTCTGAATTGGGTACAGTCTCAGTGTGGAAAGTTGGGAGTGAGACACTTGAAGGTACTTGAGCCCAGGTTCAGACAAGTACTGGGATTTTTTCCTTCCTGAACTCAGAAACTTCCTTTATGGTATTGGTGCTTCCTCATTCCTCGTTTTAGTGCCACACTCATAGATGTAGCATAACATTTTTGTTATATTTCCTGAACTTGGAAAGGAATGTTTTAGAATAAGCACGTCTTCAATGCTTACAAGGTAGACAGTAAATAGATGAGTCTACAAACTTGAAAAGTTAAAATTATTTTTGCCCATTCTGTCTTATGGATCTGGTGTTTGGCTTGTTCTCTGAACAATGAGGTAGTAAAGGAAATACAGAAGAAATCTTTGTTCATTGCATTTGACTGACATTAGTCATCCAAGGTAAGAAGGATGTTGTGGAAGAAAGAGTGCACAAGCTTATGGTCAGGCTGCCATTGTCACTGCAGCAAAGCTATCATAACACCTTGACTTTCTGACTAACTCGGTGTGCATCCTTAATATTATGTGTACTTTAAATGGCACTATTACTTTGGTAGTGACAAGATGATCAAAGCTGGACATACACAAATATAAGCTAGCCAAAAAGATGCTTGCAGAGTTATGCATACTTAACTTACATCCAGTCTTCCCTGTCAAAGGGCTACACTGAGAAACTGAGTTAAAAGATGAACTGCTATTTGTAATAATAAATATCCATACCCAACCCACAGTGCTTATGAAAGAAAAGTCCTGAACTCTGCTTTTCTTCTGTGAGCATTGGTAGAGGTGCCCAGTGATGTGCTATGATGGTACTAGCCTTCCTTGGAGAAAGGAACCTAATGAAATGTTCCTTGAAAACTATATCCCTGATATTCAAAACTTAGTTTTGTGTTGGCATTCCGCAAAGATCAATTCATTCTGCAGTGGTGCTTGATGTCTGCATGCAGGTAGTATGGGAACTGACCATGTAGCAGCTTCTCCAACACCAGTGATGTGCAAGCCATCAGCATTTTTCTCTGTCATGCTCTATTTGTGATACTTGGAGGTGGCTCAGAGCTCGGATGCAGTGGACAGAGCTGAGCAGAGATGGTGATGTGTACAGGCAGAGAGAAACGCGCCGAGGAGTCTGAAGCTACGAGGCAGTCGTGCTTGGTTGAAATTCCTTGTTTTCAATAGGTCAGCCTCATTTGGGATGATCTTCTGATGATCTTGTACTCTTCTGTGTGAGCATGCAGATAATGCCTTCTGACATTTGTGGCTGCTAAGAGATTCTTAGTCCGGTGAGCATAGTTGCTTAGCTGCAGTTACTCAAGCCCTTTTTTTATCCATGTCTTCCTACTTAAGCTTTTCATGGTAGTGGTGTAGCAGCACTGGAAGAGGAGGAAGAAGTTGTTTATCTTAACACTGGATCCAAAGTTGTGGAGTAAACCTACATGAAGGAATGGCTGGTAGTAAACACAGTGCAGTATATAAAACAAACAAACAAAACCCCACAGTACGTAAAAACAAAGGTACTTTTCTTGCTGGAGAGAAAATGAAAGAACAAACGCAGGGCAGATGTGAATCACATTGCTTAATGCTATCCTGGAAAACATTTGGGTACTAAGATGATGTGTGTGGTCTAAGCAGCTATATATATAGCAAATAAACATGCTTACTGCATTTTGATTATACTTGTAGATGAATGTGAAGAGATTTCTAAGAAAGCAATGACTTCTTTCCTGAGTTAGAAGCACTGAAGCTAGAGCACCCCATTACTAAATACAATATAAATGAACTAAATAACTGAAATTCCTTTACTGTTTATAAAATCTGTATTTATAGCGTACAGTTTTTATTAAGGGTTTGCTGGGGTAAGGGACCAGTGTATAGGTGTCTTGCTGCACTGCTTGTTTGCATGTTTTCACTTTTTTTTTTATTAAAGTTGATATTTACATTTCTGGGGAATATTGCTATAGATACGTCAGAATATTCTTTGTTACACCTAGTGGCATCCAGTCACTAAAACCAATTCTAGTCTTTGGTTTTAAGACATTCCCTATGTTGGTTCTCAGTGTTGTTGTTTATACCTTCAGCATTTTACTTATTGCTTCTATTTCTCTCCATACCTTTGCCAGGTATCTTTGCCATGGCATGCAGCTTGTTTCTAAGTATTGAGGACAGTTTGAATGTATGCATTTTTTTGCTTCTTAATGAGAAATTGTTTATGGCTTCAAATTCTTAGTTTCTAAAGAAAAAGAAATCCTGTTTAATAGATGCTGGTTTTACTACATGTAAAATATTCCAATTATTTGCCTGAAGAGCTTAATAAAAAAAAAAAGCTTTCATACTGGAAAAAAAGAAACAAAGCAGAGAAAGGAAATGAAGCGAGTGAACATAAGTAATAAGTCTTGTGATCTGTCTGAGGTGTCTGCCTTCAGTGGGAAAGTATTTCTGGGTCTGAGTTAACTTTAATATGCCTTGCTTCATGGAAGTATGCTTTTAAGTATTAGTCTCTTTCACTAATTGACACCAATTAGTGCCAGTTATATTAAATGACTTCTTTCTCATAAATGGAAAGCCACTTTGTAGTCCTCGAAAAAAAATGGTTAATGACATTTGCAGTAAGGTTCAGTGGGGCCTTTTTTTTTTTTTCCCCCAAATTAACAATTAATCATCCTTATAGAATTATTTCTAATTAAGGAATATGGTTTATGCGAACAGCTATTATAAGAACTTGTGATGGGGAAAAATAAGGCAAAGATTTCTCTTTAGTGTCCATGGATATTTTGAAGGACTTTCCCTGGATTATTTGAATTTCAATTTTTTTCTACTGGAAAAAAAAAAAAACCAGATTAAGTTAAAACCAAATAATAAACTCAGTTGGATAGTAGGAGGGCACAACCCTGTAATTGGATGATTTAACACAATTTGCAAAACACTGACAATTTTCAAGCAGTTTTTTATGAAAAAATTTATACTGAATGCCAAGCAACGTTCTAATCCTAGTTTCTTATTGGTAGGGTTGATTGAAAGCATCCATATTTTTTTGCTTATCTGCTTAGTTTAATTTACAGGTCCAGCTGGGTTTTCTGTTGTTTTTATGGTACATTGTTAGATCACCTATTTGAAAATGCAAAGACCCAGCAAGGTAGTTGTGTTGGACAAGTTTAGTTTGTGGAGGCAGAAGTGTAACTAATAAAGCAATATAGACTATTGCATATTGTGACAAGTGTGGATGTTCCCTGTTTGACAAGGGGCTAAAATCCCCTGCTGAAGTTCTGTTTGTTATTTGTTTTTGGTGGGATTCATGATGAGGGAAAGTCCTCTGCTACTTAAAACGCACACACACACCCCCAACCTCCCAAACCCACCACAACTATGTTATGATACCTGCTGCATTGCTGCTGTGCCATGGAATATGTGACACATTACAGTTGGGGCTTGCTTTTTTCTTTGCCTTTTTGATTTCTTTTTTTTTTTTTATGCCATTGTCTCGTATGGACATGGCACAGGCGCCAAGTTCTGCTTTTTCATGTTCCTGTAACTTCTGATGGCAACTAGAACCAGCTGAAGGAGGTGCCTAACCAGAGGGAAAGAGTCTTGTTGCCCTTAACATATTCCTTCCTCGTGTCTCTCCCAAATACCCCTGGAGAATTGTCTGGAGTAGAATATTTCCTATCTCAAACACTGCTTATTTTTTGCAGTGGTGATTTTACAGTAATTTTTCCCTGCTGAACAGATGTTGGAAATACTAACACATGATCCAGAGACAGGAAATTTTGGAGACGTATAATCTGTCTTATCACAGTAACCACCTATGTGGTATAAGGTTTACAAAGACTCTGTCAGTTTAGAAAGTTTTGAAAACAGGAAGCTCTAGCGGAAAAGTGGAGAGCAAAAAGAGACAAGGTGGGGTGAGGTAGACCTTGGTGATCTAAAATAACCAAGAGAGAAATTATTAGGGAGAGGGGAGCATGTAACACAAACCACTAGATGGGTTATGATGCAAGCATAATAAGGAATTGCAGTTTGAGAGGGGAAAACTTTCCGGGTTGAGCTCTGATAATTTTCAGTCATTTTTTTCCCTTTGAGCATCGTTTGGTTGACATGATTTTTGCAGCTGGTCCTGGTGACACAGGACCTTTGTTCTGAGCCCGTGTAGCTGCTCTTCTGCTGCCTCTGGTATTCTGCTGCATAGGAATAATCCATCAGTAGAGGACAGATTGACTGTTCAGTAATTATTCAGTTGTCTGTCTAGGCCATTTGCTTCTGAAGAGAAACCAAAGTGACTGTTTCTAAGAAAGAGAAGTAATTAGCTTTGACAGGATTTCTGCTTCTGGAAGGATTTCCAGTAGCAATCCTCTGTTATGTATGCATACATGCATGCATGCATACACAACCGAACCCAAAAACCAGAACAGAAACACTAGAGGTAGTCTCAGATTGCAACTGGTTTCTGACGTTTTGCTGCTTTAGCATTCAGCTGGGCTCTGGTGTCTGTGCTTCCTCCTTCAGAGGGAAATATTCTTCCCCTTACACAACTGTCAGACAGAAGATGCTCCTCTGAGACTTTTTGCAGTGATCTCACTTTTCTGATTATTTATAATTCATAGGTGATGTCGTGTAGTACAACCCATTTCTTTGATGACAGCAATTCATCAGTGAGGACGCTGATGTACACTTGCACTAAGGAGGCTGATGTTACAGGAAACGTTTCTTGTATGTGAGACATTGGCATGCTCACAAAGTGCATCCTATCTTCATCTATTGAATGAATATTCATAGTGCTGCATACCATAAAGTTGCTCTTGAGTGTCTGGAGTTTGAACTGTAATTACTAAAAATCTGTCTCAAGACCTCAGCAGTAATACGGTAGGTACCATTTAATAGGAAAGTAGCTTATGAGACCAAACATATTAGACTTGTCCCACTGATGTTTGAAGAAATGCAGAGGAAATTTTAATCACCCAAAATGAGCAAAAGATGACCTGAGTTTAACAGCTCTTAACAACAACAATGCAGCACCCAACTCATTAACAGTGTTATCATCTCAGTGTGAAGCAAGAATCTTATGGCCTGTTAATGCTGACAGTTCATCAGTGTTAAGTAGTAACACCGGCTAAACAAACCCAAGCCTGTCTGTTGCTGGCAAGCAAAGAAAGAGGAATTTCTCTCTCTTACATTGAAGAGGTAGATGGTTACCATTGCATGGTGCAGGGAAATAGTGCAAGACACTGCAGATATTTGTGGTTACTAGTGCTAATAGAATATTCGAGTGCTTTTGCTAAATTAAGTAATAAGCCATTTAATATACAGCAGATGTTTTGTGTGTCTTGTGTGAGGTTGGAGGCATTGCGTGTTTAGGATGCATTAAAAAAATAATGATTTTTTTTTTGTTGTTGTTCTTTATCCCTCCCCCACCTTTCCCTATGAGTATTTCCTGATATAAAAAACAGAAGTTATACCAGTTGCTACCCATAAAGAAGAGACGTGAATTTGACACTCTGACAGTGTTTCCACGATAACCTTATTTGTTGGGGTTTATGTAACTGAGTAGTAAAACTTGTCCAAAGCTATACTGTTATATGCTATGCACTGTAGAGTTTCACAGTTTGAAGCTAATTAGAGTTAGCATTGAGGACACAAATTTCCCTTGCTTCTTCAAAGGAGTTAAAACTTTGAAGACTGTGGAAGAAATGTAACTTCTGTTCTGTAGATAGTTCTACAAAACAGTTTCATCTGAAAGGGAAGGATCCTTATTTTGATGATATATTGCCTTGTCTTGAAGGTTGATTTTTTAGAGAGTATAATTTCTTTTAATGCCTTTGAAATAGACTCACGGCAATGCTTTACTTGGCATTGTTCAGTGATATTTTCCTATGGGGTTGTTCGGTTTTTTTTTGGCAGGCAATTTAAAATGGCATTGCATCTTTGCTGTTTTGTGTCAGTTGCCTTTGGACACCAGTTTTTGTACATGTTACAATAAAGGTTCTGGTTTGTCCCTAAGTTTCATATAAGCTGTTGTCCTGTTTCTGACAGAAGCCGGTAGCAGAGATTGGGGGATTAGGCAAAAGAAAATGGAGCAAATAGAGATGGTTACATCTCTTCCCACCTTCTGTTAATCAGAGGTGTATATGAATGCCCATGATACTTCTGTTGGATTACAGAATTCTCAGCGAATGTGTCTCTAAGAATTTGAAGCTGGGTTCTTCATGAAAATCCATTATGTGTTTTTCCCAGAGTTGCATAGATAGTGGAGTTTACTCTAATTCCATATACTTAGAGAACGGAGAATTGTCTGAAAAATTACTGACAATTCATTTTCATGCTAATTCCACAGATACCATCAGATCACTTTTGATTTCTTCTAGATAGGAGATGCCTTCAGTTTGTATAAGCTGCCAATATTCAAAATTAAACAAATCCTTTGTAACGATAGAAATTATAGATGTTTTTCACATATTTCACATAAAATGGCAGAAGGTCTCTCATTGTTCCTTTTGGCATGCATGTCTAAAGCATCATGGTTGGTGAACCTTTTTTCTTTAAAACAAAGTTTTAATTAAAAAAAATATTCAGTGCAGTTCACAGATAGTAAAAGGTTGCTGCTCTTGTATTTTTATAATAAAAAAAAAATGCGGTAGGAATGGAAGCCAACAAATTTGCCTGAAAAGAAGAGGCTTCTTGGAAGATGGAGGAATGAGGAGACTATTGGGCTGTTTCCTGCATATACTGTTTCTGTTTGGTTGGCTTTGTTTTATGTTTTGGGTTTTTTTTTAAGTGTAGTCCAGAGTTTCTAGATCACATACTAATGTTAAAAGTCTAATAGTAGTTAGAAGGTTTTTGAAGCCTTTGTATCTCATGCCAGATTTTTAAATCGCTTTTGCCATCTAGTCACTTGTAAAGGAGAAGCCCTTATTAAAGTAGACTCCATGTCCTGCTCAAGTGATTGAGACAGGAGAGGTGGTATAAATTGATTTTGCTCTAGATCTGGTTCTGTCCTTTCATCTAACTGTAAAAAATATATGAATTACATACAAAACAATTATGAAGTGATTGCTATATCACAACCTGTCATCTTTCTAGTCTGCTGATATTGGTCAATGACAAAGCAATACCTGAATGCTTGAAAGGAATGAACGGAAACTCATTATTTGTTGAACTGTTCATTTTTAAGTTGTTGAGTTCTTACGGGAATATGTCTCATCAGTAGCATTTCTAAAACCAGTAATGAAGTCAAGAATAAAATGGGAAGTTCCAAATTCCTGTTCAGCTTTCCTTATCTGTGGGTTGGTGCTTAGGTGTGCCTTTCCTGAAGTAAGGAGCGCATCAGTACTACATAACCTGATCTTTCATCGGTGATGCAGAGCACTTGCTGCCTGTCCAGCCTCAAATGTGTTTGCAGAGTGGTAACTGTAGGACTCAAGCGGTTTCATTGAGCTTATTACTGTTTTATAATTCATTGGGGCACAGTGAACTATTTTACAGCTGTATGTGCATGTGTTTGTGTCTTACAAAAAACCCCCGAAAATATTTCTGTGGACTGCATAGATGATATGTAGATGACGTTTTCTTCTCCAGTTTGTTTTGAACCTTGGCCTACTGTTCAAGGGTGTGTCACTTTTGAAGTGCTGTTATTTGGATCTGAACTAAAATGGAGGGTCTGTTCATCTATAATTGTTAAACGCAAGTACGTGTGTTAACATCTCAACTTGCCAGTTAATCCTTTTAGTATGAACTGTGTAATCTTCTTCTCCAGGAAAAATCCAAACCAGAAGTTGCATGTTCATTTCCTGTTGATACAGGATGGCTGTCATGTCTCCATAGTAAAGGTTGGTGGGATTAATTTTCCTTCACCAAAAGCACATTGTAGTCCTTTGATGTAAAACTGGATGTGTATTACAGGTAGTTTGGCATTTGAAAATTGGTTCCACTGCTAGCAGGATGATTGCTGCTGTGTAAAAGGAAATACTTTTTTTTTCCTTCACCCAAAGAGTGAAAAGCTTCAAGAGCTTCCCTCTCTGTCAGACTCCGCACTCTGACTCAGGCATTTTTGCCGTCTCTGGTGTGCAACCTGTAGGAATTCTTATGTTAAATCCTGATTAGGTATGTTAAACAGATATTTTTTTCTAAAAGCACTGTTAAAGACATTACTTTTTTTCCCTGTGCATAGCAGTGTAAAACAAGCCTGTTTTAATCTACTTTTGTGTAGTTTTATTCAAGCCATCAAATTTAATGATTCTCATGCCCTTTTTTAGCTGTCATGTTACAACGGCTTTAGACCAAAATATGCTCAGTTAGCTTAGTAAGTGGCTGGACAAGCAAAGGAAGTGTTGTATTCTAGCAGGTTTTGTTCTATTTTGTTTATATGATACTTATATTTATTTTTTTCCAGTAAAAAACTAGAGCACATAAGACCAAAAGAAAAACAGCGTGCTGTCCCTTTTAACAGTCCTGGTCAATATTGTCATTGATAAGAGAGAAAGCTTAGCCATGGAAAGGAGATCCCTCTCTTGGTACAGTGCAACGCAAAGTAAGAGTTGAATATTCAAAAAATGGCTTTCTTGAAGAAGGGAAAAAGACCCAGCAAAGCAAGTTCAGTGGATATGTGCTAAGTGTGCAGCAAACCCATCACAACAGGGTTCCACTAACGTTTTTGGATAAATCCAGAATGGCTATAATTCTGAGGATTTCAGTAGTTCATTCAGGGGAGAATTTGTGTTAACATGCTGAGGTGTCTGTCTTTTCAGATTACTTTTGTGTAAAGAACAGTAATCATGCATTTTTAGAAAAACTGTTTTGAAGATAATGTCTTCGGCAACAGCTCAGGGATGCACCGTGTGGGTGTGTTGGGGTGGGTTTGTTTTTCCCCAACAGTTAGTTCCAAATCATATTTTAAAAAACAAACAAACAAACAAACAAACAAAAAAACCCTGCAAGCATTCCACATTTTCTAGTGCATAAAACTATGCTCTGTCGAGCCCTGCAAACTTCTCAGGACAACCCAAGCTTGGTTATCATTGACCTAGAAACACAAATGACAGAGTCTCATTTCAGTGGGCTAGGAAATACGAAATCCAGTTACATAAGATTATTGGTGCTGGAAGACATATTAACGATCATCATTATGCCTCATTTTTTGTAACCTTTGCTCAATTAAGCAGTGTCTCCCTTCATCCCTAGTTGGATTTAGATCCTGTAGCATCTCTAGGGAATGCAGGACTTGCAGCAGTTCTTCCTTCGGAAAAGACTAGAGAGGTTCTTTCTTGGCAAATCATTAACGGTGTGGAAAACAATTTTTATTTAAATTTTTAAGAAAAAGTGTAGCCTTTTACTCTTTAATTCAAGAATAGCTTTTTAATGTCTTTTTTGATGCAATGTGGATGAAAATTAAGCTTACCTCTGCCATTATGATGTAGCATTGGATTCTTTTCTGGTGGACAAAGGAGTCCTTTCAAAACCTCTGCAAGGTTATTGCAAGTGAAAACTTCCCAAACAAGCCTCAGTGAGTCTTTTTCTGATTTTAAAATGCCATTAGAAGAAAATGAAGAAAATAGCCTTACCATTTTTTAACTGCTTTAACAAGTTCAGAAGGAAGTCATTTACACTTTCTTAATTAAGGTGTCACCACATAAATACATAGATGCAGTTTGAGATTGCCAGTTTATTAGTTTTTAAAATGTTAGTAACAGCTTCATATTTGATGTCTGTAAGTCTGAACAATAGATGATAAAGCATACTTTCCATCCTCTGTCTCTTTGGCTGTACTACTGTGAAGCACTTTGAGAATTATTAATGTAATGCACATCTATTAATGCATGTACAGAGGTGGCTGGACAGCCATGACCATGTGCTCTCATCCATAGGCCAGAGTGGGAAGGGAAATTATCAAGGAACAAATAGTCTCAGTGAGGAAATATCCCTCCTTCTGGCCTGAAACATCTTTTTTGATAAATCAAAGGAAAAGCCTTAATTTAGCTAACGTTTATTGGCCTCCGGTAAAAGGTCACCAGTATGCATAGTCTAATTCTCTCTTTTGCCCACATCTATGCTCTTATATTCTTGTCAATTTAGTTTCCCTGTGCATGCAGGCAAAAAAGGAATGTGCTATGCATGTGACTTCCAGGTCTACTCTCACATTGAACCCTAGTAGTTGCCACCCTATTTGGGCACTGTATTGCCACTACCGCAATAGAGGCAGCAAGTGGTAAGTGGTAAACTGAGAGGCAATTTAGAAAAATGCAGCCTTTGCTGCTCACTTGTCTTTGGTCCTTTTTGGAAGTCTTTTGCAAGTGACATGGGATAAACCTCCAAAACTTACTTATGTTTAGATTCTTATATTTAAAAAAAAAAATAAATCTGAAATACTTAATATATATTTATTACAGAGGCAAACAGCTTCCTCTTTTTTTCCACTCTGATCTTTGCCTTCCTTTCCTTATTCTGGTGTTGGTCACTGATTATCAGAACATGTAGGATTGGGTCCCATCTTGGAAGTCCCATGTGCTGCATGTGTCTCCAGGTATTAATGGTCGTATATTAGGCACCATTTTTCTCCATTATTTTACTTGTCACATAGGTTAAGTATGAACTAATAAAAAGTAATGCATGGTGAGATGCACCATCTCAAATCAAATACTGCTCTTTATTTGAATGCATTCTATATCAGCTGGGATAGATAAATTATAAAACTGACTTTCACACAGGGGTGTGTCCAGAGACCAAAATACTTACATTTGAAATTTTACGTATATGTGTTATATTAAATTGTATCTGTCGTGAAGGAGCAGCTTTTAAACATGCCATGCTTATTTTCTTTCTAGTTGATTCTTTAATGATGCAGACAGCTGGCAGAGATTTGGTCACAACCTTGATATCTGTGTGAACTTTATAAACAATTCCTCTTTCCAATCTTCAGGTTTTCTCAATCATCCTACTTATTCTCCCCATCCTATTATATGCCATGGATGATTTTTTCCATTTCATTTTAGTGTATAAAAGTTACAGGAGTTTTTCAAGCACTGGGTGCAGAATAAAGATGACTAAGTAATTAAATGCTACAGGAGCTGCTGATTGGCACATAAAATTACAATGTGATAAACTGATATGAGTTACAATAACATGCATCTTTACTTCCTTGAAAGAGTGCATAATGAGACCTGATTTAAATACATTCTGTTTTTAAGAAACATCCCATGTGTTTTCTTTGAAATTAGCTTTGCCTTCATCTGTTGGAACTATTAAGCCAATCTGCTCCTTGAATAATTCTATACAGGCCTGTACAATTCAAAAGAGGAAAAAAGAGGCTGTAAAGCAACAGTGCATAATTTTGGAAGGCCACTTACTATGCTCAAAAAACAATTTCAAGATGCAATTGAAGGAAATAGGTGCTTACAGGGTACACTAAACAGTATGAAAATTCATGAATAGAAAAAGTTTTTCTAGCTTTCTAATTTTCAAGAGTAGAAAAGGCTTCAGCTACAAAACATTCCCAAGAGAAATTTTGGAAGGCCTTGGTTTAGGCAAACTCCTTGACAATTAATTCAGACAGTAAGTTAAAAAATGTTAGCTTGAAAGAAGAGTTAGTTTTTATTTTAGAAATCATAAGCATCTCTAATGAAGAGAGGGCAAATGGGATAGATTATCTTGGTATAACAGAATAAATGGTATATAATTTCCAAAGTTATAATGGGAAAAACATAAGTTTTACTGAAAGAGGAGCAAATCAAAATGGAGAGCAAATCATTGGCTAATGGTTGTAAATCAGAGAGCTAACACTTCTTTGTTCTCCCTGAGAGAAGGTTTGTGTTAGTGGGGTCCTGGGTTACTCTGCCATAGTCAAGTAACTTGAAGGATGTCCCTCATACCTGCAAAATGAATGCTGTGATGCTGTTCATAGTTGTTGTTTTGTGTGATGCTGTATAAAACATTTCAAGAGTGTAGTTTATGAGCCCCTGTCCATCTGCCAGTGGAGGAATTCTTCAAGGTCTCAAAAGAGGATTTTTTTTTTTTAATTGTTCTTGGCTAGTGTTGTTTAAGATCAGCTCTGAAAATTGTTTGCATTGACACTGCATCAGCAGACCAGATTTTAGGTTTCCAGGGGGTTTTTTCCTTCTTTTATAAGAATCAAGAATGTCTAAAATTAGTGTTAGTTTCTCCAAGAATCTTTAAAAATCCATGTCCTGGTTTATGTAGCAAATAAGGATGGATTTGCAAATGCAATAAAACCATTGGAAGTGTAGACGTTGGATTTGGCAATCTGTCACCTGTCAGATTACTGAGGGAAGTGAAGCTTGCATTTTAAACCATTACCTAAAGTGTACAGTAATTGTACAATTTAGAATTGTAGTACGAAATATGGTGGTATGAATTACTGCCAAAGCTGCATGCAGCCCATTTTTGTATAACCAGTGTAGCTTTAAAATATCGTTGTACTTTTATAAATATAAAGAAGCATCATGTGGAAAAAAAAAATTGTGCTGTCTATGTGCTCAGTGTTCACATTTTCATTTTGTGTTCACATCTGCGTACCCAACAGGACTCAAAAAATACTTGTATCCATGTGTTTACCTTATTAGTGGACAATTTCAGCAACAAGTTTGAGATGCCTCTCAAGACTTTTGTCATACCTTCACTTATTATTTATTTAATCTATACCAAAACTTTAGTATTAATTTTCTCCTAATTTTCTCCCTGAAAAGTATAGCTAGCTACAGGGAAGGAATTCTCCCTCTACCAAAACCTGTGCTACACTCCAAGCTGTACCAATGCTTCAACTATTTTAGTCCTTAATGGCAAACAAGGGGGAATGAAGTGACACAGTAATATACTTCTCTACTGGAAGAGGTGTGTCCATTCTGAGTAGCCATTGGGGAGGTATCTTTTACAAAACTAAATAAAACACCAAAATACATGATTGCACTTATTATTATATAAAAATCTTCAATACAATAATCAAATTCAGCGTTGCAGCTTTTATGTTCCTTGCTGGGCTTTTTATGACTTACTTATAATCTGTAGCGTTCTTGTAGATGTGATTTTTCCAATGAAATCTTTCTTCAGTGCACTCAAGACAGATGATATTTGAGCTCGAGATTAGACTTATAAGTGGGTTTCTTTTTAGTTCTGTTGAAGAGAGGTTTGCCTGGAAGGGCAAGAGGGTATTATTGATATATTTGGTTATTCCTGCATCAAGTACTCACATTGCTGTTCTTGTTTTCTGGCAGAGAGAGAGACAGAGAGATATATCGAGTATTGCTAAGAAAGAAGGAATAAAGTTATGCAAGTTTGAGTGACTGTTCCAAAAACTATTTTTGCATCTGTGGAATAAGGAAAAAAAACAGTATAAACCATAATGTAAGAAGTCTCTGGTGTGCTCAAGATACTCTTCTTTACTACTAAGTTATTTCAATATTATTATTCTCTGTGCAAGGTTTCTTTCATGCTAAAAGATTTCTTTGTCAAGATGTATTAATAAGGAATGTCATGGATGACTTAGAGTTGATGAGCCGAAGTCTTAAAATCTTTGTTTTGTCAACCTCAATTTTAACAGCTGCAGTGGCAGGGATGATGGAGGGGGATGGAGAATTAAATCCAAGGTCTTTTAGGTCAAACTTGATTGAAGTTTTATTGAGGGTGATCAGGAGAAATTGATGAACACCGTATGTGAAGGTACACAGGAGAGACACAGCAAGAGAGAGCTATCTCTAGATTATATCTAACTGCTGAAATTTCTTAGTAGGCTCAAAATCTCTCAGCTTCATTTTTTTCTTGTATCCTTTGGAAATTTTTGGAAATTACATGGAGGGAAAAAAAGTAATTCTAGAAAGATTTCCTACTTCACACTTCACCCATTTACTTATGACAAAACCTTTGAAATTAAAAGTTAAGATTGTATTTTAATGAGGCAGCCACACAGCCTCTACTAGCTAAAAGCTTTTTAAATGGGTAATTTTTGAGCCTTAATTGTGATAGTGATGATGGCTTCCAGTCTTCCTTCGTTCCTGAAACAAATTCTTGCATAGAGAATGTTTTCATGATTTGTAAAATATGGAGGATTTTGAAGAGTCTTATTCTAATGTGTTATGTGAAACTAAAATATTGATACATACTGTGCTGATTTGAAGGGATTCTTCAGGAATGTTGCTTTTACAATACTTCAGTTTCTGTAAAAAAATTTTTTTTTTTACAAACTAGGGCTCACTTTATAAATTACAATTTTTGTTTTTTATTAAACATAGTATATACTGAATCCTACAAAGAATAGGGCTTATTCTTCTTATTGTTATTTTTGCTATACAAAAGCATGTAGAGATAACACTGTTCTGAAGAGTTTTTTGTATAAAGACAATAGTTAATGCTTACTGAAGATATAGGACTGTATAATGCAAGTTCCTAAATGTAATGGAGGTTAGCATATTTTCAGTGATTAGTTTTTGTTGGGTTTTGTTTTTTTTTTATTTAATTTGGAGCAGAAGTAGAGTGCGAAGGAATGGAAGGATTTGGGAAGATGAGGAGGATAAAGGAATAAAGTGAGGGAGAAGGGGAGAAAAATAACATCTTGCCCCCTGCTAAGCTAAAGTCAAGAGGTAGGTGTTTTTTCTGTTTGTGGCATCAAGACTCTCACTGATGAGAAGGATAAGGTAGCATTTCTGAGACTTGGTAACTGTTTTTCACAATTTTCTGTAGTGGAAAGCACTTGTTTTATGTAATGTTGTGAACGCTGATGAACTGCTTTTCTTGAGCTGGAATGGGGCCTGAGCAGATTGTGTCAGCAAAATAAGCCTTTATTTTGTAATTAGAGCTAAAAATATATTGGAAAAATTAAGCATAACATTTTAGTAATGTTTAAAGTGTCTTCTTTTGTGTTTCTATTGGTAGAAAGTAATACAAATAAAACGTGCAAAGCAGTTTCCTTCCAGGTGGGACAGATTTATACTTAAAAAATTGAATGGATGAAAATGCTTTAGAAGAAATATTACAGCTGACTATTTATGAACACTTTTTTAAAAAAAAGGTGGTTACACTTAACCCTTTAAAAAAAGTTATAATTCCTGGAGAACAAAATGTCCCGAAATTCATTTCCATTAGCTTGAAAACATCTTAAAGAAAAAATTATTTTTTTTCTTATATATAAGGCTCAATTGTTTCTGCATAATAAGGGTCAAAATATTTTTGGCTAATTTCAAGGATTTTTTTTCAGAATGTATTATCATCATAAAAGTTCTGGTTACATCTCTTCTAAGTTTTGAAAATATTAATAAATAAGAGACACAAATAAGAGGTAACATTTTCTAAGGAATGTGAAGTACTTCTGCAGTTGTTTTTAGCCATTTTGAAATTATCTTCTGAAGTTTCAGTAGATGCAATTTTCTATTATTCCAGCTACCGAAAAAAGAAAAAAGTCTGTTGTAGCAAACTCCTCTATATTAGCAATCCTGTTAAATAGCAATAAACCCTTTAATTTTACTTTTTTTTTTTTGAAGTTGAATGTAGTAGTATCAGTTTCTGTTAGGTGAGTGTTTCTAAAACCTACCATTGTCATCTTTCTTGGGTTCAATTCTTCAAGTCAATTCTATTAAAATTACCCTTCTAGCCTTAATTAATTTCTTGCCATTTCTGTTTTGTAAAATTTACATTTTGTCTTGCAGTCTGAGTGATATGTTGGCTATCACTTATTCGCTGGAGAGTTGTGCTCAGAGAGGTGAAAACAGAGAAAATGTTATAATGTTGTTCACAAGATCAAGTTACAAATGGTATTCTTCTTTCCCTTCCCAAAAGGCACTGAGGCGTGAACTGAAGGATAAAGAGCAAACCATTCTCAATGCTGTGGACCAGGCACGAGTTTTCCTTGCTGACCAACCAATTGAGGGACCTGAGGAACCTAGAAGGAGCTTGCATTCGAAAACAGGTCAGAAATACTCTCTTCCAGGAATGGTTAAAAGGAAAGAAAAAGGACTTACATGTCTCTAGTACATATTTTATATCCCATTTACTTGGTTAGACTTCAGAATTTTCCAGATCACATCCTGAATGCTTTTATTTCTATGATTTAGCCTCGAAGTATTACTACTCTGCTTTGTAAGTTCTCACGTTTTAATGGAGGAAGTAGAAGAATCTCTATTTCCTTTTCCAGTTTTTGATTCAAAACACTTAAGTCATCAGTTCTGTTCTTTTCTTTTTTCTTAACACGATAACATATGCACCTTAAATGTAGTCAGAATAGTAGTTCAAGGATACACACTCAAATGTATATATGTCGTTATTGCAAAATTTTACTCCACAAATAGATATAAATGTATTCAGTGGTGTATCTTATTAGAAGTAAAAGGAATCAGCTTTAGGAAGGCAGTCATTACAGAATCTTAAAGATTTGAACATTAGATGAATTATTACTGAGGAATAAACCACACCTATCCTAGAAATTATATTGGCATAGTGTTTGTTGAGATATTTGTCTATATCAGAGATCAACAAAGAGGTAATAATTTTTCTCCACCCCACCTCCCATAACCACAAAATAGAAAAATATGCCAAATATCTGTGTAATTAAATCCTAGAATTATGGTTCTGATATAAGCTACAACATTATAAAATCTTACTTTTAATTATGTAAGAATTGTTCTTGGAAAAGGTAGTAATCTACTTTTATAGAAATATTCATTGTTGTAAGATGTGAATAACTAACTGTTCTGTATAATTTACAAAATTACAGTGTAACTGCTTGTATTGGGAGTTAGTTTTTCTTCCCATACATTTTCCTATACATCTCCATAGCAAACTTTTTAAGTTTTTTCAATGGAAACAACTAATCTCTCCTGCATCCATGCTTTGTGTTATTTCCGTGTAAATTTTTATGCAGTTTCCTATTCCCTAATTCGACTTTGTGATAAAGTTTGAATAGCAGGTGATTAAACCCAATGAACCGTTTTTCCCTGTGATTAGTTCTGGTACCTTAGCTGCTGTAATGTGTCGTACTACTTCCTTTTTGAACTCCTGACTCTTGAAAACATTCTGTTTGTCTTTACTCTCAAACTTATTTGATATATTGCATTTCTAATGTTTTAGTAGGTCTAAATCACAAGCAAGCTTGCAGTTGAAAAATAAGGAATGCTTGCTTTATATTGGCTCATTCTTTCACATGAAAGTTTGAAGTCACAGGCTCTCCTCTCAAAAGCCGTAGAACCACCCAGCACAAATGATGCCAATGCATAAAATGTTACCAGTGTAAAATGTTAATTTTTCTAGCAGGGGTTGACATCAATGATCTAGCATTGACTAAAAGTGCAAGAGCAAACTTCAGATGATGAGCTATATAATAAATTCTTTTTTTGTAAATTATTATTAATAATTGTTGTTAAGTATTCTGTATAATTATGAACAAATAATAATTACTCTAATTATTATATTGCACTATACAGATGGCAGTGATAACAGAATTTTATAAACATGGTAAACTGCATAACAATAATGGCCAGGCAGATGGTCTGCAAATGATTTATTGAGTGTCTCTTGCCTAGTCATCACATCTGAAAACTGATCAAATATGCTCAGACTGGGAAGCTTCATAGATGTGCATTGAACTTATTTTTCTTTTCCTTCTTCAGCCTCAGTAGTTCCATAGACTTTCTTTTTTTGAGCACGTGGTGGGTTAGTCTTGGCTATCAGCCAAACTCCCATACATCTGCTCACTCAATTCCTCCACCTCAGTGGGATGGAGGCAAAAGGTAGGAAGAACAAGAGTGAGAAAGCTCATGGGTCAAGATGAGGACAGATGCAGAGCCCTTATAAACTACTGTTATGGGCCAAACAGATTTAGCTTGGGGAAAATAAACTATTTATTGTCATTTAAGATATTTAATTACTGATTTGGTAGTGGGAAACAAAAAGACAAATATTAAAACCACAGATTTCCTCCCCCCTTTCTCAGGTTTAACTTGACTCCTTCATTCCTGTCTCCTTCCTGCCTTGTTATGACTGCAGGTCATGCTCAGCCTCTTCAACAGGGCAACAAGTGATATGAGGGTGTGGGAAGGTGGTGGGCCCACAGTCAGCCTAGTAGTTTCTCTCTGCTGCTTCTTTCTTCTCGCATCTTTCCTCTGCCCCAGCATGGCCTCTCCATGTAGAATATCTGCCTCATCGTGGAGCTGCTCCTCCTCCTCTGGCCTTGGTGTTCCCTCTGCTGTTTCTCCTTCTTGTTCCCTCCTCCTCGCTCTCTGGTGTTTTCTGCTGTTTCTTAAGTACACTTTCCCTGAGGTGTTACCAGCATGGCTGAGGGCCTCAGCTGTGCCCTGTGGTGGGTCTTCTGGTGCCAGCTGTCCCCAGCACGGGGCAGCCCCAGCCTCTCCTCCCAGAGGCCCCCGTGCAGCCCCCACTGCCAGCAGTGGGCACCTGCACCCCACACAGAGCGGTGTTGCAATTTCTGTAGATTAATAGACTTTCAGGCCAAAAGGCATCTTTGAATCATCTGCTCTGATCTCTTATATATCATAAGCTGTTAAATTTTACCCAGGACCGAGTCTAGTAAATTTTTTCTGACAAGTAATGCCATCGATCTCCAGAAAGCTGCATCTCTGGGTTTGAAGACATCCAGACACACACAATTTTTCTTCTGATTAACCATTTTCAGTGAAGGCTGCGGGTGCGGGCTTATGTTGCTTTTAAAATGTTTATTTTTTTATTTTCTGTCAGCTTCTCAATCACTGGTATTCTCTGCAGTAGATTAAAGTTAACATGTTAACTTCAATGAAGTACACTTCATGTTGCTAAAGGGGAAGGATTGTGGTTTTATACTGTAAGCTGACAGTCTGTCTTTAAAAAAATAGTAGTGAGCACTCCACAGCACTGTACAGTCATGATTTGAACATGTTTTTTGCTGCTTCGATAATACAAATAGCAAAAGCTTTTTTTAAATCATAATCACATTAATTGGAAAAAACACTGTTTCTTGAGGTTAGTTCTTACCTTGTGTAATGGCAGGGCTGTTTAGTGGGGAGGGTTAGCTAACCCAGAGAGGATAAAGGTTGTAAAATCGCTTTCTATTTTCTTCAGCCTCTCCCTTTCCATCCACTTCTTTCTTTCCCACCCCCACTCCCCCGATCTTTTCATGCCAGGGAGGGCATTGTTGCAAGGGCAAAGAATGAGAGAAATTTAGGAGAAAACGGATAAGAATCAGTTCTGAACCTGACTGACCAAGACCTATTTTAAGGACCTGTGCAATTGTACGTTCATTGTTCCATCCAAAGAGAATATTTGTTATAGGATGCTTTATGATAACCCATTATTGTCTATAATGTTCTCATCAAGTTCAAATAAATCACAAGAATGTAAAATCAGGTTATGAGCAAGCCTTGGTTTCTTCTTTCCCATGTTGGCCTTATCCTTCCCGTGTTGGCCTTCTACTGTACCGTGTAGTAACTGGCACATTCAAACACAGTTCTTCAGCTTCCAGGAAACTTTCTTCTAGGTTAATTTTATCTCCCATCTGTCTTTTCTTCTGATTTTATTTTGCCATGTTTCCATAGGGAGGCCCCATCACAAAAAAAGCAAGCTTCACATTCTTCTTGCCTTTGAGCTGCTTCAGCATCTCAGTGGAGCTGATTGATAAACCAGCAGGCCAGCTGCTGAATTTTATAGGTGGACAGGATAAGGAAATTGAAAATGCTCACATTTTTAGCATTGTCACTTGTCCATGGTATAGGAGAAAACTTAGATCTAGAAATGTTAATTATAATTCTCTGTGGCATAGTTACAGAGTTGGCATCTTAGATCCCTGTACTGTTAGCGAGGTTACAGGCCATGGGAAACACAAAGGAAAGCAGAAATAATATTTTCTGTCCCCAGGGTTCGATGAACCGATGATACAGCTTTGCTGAAATTCTGTCAGTAAAATTCCACTGATGCAGTGAAAAAGTGGAGATAACTGTTTTAGAAGATAACATAGACTAACATCCTAGCAGATGACTACAGGCCACTGCACTGATTCTCACTGCAATAGTGAATGTTTCTAGGAGTCTGCAGTATTGTTAAAGTATTTCAATAGCTTCTGGCTTTCTTACGGCAATCAGATTCCTAGCTTTGAAAGCTATTATTTGGTAGCAAAGGTTGTTATGATAAAACACATCATTTAATTTTAAGTATTTACCATATGTTATCTCCTCTTAATTGAAAGTGTAGAAAACCCCATAAATCATATCTGTGTTATAAGAGAAATATTTTAATAGGTATCAGTGAATTACATGCATACACTTTATTTAAACTTGTAGACACACAACATATTCAGCTTTTTCACACATAAATAAAAGTCAAACTTCTTTGCTTCCTACCACTGAACACATTCAGATAAATTCTCTGCCACAATTTTTCCTCTTAGCAAGGAAGATCTCACTGGAAATAGGCAATTTACTGTTTTCTAATGTATATAGCAGGCAGCATTTCTACTCCCAATGGCTTGTGCCTGTCCACTAGCTATTCCACAGCACTGGAAGTTTTTTGTACTCTGCTATGCAGCTGGGCTGAGTATGAAGTCTTGAGTGTGAAAATTAGAAGTGCTTAGGAGAATGAAGAGGCTATGGCCCACTGGAGATCAGTGGAGTCACGCTCAGAAACTACTTACATTATTTTAAACATTGCTGCCTCTGTTTTAGTTGGAGCTCATTCACTTGCGACTTTCGAGAGTTTCTTCATAAGATTAGAGAAATGTGCAGTTACCCATGAGAGAATCTCAAACTAAGTATCTCTCTCCTTTTCAGACAGATCTCTTAGTCACCCTAGAATTTTAGTCCACCTGGGTAGAGCCTTGAATTTCTTCCGGTAGAGTCTACATGGTTGCCTGCTTGGAGTCATATTAGTAAAGTTCAAGGTAGTTGTTTCTGTTTGCTGAGTGGTGTGAAGTGCAAACTTAGAGGATTTTTAAGCCTGAATTTTTAGCTGCTGAGTATTGGAAACAGGCTGGCCTGAGGCCATAGTGGTTAATTTTATTATTGGTTTTTTTAACCATGAGGACCTCAGGATACAAGCAGAGTTATATTAATTCTTGACCTGTATACTATGTTATGGCCTGGTTTTAGCTGAAACAGAGGATGCTTCCCAGGTGGAAGCCATGTTCTTAAAGTTTAAGTGTTGCCTTGTTTTAAAGACTCTGGAAACCAGGGAAACCAGTAAAGCTTTGTCTGCAAGAGAATTCTCAGTTACGCTACTAGCAATGTGGATGACTGATGGATGTCAAAGGTTAGGACCTTGTTTGAAAGAAAATTCCTTTCTAACACTCTAGAGCAAGCATAGCTCAAAAACATGGTAAATGAGCCTCAAGAAAGCAAATTGGAAATTGCAGAATATTAAACAAAAAGCATATGGAGGAGAAAACAGGCTGAGAAAAATTGCTTAAAAGGTTCAAAGAAGTTCAGAATATGGGTGTGTTAAAGTTCTGTGCTGTTATAGGACACCATTAAGTCAGGGTGCCCTATCTTTTGTGCTGCCTGACTTGTCTTTATTTTCTGGTTTTGTATTGTTTTGGAATAAAATAGTTGCCTTTGTTTTGTTTTGAAATGCTGCTAGGGTATGTATATCTGTCTCCTGCAGCCTTGCTGAGGAGCTACCTGCCGTGTGTGCCAGAAAAAAATCTTTATTGATCTTTAGAAGAAATAAAAGGCCTGTTATACTCTGCAGTCACAGTGCTTTGGAAAGAAACATAGCATTAATTCCTTGCTTACCCAGAGTAACTGGGATACAGTGGTGATAGCCTTCTCTCCATTAGTATTCTCCCTTCAACAGGAATTGGAAGAAGACTTAGTAGCTTGGTGATGCTATAAGAGCAGTGCTATATTTGGATTTTTATGGTTTTGTGGCAGGAGCCTAAACTGAATTCATACCTGGTTTATGTTCCTGGAGCAACACAAACTTTGGGCTTCCACTGTGCAAAAGTATTGCGAGCTTGCTTTGGATCACGCCATTTATTACAAAATGGTGGTTTGTTTTTAATGAAAAGTATTATATGTGTTTTGATTATATTGACAAATTACACTGGTTATGCTGGATAAATGTATGGTTCTCAGGATTGCGGTAATCTTCCTTAGTTTTCTGGAGATAGATGCTATGGGACGACTTAATTATCTCTTTTAACTGGAAGCTGTTTTCTGTTTCATCCTTCTGTGTCTTCCCCACCAGCACTCACTGGGAAATATCAACAACAATTTTTAAAGGATATGTATATTTGCTAGTATTGTTCTCATTTGTCTTTATCTGGAGCCCATACTCTGGGCCCTTTCCAGAAGTATTCATCATACATGAGGTTAACAGCTTTCATTTTCTCTGCTTTCGCAATTCTGTCTTCTGCAGACCAAAGGTAATTTGTCTTTTATCCTGCAGAGACTTTCTTCATTCATGCTTTATTTAATGACATTTCTTTGGTTTGAAGAACCTTCAGTTTCGATAGAAGAAAACCTAAATGGACTAAGATGAAGACGACTGTGCTTTTTCTTTGTTTTAATTACATACGCAATAGATATTTGAATAGGAGAAAAAGGTGACATCCTGGGTTATGCTTGCACGGTTGGGTGCTTGGAGTCTCACTAATTGCTACATTTCCACATTAACCAGTTGCTGCCTATTCTTTAAACTTCCTATTCCCATCCCATCAGAACTAAGTTTTCTGTCCACATTTTTAGAAACCCAGAGAATGCTTCCGCTGGAGCAATGCTAAGATTTCATCATGCTACAATAGCACTCCTTTTGGTTCTTCTACTTAGGAGCTTAACAATGTGCAATTGTGTCTGTTCAAATGCTCTGAAAGTGTTCATAATGATTACAGTGCTGTGTCACCCATTGTTTTTTGCTGCAAAGATTGATTGAACCAAGGAAGACACAACATTTGACATAATGGGAGAGGGAGGGGGCATGAAGTCGGCTCCAGTTCTAGTATATTTTATTAAGAATATAGCAAAAGTGAAAGAAAATTAATATAATTGTGGCAAGGTGGAAACAGGTCACTAGTTCAAGTCTGCATAATGAGGATCAAGCAAAGTTGCGTAGAATCAAAAGTGCTAGAGCCAGGAATAGTTTGAGATCTAAAACAAATTCTTAAGCAAGAAGAATTTTCTTCACTGATAACTTTCCTGGGTCACTATTCTCCATATATGTAAGCACCTTAGGAAGCTATAAACTATAAAGTTCAGGCTTAAAAGTTTTCTTTTCATGGCATTCTGTCTCTGCTAGAGACACAGAAAAGCTGTTAGTGCTTTCATTGCTTTGTTTGTGACAAAAAATACTTATTAAAATGAAGGTTTTTCCACTACAGAAGCAGACTCTTTCTTCTGCACTTTCTCCCTACTGCAAGGTCAGTTAATATCTTTCCTCTCTAGTAAACAGATGGTCCAGTGAATATAGGCTTTTCTTACTTTCTAAGCAGCTGCTGAAGTGGAGATAATGTAATAAGTACCATTAAAAAAAAAGGTGGGAACAAAAAAGCAACAACCACTGTGTAGCTTTTTCACAGCAAAAAGGAACTCTGTCTGCCAGTGTGTGTAATGATAGACTGGTGAAACAAATTCCAAACTCACAGAAGAAAGTTCTCACTGTTCAGACTTTTTTTTTTATGAGGTTTACAATTCTATGCTATGCAAGCATTATCTCGGAGAACACGTTATCTGCTTGGGAAAAAAGTGATAATAAGTTGGGTTTTCATGATGGAAAACATGAAGTTACACAAGATGTATTTCTTTCTTAAATGAATAGATGCTGAATGGTTTTATAGCTCATAAAAACATATGTGTTGTTTTATTTCACTAGTAAATGTCTTTTTAGGGCAAATTTACAAGCGCTTCCAAGGCTTTTGTGAAATAAAGCAGTCTTGCCATGAATTAATACTTTTTTCAAATAAAATGTTTGGCAGATACCCTTGCACAGTGACACTGATTTGACAAATGATCTTAAAAGATGTTTCACTTTTCAGTTCTGTTGGGATACTTGTATCACCCCAGTCAATTTGGAATTCTTTTCCCCTCCCAAAATACGTGACTAGTCTGTCGTGAGTAAAGGTGCCTTGTTTTAGCTGGCCAGACAAATAAAGTCAGGCAGCTGTTCACCTCTTCTATTCCCATTTATTGCTACAGCCACTTTTTTTGTTATTGCTTCTGCTGGAGTGTGAAGCACTCATTGAATCTGTTGTGTCAGTACCTTTATGGACAACCAGAGTTTTGCAAGATTTTCAGCTCTTATTAATGCTTTCAGCATGTTCCTTGTCAAGTGACTGATCATTTTAAATGACCTGCCAATAAGCCAGTTTAGAACTGTTAAGCCCTTCCAACTTTCTACTCTTTTATGCAGAACTGGTAGGTTTTGGCTCTGATAACAGGTAAAGGATGATGCAAGTACATGATGTTGGATAAAAATGGCAGATTGCAGCTTTGCATATGCATAACTTAGTCCAGTTTCTAGGTATAATGTCCCCTATATTCATATGTTCAATATGCCAAGAAAGGAAGCTTCCTCCACTGGGTCTACAATTTTCTGTGCCCTTTCAACGAAGCTCAGTATTCTATTCCCTTTCCTTGTGTAAAGTGTTCCAACTCTAGGTGCTCCCTTAATCCTCATTGAAAGTCCTGCAGCTTTTACTCCTGAGGCCTGGTTGTCCTCAACCTATGGTTGTAACATAGGATATCATAGGATACCTCAACTTATGAGGTATCCTATGATATTGAACTCTGCCACTAGGTGCAACTTTCCTACATGCTGCAGTTTAGCTTGGCTTCTAGATTGTTCACAGTCCCTTTGTCACTGGACTGTAGTGGATTCTCATTCATTCATCAATGGTGAATAATTCCAAAATTACTTCCAGTAACAACTTATTTGATATCTTTACGTATGTGATTTGTAGCTGGTGTCTTTTATTTAATACAACAGTTTTATTTGAAAGAGGTTTTTTGCATAGAACTTAAGCTTTATTTCTTTTCCTTTTTCTAAAATCTGTTGCAAAGCTTGGGGTAAAGATCATCCCAGAACTGTGTTGTCCTATGATGTAGTTTATTCTATTGTGAATTGCTGGAATTCCAGAGGTAAGGTACAATTCATCACAGCCTGTCTTTGGTCTTCATCTTTATTCTGGTCTGTCAGTACTGCAAATTGCGGGTTACTGCCATGTCTCTATATCCCAGAGCTACATACATAATTTATATCCCTCTGCATCTAGTTAAGCATTGCAGGTTTTTGTCACAACTGTTCCTCCCTAAATTCCTTTTCTCAAATACAGTCTTGCCATTGCGGTATCCCTAAGCCTGGCTAGCCTCTGCTTTTGAAGGCAGAGTGCACATGAGCAGTGCTCTCGTGTGATAGCTAATGACACCCAGCAAGTCACTGAAATATATTGGTAAGCTCAAAATTTCTTTTGTCCCTTTCAGCTCCACTCTTTCTTCAAATGGCTGTCTGTTTTTTAAAAGAGTTTTTCTAGTTCGAGAAGTCAAAACATTCTCTGCAACCTACAGCCTAGGTATTTGTAACCCTTCCTTCAGTGACGTTGGCTCCTGTTGACTGTCCTTGCCTCCCATTTTCCTTTGGTTACTGTTGGTGATACTTTTTTCCTCTACATAACCACTTCTCAGTAAGTTGCCTTGCGCTTTTGGGCAACATCAGGTCATTTGGCAACACCCTCTCCCCCATACATGCTCTTCTAGTATTTGTAGTCTAGCATGTATCAAGACTAATATGGGCTAAAAAGATTTGAAAAAACTTTAAAAAAAAAGGTGGAATTGGTGGACAAAAACTCTGTTTTTGATCCAAACAACTCTCTGTTACTTTTACATCTGGGAAGAATGTGCCTGCCTTTCTCAGCAACAAACTGAATTTATTCTAATGATTTATTTTGTATTAATTACTTGCAGTGTGCTTTCCTGTATTGGGTGCGGTGGAACAATAGTTGCATCACCAGAGGCATAGTAAGCGAACTTTTGCAACCATAACAGTGCATTTACTTTGACATTCAACTAGACTTCGAAAAGCAAAAAGCTTCCTCCCCCCCATTTTTTGTATGTTCCCCTCTCACCCTCCTCCCCCAAGTTAGCAACTCCAAGCTTAGTCAGACATAAAGATTTTAAAGACAGTATATCACTAAATGGAAGATTGTATGCTTCATTTGACTTCTGACAAAAATGATGCTTTCATCTTTGCATGATTGTGTAATATTTATTCATAGACAACACTTGAATTTTAGTCACAAGAATACTGTGATAAACCTTTCACAAGGGTTTTTATATAGGAGTGAATAGGAAGCTAGTTGGCTTGGTTGCGGTGTATGCCACGTCTCTCCCCCTTCTTTTGTTCTCTGGTTTCTGCATTATATGAAGTTTCCTCTGCTTGCTTGTCTGCCTGCAGAAACCGCAAGGTTGTTATGTAGAAGGGGAATCCTCTGAAACTGGCTTTGTCATTACTGAAGCAGCTCTTCCCTAGTGAAGGAAGCTACCCGTGACTTTTTTCAGTAAGGCCCCTCTGAGCAGTAGACAGCAGGACCTGCTGGAGATGTCTGAGGGTTTTCTTCTTAGCTTTCTGACTGTCTAGGTCTTGCTCATTCTCAAATTGAAGACCCAGGAAGGCAGCATGTTCTCTTATTGATAGACCACCTGACTGGTTTGCAGAAATCATCTGTTGTGGACAAGAGATGAGCCACCAGCTGACTCAGTTCTTGTCAAAGAGGTCTGAAGAATGTCTACAGTGTGGAGTTCTGTCTGATGTCTTGCAGACTTACCAGGGACTGGGGATTTAAATATAAGCAGTTTACTGAAATAATCAGTATCATCTTCTGTGACTACATTCTGAGGTTGTCTGTGTGCCCACTTTGGCTTTGCTTATTCAGTGGCAGCTGGTCTTTGCTAACATGACTGGGATTTCCATGGTTGCTGGGTTATGTGGAATTTAGTCACGTAAGCCTGAAATTTGTGAGAAACAGTTCACCATAAACTCGGCTTTTTTTTCAGTCAACAGGATCATTGAACATTTTTAGATTTGCAAAACCTATTTGAAACGGCCTTTTAAGACTTTGGTGTTAACATAAAAAAAATGGATATAGAGCTGCAGAACAGCTCACCATGTGGTACTCAGTACACCTTGGTTTTTGCTAATGAATAGGAAGAGAAGAGACATCCTGGGGGTAGGGAGAAAGGTGGTGGTAGGCAATCCAGGAACAAAACGTTGTTCTTGTTCTTTCTACATGAAATGGTCCCCAGATTCCCTATTGCAGTTTCCAGTAGAGAAGAATGATCTTTTATTTCTTCTCCCTGTGCCTCCAAAAATAACAAATCAGCACTAAGCTGCCTTTGCGGACATCATAATACATGGAAGTCAGGAATAGTTTCCTGTCTTCTGATCAAGCTTCAGGAGTGATTAAGGTTTATTTCACTTACGGCAAGGTGGACTTTCTTCTACCTTGTACCTGCTGAAATAAATTATCAGTTTACTCTGGATTCACTGACTGTCTTGAACGTGTACCTCAGGAGCACTGTCTGTTTAACTAGACCTGAATAAGTGAAAAAATAAACAGTGTAACTTTTCTTTCCCTCTGCAGAGTTGACTCCTGAGGAGAAAGCCATGAGGATTGCCAAAGCTATGCGTAAGCAGTCATCAGAGGTAAAAGAGAAATGGGAGAACCTAAATGCCAGTGCCAGCATCTGGCAGAAGCAAGTGGACAAAGCATTAGAAAAATTGAAAGATTTGCAGTGTGCCATGGATGACCTTGATGCTGACTTGAAGGAGGCTGAAAACGTGAGGAATGGCTGGAAACCTGTGGGAGACTTGCTCATAGATTCATTACCGGATCACATTGAGAAAACTACAGTAAGTGTGGAACTCCTGAGGAATATTTAGCCTGTGTGAGAGTCAGACCCCTCCATTCTTCTACCCCTAGTCACATTAGATATGTATACATTGTATACTTAAATTCTTATGTACAATTTAAAATGCTCTTTCTTTTAGACCTCAGATTCTAGCCTTTAAAGTCCAGTACTGTACCACATTTGCTGTGTCAGCTGTGATTGCATAAGCATGTGACCAGCAAGCTACAGATGGGTATGGAATATAACATTCATTAAATGAAAAAAATTGTATTCTAGGATTTAAATATTTTCATCCTAGAAATACTGTCTAATCCATAGTTAGGCCATGGGTTTGTCTGGAGCTTTGCCTAGGCACTGGAGTATGAATGAGCTGAGTCAGTTATCAACCAGCAGTTGACAGGCTCCCCTCCTTTTTGTAGTGGTGAGCTGTCAGATCTGCTTGGCCATCATGTATTGCTTTCTTCTGAGAAAAACATTTAAAGCTCTTTCAATCATACAGAAGTATATACATAGTTTCAATTTCTGTTAGTTAACTTTCACAAACTTCGCACATCTATTGCCTATTTTAGCTTGTATGAGTGAAAATATTTGCTTTTACTTTAGCTTGGCTTCTCTTCAGGATTATTTCAAAGTGAAGAACACATACTACTGTATAATGTCCTCATGGGCATGCCAGTTCTTGCAGCCAGGGTTCCACGCCACCCATGCAGGGCTCAGCACCCCAAGGCATGGCTGCTCATGATAGGTAGTAGGCATCCCCTGCTTAGCTGCATGGGTTGGGTAGGGGCACAGTAATGCAGAGCTCCCCAAAGAGGGAATACCTTCTGATATCTACCATTGTCCAGGAAAGCTGACTGGAAACAGCACAGTGCTTGGGGGAGTGCCTGAATGTCAGGGATTCCAGGAGAACATGTAGGTATGCACACGTAGGTAGAGGAAATTGCTGTTTCAGGCAAATTTAGCAGTTATCACCAAGCTTCTGTTTCACAAACACAACTTTTCAGTTTTTAAGCTGAAGAATGAATATGGCAAAACATTAGAGGACCCTCGGGTCATGTACCTGACCATCCATGTCTTCAGCATGGGATGCTGGTGTTAGAATAATGAAGGGCCATGGGCTGCAACCAGTATTCTGCAATACTGTCTCTATGTATACATGGCCTGTGGGCTCATGAAATTAACACAGAACTGCATTATTTCCCATGTATCAATGTAAGCATCCTCATTCTCCAAACTTTGTTGTTACCTTCAGGTTTAATGGAACCAAAATCTTTAAAACAAAGGCAGTCAAAGCTGATTGATATCCAGACTGCTGTTGATTTGAGAAGAGTAATGCATCTCCTCTTACATTTTAATATAGATATTAAAGCAAGCTCTAAGATGCTCATGCTGAATAGCTCTTTGTTGTCATGTTTAGAAGCAATTTGTCATATCTTGATGGCTTTTTCTGTAAAGAAGAGTAAAGTCTTTTAGATTTTCATGGCTGTGGAAAACCTGAAACATCTGCTGAAGTAATAGGGGCCTGCTGCCTGTACAGAAGCCAAATGCTTCTTTCTTGCCAGTAGGTGCCTTCTGTTCCTGGGCCTGATGAGAGAGATTTTGAAGGGAGGTAAATAATTGAGTTGTCCAAAGAAAAATCTTTTTTCCAGTTGTTTTTGGCTTGTTTCATGATGTTTAATCAAGCCGTTTATAGGATTGAACAATTAACTGCTCATAGCAATAAAGACATTTCCATGCATCTTTTCAACTGTAACTAAAACTTGCATCAATTTTGTCTTAATACTGTATTTAGTTCCATTTGATTTCCGTTTTTAATCATTGCAGTAGTTTTACTCTACAGTTCTAATCAGGTAAAACATTGTAATCCTTTTCCTTAGAAGATACATTCCTTCATGCTTTGCTAATTCAATAATAGTTTTTAAATTGAATTTTTGTCAGCTGCTTAATACTGGGAAAACTGTATTTACTGAACATATTTTTTTTCTTAAGAGCACTTGACAGGATGTATACTGTTAAAGCTCCTGATAGAGCATTGTGTATTTCTTTTTGGAAATAAAAGATCTAAAGCCATATGGCACCACTGAAAACCTTATTTAAATTCTTTTAGGAGCACAATTTGGATATGGGCATTTGGGTATATTTCATACTGTTTTTTCTCTAAAGATGGATATGAAGGAGTTAATAAGAATATTGACTGAACTTTCCTTGCTGGAGAACTCAGAGTTGTACAGTTGTGTAGGGTAAGCTGCCATGTTGGGCAAGTCAGCACCGTGTTGAGTTTATGGTGGCTTATGTGCTGCTCAGATGTCCATTAAGCATAAATGTATGTTTCTTACTCTTCTAGGCTTTTAGAGAAGAAATTGCTCCCATCAACTTGAAAGTTAAAACAGTGAATGATTTGTCCAGTCAGCTGTCTCCACTTGACCTTTATCCATCATTAAAGATGTCTCGTCAACTGGATGATCTTAATATGCGGTGGAAACTTTTACAGGTATTCTTCTGAATGTGTAGAGTTAGGTGTGGGGGGAGGGATGCTTCTCACTCTCTTCTGGTCTCATAAAAGATGCATTATTACCATTTGTTCATTATTTTTATCTTTAAGGTGTTACTTTAGTGGTACCAAAGCAACAAAGGGAGCTGTCTTCCCTTTTGTGGCTTGACCAAATGTTTTTTCTTTCAAGCTGTCTCAGCAGTTTACTCACTCAGGAGACTGCATTAATCTTTGGAGATTAGTGGGAACTATTGCTGCGTGGTTTTTTGTATGTCTTATAGCAGTATTTTTACTGCAAAAATCATTGTTACTGAGAACTGGTATATGTATTTCTGCTGTGTTTTCAGCTCCTGTAAAAGCTGTTTTGTTTTGGTTTGGAATGTTCAGTTTCTGCAGGGAATTTCACTTTAGTGACTTAAGTATTAGTAGAGCTATAACAAGATGTGAGCAATAGCACATTTAGCATTACACAACAGAAGAGGGTATGCTGTGAGAGAGATTCCTATTGCTTAGTTATAATTATTGTACTTAAATGGTTTGAGAAAGGTAAATCAATGTGCCTGATTCACTGTGAAACTGCATGAGTTTGAACTGTAATGGTTTAATGAAGTTTCTTACATCAGTTAAAGTTCATTTATCAATTTTTGTACTTTGTCACTCTTTTTTTTTTGGTAGGAAATACTTATTGTGAATCAGCTGCTATTTATTTCTTTACCTGTTTTCTAAGGGTGATACTAAGTGTCTGAAAGAATTTGGGGAAGGATGGAGGATCTGTTGCCTCTCTAGCTGATGGTAGTGGAACTGAATTTTCAAAACCTGAGCATCAGCTTCTGGGCTAGTAGTTTTGAATTAGTCACTCCTGAGAGGCAAAACTATTAATGTGTCATATCAGTCCTTCCCTTTCCCAATGTAATTTGGAAGAGGGGTTTTTTTTTGGTTTTGGGGTGGGTTTTTGTTTGGTGGGGGTATTTTTGTTTGATTGGTTGGGGTTTTTTTCTCCTGTCAAATTGAGTTAACTAAGTAGGCGAACTGCTGCTGGGTGTGCTAGTACAGCTTCAATTAAGAAACCAGGGGGGAGTCATGTCAGTCACTGATGTGGTATCTTCCAAAATGGTTCCATGCTGGAAAGGCAGCTGTGAGAAAAATACAATCAAACTGAGACCTGCTGACTATGGAAATTTGGACAATGGAAAGGTTGGGAGGAGGTCAGAAACTTCAGCAGTCAGCTGTAGTCACCATGAAACTACTGTTGTTCATTACTGAACTGCAGTACTTGCACGAGAATACTGCAAGATATGAACATGACTTTAATCAAGCAAATGAAAGGGAAAAAAGTAGCCTTGAATAGCTGGATGTCAAATAAGTGCTATGACACACAGACAAATTTATTTAACTAAAAATGAATGTAAACAAGTGTTTTTATTATCATGGCCCTGGTGTTACAAAGTAAATGCAATGTAAATTTTGTGTATGTGTGTTTATGTGTAGGTGTCTGTAGAGGATCGCCTTAAACAGTTACAGGAGGCGCACCGAGATTTTGGGCCTGCATCACAGCACTTTCTTTCCAGTAAGTTCTTCGAATTAATAGATGCATGTGAGAGATGATGGCTTTCTCAAACACTGACTGCTCTTTATTCCAGGTTTCCCTGTGGCTTGAGGAACAGGAAGTTCCTCTTCCATGTTGTTATCTGCCTCCCTGTTTTTGTAGGGGCCCTTCATCTTCATAACTCCACTGACATTCTCACTGGCATGCTTCCCTCGGGGATCACTGTTAATGTCTTGCTGAGTTATGGCTGTGCCCCTGGTTGCTTTATTCTTTGTCCTCTGTTTGCTGCAAGGTCTGACCTGTGGCTGTTCCAGAATTTTTGTGTTCATAACAACATCTTCTCATCCACTGCTACCTCTTTCCTCAGTTTCCTTTTGCTTCCACACTTGCTGGGATGGCACAAAGGAAGAGCTGCCTGGCTATATTTTTTTTTTTTTTAATTAAAGGCTTCATGTCATACATTCCTGGAACTTCTAATAAAGGGGTGGGGAAAGCAAACCTGCATCACTTCCTCTTGAAAAGTGAAAATTTTAGAGATGTAAGCCTACAATTTCCCATAAAATCCAAAAGCAGATGCTTTTGCTCCCTCATTCTCATTTGACTTATTCATTACAGGTAGATAGGTTGTGATATCAAGATCCATGTTGATTTTCTGATGTTCTAGCCTACCTGCCATCATCAGAGCTCATGATATAAAGTGTTAACCCAGTCAGGTCTCCAGTTTTTAACGGAGGGCTTCAATAGTAAAGATAAAATGATTGCAGGAGTTGAGAAGTGCACATAAAAATGAGCAGCTCTGTCCCAGAGATTCTCAAGTGCTCTATGTTACTGTGTAGCTAAACAGCTAATGTAATTTAAAACAATAAATAAATCTTGATTTCTTCTTGAGTTACATGACAACCATGTTCTTATTTTAAATTGACAACTAGTTTTTCAGTAAACATCGTGGTAAACAAGATGCAGTACATTTGAAATATTACAGCTCTTATGCAAAATAACTATTCCTGGAGCCACTTTGTCCTTTTTTTAAATTGACAGAACAAACAAACAACTTTAAAAGTATGTGATTTTTTTGTTTTGTTTGGTTTTAAACCCCATTACAAGTATGGCATAGTGTTGCTACAGTGGTTTTGTAGCCCTTCCAATCTCAAACTTGTAACCTTGACCTGCACATTACACCTATGTAATAATTTGCTAAAAAGAATGTAGATAGAGTGGTATCTTCAGCACTGTTGAAAAACACCAGATTAACTGTTTGGAAAAGTGGTCAGTCTAGTCTGCATAATTAAAACAGACTCAGAAGCAATGTAGAGAAGATGCAGTTTCCCCTACTCTACCTGGTTTGTGAAGTTCTTGACATCACTCCTGTGTCACTGTAAAGGCTGTTCACCTCTCCTCACCTGGACCAATGCAGATGTTCAGGTCACTGATCTGGGGGTCGGGTGGGGGACGGGGGAGATATCAGTGAGAGAGTCCACATGTAAAACAAGGAAGCATGCCAGGCAAGGTTGGTTGGTTTTGTTTGCCTTGACCTGGATCATTTCCTTGATTTGGCTTACAGCATGCCACAGCAAATAGTTGCATTTACAAGACTGAGTGAGTGGTGAACTGGCTTTGTTGCTGGATAAAACATTCATAGAATTATGTCCAAAGAGACTATTCAGTGCCTTATCAGCGTGCCTCAGCTTTGCTTAGGGCATCTTGTCCAGGCTTAAGGGGACATTCAGTTTACATATAAAAGTGAAGAAGGGAAAGTTTCCAGAATTCATGTTGGTAGATTTTGCAAAGAGCTATAGCCGAGTGCCTCTGTCCTGCAAAACCAAATAATATGCAGTTATCCATTTAAACTATTTGCTAAAAACAAAGAACCTTCTTCCCCACACAAACTACAGCAAAAACTTCTTTTAAAAAAAAAAAAAAAAATCTGTTTTAAGACCTTGAACTAGACAGAGTTACAGAACATAATCCCTACAACTTTAAAGTCTGTTAAATGAAAGTCAGGGACAGTAACTTCAAAAGGAAAGTAATAAAAAAATCATTAAACCTGGAAAAATGAAGGTTTTATCCTGACAGGTTGAAATAGTGCATATTCTAAATCAAATTTTTCAAACCTTTTTAGCAGCCATAAATTACTTCTAACTCTGAGGAACAAATAGAGTGGTAGTCTGAATAAAATAACCTCAAACTCCTAAAACTGAAATTATGATATGTATGTCTCATGCAAATCTTTATCTCCAAAGTTGCACTTCTGAATTAGAGGGGAGGTTTTTTTCTGTACTCATTTGACAGCAGCTATTTTAAATTCACCTCACCTACCTGTTGCTCTTCCTCCAAATCCTAACAAGAGACCATAGCTTGCCGTCACACCATTTTCAGATGACTGGCTCCCAGTTGTCATTTAATCAGTAATTTGTGCTAGCAAAACACGTATTTCTACCTGTTCATCAGATTCATAGAACCATGGAATGGCCCAGGTTGGAAGGGATCTCAAAAGATCATCTGGTCCAATCTTTCATGGGAAAGGGAGCCTAGATGAGATTAGCTAGCACCCTGATTCCAGCCCCCTTAATGCAGTGATTTCACCTCCGCAGTGGCTAGTATAGTTTCTCTACTAAAAAGTCACAGTGCAGTGTTTAGCGCTGCTGTTGGAGTTCTTGGAACACCAGTTACATGGATTCACCTAGACCATCGCTAAGAAAGTGCTTCAGAATATTTTTGAAGACTAGCAAACAGTATGACATTGTCCCTTCCTAAAATGTCCTGCAGTAGGAGGCTGAGGTAAAGCAGTATTAGTAGGTCACTATGATCTATGATCCCTCTCTTTGCTGAGCTATTTTTCCCCTCCCATCAGTGTTAGGCAGAATTTGATTGCTCTTTTTTCAGTGCTTTTGAGATGGAAAGTAAGCTACTTGCTTACTGATCAGTAAATTTTACACATCCCTAATACAGATAAAGATGAAGAAACCTTATAATCGGTTATTCTTTGCAAAAAGATTGTTTTGTTGTCTTCTGCTTTTAGAAACAGTAACTTGTTTTTTCTGTAATTCATTTAGTTTCTAAGGCCCAAGATCCACTCCTCTCTGTTGTTCCTTGTATGCTTTCTTAGAAGAATCCATGAACATCCATGAAGTGCTGACTCCATGTTCCCTGACGAATAGCCTAGGTCTTCAAGTGGCCTGCTCAAAGCATCTCTTGAGTGGTGTCCAGCCTTACTAATATCTGCAGCCCTGCTAGTGAGTGCCAGAATTGATAGCTACTCTGTTCAGTTTTCATCGAGAAACTGATTTTAAAAAAAGAATGGGAATTTCATTTTGCAAAATTCCGTGTAGCAGAGAACTGGCAATGTTTTTAGAAAGGTTGTTCCCAAATAAAGAGTATGACTTGGTCTGTAATAATTAACAATTTAATTTATTATGTTGTTTAGTCCATATTTGTGTCAGTGCAGAATATCTATGGTCTGTCATAGGACATAAATTGTACCAAAGCAGTGGCCAGATTTTTCTTCTTAGTTAGCTGACATAATTAGTGTAGTAGTAGCAGAGCCACCATAGGTGTCAAACTGCAACAGTAAAGAATGAAACTCTAAAGCTGATGGCCACCTTCACCTATCTGGTTGATTTTTTTTTTTTTCTTCAGAGTTATGAACACTTAAAGATTATTTGTTAGTTAACTATCTCTATTTGAGCATTTAGCATTTAGTATGTTTTTTCTTTACCAGGTAACTACCTACCTCTTTATGGCAAATGTTATTTTCTTTTTTAAATAGTGACGTGGAATTTTCTCGATTTCCTCTGCCCCCACCCCACCCCGAATAATGTGGTTTACTTGGTTCCTGTAGTTTCCCAAATATTCTTCCCAGTTAATCTTTCAGTACATGAATGTTTCTTAAATTATAAGCCATGAAATTTTGTGTGATCCAGGAAGAGGTCCCAGCCGTTAAACAACTCAGGGAACAGCCAGCTGGGAGCAGGGTGAGACCTGCCTCTCCATGCAGCAGCACCAGCCTATGGGGGTTACATGGCTGGTAAGTCTTTGGTGCAGCCTGAGAGGTCTTACAGGAAGAGGAGAGAGTTACTTTCAAATGGAATTTTTTTCCAAAGAGAAATAAGCTCTAAAGAGGGCCATGCTTGCAGAAAATAACATTAATTGAGAGTTTAATTACTTGAGATCCAGTGTGGATCAAAGCTGTGTCTCATTTTACCAGGTTTTTAAACAGTGGTGTTAGCACCAAAGAGTAGGCACTCTGTCTTGGAAGTGTTGGCATATGTGTACAGTACAAATTCTTCGCATTGTGATGATCAGTTATTCCTACCTGTTCTTTCAACCTCTGCTTCTACAGTGAATCTAGTGAAGTGAGTTTCTTCTGTGATAAAACCCTAATTAATCAGGCACTAGTCTGCTAATTTCTGGTAGGACATATATGTACCTATTGTTCTTCAGTAAATAGCTACTTTTAAGTTGTGCACCAGCAGTCCTGTTGGCCTGCACACCTTTTCCCCTTTTATCTCCTGGGATCTTTAGATAAGCAGAGTTGTAGTGTCAGGTATGACTTCATGCCTTTTGCAACTCAGTGTGCAGAAGGCTTCTTGATGTTATGGATGATATCTGTTGACATATCAGACTTGAATAAATTCTGCAAAGATTACTGCTGTCCAGCAAGGTGTGCAAAGACAAGTTTTAATGCCTGTTTTGTTGGTCATACGGTGTTAATTAATATTAATTTGAGTTGCAAATAGGAGCTAAGGGTTGTAACTAATAAAAATAAGGTTGACATTTTTCCTTCTGTTGCAGAGCATTAACTATAGTAGTGGAAACATTTATTTTCAAAGCTTAAACTGGTAATAATTCTATGGAGGTAGGAAAACCAGTGTCTCATTTTCCCTGGATGGATAGCTTCCTTGCTTAGAATTTATTATCGTTCTTGGAGGTAGAATCACCACGTTTGTTTTATTTCCAGCTTGGCATCAAATAGATGCCTAGAATCATCTTGATAGATTGTCGTTGTTTTCTCCAGCTGATTCTTCCAATTACTGAAAGTTGTCTGGGAAAGTTTAATTGTTCCCATTTAATTTATTATAAGTGCTTTAATTATAAAATAAATTTAAAAAAAGATAGTTGGATTTTTTGACAGGTGCTTTCTAGTAATTACCTTCTCTTTATTTCCTCAGCCTCAGTACAGTTTCCATGGCAGAGATCTGTTTCACATAACAAAGTGCCCTATTATATCAAGTAAGTTTGCCTTGATTCTTTTTTCCTTAAGCATAATAGAGGGTCTTATCACCATAACCTGGCAGAAAAACGTAGGTACTAAGAGGTAACTAGAAATGTTATCAAGAGTTTCTCTGCATAGTGTTATGCTGCATATACTATATATTTTCATGTTTATTGTTTTGCATACTGTGTAATTTAGAAATAAGTAAAAAGAATTCAATGACAAACCCTTCCTAAAAACCTCACTTGAACAGATATGACTCAGCGGAGACGGTCCGGTGTAAAACTGTATCAGTATTCAAACTAGGCTTGTTCTTATGTGTGTGGCTCATCCAGAGTATAAACTGTAGAGTATGTATTCAGCTTTTTTCCCTTTAATGTATTTAAAATGCAAGGTTTATAACCCATAGCAGAACAGTGCTGACTAATATCTATAGATCCCATTCAACATTTTGTGCAAAATTCCTTTGGAAACAGATACATGTTGATTGTCCTTCTGGCATTTTCTTTACTTTATGGAAGTTTTTATAGTGCTTGATACTAACATAAATGTAAAATTAACGTAAATATTAAAAAAAAAATTCTACAAATACCTTGGTTACCAAGAGGAGTGGTCGAGACATATATTTTGAAAATAATAAGAAATACTTAGTCAAGGAGGTAATGGAGATTTCAATATGTTCTACTCAGAGCAATCCTTAACTTGGGTTTTCTCATTCCATCAGCATTTATTTATGTACTGTTTGCCAATAATTTAAAGGTCAAAGATTGCAGCTTTGAGAGAAGGATAGCTTTTTGTCAAAGAGGTAAATGAAATTCTAAGGAGGTACAGTATATAGTAAGCCAGACACAGGGTAGTTCATTTTAGGCTGAAGGAAATCTGTATTAAAATGTTATCAGTTTCAGTTTGGAAAAAAAGCAGGTTTAAGTCTGTAGGATGACTATGAATTGGAGCTACAGATAATTCATTCTAAAAGAACATCAGTGAAGACTTTGTATGATTGCATATTGCTCTGTCATAAATCTGAAAGCCAGATTTTGTGTTTCAAACAATTTATGAGTGCTTGAGAGCTTTGAAAAGCAGGTAACAGTAAATCTATGTTGATCAAACCTGTTGTCACCATTCTCGAGGTGTGACGGTTGTTTTTAAACTGTGATAGGAAGATTAATTTTTTTAAAGGGTCTGGGCAGGTAACTAGAGAAAGGAAAAACCTACTGGGAAGGTCCTTGAATTCTCTATAAAAGCATTTGTGCCTCTGCTGAAAAGTTTTGCAGGAGGCAACAGAAAGCTGTGACGTGCTGGAAGAGAGGTTCCTCCCTCAGCCCCGAATGGAAGAGGAGGGAGCAGAGGTTGGATGTGGAGGCACACTGACTGCTGGGACTTGGACAGCAGTGCAATTAAAATGATTACACCTACAGCAGTAATTCAAAGAAAATGTTGAAGTTATCAAACTACAGAGACCAAGAGGAAAACTACTCTGAAACAGTCTTTTTTTTTTCTTGTGGGTATGTCCTTAGTGGACATTGAAAGATGGCGATTCACATTCCTGCTCTACCTGATCAGAGCTGGTGGCTGAAGTTGGAAGTGTTTATGGGGTGTGAGTTAGCCTGCAGAGGGGTCTGTGGAGCTCCCGGGTACATTCAGAGTTGGAGTATAGAGATAGAATGGATAGTCCTACCACAACAACAGATGGAACAGACTAAGGTTAAAGCTTCTGATCTGTGCTGAGCAAAGCAAAGATTTTTTTTTTTAACTTGAATGTTTCATACGCATATCCTTTTTTCATACTTCATAATGCATTTTGGTGGTTTTGGGGGTTTTTTTGTTTGTTTATTTGTTTTGTTTTGGGTTTTGTGGTTTTTTTTTTTTTTTTAGTTTCTAGGCATATCTCTTGCTCCACCTCAGCCAGAGTTCAGTTTTAGAGAAATCTTTTTTTTTTTATCATGACTAGTTCAGAAGAAATTAAGTCTTTCCAATGTGTGCACTAGGTGCAAACCTGCAAGCACACACCTTGGTGGCAAAGTATCCACTGATACTGTGGCCTTGCTCTGATAGTAGTGTGTTGACTGCCCTGGAGCTAGGTTGGGGAATGAAGCCTGTGGGGGCTGCGAAACAAACCCCAGCATCTCTCAGAAACTGTTTTAATGGTCTTGCACTGGAAGTTTGATAAAGAGGCAGAAGCATAGGGCAAGTTCTCTGAGGGTCGAGGCCTGTATAGAAGCAGAGACCACTGGTTTATTTTGAGGATGGCTTTAATGAAGTCAACAGAATTAACTACTGCATCTCAAAACTTTTCCAGTAATCTTTCTCTACTTTCAACACAGTGCATGCTGCTGAAGCAATGTCTTGATTCTTGTGTCTTGAAAGAGAAGAATAATGTTATCTGTAACTGGTAGGATTTATTTATTTAAAAAAGCTTGAAGAGGAATACTGAATTTCAGAAGCTCCACAGTCTGACAAGCAGACTGACCTTGGCAGTTTCCCTCATATCTTATTGCTTACTGATCTAAACTTAATTTTGGCAGCAGCAACTAGATAATACACAGAGTTGTGGAAAATAAAGCAGAAAAGAGATGATTCTGAACTTCATTTGCTTTGATATGGAGGCTGGAGAGTACTCTTAGCTTTAAATATTCTTCTAAATCTTCATCTATTCCCTGATTTCAGATATAGTTTAAAGAAGAGAGGAAAACAATGCTGACAAACTCTTATTTGATTGGAGTGATTAAATTCGTTTTGTAATACAATTCAAGAGAACAGTCAACAGGATTTAATAGTGATTGTTTATATAAAAAGAAATTCTGGGAAAGAGGCAAAGATTAGGTTGATTTCCTTACTTTTTTGTTTAATTGTACTAACCTCTTTGAATGAGGTGCCTTTGATGTAAAACACAACATAAGTAGCAAGAACAGTCTCAATAACTCTATCATTTGAGAGCAATTATATTTACTATTTTTACAGCAAGACTTTTATGTTCAGAGAGAAAGTTTAAGGTATCAGTTGTTCATTTTATGGGGTAAGGAATAAAAACAGCAGAAGAAGGAGAATAAAAGTATGATTCAATGATTGGTGGCTGAAAAATGAGAATCTTTTAAAATTAATTTTGAAAGGGAAATAAACACTAATTGAAATCAGGCTACTTTAATTCTGAGTATGAACATACACTCTTCTTAGACAACCATAAATTCATACCTTTACTTCATTTCAGTTGTTTTTCATGAGTGTCCTTGAATGAGAAGTGTAAAATATTCAGAAGTGACATAGCTGTGGATGATGACGTAGTTGCAACTCTGTTGAGTATTAAAAAAAAATACTGCACTCATCGCAGGTTTATTGCACACAGAGAATGGAGTATAAAAAAAATTAGGGAATTGCAGCTGAGAAGGCAGGAGGGAGCACTTTAGGTAGCAATGAATCTGTAAGGAGGATGTCAAAATGATGCAAGATGTCTGTGTTTTCAGATGAGCAGCATTTATTCTGTTTGTTTCCTGATGCCAGAGGTAACTTGCACTTATATGCATAGAGCGAAGTGTCTCAGAGAAAGAGGTCCTTAGCGTGCCAGCACACCATGTTGGCTTTGGAGTGCAGTTCATTCTCCCCACCCTATTTACTAACAGGTGGCATGTCTGCCCTTCCTGGGGTTGTAATGAAAGTGTGTAAAAGATTAAAAAGCCAGTGTACAAACCCCTCTGCCCCATAAGTTCATACAGAGGCAGTCTGGGTTTGGGCCATTTTGGAAACGAGTGACTACTCTGCTTGGCTGGAAGAAGGATTTATAATTCACTGAGCCCAGGTTTTTCAAGGTGTGTGCACCCTGGGCTGTGGCAGATATTTGTCTGAACTGAACCTACACACATGATTTAGCCTGTCTCTCTTCTCCTCTTGAATTATCTCACTATGTAAACCAAATTTGCCAAATGACTTTGCCTCTGTTGATGTGATTTTTATTTGGTCCTTTTTGCCTTCTGTTTGATTTTTTGCTTAATGACAGTTGATAGACGTTTTTGTATTTCTGTAGTCTGAGCCTCCTCCATCACAGTAGAATTCAATCAACGAAAACCTGAATCTGTGAAATCTTGATGCTGTTAAGAAAAAAAGCTTAGTCTTTCATATTTTATAAAAGAGAGTGGGACTAATGATCAGTATGGAGCAGGATACAACACAGCAGGCACAGTATTTACTAATGCACTTTTGGTAATAAAAGTGTGAATTCTGGACAAAAGGTTTGGCAAACTTGCCATTGAAATACATATTTCCTAGGTTGGTTTGCAAAGGTTTGAAATTTAGTAAGGAGGGTTTTGTGCTGTTGTTCATTTGTAACTATTTGAATCACACAAATAAGACATGCTTGGCCTATGTAACAGATGATTAAAAAATAAAGCCTATATTACATAGTACTTCAATAAAAATATTCTAAAGAGAAACAAAAGAATAAAGGAGACACTGTATCCTTGTTAAACATCTTTGAGGAATACACAATGAACTGAAAGGAATGTGCAGAAAACATAATTGCCCTGGCATTTCTCACTGTTGTTCTTTTAACTGTAATTTAAGTGTCCTTCAGCTGTGTACCTTTCAATGTTATAAATTATTAGATTTATTAGATTTTATTAGATTAGTACTGTGCAGAGGAAACAAAAGGGTAATACAGAAAGGGTCACAATGAGTTTAATCTCATGCAGGACATGACACACGGAGAGCAATTTCTTGGTGTAATCATGAAATTAATCAATATCAAACTCCATAGTCACCTGGTTACTTTTCTGTAATCTTCCAAAGAGACTGGCATCACCAACATCTTAAAAATCCCATTTTATCACCTCCTATATCATGTTCAAATTTATGGGTGATGGAAATAAAATGCTTTTTGCATCTCCATTTTTTTTTTCAAGACTCTTCAGGAAGTCTTTCCTGGTGTTTGTTTTATGCCTGTATGGGGAAGATGGAGAGAACTAATGGAACTGGGAGATGTAACTTTTTTCTTGTTCTAGCTGTATCCATAATCCTATTCTTAGAAATATTAAGAAGTATTTCCCTTAGAAGGGAAAATAAAATATAATTTGCAGAAAGAGATAATACAGATTCAGTTTTTGAGACTTTCTTCAATTATCAGTTTCTGTGCTGGTCTTAATTTTCTATTAAAGAAATGCAGTAGTACATTGTCTCTGGAGGGATTTCAAAATATCTGTATATAAATTGCTCCACCAACCTCTAATATACATTTACCCTTGCAATGCATTATGGGAACTCTTTTTCACCACAAAACAGTATTTTCTATAGGGCTCAAATAAAGAAAATATACAGTATTTAGATAAAGCACCATGACAGAATTATAAAGTGGGGATGACATTATGCCATTTCAAATTTGGCAAGGGCAGCAAAGTCAGTGTTCTGAATGCTGTGGATTCATTGGTGATCAGTAAAGATCCTGATTTCAGTTAATTTTTTGTGCAGATGACTACAGGATCAGAAAGCTACTTAGAATAATGTCAGAGCAGTTTCAGTGTCTGCTCTTGTGTAATTCGCCAGTGATTATCAACACAGACATAGGCCTTGTCTGTGCTAAGAAATGATTAAAACCCCACAAACCTGCCTCTAGTTTTCTTTCTTGTAGACAAAAAGCCAAAAGAGAACAAATGGAATTTTTTTTCACAACTCCATGGGCAGCTTGAAACACCTGGAGATGTACAGCTTACTCTGTTCATTTCAACAGGACTGTTCTCTTATTTCTGGAGATCATAAGCTAAATGACATGCCAACTGTTTCTCAGCTCTTTATTTACAAGCAGGAAGTGTTTTTAATGACGATTATCTTTGCCAATTATAATTAGAAAGCTGCCAGCAAACATAATGGATAAGAAACAGATTGTAAAGGTAAATGTTTGTCATTTAAGCTTTAGAGCACTTCATTAATATGTAGTTTTTAAAATTTGGAATATTTTATGGTTAAAATGTTTATTTTTAGTTAGTGAAATTTAGACAAATGCATCTAGACTTTTTAAATTACACTGTTTTGCCATATAATCTCTTCATGGATGCATGTTTTGCTGCGTGGCTTATATTGTGTCAGCAAGTTTTGGCAGAAGAGACCTGGGAGACTCTTACTCTGAACAACTCAGTCTTTTGCCACTAACCAAAAAATAACACTGAATGAATTCTCTTGTGGCTCAGTCAGTGACACACTTTTAATTCTTCCCTGACTGATGCATGTGGGAAGATGTAACACGTTCACAGCACTTGTGTTACTGTCCTGTAGACCAGCTCATTTCTGTCGTAGCAGAAATCCCTTCTTACACCACCCAATGTGCAGAATGAAATCTTGTAACTTCAGCTTCTGTAGACCTTGAAAAGCTCTTTTTATCCAGTGCCATCTACATGCAAGATGAATAATGAGCCCAACTGTTGTTCACTTTCACTCAATGTTAAATATCACCTCAGTCTACGAGTACTTCGTGGAGCTAGTAGAGTACTTGCAAGAGAAGGTGCTCCTTGGCACAAGTGTCACTGTGACCTGGGACAGAAGTGCCACAGTAGTTGTAATAGAGAGGGAAGACTGTAAATTTGGCTGCTCTTGGTTAAATGCTTGTTTTGAGTCTTTTCAGAAGCTCAGTGAGATGACTAAAAATGATAAACTTCTCATGTACTTTCACGAGTTATAAGATTCATGTTTTTCCTGTCTAACTTCAGCATCATTCTAAATTTAGATTTCCATTAGCTTCTCTGCATGCTTGGTTTTCTATCATTGGGGGTTACAGATTGTTTTCTATAGAAAAATACAGAAAATGGCATTTCTTCACATTCTTAGCAGATAGTTGCTAGCAGGGCTGAATTTTCTGAAGACTCCCTGTTGTGTGTCTGTGGTGAAAACAATCCATCCGGTTCTACCTAATTGCCTTCTGGGATTTACCAAAAGTTATGGCCTCCAGAGGAATCAAGTTGGAGCTCTCTTCATGATATAGTAAAATCATTTTGCCTGGAAATCTTCAGAAAATGACTGCAGCACTTCTGTGAGTGAATTGCATACTGCTTTAGTTGCTTACCTTGTTTTAGCAACTCTGGTAATTAGCAGTTCAGCAATTTCTGGTCCTTTGCTCAAAGGATGACATCTTTCACATATACATGTGAAATAAATAGAAAGAAATCCTATAATCTTGTGTTTATCAATTTCCTTCTTCTTGTAGGTCTGAGGTCTTGTATGTTATTTGTGTTTACTGAGCAAGGTATCAGAGAGCAAGGGAACATCCAAGTCTGCTTTTACTTGCTGGGCAATAACTGACAGGCAACTGTAATTACTGCGGTGCATATTTTAGAATAGGGTGCTATGTCATGAACTTGCATAAAAAGGAGCTACAAGATCCTGGTCAGAAAGATCTCCCCCAATTTCATCAAGTCTGTCTCATCTGTTACAGACCATCCAATACTGTAAAGTTCCTGAGCGCATTTCTCAGCGCTTGATCTGCTTGTGTTAGTCTTGCATCAATAACACAAAAGCTACTGTAGCTACAGCAGAGAAAGATGGATCTTATTTCAAAGAGCTGCTTTACAAACCAAATCACCGGAAAGCACTTTGTCTTGCATGCCTCCTATTTGGACCACCTAATGAAATGACTCCTTTCTCTGACAGTTTTATTTGTAGCGTAGGAAGGTTATCTGCACACCCATTTTTTTTTTCCTGTGAAAATCAATTTGTGTCCACATAAAAGTCCCTGCATATTATGAAATTACTATCAAACAAAATTTTACATTAAGAAATTTCACTGTTGAGACTGATTCCTCCCCTCTCCCCCAGTTTTCTATAGCTCTTTTTAAATTTACAGTCACATTTTTTCCTCAACTCTGTCCAGTGTAGTCTGGCTTTCGTGTCTTCTGTCTCAAAAATGAAGCCTATCCATGGAATATAGTCAGTGTCGGTAGTGGCACTGCCTGCAGCAGTGGAGTTGGTGCCTCCTTTGACCTGAATGGACTGTTGAGCCAGTGACTCACTCACTCTAAGCCCATTCCTCTTCTCTGCTGGATCCGTGTACAGGATTGCTCAGCCGTTACAGATGGTTTCTTGCTCGGTGTTTTGGGATGAGGCTGACATAATCACATTCACCTTGTGTAGTCATTTAGCACTGACAGGTAGTACTGACTTTTGGGTAATTATGGACAAGCCCTGATGAAGGGATTCTCTCTCGCCTTTCTTCTGTTCCACCAGATGATGTTCATGACGCCTCCTTCCTCACGTGATCCTAGTGGCGGGTAGCTACCACGTGTGGTGTACAAAAGAACTGAGTGATAAGTTTTAAAAACTCATTAGTCTATACACAGTCTTGCACAAATGTATTTCTCTTTCAAATTAAAATGAAACAAAAATATTTTTTGTCATTATTTTATTAGGTATACATTTCACGTTCTATGTTTTTCTCTAAAGAGAATTTAGCTGGTCAGGTATTTACTGCACTGTATTTATTACAGTGGAGAAATAAGATGATAGTGTAGGATACAGAGATTTTTGGGTATCTCCACTTTTTTCTGCTTCATGTTAAGCACACACAAAATAGAAAAAATAATTTTTGCATGGTATGTTGTCATGATTAAAGCAGGTTTTAGTCTTTCAGATAAAATTGCTGCTGAAACTATGTACTTAAAGCATACAATTTCAGTAATGAAACTGTTGTTTGTTCTTGGATCTTGGAAACCTGATTTAAGGAAAAAGATTGATTGGTGATATCAGCTCTTATTCATTGCATATGGGTTTATAAATACTTAGAAGCTGAAACCACAATTAGATCTTGAAAGAGATTAGGTTATTAAGTAAGTTGATCAGTACAAGTCATTATATGGTATTTTCTGTTCCTGTTTACTGAAGCTGTATATGATGATGTTCTTTCTAATATACAGTAGGGGTTTTTTATACTAGGGTTTTTGAGAATGCTGGACAGTCATTTGCCTTTACCTTGGCACAGCACCAAACCCAGATGCATCCTTTTTTTTGTTGTTGGCTTCATGATTTATTGGTGTGCCCCTTCCAGCGAAATAATTGTCAAGCTACTTGTTTTTGAAATTACTTTTCTGGACAAGGATAAACATAGTGCTGCTTTAAAATGGTCTTTCTAGAAACTGCAAAAACACTGATTTAGATACTGGTATGTCTTAGCTTTGGAGTTCAGCATATCAGAGCCTTGACCACCTCATTCAGAATTTGAAACATGAACTTAATTCATGTGATATTATTATCAAACTGAAACCAAATAAAAGTTTCAGTTTAGGAAAATTTGTTTAGGTGTGAAAATGTATTTCAGTGTTCTTCTGAATTGGGGAGGGTTTACTATAGTATTTCAGAGTCAATCAAAGTCTAACAGATGTTTTTTTGTTTGCACATTGTATAAATCTTTTTTGTTTAAGCATAATCATGTGCAGGGCTTTTCTCTCCTTTCAGTCATCTCCTAGGGAATAATCACAAAGAGAGAAAAGAAGGTTTGTACCTACTGTATTATCAGGAAATACATACTTTGTCTTCCATGAAAAATACCTCACAAAGTTGTGATGGTGCCAGATGTACAAATGAGCCCCATGGCAGAGAGAGTTAAGCCTAATGAGAGAGGCTGACTGGGGAGACCTAGGACATACTCAGAGCTGGAAAGGTCACACTGGTGAAGTGGGGATCATATCCCCTATGCAGAGATGCAATGCATGTGCTTTCCACTAGTGTATCTCAAAGGGTAATGTAAAGAAAAGCCCTCAGCTCTTCCTTTGTTTGGCGCCTGCCTCCCCTTTGTGGTATCTGACCTGTGTCTGTAGCGCTGTCGAGGAGGGACCTTCTATCCCTTTTATTTTGCATCTCTTCTTATAAAAGGGTTCATTCTTTGTTGGTTTCTCAATTAAAAAAAAAAAGTCAATGACGATAAATTATTGAGCACCCACGGAGGTACAGCCATTTATATATACCAACTGAAGCTACAGCTGACACTAATTTAAGGGCAAAGTGCTGTTTAAAGTCATTATTTACAACGAAGTACACCTGTATATGGGTAAGAAAAAATGTGTGCACATTAAAAGTTTTTAAATAGAAGCAAAGGTGAAATAAGTAGTATTCTCTGCTCATTATTGTTAGATTTGCTAACGTAGCATCATTTCATTTTCATTACTAACTTTTAAAGGGCGTGATATGATCTTTTTAACACTTCTCTAATTTTCTTGCAAATCTAATTCAAATGTACATGTTTTGTGAGGCAAAAATGTGCAATCCTTCCAGCAATTAATATTCAGAAACACAAGTAAAATGTGGCTTGTAGAAGGGAATTGGAGATTTCAGTAGACCTGACATAATACATTTTGACCCCTATGTCTGCATACCTGAAACCTTGGTGGATTGAAACAGCAGTGCTAAATGGTGGGTTAAGTGATGCTGCCTATTGAATCTCTCTTCTGTGAGTGCTAGTGTAGAACACACTCCTTAAATGAAGATACCTATTGATCGGGTGTGTGAAGAGTGATCAGGCTTTCCATTAAATGAGTTACAGGTAAAGTTTAAAATTGTTGTATGTGTTCTGATGTATATGTTCAGATATGTAATGAAGTCTGAAATAAAACCTCAAAGCTTTTTATTTTTAAAGTGGTTTTACAAATATTTTTATTGTGCTACAGCAGCAGGACGTTTTGCATTTTTCCCTTATTAGTGTGCCTCTTAGCTTTGGGATCAGAGTTCAGCTGACACAGTCACACTCAGAATCAAAAGTTAGTACTGTTAAATATGGATGGGCTATTGTCAAACTTACTTTGTGATTAAAAAAATCAAGGGGCTGAGTGGCACAGATCATGTATTTTAATTAAAGAGCTGAAGGATTTCTTGCCACTTAAAAACAGAAAGTCAGAATATCTTTGGGTTTTTGTCCTTCGCATTGTGTGTGTACGTGTGTTGCCTGAAACTGATTACCTTATTCCTTTGTAGTCATGAGACACAGACTACCTGTTGGGATCATCCTAAAATGACTGATCTCTTCCAGTCCTTAGGTGAGTGCATTTCTTAAAATGAACCATTATGTGATGCTCATTCCATGAGTAAAAGCTTGCATTTGTCTGCTGACCATATCTGAGTTGCCATGAACTGTGTGTAAGAGAGCATTTCCCACTTTGCGATGAGACACACTTTGCAAGAAACCTACTGCCTTGATCTCACGTCATGTTTATCGCCTTTCAGTAATTTTAATTCTGAATAATATGCTCTGACTCTATGCTTTAAAGCAATATCTTGTTTATTTCTTTTAAATCCATGAGAGACTGTCCAATGATGCAGCCTGCCTGCATGTTTAAAGCAGGATGCTAGTCTGCAGGGAACTAATTTTTGTAATAAAACAGAGCGGCTATGCTATCAGTAAAGGCTAGACCATATTATGGTACAACTAGTTCAATATGCCCTGCTAACATTTACATTTACTGTGAAATCTCTCTTTCTAAGGAGTGAAAGGGTAAAATACTGTTAAGTGAGGAAAAATGTTATTGTACCCATCAGTTTCTAAAATAAAGCTTATGGCTAGTTGACTGTCCCTTTCAAAGCACTGTTTACAAAGTCATGGCATAGAAATTATGGTTTAAAAAGACGGTTTTTTCTCTGTTACTGTGACCTTTGCTGCCCTCTGTTTCCTGTATGTTGTCTGATGGAGTTGTAAATTTTTGAGAAATATACTGCATTTGAGCACTTATATGGAAACTACCTGATACTGCATAATATGTATGTAAAACTCCTATTATATGTATATATATTACATGTACCAAGATGGTGCCAGGATTTCTGGTGTGCCAATCTCTGAAGGCCCAGGATTGTCAGAGTCAGGAGGCTTTCCCTGCAGGTGGATTGGACTGAGGTCCCGACTTCTGAGTTCGTTTTATTGTTCTGATATATCCTATTAATTCATTGCAGAGAGGAGAAGGGATATCAGACTTCTTCCAAAACATGAAAATTTATATGTAAAGGAAACTTATAGGGCTGCTCATATTTCTGTTTTGCTGTTTCAGCTGACTTGAACAACGTACGCTTCTCTGCCTACCGTACGGCCATCAAAATCCGAAGACTGCAGAAAGCACTGTGTTGTGAGTTTGGCCTTTGAGACAAATTGTTTCTCTGCAGTATTTGGGGAAGGGAGGGTCAGCTTAAGTCTAACAACATTAATGTTTAACAAAGGACCGTATACAACCTTGACAGATTGTCAACCAACAAAATGGCAGGAAGAATTGCCAATAGTAGCTATCATTATTGCAAATAAAATCAATGAAAAAAGGGGTGCAGCAGGTAAGTTGAAATGGTATGCCCACTAAGGATACTTTGAGAAGTGATAGGAAAATAAATGTTGGACCTCTTGACTATTGCACACTGTTCCTGATAGAAGCTGATACAAAGCAATGTGATATGATGTGTGATAAAATCCTGACCTTTGACATAAACTCAGGTATTTTATTATATTTTAGAGTGTTTTGTGTGTTTACTGCTGCTAGGTATAACTTCGAAAATATTCCTTCCTCTCAGAGAGAATATCTTGCTGTGTGAATTCCAGTTAAAGAGGACTTCAGGCCACTCAAAGTGTGAGGGGAAAAGATACAGATCTGTGTAGTTGGTATTGCTGTACATTTTAATCACAAAAAGCTAATAGGACAAAACAAACTACTTTTATTAACAATAAAAGTATGTGTATATATTTTGGGTATGTAGGGAAGGGTCTTAAATTTAGACAGGAAATAACAATGTATTGAATATGCACATTGGATATTCTGCCCAGACCTGTGTTGGCATTTGTCCCTGTTCTCAAGCAATCTAATAATTCAGCCACAGTCCACGCTGAAGAGCGCATACATTTCATCAGCAGGAAAGGATAGGTGTCTACTGAGTTAGGCTCAGCTGTCTAAACTACTTCATTTCCAAGGTTCATATTTGTATCTCCAATTTTCTGTTCTATATTTGCTAGGTATTTAAAAAAGCATTTCATATTATATCACAATTATGGTTTAATCCAGCAGCAGGTTGCATGACTACCATGTTCAAAGTTTAGCAGCCTCAGAAGTGTGATGTATCAGGAGGTCTTGTCCTGGACTCTGGACTTGGGACTTCTCTGAGTCACACAGCAAGTGCCACACCGCGGTTCTGGGCTCTTGCCTGAGTCTCCTGTGCCAAGCAAACTCGGAGTACTCTTTGGATTCATCCTGCCACTGGTATTTCTGCATTGTCCTTGAGAATCAGGATGAGAAAAAGAAAGATGGTACTTCCTAGGGGGAGCTGAGCTGGCTTCTAACTGCTCAATGTTTATTTTAGAGAACTGGGATCGAACTAATAGTTTGACCTAATACAGAAATTGTTTACATTATATAGAGAGGCAAGACATGAAGACAAGGAACATAACTGAAAGGGCAAAAAGCTTAGAAGGAAGTGAGATTTTGTGAGAAGGCAGAGAAGAGAGGGTGTGTAGAAGAAAACTAGCTGAAACAACTGGGGAGATTAAGGCGTACAAAAAGAAAGGAGTGCAAAAAGTTGTTGCAGAGCTGATGAGAATATTAATTTTAAAAATTATTAGGATTATGAATGGAAAAGAAAATACATAAAAAGACACATCTACTGAAAAGAAAATAGGGTGATGTAGAAAAAATGGAAACTGGACAATTTTGGGAGGAGATGTATGTTGTGAATGAGTGTGAAGGTCATAGATTTTAGAACTTTCGAAAGGTCTTGGCAACAGCTGGTATAAAAATGTTGTACAACACTACCAAATTTTCTTGTTTAAACTCAGGAGTCCTTGCTGTGGAGGGACTTTTCAGCCCTGAAGGATGTACAGTACTGCAGTCTGAGTAGGAACACAAGAAGGGCAAAGCCATCCTAAAGATGCAAGCAAGGAAGGAGTTGCACAAAGCAGGGTCCCTTCCCACCATCCAGGTGGTTAGTTTTCCTTCCAGCCTAGAAGACAGCAGTCTGATCTTGGCGGCAGCTTCTTGGCTGGACTTCAGATATGCATTATACCAAACGAAGCTGTGCCTGAGATGCTAGCTAGCTACTCCAGAAAGCTAGAGTGTACCTGTGCGACAGCACAGGCTCTTGGGAGTACCTCTCACCACTTCTTCATATCCTATGCTGGCTTCTCACAGAATTTCAAATCAAGTTCGAGATCTTGGGTTCAAGGTCTTACATTTGGGAAAAAGCAGAACCTGTCCTTTGAAAGACTGTCTGATGGTATTGAAAGAAAAACTGTATTTCTTTGGCACAGCCTAGAGCTTCTCTGTGCAAGAGAAATGGTCCCACCCAAGGCTATAGTTTCATCTCCCAGCAAGACTAAAGAACATTATAGGCTTTCTGCTTATCAGTGCGCAGAGTATAAAGTATGCATCAACATGTACCTAAAAATCAAAACCAAAGCAAGAAACCAGAAAGCAAAGTAAAATTCTCCTTGTGCATGCTGCTCCCCAGGGAAGGGTGAAAAAACAGACTGCACATGATGGATGGTAATCATGCTGCCTATTTCTGACAGGCATACAGACTCTCTAGCAACCTGTATAGAATAAACTTCACTTTCATTACTTATTATAAACTTTGAAGAGGATTATACTTCCTGCTCTTGCTTTTACTGCAAAATATATCAATTTCTGTAATAACTGCAATGGTTAGCTCTCCTCATTCACAGATTTCAAAAGTGCATTCCTATCAAAGTGAATATTGTCTCCAGTTTCAGGGGAGGGAGGCTGAAGGAGAACAGAGGGAAGCTGTAAGAAGTAAAGAGAATATTCCAGTTTGAAAGAGCTAGGAGTAAAACTGTCACCTCTACAGATCCAGTCTGCCTTGTTATTTATTAAGCTGTTTGCTTGCTCCATCTCTCTGCCTCATGGGAGGCAACAACAGCAAAAAAATCTTTGTCTTTATTACACATACATATTTGACAAAGAATTGGTGTAATTTGTGAGAACCAAGATTGTGGATTTTTAAGAAAGACATTGCAGATTATCCACAAAGCTAAATGCTACAAGAATTTTCTGTCTCTGAACAGGAACTCGTTATGATCAGGCACAATTTTAAGACCACCTTCAAAAATATAATCAGTGCTGTTCCTTTTGTGGTTGTTTTCTTAGCTGATTATTTCTTGCCAGAGAACAGGTCAAATACCCTTTGACTGATGATTTGTGGCCTGACCTGATTCTGTCCCATGAATGGCTGCTGAGATAGCCAAAGCACAGCATGTGCTAGCACCTCCTCTCTGAGGAAGGGGAGAGTGGTTAAGCCCTATCTAGAATTATTTTGACTTTTATTTGTTGGTGGTTTTGTTTTAAGGTAGGGAAAGCGTCATCTTCTATGCCCCTGCCATTCATTCTCTGGTCTGAGTTACTTTAGTCTTCTACTGTATTTCCTGCAATTTTGACTGTGGATGGCTTTTAAAGGTGTTTGGATGCAGAATGCTTCAGAAAGGCTTATGTGCTAAGGCAAAGAAAATGTCAAAACAAATCACTAGAAAATGAGGCCATTGTAAACTGTAAAATGTGACAAATTGCTGTCATAGCCGCAGTGTGTGTACAACTGCAAAGGCCTTTTTGGTGAGAACTCCAAGGGCACAGCTGGAGCACAATGCACACAGTCCCACTTGAACCTGATAGATTTTTGACTTTGCAGTGAGGACTGGTAACACAGTATTAGTGCTATACAAGCAGGTTCAGGAATACATAATTTGAGAACTGCACTTTGGAAAACTTTGCTGATGCCAAATCTCTCTTCTGAGTGTTTGGTCTTGGTAAGTGTCAAAAAACCATGGTTCTGGGGAAGTTATTCCCTCCCACACCTCCCACCCTCCTTTAGAAGTGGGAAAGTAGAGTCATGTTTCATCTTGTTCTGTTTTTTGGAAGGTAGATTCCTGCAGAGACTAATATATGTGTGTATGTACCTATGTACGTGTATTTATTTTGCAGGAAGCTGAGAAAGGTTGCAGGTTGGAAAGAACACATTCTTAGCTTCTCTGTCTCAGATTATGTGGGGCAGACGTACTGAGAGCACTTTCATGCTGTAACAGAATGGGGCCAGAGAGAGTATCCCGTGTTGCTGTTGTACTGGGCAGCTATGCAGCACCAGACTCTGACTATAATATTTTATTCTCATGCGGCATACTGTAGCTTGTTTTCAAGAAATGATATTGCCCCAGATACTGAAATGTCGTACTGGAAAGGAAAAAGGGAACAAAACCACCATGTATATTCAGGATTCTGTCACTGAGCTCCTCTAGGTGATTTAAAATTTGGGAATGCCAGTAGGAATATGAACTGCACAAAGCTAAAGAATGAACATTAAGGCACATGGGACTAAAAGTGAGAGCTGTGTAGACTTCCCTCAGCCATCCAGTCTTTTGCAGGAACTGCTGTAATTCACAAGGTCTTTCTAATGCAAAAGCTCCATAGCAATGCCTGCCTATTTTATGTGGGGTTACAGCAGCCTCAAATTTGCCGTTAGCAACTGCATGTCATTACTTGGTCCTGAGTCAGTCACTCACATCTGCTTGAACCGTGCTGAATGACGTGGTTTCTGTTTATAGTTTTCCTTTGGGAAAGTCTCTTCACTGCAGAAAGGAAAGAAATGACCTTTGTGTCCATTTGTTGGTTAGCAGCAGGATTGGTCTTTCAGCACATTTGAGCAGGTGCAGAATGGTACTGCAAAAATGCATGAAAAGCTATGTACAGTAGGCTTCATGCCAGCAATGATATGTGAGTCTCAGGTTAGCTTTTCCCCATCTGCATAAACACAGTTTATTTAAAAACTTTCAGAAATGGAAATGTAATGAGAAAATAATCCCTCTTTACATCAGCCCAATCCAGGGGTGCTGCTAGTGGGTAGACCTTACCATGGTAGGATAACTACCTGTATTCAAAGTTCATTCAGCCAGGTGAATGCTGAAGTAAGCAGGAATGGAAGTGATTTCCTCTGGTTGTTCTCCATGAATGGTGTCATCCAAAAGTGTAAGTTTTGCTTGACTTGCATTAGTACAGCAGCAGAGTTTCCTTTTAGTATGAAAATACTGCAAGTACCTCTCCTGATTCCCTCTAGAATCCTTTGGCAGAAACATGAACGTGAGATCTTAATGCCAGCAGATCAAGACATGAAGTTAGCAGGCTTACTCCAGTGTCTGTTGAATTGCTGTTTTCAGTGCAAGGATGGTTATGCTAAGCCAAGCCCAAAGACTGCAACTCTCTGGCATTCCAAAGCATTGCAAGTTTTTACTGGCTTTAAAAAGGGCAGGTTTTAGGTGCTGTCAGTCTGTTTTAGGAAGCAGCTTACCTGCTTTTAGGCAACCATTAAGTACATTACAAAAACAAGTTGAAAAAAATACCACCACCAAACCAGTTGCAATAATTTTGAGGTTTTTCCTGCCCCCCTCTGTAGGTCATGAAGGCAAAGCATGAAAAGTGGCCATCTCTCCGGAGTGCAATATTTATGTGATTGGATAGCATGTTATAGTTTTGCACCTGGCTTCACCCCCCTCCCTCCACCTGTCAAAAAATAGTCTGTGTTGCATTGTGGTGTGGGTTTTTTTGCTTTTGTTTTTAAATATGTCTGTGAACCTCTTCCAGTGTATTACATGTTTTCCAGCTACTGTAGAAGATTGTGCTGCAGTGTACTGCCAAATACCTCAGGTCAAACTAGTGGCAAGGTATTTTGCTGCAATTAGCAATCTGCCTGTTTGGTAAATACATGGCTGGCATTTGTCTGTAAGCCCAAGGGATGGGCTTTTAGAGAAAAAGAAAATAAAAAGCAAAAAAACAAAACCCCTGCGAGTCTGATGCTGTAAGGTTAGAACAGAATGTACAGATGTCAGTGATGGAGAGAAGAAGTAAGGGCTGTGAGGTACTGTTTCTCATGTTAGGAAGTATAACAGTGATGTTTGGAAAGGTAGATGAAGGAAATGGTATTGGGTATGTACCCTTCTTTTTGCCTATAACCTTATCTTTTGGTAGATGCTCATTGAGTTCTTGACAGGATTGCTCATAGTGGTTAGTATTGTCTTGCTCCTGCTTTTTTCTGCTGTACTTATTTTCCAGCCCAAGCTAGACTTACCTGATTTGCACAGACTGCCCTTCTGGGATCCTTATTTAACATCTATCGGTGCAGAGCAATTTACAACACATCTGAGATTGTCATGTTTCATTTCCTTTGAGAGATGACATTTATAGTGTAAATGTGTTACTGGCTTTCCAGAAACAGCTCTGTATGAGCTCGGAATATACTTCATGTTGTATACACTGTAGCAAGCACACTGATATATTGCAACTATTTCTTTTGCTAAAGATCTTGCTTCTATCAAAAAATGTCACTGAGGATTATACCACCCTTTGACTTACATTATTCTTCTTTCTTTTACACCAAAATAAGTTTCCTATTTTCCACTTTGTTTTGCAAAAGGAATTAGAAGAACTCATTGACAGCTTTTTATTTTCACCATGGAAAACCCAGATTTTCACAAATGCAATCACGTTTCTGTAGTTTCAGGGGCAAAACGCTTGTCACCTCTAAGATATCCATAGCATCACCAACTGCTCATAGAAAGCATGCTCTAATAAAGGAGATCAAAATATTTTTCATGAAAGCGTAGCATTTTGTGTTCTGGAAAACTACAATAAATAATTGCCCTGTGCCCCTCCCTGCTTTCTTTTAAGCCTTAATTTAGCAACTGCTATTCAGTTATTCGGGCCTCAGTACACTCCTACTGCATTTAAGAGAACATTGTTACCTAAGAATTTGCTTTGCTTTACATTTAATCAAAAGTGATAGTCATTTAATGGGTTTCTGCTTTATGGTAAATGTGAAGAATCCTTTAAGCCTAGTGGACTCCCAGTGTGCATACATCTGAAGCTAGGACCCTCTATTTGCACAGCAGCTTTTTAAATGTTCTTCTGAGCTGTGCAGTGTCATTATGGTGTTCTTGTTGATTCTGGGGTTTTTAAATATATAATACCAAAATGCTGTCAACTTCTTACAGAGAACAGTTTTTCACTATAATGTTCCTAAATGAAAGCTACTTCTTGGCTAATTGTCTGCGGTGTTTGCTGCAATATGCAAATGACAAGTATTGTGAATGCTATGCTTGGGCATCTACATTCATGCCTTTTTTCTTTTTTCTTTTTTTTTTTAATCACCTGTTATTAGTGGACCTGTTGGACCTGAACACAACGAGTGAAGTTTTCAAACAGCACAAGATGAGTCAGAATGACCAGCTGATTGGTGTCCAGGATGTGATCAGCTGTCTCACCACCATCTACAGTGGACTTGAAGAGAAACATAAAGATATGGTGAATGTTCCTCTCTGCGTAGACATGTGTCTTAACTGGCTACTCAATGTATATGATAGGTAAGTAACAAGTCTTTATTCAGTTTGTACCCCAGGAATTTAATGTAGTATTAACAAAGTATAAACTATGGAGACAGAATTGGTAATTTTTGCACATTTTAGTTATCAAAAATGTTAGACTTTTGGGACTGTTGTATTTTTTTTTCTGAGTTACCTTCTTGAGGAAGTGTCCACGATAATAGAAAAATGATAAAGCCTTAAGAAGTTCTTTAACAGAACGTTGTATCTTTTGATATTTTTGTCTTGGTAATGAAAATGCAGTTGCTTACAATGAGATGTTTCTTATGCTGTCCTGCTCAGATACACTGAACTAACATTACACTGCTTTTATAATACTACCAAAGAAACCTTGAAAGGATTTCAAGAAATGCATACATGAGTAGAGAACGGGATATGCTGCTGTCATCATTTCAGCTGGGATAGAGTTAATTTTCCTCGTAGTAGCTGGTATAGTGCTGTGTTTTGGACTTAGTTTGAAAATAATGTTGACAGCACACTGATGTTTTAGTTGTTGCTAAGTAGTGCTTACACTAGTCAAGGACACTTCCAGCTTCCCATGCTGTGCTGGGTGCACAAGAAGCTGGGAAGGGAGGGAGCACAGCCAGGACAGCTGACCCAAAATGGCCAAAGGGATATTCCATATCATGTGACGTCATGCCCAGTATATTAACTGGGGGGAGTTGGCCGGGGGGCGATGATCATTGCTTGGGGACTGGCTGGGCATCTGTCGGTGGGTGGTGAGAAATTTTATCGTGCAACACTTGCTTTGTATATTATTATTATTACTACTACTACTATTTTGCTTGATTTCAATTATTAAATGGTTCTTACCTCAACCCATGAGTGTTCTCTTCTGATTCTCTCCTCCATCCCACCGGGGGGGAGTGAGCAAGTGGCTGTGTGGGGCTTAGTTGCTGGCTGGGGTTAAACCACAACAGCTGCTTTAGCTGTGTTCCTACTGTAAATGTTCCAAATTGCCCAGATTGTTTGCCATTTGTACCAGATCCTACTTCTGCCACAGGTGGGGACAGTTTTGTTATTTATTTTATCCTTAGTTACTTGCATGCCATAATCCTGGCTGAGCTCCCTGTGCTGAATCCTCTGTTGAATGGTGGTTATTCTGATCTCAGCGCTAAAGCCTGTCTGATTCTGGAGGGTCAGCAGTGTCCTGGTCCTGGTTCACCTCCAGCAGGTGCAGCTCCTGCCTTGTATCAATTCTGAGTGCTGGTGCTATGTGATCCACCTGCCCAGGTCCTGGCAGCAAAGCTGTATTTCCCTGGTGGACTGTGAGTTTGCCTCAAGAATGTTTCTGGATACTTACAGGAAGAACTTGTGGGTTTATTTAAATGGATGTCTGCTATTTCCAGAGAGAGCACTGAGTCTCAGGGGACATGAAAAAGTCCACTCCAGCAGCCCCTTGTGGTTTTGGCCAGTCCTTTCTGAGCCCCCAGACACTTCTTTCTTCTGCTGAATGTTGAACTCTGACCTCTCTGCCCTGCCCTGCACTATGACAGCCTGCATGACCTACAATCAGTATGTTTTTATTTAGTTGTGCCTTTGAGGCATGAGTTTGTTGCTCATTTTTCTTCGTGGTGTTTACTATTTTCATCTCCCTTCTGTAGTAAAAACTGGGAAAAGACTTGGTTTCCATCAGCTCCTCCATTCCCTATAATGTATAACCTTACATTGCTTGAGCAAAGGCATTTCAGGACTTTTCTGGAGCTGATTAAAGATGCAGCAGTGCAACATATGGGGTGGTCACTTCAGTGTGTCTGATTGAATATATGCTTTAGTTCAGTTATACACAGAATTGCAGATTAGAATTTCTAAGCTGCATGAGGTTGGTTAGCAAATTTCTTTCCTTTCTCCCAATTTGAAAATTGAAAGAGCAAAAGTATTTCTTGAGTAATGATAGAAATTCCTATACCTGGCTTTGCAAAAGAGAGCTGTTACTTCTTGATGTATGCATTATCTTCACTACGTTCTCTCACTTAATCAGTGCCAATTTCTAACAGTTCATAGCTTTTTGCTTTTTTTCCCCCAGAGGATTACACACCAGTACTCCTATTCGTTGTGGATATTTTACTTTATTTTTATTTTAAATATTGTGGTAGGGGAGAGGGAAGGAGAGGACAGAGTACATACAACCGTTTATCATTTAAGTGCTGACTGTCTATTATGCTTTGGCATTTGAATGTTGCTGTTTATTATTGTGACATTTCTGTTAGTTGGACTCATCATCATTACTGCTGGAAAAATGGAGAGCCCATCAAATGACTGGAACTTCTTACCACAATTATTTTTATTTTGCAGAGCTCTGTATTGTAGGTGAATATACACATCACTTGCAAATAGAGCAGTAGATCAAGTGGGTTGCTTGACTTAAAAGTTACTGGTTATTTAGAATAAGAGACTTAATAATGTCAGAGAATTTTTTGTAGTTACTGCTTGGGGTTTTTACAGATTGATCACAAATCCATTATATTTTCTTTGCTTCCTAACTTCAGTTAGAATTCAGTTGTTTAATCTGTTCTTATTTAAAATGCACGTAATAAGCAACAAACCTTTCTTTCAATAACATTTCCTGGTGCTCCCATTTCCCCTTGATTATTACGTTGAAAGCATTAGTGTAGATGATTCTTCAAGCTGATGAAAGACTTTAATCTTCAGTCAAACTTTGACTAATGGAGGATGAAGGTTTTCTGAGATAAAATTACCTTTTACAGCATGTTTCCTTGCTCCCCTTTCAAATCCACTCCAGGAAAAAAAAAAAAAGCTGAAAGAACAGGCACCAGTTTTGAGCTGCCTTTTTTTTTATTTGGCCTTTAAGAAAGCACTAATTTGTGTCTTGGCATTTCCATTGTTTATTGCACTGGTGTTATACATATACAATGTTTCAAATCATTACACTGCCTACAAAAAGCATCTGTTAGTTGCATGCTATTAGCCTGGGATTTAATTACTGATTCACAGATTGATGGCAAACTGGGTAGTTCTTCAGACTTACCTACAGATGTCTTTGGCCCTTAAGAAGAACCAATTTATTTTCAGAAATAGTAGGCAAGTCTGTTGTGTACTGGTATTTTCTGACACATCAGGAATGATTCATTCTTCAAGCTGAGTGGAGGAGAGAAACATTACATTTACTTGGTGACTTTTACTTCTTCAAGGACTCAAAGGTTGTTGCAGGCAGCAACATCTGCCCTGTATACATTTGCCAATGTTAAAGTTCCTTGTTTTGGTTAGTCCAGAGATTATTTTTTTTAATGAGATTCTAAATAAATGTGTTACAGTATAAAATGAGGGCTGTGGAGGAAATTGTTTGCTCTATGAAATTATTTGGCCAGGCCTGTGTTTGAATCATCCAAAAGCAATAGCTGGTGGTTATTGTTCTGGGCTATATACTGTTAAATTTGCTAAAATCTCCGAAAGTTGTTTATATGAAATGGACTGATAGCTTTCAGTAGTAATGGAATAACTCAACACCCCTTGAAATTAGTTGTTTTAGATATTTTAAAGTCTGTCAAACATAATATAGAATACATATACTAGTTGTGAGAGATGACTCATTATTTCAATCAAAATTACCCAATGTACATGAAGAAACTTTTACATGCACTGTTTTTAAAGTCTTGCAATGTTTATCTGACTTCTTGTATTTCAACTTTTAAATTTTCTTGATTTTTGTGATGTTAGGATGCTTTTGATAATGTGTTCTTTGAAATTTAATTTCTTTGGTGCATTAGTCTAGGAAGGGTATCTATGGTATGGCACATATGCTAACCTTTTCCATACGATCAAAGCTGTCATTTGTGATCATTCTCTATGGCCCAGGCTTCCCCTGAAGAATTACAGCTTTGTTATGTATTGTTGCACTTATGCACCTGACAAATTCTAATACCCAGTTGAGTTAATATCCCAGGCCTTACCAGCATGTTAAGTTCAGCAAAATCTGAACTTCTGAGGAATGAGAAGGATGAGACACCTGCTCAGTCAGCCCTAACTTTATGCCCTGGTTTTGACAGTAGCTGATGGAAATTTTCTGCATGCACTCCAGTTGCATTCCCTGTGTTGATGATAGCTGTCTTGATTCATAGAGGGCTCTGCGGGAGCAGCTTGGCAGGCTGTGATAGTAGTAAGAAGCGCTCTAGGAAGGACATGGTCCTCTGCAGGGCAGGAAAATGAGCTCCTTTGACTCATCTGTGGTTGATCAAGGGGAGGCATCTGTGGGGACCGTCAGAATCTACCAGACTGCCTCCTGTTACTGGGTTATGTAGATACGGATAGCTGCCATCCTTGGTTGTCTTTAATTGTAGTGTCAACATTGACTAGGCTTGAGAGCTCTTTGATGGAAGTCAGAACTGAAGGGGGCTCGTCTTCTTATTTCTGCAGTTTTCCTTGCTAGTGCCTGATGTTTTTTTGCTCTTTCCCCCCACCCTTGGGGGACATAGGGTTACTTTGGACTTGATATTGCTTATCTTGTTTTCTGTTGATTTGCTAGTCATCTTTATTGTGTATTCTTGTTTGCAATCTCTTGCACTTAATCTTGTCCTCTGTCTGGCAACTTTTTGTTATCTGGCTAACTCCTGTGTGCAGCTGTGTTCATCACTGTTCACCCCTTTGGCATTCACATTATTCACATACTTAGGTAAAATGCTTATATGTCACGTCTGGTTATACCATTGCAATGCTACAGAATACTTGCATACCATTGTTGATAACAAGAGTTTTGTACGCCTACATTCAACCATCTAATATTAATTATATCCTGATTAGTACATTTACAATTTACAGGTGTCACAGGCCTCTGTTTTGACTGTGGTATAGACTGTGTTTGCATGTCAAAGGAGTTTTGAGTCCTAACTGTATCAGGATGTTACTTAGAGAAAGGAATTAAGTTTGCATATGACGGTTGCATGATTATGGAATGTTTTTGGAAAGTTAGCTAAACTCATTTTCCTGGAAAGACACACCTTCAGATAATTTTAACCCTGCTTTAATGTCTGTCACTTAATTTTCTAGGTGTTTGAGCAGAAGGAGAAATGTTAGGTTTAGGATTTAGCATGCTGTTTTGCAGCTGAGATGTTCCTCTTGCCGAGTAGTGCTAAACTATATTATGTGATTCCGAAGTGCTCCACACAGCTTATGCCCGATGTAGTGAGGTTTGGATCGTAGTTGTTTCGTTTGTTTGGAGTTCAGTTGTTATAGGATTAGCAAGGGAACTCACAAGGCATGGCTCATGTCTACTGCCCCTGTTATCTGTGTGCTACCTGTTCTTCTCCCTCTCCCCTCTTCTGCATCCTCTAGTTTAAGTATCTCCTATAGTAAGATACAGTATAAAAGTGTTCCCCCTTTCTCTTCCAATACTACAACCGTTTCTAGCTAACCCTTTTTTTCCTCGTTTGCTTATGTTATTGTACAGTAGTGACAGTCATCAGTTTTTATATAAAATAGCTTTTTTTAGATTCTTTGCAGCTGTGTTGGGTTTCTGAAACAGTTGAATGGTTGCTCTTTGCTTGGATGGAGAGTCCAAACTATGCAACAAAGTTGTATGTGCTCCAATCCCAATCCAGCCTCTCTACCCGTGCAGTGTGGTACCGTCCCACGCCCTTGACCAAATGATCTATTTAGCTGATTCCCCACTAAACTAGTCCTCTCTATAGTATATGCTTTCAGCGCACTCTCCTACCATGCCTGGAAATGGTGCACACCTTTTTTTTAACGTCTATTTTAGCATGTGTAAAAGTTGAGTTACTTCTGAGTTCTGTGCCACCTCCTGACTGGCAGTGGATGAAGGTGCAACAAGGGGGATCATACCAGGGGCAGATAGGCCAGAGCCTGCCTGGTGCATATGTAGAGACAATGGAATCACCTACAAAACCAAGGATTTCTTTATTTCCTCCTTCCCCTCACCTCTCTTTCCTCTTCCCTTCCCCACTAAAACAATAAAATTCCAGTTCATTTGGGAAAGGAGAAGAATGTCAGCATCACACTATAAGGGCAAGAAATCCTTAGACCTTGTATTGCCTCGGGAAAGAAGGGCAAATGGACTTCAGTAAATAAGAAAAGTGCTTCTGACAAGCAGCTATAATGATTTTGACAATTTTCACTTGAAGATAGGTCAGAGGTCAATAATGTGCCATTTTTGTACTGTCTTTCACTGTTGTATTGACGAAGAGTGGACAACTTTGCTCTAAACCAGTTAGTAGAGGTATAATGGTTCAGACTTCCCTTCATCAGGATCAGAGCAAAAATATCTGAGCTGCTTAAAGTGGTCTTATCAATTGATTTTGTAATGACAAGCATGCTTGTATTGCTATAGTGAACCTGAATAGTGTGCTGGCACTTAATTTTAAATATTTGACCCATAAATTTTGTATGAATTCAAGCATTAAAAAGTTTCCTGAACCTTCCCACTGTAAGACCTTGATTTTTAGATGTTTGTACGCACAGCTCAATGAGATGGTTGTGCTGCCATTCAGAGGCGCCTTGACAGGCTGGAGAAAGGGGACAACAGTAATCTCATGAAGTTCAGTGAAGGGAAATGCCAAGTCCTCCCCCTGAGGAGGAATAACCCAATACACCGGTACAAGATGGGGGACAACTGGCTGGAAAGTAGCTTTGCAGGAAAGGCCCTAGGAGTCCTCGTGGACACCAAGTTGAGCGTGAGCCAGCAACATGTGCTTCTGGCAAAGTAGGCCAATTGTTTCCTGGGCTGCATTAGGAAAAGCCTTCCCAGCAGGTCAAGGGAGGTGATCCTTCCCCTCTACTCAGCACTGGTGAGACATTTCTGGAGTGCTAGGTCCAGTTCTGGGCTCCCCAGAACAAAAGAGACATGGAGAAACTGGAGTGAGTCCAGTGAAGTACCATGAAGATGATTAAGGACTTGGAGTATCTGATGTATCAGGAGAGGCTGAGAGAGCCAGGACTCTTCAACCTGGAGAAGTTTCAGGCAGATCTTATCAATGTGCATGAGTACCTGATGGAAGCAGTAGAGAAGATGGAGCCAGGCTCTCCTCAGTGGTGCCCAGTGACAGGACAAGAGGCAGTGGGCACAAACTGAAACACAGGAAACTCTGCTTAAACATATAAGAAAAAGATGATTTTTTTTTTTTTTTTTTTTGTGAGGGTGATCAAACAGTGCACAGGTTTGCCAGAGAAGCTGTGCAGTCTCTGTCCTTGAAGATATTCAAAACCTGACTGGATATGATCTGGGACAACCTGCTCTACCTGACTGAGCAGGGGCATTGGTCTAAATGATCTCCAGAGGTCACTCCCAACCTCAGTGATTTTGTGACTCTCCAAGCTGGGCAAACTTCAACCATTGAATTGGAAGTGTCAATGCTACAAAGTCTGTAGGTTTGGTGGAGGGGTTTTGTTTGGGTTTGGTGTGGGTTTTTTATTGTATATATAATTCCAGTGCTAATATTTAGCTGTTTCCAAGAAACATACTAGGGGAAAATAAGTTGCTCTTTAGGAAAATGCAATGCTGCAGGCATTGTAATTCTTATAATTTATTGAAGAAATGCATTTTGTGCAAAGGAAGTTCTTCACAGTCCCTTTAACAATCTGCTGAAACCTGGGGAAGGTTGAAGCCTCCACCTATGCACCCTGACCTTTTAGCTGCAAAGATTTTCTGAGTTTCTGCCTTTTAATAAACAAATGCTCTAGTCAGTCCTGAGTTAAATCAAACCCAAATGAATGTTCAGCTTTGTTTTCCCATTAAATAGAAAGTTAAAAGTCAGACAACACTACACAGGAAAGAATGGGGAAAGAACTTTATCAAGGCTGCAAAATGAGCCATTTACATGTTAAGGTATGCCAGAATGATGTAGTGTCTGTGATTGAAAGAGGTAATTGGAAGCTAAGCTTGAATATATAAAATACGTGGCACTTTTATAACATTCTGTAAAATTGGGTCCTGATTTTCAAACTAGGCAGTAAAAGTAATGGGTGTGTTTGATTAATTTAGCAATAATTTCTCTGTATCTTTGTTCCAGCTTGTGGAATGGAGAAGATAACGCTGTCTAGTCTCACTAGACTAGGTGATGGTTGTGAAGACAAATGCATTAATATTTCTAAGGTGCTTAGCTAATTTACCGAGAGCCTAGGAGTAAATTAATAATTTTGTATTCACCACAACATTCATGAAGTAAATCAGACAGCAGACCATATGTTGAGTGGATAGGACAGAAAGAGATATCTAATAACCACTCCAGAAGTAATTTATCACTTCTGCGTGACAGAAGGGACCAAAGTAATGTTTGGGGTGATACTAATTTTAGTATTATCTTACTTGCTGGTGAATCATAGAATCATTTAGGTTGGAAAAGACCTCTAGGATCATCAAGTCCAACCGTCAACCCAACACCACCATGCCTCCTAAACCATGTCCCAAAGTGCCATGTCTACACTTTTTTTTTAACACGTCCAGGGATGGTAACTCCACCATCTCTCTGGGCAGCCTGTTCCAGTGCCTGACCACTCTTTCAGTAAAGAAATTTTTCCTAACATCCAATCTAAACCTCCCCTGGCGCAGCTTTAAGCCATTTCCTCGTGTCCTATCGCTAGTAACTTGGAAGAAGAGACCAACACCCACCTCGCTACAGCCTCCTTTCAGGTAGTTGTAGAGAGCAATAAGGTCTCCCCTCAGCCTCCTCTTCTCCAGACTAAACAACCCCAGCTCCCTCAGCTGCTTCTCATAAGACCTGCTTTCCAGACCCTTCACTAGCTTCTTTGCCCTTCTCTGGACACGGTCCAGCACCTCAAATGTCCTTCTTGTAGTGGGGGGCCCAAAACTGAACACAATATTTGAGGTGTGGCCTCACCATTGCCGAGTACAGGGGCACGATCACTTCCCTACTCCTGCTGGCCACACTATTCCTGATACAAGCCAGGATGCTGTTGGCCTTCTTGGCCACCTGGGCACACTGCTGGCTCATGTTCAGCTGGCTGTCAGTCAGCAGCCCAGGTCCTTTTCCACCAGGCAGCTTTCAGCCACTCTTCCCCAAGCCTGCAGCGTTGCACGGGGTTTTTGTGACCGAAGTGCAAGACCCAGCGCTTGGCCTTGTTAAACCTCATACAACTGACCTTGGCCCATTGACCCAGCCTGCCCAGATCTCTCTGCAGAGCCTTCCTACCCTCGAGCAGATCAATGCTGCCACCCAGTTTGGTGTCGTCTGCAAACTTACTGAGTGTGCACTCAGTCCCCTCGTCCAGATCATTGATAAAGATATTGGACAGAACTGGCCCCAACACTGAGCCCTGGGGACACCTCTCGTGACCGACCACCAACTGGATTTAGCTCCGTTCACCACAACCCTCTGGGCTCGGCCATCCAGCCAGTTTTTTACCCAGCGAAGAGTACACCTGTCTAAGCCATGAGCCGCCAGCTTCTCTAGGAGGGTGCTGTGGGAGACTGTGTCAAAGGCCTTGCTAAAGTCCAGGCAGACAACATCCATAGCCTTTCCCTCATCCACGAGGCGGGTCACCTGGTCATAGAAGGAGATCAGGTTGGCCAGGCAGGACCTGCCTTTCACAAAGCCATGCTGGCCGGGCCTGATCCCCTGGTTGTCCTGCACTTGCCCAGTGAGCTCACTCAAGATGTATCGCTCCATGATCTTCCCCAGTACCGAGGTCAGGCTGACAGGCCTGTAGTTCCCCGGATCCTCCTTCCGCCCTTCTTGTAGATAGGCGGCATGTGGGCAAGCCTCCAGTCGTCTGGGACGTCCCCTGTTAACCAGGACTGCTGAAAAATGATGGAGAGTGGCTTGGCAGGCTCCTCCGCCAGCTCCCTCAGTACTCTCGGGTGGATCCCATCTGGCCCCATAGACTTGTGAGTGTCCAGGTGGCTCAGCAGGTCATAAACTGCTTCATCCTGGGGCTGAATACCCTGGCGGTAACTGGTCTGATGGTTAAAGACTGAGGCAAAGAAGGCATTAAGTACCTCAGCCTTTTCTTCATCCTCGGTGGCAATATTCCTTTCCGCATCCAATAGAGGATGGAGAGTCTCTTTGGTTCTCTTTTTGTTGTTAATATATTTGTAAAAGCATTTTTTGTTATCCCTTACAACAGTTGTCAGGTTGAGTTCTAGCTGGGCTTTTGCTTGTCTGATTTTCTCTCTGCAAGACCTAACGAAGACACTGTACTCTCCTTGAGATGCCTGCCCCTTCTTGCAAAAGTGGTAAACTCTCCTGTTTTTTCCTGAGGGCCAGCAAAAGCTCCTGGTTCAGCCAGGCTGGTCATCTCCCCTGCCAGTTCGTCTTGCGGCACGTGGGAACAGCCTGCTCCTGCACCTTTAAGACTTCCCTGTTGAAGAAAGCCCAGCCTTCTTGGACTTCTTTTCCCTTCAGGACTTCCTCCCAAGGGACTCTCCCAACCAGTGCCCTGAGCAGGCCAAAGTCTGCCTTCCGGAAGTCCATGGTAGTGGTTCTGCTGATCTCCCTTCTTACTTCGCCATGGATTGAGAACGCAATCATATCTGGTTGCTAAGCCCAAGACGGCCTCCGACCACCACATCTCCCACCAGAACCTTCTGTTTGTGAACAGCAGGTCAAGTGAGGCACCTCCCTTGGTAGGCTCACTTACCACTTTTGTCAGGAAGTTATCTTCCACACACTCCAGGAACCTCCTAGACTGTTTCTTTTCTGCTGTGTTGTATTTCCAGCAGACATCTGGTAGATTGAAGTCCCCCACCAGAACAAGGGCAACTGATTGTGATACTTCTGCCAGCTGCTTGTAAAATTCTTTGTCTACCTCTTCATCCTGGTTGGGTGGTCTATAACAGGCTCCCAGCAGGATATCTGCATTGTTGGCCTTCCCCCTCATCCTTACCTGTAAACACTCAACCTTAGCATCACAATTGCTGAGCTCTATGCAATCGAAACACTCCCGAACATACAGAGCCACCCCACCGCCTCTCCTCCCTTACCTATCCCTTCTGAAGAGCTTATAGCCATCCATTGCAGCACTCCAGTTGTACAAGTCATCCCACCATGTGTCTGTGATGGCGACTAAGTTGTAGCTGTCCCACTGCACAATGGCTTCCAGCTCCTCCTGTTTGTTGCCCATACTGCATGCATTGGTGTAGATGCACTTGAGCTGGGCTATCGATTTCACCCCCAACCTCAGCACGCTACCCCTAGGCTCCTCTCGAGTGGGCCTGGCTATATCCCCTTCCCCCTTCGAACCTAGTTTAAAGCCCTCTCGATGAGCCCCGCCAACTCATGTGCAAGAATCCTTTTTCTCCTTTGAGACAGGTGAACTCCGTCTGCCACCAGCAGGCCCGGTGCCATGTAAACCTCCCCATGATCGAAGAAAACAAAATTCCTCCGATGGCACCAGCCTGTGAGCCACATGTTAATCAGATGAGTTTTCCTGTTCCTATTAGTATTCTTCATCCCTGCCACTGATGGGATTGAGGAAAACACTACCTGCGCTCCCGATCCTTCAACCAATCACCCCAGTGCCCTGAATTCCCTTTTGATCACTCTTGGGCTTCTCACCATAACCTCATCACTGCCCACCTGCATAACCAATAGCAGGTAGTAATCAGAGGATCGTACCAGACTGGGGAGTTTCTTAATAACATCTCTGACCCAGGCCCCGGGAAGGCAGTAGACTTCCCTGTGGGATGGGTCTGGTCGGCATATGGGGCCCTCTGTCCCCCTCAGAAGGGAATCGCCTACAACAATTGCCCTCCTTTTCTTCTTAACAGAGGCAGTCTTAATGCATGGGGCTGACTGACTCTCCCTAGGCAACCCTCTGGATGGACCTTCACCTATGTCCTCATTTGCCTGGCCCTCAAGTTCCAGAGCCCCATATCTGTTATGTAAGGGCAGCTGGGAAGGTGAGAGAGGCTGGGAGGGGATTCGCCTGCTGCCCCAAGCAGGGACCTGTTTCCATTCCTCCCCATCTCTTAGGTCCCCTCCTTCTGCTTGGTGGCTAGAAGGACCCAGCTAACCTTAAATGCAGGGATTTGTGTATAATATATACAGTTTAACTGTATTCTTGTTATTTTTTTGCCATGTCTCATCTAAAGAGAAATTGTGTCATGTTTTTTTCGTCTTTGAAAAAGAAATCATCAGATCTTTTAAGAATATGTTTCTGCACTAATCTTTTTAACTTTAAAATTGTCCTTTTCCATGTACCCTGGGTTTATTGCTTTAGTACCTTTTTGAACAGTGTTTGTCTTGCAGGTTTAAAATCACTTGCTTTGGTACCCACTTATCTGTTCTCAAGTTGCTTAAGGTTTGATGTGTGGTTTTTTGGGTTTGGACGGGCTTTTTTTTTTTCATATTGGACAAGATGAGCCTAAAGTCATGCTGCTTAAAAAGAACGACAGCTCCATGTCATTTAATTACTGCATGTGCTTGACTGTTCATGTCCTGATACACATGTATATCAGAGTATTTTAAACATAAAAGGAAAAAATGCAGTGAAAAAAATGAATGAATTACCGTAGTATGAAAAGTTGCTTTTATTTTGCAGTCCTTGTGTTTCACACTGAGTAATAGGCTTTCCTGCTGTGTGATCATGTATTTTTCTGTGTATATCACATTATTAAATCATGTTGAGAGCTTTACAGAGCTAAATGTCTGCCCTTTTGGAGTAATACGAACTGTTTTGACATGCAAACCACTTAGAAGGCAAGCTGAGCTTTTGTAAGGGAAGCATTCTTCATGTGATTTGTAGTGTTAATTTGTTTTGAGATTTGAAGTGTATTTAAAGTAGAACTCACCAGTGCCTTTGCATTTTTGAATAGACTTGAGTCGGAATGAAATAAAATTAAACTGTATTAAATGGTCTTATCTTTATAATTTCAGCGGCCGAACTGGAAAAATTCGAGTGCAGTCCCTGAAAATTGGCTTGATGTCTCTTTCTAAGGGCCTTCTGGAAGAGAAGTACAGATGTAAGGAAGAATGTATTTTATAAAATGCCTACTTTATATAATTGTCATTATAACAATGTTATATATATATATGTCATTATAACGATGACATCACACATTGTAGCAAAATTTGTAGTAAAATATTTCTCATGCCTGTAGCAAGACAGTTTTCTTGTAAGTAAAATAGAATTGTTATTTTCGTTATCACCCGTGACAATGGAGAAAGTACTGACTGGAAACTATTGATGTCAATTATGCATCATCCTAATGCACAGTATTGCGCTCCCCAAAAGCAAAGGAGAATGTATCTATGTGGAAGCCAGAAAGTATTCTATTTGACTGATTCTGTTCTCTTCTGTGCGTGTCTGTGTGTTTGTGTGTGTATGTTTTGGTTAGGGAAAAATCAAGCAAGTCAGTGTTGATTGGAACAGATTGATATGTCTGATAAAGCAAGGAAATACATTAAAATCCAGCAACTGTATTTTTGTGGTCTATGAAAAAGATGATCTGAACACTGAAAATAGTTTTCCAGTATCTGTGCTTCCTGCCAGAATTGTACAATGAAAGTTTAAAATATGTTGATTTAAGTAATCTTGCAAGCTTGAGAAATACTGAGTAGTAGAAAAATATTTCACAAAAATAATTGCAGGAGCAGAAGGGAATTGAGTAACTGTGGCAAAACCCCCTGACAAATACAGAACAAGAGATTAAGCACTATATAAGAGCATCGGAGGTGATGGACAGTTATATGTTGTGCACATCATCTTAAAATTACTATTCTTTGCAGTAGTTCCTTGACACATTTCAGGAACACATGTAAAATGTATAGAGACTGTATTTGCTGTGTATCATTGGAGCTCTGCAACAATTTCTGCTCTTCTTGGAAGCATTTGTAGGTAATCTTGTAATCTTGGTTTTTAAACCAAGCAAACATACAGGTATCTTATGCGTTGGCGCATATTTTGCTATCTGAACTTGAGCCTGTGCTAAGACTTCGGAGTTTTTAGTTTCCTTATGTCATGTGATGTATCTGTGAGTTAGTCCATAACTAAAAGAGCTTGGCAGACATTTGTTCAGTAATGATGATTCAGGAGGTATGAATGTATGGTGTCATTTGGTGTGAAATAAAAAGCTTTCATAAACTAAAGGAGTTAGTCTGCAGATAACAGAATGATAACCCTACCAAAAGATGGTTTAAAAAAACCCCAAAACCTGGGAATAAACTCATGTTAAATTGCAGTTACTGAATAGAGGCACTGAAGCAGAAGAAGGAAATGACTAAGTTGGGTTAATTTTTATGTTGTTGCTTTGTGTCTAGTAGCAAAATAAAAATTGCAGCTGATGGTGGCTGCAGATTTGCACAATCTATGTTAACAGAGTGGGCTTTTTCCTGAAGATTGCTGTGGAAAGTCCTAAAAAATTAGTACAGAAAAAGTCTCAGGAGATTTTTTTACCAAGTGATCATAACTTCAACCTGAAATACATCTGAAATTGAAATAGTTGCTGGGCTTCTCAAAGCAGAGAATTAATAGTCAGATAACACATCCATTTTTTTTGTTGTTGTTATTAATCCTGTTCTGATCAGTGCGCCAGGCTTTGATATCTTTATTGTCAGCTTTATTGTCCTTACGAGCCATAAAATTGTCACAGAAAACCCCTCCTCAGTCTGAAAGAAATTTTGCCGAAGGGAGGAAAGAATGGTGTCAGGTACTGGTTGTTGGCCTGGTGCCTGTGGCTATGCAGTCAGCGTTTTGGGGTCCTCTGGCACCAGCTGTGTCTCAGACTGATCTTCGGTGAGAGCTTTCTTGCTTGTTTTGATTTTGTCACACCCTACTAATCATCTACTGTTGAGAGAAATTTTGTTGTATCTGTTGGGCTTTCAGATCCTCAGGTGAAAACCATAATGGAAATGCTAAGTACTTTCAAGAAAATAAGCGACTTGGAAGAATGAGCAGTAACCCCAAAAAATGGGTGCTTAATACGAATTACCTGCCTTCTGATTTTTACCTTTCTCAGACCAGCTCCTGACATTTACTTCTCCTTCTGGCTCTACTTCTTGTAAGCATTTCTGAAGCGTTGTCAATCCCAGGCTTCTCTGAGCATGGCAGTTGTCCTACAGTTGCGGTTGAAGCACTTAGCAGGGCACAGACCATGCCTTAAATGTTGTAGTCTTAGAGAGGCAAACTCTTCTCAGAGTAGTTGGTAGTAAAACAGGCAAGTTTCTTGTTTTAAAAACTTTTGGATGAACCCTTCAATCTTTTGTAAAATGCTTAACGAGACTGTCTGCTCAAGTGTTTTCTACCTCAGCCTTCCCAGAGACCAGTCTGTTGGGGATTAACTTGAAGAAACATAATTTCTGTGCTGCTGAGACATGGGGTTTATGAAATAATATGGTGAACTGACAGGAGATGATAATTTTGGTTTACCAGTATAGTTGACCTTCCTCTTTCTCTCTTACCTTTTCGGGGAAACCAAGCTTTTGTTCTTTTTTCTTTCTTTAATTTGAAGCCTTTTTTTTTTTTTTTTTTTTAACTGCACATTCTTTTCTGGTATAGGTAGGATCTTTTCACCTGACATATTCTTTAAATATGTTTTGCCAGAGAAATTTCTGTGATTTTTTTTTTTTTTTAATTTAATTAAGCTTCTTTTTAAGATGCTAGACTTCAGGGTTGACATGAGAATGAATCTTTAATTAAAAAAAGTCCCAATTACTTTAGAAGAAACATTGAAGCCTCAATTAAAGAATGCCTATCCTTGAAAACATTTGAAGACATACTTAACTTGAAGCACACGGCTGGATGCTTCTGTGAGTAAAAATGGACCTGCAAATGTAATTGAGTTGGGGCGAGCTGGTTACACCTGTGCTTGTAGGACAAATAGTCTGGGGCCTCTTTTTGTTGGTGAGGCCAATGACCTGGTCTGGCTGTATCCGTGTTATGCTCTCCTTTCTCCCCAAAACAGGGGGGCCACATGTGAGCTACCTATTGGAAATGATCCCTGACGCTACCAAACTCTCACATCATTCCTGGCTGTTTTGGGGGTGAGAGTCAGTTGACTTTGGTCAATGTATTTTATGTATAAACCCATATCGTATGTATGTACATATTAACAAACTCCATTTATAGGAGTTTGTGGCTTCTGACATTGCTGGTGGGTGATGTACAAGGTCCCTTTTTCCCACTGGTGACTATGGTGTCTGGGTGCACCCTGTCAGACCTAAAACAAGCTCTCTTTCCATATGTTCGCCATTTGAGAGCTGCTCTCACCAAGCCTCCTTTGCCAGGGAACATCTTGTGGGTTACTTTAAGGAGGTAGGCCAGATAGCAAGAACATTTTGGCTTTCCATGCCTTTAGTTGAGGAGCTTCTTCTCCTATGTGTCACACTGAAGGCATTGAGGGTTTTGGGAAAAGATACCATCCGCGAACTCCCTTGCACTTGGACACTCATTGGTTATGGCAAGGCTGCCAGTGTTAAGTTTTATTTGGTTTTTACGTGGAGTGTTTTGGAGGAGTTTGAGCTCTTCAAACGTATTTGCTGATTTCCTACTTGAATCAACCCTAGCTGATCACTCTCCCTATTCTCTCTCCTGCCACATTGTTCTTCCTCTATTTACTAGCTCCCCCATCAACTGAAGGTTTAGGGCTTGGGAAATTAATTCGTCTTCCTCCCAGCTACAGCAGTTAATGAATTGTTCTTCTTATAGTGCTTGTTTTCACTGTAGACTGATGCAAATAGAATAAAAGAGGCATTTATCTTTTTTTAATTCTATCACGTTTTCTAAACTGACTCTTAGGAACTGGAAAACTATCCCAACCGCAGCTGAAGAAGCTAGCCAGGATCTGGGATTGCCAAGATGAGCCTGCAGCCATGTAGTACTAGTTCTGTCACCACTGTTGTCCGAGGGTTTTTTTTCTCATCACTGAGCACTGAAGATGCTGTAGCATTTGTTTGACTAGGCGAGAAAGGGATGAGAAAAATACAAGAAACTCTGAAAATTAATTCAGTCATCTGGATTTCTGTTTTGTGAAAATCCTTTCTTCCACCTCAACCTCCTTTGACAAGAAGAAAAGTATCACCAGACTTTCTGAAGCACGCTGACAAAGCTTGACAGTTGCTCCAAATGAAGGGCAAAACAATTTACAGAGTGTAATAAAAGAGTTTCTCTTCAGTGTTTCTGAACAAAGCTTGTCTGTTTCTCAATCAGAAGTGCAGTCAGACTGAAGTTTCAAATTTCATTTATTTCTAATCTATTAATGTGTGTTCTGGTAGGAAACATGAAAAGTAGAATAGTATAAATGGATTTTTTTTTTTTGTTTAATATTGCTTGGAGCTTTAATCCAAGAGAGCCACTGAGTGCAAAAGGAGAATGTAAAAGCCAACTGGAATGAACACAAAGGATTCAATTCCGTTTTTCTGTAATTTATACCAATCACAGAATTTAAAAATATTTCTAAGATGAATTCAGTGTTTAAGATATTTTCAGGAGATATTCATCTTGTGGCTAAATATTAATGTACACAGCTACAAAGTTCATAAATCAAGGACTGTTGGCAGAAACACGTTCAAAATTTTAGTTGTCAGTTTTAACAATTGAAAATGTCCAATCAAAGAAATGTGTTAAGAAAGCACTTAAGAAGTACTGTCTGTACTGCAGACAGGAGACAGGCCTATTAATTCAATGCTTTACTGTGACTCTTAAGTAGGTACAAGCAATGTCTTTCTTCCCAGTAAGTGTCTGTATCTGGAACAATTTTCTTCATCCTTTCAGCCTCAATTTTTTCTGTCATTACAGTCATCCCAGGACGTCTGCTTATACTGCAGGGCTTGACACCTACCTTAGGAAAAGAGAATCAGTAAAGGGAAAGTATGTGGAAGCAGACATGGTTATCTGGCAAGCAAATGTGATTAATTTTAAGCACGAGTTGTCTTGCTGGCTGCTGCTCTTGCTTTAAGCTATTTCACATGGCCAGCTGTGACTTGTGGTAATTTCTAGTCTCAGTTCAGAGCAAATGTGCTTCTGACCTCAAACAACTGAAGGATGGCATAGATTTTGGCATAAGATATGGATTTCTGAAATATTATTTCCTTCTTCCCTAGTGATAACATAGAAAACTTAGTAAATATTAGGGCAGCAATGTGGTAATGGTGGATTAGAACAAAAAGCTGTTCTCGTATTTGTGATGTCTCTTTTGTTTTTTCATACAGCTGCTCCTAGGTAAAACAGGAGCTGCAATGTACAGTTTTCTCAGGGGATGCCATAAGAAGCTGTATAGTTCCATTCATTTGGCCTTCCTTTTCTCATTTGTATGGTTATGGACCAAGTCAAAGTAATCAAGATTAGATGAGGGTAAACTATTGTAAATGGGACAGAGGCCATCTGGAACTGTGTCTGGATTACAAAAATGATAAAGCTCAAGCTGCAGCATTACTGAATAAAAAGGGGTGTACATGGAAATGGAATGAGCTGATGCCTCTTGTTGGTGTTGCAGATCTCTTCAAGGAAGTGGCAGGCCCCACAGAAATGTGCGACCAGAGGCAGCTGGGCCTGCTGCTTCATGACGCTATCCAGATCCCGCGGCAGCTTGGGGAAGTGGCAGCCTTTGGTGGCAGCAACATTGAACCCAGCGTGCGCAGCTGCTTCCAACAGGTAAGATAACAATGACCTTCATGTGAAAAAAATCCTCTCTCTGAAGTCTTAAGAGTCACTTTTACATGGTGTAAAAAGAAGAGAGGAATTTAAAAACATCCATTGAGTTTTTGAACAGAAATGAATATGCTCCTGCAACTAAATGTGGGAAGTTACTGTGAAAATGCAGCTGTAAAAGATGGTTTATGGTTTGGGAGAAGATCAAGCAAATTACTTTTTTAGCAAAAAGAATGTATAAATCTTTGTGGTTTTGACAATATTGGCTGCTCTGAAAGCTGTTAAAAAATTTTGTAGCAGCCAATTATCCTGCTTTGCATCGTTCAAAGCAACCTGGTACTGTGAGAACAACGTGCTTTTCCCTGCTGGAACAAGTCATGATCTCAACAGAACAAAAGAATGATGTTGATAGTAATTTTTGACCTGGTGCCTCCGGAAATTATTTAGCATTATTTTACTGACAAAAGAACTTGCGGTTGCATGAAACTTCAAGCATAGTCATTTATATATTGTGAGTCTTTATGCAGCAGATCAGAACATGGAATAAAGCTGTCTTACAGCCTGCTGTTCAGCTCCACACTACATGCAGGGGGTTAATGAGGCTGCAAGGAGCGTCTGTCTGTTTAAAGAAGATGAGAATTAAAAAGAGGATGCTGTAATGGAACACAACCTAACTCAGACTTTGTCAAGGATGCCTAAGGCTTCGACTGTTTGCTAGTGATAACTATACTGCTTGAGTGTGTTTTTTTCTGTGAAAGTGGCTGGTTTGAGCGTTGTCAGAAATTATATATGCCATAGCGAATTTTTAATCCATATATAAAGCTACTGACTTTAATATTTCTGATTTTATTGACTCAAACATTAAATGTTATAGTGAACTCTTAGAGCATTTTTCTTTTGCCATTCTTTCATAGACATTTCTACTTTTTCATCCTGTGCTTTGAAAAATTCAGTTGTGCTAGCTTTTTTCAGAACTATTAGATTCATTTCTGGAGTCTGAGATGACTGGAATTGGAAGAGACTTTGTCCAGATCATGAATAATTTGGTAGATACTTATGGAAATTGGTTTGACCAGTTAACCATGTAAAAATTCCTCTGAGGTTTTAACATTGCTTGTTCGGATGGTAAGGGATGGTGCTTGGCATATCTATCACTGGCCTCGAGTGGTTCAAGTCATACTGAAATAAATTATTCATTTGTTAGTGGCATACTTTTTCTGTCGCAGAGGAATGATCTTCATGTCCCTCAAGGATCTGCCCCATCTCCCATGCTGCTCAATTATGGGTGAGGGGTACTACCAAGGTAGTGTTGAAATACTTTATGTGATGTTAGGATTACACTGATGATGAGATTGCATCCCTTGTCTCACATGAATAGCTCCAGTTCAGTCCCTGGTCATTAAGAGAGCATAGAGGAAGTAGGCAGCTGCATGACAGAGTTATCTCAGTCTAGTGACAAGTATTTTGCTGGTGGGGAAAGCACATTATTCTTTTTTTCATGATGCACCCTTTTACTGGCAAAAATTGAGTTGGACTGTGAATAGGTTAAGAAGCCTAGTGTTGCTTCTTGTCATGTGTTACCATTTAAGAATAACTTTCGTTTTAAATTGTGTTCAATTACTTCCAGTGAGCTCAGAAAGATGACCTCTGGTCTTACTGCTGATAAAGTTGATGAATATAGTACCTTTAAAGCTAGGCCCCTCTGGTGGTTGCAACTTAAAAAGAATGTGGAAACGGGTTTGTTTGCTTCTTAAAACAATCATACTAATATTTTAGCTCTGCTCTATTTTTGCAGTGATTACCTACAAGTGGCAGATTTCTTTCTCTCTCATTATTTATTTATTTACCTGTTTATTTATTTGTGTCTGTTTAATGTGTTAGCTTGAAAGAATACCATGGGCTCAGAATACAATACAAAAAAATTGCGTGAGTCTCATAGCAATTAGTAGGCACATGCAAGGACTACTGCCTTTTAGCGGTCTTGCATCAATCTTAATTCAAAAGTTGACCATGTCTTTAGTGTGTCTGAACTGCAGAATGTTTCCCTTTCATGCTCCCTTACTTCTTTCACAAGTCCTTTCAGTTCAAAGATGGCTTTACTATGGACTCCATTACTCCTTTGCTATGTAATCCATATTTGTTACCATCTGTCTCCACTATCACAGCTGTTTAGTCCTCTGTGTTCTTACTCACTAGCTTGTTTTCTTTAATTGCGTTTTAATTGAGGTTGTTTCTTGTATCCTGTAACTGGTTTTACATTAACCTGGTACGGAAAGGATTGACACAGGTTGTTTTTGGGGTTGTTTTTTTTTTTTGTTTTTTTTTTTAATTCTAAGGAAAATCTGCCTCTCTGTGTGTGTTGGCATTTTTTTTTTTTTAATTTGGTTGCGGTATTTGTTTTTTCTCTCCACAGAACCACAATAAGCCAGAAATAACTGTAAAGCAATTTATAGATTGGATGCGCTTAGAACCACAGTCTATGGTATGGCTACCAGTTCTACATCGTGTGGCAGCTGCAGAAACAGCAAAACATCAGGCCAAGTGCAACATCTGTAAAGAATGTCCAATTGTTGGCTTTAGGTAAGAGAAGGGGAATTGGGTGCTAGGTTTCTCTGAAAATATCCACACTTGTAAATCTTCCAACAAGTACAATTCTTTGTTTGTTTTTCCACCGTATTCCTGCTTTAAGATGGGATCTACCACCTATGGTGAGGCCACAGTATGGCCTATGCCAGTGCATTTCTGGCTCCTGCAGTACCGCTGTTAGACATCCAATGGTGCTGGAACTGACAGGTGTGCAGGGCAGGCTGTCATCGTGTGTTTTGGCATTGGTGGATCCAATAGGTAGCAAATGAAGTATAAAGGCACCCCATGTGTTCTGTAAGCACAAGACCAAAAGGAGCTGCTCAGTAAGGAAAAATGTGGGCTGTTTGTCTGCTCTCCTACATAAGGCTTGGGAAACTAACTCATGCCAGGCAATATTAAACATCCTTCAACAGCAGTCTTTCCTTGCTTAGCACAAACATTGATATGTTACTGTGATGAGACTTGCAGAGTCCCTGTCAAAAGCATCAAACGTAATCTAACTTTCATCTGTTTAAAGGAAGCTGTGAATTCTAAAAGCAAAACATGACGCCAGGGATATTCTCCATGTTATCCTCCTAAACCATATGATTTTACTATGAATTATCATCATGGGGCATGAGATAGTATCCTTAGTGAGTACTGTTACAACTAACATGCATTTATGAATTGATTGCTCCAGTGTATAAAATGATGGAAAAAAAAAAAAAAAGGGACTAAAGCTAAACATAACTGGCTTTTTCCTCTGCTGTGGTCATGAAGTTGAGTGTATTATTTAGGAACGTTATAAAGCAATCTTTCTTGTAACTGATTCTAAGACTTTTTTTTTTAGGTATCCAGTCAAATGAGTAATTTTTTCCCCCATGCTTTCTGTTTCTTCTTCTTTCTGTTGTTTTAAAGAAAAATAATATGAATCCTGAGGTCAGATTCATCTCACGTAACTTTAGGCATGCTGGCTTTAATCAGTCTTATAAGATTGAGCTAGCAATCCTGTTCTTTTACTGTAAATATAGATATGTGAGTACTTCCAAAAGTAATTAATCTCATCAAACTTCATTGCCTGTCTTAAGAGGAGATGAAATTCCTCTAAACATTCCTATTTTTCTTAATTAATGCTTGAGGGACCCTAGGGTGACAAAGCTCCAGCTCAGATATCTTTTAGATGCCAAAGCTGGGGCTGATGTATCTTGTCTGTACTGAAATATTTTGAGTGGAGAAGGAGGGCATAGAGGGAGAAAAGAAGAGAAAGGAAGACAAAAGAATGGCTCATTCTGAATGATTTCTACAATGAAGTTAGATACCTGCAACAGCAAAAGCATCTAGCATCTTAGCAGATTTAATACACAGGCTCTGAGTAAAGATTATGAACAGTTGCATCAGCATCCTTAGAAGTGAACCTTTACATTTATAGACACTTATTGTCTTGCAAAACAAAGCATAAAACTGATCAGAGGAAAAATGTGGATTGGTATGGAAAACTGCTCTCAGGAAGCAATTTAATTTAAACTTTGGCTATTCAGTAGCTATTCAATTTGGTTCAGTTAGCTCATTTTAGTTTCATACAAATGATAGAACCTCATCCAGTCAGAACAACCATACTATAAAAAATAGCAGGCGGAATCTGGAATGGAATTGTTGCTTTAGTCACCTTTAGTAAAAAAAAAAAAAAATCATGCTCCTGGTGGCTACATTTAATACAAGAGATACTGTATAAATTTATTACCTTGTTTATAACTATACATGCTCTTAAAAAAAATATGTAATTTTTAAACTTAACTTTATGTTATTTTTACAATTAATGAGTTCTCAAGAGTTTCATTTTCTGAAACATGTTTAGAATTTCTGAGCATCAAAATGGTGTAAAAACATTTAAGCTAACTGGTAAATGTGAAAACATAAAAGTAAACCAGTCTGGTTTATAAATGTTTTTTTTCTGAGATACCATCTGAATACTAAAGAGATGAAAAGATAAACTAAAGCAATATAGTTTTCAGTCAGTTTGAACTTTAGAATTATAAACTTTTCACACTCCATCTCTGATGCCTGTAATATTTTCTGCTTCAAAGCAACTTGAGCAATAGATGATTGACATTGGTTCTCTATATGGCTACAGGAGGCAGGAATTTCTTTTAAATACTCAGTGAGGTGACCTGTGTAGTGTTAGGAAGGTTGTGTGAAGTGGACTAAGAGGGCTGCAGGTTTCCTGTGTCCTGTGCAGCTGCTGCAGTGGCACCGGTGCCCCTGGCTCTGCAGTTGTGCCGAGCGTTGGCAGTGCCGTGTCCCGGTTGTGCATACCTGTGCACTTCAAGGCGCTTTCTAAGCTAATCCCGACAAACTCGCTATGTCCTTGTGTTGCTGCTGCTGAAAAGCAGATGATATCATTTCAGAGAATGATTTGCCTCATGAGGTTTAATAACAAGTAAATATTAGAACTAAACCTAGGAAGCTCTAATCGCTTTGTTTAATGTCCCCATAGGTACCGGAGCTTAAAACATTTCAACTATGACGTCTGTCAGAGCTGTTTCTTTTCTGGCCGTACGGCAAAGGGGCATAAATTGCATTACCCAATGGTGGAGTATTGTATACCTGTGAGTATCGATTTACTGACTGTTCCTAAGGGATTGGTTTTGCACTATTTGAGGTCTGATTTTTTTTTTGTAGTCTTTTTTCACCTAGATATTTTGCCAGGATTTCTTTTCATATCTTTAGTAGGGCCTGTCTTACTGCCTTTCTACCTGAAAGTCATCAGGGATTTTGCTAGTGCTGCTGAATTTATGTGGGCGGTGTTTGGGTTCTGTAGAAATGAGTAAAGTATCCACCTTTGAGAGAACAACTTCACTTTTGTTTTGTAAAAAAACAAAGCTGGAATATTAAATGTAATTGCAGTAGTTATGAACACACATACACACGCTGTAAGGGTGAGAAAATGTCAGAGAAAAGGGACTCACTTTACTATTGCTATACCATAATAAAGAATATCTAATATTCTAGTAATGCACTTCAGTATTTTTAAAGGTGCTTTCAGGTCCAACATTTTGCTTACTTCATGAAAATGTGGTTGGAAATATGTCGTGTTTTATCCCCCTGAGTAATTACTGTTTATGGGGATATTTAAAAATTGGTGTGTAGCTGGAAGAAAAATGAACAAAATTGACAGTTTCTAAGAAAAAATGGTGTGAGAGGTTTGCCTGCATTAGCTAATAAAAATTAATTTTACAACACAATTATTTTCCTAATGAAATTTCAAAGGAATTTTCTAAGGAAGTTTCTAGGAAACTTTAAGTGGAGGAGTGGGTAACTTCCTTCATACAAATACCACTTTCACTTTTTTTTTTGATAGTTGTTTATCTCCTTAAGAATTTTAACTCAGTCACAAATAAATTCATGGGATAATCGGTATGTGATTTAAACAACAGCAGTGAAAGGTCTATATGCTCAGAAAAACAAATTCAGACCAGAATGTAACTGAAATAGACCTGATTTCCAACAGCGTTACAAGATTCTGTGGGTTCTTTTATTAGGAAAAAAAAATCAAAGTTATTTGACTGTCCCTTGCTGTAGTAGTTGGGCTTATCATGAAGTTGGTGAAGTGTTTAGAGGGGATGCCATATAAGGAGCAGCCAAAGTCACTTGGTTGGTTCAGCCTGGAGAAGAGGAGACTGAGGGCAGACCTCATCGCGGTCTGCAGCTTCCTCACAAGGGGATAAGGAGGGGCAGCTGCTGATCTCTTCTCTCTGGTGACCAATGATAGGACCCGAGGGAATGGCAGGAAGATGTGCCAGGGGAGGTTTAGGTTGGATATTAGGAAAAGGTTCTTCACCCAGAGGGTGGTGGAGCACTGGAACAGGCTCCCCAAGGAGGCAGTCACGGTGCCAAGCCTGATGATATTCAAGAAGCGTTTGGACAGCACCCTCAGACACATGGTCTGAATTTTGGGGTTGTCCTGTGCAGGGACAGGAGTTGGACTCGATGATCCTTGTGGGTCCTTTCCAACTCAGGACATTCTATGATACTATTATCTATGTTTTCCTGCTCTTTTTCATCAGATGTGTCTTCTGTAACATAATTCAAATTCTATTAAGTAGTATTTTCACTTCATTATAATCAGAAGAAATCATCAGTTATGTTAATTTATTTTCATTAATTCCATAACCCAATGTTAGGATTTGATTGATAAATTGGCATGCCAGGCTACATTCTGAAGAAATTTTTTGAAGGAGATTGCAGCTTTGTTGTTTTTCAGCAAGTTCTAATGTTTGTTATATTCTGTCACTGTTTTTTTTCTTTCTGCCTCCTCTTTTCCCCTCTCACCTTCTTGAGACACTTATTGGCTGTTTAAAGGCTATGTTTTGAAATTACAACAGATATTTAGAGGGGGGAAAATATTGCATGTACAAAATATGAATTTTATGTAACGATGGACGTGTTGAATGTAAAAGCCTGTCATATTTCTCTGCAATACAGATTCTTTATCTGCTCTAGCTACAGGTTTGATATGTTTCTTGACATACAATCTAATATTTTCTTTTTGGAACTGAAGATGTATGAAAAGATATTCTGTCTGTGCTGCTGCCTGGGCATAGAAATGTCCTTGGCATAATTCATAGCATTGCCTGGCCTCTAACTTTATTTATACAAGAGGATTTTTCTTCGTTATTTTGGTGGTCAAATACATTGTTTTTGATACCACATGGTTAAAGTAGAACTTTTTTCAATTTGTTTAATGCTGCAGTGGACACCAAGTTGACCCTGAGCCAGCAATGTGTCCTTGCCACTAAGGAGGCTAACGGTATTGTGGGCTGCGTTAGGAGGAGGGTCACCAACGAGGAGGCTAGCCCTCCCCTCTACTCAGCACTGGTGAGACCACACCTGGAGTACTGGGTGCAGCTCTAAGCTCCCCAGTACAAGAGATGCACGAACATACTAAAGAGAGCCCAGTGCAGGGCCACAAAGATGATTAAGGAGCTGGAGAGAAAAGGCTGAGAGAGCTGGGACTGTTCAGCCTGGAGAAGAGAGTGCTCAGGGGGGATCTTATCAATGTATATAAATACCTGAAGGGACAGTGCAAAGAAGAGGGATCCAGGCTCATTTCAGTGGTGCCCAGTGACAAGGCCAGAGGCAGGGGGCACAAACTGAAACACAGGCAGTTCCCTCTGAATATCAGGAAATGCTTTTTTTACTGTAAGGGTGACTAAGCACTGGCACAGGTTGCCCGGAGAGGTTGTGGAGTCGCCATCCTTGGAGATACTGAAAAGCTGCCTGGGACATGGTCCTTGACAAGTGGTTCTGGATGGCCCTGCTTGAGCAGGTAGGTTGGACAAAACAACCTCTAGAGGTTCCTTCCTACCACAGCCAGTCTGTGATTCTTTACAGTTTTATTTTCTTTCCAGACATCAGCAGTTACGCCAATGAAAGGATATACCCACAACTGATTGTTTACTTGCCTCCTTAGCCAATGTAGCCAGAACAGTCTGAACATATTTGAGATGTATTTTTCTTAGCTTAATTTTTTTCCTTATAAAGTTGTCTCCAACCTCATCTTCAGTTTATATCATAGTCATGGAGCAGAAATGTTATTTGTTATGTCTGTAGCATATAGAAAATTCAGAAATGAAGGCATAAGGTGTGTCAAAATAGGTAATTCTGCTGCTCCAGGTGGTAAGATACCCTTACTGTTGCATTAGTCAAATACATGTTGGGAAATTGAAGGGGAAAAAAACAGATTATATCTAGTATGGGGTATGGTACTGTCCCTAGAACAGGATGGTATATTTCTTCTGATGACTTCTGGGTTTTGTCTGAAGCAGCAGATTTGATATCCGAGAGAAATTTTCAGTTCTCGTTAAACATGTTCACATTATGTAACTGTGAGCAATTTCATTTCCAGTAAAGGCTGTCATACAGCAAAATATATTCTAGAAATGGCTGGAATCCCCACTGCCCCTGGAACTAGGGACAACTTGTCTTATAATGAAGATTTCTGTTCCTGCTGCAAAAAGAATACAGTTTTAAAGCAATATTAAGTGCAAAATAAGGTAACCCAAGGCAAAAGTCCCTTCTTTCCATAAAATACGGGAGGAATGAGGTGAATCCACTATGGGATAATAAGGGGAATAAGATGACATTTTTGATTAAAGTGAGTGAAGGAAGGCAAGTGTATAGGAGGTAAAGGAAGGAAATCGGATCAGTTTAAAGTAGAGTGGAATAAAAGAGCTAGCATTTGATTTAGGTGACACATAAAATTAGAGGTCCAGTACTACCCATCCCCCCCCATTAATTTGGAAGCTGAATATGGGGTTTGCAGTTTTTCTTGGGTCTTTCTGTAAGTATGTTCTGCTAGCTCCATTTCTGTAAGAAGAAATGACCCATTGTATGAACAGACTTATTATATGCCTGTTCGACTTCCGTAGTCAGTACCTACATGCAATCCATTTTAACTAATCTCATCTGAATTAGGTCAGGAATAAAGAATTGATTTCACAACAAGAATCCAGTATTATTTATTATTACTATTTGTAATAATGCACTGTTTGGTGTGCTAATTTGTTTCTCATTTATCGCAATATAATAGTCAAGGACTGCAAAATTCTTTGCAATAAGTTAGTAGAAGAGTTTATTTATTTAAATGGAATAATGCCCCAAAAATAGCGTAGAGCTGGTCTATGAAACACAAAAAAAAAAAAAAAAAAAAGAAAAGAAGGTACCAGAGGCCAATGAATTATTCCTTAGAATCCATTATATTATGATACAGTTAGCCTGAATAGGAAGAATGCATCTACTCTACATTTTCAACCAAATTGAAAGTCTGTTGATGTTAAAATGTTACTTTTGTGGCTGATGTTGCAGAGTACAAATACATGTATTCATCAAACCGCGTTAACAAAGTCTAGCTTCCCTTTCTTACTGTTAATGTATATTAATACATTAATATCAAGAATACTAGCAGTAATTAGGAAGAAAAAATGCTTCTGGGGTTAGTAAAGCTGGCATTTAGAACTGGAGCTTAGTTGCAGATGGAGGGAAGAACTTTTAATTGTCTTCAGGTAAGCAGTTCAGTCTAGGGTATGAAGAGATTTCTCAGAAGCTCACTTCCTTCTACTTAAATTTAAAATAATTTGGAGAATGGCTTAAGGAATTTGTTTTTAAAATTAAATTTGCAAGGGTACAGTTCTCCGTTTTAATGAGTTTTGCGATATTTGCATCAGGTGAGAATTGCTTCTTAATTTCAGAATAGGGCTATTTAGACCATATAATTATGTGTAGTTATTGCATCCTAATCTGTAATGCCATTTAGCAGTCATCCTAGCTTGCAATTTAGTTTTCTTGATGCTGGAAATACAAAAATTCACAATAATGGCTTCAGTTGTCTTTTTTCTCTCATTCAGGTTTTAGAGATGGGTGGTGTAAGGAAGTAAAAACATTACTGCCTCTAAGTAGCAGAAACGCAAAGTTATTGTAGTTATTTTTTCACCTTTAAATAGTCTTTCTCAGAAAAGATGGAGAAATAGGTTTCTTAATGTACAATTTTATAGAGATGTGTAAAAATCTGTAAGATTTTCCTAACATCTAATTCAGGAATATTCTTACACTAAGTACCTACATGATTTATTTTTACCTTCTTTGGAATGGAAATACTCTCAGTAGTGGTATTTGTGTTATATTAATATGGCTTCCTATACCAACGGGTCCTTTGAATTTCAGATGGAAATAGTTATTGTGTCAGTTTTCTTTCTCCGAACTGTTTCCACTTCGCAACTCCTATATTCCACAGTAAAACCTTAAAAGCAGCTTTTCTGAGGTAACGTACAAATATCAAATCAGCAGTTCTGAAAATTTTCTCATTGCAAGTAGTCTTACTTCCTGACCTCAGTGAAAGTATAATCAATTTTTGTAGTTCTGTGCCACTACACTCACCTGGCACAGCTCCTTCTTTTGGGAACTGGTGTTTTTGTAGTCTTTCTATACAAAATGATGGCAGCAAAGGTTAACCCCTTCATCTGCCAGATGACCAGAATTTTATTTCCCTGAAAGAGCTCAGAACATGATAGGCAAGATGTCAGAAATTATTGGTTGAATGATAGTTCACCCTAGATGGAAATTTTTTTCCAGACACAATAAAGCTTATCTGCAATAGTGCCTGTTAAGACTTCTCTAGGTAAGTCAACTGAAAATGTAATTGCTACTGACATCCAGAGAAGACAGTTACATTCCTGAACATTAAGCAGCCTCAGTGTTTTATAAGCAGCAAACTGACATAAGTATGTCAGTGGTTTCATCTTGACATGCTTATCAGTGCACCCAGCATGATGCTTCACTGTTATCAAAATGGGATTGTTCTGTGGGGAAGATGAAAGAAAGCAGCAAGAATGGTTAAACCTGACTATTTTACATGCAGAACATCACTTCCAGCTGTGGAGCTCAGAGATTATTCTTTGCCTTGAGAAGAATAGCTATCTGGTCAGGGTAGTCTTTGATACCTAGCAGCTGGGCAATATGCTTTCCTCTAGGTCTCACTCTTACAATTGCTGAGATAGCTGGCTATGTGATCTGCTACACTTCTGCGATTTAATTTGTTAAATTCTGTGAAATTCTGAGGTAAGTTAGTTATTCTTGAAATTAGAACTACATTTCATTGGAGTAAACTAAAATACACACACAATTTATAATCAGTCTCTTGGTGAGTAACTGCTATGAAATGCCCCTATTTGAAAGTGGTCATAGAATGGTAATCTTCACAATGTTACACAGTGCAGACATCACTGATGTGGCAGTGACAGCCATAAATACAGTCGTTATACATTTAATAACCTAATTTTTGTGGTATCTTATCTCATGCCTCTATCAAGGGATGTGAGATGCTTTTTAAAAGTATGGGTGCTTTGTTGAATGGGAATGAATGCATGCACTTAAACAAGTGTTTAAGTTATTGGTGAATTGCATTCTTAACTGTCAATTTTTGTAAAAATAGTTAGAGGAATGAAGTAGCTGTCTCTTTACTCCACGTCCTACACTGGGGAGTTTCCCAGCCTTCCGATATTACCTAGCTGACAGCTGCTTTAAGATGCAGCTATTACCGTACGTGCACATATCGTAGCTGTTACCATAAGCAGGTCTAAGAATTTTGTTATCCATTAAGAACAGTCAGGCTTATGGTATAGATTCTACCAAATGTTACAGATAAATAAAATATCAGGAAATAAAAACATGGAAATGTAAAAACATTTTTTGGTTTTTGGTTTTTGTTTTGTTTTTTAAACCACAAACCTTAAAATTAACTAAAGCATTTGAAGAGCATCAAATGTTATCAAATTCCAGTATGTCTAGTAGGGCTTCTATTAAAGAATAAAATAAGTCCTTTTAAATTACATAGATGTTCTTTTATACTGTAAATTTTGGATCACTGAGCATGTCTTATTATACAAAATGTATTTTCTTGGAACTTGCTTGATTGTTGTGTGTATTGAATGTCTGTGTACATGTCTCATAATGCATAAATGTCTGGCTGGGGTTGGTGACAGTGTTCATTAGTGAGGTTCATATCTCTTCTGGGAATCAGTTTCTATGTGTATGTCTTTAGTTTTGTGTTAGACATAAGTAATGCAATTAGGAGAATGATGACTTAGGTGCAGACTAGTCCTTTTACATAGGTAGGTGCAGTGAAAGGGATGGAAAATTGGGCTTTCATTATCACTTTGTTTTTTCTTTGGAAAAAAAGAATAGTGAGAAATAAATATAAATAAATATTTGTGTATATTAGAAGTATTATATATTTACATGTTTTAATATTTGTGGGGTTTTTTATTAAAATTTTTATATATTATTTAATTTAGACCTCTCCAACTGGTTTATTACATGCTTGGTAGTATTTTTTCCCAATAAAGGCTTGTTCTATTTCTAATATATATATACCAACTGTTTTTTTTAACATAGATATGAAAACCATGTCTCAGCTTATTCTGTTTTTTCCACTGCTTTCCATGTAAATCCCAGTTTTTTAAATTTATGTTGGTTTACAAGGAATTCTATCTCATTTTAGTTTGTGATTTATGACTCCATTTGTTTCTGGCTGGTATATTGAAGAGTGCTAATGCCAGTTTGTCAGTTGCTACAGATTTTCTCCTTGAGATCTTCTGCTACAGAAGTTTTTTTAGTTATTTATGTCTGCCAGCCATGGATCTTAGTCATTCCTTCCTGAACTTTGTCATCTTCTAAGAACGGAGATTGTAAATTGAGTTTGAAAGCATCGTCTTTTGGCTGAAATTTTCAGTGAAGGATTTTTTTCTTTGCTTTTGAAGTAGTTCTATAACTATGGTGGCATTTGTGCTATTGACTTGTGTGAAAATAGTCAGGATGTCATGATGTAATAAAGTGTACAAGCTACCTGTTGTAATTTAATAGATAGATTCTACACAACAGTGCCTGGCTATTCTCTTTTGAAAGTAAAATGTTATAGTACATCTCTTCTGGCATGATTTTGGATTGGGTTGTGTAGTGTGGTTATATGCAAAAAACATAAGAGAAATACTTCTAAGAGTTGTGTCTTAGTTGCATGTAAATTAAAGTAGTTCTTCCAAATCTGCTCAAATGTCACTGGTTAGTATTTATTGTCCTCAGTCAGTACAGAATCATATTAGACTTTCCAAGGAACTGGGTCAGGCTGTCATACCAAATAAAGAATACACCAGAGAAAAAGTTTGGCAGCTCATTAGACATTTATTTCTGCAATGTGTAGGTACTAAAACTTTCATCCTTGGCCTTGGGACAGAGTTCTATCTGCTGGAGTTACTGTTATGTGAGAGCAAGCAGCCCTTTGGGCTGCCTCACGTTCCTTGTTCAGATGATGCAGTGATTGGAGTAGATGCTTTCCGAGAATCATTCTGAGCCCTCCCTGAATCTACCTGTATTAAAATTCAGGGCTTCAAACACCTCTTAATGCCAAATCTACTCAGTTTGTTGTTACTTGTTAAAGTCAGATGTGAGAAACTCCTACCAACATCAGTTTGATTATCTACAATTTTTATTGCTCATCTGATCTGCATTACGAAATTTGTAACTGTATATATTATACATACATTAAAATACATAGGTGAACAGAGAAGTATTTTTTATTTTTTGACAATAGAGAATAAAATCATAGAATAATTTGTCTGACCTGCTTCTAGGCCTCTTTGTAGTACATCATGGAAAAAATTTACAAAACTGAAAAGTCTTTCACTGTTTACCCTATGGATACCCATCCACTTCGGTGTCCTTTTATGTTAACAGGCTTCTCCCAAAGCAGAAGGTACAGAAATACAGCCTGTAGTTTGTTACAGGTTTGGGCTGGAAATCTGTAGAAGCCATCGCAAATCTTCGGCTAATGCAGAAGGTCAATGGCCACTGTTTCTTTACTACAGTTGCAAAAGCAAATGCTTAATAGTAACTGCTATGTGTCATGGGGACCGTTCTGTTTAAGGATTCAGTATAGCCTGTAAGCACTTATACTTCAAAGGCATACTGTATACTACTGTTTCTTCCTGCAGGTATCTTTATTGCCATTTTCACCTTGTATTTTATGCCTGCATGTTTTGCTTGCATCCTTACTTTTGTAGCAGAAGTTAACTAAATAGTATTAACAAAGCAGTACTGTCATTATTGCTGGGATTTTTTTCCAGTTCAATTGATTTTTAAAAGCAGTTGCATCATTTTTAATTCTGTTCTAAACAACACAGTTAACTTCATGTGGAGGTGAGAGATGGGGCTAAGCACTTGTCAGTTTTGAAGGGGCTGCATCAGTGGGGACCAGTAAAAAAAGCTGCTGGGGGCGGGGTAGGAGTTGCTGATTTGTAAATTTAGACTTGCAGAATCTTGTGGCTAATTTTTGTACTAGTCTTGTCCTGCAGTAGTGAAGAGGCAACTGAATCAGTCTGTGAGTCTGTTACTTCAGGGACTGATTGTTCTTATCAGGCCTGCCTCTGACTGTGCCTTTGAACACTGCCTGTACAATGGCTGCACTTCATCTGTGGGGGTTTTTTGACTCTGGAATGATACAGATAGTGGCAGAAACCTTGTAGAAAGGGAGCTGGTAACTTAAGAAAATGCTCGTGAAAAACTTGGCCATTGCAGCAGAGAGTGGTTTAGCACGTACTGCTCCCATCTGGTGGTAGAGTTTTCCAGTTTAGGTATAGAATGGGAGGCAGTGAGTATTTTGTGGCACTTTGCGAACACAGAGGGATGTGTTAGCCTTTTTTTTTTTGTTTTTTGTTTTTTAAACAAAGCCATTACTGTTAGCTGTATTTTTTCAGCAGAGCCATTAAAACGTTGTTCTGTCTATGGGGCGAGTCACAAGCTTCAAGTGTATGAGTGTGCTGTCAAGATTGCTTTCAGTGGCTAAGAGTGTCCCCTTATATCTGGCAAACTGATTTGCCTTTTTTTTTTTTCTGAGAAATTAAATTTTTATGTTTTGTAAGACTGGCTATAAATGTTTAGCTTAAGACTTGAACCTGTTTCAGTTTTTCTCTAATTGATAAAGTAATTGGTAAATCCAATGCATTTATGGCTGGGAATTTGAAACCTTGCTGTTTTTTCCAATAGAAGAGATTTTGTAGATGCATTACCGTTATTATTGTACCACATTTCAGGACACTAAAAAGGCATTTTTAGTATCATTAACATTTTGAAGTTCTTCCTTGTATCCTTTATCAGGACAGTAGCAGCACTGTTATCTCAATGCTATTTAGCAATGTTCAATTTAATTTCTTTTAAATTTTTAAGACAACATCTGGGGAAGATGTACGGGACTTCACGAAGGTGCTCAAGAATAAATTCCGGTCGAAGAAGTATTTTGCAAAGCATCCCCGACTTGGCTACCTACCTGTGCAAACAGTATTGGAGGGTGACAACCTGGAGACGTAAGCTTGATTGTAGAGTAATTGCTCCTGGGGTCGCTGGCCTATTTGATCAAAAACAAAGAAGTGAAACCTGAGAAATAATCAACAGCAGTTGTAGAGCCTTGTGCTGTATTATTTTCTATGAATTTTTTCACGTTATTTGAAGGTCTTGCCTGTTTTTGAAAAAGTAATGTGTTTTATGCATCCATTTTTGTTACGCATTTTATGATTAAGCCATGGACTTAAGCAGGTATTGTTGGAGGGGCCTGAATGGATGTTTTACAGAGAACACTTTTATAGTTTTGGGGAGACTGGGCTTTTGGAACTGCACTGCTTATTTGGTTATCTTAGAATTCCTGGAGTTAGAAGTCTCTGAGATAATTAGGTTCCTACGAGTTGCAGAAATATAGGTGGCCTAATAAAAGAGAGACCTCTCAGCGTCTCCACAGTATTAGATACGGTGCTGGCAGAAATGCTCCACTTTATTTACTTACTTGGTAGTTGTCAGCAAAGGAGACTCTTAAAAGAGCAAAATTAAGATGTGTTGACAGGGCGCTAGGAGTAGTTTCATGGATTGACTTTCCTTGACATTCTGGAGTCTGCGGTACTACTGTATTGTCTGAACACAGCACTGCTTATCTGGCAATAGCAAATGTGAGGCTTCAACATATATGCTCTGCTTGCATGCAACAGCCCTGTGCCATTGTCCACGCTTTGTTTTCATGATCAGAGGACTGTGCATTTTATTTACAATAAACAAACAAAACCTGCTCATCAGTGGTTTAAGAAACAGGAGGAAGTAATCTGAAAACTGGCATTATTGATGGCCTGGCTTCTAAGGAAGCAACACACATTTAAATGTTAAACTGTTACTTTCCAGGGCGGTCTTCAGCTGGTCTGTATTTAAAAACAAACAAAAAAAAATGTCACCAACACAGGAAAGCAAAACTGCTTTGCTGTGATGAAACTTTCACAGTAGTGCCAGAAATTGGAATGTCAAAACTGTAATCACAGATCAGGATAGAACTCTCTTGGTCCAGACATGTGGGAAATATATACATAAATTGGCAGCATCATGCCGAGGAAACTGTTGGTATTGGTTCTCTCCCCTGCAGGTGGCAAAACTCAGCAACATGTTCCCTTAAATAAAAAAAAAAATGAAAAAAAAAAAAAAATCCTAAATAGTTACTCAAGTGTCAGAATGTAATACAATATATGTCTACCTCTGATTATTTTTATACAGTAGGAAAATAAGCATTGAGAACTTTGAGTTACGGTGGTTTTTTGTTGTTAGCGGTGGAGTTTTTTCCCCAGTTTTTTTGTAAATATATTTTCTTGTTAGTTTAAAGGGAAAGCTCCAGTACTTGAGCAGAATTTAAATGAACTGATTATGGTTTACGAACTGCAATTCAATCAATAACACTGATTTGGTTTTTTTTTTTAAAGTTGATTTTTATTTAACAAAATGAAGTATGTAAGTCAGTCTCATGTCTCTCCATGATACACAGCAGTATCTGTTGCTGTCACTTTTCTACATCAGTTGCTGCTGATTCGAATACTCTGGGTGGGTTGCTGGTTAAAATATTTTGTGTTTCTCCAGCTTTCTCTTGCTTAAATGGCACTAAAGTTTTTGTTTCATAGTTTCTTTCTTTCTTTCTCTCCCCCCCCCCCTTTTTTTTTTTTCTTCCTTACAGTCCTATCACTCTCATCAGTATGTGGCCAGAGCAATATGAGTGAGTATGCAGAACCCCTTTGTCCGGAAAGCTTAGTATACTGGTTGTTTTCTTTTAGCTCAGTTGCTGCTAATCCAATGTGCATGAGCTACAGGGCATGGCTGACCCAAAGCAATAACATCCTTGGCAATATTGTGAATTTATTTGTCATCAGTCTAACTTACTTTAAAAATAATATTGTCTATGTCATGAATTGCTTTAGACACCACTTTTTTTTTTTTTAAACTAGTCCTTCCCAGTCTCCACAGCTGTTTCATGATGACACACACTCCAGGATAGAGCAATATGCTACTAGGTAAGAGATGCACAGTTTCTCACCAGTACACTGCATTTCGTGATTGATTCCTGCAGATTTTAATATACTCTACTGGCTGGACATTATTTATTAAAAGATGTAATTCTCTGTACTCAGAAGTAAGTCAAATGTTTTTAAATCATCAGCTTCGGAATATGGTCATATTAATTGTAAAGTAGATGCATTAAATCTGCTGTCTGTGACACAGAATGGAAACTTGCAGAATTGCTGTGTGTTATTTCTAAAATGTGCTGTTTTCCTTTTGTTTCTTCATTTTTAACCTTTGGAAGTAAACCGAACTTGTTGGATATGGAATTTTTCTCTGTAGGATTTTAGACCCAGGTTTTTCTTTTCTTCTATGATAGGCTGACACTCTCCATTATCATTGACTTTTAGCAGAGCATAAAATAATTACAAATGTTTTATGTTCTGGCTTTTATGGGGTCACCCTAGTCCTTCCATGATAAAATGTCGATTCTGCCAAGTCCATGTCAATGCTTCTGTGTTTTGTTGAACTCTCTTTTGTCAATTCAGATAGGGTGACAGTTAAGCACTAACCAGAGGTATCCTCTCAAAAACAAGTAACAACACCCAACTTCTAGGCAACAAAGATATTGGTCCATATTACCATGGGAACTCACTTGGTTTTGCCTTCAGTGTTTTTGTTGTTGTATCTGCTCTCCACAACTAATAAACAATGTTAACTTTTTCAGCTTTTTTAATAAAAATTCAGAGCTTATGTTTAACTGAATTCGTACTCATGGACACCATAAGAAAGCTTCAAAACAGTTTGTTAAATACCTAGGACACCCAACAGATGATCTCTGCAGCAGGGAAAAAATGGGACAGAAACTAACGCTAAAGGGCTACCTACAGTCAGCCTCCACATTTTTCTTTTGTTTGTTTTTTTTTTTTCTCCCCCCCCCCCCCCCAAAAAAAAAAAAAAGAATATTTTCATCCTTCATAAGTGGCATATAGCACATTGTCAAAGGCAAAGTTGTAGTGCTTTTCAGTTATTTGGAACACACAATTCATTTAAATCACCCAACATTTCTTTGAATCTATAAATTAGATGTGAGAATTTTCTGTCTTCCTATATCCTTCTTTCAGCCTGTGGTGCCAGAATGCTGTGGCTTTCTGTGCCCAGATGAAGCACAGACTGGACCCGCATAAAGGATCAGGGGAGATCCCAGGTGCAATACCTGTTTTCCCTCTCCTCCCCCTCAGCTCTTACCAGCTCTGCTCTGGATTAGACTTGCTGAAGGTGGAAGAAACTGGACCATGTATCCCTCTAAGGCTACAAAGCTAAATCTGTACCTGCTCTTTGCAGAAGTTGGTTAACAAAACCACAGACTTAAAAAATACTAATTACTATATGTTAACTTTCTAAAGCTATTCAAGATGTTTTTTTCCCTCTAGTAATAAAATCTAAAAAATGAAGACATAACTCTATCTGTATCTTTCATATGATTTTTATTGTGTGCTTTCTAGTTGGATCTGTTACTGTGCGTATTTTGCATATAAACTAGTTATATAAACTCTATAAACCTTTCTTGTCATTGATTGAAAAACATTTAACTCTCAGTTTTCTGTTAACAAAGTCCCCTACCTGCAATCAGGTACTGTCTCCCTGTTCTGTTGTGCTGTGCTGTGTCACCTCTGAGTTGCTTCTAATTCCCTTTCTCAGCTTTCAGAGTGTATCCTGCCTTGAAGGCAACTCTGAATCCCTTCCCTGTCTCCCTCTGCTCCATGATCAGGGCTGACTCCTGGCTCCACATGCTATTCCAAGCAAATCCTGACTAACTGATGGAGATTGAAAACAGGATGATCATGGTAGAATCTGCATTTGTGAGACAGGATATCTATTACTCACTCGTTAAGAGATTCAGGGTAGGCTCTCCTCTCTGAAAAATACAGGTTTTGTACTAGTGTTTCATCAAAGACTTAAGGATACTGAGCTAAGCAGCATTACAAAGGTGACTTGTAAGCATCTAACTCACTCTTGTTACTCACCATGAACTGGATCTGTTTGAAATGGCCTGGAGCAGAGATGAACTGAACATCTCTAGTTACTTAGGAGCTTGTCCTTCCCTTCAGGGGAGGTGTTGGAGCGCAACATCCCACCCCAGCCGTGATGGGACGAGGTGATCAAGACAACTTCATCCTGTGTGTGCTTTTGTTTACCCTCCCTCAACCTTGAGGAATATTAACAAATGTGCAGATGGGCAAGCTTGCTCCATGCTAAAAGAAGACAACAGAGATCCCATTTCTTTAGGGCCTTGCACAGTGCTTTTAAAAAGAAGTTTGAAGATGTCTGTAATAATGCATAACACACTTGCAAAAATATATGTGAAATTAAGACACCTTTATAGTTAAGGAAATAGCTGTATTTGGTGCAGTCCAGTGTATGTGCATGGCATTAAGCATTCCTAGATTTTTATGTATGTGTCCTACGTAGATGAGGTGTATCTTTCCTAGAAAATTGAATAGTCAGAAAATTTCTGCTTCAGTTTTAGAGTGGTATGGCCTTATATGTACAATATAATAATTCAGTCCTTTTAGATTAATTCCTTCCAAAGGAGAACCACAGGCCATGAATCCCTGTAATTACACTGTTTTTTGTGATGTTGTCCAGGACTTGTCTGTCCACAGCGTGATGTTATTTGCCAAGCATAATTTCAGAAGTTGCATGTGCTATATTTAAAAAATATTCATCCTCTTTTGTTAGTCCAGCTTTATAAAATTCAAAAAGAAAACCATCTGCGAAAACATCTCTTTAACTAATTTTACCATGAGAGTTGTGGTGGTGCTAATGATAATTATACTAGAGATAGAAAATATACTTGTTCTTTGTTGCTTGGCAAGTAGATTTAGTTAATCATAGCACAAGTTTCTCATAAAAGTCTTCTGGATTATAGGTTTCTGTCACAAAATCTAGGAGTTTATTCCTATTTATGTATACCAAGATTGCCATATCTGAGCTGTTTCTAAGTAGAATTGATCTTCACAGTGCTTCTGTTTAAATTGTGCAGCATGTTCTCTGAAAGTCATGGTCTTTCCCTGCCTTTCAGGCTCGCACAGATGGAAAGGACCAATGGCTCCTTCCTCACGGACAGTAGCTCCACCACAGGAAGTGTGTAAGTAACTCATACTCATTAAGGCTGCCAAGGAACTTTGGTTATACCTGCATGGTGTAATCATCATAAGTTGTAACACAGGATTTAGTCCCAGGGGAAGTAGCTAATGAGACTAAGGATGCCTGTATAAATTTCATTATTCCAAGCACCAGTTGTAGTAATTGGTGATGTTCATTTCTTGGTGTAAGGGAACTCTAAATTTGTCACCCATTCCGCTTCAAAAGGGAAGATATTTCAAATGACTGGAAAAAAGTCACAGCTCTATAGGTTCTAGTTTGTATTCCTTTTCTGCTTTTATCAGATTAGAAAAGAAAGCCTTCTATGTCAAAGTGGACAATGGAGTGGGTTGATAGCTTGTGCTAACTCCCAGGAAAATCTTCTCATTGAAAAAATAAAATCTATATTGAAGGTTCCACAGAGCCAGAACAGTGTTGCTATTTCTTGCTTAGATTTCAGTTTGGCAGTTGCTGATCTGTTTGTACTTGGGGGTATAAACATAGTTGCACATTAATTTTATCAACGCCATTTTCTTTTTTGAATTATGTGTCACTTTTATTGTAAAAGCCTTCATTAAAATGCATTGATGAACCTGGAAAGCATAGAACCCCTTAAATTACTGATGAATTAAATATTATTTTTCTCAGTGTAGAAATATATGAAAGTTTTAACCTCACTGTATCATCAGTTCTGTTCATTAAATCAGTGTAGTAGGATTCCCCCTGTTTTAAGTTATTAATGGGTGTCATCAGTTTTTTAAAGAGGAAACAGAAATTGTTCAGCTTTAGTTAGGAAATGCTGCTGTTCTCAGTAATACTTTCATTTACCGTTTTAAAATCTAATAATGAAATTATTCTACCTATGAATGTACTAACAATTTGAGATTTAAAATATTTTGCTTCAGAGAAGCACTTGTGATCACCTTTAAATGTTTCCTCTTTCCTGCTTAATTAACTCTGTTTACATAACTAATAAAACTTTTTTCATATGTAACTGTTTTCATGTGTTTCTGTCATTGTTAGGCTCACCAATGCCAGAAATACAGCCAAACTACTCCCTTTTGATTCCCTTCCAAAAAAAAAAAAAAAAAAAGAGTAGAAAATATACTGCCACTTGGCAGGGAAAGCTTGAAAACTTGAAAGCAGCTAAATGCTTGTACACTTGATCAAGTTGTTTATTTTGCAATTAATGAGTCTACTCATATGCAAAGACCAAACAACCGTCCATCCCAATGGTAAAAGGGGGTGTATATGCTTAGTTTTTACTGGCAAATTATCTGTTGATTTTAATGCAATTTCCCTGTTCACCTATAAAAATGAACTTCATTTTAAGAAAAAGAATGAACGTGATGAACTTATGTACCAACATGTCAGAGGGACTTCTGAATTTGGCTCTCAGTCCTGTTGTCAAAAGGGGACTGTTACAAAAACAAACTATGCAGAGATTTAGAGGCCAGGGAGGACAAGGAAGTAACTTCTGTACCGAATGGCACCTTCTGTTTTATTTGCAGGTAATAGTGCATGCTTTCGTTAAGGTACATACCGAAGTACTCACAAAATTCTGAAGAACTGTGGTTTAAAGTTTGGAGTTAAACTATTGCAGGGATCTACACAGCTATGAAGTTTGGATCCCAGTTTGGATCATAAGTCACCTACAGCTGGAACATTAGGAGTTTAGGATTATAGTTGAGCTCTATTCTTATTGTTTAAATGCAGTTTGACATAGAAATGAACATGGTGTAATCATTCTTTATAGATTGAATTTGAGGGAGCAATTTGAAATTTGGATGTGCATTTTTTCAGCTCAGATGCCCATGCTGTAAACCTACCTGGGCAAAAACTCATTTTCTTACGGTGTTCTTCCAAACCTTCAGTAGAGGATCACTGGTTTGGAAATCAAATTTTCTGCTTCTTATAATTGGAGTTCTGTTCCATGATCTTATTATTATCAGTCCTCAAGAGTCCTTCAGTTTACTGTGAACCTAGAAAAGAGGCATAGTTGCACTTAACATTGGAAAGTTACTGCTTTGGTCTTGTCGGGTTAACAAGTTCACCAACAATACTTTTAACACTCTTCATGCTCCAAAGAGTATGTGTAGGTTGACTACATTTGAGTGACAATAAGAGAACTTCTGTCATCAGTTAAACATAATGAAATTTTTTGCAGGAATGTTCTGCAATATGCCATTTGGTTAAGAAACAATTCTTCAAAGAAATTTCTTGGTTTTTAACTAACCTGTTGTCTTGAATATCATTATGACTTCTGTCTCCCTAACTAAGTCTTTCTAGCCCTCACCTCCCCTAAGGGTACGTGAATTCCATTAAAGAAACACATTTTCCTCAACTGGAAAAATATTTGTAGATAGCAAAAAAAAGTCAGTCCCTACTGTAATATGTCCAGCTTCTTAACAAACATTCTAATGCTCTCATGCATGAGTTTTCTGATATAAATATATTGAATAAAAATGTTCTTCTTTCATGTCATCTTCTTCATACAGTAGGGAGTTCTAAATGTTTAGGCTAGGCTATTGTGATGAATTTTCTTTGGCTTTAATTCATATGAAAACATCTATGTCTTAAAAGCAGACTGGCTTCTTCACAAGTGAAAATAAGCATAAATAAAAAATGAAGGCTTTGCAACAAAGAATGATAAATAGTGTTCCTAATAGAAAGCTGTGCCTCACAATTTGACAAATCATGGTGTAGTAGAATAAAAAGACAAAAAACATTGTTAGGAAAATAGGACAAGAATGTAACCCTCTTATTCCTGTAATGTACGAACTATCCTGTCTAACCCATACTGAAGTTAAGTGCACTGCGCATAGTATAAATAATTTCTGTACAAGTAAGAGCTGTTTTCTCATTGATGCCTTTACCACCAGTCATCATCATGTCTGCAGCACTGTTGATGCCACTTTACACTCAGAACACATCTGAAATTTTATTTGTTAGGGAGCTGTGCATTTGGGTGCAGTAGGAACAAGCAGTGAAGGCCAGTGGTACTTTTAGCTGGCATTGCCACTCAGTGTGTCATAAGTCAAACTGGACCCCCAGTATGTAGTACCCAAATACTTTGACATGATGTAAGTGATTAAAAGGCAACTTGTCACAATGAGAAATTAGTTCCACATGATGATAAAATTAGGACAAGTAAGTTAAAGACAAAGCATTTTGGAGTACCTTCTTGAACGTTATTCTAGTATTTCTCATAGCATCAGTAGGTCAAGATACACTTTATTTGGACCAGAATGCATAGCACACAGTGAGAGCGCCACAGGAAAAATGAAAATGATCAGCGAGGGAGGATCACAAATACCCCCATCTTAATATCTGAAATCTAATTCAACAAGCAGTTTTCTTAATCAGATAATATAATACACTGATGAAAAGTGACTGTCAGGGAATCTGAATTTTTCTTTCCACAGTGTAGTCTTGATGCAAAGGAAGTTATATGCAACATTATTTGCCTCTTGCTTCCTCCATGCATAAGGCATGTTTTGGAGTAGACCTCTTGAAAATACATGTCAATAAAGAGAACAGGATATCTCAAAGGCCATTTTCCCTGGGTTTCCTTGTTGGGGTGTTCTTTTCCTTTGAGATGTACTTCTTTCAAGTCTGACCTCCTGGGATGTCATTTTTACTGCTTTCTACTATCGTGAAATGCTGAAGAGGAACTGCAGTCTCTGCTGTTGAAGGATTTTGTGTGCTTCTAGCTTTTTCTCGAAGCATTCAGGGTCTTCAGGAGAATAACCACCGAGAAGGGATGACAAATTTATTTTGATGTTGTGCTTTTATTTTGGTCGCTGATTGCCATCTCCAAACAATTCTGCAGAAGAGAGTCCCGGATTCTCAAAATTAAAGTGTTTGTGAGACATAGAGCATGTGTCACTCCCTTATGTTGTAGGTCATTGTGAAGCCCTGCCCTGGGACTCCTGTGCTATTAATGAATCTGTCTTAATTACAGTCACGAGGGTTGCTGGTGCAGGTTCAAGGTTCAGGGGATTTGAACCAGTAATTTTGCAAGACAGACCAGAGGTGGAACACATGGTAAAAATAGACTTTTCCTTCAGAAGACTTCTTTTATCAGGCACTTCCTCCAGCATGTGAAAAACCCTGCTGTCAGTTGCAAGGTGTGATCCCTAAAAAAAGATCGGTCAGGATTCACAGTCTGGCCTGTGCAGACTCTCAGACTCTGAACCACTGAGAGAGAAGAGAAATGAAAATTTCTCTGGACTGAATAACTGGGAGTCCAAACTATTAAATTATCTAGAATCCTTCGTGAACAATTTGTATTCAGCTGTGTTGATCTCACCTACTGGAGCACAATACTGACAAAAGTATCTAAGCATTAACTGGGTAAACTCTTTTTTTAATTGCTTTATTAGTTTCATTAAAAAAATGAAGTTACACCTAATGTAAAATCTTGACAGAATTTCAGATTTAATGAATTCAAATAAATATAATAAATCCAGCTTTCCAGAGCCCTATTAAAAAAAAAATCCATTTCAGATGACCTACATAGTTGTTTATAGATGAATTCATCATCTTAAAATGTAGACAGCAGCTTTTTGATGCCTAATTAAAACAACCAGACTTAAAACTACTTGTCAGGAAAGGTTCATGTGATCAACGTCAAGACCCTTGCACAAAAGAAGGCTGTATGTGTAGTTACACTGTATCATTTAAATTAATATGTCAACGGTGTTTTGAAACTTGAATGATAAAGCTGTGTTATCTCTCTAGTCTGCTTTAACACTCTGTTTCTGTGCTCGCTGAAGATGTGACATTGAATTGACAGCGCTTCCTGGCTTAGTGCAGCTGTTCCAGTCACAGTGAGGGGATTCTGCACGTTTTGCAGGGCTGTAGAAGCCCTGCTACAGACAGCAGAGTTTGAAGCCCCAAAAGGGATTACATCAGTTTGGCAAAAATTTAGTTATAAGGGATGGGGGTTTTTTACCAAGATAGTTAAAGGATGGAGAAGTACCATGAGGTTTTCATTACCACATCAGGACCTGATCCAAACTTCATTAACTGCACTAGCATTTCCTTTAGTTTTAACTAGGCTAATGTAGAATAACAAAGGAAGTGTTGATGGGTTTCCCTGAGATCACTCAAGTAGTGGAGAAGAGTTAGAGGCTTTTTTCTGTAGGTAGGGGAAAAAAAAGGAGCAATGTTCTGCTTCTTTTTCAGCTAACACTGTCAGATATCCCCTATATTTTTGAGGGACTTAAATGCATATGCAACCTCAATTATATTTTAATTATATAGCTGTATTGAATGAAAAATTCATTACATTTATTCATTTGCATGGGAAGATCAATATTGTCATTTCTTCTCATGAGTATAGTACTGACTACAGCCAAGACAGATAAGAAATGAGTGAATGTGTATTATTTCCTTTAAACTTTCAACTAATTTTTAAAAGCGGAAGAGCTCGCTAATTAGGTTCCTTTTTCAATTTTACATGTAAACTTCCTGCAAACCAGTAGTTAATCACAAAAGATAGGATGAAGGAAAGTGATATGCAACGAGCTCTGTGGAAAGATATCTTCATACTTGACTGTTTTTAACCTTTGTATCATAAATGAACTTAGGTGGAATAGAATGCCATCAACTTCTGAGGTGGATAGAACTGTCACAGGATATAATTTTTTTTTGTTTTGGTTTGGGTTTTTTACATATAGTGTTACTTGATGCACATTTGCTTGGTTGTAATAGTCTAGATTTTCAAATCTCATTGACAAGTTGGAAAGTGGAAGACCATGTGATAGCTTTGGGTAGATAGTGAATAGTTATCCTTGAGATACCATAGGATTAGTCTTCAGTAAAAAGGTTGTCTTAAGCAGTACTACAAAGAACCAAATCACTTTGTTACATGATAGAAGTGCTTTTATAACAGAGGGACACCAGGAATCAGTTTTTATCGAGTTTGTGGTTATTTTGGCTTGCTCCTAATACTGGTGATGCTTTTAAATGGGTATTGATGTACTGAGCTACCAAAAAAATCTTGGTTCAGTGGGATAAAATAGGGTCTTCCATTACACAAACAGCATGTTTGCAGCTCTCATTTGTTCCTGTCACATGCATTTGCTCTCTTTACCCCAAGAGCTTGAATTTATTTCTGAGAAAAATCCCAATCCGTGTGCATGGCCTGTAAAACACCTGATGTGTTTTACTTGTACATGCACTTATTTATAGATTATTTGTCAACATAGAAATAAATTCTGTTTCTTCCAGGGTATACATTTCTAAATAACAGGTTTTACTGTTCATTCAAATGAGACTGTACATTTGGATCTTTGGTGATGAAAGATGTTAAACTGACTGACAGGAAATTTAAAAAAAGCCTCTTGAAAAGCTCCATTACACTTTTACTTGGAAAATAAATACTTTGCATATAATGAACTTCCTAATTTTTGTATGTGCTTTCAAAGGCAGTCCTTGAGAATACTTTTCATTATGTCAGACTGCAATCAGTTAATAGCAGAATTCGTAGCTACTTCTTTCCATCAATTGTAGTGAAAAGGTCAGCACAAGAAATATTTTTAATATGAAAAAGTCTCTTTTCTAAATGATATCTGAATAGGTATATATACACTGCTTGTATTTTTCTCTCTGTTGTTGACCATGCTTTAACTGTAGATCTTTAGGATAAACTTTGTAGGGGGACAGTACTTCACAGTATTGTAAGGTATGCAGTCTCTGTTTTGTAGTCAAGCAAAGAAGAGAATTTAAGGTAAGTTTTCTTCAGCATTCACACTGCTGCAGCAATTTCTCTGTTAAAATCATGAATAGTATATGTTTTTCTGCTGCTGATTTATCCTTCTTGAGTAAGCAAGCAAGTGAACTATTTTTAGGATATGGTATCCTTCACTTTCTATCCATCTGACTTGACTTATGGAGAAAAGACAGCAACTGGGGAGGAAAGGCACACCTATACAAAAGCAAACTCCTTTGGACATTATAGCATAATTGAAAGTGTCTGGACTTCTGTATCTCCTTACCAGAAGGTAATTTCTATGCGAGTCAGGAGGAGGACAGTGTTATAGTTTATTTCTATCCCTGAATTTCTAAGGGGGAGATCTGCTACTCTTGAAGAGTTTCAAGGTATCACATGTGTATATCAAAACGGGGAAAAAAACCTGGAAATATCATGCTAATTCAAAACCTATAGCATCATTTTTGCAGCATTGTCAGTCCCTTTGTGCAGTGCACAGTGTTAGCCAGGTACTTGTTAATTCATTACTCTATGACTTCTTGAAGAATTCTGTGGGGAATTTTTCTCTCTAATTTTATTATGTAAATTGAGCACACCAAAATTATCTCCTAAAGAATATTAAAAATGTCACCTATTTATGGTCAAAAAAAAAAAGGAACTATCAGATAGCTTGTTTGGTTTTATTTATTATTAAGGCATTTCAAATCAGTCATTTTTGGTTTATATTATCTCAAATTCTTGCTCTCACTATTTCTTCTCAAACCACCAACAGCATTTGTTCTTTATGCGTATATTAAAGTAAGCTGGTCTTCTACACTACTATAGATAAATCTTTTTCCTGTGAATTGTATGTTTATATTTTTTTCAGTATATTTTTTAGAAACAACTCATAAAAATTTTAATACAATGTGCTGACACACACATCTGACACTTATACGCTAGATTCTTGTAGGTTTATTTCCTGCTCTCTTAGTCCTTTTTCATAAACAAACAAACAAAACCCCTCAGCTTCACAAAGATGTTTGCTCACATAATAAATGTTTTACTGCTCTGTCTTTATCTGTGTTGTTTTATTGCTCTAGAGAGGATGAGCATGCCCTTATCCAGCAATATTGTCAGACGCTGGGTGGAGAGTCGCCTGTGAGTCAGCCACAGAGTCCTGCTGAGATACTCAAGTCAGTGGAAAAGGAAGAGCGAGGAGAGTTGGAGCGCATCATTGCTGACCTCGAGGAAGAACAAAGGTCTCATAATCATCCTATCTGGTGTCTGAATTTTCACCTTATTTTTGTTTGGGCCATGCATGAATCATGTATAGTTGTTGGAAGTAAGAAGAGATGGTTGATTTTAGAGGAAAAAAAAAATCAAGGCATGTCATGCATAGACTGACGCTGTTAGGTAGAAGAGGGTGGGTCTGTGATAAAATACCTTAGTTTCACCTCTACTTTATTGTTTATGTTTTATGTTTTTTCCCATAAACCCAGTCAAGACATTGTCTTTGTATGAGCTACCTGTGTTCTGTAGTTGGAGGTGATGATAACATCATTTGATCTAAGGATGTTTTTTACTTTAATTTGCTTAAGTCATCATTCTCCTCCTCTTTTGAATATACCAGGAGTCTGCAGATAGAATATGAGCAACTAAAGGAGCAACATCTTCGGAGAGGAATAAACACTCTTGCATCACCTCCTGACTCCATTGTGTCACCTCAGCATGCTTCTGAAGATGCTGAGCTCATTGCTGAAGCTAAACTCCTGAGGCAACACAAAGGTCGCCTGGAAGCAAGGATGCAAATACTAGAAGATCACAATAAACAATTGGAGTCTCAGCTTCACCGGCTGCGGCAGCTACTTGAGCAGGTAGATGTACACTGATGTCTTTCCCCCATGTTGTTTCTGCATGATGGATTTCATGGTGAAACAAAGGCGTTGGAATTTTACTGCAGATATTTTCACCACACTAGCTTGGTCTGTTGCACTCACTCATTTCTAGGATGAAGAGATATTCTTTCCTACCATCTAATATAAACCATGTTGAAAGTCAAATGAGCACAAGATGACTACAAGTGCTGGAGTGATCATGGTAACTTAGGAAACATTGAGAATAACACAAACAAGTGCAATAGTTTTTCATGAATTAAAAAGCAGGGGGAAGAAAATATATACCCTGTTCCAAGTAGTGGTGCCAGCTGTACCCTGTATTTGACTTCAGTTTTGCAATTTTTCCTTAAATAATATGTTTATTTGTTGTCATGGGTTAGTCACTGAAATATTTCTTAGCATGCCAAAGACCCATGGCCAAAGATATGTCTAAAATGCAAAGGAGCAATTCATCCCATTAAAAATCCAGTTCCTCTTGAGTGGTATATTTAGACCAATAAGCTACAGCAAAATGGTCTGCTCAGAAGTAATGCTGAAGGCAAGAGCATTCATGTCAGTAGCTAGAGATGTCAGTATGCTAGAGATTATAGGGTTTCTTTGTTGGGGGAAGAAATGATTGTTTTTTAAGTCAGCATATGCACATCTAGATTATAAAAATAATAGCAGCAATATCTGCAAGGTGTTGTTAGAAATATTAGTTTGTACTGAATCACGCGTGGAAGCTTGAATGATGAAGAGAAATTTGTATGAATGTTTCCTCCTAACTAATCATTACATTTGGGTCAGAGTCCAGTAAGACAAATGATTCCTGTCTTCCATGAGTCAGGTGACTGGCTGTACATAGTAGAGGATTTAACTAAGCCAAGAAACAGATCACATAAACCAGGTATCAAAATGGCCTAAGTTCCTGCTGTAGATGATAATCTTTATCACTATGATGAGAGTATTGTTTGTTTGTTTGTTTCACTGGCTGACTTTGTCATTTTTCTAGGCAGTTTTGGCTGAATAGCAATAAGATGCATCTGTTCCAATGCCTTCCCTACCCCTCTAGCAGAGTATTTTTGTTGTTACTGTCATTCCAGCATCTTTAATCAGTATTTGAGTAGTTTAAATATTTAACAGGGAAGATAACAACTGATGCAACTGTTAAAAATCATTCACAAAATAAGTATCTTGAGAACTGTGGCCAATAATAGATGTTACAGAGAAGGGTGTAAAATCTGCAAAGAAACAGCTGTAGAACAGAAGCGCAGAAGTTCTGCCAAACCCACAGTCAGTTTCAGCTTAGTGCTTAAAGCAGGAACATCTTCACTCTTTAAAACTTTATTTTCTCTAATGTAGCTGTGGATAATCTTTACCTCTTTCACTGCTTGAGGAAGGACTTTTTCTGAAGCCAGCTGAGGATCTAAGTATATTTATTTGTTTCTTTTGCTTTTATTGGCTGACCCAATTATTTTTAGTGGATATAAGGAATACCTTTTCTCATTAATGAGATGGATGATTTGAGTAGAAGATTCTCATAAGTCCCAATGTCAAAATATATAACAACTCTGTAATTCCTGTAATAATAATTACTGGTATTAAAGGACACAATTGTTTTACAGCAATTTCTTTGCTGTGGCTGGCATTTCTTGCCATCTCTGTTTCTCTTTTTTGTCAACAATGCCTCTCCATTTCTCTTCTCCATTCAGCCTGTTGACTGTTGTTTGGATTTATAACTTGTCACTGAACCTAAAATACTGGGTCTTTTTTCTCTAAAAGATATGGAGCAAGTCTATCTACATACAGATATTTGGGTAGAGAATTAATGAAACTTAGAAACTTTCCTGTAATAACTGTTTAATCTACATGAGAGCATTCTAAGACATTCTTTGGGGAGCACCTTTAGCAGAAATATGCATGCATCCTCACTGCACATTTGCCTACCTCAGGTCAGAATTCTGAGGTTACCATACTATTTCTATTTTAGCAAACCCAAAGGATTGGTGGCTGTCACACAACGTTGTCATTTTTGTCTGCCTGATTGATTATAGTGCCAAAGAGGAAGGTGAAACAGAACTGACATGTGACAACTTTAATACCAACATGTTAATAATATAGAAAAAAAATAAAGAATCTATTTTCACTTCTCTTTCTTCAGCCCTTTTAGATACTGCATGTGCAAAGTAGAAGTAAGACCTCTTATGAAGGTTATTTAAAGTCTGTTTGGATTTTTCTCTGTTTGCCTGAGCTAGTGAATAGCGGTTTCATATTGGATTTGATATTGAAGTTAATGGGAGCTAAAACCATCTGTCAATGGCTATCTGATCAGGCTCTGAAAGACAGAGTAAATGGGGACCGCAGCTCCCTCTCCAAATGAAAGCAGAGGAGTTTTATCAAAAGAGCAGAGGAGACTTCCTTTTGTGGCTGGGAGAATAGGTCTGGAACAAGAAGAAAATGGGAGAATAAGTCCTGAACAAGAAGAAATATCTGTAATGGATGTGGAAAGGGAGTTGGCCTTTTTGATTCAGAGGTTGTGGGGGGAGCTTTCTGTTTAGTTTTGTTTTTTACCAAAAGCAATAGAAGTCAAGGGAAGAACGGGTGTGTTTTATCTATCCATTAAGCCACAGAACACTTCAGACTATTCTTTGGGAAAAACACCAGCAGGAGGGACAGTGAAATAAGGTGCTGTAGATCAAAACTGGTTAAAATAAACATCTCCCTTGAAATGCTTTAAAAACTGCTGTAACACAGAAAAATCCCTCAATTTCAGAGTTTTCTGGAGAAGAACTTATCTGTTCCTTTGTATCTTTATTTGATTTTGCATAAAAAAGAAGTTTGAAAACACCCAGAAACTGGAGTTGGAAACTTCCCTCTCATCCCTTTAGAGGCGTGCTCAATCTCTCTGCTTTTATTCAGGAAGAAGCAACAGGCATGTAGTAACATTTAGGGCTATTTTCTTATGGTTTCTGGCTCAAGGGCTGTCTTCTAGGTTGTTCTGAATAAGAAGGTATGAACTTCATGATGCCTGAAGGAGGTTGATGGTGGAAGTGATCAGATTTCGTAGATGTTACGCAACTGGGGTCAAGTGGAATATTATTTGGTACAGGATTTTTCCTCAGATTCTCCCCCAGTAAAACTGTGTCATGGTTTAGCCCCAGTCATCAACTAAGCACCACCCAGCCGCTCGCTCACTCCCCCCACCCCAGTGGGATGGGGGAGAGAATTGGAAGAGCAAAAGCAAGAAAACTCGTGGGCTGAGATAAGAACAGTTTAATAATTAAAATAGTAATAGTAGTAATGGTAATGATAATAATTGTTATTATTATTATAACAATAATTATAATTATAATATAATAAAAAAGAAAATAATGAGAGAGAGAAAGGAAACCCGGGGAAAAGAGGGAAAAGAAAAAAAAAAACCAAAAACACAAGCGCTGCAACCGCTCGCCTCCCGCTGACCGACACTGCCAGTCTCTGCGCCGCAATCGCTGCTTCCCCTGGCCAACTCCCCCCAGTTAATATACTGGGCATGATGTCATATGATATGGAATATCCCTTTGGCCATTTTGGATCAGCTCTCTTGGATGTGCCCCCTCCCCTCCCGGCTTCTTGTGCACCTGGCAGAGCATGGGAAGCTGGAAAAGTCTTCGATTAGTGTAAGCACTACCTAGCAACAACTAAAGCATCAGTGTGTTATCAACGTTATTTTCATACTAAGTCCAAAACACAGCACTATACCAGCTACAGTGAAGAAAATTAACTATCCCAACTAAAACCATGACAAACTGTTAAATCATGTAAATACATGCAGCTGTATCCTCAACTATTTTGCATTTAACATTTTTCAGTATCTGATTACTATATTAAGGCATTTATTCCACTACCAGAACCCTTCTCTTTCTGCTTCAAACCCCACTTTTCATTTGCTTAACTGTATCATCCTGATTTTGGAAGGAGAGGGTTTTGGTTTGTTTTGGCTTTTCTTGTTATTGTAGTCACTGGAACTGTGTAGTGTAACACTTATCAGTATATTTAAATGAAAATGAAGTCATCAGACACTGTTTTCTCATTAGAAGGGGATGTGGGTTTTGGTTGTTTGGTTGGTTTTGTTGTTTTGTTTGTTTGGTTTTTTAAATCCAACTGCAATATTTTGTTCTGACAGCTGCAGCAATATATGTTACCTCAATGTAAAGTATTCCAAGCATGTTTTGTTTGCTCTCAGTTTATCCACTGTTAAGAGTCCTCATGCTCTGCAGGGTTTTTTTGTCATTTGCAATAGCACTCCTAAGTGGTACTATATAACCTTCACTACTAACTCATAATTTAAGTTTGTAGGCATCTCTTTTCTATCCTAATTAATCTTGACTTTACAGTGCCTCACTATCCTTGATCTAGCCTCTGTGTTGCTGTACTGCAGTTTTGTATCAAGTCCAGCACTGATATTACTTCCTCAGCCACCCCCAGTCATCTCTGCACCATTTGTCCACAGTTACTGCTTGAAGAGCGACAGAGATCCAGTCCAGGTGCAGGTTTGCATTTTGGATGATTCAGATTCTTTCTGTCCATCTGTTTTGTGGGGTGGGCAAGCAGCCGCTCTGGTGCTGGAGTTAGCCTTGTGGTTCTTTACTGAAGTAACTCTTAATCTTTGGAGAGTTTGCTTCATCTCTTTACCATATCTCTAACCTCTTCTTGAACAGAGGTCCCTGGCCATACAGAATTACCTGGAGTTAGTTACCCCGGGCTTGGCCTATTTAAAGTCACCACACTCATTTTACCTAGACCCTGTAGCTGGGTTGAAGCCTGATACTGAATAGCAAATTACTTAACTATTTGATAGGCATTCAGTGTTCATAGGAGTGTCTTGATGGTAAAATCCTTGGCTGGCTTGAAAACATTTACATATTTCTTTGTCTTCTATATGCAGAACCATATTTCTTGATTTATTCTGTTAGTCAAAGCTGAAAGTTGGTATTGTCATGCTGAAAGAGAGATGAGATTTGGAGGAGAAAAAAAGATTTGCCAAGTGCTCAAGGAGATATTTCCTTCTATTTCTCACCACTGTGTATGGAAGAAAAAGTATCTTTCATTGTTCAACAATCTTCAGTTTTGTTGAAGATTAATTTTTTTTTTAACTGGAAGTTGTCTCAAAAAATGAAATGTTGCACTTAAGGCTGTGAGCTGCAAAGGAGCAGACTTGTGCACAAATTAACTGCCATTCTCTGTATTACCTCTTTACATCAAGTCTCATAGCTGTTCTAGGTGCTTGTTCAGTCTTGGTTTTAAAAAGATCTTAAAAGTAATGATTTTTTTTTATTATTATTACTTCTGTATCTGCTTTTGACAGATTTACTTAAATAATCTGCTCTTTAAGCTGTTTGGAAGTAATCTGATGATTTGCAATCAAAAAGATAAATGATAGGGGCGACCATTTCAGCTGAGATTCTGTAACTGCCTCAGATGTAAATTCTGTTTCACGTGCTTCTGTTTTTCAGAACAATCAGTTCTGGAGCTCAAATACTGTGTTACTACTCTTTTCATCAAAGGATTTCTTACAAGAAGGAAGGAAAAGGAAAAAAAAAAAAAATTCCTGAACAAGATCCCTTCCAGTATTTCTCAGTTGTTATAGTGAAGAAGTCTTACGGTCTTTTCTTATTTCGTGTCCATATATGTATACTTAATCTCAAGCACATACATGGTTACACCTAAATGTAATATGGAACTTATGTGTTTGATTCTTCAGGTGAATTTAAGAGTCCAGAAAGGCTTGCCTACAACACAGTTTTCAAAGTATATGGGCTCCTTCTCATATTTTTCTGGAGATTACATAGTACATAGTTTTCCTATAAATTTGGTGTCCTCCACACTATTGAGAAGCAGCATCAGCCGGAGTGATGGCTAGCTACCACTTTGTAGATTTAACAAAGTTCTCTTGAATCTTCTGTCTTCACTCAGCTTGATTGTGAAGGAGTTTTGCAAAACTGTTCATGATTGAACAGTTGTTTCTAAGCATGATCGGTCATCCTAGTAAAGCTTCTTAGGGGACCTTAGCTGAATGTCCTCTGTGTATGTCTATATCTGTCTGTCTATATATAAACAACCCAAGTAATACCATTGTGTAGTCTTTCTGCATAGCTGGACCGAGAGCCTCAGCAGAATGACTTGTACATGACACTGTGTTTCTATGGTGCGTGCTCGCAACAGAACATTGTTTTTAACAAGACCATCAACTCGTAAGAAACACACTTAAGTCTAAATTTTCTTTTAACGTGTTGTCGGTTTGGTTTCCCCCACCGCAGCGGTTGTATAGACCTAAGCCAACTTTCAATAGTTTGGAGAACAAACGAGCACATAAAAAAGAAAAGGAGTGGGATGACTGCCTAGAAGCCCACACTTAAATTCTATAGATAAAATTTACCTAAATTTGGGTATTATTGTCTCTAATGTAGCCCGAGTCAGACTCCCGGGTTAATGGCGCCTCCCCCTGTGCTTCGCCCCAGCACTCTGCCCTCTGCTACCCGCTCGAGCAAGAGACAAGCTTACAGTTTCATCAGACAGGTAAGTGTTTTGATCAGATAATGTGCTGCGTGGGTCTATAGGTGACTGCTGAATAGGTTTGTTGGCATCTTCCTGAAAAGATTTATAAATAAAAAGGAACTGAAGTTTGTGACACTACTGGAAGCAAGACTTACTGCAGCTGGAGCTGTTGCTTCCCCACACTTGAAAACAGCTGCGGTATCACAAGAATCCACGTAATGCTGAATTATGGATTTCTGTCCAAAGACTCCTTGGTCTCATCCATTTTGAGCAAGTGAATTTACTGGGCAAATCCATCCTCACTGAAGGGGGAACCAGATTTTGTTGGACTGAAGTGGCCAACAGCTGTTTGTCCTACAATACACTCATGCACCCAAGTAATCTGTCAGATACAGGAACAAATGTCCAAAACATGTAATTGAAGCTTCCTGATGGCTGCTTTAAAAATTCTTGTGTATCCTCTGCTTGTCCTGATATTTTGATGACCCCACCCCTCAAAGACTTCACATCTTTAGGAATTATTGAGTATTTAAGTGTACAGCCTCTGTACGTGAGGGGATTTCTTTCTTGAAAGATTATTTTAAATTCTCCAATATCAGAAGTCATTAATTCCACTGGGAATTAGCAGAAATAACTACAGACCATTGAATGCTCGAAATTAGGGGAAAAAAATAAAAGATTTTTCTCAAATTATCTTAAGTGCAATTTCCTCCCCGTTTTTGTTTTCAAGCCTTTGTGTTATAGATTACAAAATGATTTTATTTCTGTGGAAAACATGAAAAATATACTCTCGCATACTGAAAAGTTTTCACTCAGCATTGACGTGTTTTTACTTTAATTTATCTGGAAATACGTCGAACTTATTCAAGTCTGATTTAATGCAATGGTAGATTTATGAGACATGCTGCCTAATAACACTGCCAGGAACAGAGCCTGTTGTATTCCCTAACCATTCCTTTGGCTAATTTTACGCAGCATTTAAAAAAAAAAAAAAAAAGGCAAGGAGGACTTTAACACTAGTGAAATTGCTGGTGCATATTGAATAAAGACCATCTAAAAGATAAATTTTTTTTATTTTTTTTTTTTTTTTTTTTTTTTTTTTTTTTTTTTTTTTTTTTTTTTTTAGAAAAAGAATGGTGTATTTGCTCTGAAAGTTACATGACAAAATATCTGAAAGTGGAACAGAATTTTAATTGAGCAGCTACTGAGTATAATTCCCTCATCTTGTAAACCTTTTATTTTAACTGTAAATTCTCATATACTGCTCCTTCTTGGCAATTTCTTCTGGTTAAATCTTGGGTGCAATGGTTAAGCTTTAATAAAAGAGAAATGAGTTCTGCTGCAAATCAATAATGTAACTTTCACCTCCTCTCCAAGGCTGGCAATTATCAGTGACAGTTCCTGCACATTAAGTTACAAAGGCTTCAGGTAGTGGTTTCCCTTGAAATATAGAGGAGTATTTAACTGGAAGGTTGGATGAGAATGCCTTTCAGAATGTTGTCTTTTTCTTTTTTTTTTTTCTTCTCTCATTACTGAATTCATTGCTCTCTTCTGTTGTCATATCTACAGATGACTTGTTAGTTCCACCTCATGATACCAACACAGATCTAACAGATGTTATGGAGCAAATCAACAGCACATTTCCAGCTTGCTGCTGTAAGTGTAACAAAATATGTCTAAGAATAATATTGAATTTGAGGCAGTCTTTTGAAGAAAAAAGTAATTCTTGTGGTATTGACTACGAAAAAAATCTCTCTGATGAGATTTTTTTTGTCAAGATATGCAAGCTGCATAATTCTGTTCTTTAAAGTTCCTCAACAGACACTATTTGTGAAGGTAAATAAACAAATGTTCTCACGTTTTAAGTGGAAGTGATTCACTATAAGAAAAGCCTATAGCTCCATATGGAATTTTTAGCTGTGCCCCCATAAGGGAAAAGAGACGTAGAATCCCATTAGCTGCTGATACAAACCTTATGTAGAACTTAAGTGAATGTAGATTTAGAAATTCTGAATGCTGTTTCTCTAATAAAACTTGAAAAAAAGGCCTTAGGCAACAGGAGGGACCATAGCCCAAACCTGACTGCCTGAACTAATTATTGAACTAGTCATTAAATTAATTGACCAGAGGAAATAACTGTTAACACAGCACATAACACCTTTCCCTGCTTAAATGCATTGAAAGTTGATATTTTATTCAATGTCTAATTAAAGAGAGATCAAAAGGAAGACCAATTGGTTTCCTGTGCATGGCTTATATCAGGCTTAGATCACATTTCCACTGATCCTGTTCCTTCCAGAGTGTCACTGCACGTACAAGAGTGAGGAACTATCTCTCTGGTTCCAGCAGTATTTCATACAGATTGTTGGTTTTGGCAGGGGAGGTGAAGTGGCAACTTTGTTATTAATGAATTTTGTGGTTTTTTTAAATACATGCATACAGATGTATCTTCACTTTCAGCTCTTTTGTCTTAGAAAAACAGTAGTGAAAACTTTGATATATTCTTAAACTTTTAACAGGTCTTTCAAATGAAATGGAATAATGACGGTCAGTTTTAAAAGGCACAAGTGAGAGGGAGGGTGTTTATGCCCAGTCCTTTTGGAAGCATCGAGATTGAACTCTATTCTGTTTTGTAAACTCGGTGAACCCTGTTAAAATACCCCTTTTATCTCTTGTACATACATTGCTTGGCTGTGAAGAACTGCATCACAGAAGATGCACTTTGCACATTTTGAGAAAGCAAATTAGGATCTAGCAAAAAGGGTTTTGTTTCATCTGTCCTTTGAGATTTTCAGTGAGTTCAATAGTTCAGAGCCCATTGCTTTGCAAATTAAGGATTTGATTCTAAGGAGCATCTCTTCTTGAAGTCAACAGCTAGTGGAGCTACTCAGCACAGCTCAAGGGTGTGTATGTATACAAATCAGTAGAAAATGCAAGTCAAGTATCAATTCTTGTTTTTGCAAATTCCTGTCTTGCATGTATAAGTGGCATAGCAGCTACTGGACATTTGGCCCAAATGAATTTACAGCAAATTTACAGAAATACTCCCTTGCATTCCTGTGTCAGGGCAAGCTTGATAATGATGTCTGCTCTCCACTACCAGGAAACATGGGGAAAAAAATCCAATATCAGCAAAACAATATTCCGAACGAGGCAGGAGGGGGACTGCAAGTGAAAACCGTGGTCCCACCTCCTTTCATATTGTGAAGCATTTCTGAGCATTTAAGATTAAAAGAAGTCACAGTTCCAAATTTCATGTGATTTTTCCCTTTGTCCTTGACATGCTGCTGCAGAAATCAAACCAAATCAGCATGCCCCAATTAGTAGGTACTAGTTATATTTGCTCTTCTTCAGTCATTCTATAATATCTCTTACTTGGGAGATTTACTAGGATTATATTTTTTAACCATGTAAGATTCACATACTGTTTTAGAAGCCTGGAATGAGGATTATTAGTCTGGCCTTCCCAATAGAGTGCATTAAACTCTGAGTTTTGCTAGGGAAGACCATGACAGACTGTCTAGTCCACCATCTTTTCCTGTGGCCATTTGAGATGGATCTGTCTCCTGGACAGACAGTTGTCCAACCCATTCTGTAAGACTTCCAATGTCACAGACTCACAGACTCCTTGGACTCCCTAGGCAATCTGTTTTAAGAGCATCACTGTATTCCTAACCTTAAAAAATAATATCCTTACCCTTTTTTAATTATACCTAAGCTAAATTTTATTTGAACAGCCCTCATGTTCAATGTATTGTGTACATTTAAAACAAAGAAACAAACAAAAGCTATTTTTCCACCACCTCATCAGTACTGGTCTCTCCTACCTTGGCCACAGCTTTCATTAAGGACAGTTACTAGCATCTGAGCCTTATGTAGATTATTTTTATCCCATCTTGACTGTAAAATAAAGCCAGTCTTACTTGCTATATTTGTTTTGATGGCTTTCAAGTTATAATTAATCTTGAAATCAGCATTTTTACTTACTCCAAATATCCCTTATGAAGCAATTATTCATATAGTAAGGCCAGTATGGCTCTTAATGGGGTTTTTTTTTGGTCCCCAGATCCTTTGTTAATGGATATAATCCCTCTTTTCCTTCCTTGTTTACGAGGCTGGCCCTCAGAGCTAGGTAGGTGTGCAACATTGGGCAGAATTCTTGCCTTTGCGCCCAAGTGAGTTCCAGAGCATTTTGAACAGATGGTATTATAATACAGCACTTGTAGATCTATATGGTTGCAACTGGTGAAAAAGGAACAATTAATATAATCTATACATTCATGATGCTATAAATTTGTTACAAGAAAAGTAAATTTGTAAAGAAAGTTATGTATAGACCATTACAACACACTTCTAGTTAAATGTTTATTTTTTTTAAGATAGCAGTCTTTCTGTTCTTCTGTTGTACGTATTGTCCTGACACTGGCTTTATTTTTAAACTGACAAGATGCAGAATCATGTATATTTCTAACTTTCTTTTGTTTTTTTCTATTTGCAGCAAGTTTCACTGGCAGACCACAGGTATGAGACATGTTTACATGCTTGCATAGCCATTGGAAACAAAGTAAAGCAAGTGGAAAAGTTCCATTAAAGCCAAGTGGCAGGGTTTTGGGTTTTTTTTCCCTGTGTTTTTCCCTAGAGGTCTATTTGGAAGCTAGACCAATGTGACAGAAAGGCTAGATTCTGGAATATGCCAGTTAATAGAAAATTCCTGCTAGTTCAGGCATTACCAAAGATACTATAGTGTGCAGTTCTGGGATGCTGACCAGATGGAATCAGCTCGAATCTATCAGAGCTAATTAGTTTTAAGCCAGCATCAGCTCTCTGCAAGTCCAAAACTAGTTCTTGCAAAGACATCCACATCTCCTTGTGTGCTGATGCCCATCGGTTCAGTTCCAGGAGCGGTTGGCACCAGGGCATGAAGGTCGAGAGCCACACAGCATCTTAGGCGTTGGATTAATTCGCCTTCTCCCAGTAAGCAACCACTTTACAAACCCGAAGAAGAAATTTGGCTACTTTCAGAGTTCACAAAAACATGGAAAACAATTTGGTATTTAGATACTTGTTCTTGAAAGTCTAATGGGTATGAATGGTCAGTTAAATTTCTGCTATAAGTAACAGAAATAGGAAAAACACTTGCTATAGGTTTAGGTTGATATTAGAGTCCATGTATAACAAATAAAGAATGACATAATCTTGTGTCATTGCAGAGTTCTTTTCATTGTTAAATAAGTTTTAAAGACTACCACAAATTGCTATGTGAGACTTCAGAAGAATTAAGTGGTAGGGAAAGAGTCTATTCTCCAAATTGCTTCACCTTGTCCATTAAACCACAGTTTGCAAGGTCAAACCTCCCCAAAATGAATATCTAAAAATTCAGAAGTATTGCTCTGCAAACACTTTCTTGGACTGCAATATCTGGGATAGTGGGATTGCTCTCCCAAACAGGAATTTCTGAAGAGAATGGAATGAATCATGCCCTGCACTCAGTTAACTCAGACTTTGTGTTTCGGTCTCTTGATAAGTTAAATTAGTGAATTAAACTAGCATTTTTCAGAAATCCTTCCTCTAAGCAGGCACAGAGATAGCTTTCGGTGTTACCAGTGAATAATACTAACCTTCCTGAAAAAGCATTTGATTATATTTTAGATACAGGATGATTCCCAAATGGTCTCACTGCAAATCAACCCTTCCAGAACCATTAGAGAAGGCACATTTGTCTGAACAGAATCCTGAAACAGGAGCCTGGAAATAAGCGTTGCACTTGAAGAGGCCGAGTCCAAATCCAGGCTCTGTATACTCTCCATTTTTACCACTTAGGCTTCAGATAGGACAATAGTTTGCCTAAACTTTTTTCCTATGGGTGCAGAACATGGAGCGTCTATAAGTTATATTTACTGCTCTACAGACTAACATCCTCTGGGCCTTACTCAACAAGAATTTTAAACACAGCAGTATTGTAAAATTAGGTTTCTCTTAACTACGTGACTCAGTGATTTGCTGAGTCTTAGGCCACTACATCTAAATTTTTAAAATACAGTTTTTTTGTGAGATGACACCCGAGTCCTTAACAGAACCAAGCCCAGAGTATTTAGAGCTTTCCCTGTGCATGTTAATGTGGTACTGACGCGGTTATTTCTCGTCATGACAGGCAATGTGAAGTGTTTGTTTGGACATTGACCAGTGCTTCCTGACGTGCAGTACAGTCCTTTTGTACCAACCACCAGTCGCGAGTTCCACTTCATCAGAAGGCTGCATGGGACCCTGGGACATGCTGTTTGCTCTGACTGCGTGTTCTACTTGAAATAGTAAAACACTGAATACCCAAAGACGAGGATGTTGTTTTTATAGTATTGGGTTTTTTTTTCGTCGTCTTCTTCCCTTTCTATGCAACTGTAAATTAATGAGCAGTGGAGTATTTGTCACTGATTTGTATAAATATACAGCCATGGGAAAAGGGGCAGGGGCTTTATATACGTTCTTTTTGATAATCGTAACGAGAACTGCATAAGGAGTTTGGAGCAAAATGTTACATTTATACATTCCTTTCAGCTCTTTTCTTTTACATTGTAAAATACCCTTAGTTATATTCTCACACATTTAATATTCTGTATTGATTATTTATATGCTAACCATCCAACCACACAGATTTTAGATTACCCTTGAATTGTTTTCAGGATTGGCATATGAAGTTCCCATAATCTGCATTATTGTTTCTGGTTAACAAAAATTGCCGTTGGCTGCAAGCTACAGTATTTTAACTCCATTAAACAAGGTAAACTCTCATTTTGAGTCATAATCATCATCCTCGTGCACTAAGATGGTATTTTTAACATTCTTTTAGTTATTTCCAGCCAACACACTCCACTTGGAGGATTATTTTTTAAGTGTTACTTTATTTTGAATCAGGAGATAGCTAAAAAGAGGACTTAGATGATAGCTTAAGTTTTTAGTAAGGTCTGTGTTAGTGTAATTGTTCCCAACTTTGTTCAGAGACAAAACTTAGCTGTTCCCTGCTGTGCCAAATTTGCTTCAAGTTTTGGAATTTGCAGTTTGTGAAGCAAAGCTCATTTCGGTGAGATCCCCTTCTGATGATCTAAGCTCAGCAGTGTTTTGTCTGCCTCTTGGAAATGAACAGACAATTAGAAAGCCCTTTCCAATACTATTAGCAATGGAACATTTTTCTTCAAAACTGCAATGCACTTAAATATTATCATTTGGCATTGTAATCTTGCAACTCATCTTTATCTTTGAAATCATTTATTTATGTACTTCAAGTAGGGTTAATTATGGGAAAGTTATGTCACTGATCAGCTGATGTCAAGTTTTAAAATTATCATAAGAGATTTTAATGCAATGCCTTCACAGAGTTTACAATGCTGCATGGACACTTGCTTTAATTTCAGGACATACCTTTAATTGGTAAAACTGCATGCAATGTATTTCATGTATAGTGGAGAGAAACTAAACTGTGATGTTCTTAATTATTACTGAAGAAAAAAAAAAAATCTCAAAATCGTATTTGGAAGAGTTGTAAATTCTCTACTGCTACCGAAAAATGCTAGAGGACATTACGACAGCAGGTCAGGAACTTCTAATGTTTTTGTGAAGTGTTGCCAGCTAGATTGTCCTGCACCTACAGTATTCACTCTTGGACTGCTGCTGCTCAAGGAGTGATTTGGGCACAGCGTTGACCACATTCTAGTGTTGGCTCTGGTGACAGTTCTTTCTGAACCCTTTGGCAAATTATTTAACCACTCTGCCTCCGGTTTCCCATCTGTAAAATGGGGATGATAGTACTTACCTCTCAGAGGTGTTGTAGGGCTTGCTTGGTTAGTGTCTGAAAAGATCTATATAAATGCTAAATATTACTCCTGCGTGAGGGGAGCAAAATTGTCAAGGTGGGAAGAGAAGATGCTGGCTCCTATAAATGCTCCATCTGTTAAAAAAAAGTAGTGTAGTTATTTTGAGAAGAAAAAACCCCACATTTTACAGAAGAGGAAAGCCATGACCACCTTTCTACCTCAGACCTATCTTTATGACTAGTATTGGAAATAGCTTTATATTCTGTTCTCTGCAAAGAACTTTGCTTTTATCAAGCTACATCATTCTCTAGGCAAAGAATCCTTAAAAATACCCCCCTGCATAGGTAAAAAAGGTCTCAGTAGTGAATTTGGTGGCTTTTATTTTTGTTCTGATATGAGGTTATGTATAAAGTTGTTTTTCTGCCTGTGTTTGTATGCATCCTTTGTCCTCTGCTGCCAAGTAAATGCTACTTCAAACACTACATTGTAACATTCTTCCTCTGAGACAATAATAAATAAAAGGAATATATTGCAGTAACAAACATAAGAAAAAAATATGGAGTTCTTTCAAGTTTTGTGGTCTTCAAGGATGGCTAAATGCTGAAAATTTCATTCTGAAGAAGATCAATTTTAACACAGGAGTGCTCTGATAGTCCGTTTCTACGTGCTAGCATTTTTGGAGTGGTTTGCATTTATATAAATGAGATTAAGCAGTGTTTTCTCCCCATAAATCTGCATATTTTCTCCAGTTTTCCATCTTTAGTGATTTAGTCTGGAATCCTTCTCAGTTTCATGACAGATTTTAAATTTGATGACTGAGAAGCAAACTGCTTTTATTTCAAAAATGCTATATATACATATTACAAAACAGCAATAATGTATGAAGCCCTGTCAAATATTAGAACTGTGAATTAGTCTTCAAGTTTTGATGGCATTTAGTCAACATGCTCAGCTGAAACACAGCATTAGGTATTTGGTCAGGAGATATGTACTTTCTAGCCCTACCATGTGCTGTTTTTAGGTATTTGCATTAAGCTAATGCAAATTGTCTTAATGATTGTGTTAGAACTACTGTGCTTAAAGGAGGGAAAAAAAGTCCACAACCCTAACAATTCTGTTTCCTCATAGTAATAGTTGGCACTGTTTTCATGTTTAGTATTATTGAAGTTATTATTTTTCTTCAGACTCTTAACACATGTAAAAATGTGTCAAGGTAATGGCATTTTCCCTCAGTTTGTAAAAGGATGCTTAACAAATGAGTTGTAAGGAAAAATCAGGGGGTCTTGTGCAGCATTTCAGTGATTCAGCAGTTAACAAGGCATTTAATTATAGAAATAGCAATATATTGAGTCAAATTAAGTTCTGCATTTAGAACAATAAATGTGTCAAAGAGGAGGAGATTGGTAGATTAAAGAATCTATTAAACCACAAAATCTTTCTTTTAAAAGAGTACACCTTTTAATTAAATATTTTTAGAGTTGAAGGCAGCAGAAGCAGGGCGTGGCTCAGTACCAAGGAGAACACTTTATCAAAGTGCTGACATCTACAACTTGCGTCCCTGTACCCTGATTGCTAAGGTAGCAGGTGCCAGAGCTCTGTAATGCTGTCATGTGTGAGGAGGGTACTCACAGCTTAAAATCATGCTTCAATACCATGCCATGATGGTCCTGGCTCTTGCCAGGGGGAACAGGGTGGCACCCACTTCTCACCAGCTTGTGCGGGGCTTTTCTCAAGGAGTTTGGGGTAGGCCAGTGGCAGGGCATGGCAAGCTCCAGTCCTCAATGAACAATGCAAGGGTAAGCACTCCCCCACTTCTCGGCACAACCTTTTCCTTTGAGCACTAACCAGCCTCTTCTGCTGTTACTTTGTCAGGCAAAATAAAGCTGACGTGATACTTTTCAGGAGAAGAATTAGGTTCCTGCACCAAAAAGCTCTCCGTCCAAAATGCATGCCTATCCATCTAAGCAGGAGAGACGCCCTCCTGTGCAGCGCAGAATGGATGGGGTGGTTGGTAGTGTATTTGTTTAAATTTTTATTACAAAACACCCTTGAGCAGAAACATTACTATTGGATCAGTTTATTTTCTCAGAGAAGATGCAAGATTGATGCATCTAATTAAAATCAGAGTGCAGAAGTTCCTCTGCTACTGGAGCTTCATCTTCAGGGGAACTTCCACTATGAAACAGCTTTTCCTGGGTGGTGGTGATGGTATTATTTCTTTTTAGAATCACAGAATCATTAAGGTTGGAAAAGACCTCTAAGATCATCAACTCCAACCGTCAACCCAACACCACCATGCCTCCTAAACCATGTCCCAAAGTGCCATGTCTACACTTTTTTTTTAACACGTCCAGGGATGGTAACTCCACCACCTCTCTGGGCAGCCTGTTCCAGTGCCTGACCACTCTTTCAGTAAAGAAATTTTTCCTAACATCCAATCTAAACCTCCCCTGGCGCAGCTTTAAGCCATTTCCTCGTGTCCTATCGCTAGTAACTTGGAAGAAGAGACCAACACCCACCTCGCTACAGCCTCCTTTCAGGTAGTTGTAGAGAGCAATAAGGTCTCCCCTCAGCCTCCTCTTCTCCAGACTAAACAACCCCAGCTCCCTCAGCTGCTTCTCATAAGACCTGCTTTCCAGACCCTTCACTAGCTTCTTTGCCCTTCTCTGGACACGGTCCAGCACCTCAAATGTCCTTCTTGTAGTGGGGGGCCCAAAACTGAACACAATATTTGAGGTGTGGCCTCACCAGTGCCGAGTACAGGGGCACGATCACTTCCCTATTCCTGCTGGCCACACTATTCCTGATACAAGCCAGGATGCTGTTGGCCTTCTTGGCCACCTGGGCACACTGCTGGCTCATGTTCAGCTGGCTGTCAGTCAGCAGCCCAGGTCCTTTTCCACCAGGCAGCTTTCCAGCCCCTCTTCCCCAAGCCTGCAGCGTTGCACGGGGTTGTTGTGACCAAAGTGCAAGACCCAGCACTTGGCCTTGTTAAACCTCATACAATTGACCTTGGCCCATTGACTCAGCCTGCCCAGATCTCTCTGCAGAGCCTTCCTACCCTCGAGCAGATCAACGCTGCTACCCAGTTTGGTGTCGTCTGCAAACTTACTGAGTGTGCACTCAGTCCCCTCGTCCAGATCATTGATAAAGATATTGGACAGAACTGGCCCCAACACTGAGCCCTGGGGACACCTCTCGTGACCGACCACCAACTGGATTTAGCTCTGTTCACCACAACCCTCTGGGCTCGGCCATCCAGCCAGTTTTTTACCCAGCGAAGAGTACACCTGTCTAAGCCATGAGCTGCCAGCTTCTCTAGGAGGATGCTGTGGGAGACTGTGTCAAAGGCCTTGCTAAAGTCCAGGCAGACAACATCCACAGCCTTTCCCTCATCCACGAGGCGGGTCACCTGGTCATAGAAGGAGATCAGGTTGGCCAGACAGGACCTGCCTTTCACAAAGCCATGCTGGCCGGGCCTGATCCCCTGGTTGTCCTGCACTTGCCCAGTGAGCTCACTCAAGATGTATCGCTCCATGATCTTCCCCAGTACCGAGGTCAGGCTGACAGGCCTGTGGTTCCCCGGATCCTCCTTCCGCCCTTCTTGTAGATAGGCGGCATGTGGGCAAGCCTCCAGTCGTCTGGGACGTCCCCTGTTAACCAGGACTGCTGAAAAATGATGGAGAGTGGCTTGGCAGGCTCCTCTGCCAGCTCCCTCAGTACTCTCGGGTGGATCCCATCTGGCCCCATAGACTTGTGAGTGTCCAGGTGGCTCAGCAGGTCGTAAACTGCTTCCTCCTGGACTGTGGGGGAGTTTATTCCATTCCCCATCCTTGTCTTCCAGCTCAGGGGGCTGAATACCCTGGGGATAACTGGTCTGATGGTTAAAGACTGAGGCAAAGATGGCATTAAGTACCTCACCGTTTTCCTCATCCTCGGTGGCAATGTTTTGGACCAAGACAAGCCTCTGCAGATGTTCAAATCTCAATATATGAGATGATAGTTAAATTATGAGTCACCAGCCCCACTAGGTCAGAGGTATTGGACCCAGACACAAACTGTCAATATGCACGTAATTTCTATCACCTGAGTGTCCTGGGTCAGGGGTTCTGTCTTCTCTTCTGTTACTTCTACAGTTGAAAAATGAGAAAAAAAAAAAAAAGCTGAATTCAATCATATTAAAAAATGTATTACTGTAACAGACAAGCTTTGGATTTATGCAAAAGACCAAAATAGACAAAAATATTTTAAACATTTACAGTACAAATTGTGCTTTGGAGAGAGTTTGCTCATTACATGTATATTTTTGTTTTCTACTTTTAGTACACAGTTGCCCTAAGAAAAACCTTTCTGTAGGTAAACATTCGCACCACTGCAGAACTGAGTAAGGGATCCTGTCTGCTGTCATGCAGAAATGAAGACGTCATGCCATATGGCTGAGAATTCTGTTCCCACAACAGCAACAAAATCAGTCTTACAAATCCAGCCAAGGTGTAAATTAATAGCAGCAGGGTGCAAGGAAAAAAAATATTTGGGCAGTAAGAGATCTGTTCCATCTTACAAGCAAAAAGGCTCTCAGGAGTCATCAGCTATATGCAATATTCCCCACAAAATCTTGTTCCTGTGGCCAGCAAAGGTGAAATCTTTCTTGGCTCACATGTCTTTGGGAGTTTGTCTTCTGTCTTTAGTGCCACTTATATTTTCGTGATGTGCCAGCAAAAATTACACCCTGTGTAACTTAAATCTATGTGTTAGAAAGAACAGCTGCACGCAGCTGCCTTTGGAAGTGGAAGGTTGTGTTTTCATCAACTGCTTTTCTAAGCACCTCTCTCTGAGACACCAGTAGAGGAGCTGCCAGGAGTGGGCTGATTCAGCTCATTTTCCCATGCATCCCAGCACTGCCAACACAAAGGGATCTTTTAAATTGAAAACTGTTCTATGGTAGTGTGTGTAGTAAAAATGATAAACCAGGAGAGCCGAAGAGAATTCCTAGGTGCCAGTCTGAAAGATAAATGCATACACAGGAAAAAGGACAGTGTCTTGGTTTCGTTTTCTTTCTTCTATCTCATTGTCATCTCTGAAGCATAATATTTGCAGATGAACTATTCATGCTCTTGTTAGTCACTTTTTATACCATCAGATAAACACTTAAAAAATGTCTAGTTTTCTGACCTTTAATAACTAATTTTTACCTTGGAGATACTATAGTTCCAAAATACTTATTTCCTGTCTATGAAAAGAGAGGCTAGGGTAACTAGCTCAAAGCAAGATGTCTGCAGCTTACAAATCTAATTTCTGGAGATAGATCCCACTTTGGTATTAAACAAAACAATTGCAAATATAAAGAATTTTTAGTTTGGTATTTTTACAGCTAGAAAAAGTGACATTGTTATTAAAAACCAAATAAACAAAAAATCAGAAAACCGCATAGCAGCATTGCAGCAACACTTCATCTGCACATCATGGAATTCCTTTTGCCCCCACAGTGACTGATACCTCTCTGACTATGATTTAAAGTCTTTGGAAAATGAGGAAAAAAAAAAAAAAAAAAGAAGGGACAGCGTCTCTTACCAACAATTTGAGAGTCTCATAAGCTAGATTTAATGGAGTTAGGAAAAAAGCCACATGAAAGAAAGACTGTAATGTTTCACCTGAATTTTATGTAGAAATAGGCAACCATTTGATCAAATACAGTAACCTTTCTGAATCCCAGCCCAGGTGAAATGGAAGTCCAGTGGACAGCTCATATGACTACAAGCCAGAATAGTCAGAGTGTAACCCTGGCCCTGTAAAAACAGGTAGCGAAACCATTAATTTTTCTTCACTAGAGATGACATTCTGCATGTTGAAGGACTATTTTTATCAGGAGCAATCCAGGACCATTATGCTTCTCTGTATGTATTTGCCATGTGTGACTGCTGCCTAACCCACAAATGAAGTTTCAGGCATTAATAAATAAGGGAACAGACAGAAGATACAATAGTAACTGCCACTGATGATCCACATCCCTGATGTAATGCAAACAAGAGGAAAGTTAAGGGTTACCCAGATCCTCCTTCTTGAAGATTGGAGTGACTTTTACTTCCTTTCAGTCCTCGGGATCCTTCTCCGATTCCCATGGCCTTCCAAAGATAATCAAGAGTGGCCTTGCAGTGACATCAACCAGCTCCCACTGCACTTCCCCTCTGGTCTCAGGGACCTGGGCTTCCTGACAGACAGTCTTACCAGTAAAGACTGAGATGAAGAAGGGGTTCAGTACCTCAGACTTTTCTGTGTCCTTTGTCACCAGGTCCTCTTCAGCAGTGGGCCCATGTTTTCCCCAGTCTGCCTTTTGCTACTGAGGTACTTGTCAAAGTCCTTCTTGTCATCTTTCATATCCCTCACCAGTCCTTGGCTTTCCTAACACTGTCCCTGCACAGTCAGACAGTGTCTCTATAGTCTTCCTGGTCCACGAACAGGCCAAAGTCTGCTCTCCTGAAGCCCAGTGATGTGATCCTGTTTTATTACCTTGCTCCTTTCCTCTTGGGATCCTGAGCTCCACCATCTCATGGTTACTGCAGCCACGGCAGCCCCCAACCTTCACAGCTCTTTACCCTTTTTTCCTTCTTTATGAGCAGAAGGTCCAGCAGGGTCTCTGCTCCTCAATCACCCATGCTAGGAAATTCTCATCAGTGCACCCCAAGAAATTTTCCCTCAACAGTTAGCATAACTCTGAGCCAATGCACTATATCTTGCACAATGCCATGAAAAAATCTTTTGCCAAGAGAAGTATGACAGATGACTAGGGACGGACCCTTTAAACACAGATGCTTTGGCTGATTTCTTGTGATACCTCTAAAGCATTTTGGTGAGCAGTTGTGAGGAGTCTAATGAATGGCTACGACACACCAGAAGAAAAACTGTCCAGATGTATTTCTGTCTCTCCAGTCCCAGCAGCCCCTCTGGAACAGAACACGTAGCTCTGACCTACTTGCTTTCAGCAGGCTGTAATTACAGTGCCTATCAATTTTCTATAAAAATACAGATGTGAACAAATGGAAAACCTGAGTGGCTGAAACATGAGCAGAATAATGTTATTTCATCCCCTAAATCCCAGTTCCTGTAAAGACAATGCTTTCAGGCTGAAAGGTAAAACTAGTTGAAATGGCAGTAAACCATCAAAATAACAGTTGACTTTATTATGAAATATGAGCCAGGCTTTGTACACAAACAAGATACCATGGTATCCATCTGTCTGCTGTCTACACTTGTATTTTTTCCTCCCCAAAATGTCTGCTTGCTTGCTGAGGAAAGAAAATTAATGATAGCTTTAGTGAAAGAGAATTATTTTTGGTTTTGAACTCTCATTTGGTTTCTCACAGTGCAGCTTTTGTTACCCAGTCAGTGGCAAGGGGCAGAGCCAGGTGTCCAAAACTGGACACAGCACCCCAGCCCCAGTCTCCCCAAATAAAAGGGAATAGTCACTCCCTTTGATCTGCAGATTACAGTTTTGCCAGGACACCCTTTTGCTGCCAGAGCACACTGCCTCAGGACAACACACAAGCCTCCATGGAAAAGGTAGTAGGTGACAGATGAGACTGCTGCCTTCCAGGATAACCCACTTAATATAGACTTCAGTAGCGTTTCACAAAAAAAAATTCTTCTGATAACTGTGTACATTCTTGTTATTGCAGACACTTTGGTTCTCTTTTCTTATGAGTCACAGTACTTGTAACATTTAGAAAAATGGGATTAGGAGATAAATATTTCCTAAAATGCCACTCATTTATTTGCTTTTCTTCTAGACTTGCTTTTCCAGGCATAGACTTGCATGTTGTTTTGAGTGGCTTCTTCCATTCACATGTTCAGAGATCATCAGCATTTGTAAAAAAACCCTCAAACCACACCTAGCTTTTTAATTAAAAATTCTGTAAATGTGTGGATGTTGTTAGTCACTTTATTATTTATGACATCTCCCATGCCTCAGAAATTACTACCAAGTTGACAAAACTGGTACACTTCCCATTTCTTGGCCCAAAGCAATGCTCCCATTTAAAGCTTCTTGGAAAGTTTGACTTAAAATACAACTTTATGAAGAGTACAATGTCATTATACACAACTAAGTTACATTTCTTAAAGGCTGATTACAAACACTCTCAGATGAGATCTCTTCATATCACTGTTGATTTTAGGGCTCTTTATGGTTCAATATAAGCCAAACCAGGAAGGCATAATCATGCCTTTCAAAGCTATTTGAAAAATACATTAGCATACATACAGCAGCTTAAGCCTGTCAGCCTTGTCTGCAGTCACTGCATTTACTTGATAGTTTTTAACATAGTTGCAAAGGAAAGACAAGTGATAAATTAAGATTATAGCACATCTGTTTCCACAGAGATTGGATAAAATATGGCAGTTTAGTTGATGCAGGAAACAGCTTAAAGGGTGAGAGCGATTTTTTCTTAATATATTTTGCCTGAATAGCTGATAGAGACAGATGCTTAAGAAAATTAGGGGGGAGGGGGCGTTTCTAGTTTTTAATAGTAGTAGTCATACCTCTCTCAAACAATATGTACCTAGCAAAAGAATTAGATTAAGTGATGTGATTAAAACCAACATATTCCACACTTACCTGCCCTCCCCTCCTAGACTGACAGAAGTGACAAGGCAAAATCAGAAATATTAATAAATACTACAATGAAGCACATCTAAAAGTTCAGTCCTGCAGACTACGCTTCCAGTGAGAAATGCCTCAGGAAGCAATATAGGGATGATATGACATTATTTCAGTTATTTGATATATATACTGGAAACGACTGTGTGTAACAGGACAGGGTTATGCCAATGATAGTTTAACAAACATTTATCTATGAGAAAATAAAAATTAAAAAACAAAACAAAAAAAATCACAGCTGGCTCCTAAGCCACCTGCCTTGGCACCTCCATGGAGCTCACTCCCTGTCATGGTCATGGCCAGTCTCTCCTCGCAGAAGGGGCACCACCCGCCACTCAGGGCTCCCACCAGCCACCCGCAGGCCTTGTCTTCCCCACCAAAGGACAAGGCAGGGAATGGGGACATCCCAGTTTGGGCTCCCCCAGCCCAATCCACGACCACTTTATATTCTTGTTGAGCAACACTTAAAAAGGAAAGCTGTGTTTATCTGGTGGGTATTAGCAGCATAATGTGGGTAATTAAGTAATAATCACTTTAGAAATGTGCTCTTATCTTAGAGCAGGAGAAACAACAGAGGCTGAAGGTTGGGGCAATTATCCTAATCCTTTAGCTCCAGGGAACCAAGCATCAAATAAGCATTCATATCAAAGTCAGTAAATAATTTGGCCAATTACCTATTCCCACATCCCCATTGAAGTTTCTTGATTGAAGATTGCAAACATTTACGTTCAGCCTTCAGCTTAGTATTTAGAGTGCCATATAGGAACTGGCTCTGCATTAAAAATTTATCCCTGAGTTACTGCCTGATGTCAATACAATCTGTATTCACGTCTCTGAGTACGAATGTGAGAGAAACACTATTCTTCTGTCATCACAAACTATCTTTTATATATATAACACAGGGTATGTCATGGACCGAATTGCCCTTTCGGTTCCCAAAAATCTCTTGATTTGGCAGGGCTGCATAGGCAAATTTAATATACACATTAGTACAGCATCCTGATAAACTACTCGCTTTAGAATTGCAGCAAGGAGTTTCAATGTGCACTAAAGAAGGGTTTTGCTAGAAGTTTCCTTATTGCTATCCTTCTTCTCCCCCAAGAAGCCCTAGGATTGTTTTGGGAATAGGAGGGCATCTCTCTCCACTTCTTTGCTCACACAGCGCACAAGAGGCAGAATGTAGCTGCTCTGCCAGTCCGAGCATGTGCCTGGAACGACTCCCTCCTTCCCCCTGGTATTTCACCAGTACTATATTATACTGCACATACTTTTAGTGAGAGTCAAGGAATAGATTTGCAAACCCACTCTCTCCCTATGACATCTTCAGCAGGCTTAAGCAGATTTAAAACTAATGTAGCTGCAAAGGTGTCAGCGAAAGCCAAATTTCAGGAAAATTAGGTTGCCAGTGGGTAATTAAGGACATTCTAGGCCAGATTTTTGCCTCTGTTGTTGGCAGCACACAAGAAAATAATATAATCTCTAAATTCAATCTTATTTTTTTTTTAAGTAAATCAAGCACTTCTGATATGGCATCAGGGGGGACAGACTTTTCAGAGATTCTCTTTTTAAAAGGACTCTAAAAAGCAGAGCTACACTCTAGCTGTGGGTCCTGGTTATTCACTTGCAGGCATTAAAAACTCATCATCTGTGACTGCTGATTTCCTATAACCCACTGACCTAAGGGCACTGGACTGCATAATGATGAGTTAATTTCTGAGGTATTTATTTCTCAACTACAAACCTTTACATAGAAATATTAAAAAAAAAAAGGCACCAAGAACTATACTGACAGGATTATTTAATCAGCACTTTAGGGCACGGAGTCTAAAACCGTGGTTCTCAAACAGTCTACCGATGCCAGATAGCAGCCAGCATCTAGAAATTAAGATTCATTACAAAATCTCCCACACACTTCGAATTCTGCCTTTGAGCCTAAACAAGAGTTTCTCACAATAGCTGTGAACAGGCAGAAATCTCATATTCAAACTTGCAGTAGCCAACAAGCATTCCTCAATTCATCTCATTTGCAGGTCAGGCTCCATAAGCACTTGAAGAGCCTTGCCATCACATCTGAGCCCTTACAAAAACAACCCCCTTCCTGGCACAGGCACATCTAACTCCGGACAGCCAACAGGAGCCAAAGGCAACATCACCTTTTTGTTTGGCTTCTCAAGCAATTCAGGTACTGAAGCTCTCTGAAAGATGACAGCTCAGGTTTCGCTCCATTTTCCATCCAGAGGAGTTAATCCCACATGTATTTCATATATGTATTTCATAGCCATGGTATGTTTTCCTCAACAGGACTTCACATGACAATATCAACATGTTCATATAAGGGGAAAAGAAAAAAAAAACTGAAAGAAGAAGAGTCTAAACAATGCAATACTAATCCTGCTTCTGGTATGCTTTATTCCTCCAGCTTTTTACACACCTTACCCTATCTTTAGTAGAAACATTGTACTGTGTCTGTGAATGTTTATACTTGTTAGATTCTCTTCCATTCATTAGTAGTGCATGCATACCTGTAACTCTTGGTGTTCTCCCTGAAACAGAAAAGATTTTAAGTACCACCAGTTAAGGAATTAATCTCAGAGGCTTTATATATCCAGTTTTTCCTCTTATGCTGCAAATCCTGAAGGATCGATGTATGACAGTAATTATGACCTCTATCTATCTAGGAGATATTTTTAGTTTTATCACAATGACATGCTGCAGTCCAGGATTAGCAACCTATGTCAAAGTATTTACAGGATATTTCACTCAGTCATTCTGCAATCAACTAGGTAGAGGCTTAACCAGGTAATTTAAAGAAGTGAATAACAAAATTTTAAGACAGACTTGATTTAATTTAGCACAAATGTCTAGTAGCTACACATCCCATTTTAACAAACTCTCTTATGCCATTAAATATATATATATTTAAAAAATACAAACTACATTTAAATGACCAAACAATCCTCACTGTAAGCAACAACAACTGTCAGGGATGGTCCCCTAACAGAAACAACTGTTGGGAAGAAAGAGACTAGTTTGTTTCATTTAGAAAACAAGGCCTTAAAAAAAAAATCCAAGTATCAGGTGTGTAGCCTGAAGAGTCCAGGTGTTCCATAGAAAGAAATTAATCCTATTTCAGCCAAGAGTCTGCTACTATCCACAAAACAGTCACTTCTTGTCTGCATTTATTTAATGCTTCTGCATGTTAGAAGCTCTCTTTACTAGTGTGTCTTAAGTGCTCACTAGTTTGTATGTCTCATGTACATAACCTGAATCAGATGCTTGGGCTGCCATCCATGCTAGCTTTTATAACTGTGGACTACCAAGGAACACCATGATGATTATGGGACTGGAGTATCTGTCCTATGAGGAAAGGCTGAGAGAGCTGGGACTTGTCATCCTGGAGAAAAGGGAGCTCAATGTATATAAATACCTGAAGGGAGGGTGCAAAGAAGGTGGAGCCAGGCTCTTCTCAGTGCTGCCCAGTGACAGGGCCAGAGGCAACGGGCACAAACTGAAACACAGGAGGTTCCCTCTGAACATCAGGAAACACTTTTTTTTACTGTGAGGGTGGCAGGCACAGGCTGCCCAGGGAGGTGGCAGAGTCTCCATCCCTGGAGATATTTAGAAGCTGTTTTGGCATGGTCCTGGGTAACCAGCTCTGGGTGGCCCTGCTTGAGCAGGGTGGGGTTGGACAAGATGACCTCCAGGAGTCCAGCCTCAACCACTCTGTGAGTCTGTGGAAGTGTCTTAAGCTTAAAAAGCTTCCTATTTAGACTATTAGAACGCTTTTTGCTACAAATAAGCCTTTGTACACAGTTAAAAAGTAATGAAGTATGAAATCACATTGTTCAATGAAGTGCTTCCTAGAAACAGAGGCAGCCCTTTCTTCAGTTATTTGAATCACTGCACCAGATTGCTAATGCATATCCTTCGCTTTACCCATCTGGCTTCACAATGCAGGAAACACAGTAGATCTTCAAGCCTTTGTCTTCCTTGCTCTTTACTCATGGAAGGTCTTTGCCTTCCTCTTCACCAGAGAGGAAGATCCTGAACATCAACATACGGTGGAAGGGTGGCATAAGTCAAGAGTGCTGGTTGCCAGAGTTACAAAATTACTGGTATAATTTTCATATACCCATTTCTATTTGGTATGGAGCGCTTAACTCAGATTTATTTTTACCTTTGTACTTGAGAGCTGCAACACTAACCAACCGGAGGCACAGTATGTCACACACCTGTAATTTTGCCATTAACGATAGTGAGGTAGACTCTTCCAGCTGCCTCTCCCTCAACCATTTTAGGTGCAGTAATTGCACAGCTATAAGTGAACCCAGTCACTCTTCTGGAAGTGATTCCGGAGTATGTAAAAGGGATGGTAATATAAAAAAAGCAAAAATGCTTTCAGATTTTAAGAAAATCTTTATAAGCAGGATAATAAAATTATTAAAACAGAATAAACACCCCAATTCCTACTACAAATTAAATGTTATCAATTTTGGGTCTCAGTATAAAATTGATTGCCACAAGCTATGCTAATATAGAATGAAGGAAAGATTATTTTTCAGTCTAGAACCTGCCTCAGGCCGTTTAGCTTCTAGAAAGCTAAATTATTTTGTCATGTGGACGCTCCTGTGAGGGAGGAAAGCAAATGAAAGCTAGGGGTGAGGCAACTGATACAGCCTTCTGCTGCTGTCAGGTCCAAAGTAGTATCAGGCAAAAGTCTGCAGAAGCCAACTGCATTGTACAATGCCCAGCTGTGCAAAACTTACTAATTTGAGGGTCTCCTTTTCACCTGGGCCCACAGCATCAAACAATTGTTAGGCTGAAAAACTTCCTTTGCAAATGCCCCCCAGGCCCTGCCAGATCTTAACGCCCTACCTCCAACTTGTGACCAAGATGCAGCTTGAAATACCATCCATTGAAACAAGGGGAAAATAACAGCAACATGCACACAGAGCTGGCATTTTCCAAGGGTGTTACAAATTAAATTATTCCGTTTTAAGTCACAAGCATCCCTACAGTTCCTCCTACTCTCCTTCCTCGTTGCCCAACAGCAAGCCAAGTCTTTGAAGTCCAATCAGTAAAAAATTGCTGAGAAAAGGTTCACCAGATTGCACTTCTTCTTTGCTCTTGGGAAACTCAATATCAGCATAGCCTCACAGATTGTCAGATTCACCAGTTGTGAGCTGCAGCTCATTTAAATAGAAAAAGATACCAAAGTTGTAAAAGAGTCAACAGAAAAGGCAACTCCCCACTCACTTCAGCACAAACTGAGAAGTTTCACCTGTACCGCAAATATCCACATCTAAAATTGAAAGGAGCCAAAAAACAGAACCCTTTGACTGTCAGGGGAGGTTTAAGAGGGATCAGACCTGATTGCTGCAGTACTGTAAGTTAGATTCAGAGACAGTCTTCTGGCTTTCACACCATCAACAGTTCACAGCTATAACTACTCCCAAGTGGTTTCAGTTTCAAGAATATCAGACTCAGAGAAGGGGAGTTGTTCTTACCAGCTCCGTATTGCAAGCCAGAGTTTTTTGGGAGAAAAATGCAATATTCCTAAACCACATGATTTGTTATAAAATCCTAACCCCTACATATAAATCCAACATTATTTGATCTTAGTACAGTCTATTTATTTTGTCTCTATTACTGGTAAAGCCCGAAAGGAATCAGGTTTTGCCCTGCAGCAGTAGATAATCTCTGGAGGCCCCAACAGTATATCATCTACTTCCATAACTTCATCCTATAAGAGACCAGGCAGCTACCAAAACAGAGTTCTCTTGTATATTAGTTAGCCTTACAAATCATTAGTGCTAGCATCTGAAGCTACAAAGTACCCAAACCATAGTAACAAACAACATGAATTTACTGCCACTGAAGCCGATTATTTTCAGCTTTGACTCTAGTGTTTTAGTTAAGGGACATATCAACAGACACCTCTTCCTCACCTTCTCTCGCCTGAAGATAAAAGGGAGAATCGTTGCCACATGGGCACAACCAATTTTTCAGCCATTAGCACCCTCCTCACCATCCCCTTCCCCTTTCCCTTTGCCTTCCCTTTCCAGACTGGACTGCTCCCCACTGCCTTCCCCAGCCCCTCAGGCCCCAAGACTGTTACCCTTCTCACCTCATGGCAAGACACTGGCCCATCCTACCACTGCCATCAATCCCATCCTCCCAAAGAGCTGCTTGCACACAAACCAGAGCAAACCTCAGAGCAAAGAAAAAGCAAAATTAGCCAGCGAAGGGCTAATTGCTGCTTCATCAGGCACAGCTGGGAGGTGGCTGAGCCCTTGCAGCTGAAGCTCAAGCCAGCTGCCCCTGCTCTGGGACAGCCCCATGCAGGGCTTGTACGAACCACAACTCTTGTCTGCTTGCAGTACTGGTCTTTGCTCTTCCCTACATAATTTTTGTCCCCTGTGTGTTCCTGGCATAACTTCACTGTTTTCTGGGGCAAGTGAGAAGCTGGTGGCTGAGCTGCAGAGTTAAGCTGCATCTCTGCAGTGACTAAAGCAGATGGGAGATATATGATGCAGCCTTGTTTTGATGTCTGGAAAACCTTAACTTGGTTCAAAACTCACATTAGAGCATGCCTGAGAGTAAGCAAGCCTTCTGCCTTTATCATCAAACGTCAGATGATTTTTCCACCATGCTCGCACTGCAATATCCCTGAGTTGTATGTTGAGGATTCCCAATTAGTGATGCTCATCGTAACGCTGCTTCAGCTGATTGAAGCTGACCCTTAATTTTGAGAAGTTTGGTGCTGGATTTGATTATCTTGTATTTTATCTGTGATCTTTATTCCCCTGAGGGTTGCTTAAACATGCTTCTGATGATGAGGGTAAAAGACATCACTGAAGATAAAGAGGTTGTCCCTCATTGGTTATAAATATAACTTAGCAAGTCTGAATTCCACTGATCTAGATTCACTGAGTGTAGTCTAATCAAGTCAAAATTGTTACCTTGGGGGTATGAATGATACATGTATAACATAAAGATACCATTTCATTTTACAGTTGAAGTCTATAAATGTAAATTGTATATTTATGTTTGTGAAGAGATGAAGAAATATTACAGAGATAATCTGAAACAAGTTCCAAGAAAATCTGTCTCACACCTATCATCATGTAAATGATATATGACATACATTGCAGAAAAGTATTTGCATTATAGTATTTTCACATCCACTTTTAGGGACAGTTTAGGGTTTTTTTCACTTTTCCTTGAGTGACAGCATCAGGCCGGCAGGGCCTCAAATGTGTCAAAAATGTTACAAAATTGTCCTGAGCAGGTAAAAGCTGATCTGATCAGCCATTCTAGAGCTGGAATAAAGTGCTGGTTTCATATTTTTAAAAGCTCTGAAATGAGTTTGTTTGCTGTGATCTGTTACATGTTGTGCAGAAGCTGAGGAGCCAGAAGTACGTGCAATGAATCAAACAAGGCCCACCAGGCTCCATTGGTCTGAGTGATTGCTGGATGACTGAACCTGAAGCATGCTATTTAGGTCACTCCAGCACTAGAGCTTAGAAAAAACCAATCTTTCTTTTTCCAAGGCAGTAGATAAATACTGGCATTGTTGAAACATCCCCTCGCTAGGTATAACCATCTGCTCCATGCTAGCTAGCTGCCCTGCAGTATTAACGGATGGGAACACACTTTGCATAATACTTGTTTCTGCAAAAGCAATAAAGCAAAGTTTAGAAAGGTGTACCGCTCTGTGCTCCACTCTGTAAGTAAAGGCTTTTAATTTTCTATTAATTCTTTTCTCCTTGACTTAAAAAACCTCCACAATTCACAACATATGGCTGGGATTATTGTTCTGCATTAGTGATATGCTTTTGGAGGAAAGATACAGGTAAAGTTAGGTCAGCCCCTTTATTTGTAAACCCTCTTATTCAAGGATTTCTAACACAGGTGTAATAGATATTTGTGCTAGAAACTGTATCAGATACTGTGCTGAAATTTGGGTAGAAGAACTCAGCTGAGAGATATTTTTCAATGAGTTAAAAGAGAACAATTAAAAAGAAAGACTTAGCCTTCAGGTTGTATTTGGTGAACATCCATCACCTTCTGCTCTCTTGGTTATTCACTGTATATGAGCAATGTGTTCTTACCTGTGTTTCGTCCTAAGCTCTTGTGTCTGGGAACCTGTTGATGCCTAAAATGTTCTGGTTTGGAAATACTACATTTAGCAAGTGGGTGGGACAAAGAATTGCATGTAAGTTTTGTAGTTAAAATGAGAAATTCCTGAGTGGTGAGTGTGGGTGGGTGATCTGCACAAGAGCAGAGAGCAAGGACACCAGTTCTGTACTTGAAAGGAGCTTACAGCTTCCTTGCTCAGAGCAAGGCAGTGCTTGGATCTTCAGCATTCAGCATGGCTGTGGGGGCACGCAGCCACGGTTCATGCCACAAGGTCCTTGTCCCCAAGCCTGTACCCAGCAGGCCAGAGCAGTGTCGGTCTGAGGAAAGCAGACAGCCAGAGTTGTAACACAGGAACCTGGCAATGGGAGAGGAGCCTGGACACATGCCGAGCAGGCACTGTCATCTCAGGAGTCAAAAGCAAACCCCGAAGAACCAAAGTGCGGTAGAGGCTGTGCAATGGAGGACCTCAAACAGAGTCTTGATGCAGCCAGACCTGCAGTTCAAATATTACCAGGAACACCACTGTCCCACTGGCAGCAAAGCAACGGTCTATTAGTTAGTTAGTCACATTCCGGTTAGATGATCTCAGAGGTCCAACATCACTGCTCCTTGCCTTCACAGTGCCTGCTGTGCCCAGACAAGCGTACTACTTCTCTGCGAGGCTCTGGGAGTGAAGTAGGAGGAAGGTCACCTCTTGTATTCCCTTAACTCAGCAGTGCAAAAATGCCAGAGAGCAGTGATTAGTCACACTGCTGGCATAAGTCAGCTGGGTTTCAATACTTAACGCATTGCATTTTTAATTTTGATTGGGTTTTTTTTTACCATTATGAGTACAGGCAAGAGTCCCACGTGACTTTTAAAAATTATTTTGAAGTCTGCAAGCCTTGTGCACCCCCTTCAGCATAGCTTTGCCCTGCTAGGAAGTATCAGAAAAATGGCACACAACCAAATTAAACTAACAAATTAAAGTAAAGCAATTGCTGCATGTTACCTGGAGTCCTCAGGTGCTCCTGTTGTATTGCTAATGCTGCCTCCACCAGGAAGCCAGATGTGATACTTTCTGATGCAACAGAAACATTAGCTAGACATCCCAGGTTTTTCATATGGTTTCATGATACACATACATATACACATGAAAAAATGGTTTGGAGCAAAGTTCTTGTTTTGACTGTCTGGTTAGTGCTGGCTCTACTTAATAATAGTAATAGAAGCCCCAGGACCACTGCTAATGCTTAAAATGAGTCCTGCTTGCTCAGTAAGCATCAGAGCTAAGCCAATATCCTGCTTGGAAAAGCTATGTCTTCATTTGGCTCCCCACTGATAAAATGTATAACACACACTCTTAGTTACATCTTACTCAAGATGCTTGCTGACCCCTGTCAATAAGCTATTGTAAATAGGATAAGAGTATTGTTGTTTCTGCATTGAAACAGCTAACACAGTAGTAGCATTTGGAACCAATATTTCTCTGTGATGGCTACAGACAGAGGACTCTCATTACTCCTGGTTTTTGGTTTATGGATACTGCGGTTGGGTAGTGGACAGTTTTCAGCTCTCCTTTGGAAACCATTTTGCCATTCCCTAGGAACCCCTTGCTGTGAAGCTGTACAAATATTTATGAAGTATCATTAATAGCTCTGCTGATGCTAACAGGATTGTTAGAGAGCTACTGTGCATGCTAGTCACTTCCCTTTTCTATATATTTTTATACTGATGGAAGAGCAAAATGTAGTTCAAATAACTGATGTCTCTCTTTGGCTGGCCCAACCAGTGACACTGCCTATACAGAATGAGTTGTGAGAAAATAACTTTAAAATCAGATATAGCTGAAGGTTTTCTTGGTTGTCAATTACTTAATTTATGGTTCTGCGGGAGTCATTGCTATGTGTAAAGGCAATAACCATGGGGAGTGGGATGAATGAGCAGAATGTGAGCTATAAAAATTAGTAAGCTGTTCAAGCCACCGTTGTTGATGTGTCAGGTGAATTGAAGTAGTAAAGAGCCTGATGATCGACAGGGCTGATGCAAATTAACACTTGGGTATGATAAGGCTCTAACTTCTAGGTTTTCTAAAACAGAGACTGCAAATTAGATTTACAGGTTAATATAACTATAAATGTTTCTTCTTTAAATAGCACTCACTTAGAGATTATTTTGACTGAACGTGCTAGCTACAGAAGACTTGTGTAATTATCATAAAAAGTAAAAAAAGTAATTGTTCTTAAAGCAAGTCAAACTTGTAAAAAATATCCAATGTAAGCTTAATTTCAGACAAGTTTGTTCCAATTATTGCTATGTGTTTAGAAAATATCTCCTCAGATTAGAATTGCTTTAGCCTCACAGTTCAACTCTAAAACATTTTCCATGATACCTTCTCTTCGTATTTTAATTGATTGGCAAATTTATGCAAGCTGTCACTGAGATAACGGTGCAAGGCAGAGAAATCAGGAGAATTAAAATCTTAGAGCAAACATGCTAGATTTACTGAATTTTGAAGCTTTCCATCTCACTTTTAGCATGTCTGGCATCAAAGATTGACCCTGCCCTTGTCTCATGGAGGGTTTTAGGATCAGACCTGAGGCAGGGTCCCTGGGGCTCTATCACAGAGCACATCTAAATTTGCAGTGCAGAGGTGCAGGCCACATTGAATTGTGTCGCCAGGAATGGACCATAACCACTACCAGGTGGACATAAGAAGTGTGCCTTGCTGACAGCTCAACAGCATGTGCCATGTTTCACCCATCTGTGCTGCCACACTCAATGCACAGCTTGTGGAGAGCCAGGGAGAGACACATCTGCAGCTTGGGCTGCTGTGGGGTGGCAGGAGGGCTGGAGCTTAGTGTACAGGAGCCCAACAGGGCAGGGTGACTTCCTGTGCCATCTCCGCTTTCTGCCTGACAATATGTTGTCCTTGGGAGAGCAGTTGAGGCAATCGGGACTTTTCTCTTCTTTATGTGGGGGATTTGGGTTCTTTCATTTGCTTAGGGTTTAATTTATTTTGCAAAATGAATCACATTTAGGAAAGTTTTGATATGCCTGTTAATTTTCTTCTCCTGAACATAGAGAGGGAGCATCTCTCAAAGGTATGAAGAAGACACTTACTTGACAAAAACAGGTTAAGTCAGAAATTTGGAATAGGCAGTTTGCTATATAGCACAGTACTGTGTACTGCAGTACTTCACTGAGAAACTCAAGCAAAGGCAGATAAGGTTGTTTTTCTTTTTTTCCTGTAATTCCTTCTGTTTATCATTGACATTTATATGGACTGGTACAGTTTTGAATTAATTCTTGTCATGGTACCTCACATTGTTGTCCGAAAAGTAGATTCATTGCCCGGTGTGCAATGAGTCAATAATCACACACTCAGGGGAGACATTGCTTATTTATTTCAATAAATCAATTTCAGGGTTACGCAAGCCTGGGTGCTCAATGGTTTTCCACAAATCAAGCATACTGAAGCCAGCTCCTTTGTTATATTTGTATAATAAATTCATACATATTCCACCTAGCTAATACATATTCATTCTAATCTACATAGGTTGCATAATGGCATTAAGTCACTCCTCTTGGCTCCACCTCAGATCCTTCTGCGCATGTCTTCTTCTCTTCGGGGGTCCTTGGTTGTCTCTGGTGGTCTTCACGGAAGGAGTACCCGAACCCTTTTTATCCATATATCTGGTCATGTGTCACCTAAGGACAACTCAAGGCTATTTTCTCTTGCCAACTCTCCTTTATTTTCTTCCATGAGGAACGTTTGTCCTTGATTAAATGGATAATGCTGATGGCCAAAATGTCCTGTTTAAGCTTAGGTTAAATATTAAAACATCAAACACTACATAAGCAATGCTTGATCAAAAAGGAGTTTAGATTCACACTAATTAAACAGAGGCAATACCTCTTCTTTCCCAGGGGGATTGTTTCCTTACAGTGTTACTGATTATTTCTGTAACTTGCGGATAATTGCACTACCTACCACAGTATGGTCTTCCTCCAGCCAATAGATATGTCGGATATGAAACTTAAAACAGTTGGGTTTAGCTTTTATTCACTTGACATTACAGGTGTCAGAGTTGTCTAGGAAGCATCTCCCACCTTTGCTCCATATGGGAACATTGTTACTACCATGGCACCGGGGAAGGAGTCCAAGTTTAGGCTCTGGTTCTGGCTCCATAATTTAATAAAACCAGTCCTAGTTGCAAATCCCCCTCCCACCTTTGTTACCTGGCTAAATGGGATTTAGGCAACAATGAGATTACCTCTTCAAAGGCAAAGAGTGAAGGAGGGAGGTTCCTTTCTGCAAAGGTGATTGGTCATTAACTTGGATTTGGATGCTCTAGCTTTTGCAGCTGCTCTGAGCAGGTGATGGTGATGAATAAACACATAAATATCGATGCAGCAAGTTGTGTCCTTTGGAATCTAGTTACAGTTATGCATCAAAACTGTCTCCCCTGTAAACCTGGTCTGTAACCTGCTTTAATGTAGAAGGACCTCAAAAGGTGTCCCTGTATGTCTTGGTAGCAGCAGTAATGCTGTGCTGGGTTTTGTTAGCCACAAACAAGAAAGCCACCGGAGTTAAGTCCTGGAGAGACAGTTAAACTTGGATTATATTCCCAGAGACTAGTTATTAAACTTTTTTTACCATACTACTGTTTCCTGAACAACAAAAGAAAATCCAAGCCTCAGCCCCATATCCTGCTTCTATTTTCCTTCTGTTTTCTCTTGAAAGAAGGATAAACAAAGCCTGCTTGCTGGCTTGGTTTTGACAGGACTTTGACTGATTAGGTCCCAACCTATGCCTGTGTCTCAAGGTATAACCGACCTAGCCATTTTCAGAAAGTCAGTTATGGAGTAGGGCTAAAAATACAACTAGAGGAAACTAGAGGGAAATAACCCAACAACTTCTGAAGTCAGTGAGGAAGTGCTTAATGCAACGTGCAGAGAAGTGACTCCTTAGTCAGTCAGCCAGCTGTCTGTGTGCAAGGAAAGAGAAGAGGACGGAGTTCTGGCTCGATGGGCAGTGGTTGCCACTGGTAGAAAGTCCCCTGGAGGAGGAGGACTTCAGGGCCGGGCCTGCTGCTGGTGAATGTGCTTGGTAAACCCTAGCGCTTGCTCCACATAGAGAGCCCCAGTACACAATCATGTGCTGCTCCTCAGCAGTTGTTTGTCAACGACGGTGAAAAAAGCAGGGGGACTTGGGAGTCTTGTACACTCAGGACAGAGAGACTTACTGGCACTTGTCTTTGAGCAAAAACTGCACTTCTACTCTGGGACATTTTCAAAATTAAAACATAAAAACCTTTTGCTTTCCAATGGCACATTTAGTGTGACAGGGGAGGAAACTTCCTTGTATGTACTTGGGGCATTAATGTAGGCAGCCATTTGAATGAGAAACAAACATCTTTCAACGCCAACAGCCAGAACTGCCAATCTTCAGTGAGACAGGGGAACATATGATTCTGTCAATCCTGTTTTGTAATGCAGCCAGCCTCTTCCCGCACCACCATCTCACTGCACTGCCAGCACACAGGACATCTGAAATATCGCAGTCAAATCTCACAAGTCAAAACGTATCATTAATAATACAGAACATTCTTAGAAGAGACCTAATCCACTGCAAGGATGGAAGGGAATACGATGTGGGAATGCAGATCTAAGGCAATCAAATATCCTTGGATATTTACAACAAGGATACTGTGATGAGGGAGGGAAATTAAAATTTGTTATAATTAAAATAGGCACCGCAAATATTTACAGTGAATTATTCATAATCACATATCACTGCATGGTCTCACAACAGTTTTTCAAGCAGGCACTTTTCCCTATTGCTCTGTTAATGTACCAGATTTCCAGAAGGTTGCAATTTTGAATTGCTCTCAATTACCTGAAGTGATAGCTCTTTCCTTAGCTTATGAGTTCATTCTGATCACCAACCCAATTTATAACCTCTAACTTCTGATACACCTTCTTGTTCTGCAGTTCGTTCCTCACAGTGATCATCTGTAGGCATACTTTATAAGTAACTTGGAACCAGTATAATTTAAGGATGAATTTGGGCCTCTTAACAGCTGTGATAAAAAAATAATGTTGTTTTATTAAGTGGAGTGTGATTTTTTATCTGTATAACAGGTCTTTAATGAGTACACTGAAAACGTATTCCTGAATCCAGCAGCATTACAACAGCTGATATCTCTATTTACTGTAGTACCCAGAAAAACAAAGCTTTTGATCACCACCCATTGACCTGTCTACCATTAGCAGCTCTGCTGCATGCAGAGTCTCACCAGAGATTTGTCTTGGTGTTTTTCAAATTGATCTGAATTTTCATACCCATAAATAACTGCAAGTATAGACTTGTTAATATGAAGGAGCCAGAGCACATTTTATTCAGTTCAGATCTCTAATTGCTAGGCTTACAACTGAGAATTTTATTGTTGGCAATCACTTATGAGTTGTATAGAATATGCTCAGTTAACAGTTGCTTGTTCCAGAAAGCTGGTGCAAAATTTGCACATTGCTTTAAAAATCCCCCAAGCCCTAGATCTGATTTCATTCCTCTACTTACTCTGAAGATCTTTCTAAACACTGGCAATATCTGCCATAGAATTAAAGGTTGCACTAAAATTATTTTGTAGCTATCAATCAAGTTTGCTTTATCTGCTCCCTCTGTACAGACAGAGTTTTATTTTCCTATCAAAGTGTCCTATAACTCTTGGAATCCTAAGGATTTTTGTTTGTTTATTTGTTTGTTTTAAATGTATTATTTTGTATATCAGTTTCTAAAGAATGCTAAACCATATTGAAATGCCTTCACAGCTGCATATCACAAATCATGTACGGTGTGGCACAACTTCCTTGAAGCGGTTTTTTGTGACCTGTGTTGAGCCTAGGATGGACTGCAAGAAGTGAAGGTCAAGCCTGTTTTCATCAGAAGACATGATTAATCACTGAAATAAATTACAACAGCAGATTCTTAAGTCCCCAAATGAAAACTGGTAATATACATGGAATGGGGTTAGATGGTCTAATGGTCCTAATATTAAACTGAGTGGCAGCCTCTCCATGGTGGCTCTGTCCTGTTTATCCTTTGGAGTACCCTAAAAGCGAAGCACTGTTATATCTCCCAGATGACTTTTGTTTTACTGAGGAGATTTAGCAGCCAGCAAACCATGACTTACATGATGAGAAACATACCAAGAAACCACAAATGCAGACTCATGAACTCTTTGTAATAACTGACTTCTAAATAAACACACAGCAGAGCTTGGAAAGCATAGGATTAATTCAGGCTCAGAGTCCAAGTGGAGAAATTTCAGGTGAGTTTAAAAAGTCATTTGAACTAATGCTGTTCGCAATTGATCTAAATTACCTAACAATTTACTGTTAATCTACTCTAGCCAGAACCAATTTTTGCTGCGAAGGGTTATGGAATTAATAAGGTTTTTGTTTTGTTTCTTTGCTAAAGGAAGCTTTTCTGCAAGACAGATGGAGACCCCTCCTCTCCTTGCCTTTCCAGACCTCTCCTCAACATGTTTAAGAATTCTGGATTTTGCTTTTTGCTAATGGGGCCTCTAGTGAGGCCGGTGTGATAGCAATATGAAGCTGCTGACTGTTGACTACGATGTCATTAACACAGGGATTCATGGTGTCTGGACTATTTTAACACACTCCTTGCTTGATCCTGGGCAAATATCACCTCTCAGCTTCCTTTTTGGAAGACTGCAGGCAGAATTCCTATGCAGCTCTAACTGAACTTCCATTTTGCTCTGGTGTCTGGGGTGTTAGTATTTGATCATGGATGTGTTACCAATAAGGGCAGAAGGAAGTTGTCAATGGAACAGTTGACAGCTGTTTACAGCAAATCCGAATGGTGTGTCCTAGATTAGCAGAAAGGCTTGACACATCAATGTTTGAGTCTTTTCTCATGAATGTTTCATCACTAGCAGTAATAAGTCATTGTACATCAATAATTTTCTACTTGATCCCTCTGATTTTCTTCCAAATTAAGTCATATTCTCACTTGCACTATCACCTAAATGCCAGATGCACAAAACCATTTAGGCATATCTGTGCTGACTGTCACACCACTGGCTTTTAAGGGACACAGGTTTTGCAGCAGAGCTCATGAATATGCGCTAGGCAAATTGGCTCCTGCAGAGACAAGTAGACACACAGGGGAGAATTACACAGCAGCTGGTGTGGTGAGTGTAGGGGATGGCCAAGTGACCCTACAGAACAGATGTAGAAGGGGCACATGTGGCTGAAGCCTGCTTGACTCACAGATCAGTACCGATGTAAGCCTGGCATCCAGAACTCAGATCTCTGTCATCCTAGAAGCTGACATCCTTTCTTTTGTTGCGATCAATCATCTCACCCTTTTTCTTGTACTGCTGAGCATTGTGTCAGTGTGCAGCAAGGGCTGGCTGCTTCCAAAGGGCAGGTGGGAGAGGAACTGAGGTGACTGATACTTGTAACACTGGCCCAGGTGATGGGGTGCCAGGGTTATCCTCATGTGGAGAGGAATCAAGCCCATGTCATAACACTCACCTAGAGGCACCCTCTGCACCTCTCTTGGCTGAGAGCTTACAGTTTGTAGTGGAGGAGACAGTACAGACAAGAGAGACCATGCCTCTGCCCCAGTGAAGCTCCAGCATGAAACATACAGCATGTTGGGGGACCAGAGCTCCATCTGCCTTAAAAGCATTTCTGAGGTTTTTTGCTGACTTTAAAATTGTGCTCCTTTTCCCCTGGCAGTACCACTTCTGTAGCAGGGGAGAGGAGCCTTTCTCCATGCAGTTACTGGGCTGTTTTCCATGGCAGTGTATGCAGTTTAAGGTATCAGACCCAGCAAACAGAACTGCAGTAGGGTCCCTAACCAGATGCAAATGGCACAGGGTGTTAAACAAAGAAAGATGTTGAGGAAGGTCAAAGATAAAAGCAAACCATAATGCCACATACAGTTAGATTTTTTCCCTGATTATTTCACTTCAGATTTTGCAGTTTAGCTCTTGAATCTTCAGATTAGGTGAGCATCACAGCTTCTATTTGCTAAGACACCTTTCGAGTCTTCAAAACTGAGGACAAAAAGCCTGAGATCTCAAATACCAAAGGGCAAGTCGTACTTTCTTTGCCACAAAAAATATATTTTAAATTATTTCTAGACAAAATTTTTATTCATACACATCCTTGTACAGGATGGTAGGTGCAGGAAGTGGCTTCTGAATATTTAAAGTACCATTAATTACTTGTGTGTCACATACTTGTGGATGTGGAAATCCTGCTGGTAAAAGAAGAGACAATAAATGAGGAAGTGTTTAGCCTAAAGAATGACATTAATCATGGGAATGAGTATATGAACCAAAGCGGCAGCAAATACATCAGCCTACTTTCAACAATTTGGGCTTTGTAAGTCAAATTTAAAAGAAACTTTTCAAACAAGTGGGTATTTATAGCACATGGAACTTCAATTGTAATCTCCTGTTGTCCCTGAGTGTGTTAATAATTCATTTCTTTTTTCAGTATCATAGATTCCTCATCTCACCCCCAGGTTCTCAAAAGGAATCTTGTTTTTCAGACAGCATCCACTGTCAGGTACCTGAGCTTTCCTGCAGCTACAGGTCACCTTATGGATTTGTTAGGGATGAATCAGTTAATTGTATCTTTGGTGGGTAAACTGGCATAGAAATGAGGTAAGAGAGTAGACAGCTGTAGTGGTGAATACCACACTAGACAAATTTGTTCTCTCTCCTCCCCTGCAGAGTTCCCATGTAAACTGGCAAGGCGCGTGTCAAACTGCCCACAGGTAAGTATACCTCTATTCCTTAGGCTGATATATAAGTGAAAAATATGATAATAAAATAGTAAGTTTCAGTAACTTCCATCTACTACAAAGACTGTGAATGAAAGCCATAACTTAGCCCCCACCATGCAGCCCTGCTCACATCGCCTCAGTTTGTACATCACTGACTACGATCACTTGTACCAACTCTTTCCATGGGACATGCACCCTTGGTGCTCTGCCCTGACTGGCCATGCTACAGCCCATCTCTGTGGAGTGAGAGACCTGCTCTAGCTCAGGAGTTTTCCTGCTGTCCTCTGCCTCCTGGCTGTTACAGCTTGTCATGGTTTAGCCCCAGTCAGCAACAAAGCACCACCCAGCCGCTCGCTGACTCCCCCCACCCCAGTGGGATGGGGGAGAGAATCGGAAGAGCAAAAGCAAGAAAACTCATGGGTTGAGATAAGAACAGTTTAATAATTAAAACAAAATAATAATAATAATAATGGTTATGATAGTAATAATGATTATTATGATAATAATAATAATGATAATATAATAAAAAGGAAAATAACGAGAGAGAGAAATGAAACCTGGGGGAAGAGGGGGAAAAAAAAAACCAAACCACAAGTGCTGCAACTGCTCACCACCCGCTGACCGACACTGCCAGTCCCCAAGCCACGATCACTTCTTCTCCCAGCCAACTCCCCCCAGTTAATATACTGGGCATGACGTCACATGATACGGAATATCCCTTTGGCCAGTTTGGATCAGCTTTCTTGGATGTGCTCCCTCCCCTCCTGGCTTCTTGTGCACCCGGCAGAGCATGGAAACCTGGAAAAGTCTTCGATTAGTGTAAGCACTACCTAGCAACAACTAAAACATCAGTGTGTTATCAACATTATTTTCATACTAAGTCCAAAATGCAGCACTATACCAGCTACAGTGAAGAAAATTAACTGTATCCCAGCTAAAATCATGACACAGCTGCAGGTAAGAAAATACCCTTTATGTGTGCAGTGTACCCAGTATCCAACTCAACCTGTAGGGAGGAAGAAGCTGCCATTCAGAGTAATGAAAAAACAGAGAGAAAACCAGGAAGCATTTGGGGAGCCTGAAAGGAATGGGTGGCAGGTTTCTGCCATACGGACAATAGGTGAGGTGGGAGTGATGTTGAATGAAACAGGGAAGAAGTGGGAAGAAGTGTGGTGACCCATTCAGGGCTCACCACTGCTTCTTGCACTCCACAAGCCCTACGTAAAAAGCATATGATCATATGTTTTCTTGGTTTATTATGGAAAGGCTGCTTGGCAGCTGTAATTAGGATATTTATCTGTTCCTGAGGTCCTGATCATCACAACTGAGCTGCAATACGCTATGAAAATCAAACCCATTATTTACTGTACAAATAGATGTAAATATAGGTACACATATTTTCTCACAAGTAGCCCTTGGCCCAATAATGATTCTGTCCAGCTGTGTTACATGGTATTTCCTTAATATAACTTAATAATAGTATATTAGGGATGAAAGTGATCTTGTATAATTACAGACACGAGTAAGAAGCATACACTTGTGTCATGGTTTTAGCTGGGATAGTTGATTTTCTTCACTGTAGCTAGCATAGTGCTGTGTTTTAGACTTGGTATGTAAATAATGTTGATAACACCCTGGTGTTTTAGTTGTTGCTGGGTAGTGTTTACACTAGTCAAGGACTTCCTAGCTTCTCATGCTCTGCCAGGTGCACAAGAAGCCGGGAGGGGAGGGGATACAACCAGGAGAGCTGATTCGAATTGGCCAAAGGGTATTCCATATCATGTGACGTCATGCCCAGTATATTAACTGGGGGAAATTGGCTGGGGGGAGCAGCGATCGCGGCTCGGGGACCGGCAGCGTCGGTCGGCGGGTGGTGAGCGGTTGCAGCACTTGTTGTTCAGTTTTGGTTTTGTTTTTTTTTTCTTTCCCTCTCCTTCTAGTGTTTCCTCTTTCTCTCGCTCATTATTTTCCTTTTCATTATATTAGTATTATTGCTGTTTTATTCTAATTATTAAACTGTTCTTATCTCAACCCACGAGTTTTCTTACTTTGGCCCTTCTGATTCTCTCCCCCATCCCACAAGGGTGGGGGAGTGAGCAAGCGGCTGTGTGGTGCTTAGTTGCTGACCGGGGCTAAACCACAACAGTCCTTTTTGGCGCCCAACGTGGAGCACGAAGGGTTTGAGATAATAACAGTTGCTGGTCACAGCATTGATTCATCTGTTCTCGATATTAGTAGTCAGACCTACACCATGCTGATTTTGAAGTACATATTAAAGATTGGCATTGGGTTTTGTAGTTTGCTGTGCTCTGCACTGGTTAGAGATGTTTTGCCTAGGAGATTTGTTATTAAAACTCTGGCCTTGAGTTTTATCGGTTATTTGGGTTTTGCATGGAAGCCGTTACTGTACTTCGGCTACCACCTCATGGAGACAATTAGCAATTATACCTCCTCTTCTGAGAGGTTCTTTATGGAGGAAATACAGAATGGCACCTTAGCTACCGTCTTCTGTAATGTCTCCTCCTTCATTACAACAACTTTTCAGTATCTTGAACATCCTTGGGTAGTTAAGATACATCTGTTGATATTCCTATGGCAGATTGTTTCGGTTTTGTCTAAGGTTAATAAGCAATTCAAGAATATCATCCAGAGATCTGCCCCAAGGCTCGATAATTATGGGTGGCAGGGTATGTGGGATAGTATGGGCAAATGCCTGATACGGTGGGCACCCCCAGTGTTTTGGGACTTCACCCCTGAACAAGTGCAGAATCCTGAAAAATTAGTAGAATATTTGGAGGAAGTATGCTGTCACCCTAGCAATTCCAGAGAGATACAAATCATTGCAATGTGTTGGGGCCTGGCCCATGCCTACTGAGCCCTATTCAACAGTATTCAGCACCACCAAGGAAAAACGACAGGCCCTGCGGCTACTCCAAGCCCAGTGACAAGCACTGTGGCCCCTCAAACCCCCACAACAGGCGCTGCAGCAGCTCCAAGCCCAACGACAAGCACTGTGGCCCCTCAAACCCTCACAACAGGCGCTGCAGCAGCTCCAAGCCCAGCGACAAGCACTGTGGCCCCTCAAACCCCCACAACAGGCGCTGCAGCAGCTCCAAGCCCAGCGACAAGCACTGTGGCCCCTCAAACCCCCACAACAGGCGCTGCAGCAGCTCCAAGCCCGACGACGGGCACTGTGACCGCTCAAACACCCATGACGGTCACTGAAGCTGAATCAGAGAATCAACCCGTGCCAGTATCAGTTGCCCCTATACGAAAGAAGAAATCTTCGAAGAGAATGTCAACTCGTTTAGAAAAGGATGATGGAGAAGCAGTGCCGTTACTAAGAGAGGAGAAGGAAGAGGAAGAACTTGTACAAGAGACAGAAACTACCCGATCCCTATCCTTAAGTGAGCTACGAGATATACGAAAAGATTTCGGCCGTCGTGTAGGTGAGCATGTTGTCACCTGGCTGCTCCGATGCTGGGATAACGGGGCCAGTAGCCTGGAATTAGAGGGGAAGGAAGCCAAACAACTGGGATCCCTTTCTAGGGACGGGGGCATTGACAAAGCAATTGGAAAAGGGACACAAGGCCTCAGCCTCTGGAGGCGACTCCTGTCTGCTGTGAAAGAAAGGTACCCCTTCAAGGAAGATGTTATATATCGCCCTGGAAAATGGACCACTATGGAGAAAGGTATCCAGTACCTGAGAGAATTAGCTGTGCTTGAGGTGATTTATGGTGACCTGGGTAGTGAACAGTCATCCAAAGATCCAGATGAAGCCCAGTGCACACGACCCATGTGGCGGAAGTTTGTACGGAGCGCACCATCATCCCATGTAAACTTCCTGGCAGTAATGTCCTGGAAAGATGAAGAGGCACCAACGGTAGGGGATGTGATTGATAAACTCCGGGATTATGAAGCACATGTCTCTTCCTCCCTCGTCTCAGCTGTGGAGAAATTGTCCCGGGAGTTCCAGCAATTCAAAGAAGATATGTCCTACTCCCTACCTGTACGGACCAGTATCTCGGCCATTAGGAGTAAGCGTCCTTCTGCTCAAGAGAGAAGATACACACCACGGGGCACCCTATGGTTTTACCTGCGTGACCATGGAGAGGACATGAAGAAGTGGGATGGAAAACCTACCTCGACCCTGGAGGCACGGGTACGTGAGTTGCAAGGAAAAACAACCACTCAAGGGGGGACCTCCAGGAGAGTTGCTGCTCCAGTTTCCAGTAGGCAGTTCCCCAGACAGAGGAGTAGAAGCGCTGATTCTATCCGTGATCTTAATAGGGAGACTTCTGATTCCCATTCACAAGAAGTGGTTTGCGAATTCTGCAATTGGAATTAGAGGGGCCCTGCCTCCAGCCAGGTGGAGGAAAGGGACAACCGGGTTTACTGGACTGTGTGGATCCGATGGCCTGGCACATCTGATCCACAGGAGTATAAGGCTCTAGTGGACACCGGTGCACAGTGCACCCTCATGCCATCAAACTATGTAGGGGCAGAACCCATTTGTATTGCTGGAGTGACAGGGGGATCCCAAGAGCTAACTGTTTTGGAGGCTGAAGTGAGCCTAACTGGGAATGACTGGCAAAAGCACCCCATTGTGACTGGCCCAGAGGCTCCGTGCATCCTTGGCATAGACTACCTCAGGAGAGGGTATTTCAAGGACCCAAAAGGGTACAGGTGGGCTTTTGGTATAGCTGCCTTGGAGACGGAGGAAATTAAACAGCTGTCTACTTTGCCCGGTCTTTCGAAGGACCCTTCTGTTGTGGGGTTGCTGAAGGTCAAAGAACAACAGGTGCCAATTGCCACCACAACAGCGCACCGGCGGCAATACCGCACCAACCGAGACTCCCTGATTCCCATCCATGAGCTCATTCATCAACTGGAGAGCCAAGGAGTGATCACTAAGACCCGTTCACCCTTTAACAGTCCCATATGGCCAGTGTGGAAGTCTAATGGGGAGTGGAGACTAACAGTAGACTATCGTGGCCTGAACGAAGTCACTCCGCCACTGAGTGCTGCCGTGCCGGACATGCTAGAACTTCAATACGAACTGGAGTCAAAGGTAGCCAAGTAGTATGCCACAATTGATATCGCTAATGCATTCTTCTCAATCCCTTTGGCAGCAGAGTGCAGGCCACAGTTTGCTTTCACTTGGAGTGGTGTCCAGTACACCTGGAATCGACTGCCCCAGGGGTGGAAACACAGCCCTACCATTTGCCATGGACTGATCCATACTGCACTGGAACAGGGTGGAGCTCCGGAACACCTTCAGTACATTGATGACATCATCGTGTGGGGCAACACAGCAGAAGATGTTTTCGAGAAAGGGAAGAAAATAGTCCAAATCCTTCTGAAGGCTGGTTTTGCCATAAAACAAAGTAAAGTGAAGGGACCTGCACAGGAGATTCAGTTTTTGGGAATAAAATGGCAAGATGGACGTCGGCAGATCCCAATGGATGTGATCAACAAAATAACAGCCATGTCTCCACCAACTAGCAAAAAGGAAACACAAGTTTTTTTAGGCGTCGTGGGTTTTTGGAGAATGCATATTCCAAATTACAGTCTGATTGTAAGCCCTCTCTATCAAGTGACCCGGAAGAAGAATGATTTCAAATGGGGCCCTGAGCAACGACAGGCCTTTGAACAGATAAAGCAGGAGATAGTTCATGCAGTAGCCCTTGGGCCAGTCCGAGCAGGACAAGATGTAAAAAACGTGCTCTACACTGCAGCCGGGGAGAATGGCCCTACCTGGAGCCTCTGGCAGAAAGCACCAGGGGAGACCCGAGGTCGGCCCCTAGGGTTCTGGAGTCGGGGATACAGAGGGTCCGAAGCGCGCTACACTCCAACTGAAAAAGAGATATTGGCAGCATATGAAGGGGTTCGAGCTGCTTCAGAAGTGATCGGTACTGAAGCACAGCTCCTCCTGGCACCTCGACTGCCGGTGCTGGGCTGGATGTTCAAAGGGAGGGTCCCCTCTACACATCATGCAACTGATGCTACGTGGAGTAAGTGGGTCGCACTGATCACCCAACGGGCTCGAATAGGAAACCCCAGTCGCCCAGGAATCTTGGAAGTGATCATGGACTGGCCAGAAGGCAAAGATTTTGGAATGTCACCAGAGGAGGAGGTGACACGTGCTGAAGAGGCCCCACTGTATAACAAACTGCCAGAAAATGAGAAGCAATATGCCCTGTTCACTGATGGGTCTTGCCGTCTGGTGGGAAAGCATCGAAGATGGAAGGCAGCTGTATGGAGTCCTATACGGCAAGTCGCAGAAACTGCTGAAGGAGAAGGTGAATCAAGTCAGTTTGCAGAAGTAAAGGCCATCCAGCTGGCTTTAGACATTGCTGAACGAGAAAAATGGCCAGTGCTCTATCTTTATACTGACTCATGGATGGTGGCAAATGCCCTGTGGGGGTGGTTACAGCAGTGGAAGCAGAACAACTGGCAGCGCAGAGGCAAACCCACCTGGGCTGCTGCATTGTGGCAAGATATTGCTGCCCGGGTGGAGAACCTGGTTGTGAAGGTACGTCATGTGAATGCTCATGTTCCCAAGAGTCGGGCCACTGAAGAACATCAGAACAACCAACAGGTGGATCAGGCTGCTAAAATTGAAGTGGCTCAAGTAGATCTAGACTGGCAACATAAAGGTGAACTATTTATAGCTCGGTGGGCCCATGACACCTCAGGCCATCAAGGAAGAGATGCAACATACAGATGGGCTCGTGACCGAGGGGTGGACTTGACCATGGACACTATTGCACAGGTCATCCATGAATGTGAAACATGCACTGCAATCAAGCAAGCCAAGCGGGTAAAACCTCTGTGGTATGGAGGACGATGGCTGAAGTATAAATATGGGGAGGCCTGGCAGATTGATTATATCACACTGCCACAAACCCGCCAAGGCAAACGCCATGTGCTTACAATGGTGGAAGCAACCACCGGATGGCTGGAAACATATCCCGTGCCCCATGCCACCGCCCGGAACACTATCCTGGGCCTTGAAAAACAAGTTTTATGGCGACATGGCACCCCAGAAAGAATTGAGTCAGACAACGGGACTCATTTCCGAAATAACCTCATAGACACCTGGGCCAAAGAGCATGGCATTGAGTGGGTGTATCACATCCCCTATCATGCACCAGCCTCTGGGAAAATTGAACGATACAATGGACTGTTAAAGACTACACTGAGAGCAATGGAGGGTGGGACATTCAAACACTGGGAAACACATTTAGCAAAAGCCACCTGGTTAGTCAACACTAGGGGATCTGCCAATCGAGCTGGGCCTGCCCAGTCAGAACTCTTACGTACTGTGGAAGGGGGTAAAGTCCCTGTAGTGCATGTAAAAAATATGCTGGGGAAAACCGTCTGGGTTATTCCTGTCTCTGGCAAAGGCAAACCCATTCGTGGGATTGCTTTTGCTCGAGGACCTGGGTGCACTTGGTGGGTAATGCGGGAGGATGGAGGAGTTCGATGTGTGCCTCAAGGGGATTTGATTTTGGGTGAAAATAGCCAATGAACTGAACGGTATGCTGTTAATTGCCATATGATATTGTATGTCATCACTCCTATGGTTGCTATATGCTGTATCGATGGTATCATAGTAAGAATTTCCAAAATTAATGAAGAATGAACTTTGATTGAACCAAACAACGTGTAGCGGTGGTGGAACAAAGACTGGCTTCAGCATGCAACAATCCAACACCACGCAGACCATCTCTCCAGCCTTGAAAGACTATTACAGTAGATGGAGCCCAAAGTTATGGACTGAATGAACTCAATGGACATGTGTGGACCCTCTACAGATGTTCTACAGGGATGGTCCATAGACTACGGGAATGATAAATGATATCCACGTATGTCATCAAAGGATGGGGAGGCGGGTGGTGGTTATTGAGGTCATATTGGATAGTATGAGACCTGAGCATGACGTAAATGGTATGGAATAAGGGGTGGATATTGTCATGGTTTTAGCTGGGATAGTTGATTTTCTTCACTGTAGCTAGCATAGTGCTGTGTTTTAGACTTGGTATGTAAATAATGTTGATAACACCCTGGTGTTTTAGTTGTTGCTGGGTAGTGTTTACACTAGTCAAGGACTTCCTAGCTTCTCATGCTCTGCCAGGTGCACAAGAAGCCGGGAGGGGAGGGGATACAACCAGGAGAGCTGATTCGAATTGGCCAAAGGGTATTCCATATCATGTGATGTCATGCCCAGTATATTAACTGGGGGAAATTGGCTGGGGGGAGCAGCGATCGCGGCTCGGGGACCGGCAGCGTCGGTCGGCGGGTGGTGAGCGGTTGCAGCACTTGTTGTTCAGTTTTGGTTTTGTTTTTTTTTTTCTTTCCCTCTCCTTCTAGTGTTTCATCTCTCTCTCACTCATTATTTTCCTTTTCATTATATTAGTATTATTGCTGTTTTATTCTAATTATTAAACTGTTCTTATCTCAACCCACGAGTTTTCTTACTTTGGCCCTTCCGATTCTCTCCCCCATCCCACAAGGGTGGGGGAGTGAGCGAGCCGCTGTGTGGTGCTTAGTTGCTGACCGGGGCTAAACCACAACAACTTGTGATTTTACCTTCCCTTCTGGCTCCTACTGGTACATGGACTGTTTCCAGAGTCTCTTTTAATTGAAAATGACCTACTTATCTCTAGACAGCTCTGAGTGAAATAACTCAGATAAAATGAGAATGGATTTCATTACTTACCTAAAACAATATTTCACGAAATTTGATGAACTTTAAAAAAAAGAAATTTTTTATATGATTCTGTACTGTTGGGCTTCTAGAAAATAATAAAATGTTGAAAAAAAAATATTTCTGTATTATTCTAGATCCAGGTGGAATAAAGATACACAAGCAATCTGGATCATAAGTCTGTCCATATAATTTTTCCAGGCAAAGATCATCAGGGATAAGCTTTGGAGATAATATCTCCAAAGAAATAAGAAAATAATTTATAGTTATTCTGTATCAAAAAGTGGAAATGTTTAATTTCTGCAAGATTCATTCCAGGGGTTATTACTATATTTCCATACTTTTTATCCCTAAGTAGCATTTTTCCAATGAAAAACATTTTTTAGCATTTTTCTGGTTAATAATCTGTTGTGGGTGAAGCAATAGTCTTCATTTCAAAAAAAAAAAAGTTTATTTTTGCTTCCCATTTTAGCTTTTTGTGACAAATATGTGTCATGCCTCAGGCTACCGCTGTTTGTGTGACAAGATGCCTATGTCCCTTTGTCTGAGATGATACACCTGATTTCACTTTGGTGTTTCACAGAGCCCAGAAGCAATATTGTTCATGAAAAAGAATAGTAAATGGAAAGGACCACTGAGGATAGCTTACCTGTTTTAATCTATGGGTGGGAAAGCTTATGTAGCCTGATCCTGATGCTACTTGGACAAGTTTTACACTGGCATACTTTTTTCCCTTCAGGGGTGTTTTTTCAATTGGTCTTAGGTCACACAAAGCCAGAATGAACCTTGCTAACGGTGAAGTCACTTGGTAACTTAGATGTCTTATGGTGCCCAGGAATTGCCTCTAAATGTCTTCCCTGGGATAGGAAGTGGAAAAAAAAAAGAAAATATGACACGAAATGTCAATGAGAGTATACAATCAGTTGCCTTAGTGAACAAATGTTGCTGCAACAGTGTCCTCTACATCATCAGCACAGATTTCTCATAACTTTAGCAAATGTGGATCTTGAATAAAACCTAGATGGCTCAGGAATGATCTTCATTTTGGCAAGTGAGACCTTACAATTTCCTTCAAGGTCAGGAGCCTACCAAGGGATGCAGTTTGTGGTGGGTCTACAGCAGCCAGCTGGGGGTCTTTCCATTGACTGCTGGAGGAATGGTTTAAGGCTTTAGTTCTCAAATCAGTTTTGCCCAAATATGTAAAAGTGTTCTGCCATATAAAATATTCTCCAGATAAAATATTATCCTATCATAGAGGCTGTGATTCTGCATGCTGTTTTGTTTTTACGAAACTAATCTCTGGTACTGCAGAACCAATATTTGCTATGAAGTGGAAAAAGCAGTTACGTAGACTTCTGTTTTTTTCAAGGTGAAAAATTGTTAACATTTGTTACTGAACAGGTATAACTGAAATTATGAGGAACTCACTTGTATAGTGCCACAATTCTCAGCTAGTTAGTTTTAAAATTGTAATTAGATATTTCTCCAACATTTTAATTACTAAAGTCAAGGGATCACCCATGTTCCAAGAGAAAGATGCAGTTACGTTATTTGCATAACTTACCTTTAGATTCTACAAAATAATGGAAAGTCTTCTGCTCCAGTTTAGTTGATTCTGCTCAATATACAGGGCTCAGCCCCTGTACTGCATGGCTGGTGTGGTAACAACTCCCTGCATTAATTGGAAATTAAAACTCCCTCAGGGAATTCAGAGCAAGCACTGGACTGACCCATCCAAAGGATGAGTGAAACTGTGAACCTATTTATGAATAAAAATCCATTTGTTACTGCTAGAAAGTTTTCTTTTGCAATAAATGGAGTTTCTTTATCTGTGAAAACCTGGGTGGTTCAAAATATGCTTTTTCTACTCCAGTTCGCAGCACTTAATTCTCAGTCTACCACCTCACCATGTTTCATGGAAACCAGGAGACCTTTGACAGAAACCAGGAGACCTTTGACATTACAGGCATATTCAAAATGGAGGTAATGACTCCTCCTGCTGATCCAGTCAGGGGCATTAAATATAATGGTTTATTTTGTAAAAGCAACAGTAAATGTGAACACCTGCCTTATAGCTCCCAGGGGTCTCTTTTCAAAATAAACCTTCCTAATAGTTGAGATGAGCTCAGAGAAGCCATTAACGTCTGTCCAAAATTGCACTTTAAAGATTACAGTGACCTTTGCAAAGGTTTCTATTCTCTCTGTCCCTTGCATATCCATTGGGATCTTAACACAGTGTCCTGTTACTGGGGCTCTGCCAGTGAGACAGTTGTAAATGCTGTCCCCTTTCACAGCAGCCCAGGGTGCTCATAGAGGTCCTCCATAGCTGAGCAGTGCTGTGCTGGTGGTTTTGCTGTTTCATGCCACATCCTGTGCTACATCCACATTGGTCCATGCCTCAGTTCCACCTTTGTGTAAAGGAAGTACTGCTTCATCTGGGGAAATCTGGGTGAGGACCAGCATGTAAGGCATGCTGAGGTCCAGACCATTAATAAAATATAGATGTAACTTTTGCCAGGTCTGACTGTGCCCCGCTGTTCCAGTCTTCCAAAGATATCCAAGTAGATATCCTGTGTCCCACACAATGCCCCAGCTGCCAATGTGCCTCAGCCTCAGCCTCACACCACAGAAAGCTGGCCCTGGTGGGCTTTGAAGAATGCTGTCTCTAGCAGGATGCTGTGAGGTGACGCGATGTGTGTAGAGAGAGTTAATGGTGCTAATTGATATCTGCTGGGCCAGTGCCTTCTCCACAGACTATAAAGTCACATTTTCTCTCTGTTGTGTTTGAACAAAGGCCAAGAAGGATCAGCTACACAAGGACAACCCTCTGGCATGACTCAGGAATCCAGCTTTAGCAAATGTCTTAAGACAGGTACCTGTGCTGATCATGGTAGAGACAGAGGGGATCGAGGACACACAGGCTGTGTGGAGGGCCCTAAGCTGGCTAACACAGTAAGCAGCCTTTAATAGTGAGGGAATGCGGCAGCCCGATGTGGAAAGAGATTTCAAAACCATCACATGCCTTCCTGCCCTAGTCCACTGTCGGGAATGGAGAATTATGGGCTCTGCAGAGATCATGGTCCATTTCTAGCTGCTTTGTGGAGGAGCAATGTCTCAGTGACATTTTTGCACAGCAGTAAATTGGAGCCCAGCCAGGTTTGCTGAAACTCTACCAAATGAGCTGTCCTCCACCATGTAGTATGCTCATGCATCCCAATGCACAAACATGCACATAATCTTATCTTCTCTGCACACTATCTGCTTGAATCCGTTGTCACTATTAGCACTCACACAATGCAACAGCATTTGCCAGGGACACAAGCCTAGCTGCATCCTGCCCTGCCTGACTTTTTGCTCTTGTCACGAGGCAGGTCTAGTTCTGCAGCAAGCATGGCTAGTACTCCAGCACTGGCCTCAGATGCCTACCTTGTGCTGAGGACACCTGAGTCAGCAGGACATTCTCCACCAGTTTGCTGCTATTTCACAGAGGCTCAGCAGAGAAGCAGGGTCAGTTTGGAGCTGGCAGAGAAGGCAGGGGAGTTCCCCCCACCCTCTGCTTGCCTGTGTTTGCTCGATCCCCAGCTCCTGACACGCTGCTGCCAGTCCTCAGCACAAAACCAGCAGGTTATGCATCAACCAACAAATTGCTGGGAGATTGCTACAAGGGGTGCCTGTGGCCTAAGGAGAGCTTGCAAGGCTCAGGGGCAGGCAGTCACCCCATTAGAGCCTGACAAGTAGGAACATAGGGATCTGATGAACATCTTCCTTAACTTACTGTGGCAGGATGCCTCACAGCCCACAAGGGAACTCTTCAGCTGTTTTTTTGGCTGCCAGAAGCTCCAGAAGGCAGATACTCAAGAGGTGCAAGTTGTCTAGCATGTTTTCAGTCTGACTAGGCTGTGGATGGTGGCACTAAGTGTTGGAAGGAAAGGTAGGAACACAGCGCTGCTTGTCTGGGGTTTTGCCCCTCATTTGCTTTATTTACTCAGAAAAGCAAGAGTCGGCAAGGGAGAGCATAGCTGTGCAGCACCAGCAAAAGAGAGGCTGAGGGACTGTTGGACCCTTGCATAGTGTATACCAGTTTAGTCACAGGTTGTGCTTGCTGGACATGCATCGACACTGAGCCTTGCTAGGAAGGTGCAAAAGAGTGTAGGACATCTCTCATCCTGTGGAGTGCTCTGCTGATACGCATTTTGAGTATGTTGGTCAACCCATAAGGCCTGAAGTTTAAACACTGTAAGCATAGGCAAGGCCATCTGCCCAGGAACTGCAGGATCCTCTGCTGTTTCTAGCAGAGACAAATGCTTCTACCTTTTAGCAGCAACAACTTCCAAATCAGTCCTGGTCAGTACTCCCAATCCCATTTTCTTGGCCACGCTCACCCACTCCCTGCCTTGTGCTGATCAACTTTGAGAGGTAAGGGTGTCGCAGATTTTACTGAGGGAGTTTCAAGTCCTTTTCTGCCCACTGGACATGGCAAAAACTAACCTATAAATGTAGTCCATGTCTATGTCTAAGATATTGCAAATCACTGCTTCCTCCCGAGTGTTAGGTAACAGCCACTGACACCCGTTCTGTGTCCCTTGTTCCCATAAAACCCATGGGATGCATAAGACCTTCAGTGTTGCCCATTGTTCCATCACCTATGCTGATAATTTTTTAAGTGTCTAGGTATGCTCAGTGTGAACTAGAGGCTTCTGAAATGTGCATCTTGAGTAAAGTGCTCTGATATTTAAGTCAAATACTGTGTGTTGTAGCAATAGATCTTGCAGCTGTTTGCAAAGAGATAGCATTATTGTTCTTACTTTAAATGTGGGAAGTGAAATTATTTTCTCATGGTCACCCAGAATAAAAAGTGTTAAATAGGATGCTTTTCTCCTGATCTTAACAGTAATACTTGTAATTAAAAGAACACGCTGCCTCTGAGTGCTATGATTATTTTTTTTTCCCCACAAATACCTGCTTATTCAAGGGCAGAACCTCGCTGTTATATTTTAAGCACATTCACTACTCTGTAGTGGGCAGGTTGTGTAGAGCTGATCTGGATTTTTTATAATGTAAATTTCAGGAAGAATCAATTTTCTGTAGCCAGAAAGTCTTCTGCCAAAATCTGTTTTAACAAATCTTTCACTGGTAATGCTTAACGTCCAGCTGACGTTTAAGACCTAAACACAGGTTTCCTATATTCTAAAAGGCATCCTGAAACTCACAGTCAATCATAAAAACTACTTGGTTTTGCTCTTATGCTTTTTCTGGCTTAATGAAACCACAACAAAACATGTTTGCTTCATTTACATACCAGACTTAAAAAAAATTCTGACGCTGCCTTAACAGTCAGATGTTCTTCATAACGCATGCATCTGAAAAACATTCATTTGTGTAGTGCTCACTGTTATTGTGATGGAATTACTTGATCTTACTAATGTCTTGGGACAGTGAGCAGAGCTACTGTTGGTTGTGCTGTTTCTGTGGAAGTGCAGTGTTAGCTTGTAGGGTGTCAGGAAGGACCCCACTCAGGAATATATACTGTTTTAAGATAACTTTTATAGATAATCAAGTCCTGAGTCAATACTGCAACACTTAAATATTTGCTATTTTATTAATGTTCTGATATTCTTGCCATTCTATGAAGGTAATTTTGAGATGTCTTGGGCTAGAGGAAAGGTTTAATTCTACCATTGAGGACCTCTGATAAATGTCATTAACACTAAAGAGATTTAATCATGGGTTTTGAGGCAAAACAAATCTACTTGTGATATCATAACTGGAGGAAGAAAAAATTACACTAAATGGGAAGTCTAGATGTTTCAATTTTAAGGTGACAGGATAGCTATGAAAACATGAAATGCTTGGCAGGCCTCTGAGTGGGAAGCCATTCGGCTGGAGATGTATTTTTGATCCTGCTTATGTGCACACTGGCATGCTCTTTCTCTAGACTTGTTTTTATTTTTCTTGGAAAGATACCATGGGTCCGTAACAGAAATCTATCAGAAGTTTGGAGAATCCTGCTTGCATGAACCTGTGGGAGCTCCGAAAAGCAGAGTGGAAGAGGCAGCCCTTTTTTGGGGTGCAGGGATGTGGGGAAGGAGCATTCAGATCTGTGGACATCTTCTTTTGGATATCTATAGAATATTAAAATCAGGGGTGAAATCCTAGCTCTTTGGATGTCAATGGCAAAACTTTGTTGATGGGAGTCGGGCTGGGTTCCCACTTTTCTTGGCTTGCACTGACTTTGGCCCAGCTTGCCCCCCACAGGAAGCCTGACCCTGTTTGGAGACCAGCTTTGAAGAAAGAGCAGTGCCATGAGCACAGTGCCAGGACATGGTGAGGGCTGGTTGCTGCCGGAGGGCAGGCCAGCTGAGGTGACCTCAGCACAGGCCACCGTCCCCTTGGCCACTGGGCATAGGGGGCAGAACTGGGGAAGACCCTTGAGGAGACTGGGCAGGGTCCATGGGGTCTGGTGGTGCCCTCAGGGCCCGGGCAAGAAGAATAAAATCAATTCATGGATAGGAAAAGCCAGGAAAGTAAATAATGCACCCTGATGACCTCTCACAAAATACTGTGCAGGATTTTTTCTCTCTCAAAATGTTTTAAATCCCATCTAGTTTGTCTTTTGCATATGAAATGACATAGTGTCCAGCTGTGGCTCCTTCTCCTGCCTTTTTCACCTGGGAATAATTTTTTTTCTGTCTTTCTGTTAGCTCGGAGGAGATGCCAGGCTGTGATAAAGTTCCCTCCTGAGTAGTTTATACAGTTATGCAAATCTACCTCCTTTCCTCTTTCCTCCAGTGCTTTTGTCTGGTGTGAAATTGTTTCTTGGCCTTTCAATCCTATGTAATTTTTCATATTTTTCTTAAATTACAAAGCTTAAAATTGCCCACAGAAGTCATCAGTATAGGCTGCGGTGGTGTAATTGTTGCTAAGGATAATAAACCTCCTACTGCTCAGGATGGTTTTGAAATTTCTGTGTTATCTATGATTTCTGTATTATCTAGGATTTGCAAAAATTGAGCTAGAAATCTTATGAGACTTTTTCTTGCTGTGTTTTACAGCGGTTCTCCTATTTCCATGTGGAAGCGCTATGAGGACAATCTGGTCTGTTCTGACTATGTCAATTTCATTACATTGCCAAACCCTTTTTTTCCCAGAATTGTGTATTTCTTAGATATGATTCTCTGGCTTCATTAGAGCTAGGACATTACTCCTCATTTTGGAAGCAAACACTAACTTTCACATGGATGTATTTGTTATTATTAACACCAGAGTTTACCCCTATTTTTACATTTATGCACTAGAAGTGCTGGGTTCTGCAACAGATATCAGTACTAGGGATATGAGAGTGTGATATTGTACATTTGCCTCTCTGGAAAAATGGTTCTGTTTGCAAATGAAAGTATGCTCTGCTTTGTTAATGGAGGGTGCGTGAGCAGAAAGTTAAACACAGAGCTCATCCCTAAAGCCTATAGAGGTAAGTATGTAGTGAAGTTACTTGATTGTTTTCATAATGGATATAAAGTATAGTCCACTCCTATTACAGTATATTGGAAAACTTGAAAAAGAAAACCTGTTGAGTCTTTGACATATGTTCCTACCTTATCAGATTTCATAATTTTTCAGCCAATCTAAGTCAGGGTACCTGGCAGCTTGCAGGGCAGTCTGTTTGGTAGATCTGTTGTTGAAGTATGGATGTTACCAGCTCAAAAGCTTTTTGCACAGTGAATTTGCTTGTGACTATAGCTGAAACATTGCTTCCCTTATTTCTGAGAAAAAAAAAGGCTTATCTAGCTGATAGGATTTTAAAAATAATTGCAATAATTTCACTTTTTAAAGCTATGAAGTTCAGAAATTTCCCATGAATTAGATACATTTTGTTTCAGTCAGTTCTGTCTTGCAAAGCTGTATGAATTTTTTAGGCCAAAGCAAATGATAGTAAATACTTATTTGTATTTTCAGTCTAATAAGATGACCTGTCTAGAGGGTATATTCTGAGTAAGCAAAAGATGTATTTTAAGATCCTTTACTGACCTTAACAAGATTTTAATATAACATTTTGAAAAGGCCTGTGTTGCTATCAAATATCTTAAATGTGTCTTTTTAGTTAATTCTGAAATAACGTCTTAAGAATACCTACCAAAAATGAACTGAAATGTTTAGCAATTTTTTTGAAAGATAAGACTTATTAATGATATACATAAAACTTAGATAAAGCTTCTGTTAAACATTTCACATAAATTACAGGTTCATAAGATTTTAAGTCAATTACTTTGAACTATAATGTTGTATTTTATTTAATAAATGAAAAAGTCTCTGATAAGAAAATGTGCAGACATATATGAATGTTAAATTATCCATTGGAAAGATCCTATATTGTTCTCTAATGCAATGAGAATTGCAAGAATAATACAAACCTGTAAATGTGAAGGCCATAGAACTGGGGCTATTATCTTTTTTATGTCTGTAGTGACTTTATAAAAATTTTGAATGGATATTTATATGATTCATATTCTTTGTGTGTGATAGAATAAAAAGCCATACATAACAATTGACTTAAAAGATTTTTATTTGCAAAGAATATTCACTACATGGCAGTAACAAAAAAATTACAAGAAGAGTTCCTCCATTTCAAGAATGAAGAACTTTATTGCTTCAGTATCTCTGTAGTTTTCTCTCCCTTTTTCCATAGGAAAAAAATCAGTAGAAGAATCATAAAAGCATTCACTTTTCACATTTCTATCTTACCAAATTTGCTTAACTTTGGAAAAATTATATACAAGAAAAAAAGATCTTAAAAATGTGAAAATAAATCCCCTAAAAACAATCTTCAGTTATATCTTGTTACAAAAATCTGGAAAAACATTTAAAAAAAAAAAACAAACTTCAAAATACCAAAAAATCTACTAAGTATTACTTCTATCTACTGATTCACTCTTACAGCAACAAATTAATTGCTAATGTAACCACTGAATAATTGTGCCTATTCCTAATCCAGTGCAATCTTGTACTACATAAGATAAATCCACGTGCTGCTTATTCTGCTTGAACTGACTTTCTGACTGTGGAAACGCCCAACTTGCTTCTTGCTTCTTATCTCCGAGGCTTTCTAATCATTAGCAAGGCTAAAACCCAACTAGGCAGATGTATACTGCCTGCATTTCTTACTATTATTTTGCTAAATTCTATTTGTATTATTTTATAATATTTCTTAACGTTCTTAATGGTATTTTAACCATTTCGTAATACCATTCAAGTCTTAATTTCTTAATAATAATTAGGTAATTTATTTTATATCACTTCCTTACATTATCTTTCATGTTGTACAATATCATAGGCTAAGTTTAATAGGTCTACAACTGAGAGTCCAGATTCCTAAAGATCTCTATAACATAGTGTTTACCAGATAAGAAACCTTTTTCCTTACACAAGTCTAGAGATATTGACTCTTATAATCTAATGCTTTCAGTGGAGTTTGCTTTCAGACCTCACATTCTCCAAGACCTAGTTTGCTATTGTCCTTGACTGATGTATCAGCTTGGAACAAGACATCAGGCTGCCATAATTCTCATGCTTCAAACTCAGGTTAACTGCTTCTTTGTTTTAACACAAACCACAGGCAACATGTGTTGTTTCTTAGATAGCTGGGTCATCAGTGCTTTAAAATGTGGTATATTTTAGAGGTTTTTATCAATCTTAGTTGCTGGTTTTCATCCTGCCTTCTGTTCCTGGAACATCCTTGCTGACTCTTTTACCCGCTAATCTTTGAATTCTTTCTCGGGACTCATTTCTTTCAGAAAGACTTCCTCTAAAAAACAGTTAAAGAAATGCATGCAACAGAGGCATCTTTCATGATATCTAAGTGTAGTGCCCCTTCTTCAGCTTATCAGTTTCTGTACCTACAGTGTGGTCCACTATCTTTTATTTCTTCTTACATTAAATTAAAAAAAATTTCTTTTATTTTTTTTCCCTATAAATTATTCATACACCCCAACCAGTTTAAAAGTATAGTTGTACATACATGCACATATATAAAATCATAATGGAAACACTTTCTACATCTTCTGACTAAAGGATGCTCATGTTTCCTTATATTCAAATTACAATGTTGCTGCCACAGTGCTTTCTTTCAACTAGATTTTTGTTTAGTTCCTAAAGAAACAGGAATGTTTTCTTGTCAAATAAATAAATAACTGAATGGTGAAGAAATAAATGAAGAAATAAATAAACAAATCTGTTTTATTCACTTTATCTGCAGGTTTTTTTTTCTAACTTTTCTCATTATGAAATACACATCTTTTAAATTAGATTAGTTTTCTTTACTTCCTAATTTGCTAGACCCCCAGGTTAATACATTACATGTCACAACTAGAAACAGCAAATCATTGCAGGATAAAGTTTACTCTGTAGACTTTCTAATCTTTTACTTTCTCTGACAGGTCCAGAATTCTCTTGTCTCATTACCTGGATTTATATTGCAAGATTTTTTTTAATCTGATCACCCTAAATAAATTGAAAATCTTCATTTCTCATTCAGAGCAGCTGATACAGAAGGATTTGCCATGTCTACACTAATTTCAGCTCTTTGTTTCTTCAGGTCCAATTTTGCAAACTAATGATTAACCCCTGTGTCACTGATTGTCCTGTGATCTTGTTAGCCTTTCTTCTGCATTTATGTCTTTGGAAATCTTTGTTCTTCTTGGCCTAGAGATAAGGAAAATAAGATAGTGAGGTGAATGGGACCTCTGGTGAGCAGTAGGAGTCCTTTGTGTTATCAGCTTGAATGGTAATTGGCAAGGTATAATCTCTGAGCATACTCAGACCTTCCCTTGCACTCCTCAGTCTGGCTGGGTTTTCTCTCCACTTTCTCGCTTTTGTGTTTGCTAGGCCTTTTCTTTTCCCTTTCAAATAAGCAAAAACGAGTCTCAAGAATCTTCCCTTCCTTTTTCTTCCTTATCTAGTTTCATCTCTATAATCACTTTCACCCCTCTGATTATTCCTCTGATTATTCCTCTTCTGGACTGCATGGTTTTGGCTGGGATAGAGTTAATTTTCTTCAGAGTAGCTAGTATGGGGCTGTACTTTGGATTTAATATGAGAATAATGTTGATAACACACTGATGGTTTAGTTGTTGCTAAGTAATGCTTACACTAGTCAAGGACTTTTCCAGCTTCCCATGCTCGGCTGGTTGCACAAAAAGCTGGGACGGGATGGGGCACAGTCAGGAGAGCTGATCCAAACTGCCACATGAAATCATGCTCAGCATATAAAGCTGGGGGAAGAAGAAGGAAAGGGAGACATTCGGAGTTATGGCATTTGTCTTCCCAAGTAACGGTTACACGTGATGGAGCCCTGCTTTCCTGGAGATTGCTGGTGTCCTGGTTTCAGTTGGGATAGAGTTAATTTTTTTCATAGTAGCTAGTATGGGGCTATGTTTTGGATTTATGCTGAAAACAGTGTAGATAATGCAGAGATGTTTTACTTCTTGCTAAGTAGTGCTTATACTAGTCAAGGACTTTTTCAGCTTCCCATGCTCTGCCAGGTGCATAAGAAGCTGGGAGGGGACACAGCCGGGACAGCTGACCCCAACTGACCAGAGGGATATTCCACACCATATGACATCATGCTTAGTATATAAAGCTGGGGGAAGAAGGAAGCGGGGGACATTTGGAGTTATGGCGTTTGTCTTCCCAAGTAATCATTACGCGTGATGGAGCCCTGCTTTCCTGGCGACGGCTGAACACCTGCCTGATGATGGGAAGGAGTGAACAAATTCCTTCTTTTACTTTGCTTGCGTGCGCAGCTTTTGCTTTACCTATTAAACTGTCTTTATCTCAACCCACGAGTTTCCTCACTTTTACTCTTCTGATTCTCTCCCCCATCCCACCAGAGGGGAGTGAGCAAGTGGCTGTGTGGTGCTTGGTTGCTGACTGGGGTTAAACCATGACAGCTGGACACCTGCCTGCTGATGGGAAGCAATGAATGAATTCCTTGTTTTGCTTTGCTTGTGTGCATGGCTTTTGCTTTACCTATTAAACTGGCTTTATCACAATCCACGAGTTTCCTCACTTTTACTCTTCTCATTCTCTCCTCATCCTATGGGGTGGGAGTGAGCAAGCTGCCTTGTGGTGCTTAGTTGCTGGCTGGGGTTAAACCACAACATGGACTAAGTAGGAAGATTCCCAGAGGCCTTTAGGAAGGCTCTGCCTATCTCCTATCTACGTCTTCCATCTGGAGGTGGTTTTACATGGCACTACAATAACAGCAATTGGAGGGATGGCTTATAGATTGTTTTTTCCAGACTTTCAGGTCAAAAGATAATGATTTTGGAACATTCATTAATTTTAAAATGTTTTGGAGTATGTATTTAGTGCCTGTTGAAAGGCAGAATCTGGCAGCTCTGGAGAGAAACATTACTATTATGAAAAGCATGATATATGTTTCAGACACTGTTAACTAAACCCTGCAACAAAAACAACAGAAGAATTTCTTCATGAACCATGATTTTGGAGACACTATTATTCACAGTTTAGGCTAGTTAAGTCTATGACATTTCTGCTCAGAATAGCAATGTAGCTCTCAGCTGCAGTGTGTATTGGGTTTGCGTGGCAAGGTGGTAGCAGGGGTGGCTTCTGTGAGAAGCTGCTAGAAGCTTCCCTGATGTCCAACAGAACCAACACCAGCCGGCTCCAAGACAGACCCGCCGCTGGCCAAGGCTGAGCCCATCAGTGACCGTGGTAGTGCCTCTGGGATAACGTATTTAAGAAGTGGGAAAAAAACCTGCACAACACCAGCAGCAGTCAGAAGAGAGGAGTGAGAATATGTGAGAGGAACAACTCTGCAGACTCCAGTGTCAGTGAAGAAGGGGGAGGAGGAGGTGCTCCAGGTGCCAGAGCAGAGATGGTAAATACCTTATGAATTTTAATGAATATTGCATTTCTCCTAATTTTCTAAGTGCTTTTATAATGCTGTCCTCTCACTGTGGAAGCTAGAGAAAGAGTATTGTGCTTTCTATGGAAAACAAAGTACGAGGAAATATTTTCAACTTCAGTTTAGCAAACAAGTTTTGGAAATTTCTTGCACTCTGCACTTGACAGCAGACACCAGCAATTCCAGAAGAACTAGCATGCAACATGTCTTGGTCTGACATGTTTTTGCTTGATTTTATGTCAGAGGAACTGTATTGAGGGAACTTATTCAACATTAGTACAAGTGAGATAAGAAGCTTGTGTTAACGGAGCTTAGTCGATCATCAAGAGCAGCAAGATGTCTGCATCTGGAGTGTAGCTAAATTGTTTTCATAATGGATTCTATTAATTGAATTAATTTTCATGTCTAAGCAGGATTTAACTAGGGTCATATTTGCAGCTATCATCCAATTTAGTAATCAGCAACCAATTTAGAAATGCAGTATTTCCTGTATTTTGAGTGCTAGATTGTAGATGAGTAAACTCAAATCAGCCAGATTAATTTTGCTTAAATGACAAAGATAATACAAATACTAGTAGGCTGAGATGATCACCTTCTTTTGTCCCATACAAAGGTTATGGATACAGTATTTACATATATTGACATTGAGCATGAACCCATAATATATTTTGTATTCTGTGAAAAGTACAGTCATATAAAAATTTTTGTTTGCCCAACATTAACAAAAATTAATATAAAAAAAATAAGAAAAAAGCAGCATGTAGATTGCTGAGCACACATTTTTCTCAGTGTGCATAACAGCGTATCTTGAGATCCTTCTCAATTCGAGCTTCACACCATACTTTATGAGATAGTGATCTGAACTTGTGCAGCTGATCAGAAGAAAACTCCCTACTCTTTTGAGGACTGCTGCCATTGTTGTTATTACACAGTGCTGGAAACATTTGTCTTCTGAATTACAAATTAGTATTATAACATACTCCCTGCAACTAAATGACATATAGTGTTTCCAAGGAGTGTTCCCATACATTTAATGTTTACTTGCTGCAGTGGCACTTAGGAATGAAGATGAGCTTCTGATTTTAAACATAAGTTGCTCCTTGAAAGAGGGTGCATGACAATAGTCCTGAATCCTTCAGGAACTTTATTGCTGATGCATAGAACCATAAACAGGTTCTTGTCAAGATCAAAGAAGGGAAAATCTTTTAAGTTATCCCCCAGTTGACAAACTCTATCTCCTCTCCGAGTCAAACATTAATTTTAAACAATAGCAGAGGAGCTCTGATGGTTCCCTGGCCTGTTCTTTTTAGGTGTGTGAGGGTTTTTTCTTCTTCATTTTGAAAACTTGTCAGTTATTTTCCAGTGAAGAAAAGGGATTTTGAGAGCTGTAAGTGGCATGATCCAATCACAAGGCAGGCAAGTAGGGCATGAAGGTTGCCACTGCATATACCACTCACAGTAGTATGCTACAATCTTGCAGACATCGACTTTTTCAGTGCTTCAGCTCACTGGAGTGTCATTACCTACAAATGCTATCTACAAAATGGGAGAATCCAACACATTCTCCCCTGTACTTTTGCGAACAAGTGACTTGAGTCTTGGGAGAAGTTAATGTCTGATCTTCTCCGGTGTACTGTTTGCTTTTTCAGCTTTTTCAGCTACTCTCAATTCTCTTACATTTCAGTCCTTCAAAATACGTGATCTAAAAATAAAACTAAACAAGTAAAAGTTTTTAAAGCTTCACATATTAAACATTTATGCCTAACTAGGATCTGCTAATGAGGGACAGATTAATTGGGCCTTCTAGGAACAAAGTATAAAAACACAATCTGCAAAAATACAAGTAGCCTATTCCAACTTTTCCAAAAATTGCATTGTTCTAATTTCAGCAACTCCAGTAAAGAGTCAGTGTCAGAGTCACCCAGAAAAGAATCCCCTTTTTTTTGTGATATTCAGCTCTGGAGCTTTTGGGACTGGTTCTAATTTTGAATTACAGCTGAAGTATTTCTTTGGTAAATGTTTCCTGACATATTAGGCATAAAAAAGGAAGTATGCTCCAGGTATCCTTAAATACTTCCTCCAGAAGTACATTCACTTCTGTGCATGAATATATATGAGTGTTTGTTTGTGATAAAATTGATAACATGGTGAGAGCAATGAAAGAGAAAATTGAATACAATGACTGATCAGTTCAAGGACCGTATTTTCTGATGTCTTCATTTCTCCATAGGACGATGAGCTTGAGACAGGCTTGCAAATGGGAGCTATGTATTTCAGAGAACATACTGCAGTCACCTCAGTGCTGTGGAAGCAGATCCCAGTAGCTTGTTCAGGATCAGCTTCTCCTCTCTGGAAGACCATCTGAGAAGGGCAGCAGTGTAAAAACAAGCTGTCAGCAAACAAAAGCCAGTAACCATCCCCAAGAATGACAGGGAACACTACTGAATGATTAGACCATTAAAGGAAATTCATGGTGGTAACTTACTACTTAAAATGCTGAAAAGCAACTGAAGACTTTATTCAAGGCTCAGGGTCTTAACAGACGATTAATTTTACCCCTTAGGCAACTAGCTGCTTCTGGAGTTTTGGGCCCTGTTATGCAGATCTGCAAGGTGTGAATCTCTTTGAGGGTGTGATTGGGCCAGGTCAGGGCTTTCAAAGAGAGCAAAGACTGGTTTCTGCCTGGAACTACTTTTTGGACCAATGATTAAGAGACAACATGTTATGTCCAGCAGAGCCTTCCAGGTATGTAACTGCTTGAATATGTATGCCTGAAAAACTTCATCAAAGTCACATCCAAGGCAGTACTATTGATGCACAGTCCCAGCCGGCAGAAGCTGCTGGACAGCCACGAAACACATTCTGGTATTTAAAATTTTTGAAGCCCTCTGCTTAATTTTCTACATTGTCTGTGTTTCTTAATTTTCAATATAGTCTACAAAACAAACTGGGCTGGTCAGAGCAGTCTCAGTGTCTGTAGAGTACAGGAATGTACAACTGGAACTTACAGATGACTATTTTTAAAACACAAGAGAAATAAACAAAAGATAACTTTTGAAATTACTTTAGAATGCAGCTCAAACTTTATAAGAAGAAAAGTGCATTCCACTGACCAAAGACTAAGCTTGACCAGAGTAAATCCTAAAGCATTTGAAAACATTACTGAAAGGGGAAAACCTGTGTTAACTTTGGCTGCTACTAATATTCGTGTTGCAATGGAAACACAGCTGTGTACTGGAGCATATGCTGATGTGAACTCCAGCTAGCACAGCTAAAACATTAATTGTGTTCTGTAGAAACAATAATAAAAAGCAGACTAAGTAGCTTATTTAATGTAAGTAATGTCTGTGAGTTCATATACACTCATATAAAGTCTGTTGTTAGTTTCTGAGCTGCCTTTAACACAAAGAATCAGTAAATAAAATCAAGTGGGAATGAAAGTTTCTAACACTATTCCCACAAAAAGACTTTGTGCAATGCATTGAGGGAGTAACTCCAGGTGTTAAAGGTGTAGGCTAAGTAGATTAAGCATTCAGTGGAAAATGCTCTGATATCTTTGATCTGTGGCAGTGCCAGTGGTGGCAGCTCCAACCAGAGCAGCCTCCAGTGGGAAGTTACAGATTCCTGTATGAGAGCTTAGAAACTGATATCTCAATTACTTTTGATCAAGAGACTTAAGTAGCTGCTTAACTCTGCCTTGAATTACTCTAGTGAATTGAAGTCCTAAATTCTGAAGACTGAAGAAAAGTTGAAGACATGCAGATCCACTGGACAAAAAGGTAAGGGACAGCCACATGTTTTTCATCGGGAATGATGGGGTGCATGTGCAAACAACCTGTTCCCAGAGTCTGTTGCGCCAATCACATTTTTGCTTGAAACTAGCATCAGGAACGGCCGAGTGCTCTGGGAAGTTGCCTAAAGAGAAGAAATTTAGGCATTTTAGATACTGCAACTTTGGCTGAAGCTGCTTAAAAAAATTTCATTGATTACAGTGATTTTTTGTTTTCGGCTTTTAGGAGCTACAGTGTTTACTACCTCTGCACAGGCCTATTTGCAACCCACCCAAATATGACTTCTTAATTAATTGTAATCTCAATGTTACCTTTTCTTCATGGCCATTTTGCTTACCCGTCCCCCAGCATAAATATTGGATGTGTGCATGAAAGCAGTTGCAAATAAACTGGTGCAATTCACAAAGCTAAGACTTTCTTTGCCACTGTCTGTCTGCCTTTCACTCACTCGCTCACTCACTTTTTCACTGTCTCACCCTTTCCCTGTTCATGGCTGCCTTGTTAATGTGGCCTTTTGTTGCTCAGTAAACTTGAAGACAAAATGTGAAATGGCATCAAAAGCATCTCTTATGTTCTACATGTTAATAATGGTGAGCTTTTCCAGCCACTTCAGAAACAGCCATTTGATAGTCTTGATTGTTAATGGCTTAAAGGCAAATAGATCAAATTACTGGGGGAAAACCAAAAGCTGCAGAAACATTAATTTTGCCACTAAGCATTCTTGTATTTTTTTATGTTAATTCTTTTGCCAAAGGCAGTATGTCTGAACATCAACAGACAGGTATGTCAAACACAGAAATTTTATCACAGTCTGAGTAATCTGACATCTCAATATTTTCCCAATAGAATATTCAATTCTTTTTTACTGATGGTTTTTGACTTGTGTTCTGATGTTCAACATTGTTTGCATAGCCATCTTCACTTCTGTAAAGTGCGGGGGTGGGTAACAGCAGAAGGAGGAGACCCCTTTTCCTCCCAGCCTAAGTAGCAGTGTCCAAAATGGCAGACCTTCCCAGGTGTTTGACAGGGCAGGGACACAGCCCCTTTCTTTCCTCTCCTCCACAAGCTACGTCAGGCACAAAGGTAGGCAAAATACTGCCAAACCATAATCCTACATTCACTCATGATGTTTTTAGTATTTTCAAGCCAGACTACTCAGACATAAATGGCTATTAAAGCACAGGGGAAGATTGAATTGGACAGTAGCTGTTTGGTGGAAGAGAGGATCACAGCAGAAGCCACCCAAGAACGACTGCCCAGAGATGCACGTATTGCCGATCATGACAGCATTTTTGCTCTAGTGTGAAAAATGACTATGGAAAATAAATGACGGAAAGCAACTGGAAAAACTTTTCTTAGTAGAACTGTCGACTTTGTGTCTTCCCAGATCTTTTTTTCGTTTTTGCTTTGACAGTGCTCTGAATTCACCTAAATTCAAGGAAGTGCGCATCTGACCTTATTTGCAGATTAGAAATTTCAGATGTACAACAAAGTCAAGGTAGTTAATACATTCTACACCGTAAAAGATGACCTATGCTTCAAGCAGTTATTCTTTTCCTGTCCTTGATTTCTTATCCTCTACCCATTTTATGCTTGCAATTTCCAATAATTGTATTATGCTGCAGAGGAAAAAAATCAAATAGTTACTCAACAATGAGGAACATGTCTTCGCTGGAAAATGAACATTCTTTTCATATTTTTTCCCATATTCACTGCATGCAGTTATTTGTATGCACAGATAGATAAAGCAGTGCTCATAAATGCAAATGCCATTTCCTCCTGTCAACCAGGTAGACTTATAATTACCTGATTATGTTTATACCAGACCCCTGAGTAAAACTGAGGTATGTTTTCTTCATCATACAGTACAAGCAAGAACAAAGTGCTGTAAGTCATATTTGCACACTTGGGTTCCTGATTTAGCCCTTGGTCAGCTGGAAGCACGCTGGGGTTTCTTTAATTACAGCTGGCTCCAGCATCTTGTGTTGGGGCACTTATCAGCTGTGAATGGCCCATACAGTGATTTTCACTTTCCTTAGTGGCACTACTGCCTCTCCATCCAATGAGGGGACTATGTAGGAGTTAATGAAGAGCTATTTCTGACTCTGTCCACCAGTTACAGCATATTCTTCATTATTACTGTAAATTACTGCTAGCAGTTTCTGTTAGTGACTGACACATAAAAGATCATTTGGCAACTGCTTCACACATATTTTAAGAGCAACTTTCTTTAGATCATACTTTTTGTTAAACTGAACTTCATTTATTTCTGTGGGTATTAGAAAGACAGGATAACAGGAAACGGCACTAGACATAATATTTTATAAATCATTTGAGGGAAATCATATTAAATTCTAGTAGCTATTTACAGATATCTGTGTAACTCCAAATTTGGAAAGATGACTACTTCCCTATTGATTTATTTTTAGGGTGGCACTTTCAAGCAACATCACCCGTTTCCTGCAAAAGAATTCTTAATGTTGCCTCACAAGGCAACTATGTTTCTCTTCAGCTATTCTTGACAGTTTTTATTTTCTTCTTATAAGTCAATTATTTAATGGGGAAGAGTGTCAAGTCAACAGGAAAAAATTTAGATGAACTTGTTAAAAGCAAAGACATGATTGATTCTCTTGTATTCTTGCCATTGACTGAAGTACTTGGCCATCCCTAAGTGTTTGCTCTTCTTTCTCTCCACTTTCAAACTTCCTAGTGTGCAAGTGTGGAGTCCCCCAGTGGGGCTGTTAAGAAAAACCTTCGTTGTGAGATTTCTGTCATTTGCTTTGAGAAGCTATATGTTACATTTTACTTTGGATGAAGACGATTTGCAAGGCATCTCTTTTGACTGCTTGCTGCCTGCTCTAGATGTGAAGGGGCAGTTCCTGCAGTGGGATGGTTCCCAGGATCTGGGCATCATGGATTTGGTAGCTGTCAAAGAGGGCATTTCCTGTGAGCAGTCTGCAGAGTGCACATCAGGATCCACTCAAGTGGAGTGAACCTCTAAATTCTGCCACTAGTAAAAGGGGCAATACTTGTCTGTTGAGCAATGAAAGCCGACAGTCTGTTGAGGAAGCGTCAGTTTGCAGAATTGTACGTGGAGAGCTGTCTATGCAACTATGAGTGATCACGAGTGATCTCAGAGCTGACCTTGAAAACTTGTCAAGTAAGTGTTCATGAATGATAATATCAACCTTTCTGTGTACTGTTTTGCGTCCTGACAATAAGCCATGGCAACACCATATAAATATCTTCCCTAGACAGTCTCCCTAATGTTATGCTTGTTTACACCACCTGGGGTGTTTCTGAGTTGGCAGGGACCATGAAGACAGTCTCCTGGGTTTTGGACTGATTCATGTTAATTTCCACCAAATCCAAGGCTATCATTTGAAGAATGATGGTCGACCAATATAGTGTTTCTTTGATTTTTTGTTTCTTATTCAGGACCTGAAAACAGCACAGATATTGACAATCAGTGGGAGGGATTTCATTTATCAGCTTTCATTGCTGATGGTTTTTAGGGCCATTAGTGCTTTTTTTTAGCTAGATTTAAAAAGCATTATTTTCATAATAATATTAAGTGGCAGGTTTTTCCTTTAACTGTCCCTTTTCTGTTCTCTTCTCAGTTTTTTATGGTCTCTGATAATTATATTGGGAAAATGGCATTTGCTTTAAGAAGCAGACATTCATCTAAGAACATTAACTTGAAAACAGGAAGTTTTAGAGCTCTTAATGGAAATTTCACTTCATATTAATTTTTAAGTCAGCCTTTTTAAACAAAATCTGTGGAGCTTGAATGATCTTGCAGAAACTGAATGAAACAACTTGATGGTAAAACTGTAAAGGCATTGTATTCAGGGTAATTTGTTCTTGAAGTGAAGGTGAAAATTTCTTTCTTAACAGTAGTATATTCATCCTGCATAGCCAACTGAAAATGCAAGTAAGATCAGTTGATGAAGACACAAACCAAGACAAAGGCTAGTACCCGAATTAGACAAAACTCAAGAAGGTATCTCCTCCATTTGAGAGACATATCTGAAAGCAAATTTTTTAGAGAGATTCCTTTTCCTCTACTTTCTGAAGTGTGATGAAAGAAGCCGCTTTTCTATGATGGTCTTTCAGAAGGAAAATTGTGAAGCTGTGGTATCTCATGGCCTTGGAGATTTACTAGATTCTCATTCTTCATTGTCTTTCATTTTTTTAAAGACATCCATATGTATAAATGCTACCAATTCAGGAGAACTGCATCTTATATTGCTTGTGTGTAGGGGCAAGCAGCTTCTCAAAGTTCAGTGGGTTAAGATCCAAACTACCCCAAAAAAACAAATGCAGAAACATTGCTTTGGTGAACAATGGTCTACTTGATGCTATTGCACAAGAAGGATGACATCAGCCATCTGGATAAATTCAAAAGCCATGGAAGAGCTGGAATAGCTAAGATCACTCCTAGTGATATGGGTTTTAAAAGGAAATATACAGATGTAATTTCTCCTTGTTTACCAGTTTTCATGTTAATACTTGAATCCCTGCACATGCCGTTCCTGAAGACAGGGCCCAAGACATGGGGCAGTTCTCAATATTTTCACGTGAGTGCTCATGCTTCTGTAGGTTTTGTAACTTTTTTACCCAATTCATGATATTAGTCTCAGATTATGGAAAATGGATGTAGGTAAAAATTCCTGATTCCTCTATATGTGTCTACATCAAGTGGTCAAGCTGAGAAGTTTGTTTCAAATAGAACAGAAGTATTGTGCTGGTTTTAAATTGGATTTGACTCTCAATTTCTGCTGATCAACCTCTTGCATACTAAACTTTAAGCAATTGTATGGGTTTGAGATATTGATTGCATAATATGTGGTTATTATTATGTGAATATGTGAATATTAATCTTTCCCCTTAAGACTGAAGTTCTTTTTCATTCATATGACACCTTCATACTAATATGAATGGTATGATAGCTGGAAATCACATGGGTGTGATATGTTATTTGAATTGTGTAAGATGAATCCATGACTTGGTTGATTATCAACACTACAGAACCAAGCATAAAGCTAAAGGTTAATCCTCATACAAGGGCAATGTGTTGCCTGTGAGACCTTCTGATTCTGGATGCAGCCAACAAAAGCTAAAACTGGTGATGTACCAGTAGGCCAAGTCAATGGAGGGTTTTTTTTGCATGTCTGAACCAGTACTTCTTAAACTGTGACCTGTTTCCTGTACATGAAGGAGTCATAGTTCTTCAGGAGGTGGGTCAAAAATTATTCCAAGCAAAATAAAGAGCTACATTATACACAGTCCCTTGCTTGAAAATATGCTAACAAAATCGGGGAAATAAAAATAGTAAAGAGATACGAAAATTTCACCAAACTGTGACTAGATTGTAAATGAAAACTGTTATGACAATTCCCCACAGGGTGGCCCTTAGTATTTTCTGGAAAGTTTTGGTGGTTCCTGGATCCTTTATAGAAGTGCAAGGGAGCCAGGCATGAAAAAGCCTGAGCAGGGCAGTTTTAGAAAGTGATTTATGTTTTCACAGAAGAAGTAACTCCTCTTGCAGTTCTCTGCTAGAGAGACAGGATGATTGTAATTGATGTGAATTACCATCCTAGTTTTTGTTGTTTTTTCTAATTAATTCTTTTTTTTGTTGCCCGTTGACCTTTCTTGATCTAGTTGTGGGATAAAAATTCTGCATGCAGACAAGGATGCTGGAATCCAGACCCCAAGTCACTAGTTTGCTTTCTGAGTCATAGGATTTCTTGAGGTAAGCAGCATCCTTTTGTGACAGAGCACTGAATGTAAATCACAGGAGAGAACTCTTACTAATATGGCTTACAGAGACCTTTATTCTTTCACACATCTTCTTTAGTCACTCAAAGATAACATTATGTGGCATTTCAAAGCCTTTGTGTATTTATAACTTTCCTCTTTCCCTTTGTGTCCCTGTGTATTAATTAAATGTACATTAACTCAAACAGATTTTTTTTTTCATGTTGCTATTGCAACATGCTAGAACCAGCTCCAACCAGTAAAAAATAAGAACCTGAAAACCTTTCTCTGAGGTCTAACTCGATTTCTGGTTTTAATTGTCTATGGTGCTAAAGCTAGGCAGAAAAATTCCAAAAGGAAAATCAGGAAAATGACACACTATAGAAGGAGAAGCAAGTCTCTATTAGAGTAGGTAAAATCTGTTACCCTCCTCATCTGCTTTCTGAGTGCTGAAAACCTTGCCCACCTTCCCAAATTATTCCATCTGTTTCCATAAAAGATACTTCCCACTACTTCTCTCTACAAGCCTGACTTGTTTTATGTATCAGAAGAGCACTGTTAAAATTAAAAAATTCAAAGGAGGATTTAGCATGATTAGCTAAAATGATCATTTACTTTTACATGGGATATTCTGGAGGAGAAAGTAAAGATATTTTGCAGCAAGTTTGCAGGTTACTACAAACATTTCCCTGTTATGACTCCTTTCTAGTTTCAATTGAGAGATTACCTTTGTAGGAAATAGCTTCTTCCTTTCCTTTGTCTCTACTTCTTTTGAAAGATTTTTTGTGCAATTCTCATCTAGTGGGTAGGATATACTGTATAATGGAAAGCCAGCTTCAGGATTTACTACAATGAAACTGAAGACTTTTAAGTGCTTTGTCATTGAGGAAAGGAAAGAATTTGTTGTAAAAGAGATATCCTGTGGTTAAATACCTAAACATAATAAAAAAAATATTTTTAAGGTCCTCTAGTAACTCTAGAAATACATAAGAGGTAATCATGGACAGATTTTTTTTTTAAATTAGAAAAAAAGTCTCTCCTGAAAAAAGTACCTACATGTATTTGATTTTCTGTAGAAGCCCATAAGGAGAATCATACACCGGCAAATTGCAAGACTAGTCTTGATGGTCAGATTGCACTAAATTATTTAAATTCTGAAAAATAGCACAATGATAGAGAAAAGAATTTTCATGTACTCTGTATATGAAAATATATGCTATCTGATGTTATGATAGGTCATCCCAAGTTTCTATAAACAGGAGTATCTTAAATGATGTGTGCCTTGTCAATGCCAAATTAAATGGTATTATCTTCTAACAACTGGGGCTGGTGCAATTCCCTTTTTTCTGTTTGCAGATGATTCATATAGCATTTTGCATTCTGCAAGTGTTTTTATTTCTAGGTATCCATTGGGCAGTGTGGGGAGGTTATTCATAGGCTGTTTATTTTAACTGTTTAGTGAGCATTACATATGATACACGTCTGGTCATGAAAATCATATGATGTATTTTCTCTCCCATCATTTGATGACTGAAACCTTAAAATAAAATAAACCAAAATAAACAACCAAAAAAAACATTAAAAATATAACAAGAGTTTTATGTTTTCCTTTGTTGAAATTAGTTTGGATTTTTGGAAAATGTTCATTTTTGAATAAAATTCAGTGAGCATTAAGCAAATGTATTAGTGAAAACCTGAGTCAGGTTGCGATGAAGAAATTTAACAAAGGTTTTACTAAATGTATATATGTACAATTAAGGAATAAAGATAAGAACAGATCTCTTTGGTTGCCTTTGCTCTGCTGGACTTCTATATTATGTTATCAAGTTGCAATGTGACAACTAGCTGGGAAGAATTAGAAAAAAAGGAGAATTATGTAAATACATGGTAAACTGATTTAAAACGAAGTGCTCTCTTAACATGTTCACCTGGATTGCTAGAATATAGGCCAAGTATTTCTGTGTCCATTGACTCAAGGACACCAAGTGCAATGTTCCATGTTACTGAATAACCTGAATACTTTTCCTTTCACCAGTCAAGTCAATTTTGGGGGAAGAAATAGTCACAAGCCTAACCAGGAAACAGGTCAACTCTTCCTTTCCTCTGGTTCTTTAAACTTTAGGAAGTGTTCTGTTTACCTAAAACTTGAACACGGGGTGCCTTTTTAAATTAGTATTCATTTAATAAGTGACCTACTGTGCCACTCATGGTATGAGAAGTATTAGCATCAAACTGCTGACATCTGTTATCATAAAAATACAGTGGAAAACATTATGTCTTCAGCTTGTCACAAAAAATTGATCATTACTAAGGCAATATGTTAATTAACCACAGCTCTTATCTGAAATGTAAAAAACGCAGTAACTGTAATCTTTTGTTAGTAAAGCCACTTAGCATGACCTGAAGGGAGAAATAACTAATGAAAGGCATTTAAAGTGCACACCATTAAATTCCTTGGTACTTGCCACCCTTTGTGTGTGGAAACATGGAGAAATGTTTAGATATATTCTGTGATTTATATTAATTCCAGGCCTGTTTCTTAATGGATTCAGTTCTATTGATGGATTTCCAAAGACAAACCCTGTGCTTTACTTTTTTTTTTTTGTTGGTTTATACAAAAAGAACTTTTCTCAAATGATAACTCTCTTACTAGATATTTTTTCCCTTCCCTGAATATGTGATATGGAGGGAGCAGAACTCGAAGTTTTTGAAATGCAGCTGATATAAAAATAATTTCATCCTGAGAGAAATAAGAGAAATACGAAGATAGTGAAAATGCTGGAGAAGGAGAAAAGGGTTTATAGGAAAAAGCTAAACACTTGCTGGTAATATTGTTTTCTTATGGTGGGGGAGAGACTAGCTGAGCAACTGATTTAGATCACTGGTATCTTGTGACTACCCTATGTACAAGACATGTTTGTTATACCATCATCTCAGTCTTATGGTGCTCCATTTGTTAAATCCTTGATTGTGTGCTCCTAGAACGATTAGCCCAACATCAAACAGAACTGAGCAGCAGCTTATCACTTCCAAAGCATCCTTAGATTGCAATCTGAAGTGGATTGAGTAGGACAGCATTGGTGACTGTAAGAGTAGAAGAGTCATGTGGAGGGTTATGGTACTCTTCTTGGACAAAAGTCAGTGGTGCTAAAGAACAGCAATGTTATAAGAAGACATTAACCAAGCAGAAAGCACACGCATAGATAAAAGCATATGACTGGTCTCTGTTGCTTTGTTCAGTCTATACGGCTGTGGTATGCTAAGAGTAAATAAATAACAACAGTTTCTAAAATATTTATGCAAAAAAAGATAGAATGCTAGCAGGAAGGCTTACATTCTTATTGCTCTATGAATTCCATATTTGATGTTATTTTACTTTCTTTACACATAGTATTCACATCAGTTTTAATTAACTTTCTTTTTATTTGTTCCTTCCTGTTTTAACTGTTTATTATTCATGACCAGTAAACTGTCCCTCTTTTTGACCTCTCTTTCTATTGTTATCCCAAAAAGCAGGTTCGTTCACCTGGTGTGCAAAATGCCAAACTACACACAGAGCGAAGGTATTTTATTTAATTAATTTTTGCGCAAAGAATGGTGTTAGGTGGTAGCCCACAAAGGTAGCACACCAAACCAAGAAACTACAAGGCATTTATACAGTTAAATGTGTCAGTCATAGATAATATTCACAAGCTTCAGCTAATAATTGGTTAATTTCTTGTACAAGCATCCACTAATCATTGGTTAATTTCTTGTCACAGCTAATATTCACAAACATCAGCTAATCATTGGTTAATTTCTTTCCTGCTTTGACTTAAGGGTACAGCTCACTTTTAATTTCCCAAACACTCAGAGACTAAGGGATTTATTAGGGAGGGGGGCAGTCCTGGCCTATGGGCCTGATTTTTAGTATTATAATGAGAATAGCTCACCTAATGGGCACTTTGTTTTAGTTCTTATCAACATCCCAATTAGTTGTTCTCTTTGACTATACATTTTATCACCCCGTTCTCAGCATCTTCTGAGGCAGGATGTTTGCTTTGATCAGTCTCTCAGCTCTCCTCAAGGGTATAGTCATAAAACAAGTGCTTCCCTATCTCTCAGCTCCCCATCTCTGGCCATCAAATTCTGTTTTGCCAAGCTCACATGGTTCATTGTTATGGCTTAGCAGAAAATTCCAAAAATTCCATTTTCTTGAGGATATCACTATGGTTTTATGTTTTTTTTTTTCACTCTGCTCTTTCATTTCTAGCCGTGTTACTAAGGTTCTGGTAGCTCTGCAATGTAAATGGCAATGTATGCCCCCACTATGTTTCAAGTATTGTTTTACTTCACTTCTGTTAATGAGATCAAGACAAAGAAAATGCCCTTGGCTCTCAAGTAAATAAAATTGCAACTTATGGGAAGTCTTGAAAAAGACTAAACTTGTAGCAGGCCATGTATTACTGAAGCCTTTAGAACTGCTTATGCCCTATCATGCTGCTTAGTAAAACTAGACTCAATTCAAATTTCCAAAACCCTCGTTAAACATGTCTGTGTTCCAAATGAAGCTCAAAAATTCACCTCTTCATCTGCTGCTGATAATTAATGACATCCCTTTAGGAATAGAATCAGATACCTGCCACCTCTCCTAGATATATCCCAACTAGCTTGAAGAAGTAGCATAAACATCAGAGCTAGAATTAGTGACAGACAAGACATCTGCACATTGAGCATTGATACAGCATCATTCATATTGCTAAACACTTGTTTGTATCCCTGTTATTCAAGCAACAAATTTTAGCCAGGGAGGGTGAGAACTCCCCAAAGCAAAACCCCTGTAACGTGCTTGAAGCCTTGACTTTTCAGCTGAAGAGTATTCAGCACTGAGACAGCACGTCAGGTAGATCTTCACTGTAAAAAGCTGTAGTGGCAGGCACTGGATAGGAATTAATAGCTCTCAGGGTACTTTACTGAAGCCTCTGCTGACAACCATCTTAGAAAAGAGGCTGATAGATCTTCTTAGCTCTGCCTTTGTGCACAGGTAGTGGTTCTGAGTATCAGCACATGCTTCACAATCTGCACTAGAATGGATTACCAAGAAGCTCCCAGAACCTGTCCTTAGGCATTTGTGTTATCATTTATTGCTGGATATAAGAATTTTTTGTGCAGCTGTCTTGTTAATGCCGTGGTGGATGTTAGCACTGTGAGAGCCAGCATTATTGCCTGAGGTATGTTTAGTCTCATATGCTCTGTGACCTTCACACTGTGAGCTCCATCCCCACCAATGTCAACATTTTTCAGGGGATTTACAATGTTCCTATTTGTCATTGTTTGAACATTTCCAGTCACTTAAGAGGAAGAGGTCAAAGAACAGAGTGAGTGAGGCTGTTGCTTGGACTGAGAGCTCTTCTAAGGACAGCTTTTCTTACCGCAGAAGAGCACCAACCCTATGACTCTCACATTTTCTGATTTATTAAAAAAAAGCCCAACACATACTTTGGTTAAACCTAGTCCAGAAATCATCCAAAGGCTAAGTTTGAGAGAAACCAGGCAAATAATATTGCCATTTCTTTACATCTCCTCTTTGGATAAGTCAGCAACAAAAAAGGACCACTTTTGAGGTTAACTGAAAAATAGTCCTGAGAACACCACTTACCAACTCTATTGTCTTCAAGAAAACAAAGCAAGAGGAAATCAAATTGAAGCAAAGTGTGATCACACCAACAGTACTGTGTTTCAGGAGCCTGCATTTTGAATTTATGTGAATTAAGGATTTTTCCTCCCACAGCTACAAAAGATGGGGAATCCATTTGGGACTATGACGGCTACAAAATATCTTTACGTATTGGGGGTCTACATGTTAGGTAGATGTCTAAGTTCCCACCATAGTCAAGGGAGATCTTGCACTCAAGATAGTTGCCCTGACAGAGGTGCTTTGTGCCTTCTGAGTTATCCTACAGTTTCTGAGACATTCACATAGTCAGATATGAGGTGGGACCTACGAAAGAGAGAGCACCTCTACATAGGTAACTGAAAGACAGGAGAGTTAACCTAGACCTTCTTAAATGGCACTTTGTGTCTTTGTTTCAACAGCTAACCTCAGTCCTAGGTGTATCCTTTAGAGAAAGCTGAATTGTTTGCTAGAGTCCATTGTCTATATTAAAATCTGTAACGCTTGAATGGGTGTTTTGGATATCCTAAGGTAACTCAAAGAGCACCAGAGGTCCACATTTAGGCATCTGAACTAAGCCCTAGTTCTCTATTAATTGTAATGGGAGCTTGAACGTGAGCATGCATTTGGGTGTTTTATTCTTGAAACAAATGCCATCCAAGGTGCCCTACCATTTCCAGCTGCTGAGCTTTAATTGTTAAGAACCAGATGTTTTTCTATAAAAGAAGAAAAGAAAAAAGCCTACTTCAGCACCTCAGTTTTCCATGAAAAATATCAAGTAAATAAAATGCTAAACCAAAGGACATAGTTTGGCACTAGTTGCAGGCCCATTTGGCCAAGTTTTAAAATGATAGTGCTGCAGTGGTCAAGGCTTTCCAGATCCTTTTGTTAGAGAGTTCCAGTACTAAGAAAATACCCTCAAAGTATACACACCATAATTGTACTCAACAGCCTTTATTTAGATGGGAGTAAATATCCCATCCCACAATTATATTAGGAAAGGGAAGTACTCCAGAGTAGTTTGGCAGTAGTTGCTTTGCTTGTATCTCAAAGTGGTTTGGCAGTGCCTCACAAAACAAATAGTGAATTTTGGATTTATGTTTCATCTTTTTCCTTCAGCACAGGCATTGCCAATTCTTTTCAAAATACATAATCAATCTCTCATATTTTACTAAGCTTTTTCTCTGAGACTTTGTCTTTCTCCATCATCTTTCTCCACTGCTAATTGCCTGAACTGAATGGTGGGCAACTTGAAGTAGAAAAATTTTAAGAAATCAGCAAGTCTGATTCTTTTCTCATTGCCAGGTTGCCCTGCTGTTACTGTATGTACTGGTGGTTATGGTTCATCTCATTTTATCTCCATCTTGAACTTGAAAAGACAAAAAAGTGTCAGCTCCTTTGTTACCATCCACAGGATTTTTTGCTTAATTCTAACTTCATCACTGAGCAAGTCAATTATTTGTAGTACTTGTGCTTTTAAAGGCCCTTGAGTGATACCACCCTCTTGCTGTCTTTACATGCATGCCAGCAGTTTTGCCTGCTGAAGGGTCTTTTGGGGTGACATAATGATATTTCATATGTAGAGGTAGCAGGCAGCCACATACACAGCTGCATGTCAAACAGCTCTGTGAGTCTAAAAAGGGACAGCAAAATATAAAATTCTTTAGCCCTATTGATTATTTTACTCTTCAGTGTATTAATTTGTTACCTCTTAATGTTTCAAATTATTTAGCGGCTTGGTCTGTGACCTTCATTGCAATTTGATCTTTCATCTTACACATTTTTAGCCAATAGCTCATCAGTATTACCAGCCTGAAGGGTTAGGCCTGGTGAAAAGAATGCTTTAAAAATTTTTTTTGGAAACACAAAGTTCCAAAGTCTTTCTTTCTCCTTGGTATAGTGCCAAAGTAATTTGCTGAAAGTTATATGTACATAATATCGGGTGCCATGCTAGACTGAGAAGATCAGGTGACATTTTTATGGTAGACTGCTCCAGTACCGTTAACAAAGGAATTACATCATTACTGACATAACTGTTCCAGTATTTGAATGGAAAGGGTCAATATGCTGTTCTCAAGTCTGCAGAATAATTATAATACTCTGAAGTGTTTTTTACTGTTTCACTATAAATCTGGAAGAGAGAAAAGAGAGAAGAATCCAAGCTCTCTCTTTCTTTCTCATTCTCTGCTGGAATAAATATCATGAGAAAAAATTCTGCACACGACTGGCATAAATCTTAAATAATTTTACTAAAGAGACTGGATTGTACAAGCCAAATAGCTGTTTTAGAAACCTCTCAGCTTTTGTATTTCACGTTTTAGGATAATGGAGTATATCGTGTAGCCGTCTGTAATATAGTCTATATAATATAGGAGGATATAATGCAATATAGTTCTTGTTAGGCTAGAATATTATATACTTTGTAACAGGAAATAGAAAAGAGCCCACATGTAAGAGTAACTCAGGTGCATTACATAACACCGTAACGTTAACAGTAGTCATGCAGTATTGCCTGTGTTACTTTATGTAAATAAACATATATTACCCTAGTTACCTCCATACCATAGGCAACTTTAGCAATGCATTTTCTGAGGATTTAAATCCTTTTTGAGGCTTTAAAAAAGCAATCTTTATGAAGACACATAATTCCACACTCTCTTCAGTTTGTCTCTATCTTCACTACACAGTGACCATCTGAGTGCTGTATTTCAAGCAAGAAATTGTGTTTAAACAGAAGCTTTCCTTCATGTTAACATGTAATTTCCTTCCCCTCCACCAAGCCTCAGGCAAGGCAATAGCTGCTCCCTTGCCACAGAGCTGTACACCATGATGAAGTATAGTCATTTATGTGACACAATATAGTAATCAGAAGTAAACTACACCCTTTATAATTACCATTCCCAATCACAATACCTAAAACAATGTGATAATTGCTGTCATAGGAACGTGGGAAAAAATAGAAGACTAGTCATTAAACAAATACTGTAATCATTAATAACAAGTGCCATGTGAAATAACAATTTTCTACTAATCACTGTCCTAGAGTTGAAGTGCAAACTGCAGATTCTCTTTCATAAAGTAAGCTGGCTGCATACATCTAGAAAAAAGCATAAACTTGCCAAAATATTTTGTCCATTAAGAGGTTTTGTGTTGTGTTTTATACACTGTACATTTCCCCACAAAAATATGGGTTTCGATATGCAGCAGTTACACAACCACGCTTGAATTTCTCTTTTGGCTCAAGTGAACTATCAAACTCAAGGTGCTGGGCTTTATAATACCATTCCTACATCTCTGTTTGTTTGTGGCTAGTTTTGCACTTCACCTCTTACCACCTCTCATGACCTCCTCACCGCTTGTGTAACTCCTGGCTTTGTTTTACCCTGTGTATTGTCTTCAAAGCCAATATCCTTTCCCCTGCTAGCAGTTTCTCCTTTTTCTCATCACGTAAGCCCACATGTTCTTCTCCAAAGGCAGTAATCACCACGCTGTCTCTCTGTAGAAGCCTTCTTTTCTGCCCTGAGTTTTTCAGTAAGTTGTTTGGGCTGGAGAACACAGCTTATTTATATTTCCCTTCTGTGAGTATTCAAGAGAGGGCCAAAGAGCACCCATGAGCAAGGAAAACTGCATGAATGCGGGCGTCCATTGGACATTGGTAGATGGTGTACTTTCTTTTCTGAATGCTCAGCACTGCAATTAGTCTTTTCATTTAGCATTTCATATGAACTGTCTTCCTTATTGCAAAGGCGTTTTTTTTCAATGTTGTAATATATATTGTTTAGCTATTAGCACAGAGCTCTATTTAAACTACTCTTTAAAAAATTCATCTACTTTTATGAGAATCAAGTATGATTCTCATACATAAGTTGATTCTCCTACAATAATTTGTCACTTTTGTATGTGTTCATTTTACAAAAGTAGAATAACCACAGGCCAAGAATAAATTCAATCCCATGACAGTGAAACCCTTCCACATGCTTATCAAATTTTGAGGCAAAAACCCACATTCAGATGTTGGTCACTTGTATTGCTAAGCCTTTCATTTTCAGAAAGAAAACTCACACAGGGAAACAATATATTAGAAACAAAAATACTAGAGCCAACTTTTTTTCACATTACTCACACATTGTTTAGACAGAGAGGAGGAGGTAAAGAAGGGCAGTGGACAGAGAAGAAGAAGAATAAAAAGAAGAGATACCGGTTAATTGGGCTTGAGCTTAGAAGGTCTTTCTCTGATGGATAAGGCCAGGCTATAAAGAAACCTCGGAGCTTTGTGCCTACTTTTTCTGTGTCAGAGATTCTCAGCCAGAATTTCAGGAAACTGAATATCTGAAGTCTTGTTATCAGTGCAGATAGGGAGAGAGCAAGGCAAAGCTGGGCAGCTGTGTGCATCTTCTAGATGACAACAGATGTTGCTGTTTAAAGCCTTAAATCCCACAGTTACCAGAAAATGATACTTCCTTGCATAGGTAGTGAGGAAACTTTTCCTGTCTGTCTAACTGTCTACATTTTCTGAAGTAAGGGGATGTGGTTCTTCATTCATATTAGAGCACAAGCATAAAAATAAAGGCACCTCTCCTCCCCCTAACAAGTAACCAAGTCAACTAGTTAAGGTAACAGATATAAATATCTAAATATAAATATCTCCTGCTCAGGAGAAGGTGAACTAGGGACTTTGTAACATTCATGAGAAGCATTGCTGTGATTTTTAATTCTACATGGACTACAGGTTTAAGTATCACTTTGTGCCTCTAAAAAAAAATAGAAAATAGTCTTCAGATCTTTCCTTTTTGTTTGTTTCCTCATTGAGAAGGTAGGTTTACACTAGAAAAGTAGTCAGCAAAAGTCTCAGGCATTGCCAGAGTATTCTTTGAAGGAGAGTAGCAGAGCCACTGCAGTGCAATTAAGCTGGGAAATGAGTATTTTTATTTTTGGGAGCATATGTCAATGGTGTTTTTTAAAGTCCATTAAGTCTTTAGTCTTAAGTTAAGTCCAGACCAAGAGGCTGGAGCGTTCTCACCACAGACTTCATGGGCAGCAAGCTCATGTGAAACTGCGGGAAAAGGGGTTAGAGAGTCAGAAGTCTTTGTCATCCAGTCCACTATTTGCAGCTTGGTTATTATCTTCAAATGTGTAAAGAAACAAAATGAACTATCTGCATTTTAATTTCCATCCAGGAGTAAGCAGGAAGGTGGGGATGAATTTTATCCCCATATTTGTCTCTCTACATATCTTTGCATTTTTCTGAGAAGATTTGCTTCCTTGGAAAACAATCCAGCTGCAAACCAAGCAAAAATTTTCCTCTTTGCCTCTGCTCCAACACATATGTATCTTGCTGTCTATGTCACTGCTGCTTAAGCAGCAAACCCACTCAAAAGCAGTAGGTTGCTGGGCAGGTAAGGTGTATATCCCATAGCTACCCGCCCAGTTCAGACTGTAGGGTCCGGTTGTGGGAGGCTGTGATGCCTCTGCCGGGAGGACCAGTGCCTTCTGCAGATTCTTGACCTGCTCTTACCCCAGCCTTGATTGAGAGGAAGTTGAAGGAGTCAGTGATGCCTCTTTTTTTGGTGCTTTTTCCAAGCTTTTCCAAGCAGGTGATGCTCACTAATCAAAGCTGTCTCAAGGGGGCCTGAGGCAATTCAGTTCTCCAAAATTCTTTGGAGACAGATGCCATTAGCTTGTTGGGAACTCATCCAGGTGGGCAGGCATGGGCAGGTGAATGAACATGGGAAGGTTTATGACCTGTGTGAACATTTCTGTTATTTTCGCAAGTTAATTATGACACTGTGTGGAATAAAGCTGTGACCGAGCTACCTACTTGAGAAATGAGAATGCTTTCCTCCCAGTCTTCCTCATTCATCAATTGACTTTGCCAGGACAAATATATTTTTGTTCAAGTATGCCAAAAATTAACTCCTGTTGTTTTCCATTTATCTCTATCACAACAAATAAATAAAAAGGCAAGTAAAAAAAGCATACAAAATGTTTATTAACCTGCTGTACAAATGACCCGTGTAAGTTATATGCCTCCAACTAATCTTTCGGGCACTATAAACTAGTCCTCATTTACTTCCAGTTATTTCTATTTCTTCTTGTTAATGGTGATTTCCCAAGTTAAAAACAAGCCTGATAGCTACCTCTAATCTTTATAGCAATGGCTTTTAAAATATTCAAACAGAGTAATTTATTTTTAATGATCTGTAGCTCTGAAACAGTTCAGGCAATGTGCTTTATACTCTGCAGAAAAATTCTCCTTGGTCCTCAGGGCAAACTTGCATTTTTTCAGGCCAAGCCAATTTTGACAACCAAAATGTTTATTAGAAAGAGAGAGAGACAGAGAGACAGAGAGAGCAGGGGAACTATTGTTAAAAGCAGTGACCGAAAAGGTCCCTGGTGACATTTTAAAACAGAATACTATTGAGACTGATTTTTAATTGCTTTGAAACCTCTCTGATCATTTGTACCTGGGAAAGGTTGGCATGACATGTCCTTAAACAAGAATTTCCTTCATCATTTACACAAATGGGAACTTAGCACACTGTGTTCGCATATAAATAAGTACTCAAAATGAAGCGTGTTTGAAAACTAGACCTCTAACATAGAGACTATTGTCAAGTGCATCTTCTGCCACACAGAAGCTCCTGTTCTAAAAGAAGTTACATCCTATGACATCTTTGACAAAGATTTTGCAGTGAGAGGTAAGTTAAATGAAAGACTCAAGTGTTAAAGCAATTTTTGAAAGCTCAGTAAGATGTAAGTAACATCAGCCAGGAAAGGTATTTATTGATTATTGAGCTCCTGAGTGGAGGCCTATTTAGCTTGTCCCCAAAATCCTCCTCAGTTTTCCAGTTTAAGTTGCTTATATATCATTTACCTTACCTACTGAGACAAATCATTGGACTTTAGCCTTGATACCTCTACTTAGTTTCAATTAAGTGCAAGCACTGCCTTATACACTTATGGTTTGCATACCAGGCCAGCGTGTGTTTCACAATGTTTCTGTGCTTCAACATTATCAAGCTCTCCCTTAACTGCTCGATTACAGATCTTTCACCTCATCATGGTTTTGGGAGCAGAGACACTCTCTGGCTGGGGTACACAGCACTGCTCTGTTCCTGTCTTTGCAGAAGGATTATACTTACTGATGCTAAAAGTGTCCTTCTTACCTGCAGCCTAGGTTTATTAAGACTTTTTCAATATTGTCAACATTAATTAGATAATCTGAGTTGATTGTGAGATGAGAGGTCACATTTAATTTGGTACATTACTGATTCTTCTTTTTCCTGCTGTCATAGTTTGATATTAAAACATCAAGTCTGATACTGCTCGCCACTGATTCAAACCTCAGAAAGGATTGTTAAAGTCTCTGTCCTTCTGTAGCAGATAAATTTAATTCCATGCAGTTGTTTGTGATGAAATTCCCTTCTTTCTTTAGTCTGGATTTTCAAAACAAAGAACCTGTATTCCTGCTCTCTTTGGAAAATAAGGGCTATTTTTTCAGGCAGGCTGAGAAACACATAACTGCCTGTGGCACAGCAACTTCAAACTGGACCCAGGGAAGCTGTGTCCCCCTTTTCCTTTAGAGTCGGCTTCTGTGCCAGGGAAAATGTCCAGGATTACCGAGCCTAGGCACAGGGGTGACAGGATAGGATTACACAGGTAAATGCACTTTCTGACCATTCCAAACAATCTAGACCTGCAGTGCAAGATTTCCGAAGAATATACACAGAATTCTTCAAAATATAAAATTCTGGAAGCCATCTCAGAAGCAAGACAAATAATAAAGGCTTTTTCATTCTATTCCTCTCCTACTAGGTTTTTATGCTACCCTCATCACTTTACTGTCTCTAGCAGTTTTGGTACGTACATCCTGTACATTATGAATAGAAATGCTGTGTTGTGAGATTATATTTTCTTGAAGTTATAAGAAGTGAATCATGCCAATTTCTTATACAGAAAATAAAACAGGGCTTGGGATATTTAGATAAATTCAAATAGAGTAAAGGAGTTACAGTATCTCACCACCTGTTTGGCTTTTCAAAATCTTTTCATTTCAAGATTCACAGAGATGTAATGGATACCATTCATCAACTGAATAAAGAATTAAGCACCAGTGGTGCAAAACATATTTACATAAATATTATAAAAAATAAGCTGATTATTTTAATGTTGAGATTACAGTAATAATAGATGTGAAAAACAAGTGGGAAGTGGCTCAGGAAATCTCCATGTAAATTTTTATTTGGGATGATGTTAATATTTTCACTAAATGGGTGGAAGAAAACCACAGTAAGAATTCCAAACATGAAGAAAAAATTTCTAAATCCCAAGAATTTATTTAAACAATACTATAATTAAAATTGCTCAACAATTTTAAGACAAAGAATTTTTCTTTAAGAGAAAAACTTTATGTGAAAATAGTTTTTATGAGAAAACTGGAATTTTGAAACTTTAAATTTCTAAAAACAAATATGAAATTTCTTTCTTTTTTTTTTTCTTTCTCCCCCCCCCGCCCCAGTTGAAGACAGGATTTCACTTTCAGGACAATTTTATGCATACCAAAAAATTACTTAGAAATACTTTGTTTGTTATAGTTTATAGCTCTTAAGAGTTTATTTTTGACTAAAGCAAATGTATGATTACCCTCCCCTCCCTTGCTACTTCTCTCCAAAGTGTCTAAACCATAATTGTGAATGTCATTATTTATAGAGGCATAAATTTCTTATCCTAAAATAAATGTTTGCAGTTGTCAATGGCTACTTTCTGATAACAAACAAAAAATACCATAGAACACCTGATATTCTTAAATTAGGTAGTGGAAGCATTTTAAGCTCACAAAGAATTGTTTATTCCTTGGCCAGAAGAACATAGAGAATTTTTGAATTATTAGAATGAAAAACATGCAGCTGTGGTCTCTTGGGTGTGAGAGAATGCATTTATTTTCTTGGAGCAGACAAAAAACAATGAGTTGATCATCTGGATTTGTGTCATGTACACCTAGGGGGAATAGGGAAAACGTGAATAGGCCATCAGAACTGTCAAAACATGAATTACATTAGTTACAATCAAGAACAAGCAACAGATACAATTTACCAACAGTAAGGCATAGAATGGCATATGTAAAAATAGCATTAATTATATACTGAGAGAGAGAGAGCTGGCATAAATGGCCAGACATCCCTCTCCACTTTAAGAGACACATTGACTCTTTCCTCTTTACAGTGTGTGTTTATGGGTCCACTGATTACATTCTCTGCTTTGGCTTCTGTCAGTTTGCCCACAGCAACATCAACCTCACTGGTCTGTAATTTTGGTGTACCTCCTGGGCTCCTTTTTAAAGATTGGTGTCAAATTTGTCACACTCCATTCTTCCAGCACCAACATTAGCTGAAGTGATACCTCACACACAGCAATTAGTTTAGCAAGCATCTATTTTAATTTCTTCAGACTTTTGGTGAAAAAAAGCCTAGTTAGATGTTAGCACAGATGCAAACCATTTTCCCTGTATTGCTGTCGCTTTACCTTTACCTTACTTTTTCTACAAACTGGCCATCTACCACCCCATCATCTTTCTGGTAGACTTCTGGCCACTGCCTTGAGTTTTCTTTTTTTCAGCATCAATAATCTGGTCTTCAAAATGTTTCAGTCAGCCAAATCATGGAACATATGACTTACTTTCAGCTTTCCCTGTTTGGATGTTGCTTTTTTTTTTCCTCTAGTAAATCTCACTGATTCTTCTGTTTAACCACACTGATGTAGGAGAACAGGGGAAGGGAATCCCTTCTGTAGTGATCTTTTTTAATATTTGGAATGTATTTGTTGTAAAACTCAACACAAAACAAAATGCCCTGTGGGTATTTTACCCACTTAGTTACTCCTTTTTAATAGCCTTCTAACCAGCTTCCCCAACTTTATTTAGCTCCAGTTTCTGAAGTGCTTCCATGGTGAATATTTTTGGTGTAGCTGTTCTTGTCGGGACACTGGCTGTGGATGCCTTATGGTCACTTCTGTGAAACTGCAAGCAGGTTTTGGAAAGGATTGATCTCCAACATCATGTCAGTACTTTTTGCACAAAAATGTGATGTTGCTGAGGGAGAGAACCAACAGTAGTATGATCTTCTCTGTAATAAAGGGGAGAGTCAGAGCATAGAGCTAAGTAAATATATTTCCAGATTGCTTTAGCAGTGGAGGGAAAACATACTGTATGACAGTAGCATAATGGGACACTTGCTGATCATATGCCGGTGTCCCATAGTTGTATTGAAAACTGTGCTTTTTTGCAGTTACCTGTTGCAGCACATAGGTATTGCACACAGACATAAACTGCAGTTCCATTTTACATCCATATGCTAATGTTTTACCAAACATCATAATAGATTACACACTTTTCTCATAGTAATTAATCACTGAAAAATTACACAAATTTAAAAGCTTATCATACTAAAACAGACATTGCTTTACATGGGACAGTTGCTCTGAGAAATTACAGAATTTAGCACATAATATTTACACAAAGAGGAGTCAAGTGGTAAAAAAATCTTTTTATCAGTGAATAAAAAATCAAGGGAGTGAAAGTAACTGGAGCCTCAGGTGACCACTTCAGATGTTAGTATCTACATGGCAGACACCTAAGACTGTGTGACATGAGGGCTTACTATAGGCAAGCTGATCCAGCCGGCATCAAGCTATGGTCCTGAGCAGTTACGAGCACTTGTGTGCATGTCAGTGACAGGAAGTTAATGATAAAGAAATTTTATGGGTTTAATCTTCAATAGTGCTTATAGGTAAAATTATTCATTATGATCTAATTTCCTCTCTGGGGTTAATTCTGAGAACATTCTAATGCTACATGTGATAGCAGTCTGTATATGAGTTTTTAAGTTATGTTAGAACTAATATAAAAATTCCATTAATTTCAAACTTTGACATAAAGTGGTTTCTTTTGACTGAAATCATAGAAAAATTATCTCTTCATGGCAGCTTTTATTTCATAAAAATTACTTCAGATTGCATTTTCCCAGGAGACAGTATAATCTTCACCTTATAAACACAAGTGATCCCTCCTGGGAAAAATATAGTGAGGAGGTAACTCGCTCTGTGAAGGAAAATGAAGGCTTTGAGGACCCAGGCCAGACATCTTCAGTGGACCACAATCATATTTCAGGCTTTTGCTGATATATTCTGTCATTCCCATTTTATTGAGATTTCCCCCATATCCCAGTTTTTTGTTGGATATTGGGAAGCAAAATTATAAGTGCAGTTCATTTATCTTATGATGTCTCTGTGGAAAGCTGCACCATATTCCTGGTTCAGTTCTCTGGCATATTTTCACCTAAGCTGAAGAACTGGGCCCCTCTGTTCACCAGCTAAGACTTACTATACTAAGATGAATGAACCACCTCTTATTTACCTGTGTAAACAAGAACATACTTGTGTTGCCATCCACTTGGTCTGGCTGAACACCAGGCAAATGTTCTAATGCATTTGAAAAAATGTGATCAATTTTTGTACCTTCTAGTTATTTCCTTTCTGCGAAGTTCTCTGGTTCTACTGATGACATGGGGCAAAATTGAATGAACATCAGGAGGTTAGCTATTTCTATGTGAGAAGGATGTGATAGAAATTATGATTAAAAATATTTTCATCTGAGTCTCCCTAGGCCAGTGTTGCAGACCTAGAAGATTTAGAAGAGAGATTCATTCAAACCTTGTATGCTAAACAAAATTTTTCATTGACATTTCCTAAGGTGTTAATGTGAGAATATTTCAGATATTCTGTCCTTAATTAAGAGTGATATTAGCACTTATGGTGATAAAATGTGATTAAATAATTTTGAAGTTAGATACTCATATTAGTTAAAATATGTATAATATGAAGAAAGGTAAATGCTATTTGCTAGTCAGGATTAAAGAAAGAGCTGAGCTTATAAAAATGATCCCTGAGGGCTTGAGATGTGTCTAATCTATTTATAACCCTTTCTTCTTCTCTTAAAAAGCAAATCTTTACTGGAAAAATAACATAATGAAATTCAGCCTGCTGTGGAGAGGTCAGTTTCAGGGACTCTTGTCCCTGCTGGCAAGTGACTCAGATGATAAATTGCCAGTATAAATCATCAGACTGATGCCTGGCAAGAACTGGAGCCGGCCTTGTTTAGTACTTTTTAATTAAAGGAAAAAAGAAATATTTTTTTATTCCTAATGGAAGAGTGCTGCAGACGGAAGTAGGCAGAGGGCACAAGCAAAAGGGGAAAATGCTCTAAAAGGCTCCTTTGCATTTCAGCCAAAACCAAGAGTCCTAATGGTAATGAGGTTGGGGATGAGAGGGGAGAGAAGAGAATGACCCTGGTCATTCATCAGCCTGATCATTTTAACACAAGCTTCCAGGTAGCTTTCATACAACATTTCCTAGATCTTTGTGCAGTTGTTCTAACAATGATAAGGATAGACTCCACTGCCTCTTATTAGAGAAGGGTGTGGGGCACAATCTGAGATACCTTGAAAAAGGAACTTTTTTAGTTCAAAGATTTGAATTTAATTCAGGCTAGTAAGTGCACAAACTTCTTGGGAAAGAGCCAAGGATTTTAATACAGCAAAATGGCATCCATATCAAAGGAAACTGGACACCCTCCAGAGCTACAGGGAAATTCTACACTCTGTTAAAACAGAAATGTTTTGTAAACATCTCGGCTTTGAGAATCTCTGGTGGTGACACAGCCAAAGATCTCTGCCAGATTTTCTGGAGGGCTGCTCTGCTGAGGGGGCCTCCAAAGTCTACAGCCACAGGTCCTTCTGCACAGAGGCACAAGCCTGAAGATTCTAGGGACTCCAGGCAGGAAAAGTAAAAAAAAAAAAAGGTTAAAAAAATATATAAGACACAACACGAACTATAGTGTTCCTTGTAGCTATGGAACTTTTCACATTCAGGTTACACTTTTGAGAATATCTCCTGCTTGTAAGGGGAGCAAAATACCTGATTCCCCAAATCAGTATTCATTTAGACAGAAATAGTCCTGTCCTAGTCAGCAACCAAGAAGGAAAAGAGCTTTAACTGGGCAAAATAATTACAAGAAGGGTCCTGACTCTTTCTCCTAATAAATAAAGAATATCCTAAACAGTTCCACTGATAAAGGACAGTGGTCTTACCTAGGCTCTGTAAAACTGAAGAAAACAATTAAACTATCTAGGTGAAATAAGAAATTCAGGCAGCTCTTTTAAGACAAGCAAATCAATAAATATGCGAGAAGGTTAAAGCTCCAGTAAAGTTCATGTTTAATTCCACTGCTTCCCTGTGTATGCAGGCCGTCTTATCTTCTGGAGTACATAACCCATTACATAGCAAGCCTAACCATTAATGTTTCAAGTTACGACAGCCTGGCAGTTGCTCATTAAAATTATAAAAATGAAAATAAAAATGCAGTTCTTTGGTAGTGTTTCGGCCAATTTCTTCAGGCACTGGGTGATTAAAGAGCAGTGTTGGGTGGGATGGTTGCTTATTTCTGCTGCTGTTTTTGTTCTCTGTCCGATTGCTGCTGCTGTTGTGTGCAGAGATGAACAGGAAGAGCTATGATGAATGTTGGCTGGTTGAGGGAATGAGCTGACTATGCTTTTCCTTTCTCTAATTAGGCTGAGGCAACTCATTTTTCATAACTTCATTGTTAGATGGTGTGGTTAGATTCAAATCTAGTTAGCATCATTAATTTTATTTTTATTTACTTATTTTAATGAATTATTTTATTTTATACTATTAATTCAAGTTTATACACAGGAAGATAGTGTTTCTCTCTCTCTTTAGTGACTATATTACTTGATTTTTTTTGCTGGAAGGTCTCAGATGATCTTCAATGTTAAATTTCTAATTTTTTTTGTTCTGTCTTTTTTCCAATATGTCCTTTGAGCTCCATCAGTGTTTAAAAGGACTGAGAATTCTGCCTCAAATGTGTCTGTTAAGAAAGTCTTTCAGCTTTAATATGATTTATTTAAAATACGTAATTAATCCTTAAAGAGAACTTTCAACCCTGATTTGTCACTGTTCTTTTAAAATATTGTGGAGATCAATCTTACATCCTTTCAAAGTCAGAACTTAAAAGTTATACCAAAGATATTATATTTTTAAAGTAAAAGATCCTATCCACACCAAACTGGTGTTTCAATCTGTAATGAACTTAAGCTTTCATCAAAAACATGATGTGAGATATTTGTAAATAGGGAAGATATACCTGGTCTAAATGCTGGGGGTGGGGGGAGGTGGGAGGGAGAGACTGAAAAAAGAAATATCTACCTCTTCAGGACACCCTGCTACTGCTAGCACAGTGAATATGTCTGATAACAGAAATCATCTGAGTCCTTTGGAAAATGTCAGGAGCCAGAGTGCTCTTACCAGGCCTGCGAAGACTCTGGCTTGACCTTGAAGACTGCAACACGACCAAGTGCTAGCTGATGCTGGGTAGAGATTCACAGATGCCATCCTCTTTGAGGATCTTCAAAATGACAAAGCGTTCCCTCTTACAGACTCTCTGTGGCAAACAGTGTTTCAGCACTGGCTGGCATCTTCTATCCGCTTTCACTATTTAATAATATCCAGGTAAGGATCAGTGACTGAGACCACACACAAAGGACATGAAGAAATATGTTTGAAATGAGTAGATAAAGATTCTTGCAGTGTCAAAGGGATAGAAACCCCCCACGAGTGAACTGAAGAATTAAACTGTGTCTCTGTATGTGTGCCTATGCAAATCTGCCTTTTACACCTCCCCCTCTGAAAGGTTTCAGAGGTCTCATCCAATCTACACTGTCTGTGGGAGGAAAGAAGACACTATTCCTATAGTACTACATAGTAATGTAATGATAATGTATTGCATGATATTACTTTATATGATATTAATATTACTTTATATGGTATTAAATGCCAATAAAATTATAGTGAGGTTTGGGAAATGAGCCGATACAGTCTCCTCTTCACAATTCTTCCAACTCCTATTTCTAGCAGCCCTGGTATGTTCATGGTAGGTCCATGTTGGGCCACATCTGCTCATTTATATCCAACCTCACCCAAGGACTACCAGGACAAAAAGCAACATCTTGCTAGAGCCTAACATCAGGCACCCAACTTGGGCATCTCTGTGAGGAGATTGGAATTTGTGGGTTCTCCATAATCTCCATAACCTTCCACCAGGGCTAATACTGGCTCTGCCTAGACTGTGAGGGAGAGGGTGATATCCTCTTGTCCAGGGAGAGGACTTGGCTGGGATATACTGTGGCTCACTTCTGTCTTGTAAATGGAAGCCGCAGAAGACAGTAGACAGTGGGTACTGGTACGGGCACAAGTCTCCTTCAGCTAGTGCCCACTTAAACACTAACACTAGTGTTTGCTTGAACACTAGCGTTTGCTTGAACACTAGCGTGCAGAAGTGCTCCCAGACCAGCAATTTCACATTATTGTCAGAGCATCCAAGCTAGATTCCCACTGTCATTGGCTGGTGTGGCAGGTGGAAAAAGTATCTATGGCAGGGGCAAAGTTTGTGGAAAAAAGCCATACAGTCTCATGACCCAAGTAGCCAAATGTCACACCAGAGAACTGGTTTCTTTCCCATCCTTGGCCATGGAGTTCCAATGTGACACCTATGACATAGGTGGTTTCTGATCATGTACCACTCAATTTTTCAAGTGCCCTAAGGGAGATTTCTGAGACCCGATTAAGTGGAAGTGCAGACAGCTCACAAATACAATTGACTTCAGTGGGAGCATCTTTCATACCTAGAAATAATGAAAAAAAAAAGAAAAGAGAAAAAAGTTTAAGAGCTCTGGAAAAATTAAGACTGGGCTTGCAGTCTTAAAGGACATTTTCAATAATTTGGGGAGTTTAAAAGCCATCTCTCTGCATTTCAGTTCCTTGGCTATGGAATGGGGTGATTCATATTGCCCAGTTTCACAAGACAAATTCATTCATATTTATGAAGCTCTTCAAATATTCTCATGAGAGCACCACCCTGATACCATCAGCAAATACATGTGGAAAGCCCCTGTGGTGAAGTTTGCCAGCTCCCTCTAATGTAGGTGCATGCAGAGAAAGATTACTTGCTGTTATTATAAGGTACTCTGTTAGCTCAAGAGGTATGGGTCTGTGAGGCAGATCCGATGTGTTCAGCCTTGCTGATGACATACGCAGGTGTTGATATGATGCCATGGGATAATAGTTCTGTTTTTTTTTCTCACTGTTCTTTTAGCTGAAAAATTATGCACAAGAAATATATTGCTAATGGAATTTTAACACTCCAAAAAGAAATGTTCAGACGCTACGACAAACTAGAATTAAAGTTTCTAATACAAGTAGATAAGATAATTTGAAGCTGTAATTTGAATGGATTAATACTGAGTATGTTGGTAAAGCAAGGTGTAGTTGGGCACTAAAAATCAACGGACACATTGAATTGTTTGAGTGTGAATTTTTTTACGGCTCCTCTACCTATCTGCAAAATGGATATGTTGCCTATTCTCACAAACACAATATTTATTGACGATTGTGATACATTTTAAACACCCTGTTTAAACTGCAAGAGGCATCCATACAGAAATTAAATATTTTTCTGGTCAGTCTAGACTTATCTGATGTGTAGAGAATAAGACCAGAGGCTATACCATGAATAGCAAGGTTGAGTACAGATTGAGTAACTCCTTATTCATTGAATGAGACAGGAAACACTAAAAATGATAATTTAATTAAAGCTGCATCACAGCACAAACGCACAAGGGGTGCAAAGTTCTGCATAGTCTAGCCTAACTTCTAAAAGTTCTCACTTTTGATTTTGCAAGCTGAATATTCTTCTAACATTATAAGGACTTTTATTTTGCCTTTTTTTGTTCATGTAATTACTACTTATTGAACCCCAGTTCATGTCTTCTGCTTATCAGATTGTCCTCAACAGCAATCCCTGTGGCTTGCAGCTCCAGGAATTTTACAGCTAAAATAGTGACTCCTGAGAAAGAACAGGTATGACACTGCCCACAGCATCCCAGCTCTTCATGGGCGGGCAGGAGCAAGGTGGTAGACACTCCCGTAGACAATTCATGATGGTGAAATACAAGATAGTCAATGTAGCTGTACTCTGAAAAAGCACAGTAGCAACAGGATCAGGGGACTGTCAATTGTAAGTGAGTCTATCTTACTTGTAAGTAGGCTTCTTTTTTAAAGAAACTATCAGCACTAGCCAGTGATTATGCTCTCCAGTGCTATTTAGTCTTGACTACATTGGTGAATTTATGGGAATGATCACTCATAGTGAAAAAGCAAGCAGACAGAATAAAAAGCCAAACCCCAAGAACAAGGGTTAGGTCACAGCCACAGTTGATGGTAAAGAGGAAGAGTAGCCTCTGTGTCTTTTCATTGGGTCACAAAATTTATCCAAACCATGGAAATTACGTAATCAGGCCTTATGGGAATTTTTGTTTTGCCTAAAGCTTAAATTCATAAAAACAAACTCTGTGAGATTAATATGTTAATATTTCTTGCCCTGAACAAAATCAGGTTGAGCCAGATTATCTATCTGCCTTAAATATGTCAAATGGCTCAATGGGAAGGGGAAATATGTTTATGGCTCAGTTTATTTGGGGAATGGTAAGACGTGGAGCAGCATGAAAGAACCGAAACCACAGAAATTGAAAATAATGTGACAAGACAACAGTGGCCAGGTAGGCAGAGAATAAGGAAAAGAGCAAGAAAGAGACCAAGCCACCTCGTCTTTATTTTCCTTAGAGACTGCTCAGCAGTGTTGGCTTCAGAAAAAGTAGAGAAGGTAGGTGTACGAATGAGCTAACTACACAGCTGAGGGTTTCCTCCATTTTGTAAACAAGTTAACGAGAAACTCTGGTCTGAGGTTCTCAGCTGTTAGAGTAATTTGCCATACTGGCAGACTGGAAAAACAGGCTGAATTCTGCTCTCCGCTCCTGGCATGACCACTGCATGAGAAATCATGTCAGTTTGCTGGTGTGTCATCATGTTGATGGCAGAACAAGAGACACTTGACGTTTGTGTCAAAAAAGTATAGCCCTGCCCTATTGCTTTTTCTTTATGTCTTACTGACACTTGAAGTGGGCACTCCTGGAGCATCCCTTGAGCATTAGCTTTTGTTCACAATAGTAATACTGTTGTGGATCAGGGACCTAAGGTTGAAGAGGTTTGCTGGGAAACTTCATCTCTGAGCTTTTAGGTAATGTATTTGTGTTAAAAGGCTATTTTTGTAAGAGGCAGCGTTTATCATCATGGAGATATTTGACATATTATAGGGCTCACTAGACTCCATCTCCTTGCCATCTGCTTTAAATTGAAAACCAGACTGTTTTAGAACTTAAGACCAAGAATTTCTGTGTATTTGTGGAGAATCCATGATATATTATTTTTGTCTCTGGTTAATCACCTGTCTCTTTAAATCCTAATGAAAATAAAAAATTGACTGCTTGTGAGTGAATCAGATTTATCCACAGTAATGAATTATTTTTAACACCTAAAGATGTGAAAAATTAAGTTACCTTTGAAACAGAGATTGAAACTTTGAAAATTCCAATAGGTCTTGTAAAAACATGATAGGAATTGAGGTAAGGTTACCAGTACTAATACTGTAGGAAGATGATGTTCTCAAATACCTTAAGGGGACAGATAGATGCAAAAGTACAAGAACATTTAAATATGTGTATCTCTCAGAAAGCATAGCTCCCTATGAGTAGCACACTGCTCTCCACCCTGGCAACCCACCAAATACAGAATTCAATTGCAAGTTTTGGTACTCCTACCCCTCAGTGGGATGAGCTATAGCAACCCAGGGAATCAGGCTAGCACAGAGGAAAAGAAATGTGGTTTAGCATGACTGCCACAGCCTCCCCTAAGCTCCTAGCTACCTCAGGGACTCAAGCTCATCTCAAAAGTAATGGTTCTTGTTGAGAAACTTGCTCATTTTAGCAGTTGTGTCTAACTTATTACATACTAATTCCACTTCTTGTTTTCTGGTAAGACCACTGAGAGGTGTCTATGTTTCTTGTCAGATGCTTGTAGGGAGCTGAGGGACTGTTGTAGGAGCAAAGGATGTCTCATTTGGCAAGTTCTTGGTTATTGGAAACTGCCTCATCCCAAGGTGACAACTTTTTGTCTTCATTCTTTTTTTACTTGAAATATAATCCCCGTTCATATTCTGCCCATGGTTTATCACATTAGAGCCAAGTGAGAGTGAACTGCAGTCTAAATTATTTTTTATACAGTAATCATTCATAGGCACAAAACTGCCATTAAATTCCCCAAGCATAACAATTCTGACAGCAGTCCTATCAGACATACACTGATTCCTAGGTCTGATAGGCAACTGATTATGTTATTTCTAACTTTTTTCTGTTTAGCCATTCTGCAAGCAGCTTTTGCAATCCTGCTGGCAGGAATCATGTCTGTTTTGAACTCATTTCTCACTTTGTCATGCTGCTTATCCATATCAACATCCTGCAAAACTGAAGACAGCTGAGGTGTTATTTCAATATTTAATCTTTAGATTTTGGAAAAGTCTAGCCCAACTCTATCTGAAATGAATCCTTATAACCTATTCAAACTTCCCAGTGTGCCTTGATTGGTATGAAGTGAGAAAAAAAGTCTAGTCATGAAGAATATTGGTAGGTTATGAACTCTCCAGAATGTCTTCTTCCTTATGGGTACTTTCCAGGCAGATCCAGGCTTCATCTGGTGTTGGCAAAGAATGGATTCCATTATAAGAAAAAACAACTTTTTTTTTCTTCTTGGAAACATGAATGTTCTTCAGAACTATTTTTTTTCCCCTTATTTCATGAAGAGAAAAATAACCACAGGAAATTTTCTTCAAGGTCACATTCAAAACAACTTAAGAGAGGCTCATTTTCAGAAAACCATGTCACTTTCCGTTTCATCTTGCACAAAAATTTGAAATAAAATTGAGGTCCTTTTACATCACTATCTCAACCTGGCAATTCACTGCTTACTGCTGAATGTCTTAGAATTCATCCCTTTTATCTGTTCCTGTTTGCAGACCTTTGTACCCGAGTGCCAAGACCACGTGTCAGGATGTTACTGCCCAAAGGGAGCTATGGAGCTGTCAGGAGGGCTGCAGCACCTGCAGCAGAAGTAGGTACAGTCAGTCTCTAATGAGGCACAAAGTCAAGCTGCTTTATGCTAGATTAGATTCTAGAGAAAATTTTCACAATGGAACAGAGAGAGGCAAGGTATGTAGCACTGTTTTAGGCTCTTTTAAGAAAAATTTTTTGTGATGTTTCTCCTTTTTTTTAAAAATTGGAATTTATGTATATGGACTCCAACAGTCTTTGGCACTCGTAAGAAGGGCAAATGCCTCTAGCTCCAAATGGCTGAAGTAGTTACCTTACTGAATGGAGAATCTGCAATAGTAAAAGTTTTGACAGCAACTGAAAAATGTGTATGCCACTATGGTAACAATGAAATGATTCTAAGCATGAAGAAATCACAGTCACACACTATCAAAAAATCATATGCCATTAGCAAGTAAATACATAATTGGTACTCTACTGAACAGAGTATTAAGGAAGTAACACATAAACAGCTATTTAAAATTACAGCAGTGTGTAGCTGTGGGACACAGGGATCTGCTTCTGAATTCAGTCTCTGAGTTTTTGGTTGTTAACTGTGTAACTGAGAAACTCAAACTCTTCAGTACAATGTCACTCCCCTAGCATCAGCTAGCACTTTACTCCATGTAATGCCACTAACTGACTGAAAAGCTTGCCTGCATGTCATTAACCCTACTCAAGCTTGTGGAAGAATTTGTGTGCATTGATGGAAATATGATTCATGTGTTATTTGCATTATAGCATATATATATTTTATTTTTCTCTGAAATTAATCTCCCTATCACAAAACCTCTCATGTGTCTCAGTTTCTTCAGGATGGCTTTTGCCACAATTTTATCCACATCTGTCTCTGTCAGTGACATTATTCAGCTCTAGGCACACAGGAGGCCATGCTTCCAACCTTGTTCAAGCACACAAGTTATTAAGGCATTTCTTATCATATAAAATAAGTCACCTGGAAGAAGGACTTAGTTTCACAAGTGCTCCTGAAAAAGTCCAATGCTCTCATAGTATATATTATAATGTTCAGTGCAAGTGTCCCATGGAGCTTCACCTTTCACTGGCTTTTAGCTATCACTTTCCATCCTTATTCACCCTATGGCAACATTTAACAGGTTGTTTCATAACATATAAGCTGTGCTAATGGGACACTTTCCATGGATTTTGATCCTTCTGTACTGAAAACAGTAGAAGGCAGAAGCTGAGGGCATAAACAGTCATTGAGACAAAATGTAGGAATTCTGTATTCGTTTGTACCAGACAGGTAGTTATTAGTTCTGTAGGATTCATCTTTATGAATGCTGAATTATTACTTCCTCTAGCTGCTTCTTTGTTATTTTGCAGTTGATACCTTTCCATCCTCATTCCCTCTTTTGTAATACATGAAGTCTCTTTTCTTATTATATAATTTGTGATTACAGGCTAGTTGGCAAATTTTGAACAGGTTTTAGATGACTGATAACTTTCATATTCTATTTCAGGGCTTCCTAATTGACACTGAGGTTTTCATTTCCATTTATGCAACCATAACTTTTTTTTCTGCAGATGCACTGTTTATCACCCAGTAGCTCACTGTGGCTTTGAAAAAGGCCATAACATTTATTTTTATATGATCAGAGTTATGTTGTGTCAAAAGTACTTTAACAATCCTATACATACATATATATATGAAAATGAGAAATGTGTTATTCAGGAAGTGCTGTAATGACATCTGATCTGGTATTTCAATACAATGATTCTCTTAGAAATCTATAGCCTGAGATGCATGCTATATCTTACAGTAGGTTGGGATTATGTACAGTGTATAAAATCTAATAGGTATGTAAAATGTTTGCAGAATTATCCACCTAATCCAAGCCAAAGATATGCAAATATTAAATGTCCATTGAAAGGCATCATTAGTCTAACGTCCTGATTTTCAAAGCATTGCTTACAATGACAACTAGAACAGTGGATTTCAGTACTCCCAGTAATTAATCTTCAGTCTAAACTCCTTCTGTTGGAAGTTAATTGCATGTCTTGTCTCATCTCCCAAATGAGCAGAACTGTGTGAGAATAAGGTAACATCTATCCCAGGCTGAAAACTGCTGAGCATGCCAGGAGGCGATGCACATGATACTGATGTATATGCAGTCTCAGAGACTGACACAGTTGGTTCACCTAGAAGCAGGCTTATTTTTCATGATCTTTTGAAACTGCATGGCTATACTAAAAGTATTATGGGCATTTGCTTTCATATAATGATGGTTAACAGAGAGGGCACGCCCCACTGCACATAGATATATTTCAACTCTTAGGGCTAGTCATTATTTGCTCCATTTAGTATACAACTCTCTTTTATTACAATTATTTCTTAATTTTAAATTAGGCTACAGCTATGATCCATGAGAAAACAACTCAACCCAATTTTTGCTGTCTCCTGTCATTGTGTGAGAAGGAGCAATGTGAAGCCATTTTTACAGAATGCTGCAAAGCCTCTGGAAGTCTTTCCACCACAACAGGACATTCATCTGCCCCTCTACTCTTAAGCCAAGAAGCCACAAAATGTTAATCCCTGAGAATTTTGGTTTCAATAGTGTGTAAATATGAGAGCCTTCAGTAGGTCCATCAGAGACTTCACCATTCCTTTTCAGTCTCTGTGGAAATTTCTTCCATAATATGTGGATGGGATGTTGGAGTTCTTGGAAAAAAAAAGGAAACAAGGCAAGGTTTATAGGGAAGCAATATCTCTTATTAAACCAGATTAGTCTTTAGATCAGAAAGACCTTATTCTTACCTGCCTTTTTCCCCGCTTATTATCAATTTGCCTAATAAAAACACATTTTCTCTTTCTAAATCCTGTCTCATTACTTTAATAGAAGGCAGTACAAATCATCACATAGTTGGAACAGTGCTTCTTATCCATTTTTTTGTCTTAAATACAGTCCGGGTAAAATTTCTTTGTAGCCCTGAAAGGTGAAATAGTCTTCTTATCAAGGAGAAGCAGTTTATACTCCTATGTACCTCTCCTGGCTAACAAGTCTCAGTGCGGAAAAGAAGAGTTTGCTTAGTTGGACAGAATGAGAAGATGGGTCTGAGGTTAGTTACAAGAAAAGCCATTTCTGTTGGTCTGGACACATGTGCACTAGGAACTGAATAGGACAAGTAGTTCAGTTCTTACTAGTTCTGTGGCAGCATTTCCTTTTGCTCAGACAGCCCTGGTCCTTTGATTGAACTTTTCCTGCCCAGGCTTTGTTTATGGTTTCTGCCAAAATATGGTTGCAGGTAGCCCCAGCAGACATCAACTTTTCCTATAAATTATGCATAACCTTTGATTGCTTCCCTGAGCTTTATTATAAGACTAATAAAATCACTGCAAACTACCATACAAATGTTACTTTCATTGACTTCTACCAGATTATTTTAGATAATCTTTAGGCACAGGTTTGTCTTTTAAAAAGCTTCAATGTATAGAAATTAAGACCACCAAAAGAGCTTTTAATCAGAGAATGTCTGGTTAGGAGTCCTATAGACCTGACTAATAATTAGTAAGCCAGATAATGAAGAGATTGCAGTTGTAATAGAGTGGGGTGGGGACAAAAAAAAACCCATCAAAACAAACAAAAAGCCAAGCCATAAACTCTAGGGGAAGATAATCCCCTTGATTTAAAGGTATTCTAACATTAATCACAAGAGGCTCAGTTGTCATTGGTTATGCAAAATAAAACTGACCTTTTTGTTTCCTTTAACTCACTGTGGAAGTGGAGCACAAAGCAGTCACTTTGGTTTCTTCATCAGCATTGTGAAATGCCTGATTGAACTGAAGAAATATGGGACATTGTCTTTTATCTACATCCTGTCAGTTGCAGCGGTGCTGTGCTGGTCTGTAAACCTTCTTAGCAATTTCTTTCTAAGTCTGTCTACAAAAACTGTACTCTGCATTTCCAGCAATGTATTATGTACAATTTCAAGGAAGGTATGAATATTTGCTATGAATATATTTTCTACAGACTGCTTTCTGCATGCAGTAGGGAAAATTCATCATTCAAATACATAAGTAACAATTTTCAAACAGGAGAACAGGAGAAGGCAAGAAAATGTGAGAGGAAACAAATATTTTTCATATTCATGTATGATACCATGATTTCTTCACAAAAGAAAAACAGCTGTCTTTGACATGTAGTTTTCCATTTCTGCCTTCATTATAATGTGAAAATAATTAAAAGCAAGATTAAATATTTTAAAAAATATATATCCAGGCAAGAAATCATTCCCTTTTTCAAATGTAGTAAACAACTTCTGGGACAGCTGGACTAATTTTTATACAGGTACGCAGGCACACCCATGCTTTATGGGAAATGCAAGGATGCATTTCTCTTTATAGAAGAAATGCTCATGTTTTCTATGAAATCTAGGATGTCGTCAGTAGAGGGAACCATATCTTGGAAGACAGTTAACCTTGAAAAGGATTTAAGCATTCTAATGGGGAAGCAATTCAACCTGAGTCCTTGTCCAGTGCTGTGGAAGAGGTGAATGAGAACCTTGGCCATGTAAAGAGGAGAATAATGAATAGCAGGAGGCAGGCAGTTTTACTTTGGCAAGTGTAATTGGCAGGAGTGATACTCTTACACTACCTTCACCTCCTGAGCCCATACTTGAAGAGGAATTTTGAAAAATCTGAGACGGGAAATATGAAGAAAAGATTAATTATAAGATGAACAGAGTACCTTATCTCACTGTTGCACAAGCACATGAAGTTGGCATAAACCAGAGTGCTGGCTGAAAAGGGCAAGTCTACCACTTCCAGACCTGCAGTCTGCATTGTTTCTTCCCTTGATTCTTCTCTTTCTTTTGGACCAGGCTATTTTCAGAATTATTCACCATCCAGCTGTGCAAATAACATGTAGACAGAAAAAAGAAGGCAGCTGAGGGACAGGAGGTGGCCAGAACAGTTGGTCTGCTTGCTTGTTCTGCCTTTTTATTCTCAGGGGGCTAAGGCAGGGGAGGGAAATGGTTGGACACTTGTGTGATGGTGAGGGTTTTCTGTGGATACCACAGTAACTCTGGATGGCATGTTTCAGAGTCTATTTGACAAATTTTGATTTTTTTAGTGCTCAGTGCTCTGGTGATAATTCCCTGGTCTGCTCTTTCTTCAATCCACCCATATTTTTAACATTTATTTTGTTACATCTTGGGCAGGTAGGTAGCAGAAGACTACGCCACCCCAGCCCTAAAATAGAAGGTATCTGTTTGTGAAAAGGAGCAAATGCCTTTCCACAAATGTTTCCACCCACTTAATTTTTGGTAATCAGTGTCAATATTGGTGATTTTGTGGCAAAAATGCAGTGTAACTTGTGTACTACTATTTCCCACAGCACAGCAAATTGTGTTGTACTCAGTGTCCGATGTTATGATCATTAAGCCCACGGCTGGAATGGCATTGCAATTATTTGAGGCTTTAAGCTACTGCTTTTGCAGCACTGTCTAATGCAGTGGGTTTTGATTTACAGCTGTCAATATATTTTCATTAGACTTATAGAATGCTATACAGAGAGCATATGGGTCTTGTAAAAGAAGCTCATGGAGCTCCCAGGGGTCCCAATAGCATAGATTGAAAACCATCAGTCTGTGTGATGATGCAGCCAAGTATAAGTCAATAAAACTAACTTTGTTACAGTTTTCCTCTCTGCAGTATGGGGTATCTAGGAATTTTATTATTTGACATGTAGGAAGTCTTACTGATAAAAGGATTCTCTTAAAATCATTCACAGTTTTATCTTGTCTTTAATAAAAACAAAGCACTAACAACTTGCCAATGGCAATGATAAAAGTTTTATTAACTACTGCAGTAGTAGGATAAATAATGGCACCAAATTTAAAGTGTGAGTTAACCACATGAGCTTTATAGCCATTTTACAAAACAAGCTGAACAATTTTAGGACAGACTTTATAATCCACTTTAAATTCCCTTGGTCCTTTTAGTCAGGGTCTGCTCTCTGAGCCTGCAGTAAACTGTGGGGAAGCCATGAGGAGTGCCTCAGTGAGCCCCTACCACCGGCATTCATCGGAAAAAGTGTCTGTATCTGCCACTTGTCTATAAACTGAAGGTGAAGGTTTTTCTCTTAAACATTATATCCTTCTGTTTTCTCGAGTGGCTAGAGAGTTTTGCAACAGGGAGTTGGGAACACATGCTTTTCAAAATGGGCAAACCTGTCTTTTCTGTTATTAAACATGTTCCTCAAATCTAAAAGGTTTTTTCTTTTATCACTCAGATTTAATGGATTTTTGCCACTGGCTCAGGTGGAGTCAACATGTAACATAAATGAGAATCATCACCTACTTGTATGATGTAGAGGTTAATTTAGTGTAACTTAGGGGTCTAGGCACTCTTTAGTCAATGAAGAGAGAGAATCACTTCCAGGAGTCCATTTATCCTTTCCACACACAAAAGATACATAAGTCAATGCCTGGAAATGCTTTATTCCTCTGTCTTGCCTATGAAGACAGCCTGGTAACATCCCCTAAATTTTATATGTTTGAAGCCACCTAAGGCGAACAACACTTAAAGCACTTGTTTGGCACAGGAGACATGGAGTAGAGCAGAGGATCCCATCAGGTCTCTGGATTGCCCCTCGGTACAAATAATGCATCATAATACCTGCTTGGGTTTTGCACTGTCACCTGAAGTCCTGGCACACAGAAAAGAAGGTGAATGCAAATGTCCACTAAGACTACAATGATGTGGCAATGCTCATTCATTCATATACCATCTCTACCAGTTATGGGCTTGTCATGCTCCCTGTGGTTGTACTTGATTTTCCAACAAGAAGAAATATCTTTGCTATCTAGACTCCACCCCCAATAGTAGGCTGTTGTTAATGAAAACACTTTTATTAATGGGAAATAAGATTAGATGAAAAAAAAATTGATTTTTTTTAACTGAAACTGTATGTTAGAATTCCACAACTGTTTTTTATTTTTTAGTAATCAATTTTTCCAATTAGTTTTCCATTTGTCTGTGTTCTGGTCTTTGTACCTACCTCAAACTTTGTTTCACTGAGTTTATCTTGAATTTATGTTATCAAAACTGAATAAGAATAAGACTTATATTCTCAGTGAGAATTAAGCTTTGTAAAATATCAGCATACAGACTGGAAATCAGTAAGTCAAATTAGCCAATGCGGAAGGAGTGCCTACACTTGGTGAAATCTGGTAAAATCCTAGATCAGTGTCCAAACTTTTGGGCTTATCCAAAATAAATTACAAACATTTTTTAAACTGACTAGCCACATGATTTGCAAGTCTTGATATTACGTGGTCTTCTGAACTGCAGAGTGGATTTGAGTCACAAGCCTCAGAGCTAGCATAGGGGACATATGGGACGTGCTCAACACTGCCATTTACAGCATGCTGTTATATTTCCAGGCATTATCACTCCCATTGGATCTTGACCATTCCTGTGTATCAAAATAGATGAAGATAGACAGTGTTTGTGCCACCAACCCTACTGCACATGCCCCAGCTATGAGTAGACATGCAAAAAACGCACTTGTAGGTGGGAGATGTTGTCGGAGCATTGGAAAGGAAGGTCACATGATGAATGGACCCACCTCTGATGGAAAAGCCTGGACATCAGCTCAAATCTCAGCATGCTAATGAACCACTGACTTAATCGGTGGGGATCACGTAACTGCATGCTGTCACACGGGATCAGGGTGCTTTTGAGATAGGTTCTTTGTCTCAGCTAAGCTAAATGCAGTGAGATCAGATAATGCTTGTCAGTGATGTCTGGGATGCACATTTTAAGTTGGTGAAGTCTAAAACTAATATAAATTGTTTGGTTGCCACCTGATTTCCTGCTTCAGTAATTTGATCTATTGTAATAAGGAGTACAAGTATTCAAGCAGTCAGAAGCTGGTAGAGCAGGGAGATGAGCCAAGCGGGGAACTTATATCTGAGGGCCATGGTACTATGCATCAGAGGGTGCATAGAGAATTACCCTTGGGCAAATAAAGCTTTATTGAGCCTTGTAGCAGTGATATGAAATAGGCAAAGTCTTGGTCCTAAATAAATAATGACCTCTAACTGCTTTCTGTGGGCTCAGCTACTTCTTGTGCCCACTGCTGTGGGCATTCAAGGCAAAAGGTGGTCTTCCTGATTTTTCTTTTTCTCAATTTTAAACTCAGAAAAATCCCTTTTTCTCTTTTGCTGTGCTTGATGAGCATTTGGCAGGAAAAATCCTGGAGTTTAGCATACATGGTTAATGAGAGAGGAATGTCGCAGCCCAAGAGGACAGGAACGCAGCCAGTAGAGAGTCTCTGGTACCTGTTCATTCAGAGAAGCCTGAATGTGGCTGTATTCCACTGCTATAGTGAGTGAAGGGAACCAAGAAGGGCTGCTTAATGATACACAGACAGTAACGGATGTGCCCTTCAAGATTAACATTAGAAACACTTTAAATCAAATGTTTTCGTTCCACCTTCATTGATTTTGTAATCTCTCTGTGAAATTGCTGTTTCCTCTAATTGACTGATGAAATAACTGGTTGACTCTGACATTCATTTGGACTTCTTCTAATTAGAAACTCTATTCCATCAGATGTCACGTCAAAACAGGTTTCTGTCTGAGAATTTTCAGGAGTCATTTTTTCCTGTGTGAATTTTTGGAGTATTGTCTTCCTCTGTTTAGAAGGGATTATCTAACTTTTTCTATTTAACATTCTTATAAGCAATTAACTGCTGGATGTTTGGATTTTGTTGAAAAAAATTCAATATTATTTTATTTAGATTTGTGCCTAAAATACTGTAAATAAACACTTAAAACATGTTAATCTTGTCCCAAAATAGGAAAAACAACATTTTAAATTAACATCTAAATAACTTTCAAAGATCTAAGATTAATCTGCTATAAAATTATAAAAATTTCCTTACTAAAAATATCTCAAAAAATTAATCTTTAAATTTTCTCCTATTAAGAACAATTTAAAAATCACCTTGGCAATGCAAAAGCCAATAACATCTTTCAGAAATATTCCTCAGGAAAAAATACCTTTTGGTGCTAAACTCTTTAAAGATCATCACCATTTGTATCTGGAAAACTTGTAATATGTCTAGTAATACTTCTGCACATGAGCACTGAAACGTACTTCACAAAACCCAATTTATTGATGTAAATGAGCTGCATTGATTTTAGTTCTGCATAAATGTACATCCTTCTGCCTGTGGGACAGTAGGAAAATGTCACTAAAAAAGTTATTTTTAGGTAGTTTATCTGAATGAAGTTGCACACACATGAGTGGAAAGTGAAGCATCTCTGAAATAATTCTTATGCAAGTGATCTACTTCCCAGCTGGAGCCCGGGGAGAGCAATGCATTTTAGTGCTTTACTGCTCACAGGAAGTTGTTCCTCAGAAGGCAATACTGGTTGCTCATGAACCATACACAGTGGTAAGTTAATTGTATCACTAAAAATATAGGAATCTAGGCACCTCAGAGCTTTGTAAACTTCATATCTGGCTGAAGTTATGCTCCTAAAATAATTTTATCATGCAATATAACACTGGGTTTTTTTTCATAATGCAGCAGTGAAAGAAAATTACCTCAGGTAGCCTACCTAACACATTTGGTTAATGGTCATAACAGTAGGAAAAAATGCATAGACTCTATATTTCAGCACATTTTGCCAAGACGTGTAGAGTAGGTAAATATGCCTTGAACAGTATGAACAATATTATAAAAAATACAGGAAGTATATAGATGTGATTTTCTATATTTTACTGTTTGGGGCTGCTAAGAAATAAAAATGTGATAACATAGGATGATCCTCTCAAGGGGAAACAGTCTTTCAAACCGCTACTCTTGTGATACTATTTCTTTGCAAACCCATTTCACGCATGGGAAAATCCCTCACGGAGATTGTTTTCATCCCCTAGGAAACAGAACTGTATGGTAGGGGCGTAGAAATAAAAATCCTATATTTTTCACAGGCTTCTGTTCCTACCTGACGTGTGTGTATGTGAGAAAGAGAGAGAGAAAGAAACACTACTTGAAATGCACTACTTGAAATGAAGCTATTGTGGAAAGACTGAAAGATACTTTATGATACTGTTTTACTTATATTTCTACCCTCTGTTTCCAGCTGTTTTGCACTCAGCTTTCCTCTCCCACTGCTGCCCTGATCTGTCTTTTATATCCTGGCTTTTTAAGGCATTGGTTATATCTTTACTGTGGGCTTATGACCCAATAGTGGTATGAGCAATTGCCTGCTTTGTTTGCATATATTTTGGCTTTGTCTGCCTATGAAAGAGAGACAGATCTTATCACTGTGAAAGAGGTTTGCTCTGCAGAGTGCTGCGGAATGGCTTTTCTGCTCTCTCTGGAGTGCTGGGATGAAGCACTATGAGCCAGGGAGTTCCATTCTGGGCAGGATCTGAATCTGTAGCTGATCTATTGTTAGTTTTTAGCCCAGGTTATTTTGATACCTGATACCAACAGCTGCTGAGTTGAGGCTTTGGGAGGGGAAATTTGTTTGTTTGTTTGTTTGTTTGTTTGTTTGTTGTAGTATTACTCTAGCCTGACAGCGCACACAAAGAATTTTTCCAACTACTACTTTTTTTTCCAGTCCTTCAGAAGATACTTGTATAAATTTGCACTGTAGACCTTGCATGTGCTGGAAACAAGCTCAAGTTTTTTTTGCATAATTGAAAGCTTGTGTAGATGGAGCATTGCTGCCTCTTTCTCAGGATACACTTAATATGTGATTTCATCTATCATGTCTGTGCACTTATCTTTCTTCATTAACCTTTTTTTTCCCCCAGGATGAATCATGCAGTTGTCTGATGCATAAGTCTGATACTTAGATTCCTCCTACAATTTGTGTCCTTACTTCAGGTACCTGCAATCATTACATAATTTTTCTTCATTAGAGGGGACTGTGTGTGTATACCTCTCTCTCTCTCACTTGAGCAGGTATGGTAAGCACACTTGATCTTTTCTCATTAACGTCTCTGTCTCAAGGATGACTGTGAAGCAGTTGATCTTTCTTTATTACTGTCTCTCTTCTCAATGCCCAGCACCTGAATACTCTAACTTCACTGGACTGCACTTTTTTTTTTTTTTTTTAAATCAGTCTGGATACATCTCCTGGCCACAGCTGGATTGAACCAGAACAGCTGGAGTTGTGACCATTTCAAGCTGTCCAACCTGACCTCCCGGAGGCTGCACCATACAAGATGCAGGTTCTGCACCATTGCCATCTGCACTCTGACATATGAAGCTGGCTCCAGATGAGGGCTTGGACACATTGACAAACATGCTGTAATGATTCCAGAATCATGCTCTGTGTCATTCGGCAATCCTTGCTGTACAGGGAGTAGACATAGAGGGTTGGAAGTCATTGCAGCTGTTTCTGTTCAATGCCCCAGAATTAGTATGCACTGGTGTGCTCTTAGTTTACTTTTGAACATTGCTTATTTGAAATTCTTTTTTTAAACTGATGGTACCTTTGTCTATACTAGTATTTCCTTGACCATGATACAGCTGAGCCAACAGTAGTACTACTAATAAATTTTAAGAATAAATGTACTGTGGACAAAGCCTTGTGGGGCCAGATGTCATATTTTGCTTGTAGGGGCTCACTTAGAAATGTATTTATATAATTCTTTATTTTCCTAAATTGGAAAGAATGGAGTGTGCTAGTAGCGTGTGCAATGTACTAATAACATGCATTGACTGTATTCTTTTAGAAGCGGAAGAGACAAGCATACATTAATTAAATCTGACCAGAAAATCAACCACATAATGGCTGTGTATAAATCCTTTTAATGCAATAGTCACCTCTTTGCACAAAAGTGCTAACTCTATAAAATCTGTCACAGAAAGCTCGAATTGGTGGTTTAAGATGTCTACAGTAGTCTCTGATGAAAAAGTCACTAGTTACACAAGATGACTTGCTAGGAGAGCAGCAATTAACACCAACACTTTTCTGGGACCTGAAGGATTTGCTTTGTCAGGATTACAGCCTGTCTATGGCTCCTACTTCTGAGATATCATTGAGAGCAGTAACTCAGAGAGTACACCAGCAGGTGCAACCTAATGAGAAGGTATGGTTGTTGGGAGTCATTAATGAACTATATCTTCAAAGTCTTCTTCTGGTTTTAGGGTTCACTTTAATAGTCCCAGACAATCACAGTGAGTTTAAAACATTCCCCCTTTCAAAATACGTTTCTGTTATCAGTGGATTTACATAGTTAAAAAATGCAAATTTCAACTTACTGCTTATGGATTTGATATTTCATTCTCTGAGTCTCCAGATGTGTTCTTCCACAGCAATTCTAATTATTTACCTTGTAAGTGACAGTCACATACAACACTCTGCAATATAATTACATAATATCTGACTAAAGATTAAAACAATAACTAGGGGAATATTAAAAAAAAAATAACCGGGGGCATTCAGATTACCTGATTTCCCAGTCTGAGATGCAGGCATGACATGTAGTTAAGCTAGCTTGAATACAACTGCTCTTTGTGATCTGCTGCAGGAGAGTTCACAGCTTTCCAGCCTGAAATACACTACTCCAAGGTGACTTGCAAGCTGCCATCCTGGAACGTTGTATCTGAGCTGATTAGGGGGGAAAGAGGGACAGCCACAGCCATCACGGACAGAAGCAAACAGAGCATCCCTGCCTTCCTACCTACCATCTCAAGGCAAGCACAGCCCTTCATGGATTAGCCCTTATAGAAGACAGGCATAGTAGGAAATGCAAAGCATAGCAAGATTTGAAATTTTAATTTAAAGAAAATCTCCTGCTGTTACCCATCTTCTTTGGGAATGAATGAGAATGAAGAATAACAGTGGGATTTATATAATATTCTGTAAGGAAAATAAGTTTAATTAAATAAATTAATCATGTAGTTACTTTTAAATTTTTTTAACACATCCTTTCTGAAATCTGAGTCACTGAACATTTTCTCTCAAGTTTTTTTTCTCTCGAGTTGGAGTCATGTTATTGCAGCATGGTATCTATGGCAGTATCAACAGTTGGTTTTTTTTTAAATGAATATGTGTAGAAGGGGACAGAGGAGGGAAAGTGAAAGAAGGAATAAAGCACATGGTTGATAAACCAGGTAGAATTCTCTTGTTTTTCAGATTGGTCCTTAGGAGATTGGTCGTAATTATTTGTTTCTTTCTCTCAGTACGTTGCTCAAATATTTGCAATCTTGCCACAATTCACCTGAAAATGAAGAGAGTTTCAGTCTCGCTGGAGAGGACTGAATAATAACTCTTGGTAGCTGTTTTGTATGTAATTGCATGAGAAATCACTCATGCAAAGCCCTGCAACCATGTTTCCCAAGTTGCACTCAAACTGCTTCATTAGCAAACAAAATGAAAGCTGATGCTGTATGAAATTTAGGTGGGTGACTGTGTCCCTAAAGCAGATTTGAAACTCCTGGGAGGACTTCAGGTAAATCTCCCACCTTGTTCCAAAAGTGTCTCTCTCAAAGGACACAACAAATGCCATGTAACCAGTATCACTATAAAGTTGACAGAGGTTTTCCAAAAGCACCTGCCCTGGGTGGGGAAGTAGGAACAGCCCCTTTTCCCCTTCTAGAGAGCTGGGGCCAGGTGTTTGAATTAGAAACATATGTAGGGATGAGTAAAGAAAGAAGCATCTATCTTTTCAGGGCTGGTGAGCCTGCGTGTATGTCCAGGCAAACAAGACCTACAAAGGATCCAGGAAGATTTCCCCAAAATGGTATATTTTGGGAGGTGCGGATAACAGAAACAGCCAGGCCTGAACATCGTTTCTTGCTTTATGTAGAAGAATTTCAGTTTCCTCTGCACGTTACCTGTGATTCATGGTCTTTACCAAAGAGTGACTGGATGGTGCAGAGACATACTGTTTTCATTCCTTCTTTAGGTTCAGCAGTAGAGCAATTTCCACTGATATGAAAATATATCACAAAACAAAAACCATTAAAATGAAAGTATGACACAGGGCAATGCGTTAGCCCCATGTGCGGGCTTTGATATAAGAAAATGTGTGCCTTCTCTCACAGAAGGGATTGCCAGGGAATTTCTTTCACACTGGAAAAGATGTTCTCATTCAGGTTTTCATAAGGGTAAATATTTTTAAGCAACTTCATGCAGAAAAAGTAGGATTCTTATAGAAAGCTAAGCCCAGAATATTTACTTGCCTCTTAAATCACAAACATAATCATAAGAGTTTGCATTCTGAAATATTTTGACTGCTTTACCATACATAGCTGGGTAACTTCCTCGTCCCTGAATAGAAATAGCATCATGTAATTAAACAGAAAAAAGTCTGCCAGAGAGGCTCTATGATGTGTCTTGGTGTGCTTTAAATGGTAAACTACTTTTGGACGAGCAAGCATAGCTTTTCCATTTTTCACTTTGGATGGGCAAATCCAAAGGCTCCCCTCATTTCCAGGTCTAAAAACACATTGAAATTACTACTCAAATGTTTGTTTCACTTACAAAGGATCTTGTTTATCTGTGAAGGTAGTCTACTATTTATTTCTTTGATGGCATTGCAGGTGCTAGAAAAATAAATGCAATTTTTGGAAAAAAAGGAAAATATTTATATTAGAATTCCAAGTTTTCCTACATCTAATACTTTACAATGTTGTTCTAAAATCTGCTAATTTATGGTATGATAATACAAGTGCAGCCTAATAGCAGTTGATGGAAATTAATGAAAAATTGCTATAGAATTTTTAATGAAAATTTTATGCAGTATTAGTCATATTCTCATTATATACAAGTGAAAAATACTGAAGTCCTGGAGCTGGGAGTACAGCAGCAGCATTTTTTTGCCAATGGTCCTTTCTGAATTAGAAAAAGCTGTCACTGTTTCACTATTACACTATTCTTGTCATTAGTCATTGTTACTTAGATAATATGTTTTTTTCCACATGGCCTTCTGATCATCTTTTGAGAAAGAAAGGAAAGTAATTATGGTGTCAAAGCTGCAATGGAGGGGAATTCTCATTTTCATTACCCTTTTTCACTCAAAAAAGTGTTTTTTTCACTATCTTTAAAATAGTAGATACACAATAGATATCCAAATGAGACAAAAGGCTTTTTTTTGGTCATTAATCATAATTGGTCACATATTCTAAAAATTAGCTATTGGATTATGCATTTTTTATTTATTTAGATGAGGATTAAAATAATTAAATTCTACAAAACAAACAACATCACTGAAATGGACTAATAAAATCACTGCTATAAAAATCACTAGTTTCATATTTGTGTGTAATAAATGATAATAGGCAGGGAGGGAAACGATGCACTGGAAAATCAGATTAGTGTGACTGCCAGAAAGTAATGGTTTAAAATCACTAAGCATTATAGAAGATGCTATTGCAATGTGCTGTTATCATTCTTTGAACGAAGTAGGTTTTATAAATTCAAATTGAAGTTTTTCTTCTTAGTCCAATGAGAAATTTCATTTATGTTCAATAGAAATATACTTTTTTCAGTTTGTTTGTAATTTTTCTCTTTTACTCTGTATTTCTTCAGACATCCTTTCAATCCTCCATTCCATATAATCTTTTATTCTGGGTAGAAGGTTGAACACCTTATGGATTTATGGTTATGCAGTTATACAGATTTTGTCTGTTACATCTTTCTTTCTAGATATGTGTTTCCAGATGACATAGAATATTAAAAAAAACCAAACCTGGATCTGGCATAAGTAGCGCACAATTCTTCCTCAGCTTGAATAATCCAGTTTACTTGGTCACTAACTTCTGATCCAGAAGGGCATGCACACACACACAATCATGACTGCAAAAAGGGTTGTTTTCTGGAGCTGATTTTTTTTACTCATATTAATTGGATTGGGATGTGGGTTTCTGAGATTTTGGGTGGTTTTGTGTTTGTTGTTTTTTTTTTTTTTTAAATTTTATCTGTATAACAAATTTACATAGGTTGCTTTATTGATTTTCTTATTTCAATAGCATTCTATGATTAAAATGTCCAGGGAATTCCTCCCTCTTCCCCCCAACTGTGGATAGCTGGACTGGAGATGACACAGCATATATTTGTTTCATAACATGTCTCTTCTTCTCCTACCAACTCTGTTCCCTTTTTATTTCTGGGATTATCATAAAGTGTGCCTAGTTTTGCACAACTACTTCCAGTTGTTTCACTTCTGGAGAGCTATTTCTTGATCTGACTGTTTGCCTCTGAGATATTCATTAGTGGATGTTGCAAGATGACTAAAGTCATTCAAGAATTTGGACCCAGCAGAAGAGAAGCAGATGAGCATAAATCACATGCTAAAATATTATATCAGCTTCTTATCATCCTCTACTGTCATCCTCAATAAACAATGGATGAATAAAAGCAAAAAAAATCCCTCCATTATTTTTGATATTTTTAGTATGAATTTGCCTCACCTGTGTTTTCGTGTTTTGCTTGCTGTTAATATTCTGTCAAACAAATTCACTGAGCAGCAGGTCTATGGATTTTAGAAGACTGTAGGCTATCTCCGGGGAATAAGAGCCCACACCAATTTGATTAAGGATCTGAAATAACCCACTGTGTTCAATATACATAGCTCATATTTCAGACATTAAATATTTGAAAAGTTGCCAGCCTCAAATGTTCAAAACTTAGCACCTCAAAATATATGAGATCAAAAAAAAATGAAACACTGAGTTACTTCTAAATTGTCCAAATGTTCAGCTTTGTTTGTAGCCGGGAGGAGCAGAGATGCTATGGCTAACCTCCTGTTTTAGGCACTTACACCAAATGTTACACTACTTAACAAAGTGGCACCTGCCCCTGTGTGATGATCTAGAGCATCCAGGTCAGGCACTTGGATTTCTACAGAGGAGTGTTTTATGCAGCAGCATGGTGCTGGGTGCTTCTTGACAGAAACCTAGCTAGTGACATACCGAACAGCTTACTGGTGAGAAAGGCTATGTGCCAAGGTGTGTCTGAACTCCTTCCCTTTCTGGCATTTAAGGATCTGAGAGAAGAAGAAATTCTGGTGCCATGTACCTAGTCATCATTGAAAAGGTCTTAATATTTTTATAAAGGGAAAGTAGGTGACAAGCTGTCACGGTTTTAGCTGGGATAGTTGATTTTCTTCACTGTAGCTAGTGTAGTGCTGTGTTTTAGACTTGGTATGCAAATAATGTTGATAACACCCTGGTGTTTTAGTTGTTGCTGGGTAGTGTTTACACTAGTCAAGGACTTTCTAGCTCCCCATGCTCTGCCAGGTGCACAAGAAGCCGGGAGGGGAGGGGATACAACCAGGAGAGCTGATTCGAATTGGCCAAAGGGTATTCCATATCATGTGACGTCATGCCCAGTATATTAACTGGGGGGAGTTGGCCGGGGGAGGCAGCGATCGCGGCTCGGGGACCGGCAGCGTTGGTCAGCGGGTGGTGAGCAGTTGCAGCACTTGTTGTTTAGTTTTGGGTTTTTTTTCTTTTTTTTTTCCTCTTCTTCCAGTGTTTCATCTCTCTCTCGCTCATTATTTTCCTTTTCATTATATTAGTATTATTGCTGTTTTATTTTAATTATTAAACTGTTCTTATCTCAACCCACGAGTTTTCTTACTTTGGCCCTTCCGATTCTCTCCCCCATCCCACAAGGGTGGGGGAGTGAGCGAGCGGCTGTGTGGTGCTTAGTTGCTGACCGGGGCTAAACCACAACACAAGCTTTTTCTCTGCCCAGAAGAGGCTGAATGACCAACCACCTGTTGTCCTGACTGGGTGTGCTGACAGAGGGTAGGCACCAGCTACTCTTCCTGCTGAAGTTTGAGCCATTCTGCCTGGTGGGCTTCAGGTATCCTAAACCAGAAGGAGAGCTTCCTTTGATCATTGCAATGAAGTGAGACATTAAGACATGCAAGACAATTACACAAAATTGTACAAAACATAAAAAAATAAAGGAAGACCAGAAGAATGGTTGGGCCAGATATTCAGGTTTTGGAAATTGCTATGGTTTTGTCTGAGCCCGAAACAAATATATAATTATACCTGCTGAAGTTCTGTCCCATAAAGAAGAAAAAGGTTCTTCCATGTAGGAGGCAACATGCCGAGATACATCAGACTTTGTCTCACAGCGTGCTACCATAGCATGGATATTAGAGTAACAGGTAAATTAAATGACACTGACATAACACTCCAGACAGTGCAGACCTACTTGTCTTTTATCCCCGCGTCTTTCACAGCCTTCTAGGAATGCCAATGTGTGTGTTTGTCTATAAGAATAAGTCACTGATTCAATTAGAGTGATAAGTAGTGTGTCTGCACTAGGGCAGAGAAGTACATAGCATCATTTCAAACAAAGTGCCCTTGAAGACTTTCAGCGCTCATAACCTACTGTTCCCACTGCCCTGCAAAAGGAGCTGCCTTTGTGTATGTCCTTATGTGGGTAGGAAGGTCATATTTTTGTTGATATGCTACTCAGGGTTTTCTGCAAGCAGTAAAACATTTTGGTAATACAAAAGCTATTGGAATTTTTTCTTTTTTTTTCTTTTAGCTATCTCACAATGAACATGATCAGCTTTCTCTGCCCCTGGGTTAGTAAGAGAGAGGGAGAGATTAGCAATAGTGGCTGGCTGCAAAGTTAGTTTTAGGGATGAGCAAACAGGGCAATTGCTTGAGATGACAGGGCCTGGTGAGGATCCCTGAGATCGTTATGTAGTTGTACAACTCACAGTAAAGTTGGACAGAAAAAGGGAAGGCTTTTTGCTTTAGCCCATGTATGGGGTCCAAAAAGCCTAACGCCAGCTCTGACTAACAGTGAAAGTTGGGAAAGTGGTCAGCATCTCTTGGCAGTCATTTCCAAATTTATGAGCATATAGTCACAGGTAATCCCAAAATAGTAACCTAGACTCTGTCCTCAAGACCCACAAGTATAACTGGCTTTGCTGAATTTGACTTTGTTCTACTACAGTTTTAAAGTTTCTCAGAAAGTTATGCATCTAACACCCCACACCCCACATTTCCATGAATATCTTAGTGGGATAGGAATCTGCTGTTGGCTGTTTATTGTCAGTGGGGTCATCTCCACTTGTACAGAAAAGGAGCTTTAAATATTTTCTTGCTCAGGATGGTTCCACGAGATCCATTTTGCACAGCTGTAAGGAACAATAAAAGGTGAATTTCAAAGGGGGAGCAGTATAATACTGCTGCCAGGCTGTGTAAGATCCTGACTAGACATTAGCTGCAAAATAAAAAAAAAGCTAATATAAATGCAGGGAATGTCCTATTCAGTACTTGATCATCAGCTGTAACAGAAGAGAAATTATGCAGTTATTCCAGGGCTCAGGCCCACCTTTTATGGTGATTATACTAAAAGTCTGAGCTCAGACGTAAGTAGACAGACTCAATAATTGGAAAGGACAGACCTACAATAGCTTCTCATATCCCATCACACTTGTATATAAAAACAAAGTATGTACTCAGATCCACCTTGTAAACCTACTGTGTTCGTGAAGGCAATGCAGTTGTGATTTTACCATTAAAACAGACCCTCTATGTTATTCTTGCTCCAGAATTCAGAGACCATCCTGTTCTTGGTCTGTACTCTAGTCTGTGATATAAAGGCTTTAGGTAAAGGCAGATTTTTTTTGCATTTCCACCAGATTGTCAGCATTAACAAAATCAAGAGGGGTGAGAAAATCCCATTATGATCAGAAGAAGATAAAACTTTATTCTTTTTATGATCTTCTGACTAGCCTCTGAGTACAGACCATCAGTGTGAAGAGTTGCTCTTTCTGTAACTTATTGTTGGCTTTTATTGCAGCTAAGTACTAGGTTATCGCCCAAATAGTTGGCAAGAGTAATGTGTGTAGCACTGCACTCACAAAGATGCTTTTGCTGCTTGCTTCAGGGATCATAGAGACTTTTTTTCTTATTAATTTTATGTAATTACCACCTTTATCTCTATACCTATAGCATTTATATTCAGCCCTCTACTGACATCAAGTGCAGTATATTCTCTGTTCTAAAGGCCTGGAGATTCTGACAGTATGTATTGCCCAATGTTGACATTTATGTAGTTCATAAAAAATATCAAATAAATGTGCAGTTGCCTGCTGTAGTTGCTTAACTGTGCAGCAAATTGAATGACGTAACCATAATCTTTCCTTGACACGGTTTAAAGAAATAACCTATAAAGCTGGTTTTCATACTTGTTTAATATTCTTATGCTGTACACAGAAAGTCTAAATCCAGAATCCCGCCAATTCTTTGTTTTGGTAAATTCTAAATTTGGTAAATTTGGGGCAGTTTTTCACCAGAGAATTCTCTTGCTGCTAACACTAATCAATCAAACTCTGGGAATTGACAGCCAGAATCACCCAGAGGCAACAAATCAGGGTCCCAGACAATAACAGGTGATGGAAGAGCTGAAGTAACATTTGTAACAGTAATGTCAAGCCAAGCAAATGTGGATATTTTAAACTAGAATTCTAAATTTTTTTCTTTGGGTTCCTAATCTACTAAGTTCTCATTAGCATTTGCTTTTCCTCCCTCTCTCTATTCTCTATTATCTGTTCCCTATGACAGATGAGTTTTGACTAATGATGTATTCCTTGTATCATTCTCCAGGGGAAGCTTTCTCAGCAACAGTGCATTAAGCAGGCTCTTAGCATGGTCGAATTTTGTCTCTGGCACTGAGGAGCTAGTTCTTTGCATTTCCTTAAACAGCCTCAGTCATTTGGCTCAGCAAAGACCCCTCTGAGCCTCTCTTTCTGTTCCTGCCTCTTTCAGGCTGCCAGTAATCACTGCAGGAACTTGATGGCACTGGGTTTCTCCAGAATAATTGTATTTAGCTGAGTATGAGGAAATATCATGTGGTGCTTTTGACAGTGCCAGACCTGTTACCTTTAAATCTTTAGTGAATCAGCAGACTAATGTAGTGAAGTAAAGCAATTTGAGAGCAATGGGAGCCATCTATGGTATAAAATGGCATCTTCTGGCAGTTGGGAATTTAACTTAATGGGGATGAATGTTTGTTGCTGGAGATCTTAATTCTTAACAGACAAATTTCAGTGTATTTCCTTTGTTGTTTGTTTTTTTTTAACCAAGGGGAGAAAAAAGATATAATTTTTCGAGTTCGAGTTCTTATTGATTAGTGCAATGCTGAGAAATAAGTCTCAAACTTTCTTGCAGTGTGGCTCACTTTGTTAGGGAAATTGCTTTGTTGCCCTTCATTTTTTCTCATTTGTAACACATGGGCCGCTTTTTAAGCTGTTCACATTTGTGAGGTCAGCTCACTCTACCCTTTGGGACATTCCATGGCAACTGTAGTAGCTGCCTATCTGGAAAAGTAACAAATACTGATATATATTTGGCATGTATTTTATTAATATATAACATCCAAACCCTGGAGAAGCTAATACCGTGTGAGGAATAATTTCTTCCTTGTCCTGTAGGAAACCATTTTGTGAAATTATTGTTGTAAAGAGAACTACTGTAGGAAGGTCACTGCAGTAAAGGCCATGTCTCTAGACCATCCCCGCTGAACTGTGTCTTAGTCTTCATTTATATAGGTAAATGGCCACCAGGGCTGGAAGAGTGACCTTGCTCAGCTCCACAGTGACTTTAAATGCATCTGACCTGAAGGGTGTGTTCATGCTATTGTTCCCTAAAGAGCCTCTCTTCTTCTTTTGGTATGCTATTGTTGTTGTGTCTGTTGTTCAACTTAATTTGATTAATATTCCATCCTGGCTTCTTTATATTCTTCAAATGATGATCTATTTCTTCATCTTATTTGCTTTCCTCTATGTCCTCTCATATTTCTAACTGATTGTTTCTCTTTTTTATAGGCCTTCATAAAGCGGTATAATTTAACTCTATTATACAATTTCTTCTGAGCTAGATGTTTAATTTTTCCTGTATCAGGTTATTCTTAACCTTTCTGCAAGTCTCTGTAATACTTTTGTTTTGATATTTCTCTTGTTCAAATCATAGTACAAAATATGCAAATCTTTAGCAAACCTTTTAAATGTACTGTAGCAATTCTGTTCTGTTGATGATTCATTCCACTGCTAATGCTTTGTTAGAAACAGGATTGTTGCTGCCACTTCCAAAGGGCATACTTTAAAGAGCATGCACTGATTTTTCTCACAAATAAATCCAATTATATTAAATATTTCATCATTTTTTTACTTTGTTTTCCAGTATTATTTAATCAGCTCTATTTATAACAATACATTTTGCTTCTGACTGGGCTGTTCATGACAATGCTTTTTTCATCAACACTATTCCAAACTAGAAAATCCAGCCCAACCTTTACAGCCTTTTTGTTTCAGTGCATTTTAGTGTCATCTTTCCACAGGCTTCATTACCCTCATTCCTACCATAAGAGAACAGAAAGCATAGAAAACCTCTAGAAATTAAGTCTTTGCCCTTTTTCATCAACCCGAATTTTGCTGTGGCCTCCGTAAAGCCAACTTTCGACACCAGTGTATGATATGTTGTCATGGTTTAGCCCCAGCCAGCAACTAAGCCCAACACAGCCACTCGCTCACTCTCCCCTGGTGGGATGGCGGGGAAGAATCAGAAGGGTAAAGTGAGAAAACTCATGGGTTGACATAAAGACAGTTTAATAGGTAAAGCAAAACAGTAATAGTAATAATAATAACAACAGTAATAATATAATGAAAAGGAGGAGCAAAAGCTGCACATGCAAGCAAAACGAAACAAGGAATTCATTCACCCCTTCCCATCATCAGGCAGGTGTTCAGCCATCTCCAGGAAAGCTGGGCTCCATCATGCATAATGGTTACTTGGGAAGAGAAACACCATCACTCCCAATCTCCCCGCCCCCCCCCTTCCTTCTTCTCCCCCCAGCTTTATATGCTGAGCATGACTGTCGTATGGTGTGGAATATCCCTTTGGTCAGTTTTGGGTCAGCTGCCTTGGCTGTGCCCCCTCCCCTTCCGACTTCTTGTGCCCCTACCAGAGCTTGGGAATCTCAAAGAGTCCTTGACTAGTATAGACACTACTTAGGGACACTTAGCCACTGCTTAACAACTAAAACCTCAATGTGCCATCAGCACTATTCTCATACCAAATCCAAACCAGCACTATACCAGCTACAGTGAAGAAAATTAACTCTATCCCAGCCCAAACCAGCACATATATTAATAGAGCCTACTGTTTATAGGACACTGAGCCTAAATTCTCTATTACTTTATGCCTATGTATACAATGAAACAAGGGCAAAATAATGAAGCTTCAGGGTTGGCTCCTCTGGATAAGAGTAAGCAGAAAACCAGACCCACGTTGCATTGTTATTTCCAAATCATCTTTATCTTGGCTTTTACAAGGCCCAGTTCTGGATCAATATATAAAAATTTCTGAGTGCAACATTGACCTAAGCCCTATGCCAGACAAGTACAACTAAAACAAAAGTTAAATGATGGTGGTTGTGACCAGTCCATTTATGATGTCAATGTTCATACCTCTGGTGAAGCTTAGAAGAGTCATAGAATTGAAATATACATATAGCAAAGCTCCGTGGGGCATGAAATGCTTTGGTTGCTCTGGTCTTTAACAAATCTCTGGTGAGTCTTGCATTGCCTTATCCCTGATGAACAGGTTTTATGACATAGGATTACACAGCCCACATACTGACATGCCCATAGTTAATAATATAGAACGATGCTGTCCACATAACCCTGTCAGCAAATAATTTGTAATCTGCAGGTATTTCTGTATCATTAATAGGTTAGACAGCCAGACAAATATTATAATCCACCACTTTCAAACACGTGCTGTTGTCTCACAGAATGCTGAACAGCCCCAAACAAATGAGCTTATATTATTATCTTCCTAGTTTCTTTGGATTATGTCTTTTCTTTCAAAAGTCATGCAGACTTTTCTGAATGTGAGCAATGTTTGTTGAATAGTTACCCTCTTGTATAACCTTTCAGAGCATCCAGGGAGTCACTCTGATAGTAACAATGGATACTTAGCAGGACGTCATTTCTACTACTGCATCTTAAGCTGCTGAGTGGATTGATTATTTAATATATTTAGCAGTTGTCATAGACTTGTAGCAACAACATGTAAATAAATGACTTAATCAATGTATTCACTTGTATCAGCTCCATCAGTTAATAGTGACTCAGCATGGGGTTTGACATTGACAGCAAAAACACTAAGTGGCCAAATTCTATGGCAGCTAATTTGGTACTGCTTACAGCATCCTTCCATAAGGACTATTTATGTGAAGATGTCATGGTTTTTCAGCAGAACATTTATGAGAAGGCTAGAGGACACAGGAAAATCTATTCTAAAGAGAGAAAAGTTACAGATCATGCATTTTCATAGCAATAATCAGCAGATGTTTAGATACACTTGATTCCCTGCATTTACTATTTTAAATCAAGGTACATTATGGATTGTGCAAACACACATTTTTGCTTGAACCAGCTATAAAGTTATGATTTCAATTAAATGTGGGAACAGATAGTAATTTACTTAACTAAAGGCACAATCATGTAAACATATAGTTGAAAGGTCTTTTGCCTTAAGTAGCCTGTTAGAACTGAATTTCTAAATATATTTAGGCACCTAAAAAATGACATAGCCATGAAAGAATTTCAAAGTACTTATGTACCTAAATCACATTGTAATCAACAGGGATTAGACACTGAGGCATCTTCGAATATCCCTGCAAGATATATACCTAAATATCTAGCCACCTTTACATTTCCTCCCTAATATACTAACTATATTTTGGAGAACTTGTACTCCGCACCCAAACACAACCTGTGAGACTATCTCTACTGCTAGCATGGCCATTCTGATCAAAGAAAGTCAATTTGCTGACCTTGCAGTGCCTTCCTACTCTGAAACCCCTCCCGTGGTTTGAAAGCAGCAAAGAACCAGTGCTCTAGTGTAAAGAACAAGGGTTCAGAATCACTAGGAACATTTCCCAAAGAAAGAAAATCTCTTTTTGTTTCCTTCCTATCCTAGCAAGGGGAGCAGCCACACTGGAGTTTTTCTACAAGTTTGTCTGCTACGCTTTCCCTAACCCTGTTTTATCATAGCATCATTCAGTTGAGCAGGATGTGTATTCTCTAAGGTTAGAGTAAGAAAAGGGATTAATTTTTTTTCAAGTAGGCAACCTTGGATGAAATCTTTAAGAATAGGATTAAAGTAATCTGAGTGCAGAACAAAATTCCTGCAGATTTCACTGAGCAACAGTCTTCATCCTTTTTGTTCACCTTTGACACTGAATGCTGTATCTTCCCTTTTTACATGCTCCAGCCTCCTTTTTGTGAGCTTGTTTCAGAGAGCACCTACCATGGTGAATCATGAACAGGGAAAATGTCATGGATGTAGCTATTCCTGACCCATTGATGCCTTCTTATTAATGCCCAATTGGCAATACAAAGGGTCTTCAAATGGTGATGCGGTTGAGGAGAGAGATAGGTGGTGAATATCCTTGCAAGCTGAAAAGCCAGCAATTCGTCAACAATCACCTGCAGCCAGAATGGGTTACAGCAAGGGCAAAGGAGGTATTAATAGCCATCTAACAGGTTTCAACTACAATCCTTGGAGCTCAGTTATCAGAAACCTCTGCAACTTACTATTAATCACTGTGTAATGCTTCCTGACCTTCCTGACAAAGATTAATAAACCTGTATGAGCATACAGGATGCCAAAGACTAGGAATAGGTAGACATTAAAGACCCATATCTCTGCTGCCTTGCATCTCAAGTAATCACTTATAGATGTAAAGCATTACCAAATTACCAGTCAGTAAATGTTTATAGCTATAAAGCATTATCAAATTAGCAGTCAGTAAATGTTTAATCAAGGAGCAATGTAAGGACCCAGCCTTTTTTCCATTTATTTGCTTCTCTGAAAACAATTGAGGGGCAATGCTTATAAAAGACAGATGTACAAGATTGCAGGAAGCTTTTAAAATTCTCCCCCAGCCTGCTTATGCAAGCAAATGAAATGCAAGACCATAAAAGGCTAGCTTTCCAGGTAACAAAATGTTTCTTTCTTTAGTCAGGAATTTGAAAGGCCTTCTTGTGAAGCTGAAAGCTTCTTTTAGTTTCACTTACTCATCCTGATACCTGAAATGAATGATGCCCATCTTCTTGGGTTAGTCTTTTCCTCCTCTCCACTTTGCAGTGACATGTTTTGTATTATTCACTCTGATTGCAGAGGTCTTGCTTTGCCCCACTGAGTACCTAATTTCTTGGCTTCATCTGTGGACAATAAGTGGTGCAACCTATGATTAATTCTTAGTGTTTCATTAACATCTCTCTTAGCAAGTGTTGCCTGCTCCTGTCTGTGTTTTCTTGTCATAGTTGGATATTTTATTTTACTGTATTTCACATCTGGTACTGACTGGCATCCTGGGTAACAGCTTAGCTTCTTTACCCTTTGGATCCCCTCAGTGGGACATAAGAAGTACCAAAGGACTACTTTAATCTCTCCTCTAAGGAGATAAAACCTGTACCATCATGCTATCCACCTACATAACATGCCTTTACCCAAAAACTTGTAAATCCATTGGCTAGTTGTACTCATATTTGTGTGGCAGCTGTCTCAAAAATAACTTACAAATTTTGTGACACCACAGAGAGAGTAAGATAGAGAAGGATCCCAGTGTGCCTTTACTGTTAGAATGTTTCAGTGAATCCAAAGAGGTGATGCTGCTGTAGGAAACCAGGCTTCATTGCTTCAGCTGCTCAGGGGACCACGTATTAAATGTGTCAGTAGGCATTAAAATATTAAAAAATAAAGTATTTGCTGAGCTACTATAAGTGACATGGGGGTTTGGCTATAAATATACTATGTTTCCCTGACTCTCTTCTGTACCATACAGAGTCCATGGCAGTGTTTTGCAAATGGAGAAAAAGGACTCCGAAAGGGACGTGACACGCATAACCAGCACCAACCCAAGTACTGAAAAGATGGAGTAACACAGAGCCTCAGTCAAGAAGTAGGGGAGGGAGCCCAGACACTTGCAACCAGCTCCTGAGACTGCAGCTGCCAGCTCTGGGTGTCCCATGAAGAACTGTGAATCAGATGAGCATAAGACTTTCAGTATTTCTTTAAAGATTGGCCTCAGTATTTCTTTTACATAGTGACAGTAAAAAAACAAGAGTAAGGTTTAATTTAACTGAAAATGAGCCTGCAGGAAAGTCATAAAGAAAAGGAAGTCAGACTGCTTAGAATGGACTATTAGTGCCGCTGTTGCAGAGATGGAAAGTTCTTTGAGAGCTTTGTTCTGGATAATCATAGTTTCATGTTTGGTTTTTTTTTTGTTTTTTTTTTTTTTTTCTGGAACCAGATGGGGATTTAAAGGTTAGTGTAAAACTGCTGATGTTTGGTCTTCTGAAAGAAAGCTTTGGTATGAAGACTTTGGTTTCCTTCTTTTTGGAACAAAGGATGGATTGGGTTTTCTCTTTGAACTGGCCTGGCTGGTTGCTCTCAGTCTCCTTGGAGGGGAGGGTCTAAAGCTGTGGCTGGTCTGAAACTGCACTGAACACAAAAGTTGGGGGGAAATAAGAGATAACCTTTTAAGAACCAGGTCAGTGAACCAAAGCTGATGTTTGATGCAAGATCTCCTCTGCTTGAGGTTGTACATGCTCAAAGGAAGACACAAAACTTGCTCTCTTCTACTTAAGGCAGGGAAGAACAAAGGAGTGCAACTAGCAATAAGTTGTATGGATAAGGTGAAGGGAAGACAAGAACAACTTTATTGAGATTATTCTGACATGTCAACTGGCCCTGTGTAGAGCTAAGAAGTTTCAAATGATGATGATGATGATTCCCGGGCCCTCCCACCTTAAAACAGTCAGCTGATTGTCCTGTTTTGGGATTTGTTTGGGTTTTTTTTCACGTGTAAGGCCAAAGACTAACTGGGATATAGGTATTGACTTATTCTTTGGATGACTCCTGCAAGTCAAGGTCTGGCACACACGTAACACTCTTGTGCAAGGAGTGAGTGAGACTTTCTACCTAAAGTAAACAGACAAACTGACACCCTTAAAAATAAATACAATAACCAGGGTCCATATCTTATTCTACATGTAAGCTCATCTGTGGGTAAACTCCACTCTGCTCTGGAGTTTGTGGATGGTGTGTACCTATTAGTGCAGCGTCCTCCCTGTAATTCTTCTTGGTAGTATCAGCTATGACTACTGACACTGCCTAGTCTCAGTGGCCACCTCCTTCACGTTGCCTGTTATCTAAAGTGCAAAGGACATCAGAAGCCATGGTTCAGGATCCTTTCTGTTTGCTCGCACACACATCACAAAGGAGTGGTTTTCTACTGAAACCACAGCATCAGAATTCCTTGAAAGATGCTGGATATTGTTGTGCCCTCTGTGGCCTCAAGAATGTTGGTTTCCAATCTCTCCCAACTTCTTTTAGGAAGATTCAGTTATCAGTCTCCTAAATAAACTGTCTTTTGAGGGTGGGGAATACAAATGAGCTAAGATTTCCTAACACTGATTCAGAAACTAGTGTTTTCTGTCATGTTTGTTCCCCTATACTTCTCAATTATTCACATTTGGGTTTTGGTCAAATCATATCTGAGGGGGACAATGACGGAAGTCATGGTACAAATTTTTAATTGCAAGGCCTTGCCAGATAGACCGGTGTGGCTAAAAGTTTAGACATAATAAGTAAAGGATGGCAAGAACTTGGTGAAATTGGGGTAGTTTGCAAATTAAAGTTACAGTTCATTTTTCAGGCAACACAGGTGGTTGTACACAGCATGAAAATGCGAATACCAAGGATTTGTGTTACTGAAGGAGGAACGTCTAAAGCTGCCTGTGCTTTGGTCCCCCTCTGAAATGAAGAACACAATATCTTATCTGGATGGCTAATCCATTACCATTGGTAAATGCCTGGAGGTTAGTTCATGGAAAAGAATATCAGAAGTTCTACTGTGTTATACAGCAGCAGTCTTATTTTCTTAGTAGTCATTCAAATGGCTCCCACTCTACCGCAATTTCTCATGGCCATGCATCAATGAATTTCATATATTTACACTCTGTGTACTGCTCAATATAAACTATAAGAGTAGACATACTATGGCAGCACGACAGCAGTGTCCTGGTAAGGTATGCTGCATAAGTTTGTCATGTAAATTCTTGATATGATTTATATTTCACAAATTCTGTATGCCCAGGCTCCCAATGGCGACATATATACAGCAGGCAAATTTCAACACCTGTGCTCAGCAAACAGATAGGTTTATTAATAATGACTTAACTTTCTTCATTTAAAGAGAATGGAAGCATGAATTTGCATGCTTTGATGTCTGAGTCTCATTCATCTTGTGTGTGTGATTTGTCTGTGAATTTAGTGTTCTGTAAGAGTCAAGGGTAAAAAGCCTGTTGTCCCTTTGCTCTTTTTTACTAGCATAAATCACTGATTCCACATATAATACTGGGTATATCTCTAAGAGGCAAAAAGTGTAACTAGGTTTTTTGCTGTTATCTTCTGCTTCTACTGATAAGGTTTCCCATATCATGCTGAGTTGTCAGAAAATGAATTAAATAATCAGAGATGAATATTTAAAATACTACTTTGTCCTGAGTTTTATAAAGTGCCCTGTTTATAAGGATTAAAAATGCAGCAAAAATAACTAGGAGAGTCATCACATATGGAAATTTGCAGTCAGGGCTTTTCTTTTATATTTGAGCAAAGAACCACGGCAATGAGACACCCCTCCTTTACAAAGCCTGTGAGAAGTATTAAGCAATACAGCCTTCTTGCCAGCTCCTTTCTCTGACAAAAATGGCCTGTATGATCTTTTGGTTTGTGACACTCAGACTAATCTACGTGATTATATATGCCAAAGTCCCCACACATATCACTAGTGGACATGACAGGTCAGCTTGCACATAACTTTTCAGATCTCCAGGCAAGCCTGTCCTAAGCACTTGTGCATGTTTTGTTACAGATCACCTAGCTTTCTGAATTGCATTTGGTTTCTTTTTTGCCATAAAAATGTGACAAACTACTTTGACCTGGAAAAGAAAAACAGCAACCTCAGCAGGTAATATGGTAAAAGGTGTATATTTAAAGAGGTTTTGATAGTCTACTGTTCAGATAAAAAAATAGACAGAGATTGAAATGAGATAATTGTTGAATTGGGATGAATGAGAAGATTTTGCATGTATGAAGAGACCAGCTTATCCACTAACTAAGGAGAACCAGGCTGAGGTTTGTAACCAAATACTACATGTGGTTGGCCATCTATTGACAAAAGATCTGCTGATAATCTTCCTTGGACTTCCTGGGGAAAATGGTCACACTTCAATTAATCTCATATCTATTAATAGTTATGTTACTGATCACTTCTTGCTGAAAGAAGAACCGCCTTAAATCAGGGTAACAGTTAAAAAAAGAGGGGGAAGAGTTTTTAAGAAAATAGTAATGCACCACTTCATCTTCTGGGAAAACAAGGAACAAACAGGTCTCTGATTAGTTCATATTTGGTGTATATATTTGCATATTTTCCTGTGAAAACGTAGCAGCACAAAACAGCATACTTGTCTAGTCTTGCTGAATATCACACACACACATCCGTCATGCCTCAGACCAGTCATTTCAGTCAGTCTGAGAACCACCCTAAACAAAACGCCTCTGAGGGAGCTGTAGAGTTGCAAACTGAATTAGATAATGCCCTAGGAAATAAAGATTCTTTTACTATATTGTTGAAGAATAGCATTTGAAAGAAAAAGGTAAGTTCAGTGGTTTACTTTTTTTAATGTTGTTTAGATGATGGCATTGGCTAAAACTGTTAAAACTTCCAAAATAGGCACTAGATAGCTATTAGGACCAGAAAAAAAAAAAAAAAAAAAAAATCACCTGCAATGAATGAAAGTGTTAATAAATTGTAGTATTGTGTTAGAGTAGCATAGCTCACTACAGATTGTGTTTACAGCATTCACACCTATTTTATGCTGTTGGTTTCTCTCAGGAATATTTGGCTTTTCTTAGACACAGTTGAGAAATGGAATATGCCAGGCAGATGGAGTGAAAGACTCCTTCTCTCCTGTATCATCTCGGCTAGTTTGTCACTTCATGTCATGCCTTTCTTTTAAATGAGAAGAGCAAATAATTATGGCATTTTATACAAAGGGTTAATTTAAATGAGGAATTCTTCAAAATATCTGGCAAAATAATGAATAATATGGGTTTTCTATCAATGTCTTGCTTTTGGGAAGAAGGTGCAATATCTGATGTTCATTTATCAGAGGGATGTCTTTATTGCAGAGACACACAAACTCATCCCTATTTTGGAATCTGAACTTCGGATTTGGATTTTCGTAGACATACAGATCACATTGAAGAGTCCCATAGGAGAACGGGATTCATAGACTGGAAGTTAATGAAATTCTTTGCTGCTTAGTCCTGAATACATCTGCAAGATTAGTTTGTTTGGTTCCTTCTTTTTACATTCTGATACTCAGCAACAGCTTGACCATGATTAGTTTTCCATTTCTTGTATTACTGAAAACATTAGTAAAATATTCATTAAAAGAATTTAAAAAAATGTCAAAAAGTATGAAATTTTTCCATCTTAGTATTCAGTTATCTTTATTTCTCTCTTTAAAGAAATCTTTCTGAATACATCTAGGATATTAACTCTTGTTATCAGCATGAGTTTCTTGGTTAGTTATCAATATACATTACTAAATAGTGCGGGGAACCAATACCCTGTTACACCAAAATACTTTATTTTTTACAGGCCTGTAGTTGATTTCTCACTGACTCCAGCAGAAGCTGTTTACCTTCAGCAAGTGCTAGAGATCACCAATGTCATTTGCAGTTCCTTTTTTTATCCTTATAATGAATTCCAGTTCATAGGGGAGCCTTAAAAGAGGTTTAAATATTGTAGTTTACAGTACAAAATTTGCAAGGACTAGAATGACTTCAGTGATAAATAAAAAAGGGGGCAGGGAGAATATTGAATTTCTAGTTTGTCTTGAATAAAGCACTAGAAAACCAAGAGTATATTCTTAGCATAATTCAATACTCCAGAGAGTAGTGGCAATTGCATTTGAATCACGTCATTTGCAAGACATTAAACAAAACTAGATCTATACAAAAGTGCATAAGATAAGACATCTGTTACTGGATCAGACCAGCCAAGACTTACTTTGTGAGTGGTTTATAGGGGAGAGAAAGCTAACTACTGTGTAAATAGTACCCCGGTTCCAGGGGCTGACAAAATTTCTCCGATTCCTGAGCAATTACAGTTGGTAAATGCTGTCTCCCTCTGTCAGGGAATGCAGCGACACAGTGGCACTTTGGCTACTCCAGATTTTCTGCTATCTCCCCCTAATTCCTATGAGTAAAACACCTTTACTTTGCCTGAGCTTAAACACTCTAGGCAAGAGAGGCAACAAGCCACAGCAAATACAGCGTTGGTGGCTAAACCAGGAAGAGGAGCTGGAACCTAGGTTCTCCTGACTTCTCAAATTAGCTGTGAGACAGAGGAAAACTTCTAGAGAAAAAACTCTGCTGTCCCAGCTTATGGTCCTCACTGGTATAAGCTATAGAAGCAAAAAAAAAAGGATAATGATTTTTCTATTCTTTATTATTAATATTATACACCCAGGGCTTCATATCACTGTCTATAGTATTTTGGTGATCCATGGGTTCAGATGGCTCTTAATTGGTACTTTGGGCTGCTTCAAAGCTCTAGATTGCAAAGAAGCATCTAGAAGCCCATACATGACAGCTGGGAATAATTCTAGTTGTTTCTGCTCTTCTTACAAAGGAAGAGGAGGAAAAACAAGATCAGTGTTTTGAAAGGGAATGTCAAGGGAAAAAGGATATGGAGTAAATTCTCTACAACATCATGCCTTAAGGCACGAGAAGAAGAAAAGGAACAACATGCTCAAGGAATTGTTCAGGGAGACAGAGCAAGGAGGGCATGAGTTAGAAGACAGGAGTAAAAAGAACATGAAAGACGAACTGATTGGTAGAGAAAACTGAAAAGAACACAGCTATTTTTGCAAAAATAAACAGTCTTAAAGACAGCTGCAAATGAAACCCTTCTTTTTCAAGCCATTGCTGGAGTTATTATTGTTATTGAATGAAAAAGCCCTATGACAACCCTAGGTAAACATGTCCAATATGCTATGTAAAGTGCTTTGAACCTTTTATGCCTAGAATGCAGATGGCCAGATGGGAGATGTTGGATATAATGCCTTTATTTAACAGCTAACATGTCTTGTGAATATGGTGTGATTTCAGTTTCCTGCTGTTAGCTTACAGTACTCCCTCTACAGACTTGGCTTGAACACATTCTGCTATCACATCGTTTTGTGTTGCAACATCAGCACAGGCTTTGAATAGTTTTGTACTTGGCATTCTCAGAAGTTATCTCTTAATACGTTTTATTGAGTACCTCTCCATCAAAATCAGACATAATTAGTTACTGGCATCCTTAGTTTGGGTATAAAAATAAATCTGCCATTTTAAGCAATTGTTTGAATATATAATCTCCATACAGAGCGCTCACTACAAGAAAAACATTCAGTGGAAGGTCCCTGCACATATGGTCCAAGCCATGATTTAGGGCAAGTGACTTGTCCTTAGTGAAACCTACCAAAGGTATCTTCTAAACAAAGGTAAAAAAAATCCCGTTAATTCAAAAAGTCTATTTCTAACATTTAAGACTGACCCCTGTAGTAAGGGCAGGAATACAGTGTTAGCAAGTGAGGAATGAAGTCTTCTCTCTCCATCTCTTTCTCCAGGTCTTTCCACTGGTAATGTGTAGTTTGAGGCAAATTGAGAAGTCTGTAAATGTTGAACTGCAAAGGTAGGAAACTCTATGAGGAACTTAGAGGTGATAAAGCAAACAAAGTATTTTATTGTATTACTTACTTATATAAGGATAAAAATGTTTAGCTCATACAAAGAGTTTGAATGGTATCTGCTAGAGGAAGGAACTTAAAGCAAAATTCTGTTTCTCTCTGCAACAATGTCTCTGAGAAAAGTTTTCTTCAGTACTTTAAATCACTAACATTCAAAACCTTGCAATATATACCTATTCCAAGCTAAAATAAGAATGGAGTTTCAGAATTTGCTTGGAATTTGTGGGTTCTTTGGGACATGGCTAAATGTTCAAAAGTTACTTAGCGTATTTATCTGGTGGAAAATAGGAGTAGAGAATTGAGTAGCAGCTCCTAAATTCAAATTTTACCTCTATTAAAAACTCCTGCTCAGATCCTGTGTGATTCTCTTGCTTTTTGTCAGTCTCAGTCCCCCTATAAAGAGGAAGAAATGAGATGCTGCATCTCAAATGATAATCACTTGTATACAGACTATAGAAGTGTCATGACATGGTGTTAGTTTTTCAATAAAATCTATTATTTATTTTAAACTAAATGCTTACTTCCTGAATACTGCATACCAGAAGTTGCCAAATAAGATGTCACCGAATAAAACAGTAACCAGTATTTCTGCAAGAAAACCTCCTTAGTTTGTCTGTGCAATCAATAAAAGCAAAGTAGTTATCTTACATTCAACAAATCATTTGTATGGTTTTTTCCCCAGGAAAGTTTTCTTATTTTTTCATTTCCTAAGGTTTATGAACTTATCTCATGTAGAACATTTGTATGATTAAATTATAATTTATTCTAATATTAAAGGCCAAATTTCTGCATAATTTAGGGCTAATATTCAATTAGCATACTGTAATTAATAACGACCTCTGTTACCTTACTGGGAGGTAAAAGGTTTTATTTAGCTTGTTTTATGTGAGTTTTCTTGCTAAGGAAATGTGTGTGCATTATTAATATGTGCAGATAGTATCCTTTGTAGTATAGCAATACATGCCAGGAAGCGCCTGTCAAAGAGAGTCAAAAGCTGCTCTTGGATACAAACCAGTATTTAAATATACATTATATTAATAGCTACATCTGACAACAATTCTCTTGGAATTAGTGTCACTGTCAGCTGGGTGAGAACAAAATATGAGTGAAGAGAGTGGTTCTGTTTCATTCAAACTACAATCTGATAATGTTGCAGCAGGACAAGAGGTATCAAAGTCAAACTTCACCCTTTTTTGGGAAGGGACCTTCCTTTGGACCTCAGGATTTTACTTCATGCACCTACAGGGTTGCAACTGAAGCTGTACTTGTTGAAAGCAACAGCAGCTCCAGAAGCCTACTGATAGTGTCTGTGATGAAAGTCTAAGCTCTGCTGAGAGATGTCCACACTTTACAAATGTGTTAGACTTCACAGATGGTCCAACTCCCTTGAATGGCTTCAATCCCAAAGTGAGAGAGGAATGAATCAGAGCAGGTACAATACATCAGGTTCCCAGTCTAGCTTAAGCACATGGTGTTGGGCTGCAATGTCACAGGCAAAAGTGTGAGATTCTCAGATATTCTGCATCTGGAAAAAGATATTAGTCCCACTGTGTGAGCCAGGTTTTCATTTCACAATGAAGTAACTCTTCACATGCCCCACTGAGTGACTGAAATTCGGCTGGTTTTGAGGTGTGTTCAGATTCTACGTTCTCATTCAGTGCCCAGGGATATTTAGTTATCTATAACTGTATTTCCACATGTTTACATTTCTTCTAAGCTGGAATGAAACAGGAAGACTATGTTTATGTGACTTCATGTATTGCTAGAACATTTTCAGAGATTTGATGAGGATTACCTTTCTCTGAGGGCTACATCTTCAGTTGCTTTGTGAGGAGATCACTGGGGTAAATAAAATTTTATTAAAGGGACATAGAACAAAAAGCTTTTTTATTTCCTGATCTCAAAACTGATAGGAATTTGGTATTGAATGTTTGTAATAATGCCACAGTATGCACAGTTAGATGCCTGAAGGTGAGAGAAAAAAAACTGTGGAGTTTTTTTTTTTTAAATGGTGGACAATGGAAAACTTGCGACAAAATAAACTGGTTAAAATCCTTGGAGAAAGGAAGGACTCCAAAGGGGGTGTTCTGTAAGACTGACTTAAGCGCTTCTCTAATGGGGTATATGTAAAGAGTCATGAGGAACCACCTGCTTCCTATGTTTGTCAGTTTGTTGGGGGAAGAGGGTACCACCACAGCTTACCTGATGAACCCTTCCTCTCACTAAAAAGGATAGAGGGTTTTCTGTGGGTGGATCTCCTGGCTGGATTTTGTTCTTTTATAACAATGATTGAGCTCCAGATCATATTTCACTTTTGCACTGTTTTCTAAAATGTCAAGGGAAAGATACTACTGTTTATTTGTAAGAGCAAGAGTTGTATATATGGTCCAACATGGCAAATCTTTCAGAAGATGGTCTTATAAACAAACCTCATTTCTTTTCTGTGTGCAGTAACATTGCCTCTGGTCTCACACTGGCAGAATTGTTGCTGTCCTTAAACTGTCTTGTACTGACTTTCACTTCAATACTGAACCATTATCTGTGAGACCAAACTTTAAGCATTACATGTTCAGGAAAAACTGTCAGCAGCTTGTCCTGCTATAAGACCGTAAGTTCTTCCACAGACTTTTTCAAGGTGACTTTTCTCCCATTAATATACTTACTTCATCAGACCTATGGACTCTTGCCTATCCTATTTCTGAAAGTAATACATAGCTTGCTGAGTCAGGGAATGGAAAGAGGAACTTTGCTTCCCTAGGATATTGGCAGCAAATTATGGAACACCAGGCTCTGGTGTAGTCAACCAGCCATGGCAAACACTTCTTGGCATTTGCCAATCCTTTTATTTTAAAGCTGTGAGTAGTTTCAAAGCAAACTTTTTGCATGTGTGTATCTATGGCCCTGTGTTCCCTGTGCATGTGCAGAATACTTGCCTGTGCACATAACTGTTGCATCAATGATCAAATGATGGATGTATACCAGATACTAATGTGCATACTTGTAAATGTACAAAGGAAACTTTGAAAACTTAGTTTCTTTTCACTAGATGTCTAGACAGTGATGTAGTGAGCAAAGTAGGTTTGGAAACATAGGAACTAGTTTGAATCACATACACACCTTATTTTGCAGACTCTAACTTCTTTTCATTTTCCATTTTCAGATTCCTGTTACTAGACAGACTGGGAAAAAAAAAAGTCATGTCAAAACATGGTGTGAAAAGAGCTATTCTTGTGGTATTTCTAATCAGGATGGCACCAGACAACATCAGAAATCTAAAAACAAATCTTATATTAATGACATTGACAGCCCCTTATGTCAAAGATAAAGATGTTTGGATAAATTTCAGATAAGCATTTGCAGGATTCAATTTTGTTTGAGCTATTAAGTCTAACAAGATTCATGGACTACTTTATGATAATTATTTTATTGTTGTGCATCTGTATAGTCTTATCAGATACGAAGCATAATTAGCCAGTGCAGTTTGTAGCAGCAAAGTTATTAGTTTCTAAGCTAAAATTAATATTATGATACTTCCCATATGTTTTAGATTTCATCTTCTTCTTTTATTGTCCTCTCCTTTGTTTTATTTGCAAATTAATATAGGAAAAAAGAGAAGAATGCAGACTCCTAACTGCTTAAGCTACATAGATGAAGCTGCAGGCTTGTGATAAAAGGTCATCTGACATGTATGCTTTTATACATTTAGTTTTGTCCTGCAGGTGTTTACTCTTGTAACAGATCCACAATAGTTTTCAAAGTAATGTGTGAATCTTGGAAACTGCTGACTTGACTGGTGTTTTGTCTCCATTCCACTTAGATCCCTCTTTTAATTGTCTGGACACAGTTTAGAAATTACTTCAAAGATTTTCGGCTCTCACAATTCACATTTTCAACTGCTACTAAACATTTATACAGCTACAGCTTGGCTCTGAGACTCTCTGGTTTCTTTTGAGCGAACTGTTTTTCTTCCTCCGCTGTTTCATGCGGTTAAATGTTGTGATAGCTCCATGGTGTAGCAAGGGTCTCTGAGTTTGTGGCAGAGCCTAGAAGTAGGTCCTTGCGTAGAATCTCACATCAGAGTCCCAGGCACTCATCCATCTATACTTTCACAACTTTCTGAAAAGTTAGTTTCCCAGGGGCTTTCTCCTAAATTTTAAAGAAACAAGTAAGACCCTGCTGAATAATGTGTTAATGTTTGGAATCAAGTGAAAGATCTATTATTTATAGGCTTGGGGTATTTTTATAAAAACTTCAGAGATGTGCCCAAGATAATTATTTGAAAACACAGTCAATAAAAACAAACTAGAACCAGCAAGCATCCCTCAAAATATGACTAATTAAATAGATGACACTATGCAGATGAAGAATCTGCCAAACACTCTGAACAGTCCCTTTCAAGCTGGGGGTCTAACACAAAAAGCTTCCTAAAGTGTGTATACATACACATATTCATATATGTATATATACATAAAAAGACAATAATGAAGACATCAGCCATTAGCATTTAACCCCAAGTCAGTTAGAAGAGCCTATCTGCTACTGCTTCATTTCATAACCTTGATTGCTTTTTGCTGTCCTGTGGTCCTTTGTCAACCTGACACCTTGTGAAACAATCCTTTACACGAATCCTAAATTGATGTAAGATGTTACTAGTTCAGAGCAGTGACATTTTTCTTTCATGGAAATGAGTACGAGGACAAGAACAAGGGCAAAACCGTCCTAAGGACAGGCAGCATTAAAGAATAAAAGCCACTCAGAAGCGTTCCAGCATTATTTCTGCCTGTTTCCTCTTTAAGCAGCCATCATGGAAACAGCTAGATGGCATTTAGAAAGAGAATTTAAAATAAATCTTTTATTTCCCCTGGCATTACTGAAGAATTTTTAAATTACATTTCAAAGGAGTTTAACATGTTTAGGATGTTTTTCTTTTTTAAATATGCAGGACTGTTTCTGCTTGGAATATAGCATCTCTTTCAAGCTAACGTGTTGTTCAATTTTCTGGCTGTGATGCTGCAAAAATATGCTGCCTCTCTTTCTAACTCTCTGCAGACATTTATCTCAGTAACACTAGCTGGTGGTTTTATTTATTTCACCATGTCAAGAAATTTCTCCTTTTCCTCTGTTAGAGTATTCATTTTTACGGTGATTATTTTCCATTTGAATGATCTTGAAGCTCATCCTTTTGGGAAAGGCCAGTATGAAATAGTAGGTCTTACTTAAAATTATTTTGAGAAAGTAAATGGTACGTTGACTTTGCACAGGCCTTTGGCAGATGGGTAAATTTTACCTTCTGCTTCCACTCCTGATTTATAAAATGCTTTTTTCAAGTGTTGTAAGGCACTCAGGCCTAATAATGGATGTCTTATATTTTCTTTAAAACCCAGGTAGATCACTGAAGAATTACTAAATGATTCGCCAGTGGGTTGTATTTTCTTTACAAGGCAGTGAACAGGCACGTTTCAGCAACCAGGTGTGGCTGCAGCTACTCACAGGCATGCACTCGGTCCAGGAGCGTTTGGTGGAAGGAATCCTCTTCACATCCCTTCCTTTCTCCTCCCGCTGCTGTGCTCCAGGGCAGGGAGGACAGCTTCGCTCCCCTGGGGAATCTGAGGCGGAGATCCAGGTCAGCTGCTTTTTTCATGCTGGTTTCACCTTGTTCTAGATTGTTCTTTTTAAATTAGTAATTGATAGTTATGGATCCTTCCGATTTTCTTTGTTGAATCAATGGAGCTCCAGAATAACTCTCTGACTTCCTAAAGTTGCTCCGGATTTAACAAACTCTGTAACTGTTGTATCAGATTTGATATTAGAGTGAGAAAGTACCTGCAACCTCCTAACTGCACCTCAAAAGGACCTCATTACAAGCCAGCTCCCTCTAGCTGTGAAGATGGTGTCATCTTGAATACTGAGGACGAAGAAAGGGAATAAAAATAAAAAGGCTTGAAAAAGAAACATTCAGTATGTTTTAATCCTCTCAGAGCTCAGTCTGTAACGCAGTGCATGGGGACTTCTGTGCACAAATCCTGTTAGCAAACAACAGGATTTATGTATGTAGTTCCCAAGGCACCACTTTCAAAATTGTTCTTATGATTTTGCTCCAGCAAAGTCAGTTCACAATTTATAAAAATTACTCATGGAAATAAATCTTCTAGGAATATCAATAGTGCTTTGCCACTTTAGGGTCCTTTTCAGATAGCTGGCTCAGAAGAGGGTTTTCTGACTTCTAAGACTCTCTGTCACTTGTATCCTTTTTTCTGAGTAAGCACTTTCCATTTGATTTCTTTGTGTTCTCACGCTGGTTTCTGAAACTAGCTTGTCCCCCTCCATTCCTTGAATAAAAGATTTTTTTCTGATTACAAAAATATTTTTTTTTCAAATTCTAAATCCAGTTTTCTTTTGTATTTATGAGAACTGGTCAAAAACAAGTTTTACCAAAAAAGTAACTCAATGAGGATAATGAGAATGTTTTGGAAAAGAATGCCTATATTTACTGATTAAGGGGAAAAAAGAAATTAATTTTTGATATCACAAAGCTATATTTAATTTTTAATTGCCAATAAATCAATTTTGATTTGGCATTTCTGCTTTCTTCAGTAAGAACCACTCCCTTTAAAAGTTAAAATAATTTCAACAATGTAAACAATTCTTATTTCTTTGAAATTTGTTTATAGAATGCTTTGCAGTAATTCTCTGTCAGTGCTTTTCTATCAACTTAAAATATGCCGATAACTTTGTTTTTCTGACAAAGCCTCTCATTTTATTTATTCATCTTTTCTACACGTATCACTGTTTATTCCATTCCAGTTCAACTCATTCTGAAGAGAGAGAGTACTGATGCCAAAAAACTGCATTAAAAAGTGCTGCCTCTTACAGGTCATGAGTTTGCGCTAAGCCAAGAAGGCAGGATCTCTGAAACTATAAATAACACAGGAATAGTGGAATTATTCCCCCATATCATACTAATATGGTCCACTGGAGTCAACATTCACCAACGGTTACTAATTGTTGAGGAATACTTAAGTGGTGAAAAACATGAAGGGCTTTTGTGTTAGCAAACAGGAGATCTTAGTCTCAGGTCAGCTACTGATCTACTCTGTTACCTTTATTTCTGACTTATGAGCAGTCATGTTAACACACCATTACTGACATCAGAAGTGGCAATAAAACAGGAATTATTAGTCAATCTCATCCAGAACTTTCTGCCCTGGAGCCACCATCCAGGGGACTGTGTGGCTACTCCAGTATTGAGTGTCAAGGGCTGAAACTGCTCACGGCCAGCTTCCTCCTTCTTGTAAAGGCATGCTGTAATCCTGGCTACAAATCCAGACACTGAGTCAGAGAACCGGATAACTTTGGTTATGGTGGTGACTTGATGCAGCTTTTGATGAATGGGGACAGGTAAGGGATTGTACACATATGGGTTTTATAGCTGTCTTGGGATGGCTCTGAGCCATGACTATGACTTGAGTTTTGCTATGGGGCACCCACTTTTGTACTTGAATAGTCACAGAGTAAGTGAGACCTTAAACAAATTAATGTTATAAGCATTATAGTATATTTTAGCTGAAGCAAACCCAAGGCATTTTTAGGAAAACATGCTGGAGCAGTAAATCATAGATGATCTCATAAATGTAAATGTAATGCCCAAGGCTTAACATTTACTTATTCTCTCTTCTCTTTCTTATTTTCCTTTTTTTTTTCCTTCTCCAAGCAACACTTCATGTGAAGCTTCACAGCATACCATAAATTTTCTTCCAACTAATAATTAACTTACCTCTGGCTAATATATCTTGCAGAATGACAGCATGGATCTGCTAACAGTACCTTAGGAGGACATAGTAATGGCATGGTGCTTGAGGTTGGGGATAAAGTTTATGAGTTTGACTATCCCTTCAAATTAAACTTATTAAAGCTTGCTTGTAGGGGAACAGGTATGAATATTTAAACAACTAATGCATTGCTGAATCTATTTAGAGATGTATTATTAAAATCAGGACATGTGTTAGATGTTCTACCAATGATCACAGTCCCTGAGCTCACAGCTACCTGAGTCTGATTGATCATGAGCCCTTAAAAAAACAATTTTAAGGCAGAGGTAAAATATTTTTTTATTATCAAAGCCCCATAAAATATTTAACAGTTTTGTTGGCTGGATTTACAGAGGCTTTCATGAGGCAAGGAAAAGTCTTTGGTAAAGAGAAGCAACATTGAAGGCGGCAGGATTTGACAGACAGATTATTTGATTCATATTGGAGCTGATGGTCTTGAATGATAAAAAGAGTTATTTTAAGACATAGAACACTTCCACTGTGCATTGTTTCCATGCAACAGAAAAAACCCAACTCATTCATGAGTGGCAGTTTGTCACAGAAAGTTTTATAATAAGGCTGAAAAGGAAGAACTTTGGAGTTACCATTTCCCTTCCAAGCGCTGGAGCAGAATTAGTCACCTCTTCACCTTGTCTCATGGCTTCATATATATATGATTCCCTCTCTAGCTTCTTCAGAAGATCCCTTTCCTTGACAGATCAGAAGTGGGGAGAATGATATGCCAAAAAAATGCCTTAGAATACTTCCTTATATATACAGCCCTTGTCATTATCCTTCTGTTCCCAGGAAATTAATTTCCAGTGTTGATTTTTTTTTCCCTTCAGAAATGTATTGTGAAGACAGATTGTTTCCTTAAACCTTACTCTAAGTTCTCAGGAGCAAATACCAACATATTTTCCCATTTAAGGATGTTTTTGTTGGTTAATTTTCCTCTGAGGAGTCCTGAAAGACACTCCATGCCTTCTACTCCCACGCCTGGAATCCTAGCTGTGGCTGAAACGTGAGTACCTTCATATATCCTGTAGAGACAGAGCAGAATTATCTATCACTGGATGCACTGAAACTGGGGCCGGTCTCCGCAAGCTCTTATTAACGGTGAGAAGACTGGAAACAAACCCCTGTATTCCTAATGCCAAATGTTTCCTTGCTAGTTGTTTGACCTAGTACCTTGGCATGAACCTATGCTGCAGTATATTTGAAAATCTTTAAGAAAGAACATAGGTTACACTTTAAAAAGAAAACAACTTGTGGGTCAATGACTCCAATTTCAGTAGGCTCCTTGACTTGATGGCAAGCAGTTCCTGAGTGAAAGGAACACTTGGAATGTTAATGATGAAAAATGACACTCCAAGTAATATGCCTGGAGTGGAAGGTTCATATGAACAGATAAAACATACATGTGATGGGATGCTATCATTTGCATTGACTCAGAAACATCCATAGATTCTAGATGTTGGAAAGAACCTGGGATGCTTCAGGAACCTGAAAAAATAACTTCTTATTTCATGGTGATGATTCTTTTTTGCTAATAATCTGATTACACATGAGAAGAAGCAAAGAATCCCAGTCTATCTTTATGTCTTAATTTGTCCTACAGGTTAGCTAGTGTACTGTGGGAATACGTCAGCCCCAGGATTGTGGTTATGAGATTCCATTTGCATTCTGGATTGGCAATCACTCTATCCCACCATGCCCAGAGGCATCACCAAGTCAAAAAATCTAACAGTGGGGGATAATCCTTCAGAAAAAAAGTTGAGCTCCTAGCTAACCTAACTAATTTCTACTCATAGGACTCCTGCATGACAGTGTGCATGCTGGAGAAATTTTAATCTCAGGGGGCCACTCAGAGAAGCTTGCATATGTAAGTTAAATAGGCTTACAGACTATCACGATCTTCCCTAAAGGCAAACTGCAGGATGAAGGGCTTACAGAAGAACTAGATTCCCATGGAAAAATTTGAGAAGTCTCCTTGACACATTGCTGGCTGAGAGATGCTGAGTGAGAAATGACTTAGAGCTGATTCAGAGTAACAGTAGTTAAACATCAGTTAATTATATTTTTCTCTGTGAGCCACTGAAAAATTCTTTGTGAATCGTTTCTGTGTGTCAGGATTGTATTAATAAATTATTCATTTTTACCTTTATTTGTGCTTGTGCTAATGGTAATTTTAGAACATCAGGTAAACCCTACAACATTCTGCTGCAGGTAAATATGTACTGGAGTACTCTCACAGTACGCACTGCTGTGATACACTACCACCAAATTGCTTGGACCAGTTGGTAGTTGGCAATGCAGAGTGTATGTGTAATGCTTTCCAATGAGTTGTATGGTCCTTGGCAAGCAGCAGGACAGTGGAGATATTGTCTGAGCCCAAGTATCTCCTGGAAAAATTGTAACACCTTGTTTTACCCTCCCTTCTTTGCAAAGATAATACCTTTTTTAGGCTGCAGGAAAGATAAGCCTTAAAAATATATATCAAAATAGGCCATCAGAATAAATGGTAGCACATCTGTCTTAACAAAACATCTGAAAAGCCAGTATGTCCATTATTTCATTGTCAACTCTAGCACCACAAATAAAGATGCACAGCATTCATGCATACTGCAATTTGTATAGCTGCTATTAGTATTGTTATGACAATTAACCTTCTTGATTCCAAACTCAATAGATTATTTTCAGTTTCATGGAATGGTAATTAATAATCCATGTGTTTTTCCCTAGGGTAAATCAGGTGGTTTTTTTAAAGCCTTTCATATATGAAAGCTATAGTTTTTCTATTAAGGTCCAGATTTATTTAAAATTACATCCAATACAGAAGGAAATATGCACTCCTGCAGGATTCTGGCAGAGATATAAGGTATCCACATGAGATTTTTTTTTTAAGCCTGTTAAATTAAGATCTGAAGTTTTATGGAGAGAGGAAATCTAGACCAGAGCTTTGCCCTTGGAGCTCAAGTGAGAGAAATAGATTTGAGTCCTTTCCCAGGTCACTTGGTACCATTTACTCTTATAGGTATGATGGCATTGTCTTTAGTCAGGGCAGCCACCTGCACAGGAGATCATATGACCAAGAACACTACATGCTTAAAAGGGAACAAGAGGATTTTACCCTACTATCTACACTCATCTGTGATCTTGGTCACATCAGAATTTTTCTCCTTTTGATCCTGGAAAAAACACGTCCCTGCCTTGCACGGAGATGCTGGGTATTTGTAAATTGTTCTGTATGAACGTTTCAGAGAGAGGTGGGGTTGTGATGGGGCTGAAGAACAGTGGGATGTAGGTGAAGCTGAAGAAACAGAGCCAGATAATGCAGAAAGAGGATGGAAAGAAAAAAGAGGAAGACAAGAGCTGGAATGAGCAAAAGAGTAAGCCACTAGCAGATGACAGAGAAAAAGAGAGGTATTATTTAAAACAGAATACAGTTTAACTTCTTAAATGTAAATGAAGAAATTAATAACTGAAGTGGAAAAATAAAATAAAACAGAAATAGCCAATAAGAAAATAATCCAGAAATGGAAAATTTGAACTAGAAAAAGAAAGAAAATATATAGTTTAGTGTAATGAAACACATGTCATATTTCTTTATTTTACATGACTGCTGCTGATGCGGGGGAAGAAGGAAGGGTAGCTATTTTATACAAGGATATAATAGCAATATGATAGACATCTCTTGACTATTATTAAATGAGTTTAAATGTGCTGTAGAATGAACTCAGGGTTTTCCTTATGACTCTAAATCCTTGTCTGGATTGGAAAATTGTTTTTGTTTTGTTTTGTTTTTTTATAATGTTGGTGACTGTGTGTAGATTCAAACATGAGAAGATAAACCAGAGGAAAACTGACATAGTGCCAAGAGATCTCCATATTCTATTTAAAACAAGTTACCCATGTTTTGGAAGGAAAAGAATAAGCATCTTACCAATGCATCTTAGAACCCTCAAGTAATACTTAACCTTATGTTTCCTTCTTACATTATCCTTCCATCTCTTTCTCTGTATGGATGTCCAGTAGGATCTGATGGATGTCAACCAAGTCAGTGCCAAATTGCAGAAGACCTGTTTTTAAAGGTGTTCTGAAGTGTCAGCCACATTCCTACCAGAGAATATAGTCATCCTTTCCTTCTCCTTCTCTTGTTGCTATGCAAATGAAACTGGGAAGCATAAAAGTTACCTGGAATTAGTTTTAATATTTCATCAGGTTTTGGGGAGAATTTTTGATTCTTGCTTCTCTTCTTTCAGCAAAACAACTCCTAAACTTAATAGTGTCATCTTCTTGCCCTTGAGTGTTTCAAAGGACTTAAAAAGTTGTCCTGCAACACTGCCTAATTACTGCAAGAGGTAACTGTAGATGGTAACAGCTCCAGCTTCATCCAGTTTATGTTCTTTATCCTAACCCTTCATCCTACTCACTTCAGTGACCCTTTATGGGAACGCAAGGACCTCTATGTCAGTGCCAGACTCAGGAGTCAGCAGGAAATTTGTGGTTGCTGCTCTGTGAAAGCCAACACTACCAGTCATGGGCCACTTACTAATCACATTTTTTCAAAATTTGCAATACTCTTTCCCTTGTTTTCTTTCACTGTGCTACATGCCTGATAGTGTATTATTTCCTGTAACATTGTGAACAAAGGGTTAAAAGTATTGGGTTTTTGTTTGGTTGGGTTTCTTCTCCAATGCAACATGGACCCACCATAGCAGATCTCACCCACCCATGCAATATTTCTTGTAGGAGAACATTTGTCCTCAGTAAGATGAGTCATTCTGCCATTCTTTCTGCTTCTCTCTTTTTTCATATTTATGCTGAATCCAAACCGAAAGGAAATATTTACCCTTCACTCCCAATTACCATCTTGGAAAGACAGTAGAAATGATAAATTTCTGGTATTGAAGAAACTCAGGGGATTAACTGATATGATAACATTAAAATTAGAAATGAGAAAAAAAAAATTCCCTAGGTGAATATGGTGAGAATAAATTACAATGAGAACCAATGGAAATCTAGCCCTGCATCCATACACTAACTTTAAAAGTCTCAGTTGACCACGTAACTTACATACCTATTAAAATGTCAATACTATGGAAAGAAAGGTACACAAAAACAAATTACTCTTGTACCCTATTCTCATAAGATTTTTTTATGAGTTTTAGTGAGGCAGAGAATTCTGCCTACCAAATATAATATATTCAGTATCTGCTGTTTCATATGTGGAGATAATAAAACCAGGAATTTCAGGTTGCAGTTATTAAAAATAATGACTAGAAGTAATAATAATCAATGGCTTACTGTTAATAATTAGTAGCACTATTGAATTATTTTTGTGGGGTGCACAGTGTCATTCCCTTCAGAGCATCCATTATTTACCAGAGTATTTATGTGGCTAGCTTCTACATAATGGACAAACTCTGAATCTTTGCTCCTTCCTCACAAACTCACCTTAGACTTCTCTGCACCCTCACTTTAAGGGCTGCACATCCAACTTAAGGGATGTGATGGCTTTCTGATGAAGATGAAGATGAAGATGAAGATGAAGATGAAGATGAAGATGAAGATGAAGATGAAGATGAAGATGAAGATTCATCTGTACAATAATGATGACTTCTCCGGAAGCACATACACATACAAACCCTCTTCCTGAAATTTAGCACTTTGTCACAGCTGCCTGTTTTCACTTCTGTTTACTCTGGTTATAGGATCTTTCTTTCAACACACTGGCTATGCCGAAAGTAAGTCTAATGAGCAGGGTGTGCTGCATTCAATTCCTGCTAAAGCATGACTACCTGGAAGTGCAGAGACATGCTATGGCATCCATGGCACTATAGCAGAGTAACTTCCTTATGGTTTAACCTTGAAAACATTGCTTATTTCCCTGTGCCTTCTTTTCCCTTTCTGCAGCATGAGTGTAATGATACAGGCCATTTTTCAAATCAATGGCTGAAAAGTTTTGTAAAAGAGATCCTCTCTTTCCAGGTGAAGGATTCTTTGCTATAAAGAATAAATATGCTAAGTGCTCTAACATCCCCTGACTCTATCTTGAAGTTGGCTGTGCCATTCAGTGTGAAGGGTTCAATTTTGTAATTAGTTGAAAAACATTGGGAAATAATTGCTGACCCTTGGAATTAGTTTCTTTTCTTTTACAGCCTAATCCTTCAATATTAAGCATGAAAAAAGTCCTTCCTCAAACTTATCTATGTGACTGAACAGCATTTCTGTGAGTGAGAACCAGAGGATACAGTCTAAAGCCCTTTGAAAGAGTTGATCTGACTTGGCACTCAGCTATTGTACCCTTGTCTTAGCAGAGACCGTAATTGCAAGCAAAGCCTTTCTGTGACCACCTGACTTCCTTGAGTGAGGAAAACAGCCAAATCTGCCTTACTGAAAGCAGAATGATATCCTTCAGAGATTACCAAACAATATCATTTTTCTGACGTCTAGCTCTTCTCTTTTTCATGTAGGAAAGTAGCAACAACGGCAAAAGCATCCAAAAGCCAGGAAAGGATTTTTTCATGAGGGATTGCAGAGTTTTTTTGTGGCTCACATCTCTTGTTTTTGCATACTAATCTCCATGAAAAACTGTGCTTGATTCTGCTCCTGTTGATATCAGTGAGGAAACTCCCACAGATTTTAGCCGGAACAGTATCAAACCCTATTTTGCTGATGGTTTGAAAGAAAAATCCTACTTTCTCATAAGACTCTCGTATAATTTCTTGGCCCCTTTCTTCACAGCCTCTTCTAGAGGCATGGAGACCTTGTGGGAGCTTAATATATAATATCCCTGTTACTGTCATGGCAAAAAATTACAATGTTGACGCCCCAAGGACTGTATTGTTACAACTTACAAACAGCTCTCAGAAAAGAAGAACACTACTAAATTTCACTGAAGGCATATGACAGGCCATGAGGAATCACATAAAGAAAGAACATGTCTGAATCTCTACATTTGCATGTGTTTTCTACTCCTCCCTTATCTGTTTGAGCAGCCTTTTTTCTTCAGAAACCATTAAATCATTCTCCTGTGCCTAATATTTCCTTTGGGAAAATGTGCCAGAATATGGCACAGCTCAAATCCCCCTTTTACCTAAATATCAAATAGCACCTCCTATTGTCACACTTTTTTTCTTTTCTGTCATTCATCATGGTTCCTCCAGGGAATCTGGCTTCAGCCTTAAGTACTGTAAGGAACTGCTGTAAAGTCTCCATCACAGAAGAATCCACTAGCCTGTAATTTACATTTGCAATGCAGGCAGTGTGCAGAAAGATCCCTGTCCCCATTGCTGTGCTGACTGTACTTCAGAATTCTTATGTAGTTGTAAAGGACATAAATTCATACATGCACTGCATGTAGCTTCACTTTTCTTCTGCAGAAACAGTTTCATGGGAACCTCAATAAAATACCTTTAATTTTAAAACTAGACTCCCAAGAAAAACCCTTATTATGTTATGAGCCCTATGGCCTAATAAGTGTGAATTCAAGTTCAAGTTTTTCTATATAGAAAAATTCTTGTAAGGAGGTTACTGTAAGGAGAATAGGTTTTTCTCACTAACATGAACTGGGAAGACTGACAATCCATGCCTTTATTTTACAGAACAGCTACAGCAATCAAGTCAAACAATGATCACAGTCATTCTGTGAGCAGCACTTGAAGAAGGATGATTGCTATCTCCATGTTTCAATGTTTTTTCACTAGAATAAAAGTACCTTTTAAAAATTAGATTGATCTAGTCTAATTAATGGAATCTATATTAATTCAACTTAATTTAATTTAAAATTAGGTTAAATATATTGACAATCTTTACAAAGATGTTCATGCAGAAAGTCAATGAGAAACATCTCCAGAAAAAATTTGGTGTGTAGATAAGCCATTTGATACAGACAAGTGACCATAGAGTGACTGAGTGGCTGCAGCAAGTTACCTCTGCAGTCACAGACATGCACACATGTTTATACGGAGCCTGCTGCAAGATGAAAAGTGTTATCTTAGCTCATGGTAAAGATGGTGTAAGGTCATGCCTTTTAGCTCCAGTCAGGGTAGCGGGAGAGACTGTGAGATGCACATACTGTCTGGTAATATGATTTGACTGAAGATCAGCTCAGCCCTAGTAACAATTGCTAAAGATTGTCTGGCCACCACTCTGGCATCTGCAGTGCTATTACATTTTCTGTATTTGCCTTCATTTTCCCTCTGAACTGAAAGGAACTGTAAAGGGTCAACAGCTCATAAGATGACCTCTGAAATGAAGTAAATGGAAATTAACCTGGGTTCCTCTGGACTTTTGACTGAAGAAGTATTTTTATGGGGATTTTTGTAACAGTTTACCTAACTGGTGACTTGGATGAAGTTATCAGAATCAACATGCTCCCAGCTATGTGGGCAGAAATTTCCTACTGCTGTGTTGATTGACATGTCAAGATGTAAGTTAAAGCATTTATCAGACGTTTTCTCCACCCTCCAGAAAAAAAAGAAAAAAAAACCCACTTTTTTTTTTTATTCCAAGAATAATGTTTTCACAACAAATCAAAAGAAATTCTCTCAACCTTATAGTCTGAGTGAGAATTGTAGCAGCTAGGCTGAAGGACTTAGCAAAACAAACAAAAACACAGCAGACTGGTATTTAGCAAGAGATTTCAAGTAATAAGGACAATCATCAGCAACTAATCTTTTATTTAGTTAGAGATGGCTTCCACCCTAGCTGGTTGCAAAACTATTCTACTTTTCGAATCTATCTTGTCCAAGTGTTCTGAACGATGTGCCAAGGAGATTTAAGTGCTGTCAGCACTAGTCTTGTTTCATGGTTGACTATGCAAGAATTAGAATGGGGTTCTGTAAAGAAAGGTGTTCCTGTAAAGTAAAAGGAGTCAAGGCAAAAAGGGATGCATTGCCTTACTGAGGGGACATTGAGAAAGGCTAGATTTTAGTCTAATGAGTCCAATTTCCTAAGGGTCCCAGTTCAGTCCATAGAAATCACCTACAATGGTAAATGATTTGGAGCAGTTAAATCACTCTTTTTTTCTGGCAACTGCCCTCTTGAAGCATCTCCACCTATTGTGTTCATCCCATACTGCCTCATCATGGCTTCCTTATTCTGTGCCTGGGAATAACCTGTAATGTTTTCAAGCCATGACAGTGTGCTTTGTACACAATGTGAGCACAGGCCTAGCCATGTGGAGTTCAGTAGATGAAGAGAAATGGAGAAGGTGGAAACACATAAAGAGAAACCCATAGAGTCATTTTTGTACTGGGTGGGGGAGAAGTTGGGAGGGAAGGAAAAGGTGGGATTCTCTGTTGGCACATCTTATTAGGCAGCAGAATTGCAGAAGGACTTAGGGTCTATTTACACTCTGCAGTCCAGTAGTGTTGAAAGACAACCAAGTTAGTCATGGAGCTAAAAGCAGAGGAGTCAAAGCATAGCGGTGCTGTTCCCAGACTAAATTAAACTGTTAAGAAAATAACAAGCCCTGGTGGAAGTTGGTGCTAATGTAGCTATGCTTCCCCCAGGCCAGAGCTGGTATATCTGTGAGCACTTCACTGAACATACTCTTATTAATCTCTAGGAGATCCTTAAATGTGGAGTTTGCTCAATGAACTGGAATAATTAGGACAGCAGATAAAAAGAATATTAATCTCTTTTGTGCTACAAACCAGAATGATTGTCTGGCTGATGTTGCAGTTAAGTCCACCTTAAATCTTTTTATATGTGCCCTACATGAGCCAGCCACCCAGCAGATCCCATTCCTCAGAGTGCTGTCTGATGTCCTCATACTGGTCCTTCTTCTGATGTGGCTTCCAAATGCATATTTCTTTTCTGCAATCTGATTAAACCCTTTGGGATCACTGTTATGGATAGGCACCTAGTATCATTTAGGTGAGGTGAGCTGGAAAGTCTAAAATGAAGGTTAAATGCGATAAATTACAGGTAAGAAATGGGTGTTTTAAACCAGCCTGGTGCTTACATTGCAAAGGAATTGTGTAAATAGTGGAATCAGCAAATACCAGTCTTGGAATAGTAGTATGATGTTAGAAGACTACAGAACATTGAACTATTCTACTCAGATTTTAGCTTGGTTTAAAGTTCACTGGTATAATTAGAGGCAGTGAGAAGATAAGACTTTTGTATCAGGATGTTAGGAGACATTGTTTGAAAAAATGGATAATCGTGCAATGAAGATTTACCTTAGAATTTGGGACAGACTCTGTGTGAATGCAGAGTTAGCATTTGCATTAGGATTTATCTCTCCCTGCAGAACATGTCACCTTTGTAATTATTCATTCCTCCAAAGCCCCATTAAATTAAACAGTTTATATGAATTGTCTCCTATACAATACAAAAAGTGCTTGAAATCTGAAGGAAATTAGTTTGCAAATATAGGAAAACTGAAAGCTAACTGGATTATTCAAGAAGATTTTTTTTAATTAATGTAAATTACTGCCTGGAAAGATGAGTTTCTACACCTGCCACCAACATAAGAAATACAAAGGGTAACTATCGGTGAAAGAGTTGGAGCATTGGCAACACTGCTTCCCACTCTGAAGGGAAGCATCAAAGGGCTGTTTGACTTACCAGGGATAAAAGAAAATGCTTTTAAAAAACTCCTTGGTACATGTAACTCCTTCCTTTTGCTTTGTCTGCACTACAAGATTTCAGAAAGCAAAAAACATGTTCAGATATAACTTAGTACTGTGATTAACTTTTTTTTTTTTTTTTTTTTTTTTTTTGCTTTTACTGCTTCCTCTCTTATAAGCAGATCATCTCTGGAGTCTACTATATGATTATCTGGCTATATTTGAGAAATGTGTTCTAGTTTTGGAGGACTCTCCTGTCCACTCATATGAGGAATATGTGATGTACTATATTATCCATCTGTGAGGACACAGTGGAAATGCGGCAGTTAGGCTTCAATAAACTTACACTTCTGTAAAATCAGTTGACAGGGAAAACCCAGCACTTGGCAAAAAAATTTGTTGAGGCACACTGGTCACCAACAATATGACTGTGCCATGTCAGTTTTGTGCATCTGCCCCAGCTGTGCATCCCAGCTATGAAATGGTTGAGTTCTGGCTTCAGAGTTGCACTGCGGTTACCATAACACATTCTGTTTTCCTTATAATCCTGACTCAGCTTAAATTGTAACGTTAACTGTCAGCTGTAAAACAGTAGTGACATTCTGTCCATAGGAAAGCTCAGTGGAGCCATTCTGGTGGAAAAAAGTGATTCCCAAATATCTAAACCACCTTGAGCACTCGGCAGTCAAGGATGTAAAGAAGGATTGTTGCATTGCTGTGTCTGGAGCTCTTGTTCCCTAAGGTTCTTGTTCCCCAAGCAAGCTTTGGTTTTTATGACAGCAATGGGAAGCTTTTTGTTCCTTTTGTTTGTTTGCTGTTCTGTGTGAACCCTGAATTGTATTTCTAACACACAGCATTGCTCACCTCTAAAATCACCTCTGGAGAGTATAATTGGAGTCTCTTTAGCTGAAGCATTTGATTTAGCTGTATTTTCTTCTGCTGTTCAGCTCAGTGATATATTTTACAGTGAAAGTCTTGCAGTCACTTATTCCCTTCTGAGATGACCATCCTTATTGGGAAAACAACCTGTACAGCACATAGGAAGATGAGAACACGCAGAATTTAAGGGAAGCCTTCATTGGATACTGTACACATCAAGTTATCATCAAAAGTACATACATATTTTATGAGATAGGTTTTTACATAGGCAGAATGAATCAGATTTTTCAGAAAAAATGAACACCTGGTGATAGATGAAAGTGCTGTAGTTTTAAATTGTGTTAAAATGTGATGTCTCAACACAGTAAATTGTTATCAGAAATGACCTGGCGCCTGTTTAACTCTAAACTGGGATCCCAATTCATCATCCCAGGTATTTCTTCATTGGAATTTTTCAGCAAGTTTTGTTTATTATATTGTATTATTCTCTAGGACAATGTGCAACTTATTCTGCTCCCCAAATGCAGTCCATAACTTTTGGGCTTATATCAAGCTTATATCAATATGTAGCAGTGTTGTGGTTTAGCCCCGGTCAGCAACTAAGCACCACACAGCCGCTCGCTCACTCCCCCCACCCCAGTGGGATGGAGGGACAATCGGAAGGGCCAAAGTAAGAAAATTCGTGGGTTGAGATAAGAACAGTTTAATAATTAAAATAAAACAGCAATAATACTAATATAATGAAAAGGAAAATAATGAGCAAGAGAGAAATGAAACACTGGAAGAAGAGGAAAAAAAAAAGAAAAAAAACCCAAAACTAAACAACAAGTGCTGCAACCGCTCACCACCCGCCGACCAACGCTGCCGGTCCCCGAGCCGCGATCGCTGCCTCCCCCGGCCAACTCCCCCCAGTTAATATACTGGGCATGACGTCACATGATATGGAATACCCTTTGGCCAATTCGAATCAGCTCTCCTGGTTGTATCCCCTCCCCTCCCGGCTTCTTGTGCACCTGGCAGAGCATGGGGAGCTAGAAAGTCCTTGACTAGTGTAAACACTACCCAGCAACAACTAAAACACCAGTGTGTTATCAACATTATTTGCATACCAAGTCTAAAACACAGCACTACACTAGCTACAGTGAAGAAAATCAACTATCCCAGCTAAAACCGTGACAAGCAGACAGCTCAAGAGCAACAGATTAGGTGTATCTGGATTACACAGATTAAGGATCATCTGCAGTGGGGAATAAAGAAGAATTAAACTGGTATAGAAGAGAGAAACACATACAGAACACAGTGGTGTTGTTATGCATTTTATCTGGTTCATTTGTAGAAAAATTGAAATAAAACCAGAAGCTCTGTTTCAGAATTTTAATAAGCCTCAGAACATATCCCTGGCCCTAAATGCTTTCAAACAGTAGCAAAACACTGAACTTTTCCATTCTGTTTTTCCTGCAGTGACAAAGAACTAATGGAAATAGAAGAGGTAATTTTATTTATAAATGATTGACAGAACATTTCTTCAAGATCACTGTCTGGCCTCAAACACTGCATATATAGATAAGAATATCAAAAAGGCAGTGGGATTTCAGTTTGTAATTTTTAGGACACAACTGTTTGACTGTTGATCAGAATAAAAAACACAAGAATAGGAAGGAGGAATGATTTGAAGCAAGATTTGATGTTGTATCTCTTTTGAAAAAAAATGTGGCAACCCTACAAAAGACTCACTGTCATCTCTGGACTGTTGGTGTTACGTTCTTTATTTACCTGCTACTAAACATTGAGCTGAGATTATTGCAGGAAGTAAATGGGAATTAAGGTCAGAAATCTATTGGAAAGTAAGTTTCTTTAGTTCTGTTGCTCGTGAAAAAATTTACAGGGTTTTTTGTTTGCTTATTTGTTTTCTTTCCTTTGTAGCATCCAACCTTATTCTTAGAAGAGTCTTTCTCCAGCCTTGATATAATATGACACTAAGTGCCAAGGCACCGTTCTGAACTCTTTCATTGTTTCTTCATCTGTCCCAGCTGGTGAATTAAATCAAATTACTATTACTAGTATAGTCATAACAATAGAAAATTAACTCCATTGGTAGGATTCAAGCTTTAAAGAGTGCATGCTACCATTTACATATTCTTATACAAACTGTTAGATGCTTGTCTCTTCTAAGAAAATAGGTTTGGCACGGGGGTGTGTGAGTCATATGTTATTGCAGGTGAACAAAACAGTTTTATCAGCAAGCTGGAAGATCAGCTTGAAGATATGACCAGAAATGTTCATGTCAAGCTGGAACTAGCTTGGAACCAATATGGAACTGTTTTTTGCTTTACCTTCCTATGACAGAGAGCTGGGAAATCAAAATAAATTTTCAGTATGGTCAAGTATGCTTTGGCAGTCAGCAATATCACATGTGATACTGGTAGGAGAAAGACATAAGAAAACATGTTCTGCTTCCTGCTTAGATACAGAGCTGTAGATTCTCCAGAGTTTGCAGTACAGTTTCTTTTATTGATTGGAAGAAGTCAAAGTCTGAAGGTAGAGGAATGCGAAAAGTGATATGATGAGAGGTATTTTCTAAAATAAGATACCTGCCAGTGAAGTTCATTCCTAAATAAGAGATTTCTCTACTGCTGCAAGAGATGTTCTCCTTCTGATTAGATAGGAAAACGAGGAGCTGCTGGTCAGCACTTAAGATTAACTATTCAACTTTTTTTATTATTATTATTTATTTTATTTTAAACTATTAAGATTAACTCTTCAAACTCCTGTCCTTTGACAACATTATTCAAAATTCCATAATGTGCAGGCAAAGTATTTAGCTCATCTTGTTTACAGGAGCATTAGCAGAAGCCTTTATCTTCTTCAGTGTAAAGGCAGTAGACTATTTTTTGTTATCAATGGTATTTTAGTCAAATTTTAAGTTCTCTTTACTGTTGCAGAAGCCTTTGAGAAGGATTTTTGTGCAGGTAAAAGAGGTGCAAGCTGATCAACCTCAAAGCTTTGGCTGCTTCTGGGTCTTCATGTGAATCCGATGCCTCACCCTTCTGCATCAAAAATCCATTATTCGTTAGAGTTATCAAATAATGCTTTTTTTCAGAAGCACTTATGGCTTTTAGGGCATGTGTCCCCTTGACCTTTATTGTGCCACAAGCAAGACTAGCTCTCACTGTTTCAGCATTCTGGGCAAACTAATTTCCAGATCCCCACAGTAAATTGGCAGCTACAATGATCACTTAGTATTTAGTGCCTAATTCAGTCTAGAAATGCTCTTTCTGGTTCTGCCAGCTGGGTACAACTTATGCAGAAGTCAGGTCAGCATCAGCCTCTTATTCCTAAAACTCACAGCTTTTAGAAAAAGAATTCTTCCACTTTAGGTGCTTACTAATATTATTTATTAAGTATTTTTGAGCACTAGGCACTTCTTATCATGGCACTAGAAGAAGGTGATTAAAATATGCAGACTTTTTCTAGACAATGCATTGTAGCTCAGTGAGAAACTATATGCTTGAGACAGGAATTTCTGGTTGGAATTCTGTGGTCTGTATGGTGTGGGATGTCAGACTAGTTATTTGCTAAGATCTTTTAAAATTTTGACTGTATGAACAATGCAATATTTACCAACCCAAATTTCAGCAGTAACAATGATTTCATTATACCTACAGAAGGAGAGGCTGTGTTATTTTGTCCTTCCGGTTAATTTTACATGTAGCTTATGTAAAAGGAATAAAACCTTTTATCATGAATATTCTATTTTTGATCCAGTTTTCAGGCTACATTTTGTGCTGTGTAAACATAAATTAATCTTCACAGTGCAAGAGAGGACAAAAAATTGCATAGGAACAGTGTTAACTCTGCTATGTGAATTTTAATACTACTATGATATAAAGCATCTCTTCACTTTATTCTTCCATCTTGCAGTAGTGACATCATGCACCATAAATCAGACTTACTGGCTCATGAATTAGCAGGCCTCCAAGCATATACCGACAGGACAATTAAATGGTCCCAAGAAAACTGCTTTTAGTCCTACACCAGCAAAGAAGGAGAGGAACACAAATAATTTATGATTCCTGTGAAGAACATCTAGTTCACTCAAAGCACCTTCTATCAATACCTAATAATATCTCCGCATCCAGTGACGGAGACCATCACTTTTTGCTTTTAGAGATATGAATCTTGTTAAACATACTCTGGATATGTGAAGTTAGTCACATGGTAGGCTCAGAACCAGGACTTAGAAACTGCAATATCTGAAGTGAGCCAGTGCTCGTGCCAGATTTCAGTTTAGTTTTCTATGCTGTATTTGTACTTTCTTGATTTCCTGTGATTACTAATAAGTAGGGTCACTGATGTAGGCTGTACCCTTTAGCCCCAATTTCCCCTTCCACCAAGCACCTCTTTCCAGGATTTTTTCTTTTGCCACTATTGCTCACATTTTGAAGAGTATTACAGTATCAAAAGCAATCAAAGCCATGAAGAGAGCTAAGAAAGTTACTTAAATCATGTTTGACTTACTGGGTTTCAATAAAGATTCTACTGAAACTGAGTTGTGAATAACTACAGTACTAGCAAACGTGAGAGGCTTTAAAATGGGATGTTATAAAGGATTTTCATGTAACAAACTGATTGCTAACTCCCCCCCATTACTGTGTCACCCAAAACATGAATGGGGCCCTAACCATGCATGGCAGACCTATATTTGAAAAATGCTAAAAAAGAGAACATGAGTAAAGAGTAAATATTAAAAGACAGCAACATAAAAGGGAAGAAAGGGCAAAATGAGAGCCACACCACTGCTTTATTGCTGGCAGCTGCACTGACTAAGCATTCATGCAATTGTTTGCATGTGTACGCCTTTATTGAAGTCTCTTTCTTTTATATACTAATTATTTCTACAATAAACACAAAATTATAAGAGTGGATCTCTTAGTTACTGGATGAAAAGCAGAGGAAACACTGTGGCTATTTATCTATGGACAAAATTTAAGTCAAGTCTGATGCAAATGATCACCAAGTGAATAAATTTAAAAATGCGCAGGGTTCCTGTTTTTCAAAACCCCTAGGTAGCTACCTCCACCAAAAGTCATAGACATTCTGATTAATAGTTTCACTTAATTGTTTAAACATTTCATTAGTTAAAATGACCTTCTATTTCTTTTGAGGCTCCTACTCAGAGCAAAGCTCCCTGGTAATTAAATTCTTGCTGAAACATGTTAACTTATGTCACCTATGTTTCCCTATGCTGTTCTTGTCCCTGCTGCCCCTGGTCTGGCCTGCAGCCAGTTGCCTCTCTCCGGCTCAGGACGCACAGTCTCACTTCGCCCCAGGGGCTTCCTGGCAAGAGCACAGGCACATTTGCCACCCAGTGCCCCAGAGAGATGAGGGGAAATGTCTGCTCTGGACAGTATTGCTTTTTTGCCCATCCTCCCCCTTCCAGCTGAGTCCTACCTACTAAACTGCTGAAAATGGTCAGCTACCAGTGGAGTAACCCTAAAAAAAAGTCTATCGGTTGCAATCACAAAGATAGACATTTGAGTCCAATATCTGTTGTATTTTGTGAGAGGAAAAGAAAGATATATGTCCCCAGCAAATTTCAGCTGCGCCTGGAAAAGACATTGAAAAAAATTATAGATCTGCAGTGTCACTTCATAAGTCAGACAAAGGATGTGGTATAATAAATACCTGTGCTCATCCTCCTTCACTGAAGTTGTTTTTCATTTTGATTAGTGATTTTAAAAGGCTCATTTCTTAGTTTTCTATTTTACCTCTGGGAAGGTTTTCCATTATACAGTTCCTATAAGTACATGAAAACGGAGATCACAATAAACCAATATATTTACTGAGACTAGAACTTTCTTTCTTCTCAAATGAAACGATGCTGGTGCTATAAACAGCTGAAAATAAACAGCTGAAAATATTTTACTGAGGTATTAACAGCCTCAGGATCTGTTTTAGTGACAGGCTTGTTAGACTGTGAAATGCCTCCTGGCTTTTCTCCAGGGTGTTTAAACTAATCAACTGCTAAAAATAAGGGAATAATTTTCCTTTCACTCTCACTTTGAGACTTTCAAATTTTCATTTACTTTACTGATATCTGTCCTGCTTTACACTGGTGCAAGTGAGAGAAGCATCAAGCCGAAGTCCACACATAGCAGCAGGTCTGAAGGATGAGCTGGAAGTAGTATTATTGATTAAACTCAATTTTTGAATGAAGGATAAACCGGCCTATAACACAATGACAAAAAATGCGCCCTTCAAACTGACATGTGGTAAGTCTGTATCAATTAAAATAAAGAAAAAGCAAACCAAAAGAAAAAACACACTAACAAGTCACAAATCTCATATATGACTTTCCTTTTGTTCTGAGCTTGGTAAAAGTGATTGATGTATTGCTCCAAATGCTGATCGGTTTTAATTTTGGGAGGGGAAATCTGCCCAAGTATATTTTTTATGTTGTAGACAAATTAAAACATGGAAGATACCCATACAGTTTTGAAAAGGAATGTGCTGTTCAAAAGATAAAACAAGGAAAAAAGGATAATGTATTTGAGCCAAGAATTAAACTAAAAAAAAATTCACTCCATCAGAAGTTCAGATAGAGTGTCTAAAGGAGCCCACAAAAGTTACAATACCAATTCTCTAAACCTAATCCAGAATCTTAAATGGAAGCTTTAACAATTTGTTTTGGTATATGCATGATTGTGCCCCTCCGGTGACCAAAGATTGTTGTACAGCCAAATACACTGAGGGCTGCTGGGCACACGGTGCTTTTGAAATGTGAACTTATCTAGCTGCCAAAGTGCAGGACTATAGAATATATGATAATGAAATTAGTAATGAAAATAAGTTGGTCATCTAGTTTAACACCTTGCTAAAACCAGGGTGAAGTTCAAATCAGGACTAGGCTTTCTTTTGCTTTTTTAAAGAATTTGGCTCAGCATTTGCAATGTATTTGCTGTTTGCCATTTCTGTTGAGTCACTCTGTAACACAGTTTGCAGATTTGTGAAATGGATTCTAGCTGTATCTGTGAGGGAGAAGCATTGACCTGAAAGTGCTCTTCACATGGAACTTACTGGTGTTGTACCCTGCCTGAAGAAGGAAGCTGATTAGAGATGTCTACTGACAGATCACAGATGTGAAAGATTGCAGGAGAAGGATTCTGGGTTTTGTGAAACTCAGGACTGAGCTGGGAATCAGCACCTTGCCCTGTAGCATCCCAGCCAAGATAATACTCTGAGGGTTAACGGCATCTTCAGAAGCAGTGCACTACAATTGCTGCCGAGCTTTGTGAACCAAGTACAACATTATAGGAAAAGAAAGGGTCTTAACTACTCTCACCTGCAAGAACTAAAAGTGCACTGAAAGACTAAGAAGGATGAACAAGGAAAAGAGAAACCCAAAATGGTATCACTGAACACTTAAACAGATGACAATAATGGGAAAACATTAGAAATTAATGCTACCAGTGTATCAACCTTGTAAGCTTTCAGCTTCCCATTCACTTGACATTTTAAATGACATTTCCCCAGCTAAAGGGTGAACCGTATTGCAAATTCTCTGGAGTTGTAGGTCATTTGAGTAACTCCAGTTTGGGCAATGTTTGTTTGTGATTAGTTTTAGAAGACTGTGTGGAATGAAATAATTTAAAATTGACTACATGAAGCATACTTTTGATAATCACATGTTCTCTCTAGTCATGCTTAAATTTATCTTCCCAATTATTTTTATCAACAAACATTTCCAGATTGCTTCTGACCTATCTATTAAAATATACATGATGCTAATCGAAACCGTGCATGACCTACTAATCATGCTGTCAGCTACTACTAGCTCTGTGGAGGTGGCAAGATTCAGGGAAAAATAAAATTTCAATTATATGTTTATCTAACCTGGTATTTGTTGATGGGCTTATTATGTACATTCTAAAAGGGCAGGGAGAAGGAATAAACTTAGGAGGCTTGGACAGAGGTTACCATATGGTCCAAAACTGTAGTCAAGTTTCTAAGTACTTGCACATGAGAAATGGTAGGCAAAGGCATGTTCCAGTGTGCTTTTCTAAGTAGGACTTAAGCAATTAATTTCAATTCACACACAGTGAACAATTGCATGTAAATCAGAAAGCAGCAAACACAGAACTGTTTTGCCATGTAATAAACCAAAAAAGCACACTTTTTATTTCACTTTAAAACATTTCCTACCATTCTGAACTTGCTGTTTTCTCTTACTGAATTACTTCACTGTTATTGACTTCCATGCCACTAGCACCCACATGCTTACAGAAGTGTCAAGTGATGATTTGCATACGTGATCATGCACACTCTCCAACACATAATCTTGCCTCAAATGTTCCAGTGACAGTCAACAGGCTAAGAAATACCATTACTATTTTTACTCCTCAGCCTGGAAATTAAGACCTAGAGAGATCAGGGCTGTTAGGAGTTCTGCAATTCATCATGAACAGGTAAATTGTTAAAAGCACACGGAAGTCTCCTGTTTTCGGAGGGACTTGCATGAACATAGCACGGGCCTGCATGGAACAGGCTGCAAGGCCAGATCCTATTTTAACATTTAATGGCACTCAGAGACCTAGCTATGTGCACACAGGATAAGTCCAGCAATACTATCTGATTAAAGTTGCTGAGAAAGAAACAATAGACATTTTCAACATCAGGGTTTTTTTTTTCCATTTAGCAGTGCATGGCTCACTAGTTAAAATACTACCATTCTGCAAAAATTGCATAGTGCTTGTTAAATGCATGACAAATTGGGAGAGTGATAGATTTCAAAAAGCAGTCATCAATCTAAAAATAATGAGTCCCTAACAGGGTTGATTGATTGCTTTTATACAGATGGTTTGATCACATAAGTTGCAAAACATGAGAGGGACAGTATTGTTGCCAATGCTATTAGGCAATTCCAAAGGTTGCACAAGGTCCCAAAAATCTTTAAGAAGCCTTGAGAGTTTATAAGGAATCCAATACCTCAATTTCTTTCGTATGTTCCCTGTGTAAGGTCCTCTTTCTGTGCTTATACTGTATTACAGTATTACTGATTGGAAAACGAAGTGTATTTTTCTTGATAAGAGGGGAAAGATGGAAAAGTAGTTAGGCTGCTAACCTGGGATTTGGATAACTCATTTCAAATCTTTTTGAGGCACAAGGTCCTCATGTGATTCTGAGTGAATAATGGTGTTTCTCTGTCCTTCCACACAGCATGAAAGGAATGAGGGCCTTCCTTTCCTTGCTGAAGCGTTGTAAGGATGAATACATGGAAGATTTTGAAGTACTCTCTCACCACATCAGTGCAGCACTATAAGTGCCTAAGAAACAAAGGCAATTTATTACTCTTTTCCCAAATGCCTAACAGCTTTCTGGTGGCATTAAGCAGACATGTTTTCAGTAGCTTTGTTTAACATATATTCTCTTTTCTTTCACACAATAGTTGTATTTACATATTCCCCATGCATAATTACAGAAATGCGTTAAAATATCTGATGGGATGGAAAAGGCCAAGGTTTCTGCAGCCCAAGAAAAGTCATTAGAGTGAATTAGATTTCTCTTGGCTTTAAATAAGGCTGTCAATTCTATAGTTAAGAAGAACATTTTTGTAAACATCATTCATATTCTGAATGAGTATAGGTATCACACTTTTGAGTCCCTTGATTTTATTTCCTCTCAAAAACAAAATGTGAAGGGTGTAAAATCCAGAAAAATACCTTGGGCATCACTCCAAGTCCTTGTATACTTTATACAAATATTTATTTTTGCAACTGCTATTGGGACTTCATACAGGTAAAGGGGCTTCAGGGCGCTGATGGAGGTCGCATTTTGGTGACAACTTCTTGCAAATGTTCCTAAGAGGCTACTGGCATTAGTCCAATACCTTTATTTAGAGACTTCTCCTTTGGCTTTACAATATTATGTGGGATAAACTACTCTCACAGAAAGGAGCCGACCCAGTTATGAACAATCTGGGTTCTCTTTGCCTCATTTCTGAAGGCTTAAAAACCAACACAAACACTGTTTAAAGCCTTGCTCTAACCTGCAGAACTATGTTTATTTTCCCTTCAAGGAAGAAATGGAAGGGCTTCAGCATTTTCCCAAATTAAGTTAATGAAAAATTTGATCGTGATTTAATTCACTGTGGGAGATTGCTATAAATTGCTACAGATTTGATTGCTCAAGGTGCCAGGCACTCATTTCATGTAGAGAAGTTGTTAGATATTGCGAGTGGTCATAACCGCTAAAAATCTGTTATGTATATGATACCCAACAACAAAAATCAGTGCACACCTTCAAACAAAAACCCTCACATCCCCACTTTTCTGAGTGTAGGGTTGTTGGTAAGTGCAGTTGAATTCCTTTTGAAAACTAAGAAAAATGAAAGAGGACAAGGTCTATACTTTTCCAGGACTTTACCGTAATTTGTGTTTATGCTATTTTTCCCTGATGATCATGGGGAAGACTGGTAATAAACTACAATTTCTTCACAAAACAATTCCCATCTCATCACGCACACATTGCTTGTTTTTCAGAAGGACTGATGAAATAAAAAAGAATTGACTGTTCTTGATAAAAATCAATCAGTATAGCATGTTACAAGGACTTTGAAGTGCATTCAACACAGAAAATACATCATACTTTGAATCTGCCAGCCTTGAAAATGTCTCTTTAATTTTTACCCACAGACATTTTAGCACAATGGATAAAACCAGACATTTAAGTAACCTGAAAACTTATCTTTAAAGAGAGCAACTTTAGGCCATTTATAATTGCAAAAATATAAAGACAGCAATAACTTCCCCAAAGACCATTTTGTGCATTTTAATCATTGTTTTTCAGATCGCAAATCCTGTGTCACCTTTTTGGAAAGCCTTGCCTAAAGCCTGCCACCTGTCCCACAGCAGCAGAGGCTGTGATGATGATGGTGTGGGGGACGCGCTGTTGGTCAGGTCTGCCAGTGTGAAATGGGTATGTTCTGGAGCATCCAAAGTGTCTGAAGCTGGAGCTTTTTGATTGGAGGGGTTGTCCCTGGAGGTGCAATTTGCTGTTTAAATCTGTCAAAAACTCTTAATAAGGAGGTTTAATTGCATCATTTGGAAAGACTTTTATGAAGAACAATGAGTCTTTACAATAACTTAGCTCAAAGATGTCCAGTTCATACAGTGCTTTGGGTATCTGCAGTTTCATAATATAAATGGCATTGAAAATGAGGCAGGGATGTCTTTCTGTCTTTCTCCCTTCCCTTTTCTTTTATTTGACAATTAAGCCTAGGGACAGGAAGTTTATGCTCCAGGCTTTATGCCCTTTATGTTCTGCTCAGCTCCTGGCAGAAGCTTCTACATTTGGTCACACCCCTGCTGATCTCCTGGCTACCCTTCGCTGCCTTTGCTAGGATTCATGCACCCAGCTGTGGCAGCAGCTGGAAGGTGGGCAGGACAGATATAAGGGATGGGTTTGGGAAAATTCTGGGGGGAAAAAGCAAATCTCCCTGGCTATCACTGCTCTGACAACCTGTGCAGCTACTCCAGCTCTCCCAGATACCCACCAGCACCCAGAAGAGCAGGTCACAGTTACAGCACTCTCCTTTACTCCCTGCTCCCTGTCAGCTATGCACACAAACCATAACACTCCTGCATACCCTGCTACTATCACGTACCCATGAAGTTCAGACAACCCCGCCTTGCACACCTTTCCTAACCCCCAATCCACACACTTACCCCAGCAGCCCTAGGCTCCCTCTCTGATGTACTCAGAACTGGCAAAGTTTGTGCTTATCTGTCTTTCCCTAACACTGTTTGTGGAAGGGCAGATTAACCATAAACTGAAATTAACTGGCATGTAAGATTATTTGAAAAATGCAAATTAGTCCATTAAATCATTTAAAATGTCATGCATAGTGCAGCACAAAACTTGGCAGGAAGAAGGGGTGATTATCACAGGTAGGCAGGCCAGCAGATGGCTGAGTGCTTGGGAACACTGGTTGTGAGAAAAGGATGTTGTTCATAGCTCCTGGACTGCCTTTTTCCATGTTGATAAACAACTACTAGTACAGTAATGGAAATGCCTATCAGCTCTTTTTGCTATACTGTGGAGCCCATTAACATAACACTGATATTTACATAGCCACAATGCTACCACATGCTTATCTCTGCAGGGTCAATTTAATCTCTAATGTTTCCAAAGCTGGTAAAGTGATCAGTGTTTTTAGTGGCAGAGTAATGATGCCCATTTAGTTCCCACATTTAAGCTCCTATGGAGTGTTTTCATAAATGTTAGGTTTAGCTAGATATCATGGTGAAAACTATTTCTGTACAGATGCAATTGCTCCTGTATGTTGCACCGTAGTTCAGGTGGACTGTGAGATGTGGTTATATTTCACCAGTCCTGTTGTTCATACTGTCTGCTGTTCCTTGGTGATCCAATGAATCAGGAAACATTTTAATTGCAATGAATGTTACAGTTCCTAAGGGGCTGGATGATGCCTGTGTGGAAAAGTGCACAGTGTCTGGTTACAGAGTTGTGCAGTTCCTACAGTGCAGGAAAAGGAACCATAAGCTATAACCAGATGGGATCAACCTCAGAAAAGAAATTGGGGCATCAAGCAGGTGGCAGATGGAAACTGCCTGTGTAAGAAAGTCCAGATGGTCAGAGCTGCAAATATGCTGTGCTGGGAAGGCTGGACCTTCATTCCAGGACCCCTGGAATCTGTATTTCTTCTTACAGTCAGCCTGAATTCAGCCTGGGTTCAGGCTGCTCGCAAAACTGTCTGGTCCTATTCCATCCCACCAGGAGGACGGGGAGATCTTCAAAGGAGAACCATGGGTCCTTGTGACTGCTTGAGAGGGTGACCTCAAAAATGGGGTTGAGAAAGCCTTCTCGAGAGGAGAACTAGGAAGGAAGGCTGCTGCACTGCTGGCTCTCATAACACCCTTCCTGCTAGGAGTGAAGACAGGCAGCAGTCTCAGGTTTGAAGGTATCCTGTGAGTTAGACCACGCTCAGAGCAGGGACTAGCAGTTGCTCCTGAAGGAAAAAAACAGTCTTGCTTGGAGGCAGGAGGATAAGGTGGAAAGAGTCCAAAATGAGGCTTTTGTCTGAAAGGGACAGTGCTTGTATTTCCTCTGATTAAAAGAGCACACATACCACAAACCAGACACCCAGTGTGACGGTTACTACAATACTTGGGGTAACCTTCCCTGGAATAGGTGTAATATATAAAGTATCTTCAGGCATTTATATCCATTGATATCTGTGGAGATAGTAAAAACCTAACTGGACATGGTCCTGGGCAACCTGCTCACGGTGACCCTGCTTTAGCAGGGGATTTGGACTAGACAATATCTAGACTGGCCTTCCAACCTCAACCTTTTTAATTCTTAGTTTAGAAGCAGACATAAGGTATAGTGACTAAACACCATCTGCAACTTTTAAAAGGTTTAGAAGAAGCTTTGAAATACAAAATAGATGAAGTGCCAGGTGGTCAGCATGATATTCCCACAGATTGGATTTATGGCATCATGTATTTGAAATCAGATTTCTCCATGTCTTCTTACTGAAAGTACCAGTTTTGCCACGAAGTGCTCTACAAAAAGACAAATTACTTTCTATGGCACAGAGCACGTAAGCTTCAAGTTCATTTTGAAAACTGGAATCCTGGATCAAAGGGAATATAAACTTCATGATTTCATCTCTTTCTCAGTCTGAACAGGAGAATATTGTCTAACAGATGCTATCACATGAAAACTTTGAGAAGTCAGGATTGTACTAATCAGTATCTCCTTAAACAAAAAGGTATTGTCAAAAGAGTAGCAGATTATGGACCTACCAGAAGAAATGTCAATATAAAATTAGTGTTCAATATTATTTATATCTATACTTATGATTTATCCTTTCACTGTCAAACATGCAATTAATATTTCTTTTTCTCCCACTAACTTGCTGTGTGATACTCATCATGTAACAACTTCACTAAGGTGAAAGCAACCTAGGAGAACCTGTACATATTTCAAGTCAGTTTATGCATTGTCATATTATACTATTTTTTTACTGATGTCTAATTTAGAAGTTTGCATAGCTTCATAGGCCTTCTGTAAGTGTGCTTAGTTTTAATTATCAGTACAAACAAAAGGTGACATCAGAGTCCTGGCTTTTCTTGTAGTAATCCATTCATAACAAATATGTAGGTGGCATTACGTGAGAAAAATACCAATCTGATCACTGACAGTTTCTAAGTTTTCTGCATTAAATTAATCTTAGAAATCTTTGCATGACCTATCTGCATGCTATAAACTATTTAATATTCCCTAGCTCTTTTCAAAGACTTCCTACAGACCCATCAGAGGACTGCTTTTCAGATAACAAGAATTTTCTCTCCTTGTGACAATTTCCATTGAAACCTCAAAAAATATATGTAAGCAGTAAATAGAAACAAAAAAGACAAGAATCTGAGGTAGCTCTCAAATCTCATGACATAACAGGTTTCTTTCTTACATGTAACAACATTAATTACCATGACTGTTTAATCCTGCAACTCAATTAAGGCTTTCAAAATGCTTTTAAATTATTGATTGAAAGGCAGCAAGGAGCAACCAATGGTTCAATAGGTCTCTATACTGCAAAAGTAAGAGTAATTTAAACCTCAACCCACAAATGAATGTTTAAAAGAATATCTTACTGAGTAGGGGCTTGCCAAATAAGGAGGCAGCCCCCAGTCCTGCAAATCATTGATTTTTCTCTCATTTTATACTCTCTTTGTCCCCATTGCTCAGAATGACACACACGATCATTGCTGTCAGGCAGTAATGAAGTTTCTGTTCAACACACTCCCTGACATGAGAAAGTCAATGCATTAGCATTTTTCAAAGGGAAATGAGATGCTACTAAATCCTTTGAGGCAGCATTTGACCTCTTCCCTACCCAAAGAAAGTGAACAAAGGAACCTGGTCTAAGGAAACTGGAGGAGGGCTGGTGCAGGTAAGGTCTAATGTATGCACAATTTTTCAAAAACAGTGCTTTCTACTCTGGGTGTGATTACAGTTAGCATTACTTTGGGATTAAGTTTAGGAAATTCAGATCATTTGGTACTCTGTTTATTTCTGAATCCTATAAGACCTCTGATGACAACAAGAAGGCTTGTGCATATCCAGGACATTCAACTATAGTCCATTCTAAAATGTGATTTCCCTCATTGCTTGATTCTCCATTGTCCTTTTAGACAGGAGTAGGTTTTGTGACCAGTAACCAATATCTGCTGTTAATTCTTATTGTAGGTTTGGAGCCAACATATTATTAAGATTAGGACTGTAGCCTAAGGCCTTATGTTCTCTTTTATCATCAATGGTGATGCATTGTCTATGACTAAGCTTAGGTCTATGTGGTGCAGTTAAGCAATTTAAAGACTAAAAATCCTATTTTATTCTCATATTGTTCCCAGCCTACAAAGTAAGGAGAGGTGCTCATTCTTGTAAGGACTTTTACTGTGTTTTCATTTTAGTGATCATCTGACTACAATAGGGCAAAGATTATGGTTAGGAATATAGTTAATATGGGAAAAAACTAAATACACAAAAGCCTGTTATACTTCAATATTTAAAGTTTCCAGAGACAAACAGAAAAATTCTCAGTTATTGCTACTGTCTTTTAGTAGAAGATTTTTACTCAAGGATACAAGTTAGAGTTAGTATTGTGGTTACATTTCAGCATCTTAAGAATCCCATAAAGATCAAAAAATCAGGAAAAGAACAAATTGGGATTGGGCATTATATTCTGTTTTACAATAGGCTTTGATACCCTGAGGGCAATAATGTTAGTGCCAGGGATGCAATTAAGGTTAGGGATTGTAAAATAGAAAACATCAACCATCCAATTTACTGAATGGCACTGCACATCCTGAAAAGATAGAAAGTAAATAGGTAAAAGATTAAGGCCAAGCCCCTAATCATACGCATTTACATGGAGTGTCTGCATCTTAAGTTCAGAGCTAGATTCAGGGTTCAGGCTTTGAAGCATGTAGCATAAAAAGCTGTACTTGTTGGTGGGTTAGTTAAAGCCTTTGGCATTGGAAAGAAAGCTCATAAGCGCCAGTAATATTTTTATATTACTGTGTTATTTGATTTCCTAGGCATCTTGTCTGACTACTAAATAAAAGATGATAAGACTGAACTCAAGCATTGGTCCCTGAATCATACCTACGGCTTATCAGCAGCTTGCTGACTCTTTCCTCACCTGTTCCAAATAACACTCTTCAAGACAAATTTCATGTGTGATTCTAGGGATAGTTTACTCCAGGGGCAATTTGCCAAAGGGCAGGATGGGCAGGACTGCAGAGGACAGCAAGTCTGTATCTTTCTGCCCTACATAGTCCTCCAAAATGATCTCCTTAGCCTTTGCACCCACTCCTGCTTTCATCCCTGGGCATACAACACGTGACATGCATTGCTGTTATAAAACACCAGTTCTAAAGATTTCTATTGCTAGCCTAGAGAGTAACAGTTCTCGAATGGAAGGCACATAGCTACATGTAATTTCCTACTGATGAAACTTTGCCAGTAAAATTAGGTCTGCTGCTTTAAATCTCATCTGAGTCATTGGGAACATTGAACATTTTGAAGGAAGAATCTTGGGGGAAAGTTCCTGAAAAGTCTGTCAAATTAATATGATGGCAAAAGATGTGTGAAGATATGATAGCTTAAAGTAATTCAATGGAAAGCATGCCCTTAGAAGAAGGATGTGACCACTTAAATTACTCTGTGGGTTTAATAGCCTAGAGCACCTCAGAAATGCCCCAAAACTCAATTTCAGCAAAATCCCTCCTTGCCCCAACAAGTTTATTTTTAGATGCCCTGAGGGACTGAGACAGTGAAGAGAGCTCTGCACTGAAAAAATATAAAGGGAAAAAGAATAAAACCTGGACTCATACCTCTGATGCTTAATATAGATGGAACTACCTGAGGTTACTTAGAAAAAGGCTAACCCAAAACGTGACCTTCATATGTGCCCTAAATGCTTTCAACTGAGGAAAAAATCCTGGCATTTGCCATACTAAGGTCATTAAAAAAACAGAGAAATTCAGATGGATGCCTGAGGTATTTTTCAGTGTGTGATCCCCTTTCTGCTTTTCATAGCTGAATGAGATATTGAAGTCACAGAGGTACAGCCACAGCAAAGCTACCCCAGTAGCACTAGCTACAAAAACAACACTATTTATAAATGCATTGTACCTGTTATTTAAATTCTCCATGTTTAAAGAACAACTTAAGTATTTCAGGGTAACTACTCCATGAAATCTGTCCTCAAATTCTGTTTTACCTGACTTCATTGTGCTATACATGGAAATTGAGCAGAGTTGTTCTTAGTCTGTGTGCTTGAAGAAAAATGAGCCAGAAGCATTTTCCAGACAGCCACCCATTTCAGCACTCCACTACCCTTTCTTATTGTGAAAACTCTCTTTCTGAGCTGTAAGTACAGGCTGTATATCTAGTACCATACACCAATACACCTATAGTGGGAGAAACCTCTAATTTTGCTGTGATGCCAGACAACATCTCTAACACAATTTAGTGGTGACAGTAGCAGTTGCTCAGGGGGTTGATAAAGGGAATGCATTTTCAACCTCTTGGAAGTTAGTCTCAAAACGCTACATAGTGACGGAAATTCATTATCATTGGATGACTGTAGGCTGCTGGTACCATATGTGACAGAGGTTGGTTTTAATCAGTTTCTGTCAAGCTGGATCCTCCACTGTAGTTAACACAGGAGCAGAAATGCCAAGGGCCAAAGGATTATCGAGGTTGAAGTACCCACATGCCTACAACCCAGGTTGTAGCTCTTTAGTATCAAAACTGAGCTTCTTTGACAGAACAAAATGAAAGCTCTTCCATTGTCAAGTCCTGCAGGACAGAGGTTCTGCAAGTCAGTAGAATGTTATGATGGCATAAGGCATTAATTTTAGCTATTTGTGCATGGATTTCACAGTGCATTTGCAGGCATCCATGTTCACAAATATGAATAGTTATCCTAGTTCTCTAAATATGCTACCAGAGCTGTACCCTGTAAGCCTTCATTGCCCATATATGTGGCTAGATGGCTACCTAGCTTGTGGATAAACAGGATGGAAAAAAATTCTGTGCATATGTAGTCCATACTGAACAAGCAAAATAAGCACATTTCTATGATTTAGTAACAGGCTGAGCAGTCAGTTTTGTACTCATCTGAAACCTTCAGAAATGCTGAGCAAGATGTCTAGCTCTCTAGACCATTTTACGCATTACAAAAACAGCAAAACACCCACCTGTTTGCAGCTGTCTGCATGTCAGTGTGGCAAGTTCACTTCTGTTGCAGAATCAACAAAGGCTTCAAGCACCTAGCTCAGGATTTTTCAGATACACTGAGAAGATTAAATAAGCAAAGCATATTTTTACTCCTTTTGTCTAAACTGAGGAGATATTTTACAGCCTTCATTACTCCAGCTGCACCACCACCCACATATGAGGGCTGTAGTCACCCAACAGAGGATTCTCCGGGGAAACATTTCCATTGCCCTTGTGGGCAGCTCCCCTTTCATTCTGCATCGCAGAGGAGGTACATATCTGTGGGGTTCCCCCTGCATCTCTCCCCAGTGTGCCATTTATCTAAAGCAATAGCTGCCTGGCACAGAGAGGAATTCTGAACAGTGTTACAGCAATTCTGAAACTGCTGGTAAATACAATAAGGTCTCAATATTAATGCATTTTCATATGCAGACCCAACAGAGTCTACTACACATGTTCTTATTTACCTGCTTAGCTACTTAGGGCCTTTTTTCCTCAGCTCTTCTTGCCCCTCTTTTTCATGCCTTTCCTCCTGCATTCTCTCCTGTTGTCTTCCTCCACTTTTCCATCTCCTTTTTCCTCCTCGTGAAGCACTTCTTTCTGCTCCCCCCACCACACTCTCCATTGTGAATATCTCTGACTTCTTAAGTCATTGTTGCAAACAACCCTAATTCATAAATTAAATTCTGTGTTGACTGCCCTGAGAATTGTCAGTTCTCAAACTCTGTGCATAATTTCCAACTTTGCTGTAATTAAATGTAACCATAATGTAAATGTTATTCCCACCATGTTACTTATTTAACATTTTCCCTTCCACCTTAAAATATTGTTTTAAGAGGCAGAATACATAAAATTTTAATATAATTTATTCAAAAGCTAGCTTAATCTGACCTATTTCACTCATGAAAACTCTCAGTTTTCAGGCAAGTTAATTATTGACTATGAATTCCTCTCTTAAATATTTTCCTTAATAATGCTAGATAGCTCTCTTGAAGCTATTTCAATTGTCTCTATTCTCACTCTTTGTAGTTCAACTTTCTACTCTACTTACAAATTATTTTTTCTGTTACTGATACTTCCTAGTGTGAGACAAGAAAGAGTCACAGAAAAGACACTGACCTTCTAAATATTACCACTTGAATTGCCTTTCTATAAATTAACTGTATTTTATCAAGGTTCAGCCAATGTCTTTGTTTCCCACTTTTCTTCTGGTCATGGGTAAAGGGCAGAGAGCAAAAGCCTGTGTCTCCTACTTCATGTAAGACATAGCCATTAGGTTAGCGGGAAATCCTATCCTGCAGGTTTCTCTTCCCAGCTCCCAGCCCCAAAGTTCCCAGTCTAGCCACAAAAGTGACCCATCTTCAACCAGTTTGGCTAGTCCTGCTCCAGGGGAAGATCAGAGGTGGCCAGAAGACCCTCCAGGCAGACATGGGAAATGAATGTTAGACTCCTGTTTCCCGTGGAAATGATTATTACCCTGTTACATGCCAGTGTGGGGCTTGAAAATGGCTGTTTCTCTTCTTTCCAGCTGTGTTTTGTAAGACAGCCTTGGCTGCTACTGGTTGCAGAGAGACTGCAGTCCTATCACTACGTTTCACATACTTTGAAGATACCTTGTGAGAATGTGTTTCTCAGGAGACCAAAAATGTCAAATTTTTTTTTTTTTTTTACTCCAGTCAGATGTAACTGGAACCTTACAAGATCAAAAGAGACCATAATCAACAGTGGTTACAAAAGACTTAAAAGCACAATACAGTTAAGCTGAGTTTCGGCAATAACCTGGGACATTTCAAAAATTGTTCTTCAATGTTTATTTGCATGCAGCAAAGGGCAATATAAACCAACAACAAATCCAAACCTCAGCCCTTTCCTGGTTATCAGACTGTCTTACTATTCTAGGGTGCTGTTGCGGTTTAACCTTAGCTGGCAACCAAAGACCACACAGCCGCTCGCTCACTCCCCCGTGGTGGGATGGGGGAGAGAATCAGAAGGGTAAAAGTGAGAAAACTCGTGGGCTCAGATAAAGACAGTTTAATAGGTAAAGCAAAAGCCATGCACACCAGCAAAGCAAAACAAGGAATTCATTCACTGCTTCCCATGGGCAGGCAGGTGTTCAGCCATCTCCAGGAAAGCAGGGCTCCATCACATGTAATGGTTTCTTGTGAAAACAAATGCCATCACTCTGAACATCCCCCCTCCCCTTCCTTCTTCTTCCCCCCAGCTCTATATGCTGAGCATGACGTCATATGGTGTGGAATATCCCTTTGGTCAGTTGGGGTCAGCTGTCCTGGCTGTGTCCCTCCCAACTTCTTATGCACCCCCAGCCTACTTGTTGGTGGGGTGATGTGGGAAGCAGAAAAGGCCTTGGCTCTGTGTAAGCGCTGCTCAGCAATAATGAAAACATCCCTGTATTATCAACACTGTTTTCAGCACAAATCCAAAGCACAGCCCCATCCTAGCTACTATGAAGAAAATATTAACCCTATCCAAGCCAATACCAGCACATGTGCCTGCTTGCAGGAAATTGCCTTCTGTCCTTGTTAGAGCTCTCTTCTCCTCACTACAAGGGACCATTGGTTTTGGACATTATTCTGCAAAGCAAGATTTTACAGGGATTTTTACTGTAGCTAAAACAAACAAAAGAAAATCCCTCCGTGAGTTGTACCTTAAATCAAGGAGATACCCCAGAAGATTCTAATTTATTCCTTTATTAAAAAAGAATGGTATTTTACCGTATGGGTCAATGACAATTGATGTAATTAATCTTATTTATTTCAAATCAAAAGGAAAATAGTTCCATAATCATAGAGCAGGAAATAATTTATAATTATAACAATTATAGAAGAAATAGATGTAAAATTATACACAAGTTTCCAGCAGTGCATAAACCCAGTAGAAAGGAATTTACTAGCATTATGGGAGACATTCATTAAAACTTTCATATATTTGTATGATATACCGTAATTACTTTGTGAAGAACAGTACCTCATGACAGATAATTACTCCCATTTCAAGTAGCTTTGGGCTATTGAAACTAGCAAGAACTCTGTGGGTGCTGAGTGTAACCTGGTGATGCACAGGCTTCATGACTAGCCGTGAGGAGCTCCATAGCACAAATGACCTTATGGCCTCGGGTACTCACTACCCAAGGGAAACTGATGGCAGGGTTTTGCTGAGCATCACTCACATACACCAGTTTCTAGCACATGCGTTGGTGGTATGCAAACATCTGAGCAACCTGAACAGTCAGCTTTTCTAACTATATGTTTGTGACAACAGCGCTGAATTATTTGTATGCATTTTGTTCAACTAATTGTGTTCATAGGGAAAAACAGTCTTCAGAAACTGTTTTCTATCCGTGTGCTATTAATAAGCTATATCTGGAAGTACATTATTTGGTTTCATGCCATGCAGTCATTCTAAGACATGCTCCACCAGCATACTGATGCTAGCAATTTGGGCCTTAATGCTTAAATACCTCACAGCCATGGGACAGTGGCTGAAGTAACTGGATAGACCTGTGATCGAAATCTTGACTCAGCAACGTGAGGTTCATTAGGTAGGACTTTTAAAGGAAATTAGTCTGATAATGAAGTATCATAGCTTAAATACATATTTTTTCTTTTTTTAAGTGGCAGTTCAATGAGGTTGGCTGCAACAATTTCTCTTGCCTCCTTTCTGGAAAGGAAAAGGCTCAGGAGATCTAGGCATTGTATCAGTTGAGTGTCAAGCTACCTGGATCCCTCCTCAAACTTGTTTGACCACAGAAGGCAAACGTAAGTATACCAATTAGCCAAATATATAGTATAGCCAAATTTAACAATCAGTGAAACTGTTGCCACAAAGAAGCAGCTAATGCACTGCCAAATGCACGCTTGCTGTCATCCTGGGGAGCCAGACATTCCCTGATACAAGAGCTCTTTCTAGAAATCAGTTTCTGTGGGACTTGTTACAGCATATGTAAAGAAAGCATGTGGCTTATATGTATGGCTACAGTACAGACAGCTATTCCCTTACAAGTCTTGATTTGTCTGTGTTTATAAAGTATCTGGAAATCCTCAGAGAAAAGTTGTAAGAAGCAGTGCAAGATAATTCTTGTAAGCATCAACAGGGGGAAGGGGAGTCACATTGCTCTGGTTTCTGTTAGAGCCCAATAGCTTCAGCTCACATGTCAGAATATTCTCATTACTCCCACTTAGTTCTTTGTTGTATTATAACAATATAACACTGAATATTTCAGCTGTTTTCCCTCAGTGTACACCTAGACACATTTCAGCAGACTTAAATGCAATGCTTAGTTTCCTATCTCTTAAAGGAAAGCTTGCTGTATCTTTTAACACATTTGCTACACTTAGCTCAGTAAAATGTCTAAGAAAGTCATCAAAGGGCAGAGAGGTGTCAGATTTATCAATGCAGAAGGCACTGAATTCAAGGACTCGTCTTTAATAAAATAATATTAAGAGTATGAATAAATCACTTAATGGAGCAGCTGTCTTACACTGAGCTAAAGGAGGCTAAATAGGGTGTAGGTAGATAGTGATAAACTGGAACTTGATTTTGTGCTAGAATTACCTATAGAAAAAAACATCAAAAAAGTGAATCATTGAAACTTCTGAGTCTTGTTGCACTCATTCACTAATCCTGGCTGCAGTGAGAAATGTAATCCCTGGGGCAGAGGATCTGATCACATTTCAAGTGCATTACTGTATATTCACTGCCTCTGTGTCATGGTTTAACCATGTTTAACACTGTTTTGATGCAAATCCAAAACATAGTCCCATAGCTACTATGAAAAAATTACCTCTATCCCAGTCAAAACCAGCACATCTTCCACCCCTTATTCCATACCATTTATGTCATGCTCAGGTCCCACACCATCCAATACATTCTCATTAACTACCACCCCCCTTCCCATTCTTTGATATAATATGCAGATATCACTCCCTTGTAAAATCTCTATATACTCCCTTACACCATCCTTGTAAACTGTTCATAAATGTCCACAAAATGACCATTGTGTTGATTTGGTCCATGACTTTAGGCTCCATCTGTTATGGTGGTCACTTAGGACAGGAGAATTGGTGCGTTGCATGGAGTTACTGGGCACCAAAGCTCAGGTCAGGTCACTGCTGCACTTGCACTGCTTCTTGTAAGGCTTGTCCTCCATTTGTTCAGGTGGTTCCTACTACAGTAGGTCCTATAACATGCAATTCAAATCACAGGTTACAACAATTTAAAGGTATTTCCATTATAATCTCCACCCCTGGTCCCTTTGGACCAGACCATAGGTTTAACATTACAATGAACTCCTCCCCTTGCCCCTGCTCTATCTTGGACTTATCCACAGACTGCAGTCCCTTAGGGTTGTACCTGCTCCAAGTGGAGTCTTATCCATGAGCCACAGTCTCTCCAGGGGTACACCTGCTGCAGCATAGATTTATCCACAGCCACAGTCGCTTTGAGATGCCCCTGCTCCAACATGGCCTTCTCCATGGGCCACAGGGCCTTCAGAGATATACCTGATCCAGTGTGGCCTTACCCACAGCCACAGTCCCTTCAGAAGTGAACCTGCTCCAACATGGACTTACCCGTGGCTGCAGTCCCTCCAGGGGTGACCCTGTTCTGTTGTAGGCTTATTCACGGCCACAAGCTTTGAGGTGCTCCAGTATTACCTCATGCACAGCCACTGATGCTTCATGGTGTATCTTCTCCAGCATGGATTTATCCTTGGGCCACAATCCCTTCAGAGGTATACCTGCTGCAGCACAGACATAACTATGGGCACAGATGCTTCGAGATGTACCTGCTCTGGCATGGCCTTATCTACAGCCACAGGCGCTTTGGGGTGTCCTGCTCCCACATGGACTCACCCACAGGTCACAGTCCCTTCCACTCGAGTTCACACTGGAGCTCCAGCCTGTCCAGTACAGCAGCACAGAAACAGCAGCGATGCCCTGGCCATCTGCCAGGCCAGGCGCATGGCCATTGCTGTTACCAGAATGTTCCCAGGCACAGCAGAGTGAGAAGATCAGCAGTACAGCAGTACAGCAAACAGTGAAAACAAAAAGCAGCCACTAACGAGCACTAGACTCTTATATACAGTAAGGCAAGCAAGCCCCATGGCAAGCACAGGAGCCTGCCGATTAATAGCTAAACAGCAATAACAGCTATAAAGTCAATCTAACACATTCCAATCAAATCTGTTGTTATCTCAAACCCTTCAAGCCCCATGTTGGGAGCCAAAAGGGACTATCGTGGTTTAACCTCAGCCAGCAACTAAGCACCACACAGCCGCTCGCTCACTCCCCCGTGGTGGGATGGGGGAGAGAATCAGAAGGGTAAAAGTGAGAAAACTCGTGGGCTCAGATAAAGACAGTTTAATAGGTAAAGCAAAAGCCATGCACACCAGCAAAGCAAAACAAGGAATTCATTCACTGCTTCCCATGGGCAGGCAGGTGTTCAGCCATCTCCAGGAAAGCAGGGCTCCATCACATGTAATGGTTTCTTGTGAAAACAAATGCCATCACTCTGAACATCCCCCCTCCCCTTCCTTCTTCTTCCCCCCAGCTCTATATGCTGAGCATGACGTCATATGGTGTGGAATATCCCTTTGGTCAGTTGGGGTCAGCTGTCCTGGCTGTGTCCCTCCCAACTTCTTATGCACCCCCAGCCTACTTGTTGGTGGGGTGATGTGGGAAGCAGAAAAGGCCTTGGCTCTGTGTAAGCGCTGCTCAGCAATAATGAAAACATCCCTGTATTATCAACACTGTTTTCAGCACAAATCCAAAGCACAGCCCCATCCTAGCTACTATGAAGAAAATATTAACTCTATCCCAGCCAAAACCAGCACATTCTAGAATGAGAAGCAGAATTAATATTACTGCTGAAAGTGCTTCTCCAACAGGATGATCACTAAGCGTAGTTTAAATCTACTTCCCATCTGTTTTCAGTTGCCATCCAATTCAGACCATGTTTCCTGAGAAAAAACATTGTTTCCTCCATTTTCTCTGGAGCCACAGAGCATATGCTGCCCGCCCCTCCCAAAGGATAGGAAAATACATGCAGAAACCCATAAACCACACTATCACTTGAAATCTGGTGTGTTTTAGAGAATTCTACAGCATGTATGTGTTTAACAAGAAAGCAAACTAAAAAACAGCAGGAAGCAAACAAACCATGAAGTAAAGAGAGGCCCACCTTCGTTTCTCTTTCTGAAATACAAACAACTGAAGTTTGTGATTGCAGACAGGAGAAGATATTTGTTTCTTTTCCTACTACAATTAAAATTATCAAATAGTAAATAAGGCTAAAGTACTACTAAACAAATAGAAACCAATATATTATATCCCAAGAGTTTAGTCAGTCAGTGTGCTTAAAATTTCTCCAGAACATCACATTACTATTGGCAACAGAAAGATATCTTCATTGGGAGCCTAAAATTATTGTTCCTCAAGGCAACCTTGTGTGAACCCATTGTACTCCCCAGAGAAAACTTCACTCTTCAGGATTAACCAATGAATTCAGAGAAAAAGTAGTCTTTGGCAAGGGGAAAGAAAAAGAAAAAGCTGTACACAGAAGAAGAAGAGAATCAAATCAGGTGAAGAGAAAAATCTCCTTTGATTTCTCTTTTTCTTTGACTGCAGAATTCTGACAGGAAGTTCCTGAGAGCTGCCAAGAATATAGTTCACAGAAGTAATGAAAATACCTTCCTTTCTTCTAACCTAAGCTCACTGAAACAGCTTAAAAAATTAAAAACAAAACAAAAAAATCACTTCCATTAAGATCAATTCAGCCAGAAAGCAACAATTTTTGCTTTGCTAGCAAAATACTTGTGAATGGTTCAGCTGAAATGACACACTCCCATGGAAAATTTCAGGGTTATAGCAACTACGGTTTCTGCCCCAAAAAAACCAAAGAAGTGGCAATGTTTGGGGTTTGGTCCTAAAGCGTATCGGGTACAAGTGTAACAATTTTATAATACAGGTGACTGAAATACGGCCTTTAGGAATCTTCCTTTTTCAATTACTGGTCTAGACATAGCCAAAACGTCCAAGGGTTGTTAGCATCTAAGCTCAGTGTTCTGGAAAGGCAAGCTACGCTTATTACAAGGCTGACTTGCTCTGTTAGGATATTACAGTGAACTAATTCGAGTTAAGCACATCTCTGTTTCTCTTAGTAATCAGTCTCAGTGAACTACTAAGTCCATATAATCCCACTCATGACAAAAAAATTGACTTGCTCAAAATTAAAGACCCCCTCCCTTTCAGAGATACATACGTAGGTTTAAAAAGTGATGTTTTTTCCCCAATCCTCTTTTAAATAATGAGATGAGACTTACTCTGGGTGATTTTTCTAGAGTAACAGACTCTGACATTCTAATATCATGAAACTGTAAAATATTACATTCTAACATTCATCTGAGTCTTTGCTGAGTTTCATCCCATTCATTTTAGATGGGCACTGTTTGAACCACTTGACTTGTTCTGCCTGTTATACAGTGTTTATACTCTTCAAACACTTAGTCTTACTCCCTTCTAGTAACTAACTTCTTGGTGTGTGGTTATATTGAAGTCCTCTATCATGCCACTATAAAAGAACAGTTTTGTTGCTCCTTTACAAAACTGGAATTCCTCCAACTTACTGAAATCTTTCTGGTGTTAATTTAATTAATATTGTTGTTTCCGTGGACACTAGATTTAGACATGTGAAAGAAAAAAGTAATTTTCACAGGCAATGAAAAAACGTTCCTAGGAATTCTGTCCAAAGTCATCAATTTCTTCTTGGCTGCAATTCTGATACACTGTTTGACATCTTTCCTGGATCACCAAAGATGGCAAATATTTCCATTCTACTAAACTTTGAATTTTTCATAGTGACTTCACTTAAAGTATTCAGCAGAAGTGTTTTTCTAATTTTGTCACACAAAAATATGTTGTCACACTAAGATCAGTAATGTAAAGAGTTTCCACATGTTGCTTGGAAGATGTTATTTTACAGTAAGGCAATGTATACACTGGCAACATATACACTGGTATTATACAATTGTGGTCTGGATGAAGTTTAGTAAAATAGTTTTTTTCTTATCTAGGCTTATGTTTTCCTCCATTCTATTTCACTGAACTGTTATTTAAGTTCTAAAATAAAAACACAGCCAACTGTAAAAGAGAAAAAAAAAGGTAATGATTCCCTTTTAGAATAACTTTTTTTCCTTCTTCTTCTGTGTATGGGTGGGTTTTAGTGACAGTTTCCTTTTTCTTTCCTGACTATCCCACAAGAATGAACACCTCTGAGAAAAATGAAGTAATTCTGCAGTGCCATAAGGTGAGAACTTCCCTCCACATCTCATCTGACCTCTAGAAATAGCAGGCTATTTCTATCAAAGATTGCAATTCAGCCTTCCTTAATTTTAGTGCACAGCAGCCAGAATGCTGCTGGTCAATGGGAAGGTCCAGCCATCCCATCATGTCTACGAAATGGAAGAGACTGGACTGACTTGTGCAATTAGACAAAAAAACTGCTGTGAAGGACAGAGGGAATAAACAACAACAAAATCTGGTGTCATTTGCCTTTGTTGCAATTCCCCCATCCCTTCAAATTTCTCAGGATGTTCTGAAGAAGCAGCTAAGGGGTAGCTGGCAACCCAGCTGCAACATATCAAGTGGGGAGGGAGAAGGCAGAAGAGCTATCAGATATGTAAACAGTGTGTTTATATTTCTTGAGTTGTAAATATAATTTATAAAACTTCTTGTCCAGAAGTTCAAAAACTAGCAAAGGACAGTAATGAACATCTTCAACATCAAACCACTAAATTAAATATGACATTAATGGGAACCATTTAATGCAGTTCAGCTCTGCTTTGATGGCCTTTTTAATTAGATTGCTGCTGTACTGATCTGAAAAGCTGCTGACACTATCAGAAAACTATGGCTTGCGATACAGAACCTCATAAGATATTGCTGGAGCCAAATTTGCATGTATAATTAATGAGATAAGTCTCTCTCTGGGCACCTCTTACAGGAGTGTAATTTGATTCAGGTGTTGTGCAAACACATGGGTATTCACTGGCAACTCTCTGGCCTGTGATCTGAGTACAAAGGCCTTTTCCTCTGATGGGCTCCAGCAGTGGGATGCTGTGACTGCTGTGACAGTCTCTCCCTGATTACGGGGCTAATAGGTAACTGATCTGTTGATTGAAAGGTCAGATGTTTGTCACTGCATGTGTGGACAAAAGGTTAGATGAATTTTAATGGCAAGAAGGGGAAGGGTTACAAATGCCTCTCAAAAGCAATCAAAATTCCAGTAGAACTAAGCTTTCCACAAGAAATAGTATCCCACACAATTTGTTTGATTTCATATGCAGGACATCATTCCTTCTTTACCTTTCTAGAGAACTAAGGAAGTTAAAGTCCAGCCTCCTTTGAACTTAAAAGGAAAAAAGGAAGGAAAGCAATTCTTCTATGACTGCATTACATGGATACTTTTGAATGGCTTTGAATCAGTAGGAAAATAAAAACTTAAAAGGCTTAATACCTCAAAAGGGAAACAGCACCGTAACTTCTTTCAAGTATATGTCTAGTCACTAACCCTTTAGAAATACATACACATATTGCAATTTACCATGAAATATTTGACTGTGAAAAAGTTTTGAAGTCAGTCTGGCTCCAAAAGTTGATGCATTAAACAAATAGAATTTGCTCCACCGTCCTCTGTTACCCGGAAAGGTCTGGTGTTGGCAGTCCACAGGCAATGGCTTTTACTATAAAGCCCCTGTACTGCAGTGAGCATGGTTTAAGGAACTTCATCTACTTCCACACACACATAGGAAAGCAAAGATCAGCTCAGCAATAAATAAGAACAAGACTGAAAATAAAATAAGTAATTTCAGAGGGTCATTTATACCTCCAGTGCTGTGCCTTGCACTTGTCATCCAGCCTCAGGAAGGACTCAGTAGGAATTATGAGCAAAGACTTTTGGACAATAATGCTGGCATTGTAGTGGAAGTGTTCAAAAAATATCCTGAATGCTATTTCATTAAAAAGAATGATGGAAATATGGCACAATCCGTTCACTCAAATGAGAATTAAGTCCACTTCAAATGCAGTATAAATAGCAAGACCTTCAAACTTCCCTTCAATATTGTTTTATGGAAGATACTGGATAAAAAGTCCAAAATAAGTAGCAACATAGAGAAGTTTGTCTGGAAAATTCCATTAAAGCTGTCTCATAAAACAGAAACAAAGGAAAGTGTAATGAGATTGAAAAGCTGAAAATGAGAGACAATGCAAAGAAGTTCTTGACTTGCTTTTTAAATACAATGTAGAACTCCTTGTCATAAGATACAAAGAGCTAGGTAGGATTCAGATAAAAGAATTGGGCTTTTGTAGTTAACTAAGTCCCTTAAGTCTCATGAGATAAATCAGAATATCATGCCATGTGTAAGGAAAGAGGAAAAACCAGAATAACTACCCAATATGTATAATGAAATGTAGTCTGAACGATTTACTGGTCTGAGCAACTCATTATTGCTCCTTGCCCCTCAGTAAGGTCCATGGCCTCTAACAGTCTCTTTCTTCTACAAACTTGCATTCAGTGGCTGTTTTAATGTTGTTTAGTATTTCATTTCAGGCCTGGAGTGCACTTCTGAAGCAAATGTCCCCATCATTTTCAGAACCCCACTACACACCTCCTTCTGTGACTAGCGACACCAAGACCCTCTCCATTTTTATGGAGTGCACTTCACAGCACTTGACTGTGGCCATGCACTTATCATCCCAAGTTCCCCTATGATATCAACAGACTTCAGATGATAGGAAAAGATAAGATGAGGGAGGGTCTTCAGAGCAGATGGCAATGGGGGCCAGTGAGATGAACTGCTGGGCATGCTACGGGCAGCAGGTTAAATATGACCATAGTAGGTTAAGAAAAACATTGATCTTTTGGAGATATATTGGGACAGGAGCTCCAGCTTTTGCATATCCCATGTCAAAGATCCTGCTTATAAAAGGCAACACTGTCATCTTGCTAGCAACTTGCCAGGTACCACAAGTCTGGTTATTTGGTCTATTGGCCCCTCTCATCTACTCTTCTTTCCTCTCTTTCCCCATTTATTGCCTTTCTTTTTGTTCATTTGACCATGCCTCTGCCAGAAGCCTCCCTGCTTTCTGATTTTCTTGCCTCCTTTCCAGTCACTGTGCTTCTGCAGAGGATGCGGAGATGAAGGAAATGTGTGATGTACACAGGTCACTATAAAGTGACCCTCAGAAAGAAAGGGAAGGAAGTAGTTGTTCACTTCAGGAAGGGAGTAGTAATTAATGTGCTGTGAGTAAAACTGAAGTAAAGGCTTGAATTGCCTTATAATCTTTAAGATAAAAGAATTTGTGTACAGCACTTGATATTTCACTTGGATACAACCTTAGATCCTCCATTTATATTTTTTTGCCTTACCTCTTCATCTTTCCAAATCCCTCCCATTTGAGTTCTCCTGGCTTCAGGTCCCTTGGATAAATAAAGCATCTACACCAAGTGCATTATAAACCCAACCAAATATGACCTGAATTACTGAAAGGAGTAAGATGTGTGTGATCATCAGACTAGCAGTTGAAATCACCATTCAGTTAAAAGCTGTGTGCATTATACCATTGATGTAATTTATTTGAACACTTAGATCCACATTTTGACCCACATCTCAGCCTGGAGGAGGGATTGCTAAAAGAGATAAACCAGCATGGGAGCATATCACATAAATCCTTACATTATTGCAATAAAATATTTTAGATTTGAAATAATCTGTCAGCATCATTTAAAAAAGGTAGAGGAAAATGCAAACATCAGGCTGCCATACTTCAGATTCCTTGAGTTCAGAGCTTGGCTATCTAAACTAAAACATTGTTATTATTTAATTTGGTTTCTTTGATTTAAATGACAGTCTTTGCATGTAAGGGGTAACATATACCAGTGTTTCTGGAGAACACTTTTGGTCCCCTTGCACCTCCTTTTTCCAAGAAGGATTCCCCTCTGTACGCTGTCTTAGCTGGAGAAGCTGTGTAACTTGGATTAACTATCAGCAACTGAAGGGGCAGGTAGCGACAAGGCAAATGATGAGGCAAGTGCACTTGACTGATGCTGAAGAAGGTCAGACAGTGTTTATCCAATAAGTAAAATGACTGATAGTCTGGGGAACTGGAAGAGGAGTGTTAATCCCAAAGAAAAGAATTTACCAACCCTACATGAGCATGTAGTAGAAAACAGCAGTAAGTGTCTGGAGGAGAATGGAGGCTGACAGTGTGAATAACTGGAAGATTTTCTGTGGCCTGCAGATGCAAAACAAGAATTTCAGAGGAAGCAGGCTGTAAAACAGCACAGGTGTGATCTGGGAGACTCCCTGCAAAAAGTTCACCAATCATCCCTGCCAGTGCCACTCATGTTTGCAGGCAGACACTTTGGTAAAGAGGACTGAAAATTCATCTGTCTCTGAAGGTGACCTCCACCTCTCAGCTACCTTTCCTGGCAAGTGATGGTGTGTTGTAAACTATACTGCAGTAATGTTTCCTGAAGAAATACATCAGTAGGTGGCAGTAGTTTGTGGGATTTAGCACTTGTACATTTAGTTTAATTGGGTACATTTTGGACCATTTGCAATAAATGAGGAAAAGTATCTACATTTTGACATGTAGCATAGGATCTAATCATGTAACTACAAACTTCTGCCAGGAGATGAATACCTGTTGATCAATATATACATATTCCGTATACTTCAAGGCATGTTTTAGTAGGCTGTTTTATCACATAGACATAATTAGAGGAAGCTATGAAAGCCCTGGTCTAGGAAATGTCTATTTTCTGTAAATGCTGCAAACCTATGCAAAATTGAAGAAAATGGTAGGCTTTCCAGCTAATTATGGTGAATTATGAGCATTCCACATCTGGAAAATGCCCTTCAAGCTAAACTGTTATCTAACAAACTGAATCTGTTTTCTTCTGACCAGTGTTAACATATTGATAAATTTAATGCCCAAGATTGCAAGAAACAGAGAAATATAAACACAAATGTAAACATCTGTGTGTGTGTATGGCCCCAAATAAATGTATTTTTTCAAATAACAGCATTGTCATAAGAAGCTATATGATAAACAAATATATCCTTTTAATGTGTGTTCAACAGTGGTACCAATGGAAGGCCATCTTTAAAAAGCTTAAAAAACTCCGTTATTGATGAGTACTTGGAAACTATTGCATGTATCAGTATTGAGAGGTTTAGCAAAGGGGAAAGATTGAATAATGCCTGTCTTTGGCCACCCCACTGGCCTAGGTAGTGACTGATTCATTATGGCAGATAAAGCACTCATGGCATAAAGTATCCTTCAGTTGGATGGCTTTCTCCTGCTTCTTCGTCTTTCCTTTACACCTTGCACTCCCAGTGGGCTCCCGCCCATAGTAAGAGCATCCTAGTTTGAAGCTTCTTTTCCCTCACACTGCTGTCTTGAACAAAACCAGTAAGAGAGAAGACAAATCACTATATTGGGTTGATGGCAGCTCAGCGAACAACCAGCAAATCCCAGCTTTGGCAATGTGGACAGCCCAGTGAAGCCCTGAGGGTCCATGCTTTCTTCCCTGTTTGCATTTGCTTACAAAAGCATGTGAATAGGAAAAATTGGTCACTGATTGTTTCTACTCACACGTGCAGTTGGTAGTAGGCAGAGGACAGTAAATTAAACAAAACATATAGCCTATGATCTCCACTCCCTGCCTCAGGATAAGCCTTACAGAAGGCTTTTGTCGATAGGGTATATGTACACTGGGAAAAACTGTCCATTTCAGTAACATGTTTCCTTTGAGCATCTTAGAGAAGTCTACAGATATTGATTAAGCTTCATAATGCCCCTAAAGTATCTCAGATTTCTGTTCTTATATAAAAGGTGAGTACCCTGAAGGGCAGAGAGAAGTTTTGCCCAAGGTCATAAAAGGAGAAATAGGTCTCAGGAATCATGGTATGAGTCTTGCTTAAATACAACGCCTCTCAAGAGCAAGAGTGCATATACTGCAATCATGGTTTACATTTCCCAAAGCTTTCCTATATGAAATATGCTACAACGATCGACAGAATGCAGAAGAAAATGTGCATTATAATGCAGAGGTATTTTATGAGATTGTGAGAGGGTTTCCAGCCCAATTGTTTTTATTCCTTTTAAATAAGAGGGAAATATCAGCCAAAAAAAAAATGAAAATAATCAAGCAGTTCTGTTCCAGCTAATAAATGACAACACGAATTGGGAAAGGACATGTCACTTTCATCTGCCACAATTTTTCTTTTATTTGCCAAACATCATACCTAGGGAAACATGAATGATATGAGGAAATCTATCTTCCTGTTCATGACAGAATTACCTTAGGCATTTTCCAGCTAAATTGCTGGAGCTGGTTGAAATGTTTTCAGTAAAGAAATTGAAAATGTTTGCAGAATATTTTTATACCTGTACAGAGAATTAAAGTGGATGTACTGTATTTTCCTTGTCTCTCATATGCTTTCCCCCTCCACTCTCCCCTCTGTACTTGCAAGTTGGATGAGAGAAGATAAAAGGGATGAAGAAAGTGAGGAAAAAGAATATAGAAGAGGATTTGGATAGAAAAGGGGCACAGGATTTTGAACATTATAACAAGCAGTCAAAAAAACCCTCCAGAAGTGAAATATTCCAGAAATTAATGTCTTGAAGTCATGTTTTTCAATTGCATTCATACCTAAACCTGGCAAAAAGTGTCAAGCCAAAAATATAAATCAGTAATGTTACAAGTTTTCTTTTTCTTGCTATACAACATTTCCAGAAAATCATTATTTTAATAATACAATAGCACAGTAAAAATTTTGCTATTACCCCCTTCATTATGATTATTGGGTGTTACTCCCTTCGTAAATTTAAATGTGGATTCTTATCCTAAAACATACAAAATGTATATTAAAGCTTATGAATTGAGAGAAGTTCTACCAATTCTTCCAAGTTTTTGAAAATGATGAATGTGATTCACCACTCTATTAAACCTTTATAACAGAGTGATGAATCAGGCCCCATGTTTTAAATAAGGCACTGTTTTTGGAAACTGCAAACAACTTGTGCAGATCTGACTTTGGGTAAGTCCAGTAAGTGATTTCCATTAGTTTTAGAACAGCCCAGCCTGCAGCCTCCTGTGGGGCTGGACGATGCCTCTATGAGAGACTGAATCCCATTGGCATCATGTTGCAGGATCTCTGACTAAGCAGCAGCTAGAGTCAGTGCTCTACATCTTCCACTGCTCTCCATCTATGTTTGGGGTATTCCAAAAAAGCAATCTGTAATGAATCTGCAGCACCATACTGGGTTCGTGGCTTCTCAGGGATAGTGCAGGGGAGCAGGACTTAAAGGCTAGTGGGACACAGTGACACTCCTGCTCCCTCCTGCCCCTGTATTTCCATGCTCAATTTCATTATTTGTGTTATTTTCTATTCAAGTTTGCACAAAGGCACTGCAAAAACAATTGCCTCTTTATTTCAATCCAAATGGAATAAGGAAATTCTTCACGTTACCCAGGCCACTTGCAAAAAAATTTGGTTTGCATTACTTATTTATTGATTAGTTATGATAAAGTTGTGAGGACCACTAAGAGGACTAGATATTGAAGGATATGATGTAGGATGAAAGACTGGGGCAGCTGCATTTGCTTAGCTTGGAGAAGAGAAGGCTATGGGAGATCTAATTGCTATCCTCAGCTCCCTAAAGGGGATGATATGGAGAGTCAGACTCTTCCCAGAAGTGTACAATGGAAAGTCAAGAGGTGACAGTCACAACATGCAGGGAAATTTCAATTGGATGCAAGGAAAACATTCACAGTGAGGGTGGTTCAATGCAGGAACAGATTTTTCAGAGAGTCTGGGTATCTCCATCCTTGGAGGTTTTCAAAGCTCGACTGGGAATGGCTCCATGCAACCTGCTCTGACATTGAAGTTAGCCCTGCTTTGAGCAGGGGCTGGACAAGATAATCTCCAAAGAGCTCCTTCAATGTAGATTATGCTATAATTATTGTATGGCAATGCACCTGAGCATCATTCTGAACCTGAAAACAAGTAAAGGTAAATACTCTTTTAAAGTCCCCTATGTTTTCTGCTTATACCATGAATATAATTTCTTGCAAAGAGCACAGTAGAAGGAGAAGTTATTTTGTAAAGTGTTAGAAGCAGCAATGAAGATTTTATAGCTTCTGCATTTACTAAGCCCAAGCATTACCTACATGGCTTTCATAATAGAGATTCAAAAAACAAAAACATTGCCACTTTGAAACTTCCCTTGACTACCATCACCTTTTATTTCTAATCAACATAAGAAGCTTATCAAAACATATCAGTAAAAAAGGTAATGAATCCTGCAAAGTATAATGCAAGCAGGGGTTAATTAGAAAAGGAAAAGGTGAACTTGCAAAGCTGTCCTTATGGAAATCCATATCCCTGACTCTGTAAATGAGGGCTTCAGAAACATTACCTGCAGTTTTGGTTATCAGCTAAGCTGTACACTGCTTTTCAATTACTGCAAAATCTGTAGTCAGAAAGGTTTGGAAGGCAGTGCTCAGCAAGACTTTCTGAAGAAAGAATATTCTGGAACTATGCAGGGTACAAGGAAAATTGGGATTTGGATAACTGAGCAACCATCTGTCCCAGGCTGTTAAAAAACACACCCGAAGGAGCATCCACCACAGCTTTTATCTGGCCCCATACTATCCAATACCACCTCAATAATCACCACCCACCTTCCCATCCTTTGATAAAATACACAGATATCATTTATCATCCCCTTAGTCTATGGACCTACCCTGTAAAATGTCTGTAGAGGGTCCACAAATGTCCATTGAGTTCATTTAGTCCATAACTTCGGGCTTCATCTATCATAACAAGTCTTTCAAGGCAGGAGAGATGGTGTGTGTGGTGTTGGATTGTTGCATGCTGAAGTCAGTCTTTGTTCCATCACCGCTGCACATTGCTTGGTTTAATCAAAGTTCTTTCTTCATTAATTTGGGAGATTCCTGCTATGATACCATTGATGTGGCATAGAGCAACCATAGGAGTGATGACATACAATATTATATAGCAATTAACAGCATACCATTCAGTTCATTGGCTATTTACACCTAAAATCAAATCCCCTTGAGGCACACATCAGACTCCTCCATCCTCCCGCATCACCTACCAGGTGCACCCAGGTCCTCGAGCGAAAGCAATCCCACGAATGGGTTTGCCTTTGCCCGAGACAGGAATAACCCAGACTGTTTTCCCCAGCCTAATTTTACGTGCACTACAGGGACTTTATCCCCTTCCACAGTATGTAAGGGTTCTGATTGGGCAGGGCCAGCTCGACTGGCAGATCCCCTAGTGTTGACTAACCAGGTGGCTTTTGCTAAATGTGTATCCCAGTGTTTGAATGTCCTACCCCGCATTGTTCTCAGTATAGTCTTTAACAGTCCATTGTATCGTTCAGTTTTCCCACAGGCTGGTGCATGACAGGGGATGTGATACACCCACTCAATACCGTGCTCTCTGGCCCAAGTGTCTATGAGGTTGTTTTGAAAATGAGTCCCATTGTCTGACTCAATTCTTTCTGGGGTGCCATGTTGCCATAAGACTTGTTTTTCAAGGCCCAGGATAGTGTTCCGGGCGGTGGCATGGGGCACGGGATATGTTTCCAGCCATCCGGTGGTTGCTTCCACCATTGTAAGCACATGGCGCTTGCCTTGGCAGGTTTGTGGCAGTGTGATATAATCAATCTGCCAGGCCTCCCCATATTTATCCTTCAGCCATCGTCCTCCATACCACAGAGGCTTTATTCTCTTGGCTCGCTTGATTGCAGCGCATGTTTCACATTCATGGATAACCTGTGCAATAGTGTCCATGGTCAAGTCCACCCCTCGGTCACGAGCCCATCTGTATGTTGCATCTCTTCCTTGGTGGCCTGAGGTGTCATGGGCCCACCCAGCTATAAATAATTCATCCTTATGTTGCCAATCTAGATCCACCTGAGCCACTTCAATCTTACCAGCCTGATCCACCTGATGGTTGTTCTGATGTTCTTCAGTGGCCCAACTCTTGGGAACATGAGCATTCACATGACGTACCTTCACAACCAGGTTCTCTACCCGGGCAGCAATATCTTGCCACAATGCAGCAGCCCAGGTGGGTTTACCTCTGCGCTGCCAGTTGTTCTGCTTCCATTGCTGCAACCACCCCCACAGGGCATTTGCCACCATCCATGAGTCAGTATAAAGACAGAGCACTGGCCATTTTTCTCGTTCAGCAGTGTCTAAAGCCAGCTGGATGGCCTTTACTTCTGCAAACTGACTCGATTCACCTTCTTCTTCAGCCGTTTCTGTGACTTGCTGTATAGGACTCCATACAGCAGCCTTCCATCTCTGATGCTTTCCCACAAGACAACAGGACCCGTCAGTGAATAGGGCATATTGCTTCTCATTTGCTGGTAGTTTATTATACAGTGGAGCCTCCTCAGCATGTGTCACTTCCTCCTCTGTCAATATTCTAAAATCTTTGCCTCTGGCCAGTCCATGATCACTTCCAAGATTCCTGGGTGACTGGGGTTTCCTATTTGAGCCCGTTGGGTGATCAGTGCGACCCACTTACTCCACATAGCCTCAGTTGCATGATGTGTAGAGGGGACCCTCCCTTTGAACATCCAGCCCAGCACTGGCAGTCAAGGTGCCAGGAGGAGCTGTGCTTCAGTACCGACCACTTCTGAAGCAGCTCAAACCCCTTCATATGCTGCCAATATCTCTTTTTCAGTTGGAGCATAGCATGCTTCGGGCCCTCTGTATCCCCAGCTCCAAAACCCTAGCGGTGGACCTCAGGTCTCCCCTGGTGCTTTCTGCCAGAGGCTCCAAGTAGGGCCATTCTCCCCAGCTGCAGTGTAGAGCACACTTTTTACATCTTGTCCTGCCCGGACTGACCCAAGGGCTACTGCATAATCTCCTGTTTGATCTGTTCAAAGGCTTGTTGTTGCTCAGGGTCCATTTGAAATCATTCTTCTTCCAGGTCACTTGATGACGAGAGCTCACGATCAGACTGTAATTTGGAATATGCACTCTCCAAAAACCCACAAGGCCTAGAAAAGCTTGTGTTTCCTTTTTGCTACTTGGTGGAGACATGGCTGTTATTTTATTGATCACATCCATTGGAATCTGACGATGTCCATCTTGCCATTTTATTCCTAAAAACTGGATCTCCTGCATATGTCCCTTCACCTTACTTTGTTTTATGGCAAAAGTGGCCTTCCCTTTCTCAAAAACGTCTACTGCTGTATTGCCCCACACAATGATGTCATCAATGTATTGTAGGTGTTCCGGAGCTCCACCCTGTTCCAGTGCAGTATGGATCAGTCCATGACAAATGGTAGGGCTGTGTTTCCATCCCTGGGGCAGTTGATTTCAGGTGTAGTGGACACCCTTCCAAGTGAAAGCAAACTGTGGCCTGCACTCTGCTGCCAAAGGGATTGAGAAGAATGCATTAGCGATAACAATAGTGGCACACCACTTGGCTGCCTTTGACTCCAGTTCGTATTGAAGCTCTAGTATGTCCGGTACAGCAGCACTCGGTGGTGGAGTGACTTTGTTCAGGCCACGATAGTCTACTGTTAGTTTCCACTCTCCATTAGACTTCCACACTGGCCATATGGGACTGTTAAAGGGTGAGCAGGTCTTACCGATCACTCCTTGGCTCTCCAGTTGATGAATGAGCTCATGGATGGGAATCAGGGAGTCTCGGTTGGTGCGGTATTGCCGCCGGTGCACTGTTGTGGTGGCAATTGGCACCTGTTGTTCTTTGACCTTCAGCAACCCCACAGCAGAAGGGTCCTTCGAGAGACCAGGCAAGGTAGACAACTGTTTAATTTCCTCTGTCTCCAAGGCAGCTATACCAAAAGCCCACCTGTACCCTTTTGGGTCCTTGAAATACCCTATCCTAAGGCAGTCTAGGCCAAGGATGCACGGAGCCTCTGGGGCAGTCACAATGGGGTGCTTTTGCCACTCATTCCCGGTTAGGCTCACTTTGGCCTCCAATACAGTTAGCTCTTGGGATCCCCCTGTCACTCCAGCAATACAGATGGGTTCTGCCCCTACATAGCTTGATGGCATTAGGGTGCACTGTGCACCGGTGTCCACTAGAGCCTTATACTCCTGTGGGTCAGATGTGCCAGGCCATCGGATCCACACAGTCCAGTAAACCCGGTTGTCCCTTTCCTCCACCTGGCTGGAGGCAGGGCCCTTCTAATTCCAATTGCAGATTTCCCAACCCAGTTCTTGTGAATGGGAATCAGAAGTCTCCCTATTAAGATCACAAATACGATCAGTACTTCTACTCCTCTGTCTGGGGAACTGCTTACTGGAAACTGGAGCAGCAACTTTCCTGGAAGAACCCCCCTGACTGACTGTTTTTCCTTGCAACTCACATACCCATGCCTCTAGGGTCGAGGTAGATTTTCCATCCCACTTCCTCATGTCCTCTCCGTGGTCACATAGGTAAAACCATAGGGTGGCCCATGCTGTGTATTCTCTCTCTTGAGCAGAGGGATGCTTACTCCTAATGGCTGAGATACTGGTCCGTACAGCTAGGGAGTAGGACATATCCTCTTCGAGTTGCTGAACCTTCCGGGACAGTTTCTCCACAGCTGAGATGAGGGAGGAAGAGACATGTGCTTCATAATCCCGGAGTTTATCAGTCACATCCCCTACCGTTGGTGCCTCTTCATCTTTCCAGGACATTACTGCCAATGAGTTTACATGCGATGATGGTGCGCTCCATACAAACTTCCGCCACATGGGTCGTGTGCACTGGGCTTCATCTGGATCTTTGGATGACTGTTCACTATTCAGGTCACCATAAATCACCTCAAGCACAGCTAATTCCCTCGTGTACTGGATACCTTTCTCCATGGTGGTCCATTTTCCTAGGCGATATATAACACCTTCCTTGAAGATATACCTTTCTTTCACAGCAGACAGGAGTCGCCTCCAGAGGCTGAGGGCTTGTGTCCCTTTTCCAATCGCTTTGTCAATGCCCCCATCCCTAGAAAAGGATCCCAGTTGTTTGGCTTCCTTACCCTCTGATTCCAGGCTACTGGCCCTGTTATCCCAGCATTGGAGCAGCCAGGTGTCAACGTGTTCGCCTTGACGACGGCCGAAATCTTTCTGCATATCTCACAACTCACTCAAAGATAGGGATTGAGTAGTTTCCATCTCTTGTATGAGTTTTTCCTCTTCCTCCTCCTGTCCTCATGATGGCCCTGCTCTTCCATCATCTCTTTCTAAATGACTTGACTTTCTTTTCCAAGATTTCTTCTTCTGTATAGGGGCAACTGATACTGGCACAGGTTGATTCTCTGATTCAGCTGCAGTGCCTCTCATGGGTGTTTGAGTGGCCACGGTGCCTGCCTCTGGGGTTGAAGTGGCCACAGTGCCTGTCGCCAGAGTTGGAATGACCACGGTGCCTGTCGCCAGAGTTGGTGTGGCCGCGGTGCCTGTCACCAGAGTTGGAGTGGCTGCAGTGCCTGTTGCTGGAGTTAGAGTGGTAGTGGTGCCTGTCGCCTTCTTTTTCTTTCTTTTCTTAGATCCAGAGACCTTCTCTTCCCCTTAGGGGTACTGAATAGTGTTGAACAGGGCTCAGTAGGCACAGGCCAGGCCCCAGCATGTTGCAGTGATCTGTGTCTCTCTGGAGTTGCTGGGGTAACAACATACTTTCTCCAAATACTCTACTAGTTTTTCAGGACTGTGCACTTGTTCAGGGGCGAAGTTCCAAAACACTGGAGGTGCCCACCATCCTAGGTATTTGCCCATACTATCCCACATGCCCTGCCACTCATAACTATCAAGCCTTGCGGCAGATGTCTGGATGATACTCTTAAATTGCTTATTAACCTTAAACAAAACCAAAACAATCTGCCAAAGAAGTACCAACAGATGTATCTTAACTACCCAAGGACGTTCAAGATGCTCAAAAGTTGTTGTAATGAAGGAGGAGACACTATAGATGAAGGTAGCTAAGGTGCCATTCTGTATTTCCTCCATAAAACAACTCTCAGAGGAGGAGATATAATTGCTAATTGTCTCCATGAGGTGGTACCTGAAGTACAGTAATGGCTTCAATATAAACTTCAGATACCAAATAAAACTCAAGGCCATTGTTTTAATAACAAGTCTCACAGGCAAAATGTTGCTAATCACTGCAGAGCACAGCAGACCACAAAACCCAACACCAATCTTCAACATGTACACCAAAAACAAGAGCATGGTGCAGATCAGATAAACTAATATTGAGAACAGAGTTGATGCTGTGACTAGCAACTGTTATTATCTCAAATCCGTCATGCCCCATGTTGGGTGCCAAAAAGGCCTGTCATGTTTTAACACCAGCCAGCAACTAAGCACCACCCAGCCGCTCGCTGACTCCCCCCACCCCTGTGGGAAGGAGGAGAATTGGAAGAGCAAAAGCAAGAAAACTCATGAGTTGAGATAAGAACAGTATATTAATTAAAATAAAATAGTAATAGTAGTAATGGTGATGATAACAATAATGATGATAATAATAATAATATAATAATTAAAAAATAATGAGTGAGAGAAATGAAACCCAGGGAAAAGAGGGGAAAGAAAAAAAAACCACAAGTGCTGCAACTGCTCACCACCTGCTAACCAACACTGACCGCAGTCCCTGAGCCACGATCGCTGCTTCCCCCGGCCAACTCCCCCAGTTAATATACTGGGCATGACGTCACATGATATGGAATATCCCTTTGGCCAATTCGAATCAGCTTTCCTGGTTGTATCCCCTCCCAGCTTCTTGTGCACCTGGCAGAGCATGGGAAGCTGGAAAAAGCCCCTGACTAGTGTAAGCACTACCTAGCAACAACTAAAACATCAGTGTGTTATCAACATTATTTTCATACTAAGTCCAAAACGCAGCACTGTACCAGCTACAGTGAAGAAAATTAACTATCCCAGCTAAAACCATGACAATGTTACTCCAAGTGCTCATAGGGAAGAATTTATTCTGCTCAAGGATTTTTATTGCCATTGCTAATATCATTCCTGTAGCCAGGAGGTGGCAGAAGATACAGGATGTTGACAGGGAATAATTGGAATATGAGGAAACTCAGGAAAACATGATATGAGCTGCTAGTGGGTAATGTGAATGACATAAGCCAAAATCTTTGGCAGGGAACTCTGGCAGAATTATTACTATATATTATTCCTAGTCTTAAATAACTTCCAAATGACAGCCACTGTAGTATAAACTATCCATCCCTCACGTGGCATGCTCCTAGACTCTAAATGCATGAGAAAGTTAAGATTTAGTAAGTAATTTTCTAGCTCTAACTGGACGATTTAGACACTCCTTTCCTTCATTGTACATTAAGCTCCTCTGTTATACTACCTAGGACATAAACAGAAATGTCAAACCTAGCTCTGTCTTCATTTTATGTCAAGTGAAATATAGGGTGGAATTGGTTGGGACTGTTATCAGAAGAAATCCCAGAGACCTGCTCAGTCCAACTAGAAATACATAAAATTGGGTAGCTCCAAGGGTATACATAACCTTAAGTGACCTAGAGCCTATGATGCTTATCACTGACATTATCCTACTTTGATATAAATCCATAAATGTGGATTTGTGATATGATTTCATCAGTGACATTACTGCTGATTCATTGCTGCTTTATGAAAAGACAGAAGTCCCCAGCTAGATTTAAAAGGCCTCTAGGAGTTCCTCCTTATGCCCTCTGCTTTACGGCAAGCAGGGTGAGAGTTCATGACATCTGTATCAGCCTCAGGGGTCAGCAAAAGTTGGACTCATTTTGCTGTCCAAATGCTCGTTCTTCTGGGTTGAGGACAGCAACTATGGCCAGTAACTCTTTTAATCCCCTCTCCATATCCATTCTAGCTGGCAGCAAGGTTTCAACATGGGGGTAATTTCAATGGGATGTTTCTTTACTTGCAGCAACCCATACAAACTGGAATTAAATTGTGAGTCTTGCCAGCAATTCTACTTACTCAGGTGTAGTATCAATGTTTAATGTTGGCCTCGTTCCACACATAGCACACCAATGAGACGGGCTGTTGGCAAAAAAGTAGAAAAATGACAGTTTGAGGAAGACCTCTGTCTCAGAGATCTCAAAATGTAAGGAAATAAGATTGAAAATTAGTATTCTTATGCCATATACACTGTTCTATTGCATATATTTGCATATAAGTATATGAATGTGCAGACATAATGCTTGTTCATTAAAATCACCCTCACTTAAAGTCCTAAATCCCTGTATAGCCCTGCCTTTATGCATCTTTACTCCTTTTTAATTCCTTCAGGTGAGAAAATAAATAGGATTTTGCTAGGCTGATATATGTCAGTTCTCAAACACCTGCACACAACCAGTTGTCTCCATTTTCACGGGAGATAAATAAAGGACTTTGGACTTGTCTTAAGTATCCTCAATCACAGCCCTATTTGATTCAGTGTTTTACTCATCACAGCCCTCACCCTTTCTGCCCTGGACTGTAAAGTGTTTCCTTCCTAAGGAGAAGCCAATGCTGCCTCAGTATGGGTGGACATAATGGAAAGATTTTGCAGAGAGTTTACAGCTTGCATTTTAGATAAGTTTTCTCAGAGGATTTAATCTCTTTTCACATATTTCAGACTGCCTTTTTCTGCAGTAAACACCTGCTCAGTTTAACAATTTCCCATTGTTCTGATTTTAGGTGATTTCAAAGCAAAGGTGTCCTGGTAAGCTTGTGTAGTCAATACACATAGCTACCACCTGTTTAAAAAATTATATCTTTCATTGGAAGTCCACCTCTCAATCAGTGTTTGTCAGTATAATGTGACAACAACTCTGCATACATTTATCATTCTAATTATTGATCAGTAGTACATTATTCTCTGCTCAGTCCTTTTGTACAAGGAAAAATAAGCATTATATAGTGTGCCTTTCCTTGTGAACTTTAATACTATTGTTGACGGCATATTATTAAAATACATTAATGGATTTTTCTTTTTTCATACAAGTCTTGATTTTGAGTGCAGATTTCCATAACGAGGTTTTCTGAAATCACATAGAGAGTGTCAGACAATAAATAAGAGTAACATTTCTGCTACCATTTTCTATCCTATTGTTGTGTCAAACTATGATGTTCCTTAGACTCTCTGCAGCTAAACTTACAGTAGCTTTCCTGAAACTGACTTTGTCCAGGTTCTGGGCTGATTTTAATCTAACATTTAACCATTCAGTTCTGGTGTCTGCAGTGGAGCTGCAAAATTTTATATGGAGGATGGCTGATAGACCTTTGGTCCAAATAAGGATTTGCATTTAAAAATATGGACATGTTAAACAACTATTAATAGGAGAAAAAAAAAAGAGGAAGAGTTTAAAAAAAAAACCAACCACAAACGCAAACATATAAATCATTGTGTCTGCATGGAGATTTTTGCTTAGACTCCCTTCCCCTTCAAGCCCTCAATCTTTGCAGGACAAAGACCTTCCAGAGTAGTCTGTGTTTCTTTCTGTATTGACCGCACTTAGGGAAGCAATGCAGTGTCTGTAATAACCATAGCAAAGGTCTGTGTTTGATTCTGCAGAGTGCATCCAGCAGTCCCAAGACAATGCGGGGTTTGTTTTCTTAAGTCTTCCCCGCCTCCAAGGGCCTTTGCATGGGGTTTGCAGCACTTTCTTGGACTTTCATTTTAATAACTATCAGCAAAATCTGTTATGAAGAAAGCTCACATTAAGTAATTTTTTTCTATTTAGCACTTCATATTTTAAATAGGTTCATCTTTTCATGAAGATTTTTGGATCTTTATGGATGACTTATTCCAGGGAAGGACTGGATCTGTTTTCTTGATCTGCTGTTTGGAGAGGAATCTCGTACAATCCCTTTTAATATCCAGGAAAGGTTTTGACGATCTATCAAGGCATTCTCATCAGTCAAAAGGTCTCCTTTTTTTCTCTTTTTGAATTAACATAACTAATGACAGATAGCAGCAAAGCTTTGCAGACAGAAGTCACTTTAATCCTTTATAGTTAGCAATACCTTTCCCTTCATATGCTCATTCAGGAAGTTCAAAGAAACTCACAGCATAAAAAATGTTGAAATGTTGACATCTAGGGGGTGTGATTCACTCCTGGCTCCTGCACTGATCGGCTGTTGGGCTCAGATGTTTGCAGCTGTGACTTTCAAGACACGAATTAGCTGCAAAGTCTTTACCAAAGACCCCCAGCTAAGAGGCCAGAGAGGCAGAGGGGCTGGGCAGAGAGCATGGAGCAGAGAATCTGGAGAAGCAGGGGAAACCCAGCAAGAGTCTGGTGGCTTTTTAAATATCACAGCTGGTTGGGGGAAATAGTAGATAACAAATCACATTTAGAGAATTCCACTGTTCTCTCCAACAAGCTATCGCTATAACTTTCTTATAGTTTTAAAGGGTTGAAGAATGTTCTTAAAACTTTGTATCTGCTAATTAACAACATAATGTATGTGTCTGAAGTTTGAAGAGTTGTGCCAGATAGTCTCAACAGGATATGTTTCTTAGTGCCTGGTTTGTAATAAACATGAGTTATTGACACAAAGTATACCCAATATGGGAACAGCTGCATAAATTGTCCCTTACAAAAAAAAAAACGAACCTCATCTAAGAAATTTGAACAAATGGTTTGGAGAAGGACTGTGTAAGAGAGTGAATACCTAGATGATATCTGCATTCTCCTTTGCCAAGGTCTCTGGTAAGCTGGGTGTGTTGGGCAAACCTCTGTGCCTTGCTGCAGAAATGGCCATTCTGTCACAACACTCCCCGGGTCCCACCTTGCTGTGAGAAACCATCATGCTCCAGCATAGGGCAGCAGCTGGGTAGGCAAGGCTGATAGATGCTTTGGCTGAGCAGGAGTGCTCTGGCACTAGCTTCCTCATAGTTCCCATTTACCAGTGTTTCTCAATGCCCTTGGACACCTACCCCAAGAAGAGCCCGTACAGCTTCTTGTCTATGTAGGCTGTTAATCTATAACAAAATGCATGCCTAAACAAGCAAAAGAAATCCTTTCATCTTTTTTTTTTTCCCCTCCTTTGTCCCTCCCCAACTCATTTCTTTCTTACTTACCCTCCAATTCTTCCTTTACCTCTCACTACTTCCCAAAAAAAGTTCCCATTAAGCAAGTATTCAGCATGTGGCAAGTGTTACCCTGGAAATCCCAAACACCCACACACCAGCAACCAGGTGAAATTAAATGAGGGCAGGCAAGAGAAATGATGAAAGTTTCAGATAGTGAATGTTTATGAGGAAGTTGCAGAAACCTGGATACATTCAGTCTGAAGAAAAGATGAAAGAGAAAACACAGAGTTTACAAACAAATAAAGGCATGTTGTGAAAGGAAAAGAAATCTATTAATCTGCCATACCAGCAGAACTGACGCTGCAACTTCCATCATCACAAAGAAAATGGTTGTTAAGTATTTTCTCAAAGGGAAAAAAATATTCAGGAAAATCACATTCAGAGCAAATGTTGTGGTTTAGCCCAGGTCAGCAACTAAGCACCACACAGCCGCTCGCTCACTCCCCCGACCCCAGTGGGATGGGGGAGAGAATCGGAAGGGCCAAAGTAAGAAAACTCGTGGGTTGAGATAAGAACAGTTTAATAATTAAAATAAAACAGCAATAATAATAATAATAATATAATGGAAAGGAAAATAATGAGTGAGAGAGATGAAACCTTGGAAGAAGGAAAAAAAAAACAAAACCAAACAACAAGTGCTGCAACCGCTCACCACCCGCTGACCGACACTGCCAGTCCCCGAGCTGCGATCGCTGCCTCCCCCGGCCAACTCCCCCCAGTTAATATACTGGGCATGACGTCACATGATATGGAATACCCTTTGGCCAATTAGAATCAGCTCTCCTGGTTGTATCCCCTCCCCTCCCGGCTTCTTGTGCACCTGGCAGAGCATGGGAACCTGGAAAAGTCCTTGACTAGTGTAAACACTACCTAACAACAACTAAAACATTAGTGTGTTATCAACATTATTTTCATACTAAGTCCAAAACGCAGCACTGTACCAGCTACAGTGAAGAAAATTAACTATCCCAGCTAAAACCATGACAGCAAATTACTTGGCAGAAGGTGCCTCATGAATTCCTTTTAAGGTAGTAATAGATTAAAAACTTAAGTGGACAGAGTACGTTTTTGTATCTCAGACTGGCAGGTACTGGTAACAATGGTAGGAAAGCATCAGCCTTTTCTGCAGTGGGAGATGCCATAAATTTTTTAGAATCATTTTAAGCATTTCCACTTAAAACATTTCCTTGCTACTGAAGGGAACTTAGACATTGTCAACACACCTGCCAACACATGAGCTATCCTGCTTTTTTCCTATGTGATGCAGAAGCTTTTTATGGCTGAATTGAAGTTTATTGTAGAGTGTAAAAAGTACTGTCTGGCTGGACTTCTGAGAGTGAGTATGGGCTCAGTATTCTGTGGACTTGTCTGGACTGAACAGCTACCTACTCCATGGTCATTTAAAGTTGTGAGGGACAGGACTGGATAATCCTTCCTGTCTGAAATCCACAGGAGAGAATCATGCGTTGGTTTGGGAATGGAGTTTTCACCATCCTCTCCAAGGCTCCTAAATATGCCACCACTGAATATATCAACATTTTATTGACTTTGTAAAGAGGGTCTCTCACCAGAGAGGAAAAAAAGACAAAGAACTAATGCAATAGATAACTTTAAAAGCTGTTGCAATGGTTTTTGATGAAGGTTAGAGTTGAGATCTGTTGCACTCCCATGGATTAGCTCACAGGCACACTGAAAAGTACAGAACTGGGAGCTGAAACTTGTGGCATCATTAAATATCTATGCTTGTTGCACTCACAAGCAGCTTTAAGAAAGCAAGACTTCTAAAAGGTTGGCAGCAAGTATTCACTGCAATTCCAGTCTCTGAAGAACAGTTCACAGCAGCTTTTATTAAGAGTAGTATGCCATAGTTAAGCAGACAGATATGGCAGTCTTGCTGCTTTCAGGATCTTGAAGTCACCACTGAACCACTTGGGTGTCTACATGTTTAACTGATAAAAAAGGATATAATCCCCAAGACTGACTGATAATCAAACATTTTGTGCCTGCGATGCTATTGTTGAGAAGGAGAGCCCCATGGCTACCTCTCAACACATCAAGGACAGAACGCTAACTTCTTTTTATTTTAACACTATAGATGTGAATCATCTGTAGAAGAATTCTCACAAAGAGAATGAAAACATAAAGGGTTCAATATTGACTATGGTTTAGGTTTCATTCTATGCATGTTCAAAATCTGAAGCAGGCCACTAGAGGAAAATGTGCTTTCATTGATAGATGGGGAAACAGCTCAGGGACTGCCTGCACTTTAATATCAGCATATATGAAACTTCAGTTACTTGTCATTCTTTAGATGCTTTCCATTTTTTCACAAGCTGTATGAAGAACTAATTTGATTTCTCTTTCATTGTTCTGGTGCAGACACATAGGCTTCTGAAAATCAGTTAATGGCATAAAGCACTTTCTTTTAAATTCTACCAGTTCAAATCACCATGGATGTGTGCAAAGGACAAGAGGCACAGAAGACCTAGCATACTGCACATTGTGAAACTTACAGTTATGCACTATCAACCCACAGAAAGGGTCATTTTGTTCTACAGAGATACTTTTAAAAAAATTTCATTCTCTCTCTCTCTCTTTTTAATAGACTTCATTTCCAATGCACTACTTAGGATACACTCTTTCAGATGTATTTTCTCCATTTTCTTTTTCACAACGCTAACATGGTTGTTGTTTTCTTCATAAAACTTTTTCCATTGGATTAACTATTCCTCTTTCTTACATGTGAGTGTTTATTGTAACAGGTTATTTATATTTAGTCTGCTAAAAAATTGGGTGTACAGGCAGAGCTGATCTGTGCTCCCACTTTTAGTGCAAAAATTCCTCGGTCCTGGGGTGAGAAGAAAGTTTTCACGGACTGGCAAAATTTTCTTGATGTAACCCTGGAAGCTTGTAATGAGGTAGCATTCTGGGTACCACACCACTAAACTTCTTAAATTCCTCTCTCTGCACTGTTATCTTGTAATATGGCAATGAGGACAAGAGGTTTTAGGGGAACAAAAGGAAAAAAAAAGGTTTTGTTTGGTCTCTAAGTAGAGCAAGCAGCTGTAAAACAAGCCTTGGCTGAGGCTACACTGGGAAAATGAGTCAGGCAAGACCCTGAGCACCCACCATCCCATGCCATAGCACCAAAACTTGGGCTTGGGAAGCCAAACAGTGCTTTCCTCTTCCCTGCCACATGGGCTTGTACAAAGAGTATAGCCATGAAAATTACACAGATAAATGAGACACTAAAGTCTGACATGGAACTTTGGGGTACATGTGTGATGTGTGAGTGAACGTGGGATGCACCCATGTGGCCGAATTTCTAGCAGGGGAGGAAAAGGTTAGAAATGTGTACACATCCACGTTTTATGTTTTAGGAGAAAAAGGTTGGGTTGTGGGTTTTTTCCACTCCAATTTGTAAATCATAATAAAGAAAGACTGAGAAAATTAGATTCAGCCTGAAAAGTAAAAAATCTGTTACCAAGTAGCTTATCAGAGGGGCTGAGAAGTGAGAGTTCTCAAACTCGAGGATTGAGGAAACCAGCAGCATGTCACTCTGAAGGCAGCAGCTCCACTGGAGGAAAAGACTGGCCAGAGAAAAGAATAAAAAGTAGGTAAGAGTTGATAGAAAGCATTTAAAGGCTTCTACAGATCACTGCATTCAGGAAAAGAAAATAAAAGTAAAAACTTAGAGGCTTTCTGAAAGCTCCAGAATTAAAGACACTACCCCAAGTGTTTGTCTTATTGTTATAATGGCAAAGACACAGAAACTCATTTTAATCCCTTAAGAAAAAGCAGCTCTCAGGGATCCAGTGAAGAATTTGTGTATATATCTAAATGTGCGTGTGTGAGAGAGAGAGAAAGAAAGAGAGAAAGAGACTATTTTTAAATCCTTTGAAGATCCACAAAGCAACTTTGGTTTTATTAAGAGGAATTTCTTCCAATAGGCCTGACATTTCAGCTTACCGGTCTGACATCTCCTGACAACAGGTAGACCTGGGAACATAGGTAAGGGTGGGTGGAAGAAGCACCCAGCACACAGAACAAAAGGACTTCTAAAATTAATTACCAGCTAAGCACAATGTTGGGGGAGAAAAATTAATGCCAGGGGATGTAAAATTGTATTTGTGTAAGAAAGCACCAGTAAGATCCTAATGGAAGTTTTTCCACAGTTTTCATGTTACAGGGATGGTTTGTATTTTGTTCCACCTCTATTGGCCCTTGGCACCAGACTTAGTTGAAACTCTCAGCCTATGCAGTCAATGGCTAACTCAATCTACATTACAACTGTTTAGTTAGGATGTTGCTCTTGGGACCCACTGTGGCCTTGGTCTGGCTGGTGAGGGGAGGAGAGAGAAGGAGGGACTCTACAGCTACATGGGCATGAATGCCTGCTTTGCATCTCTAGGACCCTGTGCACAGCTGCAAGCAGCCCTGGAAGGAAGGGGACTGCAGCTTTCTGGGACCCATTTATATGTATGGTGATTGATAGTTTTGTGGTTTCCTTTCAAAAGCATTGGCTGAGTGGCAGCTGCACCAGCAGCAGCCCCAGAACGTCAGCACAGACGTGGCAGGCAGGGGCCATGTTGGTGGCCCACAGCACAGTCCCTCTGTTCTTTGGTGGCAGAGCTCTGCTCCCTTGTATTCTGCATTGCTTGACTCTTAATGGGTTCCCACATTGTGCTGGTTTTGGCTGGGTTAGAGTTAATTTTCTTCAGAGTAGCTAGGATGGGGCTGTGCTTTGGATTTGTGCTGAAAACAGTGTTGATAATACAGGATGTTTTAGTTACTGCTGAGCAGTAAAGGTCTTTTCTTCTTCTCACACCACCCCACCAGCAAGTAGGCTGGGGTGCTCATTGATCAGGATTGATCATTGGACAGGCTGGATCAATGGACCGAGGTTAATTGTATGAGGTTTAACAAGTCCAAGTGCTGGGTCTTGCACTTCAGTCACAACAACCCTGTGCAACGCTACAGGCTTGGGGAAGAGGGGCTGGAAAGCTGCCTGGCAGAGAAGGACCTGGGGGTGCTGACTGACAGCCAGCTGAACATGAGCCAGCAGTGTGCCCAGGTGGCCAAGAAGGCCAACAGCATCCTGGCTTGTATCAGGAATAGTGTGGCCAGCAGGAGCAGGGAAGGGATCATGCCCCTGTACTCGGCACTGGTGAGGTCACACCTCAAATACTGTGTTCAGTTTTGGGCCCCTCACTTCAAGAAGGACATTGAGGTGCTGGAGCATGTCCAGAGAAGGGCAAAGAAGCTGGTGAAGGGTCTGGAGAGCAGCTCTTATGAGAAGCAGCTGAGGGAGCTGGGGTTGTTTAGTCTGGAGAAGAGGAGGCTGAGGGGAGACCTTATCACTCTCTACAACTACCTGAAAGGAGGCTGTAGCAAGGTGGGTGTCGGTCTCTTCTCCCAAGTTACTAGTGATAGGACATGAAGAAATGGCTTAAAGCTGCGCCAGGGGAGGTTTAGGTTGGATATTAGGAAAAATTTCTTTACTGAAAGAGTGATCAGGCATTGGAACAGGCTGCCCAGAGAGGTGGTGGAGTCACCATCCCTGGAGGAGTTCAAAAAATGCCTAGACATGGCACTCTGGGACATGGTTTAGGAGGCATGGTAGTGTTGGGTTGACGGTTGGAGTTGATGATCTTAGAGGTCTTTTCCAACCTTAATGATTCTATGATTCTAAGAAGTTGGGAGGGGACACAGCTGGGACAGCTGACCCCAACTGACCAAAGGGATATCCCATACCATATGATGTCATGCTCAGCATATAGAGCTGGGGGAAGAAGAAGGAAGGGGGGGACGTTCAGAGTGATGGTGTTTGTTTTCCCAAGTAACCATTATGTGTGATGGACCCCTGCTTTCCTGGGGATGGCTGAACACCTGCCTGCCGATGGGAAAGAGAGAATGAATTCCTTGTTTTGCTTTGCTTGCGTGTGCAGCTTTTGCTTTACCTATTAAACTGTATCTGAGCCCACGAGTTTTCTCACTTTTATCCTTCTGATTCTCTTCTCAACCCACCGGGGGGGAACGGAGTGATTGGCTGTGTGATGCTTAGTTGCCGACTGGGGTTAAACCATGACACATGTGCAGAGCATGTGAGAAAGGACAGAGGTTTCCGCCAACACCAGGACCTTCATGCTTAAGGTATACTAGCTTGGAGGTCTCTGCAGAGCTGTCCCCTATCTTGAAAAATAGCCTTGAAAATAATTCCCACTCAGGGGTGGTTGAATTCAATTCTGTATTACAGCTACAATTATTTAATGTGCAAGGGTGCATGTCAGGGTGTGAGAGAGACACCAAGTGCAGGTGTTAGGGGGAGCACAGCAGGGGCAGGGCAGGGAGAGCTAAAGCCAAAAGCCAGAGAGCTGGAAGTATGCACCATGCTGAGGACCTTGGCAAGAGCATGCTTGGGACCATAGTCAAGGATTCACAGCACTTGTGTGACAGGTCTTGGTATGAAAGGGTGAGGTGAGAGCATGGGCACAGGCAGGGGTGTGAGGCCGGGGGGGCCAACTCTGCCCAGGGGTACCTGGGCCCTGGGGCAGGTGGTGTCCAGTCCTGAGTGCATTTGGGGCCCCACTGCTCCTGGGGATGCAGCCAGCACCCATGGGCATGCTGCCTTCCTTTCCTACATCACTGTTGGGGGGAAAGGGGAAAAGGGACCAAGGTACCAGACGAAGGGCAGGAACCATCATGTGAATTTTATTGTGCTGTCTTCAGAAAGCTGCTCTGTCCCTCAGTATCCTGACCTGCAGACCTGTGATGATGCTGCTTACCTTCCTCACTGGAGTGCTGCAAAGCTCAATTCATTAACACTTGTAGCCTATTTTAAAACCCTTAACTGAAATGTGCTAAAGAAGTGAAATGCATTAGGCACAAAGCATGTGGTTAATATTGATGCTCATACAAAATATGCTTCAATAAAAGCTTAATAACTTACCAAGAGGCAATAAACCCAAGTGTGACCTCAAATGCACTACACATGGCTAATTTACTATTCCTGGCATGTTTCTACCTTGGAGAGACAATCAGCACAACACTATTTCAGAAAAGGGCTTTACAGATAAGCAGAATGAATATAATAGTCTTCTTAGCCAGCATAAATCAGCATCAGTCCTGTGACTGCCGAGCCAGTTTACACTAGCTGCATAGCTGGGCCAGTTTTGCTTGGTGTGACTAAAATGACCAAAAATGAATAATTTTGCTCACCTGCTGGAACCTTTCCTCATCGGGGCTCAGAGAGGAAGCTGCTGGAGGACTGCAGTTCCCCAGACAAATTTACATACTCAATTTCAGTCAGAAAGATTATGCCACGTTTGTAATCTTTTTCTGAATTAAAAGAAATTCTTTGAGAGAGCCCTTGGGAACCTAGGGCACAATGGTATTGTGATCATTTGGAAAACTGCCATAATTACTTTTTCTATAAAAAGAATCTCCGTATCATACATTGTGGAGCAGAAAAATTTAAAAGAGATGAGAAAACCTGACCTGAGTGGATTAAAGCTGAGGGGCAGATTTTTAACAGGATGAGGTAGAACTGGATAAAGTGGGTTTACTCTTGTTGCACTGAAATATTCATTGTAGGTAGCCCTTATTCGTGCAGTGAGTTGAAAACTCTGGGTCCTGCTTGTAGAGGTAGTTCCCTGGTCTCTAACTGACTCTTAATGGGCATAAATGATAGAAATACTTTTCAGCGTGTTCTTGCATGGTAAGATGTCATAAATAGTTACATGTGTATTTTGTGAAGTATATTCAACTAATTGGCAGAAAGACATCCTGAAAGTTTTTTAGCCTGTTTGAGCTAAAATAAAACCATGAAGAGAATTGTGCAAATTGCCTCTAAAGGCTTTTTATATTCTCCGAGGAAATATGGAAAATTGTTACTTTCTAGGGGGCTTTTTATATTTTAATTTTTTCTTCACTTTATATTGTTTTAATTATTTTTAAACTACAAGTGAAATAGAGTTAAGCAAAAACAGTTCAGAAAATTGTTCATTTGTCCTACACAGATTTTCATATATGTTCTCAACTTCCTGTGCTCTGAGTAAGCTTCATGACCTGGCTGAAAGTTAAGCATATAGGTGTGCAAAGCCCAAGAACTGCCATCCCTCTTGTCTTACCCCAGCAAGAGTTCCTTCCTTTAACTTTATAGGCCCTCTTTTGGGTAGCTGCTTTTCGATACACAAAAACCCCTTAAGTTCCTCTTACCATATGAATTTGCTTCATTGTCCTTTCTTTTTGGAAGTCATTCAATGAGCACATCCTGGAGTCTCCCATCCCAGCATCCTGCTCACTTCCCACTCCCAGCAGCTCATTCTCATGCCCAGACTACCCACTTCTTGCAGCAATTTGCAGTCACACTGTGAAGTGGCTCAGAAAACAAACCTGGCTGGGACCAAATAATTTCTCGAGTTATTTTTCAGCCAGTTCAGTCCCATAGCTAGTTCACTGAATGATGGCACAAATGATTTGCCAACCCCAAAGGAAAGATGATTGGGAAGGGACTGAGTGGTACAACCTCTTTGGCAGCAGCATTAATTTATGCCACCCTAAGGTGGTTTTCCAGCTGCCCATGATACCACCAAGTGAGATACCAGTATCAAGCTATTTTCGTCCTTTCAGAGTGCCAGGTTTTCAAGAAGGAAGATGAGGTCTTATCCAAATGCATGTTTCTTGTTCCCCTCAAACGCTGAACAGTTCAGCCCTGGCATGTACAGTGGGCTGCAGGGGAAGGGGCTGTCACCATCTCCCATGCCGAGGCTCTCCTCCCCATTCCCAGCTTTCTATCAGGTCTAGAAAACTGATATACCAGCTGATATGACAGAGACTTAATTTTCAGTAAAATCAGCAAACTGTGTATACTGTGTGTTTTAATTGAGTAAAGCTCGGAAGTGGAAAGTCCAGGCTCACGTTGCACAAGAAAGTCCATGGAAGTCACTTTGGCACAAACTCAGTGTTTAAGCTGAACTGCATCAGTGCTATGAGCCAAGAATATCCAAATGTTGCGTACTCCTTTCCAAATTCTAATATCAGCTGAGGATTTCATGCCATTTTCCAGAAAAATGTTTTTTAATCACCATAATTTGTTAAAATGCAGGAACATACCACAAAAAGGAAAAATATCCTCTGAATGTCATGGCCCAGCAGGCAAATGAGCAGGATGCTATTTAAACTGTGAAGTAATGTGCACACTTAAAGTACAAATGTTCTTTATCAAGCATCATATCATCATTAAGCTGATGGCAGGCAAAATATGTTGTATAACCTCTTGCAAGAAGTGAGACACAAATCCCAATGTAAGGAAGCAAAAGGATAAGGATTCTTTATTTTCCCTCAAGGCTGATTTTCTGCTTTTTTCCAAACAGAGGAGGGGAGAGGGAAGAAAAGTGAATTCAAAGGATAAAGAAAAATTTGTGGAAAGTCAGAATAAACACCACCAAATTAAGCAAGCAATTTAACTCAGTGTCCTAATGAATGAATAAATACAAATACCAGCAGAAGATGCTGGAAAGCAGTAGCAAACACTTGTGTAGCAAGTTGTGTTGTCCAAAAAGCAGATTCATCACCCAGTGTGCAATGAGTCAATAATCACAAACTCAGGAGGGATATTGCTTATTGCGCAAGCCTGGGTGCTTGGTGGTTTTCCACAAAACAAGCACACCTAGGCTGTCTCCTTTGTTATATTTATACAATAAATTAATACATATTCTGCCTACCTAATGCATATTCATTCTAATCTACATAGGTTGCATAATGGCATTAAGTCACTCCTCTTGGCTCCACCTCAGATCCTTCTGCACATGTCTTCCTCTCTTCAGGGGCCCTTGGTGGTCTCTGGTGGTCTTCACGGAAGGAGTACCCGAACCCTTTTTATCCATATATCTGGTCATGTGTCACCTAAGGACAACTCAAGGCTATTTTCTCTTGCCAACTCTCCTTTATTTTCTTCCATAAGGAACGTTTGTCCTTGATTAAATGGATAATGCTGATGGCCAAGATGTACTGTCTTTAAGCTTAGGTTAAATATTAAAACATCAAACACTACATAGCAATGCTTGATCAAAAAGGAGTTTAGATTCACACTAATTAAACAGAGGCAATACCTCTTCTTTCCCAGGGGGGTTGTTCCCTTACAGTTGTGTCCATTACAAAATAGACAGGGAAAAATAATGGGGATATCTTTACTTTTCATATTGTGATAATTTTATTCAAGTTGTTTACTCACATTATTATTCATAGACAAGAAAGACCATAGGTAATATGACTGGTGACATTATTCAGCATTTTCCAGGTAAGAGGAGTTTTATTACTATTGTTATTACTATTACTATTAATTACTATTAGTATTACTATTATTATTTATTAGTGGTCACAGATATGCCAGAAGAACAAGGACAGTAACTGTGTGTGTGCATATGTGTGTGTTCGCATGTGCTCCTAAAAATCAAATCTTACTGCATTTTGGGTCATTTAGTAACATCAATAACTTCATACATAGTAATCAAGCATGTAAAAAAGACATAAAATAATAAAAAGCAATTTTATGTGTTTTGTTACAGCTAACAAAACCAGTTATAAGAGTGGCCTAAAAGTCAGTAAGTCAAAACAAAATCATCATGCAAATGCAACACAATATGAAGTTCCTCATGTCATTGGTAGCAAGCTCAATAACTCATTTAATGAACTCAGTCACAGATGGAGACTATACAAGATACTTTTCAGAAGCAATTCTAAGTCATTCTCAAAAAGTAACCATGTCAGGCACTTGGGGACTAAAATTCTCATAAGAACCCACCTTGAGAGGACACAGAATTGATTGCACATATCCATGCCTTATATAGCAGTTTGTCAAAGCAGAGGGAGCAGGGAGGGGGAGCAATGGTTTGCACCTGAAAGGGCACTGCTTGTTAATTCCTGCTGGTTTCATTCTGTGGGAAAAAGCCAATCACTTCTTAGGCAGTGTCCTAAACAGTGAGTCAAAAATGATAGTAAATAGATGGGGCTACAGTCCTTTTTTCCAAATAATCTAACACTTTTTCTCTATAAACCCCTCTCAAAATGGGCTTGCAGGGAGACACCCACACAGAGCTCCCATCTGTCTGCCAGGCACTCACTTCTGACTTTATCTTAGCACAGGCAGCATGCTGCTTGCAGTGGAGCAGATGTTTCTGGACTCTTGGCTCTAATTCAGGTTTAAGATCCTTTGCAGTCTGCAAGGCACCCCACCGCTGGCTGGAAAAGGAGGTGTCCTGGAGGGAGGAGGTCTTGCTGGCTGAGTGTTCCCATCGCTGGCTAAGCTGCGTGATGGGCAGGGGCTGGAAACAAGCCACCAGCTGTGTTTCCTGCAGGAACTGGTCCCATGCGGGGACATGTTTTCAGCCACCGCATGAGCTGCACCCTCAGAGGACTCCCATGTCCTGTTCCCCAGTCCCAGTTCGCACAGAGGTTTGGGCAGAAGCCATGCCAGCACCCTGCTGCACCTGCTATGAGCTGTTGCCGTGCTGGGGACAGCTTTAGGCAAGCTTGGTCACAAACTTGTGTCTAAATACCCAAAGTCTGCTGACATCTCATTTCAGGCTCTCCTGCCTGAATACACTATTCAGAGGCCAGTTTCCTGACTCCTAGTTCAGTTGCCCTTTCTAATAAATTTTAAAACAACGATTTTATTGTTGTTGTTATGATTTAGAAGGATCCACTTGATTCTCACAGTTCTCCCCAAAACTTTCACATCACTTAGTCTTTGAACTCTTTTTGGCAGGGAAATTGCAGTTGCTGCTTTGTTTTGTTTTTCTTCTTGAGTGATAGAACTCTGCTCTTTTTTTTTATTGATAAGGACATTCCACATATCACTGGTGATACAGGCCTGAAGCACAGATCCAGCACAGAGAAATGGCTCCAATCCTTCATACAAAATGAGGCTTCAGGTTAAGAAACACTCCACCAAATCACAGTCACGCCAGTAAAATTCCTTTTTCTGTGATTTTGCTGCAGTGAAATAATTTTCTCCTGTTAAGAAAATATATGATGAATGATCAGGTTATTTTTATTCTAAATTGTATTTTATATGAGGCAGTCATCAGCAAAGTGAGGATCCAAGAGTTTCAGTGTTTAAAGCCAGAAGGAATCATTAGATCATCTAGTCAGGCTTCTGAAATATCATAGGCCATTAAGTTTCATGCTGGTATCTTACATCAAATCCAAAGGCTTTAGAAAAACTAAAGAATTTCAGGCACTTGCATCTTTTGAGGAGATTAAACTGTATATTGCAGGCAGAATACCAGAGAGACCAAATTGGTGCCAGAGCAGTTGGGAACGGCAGAGAATTGATAAAGTGCAGGATGTTCCCGGAAAGCAAATAATGCCCTCATCACTGAGGAAAGTAAAAAACATCTTTGTCAGTCTTCCCTGGGAGTTAAGCTGCATTTCTGACCCCCTCCTGAGCCTGTTGTGGGTGAAGTAAGCAATCTGTATCAGCAAACCAAGGGTTAACAGGGCAACCCAGTCCCACTGACTTCAGAAACAAGACCCCCAGCACAGCCAGCCTAACTCTCTCAGTGTCCAGAGCATTTTGTTAAGACACAGCATTAAAGCCTCCCTTTTAAGAAAGGTTTCTAGATTATCCTTTTTCTGATGGGAAATTAAGTCTGCATGAAGTCAGTGGAAAGGCTTGACTGCGCTTCCTCGGTGGCACTGGCTGGTGGGGTGGGCCAGCTCCGGAGTTATCTGGCGCAACTGGATGAGTGCACAGTCCCACTGTCTGGGTCCTCCTCCAGCTACAGCTCTCCAAGAAAGGTGAACTTAAAGTTCAGATCATGCTTTAAAGAAAATCCTGTTCATATTCACAGCTTTTATCTTCCCTGGACTGTTTAAAGTTTAAGTAAGAAATCTGAATGTATTTAACAGTCAACAACTATGGGATATGGGATAGCATAAAGTGAGTGGGGAAATGTAGAGGAGAATTATTCCCTAGGGAAGGTGGCAGAGGAATGAGCATCTTGCTGAAGTGCCCAAAACAGCTACCAATTAGGGTACACGTTTATCAAATATTCATTGAAACCACCCTGCTATAGGCTTCAAATATTTAGCATGAAACTGTGCCCTGCCTTCTAGTGATTCCAAAGGGGTTGAAAGATCCTCAATATCCAGAAGACACGTACGACATCAGAAAGGCAAATGCTAGCCAGGTGGATATGGGCAAACCTTCATTAAAATCACTTCACTGTGAGGTAGCTGCATTCAAGAGAATTGCTCAGAGGAAGAACTGTGAAGAGCTACTTTGTCATCTCACTGCATCAAGACCCATTTTCTTTGATTACAGCTAAAATCTATATGCTCTGCTGATTCAGGAACTCTCAGTGTACTTCTTAAGTGCTACTTTTTGATTATTGAGGAAGGATAAAGTAAACAGTGAATGTTCTTAGAGTACCAAAGACATCCTTCTGGATTATAAGTGAGCAGGAATCACCAAAGTCTGGCAGGCACCCATGGGGTACATAAAATGGAATATTCAATATTCTGTTGAATATGCCGTTGTCTTCAAGGGATCCTCCTGCATATTTGCAATGGCTCATAAACCACTTTGCTTGCTGTCTTCAAGTAGAGCGATAACCCGTACAAAAGCAAACCACAGCAGGATTCAAGTTCCTGAAAGAAGAGAGAAGCAAAGTTTCTACCTGATATATTGAACATTGTGAGTCTTTACTCAACTAATTTCTCAGAGCTGGCAGGGCATAGTTTATCCTAGGGGGAAAGTGACCTTAAGACCTCTTATCAATGTCTCTGCAGAGATCAGCCCTTGATTTGAACCTTTGGCTCATTTGTAAGCTTTGTGCAGATTAGAGGAAATGACTCTGGGCAGCTACACAGGTGGGCTGTGGCATCATGTGAATTCAGTCTCCAAGCTCCCAGAGCAACACGATGCACTGAAACAAGGATGAGACTGGTATTTGGTTCAGCCAGTAAATGAATAAAAGCAAAATGTCATCCAGTGCTTCAGAATGAAGCAAAAATAATTCCTTTGAACAGACTGATCTAATTTTATCAGGATTGACTTAAGTGGCAGGTCAGGGTGAAAGTCGTTTGAAATTTCTGTGTTAGAGCAGGAGAGATTTGCCAGTTGATACTGAAATAAATTCTACCCAAGATTTATCTTCTCTGACAGATTATTACGCAGTGGAATCCGTAGGTGAAATTTCATGGCTTGTGGTATCCAGGAGGTCAGATTAGATGATGACAATGATGACAATTAGATGATGACAATTCCAAATCAAAAAAAATATCCATGGCTGTTATCACAGAGAACACGCTATTTTAAAATTAATGAAAAAAAATGGTGAATTTAGTGGAAGAAAGAATATTGCAGTGAGTGGAACAGATGATTTAGTCATCTTTAGTATTTCTCTGCTCTTACCAGATTTTGTCTTTGCTTTGCAAGAGAGAAAACCACAATCCTTTCCTTTCTCCCACACATGTTCTGTTTCAACATGAAGCAAAAAAGAGTGACCTTAGCTATGCACAGCTGGAGCCAAGGGCTGAGTCTGCAGGTTGAAAACTCATAAACCAGTAAAACTATTTTAGTTGTAACATATATGAAAAAAGAGAACAGATTTGAATAGCTGTTTACACTGTAAAACCTCTTAAAATCTTGTTCTATTTTTTCCTAGAGCTTTGGTTAAATAGATAATGTATTTGATAAATTTCTATGAATCCTATTCATAATTTTTCTGCACAAAATGCAATCAAATAGTGTTTCATTTATTACTTGATATTGTTTAGAAATATCCATAATGGTTCATTCTTGTTATTTATGTGCACACAATTCATTGCAGGCCACACTCAGTAATATATATACATTATGAGGATTATTTCCCTTTCGGATGTGATCATGGAGTGACTGTGCTCTGCATACCTTGCTATTGTGAAATGGAGTAAACACCTTCCTCTGTTGCACAGAGGGTGAAGAACCCCGGTAAAGGAGTGCAGGGCCACTTCAGAGCCATTCTTCCATATCCTCCCCTTACCCACCAAAAATGAGTCCTATGTTGCAGATCTGGCTTGCCATGGATGAAACTCTCCATCCTCTCTTATTGGCTCCAGCCACCCTTAAACACGGTTGGGAAACCCCTTAGCCTGGAGCATCAACAAAGCAGACCGCTACCTTAATAGCAGAGCTGGTGTAAACTATAGTTTTCTGCAAATAAACTATTTTAATCCTAATATTTTTAGAGATTCTATGTTGTTAGCAAGCTACCTAAAACTTGAAAAGCAGCATTTTTTTTTTGTGTCAAGAAGAAAAAAATCATTGTTTTCAGACAACCGTCCTTCATGTCCCCAGGTGGCAGTAAGAGCCATGGCTATAACAACATAGCTTGGACTAAGACTACCTCCTATTCTACAGGGGATGAATGAAAAAATTTTTATTAAAATAGCAAGTGTAAAGCAATAGTGTGTTTTCACTCTGTTCAGAGAGAGGCATTGAGAACATAAGACCAATTCTTTGTCATTCCAGAAAAATTCACAAGAGTTCCAGCTTACAGTGGTCCACAGCACCCCTGTCCACATTTATCATGCTAGGCACCAAGAAAAAGCTCACCAAACTTCGGATCCATAAGAACAGATCAGAAGCTACTAGGAGAGTGGGTCACAGGAAATCAAACCATCTTCCCCACTTTCATCTGCAAAAACAAGCTATGCCTAAAAGCACTCCTTCTCACTCCCTCCAGGTGCCCGGCAGAAACCTTGAAGTGATGGGAAAGCAATGGCAGTTGTAACAGGACAGACACTGCCAGAGCAGGGTTTGATCCAGCTGTACACTGAGGAGCTTAAAGCCAATTCTGTGAGCACAGCTCAGAAATGCTTGCGGTAAACTTAATGAGAGGTTTCTTGATGAAAATTGGCAGCTGGTGACAAGTTCAGTCATTTTGAGGGGATGCATTGTGAGGGAATATGCAAACAGCATTAACAAGGGCCTACTCAGTTTTTATGTGTGTCTCTGCCTACACAACAACCCTAATTAGGTAAAGATAATAATAGCTGTTTCTCTTTGAAGGTATACATCTCACCTGGGAGCTTTAGATCTTTGCAACAGCACAGAATAATTTCTTTTAAGAGGGTTAAACATCAGTGCTTCCAAAACGGAAAGAGATAACTATCTATTTACTCTCATGCCACTAAAATCCTTGTGAAAATTTGATGACAGGTTCTTTTTTTTTAAAAAGGCAGTGAGATATAGCACTGATATCACAACCTTGGGCTCCCACTGATTTCAAAAGATCCATTGATTTCATAAACTCTAATAGGGACAAAAGTATCTTAACACACTTCATTTTAGCTGAAGTGGAAAAGCAGCTAAAAAAGTGACAAATATTATGTTCCTAAACCTGGAAACTGAGTCATTTGGACAAACTGTGAGACTCTTGTCTCCCTCCCTGAAAAAATGTCAGCTATTTTCTCTAAAAAAAGAACAACAGGCTAGATGTTAATTCTTGACCCCTATGGCTCACCAGGGATTGTCTTACTGCAGATGACTCACATGACAGACAACTTTTATCAGTCCAGACTCTAAGTTGTCTTTTAGCAGCATGTTGTCAAAGACCATGATCAAAATCATATCCTTACTTCTTTTTTCCCAAAGTTGTTGTGCACTTGCAATGTCCTTGGAATAGCCTGCCCATGCTTCAGAGCAAGGCTTCAAAACCACCCAAGCAGAGCTCCCAGACAGTTCATTTCACCTTTGCTGAACACAAGGAAAACTGTGCTTGTTGCTCTCCTCTTCTAGTGCAAAATGAACAATAAAGATTAGATAGATTTGATTATGCTATGCCATTTTTCCCTAATGACCAGGACTATCTCTGGTTTCCCAGTTCTGTATCTGGAGAAATAAAAAGATATATGTAGCTGCATTTGAAAACGAAGTCATGCACTGCTTTATTCTTTTTTTTCCTTAGTCATTTTACACCAACGTTGTGTTTTCTAAAGGATATTACATCAAGATGTCCTGTGCTTTTGGGAAGAAGAAACCTCTATACAAAACATGTAACCAGCGTGATGTGTATGCTAAGCCATAATTAGGATGTTTTTTCATTCTAGCTCTCCCTCTCATAAAGGAGACATTTGCAGACAGTTTAAAAAGAATCAGATCTGAGCATCGAGAAACAGAGTAAGCCAAAAACCCAGCATAGTTGGTCCCAAGTTGGGTCCCATCCTTAGCAGCAACATTTCACAGGACTAAAACTTGACATTTTTAGCACATTGTAAGCCAAGAGTAAGAGCAGGTATCGCATATGGAACTACTATTACCACAGGCCCCAGGGACTGCATCAATACTCATGTACAGCTGAAGTCAGAAGGCATTCTTGGGTTGTTTGAAGAACCCTAATACTTTGTTCATTTGGATGCTTTCCAGCAGCAAGGTTTGCTCTCTCCTCCTGTGGCACCGAGGTCTGCTCATCAAAAGCCTAGGGAAGAACATCTGGTGTCCAGCCCTCAAGATTTTTGTGTTTTTAACATTTTAAAGCTAAGATTTTAGCAATAGGTACAGTGTGACCAAAGTGGTGAAATGGTGGACTTGGAGGTTTTCATTTTTTTCATTGTTTCTTCCTTCAGTAAATTTGTTTGATTTCTAATGTAAGACATGCCCAGTACAAAAACACATATCTAAAAGTACATTGCTTCTGACTTTAGTTAGCAGTGTTTCTAATCTTTTTTCTTTATAAGCACCTCCACTGCATGTGAAAGGTGCTGATTAGCAGTTAGGTTTGTGCGAGACAGAGGCAGCACTCTTGCCTGCCTGTTTCTCCCCAAAACCTGCAAATGGACTTGGACTGGGGTCTGCAACAATTACTCTTACTCCCGCCCAGAGCACTCCAGATACCTCTGAGTAAAGTGACGAGTTTCACACTGGTTTGCCAGGTCTACAAAAGGAAACTAGGAAAGTATGTCCAATGCAGTCTCAGTTAAAACTTAAAGCAAAAATGAATCTCTTATTAGGAGGATGACAAAACTGCAGACCACAGCAACAGAGCAGTCCTTAGCAGAGTTTGTCCCCATTCCTTCTACCCTTTCAGGAAATAAAAAAGCATCTGTATCAGCTTGAAAGATGGAAGGACACTCATCAAGGAGAGGTCTGCTTTGAACTAAGTGCAGGAAATAGAGTTATCTCATGAGTCATCTCAAGGGCTTTAGACGCCTACTTGCCTGCAGGTGAGCTGCTTACCCTTGGCTCCGTTTTCAGTCAGTGAGATTGTAGGGTGAGTTGCACTCCATTAAGGATATCTATTTCTGTCACCAGAATCAATTTGGTTCATCCTAAAATGGTTAAGAGTGGTGGGAGGGCCTGATCTTGAACAGTGCTTGTCTCTTTGCATCAGCTGCTCAGTGAGTGTAGACAACTAGCCTATTTTATATGCTTTATTTTGTACAGCTGAAATAAGATTAAGTGAATTCCACCAAATATTGCTCCGGTTTCATACCAGCTGCTATGTGAAAAATGTTAAAAGCCCTTGCTCAAGCACTAGCCTGGGACCTTTCAATTTTTTGAGGTGATTAGGAACATGTGTTCTGCTGGCTTCCTGTTAAGGTTATGTTCCTAGAGCACTTGGGACTTGTGAAAATCCCACCTACTTTCAAGCCTATGCCCAGACTGGACTGGTTTTGGTAATTTTAAAACATTTTCAGAACTTTCAGAAAAACCCTTCCAATTATCATGCTGCTGAGAAATACTGAAAATGCCAGGTCCAATGTTGGTGTCAGTTCCAGCTATGTAAGCCAGTGGACTGATGCTTGCCTGGTCGAGATCAACATCTTCATTTTATCAGAGCTGCCTCCCCATTTGCCGCTATTTTTTCCTTCACCAGGTTATTTAGCATCTCTCATATCCTAGAAAGAGAGGGCATTCCACACTGCCCATAAAAATGTGCTACACTGTTCTGGTATATTTTACATGTAAACAATCCTGGAGGCAGAAAAACTTTGGTCAGCTTCTTTCTTCACAGTTTAAGCATCATGTCTCCAGTTATCACAGTGAGCAATCAAGCATTGATGGAAACTTTACATTTCAATTACATTCAGTAACTCCTCTAATTTTTGTATTATTAATTTTCTTCCAGGCAACCCAGATTTAGTGTTGTGACAAAAGTGTGATGTGAATAAGCTCCACAGAAAGGCAAGTGTGCAGGAAGATAAAGAAAAGAAAGACTTTTTTGCATCTTCTTTCTGAGAAGTACAAGCCTTAGGCAATTTTGTGGTTGGCTCTTCATTAATTTTACCTAACACTTTTGAACATGAACATCTTCACTCATTTTCTGCTCATGAACCACAAACCTTCCAACTTTCAAACCGTAAGTGTCCTGGTCAAGACTGAAAACTTAATGGCCATTCCTACCATGTAAAATATGCTGCAGGGGAAACACGGACAGACTCACAATGTCAATGAGAACTTTACAAAGACAGAAGTGTGAAAGAAGAGCAACAGGGACTTTTCAGATAAAACTGGAAGCTGTTCATGTTGCCAAATTATTAAAACCAATATGTCATTAGTGAGACATGCCCTTCAGCCAGACTCTTTAGTCAGGAAACTTAATAAACTCACAGTTGAGGTTCCATACGTCCATAGGAGCCATGGACACCTACAAGGCTTGCTTTAGGCATTTTTCTGAATAGGAATGGGGTTTCTTCTAGCCATGACATAAGAAAATTTTTAAAACTTCCAGCAAGAATTGTTGAGAAATCACATGATATATGAGGTCCTGTTTGATAAGGCAGTTGCCATCTTTGGAAGAAGGTCTTGAAGCACTCCAGTGTTGTGACAACAGCAGCCTGCATGTTTACAGCAATGCATGTGGTTGTATAGAGTGCAATGAGGGACAGCTATGTGTTGAAATGGTCCTCACATAAAAATAGTACAAGGTTTGTGGTCCAGGGTAAAGAAGTATGTGATACTGTGTAAACAAATACTGTGGCTGAACTTATCCAAGAACTGACTGAGGTTTTGAACAAGGCTGTTCCTCTGCCAGAGGACCTCAGCAGCATTGCTGAACTAGCAATGCTAGTGATCTTCAAGTAGCATGTGGGTCTAAGGATATAGAGAAGAAATACTCAAACACAGATTATTGGGAGTGAAAGGGAATTTCAAAAGGGCAATAATAATGATAATTTCTAAAAAGATGCAATTTTTACATCATTAATCTTCCCTGACTGGCTTGTTGTCAGTGACAGTGGACTCGCTATGTGTTTTCCTCATGTGGGAACACAAACACTTCTACTGCCTCTACCTACTGCATCAGCCCACAGAAACAAGAGCTGTTCAGGGCCAGATCCTGCTGCAGAGGAAAACACATTTTTTGGGGTGTACGGAGGTCAGAATCTATCCCCTGGGAAAATGACCTTGTGTTAAAAAGCATGGATTGCCCTCTCTGAATACTGGATTACATCTTTGTCATTCCTGAGAAAGTACTGTTCTCTTAAGTATTGTTTTCTGTGTAGAATTGAAGCAATCTCTGTGAAGTAATCAAGAAGGCCATGAAGAAGTTGCTAAACTTGGGAAAGGTGAAATGCCAGAGACAGGAATACCTCAGATTCACATCTTCTGAAAAGTCAGATAACAGCAGCTGGGTCATCAGTTGCAAAAACAGGTTTATCAATACCACGATGTTTTGCTGATTAATCCTCTCTAAGCTTTACCTAAGATCGGAGAGTCTACAGAAACTTGGCAGAATCTAACAGGGAGGAAAGGAAAGCCTCTGAAACAGGCTAAGTGTGTCACTGAAAAGCTGATAATCTCGCTGACACACAGGGAAACTGAACAGATCAGCCTATTCCTACATAAAGTAGTGTTAGCTGAACTGATGTAAACCATAAACAGTGTCACCCACATTGGCTTTTTAACTGTTTTTAACCATTTGCCCTAAGCAGTAGTCGCTTGTTACTGGGTGGTCGCTATTTGTGAAAGCAGACAACAAGATCCCCAGTGCCTCAGTGCCCCATTTATAAGATGGATAATATTGATTCTAGTGATGAAGACCTCAGGGATGATATAGATCATCCCCCTTCTCTGTACAGATTGCCTTTGCATCATACCACTTTTGATACCTCTCTCTTTGCCAGGGGACTGCAAACAGTAGCACACCCAGAGCTGGACTTGCAGATGAAAAGGCAGCACGAGATGCTGACACACTTTGGAATATTTGGGTGAAAGGCACTACAGGAATACAAGCAGTTACTTTTACACTATATTTTGGCTTTTAATTCTATTCTTAAAGTGTTGTCTGTTATTTGTTGCCTTGCTTTTCTAAATGAATCAGCTGGTATTGGGCCTCCAGATCCAGGTGCATTTTCCTTCTTGTGTGGATAGTGGGTCAGTGCTTAGTTTTGTGCTTGGTAGCTGTTTAGCTCCTATGTCTTCCTCACTCAGCAGAGTACCTGTGCTAATTAAGTATCACATGGTGAGCTGGTTATAAAACACTTATTGTCTCTTCCATGAATGTACACTGTAGATGTTCCCATGGCGTTATATTCAGGGGCTTTGGCATTTCCACACCTGTATGTTAATGACATTTTAAGTGAGACTTTTTCCTCCTGTTTTCTTCCATTAGTCACTTTACAATCCTTTGAAAAGACAGGCTTTCTGTGCAATCCCACTGGGATGGGGGTGTCAGGCATTAGATAATTGCTTTGACAGCTTTTGAACAGGAGTCACTCAGCAGTAACTAGTAAACTCAAATGTCCCTTATCGCAAGATGTCATAACAGCTCTCCTGTGCTAAGCAGCTTCATTTGGTAATTCTCTTCCACAGTCCCATTTCCTCAGCTGAGGGGGAGAAGCTGATCTCCTCTCTCTGGTGACCAGCAATAGGACACGAGGAAATGGAATGAAGCTGCATCAGTGAAGTTCAAACTGGACATTAGGAAAAGGTTCTTCACTGAGAGGATGGTTGGTCACCACAACAGACCCTCCAGGGAATTGGTCACAGCACCAAACCTGTCAGAGTTCATGGAGCATCTGGACAATGCTCTTAGTCATATGGTTTATTTTTAGGTAATCCTGCAAGGAGCACGTAGTTGGACTCAATGATCCTTATGGGTCCCTTCCAACTTGAGATATTCTATGGTTCTATGATTCTATGAACTTTCCACTATGGACTCATTATTTGGGATGTTATTTCTCTCTTCTGTTGCAATAAAAATATGAGGTAAGACTTATTTTGGGATGTAAAATTACCCCCCACAAAAATCAGAAGAAAGCTTCAAAACGAGCAGGCATGAGAATAGCACAGTGGATCCATTGACAGATGAGTCACAGGAACTGTCCCCCACAGCCTCTTACATCGATGCAAAGTTCTCCTGCAAGTTTCTTCTCCAGGGAACATAAATGCTCACACAGAAAGGACTGGGCAAGGCACTAGTTTGGACACAAGCATCCTGTCCACACCACAACTCGTTTCCGCTCTCGTTAGTGGTACTGTACTGATTCTATGGTTGTGATGGGAAAAGGGAAGAAAGATGTAGGTGTAGGCTCAGGCAAAGCTTGATAATCATCTATGTGAGCTTAAATTTACAGTGTTTATGCTGAAGGCAGGACACTGACAAATTAGGTACCCACTATGAAAACAATAAGAGACACATTAAGCCATCATATAACCTAATGAAAAGCTGTAATTTTGTGGTGAATCTGTGGTCTGATTTTTTCTTATGTTGTAAGCCAACTGGAAACTGCTGATGAGAAAGAAGTCCTTTCTCTGCTGTTGCAGCTATTTACAGTGTGTGTTTTAATTAATCTCTTCCCTCCAATACCCCTGCCTTTCATTGCAGAACTGACTTATTTTCTTATTTGCAAAATCCAGCCCTCAAGTAGCTCTCTGGCCTCTGGAAAATGATTAACCCATTTGAAGTCAGCACTAGGGGCTTCAAGCAGTTGTCCAGAAGCAGAGAACTGCTCTCAGTAATTACTTTCAGCTCTCAATCTGTCCTTCAACCTCTATTTGAAATTTAACCTTAAAAGAATCAAATGGCATGTACCCCACATCATCTTCAAAGCATGTCAAACTCAAAGCAAGCAAGGTTACAACATAGTAACTCCTACAACTTTTCTTGTCACTGAAAGTCCTTACAGATGTTTCTGAGATGTAAGAGATTAGGACAAGTGGAGGTTTTACCTGAGGCATCAGAGTGCTCTTGAGAGAGGATATGACAACACAGGTCCATATCAGAACTGCAGCCGAGGAAGCTGTGCCTGGCCAGAATTTGTGAACAGGGTAGCCAGCATCACCTGGCCACAGTAAGATCCAGAGGAAAAAGACTTTCATGCATGTCATAATGAACCCATATTTCCTTTCTGTCTCTAGAGGGAATATTTCTCAAGTTACTGTATTTTAACAATAATACTGTTACTTGACAGTTACTTCACAATAGACTGTAGTCTCAGGCACATTTTCTTTGCCAAATACATTCTCACAGTAAAACTTACAAGGGAAAAAAAGAAATCACAGCTCTGAGCAAAGTGATTACGGCAAAGATAGACAGGAATTAGACCATACAAAGAATGCAACTTTAAGCTTTTACGATCACAGGCTAGATGTTGCAAAATGCCTATGACAGATTATGTTAACCACATCTTGGCTGCACATAAAGAACAGCACTGTCTCATCCTTCTGGCTACAGTGGGGTTCTAGTCTTTTTCCCACATTAAGATGGCACATTTTTGAGGACACCTTGGTAACTGTGAAATGGTACCTTGGTTTTGGATTTGCTTATTTGATACTTTTTTTTAAAGCATTTTTTTATTGAAGAAAATGACAAAATTCACCCTGGTGCCACAAAGCTAGAGTTTTACTGGGTTTCTACCATCCTGCTCTGAAGTTTTGCAGCTTATTTGGCTTATCCTACCTTAAAATGCATGAAGTCTGTTTAAAAATCTATCTTTTGCATAGGAAAATGACACAGTCTTCATAAGCCTAAAAACACTTGACCAGATTTTCTAACTTAAGGGATCCTAATTTTTCACCTTAGAAAACCCCACAGGAACTCTGAACATTGTGCTAAAAGGGTTTCTCAAAATTCTTTAAGTTTCTTTACAACTGTGTACAATCCTAAAAAATATCCAGCCAGAATTGTCTTAAATCCAGATGCATTAACCTTTCAAGTAATCTCTTTCTGCGCCCTTTTTTTATAGTTATGCTTTCTAAACACTGATCCAACTTAACTCAAAAGTATTTGCTGAAAAATCCATCATTTGCTGTTCTGTTTTACCTTAAGTTGCCTATACAATCTCCAGTTCCACAATTAAATGCCCATGGGGAAGTTAAACGAAGCAGGGTATGAGCATGTATCTGACTTGAATGTCTGGCCACACATGTCCATGGCAATCCCCCACCACTGATGACCAGAGTTGTCGTTCAGCCCAGGCCTGGGATCTGCCTGGACTCATCCTCCCAAATGACCCTCTGTAAAGCTTTAATGTTTCTGTCTGTCAGTAAGCAGCTTTCTTTTTTACATGTAGGAAAAATGAGCAAGAAAAGCAAAAAGAAACCCTTGAAGCATAGTGGATAACCAGCCAGTTTTCAAAAGACAGCACACCTCTCTCTGAAGCATAGAGACATATCTGCCAGGATTTGTCCATTTAAAAGGTCATTGACCACCTCGGCCTGTATGTTTAAACCTATGGTGGGTAACAGCATTGCCAGACTTACAAAGTGAATGATGATGATAGCTGTTGAACAGCGTGCATTTTCACAGTGTTGAAGCACAGCACAATTTAGTGCACGTATTTCTCTAATTGTAATTAGTTGTAAAAATTCACCACATTCAATCACCTGCAGAAACCTTTTGCAACTAGTGCAGCAAGGCAAAAAGGAGTGGGGGGCACTAGGGAGGCCAGTGAGTCCTAATACGGGCACGTGAACACTAACAAAGGCTGCCAGACCCTGATATTGCTGACAGGACCCCCCTCCTCTCAGGCACTGTGTTGTCTTTTTTTCATCAGTTGGATACTTTCCTTCTGTTACAGCTTAAATCTCTTCTCAGAAGCAAACCTTCTGTAGGGTTTTGAGGAAGCGATGTTTTATAATTTTGATAACAGGAGCAGTCAGGTTGTACAACATTAGGTCCTACAGGATGGCGTGTAGGTAAGGTCACTGGAAGTGGAACAAATTATTTCTGGGGATATGGTACTCCAGCAGTCAAGGCCAGGTGCTTGGCGGGTTTTGGTTGAATTTTCACACAAGTGGGGAGGTTGCACTTTCAAATTGGTCTGAGGGGTTGTGACAGAGAGCCCTCATTCCATTTCAAAGAGAAATACTACAGGCACTTGCAGCATTATGGGAAGGCTGAATTTCCAGAATACTGACTGAAGAACAAATGCTATCAATACCAGTAGTGACAAGGTATTCATGGATATATTAGCCAACTCATTTCTTCGTCGCAGTTACAGTCAATGAGACATTACGCTGTGGGATTTCAGCACATGAAAAGGGCATTGAAAGAGAGATGGTTAATGGAACAGAATAATAGAAAGTGACTGCAGAATGATCACAAATTGATTCACCTTATATTTAAAATCAAAGAATAAATAGGAGTAGGTCTTTAGCTAAGGATTTGGATTTCAGAAAAGCAAATTTAGACAAGGCAAGGAAGCTGATTAGTAAAATCAGTTGGACTGAGATTATACAGCAGTTTGACCATAGAAGGAGAAAAGAATTTTCTGTTGTCTGAAGAGCTAAAAGTAACAGAAATCTTTATCTTCAACCAGAAGAAAAACTTACAGAAATGGATTCCACACTTATGTAAATAAATATCCACCTTTAAAAGGATATTAAAAATATCCTAAAAAAGGATATAAGCAAAAAGCTTACAAGAGCTAGAATGGCAAAAGGACAGATCAGTAAGTAAAGCTAGATTTCACAGGTTAAGACATACAAGGGTAAAAGACAGGAACTGCCAAAAATCGATTTGAGTTAGATCCTGCAAGGTATACAAAACCAAACAACAAAATGCCCTTTGGAAATATACACTAGAAGGAAACAAGGAACAAAGTTTGCCTGCTAGTCCTGATGACTGGGTAACCTGTAGATTAAAGATCATCTAGGTGTGATCCCAAAACTAAAGGAACAATTTACCCAGGTTTTCAATAAGGATGGATGCACTGATGGCAAAGGCAAAGATAATATATAGAATGGGAATGAGTATATGGAAATTAAAGCTAGTCCCCTGGAGAAGAGAGCAAAATTTGAGGAAAGTTGCAAATGAGTATGGGAAGGGAAGAAGTGGGAGTAGTCTCCATGCCAGAAATAACATCTGGGACATCATGTAGGTGTATTTGTGAGCTATTTTTAGGAAATTTCCCGAATCAAAAGTGGTGGTTTCTAAATGGAAACTACTTACAAGGAGAAGGGAAGAGGGACACAAGATCAGAAAACTTCCCCAAAAATGATCCAAACAAATATCAGCCCAATTATTTTACTTCAGTAGTATTGTTTTACAACAGCTTTGGAAGGAAAGGAGAACAAAAGACATGGAGATAAACACACAGTGGCTTACTAATACCCCAATCTCAATAGGAATTACCTACTAAATACGAGTGTCTCCTACTGGTTTTCTTGCCACTCCTGGCTCTGCTCACATCCAGCTAGTTCTGTGAAGAGCTGAGAAACAAGTAGAACACAGGAAGCAAAAGCATGTAACCATGTCAAGTATGTATTTTCTGGTTTTATTTATACAGTAAAAGCATACTCTACAATCACTTAGCCTTTCTTTTTCCATTTCATTCATAGTTTTCTATTCTCCTGCAGACTGCCTCATTCTCTGACTAGCTGGACAGAATTTTTTAACTTCTTCTGGTTTCAGCTAATTTTTCTCGAAAACAGATGACAAAATTCTTGAGCGCTGTATTTCAGGGGAGGGCTCATCAGGACATTGCCCAGTGGTATTTAAACTTTCCTAACCAGGAACTATCTTTCTTGAAGAATCCTAGGGGTATGTTTTCCTATCTCTATCTCTCTTACATGTGTCTTGTCACTTGTCATTGTCAATGACAAATGTCAAGACAAATCTACCTCAGTCACTTCTCCCTGATCAGCTTATAGCGGAAGTTTATATCAGTGACTTTCTTGTCCTAAAGGGTTTTTTTAACATCCTGTAGTTAAATAATTTTCAGCCACATCTACCATCCTTCTTCCATTCTTTCCTGTTGATATTCTCATGCTGTTCTGTATGATGATGCTTCCCCATTCTGTCAGTGCTGCCCTCATCCTGTTTGTGTAAAGGTCATTAATGGAAACTAACAGGGTCGGATCTTTTAGGAACCTCCTGCTACTTCAACTTTAATACTAGTTAGTTCCCCTGTGGTAATTTCCATATCTCCAATCTGACTGTGGTACTGAAATCTAAAATAAATGGCAATCAAAAGTGGTATGGAGCACCCAAAATCTTACTGAAACTGTCAGATGATTTCCAGCCTTTATCAGGATTTGTCTCCGTATCTGTTTCCAGCCCATATGAAATGTCTATCATGCAAACTAATAAATACTTTCATAGCCAGAGGGGGACTGAGGAAGGTGTTTAAAATATAGATACCTGGCTGTTTTGTAAAGGAAGAAACAATCTTCTAGCCTGAGAGCAGTACACTATAGTAGAGGTCGCAGAGATATAACAGAGCACATACAGACCGACACTTAAAGAACAGGAAAAAATTTCAGGGCTTTTCACAAAAATGTTTTTCTGTTGTTTTTTATGTCACAGTTTCCTGAAAATATTACTGTTTTCAGAAAAGAAAACAGAAGTGCCTGGAGAAGAGTTACTTGTTTTTCACACTTGACAAGGATCTCTCTGGCTATATGCTGGGATATAGGTCTGAGCATCCTGGTGTGACCTCAGTTGACCCTGCTTTGAGCATGTGGGTTGGACTAGAGCCCTCCTGATGCCTCTTCCAGTCTGAATTTTCTGATGGTCCTGTGAGGCTAAGGTGCCTCTATGCTGCCCTGAAGCACAAGCAGAAAGGCTGAGCTTACACAGCAGGGGTGTGCCTGCTGCCCAGTTGCACAAGGTGAGCCCTCTCTCAGGCAGTCCTGTCCTATTTCTGTCCCACCTCTCCAGGGAATGATGCCCACCAGGTTTTTAGGGGCTTTCTCATAGCCCTGTGAGACCCAACTACAGTGCTCTGCAGAGGCTGTAAGTTACACAAAGTGAGCAGCAAGAACCGTGACGCCAAGCAAAGCTGACCTCTATCAGACAACTAGCCTCCAAGTACACCACAGTATCCAAGGAAAAGCAATGTCCAGGCTATTCTGACTACCATACAGTCCCCTGGCAGTACAAAAAATAGAGACATGTAAAAGTAACTTGCACTTATTCTTCTCACTGCAGACATGTGCTCCCACCCTGAGCACAGAAAGGGGGGATGAGGAACAGCACACTGCCTGTCTCCTTCCTGAAACTGCCCTGCCTTCCCACTTCAGAAAGCAAGAAGAGCAAATAAAGTAATCAAATAAACTCCAGACCACAATCCTACTGACCCCCAGGGCTAATGTGCTACAACAGTATAAAAACGAAAGTATTCTTACCAAAGTGTGCTTCTCTGCCTGCTGCTTCTCCAGATCTGCTGCGTGTGACCTGACAAGATGGTGAAGAGAGAACACTCCACTTGGGACAGTGCAGCTCCCCTCCAGTGAGGAGCCCTATGCCTGAAACATCCCCTAACAATCCACTGGTGTATACTCTCTAGACACTGAAAGAAAGCTGAAGAAATACTATGATACATCCAAAAGATTCAGAAAAATGTGTTCTTAAAGAAGCAGTAAATTCTGCCTCCTGTCTCAGAGAAAACTTCGGTGCATGTATTCAACAAGAGCTTTCTGGGCCCTGTTTGCAAGGGTTCATTGGTCTTCAGGACTGATAGAGTCCCAAGGCTGTGTCCAAAGAGTCAGGAAAGAAAAAAAGACCAAGACCTTTCTGATAAAGAAAACAAAGGCCCTGGCTGAGTGTATGTTATGGGATTTGACCACTGCCACAGCAAGTATTTGTTTCTCTCTTGAGGGTGGGCTAGAGCATGGGTGAGACTTGTTTTCCTGGACCATGACAAAGAAAAGGGTAACATGCTTCTTAACTGAACAGGGACAAGAGGTTTAAAACCATCCATTTTTCCAATGGGATGTGGCTTCCACCACGGTGAAAACTTCCTTAAGAAGATTCTGATTTTGATTTACTATTTGTATTTTCTACCAGAAAACCTAAATTAAAGAACTTGCCTGCATGGCTTCAGCATTAATTTCTGTGTCTTTTCAGCTCTTCAGTTCTTCATGGGTACTGCTGTTGGATACTTGCTGTCTCTGGAGGTACTGCCTAAACTATATATCTGATGATGCGCTGTGATAGCAAAGCCAGGAGCACTCATTGCTCCAAAATAGTTCAGCTCATTTCAGGAACACCTTTGTGACAAGCATTTCTACTTCACCTTTTAATACACTCAATGGTAAAAACCAAAACCTAAAATACTGGAACTTCCCTTCAGGCAAAAATTCTGTTTTCCTATCATCTCTGTCTTTAGCTGGAAAAACAGAAAATGAAAATGAAGACATGTCTGCAAAAGGCCTCTCAGTTTGGCACAAAGGCAGGATTGAACGCAGGTTCATTTTGAGCTTATTTTATTCTTCTATGTGAAATGCTATGGAACCAGCCAAGACCCTCCAGGTTCCTTTGCCCAGTGGGGCTTCTCACTGACTTCGTCAAGTCAACACCTGCAGCCTTTGGGACAGCAGGGTCGGCCATGAGTGGTGGCACCTGTTGGGAAGTCCGAAAGCTTATCAGCTGCTTAAAAAAGAAATATGAGGTAAAAAAATTAATTAGCTTGGTACTGTGCCAGCAGCCCAGAGCTCACTCTCGCCCCCTTTGATTAAATTGTCAAAACATGTTATTTGAGCATGTAGTGTGTCGATACCATGGTGTTTGTCTATGGCTCAGTGGTACTGGGAGGAAAAGATTTAGCTGTCTGGAAAACAAACATGCAAATGAAATCACAAAGCAATAGCAGGTAAGACCAAAGGCACAAAACCCTCTTTTCTGACTGATAGCTTTACAGTGCTCACAAAAGCGTGCCAGGAACCAGGCTATAAAACAGAGGCCTATGTTAGTGATGACACCTTGGGGACAAGAATCATTCTCCGCTTGCCAGCAACAGGGTAAATCCATCCCACTGATTTCCACAAAGGGTTATTCCTATTTATCCCACTATTCATCAGAAGACAGTTAGGATTTTGCTGTGTCCTTGACATCCCCTGCTCCCTGCCCTCCTCACTAAGCGTACCGTGGCTATTCTCATTGACAGAAGTTGTTTCTTAATGCACAATGAAAAGAAATTGAATTAGAAGTATCTTTCTGACCCCTCACATATCCACACCCTCTCCCCAGCCAAAGAAGCATCCTGATCTTGGGGCTGGTGTTGCAGGGCATGGCAGTGCCACAAGCAGTCTCCCTGCATCACAGAATCACAGGGCTTGGTAAAGTGGCTGAAACCGCAGATCAGGCTGGATTAGCTGAAGTGGAGCCTGGCCAGATCACAAAGGCTAAAACTAAACTTGTAGGAAAATGTCATTGGATCTTTAATTATTAAAGGTAGGCAGCGTCTTGATCCCTTGTTGTTGTGAAAGGCAGATTATACACGTGCACGTGGAGATGGTGGTTATACCTCTGTGCAGAGTTCAACTGTATTCACAACGAATTTTAAAACTGTCAGCTACTCACAATCATTCCCTTCCTAGAGCCCCTGATTGTGTCAAGTTTTCAGATTGAGAGAGTATATTTGGCAATTATATTCCAAACTCAACCCTTTTTTCTTTTTAAAATTTACAAGCTTACCTTAACATAAAAATACTCCCTTTAGTTGTTTTTTTTTTTTTTTACATAAAAAATTATTTTATAGCTGCAGGAAGGCATGCTTTCTGAGATGACACTGGTTTACGTAGAAAGATTATTTAAATACCATGGCAGTCTCTTTCAAATAACTGGAAGGTTACATTCAGGAAACAAGATACTAAGATTGTTTAACCTCTCCAGAGTAAAGAGGCATCACCGCCTTCCTGAAACCCACAGCTCCCCCTCAGCCTTTTCAGCAGCGTGCAGCTGAGGGGTGGAGGAAGCTATAAGTGAAGAGAGCAGGCAGCAAGGGAAGGAGCAGTCTTTCATTTTTACGCTGAACTATGTCCCCCAAAACATGGCATAGCACAGGATCATATGGGCCAGTAAAGGTACACAACATACAGGTGGGAGGAAAGTGGAGTATAGTTAGCCATAATCTGCAGCCTGCAATCGGTTGCTCTCTCCAAGAGATTTCTGTTGCTGTAAAATGAGGGCAGGAGACACCATGCCTACATGGGTATGTGTTAGCCTCACCTCCTTGGGGTGCAGATGACCACATATACCACAGGGGAACTCAGTGCACTGGTGGAGAAGCTCATGTGCTCCAAGATGGTCACTCACATTTGTACTCACAAGACCCTATTTGCACTTACTTGTTCTCTGAAACTTTCTCTAGGAAAGCAAATGTTACCATTGCCAAATGAAGCACATTGAGGTAACCAGACTGCCATCGTCCTTCCAAGCAAAAGAAGTAATTCACCTACAGAGAGTTTTTGCCCTGTTCCAACTCTTTGCTGAAACATTTCATATTACCACAGCCATTTGCTCTTTCAGGCCTCAGTTTTGTTATCCAAGCTGGGAAATGGTGGAGAGGTAAATGTCTGTAGCATTTTCTGGCATGAAAGGGCTCACCAACAGTGGAAACATGTAGTTGAAAGGATATCTCATTTTCTGGTTTGTTTGTTTGTTTTCTAATTGCTTGTGATCACTTCTTTAAAAAAAAAAAAACCCTAAAAATTTACCTCCTAGTGCACTTGCTGTCTCTGCTGAGAACTGGAGGATTCAAAGAAATTTTCTGGACATAAAGCTTTTTCCTTTAGTATTTATCATATGCTATATACAATAGAGAAACAGCTCCTTCTCCCCCTTCTTCTGTGGGAGTCACCCAGCCCAAAACATTGCACTGAATCTAGGGTTTGAGACACCATGAATGAGCTCTGTAACCAGGAAAAAGGAAAGCTCAGCTCTCCAGGTGGAGAACTCAGAAGGTTCACAGTGCCTCCTAGGAGAGTCTCTGCTTTCCGACCTCAGACCTTCAGACTTTGAAACTTCAGAACTGAACAGGTATTTTGGTGTAGAGCAGAGAGCGCATATTGGCCCTGGGAGGAAAGTAAACCAGGTACAATTGTTGATATCTGCTACCTGAGGTCTACAGCATGTCATTTCTGTCAGCTGGGCCAAACAGCTAGAATTAACAATCAAGTTTTTGACCTTTTGCCATCTCTGTTCATTACTGCCAATAGTCCTAGGCATCATATCATACTGCTATGCTCCTAGCTGGAATGGTAGAAACATGTTCGCCCCAGTCCAAACTGAAGCAGTAGCAGAACATTTAAGTAAGTTACAAGTTTCACTTGTGGCCACATTGGAGACACAATATCAGAATACAAGAGGGGAAACAATTTGAAATTGAACCCCATTTTACTCTGTGAATATCGAGACTGGGTGAAACATTAAGATAGGGTTGTTATAGCAACAGGATAGCTATCTCAAAAAAACCCTGCAGTCTGTTTTTTTCTGCACAGATTGCTTCAACAAGGCAAGGCTGGAGGAGTGAGGTAGTGCCTTTCAGTGAAATAACTAATGCAATGGGAAAAAGAAATCAAACAAGATTTTGGACATACCAGCCTTTATGAAGAATGGTTTGTACTCTCGAAAGTTTGTCTGCTTTATCCAATTATTTCAGCTGCCCTCAGAAGAATTTCACATCAAACTTTTCTTACTTTGGTCTGTCCTGGCTACAATACTCTTGTGACAGAAAGACTGCCACTCTGAGAAATGTACACTGCTTTAGTGTCTCCAATACAGCTCAATAGAAATACAATAACATTGTCACTATAGTTTCCATGATTAAAGTGTTTCCAGCAAAAAAAACCCAGCCCTGAAAATGACAAGCAAACGTATTTTCCCATAGTTATTGTATGTATGAAGTGGTGCTGGATGGGGAGAGAGCTGTATGGCCTGGAGGGAAATATGAAAAGAGAAAGTAAGATTGACAAGGGAAGGAAGGAAGGAAAAGAAGAAAGATACCAAGTAGGAACTAAGGATAAGAATATGAAGCAAAAAAAGAAATGAGAAAAATTTTAATGTCCAGCTGGTAAAGTGGGAAGAAGTCACTGTTGGATATAGGCATGAAGTCAAGAAATGTGGAAAGCAAGGAATGCCTCTTCCACACACAGTACTGCCCTGCTGCAGGGCTGAGTGATACTGATGCTTTCGTGACATTCGGAAGATGTGTTAAATATAAAAGCTGAATTTGACATGTTTGTGATCTGTACCACACCTGTGTACCCCTGTTGCCCACAGAGAAACCCCAAGTTCTTCAAGATCATATCTAAGTTTATAGCCCTTGCAGAAATAACTCAAATTTTTCTTTTGCATTTCTACATTTTAGATATTTGTTGTCCCCAATGCCAACAAAGGGTTCTTCTGCTTTGTCAAGCAAGTACATCAGCAAACCCTGAGTGACCAGTTAAACCCTGAGAGAAAACATGACCAGAGTCCAGAACTGACCAGAGCAGGTGAAGAAAATCCCAGGAGCCACCAGCAGAAGAACCTGGTGAGGAAGAAATTCCCCAGCTGGACATGAGCAACGAGATTCAGTTTTTGTGCAGCAGAGCTGTACGATGCACACACACACTCACAAAGACAAAGTGAGCTTCTGAGTGTCCACAGGCAGCATTATCCACATTTCTGCCAAGCACAGCCACCTCTAGATATAGGTCTATGCCAGGGGAGCAATGCATCCTCCCACCTCCCTTCAGCTCTGCATCTCGATGTTGCTTCCTCCATATCCCAGGTGCCCACCCCAGGAGAAGAGGTTGTGTGGCTGTATGTGGGTTGCAAAGGAGGGCCTGTGCTGGATGTACTGCCTGCACTGTGAGCTGGGATGGGAGCGAGGGATTGGGGAAGGACAGTAGCGAGAGTCAGAGCTGTTCTGGCTGCTGGGATTAGATCTTCTCTGGAAAGGATTTCAAATGCCCTGGCCATGAGAGTGGCAGTATGAATTTTCGCAGCGGCATCCAGTAAAGGCTGTTGTAAGCGGTGACTCTGATTAGGAAGTAATTTAGCTTAGAGTATAAAACCGTAGAAGTGAGAAACTCAAAAAATCTCTGGATGGGGAAAAAGCTGCAGGAAATGCTTTGTGAGGAACAAGAGCCTGAGGTGATCATTGTGGAGCTGGGGTTAACCCAGGAAGGCTATGCGGCACTAGTGTCAAACTGGTACGGGACACCAACACCATGGGCAGGATTAAAAAGAGACCTTGAGTTTTCAAAACTCTCCACTGGGTCAGCTCTCCTTACTCCACATTAGCAGAGCAAATGTCTGAGGCTGCACACCAGTCAGGCTGGGCATTTTTCAGACTCTTCCATGAACAAAGGGATAACAGGCCCATTTTCTCTCAGTGCTTGTTCTGTTGTTTGAAAACTACAGCATTTAAGGCAATGGCATGAAGTCTTATTTAGCAGCAAAATTGAAAATGTACAAATTTCTCTCCATTGTGTCCTGAAAAGCTACTTTTAGTTTAAACAGAGGGGGCAGTGCTTCAAGGGATGAAAGCTCAGTAAATCATTTGTGTGCTCTTCCCTGCCCTGTCAATGGTTTTCTGTGTGACATCTTTTACTTGGTGCAAAGTTTTTGCCACCTGCTGACCTGGGATACATTTGAGCAGACTGATCTCACCATTCCTGGTTTTGGTGCGTGCTATCCTTAAATTAAAGGATGTCTCAGTTTGCACATCAGCTCTTATTTTGCAGAAGGCTGTGGATTAACTGCTAAACAAGATGGGTGAAACAGTAGAAAGCATTACTTTACACCCATCTTGTAGAGAATCATAATGGAAGGCACCGAAATACTGTACCTCAAGCACACCAGCATCGTTTTCCTTCTACAGGACCACAGTTTGCCAACATCTCTGCATGAGCAAATGCTGTTTGTTTACAGCACATATATAGAAATACTGTTTTCTGCACCCCTGTTTTAAAGACACTCTTACCCTTCTGCAGTCAGCAGCTTCCTATCCTGATGTTTACAGAAAAAACATGCTCTTTCCAAGCTTTTTGAAATGGCTTTATGGCATAATGCAGAGCAGGCAAACGTAATGCTATCAGTACAGGTGCAAAAACAGGGTGGAACAGCAGCAAATGGACCCATTATCACCCTTCAGGCCTTTGCTTCCTCTTAAGTGGTGCTTTGTACACGTTAAGTATGAAAATGAAGGATTGCAGATATTCTGTTTCAATTTTATTTAGTATTAAGTACGTATTTAAGGCAAGCCCTTGGGCTGTTAAAACATCTTCAGACAGAGATCCTTTAATAACTGAGGACAGATTCGAACAAGCCATTAAATGACTGAAGTAAAAATTGAATGACTAAGAGAAAAAAAGATATAGACTTATTTCTAATTTTAATAAAATCATAATGCTTCTCATGGCTTTATTTAAGCCTGAAAAGGCAAGCTTGTTCTTCCCAATCATCTTGTTCACACCACCAAGATGTGACTCCTGCTTTATGTGTATGCACTGTTTATGCATGGGCTTCTTCTGCAGCCTTATTGGTATTCACTAGTGTTGTCTTTTATTCCACACTGAGCTTGCGCAATTCAGGACATGAAGTGTTTCTGTGGTGTAATAGGACTTTTTAATAAGTGATGGACTCTATAAAAAACATCCTTAACCTTACTGTCCAAAATATTTTTACACATTTAATTTGGCATTATTTTTAACAGACTTTGAACTGATTTTTGTATTAATATCACTGTGTTTTAGAATCATGAGAATAGCACATTTAAATGGTAAATAGTCGTGTCAGTTATCTAGTACCTACATTTGCAATCTAAGCTTTTTTCCTGGGGGAACAAGAGGATTACAAATATTTTTTAGTATGAATTTCCTTTATCATTTTTCTTTTACTTCTAGACCTTCGTGTTGCTATCATCACCTTCCAAATATAAGTAGATGCAGCTGTTGACATTACTGGTTATATATTATACCTGGAAATAAGCAATTAACCAAGGTGGTTTTTCTTAATTAGAGATGTAAAAATGATGTGTTTTAAAGTGTGATGTTAGTCATCTATGTGACCTTAGAAAAACAAGATAGCAGTCTAATTCTGCATTACTGTGAAGTCTCCCAGCAAAAATGAATTTCATGGAGTGCCAAGATCAAAGCTTATCTGAAAGTATCTGGGATTACAAAGATGGCAAGTTCATCCACATCTCCCCTAAAGCAGTTTCCACCAAAAAAGCTGGCCTAGCATCCCCCTTTTTTGAGAGTGCAAGTATAGCCAGACAGTTTATTCCTGGAATGAAAAATATTTCTATAGTTTTAAACAATATCAGGAGATATGACTGTCTTGCTGCCAGCTCTGTGAGCAGCTTAACAACCCTGGTAATGATGCATTACTGCATGCTGGAGGCTGATGTTAACTTTGGATGGCTAAAAGTGGTCTGCAAAGGGAAATGCAGGCTATCTTTCTTGGCATCCAGCAGAAAGATGCTGAACTCAGATAGAGGGTACCAAGGCTTCAGTCTGGGAGTTGAATACGTCCCAAGGTAATTAAGGGAGGTGAGTGGCCTGGAAGTACCCAAGGATGCAGACTTAGGACCTGAACAGTTTCATGATAAACTACTGAACACTATAAAACTCTACAGCAACCCTTCTTTATGTTCTCTTCATGTAGCCACCCCTTCATACAATAACCTTTCTTTTATGTAGGCAGTAAACATGAAAACAGTAGGTCTTTTTGGAGTGGCAAGTGTGGAAAGAAAAGGTTAGGATGTCTACCTGATCAGAGTTCTCAGAATGCAGCCAAACCAAATTTCTTATTGGACTATCCAACTGGAGAGCAACAACAACAGAGCATTTTCACCTAGCATTGAGTTATCCCAGAGACTGGCATGTTACTGAAAAAGTTAGAAGGAGACATTTTCCCCCTCCTGCACTGGAGAACATCAGAATAGATGCATATTCAGTATAGAAGTTTGTCTTGATCACTGTGGTCATTAACCATAGCTATTCATAAAAAATCTGTGTCCTGAAGCATGAGACAGATATTTCCTATTAAATTTTAGCTCAATCATGCAAGCCTGGGGGAAAGCAAAACCCCTTTCATTGATTAAGGACGTTGTGGCACACAGTTCTGCCATTACCTTGGCAGTGCCTTTTCACACTTCTTGTCAGAAGTGGAGAATCTAACAGGGGAATTGAATAGTTTTGGTAAATTATTTAAAACTTTGGCTATAAATTAAGTGATATGGAAACTGAAACTTTTGCTTTAATAATTTTAATGTAGCTTTAAAAGATTGAAGTGGCTTTTGAGTTTAGGTTGGACTAAAAATAGGCATTGACCCTCCCTACCCCCAAACACAATATAAGATGCAGAGTCCACTCAGTGTGTTATCCCAACTCCAGCAGTGAAAGGTAGAAAATGCTTAGGGAAAATTTGTAAGATAGGACAAACAAGGCGTGGACATTCCCGTTGCAGCTCTTCCAAGCCTCTATTGCAGAGTTTGCATCTGGTCCTTCGTTTAGGATATAGCCAGTCAAGTAAGACACAAAAGTTTTGCTGCTTTCAAAGTGTCACATCCAAACAATAGTGCAACCCAGCTTTGGAAGCTCCCCTTTGCGACTCAGTACTATTCATCGTTCCTTTACTGTCTGCCCAGCTGTCCTGGTTTTGGCTGGGATAGAGTTAATTTTCTTTCTAGTAGCTGGTATAGTGCTGAGTTTTGGATTTAGTATGAGAATAATGTTGATAACACACTGATGTTTTAGTTGTTGCTAAGTAGTGCTTACACTAGTCAAGGACTTTTCCAGGTTCCCATGCTCTGCCAGGTGCACAAGAAGCTGGGAGGGGACACAGCCAGGACAGCTGATCCAAACTGGCCAAAGGGATATTCCATACCATATGATGTCATGCTCAGTATATTAACTGTGAGGAGTTGGCTGGAGGGGCAGTGATTGCAGCTCAGGGACTGGTGGGGCAGCGGTCGGCAGGTGGTGAGCAGTTGCATCACTTGTTTTTTTCCCTGGGTTTCTCCTCACTCTCTCTCTTGGTGTTTTCAGTTTCATTACAATAGCATCATTAATAATAATATTAATATTAATATTTAAACTGTTCATACCTCAACCCATGAGTTTTCTTACTTTGGCCCTTCCTATTCTCCCTGGGGTGGGGGGTGAGCAAGTGGCTGTGGTGTTGAGCTGCCTGCTAGGTTACACACCAGCTCAGCAGACACAAACTGCAAATAAATAGTGAAATGAAAAGATGAATTCTGGGACAAAAAAATGCCTTATTTTTCCAGAATTGTGGATTTAATCCAACAGCGAGCTCTGAGGCTACATGATCATTGTGCTTTCTTGACACAGTAATGTACAGTTCTTCACTGCCTGCTGGATTTATTGCCAGCAAATATAAGCTTGTGTGTAGGTCTTGTCATGTGATACATTTGTTTTAGTAGTCAGTATAATATGAATTGACTACTAGAAAATGCATATTTGTTTCACAGCCAAGCTGCAATACAAAATATACTTCCAACTCCTTTATTTATTATTTTTTCCTGTTTATTAATATATGAAGTCCAATACTATTACTCTTACAAAAGTCCGTAGGATTGCCTGGGCAAAGGAGTGCTTCAATTTACATGAGATTATCAAACTGCAGCCTTTGTGACCAGCCTAAATTTAGGAAGAAGATTCTTGCAGCAGCCAAAGAGCAAAGCAAGATGTGAAAGAGAGGAGAATGCTGCCACACAGCACAGCAGCAGGAGGGATGGCAAGCAGGGGGTGCTAAAATCTCTTGAAAACTACTCCTCAGGTGTCTCCCTAGGGCCCCTCATCACTCAAACCTTACATGATTACTAGCTATTCTGGTCACTTTGACTTTAACTGCCTTTTGCTTTGGTATCCCAGTTGTAAATCGAAGATGACAACAGCAGTCAATTCTACCCAGCTGTTAAGACGATAAATATATGATGCCTTCAAATACTAAGGTGAGCAACCCAAGAAGTCCATGAGGAAAATTATATTTCTGCACTTAGTCCAGTGCTTAAGCAGGGTGCAGGAAACAACAGAGGGAACATACTGACTAGGAGATTTCCTTTGGTAAATGGAGTTGGAGATTACAAAAGTAAATCAGTCATCACAAATACGGACAAGGAGGCAGCTTTACACACCTGTATTACTTCACAGTGTCTTAATTATTGTGACATTATTTTTTAATTTCATGTCACATTTTGGGCAAAATATGCATCTCTATTTCCATGGCTTCACAGAGATTTAGCAGTGTATTGCATATGTCTCAAGAAAACTGACCTTCAAAGGAACCATCACACCATGGTTTTCAGGCAAGGTCTTAAGTATCAGCCTAGGGCTGTTCAGAGCTGGGGAACAAACTGTTGCCCTTTGCAGGGACTGGTGCCCAGGGCAGCAGCATAGTCTAGCTAATCAGCAGTGCCAAGTGCACATTTAAATCATACAGAAGTTAGAGATCTGATGAGGGCAATAGGAACCTTATAATGGCATGATTGCTTTTACGTGGGGAACTGGTGCTGCTGACAATCGGTGGTCCTTGGACCAGCAATTTCTTGATGTGGTGGTGAACCAGCAAATGGTGAGAGATAAACTGGCTGCCAGTTTGTGGAAAGGAGAGCCATCATAGTTGCTGAGTGCATTAATGCCAAAGAGATCTTTGTTTCAAAAACTTTGACATGCACAAAAGCAGAAGGAAGAAAACCCACCATATCACCTGCTGCTCAGTTCCTCTGAAGTTAAAAGCCAGTAGCAATCTGAAGATTTTTAAATCTATTGCATCAATGTTTCATTACCAAATCTCTGAGATATTAATATGAATAACGCTTTTAACTTCAAATATCAAATTACTTTTCTATTGGTTTCTGAGTGATGTAAATACTTGCCAGAGTGCCAGGCAACACAGATTAGCCAATGTGCTGCTACAGCTCTGAGACCCTGAGGCTGAGATTTCGAAAAGAAAGAAGATGAGCACACATGAAAGTGAGTACATATATGACAAAGAGACATCTGTATCTCTCATTTTTAAAGGACACAGGTCTTGTTTCTGGCCACAGCTTTTTTGCATTCTTTCCTGGCACACCTAGGAGTAGCCTTGACACACTCAAGTCACTCCTAATTGCAGGAGGTACCTTGCACAAGAGAGGTCTTTAAAAACTATTTATAGAGAGTTTGTTCTCTCTGGGGAAAAGTACCTGTCTCAGCAATCAGAAGGAACTGTTGCAAGATACATTTAAAGACGTCGTTCTTTTTTTCTTTTAGTGCCAGGTATCTTTGACAAAATAGCAAATAACAGAATAAAACTGCTTGATTTTGGTTTTCTCAGATTTCTTTGTTTTAGGAGAGTAGAGGAATCATTTTATCTCTGGGAGATCTGGGCCCTGGCACACCTGGGTGTCTAGAAAGTGCAGTTTAGTAACTGAGTGAAGCAGGCCAAATTGTTGTGTTGGTTTGAACGAATGAACAGAGAAAACAGAAACTTAGTTAGAGGTATTTTTACCAAGGGAATTATTGCATAAAGTAAGGAATTACATCATCCATTAGCAACATGTAAACAAATAAAAATATATAGAAAATATGGTTTTGTGTATATATACATATTTATATTTAACAATGAAATTGTCATATATTTGGCAGGGAAATTAAGATACTTTTTCTCCAATAAGAGAACCAAGCTCAAAGCCTACAGGAAGTTTATTTTGTGTAGAGCTTGCATATTGTTAAACATAATGTGAGAGTATAACAGTAGTCAAATTTCACAGGAGGGGACCTAGCCAGGAGTTTTATTATTTGTTTACAGTATAAAGCCCTACATGAGTTTCTACAGTTGCACATGCAAATGCTATAAAAATTTGCTGGAGTTTTAAATGCCTTGCTGAATGAAAATGAGAAAAGCAACAGACAATCAAGTTCAACCTGTAAATGTGTCCTGTAAAGTTGTTAATAAAAGCCATTTCCTGACAAGGCAGGAGAAAAACAGTTCTCCCCGGTTTAGGAAATCCAAGAAAAATTAAATGGTGAAACTGAGCTCCAGGGATTCACTTAGGGCCTTAAGTTAGCACAGCAGCAGGAAGAGAAAATCTTTGAATTGCAAATTATGTTTGATGCACCTAAAGTTTTATCTTGATACATGGGTGACTGACACAGCTGCCACTGTGGTCAGCTGGGAGTGACGAAGGACCACGTCCTTCTCTGACATTGCCATGGCAAGGGTCAGGGTGATCACTCACAGGGCAAGTATTGAATGCCAGGAAGCTCAGACAATTAGTTCTCCTTCTCAGAGGTGCTGGCATCATCCCTCAATAAACCCACAAAGCAAACTGACTGCAAGGATGCCCAACCTTTTAAAATTCAAGTAGTTTTTAAAATCTCAGGTTCACCCTCATCCCCTCTATTTCATTTTATTCCTATTCCATTTATTTTTTTCTCTCTTTCCTAGTCTTTAGTTTGTGCTTTTCTTTTTCCCATTTCAAACTTAACAAAGACAGTTCAGTTACCTATGATACCTGACTAATGCAAGTGCTCACTGGGAAAGACCTTGCTATAGCCTGACAGAGAAGCTGTGGTGGATCAACAGCCTATCTTTTGAAAACCTTCACTGAATCTGAAACAAAAGGAAGGGGAGAACTTCTCAAAATTATTTTTAATTTTTTTTTAAATTTGTCTATTTAGCTTTCATCAGCATTTTAAAATTTTTTTTTGACAGCAGAAGTAGGTGAGAGCTGTTTGGCACCCCTCTAGCAGAAAGCCCAACCAACAGTGCGCTCTGCAACAATTTCAGCAGGACTCCATGAGCACCTTTGGATCTGATCTTGCATTGATCAAGCTGATCTCTTGAGGCAAGAGGACAGGAATTTATTTTGTGTTCTCTCTTTCTTTTTTCCTTTCCTTATTTTCTGGTGTAAAGAACATAATCTAGTCTTTTTCCACTTCTGAGAAACAGTTGTTTCCTTCTTTCCAAGTGTTTCCATTTGCTCTAGCATTATGTACTTACCTATGGTAATTTGTAATATTGTGCATTTACACTCCATGGTTTCAGTTCAATGAAATGCTTAAGAGTTTAACTGCTTTCCCATGCAGCAATACCTTAATATGCTAATAGCCAAGCACTTGTGTTAGAACTTCCTTCAGTGAACACTAAAAGCCAAACCAACCAACCCAGAAAAGTAATTTTTGCATAGTTAGGCAATAAAGTGCTTTTCACCATGCTATTAAAATACAGCTAAAGAGCAATAGTAAAGAATCATAATCAAATTACATTTTCTACACTGCTACAACTTGACAAAAATGTTTTCTGTCATGAAAGTATTTTTGTATAACAGGAAAGTAATTATACGCCAGCTAGTGATACACGCACACCCTCTCCCACATTTCTCTGTGCCGATCTCAAGAGGGAGATAAATCTAAGGGCTCTCTTAAGAGGTCCTACTAGCTCTGCTTCAAAAGAGTTGCAGAAGGGTTGGGCATTTTGGTTAGTTCTTGCTTGATTTATTAAGAAGCAAGAATTTAAAATAGTTTTTTTTCTTACATTGAATTTTCTTTGAAGGGTGCAAAAGTGTATGCTCTCATTTATTCCCTTTTCCAAGCAGAGCAGCTGAATTCACTTGCAGTCCATTCACTTGAAGCAAAAAGCCAGGTTCTTTTCGTAGCTCTTTATCTTGTTTTAAAGCCAATTGTTTGCTTCTCCCAACTCGTAATTGCACAGAAAAGTTGATGTCTGTGAGTGTGAAAGGAGGTTTTCTATCATTATGTCTAATGGCTGTTCTGCTCTGTTGGTGATTATTCATTTACCTCTGATGTTTGTGGCTCTTGGCGGCAGTTACTAGAAGATTTGCAGCAGTTCAATGTTATTTCCTATATGTCTTTCACAGAATCATTTGTTTTCTGTTCCAGGAAAACATCAACATCTTAATGCAATTTATTCCTCTGATTAATGAGACAAGTAAACCCACCCATTCTTCTAGTTTACACTCATTTTATTCAATAAGCTACAGTTGTAGGTATTCAAGAATATTTGAATTGATAACACGCCTTGAAATTTTAATCCCTGTGTGGAAGAGAAAGCATTTTTACCTCATTAGTCTTACTTTTTCCCTACAGGAAACAGAGATATTAGGGAAAAAGTATTTTGCAATAATCAAATAAGTTTGGCAAAGCGATTTTTTGTTTCTGTGTGCCCGCTGTGACCCATGAGGAGGCAGCTGGCTTTTGTCTGCCATAAGAAATAGGTCTATCATTGGGGAACATAAATTATGACACTGTCTTTGTGAATCCCAAGACTGTGCCCAAAACACCATCACCCACTTCAGAGACTAAAATTCACATTCCTGAAATAGTCTGTTTTGAAAGACTATTTAGACAAATAGTCTTTTTCTATAAAGACTGTAGAATTAAATGATTACTTAGTAAATGTGAAACAGGCCAAAACGAGTCCTGGTATTTACTGAGGCAGTGCCATGGCCATCAGTGGAGAGAGATGTATTTACAGAATATACATTCAATACAATCAGTACTGGTGAAAAGTATGAAACTGCATTTTAACTGACATCCTGACACCCTAAATCCTTGGATGACAGTCTGCAGCTGTAAAAGGCACCCATCCTCCAACCTTTGGTTTTAGCAGACAGTTTTACACTCAAAAGGAAGTTAATTTCTTTAAGTCTTAAAGATAAAGCTTTTTGCTTGAATTTTTAGCAGGAAGAACTTAACTGTCTCTTACTGAATTAGTAATGATTCAATACATCTTAATCAGAGTATATGCCCTTCAGAGACTGAAGGCCTTGTGAAACTTCACCTGCAGCCCATTTGTAACGTCAGTTTGACGAAGTTCAGCACTTGTTTGGTACCATCAAAAATGCAGACTCATTTCGACATCATCTCCCTTATGCTTTCTCTGAAGGACATAAAGTTACCAGCCCAGATCTCTTGTCTGGTTTAAATAGGTATCATACATATAACTTCTTACAGCAGTTATACTTATTATTTACTACCTCCTTTCTTGTATGGTCTGATATGGTACCCAGTCACTGTTGATTAATAGGAATGTTTTTATACTGTCTTCCTATATAATTTAAATGGTGCTTGGCATTTTTGGCCCCAGTTTTCCATGGCAATGGAAATACCTGCTCAAGTGCAAATTCTACTGCAAAGTATTTTAAAAGACAGTTGTTGAAAGATGATAACTCAATTTTCAGTGTTTACTTTGTTCTGCCTAAGGAACTTTAGTCATCTTCTCCAAGGAGTTAATCTGTTAATTAGTTCAGCTGCCCATTCTTATTCAATGAAAAATAATTAATGCTCCAAAAGCATTTCTTCACAACATTGAAGGATTTTATCAGATCCTCTCCATTATTACAGGGTGTTTTGCTGGGAGCCTGGTGACTGGTAGAAGGTGTCAGCATACCATGGATATGGTCACCAGCAACTTCTGAATCCAAAATGCTGCAACAGAAGCTGACAGTTTGGCAGCCCAAAACCTTCTCTGAAAAATAGCCAGTTCTGTACAGCAAAAGAAAAGCCAGGAGCTTCAGTAGGGGAGAGTAATAGATTTGCTTCTGGATGAACATTAACATCCTGTAAAATGTCCCTCAGGACTGATTCCTTTGGTATGAACAAGAGGCTCAAAAAGACCAATTTTGCCATGCAAGTAAATTATCTGTCACTCGCCTTCCCTCAGTTTTACTGCTGCTAGTGGGCCTCATATGGGTTTTGCCGGCATGTGATATAAGGTTCTGGTAACTTTGAGCAGATTTTTTTAAAAGGCTGGATAATTTCGTGCAATCATTAACCACCTCTTGCTGCTTGGCATGCTGAAATAATAAGGGTAATTGAATATCACGCTTCTGGGTGTGAGCTAATTGCTTGCAGGGCTCTGGAAGGGTGTTTCTTCCCTGTGCACTGCATAGCATAATTGGATAGGTAATAGGTGTTATGGGAGTCTTCCACCTTCCTCAAGAATACCAGTGCAGAAGGCAAAATGTCAAGTTAGATGAACAAATTATTTAATCCAGTACGGCGAGCCCTCTGCTCCTATGGTGCCATGGTGAGCAACCGGTTGGATTGCAGGATATGCACCTGCCATTGTGTAATGAGGTCCTGAGTAACCTGGGTCATTATTTTTAACCTGAAATGCCAGCAAAAGCCCCAAACTTCTCAAAATGCTCATCTCTATAGCAACCTCCATACAAAGTATTGTTCAGTTGTGAATTAATATGTATTTATGCTTAAATGAAAACCAGGAGTTACTATTCCTAGTTTAGTTTTACAAGCACACCATCCCCTGAATCCCTTTAATCTTCTCTGTGTGCTGCTGAATGTCAGGTAATAGAGAGGCACAGTGTGAGCTCAATTAGTTTAAAATCTTATCAGTGTAATTGGGCAGGATGAGCTGTATTAGCTTGCCAAAGAGGACTCAACACTTTGAAGTTATTTACTCAATTTTATATTCTTCCAAATGCAATTAATTGCATAACCATTAGCAACTAATATTAATTAATTAATGGGGTTCCAACATAACTGTATGTGATAGACATCACCAAATGAGTCCTTTGAGATGACTGGAAGGTAGGAAAGGCGATAGCTACCATGAATACCAAATCTCCTCAGCAGTCTGACTCACCTTCAAATCATGTTCAGGAATGATTAGAAAAATGACCAATGCAAAAGAGGACTCTAGAGCACACACTGCCACACACATGGCCTCAGCATGGAGATGTGGGGTGTTATTAAATCAGAATAACCTTGTGTAGGAGACCAACTGGAAGAACAAGCAATTTAACACCAAGGCTAACTTGTAACCCCCTGGAATAAAGAATTGTTTGAGCCATGTGAGCTTTGCAAAACAGAATCTGGCGGTCAGAGGAGCGAGTGTCAGATAAGGAGGCAATTTTTTTATTACAATATCCACCAAGAAGAACTGAGAGACTGATAAAATGGAACCTCCTGCCTCATCTGGGTGATAAAGTGTGAAGTCCGTCAAAAACTGTGGTAACTAGGGGAAAGGTAAAGGCAGCAGGGGGAGATCATGACCACCGACTCAATTCAGGACTGAGAAAAATTGCCCCCCCTGCCTCCGCCTCCGCCTGTAAGGAGCATGTGTGCTAAAGTACACAGCTAGCAGGGATACCTAACCAATCAGCATGAGATGAAACTCGATAAGGGGACAGGGTGGGTATCCCTTGAGCCTTTTCAAGGAATGTCTCAAACACTCACAAGACACAAAAACCCCGGGGGGCAGTCTGTAGTGACTGGTGGACATAAAAAGGGGAAGGCAAGTGCCATTGGGGGACACTTTTTTTGACGAGTGTGCCTACTGACCAGACATCCCCTGTTGGCTGAACCAGTGTTGGAACGCAGACTGGTGACCTCTCTTCCCCCCCCCCCCCCCCCCTCTTTTTTCTGTTCTTTCACCCTGTCGTGGTTTAGCCCCAGTCAGCAACTAAGCACCACCCAGCCGCTCGCTCACTCCCCCCACCCCAGTGGGATGGGGGAGAGAATCGGAAGAGCAAAAGCAAGAAAACTCATGGGTTGAGATAAGAACAGTTTAATAATAAAAATAAAATAGTAATTGTAGTAATGGCAACAATAATAAAAATGGTTATGATACTAATCATAATAATAATAATGATAATATAATAAAAAGGGAAATAATGAGAAAGAGAAATAAAACCTGGGGGAACAGGGAAAAAAAACCACAAGCGATGCAACCGCTCACCACCTGCCATCGCTGCTTTCTCCGGCCAACTCCCCCCAGTTAATATACTGGGCATGACGTCATATGATATGGAATAGCCCTTTGGCCAGTTTGGATCAGCTCTCTTGGCTGTGCCTCCTCCTCTCCCAGTTTCTTGTGCACCTGGCAGAGCATGGGAAGCTGGAAAACTTCTTGACTAGTGTAAGCACTGTTCAGCAACAACTAAAACATCAGTGTGTTACCAACATTATTTTCATACTAAGTCCAAAATGCAGCACTATACTAGCTACAGTGAAGAAAATTAACTCTATCCCAGCTAAAACCATGACACCCTTTCTTAATAAGCGACACAAGGCTTGAACTAATTAGGTAGCGCAAGACTTAAGCTAAGAAGTAACTTCTTAGTTGGGCCGCTGTTGATACAATTACAATTACACACAGAAACAAGTACTGTTTCTGTATAGACCTTGAGTGTTGTTTCACCTTAATTCACACTGAGAGGATCGGCAAATCTGAGTCACCTCTCCCTCCTTCCCTGGTGGGATGTGACACCTCGGTGAAAAGAGGACTCTCAAAAAGCTAGCTACAAGAATGACCTTACTACTTTCACCTGCCTTAAACAAACAGCATTTCACTGACCAACAAATTTCTGTTCTCTGAACTCCTTTTTACTAGCTAAACATTCTCCCCTCAATTTCAGCTAATTGAGGCTTTCTGTGTAACAAGCCATTTACTCTGGGGGTTGTTTGCCAAGAAGCCCTGCCTGTGCTTGTCAGCACACCGCTGCTCCATTTTCTTCCCTTCAGCTCTAGAATAGCCTCCACCCAAGAAAAGCAAGCACATCCAAGGTGTGTTCTGGGCTGCTGTGCTTGCTGCCCTGTTTTCTTGCAGACAGCAATGCAGAAGCTACACAGAATTATATCACTGACTATCCAGTTGCTGAATTAAAGTCCCAGAATACTGTTGCTGTTATGCCATTAGAAGTGCCATCATTCATAGCAGCTGTAACCCATGAATGCCTGTGGTTATCTCAGGTCCTGAACCGCCTTACTAGCTAGAACAGGGTGTTACGATCCTGACCAATTTTCTGACACGTGTCCATCGTGCATTAGCAGGGTACTGCTGTTATGATGAAAATTTTCAGGAGCAAGCGTTCATTTGACGTTCCTGACTTGGTCTATCTAAGGATCCTGTGTTTTGGTGGGATGAGTATGTTAGCTGGGGTCCATCAGTAACCACTGATTTTCTGCAAGTACATGAGCACCTCTGAGACTCAGAAAGCATATCCTGCCTAAGAAAATTCAGAAGCAACTAGAAATTAGCAGGTTTTGATCAAAACACTAGCTATAGGGTGTGACAGGTAGACCAGATACCTTCCACATGATACCTGTAATACAAATAAGCTTAAAACAGGTAAAGGATGAGATGAAGTGAGATTTATTTTCCAAAAATTGTATTAGTTGAATATTCATTTTTAGCTACACTTTTATCTGTGCTCTTTCTGCTGGATTCTGCTTTGCTTCTGTCCTTCATTATGGGACAGTGTTACTATACACAATTAAACACATTTCCAATTTGTGCTCCTGAGACTGTGGCAGCTGTACTTCAATAGAGGGTGAAGACAGAGCAGATGGATTGAAGGTGAAGTGCTGCCAGTCCTCTGGGATTGAAGATGCCACAGAAATGCAAACAGAACCTATAGTTTATAAGGGAAAATAATGTCCTGACACTCTGATGAAAGACTAACTCAGAAACCCCTCGTCCTTCCAAAGATTAAGATCTGGGAAGATTGATATGTGTGCACTGTCAAGTACTTAATCATTTTTATCCTTTTTTACCTTTTTTTTTTTTTTATGAGAAACAGTACAAATCTAATCCGAATGAGGAAAGTCACCTTCCCTGGTGCTCAGTTTCATTTTCTTCAAGTGATAGAAATGAAAATGAAAATTCCATTTTAAAAACATGAAAAGAGGAACATTCTCATGAAGGTAGAAAAAAAAAGTCTTCAACAGCCCTACAAGTAAAACTCTTTAAAACTGCCACTCACATCCTTAAAAAATGAAGCCCTGCAAGTCAGGCTGTTCAAAACCATATGCGGGTTTTGCACATTTTTTTTTGTTGAAGACCAATAGAAACTGCAGTGACTTAAAAATCCAATAAATACATAGCAAGGGAACACTTGAGAAGGGAAGGAGCGAGGGGAGACAGAGATGAAGTCAAGTTAATTTGGAAGAAGCTTTAAGAAAAGAAGATGACTGCTGGTACGACAGTTCTTCTGGGACTTCCTGTTCTGTGCATCAGTCAGCAATGAAAGAAGCTGCTGATGTGTAGATCAACATTTAAATCCATAATACTTCTGGCAAAGCATTGCTATCAGCTTTATCCTTTTCTTCTTGCTTTTTATACTGTATCTATTTCACATGCATGCATTCCTATTTCTTATAGGCCAGATGTTCCACATCCAAAGCAGATAAGTCCTATGAGGTCAATTAAACTTTTAACCTGAACTGCAAGGCAAGATATCATTATGATTCCATGTCCTAATCTTTATGGTCCTGAGCAAAGCAACCACCTGTGGCAAGGTATGAATTCCCTGATTGCAGCAGTAAGCAACTCTTCACCTCACCAGTTCTAGCCAAGCCAGAAGCAGCGAATTGTGTGAATATCTGCACCAGGTTTACATATCTGCCCTTTGTGCATATATTACAGCAAAGAATTCCAGTCAGCCAATTTTAAATTCTTCTATGAATTGACGATGAAATGATACAGCTGAAGGTCCGTATGCCCAGGAATGACCAATTCAAGCATGGCAAATATTGACTGAAACAGAATATTTCATATTACGAGGGCTTGCTTGGATTTTTCTGTAAGCACCTGAGACATACTCAGCGTTTGGATTCCCAACATCCCCACTTGCTTTACAGACACGCCATCCAGTCCAGCAGCAAGAGGAGCTCATTGCACTGGCTGCTCTGTAGACAGAGAGCTGAAAAAATTGCCCTTCCCCAAAACCATACAAAGAAATCTGGGTTTCTACATGTACATGTTTTTACCCAGTTTTAGAGGGGTAAAAGGAACAATCAAAATAAATCCTGTGTTGCTGAGGTCAGTGACCTGAAATCTCCGGGGAGAGTGGATAAATGATGATGGAGGAAACCTGCTCTCACACTACGTGGTGCCCTGTAGCCCTGGCACAGCTCTGCTCTGTCAAGTGAGATCAAGACAAAGGTGCTTTTAGGTGTGTTTCTCAGGAACGTGCTCTTTCCACAACAAAGTGGTTTCCCTGCAAAATGTTATCTGAGCTTCCTGGGCTCTCTTGTCAAGGTCTTCCCATTGAAGAGTTAATCACAGAAATTATGCGAGATATGAGGTAAACTGTTAGGGAGGCTCATCCTTCCTCCCTTTCGTGTTAATTTAGAGATGTTATAATGTGAAATATTATGATATGAGAATGCATTATTCCCTCAGGAATATCTTGCGGGAAAAGTAGAAGAGAATATAGCTGAATTTAAGGAAATTTGCTAGTTACAATATGGCTACTTGCAGGGTAAATGGCTGCTCTTTGCCAAGTGCAAAAGCATTATGATACAAATAGAAGAACAAGCCCATGGCAAAGGCAAACTGTAATCATCGCAGAAGGTAATATTAAAAATAGGATCTTCTGTGGATTTCTAGATTTCCCCTATGTTGTGTATATTTTTCAGAACAAAATAACAAAAGTGAAAAACAGCATTTTGTATTTGGGCCCATATGTGGGCAGCAGACTTCAATGAGCATGTCGGCAACAGACATTTTTATTAGGATCCCACAAACACAAGGATCTGTAAAGCTAGAGCCTTTTTCTCCCTACCTTCTTCGGGATGCTGGGAACATTTTGACAGAGTTGCCAACCCCCCCACACACACATGGGTGTTTGCATACTTTCTTCTCCCGATGTGCTTTGCCTCACTTTCCAGGTCTCTCATTTCCTTTTCAAGCTGGTTTCTCCAGCTATTCTATTTTTACAAAATTAAATAGCAAGTTTTCTTTGGGTTTCTCTTTGCCTGTCTGTCCAGATGGGCAGCAGGTTGGCTTGGCAGGCAGGCAGGAGGTCTGGGCTCTCCGCTGCCCTGTGAAACATGCTGGCAGGAGGCTGACCAGGATTTCATCGCGATATTCCAAACACATTTTGTGATGACTCTCAAAACCTTGCTTGTGTAAGGAATCTCATGTGGGGTTTTTAAGCATTAATATGTCTGGTTGTGTGCCACGCTGCAACAGCTGACATTTCTATAAACTCTCCCTAACGCTAATCCATATGAACAGATACAAGGGCATGCCACAGTGAGCAAGGGGCTCCCTACCCTGGCTTTGCTCTATTTTTCTCCCCTCTGTTCTCCCTGAGGGAAAGAGGTGTCCCAGGCGAGGAGTCTGGACCACCAGCGCCCACAACGCCGCTACAGTGGGCACTCAACAGCTTGGGCCCCGGGGTATTTAGAGATGATTTATAGCTCTGAGGTGAGAGGCTGGTCTCTACTGGGAGGCTGCCCTCAAATCATGTTCTCTGGCACATGGGCACCTCCCACCTGGAGGGCATGGGCCATCTGTGCACAACGGAACTCTCCCAGATTGCAATGAACTCCCACGGCAACCAAAAAAATCATCCCTCACCTTGACATCCACTTTTAGGTCATGATTCTGTATGTCCTGTTTTTCATGAATATATTTCCTGAGGGACTTCAGCCTGGTTCAGATTTCCCCCACCGTGGCACAAGCTGCTTGAGGACAGAAGATGAAGAGTGTGGGAATGGCTGCAAAGGCATGTGGCCTTTCCCTTTACTTCTTTCCCCCAAAGCGATCATTTTCAGAAAACTACCGGTAAACTGGTGTTTTCTGTGACTGCTTTGCAACTAAATACATAGTCTTCCCTTTAAATTTTTATTTAAATTATTTGGTCATTCAGGGAAAAGAAGAAAAAGACAACAGCAAAAACAATTTATTTACATTATAAACCTACAATGTTTCTCCATTCTGAACTATAACTTTTGCTGGCAGTATTTGAGTATCTCATATAGGCTAAGGAGGGGAAGAAAGAAAACATTTCCCATGTGGTGAGGCAGCACCCAACCTTCCCTCTCCTCCACTATGATATACCCTTTCTTCACCTTTTTGGTTCTAGCAAATGTTTGCAAGCTGTTGAATAAAACAGTGATTGCACATACACACTTTTTTTATCTCTCACAACAGATGACAGCCTCAGAAAGTGCTGAGATCCGAAAACCTCCTTAAGGTTCTGGGGTGCCGGCAGTGTCAGCATGGAGCATTTCCATACCTTGTATAGATCAGCCACCAGGGATGGGATTTACAACACTGTAGACACTTTAGAGAGTTCAGGCTTCAGAGCACAAATATCACTTACTGGCTGTGGGTGTCTTAAATGCTGATGTGAGCATATGCCACCACTTCTCTCATTTCTTCTGAAATACCAGAGATTATTGTGATATCTTTGGCATAGTAGCCTACTCATAAGAATGCTTGTTTTGGAAATGATCATAAAATCTGTATGTTGCTTTACCAATAAGCTCTAGGCTATGCTGCAGCATGGTGGGATCAAGTCACCTGCTCCAGAATTATGGTAGTGCAAATGCCAGGGGAGCCACACAGCAGTGCTAATGTAATGATTTATGCCAGAGCTGTGCCAGTGTGCAGAGCAGATTTGAAGTTTCACTGGGCCAGAGAGAGGGAAAGCACAACAGAGATATTGATGGTGGGATCTGGAGACCAGGACACCCATGGCTGACAAGGAGCCTGGTGGTGTCCTTCCTGCTCTCCAGGATGCTTCCGGCTTGCTAAGGCTCTTTAACACAAATTTCCTTCACGTGCTATACAGCTCATTGTCTAGGACCACATCCTGGGAGACATGGTCTTGGAACATTTTGGGCAGAGGAGTGAATTAAGCTTAGGGTCTCATTTTCTAGGCCAATATTTTAAGCCCTGGATAATCATGATGTGCACTACAGCCATCACCCCCTCCCCACTACCCTGAAAGACAAGGGTGAGTCGGCAACTTCATTACAAAGGACAGGTGTCTCCTCTGGGGACGGTGCTGTGCCCCGCATCCCAGGCAGGCAGAGGTGCTTGCCTGAAGTTCTCCCAAGCTAGGGGCAGGCATCAGATTTGCCTCTGTCCTCTGATTTTCTATTAGGTATCTCCAGGTGACCCCTCAGTCAGCATGTAGCTGGCACATGGGGGCTGGGACACCCAACAATATAGCCTCAGCTGGTAAAATCTACATGGTTTTATGCAGTTTTTAGTTAATAAAAAAAGCTTATTAAGAAACTTCCTGCTGCCTGCTCTGTAGCTGGGGTATTACAACTTCTGCAGGTCACATACCCAGAAATAAAGCTCTGGGGAAAGGGATGGGGACTGGGACAAGGACTTTAGGAGGTATTAATCAGAAACATGCTTGGACACATACATGAGGACTCTCATTCCTTTAAGTTATCCTCCATTACTTCTAGGTCTTTTATCTATGCATATACGTATCAGTATTTTTATAAATAAAGTAAATCACCAGAATTACAGTAGTGCTAATGTAGCAATTGCTTTCAATTGGTTTTTTAATCACTTAGAAGTGCCATTTGGTGCCTGCAGGATTTTTGCGTCTTCAGGCCTCTGTGAGATGGCCAGATGAGTGCACTTCCCTCTTTGTGCTGGTGGTCTCTGACCAGGGGCAGTGAACAAATGGGAATCAGAGGAAAGAAAGAGTTAAAAGAATGAAAGCTATGTGGGAATGGCATGCCCACTTCATTTAATATCTTAATAAACCAGAAGGTTTTTGAGGCAGCAGATAACAAACAGGGATAGAGAGAAGACATTTGACTCTAAAAAAGCAGAGGTTTATAAGTGACCTTTTGAATGTCTACACCTAAACAAAGGCTCAGATCAGGGAGTTCCACTTTAAAACAGAACAAAATGAGTTTAGCTCTGCAGCAATGCTGTTGGAGCCCTCATGCTCAGCAAAGCTTCTGCAGATGAGCTTATGTTTAGGTTTGGGCTAAGGTTTTGTTTATTCCCACTGGACTTCATCAAGCGCTTAATATTCTGTTATGTGTGTGCTTAACAGAGCAAACGCTTCTCTGATGGAGAAGGTGGAGAAGAGATTAATTACACTCTGAATCTTCCAGTACAAAAACTAGGGGATGTGAAATGCACTGCAAAACAAACAAAATAATGTAGTTATTCCTCCAGTGTGTAGCAGACTTGTTGAGTGTCTTGCTAGAGGCCACTGTGAAATGCTTGAGGCTTTTGCACACAGGAGACAGAGCAAGCACTTGAACAGAGATCTATTATAGATTACTAAACAGAGAAATTACACCAGCTCTGGAAATCGCTTGAGCGACAAATGGTCAGAGCCTGGCAGCAGTGTAGTACCCTCTATGATTTGCCCTCTTCTAACTCTGCCTTTGGCTTCTGCTTGCAGCCACTGCCCAAGTCAGGGTATTGGGCTGGCTGAACCCTCAGTGTGACCTCGTAAGTGAACCACCCTGTGCAGCTATGGCCTACAGGAGAACAACATTATTAGCCTCGCTTTAGAAATACAGAAGCCAAGGCTAAGTCTCAGACTCTGTTTCCAGGATATCTCCAGGATGCAACTTATGTTTTTGAGCTGAGCAAACAAGGTAGGCGTAGCGATCGTCCCAGAAATCAGGAAAGAAATATTATTCTTACAGGCTACTGGGAGACACCAAGTATAAATCAAAGCAAACTCAAGCTGTTGGTGATCACTACGTGTTGACTGTTCTCATTTAGCTACCCACTTCACTGCCAAAGCTCCAGCGCCAAAAAGAGGTCCTTGGACTTCTGCCGCTTCCCCTCCAGGACAGATAATTAGAGTACAGAGCAAACTCAACACAGTCCCCTTACTGTGCAGCATTTTGAAACGCCTCTCAGAAGTCACTAGGTTATAAAATGCCAATGTACCTGTAGTAAAGAGGATTGTTTGTCTTAGTATTTACACCCCTACTTGTCAGCAATTGGGGAAATCTGCTCCTGTGCAGCCAAGGCGCTCTGCTGGTCACAGAACTGCTGTTGGCAACAGTTGTGAACACTGGCTGAAGGAACTGTATTACAGGCTATTATCAGAGGGGAAAATAACTAATGGTAATCAGTGAACAGCTTCAACACATCTGTGCCAAAACATAAGCAATGAAAGAACTAGATATAGGAAAAAATATAAAAATAAGCAGAGATGCATTCATAGGAAACTGCTGTAGCTCTGGTATCTAGTATGCAGCTCCAAAGGGCTCTGTCTGAGGCACACATCATTTGCGTGCTGAAGAGACCAAAAGACCATTCACAACCATTGCAAGTTGCCAAGTGTTCTTCAAGACCAGGTCTTTTCACTGAAGGAGAAGCATAAGGGTTTCCTGACTAGCAACTGATGTGGGAAAAACCCACATATTAGTTCAAATTATGTCTAGAAGTACCGATGGAAAAATCATGCTAAATTGTAGTTTTCAGATGCTTCAGCAGGGAGATTTCTATCTATCATTTATCTATCTATCTATCTGCTCTGGTTTCTGCAAATCTCTTGGAGGTGATCCAAAGCCAAACAGAATCATTACACAGTTTTATGATTCTCCCTACCAAGTTCAGGAACTATGAAGGAACAGGTGAAAAGGAGTTGTGGCACTGAAGTAGACAGAGTATTGCTCTGGTATTTGGCAAGTCTGGAATGAGCAGTTACCAAGAAAGGGTAAGGAAGCCCACAAAGAATAAAAATTCTACAAGTCAAAAAATTTTCCCCAAAATTTCTGTAGTATTTGAGTGTTTCAAACGGGAGGAGAAGCAGGGGCAGAAAGCAAGCAGAAAAGTACAAGAGTAAATGTGTACAGACTAGAGAAAATCACATCCATGTATAATGCAACAGAAGTATTGCTAAAAACTGCAGGCTCTCCCCAAGACGCTGCACAGCTCATTTGTGTTTCCAGCCCTTACATATCTGACATGTACACGTTCATTGTTTTCATGTGCAGTCCTGAAAACTCTGATCTTTGGTAAGCCTTCTCTTCATTTTATTTCTTTTCCAGGCAGGCGTGTGGCACATGAACACAGATGCTCAGACAACTCCGCTGGTGTGCACAACACAGTTTTCAGATATTGTATTTGTAATGAAGTTCCAATGCCTATTATCACCCATTCCCTTGAAATACAAAGTGATTTCACTTTACCACCATACACAGCTTGTTCGAATCACAGAGTCATGTAACAAGCAAGTGTCCTTACCCTTTTCTAAGGGCTCATAACACATGACATTTGCTGGGGGCATTTTGGTTGCAGCAATGCACCAATTTAGAACTTGTCTCATCAAAAATCAAGGTGGAGAATGCAGCAAAGCACTTAGGCACCCAGTGTAAAGTTTTCAACTTGAAATCCCCGGGACTATTCTCGTACTGAAATTTCCGCAAGTGGTAAGTGCTTTGTTAGATCAGTTTCTATCTAAAGGAGATGTCCCCTGAGCAGAGCCTTTCAGAGGGCAAAAGGAGGATCAGCAGATCACCTGCCTGAACCCACTGCTAAAAAAAAGGGAGCAAAGGTATGTCAATGTGCATAGGCATGTATTCTGTTTGACTTTTTAAAAACATTTTCCAAATAATTTTCTCTCCTGCGTGTCATATGAAAAGCAGATAATAGCAGGATAAGCATTCCAGTAACTACTGCATTTCTCACCAAAGTTTGTTTTACAGGTTGGGGGTGTTTAACACAAATTATAACACAGTGAACCCTGCATCTTTACAGTAGCACAAAACCATAACAGTTTCAGAAATAGTTTCAAACCTAGATATTTTTTATATTTTCTGTACTACCCAAGCATATGTTTTAGTCTGGAATATAAGACAGTAAGTGATCTGAAAGAAAATAACTGCACATTCTAAGCTCAGTAATACCCCAATAAAACAGGATGATCATCATTAAAAGCACAGAAATTACCCTAGGTATATATCATTTATATCAATTTCTCATATGATTTTTTGGGGGGTTGGTTTTTTCTTTTTAAATCAGGGTGTCACTGAAAAACAGCTTGAAATTATTGCTATTCAGGAAAGCAAAATAAGAACCATATTTACAGCTAAAATTATGTTATCGATTTCCGTTCCATAAGCAGAAATACATGAATGGCAGAGCTCAGCATTTTCCAAAGTGCACTCAAGTCATGTTCCCAGCAATCAAGAGAGACCTAATCAAATTTTTTCCTCTCAGAAATAATGATCTTGGCAGATTTTGTTAAATAGCTTGCCAGGCTTTGCTGTCCCTGTGGATATTGTGCGCTTTTGGTGATGGCTTGGTGCTGAGATGTATTTGGGTCTCACTGCCACATTTCCTCAGCCCCTGTGCTTGTGTGTGCTAACTGCTGAATGAAATATTTCCAAGTGCACTGGAATAAGAGTGATGATCTGACTGTGTCAGTCGCACCGGGAGCAAGCCCTGATCACACCTCATCTCTGTGCCTTTCCCTGGGTTCCTGGCTATTTCCCAGCTACTCTTGGTTCACACAGCTCTGCCTGGACTGCCTCCCCTCCCTATCCTCAGCCTGTGTCTCAAGTCCTTGCATTCTCCTCTCCTTCTTTCCATGTGACATGAGACCACTGGAAGGAAGGCCGCCCAGCCACTTGCTCTGCCTCATCTTAGCAGACCACTGCTTCAGTCCATGTATTTTCCTACTACTGCTTCTAAATCTTTCTCTGTTGGTCTAGCACATTTCTAGTTATTGCCTTGTGAAATGTTCTGTAGTCCTTTGCATGAAAATTACTGCAGAATAATGTATTTATTTTACCATCTAGGAAGGGTGGAAGATGTCAAAAATTCAGAGCAGCATTTTTTATTTTAGTTGCCTATAGTTAGGTATCTAAATTAAGTTAAATTAAAAAAAAACCAAACCTAAAACCACACCACAAATAATATTGTCACTGGTGCTGAGAACTTCATGATTGCTTTCATTATTCTCTGAAGAGGGCACTTGGATGGAAAGCACCATATAAGGCACCGAGAAAACTACAACAAATCTGACTGAAGGTGACGGCATCTGTTCATGTATCCTTTGTTTCCGGGTGAATAAGATATCCCAGTTGGGAAGAAGGCCTGATCAGAATCCTGGTTCTTATTGCCAGACCGTGTGTTACCTGTGTGTGCCATCAAACTGCAATACTCACACACGTACCAGGAGAGTATGTGGGGGACATGGACAACTCCCTGTGAAATTTAAGCCAACCATTTAGACCATATTAACATGGAGTTGCAAGTACTTGAAATAGCATCTGATCAAGTGCTCACAGACGGCCACTGTGAGTGAAGGCACTGAGAACAGCAGTTGTCCCATCCAGTGACTGGTGGAGGACTGAGGTTAAGTATCCTTTATGACATGTTAAGAAACAGAATAACTCAAGTAAAGAGATTCAACAATCTGTTTCACCTGCAGAGGCAGAGGCAGCACTGGGTGCTGGACCTGTGTCTTGTCTTCCAGTCCACCCTTCTCCTGGCTGGATCCTGCTGGGCCATCTTGGTTCTGCAAGATGAGGTCTAGCTCCCTCATTCCAGATATTCCTCAGACATCCACATGGCAGCCTTCCTCTGAATTTGGCCAGCTCTGCCAAACTTGGCGATGGTTTGAACGATGTCATTTAACAATTAACTAATTGGGGTCAGGGACACTGCTACTCACAGTTACAATTTCCCATTCTGGTGCTCTGGTTTAAGCACAGGTGTTGTGGGACAAAACACCTCTAAGAAGTTTTTCTGTTTCAGCAAGACACATGTGAAGAAAAAGAATCTGTCAAGATATACGCTTGTTTAGACTTCCATCTGGAGCTACCAGTTAAGCATATTTTAAGAGGTGCCCTTCCCATTAGTTCTTCTAAAGCATACTTTCTCAATCCTATTTCAGAACAACACATCTCTATGCAAGGGATTTATTTGACTGCCAAACCACAATGCACCAACAATCACTTTTGTGCTCATAAATCTTCACCTGCTCAAGTACACTCCTTAAGTTAGTTGCCCAAGAGAGGGTATAAAACTGGTCTGTGTTCTTGAGAGCTTAACCTTCCACATTTCTTTCTTTATGCAGCTAAATATTGTAAGCCTAAATAGTTTGGTGGTATCCCTTTAACTGGTTAATGAACTTTAAATACCAGCTATACTTTTATCTAACATATTGATTATGTTTTCAAATGAGTTGTAGTGTTTGCTATCCCACTCCGAAATATTTTTCCCTTTGACATTAGCTAGAATTATACTTTATATATTTTTGCCTTTCTTAAAATACAGTCTTATATTCATTTCTTAACCTCTGCAGTTATATATTTTATTGAATTTCTGAAGATTGGATTCATTTTCAGCCTTTGATTTGTTGCAGTGACTTCAGGCTGGCTGCCCAACTTAAACATGGCTGCTACCCTTGGATGATGGCCTTAGTGTTAATTATTCCCCTGCTGAAACTGCATTACCACAAAACAAATTTTGTTATAATGACATTAAGTAAAGACTATAGAAACCTGCCCAGCATTAGAAATTTTTTCTTGGCAGCTGTTTTATGCTTTTTCCTCACATCACCTAAATCAAGAATGAGATATCATTTAATATTTTACCAGCTCATGAATAAACAGGCCTTCTATTTTCCTTGATGTAAATATAACAACATCAGCATTCAAGTAATTATCAAATCACAGACATTATCCTGCAATCTTTATAAATTCAATCTCACAAATAAGACAACATGTTTAAGCACAGAAAGGTTGAATTATATAGGACTAAGATTCAGTGTCCCCATCCTTGTTTTACAGGGTATAAAGTTCTTGTTTCCTTATCCGCAGACAAGCCTTGATATGTAAAAATGTTTAATAAGATACACATTACTTACCTTTACAAATATGGCAATTTTTAGTCACAAAACCGTTTATAAACTAGTCAAGACTGGAATGAAGCACCCTGAGGTGAAAGGGAGGAGCAAGAGGAGAATATGTCTAATTAAGAATGAACACCCTATAGGTTCACTGTTAGCATAACTGAAGGGCCAACAACATGTATTTTGATTGCCTATATCACAACTATGCAATTATGCTAATATATGTTAATGTCATTGCCCTTGAAAAAAACTGCTTTCCTCTGTTAATTTAGGAAGAAGATCAATTATGAAGTCATATGGTTTGGTCTTGCTCTTGGTGATGTCGTTGTGTCACTGAGTAACAGAAAAGGATTAATTCTTATATACTTCCACTGTTCTAAAGTCTGGTCCCTCAGAGCAGCCCCTTTCCCTTTAAGCTATAAACATGTGGAAAATAAAACATAATTTTTTTCCAGCAGAATATTTTTAAGGCAATAACTGCTGAGGTGTTGATTTACCACTAAGAATGTAAACAGTTAGAGTTGGATACAGTCATCTATATCCTGTCTTCTGCTACATTAATCCAATTCTATTTTAGCTAAGGGCAGCCTGATGTTCATTATCCTTCAAGAAGGTAGGGCTTGCTTGCCAAATATATGCTTCTGTGGTAGTTACTATGCTTCTAAATATTTCCTCATAATTTCTTGTTGCACAGTCCCAGTGTATTTTTTAAAGAATCACATTATTCTTTTTTTTTTTAACTCTATCATTGGTTTGAAACCTCTCACTGCAATTTAATGATGAAGAATAAAAAAAGCAACAGGGTAATACAGTTATGGCAAATGCCTTTGACTACTTCAAATCAAATTTTTTTTCTCAATTACAGACCAGTAAAGTCAGTGGGTTTTATAAACTAGAACTCAAAAAGGACATCATAGTACATAATGGAGTAAGTCCGACTTTTTGCATTCTTGCTTTAAATAGGGATTTTATTACGAGCTCCTGCAGAACCTACAGACTATCTTTTTCCTTTATCTTTGCCCAAGAGGGTTTGGCTGGCAGTAACAAATTTCAGTTCCACCCTAGAGCAGAGACACTGTTCTGCACATGTTTTTGTGCAGCACACACAGCTCAGTTGCCAGTTGTGAGACCTTCCAACTACTCTATAGTACAGTCTGGTATAAAACCTGTAGTCCTGGCCATATCCAGAGCTTCACTGTGCTTGGTGGTGTACAAACAGGAAGGCAAGACCAAGAACTTAAAACCAAAGTGACTAGAGCAGATAAATGCCAAGGGGACCAAAGTTCAAAGTGTGAAATAACAAGTAAGGACTAAGGGACAAAGGAAGGTATTCAAGAGTCGTGCCAGCCAGCCCAGTCTCCTTTCACCAGGCTGCATTGCCTACCTAAAGATGTCACGCAGAAGATTCTCCTTCATACTTTTCTGATGTCAAAAGGAAAAATATTCATGAAACTATACCATTCAAAGCCCAACCCATCTCTCAAGGCGCTGTGTTTGTTACAAAATCACTTGTAAGAGCTAGGACTGCTAGCCCTGGGAAAGAATATATACACTGTTGTTTGGCCTAATAATGACTTGGAGATACCCTAAGTACCTGGAGTTATAAATGGTCCCATTCCATGTAGCAAATTCTACTTCTTCAATTTAACAGAGGTAAAAACCTGGCTGTAACAGGGCAGAGAATACTGATGCTCATACCAGCAGAAAACCATTTTCCCCAACTGATGCTTTTCAGTGATGAGTTATCAAAAATATTTCTACCTGTCCTCTGTTATTGTGTATATATTAGTTTGTCTTCCTGGGCCCACTTTAAAATACCTGTTGAACTGTTTCTAATTCTTTCTGTAGGAGTTGTTCTTCTCTAAATTTTGTAGCACTTCTATGACTAAAGTAGCAAGGAAATAAGTATATGAACAACAGACTGTCTTCAACCTTTCATCCAAAATGCATCGAGGCTAGTCTGTGGAAACAGCTAATGATCCAATCAGCATAAGAACTTATTACAAATTGGAATTGTAATAAATAATCCCTAGATGCAGATTTATCATGTAATTTTACAGCTGGAGTAATGGAATATTTTTATATGATTGCTTTTTCTGTTGCTGTAGCCTCTTGCAATGATCCCTTTATAAATTCCTAGTTACATTCAACAGACAGGGCTTTGAATGAATGTTACTTGAGCAGGTGGCCTTCAAAGCGGAAGGCAGGAAGGTGTCAATGAGGAAAAAAAGTATGCTACAAATAGGTACAAAGGGACTGCAAGCCACGGGATCTCTTTACATTCTTTGTTAACTTGATGTTGGCAAGTTGTTTTCATGCAGTACAACCACAAGTACTTGTCCCAACATATATTACAAGTTGCATCTGATGGAAAGAACTGTCTGTCAGGGATGCTTGGAAACTCATTTTAAGCTTGGGGTTTCAAATGTATCTTAACTAAAATGTAAAACTTAAATGAGTTCTACTCTCTACTTCTTATGCCACCCTTCTCCTCTCAGCGCTTGATTTTGAGAGGCACATGGTAGCAAAAGCTCACCATTTTTACTTTAAAGGCAGTCAAAAGGAGGTAACTCCTGGGTGCTCAGCTGTAGCTCTGCACATTTGCACAAGAGCCCAACAGCCAGAGAGCAGCACTGACACACCCCCTCTGCTCTCTGCATTGGGCTAGGAGAAACAACCCTGTTTTTTGGTCTTTTGAGGTATCAGAGGTGCCATACCACCCATGCATCTTTGTTGTGTTGTTTTTTGAGATTTCCTCCTCAAAACTGACACAGCATAGCAGACAAGAAATGAGCTGTTACCATAAAAGTGGCTGGTCCCACCTCTATATAGAAATATCAGTCATGACCCTTTTTCCTATTCATGAAATTGGGAGCCAAAGACATAGGACAAAATGGGCTCCTGGAATTGTCATTATGTTTTTATTTAACAGAGAACTTTTCTCATCCATTTTCTAAACAGGCAGTGTTATTTCAAAGGATAACATAAGAAACAAAATCATGATCAAAACCACACATGTAGAATAACTTAAATAAGCATTTTTCCTTTTGAAGATGATTGAAGTATAGGATCAATAAAATGTATTATATTATTCCATTCTCCATAAAGAGTTCATATCTAATAGTTTCTCCATTAAGTATTCAGATAACCAATATATATCAGCTAAACTACTCTGGTAATGGCTGGGTCTTTAGAGGGTCAAGTTGGATGGAAAAAAATGAGATTTCACTGAAGAATAAACCTATAGAAATTAGGTTTCTTTATGGTTTTACATCCTTAATTGTCTGTTCCTTAGGAAATGCTTTCTCTACCTTCTCTCTTGGACTTAACCTACAGCAAACTGGTTTTACCTGAGCAGGGCCGGAAGCTGTTGGTGCCACTGCTTAGTTTAGCTAAGGGACTAAGCAGCACTGGAAAACATTAGGGATCATCCACAAAGCCAACATTAGCCTACTGAGGCTAAGCTCCTGAGAAACCCTCCACAGAGCTGCTCTTTGCTCCTATAGAGGAACATATTTGCTTCACTTGGCTAAATCTAGCAGCTGTGGACATCCACACACTGCTTGTGCAAGAAGAGACTTTCACTATAGTGAAGAAATTCATCTAGGTCAATAACAGAGGCTGTGGCGTCAACCATGCACAGAGTCTTATCACACAGTTCCTATAGGTCCTGTTTTAGTCCAGTGGTTACTGCTTAGATTGACTTGGCACCTATGGAGCCCACTGTACAGCACTGCATAGACCAGAAGAGCAAAATATATCTTTGACTTAGAGATGTCACAGCCTAGGATAATGTAATAAATAGTAGTCCTTCCCTGCAACAGAGTAAGACTGCAGTAAGTGGAGTTGTTTCCTCTCTTCATGCCACATTCCAGCGTAACACCAATGTCATAAAAGAACATAGCTATAACTCAAGATATTGAACATTAACTACATAGGCAAAGAGAGCAAATTTTAGTTCACTGCATTAGACATTAGCTTTTTGTTTAAGAAACTGAGTTGAAAAATCAGTTTCCTTCTGGTCTTTCTCATTAATACCACTTATCTACAAAATTACTAGAAAACACTTCAATAATGTACACTCCACATAAAATAACTCAGCAGCTTTGACAATGATCAGCTCCATCCTAACCTGAACCTTAATCCAGTCAAGATTTGTATCTGTTTTTCTAAGAATGTCTTCTCTTTCTTGTCACTGAAATATTACCAAGTCTAACTACTTCACATTATGACTTATTTAGCGTCTACTCTAAAACCTCAGTGTAGGCAAGTAGTTAAAAGAAAATCTTAGTTTCCCTTTGCAGAGTTTCTAGGTCTTATACTTGCAGAAAAAGGCTTGAAAACATGAATAATATCAGATTAAAGAAAGCAAGTAAAAAACCCTCAAAGGCACTTTTTAACAAATTTCTCAGAACTTCTATGACAAGCTTATAATCTGAAAAGGAGAGGCAGGACTCTTGACTCATGATTTCTAAGTTCTTTGGGTTCAAATATAAGGATTCCTCTTCACCTTCTTTTTTCTCTTCTGCTTTTCTACTCTTGTACTTTGCATGAGGAACGAAGACGCCCGAATTTCTGGTAGAAATCATCTTCAGCATGAATCAGAGCTTCCTCGTCGATGTAGACAGCTGGTCTCCTGGAAGCCAAAAAGTACTGCACTTTCCGCAGGCTCCATCCCATCACGTACTTCAGCCAGCCACTGACAGCAGCTGTAGACCTGCCAACACCAGCATTGCAATGAACGTAGACAGTATGTCCATTCTCCAGTAGCCCATGCAAGAGGCAGACAGCTTGTGGCAACATCTGTATTCTTCCTAAGGTCAAAACCAAGGAACATTCATTTGTATTTGAGAAAGCTAGGTTCACAGTTGAGATAATGTCTGTACAGCCTGATGCATTGTGAATCACAATGGCAAATCTGACATACTTTGTTTTTTTCTTTTTTTTCCAAATGACCTTCTACCCTAACCTTTGTTTCTTCTGGCCACATAGATTCAGATCACACAAAACCTGTAAAATGCCCCAAGTCGTCTCTAAATATACATTCTGATTAACAATGAACATGTGTGGCATATTCATTTTCACAGGGACTGAGATAAGGCAGCAAATTACATCAAACAGCACGTCTTAAATAGCATTAAAGTTAGCAAGACAAAAATGCAAAGTTTTTTAGTACCAGAGGTTTGTGAAGCTACCTACATACTGCTGCTTTCCAAAACACTGTAATGAAGGCCATTATGTCAATAATAAGTGAGGGAGGGAAAGCAGAAGAGTATTTTCCTGTACAACTTAATACTGTTACGATTTAATTGTCTACTAAGCATATGGTTAAAAAACACAGAACAGTCTTTTTCTCACTCCCAAAGGGATGAATATACCATATTTTCTGACGCCTTTCTCTCTGTTACTCTGGGAACGGAAGCTGCAAACATCAGAGCCTAACTTTTCCTCATGGCACAGATGAGCACTGACATTAAGCCCTTTCAAATCCCTGTGTCAAGGCCTCCTGTCTTCCCTGATGTCCTATTACTGATATGACAGTTCTCTATTTGTGGCAGCAGTCTATTGAAAGCACTCTCTTCTCCTAATAGGCTACTCACTCGAAAAACACACACTTTCTAACCTATTGGTTGGAAACAAGATTTTGAACTAAGCATTCCAATAGAGGAATTAAAAATAATAATTTATGTTATGACATGAGGTGCTATGGGTATTCTAAATTAATTAGAAATAATTATATAAATGGCTCTATGGAGATTTATCAGACTGGGATATTATAGTTAAAGAAAAATTATTTGCTGGGGGAGGGGAATAGCAGAGACAGGCATACAGCACTGTCTCTCCATTTTTAACCAGCAAGGATGGCAAGCTGTCCTGCTGTGCGTGCTTGTGTTCTTCCACCTACACAGTGTATTTTCATTATACAGGCTGAATTCAAGCTGAAAGCAAAAACAGTCAAGCAGTTATCAATGTCATATGTCTTTAAACTCAAATACACATATACTGCCAGACATGAAGTACTTTAGATGGCCTCTCCGTCTACGAGAAAATATTAATAATTTGTTAGAGACAACACACACAGAAATCACACCTTGTGCATTATATTTTTATGCAAAATTTACACAGAAAAAACCCACACTCATGAAAATGACAGATTAGTAACTCAAAGGGTTTGTTACTATTAATTAAGCTGCAAGAGTGGTCTGAGCATTACCTTCAGTGCTCATGTCCGGGGTTGGCATCCAGACATAGGCAAGACCTTCCTCTTTATACAGTTTAATGAGGATTTCAGGGCTCATGGGTTCTGGGTAGCGGTTGCAGCCCCAGGAATTCTGAACAATGTCCCATTCAGTCTGGAAGTTCATCACAGCTGTAACACCCAGCTCGTGCTTCAGTTTGACTGTCACATGCTCCAGCTGCCGAGGGCAACTTCCCAGCCAGATGTTTGGCAGAATTCTAGCATTGAGAAAACATTGCAGTGGGATCGATTAAAATATCTTAACAAAGAAACTGCCAAGTTCAGCAGTGTTCCAACTCCAAACCTGCTTAGCATCATCACACAAACACTGCTAAGCGCAGCCTTTTCATGTCATGCAGTACACAGCTTCTTACTTCATTACATTTGAGTTGGTAATGTTTGATGCTGGGGATCAAGTTCCTAACCTACCACAAAATGCCCAATGGTCTGAGAAAAAATTCAGGGCATAATTAGTAGCACAGATCTCCAAGGCATCCATCATTAAGCTTGCAGTGCAAACTTACTAACATCACAGATTAGAATAAGAAAGCTCTGAAGATTCATGCAATTTGCACCAAAAAAAAGAGAGACCTAAAAGATTCACATGATCCAGATCTGAATTACTTTAACAATAAGCCAAACACATAGAACTCTTCCAGCTTTGTAGCTATCACTATAATGAGGAAAGCAGACAGAAAAAAAAAACCAACCAAACCCACTTAAACTATCCTTCTGTGAGGAAATTCAAAAATTAATGAGTAATTTTCTTCTCATTTTTGTCTGCTCTTGTGGATTCTAGTGGGAACGAAATGGAGAATTATAATACATGTCTAATGTCCCTCAAGGCATGAAGAACCAGAAATTTTGCAAGAAAACTTAATAAACACCCATATTTCTGGTACTTATCTAAATCATACTCCAAGACTTCCATGGTTTTCCCATTGTTAATTATCATAAAACTGTTGTATGTCTCAACAGATTTTGACATAAACTGAATATTAAGATGCTTGTTTTCAAATGTGGATTTTTAATCTGCATATGCAATTAAACTGATGGTATCTTCAATGGATTATTTACATGCACAAATTATTAGTGATCTACTTTAATTTTTTTTGTTTGCATAAACTTCTGTTTTGAACATGCAATCCACAAACTATACAGAATATCCCTGCAGTTGAACATACAACTTTGCAAACATTATTAACTACAAAAAAGTTAAGCCAATCTACAACAAAAGCAAGATCCTCAAAATGTCTGCCATGCATTTCTTGTGGTCTTTTCCTGTTTTAATCTCAGAGACAGATAAGAGAAGTTTTGTTTATTCAGGAGGAGTTACTCCTATAAACAGCCCTTAAATCATCAGGTAGCTATTTCCAGTCCACTATCACAGTAATAAGTTCCTACTAGCATTTAATTAAGACCTGTAATTGACAATGATTAAATCCTCCTATGTTACTACTGAAAGATTGTCAAAAAAACAAAAATTCAAATCCAGGAAGCACTTATTATTGTTGTTTCTTGTGTTTCAGCTGCATCCACAGTAAGTTACATACCAGCTACGCAAACACAGTCTTTAGCCTTAACAGCCCCTGTTTCAGTAAGACAACACACTTGATCTCAGTATATGGTAACTGAGTCCAATTTAGACAAATATATTACATAGCAAATAACCACTTCAACTGTGTTTCAACAGTGAGATAGTTTGAAGAGATTTGACTTAGTAGTTGTTTCACATCCATGTTCTGGTCTAGAATGCAATGAGAGTATTTCCCATTATTAACAGAAAATGCATTTGTTCCTAAGCAGCAAGCAAGCTTTAACCCAAAATTTCAGAAATTAAGATTTACACCTTGAAGTTGTTTCCTTTGTCACTTCTCTCCACTCCTGCACACTAACTTTCTAAGGGAGAGAAGACATGGAAAGAAAGAAGTTCTAATACACAGGCTCTGGATTTCCTAAGCTACAAATTAAATTCAGTTCATTTATTAAGAATATCAATACCCAGTGGACTCCACGGCAACCTGAAGGAAATCCAATAAAGCACAATTGTGTTTTTCCATTATGTTCAAGGCACAATCCCACATACTGGTACAGGAAGGGAGCTTCACAAAATTGCCCAAAATCCAGCATAAGCAGCTAGAGCATTCCCACTGACAAGAGGGATTAGCGAAAGGCCACTGCAACAACTGCTTCACTGCCCTACTTCCCACATGCTAGCCCTACATCAAACCCCATCCTAATCTGAAAGAGTGACCGCTGTCAGGCTTCTGCCACAGGGATCGGCCGCAACGATTAGAGCATTTCAAGGTGGCAAATGTAAGCGGAAGTGCCCTGACAGATGTTGATGAGTGGCTGAAGATGAGCAATGCTCACAAAACTCCGCAGCGGGGAAAGAGAAATGGCAATATCACTAATACCTTGTGACAATATTAGGATATTCTTTCAAGAACAAGAACATTAGTATCCTTCCTTCAAAGTCTTTCCCAGAGACTCATACATACGTTATTCTCTTGGTATTTTAGGAAACATCTAATACAATAAGTTACCTTGACGGGAGAGCAAAAGTGTGTTTCCTAGCATTTGATTGAATTAGGAGTGACTAAAGTGTTCCTCAGATAAATAAAAATCTGGGTAGTACTCTTGCTTACAGAAAAATCAATGCTTTATTATTTTTTTTCTCCAATGATTATTTAGTGGGCAAACATCACAGCTGTGCTATCTGCAAGACCACTGGGATATACACCATTTGTTTATTCTGGTTTTGTAGCCTAAAGGGTGTTGTCCACAACGAGCCCTCCTGTATTTCACAATAACAACTGCATTTACCGAAGAATCTGATGGGTTTACCAAGTTTTTATCACTGTCTTTCCCTATAATTAACCAAAGTGGTGGTGGCATTCAGAGAATGATGGAAACAGAAAATCAGGAACATTACTTAGATTGCTATCTGATGTCCCGAAATGCATTTACAAACAAAGATTTTCAAGTAACCAAATTCTGCTCTCCAGTGGAAGACCTGGACACGTTCAAATATTGTGTGATGCGTAGAAAGCACACTGATGACTATCCTTGCCTGCAGAAATATTTTCCTGATGTCCAACATGAATAGCGCAGCCACAGGTCACAGTGACCTCTTGTCTCCACAATGGACACAAAGAACAGATTATTCCTTTCCACTCTGCAAAATCCATTTACCTATCTGAAAATTACTAACACACACACACACACAGAGCCTTGTATTCTTCACACACACACACACACACACACACACTTGCTTGTCATATATTCAAAGCATTTGATGATTCCTGTTTGCCTTTGGACTCTCCAGCTGGTCAACATCTCTTTAAGATTTTATGCCCAGTACTGGAAAGAGGTCTCACCATTTCTGAGCAGAACTGAAGGTTAGTTACGTCTTGTCCCTCAAAGGCAATATCCCTATTTATAGTTCCCCGGTTGTCCTTTTACAGCATGACACTGTTGACCTATATTCAACATGGAATTCTGTTTGCAAGTTAAGATCTCTCACAAGAGATGAGCCTCCTCAAGGAAAGAGCAAAATCCAGCCAAAACAGAATTATTTAAGATTTTATTACAGTTACAACTGCCAGTGGTATCAAATAAAACTAAATGAATATGCTATGCAGCAAAGGAGCAGATGAAATTCACAGTTGAATGCATCTCAGTAATATGTCTTGGAATAAATAATCTCAGCCACTCACACACATCATGGGGTTTTAAGTTAACTATAATCAATTAGAAAGGGAAACAGTACATGCTTGCAGTGATGCTTGGTAAAAGCGTTGCTTTATAGAGAGGTCAAAGTGGCAATATTAGCCTGTACATAGAAGTGAACCGAAAATTACAGAAAATTTACAGTAACCTTCTAAAAATCAATGATCCCATTCTATGCACTCCAACTTTGAACTTTCTATTAACTATTTTATTGTATTAAAAAAGATACAGAAAAATGAAAGCATTCAAAATACAGGAGATGCCAGCTATTTCTTGTGAATATACTGTCATATGAGGGCAGACTCGGAATTTAGCATATTTAAGAGGGAATTGGATGACTGCTTAAAGATAAATTGGAGGGAGGGGCAAATGAACTGTCCCTATCTATACAAAAGAGGTAAAGAATCTCAACTTCCATATAGTTTCACCTATAAAGCAACTACTAAAAGATGAGAAAAATGGCAGATATTTTTTTTGATCATTTTTTTTATTCTTGCATCTTCCTCCAAAATACTGACAACATAGGCAGATATCAAAACAGAGGACTCCCTGGTTTGGTCTTGTACAAGAATTCTGCTTTCATTACATTCTCTTTAAATAAAGGACACAGAGATCTCTCAGCAAAATGCCTCCTTACCAATGAAATAATAATGTAGAACTGAGGGGTTACAACACTGACTTTTCATTGCACATTGCACAGAGCATGTGGGTAAATGGCTGTGGTCTTAATCCCTTCTCCTGCTGACTTCCTGATAAATTCTCCTTGCAGAAGACAAGCTGACAGAGGTTTTGTGATGAGAGGCTTGACTTAAGCAGGATTGACTGAACACAGTCTGATGCACTCAATTGCCCAGCACGCAGACAGGCACTACAGGCCAGAGCAGGAGAGCAAGGTTTGATGATACAATAGTCTAACTCACAGAACACCAAGATCTAAGAGCCAGGCTTAATAAGATCACTCTTATCAATAAAGATGGATTAAATGGCCATAACCTTAGCAGAAGTCATCAGAGAAAAGTGTTAACTAATGATAAAACTATATTCTACTGAAACAACACAGCTGCAGACCTTGTAAAAACTGCTTATATTTTTGAACAAAAACCTGCTTTTACCTAAATGCCAAATGTTAGAAAGAGCACAAGTCATTGTTTACAAATTTGTTCTGCTTTAGCACTGAAAGAGTGCGGTTTATTGTGAAGTTAAGACTTCCACCTCAGGGCTTTATAATAAGGAGAATTAAATAGCCTACAATGTAGTTCCAAGGTGGTTTTTTTCCTTATTCTTCTTATTTGGCACTGTGATGAAAAGTAATTAAGCTCTGGCAAATTTTCTTCTTAGGTGTAATTTGGACTACTTATCTAGCCTCTCACATGGGAGCAGATTTGGCAACTAAAAAGAAATACCTGCTTTTATCACTTTAGAACAACACTTTGTCAGCTTAGCAATATGCAAAGTTTCTCAAGCCCTTGAATTCTGAGTGTTATGCTTAATAGTATCATATTTATTCCATGTTCACAAATTTATGCATGAATGTGGTATCAAACTACCTCATTTGCTGAGATGCAGAGCAAACAAGCCATTAAGATTTGACCTCAAGCTGACAATGTGCTAAAATGAAAACAGGTAAGAATAATATCAAACCAATAACTGAAATATAAGGTTACCCAGACATTCAGCTACAAAGCAGTTCCAGTGGTACAGTGCCCTCAGGTTCTGCTGTCTTAGGAAGAGATTTCCATAGCATCAGCTTGATGGCACAAAAGGGCTTGGTTGTCCCCTCGTCACCCACCAATCTGCATTTACAGCAGGTGGTACGGTGCACTCTTCAGGTTGTGAGACAAGGAGCAACCATGCGAATGCCGAAGCACAGCAGAGCTCTCCTCCTCATTCATAACCTCCTGGTGGATTCTGACTCTGGGGAGGCCTGTAGGCTATGTTTACTTCATGGATTGTCCTAGCTTTGAATGCACCAGGGATACAGGATAAGAAGTATCAACATGAGTAAAATTAAAGTCAATTACATAACAGAAGTTTAGTCTACATGGATCCACAAAGCTTTGTTTATGGCCTATTTTCCCCTTCCACAGCAACCCCAAATATTCCCTTACAAGAAGCATAAGAGCTTTATTAGAAGAAACTCAGAAAAACATCTCATAAGGACAGCTGCAGAGATCAAGGGCATTTCTAGCATCCTATACCCTACCACAGCAGGGAACATATTTGATGAAAACACCTAGACCTGGGAAGTAAACCACATCCCACACTGCAAAAATGAAAATAATACTTGGAAAAATAAGCAGTAGCACTATGCCTGAGAGTCACAAATTAATCCTTCTGTTGTATTTAGTACTAGTAGACCATCATCAGGAGGTATGGGAAGAAGGAACACCTGGAGAGTGCAGCAGAGAGTACCAGAACAATCAGAGGTCTGGAAGACAAGCTGTCAGATAAAAGACTGAAAGAACTGAGGGTGAATATCAAAAGGAAAATACTGGGATGTTCCAACTTCAACCACTTTGTGATTCTGGGAAAAAGGATAGGAGTTTCCAAGCACGTAAGAGATGGCTATAAAGGAGCAGGATTCTAATTTGTTCTCCAAGTCTGCTGTGGAGGGTACAAGAAGAAATGAACTTAAATTGTGGTAGGAAGACTTAAACTGAGATTAAAAAAACTTTTTAATGGTAGGAACAGTGAGGTAATTGAATGGAAGTGTGACAGGGCTATAGAATCTCATCACTGAGATGAGATCATATTTAAGATCAGGCTAGATAAACCTGGAATAATTTAAATGTAATTGAGACTAAGTTAGAGCAAGGAAATGGACTGGATGCTTTCTGAGGTCTCTTTGAGCCTATGATATATGACACTATAATCATAAACTTTAATTTCCATCTTGGTGTTCACTACCTATATTAATTTATCAAGCTCCATCTTGAAACAATTTAGGCTTCTTGTCCTCCCTGCCCTGTTTGAAAGGTCATGCCAGAATTCAGACATCGTTCCTCTGATGTCAGAAACCTTGTTCTAATTTACACCCTAAATTCATTCAGAAGCAATTAATATCCATTTGATATTAAAGCAGGTTCAATTTCAATAATTCTTCTTCCTCTTTCGTACTAATTCCTGAATGTCTTTTACAAATAGTAATATATCCTCTTTCTCAGACTTCATTTAACTATGCTGTCTATCTCAGACACCAAAGTAGTCAAGCTATGGTAGCACAGAGTTGCTTGCAAGCAAATTTGTTTTGTTCCAACTCCAGTGTCGTAAAAGATACACAGCCTGTGGAAAATGCCCTCATTCATTCCAAGTTAGCTCAGGTATCTCTGCTTTTCACTGCAGTTTGTGATTAAGGCATATCTTATGTCAGGGAACCCCTGACACAGAAACAAAAAACAATGTTACATTATTTTGAATTTTAAATGGGTTTGCAAAACCAAATTTGCTATTCCCATTTCACTCATGATGCAAAGAGCATGTAAAGTTCACCTAACGAGAAACCTTGGGGATTCCACAAAGTTCCTGTGAAGAAGGCAACACAGAATTGCAGAATTGCACAGGGATTGCACCATTACCTCAAAGGCCAATTACTGATAGATCAGATAAACCAGCCTGATACAGCTGTCCTCTTCCATGCCAGGAGTAGAACATGTTCCAGACTTGTCCCCTCCCTGGGAAATGGAAGTGCCAAAGGGATTGTAAGCCAACTTTGTTCTTCTGACACAATAATAGATCAAATTTATCTGATTTTGTCTCTCAGATAAGTGCGCATGCTTCAATAAATTCAATGGAATTGCTCTTGTTAAGCTTGCAGTACATTTGAATCCATACAGGAAAAAAAAACACACTATAAACTCTTCTCCCCTCTCATTCACCTTACTCCATTAAAAAGCTTAAAGCCAATGAATTTATATCTTATACCTTTTTTTATAATCTGTTTTATCTCCACTCTAAATATGATCTAAAAAAACTTGGTCACACAAGACTTTATGTACATGGCCAAAACTAAATTGTGGAAGATAAAATTTTATCCTCCTTGTATTCAAAGGGAAGTATCTTATGCCATATTTCACTATGTATTTCTACTGTGAAGATAAGAAAGTAATTGTTCATAAGCACACCAATGCCTTTTTGGACAGGGTGGCCAGATCTAGCCTTATAGGACTTAGTCAGACTTTACTTTCAAATATACACGTAATGTTTCTACTGATGCCTAAGGAGCACACTGCATGCAACAGAAAGCAGGATTTGCCTTTGTAGGGAATGACTTTTCTTGTACTTTTATTTGTATAATTATTATCTGAAGCAAACGATGTGCCAATTACAAAAATATAGCCTGAGAAGAGAATCAGGTTCAAGGCTTGTACCAAACAACCTGGAAAGGACTCCTCCGTTGGCTTGTGAGAATTAATACTTAAATGCTCCAATTACAGATTCTTGTCTCACGCAACCATGGTTGCCAATGGTTACTTCCTACATATGTCTCTGTTAGGCTGCCAACATTCCCATTTGTTTTGAATTAGAACAAATGCTTGGAAACACAAGAACAACAGGCTGCTAAACTAAGCCAGGTCGTAATGAGGCATGAATCTCTTGGCATTAGGAATGAGAATTTCTAACATTAATGCTTAGCAATGGGAATGATGCCACTGCTGGCACCTTTAAGTTAAAGCATCTTAACAAAATTGACTTAAACTGCTACAGATGAACTTTAAGTTAGTGCCCGAGAAGTTTCAGGAATCGTTGGTAAAAATATCTTTTGTCATCTCTCAGAGTTTACATATTAGCAGCTGCTTAGAAATCAGACTGCAAAAATAATAAAAGATAAACCCACTTTTCAAAATGCAACATTTCAGATCCAATGGAAATGCTTTCCAGTGGTTCAGAAACAAGCACATATTCATGAAAATTACATAATTGCCAAGCATAGTTTATTGAAAGGTGGCCTTGTGATCCACATGGATGCAGTCCTGTGCAGCCTGCTCTAGGTGTACCTACTCAAGCAGAGGGGCTGGACAAGATGATCTCCAAAGGACCCTTCCAACCCCTACCATTCTGTGATTCTGTGATTCTGTGATATGGACATGTATAGAATACTGGAATCCCCTCAGAACTGCAACAGTCAGAGGAAGAAACACATCCATCCCTTGTGGTACCATCCAAATACAACAGTCTTGATGGGCTATGTATCTGTGTTCATTCCAGTTAAGATATTTATCCAGAATCTCTAAACCCGCATCAGATCATTTCTATTAATTTTAAAGAGGGACAGACACATTCTAGAGTATCACAGGCTGGGGGACAACATCCTAGAAATATTGAAAACTGAATCAATGCATCACCACAGTCAACTACATAAATATCTAAAAGAATGTGTTCCCACAACAAAGTCAGATCAAAGGGACAACAGCTGCATGGTGCTGCTATAATAAAATTGTCAGAAAACTTCATTTTAGCTAACATACCTGGTTACTAGATTATAAACATAAAATTAATAACCCTGGTGGATGAGTTGCCAGCCTCAAAGGTTGAGGTTGAGACTGTAATGGAGCTACTGAGAGGCCCCAGAAGGACTGTGTAACTCTTCTTAACACAAAACTGCAAAATATAGTGGGATCTGTTGAAGAAGCCTTGGATGTCAAAAGAGAAAAAAAATCATCTGGTGCAAATTTTACAAATGAGCAGTGCTGCTCGTTTTACTGGAGCCCAAAGATTGACAAGAATTACCAAGGGCTGTCTATTTTTTAAACTGCCATTTTTTTTTCAGATTTCTTTCTTTTCCTAGCAATATCATTTCACCTGCTTGGAAATTGAAATTGCAGGCATTTGAACGAAGGTATTAAAGTGATCTGCTGTTAGTAAAGTTTCTATAAATGTGTTTACATTCTCAGCTGAAATTAACTTTGTAAATTTGTAAAACATTACTTATACTGGATAGCCTTATTACATAGACCGCAAATATATTTGAGAAGATTTTTCCTCCTTTCACCTCACCAGATTGAAGAAACTCAGTATTACAGGAAGCTGAGAAATTCAGTCTTATGCAATGGAAGCAGTAGTTAATGCTGTGTTTAGGAATGGTCTGCACATGGCCAACCCTTCAAGCTGGCAGCCTGACTGCAGAAAGAAGGAACACTAAAGAAATTATTTTATTAGGGAAGTTGCATATCCTCCTCATCAGATCTTCACCTTGGGAGAGTGAAGACACCGGATATAACTGTTCTGAAGAGTTTTGAAAAGGCAGTCCTGGAGAAGCTAGAGAAACTAAAAAATAAATAATTTAAAAAAAAAAAAAGGGCTCTAGAAGCCCACCAACACCCACACATATATACTAGCACCTAGCATCCAGCCCCTGAACTGGAAGACAGAGCCATGGAGAGTCTTGCTGCTGGCCCACAGCTAACAAATGGACTTTCTGCATGAATGCTACCATCCTATTCCTGCTGCTCTTCACTCAAGTACTTTAATTTATAGAAAGGCAGGTGGGGAGGGAGGAAGGGAGGAAGATGAAGATTCTACTTCATTATTGATCTTATTTATATTCTACATTTTCTTGTCTCTGTATTAAAACTGAAATTTATATTTCCCCCTTTTCCTCTTCTTGCATGCTTAAAATCATATTTTCTATTATTAGGTTTTTCACATCAAAGAAAAAAGACATTTCATTTAAACTTACAAACCCCAGTGTCTATTGAACCAATAAAGAGGAAATCCATATTTCTTATAACTTGGCAATGTCTATGACATTTGACTCAATTTTTATCATAGTTCACAAGAGGTCATACATTAAACTTCTGAACAATAGGAGAGATTATGTATCTAACTCCCTGAAATTAAATTTCCCAAAGCACAACCATTAAAGGAGAGAACAAGAAATTTTCAGTTCTGCCTCTTAATATGTTCCCTGGGAAGACAAACACAGTTCATTTCTCTGTTTTTTGTTTTTTCTTCCAGAGAGAAAATTATATATGGGAAAATATAGCAGCAATTTGATAATCTCTGTTTCCTCTTGGGAAATAAAATACTTATGTTTCTGAGACAGACTTCAAAGAAACTAGAGCTACATTGAAGTTTCCTTTCTAATAAATAATTTTTTATCCTTTAAATAGGATTCTCCATATTTTTATATGCAGGAACTTTTTCAAAAGTATCTTGTAAATATCTAGAGTATTAAGCATGAAAACTTGCATTTATATCTCTCAGCATTTACAAAAACTATTGAAGATAGAGGTAGAATTCATAACAATGGCTTCAGATTACTACAGTTTTAAATGAAGTATCTTTTACACTTTCCCCATTTCATTTGAGTTGAAACAACTATGCAGTGTTTATGTCAGACTTTCTGACTTACAGGTTACCTGTTTCAGAAATACAGTATACACTGAGTAAGCAAACACCAAACCAGACGGTGGTAATAAACTATAAGACAGTGTTGCCTTTCACATTTCGGGACTAGAAAACTTTCATTTTGAGGTTTTGTTTGTTTTTTTTTTTTTTTTGTAAGTCAGCTGCAGGCTGGCTGGCCTAACCTGCCCTAGGAGGTGTGCCTGCGAAAAACCATGGGAAGGGTAGGCAGAGTGGGTCTACACTACAAATGCAAGTTCCTGGTCCAACAGTTTCACCAGTTGTAAATTTTGGAGTTTTCTTAGTAAAGTTCTTCTGATAACAACCTTCCTGGTACACTGAATAGCAATAAGTTTGAGTACACAATCTCTGCTTTTGAAAAAAAGCTTCTGCTATCTTTAGATAAACTATATTAAGAAATGCCAGTGATTACAGCGCACCTAATAAATGCACCTAGAAGATAACAGGAAATAAATATCTGCAAGACAACTGGAACATCATTTTTGGTGAAAGAGTGATGCTGCCCCTTCCCTATAGTCCTGGCTGTGAGCTAAATTGCCCAGGATTTCACAATCTCAGTCGATTTTGTTCACAGCTGGCAGCGCCGGCAAATTGCTTTCCAATGGAGACAGAACTTTACTCTCTCACTGACAGCCTGAATGTTAAAGAGTAGAGAGTCAGGAAAAAGGGCTGAAGACCTCCAGAAGAAATATAGACCAGGGATAGGGAGGAACAGTAAAACAGAAAGAGAAATTAGAAGCAACAGCAGGTTTTGCCCATAACAGTGATACCCCACATAAAATTCATATTTACTAGACTATCAACATTTGTCTGTTATATCCCACAGAGAAACACAGAACAAATAAGTATGTTTACTCCTCAAGGTTTTTTCATGGAGGGTTCCCAGTCTTCCTTCTGGTTTTTGCTCCCAGAATGACATAGAGCTCTAAATTTTTCTTAAGAAGTAAGGAAATCTTTTTGTGCAGTGACACACCTATGAAAAGAACCATTTTAAAGAGCAACAGTAGTTTTAAGCAAATATTACCCATTACCAGCCAGCTGATGAAAAGCGTTCATCTTGCCATCAACAGCCAGTCTCTGCTTACTGCCATTTTATTAATGAAATGCTCATTCATGAACAATCACTGCTCTAAATAAATAATTCTCAATCAAATGCCTGTTCCAAATGCCACATATGAACGGCAGAATGATAAAGAAAAATTCAGAAAGGAGTCCAGATAAAACTCACAAGACTATCCGGACAGCATGTTGAGCTCCCCTTTAGCTCACTGTGTCCTGTTGCCTACTCCCTGTTTAGAAATTACTTGGCTAATTTACTAGCTCTTTTGAATTGAACCCTCATTTCAGTTTTTCTTCCAAAGCACCTTGCAAGCCACAAGCTCCCCGTATGTGAATAAAAGCCAGCTGCTTCCACGAAGCAGCAGCCGGTCTTTGCAGCTTTCTCTCCCTCTGCCATCTCATAACGCTTGGTCCAACTCAGCTATGAACTTCCTACCAGGTTTTTTAAATTATTTTTAAAAATTTTTAAAATCTGCCAAATTCACCTAGCTGACTAGAAGCACATTGAGCCATGCTCAATTTATACATATAAATTATGTGGTTTCCAGAGGAATGACACATCTAATAATTGCTGCCCTGCAGAGCTTTGTGCCAATGTGGTGTTACAAGCACCAGGACTCTTGCTGTGGTCCCATTCCTCCTCCTGCTGGCACGCACATGCTGACAGTCCAGCAGTGGCACTGCACAGAGCTCATAAAGCCCAGTCCAGCGACAGACAAAATGATATTAACTTCTGAGATGAAAGTACAGTAAGAGCTTTGTTGCTGCAAATGCTCTCTTTTGCCTAGGGAGCATTACTCTTTAGGGTTTTTAGCAATACTACCATAGGAAGCTAACGCATATCCATACCACTTCCCTAGCCATAAAAGTTTAGGGAAGCCAGCTGGTTCTTCCTTGGCTAAGCCACATGGCAGTTTGAAGGGCTTTGACATTACTTCTGAGTATGATTCAGACTGTGATTAGGGGAAAAAAAAAACCAAAACTTTTTTCAAGTGTGTAACGTCCAAAAGATTTCCTTTATCTTTCTTTGCAGGGATAAGGAATGGAAAGAACTTCACAACCCTGCTTTCCGTCATGAGGAGTATAATAAAGGCAAACAAGACATAATGAAGGTGCCATGGAAGCCATTTCTCCCTAGTACAGATGAATGCTAGGCATTATCTGGAGGAGTCAGTAATTTCTGAATGGTTAAAATATTCCATGTTCCATTAGAAATATATTGGTTTTCATCAAAAGTGAAATCCACTATCAGTGTGATTTGCTCTTATTTGCTATCAAGAATTATTCTAATTGCTCTATAACCTAAAGCAATATAAAATTCCCCATTAAATCACTTATAAAATGTTATGCTGTTTAGACTGTATATATGAACTGTTCAAAATTATTAATTTATCAATAATGCTGACAGCATACATTGTGGCTTTATAGAAAAAGGATAAAACACTCAAAAAGCTGGTGAATATTAATGATGCTTATCATCTGAAAAATTGCTGACATAAAAAATATTAATAGTTCACAGGTTTGCTGGTTTTCAGTCCCTTTTGTTTCCAAAATCATTTTTTTATCATATTTACATGATTTTATCATATTTACAGAGATAATTCACCATTCATCTGCCATTACTTTAACAGTGTCATCCCAATGTCTAGACAATATTTTGCATCCCTCGGCCACTGCAGTACACAACAAACCTGGCAGCATGCTGGCTAGTCACCATTCATCAGATTTAACAGACCAGACACTGTAAGAGAAGTAATACTGGGAATTCAAACACTGATGACAGCCATGCAAAAATCTTTAATCTAAAAGCTCTGTGATTTTTTCTTCTGGCAAGATTTACATCACCCATTCTAATGCCAGATTTTGCTTGTTACTACGGCATATACAAGATATGTGAATAGAAATTAGTAGCTGAGATCCAGGAGTTCCCATTTCAAGCTTCTTTCTAGTGGTCAGGTGGTAGGTCACAGCAAGGGAACCAGAGCTGTGCTGACAACAGCTATTTGCTAACAGAAAAACAAAATGACAGAAAAGTGGCTTCCCTCGATCCAGTTCATCCACAGGATTACAACAGTGCCACAGTGTGTGACTGCACTGCTGGCACATCCTAACTATATTCCTGTGCGCAATTCACGCGACTGAGATTTGTAGCTAACACTCTGATGGCATGGCTTGGGTTATCCCAGCCAGGTGCCATCCTGCCCATGCAAAATCACAAAACTTGGAAAAGCAGAATTAGTTTTCAAGTTTTTAGCCACTGTTACGGAGGGTGCAGCATGCAGAGTTCATGAAAGAAGAAACCTTTTGTTTGGATGGGCAACAAATGTGGAAGAAAAATGCATTTGTTACCCAATACAGGGATACATCCAAATTAAATAAATGCAAACAAATAAGGACTTTAAAAATGGATGAAAATCTGACGTTGTAATATGTTTGTCTTCCCACTCTTGCTCCTATTCCCTCACACTCACTCTTAATTTTCAAGAACTTAAACAGAAAAGTGCTTAAAAGTCACTTCTTACACTGGTTTGAAACCCATTTTCTTCACAGCAGAGACTAGTAAAAGCATTTCACAGCTCCATTTGAGGGCAATATAGAAAAAAATGAAGATATACAAGGGACACAAAAATAGAATTCATTTAAAACATTCTGTAAAAGATGATTCCCATTGGTAAGTAAACAATGGCTCTAATTTAGACTAGTTTAAGACTATAGCTCAGTATAATAAAACAAAATTCAAATGAGTGGTCAAATGTCCTAGTTTATGGGATAAACATATCACAAAATGTGGCTTAGAATATTTTCATTATTTAATGTATAAAACAGCCAGATAACTTTACAGTTAGAGCCCCAAATACTGAAATCAAAGGCCAAATTCCTATTGATGTTAAGTATTTTCAATCAGAATTATTTTACTAGAATATAATTGAAGACTTTTGTTCCAGAGCTCATTATTTCTTATTCTTTTTCTACTATTGTTACCACGAGTATTCTTTAGGCACAGGGGACAGTTAGCTCTCAGCTTTTAATGTTAATTATGGTAATCTCCATAGACATCATCACCTCTGCTCTTAATTCATAACGTAGGCATAAAGTATCAGTTCAGCATTCTACAACAGTAGTATAGTTCACTGCACTCTGGGGTGGGGGGTTGTGACAGCTTCCTCTTTAAAGGTTTTTTTATAATTCACTAATAAAAAAGTTACTTCAGAATTACACTCAAAACAGAAGGATATTTTATTTTGTAAATTAATTAAAACCAGTAAGTCAGAAGTGAAGTTGAAGAGTAAAAATAAATAAAAGTGCTCTCTCTTGTATTTTTTCCAGTCACATAATTCAGTGGTAATTCTGACTTCATATGGAATTGAGATGGACATTATTCATTAATATAGGCTAGGGAAGGGATACAAGATCCAGATGAAGACACCTGGCCCTGGTTATCTACAAACAGGTGTCTTCAGGCACAGCAATGCTCAATGCATTACCTAAGGACAAGCTTCCCACTGACATCTGAGATGTCCTATAGCATCTGGAACATCTGGTATGGCCAAAGAGCTATAAGAAACCATGTTCCTGTAGTGCAACAGCTGGAGGCCAGACAGTAAACTCCAGGGCATCTCAAGTAACACTAGACATTCAAGCAACCAGACAGGCTGTTTAAAGTCTCGTTATAAATCAACAGAGATCTCATCAGCATCATCAGTGGAGTATGGAGACCAATTCAATTCTTCAATTCACTCTGAAGTAGACATCTAGTCACCAGTGAGTTGAATTGCTGTACACAGACATACGAATTTAGTGGTCTTAATCTCAAGCCGAGTCCTACCACAGATGTCTTTAAGTATATCTTTAAGTTCATCAATCCCAGCAGTGTTCTAACATTCAAATAGCAATAACTGCACCTTGTATGACCAAAATAAGTTAATAGAACTTACATTATTTCCCTTCTCCAGTGATTCTCAGGCAAAAAATATACCCAACCAGATTCTTGTTTTCCACCCCAATTAAAGATGCATGTCAATCAAGTAAATGCTCTTTTTCTTCACAGGAGAATTACTACAGACAAAAGGAAACTCAGTGTTCATTGGCAGAATACTGCTTTAGTCCCTCAAGAAGGTAAAAAAGAAGCACCTGGATTTTGCCCTGGCTCATTCCTCACCCACTCACCTCTCTGCGTTAACATTTTAGTACAAATCAGGAGCGCATATTTTACGTGACTCTCCTGATGATCCCCACTTAACAGTTAAAACCTACATTGTTATGGCAGTGCCACACAAAACTGTCTTACCAACACGCTACAAAGCATCTGAAACACTGTATCATAAATTAAGTTTAATTTACAACCATCAAGAAAGAAACAAACAAAAATAGTATTTCCAAGCACAAGTGTTTATTGTCTTTTCTCTTTTGCTTTATTATGTCTTATGGAAAAATTTAGGGACCTCAACACTAATGACAGCAATGCACTAGTCAAGTTTACAATTTCTTGGATTATATCCAGTCACAGGAACATCCCACTCGCTCCATAAACAAGAAATATTAATATTTAATGGCCTTAATATTTAAGTGCAAAAAACTGTACCCTGAAAATCTTGTTGTCAAGACCCACAGCTACTTTCATGTAGTGACTCCCCCGTTACATTCTTTTACATTTAAAGTGGATTGTGTATTTTCCTCTAAAATGTTTAGCAGCCTTAACAATACTTCAGTTAGAGATTAGCTATCATTGTTGTCTGAGAAATTCAGTTACAGAATCTAGTTTAGCTGCATTCGCTTTGCAAAGCATGTAAAAAATATTTTTCTTCATCAGATTTAGGAGATATGACCCACAAAAAGCACACACAATGACTAAAATTAGTCATGAAGACAGTAAATTTGAAACACGTATTATTAAAAATTAGACACGATAGATGGCATCAAAATATATGTCCTAAAATGAAGAGGTGGTGGTCATACATCATAGTCAAATGAGTAGGCAAGAACTACTGGAACTCACTACTTACCAGGGATGGATTTGGGAACCTAATATTAGTCTGAAAATAGAAAACTAACTAGATGGCTTTTCCTCTCAGTGATATTCATTCCCATAGCACCTAATTCTGCCATCAAGCATCAATGTCTCCAACATATTATTTAAGGATTTTGTAATTTCAGGTGTCACTCCCTCTCTTGCTGTTACGCAATGCCTTTCTTCTGAGAACTGCAGAGCTTTTTATATAAATAATAAGGTATATAACACCTATTATTAGGAATTTCCACCTTTCACAGATGGAACTGAAACAGAGCTAACATGCTGCAGATTTACAAATTTTCTGAAGTCATCTTCTCCCAGAAAAGATTACAATAACTCTAATCTGCTTTGGAAAATTACTGTGTCCTAAGTGAACTCTTCTGCAATTTGAAGGCATCTTATTGCAGTAATTTCTAACACAAAAGATAAAGGGACTGTTACCTCTTCCTGAATCAGATTTTGGTGATAGGTGTCATTACATGTCTAAAACAAAGGAACACTAACGCCACAGAGGTACCAGTCATGACTCTGTAGGCGTGGGCAAACTCCATATCACACTTTAAAAAAGTTAATTCAAATCCTGCTATGCTTAAAAAATGCATCATATACTTGCCAACCTGAACGGCCAACACAAAGTGAGTTCTCTAAATATAAGTTTAAACATAAGTTCACTGATTTATGAGCACATACATTTATACTGAGTAAGAAAAATCTAATTCCTCAGAGTGTTGCCATCAGTCTCAGCATGATTCAGAATGATTTTGGGCAACAGCAGGAAGCAGGCTTTTCTCATCCTACTGCAGCCTATTTAAAGTTTAAGCACGTTTTATGAAGAAGCAAGGTGGTAGCAAAGCTCAGAGCAACTGTTTCTAATTGTTGTGATTAGACAGACAACAAGTAAAATCAGTCTGAGGGCTCATGTAGGAGGCCATTTTGACAGAGACAAACTTTCCTCTCCAGCTAATTTGCTCAGGGCAATCCTATTAAGTGGAGGAACGTAGAGAAGGGGTTCATGTCAAAAGTTTTCACTGATAAATCACTTCTTTCCAGCTACCACTGTTCTGTAAAGATCCTACAGCTGGTGACAGGATGCAGAGTTTGTGCTCATAAAGCTCCCTGTAGTACTGCTGCCTCCATCATGGCGTGGAAAAAAGTAAACTTAACCGGATAACTACCATCCAATCATACACTGAGCTTTTAACTGTACAGGCAGAGGGACTGGCTCTTTGCTTCTGTTTTGGGGGCTGTTTTGTGGTTTGCTTTTTTTTTTTTTCTTTTTGGTGATATCAATATCCATAGTATTCTCCTGAATCAATAAATCCGTTACAAAAAATAAAGGCATTTTCATCAGCTCACTTCAGCTGCTCTGCCAAAAAAAAAAAAACAAACTTAATTAGCCAGTACTTTTGGGCTGCTTTGTTATAACCAGCAGAATGGTGAATCTGCCCCCAACTGCTAATAATTAAAAAGTCATTTAAGGCTGCATATCTTCAAAGTATTAAAAATAATTATGCGACAGATCTGTTATGGGGTGTGCTCACTTAATATAGCTCAAAGAAATGAGATAAGAATTACTTAGTGAAGATGTACATATAAGGTTGCCTTGCAGTGAAGGCATGTGTGTGTGAGAGGGGAGCGGAGGAGGAGATCCTCACCTGGAAAAGACAACATAACTCAGAAAATTTTCTCCAAATATTCTTTAATGGAATCTGCAGCTTTTTACCTCATCTTGGAAACATATACTCATGCAGATAAGGCAGTATTAAATGGATCACTGCTGCCTCTGGAAAGGAAGATAAGTTAGCCTTTGGTGCTTAGATATTTGCTTTCTGATAGCTGTTCTTCCTTCTCGGAAATTTCCTCTGCCAAGCGAAGATTATTTGGGATTGACAAGTCTGTGCTTTAGAATAAACAAGATCTTTTCTCCGATAGGGTGTTGGAAACAGATGCTTAAGATACAGATAACAGTATAGTCTGTCAGGCATATTATATAGTGTGAGGGGGTTTCAGGGAAAAAGTACCAAGCCACACGAATACCTACATATGCCTAACAGTGTTTATGAATCCATACTATTCCAAGATACCAAGAGAAGGAAATTTTTCCCTCACACACGGCAACTCTGATTAGAAAAAGACAATTCTGCTTCCTACACTGTGTGAGGGTAGAGACAAAAAAGTAGAAAGAGGAAACAAGACCATGAGGTTGGAGTAGGTGAAATGGAGAAATTCACACAAAACAATGCTAAGGCCTAATGAAAGTACAACGCAGTTTGATTTCTTAAAAAAATACATATCTCTCTGGGATCATTATCTATTCTGTAACCACCAGCAGCTGCATGTGGCATATGAGGGCTGCCAGCATTCATGCAATCATTATCAATCAACAAACTTGCTGTCACATCCACAAATGGAGAGGAGGAAAGTTACCAATGGTCCCAAATTCCTCACTGCCACTTTGTTAACCACCAGTGCTAAGGCTGCTGCTCTAAACACAACCTGTGCTTTATCTGCAGCCCTAAAGGGTGGGTGCCATCTCCTTACTGGAGAAGGAGCCTTACTGGCTCCTAATTCAGGCCAGGATGCTTCACTGGTGAGGCAGCAAAGAGGTACTTCAGACTCTCTTTCAGTGCAAGGTCTGGAGGCCTCTGCATCTTCTCAGTCTCCCTTCCCTCACACAGTAGCAGCAGTTCTAGCAGCACTTCTTGAACCTGGTACTTCAAAGATGAGCTATACTATTACAGGAACCCAAGATCACAGGGGTCTTCTAGACCCAAGAGTCCATGGGAATCAGCTGGACTCAGGTAAACACAGGCTTGCATACACAGAAGCAGAAGCCATCTGTAACAGCTGTCACTAATTGCAGTTGCTGCTACACAAGTGATAACGTGATGCCCTGAAGTTCTGGTGCTGGAATATATTCTTTTTGTTTCCCCACATGATATTCTGCAGCAAAATAATCCCAAACCAAACACATTACATACATGCATATTTACATGTGTTTGTGAACAAGCACTTGAAAATGACAGTTCCTCATAAATTTATCCATAAATTACCAGTAGTCATTTTCAGATGTGATGCAGCTTAACATACCTGTACAGGTTGCACATATCCTTGAACTCAGAATCTCTCCTTTTTACTATCAAGTGACATTTAATTGCAAAGAGGTGTTGAAACTTTATTAAGCTTTATGGTTACATACATACTGCCATTCACCACTTCAAATTCAAAGTTTGCTGACATCATGTTGGTACAGATTTTCTGTTTGAATACTTGACACCAGCCAAGCCCTGCACTTTTCTTTTACCTGGAGTAATGGATAGCTTGATGTCCTGCAATATTAAAATAGAAGTCAGTTGTATGTTTCATCTCATCAGTATGTCCAGAGACTTCAATCCAGTGTGCTATTGGGAGGCAGTAAACTCCATCTACTATGTTGCTCTGATCATAAATACAACTTCGATCATGATGGGGCCCATTACCTAGAACAGAAGAAAGGACAATTGCGGGCTGTGTATCCGGAAAATCTTCTGAAAGATTTGTAGGAGATGTGAACTGAGTATTTAAGGCAAGGAGTAGTGTTTGCTGCCTGTTCAGACTGCATTTCTCATAACACATTAACACCTCAAATAGTTGTAACAGAAGTACTGCCACAAAGCAAATGTTCAGCATTAAAATAAGTTTCTTCAAATTATTTAAAAAACATTAAAGCTGTATAAGACTCCCAAATCATCAACAGTGGCACTTACAATTTCAAGAATAATTAATTTCATTTAAGTTCCTCATATGATGTCTGATAATATACGACCTCAGCATTTAATGTTTCTGCTGTATGACCTCGCTCTGGAGGGGTCAGCTTGCTGCGGCCTGAGGTCTAGCTCTGAGACAGCACAGCAGCATCACCATGCCTCAGGCTTACTTCTAAGGAAATTGTCAAGCTGTGAGAAGGACCTTGGAGAAAGCACAGAGTACAGCCGTGCAAGATCAGAAAGGTAAAACCGCAAACAAAGGTAGGACTGGTGACACTGGAATTGTTACTGGCTTAAGGATTCAAGAGGAAAAACACCAATGTGAAAAGGCATCAAATCCCAAATAAGAAAAGTAAGCAGGCAGCAGACAGTGCAGCAACGAAGACTGTTTCAGGGAGAAGTGACGGGTGGTCCTCCTCCACCTCATTCACAGCTGCCTGGTCAGCAAAGACTCTTCAGGTGTACTGCCTGGGACAGGACTCACACCGAAGCCTAGCCTAGGAGCTCATTAAATCCTACCTGTCTTTTATGTTTGCTAACCAATAAACAATCACTTTGTACTCTTCAGATGCACGTCCCACTTACAGAGTCTGTTCATACACAGTAAAAGTTGCCCAAAGTGACCCTGAGAGAGACGGTCACATCTGCAATGCCGAGCGATCACAATTACCTAAAATGGTCTTGTCTAAAGAAATTTTTCTTACGGTTTTCCACTACCTAATATCCATTACCCCTTCTTCTTCTCTTACAGCAATAGTGTATGCTTTAGTACAGAAAACCAATTTTTAATACCATGCCAGAGTAAGCAACTTGAATTGAACTGGGCCGTGTCATCAATCAAAAGGTTATCTAGCCTCCAAAAATTCAGTACATGTATATCCCCCCCCCCATTTTTACATACTTATTGTAATACTAATTGCCACGTAGGAATTATTGTGCAGATTAGAAGTGACCTAGTCTATGGCTTGCTTTTAATGTAAGTCTGTTACACTTATACATTATTAATGATGTTAGAACATTTCCGAATAAAATTATGCCCAAAGAAATAACTTCAATTTCACACTGCACGTAAATGCATGACCAGCTTCCAAGCATCACATTTAGGGAAATTTGCTAGAGCAAGAGCATTTTGGGAGATGTATTAATGCAATGACTAGAGAATAAGAGTAACGTTTAATACTAAAGCTCAAACAATCTCCTTATTTCCAGATGACATGCAGCACGTTTTACCATAATTGTGAAATATTATTGTTTACCAAAAAGAAAAAGAAAATACTAGGCAGAAAACTATTTTCTCTTTCTATATCACTGAACCATTATGCATCATATGCAGTGGTATGACACAGCTTTTGATAAATAAGGTGAGCAAGATCAGTATATAGCTCCTGAAGCTACAAATCTTACCACTATATTTTTATCTCACATTTCTAATTGTTTACACATTCTTACCACTTTTAAACAATATTTGAAGACAGCAGCATACATTGACAAATACAACAGCGTAACAAAACCTATGGATGTTTATGACACTTAATTGATTTCGTGTATTGAGCAAAATCTTTACAACCATAAATAACACATCTTGCCTTCCCCATTTTACTTTCTGAGAACTGTCTGTAGCAATACACGTCACCATGGCTCTGCCCAGCCATCACAGGGCTGTGTCTGATCCTGACACCCACCCACCCATGGGCAGATGTCCCATCCCAGCCTCAGCCCCGTCCCCAGGGAGGTGCCCTGATGCCTGGGGCTGGGACTGCCCCAGTGCCCCAGGCTGCCCGCTCCTGGCTGCCAGCCCCATGGGGTATCCCCGCAGCCCCCAGTCCCCAGGGAACTGCCAGTCCTTACTGCATCCTGGCAGTTTTGAATCATGTTCTCAGGATCTCTGGCTCTTTTGCTACTTGCAGCCCCTTTCTCCTTTGTATGTGGGCGCCTTGTACCCACTCTGGCTCCCTCAAGGACTGCCCCCTTCCATTGCTCACAGCTGTTCCTCCTCTCCCACCAGGGTTTATGCACAAATTTTTGTAATCACAACCTATGATCTCTCCCTTCTGCTTAATTTCTTCTTTCCTCAAGGTGCTAGTCAGTCCTACAAGACAACAAAGCCTCACTCTTCTTTGTCTTCATGATCTCAGTTGCATCACTACATGCCTCCTATTTTCCCATTTCCAACTGCTGCTGCTTGAGGTGCATATACTTCTTTCACTTGCCAGTTTTACTGTCCATCCTCCTTCTCCTCCAGTTTTAACTCTTGGCTCTTTTTTTCCTTCGTTCTCTGTCATCTGCCTTCTTAAATGGCAATAACCTCCTTGCTTTGTAGCCTTTTCACCTTCACCATCATTCATTCCCTTACCTAGCCTACAATGACACATGAAAGCAGGGCCAAGAGTAAATTGCCACAAGACGTTTGTTTCAATTGTTCCCTCAAACAGGTTTTGACAAATCTCATTCTGAAAAGCTTCCTTCTCTAATTGTTATTTATCGCTGTTGATTTTTCTGCACCACTCAACCTCACCTTCCTCCTGTGGCCTACAGTCCAACAGGAATCTCAGAAGGTATGTTTCCATTTTGGCTGTTATACCCCGGTAAACAATAACAGCTTGCATTTGTAACACTTTTTCATGAGAACTGCATAGCTCTACTACTCCTTACATTATGTACTTACTGATCTATGAATTAACAACCCTCTTACTGAAATATGTAGTCTGTGCAACAGAACTTATACGAATATACATTCAACACATATACATTCATGTGTGTGTATATATATTCATGTATTTGTTGTTGAATGTATATTCAACAAATACAGTGATATAATTTCAGACAGGAAGGGGAGAGCACTACCATCTCCAAGAAATACTAATTTAGAGAACAGTATGATCATACCGAGCTGTTCAGGAAACTGAAATCTCCATTCCCCTTGCAAGAGTTATGAAAGAAGGCAATTACCGCGAATGATCAGGCTCTCACTACCCAGGCAATATCCAAACGATACACAAGTGCTTCTCACCATAGTTTGCTTCACAAGCCGCATTTAACAAATAAGTTTCAAAAAAAGAGAAAATTGTTGTATCAGTTCACATAATGCTTCTGCTAGCACAGTTTGTCACAGGAAGACCATAATATTTTGGATGCCATAAAACAACAGTGCAAGGAAACAGTTTCAGAAGTAGAGCCAGATGACAAGTTTGGAGGAGTACAGTAGAACTCATCTATAATTTAGAGCTGTTATAAAAGGGCTAAATATTTAATTCTCTCAACTTTTATCTTTCAGAGTCATTTAATACAAAAATAAGTCAGCAATGAAGCCAACTTTCATTCAAGGTGACTGATCATAAACCGTGTTTTAAATAGAAAACAATTAGCATCACTTACATGTTCTGTTATATATTCGCAGAATGTATATGGCTAGGAAAATGGGCACAGCATGGGTGATGAGCAGAAATCATTAACTGGATTATCCTCAGTTCTTCCTTTTCCACCCCTATCTTTTTAAATCTTTCCTCATGAGTTTCCTCTGCCTGAAGCATGGTGCATCAGCCTCATGGTATGAGGTACGTCCAGGCAAAACATGCTTCAGTCTTATCTTAGCCCCTTTACCTCTTGATGGAGCATGCTCCTTGCACCTCCTTTGTGGTAGTTACATGACTCCGTCAGACTCAGACGAGCTGGCTCAAGACTTCTCACAAGTACAGGAAGAGTCTGTGCCAAGAACGAAAAAGCTTTTAGAGTCAGAGGCAGGTTAAAAATCTGCCACACTATAGTGAAACGCTTACTCTCCCTTCCCTTGCCACAACAGGTCAAGCAAAGTCCTTTCTGGATTTGGATCCCTGGAGCACTGGGACTTTCCCATGGCCGGGACAGGAGTTGGTCAGGGTGTTAGCTTCAGGCAGTGACCAACAGCACCACAGATCAAAGACCACCACTTCCTTGCTCTCTCTCTGGTCCAGGGCTGTTTGTGGGGTGCAGCTGGTTAGTTTGGGAGGAAACAGAGCACCCAATGAAGGCAGTGGGACCAAGCTCAGCAGAATCCGATTCTTCTCAGTGCATCAGAAATGAGTTGTGGTCCTTTCTAATTTATTACTTTCTGCTCAGGCACCAGAGAGAAAAGATAGAGGTCAGTGCAGAGAGAAGTGCCATGAGACTGTATGTATGCAGGGTCTGGACATGTCTGTTCATGACTGAAGCTGCTCATACCCAAACCAATTTCCTACTCCACTTATTTTCACCACAGGTCCCAGTTATCTACATTATCTGAAAGGCCAACACACCTTTGGATCTTCTAAGTGACTTCCTAAGGAGTCAGACTCAGCAGCCCATCCCCAGAGAAACTCAGCTCTATCACTCACTTCTCAAACGCACAAAGCATTTCACAACATAAATTGCCAAAACTGAAGGACTAGTGCTGAAGTTTAGTTTCTGTACCTGAAGCTCAGAAAGGTCCTATCTACAGACTAGGAAGGCTACCCTGACTGTGCTGGGCAACACACCTGCCAGGGTGCCTCTACATCACCACCTCGCACGGCACAAACAGAGAACATCCAGGGTTTAATTTGCTGCAATCCAACATGCTTCCAGGACCACAAATGCATATCAGATCTTTACCAGCAACAAAGTATGCACCACTGGCCAGTCCCAGGCACATACTGCTCATGCAGAGATTGAATGGCCAGCGGATTCTGCATCCCTATTACAAGGAGGGAAACAGCTCGAAGCACACCAGTGCTGAGCGCGAGGGCATACTGCAAAATTTTTAAGGAAGCTGCAAGGCAAATTCTTGCCAAAGGGAAGCCTTTGGTGCATAAACTGATCATGTAAATACATCTGTCCCCTTACACTGACTAGTGTCCCCAAGCTTACCCAAACCTTGTACAAAGACTTCAAGATACTTTAAATAAATTCCCATGACTCCACCAGTCTCCAGAGTGGGAATTCATCACAACTCTCATTTAAACATCCTGCTCAGGCACAACAGCTCTGTGCCTCCTCACCAGCATTTGCAAGACAAGAGAACTGGTTTCAGAACCAAATGTTGTTTTCTCATATGTTGCTCACAGCACACATCAGACCACAGGGTAGGTTTCCACATACTTTTAATATGAAATAAACAATTATTTGGGTGAAATTTTAATTTTTTTTATAGTCAAGAAAACATCATACAGCCTCAAAGATTTGGGGTAATTTTAACAGCATTTCAACTTCTCTGCTCCTAGAGCCAATAGTAAAGAAAATCAAATCTGTTTTCCATGCGCCTGTTCGTCTTTGCAGAAACGAAAACAAGCACAACTGCCCTTTAAGAAAGGGCAATATACAACAGGAAACACGTATTTTTACAGCCCAAACCACTCTAAATTAGTATTTTTCTTCATCTTGTTTTTATTCATGTTCTTTCAATTGGCAAAACATTGGTTTCATTCTTTATTTTTGGGAGGCAAATACACAATCATTTGAAAACATGTAAAATTCAACCACAAAAAAAAGTCAGTTAAATTTCTGAACAGTACTGATCCTCCTGTTAATTGATCATGTGGACTTCCCTAATTAAAGAACAAAAGGAATTTGGAAAAGTTTATTAGAAGATACAGGTACCAGTTCAACTGATAGGGTAGCACTCTTTTTCCTTCAATAACGCCCAGAAAGATTTTATTTAAATTCTGTCTTTGTGACTCTTCACAGCAAAAATGCTTATCTAAAGAGAAACTTATTTTTAAGTTTCTAGGCATTAAATTATAAAATCTCATTGCTTTCGCAACCCACCTGTTGCTCTCTCTACTGCGGATGGTTGTGCGGTGGAATCCACTGATGTAGGGAACTGCTGGAGAAGAAAGGAACCAATAGACCTGCTTACAGCTCAAGCCTCATAGAGGGCTCTGTCACAATCTGCATGACTGCACGTGTGGCTCCTGGTTTAATGCATATGAAGGATGATCAAAGTGGCATATGAAGGAAGCGGGCTGTACAAACAACCAAACAAAAGATTAAAACCAAAGCTCTCCACATAACTGATAAATGGCACTGGCAAAAGATGGACACAAGAATGAAACAAAGGAAAAAAAGATGAAGATATAGTAAGGAAGGAAAAGATGTCCAAAGATCAATGACTGGAACAAGATAAGTAGGGACCAGAAGAGGATCTTCTGAAATTTGAGCTACCACATGCAGTAAGAGAATACAAAAAAAAACCTCTAGTCGCTATTTTATTACAGCTGTACTGCAGAGATGAAAAAATCTGACAGTCTACCAATGGCACATACTCATCTCGACAGAGGACAAATGCACGCAGATTGCATAATGTTTGGTAGAGTCACACTGGTGAAATTATCAGCTTGATCCTAAAAGATAATGAGCGAAATCTAGGCCAATGAAATTTCTCAGCACGAATAAGTGTGGGGAGCAAAAAAACATGAATGAATGGAAAAAATAAGATTGCCTCTTCCACTGTCTCCGCAGAGCTCTTTGCAGAAAGCCACTTAGTGTACCACTCAGCCACAGCTCTCCCAGCTACCGGCTTGTTGCATACCTTGCTGGAATTTTTTTCTGTTTTTTTTACTGTGTGAGGGAAGGTATAGTAGAAACTCCCGGGCACAGCAGCGGCTGTAGAGGTGGTGTGTATCTCATCCCTGCCTTAGCCAGACCCTATGCCAAGACCTACCGCTTCCAAACCTCCAAACCCCAGCAAGGTCAGCGTGTTTCTCAGTTCACTGCTACCTTTGAAAAACCACAGGGCTACTTAGATTACCTTAGATACACACATTAGCTTCAATGGCAACTAACAAATCCAAACAGCGAGCATCCAGGCAATTCTCCTATCGCCTACTTCCAAATCAGTAAAAGCAAAGACTTACTTTTTTAATCTTTGTCATAAATTTTGCATGAACCAGCAGGCTTTACACATGTCAAGTCAAAATTTTAAGTCTACCTAACTATTATCAGTAATTACATTTGAAATATTAAACAAGGTCCTTTAACAAGGTAAATTAACATCTCGAGTTCATGCTTAGAAATTCCCTGGAAGAGTTTAATAACATCATAAGCACTATAAAAACTCTGGAGGCAGAGGAATGGGGAAGGGTTGAGGAACAGAAGATTTTTTTAAAAAATAGTAATAGAACAACAGGAACTAAAGGAAACATATGAGGAAGAAAAGTGTCCAAAGCAAATAGCGCCAAATAACACATTTTAATTGTGTGTTGTGTACTAACCCTTACTTGTATGCTTAATAAAAATACACTTACTCTGCTTTTTAATGCGACTTTTTCTGCTGTCAATAAACTGACTTCCCTTTAGATTCTGAAAACAGTAGGTGAATTTCTTGTATTACTTAAATACTGAATATTACTGTAAGACAAAATTGTTAATTTGCCACACCTAGTTCACTAACACCTTCTTCATGACTGGTTTAGTTTTCAGAAGTGTTTCTTTGCACTTGCCAGCCCAAAAGAGATATCAAAAAAGCAGATGGCCGTTTGTATCATACACCACACGTTTATTTTCTACCAGACTTAAAGCAGATTGTTTCCACTTCTCATTTGGTAGTGTTGATATATATAACCAAGGAAACAAGTTTTAAACCTATTAAAATTCACATTGAATTCAAGGTTTTTTCACCTATTTAGTCTACTTAATTATGCCAAAATTAGAACTAAATGGTTTACAAGAAAGCCCTCCTCAGCACTTAATGCTGTTAATCAGCAAGGCTTTTTTTCTTTTTTTTTTAATCAGAGATGAGAAAATAAGAATTTTCAAAGGCAACTTTCAAAAACATGTGTTTTATTTCTCTCTCAAGGTCTGCTTAGGCACAGGTGTTTCTCAGTGGGAGCTGCTACCATACCAAGAGCTTTTAGCCAAATGCCCAGTCTAATGATGTAGATTAAGCCAGAGAAAAGCAACTAGAAGAGAATTCACCTCATGTGAAAAAGAGGTTCTTCTCAGACAGATGGTGGAAATAAGAATAAAGGAAACGCAGATGACAGAACAATGGCTGATAGCAACAAAATGTATAATGTAATACAGTCTTCCTAACTGCTTTGATGCTCTCTACGGCATTGTATTGTATATTATTGTTTCTTTCTACCATACCAGGGAAGACTACTGAACGGTAGGCAGGAAACAAGCTACATCAAATTAGTAACCATGGCAAAAATCTTAACCAAAGTACCATCCCAATTACTTTACTTACTACTTCTCAGTGCTTGTCGCAACTGAAAATAAGTTCTTGACCCTTACTGCATGCTGCTGTCACTTGGAAGTGAGGGCAGGGAGTGAAGTGGGGGATGGGAAAAATGGTAAATAAATAAAATATTTGCATAAACAATGCATTTATTGTGATTTTACCATTATAACCACAAATTATTTAATTAGGTTCTCACAGCAGTCAGAGCTGGCCCCTCATTATCCCTGCGGGTAGGAAATGACACATACCTGCCAAGTCCAGAGGAATGCATGTGTACATATTTTTATTCTTCTAATTTTGCAGTTTCACGGGCAACTCTCTGTTGCTTTACTGATCTCCAGTAGTCTGCTGGTTAATGCTGACACACAGATAGGAAGTAATGAAAAACTTGCTACCAATTATACTATAATCCACGCTAAGTATGTGTCTTGACAGGGTTGAAAACAACACACCAGGAGCTATTGCACTTTGTAAACAAGTTTCTCTCCATTCATTAAGGAGGTATTCCGTAGCAGATTTCAAAGTTATCCACTTTTACTCATAAATTTTCCTCTCACCTGAAAGGTGTCAAGGCATCTAGCGTTGCCCAGGAAGCAATAGCCTTGCACGAACAAAATGCTTATCATGCACAGTTATTCAACTATCAACATCCAATTGCGCTTTATGTTCCTTCCTAGTCACTACCTACTTCAGAACAAGACTGGGATGGAGCAAGCAAGTAAAGCCCTGGATTATTTTCAAAAGCGGGAAAGATTACACTAAATACTGATGAAATGTGCAAGTAGCTGCAAGAAGCTAAGCAGTCACTGGCTATACACAGGTAAAATGGCGACACCCAGTGGGAACGCTACTACATAAAACATCTACATTAAGAGAGGGGACCTGTAGATTAGCTTTGGGAAAGAAAAAGATGCATCCTGGTTACAGAAAAATAATGTTGCATCCAACTGTACTTCTCAAAGAATTTTTACGTTGCTTTATCCTGCTATGGCTTAGCCCCAAATATTTTTTATTCTGTTACAACCTCTCCAACTCGAAGGGCAAGTAGGTATTAACTTCCCACACAGCCTTCAAAGAATCTCCCCCATTAAAATAAGAAATTATACCAGTTTTGTTCCACAGAGTTGAGGCCAAGAAGTGAGATTGTTTTAGGTTTCACAGTGCCACTTTAAAAATGAAATTTTAATGTGCCTTATTATCACCTATGTTTTCAGCCAATCAAGTGCTCGACCCTTGAAAGCTATGAGCAAATTTTACTTCTGATATTTTCACTTATTACAATATTATTAAAACCTTTATTACTCCATAAATGTACCAGTCCTTTTGAACTACCATCAGAAGTGTACGTTGTCCAACAGATGGCTTAAACTGTAACCAACAAGCTCGCAGGAGCATGAACTGCAGATGCTGGAAGGCCACCACAGGAAGCCACAGGCTGTGTAACCGAACCAAACCGTTTCTAAATTGAACTGCGTTCTATTGGTTGTTTTGGGCCCCTAAGAAACCACAGAGAACAGCAGCAGCAGGTGAGTGCAAGCAAGACATCTCCTTTTCTCTCCTCCCCCCTCCCCAAAACTAGAGGTGGCTTTTTTTGAAGGAATAAGGCTCTGCTCACCTGTACCAATTACTAGAATGTAGGTTGATTGTGCTTTTCAGGTTTAAGTGGCAATACTGTATCTGTCAAGCTTCAAACAAGCACCAACTACAAACTAATGGTTACGTGAAAATGGATCGGTTTAGAATATAAGCTTATACATTTTACATAGATTTTTTTTCCCCTTCTCAAAAGGTAAGGTGTCAATAGACTGTATTCCACCATCTCAAAATACAGTTTGGGGCATACCCTTAGTAACTCCTCTGTCCTTGTATGGAACATGCACCTTGTATAGTACCTACAGTTTATTTAGACCAGAGTAAAGGAAAAAGGCATAGATAAGTGCTCAAGCATAAATTCATAAAAATAAATGCAAGTATAAGTTTCATCTTGTATTTATTTAGTTTTGACAGTAGGCACAATATACTTTTACTTTCCAAGCTGAAAGAGAGACATAAATAAACGCAGTTCTGAAGAATCTACATCAAAAACAAAGTACACAGAAAGATACAGGGGATGCAGGTGGCAGGGGTGGGGAAAAGGTATGTACATTCATTTATTTTTTCTAATGGGTAAAAACCTATTCCCAGGTTCTAAAGCTCAACATGATCACCCTGTTTTCCACAGACACTGTAGCACAGTTAAAAACCCTCCTGGATAACAGGCCTTTCAGCTGACCTCACAGCAGGTAAGCAGAATACCATCCCTGAAGAAACCTCACTTGGGCCAGAGTGCATACAGAAATCCCGTGATTTGAGCCAGAAGAGCCCTAAGTGACAGGCGCCGGGTGCGGCACCATCGCCCCGGGACAGCACAGATAAGCATCTGACCCTTCACGAGCAACAGGAGAGTCTCTTCTCCCACCTCATCCTCCTAGAAAGGAGGACTAGTTCCCTCCAGACACAAGCAACAAGCCAGCAACCCTCCCGAAGGCCAAGCCTTGCCTGAAGGCTTCCTACCAGACCACCTGGCAGAACCCAGAAGCCACAGAACACTGGCCCATGACTTTGACTCTCCCAGCCCACAGAAACAAATACCCTCGCTTTATCTTTCAGTTTTCCAGTCGCATTGGAATGCCTGTAAGGATGAACTGAATTTATACTCAAAACATACAATGCAACATGTGCTGTAGTATTATAAAAATAATATGCATTATTACTGGAATTCTCACATGAAGTATACTAATAAAAAATTTGGGGGTAATTTTCTTAAATATGGCACATTATTTCAGATCCAATATATGTAAACATCTGACATCCATAATTGAACAGGAGTTTCTCTGGTTACAGATGAATGCCTCAACTCACATTTAGAGCAAGTATCATTCTGCACTCTCCTCTATCCCTCATGACCACATCTCCAAAATCGCAGATGTTCTGTAACTGTTAAATGACTCCCAAAGTACATTTTAATTCTAAACACATAGGATACCAAAGAGCCAAAGCATAGCATTTGCTTATCAGCAAAAAAAAAAAAAAGTTTTGTTCTTTTTTTTTTAAAAAAGGTAGTTGACTTTTCAAACTGTGATTTTTACAAAAGTAAACAAATGACAGCCAAATCTACAGTTGGAAAAAAAAGTTATTAAAACAAATGACATAAACACAACCCTGCAAGATATTGCTTAATTATTGCATAGAAAAACGTCCTTAAGCACCCTTCATGTAATATAAGAACAACAATAAATTTCAGGGTTTAAGCAAATTTAGTTCCTTCTGGTAAACAACAACTTAGGAAAAAAACGGTTGATAGGAATGACTAACTAAAAAACCCCTCTGCATTCGGATGATATGCCCATTTGTTTTTCTATCATTCTAGCTAAGCAATAAGCTCAAACTGCTGAGCACACACAATGGCAAGAACAAAATCCCACACAGGTTAATCCTAGAACTGCATCAGCAGCACTACTGCCAAAACAGAGTATGTTTATTACTCAACAGACTACACGTACTAAATGCGCTCCCAGGTATGGACAAATACCTTGAGATATCATTACTCCCAAACTAGACAGTAACCATCACCTTACAATTGCAGATTCTCTACAGGCTGGCGCCCTCTATTATTATTTTTGTATTTTGTGTGGTGAGGACCTCTTTGTACACCAATATCACTGGCATATTATGTACAACTTGGCACCTTCAAAAGAGACCCAATTCTGCTTCCTTGGACAGATGCAAAGATTTTTATTCCATAAATTCACTTTTCCTGCATTTCTGCAAAAGAAAAACATGGTTAAAACAGGCAGAATCTACTATTTGTTTTAGCTGCTAAATAAAACGATTACTATTACATTGTGTAAATAGTACTTCGTGATGTAAACTTCTACGAACGTACTATTAACACGCAGTCTTTTATTAGTATGAAGGCAAAAAACCAAATGCAACAATTGTGACGGCATGCATGTTTTAGTCTGTATGACAGAACAGCAGCTTAAAAGTCTGATATGTATTCTTAAAACGGGTGAAGAGCAACTGCTCTACAATGTGTTATTTCGGTATATGGATTATAAAACTATTTTATAAGTTAAAAAAAAAACCCTCACAAATTACCTAGTCATCTGTTTTCCTTTCACCAAGTCTGATCTATTCCTCAGTGACAAGAGGTATATCTAGAACTTTATTTGACCCAGCATACAGTGGTATGAGTGTTCGCTTTTATTTAAGATACCTAAATTAAATATACTAGAACAGCACGTGGAAAGTGACTGAAGTTATTCAGCGTTTGACAACACAGAACAGGAGAAAAACACGGTGGAAGCACTGCCGAAACAGCAAGAGGACTGGAAACGCTGTGATAGAACTTTTCCCTATTTTTTTTTTCAGCAATTCCGATGGTAAAAATTACCAGCCTGAAAATGCCACGATGACATTTCAGCTTACTGAAACAAGGTAACAAATCACACCTCAACGTCTAAGGAGGGAGTTCTGAGTTCTGTTCTTCTGGGGAAAGAAAGAAAACCGAACATCAGGACAACGGATGCCTGAAGTAAGAAGAAAAATATATTGACACTGTTTCAAGGAACTTTTACCGACCCAGAAGAGCAGCCGCCTCCTGCATTCGCTCCCCTCCATCCCACGGTTAAAAAAAAGTGTTTTTGTTAGCGAGCGCTCACGTCATGTCACGACAGCCCGGGAGCTCCTACCTGCGAGCGCAATACGGGCCTTCCCCCTATGGGAGGCGGCCGGGGCCGGGGCCGGGGCCGGGGCCGGGGCCGTCTCCGCCCACGCCCGGCGGCACCGAGCCCAGGCACGGCCCGTTCGGCGGGGGCGCCCCCCCCGGGCCCTGCTCGGGGCACCGGGCGGGAGGCGGAGCCGCCAGCACGGCGCGCGACCCCTCCGGGAGAGGCCCCGCCCCGCCCCGCCCCGCCCCGGCCCACACACACAGCGGGGCGACCCGCCCCCGCCCCCCCGCCCCGGGCGGCGGGGCACCGGCGCGGCCCGTCCGTTACCTTCCCAGAGGAGGTCGCCGCCCTGCCGCCGGAGGAACTTGTACCAGAAGGGGCTGGAGGCGTCCTCCTCCGGCAGCGCCACCTCCGCCAGCCACAGCGCGGGCTCCCGCGCCGGCAGCGGGGCGGCGGGCCGCGCCGGCTTCATGGCGACGGCCCGCTGCGGGTCCCACTGCCCCAGCTCCGGCCGCGAGCCGGCCAGCAGGAGCGCCCCGTCACCCTCCGCCAGCCGCGACGGCAGCACCAGCCCGAAGCGGAACAGCATGGCGGGCAGCGGCTCCGCCGGCGGCGCCGCCGCCTCCCTCCCGCCCTCCCGCCGCCAGGGGGCCGCGCCCGGCACGCGCTTCCGGGCGGCCGCGGGGCGCCTCCCCTCGGGGCGGGGCGGGGCGGGGGGAAGCGGCGGGGCTCGGCGGCGGCCGGGCCGCCCTGCCCTGCCCTCGGGCCGCCGGGGCCTTGCCCGCTGTGGGTTTCATTTCTGCGCTTGGCCGCCCGCCCGCCCGGCGGGCCGGCCGTAGCACCGCGAGGGGACCGCCCTCCCGGAATGGCGGTTGGGCGTTAGGACAGTTCCTACCCCGGACGGGCGCCTAAAGTTGGGCCTGGGACGGAGAGTTGTCTCTGCAGGTAAATACTAGGTTTTCAGGGTGCAAAAGGCTGCACCTTACGGACGCTGACTTTCGCAAGTGAGTGTTACTACTTCGTTAAATGAAACTGCTGCAATTACTCCCCAGAGCCCAGCCTTAATTCAGCGCAGCAAACGCGTCATTAAATAACTGCCGTGCGTGCGGCGTAACAAACACGGTTTAGCCTCAGATAACACTGAAGTGTCCGTGATGTTTATATCCCCACTGCAGACGGGCAGCCAGTGCTGTCGAGACCAGAAATGCGAAATATTGGGGGAGGTTAGAAAGCTTTTTAAAAAATCCTGTAGCTCCCACCTGCGTGCATTCCGTTTTGCCCTTCTGGCTGTAATTTGGCAACTCCTACATAGAGCAATATTCAGGGCTCGCAAAGAATGACTGAGAAAGAGGATGCAATCCAACCATTTATAGGGCAGTCCTTGTCTGAATACACCCATTTCAGAAGTGTTTAAGGACCGAAACAGAGGAGTGGTAACTTTATTTAGGTCAAGTTCTGGGAACAGGATGAAGGCCTTTCAATGAGTCAAAAGAAATCCTGCCTCAGAAGATGGCTGCTTGTTTCCTGTGTTCGGGGGGGATGGCACACTGAAGCGGGTGTACTGCCAAATTTATTTTTAAGAGTGCTTTAGCTCGTTTTCCCTGATCCTCATTGAACTTCTGTAAGTGATATGCCACCACTTTTCCAGACACAACCAAAGCTAAAGGAATTCTGGCTGTCCTCCATGTGCTCTCCTAGCAGCAGCCCTCACTGTAGCACTGCAGCCTTTGTGGAGCGGAGCATTACATTTGATCTTTGCTTTTGCTCAACCTTACAGTTGAGTTGCCCATAACCTATCTCATAATTGCCTTTCAAATATCTACCCCTTTACCATACACCTTCATTTTAGTATTACGGCCTATACAGAATGTAAGAATGAATTTTGGGACTTTATCCCAAAGTTCAGACTTGACAGTAGCCCTAAAAGCACCCCAGCATATTGTGTCTATGTAAAATCATGCTTCTATTCATTCCGGTCACAGTGACAGCCAAGAAACCGCAGGATCCAACCAGACATCTGACTGATGGTTTAGGTCCTGGCTGTTGTCTAAGCCTCAGTGTAAAAAGAAAGCAGCAACACATGTACCTTTAGACAAACCTCAACTTCTTTGTGCCTGTAAGTACCAAGTGCTCATCTTAGACCTGTAAGCCATGTGGAACAATAGAAAAATTGTTCTTTAGACTCTGATCTGCCAAACAAAGCCAAAAACTAGCTTTAAAAATAATCCAGTCCTTTTCTTCTCCAGGTTCTGCCTTAATCCATTTTGAGCTTATCAATACTGGGTGTTAGACTAAGGTTAAAGATGGCAGAAAGTGACAAGCTTGACTTCCTACTCTTTCCTCAAAAACCCTATTTCAGATTAGGGTTAGCATTGAGAGATCAAACAAGAAAGACTGAAAAACTGGATTTATTGCTGGATCCTGCAAGACTGGGATAAAATCTAGAACTGGAGATTGGCTTGGGACTATGAAGTCCCATGACTTGGGGACAGTGGGTATAGAAGAGCAATTTTTATTGATGAATATTACCAAGTTGTGGCCTGAGTGAGTGCTGTATACAGGACAAAATGGATTCTCGTTAGATCGGAGGCTGGTGATCTATAGGTACCGTAAGGTTTGGGTTTAAGCTCAGAAGCAAAGGCAAATGTGTGTTTTTTCCATTGCTAGATTTGCATGGTCTGTGGATTTGTCATCTCTAAACTGGAATTTTAGTCAGGGTAAAGGTGGGGCTTGGGAGAGTGTTTACATTTATGGTTATTGTTTGGGATTGCAGGAGTTGAAGAAGTACTTCCGCTCTTGGGCCGTTGCCATAACCCTAAATTTAGTTTTAAGTGTCACCCTAAGCCTCCTATGGAATTAACAATAAACTAGTTTCCTTTGCCAAAATGACCCCTTATCCTAGTGCTGCCTGACCAATGCTCTTCCCCTGCAGTACTCAACACTATTCTCAAACATAAAAGCCTTCCCTATAATGCAGTCATCTTTTACAGCGCAAAATTAAACATGACCGTTCCTTTTTTTTTTCCTATATTAAGTCCTCATTCCAACTTGGCAAGCCTTACAGGTCCCATCAAAAAGCTTTGGCATAAAGGGGCCAAAACCCCAATAATCAAGTTGCTTTTAACTGTCCCAGAAACTATTGTTAACTGTCCATTCTTGTGGGAACAAACTACTGTCTTAGTGGTCTGTCTGAACTGTAATAATAAACATTGTGCCTTTGTGTCCTTAACAGCTGTTTAGGATCTAGCAATATAGTTACACTTACAGCATCTACTGAGTGGAAGCCTTGATCTACCTCAAATCTAACAGTAAACTAGCAACACGGTGATGCTTAGTGCCAAATTTATTTTAAAGCCTTCAATTTATTGTCACTGGTACCATCCCAGGTGTTTGTCAATGCTGACTCTGTTTCTTTGGTGGGTTGACGCTGGCTGGACGCCAGGTGCCCATCCAAGCCGCTCTATTGCTCCCCCTCCTCAGCTGGACAGGGGAGAGAAAATATAACAAAAGGCTCATGGGTTGACATAAGGACAGGGGGAGATCACTCATCAATTATTGTCACAGGCAAAACAGACTCGACTTGGCGAAATTAGATTTAATTTATTACAAATCAAATCAGAATAGGGTAATGAGAAATAAAATCAAATCTTAAAACACCTTCCCCCCACCCCTCCCTTCTTCTGGGCTTAACTTTACTCCCCATTTCCCTACCTCCTCCCACCCAGCAGCGCAGGCGGGGACAGGGGAATGGGGGTTGGGGTCAGTTTATCACACCTTGTCTCTGCCGCTCCTTCCTCCTCAGGAGGAGGGCTCCTCACACTCTTCCCCTGCTTCACCATGGGGTCCCTCCCATGGGACACAGTCCCCCATGAACTTCTCCAACGTGGGACCTTCCCATGGGGCTGTATTTCTTCATGAACTGCTCCAGCATGGGTCTCTCCCACGGGGTGCAGTCCTTCAGGAACAGACTGCTCCAGCATGGGTCCCCCATGGGGTCACAAGTCCTGCCAGCAAACCTGCTCCAGCGTGGGCTCCTCTCTCCGTGGGTCCACAGGTCCTGCCAGGAGCCTGCTCCAGCGTGGGCTTCCCACATGGTCACAGGCCTCCTTCAGGCATCCACCTGCTCTGGCGTGGGGTCCTCCATGGGCTGCAGGTGGATATCTGCCTCACCATGGTCTTCACCATGGTCTTCACCACGGGCTGCAGGGAAATCTCTGCTCGGGCACTTGGAGCACCTCCTCCCCTTCCTTCTTCACTGACCCTGGTGTCTGCAGGGTTGTTCCTCTCATATTCTCACTCCTCTATCCAGCTGCAGTTGCGCAGGTTTTTTTCCCCCTTCTTAAAATACGTTATCCCAGAGGCGCTACCACCGTTGCTGGTGGATGGGCTCAGCCTTGGCCAGCAGCAGGTCCTTCTTGGAGATGGCTGGCATTGGCTCCATCAGACATCAGGGAAGCTTCTAGCAGCTTCTCACAGAAGCCACCCCTGTAGCCCCCGTGCTACCAAAACCTTGCCACACAAACCCAATACAGTTTCTAACTGACAAAATGGAGAAAATTGTATGAAAAGATGGATTATTTTTCTACACCATTATTATCCAAGAAGGGGCTCTAGAGATCACGGTCTCTGCAAGAATCAATTGCTTCATGGGATTTCTCCTAAATTGTACTGATAGGTACATAGGCCTTGTGTAATTTCCAGCTAATTAGCCTTTATGTCTGGTTTATTATCCAAAATTTGTGCAGGTGGTGGAGATTCCACAAGAGGAATCACGGAGGCTGTGTACCAACTGTAACATCAACAATTGTATCTTCAGTTTCTGCCTAATTGCTGTAGCTAAAAGGGTTCTAAGGAAAAGTTTGAATGTCCAGAAATGGGAGCTGCAGTTATATTTACATACACGTAAAACATGTTTAAAGGCATTTTCTGTTGCTGTGCACAAAACTTTTGCAGAATCACAAATCTAACTTTCTACATAGGGCCCTACTGAAATACTAACACTGAGATTCTGTGTTCATGCAAATCCCATTGCTGTGGATGATTAACCAGTCAGGAAAAATATGTTTATGGTTTTCTTGTATTGCAGAAGTCCCTTTAATTTCTGATACTGTCTCCTCCTGGCATAAAATTGTTCTGGTATTTTTGTGAACTCAGAGTTTTGAACCATTTGTTACATTCAGGAAACTTGGACAAAGTATTACTGGCTGAAATGATAATAAAGACACTAATCAAGAAGTCTGACAGTATACAGCAGTCCAAAATTCAGTTTACCAAGTGGAAAGTTGTATTTTTCTTCAGAGTTTTCTCATTTGAAAAGTGTCTACTAGGTATAGAAGTAGGACACAGTTACCTAAACAACGTGAACACTACTAAAATGACAGATGAACTTAATACTTCCACATTGGGGTAGCCTGTGTCTGTAGTGTACATGTTCTTTACTGATTACAAACTTTTTACACCATGGGCCAGTTTGCTGCTTGGCACGGCTTTGTCTGTTGTTGCTCTACAGTGATGTCAAACGATAATATTGCCAAGCAGGAAAATCTGTAGTGGAGACAGAGTTTGAAAAACAAACCCAAAACACAAATACTGGAAAGGATCTGGCTGGAGAAGGGAGAGGGGGATGGGGAGGTATCCCTGATTGCAAGTTGTGGGTGATGTTTAGATTAGCTGTGCTCCTTCCTAGACTAGCCTTTCTTCCCTTTTTAGGTAATTTTCTTTCTTGTAAAGATACGGAGAAAGTGTTATTGCAATTTCCAAATGTTTGTGCTAATTATAGAAAAGAGAAAGACAGCACACTGTACGGTCTTGCTTGTAAAAGGGAAAACATTTATATTATGTGGTAAGCTGATGTAGATGTATTAGTGATTTTAGATGTATTAGTGATTTGGGTAGAATGTTCACTGCTGAAAAATTTAGACAGCCTATGTTTCTTGAAAGAGGTTGAAATAAATATATAAAAAAACCCTAGTCTAATGCAAAGAATTTAAGGCCACTGTTTTAAGTGAAAGTTGATCATGTTAATTAATAATCTAAACTGATCAGTGACCTATGGATCCAGACCTTCTATCTGAAGTCTAACTGTTCTTCTCATGATAGTTCTGATAGAACTATGAACTAACGCTTTCACTGTTTGTTCTAATTTGACAGTACATCAGCCAAGAAAAGAAAAGCTGAGATTTTACCTTTATAGTCTGAAGCCTGAAAAAAGATGAAGCAATTTAAGAACCTGTTACCTGAAAAGCACTGCTGTTCTCATTTTTTTTTAGTTTTAGGTGCTGTGTCAGAGCAGCAATAACTGCATGAACTGTTACAGCTGCTAAGTGCTAGTAGCAGCCTTTTATGCAGACTATGCTACAGAAGTTCTGGCATGACTGACCACTTCCTGAATTGTGTTGGAGAATTATATAGTAATAATAGGTAGGACACTACAGGAAATTATTTTCACTTTTGCATAGCTTATTTCCTTAACTTATAAAAAAAATAGTTATTTTTAGAAGTAATAGGCAGCATAAACATGCAGTAACATTACAGTAAACATTAGAGGAACACATACAGGAATAACTGTTTTAGTAGGTTTGTTTTTTCAAAATCCAATAAGAATGTAAAGCTACCTCTGCATCCTCCCCAGGCTCAGATGTCTTGGGAGCTGGAGAAAGTCCCAACATATTTCACCAGAAGGCCCTTTCAGTACGCTGCATCAGCCTCATCAATGCTCAGGTATCAGCAAATATCACAGGCAAGCCCAGCACACAGCTCCTTTCCTGCTTCAAGCAAAGTCACCCACACAGTTCTTGGAGGGACGCTCCAGGCCAGCCTCATGTATCTGTGGAGTGTCTGCACCGGGGCAATATGTCCAAAAGCAAACCCAGAGTTCTGGTAGCCCTAACAGCAATGTGGCTCTTCTGCCTGGCACCAAGGGACAGAAGAGAGGCCAAGGATTGATGATTGCGAAGTACCTTCAGCTTCCTGAGTGAAAAATAGTATGTAAGAGTAAATTGCTACAATGCCAACTCATTATAAGGTACATTGTTTGAAACCTGCCTTTTACCACCAATGGTATGTCAAGTTTCTCCTTAAAATACTTACCCTGGGGGGGGGAAAAGGTGTTTCAGCCCTTTTGAAACAAGGCACAATATAAAACCAAACACTTGACTGTGATGGAATACCAGAACTTTATTCCATTACTTGGGACAGTGCAATCTGACCCAAAATTGATGTGCAGTATGACAGATGAATTTTTAAGTAGAAGAACATGCCTTTTTTTGTGGAGACTTCTATAATCCTTCCACTTTCAAAAGAAGATGCACATAGATCCTAGTAACTGTGCTCTAGTCTCATGCACCATCTGTAACTGAGCATGGTTTTAGTGTTCTTAGGACCCCCAACAAATTATTGGTTGATAGAAAGTTCCTGCATGTTATACTCCTGTGACCATTTTAAGAAAAAGTTAGTTTAGTTTTCATTATGCAGACTTTTTTCTTGCAAGTGTTTTATGTACAGTCTTCAGAAAGTCACACACAGCGTGAGAGGGCAAAACATTTGGCACAGTCTTTAAGATCATAGCATCACTTCAGTATTATAAGTTATGCATAATTTGTTCTCTTCAGAATCTGAATGACTAAATTATTGATCTTGAATTCAGGAACAATAAAAATCCAACTGCTGTTGTGTAAAAGGTGAAGGAATGCACTTGTTTGCGAAGCAACCATGGGAAAGAAAGGTACGCAAGAAAAGTTTCTTCTCAGTATGCTCTTAAGCAATACATTTCTAGCTCCAGAGCTGACTAGAACTTAATGTACAGCATTAAAAAAATGGAGGTCTTGCAGAGAAGTCTTCTGACTAGATTTTAAGGAAGTTAGACTGTTTCATTGTATAACAAACAGTTTTGTTTCCTTTACTGTTTTAAAAAAATGTAAGCAAATACAGGCTGAGGGATGCTATTCCTAAAATCACAATCCATATAGCAGAAAAAGGAACAGAGGATGAAATGTAGAGAGATTACTCTTCATTTAAGTATACATCTCTCAGTGGTTATTATATGCTCCTCATAAGAAATCCAACCTATCTGTGACTGACCTTACCAATCAATTTCCTTCTTCAATTATATTAAAAAATAACAACAACTTAAAGCCTTTTTCTTAGACGGAAACTGGATGCAAAAAATCCAAAGTTATCTTTAGATCAACAAATTATCTTTAAGGTCTACGTAAAGTGGCAGCAAAAAGGAAAACAAAAAAAAAAAAACAGAAACCACCCTGCTTCCTACCTGACAGTCCCACCACACAGAAAAAATAAGAAGAGGTTGTGTCATCAGCCAAATCTAATAAAGAAGTAGATTTAATGCTCAAGTGGATAATAGTGTACAGAGTGTCTACTCCATTATCTTCTTTCCTTGTATGAATACGTTGCTGTATCAGTGTATCAATCCAATACATTGCTGCTGCTTCCTCATCTTCTTAGTTTCATGTATTTACCAATTTTTCAACCGTACATTTCATGTTTCTCTTTCAAAGAAACTTTATTTCAGCTGTTTGGAAAGCTTCACTGAATTAGCTGACACACAAATAATCCTTGCTGAGGAACAAACACTGTTTTCATCCAGCCGTAACGAAACCCTTGAAATAGGAATTGCAGTCTAGAATAAGCGTGTGAACAGCCTGCAACTTAGCAACCTTCCACAGGTCATGGCAACAGCTTGCAGCCAAGAGCCAGAAGATGTGTATGACATACTTTGGAGACTAGATCATAGGCAGGGGACTCCTACTATGCAATTTGGTGTGTGTATGTTGCTGTGTCCCATAGTGACCTGTTTCCACTTGAGTTCGAGTTCTCCCACAGATGCCTTTCCATTAGCACAGCCAGTCCCTCAAGGTAATCCCCATAGGGAGGGCACAGCTAGCTACTCAAGAGCTGCACCTGGCCCATAAGTCACGAGCTGACCACTTCTTGTTTTTTTCTTCATCTGTTTTGAAGCAATAACAGAGTTGGGAGATCAGCCCGAAAATGGATCAGCCGTGTTAATGAACAATATTACAAAAGCCTTTGAAGTACAAGAATATGTACTTCATTGTAAGCATATGAATAGTCTCCTTGTAGAGTTACACTTTTATTACACATACGTATTACATTGTCTTGAACAGCTATGAGTACACTTCCATTTTCAAATGACGTTATCTTTCTCAGTACTTACTTTTTGCTCCTTACTGCACAAAAATGTAGTTATACAAGCTGTCTGAAACTTCTTACATCGTCTCCCCCCCGCCCCAAGTGGCTGTAAGTTTACTGAAAAGTAGCACTTAGGTCTAATTGTCCTAGAGACCTTCTTGGTTTATGTGTATACATTAAGCCATCTACACACTTACACAGGCACAATATTCTCAAACTAAGATCAATATGGAAGGCTTAGTGCTATAAAAAATTTGTTGCCAAAAGCCTTTCCTATTCTGAGATAAACCTAAATAGAAAAGTTCATAGATTCACAGATTAGTAACAGGCACTAGTTTGGCCAAAATTTAATAGTTTTTTATTATATCACTCATGACCTCAAATTCCAGGTAAGTGGAATGGTTTTTCTAAATTATCAGAATTTGGTTTTGCTTGATAGCAAATTCCTTGTCTGGGAAACTTGTAGAATAAATCCTGATCTGAGCCCTCACTTTTCAGGTTCCTACCCATAAAACAATGAGGTGGAGTTTTTAAAACTATATTTGAATATGAATTGTTGGAACTAGTTTGCATGGAACTAGTCCCATGCAAACTTCAAGCCCTCTCTGAGCTCCTGCCAGCCAACCAATCATTCTTTGTAGCGTGTAGTAGTTCTTGAATAAAGACGTGTAATAGAATGTTGCGTTCCAAGTTCTCAAGAGCTTAATCTTGTTTAAAAAACAGTTTTTACATGGCATACATTTATGAGTATTTTTAATTTACTACTGATTACAGCTATGCCAGTGGTTAAAATATTTTTAAGGAGGAAAAGGGAAAGGGAATAGAGTTATTATACCAGCATGATGGAAGTCAGCCTGGCAAAGTTATGAACATCAGTACCTTTAAAAAAAAATCAAGCCTGTTGCCACCTGTGACCAGCTGAATAATCCATGCTACAGCATGCTCAAAGCCAAGCACTGCAGCTGAGATGGCAATCGCAGACCTATCCACATTCATACACACCAACCATCTGACACAGAACAACTTCAGTAGTATTTTATTACAGAAAGATCCTGTACTGAACAAGTACGAGACTTACATCTTCTTAGACTTAATACTACAAAAGTTGAGCCCACCATTGTTTGCCTGCCAAAGTAACTGAGCCAAGGTGGCGTATTCTGTTGGACCAATGAAATTAGACTTATCCTCTAATGCTTTTCCTTTTAATATTTTTAAGGAGAGCACAAATCAGTATTCATATCATTCTGGTCTCCACGTCTTTTTCGGGAAAGTTGAACCAATCTGTCTTACCAAATGAGGTTCTCTGATGTTTTTAAACACTAAATCTTAGAAGGTAGGTGTTTCTTTCTTCATATTAAAAAGAAGTGTAAAATAAAAAACACTGTCAGTGCCTTCACTTACTAGTAGAAAGATTCAAAATGACTCTAGCAAAAGCATTCTGATTTGGAAGCCTAAAGCTAAGAGTTTAATTATTAGAGGTAACAGACAAACCAGTGCCCTCTATTGATTTTATCAGCACATAAAGGATTAAGTCTCTCTAGAAATACGCCTTTCATTTGCTATGCTTTTAAGCCATATATTTGGGTATATTGGTGCAACATTTGGTATACTGGTGCAAGTTTCAACTTAAGACTTTATGAAAATAAAACTAATTGCTGTTTATAAAGCTATTAAATAATGGTCTTTTACATATGTAATTTAGGCTAGCATGGCTGCAAATTAGGAGTCTCACTGGGGACAGCCAGTGGGATATTATTTTTAGAACAGTCCAAGAAAAATAACAGAAATTAAGAAAAAAGATAATAGTGCAAAGAAGCTGATCGCTGTCTAGACTACACAGGCTTCAGGAGAGGCTAATCAGTTTTCTGCTGCTGCTCTCAGCCATGCTTTTTCCAAAGCTCTATAGATTTCATTAAAGTTTACCCACAATCAGCTCAAAATTTAAAGGGGCTAATTAAACTTCAGCTACTGATCTGGGTATTATATAATTTTTTTTGAACATTGCTATTTTTCTCTGCCTTTCAGAAATGCCTGCAAATATACCAACTTTTTCTTTAGGGACATGTCGTCAACCAGAGAACTATAAAAGGGAAAGCTACAGAACTGTTACTTGGCAGCTGACTAGGCTGATGGATGAATTGCACATTATCGCCTAGAAGAGCTTATTTCAGACTTGGAGAACTAGTACTTTGTTCTAGAATTGAGACATATTTTAAGCAGCAACCAGTATGACCTGGATTAGACCAGTCCGAAAATTGCATGAAAGTCAACTGAATAGACTCATTTCACCACAAACACCTCTTTTCTGTAAATTTAGTAATACTGTTGTATGCCAGAACATGAGTATATACAACATGTATATGCCTGTAGCTAACACACTTAAGACTGTTCTACTGAGACCAAAAATACTCCAAAATCTGCTAAAAGTTGTATTTGCATAACAAATCCAGCTGGCATCACTTTTCACTCGAGTGCTTCCAAGTCAGATAAACAAGTTGCTGGCAGTCTTTCCTAAGTAAACAAGTTCTGTTAAGGTTTCTGTCCATACCACTAGAGAATGAGTGGGTTTGTATTACATTTATTATTCTGTATTTATTAATACTTGTTTTGCTTTAGCAAATCTTTGTTCAAACATTACTGCCCGCATAAATTCAAGGAAGTAGAAACTGACATGTTTGATGTATTGATCCAGCTAAGCATAAAATGAACTCTGCATGAATTTCACAGAATTACTGTAGTCATAGCTTTAGCATCTCACTTCATTTCAATGTGATTACATCTGTATGATCCATAAGAAGCAATAAATAAAAAGTGATTCCCCCCCTCCCCAAGTTGCATTAGGGATGAGTTTGTCAGAACATCCCCTTGAAGCCTAAGAGCAACTTTAAAGGTCTCTAATATCGCTGTCAAACAGTGTTTCGGGAAGAATCGTTATTCCTATTGTTAATCCACACTGGTGTAAAAAACAATAGCCTAGCATTTAATGCCACAGAGGGAAACAGAAGTGACAGTAAATCTGCTGGGAGAGTGCATTTGGCAATGATGGGATCACTGACAGTACAGGCTAGATTTTGGCTCCTAGCATATCCTATGGCAATTCCTCAACCAAATTATTTCTGGAGTAACATGTCATTAGCCGAGTTGTGGTAAATGACCAAATAAATTCTCTCAATCTGCGCCAGCTGCAAAGTACAATACTTCTGCTAACACTACCATGATGCCCCAGCTGATTAATGGGCAACTCATTATACTGCAGTAGCTTGCAATTATAAACTATGTGGCCACATGTGTCTGGGAGCAGGTCACTCCCTTATCATGGGTGAGTCCCCAGATGGTCATGTGCAGCTGGTGTTCTCTACTTTCTTCAGTCTCTCCTCAGTTTCAGCTTCAGCACAACTCTAAAATTTTACCTCCATGGATGCAAGCGGTCATTCTAACCTGATGTGCTGCATCAAACTTGGAAGAAAACCAGTCTTGTGTGATCTTCACATAACCATCAGGTACTTGCTCAAGATCCAAAGTAGCACAGCATGCTTCAGTTGGCCACTTGTTAACTTTTTCCTGAGCATTGTTAGGTCACCACAACTGACAGGGAATACTCAACTACTTTGTGTGTTGTTCTCATTAACTACCATAATTAACACAAAGTTGTTCATCCAACTTCTGTCAATTCAGTGTCTTAAAGTTCAAACAGACTATTCGAAAGGCAGGCTGTGCCCTAACTCTCTCTAGAGTAGTACTTCTCAAACCCACTTTTGCTGAGAGCATACCTGTGGTCAGAGAAGAGTTAAAGACCAGTTACAATTTATCTTGACTACTTGTCAAAGCATAAATTATCCCGTATTCTCCACCTATTTTGAAGATTTCTTACTGACATTTTATTTCACCTATGGATGTTCTGTCCAATCGTGTTTAACACACCTATATACATAGTAATTACTTGCTACAGTGGAATAATTTAACATCATTCATTCTATGAGGAGAGAAAGGTGAAAGCAAGAAACAACTCAGATGCAGCTCCCGCAGTGATTATGATGTGAGAAACACTGCCTTATTACTGGATGTTCCTTCTCCGCTTGATTTGGAGACAGGGCAAACTGGATCTTCCACATATGAAATGGCCTAACCATTCAGCTGTTACACTGAACATCTGTATCTTGCTTGTTCCCTTGACATAAACCATACCAAAAAAGTTTGTGTTTCATTCCAAAGCAGAAGGAAAATATAGATAAAACCCTCACTTTTTCTGCAAAGCAGAATTACAGCTTTCCAATTGAATGATACTGCTGAGTGACATTAAACCACACAACCCACTTCACTCCATCATTAACACTGCAACCCTGATGACAAATCTAATTAAGGCTTCAACACCTACTCTGGATCAAAACCCTGAATCAAAACTGTTCAACCAGTTAAGTAAGAGGAACAAGTCAGTCAGTTATTAAGAAGCAAAATCTTTTGAGTGGTGCTCACTTTGCTTTGAGCTTTGGAGAGCTTCCCATTCTCAGACCACAATCAATAACCAAGGATCACAGGGACTGTGTCATACCTAAGCATTGAAGAGAAACCTTTCAAAGCAGACCAAGTTGCTAGTCTTTTGCCTCCATTTAATTATTTTGGAGGAGAGCAGGCATGCTTAACTCTTTGAACATGAGGTCACCTGTCATGACTCGCTTTCCAATGGAGATGAGTTTGAAGAGGAGTACCCACAGAACTTCTCACGAATTAAATCAAGGAGCAGGACTCTAGGAAGTTCTAAAAATAAGGCAGGTTTTTGTTGCCTCAGCCAGAATGAGAACCATTTTTTGGTTATAATCTGCCTCTTCCCTCTATCACTGTAAAAAAACAGACTTTCTTCAGGTATTCTCATCAGATGATCAAAAACAAATTTAATGATCCAGAGATTTGCCCCATCTTGGATGGAAAATATAATGATTTTGATATTGGTTAACATTAGTTTGTGATACCCATCTGGCACATGTTCCAAATTACTCAAAATGTGAACACTCAAGCATAGAGACAATTAAGTGTTCTGGGGTTTTTTTTTGTGTCAACTTCCCTGCGTAGTATAAAAGCAGTTTTTCCTATAAAACCTAGACAGTACTTGCAACTCTTCAGTTTTCTAGGAGTCATGTTGAACCTACAAGAGTCTCACCTCATGTCAGTGCTTATCTATTTAATGTTTTGCACTTCAATTCTTTTTTTATTTCAAGATGGTATAGCAGATCATAGCTATATATGAGAATCACCCTTCTCCCTGATTTTCAATACAGGGTTGAAAAGATCATCTCACTGCATCCGAGGTACAAAATAACCACCAGAATCTCAAAGACCCCCTACAATCATGACAAAGATCAATGGTAGAATCTTGTACCTGAAACTGTCTCAGCCCATTAAACACCTATAAAAGCCGTCAGATTTTTTTTTTCTGCTATTTACATACCTGAACTAGTCAAACAGAATAAGAAAAAACATTTGGATTATAAAATTAGCAAATCTGGTATCATTTAAACTTCACTTGAAGATCAAAAGGCCAGTAAAAAGGTGACACTGTCAATCACACAGTGTGTTTTGGTTTGGTTTTGTTTTTCATTAAAATGAGGCACTTTCTTATCTATATGCAGTAGATTTCATTTGAACAAAATACAGAAACTGAGTTTCTATTTACTTGCCAGGCTCTCCTAACAAACATTAATGAACACTGTTTATATATAGAAACAGGACGGAAATCCATCAGTGAGAATTTTTCTAGTTGTTGGGCTGGGTTTTCTTGGTGGGTTTTTTTTTTTTCTTCTGGTTGTTTTGTTTTTTAGCCTTTAACATAAATGCTTCTGTGTTTATCCAAAATGGCATCAGCTGAAAAATATGATTACAAGTTGCATCTCCAGTTAACTGAAGTCCAAGTCGCTGGTCACTTAGACTGAACCTGTTTTATCACAAAATATGGAAGCAATTTTGTGTTGCGTGCAATCCTATCTGCTGAGAAATTAGTCTTATTGCATTGTTAAGTCAAGTACATCCTACTCACCTGCATCTCAAAAACCACATGCACAGTGAGATACCATATAAAACTCTTCTTGCTGAAAAGTAAAGCAACCTCGCTTCGGCAACAAGGCGTCCGCTCATCCCTTGCTCTTTAAACATACAGTGACGTGAAACTCCAGACAGCTGATGCTCATAAACAACTGCCACAGTTCATAGCAGTCATGTTTTACCTTAACCAAGGTTCAAATCTCATTAAGCGGCACATTATTTCCTGTTTGCTGCAAAGGCCTCCAGAATTACATGTGGAATGCAACTGTATAATTACAGTACTAAAGAGTAAACAATATTCAGAAGATTATACGACATGTAGCAATCAAACGTTAACACTTCTGAATAAAGTCCAACATACATTCATGCCAGGTCCTTGATGCTCATTTGCTAACCAGTCACATAATCAGATTAGTTTTGTTCTGCAGCCTACCGCTTGTTGGGATGTTCACATGAAAATACTAATTCAGCCCAACTTTCATCTTGCTAGCAGAATTCTCTCCATTTAAAACAAAATAAGCTTGAAGATAGCTCTTTTGTTACACACTTGAAAACATACGGGGGGGGGAATCAAACCTTAAATGAAAAGCATATATTACAATCTATTTTTTGTGTTCCATTTTTTAATATTGTAAAATTCTCAGTTTGATACTACAATATGACACTGTCCTGTCAAACTGAAATAATTTTGTAAGGTCACTGCAACTTTTCCTACTATTTTTCTGCAGTTCATTAATTTTATGATTTAAAATAAATAAACAAACATCAGCACAGTTTAGGATGAAACTAAGCACCAGAACACTGAACTATCCACAAGGCAGAAATCACATTTTTCTGACTGATTCTACAAATCTAGCCTTATGTAAATTCATACCTCAGGAAATTCTAGCTTTTTTCCTACATTTTGCTGTTCAAATCATACATGCTTATTTTGTATACATGCTTCTACTTCCTGAGGCTATAACCAGTCTGCATACCTACTACTGCATGTGTTGCAGAATTTGGTTTGTCAAAATGGCAAAGTTGTGGACTTTTGCTGTCACATTTCATAGTGCATCTAATGATGATTATTAATGTTTTCTCAACTACCAGGCCATTAGCAAGTTACAGTGCATGCTATCAGTCTTCTTACTTTGCTCCTTGCATTCCCTAACACATTTTTGTTCCCCTTTTCTGGCAAATACTGATAGAAACCATGCAGATGAATTCTCCATATCTAAGGACCTTATTTTTCTATGATTCTTATCAAATATTGCCTCTGACACCACCAGCATGTAGAACCTACACCGAATACATACCTTGCATTCAGCAGAGAGGACTGAATCCAACTTAACTAATACCTGATTTAAGAATACGGGCAGCACTTGGAAACAGTTTACAACTCAAGCACATTATAGAGCTCAAATAGCAGCAGGTTAAGTCCTGCTATCATGGGAAGACTGACAAATCATCAGTAAAACACAGTTGTGGCGCGCACAAGTCAGAAACTCCCAGCACACTCACACACACACAGTCCCTCAGAAGAGTCTCTGTGCTGGGACTGGATGCCTTTGTTATTGTAAGCTGACTTCTCCATTCAGTTTTCCTTTCTAGTTTGGATTACTGCTACAATATTCACCACATGCCGAACAGTCACGCTATGAGAACCCCGTTCTTCAAACTGTCTCTGCTTTACATGCCATGACTTTATATAAATGCTATCTGAAAGCTATTTTTTCCTCAGTGCTGTCAACAACCACAAGATTTTGCTCATCTGAAGATGGTCAAAGATGCCCGAACAGACATTCTGACTGAAAGAATTTAAATCAGCTTTCTGATATCACAGCAAGCATCGAGTGCTCCACTGAACTTAAATCTCATTTTAGGAAAGTACATTCAGCAGATAAGAGCCTATGAAGATAGTTTTAGCAGTAGTATTCTCAGAAAAACAAGCTAAAACATACAGGCAAATCCTCTAGAATACTTTAATCAAGAAAGTTAACGTGAGACAAAAAATATTTCCTTACACAGCAGAATATCTAATCCATTTATGGAGAGAAAAAACCAAAAGGCTAATTAATGTGGCCTGTCTAAAAAGTGAAATAGCCACAGGTTTGTAATGGCTGAAATTAAACCATGAGTCACACCACGCTACTTGACTCAATTTAGATTAATTTATTATCAGATTTATGTAGTATAGGTACATTTTTATTTGTAGAGACTATTAGCATATTCATATTAGCAAATGGCAGGGGAAAGGGTCAACTTCTGGGCAGAGTCTTCCATTTTAATGAGATTTTGGTTTATGTTTTGCCATTACACAAACAGCCTGAACTACAACTATTATCTAAAAACCACCCTAAATTTTCGTTTCTGTACCATTTTAAGCAACGACTTTTTACAGAAAGCTTTACTCCTGAGACAATACACTGAAAATGTTCTTCGCAAACCGGTAGCGTAAGCGTGTATCATGTTGATCAGATAATCTTTCCAATTTGTTATTCAGAAAAAATAATTAAAACAAACCTACAAGGTACAATATAAGCCCTCAATGTTATGTAGTTAAATCTTTAATTGTGGAAGGAAATCTATGCTGCATAATAGACCAAAGCAATGGAAATGGGTGTATAGTCTAAAAAGGAATGACTGATCTTCATAATGAGGTGAACATGAATACATATTAATCACTTCCAAACTATGCAATGTTTAAAAGTCTGTAAATAGATTCCTTTATGTAACTTGATTTTTTTCAGTACTTAATGGAATCCTATAGGCAGACATTGAGCACCATGTTTGAACACCGGAAGGCTGGTGATAAGCTTTAAAAAAAAAGTACAATCATACTAGAAGAGAAACTCCAAAAGTTTTATTAGGATTTCAACAGACATTGCAAAAAAATATTGCATAATGATTGAAAACATAATATTTTAAACAAAGTAGCAATGTGGTATCAAGTAAAAGAAAGACTGGAACAGCTGTCTATATATGCTGTAAGGAAGATGTACCAGGAAAGGGATACAACATTTTTAAAGTTCAAGGGCAAATGTGAACAAGCCACATTTTGATAGACTGACTATACACCATAGATGTTTTACAAACTGCATGGCAGTATAAAAAAAAAAAAAAGTTTTTTCCTAACTATATTGTATTCCTGCATTTGGAGCAGTTTACAAGGCAGAGATTTGTTTACAACATTGATATTTTAATAGCTCTGGATTCTCATAAAAAATAAACTAATTTAACAAAAAAGCCTGTATCTACATTTGAAAACAAAAGTGCATGTATTGAGAAATAGTGTTATTTCTTAAGAACACCGAGTACTTAAAAAGTTCATTTTAATAGATCAACAACTGATGATACTTTAGATTTAGATCTGCACTGTGCTACAAGCAAGACTCTACCAACCAATGCCAGCTCCTCTAACTGAATACCCTCTTCTCCTAAGCGACCGAGACACGTGCCTGCCTACCGTACTTATCAGGGTTCTGGGTAGTTACAAAGAATGCTGAGTACCAAAACCACCACATTGCTGACTAAAAAAATAACCAGTAACCCAAGACAGGTGTTTGAAAGTAGATTTAGCTGTAAATGCAACCATAAACTCCCCAACATTCAGGATCCTTTCAGTCACATAAGTACTTTTAAACACTGGAGAGCAGCAGCAAGGAGCCATTAGAGCTAAAAGACAAGAACTGATTAAAGTTTGTCTCCTGCCTTTTACTGAAGAATTTCTGGGTAACGAGCATTTCAATGCACTCAGAGAACAGGGGCAGGGCAGGGGGTGCTGTTAAAATTCCTATCTAAAACCCACTTGGTATACTCAGATTTGTACATGAATCTAGATTCTCCTTTCCACACATCTGTGGTAACAGCTAAGAATTACTGCAAATATTGCTAACTTCCGTAGAGGGTTTACTCCTTTCCTCTCTCCAAACAAAAAAAGAGAAATTGTGGAAAGAGAACATGTGGTTTGAAGATCCAAGCAGAACTTCTGTTTGAGCTCTTGTAATTACAACTCATGGCACTGAAAAAGTAGATTTAATTTTTTTCTGGGCATCTGTAGCACGCTGGATAGAAAAAGGCAGTGAATGTTTAGCTGGACTGGACCCAGAATGGGAAATGCACAGATACCAAAGTTGTGAACTGCAGCCAGACTAGCCATAAATAAATGTCCAGTACAGAAATTACAAGTAATAAATTTAGCCATTTTTGTAAACATCTCCTCCTTACCAATCTCTTATTTTTTCCTATAATGGAAATACGTACTGTATTTCTTTGTTCCAAGCTCTGGTCTGTTTCTGTTTTAGCTTTGTGGCACAGTTGCTAAGTGCAACAGGCTAGAGACACCAACAGTAATACAAACAAGTTGGAAAGTCAGTTCAAGTTTTTACAGCTTTGCTATACCAGGCCATTTTTCATAGCACGTATTCTCTGTTCACAAATGTTTTGTAAGATCTTTCATTATGGAAGACTGGAAGCAAACTGGAGTTGTTCATTTAACAGATGTAGTTGAACATACATTTCTGATATGCCTTATGCAATTAACAAATCATGTCTCATCTTATGAAGATGATACATTTGCTATACATACCAGTAATTTAAAATGCTCCTCAGAAAAGCAGCATTTTTATAGACAAATTAACAGAAAAGGAGACAATACATCTCACAATACCAGAAAACAAGTAAAGCCCTTTCATTAGCTGCATTATAAATTCATAACTGTTCATCACATACTTTGAATTTCTGACTGCTTAAGCAATTTAACCCTCAGCCAACTGTGGGACAAGGAAAAACATTTTGAACATTTTATATTGATGTCATTGTAGGTGCGACAGTAAAAACTAGTATTCCATGTTTTTAGCTCTAAAAGTTTTGCTCCCAAAAGTGACATAACTGTTAATAGTTCAGAAGAAAAATGACATGTCGAAACAAAGTTGTACTAAAAATTAAGCTGCTGTAAATGAGTCCACTTTGATCATTCCTAAAAGAAAAAAAAAAAAAAACCTGATCCTAGATCACCTGTTAACTAGGAAGAGCACTAGAACACCGATTTCATGAGAAAAGATGCGCTTAAAAGCTGTGTTTGAGACATCTACTATAAAGTTTTGAATTCTTCCTTATCTTTCAAATATTTGGATTATAATTTGTTAAAAAAAATAGACCAAATACAGAAAGTACATTTGGTCAGGATTTTGTCTCACTACAATTCAGTGTTTCCTATCTAAATGTGCATACCATTTAGAGGCCATTTTTGAAATGTTATCTGTCAACAGCAACATGGGCACCAGTGAATCAGAAAACACACCTTAGGATTTTGTTCTTAAATTATATAAGTTAGATAAAACTACCCTGTCCAGCAAGTTCCGAATTTTTCAAACGTTAAGGCAACTTTCATTACTTTCCAGCTAAACGGTATTATAAAAAATAAATGTCACTTCAAACCTTATATACACAGTGACACAGTAGATTTAGCTAGAAAGTATCTTTAGTACATTAATAAAGTGTCATGTAGTATTACCGAGGTTTATCAGGTGCTTGAATGTATGTGCAATTGGAGTGGTTGCAATATTTAAAGTACTGGTTTCAAAACGGAGCGCAGTGAACGTCCTTCTTTAGTGAGTTCTCGTGTTACACACATACATGGCAGCGGAACAGCCTCCTCTCTTCTCTCTACAGCATTATAGCTACATTTCTTCAAGTGGTCAGCCATGCTTACGATGTCAGCAAACTTCCACTCATTCACAGTACAGAAGGCCGTACTGAAGCGCCAAACCTAGAAAATAAGTTGCACTTAGGCTCAAAATGTTTTAACATACCTGAACTCAGAGCGGGAAATTAAATATTTGTGCTACAATACTTTCAGGCAATGTTTTGTGGCTACCATAAAACATACAAAAAAGCAACATGACAAAAACATACAATGCTAAATTTTGTATAGCCAGTCCCAGGCTGATTCAGGTTCCAAGTCAACTCTGAACACTGGCAAGAAAGGCAGGCAACACTTTTTGCATCTACAAACTAGATGCATCAGCAGTTAAATGACAAAGTACTGCACGACCAGTCACAATGATCCATTTCGGAAATGATCAACTTCTGCAATTACAAATGATTGCTGCAGGTACTGTGCAGTTCTTAGGGAAGTAGGGCATGGGTCGGGGAGCGGGTGAAAACTGCACCATACAAAGGTCACCCAAAGGTTTTAAGAATTATTTACACACTTAAGGCACTCAGTATCATGGCAATGGACAGGATCTCAACAGATGAGGAAGAATTAAAATTGCTGTAAACAGTACAAAGGCAAGAAAAGCAAACTTCGTCGGCAACTTTCCCACTTCCATGGAATACTGATATGAAAGCAAATCATGAAGTAATCATTTAATATTTTAAAATATTGGGAAAATCAGAGGCTAATTTATTTACATCAAGCAAAAACTACACAGACACTACTTTAACTTCTGCTTCTTCAAACGTGGAGAAGACTGAACCAACCTGCTAGCAATTTTCACTAACGGTTGTTCTATATGACAATCTGTTTCTTGAAGGGATATTATATCAAAAAACAGCAATAACAGTGATCAAGAAAAGTATTGGGGGAAAAAGCAGAGACATGAGCAATTTAATTCTTTCCCTTTCACCTTCAAAATAAAAAATAACTTACCTTTTCTTTTATCTGCCAAGAAGAACTGCCATCTGGGTACTTTCTCTTCTCCCAAAGCAGTATCACCATTCCACGTGCTTGAAGCAAGCTTCCACACACATCTCTCATTAAACGTGACACTCTTGAAAGCTGACATAAACTAAAGCCATCTAGAAAACTAGCAATGTGCTGCAGAACCTCAAAAGGCAGACTACTCAGATGGTCATTGTGTAGTCCAATTAAGCAGCTTTTTGCTGGTTCTACTAATACTGTGGATATACAAGGCTGAACTCCAAATGACCGTAGGTGGCGGTCATGAATAATTTTTGCCCCTTGCGTTGAAGGACAAAACCTTCGCTGAGAATATGTACACCCATAATATGCCAAAGGACACCTCTGTTCCATCCAGCCATTAAGGCCAGCATGAATGTCACCATGCACATTCTTAAAATGCGATGAAAATTCATTCCTCCTAAACAACTGTCCACAAACAAATGTAAACATTGAACGCTGTTTTGTTTGGTATCTAGCCACATATTCCAATACCAAATCCAGTCCAAGGGTCTGGAATGGACTTGGATTTGAGAGCTGTGGGTTGGCATGATCACATGCAGAAGCTGAAGCTATTTCCCCCACCATTGTATTTGTGGCCAGTATAGCAGACGGGAGAGAAAATGTTTGGGTCCCAAAGTCAACGTGATACACATCGACAGTGCGACTTTCTGATATTCCCCTACCTCCGGGAGAGTCTCCTAGGCAAAACAACAGAGCTGCAGTGATTAGATCAATGCCCTGAAGACCCATAGGATCTTCTGTTATCTCCAAATCTGATGTATCAACAGCTTTGTCTTCTTTTGGTGTAGACCAATAGTGGTTAACAAGGAATTTGTATGATCGATGCCGTAAAAGTGAAAAAGCATCTACGTTTCTCAATCTTTCTTGCTCCACTTGTCTCTCTAACATTTCTTCTTCGTTAGCATTATGGGGAAGTAGTACATGATTAACATTGCCATTAACTAAGTGATCAGCTGATATTACTTCTTTAAGTTGTGCTGTTACAGGGAAGGAGCTGCAAGACTGTGATGCTTCATCATCATGAGATGCAGTACATTCACCGTTTGCTACACTGGATGGTTTTGAATTAGATACACCAAGATCTTCATTCTGGTCCAACACCTTTGAACATTCACTTTCTACATGAAAGCCATTACACAAAAGTGAGGAGTTACTGAGGTTTAGATTTAAGTCATGTTTTTGCGCTACATCATAACAAATATCACTAGAACCATTTTGCTCCATTTGTGAATTTTGACTCAGGCTATCGAAGTTAATTCCCCCAACTGCTCCAATGTTATCTTCATCTGGATGTTCATTGTCAGACTTTTTATCCTGAACAATGCCATTAGAAGCTTGTTCTTCAATCTCAGTATCTTCTTTCATTTCATGTGGTGAAATGCAGAGCCTTGAACTTAACATATTAATGTCCCTTGTAGCAGTGTTCAGGATATCCAGAGCAGCAGCTAAACTCCTTGTTGTTTCTACAGTAGCTTGATAGAGTGCGCCATAGGACTCTTCATCTACAGGCATCAAACCATTTGAATGCACTGTATCTGGGGCACTTGGTTTGACAGAGGTTTGTTCTCTGGATTCTGGTATTTGATCACCTGCTTTTGACATCATAGTTGCTACTTTAAGTGATTCTAGTAACATGCGCTGGTCTTGAAGGGCTAAAGCCATATCTAGCTGTTCCACTTCATCAACATCTTTACTCAGATTTTCATACGATTTTCGGTCTGCATAACTGACCGGCCATCTATTCCACTCCATGGTACAACATACCACACTTGCAGGACAAACTTCTAGATGATCAGCAATTTTATTTCGGGCTACTATGAAGGGACATCCAAAGCCACTATTCAAACAAGGCACTCTTTCAAGTGGACATAACATGCGATGTTCCTCAGCTTTACATGAGTGAAAAACTGCTCCACAAACCAAAGGGCAGCCAATCAAATCACAGGAAATGCCAGGCTCTGGTCTGGTCATACAACGACGGCTGACACAGTTCACACAGTGTAAATGTTGTTGATGTTCCTCCATGACTGTAAATCCAAGTCTGAGTGAAGAGAAAGTAGACAAAAGCATAGAATATTGTTAACATTTACTAACAGTTATTTGCAGTTTTGCATCCTCTACATGTACAGAGAGACATATGTTAACACACTGTGAACTGATCAGTAGCCATTTTAAGAGAACAAGTATGTGACATTTTATTTCAAAGAAATGGTGTTTAAAAGTTCACCTGAAAATTAAAGATACACATCGGTATCAGAGTTCAAGCCATAGTCTATGCATTTATTCACCAGGTATAATATATGCAACTCAGGTACAAACGTTGTATAATCCTTCCCTCTGGAATAGCTCTTTTCCCCTGCCCACTGCAAATAGATGATTCAATGAAAAACAAAGCATGAACGTTGACTATGGCCTACTACCTAAAATCATAAACCACACAACTCTACAGAGTAGGGAGATGAAATAAAGGGAGCCAGATTCACCCGCATCTCCCATTCTCTAAATTAAACAGGGCAACCTATTCCCTGGGCTGCTTGCTACCACCTAAGGTTCTGACACCCTCTTCATGCAGTTCTGTTTAGGGCAAACTGCAGCCCTCAGCAACCTGTACCTCAGTCCCCTGTCATGTCCCATTCTAGCCCCCCTCCATGCTTCTGACAGACAGCAGCCCTTTACAACAACTCTTCACCCTTCTTTTTTTCTTCATCTATAGCCTATAGCTCCTCCCTTATTTTTATAGTAGTTGTTGCATAAGGGTAGCAATTATACTACACATTAAATACGTACTTTTGCATAAAAAACTTTACTACCCAACATGGTCCTATCTGTACCTCCAGTTCAACCAACAAAAGGTAGTAGTTTTAATGCATCCTATGGCCATCATGATTACAGTACCAGCAGTTCCAAGTGTAAGGGTAACACAACAACTTTACATAACAAGACCAAATAGCAATAAAAATCCAAATAAAATTCATTGCATAATCTAGTGTAACAAACTGACACAAACAAAATATTGAATTCTTTGTTGTGGTAGGGAGGAAAAAAAAAGGAAAAATAAAAAAAGAGAGAGTAAACTTTGCGTCTTTGTACCATACTTCAAGATGCTCTGAACTGCTCACTTGCTGGAGTGCAGGCCCACACAAGTGACCAAGCTCTCCCATACGCTCTTACAAACTCCCTCTCAGAAGTGATACCACTAGGGATTACAGTTCAGAGATATCAGAGAATGACTTGCACAGAGCCAAATCTCAAAATATTGTGTCAAAAACATATTGCTCAGTTCCATCTTCTCCTCACTGCCCACCCTCCAGCAATTTTCTTGAAAAATGCTTACAGAATTTAAGATTAAATAGGAATCGTGCCTCATTTTATTCTACTAGCTAACAAGCGCTCTCATGCATTGTCTTCAGACTAAATACTTCGGTTTAATGCATTAAAACCTTTTATATTAAAAATACTCTAAACTGTAAAAATAAAACTGATTAGTATTATTCCTTTTGTTCAAACTGAAAGGAAACAAAACAGCTTTTTAGATACTCCACTTTATTTAAAACATTTAAATAGAAATCTGTGTGACACTTCACTCACTTGTATTCTTCTAAATGCTTTGAAATTCATGCCAACTTTAAGTAGCAATCAGTCTTCATCTCCCCCATCGGTCGTAATTTGGATAACTCAAATATTTTAGCCACCCACTCTCCTGAACACTTCTAACAAAGAAGCATATGTGCTACACTTAGCAGGCAAAACACAGCTGAATTTTCCCCACCATACCTTAGTATTTATATACTGAGTAACAAGTTAAGTTTCAAATAAATTGTCAAGTGCATCAGTCACTGAACTCAGTGACTGACTGACTTGCTAAACATTTTAGCAAACCATTCTGGCATACAACCTGCTTTCAACTTGTATATTAAGTCGGCATCTACTGCACAGAGCTGAAACATGTTCAGTAAAGAATGAAAAAGAGAAAATGATTTGACTTCTCTGAGATATTTTTAGTTCTTCCAACAAAGCCCTCTCTATGTAATTCCTGCCAAATACAACAGCCTACCTGTTGCTAGACCAAAGAAAATTTCAGAGTTTTGCATCAATACTGAAACCAAGCTCTAGTTTTCCTCAAGTCAACAGGTGAGCAGAGATCAAAAAGAAGCTCTCAGGTTATCTGTGCATTTTAAAGCGCTTAACACAAAACGGAAACAGCCCTAAAAAAGACAATTGCTAGTTTATAATGCAAGAACCCTCACAGGGCCCAGTCCTTGCTTCATATATATCTAAACACAGTCCTGCTCCCATAAAACAAGCAGTCCGGTAGCAGCAAGGCTTAATTTAATCAGTTACCCACAATTATGTTTTAAAAAAATATATATTGTTTACCTACTTTCCAAAAAGCTATGCACCCTACTCACTTTAAGATGGCCAGAAGCAAGCCAGTTCTAGAGCAGAGGGCAGGTGCGTTAGCTAGCGCACACTGCTATGCTAGCACTGTTCTACTGCTTCACGCCAAAGGTGGCCTGCATGCAGACAGCTCAGAACGCAGTCAAACTGAGCTCGTGTTTGCCTGCACCATTTGTGCGGACGTACCCTAAATTAGTCAACCACCATTAAATACTATCTTTAAATAGCCTATGTGAGTTTACACAGAAGAACATTCTATTAAGACAGTAAAACAACCTCCTCCCTAGCACACTATCTTGGTCTTTACAAGTCAGATTGTGAAACCCAAGTTGCATTATGATACTGGCTTTTCTCAGACTCCTGGACTCCTTCACACATAATCTAATATTCATCAAAACTTAATGATTTCATACAAGCAAATGAAATTTTGAAGTGTGTAAGAAGGAGACAAAACCTGATGAAAACATCAAATATCACTAACAGACAGTATATGAAAGCCAGAGCAGACACTAAAATACCATGTTTTATCAATAGGTAGATATTAATTTAGTTCTATAACAGATGCCTGGAATTGTTTTTATAAAGAAGCAGCTATGCATGTGATCAATTAAATATCTGAAGTAACCTATTCTCTTAGTTTCCACAAATTAGAATTTTATTGGTCATAAAAAGTTTGATATTAGTTGCCACTTCTCTTAAAATTTAAATCCTTTGGCTCCTTAACTAAATATAAAATTTAAAATCTCTTTGGACATCAGTAGACCGTCAGCAGGACATTCACTAAAATTCTGTGTCCTGCTTACAAGGCTTAACTTCACAGCACCTGCTGCGGGACTTCAGTTTAGTCAGAATGTCACATTTTCTTATAGCTTAGTACAAAGTCCTTTTATATATATTAAATGTCCTTTTTCTGCATTTTTAATTCTAATACCTGGGCTTCAAACTCAACAACTGTTTTGGGCAGTCATGAGCTCCCGGACTGCTTAAACTAGTTGAGGCTTTTGATATAATTCAGTTATCAAATTGCAAAGTCCAAAGGCAAAAACCCAAATGACCCTATCAAACTGGTAAAATAATGGATAAGACCTCAGGAATCAGCGCGTTCATTAATCAACAAATGGTCACGACTTACTCCATTTTGTAAGCTAACCTCGTGACCCACAGAACTTAGCACCTCTTTGATTTATTGATTAAGAGCATCCACACACCAATCATTCTCCTTTGAAGAACCAGAACCAATGTATCACTAGTACTAGGCCGAGAACAAGAACCACCCTCTTCCTAAACATTGCCTTATAAAGGAAAAAACCTCTTGGATGAAGGGGAGTTACAGAAAATTCTTACTGGAGGTAACAAAGTGCTTTCAGTTACTCTGATACATCAAATTGAACGGGCTAGCAAAGAGGGTCCTTGCTGACCTGAAGAAAAATACCCACCATTAAAACATGTACCAATAATACTTACAGTGTTTATACCCCATTGTGTTCTTTGCCACAATTTGGTGAGAAGATAGTGTCAGATCAATGACTACAGCAAGAACGAACAGCTGTCCTTTTCTGACAGGGTAGTGTCAGCAACTAGTTTTAGTTCATATGAGATGCTTAAGTACACACACTTGACTGTTACTAGCAGAGAAACCTAAAAATACATCCTGTTCCAGTGAGGTGACCACTGCTCTCAGAATTTGTGCAATCACTTGATGTTATTGTACACACTCTACAGTCAGCTGACTAAATCAGCCAGAACATGCTTTGAAAATCTGTCATAATTAAAAGGATTAAAATTCCAGCTGCTATAGCGACATGATTTTCAGTTGCTGTTGTAACACAAACATTAAAATAGTATAATAAGGGTTTCAAACAGTCACCACGCAATACTTCAGCTGGAAGTGAGAGCTCTCACCTTCTTCTACACCACAAAGTATAAGGAGCTGTACTTAGTATTATCAAAGCCAAAGTCTGCTTACTTACTGTCACCTACATGAATTCTTTGGTGCCATGAAGACCGGAAAGAACAGCAACTATTACTGCCATTGGAACCCTCCATTACTCAGCTACCTTTTATTCACCAAACCTATAAATCTCAACTATCTTTGAGACTTCTCTCTACCAAATTCAACTAAATAGGCCAACAGGTTCTTAAATTACCAGTTCAAGGAAGTAGAAGAATAGAGACACAAGCAGTACTACAGGTTTAAACTCCCAGGAGCATCCAAATCCACCCACAAGCAGCCAAATATATGCAAACCATTCTAAAAAAAATTCCCTTTTGTTTTGGAGATTGTAGAAGAGACTGCCGTATTTCTGGATCTTCCAGCTTTTACCCAGGTCTCTGGCTAAAAGAGTGGCTAACAAGTCTGGTAAGATGCAGAAACTTTCAGAGAGGAAATGGTCAAGTGAGAGAGAGATTTAAATGATAGGTGGTTATAAAAAAGGGTAAGGAAAAATAGGGCAAGAGGTAGAGAGCAGTGTTACTTAAAGGAGGCGGGGGGAAAGCACTTTATAATATTCGGCCAAAACAGAATTGGCAGTAGTATAGATAATTACTGAACAAGCTATTTCATTCTTCTATATTCTACCATGCATGGGAGAATAACGATCATTCACCTTGCCTCACAGGTTTAACCATCAAATACTTTAAACAAGCTTTGCAGTCTGCTAGAAGGTAAGCTCTTCTTGTCTTGTTATCCCTATCCTGCACAAAAAGTATAACAATTTTTGTATCTAAAAACCAACACCTCAGTCTATTACTACAATAGCATGGCTGCATTAAGTTTCCGTATCATGCACGTTATGCTCCCTTTTTGGGTTTGGGGGTGGTGGCACTTGGGCTGGTTGGTTTGAGGCCTGTTTTGATTTAACAGTTTTCAAATAACCGATGAAAAACATGAACTGGAGGTTCAGCAAGATGCCTTGGACAACATTTCAACTGGAGAATGGCAAATGCCACCACTAGTTGCCATCCCTGCTTGAGGTGAGCAACAAAATGCAGTTCTAACTCTACTCCTCAAGGCTCCCCACAAAGTCTAACGTTAAATAGCCCCATACTGAGGCTTCTCCAAAGCCAGTGTAGCCACTGTCCTCATATTAAGGAGCTGGATACCTCAAATCCTGCTTAAATGTCTCTTCATAGCATTGGGAAGGCAGGAAATAGGGACATGTAGCAAAGTTAATCTAATGCTACACCGATTTCCAACTACTCTTTAAAATGGTAAATCCAAAAGAACAACAAACATTACAAACTGCTAGTTATTAACATGAAATAACATGACTAAGAAGTGACAAATTTAAAGGTTATGTGCTCCAGTTGCACAGGTAATAGAGTAGTACATGTGGTCATATTTTAATATCTTATATACTAGGCAATTGTTCTTTTATACAATTTTTCTGATTTCAAAGGCAAGTTCCTAACAGGAACTTTGTGAAGCCTTATATTTCTTCCAACTAGTTTACATCAGTCATACTTTTAGGAAGTAGAATCCTTCCAGATGCCACACTTAAAATCTCAACCTTATGGGATACAAACTACCGCCCCTCATCCCCGAGTTCATCAGGACAACCCTGGCTTCTGTTACAACTAGGCAGATCAGAGAAGTTAAAACTATATTCAAAACATTTGGATAGACAAGTTCTCACTCCATTCTCAAACATAAATTCATCCACAACAAAGAGAGCATCTTCCCTGCCTGGTAGCGACTGCACATATTGAACACACCAGAATGAGTCTACGTTATTTTTTTGTTAATCACTGAACACTTCTTATGAAGGAGCTTCCACTACTAAAGCCCAAACTACTGTACAAGTAGTATGCTACTTCTACTATTATCATCACAGTCTACAGCAATTTATTTGTATTACACAAAAGAGGCAGAAAAAGGTCACGCTCAAAACATGGCTTCTTATTGCAAGGAAAAAACCTCAGGGGGATATGTACTTCTGGAAAGATTCTAGTTTTATCAGTGATCTAGCATCGAAGGAGTACGTACTAACTGCTTTTTGAAGCATAAATTAAAGTTATCCATCTACCTCAAAAACAAACCAGACCAAAACAAAAAGGAACTTCTAATTACAGCACAAATAGTAAGTATTATAACTATAAGGCAGAGCAACTTTTTTATGTCAACCTTATGAAGAAAAGCTTATTCCATGTCTACTCCTGCCCCAAACATCCTATTACAGGAGCTGACCTGTATTTTGCATTCTTTTAAGCAACACTTTAAGAGTTCTGTTCTCCCTAGTGGCAAACCATCTTCCTCCCATTCAGAGAAATCAGTGAGATATTTCCTCCTAAATCATTGCAGCCAAAAAAAAAAATAGAATTCAAGGGGAAAATGACCCAAAGCAAAACACTGCTTTGACTGAAGTGGACCCTCCACTTATGCCCCATGTATCTGTCTTTGTTCCATTTTAGAATAGCAGCTCTGATGGAATGATAGAACACTTCTATTACTACTAAACTCTGTGAGTGTTAAAAATCAAAACCAAAACTACTAGGCTTTTCCTTAGAGTACTTTTGTGACAGATCTGCCATGCATTCTTGCCTCCTTGACACATTCCCCAAAGAAGAAGTCCAAAGGCCTCAATGTGCCTTTGGCCACACACTGACACAGGACAACCACACCAGGAACAGGGACACTTGCTGCATGGCTCAGGCACAAAAGCACTCTACCTGTTGAGATGGTGACACGGCAGAATCAGCTAGAGAGCCAGTAGATTTCATGTGTAACGCACTTCTGACCTGGAACTCAGTGCGACTCCTCGATTGCTGCAGACTCTGCAAGAAACGAGATCAGAAGTAAGGTTTCATTTCAGGTGTACAGATTGCTTTCCATATGTACAATCCTCTGAAAAGGTCATGTGCTTACACTATCTGGAGCGACAACTGTTGAGATATTTTGCAGGTTTTATGGAAAAATAAACAAGTTTTTAACCGATTTCACAAGCGCAACCTAAGTTCTGTCATTTTAGCTTATTGCTTGCAGTTAGTCACACTAGGTGGTTAACTATTTAGATTTAAGGCTAGAAGAGGTTATTAAAAGTTATTATTCTGACCTACTTCACTTAAGTCTTTGGTTTGGCCCACTGGGAACCACTTAAGAAAAAAACAAACTTGAATTAAAGATTGCAACAGCTGGAGAACTAAAAAATAAATTAAGTTTGATTCTTTTACAGACTGTGTTTTCGTCTAGTTAAAATTTGTCCAGCTTCAGTCTTCAGACATGAGAACTTATTAAGCAGTTGCTTAATATTAAAAAGCTCTTTACTATAACAAGCTGCTTCTTTCATGTGTTCATACCCATAAATTATCACTAAAACTTAGCAGAGGTGGAACTGAGGTGATACTGAGGTGATATACCCAAAGTAACAACGATATCCTTACCTCCAGATACCATCTCACAAATCCTTCAGAAAAAAAGAAAAGAAGCCATTTCTCAGAAATCAGAAACAGAACTACTGGAAAAAATAATGCATTCAGTACTACAGGCAGTAGTTTTAGCCACCCGAAAGAAGCCAAAAAAATAAATCCTTCTTCTTACATAATATTTTAATTCATACTTGTTGCGACAGAATTCCTGACCTCTGTATATGTACAGAGGTCAGGCCAAAAATCCTTTTAATATTCTGTTTCAGGTCTTTCTACACAAGTTTAACCAGTTCCCATAGCAAAATAAGAAAACAGCTTTAAAGTAAATGGAATGTGAACACAACTGCTCTCCAAAATCCCAGACTGAAATGCAGATGTTATGTACTCTGGACATACACACGCCCCCCACCCCACCACTGCACGAGGTAATACTAAAGTAGAAAAGATGGAGCTTGTCCTAAAATATTCTGAAATATTAAGAGTAGAACAAAAAGAATAAGAGAACGAGAACAGAAACAGTATTAACAAGTTTAACCTATTCTAGTTTCAGGTGTTTCACTTTCTTATCAAATGAAAGGCCTTTTTTTGCAGCACCTGTTAGGCTTTTTCCCCTTCCAAGCTGCTTGGTTTTGAAACCATTTGAAGTAGGAAAAAAAAAAAGTCCAGTTTTAAAAAAAACCCCTGTTTTCTAAACAAAAACTCACCTATCTCAAATAGTTGACGACAGGAAGCTGGGAATATAATATCTCATAATGAGCATGGTATACCAGCTCTTTCAATATGTTTTTAACTTGAATGAAGAACTGGAAAACACAAAGGTCTGTACTACACTTTCGTGCAGGGTTTTAGGACGTATAATGAGTCATCAATTTCTGATCTCTAATATCATTTAGACTGCCTTTTCCAAATGTCAATGGGCTTGATGCTATTGCTTTTTCCTCAAACACTCCAGCTGAACATTCCCATCCAAACACATTCCATAGCCGATGACAATAGTGACTCAGCTAAAACAAGGTTTTGGAAGAGCATTACAGCTATGTCAATAAAGCACACTCCTAAAAAGATCCTATTTGCAATGAATCTGTCACTCCAACAAATTATTACATCCCACAGGACTTTTAGAACACTGCAGTTTCTACTAGAGATGCTTCTAAATAGACAAATAAATACAAAGTTTAAACTTCAACAAACAAACTAAACACCACCCACCCTCCAGCACCTATGTAACCAAGTCTGAACCAGGTATCACTGCGCAGCCATCAACCCAAACCACTACCTTAAGTTTTACATGAAAAGCTGTTAACTACGCCAATTAGAATTTTACCTCACCACACCTCTCGTTCTCATGCCTTAAGTTTAAACCTATCAGGTTTTCATGATGATTTCACATTAAAAGCTTAGATCAACGTTTGGCATTTGGTAAACAGCAGCAACGTCTACTCAATTAGATGCTCTACAGACTGTAGGGGTTTGCAGGGTATTTTAGATTCAAGTAGCATTGACAGATTACAATAAGATTAAGACAAGACATCAAGTGTTACCTCAAAAACTATTAAAAGCAGTAGCTTGCAAAGCAATTCAGAATCTAGAGCTCTCCTGCAACTTTAACTCTCTTGGCCTGTTTTAGACCAGCTTATTTTACAAGATTTTTTCAGTCTTTTTCTGTCATTCAATATTGAGACTAGATAGTGCCCTGACACTTAGGACAGCTTACGTAGGATTTCTCTGTAACCCTCACTTAATAATGTAACTATTTGTTTATTTGTGGTCTGTTCAGGAATACTTACTCCTTATACAATCTAACCATCTCACCAACAAATACTCAAGTTATCTTTATTCGTATTGTGCAGAGAAGGAAACTGAAAGAGAATTGTCACCAGTACGATGATCACCAGATAAATGATTCCCTGCTCCCACCCCTATACCACTGGATCTCACTGCAGAGGCAAACAGCATTTCCCTCATTTGAGACAAAGCTCACCAAAGAAATAGGTCTATCAATACGAAGGAAATTTTATTTGTTATTTTTAGTTCAGTTGGACTAAATGCAAAGCATAGGTTTGTTACAAAGCTGAAATCCACAGCAGCTACAGGAGCTCACTGGAAGACCAATAGCCGTAGGCTTTCTTCTTCACAAAGGCACTACAACACACTCTTTAGAACAGAGGTCAAAAACTTGGTTGTCCTAAAACGTGCAGAAATCTTGCCCAGAAAGTTTCCAACCAGATATTGCTAGTTAAACTCAGCACTTATTTGCCCATTAGACTTCTAACATCAAAGTAGGAGGCAAGGGAAATACAATCCAAATTTAAGAAGTTAACTGAGTAAAAGAAGAATTTAGTGCGAAAGAAAGAACATTCAAGAAGTAATGTAAAAACACTGCTTTTCCATAGCAAGCTTTTCCACTGCTTTTTCATTCTTTGCCCAACCTGCTGGATGTTCTCCTCTAACACCTTCTAACTTTGGAAAAGAATGAGACAGACACCCCACAAAAAGTCTCGGCTTGCAATACAACCCCAATTCACCCTTTGAATCTATTTCTTCTCTGGATGAAACCTGACCACTATGGACAAATTATGCGTAGATATTTACATGCATATAGAGGGGAAGACAGATTAAAGTTGCCAGTGTATTTTTCAGTCTTCCAGGTGTTTAACTTGCTTACCAAAGTTCTTTTAATAAGACTTTTGTACTTTTGGGAGAGGGGTGGAGAGGGGAAGATTGTAGATGAGCATAACTAACATCCTCATCAGCAGGGATGCATGAACCTTAACCCTCCAGATCACAGCGCAAGTTAAGGTGTATGACATTAAGACGCAGCAGAAGGTAGCGGCTGTCCCCGGAAAGAGCTTAAGCACCAAGTGCTACACACCGATTCTAGAGAAGGCAGAGGGAGATCTCTTGCCTAAAGTGCTAGCACAAGCAAGGCGATGCCACAGCAGCACAGGCCCGGTTTTGGTTTAGTATGCTAACACACGCTCATTCTTGCATATTAACAACACAATCAGCAAAAGGGAAACAAGGATTATGAAAAGCTCCTCAGCCAAAGCCAAGTATAACTTTACAGAACAAAAGAAAGCCGTCTCTCCAGCCCACGGGTTTTTTCCCTGGAGAATTCCGAAGACCTGCTGCAAACAACAGCGGCACTACAACTTTTGGAAGCGAGGCCACACGACTGTTTCAACATGCTTGCCGTTCAACAAGCTGCTGTCATCTCCCTATACACTTCCGACTGGCAACCTGTGGGGTTACAGGAGTACAGCTACGCAACCTTCTCTAGCTTCATCAAGGAGAAAAAAAAGCTTCCAAGGCACGTCAATAATAGCCATCAAAAAAGAAATCGAGAGCAGAGACAAAACACCACCTCTTGCACGACCTGAGCACAGCTGCTCGAAATACAGGAACACGGCGGGTCGGGGGCGGATTTCAGCACTACCTCTGCATTATTTGCTCTCTTCCTCTCCCCTTCCACGCAGAAAGGAGACTCTCCGACTGCGGTCTCGACAGCACCGGGCGGACCCCGGCCCTGCCCCTTCCCACGTGCTGTCGCGACACGCCGGACAGCGCTGGCGGCGCGGCGGGGTAAGAGGAAGCGGCGGCGGCGGCAGGGCTCGCTCCTCCGCCGCCACCGCCCGCTGCCGGCGGCCGCGCGCCCGCCGAGGGGCCAGGCGCGGGGGGGCGGGGCGGCGGCGGCCACCCGACACGGCACGTTACCACCGCACCGACACACGCCCGGCGCTCGGGCCCTGCGGGGGCCGGGGCGGGCGGCGACACGGAGGAAGCACGCACACCGTCCCGTCCGTCCCCCCCCGCAGCCCCCGGCCGTGGCCCCGCCGCCCGGCCGGGACCTGTCAGGGACAGCGGGGAGCCGCCGCCGGGCCCCGGCCGCCCCCACCCCGGGCGCTCGCCCCCGCCGGGCCGCCATTTGTTTACCACCCGGCTGCCAGGCAGCCGCCGCCGGCCGGGAGCGCAGGCCCCGGCTCGGCTCGGCTCGGCTCGCCCCGCCGGCCGCGGACAGCTGCGGCTCACCCGTCCCCGTCGCTCGGCAGGCACGAAGGGACGCGGGAGGCTGCGCTGCACCGCGCCTCGCCCTTTTCCCCTGCCAGGCTCTCACCGCCGCCGCGGCGCTCGCCTCGCCTCGCCTCGCCTCTCCCGGCCCGGCCTGGCCTCGCCTCGCCTCACCGCCCGCCGGCCTCCCGCGCGACCCCGCTGCTGGCCGCGCCCCCAACGGCCGCGCGTCCCGGGGCAAGCGAGCGCGCGGGGCGGGGCGGCCCGAGGGGCGGGGCAACGGCCGGGGAGCGCGCGCGGCGCCGGCACGACACGCCCTCCTCCCCGGGCGGCTGCGCGTCCGTCCCGGCGGCAGGGGCGGAAATGCCCGGATGTGGCGTGTGGGCCCGCTCTCCCCCGCGGGGGGACGGGGTGGGTGTCTCGCCCGCGCGCATGCGCGGTGGCGGGGGTGAGCGAGGCCCGCCCACGGGAGGCTGTGCGCCCGGGGGGGAACGTGTTTGCGGGTGGAGCGGCGGCTGTTGGTGTGGGAGGAGCGGCGTTGCCGCCCGGCCCGGCCCAGCCCGCGAGGCGAGGCGAGGGAGGGCGGACGGACGGGGGGACCCGGCGCCCACCCGGCCGCGGGGACATTGTCCGTGACGCTTCCGTGGGCCCGCGGGCGCGGCGGAGGGCGCGGGGCACGGCCGGCATGGCTGCTGCTTTGTGTCCGAGCGACTCCCTCGGCTCGCCGAGGGCACCGGTGGCGCAGTGGCGCCGGGCCTTGCGACGGCCGTCACCTCAGCAAAACAGCTCCTGCCGGCCGGTTCGAAACGCGCCTTCTGGCGTTGCTGGCAGCGGCTGTCTGACACCTTCCTTGGTGCGCGTTCGGCTTACAGTCGCCCTGCAGGCTTCCAGAGCGCTGAGCAAAACGGGTTGGGTTTTTTCCCCAGAAACTTGAACTTGCTCCCAGAGGCGCAGGGTGTTGAGATTGTCTTTGCAGGTTCTGCTCTTCAGACTCTGGAAGCCAACTGTTCAGGGGGCTCTAGCTAGGTAGGAATTACTCAGGGTGTTAGGGCTGTAAGGATCCTTATTCCTGATACCCGTGTCATGTCTTGAGGGGATATAGTGTGTCTTGTGGTACTGAGAGAACAGCGATTTTATTTAGACCGTACCCCTTTTTCAGAAGGAAGATACTAATGGAAGCGTGTTTTGCAGCCACAGAAGATACAGGTTGGAAAGATTAGTTTGTTAATTCATGAGAAATAGTATTCTCTCTTTAAACTTCCAGTTGAAAACCTTGTTTGTCTGCACCCAGTTTCCAAAGACCATATTTCCCTGCCATGTGTGTAGATTTCTGTTTGAGAGAGGTTATAGATGTTTAAGAGCAAGCCAAATAGATTCTCTAAATCTCTTAGCACTTAGCCCAAGTTCAGTGGGGAGTAAGTAAAAGATGTGACTGTTGCAAGTTTGGACACTTAGCATCTTAGAAGTGTCTTACCTTTTCTAACTCTAAGAGAGCATGGAAGACAGATGTAAGCCATCATTTCTGTGTTAGGTGTGTAAGACAAAGCGTAAGATGACCTTAATATGAGGCTTTGTTGCCAGCTCTTCCTATAATAAGCACTCTCAGGTTTGCCTCACCCTTAACCCCAGCCTTGATCTTCCTTGATCCTGAGGACAGGCCCCTTTTTTCTTCATAGGTTTGATTATAGGATCAGGACATAATCATGTAGCCAGGTGAACTCCAGAAGATGGTAGGGATGGGCTCTGTGACTCACAGAAGCCAAGCAAAATCATTTCACCTGCTCAGCAGGCAATTACACAAATTGCTGGGCAGAATCTGTATAGACAGTCACTGGTTTTTGCAGCTGCCTCTTATTGGAAATGTGTTCTGTGGACAGGTGAGGTTTGCTGTGCTGTTTATTCTCACCACAGTGGAGCATACGCTGTGGCTGGCTGAGATCAACCTGCTGCAAAGGTATTAATTAGGAGTTGCAGCACTTTTGTCTCTGTGTGCTGGGACTGGGCTTCTGTGACAGAAGCGGGGCTTTTTGTTTTAATTGCTTCTTTTGAGTGAGTAGAATTAACTTCTGTGGCTGGGACTTGCCTCAGCTGAGACTCCTCTGGTCACTCAGGGAAGAATCTGCTGCTTCTGTAATGCTTTAGTGCATACACTTGCTCATAGCCCCAGAGTTATCCCCTTCTACCCCACCTGACACTCATCATTGTTCTCATGAACTGCTATTTAAGGTAATCAGGCAAGTTGTAATCATACAATTTGGCTTAGTACCATTGACCTACAAGCCAGAAGGTCTTTGAGGATTCAGTGGGTGAACAGCTGGAGAGGCTATTTTCTGCTGGCTTAAATCCAAAATGAATGAAACTTCATTCTGGTTACTCATAACTGGAAAATGAGTATCTGTGTCTGGTCCAGTATTGTTCTGTACATGACACTGTCACCGAAGTCAACAGAAGAGTGAAGTGTAGAAGTGTAAATTGATTCTTGAGGCAGTGTAACTTGGGTCTTTCCCCTCACCTGAAGCAGAGCCTGTATCAAATAAATGCCAAGGCAGTTGCTGAGGTGTGCAGACAATCTCCTGTAAGCCAGTAACTGTATGTGGAATAAAAGACATTTGTTCCTAAGGTTGTAGAAGGTGCAGTATGTTTGCTGTTGCTTTCTAAAAAATGTGAATTATTTAAGCACTTCCTAGTTTCAAATTCTAACAGTCACAGTTGTTTTTCACTGACAGGTATTTGTGGAGTTATAGAGGGGAAAAAAAATTACAAATGCTTCTGAAATGCACTTGCAAGTAGATTTACTAATGCGTGAGTGTTCGTATTTAGCAGTGTGTAAAAATAAACAGCTGAGATGTGCCCACAAAGCCGTGTATGCAATTTGCACTGCACAGCTTTGAGAGCAGGATGTTTCCAAACAACAGAGACTTCGGAAGAAGTTTTTTGCACCCCCTGGGTTTGTGTTTTCAACCTAGGCCCATCAAGAGATCTGGTACTTACCTTAATGCCTTTATACCTTTCCAAGCAAAGCCTCTCCTCTCTAACAAGGTACCTCTTCTGTCATTAACAAAGCCTGTAAATAGCCTAGAGACTCGAAGGAGCATAGTAATCAGACTCTCTTTTGTAAACCTTTTCCATAGTAGTAACATTTGATCTGGAACACGGATTATAAAAGAAGCCACTAGAGGAGCTCATCTTGGGGTTTGGTGGTGTTTTGCCATATTCTATCTTTAACGTGAGAAGGTTTTTTTGGTAGGAAAATCTACCCTGACATCAGGTCAGATGTCTCAATGTCAGCATGGTTGCCCACCTACCTAGTTACAGCCATGAAAGCTGTGGTGGCTTCATATGTTTTGTGGGAATTCTTGGTGCTCTGACTCGGGTACTGGGATATAAATACCTTCAAGACAATAAAGTTTTAATCCTGCCAAATTGGACGCCCTTGGTTGGTTATAGAGGTATGAAGTAGCAAGATGGAAAGGATCAATGCTTGCTCTCGGAGTGGAAAAAAATAATGTGCTCTTGCTTGGAAACTTGTCTGTAAATCTTATGAGTGGATGTATTAGTGAATACTTCAGTATGTCATTATCATCTTTGAAATGTAATCCCCTTAATGGTTTGAATCACTGTCCCAGGACTGCAGCAGTCATTCAGCATTGACTTCACACAAAAACAACCTTTTTTAAGACAAAAGTGAAAACTGTCAGACAATGGTTATGTTTGGAGTACTTTTTCATAGGTTAAAAACCCACACCATGATATACCTGTAATAAATTACCGTGTTTATCTTTCAGCTATTCTTAGTAAACTACACTGGTCTGAAAGTAAACAAAATATTGAAACATTAGTTCTCTGACATCTTCAACTATTTCAAAATGAAAACCATAAACTTAATGGTTAATTAGAGGTGGCACCCTCTGATCTCTTGTGATAATTTAGACCAAAGACTGTAAGAAATTACAGAGAAATCCGCAGATGATGAGGCTGTTCCTGAGTTGTGAAAATATGTCATAGTCAGCTGTGCTGCCGTAGAAGGGTTTGTGCTTCTTAGTTGAAATAAAAGTTCTCCAGAGATTCCAGTCATGATTAAAACTGCCATCAGTGCTCCCCCCCGCAAGGAGGAAGCTTTCAACTGTCAGAAGCATGGTTTTATCTGGAGAGAAAACAATAGGCAGTGTTTACTTACAGAGGAGCCTCCTCCAATGAGATCTAACTGATAGTAAATGATCTCAGTGTAGATCAGGTTTCCCGAATTCAAAAGCATTTATTAACATTTCTGAAGCAAAATGACAGTATAGAAACAATGTGTACCACTTTATTTAACTTGGAGAAGGGGTACTGCTCCTGAAGCTCTGAGAAAGCACTTAATAATCTAGGACAGATTGTGAATTGGTGCAAAAATTATTTCTTTGTGACTTACCACGTTCTCTTCACTTCTCGCTTTTACTTCCAGTTGTCTTTCAGGCAGGAGGAATAGAGTGGGATTGTTAAAGGAGCTAAGCAAAGGATGGTGGTGGTCTTCTAAATAAAAGATGCCCAGAACAGTTTTGTGCCATACCCATGTGCAGGATACGATTGTCTGGGATATGATACTGCATCTTCAACTCGGGGGTTGCCTTTGCAGGGAGGAGGCTGTTTTCAGCCCCATGGGTGTCTCCTGTTGTTTCACAGAGGCTTCATCCTCCATGATCCAGCTGAGAAGGTGAATCAGGCTTCAGTCTGAAGGGAAGACTCTCCACCACGTGGTGTTGCATCTTCCATTATGGGCAGCAGCCAGGCTAGGCAGCGCTTTAGGACTGGATTCTTCCTTAAGTTGCCTAAGTCTTTTAACAGCATAATCATAGGGAACCTGATGGAGCTGTGTCTGATTTGGAGTAGTGGAAAGAGGGAAGAGCTGGGCCCTCTGACTCCACGTTTGCAAGGAGCTGTGTGAATGGCCAAGTTTTACATGGCAGCATCAGGGAGACCTCTTGGAGCTAAAGGCAAGTTTAGCTTGGAAGCTGCAGCGCTCAGGGGGATCGTTGTACTTCCTGGGCTTAATAGCACAAAACTGGTTTCCAATGGAGATATGGAGTTCCACATTAAACAAATAACAATGATATAACACCTTCATTGGATTTCATTCTCTTTGGCACTTACAAGTTCTTTTGTAGCTACACTTCAGCAAGTTTATCTATTCATGTTTTTATTTATTCCATATGTCTGGGGATACTCTTACTAGACAGCCTTGCCATACTGTGTGACCTTTCTGTTTCCAGTGATTCCAAGCTACATCATTTGTTTTAGAAATAAAGATTCTCTTTCAGAGCTATTGTATTTTAGAAATAAAATGCTAGCTAGCATTGGCTCAGGTGACTGATTCAGAAGACTTAGCAAGATTCAGCCACTGGTGCTTTTCGTTTCTTTTCGTTTTTCCCTTGAGAAACTGAATCGGTAGTGTGATAAATGCCACTTCAGTGTTTTATCTGAGGGGGGAAGGAGCTGAAGGTCAAGTGATAGAACTACATTAGGTGATTGAACTTGGGAGTGCCATGGAGGGCTGCAAGGGGAGGCAAAGGTCGAAATATCATACACACACTACTGCCTGCTGTGCAACCCCTCAGCTTATTTCTGGCTTTTGCAGCATTGTGACAGGGGAGAAGGAGCAGTTGGGACTAACTGGAATGCAATTAGAGCTGGTTGGTCACTCAGTAAACTATCAACCATATGTGCCTCAAAACTTCTAGCTTTAGTTTTTATCACAGCTTACTGACAGGGAGGCATGGTAGCTCCCAGTCATTAGGACTGATGGGGAAACACTGTATTCATTAGTCATATGGGAACATCTGTTTGGGTTGTGCACATACATGCTAATTCAAAAGAGTACACTGGCAAGGAAATCGAGCCCCTTCATGACATGCGTGCATACGTGCATTGCAGTTTTTTGGATTACAGTAGATTTCAGTTTTAATCTCCTCAAACAGTGATGAGAATCCAACTTCAAAGCAGTGTCACATTTTTTATTTTAAAAACATACTGGTGATTTGCACCAGGCTATGCAAAACTTTATGTTTCAAATGAACCACTTTATGAATCACTTGGACTTGCTTTCCTGTTGTCTGTTAGCTTTCCCTTAAGGGGACCATAAGAGACCATGTGAGTGGGGAATGGGGTCGAGTCTCCTTCATTTCTGGTCATTCTGCCACAGTTAGTACAATTCTGATAAAAGAAATTGCAAATTGTCAGGCCTGTATATGCGCCTCTAAAAAAAAAAAAAAAAAAAGAGATAGTTAATTCATGCACAAAACTGCTTGTTTAGAAACAAAAGCTCACCAAGTAGAGGAAGGAACAGCTCTACCAGCTCTGTGAGGCCCTGCATAGGAGCTCTTTTCTTTCAAGAGAGCGCTCTGACACCTATATATACAAACCAATACATCATGTACTCCAGAGACACAAGACACAGCTTGTCCTGCAGCCAAAGCAGGAGTGTCTGCTGCTCAGAGTACTTGTAGTGGAACACTAACTTTTTTTGTAGGCAGGCTCGTTCAAAGTCATTTGAGGTCAATAGTGGCCTGAACCTGCAGACAAAGACCGGGAGCTGTAGACAGCCTGGGGCAGCTTGCACAGGTATAGCTATACTAGAGTTCATTTTCTACCACTGCAAATCAATGTAGTTCTTGCAAAAGGTTTTGTTTTTTTTTTTTTGTTTTTTTTTTTTTTTTGCAAGAGTATCATTTACAAAGAGGTGCTAGCAGTCTGTCTGAGAATTAATTCCTGATCACATATGCTTTTAGTCATACAAGGAATACACTCAGCAACAAGAACAATGAAAGTAAGTTAACGGGGTTTAAACTTGGACATTTCACCCTTACACCATGGGGTTTTTATTGACTCCCCCAACCGTACATATGTTTCAGAGCTGTTACCAGCAATACTGGTCACATCCAAAATGGGAGAGGTTACTTGTACATATTAGAGTATGAAACACTGGGATGATAAAAAGACATACTAGAAGATAGTTTAGGAATTGAGCTCAGGCTTGAAACATACCCTTTTACTTTGTGAGCTCAAAAGATTTTGGTTTCTTGGTCCCTAATATTTGCAGATGTGACAAGAGGAAATGTCCATATTTGCTTATTTAGGCTTATATTTCTGTCTACATTATATATATGATATATTCATATATAATATCTTTATATATAAGATTTCTATATTGTAAAGAATTATATGGATTTTCTATATGTTATATAGAAATATAATTCTTTTCATATCAGAGCTTACTCTGTCATATGGAGCAACTTTCCACATACATCAGAAATTCTCAGTTATGGATTAAGTTTTGGTGACTGGCAGATGCAAGGACAATTACTGTGGCTATTTCAAATAATGGTTAGTACACTGTTGGCCCTTCATGACAAAACTGACAGATGTATCATAAGCAGATAAATCAGAGGCAGTTTTGTCATGGCAGTGAAAGACACAGGGCTGACAGTGTGAACCTGAAGAGAACAATTCCAGTATGAAGAGGGTGTAACCAGGAGAGCAATTTTACAATGAATGCTCAGATTTAGATGTATATGGACAAAATGATGTACAGTAACAGTATATTTTTAACCTATTTGTAAAATTGGCCTTTTATAGTAATTTCCCTGTTTCCCCTCTTTCTTTCCAAGCAGGCTGGTTCAGCCAAGACTCTCTGCAAAGAGAAGGTAGGCCACTCCTTTGTATTAAATGCTTCTGCCTGCAATTACAGGTCAAATCTGGCATCCTGCACACTCCCTTTTTCCAAGGACAAAGCCTTCCCTCTCTCCAAGCCCTATATATAGTGATCAAGTTCTTGCGAATGATGCTGGGGAACTCCACTGAGCAATGCTAGTGAATCTCTCAGCATCTTGGTTGGAATGGCGAAGGGAATTCCCAAAGTGCTCAGTCATCTGGGGAAGGCTTTTGGTAGGCATGGCATCGTCCTGGTCCAGATCTCCAAAAAGAGTGAATTTCAAAAACAAGACTGAGGATTAAGGAAGAACTTTCACCATCCATAATAAAACAGATCAGGATTCAGAAATTCTACCCCTTTCACACCCTTGCAGCATACCCAGAACTGAACATCCAGGTCAGCTGCAGGGACGAAAATAAAACCTTGCTTCACCGATTGGGCTCTCGGCCCATAATTCCCTCCAGTCACAGCTGTGCAGGGAAGTTACTAGGGCTGTAGCTATCTCTTCTTCACAAACACATGTGCTGGAGGTTTGGGAATGTCCCAGTTAAAGATATTGTGCAATACCAAAGAGAGGTCTGCAGAAGGAGTCAATAAGCACAACTTAATTTGTAGCCATAAGATTTTCTTACGGAAGGACAATTTCTTGCCTGGAAGCAGGGGACTGAATCCTCTCAAGTGTATGGACCTGTAAGAGCTAACAACTGGGTAAGACTGAGGAAGGCCTCTGCCCATATGTTAGACTAAGCACTCAACATCACTGTGTTCCAAAACCTAAAAAAATCTGCATGGCAAAAATTTACCTTACTCCACAAAGAGAAAATTTGAGTCAACTACAGTGAATAGGTGCTGATGTTATTAGGCTGCATATTTTCAAGAAGATCTAAGGTCAGCCATGCATTTTAAGGCTTTCTTACCTTCCCGCATCAGTTTTATGCATGTGAATGAATAAATGCAACACAGCTATCATTTATACTAATAGACACAAAAGGAGATTCAAGTCCCTTTAGGACAACCACTACTGGATAATCCCATATGATTAAATCAAGACTAACTCCTCAGATACATTCTGAGTTGTTTCTCACATTAGCAATGGTCAGTACGGAATATGCCCTGCTCCTTATGGTGCCATAATCTCCTCCTTTTCCCCATCACTAGATGAGGCTAGGTTAGGTCCTGTTAGGAAAATAAACTAAATCAGGTGCAATGGGACTTGCCTTATTTATGCCCTTCAAAGGTATTTTATTAAGCTGATGACATTGGATTGCCGACGTTTTGAATCACAAGACAAACTAAGCAGTGATTTAACAGGATCACATGCTGCTAAAGTGTTTGGGTTTTGTCTTTTTAAAGGAAGTCCATGCTGTTGTGTGGACAACTTATGTAACAAGGTCTGAAACAATAAATAACATTTCTACCCAGAACCAGAAGCAAGCCCTAGTATTATTTTTGTCAGATTTTGCTTGTTGGGTGCATTTGCAGTCTTGTGACTTTCAGACCTAGCATCTGGTTTTGAGTCCTTTTCCAAAATGTCATACTTCTGCTTTTATTTCTTCCCCTGTTTAATGTCAGCATGGTGGCATTTCAGATATATCTTTAAAGAAACAAACTGGTTCATAAAACCTTGTTGTCATGAAGCAGCTGCCATTAATGTCTAAACCTCTACCACCTGAAACCTATCAATTAGATACTGTATTTTGTGTCATAGTATCTCATAAGCACTAAGAATGTGATATAATATTTTCTCTTCTGATCTACAAAATATTTCCCCTCTGGGCTTTGAATAATAAATCTTCATGCTATTATCATAACGCTATAGGATTCCACAGCATAAAAGAATCTGTTTTTCTGGATGGAATATTATAGTGCTCCCATTAGAAAACTCCTCTTCTATTTCAAGAGCCCATAATTCATTAGCTGAATGCTTGTAAATGTCACCTAGTTATAACTCCTCTAGGAACAAGTAATATTGCATGCTTTCTGGTACCACATTACATTGTCTGATCAGAGACAGACAAATTCCTTGTTGTTTGTTTTCCTTCGGGACTTCAAGTGTGTCATTTAAGCTGTAAACTACCAGCAGAACAGATCTTTTTTTTTTCTGTGCACAACACTGGACAGGCTGCCGTGGTTCAACCAGCCCCGTGGTTGAACGCTTTGCCTGGGGCTATGCACCAGCTAAATGAAGGCAGCTAGGATTCAGAAGCTCCCATGTAAGGAACCTGCTCTCAACTTTTTAGGTTGCCCCAGCAATAACATGACTTCATCTCTATCCTCACATCACACACTCACACACAGAAAACTTACGGGCTTGCAAACAGCTGCAGTGTCATGTCAAATCTGAACTTCGCAGTGCAGAAAAATGTAACTCTAAGAGACACCAACAAATCTGAACATTGGGATCCTAAACATCACATCAGCTCCTTCTCCATTCATCAATATATATTGATATATATATACACACACATTGTGTATATATATGTATATATACAAGATATGTACATATATACACACATAATATACACAATATAATATGTATAGTATATATATGATGAAGGTATATAAAGGTATATATAAAAAAATAGACAGGTTTTAATCCGTGGCAACTTGGGGGCAACTATATAAAATAAAAGGTATGATGCAGTTTGATCCAAAAGTCATAAATATTTTACTCTGTGGAACTGATTGTATCAGACATTGAGAGATTGAGTTGAACAGCAGGATCCAGTGGATAGACTTGAGATTTGTGCACCCCGGAAAATAATAAAAATTAGAACCAAAGGAATCAAAATCAAATTTGGAAAAGCAAATGTGAGTGACAGTTAGCTAAATTTTAATAATAAAGTGGTTTCTTATTCAGAAGAGTATTTAGAAAAAGATGCTAATACCATTTCACTGTAAAAAGTGCCAATTTCCACTTCATTTTAAAATAATAATTTCTAATTTTCACATCTCTTTTTAAACATTTTTAGTTTTTCCAGACTTGCCAGTGGATAGGAAAAGCAAAGAACTACAAGGAAAGACATTTCACTTTTTCTTTTGTCTGTAATTTCTCCTGTGAGCATTAGAATAAGATGAAAAAGCAAAAGTAAAGAATTCCTGAGGCAGGATCACAAAATCTTGTTTTAAGAACAGGGAGGCATCTAAATGTATACCATCTCAGGCCTCAGGTGGAGGCAGATGTACCTTTAGAAGTCAGACCTTTCAGGTGGAGCATCTAAAAGGAATCAAGATTTAGCGCCTGCCTGTGAAAAGGACAGCCTAAGGTAAATTAAGTAGTGGGGTGTCAGACTTTGAGATTGGGGTAGCTGGATAAAAGATGGGGGCAGATGGGGAGGTTGTGCCTCTGTGGCACAACGTCCTTCTAGCAGTGTTGGCCATTGGATATGGTACAATGAACTTGTCTCAGGTGCGTTATTAACAACATTTCTTGCCTCCCCTCCCCTTGCCTGTTGTTTGCCTGGTGCTGAGAGATCCCTCCCAGGCACCCGGCCCTCACCGTGGGGCTGGGTGGCCAAGAGGGCTGCAGCAGGGGCTGGAGCAGGTCATCTCTCTGGTGTCATTCCTGAGGCTGGACAGCTGACATTGATGTGATTTAATGCTAGGTGTGAACAAAGACCTCAGAAATGTTTTAATGCATGTTAAAAAGTGTTCAAATGAAATGCTGAGTTTGTTTCAGCTGCAGTCAGTCTTTGTGTGTGTGTGTGTGTGTGTGTGTGTGTGTGTGACTTGTTGCAAATATTTGACTTTACATTAAGGCATGTTTGACATCATAGCATAAATTGATTGTATTTTAGAGAAGAAGCCAATATTGTAAGCTCTCAGTAGCAAGGAAAAGGTGTTTGTTTGTTTTATTGTTGGGGCAAATCTGATGGTCACAAAAGAAAATCATTATTTCATGGAAAATATTGGCAAAATAATTTTTACATTTTGTTATTTGGCATACTATCAGAAGGTGGAATAATGAGAATAATGCTTCTTAATGGGAGGTGTAGATCCAGTACCCTATATTCTGCATTCTCTGGCCACATTGCAGATTTCATGATACCTTCCATAATCCAAAAAAATACAGTTTAGCCAGAAAATCTTGTCTGTAAGGGAGAGTTGGGTCACAACGTAAGCAAACTGTAACTCCAGGGAACATAGTGCCATCTTGAATCAGAATGGTTTGTGTTTGAGGTTTCATGTGGAAACAGGCAGTATATTTGGGGAGGGGCAGGGAAGAGTGATTCTGTCTATTCTAAGTAAATTTGCCTCAAAGAACAAGTTTTTCACTAGCTGAAATGTTCAGTTTCTCTTACTGCTGTTTTTTTGTTTTGAGTCTGTACACGTGTTAGCTTCCCTGCACACTGTAAAATCTAAAATTGTTCCTCAAAGTGAAAGCTGTGATGATCATTGTGTTGAAAGATTTAACAACAAAATTGCAAGACAGGCCACCCTAAAATTACTGGAATGCAAGTACTTTCTGGAATGAATCCAGACAGTATTTGAGTGCTCTCACTAAAGCGTTGCACAAAGGACTGCATGCATCCCATTGCAGGCCCTAAGGGAAAGGGCATACATTGTCAAGAAATCTGTTGTGGGTGAGAGCTTCTGCTGTCTTGCCTGTTTGGCTCATCAGTCTGTAACCTCTCCCCCACAGTGGTCCAGTGGTCAAAATTAAGACCTGCTGCTGTGTAAAATACCTGTTTCCCTTTGCAATCCAGAGTGCTCAGCTGAGCTGCTAAACCGGCAGAGATGAGGATTTGGAGAGGAAGATGTGATGAGCAGCTGGGAGATAGCAATACAGCAATATCATAACCTAGGTCAAGAGCAGCTGATAGTTTTTCAGATGGCAGCCCACATCCTCATCCCTGCAGTCTGCAGCACCAGCTATTGCTCATCCCCAGCTTGTCATTCCATTCATTACCGGCAGATAAACACATTAGCTTGGCATTTCTGCTCAAATTAGCATCAGTGAAAAGGTAATATATTTAAATTATGATCAATCTTCATTTTACTAATTCATAGGGATGAACTGCAGGCTCCTTGCAGAAGTATGTGTTTTGTGCAGGTTTACGGAGGTATCACAGTACAAATCTATGTTTACTTAACATGTTTAAAGTTTTCTTTCCTACCTGCATTAGCTAGTGACTATTTTAATGCATTCTTAAATTCTGGAACAAAATTACATGAGAACTTATGGTAATATGAAAATATGTGTGGCTGCATGGTCAGACTACATATAGTTCAGCTAATGATCTTATGATAGAGTTGGTCAATATATAGGATTTCTCCTCTATGGAAAATTTCTACTTCGACTTTTTGTTTTCTCATGAATTGAAAGGGAAAATTAAATTTTCAAAGTCTTCCATGAAATAAGAATTCAAGAAAATATTATTTGAAAGTGTCAAACAGCTCTTTTTGAAGTATTTAACCTCATAAATTAAGGACCTTTATTTGGAATAGTTTCAACCTTATTCATAATCTATTAAGTCAAAATGAAGCACGCTGAATTATATGAAAGCAATAATTCTTTCCATTACTTTTTTCTAAACGTCAATTTTGAGTTGATATATTTTTAAACATGACAGTTCTTTGTAATAAATTCCCTTCAAATTCAGTTTAGAGAGAGGCTGAACCTAACTAATTTCATTTTAGCAAGTAGTTTTGACTAAAAGGGAGAAGGGACTTTGTTGAAGTTTTTTTCCAACAGTTTTAAAATGAAAAATGCCAACTTTCACATTTAAAATAATACATTTTTTCAGAAATCTAAATTTCACTGAAAGTTAAAAATGGTTTCATTTAAACCAGATTTTTTTTTCTCCAATGGCTTCTTCTCACTTTGAGAATTAGAAACCCACCACTGAAATGGATCAGCCTTTGAAAGCTGGGTGCTACAGGGGCTGTGGCTGGAAACAGGCCGCTGGGGACAGAGAATCAGTGGGCAATGTTGGCAACACATGTCCAGGGAGGGTAGAGGAGTGGGCCACAGAAAATACACAATGAGAAAGTACCAGGTATGAACACAGGAGAGCAAAACTGAGGTCTTCTGTGCAGGAATGTCCCTCGCTCAGCAAGCAGGAGCTCTGCCCCAGGGAGCCAGACAGAGCTCCCTAGACAAGAGAAAAGACAACGCAGGAAGGAAATGGACCATCAAAGTGGTGAGGATGCCGTTTGGCCTGACTCCACTGACTCATCGCAGTGAGGATGCCTGCTCCATTGGTCAGGCATAGCGGGTTTGTCGGATGAGGCTCTTCTATTTCTCAGGCCTCCCATTCTCTATGATCTCCTCCCTTTCCAGAAAGCAATGCATTATTTACCATCTAGGTGAGGATACAACTTCTCTGGTGGTATCCTTTATGTGTAATACCTCTCAAATGTATTTCTCTTGTGAGCAGTTTACTGCCCATCTTGATCTCCATCTGACTACCTCCCTCATTATGGGGACACAACAAAGGGTGCTTTCCACTGACCTACCCATGGAGGGATATGGTCGATCAGGCTAGGAAAGTGAGGGGGTCCACATCTGGTGCAAGTCACATCACTCCATCACTTGTTATGCTCTTCTAAAGCACAATCTAACTTAGTAATGGATCTTTCCTATGAAAAGAGTAAATTGTAGGAACCAGAGAGATGTAAGAATAGGGAAGCACGTAGAGGAGTCAAGAGAAGGACTGGGGCTAACAGCTCAGAGTAATCATAGTGGTGGTCATCACTGGAACAGAAAGAGCACAGGACCCCGTGGTAGATCTGTGTCTGTCATAATCTCCTCTGCCATCTCATTCCCATCTCAGTGCTCTGGCCTCACAGGAAACATGGCTGCCATTGTCCTTACAAAGTTTTTTTTCTTTAATTCACTCTTAATGAGAATTTTTATATAAAATAAAAATACTGTGCCTAACAACTGAAATTATTCCTTTGTTACATCATTTAATTATCTTCCCTTAAATGTTGATGCTGACTAAATGTTGGTGAGAGCTCTCTTATATTCATTGTGAAGCCCAGTGGTGGTGGTAGCTGTTTGGCATCAGTGCCTATCTTCCAGCCCTCACCTCAGAAGTATTTGAAAAAAGAATTAATCACATAACATAACAAATTGATTTTAACACAAGTGGTGTCCTTCAGAATTAAAAAGGGTATAGTTGTCCATATATCCTCAAACTTCAGTTCTTTGTGTAGCAGCATTGAGACAGAGAAATTCCCATATTCTGTATTCAGTGTAATTGTTCTGTGAACAATTCAGATCAATCACATAGTTACAGCGAGACAGTCCATGAACAGATAAGAAGCATGTCTGAACTGAAAAATCATTCCTTGTGTACCTTACAGCTATCCTTATTTGGGTGCTTTAAATTTGAATTCTTAATTTCTTTCTCATGTCTTTGAAGAGCCTATTCTTTTAAGAAATAAAATTACTGCTTTTAAAATCACATGAAGCAGCATATTTTCTGAACTATGGTGGTGCCAAACACACCGTGCTTCTGATACCATTTTTTGCCAGGTGATACATGAAACTGAATTTGCTCCAGAGCCCATTCAGCAAAGCCAGGAATCAAAACTCAACTCCTACTCAAGTCAGTAGGACACATGCACATTAACTGCAGCATGAGTTCAGTGCTTTGCTGAATTGGGATCTGTGGTGTGAAAGCCTACACTGAACTTTTCACAGAAATATGGGAGCTGGCCCAGACCTGCCCACACTGTCAGACCCAAAGACGGTACAGCCAGCGTATCCTGCTGTCCCCGTGTAGCTGCTCTGTGCAGGCGCTGTAAGGTGCTTGGGTTCAGTGCTTCCAAAGCCCTTGGCCCATGCAAGCGCATGTTCTCTCAACATCGCAGGTGCAGTAGGTCTGGCACAGCTGTGTGCCCCCGATGCATTATGTACGGGATACACAGCAGCTTTGTGCACATTCAGCGGCCATTTGTCCAGCGTGTGACCCGGAGATTCCCCACTCAAAACCACAAGGCACAAGATTACCATGAAAAGGAGAAGTGGCCGGTCCTGTGCATCTTTGAGTCAGTGTTCATGGCTGAAACGCCTAACCCAGGCCAACTAGGGTCTGTGGCCCAGCAGTGGGCCTCAGAAGCCATGCTGAGGATGTGAGGGAGGCTTCTGCCTGTGTGGCTTGTCCTTCCCTGGGGGGACGTGTGTGACCAGCTGCTTGTAGGTGTTGTCACAATCCCTGCAGCAAACTAAGGCATTAGCTCAAGAGCTTTCTGACTGCAAGACTTTGATCTACAGGATCCCAGTAAATGTACTGAAAATTTGTAGGGCTGTGTGGAGAGGCCACAGCAGAAGCTCAAACGCCACTGCAGTAAGCATTGTACATATGTAAATCATGTAAATCATGAGATCTTTCAGTTTGAAGCAGACCAAAGCAAATTCTGCTAGCCTCATTCTTTATTACAGGGGTCGTGAAAAGGCACTCTTCAGGCGAGGAACCTACCTAGGCTTAATTTTGGTGGTTCTCTTCGCAGATCTTTAAGCAGAACAGTTTATTAGCTCCAGTTAGGAGGGAAAAAATGTCAACACCTATCTTATTCTCCCCCTCAGGCTGTTGTGCCATGTAACAAATAGGGTACTGGCAAGCAAACATAATATTGATAAAGGCTCCTGCCAACGATATTGGAGAAGTTACTCTGTATTGTATTTGTGAAGTCAATATGAATCATAGACTCATAGAATCATTAAGGTTGGAAAAGACCTCTAAGATCATCAACTCCAACCGTCAACCCAACACCACCATGCCTCCTAAACCATGTCCCAAAGTGCCATGTCTACATGTTTTTTGAACGCCTCCAGGGATGGTGACTCCACCACCTCTCTGGGCAGCCTGTTTCAATGCCTGACCACTCTTTCAGTGAAGAAATTTTTCCTAATATCCAACCTAAACTTCCCCTGATGCAACTTGAGGCCATTTCCTCTTGTCCTATCACTAGTAACTTGGGAGAAGAGACCGACACCCACCTCACTACAGCCTCCTTTCAGGTAGTTGTAGAGAGTGATAAGGTCTCCCCTCAGCCTCCTCTTCTCCAGACTAAACAACCCCAGCTCCCTCAGCTGCTTCTCATAAGAGCTGCTCTCCAGACCCTTCACCAGCTTCTTTGCCCTTCTCTGGACATGCTCCAGCACCTCAGTGTCCTTCTTGTACTGAGGGGCCCAAAACTGAACACAGTATTCAAGGTGTGGCCTCACCAGTGCCGAGTACAGGGGCATGATCACTTCCCTACTCCTGCTGGCCACACTATTCCTGATACAAGCCAGGATGCTGTTGGCCTTCTTGGCCACCTGGGCACACTGCTGGCTCGTGTTCAGCCAGCTGTCAAACAGCACCCCCAGGTCCTTCTCTGCCAGGCAGCTTTCCAGCCCCTCTTCCCCAAGACTGTAGCGTTACATGGGGTTGTTGTGACCGAAGTGCAAGACCCAGCACTGAGCCTTGTTAAACCTCATACAACTGACCTTGGCCCATCGATCCAGCCTGTCCAGATCCCTCTGCAGAGCTTTCCTACCCTCAAGCAGATCAACGCTGCCCAATTTGGCATCATCTGCAAACTTACTGTGGGTGCACTCAGTCCCCTTGTCCAGATCATTGGTAAAGATATTAAACAAGACTGGCCCCAACACTGAGCCCTGGGGAACACCACCTGTGACCGGCCACCAACTGGATTTAGCTCTGTTCACAACTCTCTGGGCTCCGCCATCCAGCCAGTTTTTTACCCAGCGAAGAGTACATCTGTCTAAGCCATGAGTTGCCAAATATATGTGCAATATATGCATCGCTGTATACATACACATATACATATGTGCAATATATGTGCAATATGTGCATCATGGGAAGTCTGAAAGTTAATAAAATATTAGGAGACAAGGAGACTTCTCAGCAGTTGCTGTTTTTACAAGCCTTCATAATGGGAACATTTCTATCACTGTGCACCACGCAGCTCCATTAAAAGCAAGAGCCTACAGGAGGGGACACTCCAGGCTTGGCCTGACAAGGCCCTGGATAAGCACCAGCTTTCCACAGAAGTTGGGACCAGATGGTCTCCAGGGTCCCTTCCAGCCCAGGGGCTCTGGGGCAGATTCTCTGAATGCTTGGCAGAAGGTAGAGGCTGCAGAGAACCTGAAAGGAAACAAAACTTTGTGGTGGAGGAATTGACAGAGGCTGCTGCTATGGCAGCAGAGTGGAGGCAGGAGGTGACATGCAAATCCGTAAGAAGGCAGGCTTTGTTAGCACTTAAAGCAGAACAGCTTAAGAGGAGAAAATGAACATTCATTAAAGTAATTTAAAACTAACAGTTGGTGTCAGACATGATTAAACCCACACTGCGTAAGGTAGTGGAGCCAGAAGTCCACATCACATTTTTGGTAATGGATGTTTAAAACCTAAAGCTCAGGCAGTCTCAAGTGCCCCTTCCTTCCGCATGCAAAACACCCTGGCTTCTGGGAAAGTGTTTTTCTCTTCTTTTCCCCAGCATGCACATCTGTTTATCCTGATTTTTTGCATATTTCATTAATTCACATTGCAAATTATAATTATGGCTATTAATGCAAGGAATGTGAGTGAAGAAAGCTGCTATGCCTTGTTGGATTCTTTCTCTTAAGTTACACCTATGGTAAATCTTCTGAATGTGGCCTTTTTATAGCTGTGAGATCCTTTCTTTAATGTGTATTCTGAAACTGCATGTGTAGCAAGTTTTTGTTCTTGTCTATACAAAGATCTATTCCCAGGGACTTTGAGCAACATCAGCTTTTCGATTAGTGTCTGTCAGTCTTTTAAAGAATATTTACAGTTTTGCAGAATAGGCGTACTTGCTTTCATTGCCTAATGCTTCTAATATCTTACTAATGATATTAGTTATTCAAATGGAACATTAAGTTTATGCAAACTCTTCCTTGTCATAAAATTTTCTGGAAGCAGCAGCAGTCCTTACGAATGTTCGAGTGAATAATAAGGAACTAGTACAGAGCAGCAGCAGCAATAAAGGACAGAGAAAATACAGAACCGTATGCTTCATCATCAAACACGTGTGCTGTTCTGTAGTTTAAGCCACCCCAGCTGCAGCACCAGAAGAAATAAACATGGCACTAAGGAAAAAAGAGGTTTCTTTCCAACGGCAGGCCTTTGCACATATTATCACTCTGCTTCCGCACTCTGTCAAATTGGTTTTAATGCTGAACATGTAAACATTTCCCTTTTCAGTACCATGGCATTCGGGGTCATTCAGGTGTAAATCAGAGATCTGGAATTAAATGATCATTTTTAGCAGCTCGTTCTGTGTTAGCATCAGCTCATTTTATAGCTAGATGGTCATTACCTTATATACACATATGCCAGGCTCTGAAACAGAACATTTCATTTCTAAAGAATAAAATAAACAAGGAGCTATTAATTTTAGCTATGCACTACAGCAGAAAGAACACAGGTCCAAAGTCTCAAAATGGGGGCTTGTGTCTTAGAATCAAACTCTCAACCTCGGTGTAGAGAACTCTGGCTTGCAGATAGATCACAGGATGCAGAGTTGATGGCTAGGAGCTGCACTGATGGATAATGCTAAGTAGCAGGAGAGTTATATTCCCATTTACCCAGAATTTCTTTGGTAGCTGGGTAGAGCACCCATTTAGGCTCTGTACACAGCTCTGGAGCAATGCAGGCAGACACTGAGACTTTTTCTTGCAGAGTTCTGCTGTTGAATCATGAGGGGCGAATCTCTCACATCTAATCATCTGCCTGGATCATCTGAGCTGGAAGGTAGCCATAATAAAATCCTCTGAGCTTGAGTTAGGGAGGTCCAGTATACACCTTGCTTCCCTTTTACTGTTTGATTTATGCTGCAAAACACAGTCATGTTGCATAACAGATGACATTTCTGATAACTTGAATGTTGTCAGCATGTTTGGACAAATAAAGACTTTTTGGAATCAACTTAAGAAAGAAAACAACCAAAAAAATTGTTTGGATAGAAATGAAATGGATTTTTTATCTCTGATAAAACAAACAGACCAACAAACAAAAACATTTTGAATAAATTCAAATGTTCACTTTTCCCCTTAGGTTAATTGCAAAATGAGAAATGTGATTTTACAGCCAACTAACATATTTCTTTCTGAAGGCATTGGAATGATTTTTTTACTTTTCCAACATGAAACAAGTCTTTAAAATGTCAAATCAAAATATTTCAGTATTTTCATAATTCTGCTCTCCTGTTTTGACTGGAGCACATTGCAAAAGTCAACCTGAAGTTGTGTATAGCATCTGCCCCCCTCCTTACCACACAAAATTTCATTTTTCAACTATGTTTAGTTAATGGGCTGAGAGAATAATAAATTTCCCAGCACTAGGTAAGAGGTCAAAGCACAATAGTAAACACCATGTAGAGACAGTGAACACCATGTAGGTGTTTATTATCCAGCTCCAGCAAAACACATGTGAAGAACAGTCAGATTTTACCATATTCCTGTTCTTTTCCACATTATATCTTCTTGAATCCTGAAATGTAAGTCACTGTACACTGTTGACTGTAGGCAGTCAACAAATAGGAATGCAAGTCTCTCGCAACTCAGCAAAATACATAGTCAAGTGGGAAAACAGAAGTCTTTTGCCCACCATCACATTTTAATTTGGCTCTTAACTGAAAAATTAAAGTAGATATGACAAAAAAGGATTCTCACATGACAAACTGAATGTTATTTGTAGTTTTGTATCACTTGTGATATAGGATGTAAAGATTATATCTGTTCATGTGAAAGTAAGAGAAAAAAGACACCAAGTATTCAAGTGCAGGAATTGCAAAGCAAACCTTTACTCCTTTAGAAATATTAACACAACTACAATAGTACTAAGGTTTCATTGCAAGCTCTCCTGTATGTGAAGACTCGTGACTTTTGTTTAACATGCTATCCATCAAAATTCACAATGAATGAGGTAGTATTCCCAGCTACTGCGGGAGGGGACAGTGACAAAGGCCTGCTGGTTCCTCTTCAATTCTTCAGGAACTGATGACTGAACGACAGGAATAACCTCTCATCATCGATTCTGGAAAAAGCCATTAGGGAAGATCTTCCTCATCTGACTTCTCTGGGCCTCTGCTGATTTATGCCAGACGAGAAACAGGTCTCATTGTGTCATGTGAAGTCCTTGGGAAGATCAGACAACATTAAGCTGAAGAGGTTTGCAGCTGAACTAGGAAAGTGAGGGGATGGATGCTGTTTTATCATTTTTGTTCTAACATGTTCTGGTCTTTAACCACGCTGATAGCCTGGAGTTGTCTCTTTGCACTACCACCACCAATTTTCATTTTCTTTACTACTGAAAGGGGAGGAAAGTTAGAAAGAACTAAAGAGAAAATGGTTTATCATTTCTGCTCTTTCTTTTGCAACAAGGACATCTAGTGAGACATCTGAATTCAGATTGAATTCTAGGGAGCCCACAGCGGGGGCAGTTCCCCCATGAATTCAGCAAAGTCCATAGTCTAGCATTATCTGTCTGTCAAAATTCAGGAGGTTTTACATTATTACAGTGAACCTGACTACAGAAATACGTAACTGTCACTGAGATCAAATGAAATGATACTGATTACAAGGAAAAAACCCACAGCTGAAGGCATAAAAATGCCCTGTTTGTTTAATTTGGACAAGTATTTACTAGAATTGGAGGATTCTTTTTCAGAAAAAAGGTACTTGGAATCTCCACCTCAGTCAGCTCCTTGGTACAGACAAGGGTTTAATTGATTTCTGTATAAACATTAAGATCAACCACAGAGTATATGCAGCCTAATTTGCTTTGATTCTTCATCATATTAAAACCTAATTCAGATTTATCAAAAACCCTTTTACCTAAAGATCAACAAAAGACTGCTGGATTGAAAATTATGTGGAAATACAACTATTCTGAGGATGAGTTATAAAAAGTGCAATGACATAAGTACAGCTAAGGAAAAAAAAGTCAGAATGTCCATTTTTCATAATTGTCTAATACTTTGATTTTTATTTCCATCCTGAATAGGAACTAGTAACTTCTCTATAAAATGGCAGGTTTCTGAAAATTATGATTCAAAAAATTATATTAAAAAAAAATCTTGATATTTAAGAATGAATGTTTTATTTCAAGTCGGTTTGACATAGAATTGTGCTCAAGTAAGTGGCCAGAGTGCCTCAGAAACATTTTCCCTCAGATCCGTCATGCTTCCACTGTATTCTATAAGCTGTGTTTTCTTCCCTGGGATATATCTCCTGCCACTCACTACAGCTTTCCCATAAATCTCATGGTGCACCGTGAAGTAAAGAACTTGGCGCATGGGATACATGAGGCATTAAGACTAGAACTCTCAAAGGAAAAATGACTCAAAAAAACTTTTACAGAAACTAGATATTGTATGTAAAGGGTATTTTGCCTAGAAATCCTAGGTCAGCTATAGCAACAGAACGGTAACAACTCTGTTCTCAACTTACTGGTTACACCTTATAAGGCCCTAATTATGTATGGTGCTGTATATAGTATGGCAAAAGTCCAGCTCATACGCAGGTTTTAGGGAAAAAGTTCTTCTCTTTGGATCACGTTTTGATCAATCTCTTGAAAGCATGGACTTTCATGAAGCGTTCTGTATTCTGCATAGGTAAAAGGTATTTCAAATCTGTACATGCCTGGCCCTCAGTGCTAGTGTAACACGCACCCCTCAAGGAAAGCAGTCAGCAGTTCATAGGGATGTTTCCTTGGGTCTGTTTTGCCAACCTCTTGGCAGTCCTTGCCATTCAAGGAAACTAATGCAGTGGCGATTAACATCTCAGGGGGCAAAGCTTACTTTGGAAACTTTCATCCCTGGTTGCTTGAGTGGGTGGCTCAGACCATCTTCATGAAATCTTACCATACTCTAAACTAGTTTAGCAGTTCCCAAACTCAGAGATCACTGAAACAATATGCCAGAAAAACAATAATTACTGCCTCACACCTTATCACACCAGGGTGGTTGATGATCACTGAAATTAGTAACCAGCCCAGCACCTTTTCCACTGGTAGCAAGAGAGATACGATAAACCTTTTATACATCATAGCAAATGACTTCCATCATTAAAACAACTGTTACTTTATCTTTTTTCTTTAACAGAGGCCAATTTTTAAGTTGTAAAATACAGTGCAAGCTTGAAAAATTTTCTTTGAGAAATAATTTAATCAACTTTTAGGGCCTGATGTCTTCTTTTTCCTTACCCAAGCCACTCACTGGCAAGTTCCTTAATAAATGATATCTCATTAAATAGTAGCAATGCAAATCTTTCCAATGCCAATCCCTGCTTGAGAAAAACAGCAGTCTCAGTGAAGACAGCAAGAAACCAAGCCTACCCTATGCTCCAGTATTAGTAATGTTACATGTTCCTTTCTTTGAGCTTACCAAGGGGCCTCACTGCCACAGCGCAGAGTTAAGGTTGAGAACAGAAGCCGAGCAAGGAACGGCTCAACTGTTGTGTGGCACTGCAATTCAAATGAGGGAACAAGTGCAGCAACCTGAGAAATGGTTAAAGGATAAAGAAAAAAATAAAATCATCTGTTAAATGTAACCCAAGGTGTTTATTTTCAGTTTCATTAGCACTGCTAAATAGAGATTCTGGGGAACTGGAAATTGGCTCATGGAGATGCAGAATGTTTATGTCTTGTGTGCAAGAGTTGGAGCACCTCTTCCCTCACATCAGTGCCTAGTACAGGCACACAGTGTCCCCAGAAAGGAGACAGGAATGGAAAGGAATATCTTTTGTTTTTGCTCGTCAGATGCAGGACCCTTCTGCTTAGGTCTTAACAAATGGTGTAAGGAACAAATACTAACGTGGAGTTCATATTAGGGAAAGCATAGCTCATTTTTCAGGTTCTTCCTTGTAATACCACTCTTGGTGCTGAAGGTAGCATGTAGCAGCTTACACAGCCATTTTCAGTGTGAAGTCTGACTTAAGTACATGCATAAATACCAAGAGACCCAGAGAGCTTGTAAGCTCTTACAGCTTTGGATGGGATAGGAAAGAGTGTAATGTTTAGCACAGACTGTGGTACTGAAGAGACATTTCTACCCCTCAGTATGAGACACTAATTTAAATGAATTGCCCAGTAGGGCTGCTGGAACCAGAAGGCTCTGGAAGGTGTCTACTCTGACACCAAGTGCTGGCTTGGCACGACTCCACATCAGTACACAACGGCCCTGGAACATCCTCTTCCCACGCACAGCTCACGCTGTTTTACAGGTGAATTGGCAGCGAGGCAGCTCACAGCAGAGTACCAGAGGGCCTGATCTGAAAAACACCTCCTGAAGCACTGCAGCAGTGACATACAGATGCTTCAGAGAAGACTAGAGTACTCTCCTCCAGTTTGCAATGCGGGAAGAGCAGCCCCCAAGTGGAAAAATGATCTAATAAGAGGAAGGTCCTGCTGTGCCTTTCCTCTCCTTTAGTGTATATATGAAGCCTCTAGGAAAAGTAACAAGGAAATACAGGGCATTACATTAGTAATAGACGGATGATAGTCAGCTTCACAATGCTGTTACGGCAAATGCAGTTGGTAATGTGGACGAGATGATCTCCAGCCACAGGAGATTTTTACTTGAATGTGACTCATCTGCTGGGGCTCAGTTCCCGATCAAGTGAAACCATGCTGGTAGAGTTGCTGAAAACAGCATTAGCAAGTACTACTGTTCTTCCCCCTCTGGTAAACGAGGGACAGAGCTCCAGCAACATCCCAGGCTCAAGGCTGGCGCTAAGATCCCAAGAAAGCAATCATGTTAGGGAGCATTTTAATTATACCAGCCAGGGTGAGGAAAACCTTGTGTTTTCTACATGACCTTTGCAATTGTTTATAAAACCTCTGGTATTTTACAAAATTAAGGGAAGATTACTTCTTGTGCTTGCACAGGGAGAGCCCCAGCTCTCTGTTTACCACTGAGTCACCAGCTTAGCACCAACTTGACCAATGCACGTAAGCTGCAGCCAGTTAATTCCCTCTCGCTGCCAGCTAACCTCTGGCACAGAGAGCTGCAAACGCTTTTGCCACATTGCAGACGGTAAGTTCCTGCCGGTTTATGACCGGTTCTTACTGTAAATGAAGCACCTCATGAAGGCTTTTATGTACTAATTGTCTTCCAAATTGTCACGGTGGCTATTCATTTTAAGTTTACATTCTGGAGTGGATTGTGAGCTGCAGGAGGTAGGAAAATAGGCTAAATGAGTTTCTGCTTTGAATGGACAATTTGTATTTAAGAAGGGGTCTAACTGAGGAACAGAAATGCAACCATACAGTGTATCTAACTCTAAGTCTCAAAAAATTAGACTCGGGTGCAAGTGAAGGGTATCTAAAAGACAGCTCTCTCTTTCTAAGTATTCATCATCTTCATCCTCAATTTTCATAGTAGCCCACTTACTGTTCACTTGGAACAGAGGCCAAGCAGTTAATTATCAAATGATGCATGCCCTGGCTTGGGGTAGACTGAGGCCAGAACTCCCAAGGGATGGGAGACAGCTGCTCAGCGCCCATTACAGTTTCACTGACACTTAAGGGAATTAGTGCAATTAGCAATTGCAAGACAGAGGAGATTCTCAAGCCAACAGTTTTATACAGGAATCCAGAGAAGCTAATTTTAATCTTCCTGAATGTAGGTTTTCCTGCAGAACAGAACACTGGGAGCAGATGCTGCCCTAGAGTGCTCAGATATTTTTCTTGGAAGAAACCCTATGCTCCTGTGAAATAGTTAGCAGGGGTCTGATTCGTCTCTCATTTCTGTAAACATCCTAGTGTTTACAGCAACATCCCAACATTAAGTATTATTGTACCAAATCCAGATGTCCCAACTCATGCAAAACTTTATGAAGTCAACAGGAATTCTTCCGTGGATAAGGCAAGCTGCAGCTTGCTCTAGATGGATGTAACCAGAGCCAAAGTTTACTCTCAGTTGCACTGGCAGGAACACAGGAAAACTCCATAAATCTCCAGATTTACAGTGGACTGACTGACAACAAAAGATGTCCCCAGATACTGAAACCTACCCAAAGGAACCAACTTGTTTAAACATCTCTTTGGAAATGGCCAGGGGCACACCTTAACTTTTGACCTTTCCCTCCAGCTGTGACTTCTGTTTAGCTTTTAGTTCTGTCAGAAGTCCAGATTTTCCCTTCTCCCTTGCCATATGAACACCTAACAACTTTTGTTCTGTTAACACACCATCTTCCTTATTCAGGATACCATGGATAGCTAAGCAAAGGGAAACTAGATGTAGCAGTAATTTCTATTTTTTTGTGCGTGTTAGGAGGAAAAAGTTGCCCTCCAAAGCATTACCCGTGCACTCCCACTTCTCTCATTGCAGTTCTACTTGACACACCACTGTTCTCCGCCTCCCTGGATGAGGATTACAGCTCCCAGTCATCACCAGTGTGCACCCACGTTTCCTCAAGCTAGGGGCTCCCTGCAGTGGGTTGTGGAATGGGCATGGGGAACATCCCTTGCACAAGCAGCCAGGAGGGATCCACTGCCCAGGTTCCTCCTCAGCCTTCAGTCATACACTTACCAGTAACACATCTGCACCTGCCTGAAGTCTGGCTGGCAAGGCTCCCAAAGCCAGAGGGGTCCTCTGACTCCTTCGCAGCAAAACGTCAATATGAAGTAGGTATTTTCAGGGCAATTCCATTGAAATCCACCTTTCATTTCTCACTATGTACATTATATTACAGTATTTAAAAGTAATGGGATTTCTCTCCAGCAAGGTAGAAAACAATTAAAAAAAAAAAGACACACACACACACACACACTTCCTTAGCACAAGTGCTGGGACAGGTGATGTCATAAGATAGTGTCATCATAACACATCTTATTGAAAATCTGTATGTCACTCACACCAGCTATTTTCCTTTTGATTCAATGAGACCCCATTATGGATATTCTGTGAGATCATTTTTTAATAACTGGACCCCAAAGAGCCTTGGTGCCTTCCTCTAACGTACTTAACACTTTGTTATTTGTTTATGCCAGAGTATAACAGATCTGTAAAAACCTTGATCAATGCGTGCAGCATTTTTGATTGGTGTACTGCCTTTTGATAGAAAAACTTCACCTCCTCCCTAGATGTGTTGTTTTTTCCAAGGTCACCCTTTCTTCCACGTTATTGCTAGAACTGGCACCTCTCAAGGAAGACTGACTGGCTGCTCAGTGCAGGACGACTGTTGAAAGCTGTCAGCCTAGGCGTGGGGGACATGGAAGAAAATCTTGCTCTGCCTGCGCACAACACTTGGGAACGGGGAGCGTTGCAAGGAACAACCCAGCAAGTCACAAGAGCCTTTGTGGAGTTGCATCAATATACAATACAACACTAACAGCAGGAACAGGATCCCGTTGTGTGCCAGCGGGCACTGTGCACAACAGCTTGTGCCGAATGGCTCCAACACTTACCAGTCCAACAGCTCTATGCGATACAGGCTTCCAAACACAAGCATGCCGGTGCTGGCTGCCTGCGGGCTCGGGCAGGCGCACGTGGTCTCCGCTGCGGGATGCCGGAGCTCCCATCTCCTCTGTGCCAGTGTCTGGCTTTCGGCAACCACCCTTACATCATTTCCAGCTTCTGTGGGTTTTGGTCCCAGGTTATCTCTCCCTGTGTAACCACAGACCATTTACATCAGTAGAAAAATCTCCTGTTTTGGATTTGGGCTTTGGATTATATCCCAAGCATTTGTACAGTGCCTAGGAAAATAAGGACCTGCTGGAGTGCTGACTTAATACTAAGTTAAGATATCTTATTTTCATATTGTCATAAAGTTGGGTTGGTTTTTTTTTTAAAATAGATCAGCTCTTTTCTTCACTCTTTAGGTTCTATCTAGGTATAACTAACTGAACAAATTTTTTTTTTTATTAATTTTTGAAAATGTTAAAAGGAATTAGAAACAGTAACACATGAACTGCAATACAGCAGTGGGCCAAAGAGGACTCCTATTACACCACAGTATTAAAAATAATTCTTTGCATATTGGGATTGACCAGTACTGATTTACAGTTCTAAGAAGGAAAATGTGATACAACTGATACGACAGATGACTTTATCGAGGAGGTGTCACAGGCCCAGTCTCTACGGAGCAGGAGACTGCAGTGAGGAAGTGCTATAGGGAAGCGTTGGCTGTTTTCAGAAGGCAGCACTTTTGGAGCTGGGTTCAAGCAACCACATTGAAAAGAATAATTATTGACCCCTAGGCTTCTACACATACTGTAATTGTAGCTTTAAATAACAATTATTTACACATGCAAAGCATTCCTATTAATTGATACTATTTAACAGGTAACAACTCTCAGACAATTCAGTGACATACCGAGGAAAATGATTAGGAACACAAATTATTAAGCACTGTCTGTCAGAAGAGGCACCAGCTATTTTTCCACAAACCAGAAAGACAGGAAGAAAAGGATATTTAATGACTATTACAACAACAGGTATTATTTCAGAAGCAGGATAATATAAGACAAAAATCTGTGTTCACAAAGACTTTGAAATGGCTGCAAACCTTAAGAGACAGTACGATGTAATTCTGACAGCAAATTGTGAATGCAAAAGAAAGGCTGTTGATGGGAACATTAAGGTACTCAGAGACCAAGGGAACATTAAATTGTACATTTACCCATCCCTGATAATTTTCAAATAAAAATATAGTTTTGCTACTTTCTACATAAATTATTTCATTGAAATTACAATGTCTATATATAATGCAAGGAAATAGATCAGGTAATCAAAATACTCTTTTCTTGGTTTATCATCTAGGAATTTCAGTTTTGGAACATCACTGGAAACTGCTCTTTTCTCTCCCATGGTTTGCTTTCTAAAAGTCATTAACTTGCCACTGCAAAAGTTGATTAGTTTCACTATTCTATTACCAGAAAAATTTGACTATTCTCTGTTTCCACACTGAAATCTGTAATTAAATTATAGGACATCAAATTGCTTGGAAATACCTGGCAAAGTATTTGTTAATATGTATTTATATAAAAGAAAACATTTTCTATTCAAAAAGTGGGTAATCTATAGACTTTACAATAATCCCATTACTAAAACAATATTTAAAAAAATTACAAATTTAAATGTAATTCAAAGATCTATTTCAGAATTAATTTGCAAATGATTTTTAAATTTAACATTATTGTAGTAATGAAATAATAACATGAATAAATGAGGAACTGGCACAGCTGACACTAAAGCAACTGTCAATTTTATTTTAAAATTAGTATCTATTTAGATTTAAAACATTACAAAGGCTCTAGCTATCTTTTTGTAAGCAATAAAGTTATAGTAGAAAACTAATTCAGAGGTTATGAAAGAAATTTTGTTTTGGTACTATCTAAAATTATTCTACGTCCCACTGTACATCAGTATGACACCAAGGAAGTACTGTCTTCTGTTATTACATAGCTATGATAGATTCGGATTTAAAATTAAGTTTTAAAGCTGACAATTACACCAGCATATGTTAAGGACCTGGCTTACAGGGTTCCTGTGTTGCTACAGGTGCTCCATGGAAATACCCTTTTTCAATAATCAGTGACGGTATTTTCATCACCTTCTCCCATGTCGGCATCATCTGCTGAAGTTAAAGAAATCAGCGCAGAAGCAGCCAGTAAACCAGCAAACGTGTCGCAAAGCACATTCAGCTCCAATGAATAGGTTACACTTACAATCTTTCACCCTTTGTTTATTCATTGCTCTTAGCAGTGACTCAGTCCTCCCACAAGAAAATCAGCAGAAGGGCATTCAGAGGAAGGTTTTACAACTGTTCCTCAAATTTTGCCCCCAACCTCCTCCCCATCCTCTCCAACTCTACCCAGTGTAGATTCTGGCTCCACTATAGCATGTTTAACAGCAGCAACAGATGTGAACAGATCGCCAGGACTCTGAGATATTCCTTCCATCCTTTTTCTGGCTAGTGGTGAAATGCTCTGGGCTTTCTACCTCTGTAAGAGGAGCTGTATGATGGAACGTCTTTTCATCAGATCTGCTTTCCAGACCTAACAATGGTGGCAGCAGTTAGCACAGTATAATCACTTCCACAAAGTCCTACATTGCTTTACTAAGACTTTGTAGAAAACTACATGAGAAAAGACACATGTATGTTCTTTCCTTGCTGCTGGTCCCCTTCCTGTGTGGGCCAGACACACAGCATGCTCTCTGTGGTATTTGAAGCTTAGCGCTATGAAGGTGGCATGCATTTAAGAGAATGGTAGTACACTATGGAAGATCTTAGGTCAAATTTAGGTATATTTGCTGCAGAATAAAAAGTGTGTATATTTTAAAAGTGCCCCATATCAAGGAAAACATTGCAGGGAGGAGCTGTTAGCTTTATACCTGTACTACTTTGGTTTACTTTCCAGTACATTGGGAGAAGCTGGAACAGAAACGAAGTCCGCTGTTAGCAGCTGCTGAATACATTCTTAGTATATAAATGTGCATTAGTTTAAATGGGAGAAGGAAGAATTAGTATCATTATTTATCATTTTGTGAGCAGGAAATGGCCTTTATGTTAACAAACAGGAGATCAGAAACGAAACTTTTTGCAACCACGATTGGCAACCCAGGCCCTGCGAATGGGAAAAGGGGCAATAGAAGAGGCATTCCCAGGAATTATTGTTCCACAGCCCAATATAGTAATGTTTGGAATTTACACAAAAATAATCCCTCCACCCCGAAAGACTTAGGTTGACTTTCACATTGCTTAAGTAAACCTCCAGTTCAGTGATGTAAAAGTCGGTGCACATCGCTTCAGTCAAATGTGCCCCCTGTCTCCTCACCATTTGTTCTAGTGCTGCTATAAAGCCTACAGTGCAGAATACAAACCAAGTCAACTGCATGCAGGAAAACAAAAAATGTCACAGTTGGAGAACAAGAAATATGTCATATATAATGGCTTTGTCTGTTCTCTATAAAATGTATTCCCTATCAATGTACTCCAAAGCTGATTTTTTTAATAAATGCATATGAAGAACCTAGTGGAGCAGTGGCCCTATATCAGTATGCAATTTTAATAGTAATTATTGGTTGTCCAAGATGACATGCTCGATATGTATATAAATATATACATATGCTCTATCAGTGTGGAACAAGCCATTAAAAATGGCTGAATGCACCTTGGCATTTTAAGTGCCATTCTCTTATAGAATAGAATATTTTCAGTTGGGACTTGCAACAACCATCTAGTCCAACTGCCTGACCAACTCAGGGCTGACCAAAAGTTAAAGCATGTTAAGGGCATTGTCCAAATGTCTCTTAAACACTGACAGGCTTGGAGCATTGGCCACCTCTCTAGGAAGCCCGTTCCAGTGTTTGACCACCCTCTCAGTAAAGAAATGCTTCCTAATGTCTGGCCTAAGGCTCCCCTGGCACAGCTTTGAACCGTTCCCATGCGCCCTGTCACCGGATACCAGGGAGAAGAGATCAGCACCTCCCTCCCTCTCCCCTTCCCCTCCTCAGGAAGCTGTGGAGAGCAATGAGGTCACCCCTCAGCCTCCTCTTCTCCGAACCAGACAAGCCCGAAGTCCTCAGCAGCTCCTCACAGGACATTCCTTCCAGCCCTTTCACCAGCTTTGTTGCCCTCCTCTGGATGCATTCGAGGACCTTCACGTCCTTCTTAAATTGTGGGGCCCAGAACTACACACAGCACTCGAGGTGAGGCCGCGCTAACGCTGAATACAGCGGGATGATCACTTCTTTTGACCAGCTGGCTATGCTGTGTTTGATGCACCCCAGGATGGGTTTGCCCCCTTGGCTGCCAGGGCACACTGCTGACTCATACTGAGCCTGCTGTCGACCAGCACCCCCAGATCCTTTCTGCAGGGCGGCTCCCCAGCCACTCCTCTCCTAATTTGTACTTATGCCCAGCGTTACTCCATCCTAGGTGCAGAATCCAGCATTTGGACTTGTTAAATTTTATCCCATTAATCACTGCCCAATGCTCCAATCCATCTAGATCCCTCTGCAATGCCTCTTGTCCCTCAAGAGAGTCAAAAGCACCTCCCAGTTTGGTATCATCAGCAAACTTGCTAATCGTGCACTCCATTCCTGCATCCAGATCGTTGATAAATATATCTAACAGAACCGGCCCTAGAATTGAACCCTGAGGAACGCCGCCAGTGACTGGATGCCAGCCAGGTGTAGCCCCATTCACTACAACCCTTTGAGCTCTGCCCTTCAGCCAGTTCTTCACCCAGTGCACCGTGAACCTGCTCATTTCTCAGTTGGACAACTTGTCCAGGAGGATGCTGTGAGTGACAGTATCAAAAGCCTTACTAAAATCCATAAAAACTAGACGCACTGCCTTCCCTTCATTCCCTAGGCAGGCGACCTTATCATAGAAGGATATCAATTTAGTTAAATAGGACTTTCCCTTTGTGAACCCACATTGACTCTGCCTGATAATTGCATTATTCTGGAAATCCCTTTCAACAGTACCTGGTATAATCTTCTCCATAATTTTTCCAGGAACTGAGGTTAGACTAACAGGTCTGTAGTTCCCTGGGTCTTGCCTCACATGCTTCTTGTAGATTGGAATGACACTGGCTAGCTTCCAGCCATCAGGGACCTCCCCAGACTCCCAAAACCTTTAGCAGATGATCGAGAGGGGTCCTGCTGTAACATCCGCTAGCTCCTTCAGTACTCTGGGATTAGTCCCATCAGGCCCCATGGACTTGTGAGCATTCAGCTGATACAGCTGGTCCCTGACAATTTCAGTGTCCACAAATGGAACATCACTGTTCCCATACTCCTGGTCCTCCATCTCAGGTGACTCCAAGAGTGACAGGACAAAACTCCATCAGGGTAACAAGAAAGGCAGTCTGGATTTTCTTCCTTAACCAAATGACATAGCCAAGAGAAAGCCTAGATTCATCAACAAAAGTTGTCTGACAAACGATGACAACCTGTTAGCATAAAGAGGGGACAATTCACAGCAACATCACGTGAATCCTGCTAGCTCACTAGCCCCTGTAAGATAGGAGGAAAAATGGCATAAAAACCCCACAACTATCTAGGCCAGCCTACACTAAGAACTTACATTTTGAGACACCCTGTAAGCAGTCAGATCTTACACTTGGTAGAATTTGGAAAGGTAGTTCCTACCTGATGTGAAGGTTGCTATCAAACCAAGAGATGTTACATCATGGAAATAACATCTGTTCCTAAACTGAAAAAATTTGGTATGTGTCCAGTTGAGTGAATGGGGCTGGGCACTTGCTTGTGTGAAATCTATAAATACACAAAACAAAGGGACTTCTAATTCAAGCCCTGGGAGACTGACATCTTGTACATAGAAGGAAACTGAGCCAGAGGTTTACAGACATCTCACATCCCAATTTTCTAAGTAGAATTATTCTAGTATTTAGGAACCCTACATCATTTACCTTCCCCCTAGATGACTTAATTCCTTAACTACATTTGAAAGCTCAAGTTCAACTAACTGTCCTCTTTACATGGTGTATGACTGTAGAATATGTAGAATGACTACTTGGGACTTGGATTCAGCACTACAGTGATTCAATAGTTTCCTCTTCTTTCCTCCTCCTCTAAAGAAGAGAAGACAAGACAGTGGATGCACCAGGACTTCCAATAGTGGTTCAGTCGCACTTTATGAATCCAAAACCTACAGACTTTACAACTAAAAATTGGTAAGCCTCACTGATTGCTCAGTAATTAGATTACCAGGTCTTTTTATATGTCAGCTGTACAATATAAAACCAAAAATACAGAAGTTAACAGACTGAAATTCAACATCTGCTTCTACAGTGGTGAAGAATAGGGGTAAATTAAGACATTACAGGCACAAAAAAAAATTTATACCAGGCTAAAATTCCCTTTACCCCTGACACAATAAACTAGTTTTACTGTAGCCGTTTTATGGATTATGACTCTTTTACTCTACTTCCACTGGCCAAACACAAACATTCTCTGTAACAAACTGAGCAAGCTGAGGGTGGGTGGAAGGTGGGACGGGATGGGACAGGATGACAGACAAAGAAAGGGAGACACACAGACAGAGTCAAGGATGTCTTGGACCTCCTTTTTTCTCCTCTATGAAATTCATTTAACCTACGTTTATGGTATATAATGTTGTAAAGACCTTACTTGTTTCAGGCAACCAAAAAAGGAAGAAAAGCATAGGCACAGTGGCTTTGCAACTAGCCTTTCAGTCTACAGAAAAGCTTATCATACAGATTTTAAGCAGTAAGTCTTTATATTAAGCTTCAGAAACAGGCTCCACTTACAGCTAGAAAAAAATCCCAGATTTTCCTTTAGAAACTCATCTAATTCCTTACCTCGAGGGAGCAATAAATTTCAAGGTTAATTTTTCTTACATTGGTCCGTGCAAAATTGATCAATACAGACTTTTCCCCCTCCAATTTAACTGAAGCACAGTTGCTAATTAAACAAATAATTCTGGGAGTCCTGGAAAATATAATGTAGTCATAAGGATTGCAAAAAGGGATGGAAAGAGGACAGCACTGTTTGTGTCAGAAAAGACAGTGGCAGAGAGTTGTTAACTGGTCCTCAGCCACTGATCTAGACAGAATCTTACAGGAAGAACTATGTCAAATTATGGTTTTAACCAGAAACAACTACGCATTTTTTCTTCTGTAGGATCCCACTCACATTTGTGCTGAAGCACAGTTACTTCTGAAGTAGAGGGCACTCTGCTGGCAGACAACTTGAATACATCTATAGATATTGGCAGAAAAATGGTTTTGGAAGACCTACCTCACAAAAAGCATCATCAACTCTTATGTCCATTCCTTAATATGTAACTTTAATACACATGAGAAGACTGCGGTAAATATTCTTTTGTAGTATCTGACCTGTGTGAAAACTATAGTGTATGCTGGACTTTCATTAGCATGCTAAAAAGTTACCAAACAGGTTAACATGAAAACCTTTTCCTGGCATAAACTGATTTAGAGACCAAAGAGGGCCTTAATTTACAAACTCATTTAAAGATCCACGGTGACATTCACAAAGCTCAATTTAACACCATAAGGGAATGACTCCTTAGTTTCCAACACTATCATATTGTGTGGTTCAACGAAGTTGATACTATTTGCATCAAGCTTCTACAGATACCTAAATAAGATGACAGCTCTGTTCTACAAGGCACTGAAGTTTTATATACAGGGAGAAAAACCTGTCCTGAAACCCTCACCGACTACAGTCGAAAAACTCCTAACATTATTTGTCATGGAACTGAAAGAGATGAAAGGTCAGCACTGAGTTCTTTGGAATTGGTTGCAGTCTCATTTTTAAAGGGACTGACTTCACTGGACAAACAATATGGTCAGCTCAGGCCACATTTACATGTCTTAGCAGGAGAACGTATGAGGATCTGGTACATGACTGTGGGTATGTCCACACAAATATTATGTAAACACTGCAGTCAGTATTCATAGATTTCTGTCTTCTGTGGAAAACGCCATTTCTGTGAGTACATTGGAACTATTACGATAGGGCAAATTTTGCTCTCAGCTAAGATACTGTCTTTCAAAAGAGTCTTCTCCCAATAGAGAGTGAAATCATGGCAGCACGGTGAAAACAGGCCTACTGTGTGTTTTGATAAGAGAAAAGCACTGCAGACATACAAACTGCACCTTTAGCAGAAAAAGGGGAAAAAAAGAAGAGAAAAAGGTGGAAAAAAAAAGAAGAGAAAAAGGGGGAAAAAAAAAGAAGAGAAAAAGGGGGAAAAGAGTTCACCTCATGAGGTGTCTTAAGAAGTCTGAAATAAAACCTTTGTCAAAGAAACTAACTGTTGCCAAGAATGGCAAAAAGCAGTAAATTACAGTTTGGTTTCTTTTCAAAATAATTCCTTAAATTTAGCTTCTGTACGTAATATTATGTGAAACTTGAACAATCCATTTTAATACTGATACAGGAATATAGTCCAATGCTTCGACCTTCCAATTTCAAGGGGTGCTTTAACACAACTAGTGTACACATTTTAACGTTTTACCTCCAGAGCTCTAGGTCCTGGCGCTCCAGGGCAGTTGGGAGAGTGCATAGAACCAGATCTCTGGCATTCCATGCTGTTATGTGAGCATTAAAAAAAAAAAGTCAGGACTAAAGACTCATGCACTGCTTGATGAGAAGCTATGCTTTGGTTAGGAATCCAAAAGCCACATTTTTGTAAATAAACAATGAAACCATCATCTTTATATAAATAAGCCAAAGAGTTGCGGAGCTTGGGAAGCCTCTCATAGCAGATATTTTTCAGTTTGCTTCTCTGTCTTCACATTCACTGACAACTATTATTCCCACATCTAGTTATTTAAAATGGGAGCTATGAATGTAAACATTGTGTGCTTCCACAGTTTTTCACATAGATATTTCTCAGAGGGACCAGCAGCTCCTTGTTCAGTCACATTATGTTGTACAACATTAAAATTCTCTGAGGACGATGAGGAAACTGGAATGTTGCTGCCCTCAGAGTTCCTGGAGTGTCTGTACAGCATGATCTCCAGTACACTGTAGAATAATTTAGGCTGGAAGGGATCCATGGAGGTCATCTGGTCCAACACACCACTCATAGTAGGGCCAGCTTTGAAGCTGGATCAGGTTGCTCAGGGTCATTTGAGTTCCCAATACGTTCAAGGATGGAGATGTCACAGTCTCTGTGTGAACTATTTGATCAATCTCATTTAGAAAAAAGTCTACTATCTATTCTATTTCCCTTGCTGCAAGCTGTAGTCTGCAAAAAATCAGTAATCTCCAAAACAAAATATATAAGACTAATACATATTACAAATATGGGAAAAAAAGATACATTGTCTGTAAGTTTACTCAAATAGTCTTCAGAACAAAGCATCTAATTGGTCCAGAAGGACAACAGACTATAAATTAAAAAAAAACACTTCTTGATACAATATTATTCATGTAAATTCTATTCACATTTCTCGTCAGCAGTGGAAAACCTGTCTGCCATGCGGATAGGCTTAATACCCAAACGGTGCAACTCAAATGTAGTATGACTGAAAACAGAACTCAAGAAGCTCAATAACTATATGGTAAATCTATTTAGCAGATATTATTAGGGTAAAAATTCTGAGATGATATTTCTTAAGGGACTCAATTTCAACCTAAAGTAAGATTTCTAAGATATTCAAAAAACATTGTCTACTGAAACAGTAAATATTGTAATTTGAGAGAAGTAGCCTGTTGCTGATGCATATACATTTGCCCAGTCTCTAAACACAAAATTGTGTCTGACACCAACTGCGTAACTGAGCTTGCTCCTGTAACTTCTGTATCTTGCCTACTTTCAGTGGTCTAAAGGTTCATCTAGATTTGTTTTCTAAACTCTCTACTGTCAATAGAGATGGGGTAGAGTGATCTCGCATATCTAAGGATGAAGTTTCACAAGAGTTCATCTCTTTCAACTGATTATCTAACTTAGACTAGGTACCTAATATTAGACTGCCTACCTTTATCTCATCTATTTTGAATATTTAGATTGCTGCATCTTTAAGAGGGAGAACTAGACAAAGAAATCAGGGTGAGAAAATGTACACAAGCACCAAATTATAATAAAGTGATCAGCAGCTTAACCAATTGATTTTTTTAAAAATTCTGTAGCAAATGCATTACTTTTTTTTTTAAAACAAAGCACTAAATTAGTCATGGTTTCAAGAGTAAGTGAAAACATGTACAGTAAGTTCGAGTATTTAACTGATTACCAGACCAACACACATACAAAAAGCATAATTTAATTATCATCATTTTGAAGTGAGTAAGCATTAACAATGAAATAACCGTCACAAGTCTTTATGAATATCTAAAAGCCTAATACAAATATCCAAATTATTAGTAAAGTTTAGTCATTTAAAGTGTTACCAATAAGACGTTCAATAACTCTGCATTAAATGCTAACAAGCCCTTTCTAGAATAACATTTACAGTAATTCTTTCTAACAATTCTTTGTACAGTAAAAAAAATTAGAATTCTGTTTTTCTGCTTCCCTTTCCCACCCAACCACCCACATAGTTTTGCTCTCAGACTGAGCTACTAGCCAATCAAACCTGATGGTAAAAATCCTCTCAACCAAGGGTCCAAGATCTCAGTTTTAGCATCCAGCTCAAATGCTCTTTGGGAATAAAAATCCATGTTTTTGTATAATGTGCAAAGTGCAAGTTTTCTCCAGTGCTATCACAAGTGAGTGCTGCTAAGAACTTCACCACAGAATAAAACAGTAACAATTAAGACTTTTTCAATTTCCAATAGCTCTGTTACAGACAAATGTTAGATGACGTTTACAGGAATGACAGATCAAGTGGATTATATACCGGTGCTTATTAGGTCAGGTACTTTCTGTTTCATTAGGCCAAACCAATGTTTTTACTCAAGTTCTTCAGTTTCCTCTGTAAAAAGGTCAGCCAAATCTGCCACTGTCAGAACTGAGGCTTCTGACTGTTTCATGGAAGAGCTTGTGTGGCTGTAGGAAAAAATTGCATGCAGACATCAGAGAAGGAATCAACTTAAGTAACAAGCTGAAGAAAGACCACATGGTTCAGAGTCCAGTAATTGTTCAGAGCTTTGAAGCTCAGCAGGAAAACACACTTTCTATCAGGGAAAACACGTACACTGATCTGCTACTTCTCTTGCACATTTTGAGTAAGATGTGAAGTCCATCTAGTGTCCCTAACAGTGGTCAACACCAAACGCTGCAGAGGCAGCAGAACATGGGATAATCCGCTTTGCCCTCTTAACATTTAAGGGATTGGTTTCCGCTTCCAAGCATAAGGTTTGATATTACTTTCAAAACATTAGCCCTCATTGGATCATTCAACCACTGCATATATATCTGAATTTTATATCCAAAAGTAGTGCTACTTTACAGATCTGGAAACTGATTAAATCATTCTTTCAAAGCTAAAGCTGAAACCTCTCATAACTACAGCCAAAGATATGCATGTAAATTTTTAGTCTCATAATTTGTAACAGACAAAAAACTGGAAAAATAACTAATCTTCTTAAACTAAGGCCTCCTCCTAGATTTGTTATGTCTATACGCTCTAGTTAAAGAGGTACAAACCTCTTATACTTTCTGCATGAAGTATGTAAATACCACTTTTGTTCCATTCCCAGTCTGTCACTGCTTAGAGATTTTGAAAAGATAAACACAGTGAAAACTGCTTTCTGTGTCTGCACACCAGACTGACTTATGAGCTAGCATCTGGACAACTCTTGCACTGACTGCAAAACCAACCTGTGTGACACAGAACTGACAGACTAGGTTTGAAGAATTTAAAAATAATGAAAGAAAGAATTCCTGTCCTATACTCAAGTTTAAAACATATGCTGGTGCTCCAGTGGCAGGCTTAGTATTACTCTATTAATTGCAATGCTTTTACACCAATGGAAATAGGTAAACTGAAAAGATAAATCATAACACATAGTTTATTAATTAATTGGGCTTTTATGAAATAAAATATGCAAAATGTAACCAAAATATTCTCCAGAGAATTAAAGTTCCCTAGGCTTCAAGTTACTGGAACCAGGTTAAAAGATCAATTTTTCAAGTCCTAGAACTTTTTTGTCAATCAAAACAATTTGAAGGAGAACAGTTGAAGTTTGTATGTAAAATATGCATACCTAGCTGCAACAGAAGTACAGTTGAGTCCACCTTTTCATTTGCAGTGCAATAATGATGTTTTAAAAATATTCAACACTTACCTTCTATCTACAGTTTTCAGCATAGTCTGCATTCTCTCTTCTATTGTTGCTTTTATCAGGAACCTATGAACAATGGTAGATCTGAATGTGTTTAAAAAAAGAAAACAAGACCAGAAGTGAGCAGAAGTTATACTGTTACTGTCAAAGTTCAAGACCACATTTTTGTCTCCTACTAATTATTATGAGTGCTGAAAAAACACCTTTGTATTTACAGAAAGAAATCTTACAAGGTGATTTAACAACTTCCGCTGACATTTAAGGATGCTTAGTGCCTCCCAGAGCACACACTTCCATTTGGCTGGATCACAAACTAAATTAATATAAGCTGTATTAACTAAAATCCTAAAGCAGATGCTGGGCAAAGGTCTGCTTTCTGTGTCCCTACGATAAACAAACAGTCCTCAAGAGCCCAGCCTGTCATTTAAATAAATGACTTTGGCCACTGGTTACATACAGTGTTTATACTGCATTGTTACAAGTCAGTCCAAGAGACAGAGCTCAGTGAGATGGATAAATAAACCTCATTCCCAGAGTTTTAACAACATTGTTCTTGAAGATGCCAAAATACTATAAATTTTTTTTTAAAAGTCAGTAACTGTAGTCAGTAAACATGAAATTGTAAAACGTTAAAACCAAAATGTCAATAAACATAAACCAAAATGAGAACTCCAGGCTCCCCAATATAAGCCTTTTTCAAGATATGAACCTTTGAAAGTGCTTGGATGGTTTTCAGACCTTAAGTTGAAACTTTGGCAGGTAACGTTATATAGAGGAATGCTGGGGGAATACTTTGTGATTCATAGGCAAAGCTCTATCCAAAAAAAGAGAAGTAAGTAAGAACAACTGAACTGGTAATAGTCACACCAGTGAAACTACACAGAGTATTCCCTTATGCTTACTGTACTTGAACACAGCCCTCTTTCAAATAAGCCTTGCTGAAGTCTTATTCTTAAGAAGTACAGCATGCATTCTTGCTGGTTTTATTGCAAGGTTTTTGCAGACCTTTTGTGCCAGCATCATGTAAAATTATAATGCAGGCTGTTGCAATCAATCTTTCCTATGCCCTCACAGTTAATTCAAAATCTTTACCAACACACCCAAATATCCACCTGTTCATAAACATTCTTTCACATACATGCTCATTCATGCCCTCTCACTTTGCCTCCATTTCCAGAACACAAAACCCACTCTTATTCTAGAATATTATTATTCCAGAATTGATTCCAGCTATTTTTCTTCTTCATGTACCAGGTTTTTTATTATTTTTTCAAGAGACATGAAACCTAAGGAAAAACAAATACATCTTATCCGTTCAGGACAAACTTTGCAAAACCTTTACGTGTTCAGTACTAGCCATGTAAAATCTACAACACTGAAACAAATAGAAGATATGCAAAGATGTCTTCAAAAAAATCTAGATGGGAGTGAGGGCAGACTGTGATTTAAAAACTAATTAGTTCTAAAAAGTGTGTGCTATAACTTTCTTTTTGAAAAACAAACAAACAAAACACCAAAAAAACCCCAAACAAACCAAAAAAACCCCAAACACACAAAAAAACCCTACCCTCCCCACCAAAAAAACCCCCAACAAGTTACGCAGCTCCTAATGCAGAGCTGGGAATGACCAGCTAGAAGGAGCCTCTCAAGGAAACTAGGAAGGGCCGTGCCTGAACTTAGCCACCTATGACATAAATGGTGAGTTGCTCAGACCTGCAAAGCTAAGACATTTCTGGACATGCTTACAAGTAGAACTTCAAAGTTAAAAACTAAGGCATCTTCGGCACACATAAAATAGGGCAGCAGCTGAATGAGGTTTTTCAGAATTTTGGACTCAAGAGCCTACATGCTTCCTAAATGCCTAAATGCAATTTGGTTCTTCATCTTAGCCCCATAGCACAGAAGAACTCCCTAAAATATACATTGTGTATTTTCAGCAAACTTTTTTTTTTATTTTCATCTTTCTGTCCCTTATACAATCATCTTTAAAAATAGGATTCCTATGAATACCCTCATCTCCAAAATTAAGAAGTTCAGTGAACTATATTTATTCTGATTACAGTATGCAGTTCTATTCTGGACCATATCTAAACCACTCAATGTAATTTTAACTCTTACTTTGTTTGGCCAATACGATGTACTCTGCCAATAGCCTGTAGCTCATGTGCAGGATTCAGAATGGGTTCCACGAGCAGAACATGAGTTGCTTCAATGATGTTTAGTCCATTGGAACCAGTGTGAAGAGGCAGCAGCAAAATATTGATGTTTGGATCATATTTAAATGCAGAGAGATTTTCCTAAAAGGCAAACATCACAGTAGTGTGACAAAAGGTCCTCAAGAAAGAGTGTGGGGGACATTCCTGTATTTTCAAGAAATTCCAGCAGCTACTACAGGCCCCAAAGTGACAGTCTTGCAGCCTGACTGATCCATGACTTTTCATCCCAGAACAGATACTTGACAGATATCAGGAAAACAAGAACTTCTTGTAATATTGACCAGTGTGTCTCATCTTTAACATCCATGCCAACGCTTCTTTCTCAAAAGTGAATGTAGTGTTTATCTCCAAAGGCTTTAAATTGTAGCTTTTTGTGATTATGATTTTTAGAGCTCATAAGTTATAGAGATCAAAGCTTCTGCCAAGTAAATTTGCTGCTCTTACAGTTTCTCAAACAAAGCAATGAAGTAAAAGGATCAAATTAACTTCTATGAGCTGTAATTTTCCCCACTGAAAATAATTTTAAGAGAAATAAGCTTTACCTACCTGAAATTTACTAATTCCATTGATCTGAGAAAAAATCATGTTGTTGTCATACAAAGCTTTTGAAATTATGTCCAACACATCTTGCCACTGTGAAAAAAAAAACAAAAACAAAACCACACAACACAATAAAAGTAACTCAACGTTACAAACAGCAATGACAACTAAAATATACTACTTAACTTGCCTGAGAAAAAGTAGATAAAAAGGTATTTCAAAATACTAGCATTTGCAATTTAAAAAAAGGAAAAAAAAGGGAAAAAGAAAAGGAAAAAGATTTGTGTGCCGGGAACCAAATCTTTTGTAAAACTAAATAAGAAATGTAATTAAAAAGATCAGCTTGAATAAAAGAAATTGGTTGCCATCACAAAACCAGTTTTACAATTCATCAAAAATGTCTGGACATTACATTTAAAAATATCTAGAATTTCTAATGCTCCCATATAAATCTAACTGTTTGCCTTTTAAAGAAACAAGCTTTTACATCTCTTGACTACGATTATTGTTCATGTCCCAGTTACATGAATTGCCCTACAAATTCTCAAAACAATCAAGTGTCTGTACAGAGTGATTCAACATTTTGGTAGCTAAACTAATTCCTGAAAATACTGTGACCACTTTAAACACAAACACACACACAAAAAGACAAGACAGAAAATAGTGATTAATACCGTTGAGAAAACTAAGGATTTAGCCCCTGGGTCTTTAAATTGAATTCTCTTCAGTGTTCGGACCACAGCTTCCACTTTGGTTGAGTGACTTCCCTTTGAAAAGTCAAAGAACAGCATTAGTAAAGTAGGATATTAAACAACAACTTCCACATTCGTTGTTTTATTAAATTATGTTATATTACGACTCTTACATATCTTTACACAAATTTAAAAATTAGCAAGCTGGAGGAAGGGCAGATTAAGTAGCACTAAACTGCTTTTATACCTGCCTTGTAACGCACTGCCATAGGATCGGCGGTGTACTACAGCATGTGCAGTACACGGAAGGACGAAGTGCCACACAGATACACCGGTCTAGCTCTGCGCGAGGCAGAATGGATAGCCCAATGGATAGTGCAGTTGCACCAAACATGCCAGTTAGGCCTCCTGAGGTTTAACTTAGTGGCACAATCTTTAAAGAATCTTCCAAATGCACATTTAAATTTCTCTCTCTTCACACCTCTTGAAAACTGGCAATGAAAAATCTACCTGAATGCTATTTCTGTTGCTTTTGTTTCTCACTCTGGCAACACCAAACTTATGCTCAGTACTATGAAGCTTGTTAATTATATTTAAAATAGTAAGAAATTGGTAAATATACTTAATTCTTGAAGGATTGCGCGCTGCAATGAAAACATATTCTGCATTCAGAAGTATTTCAGTGCTTAATGAATCCAATGCCACATTCTACTTCTTGTCCACTTTGATTTCTGTATTCCTCCCTTTCCCCTTACGTCAGGAAGAGGATTCTGAGAAACAGTTCTTTGGTATCTCTATTTCCTTCAGTATGTACTTTGTATTACAACAATTTTACCTAATGTATTTTTTTAAGAAGCCCTTATTTAATTCCTTACTAGTTCTTACATGCATAGTCATTTCAAGCTGCACTAGATTCAGCTGGACAAATATTGTTTTATTTCTGTCTGCACCTGTCCTCTGAACATTGAATTAACTATGTTGGCTTGCTACAATGACAGATCAAATTTACTGAAGTTATGCTGCTTGCAGAATTGGCGGGGAAGGATGTCAGCAGTCTAAACACAAGCTGGGAACCAATGCTGGGCTGCTTGATCATTCATGTGTTATGCAGCTAAATAAATGCTCCAGAAATATGCAAAAGACTTTCCACAGACTGTTTTACCAAAGGCTGCAATATGCAGTACCATTTTACTTCCCAAGGTCTTCCATAGTGATTCCAACTCAGTGTCATAGACGTAGAAGTAAAATAGCTTTTTTCATGACATGTCTTGTTACATCTGGTAGTTATTAACACTGTTTCCAAAAGTCAGATAGACAATTAAAAATGCTTATGTCAGTAGGTGTTATGATCTGCAAAAAGGAATGACACATTTGCAGCCATACGGCAGCTGCCTGCCAATCATAACCACCTTCAGTTAGAAGATCTGAGACTAACTTTTGGTATTTCCTATAATTTCCTATACATTCCAGGGTCATTTATGTGCCTTTCTGATACCATTCATCTGTGATTCAATGATGACAGTTCTAGCTAATCTGCTCTGACTGTCTTTTCCTCAGAGACTTTTTTGGATGTTACCATAGGTCTTATTTTTTCCCTGCTATAAGAGACAGTAGCTTTAGCCACTGTTGATCTTTCCACCCTTCAGATTTCCTGTGACTCAGGTGTTACAAACGTGACTTTGTACAAGATCAGTCAGAGGAACTATGGCGAAGAAAAATCAGTACAATTATCAAAGGGGTCTTTTTGCTCAATTTTTTAAACATGATAACTAAGTGTGCCAAGTTCTCCATCCCTGCGCTTACATTATGACAAACTATATTAGACTTGTCATGGAACTAACAATTGACTAAAGCTTTGGTTCACAGCACACAAAAAATTTCAATTTTGTTCTCAATATATATGGAGAGATGAAACCGATAGTTTGCAGTCTCTCTTAAAAAAGTGGCACCCCACTCACTACACATACATCTTGAGTTGTCATTTTGTTGAATATCCAGATGAGTATTCATAAACAGATTAGCTAGTTCTAATTAATTATGGAACAGCACACTTTAGAATCAAAACTACCCTCTAACAAACAATTTCTGTCTCAGATGACAGGCTGGCAATACCCACTGTAATACTGACCAGACACTGGAAGCTTTTACAGAACCAAAACATGCAGGGATGCCAATAACATCGTACAGTATAAAATGCTCCATTTACAGTAGTCCATTAACTTAAGATGGTTAGTGCTGGTACAATCAAGAGCAAGAGGGGAGAGGAGGGGGAAGAGAGAAGTACTGAATACTGAAAGGGACCAGAAGGACTGAGAAAGTTCAGATTAAAATATAAATGCTGAATAAATCACACAATTTTCATATATATACTGCAAGATATTGATCTTAACCTCAGTATTCTACAGAAACCATAGTAAGTTAGTTATCCTTTGTTAACTGTCCTTAAAGGAATAATAGGTAGAAATTTTTATTTTTAACAGTGCTGCTTGTTTTGACAGTACATACAGTGAAGCTACAGTATAAATTGTTAATTTTTCATGAAATAAGAATAGACTTTCCCCAAGATAACATGTGAATTCACACAGAATTTGTATTTTTGCTTTGCCTGAATTTTTTGATGCAGAAATACTTCAAGAAAACACTACAGCCCCTTTACACAGGGCAGTACATGACACGTTCCTTCTGTGCCTACTTATGAAATTTAGTTATTCTATTTATTTTATTTTTTAACATAATTTATGAAACATATTTGAAATTTTCTTGTTAGAAACAGTGTGATATCTCTAAACCCTGAGGAAATAATCTGTTAAAAAACACTTATGAAGTGAGGCCCTAATAACTAGCACTTCAAAAATATAGTCTATTTACTCCCCCTGGTGCCACATGCTGTCTACTACTTCAAATCTAATAATTTGAGTTAGGAAGCATCTACTCATAAAATGGCATCCCAGTTGTCCAGGGAGGCTGACATAACTAGTGTGAACATGGTAGCATTGACTTCAGTACAGACCAGTAACCCTAGTATACCTGCAAGGTTCAAGGAGACTTGCACAGATACTATGGAACTCTTTGTCAGCACATTTTGTTATTACTTTTAACTATACTAACGAGATTAAAGCTATGATTGGTATGTCCAGCTGTATTATAATCATATTTTAATTAAAGATAGCAGTATCATCTAAATCAAAACATTACCAGTATTAGTCTTTTACCTTTGCATTTTAGTCCGGAATCCTCTATTTTTTCCACAACTGCAGTAACCACAGATTTTTAGTTTAACACTATTCTATAACAGGGTTGTGCAAAGCAAAACTATATCTATGTACTACATATGTGTCAGTATTGCTAAAGACTCATGGAGATGCAGTCTCTTCCTCCACCCCTGCCTTCAATCCAATGAAAACCCTCTGTTACCAAGAAAAGTAGATAAAACAGTGCAATCAGGACTGATTTCCTACACATTTGTGTCTAGAGGTTCATTAACTTTTGTCATTAGGAAGGCACACAAGTTACAAATAAAATTTCCCCCACAGACTTGAACTTTAAGATATCTTTTGTAGTAAGGGGAAAGTCAAGCCACAGTATTTTGCTAAGTACAAGACCTCCTTTATGTGGATGCCTATTTTAATAAGACTTGTAGAAAATGAGTTACCTTTGAAACTCAGACTCTCTGTCAAGCTGTTTGAAATTATCTAATGCTAATGGGTTCCTAGATTAAGGGAGAAGTCTAAGATAATACAATGAAAAGACCTTGTCTCCTTAGAAAGCCAGGCTAAAAGGAATAAACACAGAAAGTCACAGTGGAAAATACAGCTACCAGTCTTCAACATTGTACATTGTCAGTAGAAAGCCTTGAGAAAGAAATTGCCCAGGCAGGGAGCAGTTTTAAGACCAAAAGTCACTCTTTATTCAACAATCATCTTTTCAGTAGGTATATATATCTATATATATCTCCAGTCAGTGAGGCTTTAATCAAATACGAACCAGTTCAAAATGCAGATAGGCAAGAAGCAGTAATAGTTTTTCTGAAGTTTTCCTTTTGATTTTTCAAACAAAAAAACAAACAAAAAACCCAGAAAGAATACTGTTGCATAGTATCCAGCTGCACAGAGTCAACACTCATCTAGAATATGGAGAAAAAGCTTACGCCACACAGCTAGATCAAAAGAATTGGGGATGAGCCTGAAGAGGGTGGCCTCACAACCGTGTTATTGATGATACACTTGTAGGGAAAAGAAAAGAGAATGTCCCCAACATCACACCAGAGAAACCTTTCTCCAAAGAACAAACTCATGGTCAACAGGTTCCAATGAAAAGCTTTGCTTTTGATAAATAATACTTTATGGCATTAAAATTTTTCTATTTTCTCTACCATGATTTATTACTGACTAAACTTTGGGTCAAGTTACTGAATATACCCATTAGAACCTGTCCACTAATTTATTAGTGGACAAATTAGATGGAGGAAGCATAGATATAATCTCCCTTCAGGTTTTTAATATTTATTCACCCCTATTAATAAAGTAGTTGGGTTTTCCCTCCTAATTACGGCTTGTATAGCAGACAATATTACATAGATATGAAAAATACAAAACAACTACCCCTCATGTAGCTCGAGAAATATTCCAGATGACTAATCTGAAGCTCAGAATTGGGATTTATGTTCTCTGGGTAACAATGAAGACTTATGAATTTTAAATATTTACATTATCCTAACAGCCTTATAGTACAGGCAGCTTTCTCAAACTACTCATTTCAAGCAAACACAGCAAAGCTATGCCTCCAAAAAGCCTCATCTCTCCTTAGCTACAAAAAGCCAAAACCACCACAACCAGAAAAACCTAATTACCTGCATACAAAGAGCATTTATTTCTACTCAGTGTCAAATACTTAAACAAAAATATAACTAAAGCTCACCAAAAGCTGTCCCTCCCCCCCACACCCCAAGACAGCATTACTTTAACAGATGTGTAATCTTGTAACACATCTGCAAGGCCTTTCTTCAGACACATTTAAATAATAGGTATTAAAAAGACATCCTCTTTCACACAGTTTCCTTTCACATTTTCTTTTCAAAACTCTTAAAAGTTATGAAAAGGTTAAGTTTAAAAAAACCCTAAACCAAACAAGAAAAAACAAAAAACCTTTCACTTGACAGGAAAATGTGTATCCTTCCTTGGGGAAGGATGCAAACACATTGATTATGCTATAAGACAGGTCTATATACATCATGTCCAATTCAAAAGAAAGAGAACTATAACTGTTATAAACAAAACTAATTATAAAAGTGAACCTACTTATAAAAACTACATGGTAGATTTGTCTGCCTAAATGCAGTATGCAACAAAACACAACAAATATGCACTTCTGAAAGTTTGGGCCACAAAGCTCACGTAAACAATGTACCTTTACAGGAATATCATCCTCCTGATTTGCAGTTTCTGCAGTGAAGACATACGATATTTCTTTATGCGATGTTGTCTGCCTGCAAATGGCACATTTAATTGAGCTCCGGCGGGTGCCAACGCTGTACTGTTCTATGATGATTGCTACACACTCATTACAAAAACAATGTCCACACGTCAGGACTGCCCACTATGCAAGTAAAAAAAAAAAACCAAAACCAAACAACAAAACAACACAAGACAGTATCAGTTTTGGATCAATGCAGAAGAAAAACAGTGCACTAATACATGATAGATTACATTTTCATAGAAACTTTATCTTATTTTCATGACACTCATCAGATTAAAATTGAAGAATTTTAGTTTTTAGCACTCCAGCTGCCAAAAAAGCCTGGATTTCAAAGTTTTCCAGCACAGAAAGATTTATGATTCACAGAAGTTCTTTGCATTTATTGTTCATTTTCTGCATTCTCCCAGTTTTAAATTTGAAGAAAGACATCACAGTCTCTCATTTCTATGAATGATGATTCTTAATGCATAGGTTAAGCACACAGATTAAGCATTTACAACACTTTTTTAAAATTACACAAATGTTTGTATTGGCCTTCTGTAAAAGTCTTTACCTATACATTCATATTAGATCAGTCTTCATTAAAGAAGTCCTAAAGGAAGTGCTTTAATTTTTACATATTGTTAAGTCCTAGACAACACTTTTGGATTTAAGAAAAAAGAAGATTTTGAACAGAGAGGCTTAATCTTTTTTTGGCAGAATGCATTAGAAACAAAAGACTGCATTGCAGAAGCTGTCCTTCCTTTGAGGCCCTAGAATATCTATGTGCCAGCTGTGACCTTCCATAACATAGAAGTGATTTGTAAGCCAATGTTTCTGCACCTAGAAATAGGGTCTTACTCTGTATTATTCTGTTCTATAGGCCATTCTAAGAGGAAGAAAAATAAAAAAGTTTTCATGGGTCCAGGTAGCAGAAGGAATTGACTGAACAACTGATTATCAAGTGAAAGATCTTTTAGGCTTTGTAAGGTTCCTTCAATCATGCAGAAACAGGATGCAAAGCATTTTAAAAGTTCCTTGCAACATGAGGCTACTATCATTTCAAGTGGCAGTCTCAGCCAAAGTTAAAGAAAAGACTATTTTTCCTTTCAGTGAGCTCCTCCAGCTCAGACATGAAGCATAATGACAGTGAACAGGGCAAACAACTGTTCTCTGTAAAAACCTGTATCACTCTGGGAAGACGAGCACAGAGGGGATTCTGGAAACATGGCAGGGAGCGGTTCATGCTTACACATAAAGCTAACAGAAGCTAAAACACCTTCAAATAGGAACCCTAAAAAAAGAGCCAATTTAGTTTTGACTGTACAGGAGTACTTTCAGGTTTTTACCTAATGCATGGTAAGTAAAGCATAAACTATGGCTTTGTACTTCATTATATAGATCAGTTTTGATTAAATCTCACTTAAATTTCAGCTCCTGCTGTTCAGGAGGTAAGTGGTGGGAAAAGAAATCCCAATTGCCAGTCTTTATTCTATTGGTTTTTACTACTGTTTAAGTAGCTACTACCCATTTCTTTAAAAATTCTAGAAGAAAAAAAAATACTATCAATAATAGCAGTTACAGTAAAATGCAACAGTATACTACAGAAGCTTATCTACTTCTTCATACTATTAGCTTATAAATGGCAAAGAAATTTTTCTGACAAAAGTATGAAAGCAAAACGTCAGAGTTATAAAACAATCAGCAACACGCTTTTTGGAACACTTCTGTCAAAACACTTAAGGATTGATATCAACAGCTAAAGCCAGTAGAGGTGCTTGCGACCAAGCAAGATGTTATTTCAGAGGAGAGGCTGGCTGGTAATTTACAGGAAAGGGTTTATTTCCTGTTTCAATACAAAGTTCATTTAAAATCAGACGTTGAAAATTTGATGCACAACTGACTCAGATCTAGGTAAAGTTGTTCTAAAAACAAAAACCTGCTGACTAAGTATCTTACCTGTTTTCCCAGTTGACGTGCACAGATTGGACATGGTTCTGGGTTAATACCCCCAGTAGTTTTATCCTGAGACTGTAAAAGTAGAAAAAAAACCACCAACTTTGTGTTTCAACAAATAAAAAGTTATTCTATATTTAAAACAAGCTTCTAGAAAAATGAATAATGAAGTCCTTAAAAAAGTGTGTGAGCAAGTTAAGACGTCATTCATAAATAAATAAGTCTAGCTTGAGGAGTTAAAAAAAAATATGTAATTTATGGTAAGTAAAAGGAGCACTGTTCGTACTGCAGTCCTTCAGATAGCATCTGCATCTCTACTACAGCTTTGAAAAATCCTGTTAAAATACAAGCTTCAAACAAGAAACTCCTCATATTTTCTACGAACTTTACATTGATGTAAAAACACTTAAATACACCTAATCATGCTTAACTATTCTTACTTAAGCATAATTGTACTTACTTGAACACTATGACTAAAATAATGTAACATACATGGTGTTTCCCCAGGTTTTTTTGGTTTTGCTTTGGTTTGTGGGGTTTTTTTTGGTTTTTTTTTTTTTTTTTTTTTTTTTTGGTTGGTTGGTTTTTTTTGTTTGTTTGGGGTTTTTTTGTTTTTTGTTTGTTTGGTTTCTTTTTTCTTTTTAGATACTTATTTAACCTACAGACCTGCTTGTCCTTCTGTTTAAGAAGGGAAGTCCTTTGTAAAATAGCAACAGTACGTGGAGAGGTACATAATTTTACAAGGCTTCTAACTAAAGATGGCCCAGTTAGTTTTAATGAAAGTTTTAACTGTCTAAAACTAGTTCATCGTTTTCTAACTGTGTAATTAAGCAAATAGCCAAAATATATAATGTAATAAATAACTTTATGACTATGCAATAATACAAAGAACAACACAATGTATTCCAACATGTAATGAATCTTTATAGAAAATACATTTTAAAGAAAATATAAGTTTTAAATAAAAATAATGGTAAGGTTTCTTCTACTAAGTAAATAGAATACATCACTTTGGTAAAGACCAAGGAACCATAAACCTTACTTTCTCCAGATTAGTGAGATACAGAAGTTGTCCTAATTTCTTTTGAAGTTGTGATTTGGCAACTGCCTTGTCATTCAAAAGTTTCACTCGATTTTGCTCTACCTATAGAAACAGTATTAAACACATATTAAAAAAAAAAAAAAAGAAAAAAGTTAAGTTTTACAATAAGGCTTAAATTCATTTTTTGGCAAAATTCAACTGAATAATTTACCAGGGACAGATAGAACAGCAGCTCATTCTGTAAATTTAAGATGCACTTCTCCCCAAGCAAAATCGATTATCGATTCCTTTTCTGTACCCAGTATGAACACAGTACTGTAAATGGGCCAAGACCCAGGAGGTATACAAATCTGCTCTTTGTTTTATTTGCATTATTGGTTCTTTCCAGAGACAAAACCAATATAAAGTAACTTATTTTTTTATAAATTTTTTCAAATTTCGTTCAATTTATCATCTTTTTACAGCCAAATAGACCCTAAACTCTACCGCTGGTTCCAGAAACAATGTGTAAGAAACACTTAATTACTTTAGTCTACTTAGAAGCTTTCACTTTTCATTTAACCTATACAAAGACAGAAACATCAAGCTGACTCCTCTTTAGATTAATTGCAGTTGGTAGTGGTGTAGTTATTAATACTGCAGAAGAAGCAAGAACCCAAGGATGAAGGCCAAAGTAACGGGTGTGTCTTCTATTGTTGCAAATACATACATAAATCTTAGACTTTGTTAAACATTTGTTAAGCAAAGTGCATCATTTTAAAAATTGCTTTAATACACAGATGAAATAGCTCTCCACAGAAAGAAAAGAAGCACTTTCATCTAACACTGAATCTCACTGAAAAAAGGCAAAAAAAAGAAGTTAAATCAACCCAGCATTTTCTCTATGTTCACAAACAGAAAGTCTCTCAGAGGTGGCTCAGAAATTCCAAGTTACTGAAAAAAGATTTGTCTTTTAGGTTTTCACTGCTTTTTTTTAGGTCCTTGTGGAAAGTAGCAATATGAGCGAGAAATCAGGTCAACTTAATTCTCCACCAGCTTGGAAAACCAGGCAATTGTAGAGAAAGGTCCCAGAACCATCCACTTGCTGTTGGAAGGACAGCAATCTTTTGGAAACATGCCACTCTTACAGTCAGAAGGCTGTCAAAAAATATATCAAAATAAGAGTTACAAGCTCAAAAAGGCCCATATACTGAATGTAGAAATAGGAATTCTCTACTCCACCAAGGCTTTCTAAAATGGAAATAGAGGAATATTACAGACCTTATACAATGATCTAGACACAGATTTTTGTAGGAGGTAGGTTCTTTCAGAAAAAAACCCACTTATTTCTTGCCAAGTACTTCACCTCGTGCGGTTCTATGATGTGGAGAACTGGTGGATTTGGTTTTGGCTCATCAGGATGACGCACTCTCAGCCTTTCTGTAGCCATTGCCAGTTCATCAATAGCAGACACATGATCTCTCAGTACCATCCAATATTCATGAAGTAACTGTAAGAAAAGCCTAAACAAATTAGTAGCAGAACTGAGTTGAGTTCCCTTTACATGACTCTGCCCATACAATGTAAAATGTGAAAATCTTTTTGGAGTAAAGGATAACATTTCTCTACAGTAATTCAGCCACAACAACAACAAATTATGAAGGAAAACAAACAGTATAGAGATCATCTTGCCTACTTTCTTTTCCAGCCTCTCTTTATGAACAACTCTAAATAGCTGTCTCCCGTTCCTTCTACAACTGTTACTATTACAATAACTAATGCAACTAAAAGTTCAGAAACAAAATGTCTTGCAAGACTAAACAAATGCTGAATAAAAAAGGAAAAATCATTAAGCAATTTTAAACAGCTAGCTATCATAGTACTAAGACTACTTCTTAAAGACGAAGTATCTTTTAAAGAAATGTTAACAGTTTGAATGGTCTTGATAAAAGCACAGACGAGCACAAGGTGAAGATAACATCAGATTCAGTTCTCCCAAGAAAAAGTAAATTCTGGCTTTCTACAAAAGAAATGGCTACAACTAGAAGTATACTATATATATAAATTGACATTTTTAAACTACTGATAATACTGTCAAATACTTCTTCCCCAGCTTTCCACTTTTTACATATTTTATAAAAAAATCTTCAGTGATCTTACTGAAATTCTAAGACCTTTTGCAAATGCCAAAAATTACTATTTGTTGATTTCTGATTTTTCAATTGTAAAGATATTTCTAAACACTCAGTTGCTGGCAGGTGTGATGGTTGGTTGTTTGGGGTTTTTCTCTTAGTTCAAGAAAGACTTGTTTTGAGCTATGCCTAGATTACAAACATAAAATTACTGTGTATTATATCTGGCATAGAGGGTAAGGACAGAGAATAAACTGAAAGGAGCTTAGTTTCTCCCAAAACTAAAGAAACTAAACTCAAATTAGGGAGAAACTAAGCTAAAATTACTTTTTCTTAAAAAAGAGCAAGCTTGTTTTAGATTTAAGGGCTATTTTACAGAGTATCATCCCTGTAGCTCAATGTAGATTAGAGTAGTAAGGACAATTGAATCAGTATTTCCAAGTCACGACAGATGGAATCGTAATGGCACTATTTTCATTCTCATTGGCATATTAGTCCCACCTTTTGTTTCCTAAAGTAAAAGGACATAAAGAGACTGTGTTCCCTTCTTGCAGCAGAAAATCCCCAACACGTAGCAATGCCTTGGTAACTGGTTACCTTACGTCCTCCTCCTTTTGTGAACTGCTACAAGCTGAGGACATAAAATAATGAAGCATGAGAACAGCTAGGGTCATTATTCTCCAGTCAGCATTTTGGTACCATAAGCAAGTGACCTGACTTTGTGAGAGCAGTACAACTTTATTGGGTGTTTAATAAATTTAACTGTCAGATACCTAAATGATGATTGAGATGTCATTTTGTTTAAAAAGGTTTTGCACTGTGTTACACTGCAACCTAGTAATTTTTTTTAAAGCAGCTCCGGAATAAGTCTCACAAGTAGTGTCACCAATTTGAGGAAAGTAGGTTATCAGTAACCAAGTTTGCTAAAAAACAAAGACAGCCTGAATTGCATTAGTTAATCTAAGATACATAAAGTAAATCACTCTCTAGAGTATCTTCTCTTCTTCTATGGACTAATGCTAATAAAAAATGTTTAAACTCTTGGATAATGTACTTCTGCAAGAAGTATCTTTGCTTTTTCAAAACCTCCTAGGAAAAAGCAAGTTAAGTGACATTTTCCCGGAATCATGAAACAGAAAGCCTGGGAGAAAGATCACAGGGGTGAAAACCTTTCAAGGAACAGGACTTTCTTCTCATGTCAGAGCACAAAAAAAAAAGTGTATGAAAGAGTCAATAAGCCTGACACTAGTGTACCAAGTGTTTTCTACTGAAGCTGAAGTCTGTGTTAATTAAAAATGAGAGGAAGCATTCAAGAGAAAAACACTTTTGATTACACCTAAGCTGTAAGACAGGGATAAGACCCTTGTGTGGAACATCTCTTCCCTCTTCTCCATCACCGGTATGTATTCACTGCAAGGAAACAGACGCACAAGGATGCATGAAGAAAGCCATAGTATACTCCTGTAGTTCTTTCTGATCCAAACAACAGGAGACTAATTAGTTCAGGTTACATTGTGTAGTAAACAAGATCGAGGAAATAAAGCAGTCATGAAAGGACATCTGCAGCTAGCACAAGACTGAAGGTAAAATGAATTACAGAACGGACCAATGTTTGATTTGCTGAGTCTTGCTACATTCTGATTTAACTAAACAGATGAACACATTTAATTATGTCTCTCTACTGTCTTAATAGATACAATTACATTGCTTACTAGTTTGCTTAGGAGCCAGTTCAGCTTTTAGAAACTCTTAAATCATATATAAACCATTTAAAATCAAATCCTGTAGTAAGCATTGTGTAAAAGCTTTGTGTAGACAAACCCTAATTTCAGGAACACAACTTAGATTTGTTCATATTCAGCTTAAGTTTGTTTATATTACATTAAATGGACTACACAACTGTTTTGTCACCATCTCATTTACTGTACCTTATATTCCTTTTTCCATGCTTCAAAGAGTTCCAGAAATACGCTGCCTTCTTCAGTTAGCTTAACATCCATTCGGTGAGCTTTGGCAAAGGAGAGAACAGCTTTCAAGGCACGTTCAGTTTCACTGGTCGCCCACAGTCCTCTACTTGTGGTGGGCAAACGGTCATCGACAAGCCCTTCTTCATCTTCTATCATCTCCTCAAATATTGCCATTTGGCCTTTAACACTTAGAAACAAACCCAACATGATACTTATCACTGACTTTGTACTTCCACATCCATTTCTACTTATTCACCATATATTCTAGCCTTCTGATATTTGATTAAAGGATAAAGCAAACCAAAACAAATGTAAACAACTGTTTCATTACTTGATATCCTAAAGGCTTGCTTTGAACACAGTGACCTCAGTGCCAGCAATGAAATCACTGTACAGGCCATTTTGTCAGCTCAAAATCATCAATAGCTTTTGTAAAGACTTAGGCATCTTTATTATCTTTCAGTAGTTACTGATGACTAACGTCACATTCATTTAAAAAATTTGCAATTCTGACTTCTTAAATCAGCAAGAGTTGCACTTAACTTTGAGGCAAAATTTGCCGTGTATTGCACTATTTAAGAACGTGACAGCTTCCCAGTTCCTCCCTAACAACGCTAATTCAGAAACAACTAACATTTCCTAATGATTCCAGCAACAGAGCTCCCACTGGTACAGACTTTTCAAACCATTTTCTCAGTGACCTCAAGATTTTTGAATCCAATTTTGACATTGTGAGGGATATGAGAGATAAAAGTCAAAGAGAAAGCATGCAGAGGGCTGTATCTATGCCTCTCAGTACTGTCCACTATGCATACTTCTCTCACACCACATGCTGGTGCAACCCTTCTTTCAGCTCACAGCTGCATTCATGTCTGAAATCTCCTCTCTCATTGTGGCTTTAGTCAAATTTTGTTACTTTATGAATTATGCAGAATTAAAAAAAATCTGAACAAGTACGGTATACCATTTGCAACTGGACTGCAAGTAAATATTTGCACAAACAGGAGTATGCATTTAATTAGCATACTTGTATTTATACACACACTTTCTGCATACTTCAACACTTCAAATTTATGGTGTGTTATAGCAGCTTAAGAAAAAGTGGCATGTATTTGTTCGTTGTACACAACTATTTCAAATGAAATCTACATAGAAAATTAAACTTGACTAATAAAATTGCTATCAAGGCCACTAGCAAGAAGTTGCTGTAATTTGTTCATAAAGTTATTTCAGAAAACTAAAAGTAGAAAATATAAAACAATCCAACTTTCACTTTTTTTTATAGTGAGAAATTTATAAAGCTGTGAACTTACGTATGAGAAAAGAGCTTCGACTCATATTCTGTGAACAACTCATCAGCCTTACAAAAGACACAGCTGCAATACAGAAGATTGAAAACAGAAGCACTCAGAATTTCATCAGAAACCAAAGTAATTCCTGTAATTTCCTATTCCAACATATAAAACCACACAAAGTCCTTAAAAAAAGAACAATTTAACAGTCTTATGTACACTCGACAAAATAACTGACAGGAAAAGATTTTAAGAATAAAACCACAGTAAGGTCATGATTCTAACAAACGGATCTGTAGTATCTGTGTGCATACAAACACTGAGTACAGAATAAAGACTTTAATCTCTTCTTATTTCAAATGAAGGAAAATTTAATAATACACCTCTAAAGTATATTTTCTATTTTCAAGACATACTTGTTAAGTGGAAGTCTAACAGGTCGCAAATGGCAGATAGTGGCAGCCTCAATAACCTGCTTAGAGGGAGGGCCTTCTAAGTTTTTCACTGCTTCTCTTACAATCTTCTGGAACTTCTTCACTTCCTCCAGCTGGGTTGTGAGCAGGTATTGAAGGCCTCTGCAGTCACGGAATCTGATTTAAAGAAAAAGGGAACTAATTGCACACTGAGGCACCAAATCCAAACTTGATTCAGTATTTTGAAGTATAAGAGAAATAGCTAAATAGCAGTATAGGACAACATATGAAGTTCATATCATAAGCAAATGCTTATTTTGTTATTAATTTGTATTACTATTACATGTAACGTGAACTGTTAGAAATCATTCCATTGTATCCCCTGAGATGATGCCTGGCATTCATTGAATAGAAAGACTCTTTCCAAGACTTGAGAGATATGACCGAATATTAGTAGTCAACACCAACCTGTAACATTCTGGTCCACAATGTGAAACTACTAAAGGTAAACAACAGCACATACTATAGTCTTATTTGCATCTATTGGCCAACAAACTGATTTTCAATGTATCTCTGCAATTCACAGCAGACACACGCACCCATCACAAAAATATAGTGCATTTTGCAAGTTAGCTTTTAAAACTAAAATTAAGTGGACATGGCAGTGAACTATTTTACTAAAACCTAGTTGTCTTTCACGATTGGAGTGGGAACATGAACATCAGTTAAGCACTTCCCATATTGTGTTTTTCCTGTGAGCAGAGGTCTCTTGCTGAGAGTGCACCATTCATACAAGGCCTGGCATTCATATACGAGACAGTGTATTACAAGACTGTGGTTCTACCCCATATGGAAAGCTTAATCCAACACATCCCTTTTGTAAAGTGTGGAGGGAAAAGCACAGGTTTAACAACACTACAGAAGTTTGGCATTTAAAATGACCTACTGAAGCAATATGTATTTTGAAATAAAATAGATGAGTTTTCCTAACCAGGTAGTCTGAGAATACATGTAAATTGCAATCACAAATCTGTTGCTAATACTGTCAGTTGACAAATATTGCAGGTTTATGAAAATCTCCCACACTATACCCTGGATTAATGATCTCTAATACTCAACTAGAGATTAGCACTTGTTGCTTTCACCACTGACCAGTAATACTTCATAAGACACTGTTTTTTAAGTTTTTATTGCATATGTGAAAATAAGCTTAAAAGGAAATCAGTTTTATCCCTATTTTATAAAAGAAACAGTTAAGTTGCAGATAGCTTGTCCAAAGTTATACAACCTGTAAGCAGCAACAACTTTAAAAGATAATTCCTAAATAACTAATTTCAAGTGAGAAAAAGATCAAATTTTTCCCAGTATGACACAGGCAAGCATATAAACAGATGCATAGGCATATGAGATCAATGTGAACGTGCAAACAATCCTTTCATCAAATTTATTTTGGCCAGAATGAGATGCCATCATTCTCAAATAACACTTAACCATGAAATGTTCATATTACAGACTCACAGACTGCTTGAGGTTGGAAGGGACCTCTGGAGGTTTTGTCCAACCACTCTGCTCAAACAGGGTCACGTAGGGCTGGTTGCCCAGGACCATGCCCTGATGGCTTTTAAGTATCTCCAAGGATGGTGACTCCACAGCCTCTCTGGGCAACCTGTGCAAGTGCTCAGTCATCCTCACAGTAAAAAAGCATTTGCTAATGTTCAGAGGGAACTGCCTGTGTTTCAGTTTGTGCCCGTTGCCTCTTGTGCTGTCACTGAGCATCACTAAAAACAGCCTGGCTCCATCTTTTTTGCACCCTCCCTTTAGGTAATTAGATACATTGAGAAGATCCCCCCGAGTGGTCCCAGCTCTCTCAGCCTCTTCTTACATGAAAGATGCTCCAGTCCTTTCATCACCTTCTTGGCCCTTTGTTGGACTCTCTCCAGTATGCCCATCTCTCTCTCACACTGGACAGCCCAGAACTGGACACAGAGTACTCCAGGTGTGGCCTCACCAGCACTGAGTACATGGAAAGGATCACCTCCCTCAGCCTGCTGGCAATACTTTGTCTAATGCATTCCAGGATACCATTAGCCTTCTTTGCCACATGAGTACATTGCTGGCTCATGGTCTACTTGGTGTCAACCAGAATCCTCAAGGTCCTTTTCTGCAAAGCTACTTTTCCAGCTGGGTGGCCCCAATATCCATTTTGAATAGAGAAAATTTCCTTCTTCCTTCTCAGCATAATTCTGAGTTTTGAAGAAAGAAGAAGTTAAATTTTGTATGTTTTAGATTACTCAATAGAATTATGTTAAGTACTGAAAAGTAAAAGATATGCTTACTTCCAGCAAGGGCAAGGCATTGCCACCTTTTGGAATCATGATAACAGAGTAGTCAAACTGGAGGATATGTCTTTAAATATGTAATTAAAATCTGTGCATATTTTAAGTATTTAAATTTATACACACACATTTTATATACATGTTAGATATTTATATACCTATGTATATGCATTTATATACTTCTATTTTTAGATGTTTAAATATAATATATATATAAAAATATATATATCTAGCTGAGAAAACTGCCTGAAGTTAAACTGAGAGAGCACTCTCCTTCCTATGTCTCCCTTTTCCGTGATGAACTTACAGAGCTGAAGCACAGAACATACAAGACGAGCTGTGAGAAAAAGGTTTATTCAGCCTTAAAATGCAATTGCTCAGGGGAGACCTTACTGCTTTCTAGATCTATCGATCTAACTGGAAGGTACAGTGAAGACTGAGACAGACTTTCCTCAAAGGCGCACAGTGAAAGAACAAGAGACAATGGTCACAGGATGCACACAGGAAATATTAACTAGATAGAAGGATTTTTAATTTTTTTTTTTCTCCCACCAAGTGGGTCAAGTACTGGAACAGGCTTCACATAGAGGGTATGAAATCGCCCTCCTTGGAGATACACTAAACTCAACAACAACTTCCTGTGCAACCTGACTGGGCTGAATCTCTTGAGCATGGGCCTGGATCTGTAAACTGGGGGTTAGTCTAGGTGACCTCCAGATGTCCCTTCCAATCCATTATTCTGCAATTGCACACAACAACAGTGGTACTGTTGTCTCTAACATGAAACCAACCAAAATTCTTTGCTCAGAAAAACAATGATGCTATTTTACGCTGTTACACAAGGATTTTCTGATATTGTCTGTCTACTTTCCATTTAAGCAAGTCAGTTTCTTTTAGAGGTTACTCAATTTTAATGCAATGAACTCTGAATCTTTCTTGCTCAGCAGTTGCATGAGTACAGAAGACTGTAAAACCACAGTAGATAACACAAAGGAACATTTAAAAGAATGCTTGTCTCGAGAAAATGGCAATCCTCCCGCTTTTCTTTCTAAGTCTTCTGTCTAGTTACGCTTTTTGGGGGACTGTTTTTGAAACTTAATTGCAGCCCAGATGCTCTGATGCAAAAATGTCTGCTATTTAATTGCAACTGTTAGCACAAACTGATGAGAGGACCTGAGCAGACTTAACTGAATTCATTAACCTATTTTAGTTATTCTCTTACTTCTCTGCCATGGAGAGTTTATTAATTTGCTGTTTATAGTTGCTAGTTATTTCATTTCGCACACGTTGAACAAGCTCCTCATCGATGGCATACTGTATTGCTGTCTGGATGACATCCAACCACCAAGGAGAACCTGAATGTACCTGTATGCAAAAGAACAGATTTACCCATGAATATTCAGCAAACAAAGAATTTACTCATTGCAGCAGAGACTTATACTGCTCTCTAGGCTATACTCAAACAGAGACTGGTAAATTCCATGGAAAGTGGAAGATGAGAGTATGCTTAAAAAATATGCCCATCCTTGTTTAAGTGAATACATGATTAAGAAATTTTCTACGTTCCCATTTACTTCCACACCTTCATATTGCTTCAGTACAGTTAGATTCACCGAGGCCATCTACACAGAAGAGCCACATAGAGATATTGTAATCTCCAAGTTTCCTCTTTCTCTCTCTCTCAAAAAGAGATGAAAGGATCATTTAATCAGAGAAAGGAAGCTCTCTGTGAAATTAATAAAGAGCAACACTGAAGTGACCTTATAATTTTAAACGGTGGAAGAAGATGCAGAGGTTTACTTCCTCATGTGCCATTTGCCCCCATTTCTTTATTATTTCTTTACTATTATGCAAGTGACAAGCAGCATTTCAACTCAGATGTTCATCAATTCATTAAGGGCTTGCACCTTCCCCTGAAACCTGAATTGCCACATTGTCAATTGTCATTGACATTGAGCCTTAAGCACAATGGCCAAACGCATGTCAGAGAACAGTTCTTTTGAAAATAACTGAAATACCATCTGATACACCACAGAAATGTTTCAAAGCCCAAACCTATAACTTATTTACCCAAATTACAAATGAAACAGTTAATATAAAAATCAATCATGATGTTAAACTTTACTGGACTCATCCCACCAGGTACTTCTGGTTTTAGTCATCTGTTCATCAAGTACTGTGTGGCTCTTTATGTGAGGAACACAGGATATGTTTTGGGGCTCTGTGTGCGTACGTGCGCTCACTGCCAAAGCCCCATTCCAAATAGGCCTTCAAAGAACTGTTAGAGAAAATAAACAGCTGGAGTTCTGGATAAACACATGAAAATAATATTAAAAAAATAATCTCAAAATTCAGAGACTAAGTATGTAAGAGGTACCTGCCTTTCTCTGGAGTTCCCGAATGGTCTGAAGAACTGGCTGTAAGGCCTGATGGGCTTCTGCAACTTCTGCATTGGACTTACTCATATAATGCTGTCGAAGTTGTTCTGCCTGTATGGAAATGACAGCTTAAGTTATGAACAACTCATATTTATGAGGAATAACTGAAAATGCAAAAAGTCCCCAGCTACTGTAGTGTTTTAAAATGGTTAGCTACCTACGTGCTACCCACTTTCATTTGTAAGCAATATTTAGCATTAATTTCTTCCTCTAGAATCTAGCATTTATGAGTAAGCCCAAAAAACATTTGAGAAGACAAACTACTGCAAAGATGCTAACTATGCAATTTTGCTTTTGGACAAGCCCAAACGACACAATAGGAATATGCCGCATTACAAATTACAAAAAAAGCAACTGGAATTGAACTCAAAATTCTTACTTCCCTGTACATTAAAGTACATTGTGTTGAATAAGTAAACAATAAAAAGATCCTAGAACAATCTGAGAACAGGATAATTTAAATTACTTACTTATAAAACTTACCCCTAAAATAACAAGAAAGGTTTAAATTTCATTATTTTTAGTTGCATCGGATATAACTTTTGAATAAAAATTACTTCTGAAGGTGAAAACCCCTCTTGGTATGCAGGGTATCCACAATATAATCAGTACCAGTTTACTTGATATTTTAAAACTGATGAACAAATAATTTACATTTCTTACAAGTAACATGTACATACACATACATGTATCTTTCACCATTACATTGATTTCATTAGATATCTTTATTTTGTGCATTTTAGGGTCTGTTTAAGTCTTCTTTTTGTTTGCTACTATCAGATAATTATATTATTGTTACAGATGGAGCTCAGTTTACTGTGAGTGGACAGGACTCTCAGGTATTTGGATGAGCTACTGGCAAAAGAAAGCTATGAAAAACAATCTCTGCTTCACATTTATAAGCAAAATAGAAATTTTCCGATCCTCCTCTTTACAGTAATGTCAGGAGAAGGTAATATAAAAAAATTGCTAGAGTTACAGGTCAATAAAAATGGGCAGTATTTCTATAAAGGCTGGTAAAAATTCCTTTAAATATTTAAGAGAACAAGGCTCATTAAAACAGAAAAAAATTCTACCTATGCATAGAATTTGCATAAAAATAGTATCACAAGATACCCACATAATAAGACAGATACTGATCACCACCACATAACTGGAAAGGCTGAAAGAACTGGGCTTGTCCAGCTTGGAGAAGAAAGGCTTAAAGGGTACAAAACAGCAGCCTTCCAGCAGCCAGAAGGAAATCACTGGGAAGAGGGAGCCAGGCCCATTACTGAACTACATGGCAAGTGAACAAGGGACAATGGCTATAAACTGGAATGGGAGGTTCTCTGTGATTTCCCCCCCACCCCCCACTATGAGGATTATGAAGTATTGGAACAGGTTGCTCAGAGAAGCCGTGAAATCTCTTTCCTTTAAGATTTTAACAGCCCAATTGGATAAAGCCCTGAGCTACCTGATCAGAAATCAGCATTGACGCTGCTCTGAGGGGGAGGTTCAGCTAGAGACCTCCCAAGGCCCAAGTTTCCAACCCAAATGATGCCACAATAACGATATTCTTTTGCAACTCTGGTCCATATGTCCACTACAAGTAACCAGTGGGGAACAGTGATCCCAGCTATCTTACCAGGTATTTCCCCAGTTAAGATTAAGGATATAGTTAAACAGGCTTACGCACACAGGAAGTAACATGCAGTGACTTGCTTATCTGGCCGAAGATGGTCAACCTTTCTAGATGTTTAGGCAGTACAAGAGTGACAGGGATGAACCAGTTGCTGTAGGGCATGTGAGTACAGTAACTAATACAAGGAGAGCCTGGACAGGTGCCACTGGCAAAATTTAGGCTATGAAGAATACTGCAAATCAGGACCTCCTCAAGAAGGTTTCAAATAAGATATTATCAGGAGCACACACAGGACCAAAAACAGAGGTAGAAAAACAGCTTCAAGGCATGACTGAAAAGATGCGTTAGACAGTAGTAGCTTATATTGAGTAGGAGATAGGGAAGCATTTTGGAATGGAGGGCACCTATGCAAGAAAAATAAACTCCACATAGAGAAGACTGACTATTTGCAGTTAAAATGAGAAAAGCTAAAGAAAATGTGAGGAAATAAAGGAATAAAAAGTATTCAGGATGTTGCATTCTTTATCAGTAACATCTATGTTAGTTATTTCCACAAGAACACTGTGGGGGTAGAGAAGTCACATCTGAGAGATAAAAATTATTAAAACTTCCATAAACCACACTCACAACATAACAGAGATCTCTAAGCATTCAGAATAGCAGCATTTTACCGGACATTTCTGCTCTCATCTCACACACTAAACAACTCTTGATTTTACTAACCTGAAAGGCAATGTACATAGTTAACTTGAAAGCTATTTAATATTTCTTTAGTTAGAGAAAATATTTAAGGATAAAAAAATAAAAAGGTGCTCTTCAGAATGTATTTCTATAAAAACGAGCAACGTTTACCTCTTCTGCAAGTTGGCTATCACGCAAAGTTGGGGGAATTCCAGGATGCTTCGCCAACAATTCCATCAAATTGTGTGTAGAATGAAGTCTCTAAATATACACAAAATCAACAGCAATCATGAAAAAATACATTGCAACATCTGTTTCAGGGAAAGCTTAAACAGCAATGAAAGCTTACAGAAAGAAATTAGTATTCCTTTAAAATTAGTTTTATTTTTTCTCTGTTAATCTGGAAACATAAAGAAAATAAATATTCTTTTCCTCATTTTACTGAGATAGGAAATGAAACATTAAAAAGAGCTTCTTCAACACCTCAAAAGTACATCAGCAGGGAAGTTTGAAACCAAGTCATCAGATTCTGTCCTGTACTCACCCTTGTAATTAAAACAGCCCTTGACTATCATGGAAAACATGTTATGTCAGAGCACATTCTTTTGAAAATAACTTTCAGCATATTATAAGGAGACAATTCACTTAGTCTATCTAAAGTGAAATAAAGCATAAGGAAAAAACCAGCTCCTAAGAGCTTCAATAATTTTTTTGTATTTTTCACTTTTCTGAAATAAAAGATGACTGAAAAAAACATAACCTTTTTGTTTATGTTTAGGGAAAATAAACTTGATTGTTAATATAAGGCAACTCTACTCCTCTTCCCTAGGTTCACCCTACATGTCCTAAACTACACCCCTAACATTATGCTGCCTGCATATCTCCCACAAACTCATACTAATAACTTTCACTATCATGAAGTTGTGCCCTTCTCACCTCCTGGACCGACTTCACCTTTGCCCTATTACTACCTCAGCCACTGAAGAGCACTGGCCAGCAGTGGTTTGCCATTATCTTAAAGAGCTAAGCCCAAGCAACTGGGAAGTGCTCAACAGAAGTTGAGTTTTACTACACAAAGGCAATATTATGCAGCGTACCTTTTGAGAAAAAGAAAAAGCTTTATTGGATTGCATAATCCAGTAAAACAGCTTAATTAACAATCTTGTTATGAGTAGCTTAACAAGTTTATGCTGATACAGCTCTAAGTGAAAAACGCCTCTGGGAAGTCACAAAGGAGAAGGACGGATCAAAGCAGCGCAACAGAGCCATCACATGACCACATGCAAGATAATCAAAGAATAACTTAGTGAAGCAAGCAAAGTAAAGAAACAGACAACTGATCACTTCTTATTTACCTGTCATTAACATTTTAAATATCTTGTTATGCTTAAGAGAATTTTGGTCGATTTATAACTGGTATTTCTTGAAGAAATATAAAGATGTTACAGAACTATTGCCTTTTTAATCAGGAAAATATATTCATATTTTTAGCATAGTATTCAAAATGTATTAATATATTTCCTGAAGAGAAAATTCACTTTGATTCTTTTTCATGTTTTGATGCCCTTTCGGAGAACACCTTCTGCAGTGCAACAATTTTATTATTCTCAGTCATTCGGCATTTTAATATGATTCTCAATGCAAACCCAGCATCCTGTATTCGCAGGATATAATATAGTACCATTAATGTGAGCAGTCGCAGTCACATACACAAGGAATTCAGCGCATTAAGTTTACTGCGGAACAGCAGGTGGAGATCATACACTGCTTCTGGGATATCACGAAGACTCACAGCAAAAGTTTTTAGAAATACAGTAGCTTTTTAGAAAAAAGTAAATGTGAAGGTCACTGGACAGACTCCTATCTAAAGATTGTGATAGTGACAGCAGGCTGGAAGAGCAGTTCAGCACACCACTAGGAGGAAGAAAAGACTGACCTGTTAAATTAAATCTAAAGTACTCCAGTTCTTAACTACGTCTCTTTACATTTGAATGCTCACTCACTTGCAAGGAATCTGTTTTGAGCTTTTCTTTGTGCTCTTCAGATGATCGTAACACTTCTCTGTACAGCTCTGCAGCCAATGCATATTCTCCTGAATTAAAAGAGAGTAACGAAAACATACACATATTGTGTTGGTTTTTAAACATACAAACAGCCATGACTGGACATCACTTGTTACATAGTAAGATGTTTTCAGAGAGGCTGTATAATATCTGCTTGCCTTCAAGCAAATCTTCCCTGTCCATTCCCCAGCCCCCCGCCAAAAAAAAAAAAACCAACCTGGTAAAAGACAGAGAGTACTATGTTTTACAAAGACTAAAGCAGCTTCCAGATTAAATATCTTTTGCGACTGCAAGATTTGTAGACTCCTTGATCTTAAAATATGTATTCACAGTTGCATAAGTCCAAAAAATCTCACATGTTGCACTAAAACACCATCATCTACAACCCACTGCAGCGATGCATTACTAAATTCACACTGCAAATACGTTATTCAATCTTCCAGTGAAACAATGAAAGTAGTGTCATACTTCAGAAATGCAGAAATGATTAAATACATGCAGGGAGCATAACTACTGATGTAAGCTGCTAACATCACAATCACTTCTCAGAAAACAGATTATATAAATTAAAAAAGAAATACAAAATTGAAGTTGCATATGGAAAAGCAGGGAAAAAAAAATTTATTTTCTTTTCTCAACTGACAGAAATTTACTTAGCCAATAATAGTCTTAGAGGACTCTTAAAACTTGGAGAAGTACAGGGACATGAAACGTATAAAGACAGATAACAGAGTAGAACAAAAATCATCTTCCTACGTATCTGGAAGGGTAACAACCCTATTTCAACAGGATTTGTTGCTTCTTACAATTGGCAACTGTTTCAATGTAAGGGTGTAATCCTGCAATATACTATTGCCATTACTAGTAACAGGCCAAAAGCTATGTGCTGAATTTGCAAGGCCTCAAGGTTGAGGCTTGTCAGGCCTCCTTTGAATTTTTCTTGACCTGCCTGTACCTTTTACTTGGCTTAGCTGTGACAGCAATTCCTCTAATTCACTAGGCATCTATGGCTAATTTTTTTTTAAATTTTGTTTATCTTTGTGTGGTACAATCACAGCTTTATATAGATAGCAGTAACAAGCAGTTATTCTATGTAGAATGAGATATTTACAACTAACACAATGATGTAGTGTAGAGAAATACAGGCCTAGTAACAATAGCACAGGCCTTGAAAAGTAAAGATACAGGATGCAGTGTAGAGGAGTACAGCCATGGGATGCTAACAGATGGTGCACAGGCTTGGCAGTGAATAACGAAGCCATGGCTATAAACAACTCACCCACAGTCAAAGAAATGCAGACCTAGAGCTGGACAAAACTGGTTTTAGGGGCAAAGAGAACAAAGAAATAGTATGTAACATTCATAAAAGGCATCACATACACTAAATTTGGTGCTAACATGGAGCTGCAGACCAATGAAGAAAGAGAAAGGTGTAAAAGCATGCTAGCAAACATAAAAATGACCTTAACTGGATCCTTGAGTGAGAAAGAAGAAACCATCAACACAAACATCTTATTCCTCCTGACAAAGAACTCCAGGTGGTGACAACTAGCCATAGCACTGCCAGCACCAGTATGAAACTATTGACCTCAGGACCCAGAAGCGCAGTAGAAAGGTGAGCATAAAAGCAGGACATGCAGTAGAAACAAGTAAGTGTGATTATTGTTTTTTCACCTGTAACAATTAGATCTGGACTAATAACAATTAGACCTATAAGATTTCAATTATACTAACAATACATCCATGGCTTTACGTATATATAAGGTTCGCTTCCTCTTTGTTGATGAAGAAGACTGAGTGTAACAGTAATGCTGGGCGAAAAAAAAAAAAGTTATAGACAAGAACTTTTCCGCAGTCCTGCTTTTGTTTCTCACCAGATGCAATTTTCATCAATCCGCTTTTCAAAAAGGGCCAAACTTAATTTTTGCTGCTAAAGTATTTAATCTGTACAGAAATCTTTTTAAGCACTTAATTCTACCTGATAAATTTGTTATCCATCCTGCAATCATAACAAAGTATTTCAAACGGACTACCTACAGACTAGAGAATCTGAATGTAGTCTTTCTGTAAGGCAAGTAACAGAACAGGCAGTTTGCTTGTTTTCTTCTTTGGAGGAAGACTTTAACATGAATTGGAAAAATTCAAGCAGCTTGTCAACTTTAGAAGACTTGTTACTTGGCAAAGAGGCATTTCTTTCACATTCATGACTAAGTTATTTTAATTTATTATTATTTTGTGCAGTGGGACATTCAAGATTAATATAATTATTTTTGTTTCCCATTCAAAGTTTTTTTTCCTCCTAATTCAGACAAAATCTACATTGACAGAGCTGTATAGCAGGCAACAGCAAACAGAATCCACCATCAGCATAGCAGTTTGCACACCAGGGGGCACAAAGGAAGCTCAGAAAGCAGTACTGATAAAACAAAAGTAGATTAAGTAGAATTACACAAGTATGACTTCTTTTATCCTCCCACTACACATATATGGTAGATTCAAGAAAGAATATAAAACAAAAAAGCCATGAATACTCTAAGACATCCCAAAGATGCACCAAACTACACCTATTCTTTCCTCCCTCATCCAGAATGAATGTTGGTTTTTGTTACAAATGCTGTTACAAGCCTCTCTGGTTTCCCAGGATTTCACTATGGCTTTCTCCCTGAATTCAAAAAATACCTGTTTTAACATGGTATCATCTAAACCATAATCAGCCTACTAAAAGGAGTAAAGAATATGATACAGCCATCCAGTCTTACCTTTAATGATATGGATACCAGCTAAGCCATTAAGAGCACACACCAACTGTCGGTGAGCTTCCTCACACTCTGTTCGACATTTCTTCTGCAGAGATGTTAGCAGTTCCTCCATGGTCATGGTGCTGAAACAGAGACCAAATGGCTCAAATTTAAACAAAACCACAATACTAGAGAAGTAGAACTGTCATGCTGTGCAGAATGAAAGATTGTTACATGCATCCAACATACTGTGCAAATATTTATTTGAGATTTATTTACTTATTAAAAAACCCTAGTTGTCAGCTTTTCTTCCAGTTAGAGCTTTACCCTAAAGTAGGTTGACATCTCCTAAAAATAGAAAGAAATAAGAAACAAGAGGAAAATTAGAACTAGGTAAAATAATCCTTCACAGGGCAAAATATTTTTCACCTTCTGTTACGGTGGTGAACTGGAAACATGCAAAAATAGACCTCATTTTGCTAGAAGCTGTTCAAATGAAAACAGCTATGAGACACTACATTTCTCCCCTCTGCTACTAATCTAAACAAGCAAAATGGATGAGGTGTCAAGGTAAAGAGGAAAATGTGTAGAATGAGAATAGTGAAGATTAGCAACTATCATTTTGAACAACTTTTTCTACATTTATTTGTAATATTTTTAAGTCTTGAGGAATTTAGTCAGAAGAGAATTAGCTGAATACAAAAATACAGGAAATGGAGAGGTAAGAGGGAGAAGCAAGAACAGAGATGAGAAAGAAGAAAGAAGAAAGAAGCATGAAGGATAGCTTGGAGTAAGGCCAAGGGACAAAGAATCCAGGCAGGAAGAAGCCTGATGCAAAGAGGCAGGAGAGTAAACTGCAACAACAGCCTATAACAGCTGACCTGAGGCTGCTTCTATGACCAATTGCTGCTGTGAGACCAGACACTATTCCCCTCCCTGAAACTCTGCTGCTCAGTCTCATTCACCTTCAGGACAAGCATCTACTATTTGGTGTTTACTGCTGTGGAGTAGAGCAAGAGGTGGCATAACTCCTGTGCAGTCTAGGCCCAAGGTATGCTGGAAGGGTATCCTATCCTTGACTAGGCCTTTATTTTACGCTCCTTGCAACACTGTTCCATTTACAGAAACTGTTCCTGGAGTTTACACTACAGTGTTACACCAGAGCAGGCTTTAAATCAATATAATCACTACTTATTATTGGATGAATTATGCAGAGCTATTGGCAAATACACATAGCACCTGCTGCCCATACTCTGATACTTCTACCACTACTACTTACCTTTCATTTTCAAAACCATTAGCAGCTTCAAGAAAAATTATAAAAGCAAAAGGATGTACATATGAAGTATGCAATTTGATCTATAGCCTGAGACGACCAATTAAGACAAAAGTAAGTTTTTTTACTCAGGGTAAACTAGGAGAGCCTAGAAAACTCCCTTTTGAGGGCTGTATTTTTGCTGAGTAGATGTTCTCATTTACTCTCTTCACTACACAGGTGGGGAAAAAAAGGTCATCTAGCATAGAATATGCTCCAAACTCAGCTTTCTTGTTTCTGGCCAGTTTCTCTTATCCGTATGCTCCAGCATCAACTTTCTTGTTTCAGTAAGTTTCTCTTCTTCATCAAAGTTCCTAGCACTGAATTTCTTCATTATTCTCATACATATAACCAAAGCCAGGAGCCAAAACTTCTCTCTGTTCTGGGAATGTCCACTGCGGCATTCAAGCTTGGTTCACAAAAAAGTGATACGTAAATAGTGCTGGAAAACAACTTTTCTTTGTACATATGGTTTTAAAAAAGATTTAATATTCATTTCTAGTTTTTCCACCAGTTACTATGTAGCTGTCACTCCGCAAGAATTTCACCAAAATCAACACAGTACTAAAGTGTCCTCAGCATACTCAGCTCAGTTTACACATTTCATTTGTGATCCACTGGCTCATTTTAATGCAAATACTCTTGTATGGGGTGGTAGGAATATTGATTTCTCCCATGTTTGAGTCCTTGCCTCCACACTAGCAGACTGTTAGACAGTAAGTGCTACAGCACAGTGCCTACTACTGGTCCCTGCTGAAGTAGGTGCAAAGTCAGTTACAGCTGCTTAGGCACTGTAGGTGCCCCGTATTGAGAAAGGGGAAGGAGCAGGACACAAAGCTTCAGAAAAGGATAGAAAGAGGCTGAATAGAATGGATGAACCGCAGCAGGAAACAGCAGAAATAACATTGGTAGTGTTAAAACTTTTTAAGTTCTTCCCTACCTGTAGCTTAAAAAAGAAACAACACAGATAATGCTCTGAGAGCCCGGAATGGAAACAGCCTGTTCTTTCACAAGCCCCCCTCTAACTCACTGAAAAAGTAGCAGCTACATTTCACAAAGAGTGCTAGCGACACGCTTTTGGTCTAACAAGGGCTGAGACCAAACTGGTATTTGCAGGGCACTTGTGAGGAAAATGATCTTGAAAGCATGCAAAAAAAAAAAAAAAAAAGAAAAAAAAAAAGCATCTGAACAGCTTTCAAGTTTGGATACACATTTACAAATTCTGCAACCTCCCATTAACGACACTTCCTTTGAATTAAAGAATTATTCCATTCTGTTTGTTAATTTTTTTCATTGTTCTCATTTATGAACATGAGTTTTCTAAGAGACAAAGAAGATCAGTGGACTTATTTAAAACTGAAAAAGAATCTGTTTTGTCTCACACTCAGTCTGCCACCTGCAACACCTTAGTATCCATCAGCATCATAAGGTTAAAATGGTACTGCACAAACAGCTGCCTCTCAGTACCATGTTCTTTAACACAAGAGTTACACTAACTACCCTACTGCATCCTATTCAGCTTCGGAGGTCAGATAGCTTGGTGTGCCATAGTTGCACATTTAACTAAAGAAGCTTAAAATTACGCTTGTTTGAGAACCGTACAAGATCTTGCACTATTAGGGACAACCAGAGTTTTGCTTTGGATAAAGCAAGCCATTTAAGCAGTGACAGAAATTCACCTTTTCTGTAACGGCAAGAACTCTCCCCGAACAGCTTGTGGATGACAGCAGGCCTGCCTCAGCCGCAGCAAAGGGTACAGAATAGAAGTCACAGTCCTTCTATCTAGGCTACTAAGCTTAAGAGTCCAGTCTGAAATCTTCCTGAGTTTTGCCAATGCATCCTGGCAGCACACCTCATGTTGGCGATGATAGAAGTGTCTCTCCACAGGAGAAAAGTGAAGCCAATGTACATTCTCTGTCTGAGGCGGGATTTGAATCTGCAATTAAACAAGAAAACAAGTAATCTGCAAATAAAGCTATTGGTAAATGTTGTTCAGGAATTTTAAAACCCAAAACTCTTATTTACTTGGTCAATCACATCCTTCTTTGCTGATCTCCACATTATCTTGGCAATTAGACTGTAGAGAGGCCGGGGATTTTTCCTACAATAAGGTCGATATAAAAGTTGGTCCCACCAATGTTTGACCCAGTAAGGATCAACTCCAAGAAAAAGGACTAATCCATACAGATCTGCCAAGAAAAGAAAGTGGTTTAGTACAATGTTTGTGTTTTAATACTTCACAATATGCCTCCAAAAAAACCCTAACTTTCATACAAAGGTTACCAGGCATGAGGCAACTGTATTCCGGCTGTTATCTTTTCCACTTACCTTCCAGTCATTCCCTCACCAAAATAGCTAATTTGAGGCAGGGGACCGGGTGGGGGAAGGCAGGGGATCTCTCCTTTAGCTAGTTGTTGATTTTCATAGAACTTGCTGGAATATAACTATTTCTGAGACACTTTCCTAATTTCAAGTTTAGCAGAACAGAGCGATGAATTTAAACCTATTCAGAGCAGAGGTGAGAGGCAGAAATTACATGATTGCATATGGTTAATTCGGTTTGCCAGGTTTTTCTAAAACAGTATTGCTCAGTATCATTATTTCACAGCCTGCTGTGCACCAACTGTCTTGTTGCACACCATCCTAAAAGGGTCTGCAATTCAGAAGACTAACTATTCTACTATGGCATAAGAAATTAACAAAACACACATTTATTTTCTTACTAATTGAGAGAATACAGCTTGCTAATTCTGCCCAATCCAGAAACCCATCATTTTGGGGGATGAAATTTAAGGACATACAGACTTTAAGCTTGTATCTAAATCTTACTGGAAAAATACAGAAGCACAGGTTTAAATGCTGCATGTGGACAATGCAGAAATAAAAATATATGATGGTATCTTATAGATAGTTCTTAAAGATCTGGTGGCTACTTTCTTTATTCTGTTAGCTTTATGATAATTTTGGTATTGAACTGAGAGCCGTAAGACATTCACCAAATACATCACAGGCCAGGGGAAGAAAAATCCTGGGAATCATTTCTATGCAGGAAGCAACTGTTTACCCAGAGGTCCTATCCCCCTTCATTACAGCAGCGGCAGCACAGATTCAAATTAGTCAGCGGTTTTCATCCCCTACATGATGGGGGCTGCCTCAGTATAGCCTGAGCACCTGGCTGACATGTATTATGGACAATATGACATTTCAGATATGTATTAAATCAACATCATCACACATAAGGACTAGAACAAGTTAGACATGACAGTCAAATCAATCACGTCTTTCTATAGTGTTTGCTTTATTAACTACATATTCTCACAACTATTATGTTTATTTATAAATTTCATCTACAATTCCATGAATTAATCTACAATGTTGACTTTTATAATCGTTTGGTATCTGAACAGTAGTTCACAGATGCACACAAATGCTTACACTGATTTATCCACTTTCAAACTCATTGCCTCAATATGTACCACATATTCCTAAATCCATCAAAGAATACAGGGAGATAAAGAAGTTAGAGATAGAAACAAAAAAAGAAAGGGAACCGACTATCTGAAGCCTGTCTACAGAAACAGAGTAACTCACAAGAAATGACAAGATAAATGACACCTGCTAACACACAGCTCCCTACTCCACAGATCTCAATTCATTAAGTCTTTACATAAGGACTTAAGACAGTTTCATAAAGCTTTAGGACGATTTTTAGAATTTATATTCACAGCAGTTGATGCCTACAGTAGTTCATACAGGGCTATGCAAAAAGCAAGTATAGCTTTGCTTGCTGTATTTGACAGTTAGAAGGATTCTGTAACCAGAGCAGACTATCTTTAGCTGCAATAAAGAAGGGTTAACATCCACCCGCTCTGCTAAGTAAAAACTGAAGAACAGACTTCAGTCAGCTGTTCAACACACAGCTTCTCTGCTCCCCGAAGTATTTGTCTAACTTGGGGAGATAAAAAGATTTCAGCTCTGCAATTTTTATATTGATATATTTATTGGTGGCTTTATTACATGCTTAAGGTTTATGGCTTACAAAGTCAGAGTACCTAATGAATTCAGAACAGACATTTTAACTGCTTCAAAGCACTACCTAATTATCAGCACAAGGAAAATGCACAGATAACACTGCTATGTAAAATCTCACCTTCTAATCCTCGCTGCACAGGAGTGCCACTGACACACCAGCGATTGATTCCACTTAAACGGAGTGCCATTTCAGCAGCCTAGCAAAAGAAGACAGAACCAATGGTAGGAAAGGAAAAACAAAGACAGAGTGGAACACAGTCTGAAAACCCAGGGACCTTATTTTTAAGAAGTCTGAACATCTTTTCAGTATGTAAGATTAGCAGACCTATAAGCAGCATTAGTACAATATATTATAAAAGTGTGTATAAAGTTATTGAGCTTTTTTGAAAGTAACTGAAAGCTGATAAAAGCCATATCCACTTCCAAGTAATCAAGTGCAATTAAGGGTTCACAGAAGGCAAACAGTTAACAAAAGAAAATGTAAAAAAAAAAAAAAATTAAAAATTAAAGCCCATAAGCCATTATTTAAGCAGCACTTTTATCTTCCTGCCTTGGGCAAAAAGACTAGATGAATACTAACTAAAATAATCTCCCTCTGCAGACTGCAGCCCTAGAGTTTGCAGACAGATTACTATTTTAGCTTCTAGACCCAAAGGGCATATCTATGCCTCTGAATCATGTCACTGAACAGGCTAGTGTCTTGTCTGAAACTATCAAACACCATATACAACATGATGACCTAGTTCTTTAAACTGTCAGTATAGATTATGTTAAGTATTTTTTGAGTTGGATATACTTCACAGTCTGCCAAAATTCCAACAGGAGAACTATTTAATAGTAAATATCTCCAACAGAAAAATCCACTTCTAAAGAACAAGCTACAAGGACAAATTACCTGAGTACACTGAATGTTAAGAGGGGGGAAAGGAAGTCTATTGTCCTATTTACAATAAGCTTGTCAAAACCTTTTCAAGTTAAATAAATGCATGACTGGGAATGTTGTACCTTTGCAGTAGTGCATTCAACCATTTGCGCTTCATCGAGGCAGATCCTCCACCACTCAACTGCTACTAAGGGGCTTGGGATGGCCATGTACCGCTTCTGGTTCCTGAAACGGCGCCCATCTTCGCTGTTACTGTGGGGTATATCTACATAGTTCAGTTCAGTGCGGAGGACATCATATGTGGTGATAACCACCTCCTGCTCTGCCAACATGTGTGGCTGCAAAAAGCCATGCTTCTTCACACCTTGATACACCTATATAGATTTGTATTCAATAGCACAATAGCAAAGAAAGAAGGTAAGAGACACTTTAATAAAAATGCTAAAATACCAGTACAGCTTAATACGTGCATGCTTTTAGCAGTGTTGCTCTTATAAAATGAAACCATTCATAAAACCTGATTCATATAGCAGCATGGTGGGAAAGCCATATAAGTAACAGAGATAATAAATGCAATGTAGACATTGATGCAAAATTTTTATGTATGATTATTTTTATCTTTGCAAAACATTTTTTTCTCCTTTGAAGAAAAGAGAACTTCAGTATTTTCTACAACAGTGATTTGTTGCAACAGTTGTTTGCAAGATTAAGTATTCTGTAATGTTGTATGGAGCAACATTATGTAAGTCAGTGTTACATGTCCAGTCCTCTCTCTCCTTTACCATAGATGTATTACTTTTCTCCCCATTGCCTCAAAAATTTCATGGATGATTAGGCAAAGACAGAAGTATGCAGTGAAATATTTAAAAAACAGAAATGATACTCTGGGTAACGTTTTATCTACAAAAAGGATTTCTACAGAGACTCATGAGGTAGAAAGAATACCCTAGTAAGAAACAATCCCTGTGCACAGAACAGAATATTATTATAAACCTTTCACACTGATATTTGTTCTAATATCAGAAGTATTTTCCTTATCCCCCTCGTCATTTTAAGCATAATCATTTTGGAAACATACAGCGGTTTAAATAAGAAATTAACGAGCTAAACCAAGCGTTTTACTATATGCTTCCCCATGGTAGCATTCTCTATCTAAAGAAAATAAATATAGCACACATTACGAGTCCCAATATACTTACAATACCAAAACATGTTAAACTTTCAAATAATGTGTGGTACAGTACACAATCAAAATATATTTTTAGAATATGAGTGTTTTCTCATCTCCAGGATTTTCAGCTACTAAGAATGATTATTGCCAGAGCTATATATCAATCACCTTTTCTTCGTTCTCATACAAACTTTTTCTCTTGCTCCCAATTCACTTCAGGAACCTACTTCAAAACTGCAGGCATCCATTGCTTACTTCAAGAATTTTATCATCAGCTACTTGTTACCACTCATCTAGATCTGTATATTAATCACAATATTAAAATAGATAAGGCTTTCTTCTGACAGATAAAGGAATATCTCTACCTTCTTTACAGAGAATCCATATTCTAGTGTCAACTTCCAATAGCTAGCGTCTTTCTATTCCTCTCTCATTCTGCAAGTTCATGATTTATTATGTAACAATGGACCATCTTGGTCACTGTTTATCTGCAACTACCTACAAACGCTTTTACCATTTAAGAAAATCACAGTCTTTCAGTTCCTCATAGTGTCACAAACTTTAATGTTCTCTTAATTCACACAACTAATAGTTAAAAATACCAAAATTAAGGTGACCCTATAAAACCTTAGTTAATTTCCCCTCCCCTTTCCCCCTTGATGCTCCGCACGTTTTCACTGCTAACTGTACTTTTTGTTCCAGTAATAACCTTCCTCTACATTTGTGCATATGGCAACAGTCTTTCTGTCAATTGAAACAAACACTTGCAGAAAATCTCTGTTCAGCCCCAGAGTGTGACAACAGAGCATGTACAACCAGGTCAATGCACATGAACGAAAGAGAGAAGGGGAAAAAAAGAAAATGGGAAAAAAAAAAAAAAGAAAAAAAAAAGAGCATGCTTGCTGAAGCAACTGTTAAGAAAAAAATAGCTGTCAAAGTCTAATGATCTCTTCCAAGTATTTATGAACAGATTTTCCGGAGGTTTATAACTTGGCCAAGTTTTGGTTGTTTTCACAGCAGCAAGAAAAGAAACCTGCCACAAAGGAAGACCTACCAATAAATTTTAATTTCTTGTTGTATTACATAAAACCATTAGAATTTCCCATGGGTTATAAGCACTTACAAGAACAAAAAACACCCTTCACATGCCATGCAGAACCTGTTAACATGGGAAACTGGTTCTTTGAAACATCTGCACTATTTTCGTTTTAACTTTACAGAAAAAAACCAACAAATTTTCCTTTTGAAGCAACACTGAAAGCAAGTCTGGGTGACTTACAGTTGGCAGTTAAAAGAAAAGGAAAACAGCGTCTTAGAATGGAAGGTGTCACACAGCTTAAAGCACTGACATTCAGTATTTAAGCTATTTTACTGTTACCATGTAAATCTATTTCTGACAGTTTTCATCAAAACTGGTATAAAAACTTGGACTGGGTCCTACGAAAACTGTGCAAGTTTTACACATTTGTAAGCTGCTGCACTAAAGCTAATTAGACTGCTCACACAAATGGCTTACTGGAGGCCTAGAATTCATTTATACACAGAGCATCTATGCAGGATTGCTGACAGCATCAGATATCCCTGAATACAAAGCTTCCTCTCTTTATCTATCTACTCCTACTCTTACTTTATTCAAGATGTAAGGGATCTACGGTTCTCAAAGCACTTTATCATTACAAAGGTTCTTGCCTACTAAAAATATGAAGGACAAAACTTGACTACATCATTAATAAAAGACAATGGCTACCCTTGAATACCGTGGTAACTATATTAAAAAAAAAATCCTGTATAGCCATAGTTACTATATGTATAATTAGGTTTATTTTAGTGATAGAACTATTAGAAATCAAGTAAAAGGACAATACATGGTCTCCAGATAAGCAACATCCTAATAAATATGGCAGATGTTATAGAGACAACGCCCAAGCTGTAACGGTTTTATTCTCAGTAAACACCAACACCCACAACCATTTTTGTCCTGAGAACCAGAAATTCAGAAGTACGCTCTTTACCTACTGAAGCATTTGTTTTTATCTAGAACAAAATGAGAAGCAACTGTCAGAGAGCTGCTTGAGTGCAAAGTGTACAGTGAGACGACGCTGCCAAAACACCTAGTTAGGCCTTTCTAAGTTCCTTGGTAATCTTTCAGGAAAACAAAAGCCAAACCACAAACAGCCTTCCCTCTCAGAAATCACCTGTTGTTGCAACTGTTCAAAATTTGCTTCCATTTGATAAAGATACCTAGTCCACTGTATCATCTCCCAGTGACCAACTAATAAGGAAAAAATGAAGAACTAAATGCAGAGAGTCTTTCTGGGACTCAAATGTACCATGTGATGCCAAGCGTAGGTCTAATAGCAAGAAATGTAGAATTCTGACACAGAGGATAAAGAAACCTCTGAACTTTATGTGATACAGAGTTTCAGACAGGAAGCCCCAAGCCTTGATAACTCTCCAGAATATGACACTATATAATCTTACCAGAACTCGAAGAGAAGATGATCTTACATGCCTGTTGATCTCATCTACCCATTGATGACAAATAGAACTCGGAGAAATTATCAGAGTTGCTCCTGTGGAAACCGGTTTCATTGCCACGAGGCAATGGGGACAGTAAAAGGGCTTGATCTTCAGGTTTTCCTCTTTGTAGTTTACACATTCTGCATGCTGCCATAAGTAACATTTCAGGCACTGCACACGAGCTTTATAGTCAGCCAATCCAAGCTCACCACAGATGCATTCAAAACGATATTCAGAGGTATTAAATGGAAATACAGAACTAGTATGTTGTACGCTACTGCCAGGATGTTCTTGGGAATGTGAAGACTGGTCCTTTGGGATATCCTGCTGGACATCAGCTGTCGTTTTTGAAACATCAAAATCGGGATGACTGCTCACATCACTGGAGACAATGAGGCTGCCATGCAAATCAGGAGACTTTGGGACCACAGCCTCCTGCTGAACATTATTCTCTTTTACAGAGTTCTCATGATCTGCTTCAGATTTCCTGTTATTTTTGCTAGTTGTACAATAATCATGTTCTTCCATGGTGATATCCACCCGTAAAGGGGTTTTAAGGACATTTTCAGAAGCGACATCACTATATTTTGATTCTTTGGTTTGAGTTTTAACATCAATCAACTGCTTCTTCTGAATGCTTTCTGAAGTCCTTGCTATCTACAAAGTAAAATTAATCAAGAATGTCAGACTTTCTCCTCAAATTTTTTTTTTGAACGTATAAGTGCATCAAGACATAGATACTAAGATTTTATATCGATTTCCAGTTTGAGGATTTGGTTAATGTTTACCAGTGTTAAAAAGACAACTTCACAGTAAGAACAATACACCTGGCAGTCCCCGCAACACTATTTTAAGAGAGTTACAACAGATGTATTTAATTTAGCCCCAAATTTGTTCTAGTTATGATTTCTGTTTCTTTGTTCATGAACGTGAAAGCAAATGCTGCAGTTTTCTTCATTTTTATCAATAAGCCAGTGTCACTGAACTAGTGCACACAGACAACACAGCTGAGAGTAGCATGCCATTGGTAGAAATAAGATCTGCCTTTGCAACATTCTTTGAAGTATGGCAGCATGTTTTACCTGCTCTTTGGTTCTTTCTCGCCTCTTCTGTTCCTTGTAATTCTTCCCCAGCTTAAAAGACCCAGCCAGACCATGTCCTTTGACTTGCTCTACTACTTGTTCTGCGATTAGTTTTTCTAGAGTTCTTTTGAGAAGCCGTCTATTCCTCTGTATGTCATACCTATATATAGCACTGATGTACTTAAAGATTGCAATAATGGATGCTCCTTTCTTCACATTCATTTCCTTTACAGCTGCTAATATCATCACTCTTAAGCCTATATACAGAATCAAAACAAAAAAACTTACAGATCAGATAAAATGAAAGTTACCTCGGAGGATGCATATTAAAGGAACTCTAAATACCATGTTAATCTAAAAAATGCAAAACAAAGACAGGCAGCAGTTTTGACAATGCTTTACTTGAGGTAGCCCTACAAATCGCTGTTTTTCAGTGATTCTAAGGCAATATTGAATAGTAATAGAAATAAGTCACTCATTTGTCTTACTGAAGCTTATAAAAAGGTAGTATATTTCAGTTAAATGCATAAACTCTCTTACAATGACCTTTAGTTACATGGAGTTCTGTAGCACAGAGATCTGAGTTGGTAACTTCACTTTTAACTGTGGATCACTTGTTTGTAGCATGCAATCCTACATCACAGTGCTGAGCAAAAGAATCACTTCATTCTGCAGAAGTGCAGAGTAGCCTTGAACTCATAGTCAATAGGCAGGACTAATGCCAAAAGCAAAAAAATTACTTTAAAAAGTCATCAGAAATACTTACTGGGATATTGTATTTTTTCCTTCAATTTAAGCTCCATTTCCTTCGTTTTTTTCTTTTTACTTCCTTCTAAAGGTTGAGGTGGAACAAAGAAGTTCACGAGCTTACCCTAATGCAGACAATATTAAATAGTCATTAGTTCATTTCTCTTCATAATAACTCTGAACTTCATTAATCTTTTCACATTTGAAAATAAGCATGAGCTGCTACACATGTGTGCTCTGATCTCATTAATTTGCTCAGACAGCTCACTTTTAGTGTACAGAGCAATACCCCATTCAGTTCAGTTTCTCAGCAAACACTGTTCAAGCACCCTACACTGAGAACAGAAGGAGCAGCCCTGCAAGCCGCTTGGGACCTCCACTACTTCAGAATTAAGTTGCAGGAATCTATAGCTGTAAGTGATCTAGGTTACTGTTGAGGGGAAGAAAATATATATTTAATATATAGCTAGAAACACAAAAGGAGGTAAGCAATATAGATTGAAAAGCCCTAGTTAGTTGTATAACTAGTAAGTTCTCTTTTTAAGGATTGCCCCCAAAATATTTATTATTAGTCATTCAGGAATAGTGATTTAATTCAAGAAGATGTATACTCAAGAACCGGGATATAAAAAAGAATCCCAAAGCTGGAACAAATGCAGTGCCAGTATTTCTACAATTAATTGTTTTATAGCTGTGTTCATTGACACTTCACTCTGTCCTGTCCAACTGGTTGCTTTGCAGAGTTCTTAAGCAGTAACTGCAATGAAACTCCAGACAGCATTTGAGCCCTACAGTGAGTTGAAATACTTGGAGTAACTGTGACATTGGCTTACACAAGCCAGGAGTCATCCAGAAAGTCTCTGTTGGAATAAAGCACTTTTGGGTTTTTTTCAGGACGTCATACAAAGACATTTTATATTTGAAGACAAGAAAAATATGGATGAGAAGGGGCCTTCTGGATGAGTGGAACAGTGCCTTTTAACCACAAGCAATGTCATATAATTCTGTTCAATAAGACCCCAAACTATTAGCTAAGATGTCTGTTCTAACTACTCATATCATGAAACAGTTTCATAACTCCAGCTCTCCAAAAGCTATGGCGTCTAGCTATTGTTGCCAGTTGATGTCCAGGTGCTTTAGTGCTAATACGTCCCTCTTCACACTCCTCAGTGCTGACCCTCTGATACATTTAAGAAGAATCTTATTCTCCCTTTAAGAATTGGGTCTTTTTAACTGATAAAATTACAAGCAGGCAGGAGATCATTATGCATAGATGTGCAATGAAACTGGCTGCCATGAATTCAAAAGGATGGAATCCACAGAAGTGGTAAGAAGTCTACTTGAGGATAAAAGGTTCTCTCCTTTCAGAGAGAATTTTTGTTTTTAGTGAATGTGCAAAGGTTTCACAGGATGCATGATGACGAAAGTGAAAAGATGGAAAGTTGTTGCTAAATAAGCCCATTTATTATATGAAATAGAGGGGAAGCAAAAATCTTTATTCACCGAGTTTAAATCATTCCTATTTTAGCACAGAACGTAGGTCTAATAGATGTTTGATACTCATCAATACAATGAAGTGAAGGGGAAAATGATTTCCAACATAGTAGACTAAGTTACATATTTATACACTCCTGGAGTGTGTAAACTACCAACAGCCTATTAACAGCGCAGTTGCCTGCTAATACCCTTCAACAATGGCAAACTATCAAATTGCTCCTCATGCAAACCATACCACTATTCATGCCACCAAGTATCACATCCTACAAAGCAAAAACTTTCACTGTACTTTAATCAAGATTTAAATCTGGACTTCTATAAAATAGAAAGCAATAAACTCAAGAAAAGTGCATTTCCTTTAATTCTGAAAAGTATTTTCTTCATACTAAATCTTAACCTGGTTTTCTTACCTCAGGTAATGTCAAATCATCTTGTTTAACGTCTGGTCGGGTATGAGTCAGAATAAGAGCCAACACTTCTACTGTTTTTCCAAGACCCATCTCATCTGCCAAAATACCTCCAGGCCACTGGGGTCCAGCAATTGGATATTCACGGATAATACTAAAATTCAAGTACATTCCCAAATGAAAGTCAGTAACTATAGAATGATGTGACAGAGAAGCACGTGTTCAGGGACACACACAGCATAGCTTGAGCAAGGCAAAGTTTGTAAGGTGAGGCAACATCTTTTATTAAATAAGCTGAGCCTGACAAAAGCTAGCAAGCTTTTTGGGTGTACAAACCTGACGAAGATGAATATGTATGCCAGAAGTTTTTGGATTTTTTCCCCTCCTAACAGGCCTTGCCTTGCTAACCTTAGCACATAACAACATTAGTCTCCAAAAAATTGAAATAGATTTATATTCATATGTGTTAAAGATCTGAAAGTTATATAGGGAAAAAATAAAAAGCAAACTAGTGATCAAAAGGATCTATTCTAACCAAATTAATGAGAAGAGTGAAACAGAATTAGCAATGCAATACCCAGCATTAATAAAAAGCATTACACTGCCTCCATCCTTTATATTTTAAGAACATTGGACCAGAAGACTGAAGTCTCCTATGCTCTAATTAAAAAAAGTTAATCTCAAAACTACAAATTTGCATTGAAATAAAAAAAGCTTTAAGAATTACGTATTCTTAATAAAAATCTGTAAATATGTATCGAGATTTACATATTTACCTTTGCATTATATACTCCAGTTTGCCTTTTTTTTTTTCCGAATTAAAGATATCACTGTTCTAACTCTTTAGTTGCTAAATGAAAAATGACAGTTATGGATTAGTTTATATTCTTCAGGTAAAATCCACCAATAAGGTTTTCATGAAGTTCAACCTTGATATGTTCTCAGAAAGAGATAACTATAAAAACATACCAGCCAGTAAATGGATTATAGTAGATTTTTACTCCGTCCAGAGTGATGACCTCCCGCCATAAGAAGTGCAGCACATTTTCTGTGGAGAAAGAGTTCATGTAACTACCATGAGGTTTCTCTATGAACAGCACGCTGCTTAGAATTGCGCAGCCTTATTGTGACATTTAGAGACAAAAAGCAGACGTCTACAAGACACATCAACTGCTGTTCAGCAAAGTTTAGTTTATCATTTAGTGTACTACCCAAACAACAGCTTTTATAAAAATAGTACTGAAATAATTAACAAAGCTTCCAATCAAACAGCAAGAAAACATTACTGCTGACAATACAATGCCTGTTTCCTCAATTACGCAAGTTTTCCAGACCCGTATACTTGCCACTGCTTGGAGTGCTTGCGAGGTTCTCTCGGTGAAGCATCCAGTTCACAGCCTCACTTTGGTATGGCCTCAGAATAGGAATTAATGCAGGATGCTGCACATCCTCTCTCAGTAACTGGATATCCTGCTGATGGGTGTGCCTTACAAAGTCATAAAGTTCTTCAATATTTTGTCGCTCTAGTTCCATGTCAGATTCTTCCTCATCTTCCTCCAGCTCATCTGCATACACCAAATAATTCAAAACATACACTATCAATCAACTTTGGTCAACATTTCAGTAAATTTTGCTGCAACATATTTAGTTAACACATGAAAGCAAGCAAAGCAAAGTGTCATTTAAACATATGTCATGACTGCACCTGACTCAGCTAGCAGCAGTAGGAAACGACAAGCACTACTTTCCTGAAAGTTAATATTAAAATGCTATGGCAATCACAGAGGTATACATAATCAGGAAACCTCTTCCTTTAGAATTTAGGGATAGAATGACCAGACCTTATTTATTTAAGACCTTCCAGTAAACATTTCCAACTGTTACAGAACTACAAATAACTCACATTTCAGATTTAAATGTTAACATGGGTCAATGATCTTATAGAAAGGGGAAAAACACAGTGGGTTTTCAAGGATTCATACATTTTTCATGAAATAAAGCTTTTCTTGATAAAATAACGTATTAAGAAAACAGGAGGTCTCTTCAGTGAGTTTTCATGTTAATTTTAAATTATCCATCTGGATAAGAAAATTGTAGCAGTAGACAACACAAAATTCTCACCACTTGCATCACTGCAAATATTCAGACAAGGCATACTTTAGAAATTAAAATCCCACCTCAAGAGAAGTATGTACCCTCTAGGACAGAAGGCCTTGTGCTTATATATTTTTCACACAATTTGGATATATGGGCATACACAGAACTTAAGCACTGTAGAACAAAAATTCATGAAAAATTCAGGGGTCAGCATTTTAGGAAACTGACATAAGATCAGGGAACAAAAGACTTAGAGGACAAGTTTTAACAGTGTTTCAGGACTCAAATTAAAAACACTGGTACCGATAAAACAGCTGTACAACTCTACAGTCCAAAGAAAGATACTATATTGGAGATAAAACCACCCTGCAACATTTTTCTCAAAAAAGAAAAAAAAAAAAATATAATTTTTTTAGAAGCAAGTCAAGGCCAGCATTTTCAGCACAAAGTGACCTTAAGGTATATTTAGAAGTATAATATTCTGAAAAAAGACAAAACAGCTAATGGCAGGCACAATTAAATCAAATTATAATAACGATACCTCTCCCTAACAAAGAAGGGAGAGAGCTTAACCTTAAAATAAGGTTTGGGGGCTGCTATCAGGACTCTCTTTCACAGAAATCAAAATTTTCTTTCATTCAAATGAACAGTGAAGGTAAAGAATGGTTACCAAAATAAACAGCATGAAACACGATGTGCCTGTGTATGGCAGTCATCAGCGCCCTCCCCTAATCCTTTTAAGTCAATGGAACAATTCCAGTGCTTCAGAACGGAAAAGAGAATTCTGAAAGATATTAATTTTCTATAAATTCATGAAAACTGTACATATAAAGGCTTGTAATGTAAAGAAGGCAACCAGAGTGCACATGTGGGGTTATTAATGTTCCAGCCAAAAGAAAAGCCCCAAACAGAGCATGCAGCTTTATATACTACAGAAACTGTTCCAAGGGATCCTCTCACACACATTCCTCACTTCATGGAAAGAACAGAGAAATTAGAGTGATTGCAGAGTATAATTTTGATCAATGAAGTTGATCTATAATGACACCCATCATCACACTTGCTAAAATAACAGTTTTCAAAACTCACATTTCAGAGCATAAACTGAATTCTATAGAAACTAAGTCTATCCAGAATTTTACAGGGGAGCAAAGACTACAATATATTTTAAATTAAAATTTTCTTTCATACAATTGGATATGGTTTGTCCATACCTTTCTTGCTTTGTTCATTCTCTCAAAGATTTCCCCGCCTCCCCCCCCCCCCCCGATTAAATGGTTCTATGTACCACAGGGATTTTAAAAGGATGCTAAGGAAATTTAATAAGTAACTGAGAGGGGTAAACAGTGAATATTTAATTATGCTTTCAACCATTTCAAAATGTTATTCAATTACACGGCTTTCAGCTTTGTATTTTTTACCTTTGAGAAACTGATGGTATTGTACTATGTAAAAATTCAGTTTCTTTTGTATGTTTTGTAATCAAGTATTCTACTTAATTCCTTCAATGACTGAACTAAAGTTCTGCTATTGCATCTGCAGTAGGACCTTTCTGTTTTATCTGTAGGGCAGTTCCCAGATTGCTGTATAAGAATATCTACATCAATGAAAATGTAATGTTTTCCACCTTTATTCTACATTAATGGAAAACTTGTTGCTTCACATTCGGTATTAAAAAATACCATACAAAGACCAGAAAACTCTTCTTTGTACAAAGAATTTATTCTGCTTAAGAAAATCGAAGGAAATTGCTATATGGTATATGCTATCACCATGCTACTGTATGTTATACTATAGTTCCATGATACTATGGGAAAACAAACTCTGAAACATTTATCATTCACTAGAACAAATAGCAATTAAACAGACATTTTAGGAGGTTGGTTTTTGTTGTTGTTGTTGTTTGTTTTTTGTTGGTTTTTTTTTTAGTTTTAATTATAACGACTACAGGTTTTTTCATGTCAAGAAAGCAGCTAGCTGGATCTATGGTGATCTATGCCTGCGCCTTCACTGAAGCAACACAAAGTGACGTGTAATATTATACAGCAGATACAAGCTATTATAAAACCAGCTATTTATTAAAGCAAACAAAAGAAATCTCTGTGAACAAATTTCTCAAAAAAGTGGTTAACTCTACAATTAATGTTCAAAACTCATGAAGCTTCTGCATATTATATATCTTGTCACTCTTTTGCAGATTCATTAATGCATTTATCCTACTACGCTTGCCGTAACTTGAGACAGAATTCCTGCCACAAAGGCTCAAAAACCATCTAGAAGGACTTTAACAGGAGGAGTACATTGAGGAAAACAAATATATAAGAATTAAATGTAGGGGCAGAGAGGTCACATCCCTTATTTGTGAAAATCCTTATGCACAATCCATCAACACAAGATTTTGCTCATCAATGGGGAGAACAAGAAGCCTCATCCTGGAACATTGCTGCGTGGAGTTCATTTTAGATGGATATTAGCAAGTGTTAAAATACATACTTACACGCAGTTTTACAAAAATTTTAATGAATTCTGTTTAAAAAACAGGTGAAATTCAAACACAGAACTAAGTTGTTAGAAATGGAAATCAATTTACGCTTCTTAAGAGGAATGCATTCATCAGTATAGAATCAAGGCTATGTTATTTCATGCTACATCAAAAAGTATGTGCTTAAAAAAATGTTAGAAAATGTAACTGGTTTCACAGTGTGTAACCGCCTGGGGTCCTCTCTCCCAAATCTTTTCCACTTCTGTGACATGCTTGATTTCTGAATTTGGAGCATAGCATAATGTGCACTACGGACTTATATAGTGGTTTAATGATACTGTTTTGTTCTCTAATACTTTCAGGACAATTCTTTACCTTTGATTTGGTTTGACTGACATTGAACACTGAGTTGATGTATTTACTGAGCTATATACCTATCTACTGGACTACAACACTAGTTGCAACAATTAGCAAAGAGGCCATCATTTTTATCTAATGTGAAGTAAGGATTTTTTCTTTTCTTCCGCATCACTTCATATTTACCTATATTGAATTTATACTGAATCTCCATTGCCTAGTCTGCTAGCAAGCTTTCAGTTGTTCTTCATCTCTGTTATGCTGAATAATACATTTAAAGTTTGTTGGTGAAACCATCTCACCAATCACTGTATTTCCAAAAGCATTAGGAATACATTAAGCTGCACGTGCCTTTGTAGGACTTGACTGGTGATCTTCATACACATTAACAACCATTTATTTCTCTTCTCCACACCCTCTATTTTACTTAGTCATTTACGTGGCATTTGCTGGCATAGAATCAAGACTATATTACACTGAATCAAAATGTACATGCTGAAAAACGGTCAGAAAATTTACCAGCTGGCAACATAGCTCCTTTATGTAACCTGAGCTGGTTGCATGGCTTCTGAAAAGGTAAGTTAAGGCATAACAACCTGTCACGGTTTTAGCTGGGATAGAGTTAATTTTCTTCACTGTAGCTGGTATAGCACTGTGTTTTGGATTTAGTATGAGAATAATGTTGGTAGCAACAACTAAAACATCAGTGTCTTAAGTAGTGCTTACACTAGTCAAGGACGTTTCAGCTTCCCATGCTCTGCCAGGGGCACAAGAAGCTGGGAGAGGAGGGGGCACAGCCAGGAGAGCTGATCCAAACTGGCCAAAGGGATAGTCCATATCATATGACGTCATGCCCAGTATGTTAACTGGGGGGAGTTGGCTGGGGGAAGCAGTGATCGCAGCTTGGGGACCAGCGTCAGCGGTCGGTGAGCAGTTGCATCACTTGTTTGGTTGGTTTTTAACCCCCTCTGAAGGTTTCGCTTCTCTCTCATTTTTTTTCATTATATTATTATTATTACCATTACTCTTTTAATTATTAAAGTGTTCTTATCTCAACCCACGAGTTTTCTTACCTTGGCCCTTCCGATTCTCTCCCCCATCCCACTAGGTGGGTGGGTGGGTGGGGGTGAGCGAGTGGCTCTGGGGGGCTTAGTTGCTGACTGGGGCTAAATCACAACATAACCCAATCACTTGGGTCCACATTCTTGCTCCAGTAACTTTCAGGTGCATGTCTTCCCTTTCAGAACCTGTATTGCCTCTTCACCTGTAAGCTACACTCAACCATGTAGTCCATAAAAATTTATTCTTTAGTGTACTGACGACAAATGCCCCGAGTTCCAGCAGAAAATTATTTTGGATCTCAAAATAGGTCACTGTTCTTTTTGTCCATAAACAATCTTTTTCCCCAACTCTTCCACAATGAGAAGATACGCAGAGACAAAAATTGTGCTTCCTGCTATATAGCATTACTTTGAGCACTTTCATATGCCTTAGTCATCTCAAGTCTATGTATTCTCTAGCAGATATTCTGCTTCTAATGCATCCATGATAATGTATTTCTCCTAATGCATTTAAAAACATTACTATTCATTTCTATACCTTAAACTATTTATTCTTCAGACTTCTTTTTGGATCTGCTTTATTGTGCTTTTAAACCTAAACCGATAAATTTGCTTCAGTCAGATTATTTCAGTTTTTTGAAGGGTGACATCTTATGTACAGTATCTTCCCTTCCCCACATACTTAGTTACACTGGCCCTTCTCTTGGTATATCTCAAGAATTTTCTGACAGTTGCATGTTTGTTCTTTGCAGCAGGCACAGATGTACAGATTTTTTTCCTGTTAACTCTTACTTTTAGCTTCTCTTTAGCAAGTTGCCTAATTTTTTATACAATTCTGCCTTTTGAAATTCAGTACATTTATAGCGGGGTGCTGGGCTTCTGTTGCTTCTGCAAAAACACTGAAACTCAGTACGTTATGGTCACTGTTATTGAGTCAGTCTTCAACTAACATTTTGAATCCACCCTACACTCATCCTACACTTGGGACAAGACCAAGGTTGGTTTTTTGGTTTGTTTGGGGTTTTTTTTGTTATTGTTGTTTTTTGTTTCTTTGTTTTGTTTTTTAAGAGTTTCCTAGGCCATCACATCATATAGCAGTCTGATCACCCTAAAAATTTGTATCACCACTGAGTATAATCTGGCAAACATATCTTCAATTCCAAAATCACAAAAAGGCCCATATTTGTAAATTTGCAGTGGTGTATTCTTAAAACCGTCAAGGGTATATTTTGTAGTAGTTTACACTATAACTGCTTCACAATACCAACCAACCAAATTCCGTGCCACAGCTGTCTGTTACACACCAAACTAGGAACAAAAGCTTTCCAAATTTAATTCCTAGTCCATTTAAACAGTTCCTGTGTAACTCAGACAAGCTACTGTAGATCTGTTCAAACAACCCACATGAATTAGTGAAAACTGTATTTACTCCCAAAAAGGTAAGGACTCAAACTTCTATGGGCCTCAGTGCCTTATCTGTAGAGAAGGAATATTATCAACTGCAATCTGACCATGAACATATTGAACATTAGCATATGATTAACGGTCAGATAATAATATGGAGAGAATTACCTAATAATACTACCTTGAAAATAAAGTTGCTCTGGATGGCAGGAATAGCTTACTATTTTCCCTTACATTTAAAACTACTAAAAAAAAGACACACTTCAATAACAAAAATTATTCATCGACCTTCAACTGAATCACATTACCTGGAATTAAAAAACTATAGAACTTTTCCATAAGTTTTTGAATCAGCTGATTAGCTTTTTTGGGTCTTCCGCCTCCATCACTGAGAAACTCTGGTTTACTTAGCCCAGCTTCCAGCAGGTAAATTCCAACCTGTGAAATGGTTATACAGTTAATCATTTAATTAACTGTTAGAATTACAAGAATATTATAAGCAGAAGAGTATGAAAATAACAACGGTGCTTTCAAAATTAGCAGATGTAGACAGATATAATAAATCTACTAAAATCATCATATAGAGGATACAGTACATTGCAACTAAAAGCTTCTGTGACTCCTTCAAGTAACGCATTACTAACGGTGCAACAGCAGAAAGAAATTTTCAGGAAAAAAGACATGGAAAACATTTACATAAGCATGTAGAAACAATGTATTTTCATCACATTATAAAAATATATGGTAGCTGCCAGACTGTGTTGCTCAGAGATTTTTATGTTTCAAACAAAAAAGAAGAACTTTTAAAATGCAAAACAAATATATGAACCCATACCTTAATAGTTTGAGCTTCTGCAGGTCTTTGATAAAGTCCAATTATCTTTTTCTTTTGCAACCATCTTAAGCCTTCCAATATTTCACCACCTAAAGTTGGTTCCACCAAAATACGTTGTTCATAAGCACCCAGGTATTCTTTTGTTTCGTTACTGTACTCTTCTTCACTTCTTTCATGAACACAGACCTGCAGCTGATCATCAGAGTCTCCTCTCATCAAACTAAAGCTCCTTTCACAGAATTCATCAGTTAGAATTTGCTCAGAAGGAACATGAAGAGCAAATTCTCCCAACAAAGCTTTCCAGGACCCATCCGCACGGTATGGCAATACTATAATATTTAGTTGCACTGACACAGGAGTCAAGATGGAATAAGAGTCGTCTTCATCATTAACTGTCAAAAACTTAACAGATTTTGAGCCACTGCCTTCTTTTTGAATGAGATCTTCATCAGCGCTATCATCATTTATAACAATGAAGGATGCAGAAGACGTGCTTGGACCTGGACCATGGTCTTCATTAGTCATTTCATCATCTAACGTTATCATCTCATTTCTCCGGTCTTCATGCATATTCCAGCAGAGCTTTTTCTTCTTCTCCTCATCTATTTTTGATGGAGGCGCACGTTTTCGACGACTACTCATTTTGCCGTTTTCTCAGTATTTTCAGTCTCTGTGAGATGAAGTAAATTAGTCAGCAATTAAGTATTACAAAACCAAAAGCCCACACTGAAATTTCACTGTCCAGTAGCTGCTAAACTTGCAAAAGGTCTGGACACAGACAGTTGCACTAAGAAATCTAACTGTTCAAAAGAGACTTAGTTTTACAGAGCCTCTCCTGTCCCTGTGCCATCACACAAAGCTGGACACAAAGCATTTGCCTTGTACTATATCTTAGCATTTTGCTAGACAGCTACAGACAGAGATCAACAAGAAGGCTACATTTCACAGCTGTTACTCAGAATCTTGTGGGACAGATATAAAATGAGAAGCAGTGGAATCCCTCAAAGGCAGACGTGGAGGGAGATGGCAAACAGAACTCCACAAACAAAAGTACAGGAGATACAGGAAATTTGGGGGCGGGTGTGGGGAACACACACACACAAAATTCTTCCTGCCTTTAAAAGCCTACATTGAGATGAAACTTCAAGCAAACTTGACACATGGCTAGTCTGAAGCTGCCATAACATAAAATATGGTTTAGAGCCTAAGCTATCAAGTTCTGTCCTTAGGAGTCCCTAATGACTTTCCCACTAGAATTGAATAATATATTTTCCCAGAAAACTATGCATCCTGGGACCTGGATATACAAATTGCTTGCAGAGGAGCCCTTACTTATTCTATTGTGTGTTTCAGTGGGACCAATCGGCAAACTAAATACATAGTCTTACTGATATTGATTAACCGCAAAGCTAAGTCAAGATACACATCCAACTCCTTGACTGATCCTGGGCAGTGAACAGATTTGGTGGATGAAATGCTAGAAAATAAGTACACATGCTAAACAATACACATGAAGATTAGTGAATATTAGACCCATCTGGGAAACTAGTAACTACATACTCAAAACTACATGTTCATACTTAAATACTCGAACAAGCAGTAAGCTTTTTATTTTAAAATACTGTTTTTATGAAGAGCCTGAACACAGCAATAGATTTATAACCTTGTATTACAGCGCTGTCTTTGTCAGCAAAGACAGGAAAATATTTAGATATCTATGTCAATTCAGCTTCTGCACACAACTTTTAAAGAAATGTAGGAAGAGGCAAATATTCTAAGCTACTAAATCCAGTGTCCCACATCCTAATGTTAAAGGGGTTTATGCTGGAACAGGGCAGAATTCCGAATAATTTTAAAAGGGTCGCATTAAAACAAACAAACAAACCAACCAAATCTGAATTTTACACTTCATGAAAGTCAGAAGAAACGTTTACGAATGTACAAATCTTGCTGTGTTTGAATTTCAAACACAACAGAATTAAGGAAAGGGAACACGTGAGTTTTTCAAAACGCTACTCGTGCGCACAGGGCGCTGGTGGCAGCCAGCGAAGCAAACGCCGGCGGCGAGCCCGCAGATCGTTACATCGCACTTAAACCAAAGACGGGCTCCCGCATCGCCAGCTCTGCAGGCGCGCACCAGCTCCAGCACCGCGCCCCGAGGCACGAACTGCAGAGAACCGCTCTCCTTCGAGGGCCTCCGTTCCAAACTCCTACGGCCAGGACACGGCCGCGCCTCCACCGCGAAGGAACGCGCCCGCGAAGACAAGCACGAGGCGTCACCCGCGGCGGCGCGGAGAGGTGACCCGGCCCCGCCGCCGGCCCCGCGCAGCCGCGGGGCCTGCGCTTGCGGCCGCGCTTCGGCCCTGCGCCGCCGCCGCCGCCGCACCGAGCGGCCCCGGCCCCCGCTCCCGCCGCGGGCCGGCCTCGTTCTCCCCGACGAGGGAAGTTACTTGGAAGCCGGAAGGGAGACGCCGGCGGCGGACGAGCGCGCTCCCCAGCAAGGGCCACCCCACCTCCCGCCGCACCTCGCTACCGGGGAGGGCGGGGGCTGCGGTGAGCCCGCCCCCCCCCCCCCCCGCCGTTACCAGGCGGCCCTGAGCCAGGCGAGAAACGAGCGGCCGGCCCGGGGCACCGACCGCTCTCCGGGGGTACCCGCACACAGCCCCCCAGCCCCGCCCCGCAGCCCTAGGGCCGGTAGGCGGCCGGGCGCTCAGGGCGAGCGGGCGGACGAACAGGCGGGCGGGCCGGCCGCTACTCTGCTGAGCCCGGGGCGCGGCCCCTCGCTGCGGGCCCCGGGGGTGAGCAGAGCCAACCGCCACCAACCTACCGAAGGGGTTACGCTGCCGCCGCTGCGCCCGCCCTCGGGGCCGCGGCTCTTCCCCGCCGGGGGCGGGCCCCCCGGAGGCGGGGGGAGGGGAGGGTCGCAGCACCCCTCCGCCGCTGGCCAAGGCGGAAGGACCTCCCGCGGCGGGGGGGAGGGGCGGGCACAGGGATGCGCGCGCACCCGCCCTGGCCCGGCCGGCGACCAATGGGAGCTGCCGAAGGTGACAGTTCTCCCCGCCCCCCTCACTGCGCTGGCGGAAAAAAGCGACGTGAGGGCGAGGAGCGGCGCAGGCGCAGAGCTGGCCCCGGGGCAAGGGGGCGGGGAAATGGCCGTTCGCCCTCAGTGGGGCGTGGCTGAGGGGGGTCAAGGAGGAGGCTGGTACGTCATTGTCGGCGTGCGCAGGCGCGGGCGGAGCCGCAACAGGGAGGGGGGTGGGGCGGGGCGGGCACGTGCTGCTCCGCCTTCCTCAGGGAAAGCCGCCCGGGGTTGGGCGTGGGTGTACGTCCGTGAGGAACGAGGCTGGGGGCGCTGGGTAGGTTAAAGCCCCGTGTTGTGTTTGTGAGGTGTTTCGGCTCCCTACGACAGGTGTTCGCGTAAGGGGTGATGGAAAGAAGTCCGCTCGGGGCGGAACTAACAAAAGCCTGTTGGCTCGAGCGACTTGTAGCGCAAGTACTCGCGCTGGCAGCACTTGCATCGTTGCTTTAAAACGTCTGTCAGATTTAGGAACTGCCGCGGAGCGGAGGAGATGCCGTCTTGTTTCCATGGCCCATCGCACACGGGAAGAGGTGGCGCTGAGAAATGGTTTCTCAAAGTAGTGGTGATGGTGGAAACGTTGACGCCGTCCACGAGGTGAAATACTGGAGAGTAAAGGGAGGCGTCCAAAGGTCCGTTAAGTCATGTAAGAACACTGTGGGTTCAGTGGAGCTGTTCAAAACCGTGGTGTGCAGTCATGAAGGGAGCCTTCGGAGTGGTGGCCCTTATGCTGTGGTGCTTTGGCTGTTCTAATTCACAGTGTTTGGTTTGCTACGTAAGCATTTGGCACTCCTATATGTAAATTCACTTAAAAATTGTCATACATAAGCATTTGGCACTCCTATATGTAAATTCACTTAAAAATTGTCACTCAATCCTATGTTACAACAGTAAATTACTGCAGAAGAGAGACAAAAGGGAAGACGCTCTAGTGTACATTGGTAACTGGAATAATAGCAATGAAGGGGATGAAGAGCAAACCTGTTTTCTGGGAAGGTTCCTGGGCCCACGGGTGGGCCTGGCTCGGCGGGGCCCGGGGCCAGGCAGGGCTGTGGGGAGCTGGAGGCTGGCCCGGCTGTGGCGTCTCTGGGGCAGGAGCTGATGTGGGGTCACGGGCTGTGGGGAGTCCCGGGGGCCAGGCAGGGATGATCTGGGCTGGTGGTGCCCTGAGGAAGCTGACGCTGGTTCTGCAAGCATGGCTTTGCTGCTAGCAAGTTCTCTGGCAACTGTCTGAAGAAATTGTAGAGGTGGTGGAATGGCGAGTTTTGCTTAAAGTAGGAGGAAGGTCCTATTAGTTCAAAAAACTTAAGGCCAAACCTGGATCACCATGGGGGCAGCTCGTCACACATCCCCACACTATGACCTCTGGCTGGGAGAACGGCATCCTGACCCCAGCAACGAGTGCCTCTGGGTGTGCTGCTTCCACAGGCCCCTGCGATACAGCATGCACTGCCAAGCTGGTGGCTTGGAGTTGCCATGGGAGGCTTTCTGTCTTCCTCCTAATGTAAAGGTCTTGTTAGAAGATCCTCCCCCCCCCCCCCCCTTTTTTTTTTCTTAATGAAGGCCTTTTATTTCTGGATGTGTCTTTTGGGATTTAGCTGTTGACTGAATCAGTAAGATAGTGAGCAGTTCAAGTTATGTGCTTCTCTAGGAATTTATGAAGCTACCACTTTTCACTCCCACCTCCTGGCATGCAGCCATATGCCTGGGTAGACAGCTCCCTTTAAAGAAATGACACCCAGGTTCATGTTGCAAGATGTGAATATCAGATTTTCCCATCCTGAACGAGCTGTCTTGATGGTAGGAGTCAGGGCAGCCAGAGGACAACAACTCCCATCGTGGTTACTGAGGTGAGGGGGTCACAAAAGTGGTATGCTGTCAGTCTGGGGCAGCGTGGGTACCCCCTACGTGGGACCCCAAATGTGGGACTCTTCATACAAGTATCCTGCACCTGGTGTTGATGACCTGATGCTGCGAGGAAGATGGAGTCCCACCACTGACTGCTGCTCAATCTCCTCCGCTTGATGGAGTCTAGGCTCTACCAGCAATGGGAAATGGGAAAGAAAAGGGAAGTCTGCCAGGTGGAACGATCCCCCTTGCCTGCAGCCTGTAACCAAAGATACCTGGGAATATAGACTTCACCTAGTCCTTTGCAGATCACTTGCCTTTTTATTTTGGGTTTGGATGGCTCTGGAGACAGGCCTCTGGTGGTAAGATTTCCCAGGACTGCTAGCGCCAGTGGCAATGCATTGCATGACTGTCCACTTACTGCAACTGGAGACTGAAGAGGTATGTCAGGCCTGTGCCCATATAAAGGGTATGGAGGGGTTGTCCCAGACATGAGTGACACAGAGAGAAATACAGAAGGTTACCGGATTCTTCTCATGCTGAAGGTCAGTCGTGTTTAAATGCACACTGGGCACAGCTCCTTCCAAAAGGCCTTAGATACAATATAGGCTGTGCTACTTGCCCAGGAACTAGCCTGTGTCCACTGGCAGGCCTGACAGAGGCTACACAGCCGTAGCCTAAAGGGCTGCCTGTAAGGATCCGTAATTGCTGTCAAATCTGATGCTAAGATTAGTAATGGCAAACATCTTTATTAATGTCCTGGAATCTACAACTAGCAATAAAGCTAGCAAGCAACATTGTAGTATCCTACTTCATTACAAATCTGTAAAGCCTGCTTAAACGTGATGGATCCAACCTGACAACAACTTGCAGTCTTCCAATTCAGAATTGTGAGCCCCCAAAAGCGTTTTGTGAGAGTGACTATTCTGAATTTCTGAAGGAGCACTAAACTTCTGGCACTGGCTCCACCCACTTCTGAATCCAGCAGCTGATGAATCATCCAGAGAAATTTTCCTCATCTCCTTCAAACTGAAAAACACATTGCAGATGTAATGTTCTAGCAGTAACTATATTACCTAGCCCTTACCCTGGTTCCCCCAGGAGCTGGTGACCATCAACACTTTACCCCCTTCCCACTAAAAGCCCAAAGAGCACTTCTTTGACTCAGACTTCTCCAATACAAATACACGGCAGCACAAAAAAGAACAGACAAAAGCGACTGAACCAAAGCATTACATCGCATATTCTCCTGCTGGAAAAGAATGAAAGAAAAAACACATGACAGATGGTAGTCAAATCACTCATTATTAGAAAGTGCTCCAACAGCATACACCTCAAGAATCCATATAGAAATGGCAGACAACAATCCATGCTTCAGCAAGCTCTGTTCACAGGCTCAGGGCTGTGAATCTCTTAATAAGTCCTTGTCTTCTAGTTAACTTTTGTATTTCTTTATTGTGCCTGTCTTCTATTTAATGATTTCCTCTCCAGGGTTGGAATTTGTGCTTTCTTTGGTAGTGATGGTGGTTTTTTTAAGACTTTTAATGTAAAGCACATGTGAAAGTGAACTTTATTTTCTCATCTGGATGTCATAAAAATTAGTAAGCAAGAAAGGAACCTTTCTGCTTTCAGAATAGGGGAAAATACAATGGCACCAAGAGGGTGCCTGTTCTGCATAATGATTTCTGTCTAAGCCCCTCTTTTTCTCTCACCCCCATTCTGTAGGAAATATCTTCCTCAGTTCTCAGGATAAACGAGCTGTATTTTGAAGTAAGGGTCAAGAGCAGGTGGAAGAATGCCCGTTTCTATTCAGCAGCTAATGACTAAGGATCCTAGTGATTAGTACCTAGCAATTTCCTTCCTGTTCTAAAGAACTTTAATGCATGAAAGAAGATAATTGCCATTTAATTTAACTAAATAGAAAGGAACAGTATAAAGACGAGAGAATATGACATAAAATGAGACCGTGTGGTTTTTTTGACCACACTTGAGAACGTAGCCTCCCTTGCCTATGGATACAAATTCTCCTTTGCTCTCAGTAGCAACTCTTAAATCCCAGAAAGAGTAAGCAAATAAAAGCAGGAGGCTTGCTACTTTGCAAAGGGTTTCTTTTTTGAGGGAGGATGGAGAAGAGAAAACAGCATGTTAGTCGACATGATATTTTAGAGTCCTTTCCAGCTATATTTTAGTTGCAAAAGCAAGCAGAAGTTTGCTAAAGAAAATCAAATTTGTCTTTGTCTCCAGCTTGGTTCTGGTGGCTGGAAATGTGAATGGTTGCCGCAAAAGAATAAAACTAAGGGCAGATAGTCTATATTCCCTGCACTACAATGATTATATGTTATGCTGAAGAGCTAACTGAGCATCTGTGTGCCTCGGCAAGCTAGGCAGAAAACCACTTGCTGTGTTAATTGGTTAGATAACTAGTAGGAAAAATCTTTTGAGTTCTATAGATAAAAATCACCATATGATAGGAATGAAAAGATGGACCCCGATGGAGGTATAATACGGCTCCAGTCTATTCCAGATTAATTAAGTCGTGATCAGTATTCTGTGCCCTGGTAGGCATTATGTTCATAGGTTCAGCTCTACCCAGCTTCCTTAGTGTTTGGTGTTTTAAAGTAATTTAGCTATCATAGCGGGACTTTTAAAGTGTTATCATATAATGGCTACCATCCACAGTGCATAATACTCCTTCAGGCAAACAAGTCGAAAATTTAAATATTTTTCAGAGAACTACAAAGAGCAGAGTATTTTTGTGTGCCAAAAGCAATCACATAAGCCAGTAGGCTAACTCCCCGGCATGCAGGGAACAATACCACGGAGCCACGGGATGGCACGCCTCTCTTTTTTCACTTTGTCTTCAGGGCTTCAGTTCTGTTTCTTCAAAATAGCAAAGTTCAATATATCACTTGTGCCCTTCTCCCTCTTAACACAGCATCTCCTGGAGGAATCTATCTGCACCCCACAGAATAACACTCTTCAGGCCATCTGTCTCAGCTCACGTGTATGCACAATTCTTATACACCCTTGTCCATCTGCCGCTCAGCTGAGCTACGTGCTGATTTTGTGAAAACCAGGTGATACACCTGACCTCAGGACTGACGGTAGCAGCTGATCAGTCACTGGTGGGAGTTAAGCCCATCTCCCTTTTTCCAAGAGAAAAGGACAGTTAAAAAGACTATCTAAATATAGAGCAGAAAAAAAAAAATAACCATGTCATTGCATCTAGGACATCGTCTAGAGTTACTATGTAGGATTTGGAATCCAGTTCTTGGAGTTATTTAAATATATACCTAAATAAGGTGTTTTCATTGCTTTAATGTTGCTTTGGTGAGCCTTTTTTTTTTTTACGTAACAAAAATGCAGAAAGGAAAAGTTTACAGTTCTTAATAAAAAGCAGCCCTCTAATAAAACTGGAATTCAGTAAATAAAATATTTATTGTAAAATCAGTAAAAACATTTGGAAATTTAGGCTCAAAATATAGATGTTTATAACATAATACGTGTCACAGTGGTTTAGAGGAGAGCTGAAGGACACAACAGAGAGCTATTTCAGACATTATCTATTAGAGATACCTTTCTTGGCAGTGAAAAATCTTTATTTTCACACTCTGGCAAGAGAAGATTTGAATTTGTAGCTGACTTTCTAATATAAAACTTAAGCCAATCAAAACTTCTTTGTGCAAAATTCTTATCTGTGGTCTGCGCTATGGATAAAAAGGCAATTCAAAGTGAAATTGAAATACAAATGTGCAGTATTCTGGGACAACTTTCTTTTGGCCACTTTCCTCATAAAGAATTGAGAAGCAGTCTTTGTATTTTCTGTCAAAGAAAATATTAATTTCAGCAGGGATGTTATTAACTTGATTTATAAAATTAGAAGTACAGAAAGATCTGCGGTACTCAAGCCACAAACCATGTATTTATTTAACATGGATGAAAATCTGCCTCCAAAGATGTTTCCTTCAAGTTTAACAAGGTTTGATGTTAAAATTAGTTCATAAAGATTGATGTAGCTTCATGGCAGAAAATTAATAATCATTCTCTTTAGAGGAGTGTTATATTTAATTATCTGTCCAAAATTCACCTTCCAGCCCACCTGGATTATTACACTGACTCAGAAGAAGCACCTGGTTTTACACCGGGGGTGGGGAGGTGGGGTGGGATATGTGTATGCCGCACCGCCCAGCATTTGTTCTGATTCCGAGCTGAGGGTGCAGGCAGTGCTGAATCACGGACTGAAGCAGCCGAGGAGATGCTGCAAAGCCATCAGCAAACTACCCAGTGCTTCAGGGTAGTTACACCTTATCTGGATGTTGGTAGTGCCAAACAGCATGTCTGGTAGAAGACATAGAGTTATTTCTATCTGCAGTACATGAAGTAGATAAAGAAGCCTATGCGGCACTATGCCACGAGGGAATTACAGCGAGGCAGTTTTCGTCTGGGCAGCAGAACTGGCTGCTTTGTGCCGCTAATGCAATGGGATCTGATCTTTTATAACTTTTCTATGAAAGGCACAGTAAATCTGGAACAGGAGAGGCCTGAGCGTGGTAGTACAAGGCTGATGCTGCTGTTCAGGGAGAAATATTAAGAAACCAGAAGCCTCTAGGCCCTCAGCCATCTTGGGCACTGTGGATCCCTGGAGCAAGTCTCTAGTGGAGAGGAGCCAGAAGCACCCCTGAGCTGACCTTTTACTTTGGCCTGGGGCATTCAGTCACTAAGGCAGCAACTTTAACTAATGAGAAAGAATACTTTCTCTGGGTATAAATGTCATTGTACTTACGATAATATATACACCTACACTTTTATTAATCAAACTTTGTTTTTGCGTGTCTTTGGCCTAAAACTTAGAAATGCAATGAGCAATGAGAAGTTGGTTTGGGGCCCCAACTGTGTGTTTGGTTTTGTTTTTCTACACGGTACCACACGGAGCTCAACCTAGTGGGGACTGATGGAATGGTCCGACTAAATGAGCAGCTCTAGTTCATGGTTTATAACCAACACGAGTGGTGCAAGCAATTTAAGTACTTTATTTTGGTACTTCTATACGTAGTCACCTATTCCAATTACAGAAATTTGTAACTGAATGTTATTATTTTTCTTTAATCTCCAATAGCTGTAGATATTATCTTTTCATTAGTCTCTACTTTGCCTTTCCCCATCCAACCAAACCCAGCCGTGGGGATTGTGTTCTAGTTGTAAAACAGTAACAAAAAATAATTCCATGTCTGCTATACTCTCACCAGGGTAGATGCATAATCTGTTATGTTGCACTGCAGTCATGAAGTTTGTACACAAATTTCAATAATAAACCGTGCTTCAGCTGATCTCCTTCCTGCTTTCAGTGCTTTGAGGGGTTTTCTTTTTGACTTGCTTTGTTCTAAGGCATTTTTCTGCATGCCGTCCCATCTGTGTACCACAGGACTGTTCATGCTTCTTAGCTGGGGTTGGTAGCATCCACCTTTGCTGGCTGGGGAAATGAATCAGCAGAAATGACTGTGCATCACTGAATACAGTCTCAGGGAAAAAACCACCTTGTCACACAATAAAACAGTGAAATATTACATCTCACATCCCTGCTTGAGCAAAAATAAACCTTTTTAATTGAGAAGGTAATTGGGAGGTGCAAAGAGATGGGAGAACAGGCCTTTATTTGAAAAATGATTGTGAGGGAAAGTAACTCGGACAGAGTAAAATAAATCTTTTTCTTTCTTTCCAACAAAGTATTACTTTTCATTAACTTCAGTTTGTTTCCCCAGGCAATAAGAACAGAATACAAAAACGTTGCAAAAAATAATCTCCTAGGGTGCTTATGGACTTGCAGATGTTCCTGACAGATGAAGTCCTGGGTATGCAGCACAGATGGAAAGTAATAAATGATCAAGATGTTACAGTATATAAATAACAATACTACAATGTTGTGTGTAGAGATATCAGCAAAACAAGGAACGCTTATCTTCTGGCTTGATAAGCATCTTGTTTATGGCTTATCACAAATTGCAACAGTTCTCGCTTGTGCCCAAGGCATAAGTTGGTGTATTCCTGTCAGGGCCCCGGGGGCACCACCAGCCCTGACTGTCCCTGCCTGGCCACCCCGCCCAGGGCTCTGCCCAGGGCTGCCCTGCTCCCGGTTGGGGCGGTAGGACAGGGCCTGGCTGCCAGGCCCTGCCCTGATGGACCCCCATGGGGGTCTGCTCTGCAAGGAGAGCAACAAGCATGCTTCTACCACAGGCCAAGGATGGTTTTTCCTTTCTCCTGCAGCTGGAAACAGCATTTGTCAGGAAGTCTTCCAGAAAAGATTAACCCAGTGGGAAATACCCACGATATCCAGTTTTAATGCAAATGCTTAGAAATGTGGCAGTGCTGTGCACAGCTGCTGGTGGGTCCTATGAAGAGAGAACGGTCAGGCGAGCTTCCTGCGCTCACTGCTGCCCTGGGGTTGGTCCAGCTCCAGATGCACGTTAGTGCATTTTTAACGAGCGTGGTGTCAGAAGACCTGAAGACAGACATCGCTGGTAACACAAGAAAGGCTAGGTTATTTTCAGAGAACTAGCCACTTACTTTGTAAGTGATATAATCCGAGATGCTGAGTTTTGTTTTGCTTTGCTACCCTGATAAATCCAGAAGAATTATCTGCAGCTGCTGGTGTTGTTTCAAAATTTTGCTCCTTGTTCTTAAGCCAAATAAATATCATTGTTTGAGAAGGGGGGAAAAAGGGGTAGCATCCACACCAAGCAAACCCTCACAGACTTTTTGTCCCATCTTCTTGCAACTTGCGAGCTTTCCCAGGAGGGTCCTGCTCAGGCAGTTGCATTTTCCAGTTCTGCCTGATTGGGCCCAGCGGAAATTGTTCAGGCTTGGGTTTGGTTTGCCCGATGAGTGTTTGGTGTGGTTTAACTTTTTGGTGCCACCTTTACCAGGTAATACACGCCTTCCACATCTGCTTCTGTGGTTCCCTGAGGAGCCAGGCTGATTCTTCCCTGTTTGTGCCTTACACTTCTGAGAGATTCTAGTGAAGTTAATGTTGTTTGGAGCAAGATAACTTCAATCTGAGTGATCACTAAGATATGTGTAATGTAGAGTAACATAAAGGACAATCTGCTCTAAAGTGGTCTTTATTGTTTATTCTTCAAATGCAGACACTTCCCTATCTCATAGCCCTAAAGTATTACATGCTAAACAAATAACTTTCTCCTGAATAGCCAACTTTGGATAGACAATTACCATAATTATTGTAGGCATTATATGCTTCTGTCCACAGAGTAAGAAGAGCATCTAATCAAAATTATCCCATAAACTATATAAAGGTGTGATACCCTTTAACAGCATTGAATGCAGATTGCCTTCAAGGAAAAGGTTTCTGAATACATTATCTACACTATAAAATTAAAAATATCATCAAACTGAAAAACAGCTTCCTCTCACTCACTTTTCATATCTCCAACCAAAATAGTTAAAATGGGCAAAAAGGTAAGACACTTTAATCTCAGCATCCTAAAAAGTACAATTTACAACTGTGAAATGTTAAGAGATTCTTTTCTAACACCCCTTAGGGCTCTTCCACACTCTCATATGTACCCTCCAACCTCAAGGAGCCAATGTGAACTCTGGTCTTGCAGCATCAGGTCTTCCTTGCAGCAGCTAATAGGCCAGGATGTCTCTCTCTTCAGCTGTGGGGGTCTTGAACTAGAAAGTATATACATGGGTGGAAAGCATAGCTGTGATGCATGGAAAACACATGTTGCTCCCTTCATAGAATAGTAGTTCCTCTGAATGTTTACTGGGCATACCTTTTTTTTTTTATTTATTTATTCATGAGGCTTTTACTGCACTAGAAATGAATAAACAAAATTAAAAATGAGCTAGACAACTGAAGCTGAAGGCGGTCATCTCACCACCTATCCCTGCATTCCTCTCCTTAGCCTCCTCCTCAATTTCTAAAAAGAAAACTGAGGGCACAAACTTAAAAGCTGTGTTAAATGAGAGTGGAGTTAAGCATATGTCCAAATACTCTTTGGGGTTAAGTTCTATACGTGTGTCATCGGTCTGTTTACATGTAGCCACAAAATGAAAGCGAACGGGGAAGACTTTTCATGCAGATTTAGGCTGAACATTCAAATTTTAGGATGGTTTAGAAAATAGGTTGAAAATCTTGTATGAACATTTTGAGTGATGCATACTACATTGTCTGGTAAAGGAGAGTATGAAGAAAGGACGATGTGCAGATTTGCTTCCTCTGTTGGCAGTAGTTGGAATTTAGAGAAAAATAGAAGCCGGCTAGGACATAAGATGTTCAATTAAGCTGAGGGATCTAATAACAGATTTGAAAAAGCCATTTTCGTGAGATTTGAACACAAGGCAAAGAAGACAAGCTAAGTGCAGGTACCATTTAGAAATCAGAAACACAATAGGAATTAAAATGTTTATATGCAGCACTAGCAAATGTCTGTTGAATTTAAATAAAGACATGGAAATCAATAGCTGCCTATAACTGTAGTGACAATTAGCAGCTGTCAAAATCAGTTGAGCTGGTCTGGGGTAATTTATTGGGGACTTATGGTTTGCAGCTAAAGGAAAAGTGCAATGATGATGAAAAAGTCTTTTTAGAAGCTGTTGCCAAGAAAAAGGAAAACAAAAACAAAACGAAACATATGCTATACAAACAAGCACATGCTATAGTTATCAAGAAAATGTCCTCTAGAATAACAATAAAATCTGTGCCATGAAATGAATATGTGCTTACACAACAGGCTTGTACAAATAATTTGAAAACCACGAGGACGCTTTGTTTTAAACTCATCATCGTGAATATGCAGATATTCTCTAAACAATACAACTAACTGCTATTTAGAAATTTTCCCTTAAGTGAGTCCTCTTAATTTAGCGAAGCAAGTGTTGATTGCCTATGCACTTTATTCACAGTATGACAACACAGCACCTCAGCCATGTGTTCTTCCTGTCCCTTCATCCGTTCATCGCTAATCAAGTGTCAAGAATCACCTTGTGAGTTACAATTAATAATCTATAAATGCGATTTACACACATAAGATTAGTGGTTGCATGAGGACCCCACTTTCCTACCCAACCCTAGTAATCAGGCGCATATAATCAGTCTGCCTAATGATCACTCCATCCTCCACCTCTGAAAATCACCTTTCTCAAGTACCTGGTTGTACCTCTCCAGGGCAGAGACACCCCGTTCTGCGGCTGGTCCAGAGCTGCGCTGACCAGGCACCTGGTTGCCACTGCTGGTTATTCCACCTGTCTCTCTCACAATGTGGGCATTTATGTAGGTCTGCTTCTTCTAGTTGACCCTTGACTTTCAAAAACTTGAACAAATATATTTATCTTTGAGACTTTTTCAAATTTCAGTGATTTTTTTCCCCAGTTGCAGACTGAATAGTTTTTGGTATTTTGTCGGGGGGCTACGGAGCCAGTGGGCACAGTAAACACACTGGCTTTTTTTCCTTAGACAACCAAGATAGAAGTGTTCTTTAATTAAGACTATGTGAGGTTCTTCTCTTTGGGTTTTGTTTGCTGCTTCTGGCCTTCCTTTTTGATCATTTTCAATTCAACCCCGTGGCTACAGACAGTAAGTAAGATTTTTTTAAAGAAACTAATGGTTTTAGGTGCATCCTTTTTCTTAATGTCCAATTCAAAGCATATGAGAGGGTCTGGTATTTCAGAACATTGTAACTCCGATGTTTATAGAAAACCAGGATCTGTTTGTGTCTTATTGCTGTGTTTTGCTCAGCAAGAGCCAAAAAATTTATAACAGCATATAAGGAAGATATGCAGGAGAGCAAATATCCAGGTATGATGTTTGAAGTTCTGTGACCTAATGCGTGAATCAAATGTGAGTTATTATAAGTGGACTGGAGACATAAATAAAGTATTGCCTAGTTACAGAATGGGTGGCAAAAGGCAAATAGCTGATGGAAATGCAAGATAGAAAGCATTTGAATATACATATTGAAGTCCAGCATTCACAGTCAATGAATTCAAGCTGCTGGATCAGCTGAACCTCAACCATTTCATCACCAATGGTGGTGCTATGCTTGATGTTGGTCTTCCTGCGTTAATAAAGCCAATTTTTGTAACAAATCCAGTGTTAAGTCAAGTAGAGTTGCGTAGCTGGACAAGAATAAGAAAGTCTGATTCTGGAGGAACTGGGATTTGAAACACCCTGAGGACCAACCAGTTCCAGCCAGTGGCTGAGCAGCTAGGCACCCCAGCTGGGGCTCAAGATCTTGGCATCCCTGAAATGGCAGTGGGCCAGTCAGACAGTGCAGCCACTTCACCAGAAGGAAATCACAGAGAAAAAGCAATTAATGTGTCACCAAAACCACAGCAGCATACTGTCAGGGAAGTGAGAGGAAAGAGAGTTATAACAATGGTTCTAATAGATCTTGGAGTAATGAAATGCTTCCAGAAATGCTTTGCCTGGAGAGAAAGTCAAAATGATAAAGTCTGTGTGCAAATTCTATTATCAAGGCAGTTCCTCACGAGGACTATAAATAAAAGTACTTAAAAGAAATGTATGTACTCCGATATTGTTCTTGGTTTTATTATAGTACAGAAGATGTCAGAACATGTGTAAACACTGAGTGAGAACTATTTTTAAATGCTCTGAATTAGCCTCTCATTTTGTAGGTGTGGTGCTTTTGTGTATCAAGTTTTTTGACAAATTCATCAAACCATTTGCAAATATTGGAGGAGCGAAGTTTGTATGCCATATCCTCATGCCATTTCTGAGTATCAGATTCTTATTCTGTATGTCTTGCTTTAAGCCATAGCTATGTATTAAAAATAAACACAGTATTACCTAATATTTTATGTCATGTTTCCTTCACTGAACCATTGGGTTCAGACCAAAGCATGAAAAGTGTGTAAACTTCACAGTGTTTTAAAAATAAATATATGCTCCCTTTTCCTTTTTCAGTATGCAGTATTTTTGTACAGCTCTTTACAGGATGTAGAGCACTGCCAATACCTCTTTCTCTCTCATTCAGCATAATATGAACCCAGACCAGGTTTCCTTCAGTCTATGCGCCCAGTCGCTCACTTTGCTCAGTCCATAGTGTTTACACACTGTATAATCCAGGCAAGAGCAATCCAATCTAAAAAAGGGCAAAGCCATGGCACCTCAATCCCTTTGAATTCACTCACGCCCATCTCTGCAGCTCACCATATTTTAAACCACAGATCCACTTTGAGTTGTATCTTTTCTTCTAAACCCCTTTAAAACATGCATCTTCCATTATTTTTCTGAGTAACTACGCAATGATGTGCTATTCCATCACATTACCTACATTTAGAAAAATAATCAAAATAACAACAGTGAAACTAGAACAATAGTCCTTAAGTCCCCCTAGCTGACACCTGTGTTCATTTACACCCATGTATAGTGAGAACAAAGTGAATAAAAGCCAGCCAGTCTGATGGCAGTGATTTTAAGGCATCCTTTCCATCCATCCTGAACAAATGTAAATGCATAAAGAAGGTGCAGGGTAGAAAATTAAATCGTTTCAGTGAAAGGTCACCACAAAATCCTACTAATCTTTAAGGTATTCCATTCTCCCATTCTTTATTTGCTGTTGCAGACTTCAAAAATAGGTGTTTATGCAAGCTGATAAAGTATCTTGTGTACAGCGTTACATAAACAGCCATAGACTGTAAATGGGAAGAGTAATGTTCTGGGGTATTCAGCATAAGTTACACTTTTGATCCATTAATTTGGGCTTTTTTTTGAGCATTGGAAAGGTTCTTTAAAATGTGTCAGATATTTGTTGCACACGGTTTGATTGCTAAACTGATATTTGTAAAACCTCCATTGATTCTTTAGTCATGTGTGAAATACTCCCATTTTGGAAAGACTGCTAGCCTTTTCCATCTGCAACATTTTTGATTTTTAATATGACTTTTTTTTTCATCTTTTTGTTTTAGAAAATATCTAGAAGGGGAATATGTGGGGAAATGAAGGATACAAATAACGACCAGTAAATACAGAGCTGTTTTCTTCAGTGTTAACTGTAGTCATTGGGGAAATTTCAGAAATGACTAGGTACTTGCAGGTTTCCCTCCGAGCGGTGCAGAGATATGTTGTTTCATAGCACGGTCTGAGAGTAAACTTTCGGTCTTCCGGAGTTACTTGTTCCTTTTGTAACTGAAATTTGCAGTGTAAGGGCTTACTGACCCACAGCTCCAGCTTGAAAGCCGAGATAGCAGGAGGGAGCAGAAATACCTTTCCCTCATCGACATGGCAAGGAGTTCCTTTCCATACGTAGCTGTTACTGGTTTTCTGTGGTACCAGGCTGGGTTCCTGCAGATGACTTTATACAGAGCTGTCCTTGGAAATCACTAGAAAATTCTGGCTAGTGGATGCTTTAGCTGCCGTATTTTCCACAAACAGAGTACCAAATCTTTCTCCATAGGGTCCAGTGACTTCTAGTTAAATCCCTTGTCCTGTTTGTTAGTAACAATCTAATTAAGTAGACCTATCTAGCTAATCTGTATTAAATCCCATATATCCAAGATACCGTCTCTCTCTTCACACTTCCCTGTCTGGTGAGTTCAGTCAGAGTGATTCAGACTGACATTTCCGAATTAAATTAGAAGTCTGTGGATTTTAAATGGAGGGTCTGAAGCTCAGAAATTGTGGACCTTTGACTCTGAAGTGCACTTTTTTCTTTAGCCCGATGTAATGTAAGCTTGTTGGTATGCAAGTCCCAGCACAGATTTGTCTATTTACTCAGGTTGTTTCTTAGGGTATGATTTCAGGGAAATCAGGGGATTTCAGGGCAAGAGAGTTTTATCAAAGTTCATCAAGCTGGATAGAATTAGTGTGTGTAAGAGCGTGTTGTAAATATTGTGCTGCATTTTGGCCTAGAGGGCACCCTAAGTACATTTTTGCAGTTAAGAAATAAATAAATACAGGAATGATTTGAAACATTATCCAGGACTGAATAGTCACGTTGTTTAGCAAAGGAGACATTCAGCTGACTTCTTGTTCACTCTTTGGGAGCATCTCCATAGCCATCAGAGCACCAAAATTTGTCATTGGGTTTCACAAGAGCAGGTGCTTGGGAAATCTCCATGCTTTAAGACATGTGCCCTTTCTGTAACGAAGGGAAACCAGGTGCTTTTGGCTATCGCATGTCATGATGTTTGGAATGCATGTGTTTGTGGCAAAGAAACCATTTGTGAGACAAGTTTCCCTTGAGGAGAGGCCAGGCCCTTTCTCTTCTGGAGCACACTCTTCCAGTCTCTCTCCTTAACAGTTGGCATAAAGCACTTCTGCTAAGAGTTTTTTAATATGGTGTTATAAAAGCAATCAGTTACTTATTTTAAAATGTAGAAAGAATTAATCTTAGCTTATTAACAGCGCTGCTAGCCAGAGATGGAAATTATTGAACATCTGAATAAATCTAGTCTCTTCATCGCTTCATGGAGTCTATGATCCTTATAGAATGTCAAAAATTTACAAGACATCCCTGAATGCTGAATTTTGCATTGATTTGGGTCTCATACTTATTTGAAAGACGTTTGAAATCATAACCAGGCAGACAGTTCCCTCCTGACTAAATCACTGAGGAGGCATTTTGGTTATTTTAAAAGGATATGAAATCTCCTAAGCCTGTAAAATACACTCAAGATACTGTGACTTGAGGCAGGGTACAAGAGGCTGTTTGATGACCAGCAATGGAAACTTTCACATTTGTGGGGATCCTTGGGGTCAAAGGGTGCGTATGCCTGTCAAGAAGAGAGCAGAATAGCCCCATATAATCACAACTTTGTGTAGAAGCTATCGCTAGTTTCTAAGTATCACAGAAGTAAGGCCTAAATTTCATGGGTTAATCCCATTTAATTTTAATGGATCTACTAGTACAAGGAACAGCTGAGCAATCAGACCTTTACAAAGTGCCATATATACTGACATCGATCCATTAATGTTCATTTCCTAGCAGCTGCAGCAAGTGTAAGTAATCAAAACTGTTAAAGATGCTGTTGCTTTGTTTCTTAACAGATAGGATGACTTAAGATCTTAAATATAAGAAAGAGGGTGAAAGCGATGTTGCAGCTGGCACATGTTTTACGTGAAAACCTATGAGAAACATTTGCTTTGCTAAGAAAAAAGGAAAAAGTATATGGAATATATTAGGAAGATTAAAATCCCAATTTTGACTGAACGAGCCTGCTAGGTGATGAGATGACTCTAAATCCTTGTTCGTGAGCAAACAATTCATTATCTACTACAGAGGGATACCTGTGCATGTTTTGCATGCACACTGTTTATATATAGTAGGTGGCTTTTGTGAATCATGAAAGGAAAACATCTGAGTGAGTGGAATACAAAGGACTACAGACAATTTATCAAATAGCTGGAGTGTGTTTTAACTGACTTCAGACATGAACACATGAACTTTCTACCTGTTTCCAAGGCAGAATAAAACTGTATAATTTCAGCAGCGTTGATCCTTGCAGAATAGCTTTAAATCTCCCCAGTAATTTAGCTGGAGAGTCTGCACAACTAGACAATCTGACTTTTCTGTCTTGGTAGGAAGTAGAGGAGGGAGGAACCGTGTTTAGGATACCAAAAGTGGGGTTTCAGCAAACCAGGTTTCCAAGCTTCAGTCTTTGCTACTCCAAACCACCCCCCTTTCAAAATGTTTTCTACGATACACTGGCCTTTCTCATTACAGTTCACCAGAACTTTTCCAGTAGAAAATTGTCCATTGAAAGAGGTCATTTTGATGAAGTAGAAACATTTAATAGCAGTATGCCTGTTGTAGCAAAAAAGATTAAACAAAAATCTTTTGAAGAAATACTGGAACAGAACTTCCATTTTAAGCTGATGATTGATTTCATCTGAAGTAATAATAATGATACACTGTGCTACACTGTGTAAAATGTTTAAAAGGAAAACAGAACAAAACACTTTTGATGCCATCAAAATAGAATATTTCAATCAACCTCCAAGTGATTTCTAAATTGTGTTTCATGGGAGACTGAAAATTGTTCACTTTTCCTCCATTTCAGGAAGGAAAAATACTCAGCATCAGGTAATTTCCCATGGAAAGCAAACATTGCTTACAAGCCAGCTCCAGCCCCTGCTCTCTTCTTGCCCTGATCCTCTGCTTGTCTGATGGCAACTCATATGTCTGCAAAAAATGCAGTCCTGTGCAGTGCCCCAAGGATGGTTACCAGCTGATAAAGATACCATGTGTTAAGAAATTTGGGAAAGTGGTAGGACTGGGGGCATGGCGTCAGATCTGTGGGCCGGGGCAGGATCAGGATGTGTAGGAGACAGGGGCAGAAGGCAGTGGGAAGACTCTGGCCTCTTTGGGGGGAAAGGACAGCAGGGTCACATGGTGGTACTTCCCTGTGGGGGAAACCTTTGTTTCCCCCATGACCAATGGGGAAGGTTGAAGCCCCTGCAGTTCCAGTACCCTCTTTCCCTAGATGTTCCAAAAGCCTCCTGACATCCCAGGTATCTTCTCATGAGTCCCAGACCTCTGCCAGCTCTCACCTGCTCCCACCTGCTACTGCAGGGATTGGAGAGGCAGCAGTCGAGGCCATTGCTGGGCATCAGGACCTGGTGACCTGCTCTTCTGTCTCAGCAAAACTCAGACCATCACAGGTGGGAGAGGAGCTCTCTCTGTGTGACAGCCGTGCATGAGCCTCAGCAGAAAGACCTGCCGTCTTTGCAGGTGCCAGGGCAGAGGGGATGGAGGCTACAGGGTGTTAAATGTTGGGAGGAACCAATGGGAGCATTTGCAAACGCTTCCCCTGCCAGAGCCAGTGGAGCAAACCTTTCTCTTAAACAGCCGTTGGAATAATTTGCTGGCATGTTGCAGTTCGTTGTGTCAAGGACAGAGACTAAAGTTTAAGTATTAAAGCATGGACGAAGGGCAATTTTTTCCCCCTTTATGTGCACATTTGGATGCCCCTCCAGGCCTGGACCTGGCAGAGCTGCCCAGAGCTGGGTCTGTGGGGCTCTGGGGGAGCTTCATGCCCAGAGGCAAAGGAGAGGCAGCCACTCTGCCCCTGGCTCCCTCTTTGGGAAACATGCCCTGCAGGGAAAGTGGGCACCAGCAAACTCCCTCGGCTAGGTTTTCCATAATGAACACGCCTCATGGATAAACACACAACGCAGGCAAATAACTAGCTGTGTGATGGTAAAAAAACGACAAATATTGTCACAGGGAGAAGACACACCTGAGGCAGCATTCACTGCAAACCCTTCTCTGAATGAGCAATAGTTAAATGTTTGTCCTTGCCTCTTTCTTTCAAAAGTAGGGCAAATATCTATAGAGTTCCCAGCGGGGTGGTAATCTAACTTTAACTTTCATACAGTCAAGTAAAACACCCGAGACCTATGTTAGGGATGCAAGCAGGTCGTCTGAATTATGATTATTCAATCTGGTATTATTTTAATCTGACATGCCTCTCACGTGCTTCATTTAGATTCATCTTGACCTGAAAACTGTAATCTCAATGCCTTTTTCCTTACAGGTGATTTATCTTGCTGCAGTATCTTATTTTTTTTTTTTTAAAAATACAAATATTTATTTTAATAGCGAAACCCTGCCCGTGAGGCAGACCGGCACATCTCACTGTCTCCCGAGCGTGGTCTGAGTCCCCTTCGAGCAGCAGCCTCTTGCTTTTGCTCTCGCTCTTGCTAATTGTGGCAAGAAGATAATGAATTAAGAGCCGCGGGAGGTGAGAGCGAACACCTCCCCTGCAGCCGCAGCGTGCTCCGGGCGACGCTTCCTTGCTCGCTTACAAGACAATAGCCGAAGAAATTAAGGAGGGGGAGAAAATGACTGATCCTTCTGTATGAAATAATGGATGAGCCCGGGATGACCTGTTTTTTTCCTTGCGGTGGAGCGGTGCTGAAGACAGAGGGCACCAGCGCCCAGCCCACAGCCGTCGCCCCGCCGCCAGCGCGCCAGCTCGGGGCGGCCGGAGAGCCGCCGGTGCCCGCTCCGAGCAGGCAGGGACCCGCTGCCTCGCCCCGCCAGGTAGGTCTCGGGGGTGGCCCTCCAAACCGACCGCGGGGCTCAGCCCCGGGGCTGCCCGCGGGGCAGGCGGTGCGGGCAGAGGGCACACCGGAGACGGGCTGCGGGGCCGCCCGGGGAGCCGACTTGAGGCGGCTCTGCCCGCCTGCGTGTGCGGACGGGCAGCCAGGACGGCGGCTCCTCTCGGGGCACCGCCTTCCCCGGGACCGTCCCCAGCCCTCCGCGCCGCCCGGCGGGCGGCCCCGCCACCGCCACCGCCACCGCCACCGCCACCGCCACCGGCACCGGCACCCCTGCCCGCCGCCGGGGAGGGACGGGGCAGCGGCGGCCGGTGCGGGGCGGTGCGTGCCGCGGCCGGTCTCCCTGCCGCCTCGGGGGGTGCGTGCCTGTGTGCGCGCGTGCGAGTGCGTGTGCAAGCGCGTGTGCGCGCGTGTGCGCCCGTGTGCGCCCGTGTGTGTGTGTGCGGGCGGGCGTGCGGGCGGGCGGGCGTGCGGGGGGACCGCGGCCGCAGCGCCGGGCGGGGGGCAGAAGTTCGGGGGAAGCGCCCCGCGGTGCTCGCGGGCGGCCGAGCCGGCGGCGCCGGCGCCGGAGCGGCGGGACGGACGGCGGGACGGCGGGAGGACGGCGGGACGGCGGGGAACAGCGGGGCGGGCGGGGGCAGGGGCGCGGTCCGGGCAGGGTCCGGGCGGCGGCCCCGGCTGCCGGGCGCTGTCCCGGGTGCTGACGGCGCCGCCGCGCAACAGGGACCGGAGCCCCGGGCCCGGCCCGGCCGCGCTCCCGGAGCCCCGCGCCGCGCCCCCTGCCCGTTTCCACCACGGCGCTGCCGGCCTCCAAGCCCAGCCGCCGGGCTGGCCGCCTCTCCCCGCCCGAAGCCTGCGTGCCAGGCGGGCGTGCCGGTAAGGCACATCAGGAATTTGCCCGCCGTTGCCTTAGTAACTAATATGTATTTTCCCCCGCTGGCATATGCGTGTCCCTGGCTGAATTACAGTTTTGCCCCCTACACGCGGAAAAGTTAATCTAAACGGTAAAGTGGTTCCTTTCTTCCTCCCTTCCTTGACCTTTAAATGACATTTCCCGTCGCTGGCGGGGCAGATCGCTCGCTCTCTCTTTGCACCCCTGTCTGTATTGGGAAAGGCAATTCCTGAGCTGAGGAAGATGCCTTCGGGTAGTGAGAACGTGAGGAGAGAAGCACTCATTACCCCTCCTTCAGGGCTGGGGCCGCTGGGGCCAGGCTAGGATGCTTCTCCAATGAGCTACCTACCTCGTGAAACTTTCAAAACTTCCTGGGGGTGGAGGGGAGGGTGGGTGCTGGCTGGAGGTGTGGGAAACAGCCATCTTGGTTCAAAACGTGGCCACGAAAAGGATCATACAGACTTAACATATGTGAGTATGCATGATCGTATGTCAAGGCAAATAAATACACATTTTAATCCCTCTTGAAACTTCCTTCCGAGAGCCTTTACCGAAGCAAATTGACCTGAGCATTTGCAAAAGCAGTTGTCTCGAACTGTGCAGGGTTGCTTTATCAAGCCCTGGTTTGACATCCATTTCCCAATTAGCGTGTTTTATCCCCTTTTTCTGTGCCACCAGGTTAAAAGTCACTAGGATGATGGCTGCCTTGGCACGTTCGAGAGCGATGCTGTAAGACTTTGCTGTGATGGTATCTGGAGCAACTTGGGTGCTGGCGGGGGGAAGCAGATGCCATTTCCTACATGTCCTTAAACGATGTGCAGGCAAGAGGAGCCCATGAAATTGGTAACCTGGGTCTGGATGACATCGTGCAACAAAATGATTGGTGTGCTGCTGGTCTTTTTCCCTGCTCTGCTCCTGGAGATGGACGTGCTGCCCAGGACCACCGGGCGGAAGGTGCTTTTTTCCACAGCCTCCTCACAGCGGTCGGTGGCTCGGATGGACGGGGATGTCATCATCGGGGCACTCTTTTCTGTCCATCACCAGCCACCAGCTGAGAAAGTGCCCGAGAGGAAGTGCGGGGAAATCCGGGAGCAGTACGGCATCCAGAGAGTTGAAGCCATGTTTCACACTTTGGATAAAATAAATGCCGACCCAATCCTGCTACCGAATATCACCCTGGGCAGCGAGATCCGAGACTCCTGCTGGCACTCCTCAGTGGCTCTGGAGCAGAGCATCGAGTTCATACGGGACTCCCTCATCTCCATCAGGGATGACAGGGATGGAGGCACCCGTTGTGTTTCCGACTCACAGCCCCAGCCCCAGACCAGAGTGAAAAAGCCCATTGCAGGGGTCATCGGCCCCGGCTCCAGCTCGGTTGCTATCCAAGTCCAAAATCTGCTCCAGCTCTTTGACATCCCCCAGATCGCTTACTCCGCCACCAGCATCGACCTGAGTGACAAAACGCTGTACAAATACTTCCTCAGGGTGGTCCCCTCTGACACGCTGCAAGCCAGGGCCATGCTCGACATCGTGAAGCGCTACAACTGGACCTACGTGTCCGCTGTCCACACGGAAGGTAGGTATGGGGCAGCCCACAGCCTCCCCTGGGAGCCCCCGGCCGCCCCCTGGCTGGCCGTGGGGCGCTGTGCCCTCCGCGGGGGCTCCCCAAGGGTGCTGGGTTACCTGCCAGGACCCCGGGGGAGCCGGCTTCTCCCTGAGGGAGCACCGGCCACTGCCACCCGGGGAGACCATAAGGTGAACGGGGAAAAGTGTTGGGGGGGAGGATGTGGTTTCCCCCAGCGCACAGGAGTCCCCTCAGCCCCAGGTGCCGCAGCCATGGGAAACGGGGTTTCAGCAGTGCAGGGAAACCTGCAAGAAACCAGGCCGTCTCCCCGGTGGTCCTGTCCCTCATCCTCATTCACACACAGAGTGGTTCGTGTGTTTCTAAATAAAAAGTTAACAGATGGGCACAGATCTAGGTCCAGAGCTGATGGCAGCTCTGGCTGCGCCGTGGCGGATTCGGGAGGCTGTGCGTGGGGCTGGTGAGCAGGTCTCACTCACACGCTCGGTCGCTGCCATCATGGGAAGTTTGGCATTTCTGCCTGAGCAAAACAGAGTGACGGCTTGGCAGGGACTCCTGGATTAGCTGCTGGCTTTGCTGCGTGTGAACTCATTTTCTGGGACGGTGGACACAGAGGAAAGAAACCTGAAAATCCCTCTGCAGTCCAGGTAGCCCCTGCAAAGCTATGTCCTGTGGGAAAGAAAGGGCAGTGGGTAGTTTGTCAGCAGGTCCGGGCAAGCGTGTTCTCATGCAGCTTGAGCAGTGGTAAAAAATACTGCTCTGTTCAATCTGTTCATAGTCAACAGGTTTTATTATTTTTAAATATCAACAGAAAAATATCAAAAGTAAGGGTACTTTAAAAAGGAGACGGTTTATAGCCAGGCTAGGTGGACCAACGTAAATTACAGAATTGCATTTGACAAAAGGCAAACTCTTCTGATACATTATTGTGACATTCCTATAGTCCAGTTATGGTCCTCAAAATGTGATTTTTAAGTACAAAACTGCAAACCTAACCACGTTATTGCTATAGTTTTGTAGCTATTGTGTTTATCTGACTGTATCTCTGGTATGGATTTGATTTATGATTCCCTCTGGTTACTGAGCTGACTCCACACCTTTTATTCTCACAGAGATGACTAAGTAAAAAGAGTTAAGAAGATACATTATGATGAATAAATAAAAGAATCTCCAGGAGGAGTTGCATTTACAACATTCAAAGGTGAATTGGATTAAACTGGACACCTAAAACATGAAAGTGCTGCAATTTGGGGGGCGAGGGCGGGGGGAGTAAGAGCAGGAAGCAATGACCTGACATTTGCAGTTCATTTTATGCCCTGTTCAGATGAGGAAGCAAACTGCTAGCAAGAGTTGGACATGAGCTGTTAAGATTCTCTATTGCTGACAGATAAGATTAGATCGTGTGGCAGGCCAGGGTGAAAAATAAACATGAAAAGGGTAGATTCTTTCTTGCTGTAAATCGCCATCTCGCATCTCTTCAGTGCACTTTGGGGAGCTATGCTAACTCACAGTGCCTGAGGAGCTGCCTCAAGGGACTGGCTCCCTCGCTCTCTCACTCTGTAGATGTAGCTCTCATTAACATCAGTGGGACTTACCTCTTTTGGAAAAGACAACAGATTATGAAGGTTATTTGTTCATTTGTTTTTAAAAGATAAGTAGTAATTTCAATCATTGAGTGAGAAATTTTAATTAAATATCTATTTTTATGAATATGTTACTGACTGATGAAAAATGCTTGTTGCAAGACATTTTTATAGACTTTAAAGTGATACATTTGAAAATAGTGGATCAATTCTACCCCCACAAGGCAACAGTCTTCTCTTAGGAAACATCACAAGGATTTTGCAGATTATGCAGCTCATATTTGCTTTTTTAAAATTATTATTAATCTGTATCTGCCATACCTTTACTGTTAGATTCAAGTTACAAATTCCACTGGAAATATGTAACAAGCTTCAATTTCTATGTTCCCTTCCAGAAAGACAAGTTATTAATCCCATCCCAATTGCTGTTGGGTGGATTCCAAAGAGCTTTTTTTTTTTCTTCTATTTAAAGTGAAATTAGTACTCATGAAAATCGGTGTAAATTGTTACATTGTTACATTGCTACATTTCTGTTGTTTCAAATCCCATGCATTCACTGTGAGAGATCTGCTTGCTGGTGTGTTAAAGGTAGGATCACTCTTCACAGACAACACAAAACCACTCTGAATAATAGTCTGCATGAACAGGAGCTGCTCCTTCTGTGCTATGTTTGGAAATACGGGGATAAAGCATAGTAAGAAACATTCCTCCTCCACACTTACTCATAGACCTCTACACTGCCTTTATGGTGGGCTGCAAAATGGGCTGGGAGGAATTCTAGGGTATCATGGGTTGGAGAATCACTTCAGCAGGGACTGAGAAATGGGCACGTTTCTAGGAGATGCACAGGTTGACATTGTGAAGAAGTTAATTTTTTCACCTTCCGAGTACTCTATATCCAGTCTGGTCACCTCCTGAGAGCAGAAAAGTTGCTTAGTTTCTACCTGACCCCCTCGTTCTCATGGGGGTGGACAATCCTCAGCTCTTGTAGCCACCCAGCCACAAGGGGATGCAATGAGACCACTGAGCTGACTGACTACCTGTGTCAGCTAGCCCTGCTCCTCAGTCTACACCCACCCAGGGCCACAGAAATAGCCCAGAGGTGATGCGCCCTTTCTCAGACAGTCTGAACCATCCAACTCCTCTCTTTACCCTTCCCCTACTCCTATACTCCAGCTGGAGTTATTAGAATGCCCAAAACAACAGCAGTCTGCACAATTATACCTTTAATGAAAATCAGAAATAAACACCACACAATTCGGTGCCCACATTTCTTAACCTGAAGCCTACACGTGCCATGAGAATGAAGATAATAAAGTCACCCAGCCTGTAGCACGATGTCTGTAAGTAGTCCCCGATATCCTACTTTGCATTTGACATGAAGGTTTATTCTTCATGTGTTAATAGGATAATTACTGTTAATTAGTCGTGATGACACTTAACTATATACAATCTTTACACACTAGTACATGAAGTTGCATGGAGGTATGCCATACTTATTTTGGGGTGGGGTTTTTTGCACAGTTGTTTATTAAGGTGTATAAACATTGCACTTGGGTCAAAACTTCTCAGTTAGGGAATAAAATCTGTTTTCAAAGGCACACAGAGCACATAGCTCCTTTTAGAGTAAATCTGACACATAACGCTCCACCTTCAAGAACAAAGAAAGCAAGTGTTTGGTCATTTTATTATGTATCTCAGTTAAGCGTAGTTGCACATCATGAGAGTGCCTTTTTTCCAGAGTGGACATCATTAAATGATGTGAGAAATCTGTGCACATGCCAGTGGAAGGCTATGTGACCTTATAGTAGCTGCAAGGCATTTTCAAGGCTATTATTTTTTTAAGGGTTCTTGAAAGGTAATCCAGTATTGGAGTTCTTGGCATGTGTATATATTGGCTCTCAGGCTTCAGAGTCATTCTCGTCTGGAAATGCACATAAGGGAATGTCTAACTCCAAGCCAAGCTTCCTATGGAAATCAAAGGCATCAAAAGCACGTGTGTTAAGTTGGGCACAATCCTGAGTGTGATAAGGGCAGAAGGAACTGTGCTTGCTAAGGGTTACTTTCCAAGTGAGATATTCTGGTCTTTGGTCAGATAACCTCAGAGTTAGGTATTATTCTCAACTTACCAGGCAGCCACTGGTTATTTGGTGAAACTGAACAATTACAGGGGATGCTTTCTTCCTTGCCTGGAGAAGAGCCCCTCAGCTGCCTCTGGGATGAGGCAAGAAATGCTGAGCGGAGATGGTGGGCACCACCTCTGTGCTGTTTTGTTTCTGTGCTGAAGACACAGAAGTTAATAGGGTTGTCTCCAGAAAATGCAGAGCAGTTGTGAGATTGCTGTAGGTTACACCAACTTCCAAAACTCACAAGACACCTGTACCCTGGCTAGTCATCAACATGGAGTCTCCACCAGATCCCTCACCCTTAGCTGTTCCTCTTATACACGAAGCAGGAGAGATGATGGTGTAAGAAGCCTTTTTATCACCTCATCTTCCAAATATATCACTTCTGAATAAGCAAATAGAAATACTTAATGTCTGTGCCTGGCTTTTCATTTACATTGTTGCATATGTGTTAGCCTTATAAAATGTATGTGAGATTTTCGATTCTGTGAAAACAAAATCTGAATGTGCAGAATAGATCCATTTGAGTGCCATTGGTGATTTATGGACCATTCTTACACTTTAGTGTACAGATACCCCTTTATAAACAAAATTTCCATTCCAACAGATTAACATGCAGACTTTGTAGAAACCACTTTGGAAATGGAATGATTAAGTTAATTGCACCAAATTTTGATTGTTTATAGATTAATTTTGCTGACACCACTGGGATGTTTCTGGTCTTGATCAATTTTGTCAGATTTGTATTGCCAAGCTGTTCCTTTTGCTTGAGTATAAGTCTTAAAATGAACTATGTTGAAGCAGATGGCACAACTGTAAAGACTTTCAGATCAAAGTAGATGGTGGGTAGATTGTCTTCATAGTGATTTTTGATAACCTGACTGCCGCACGCTCTCCATTGTTGTAACATACAGGAAACTCATAGGCATGGTTACGTATGCTGGAAAGAGGATGGAAGGGAGTGAATCTTGCACTTTATTGCAAATTTCATTGGAAATTAGTTCTTTCAGTAGAACTCACTAAAGCAGCTTTAGAGGTGCTAGAAAATAATACTTCTGTTTAAAGATAAGTGGGGCAATATCCATCAAATAGCTCAAAGGAATAATTTTCATACAATTGTGTTTAATTTCTCACAAGGTGCTCCTAGAGCTGTTTCTAACTGTTATATTATTAATTCCATGGTGTCACTCAATGATTGATATTTTCTGTTAGAATTATGACCAGGCAATAGAGAAAAGCAACTCAAATTCAAATGTTTGAAATTTCAGAGTTTACAAATATTTCTATATGTACCCACAGTTACAAAAAAGCTCTTAAGGGTTAACCTTGTGAAGTGTTGTGAATTGTGCCTGAGATGTGTGTTCACAAATGCATATTCCAATCTAATTTCTTCTTCATTTAACTACCTTCACTAACCATCTTTAGAGGTTTTGTGATAGGGAAAAAGCAGAGAGAGAGAGATATGTCCCAAGGAGGACAGAAATTAATCTGAAAACAAGTAAGGACTAGAATATTCCCTGCATTAGACACTTTAACTGTATTTATTAGAAGGTGCTGGGAGAATCACTTATATTGATTGAAGCTGACAAAATGATTGGGGGTGACAAACATTGTAGAGAAATTCCTTCTTGAAAACATATTGCTTTGCAGTACTCCTAAATTCACAAATAATCTAGCTTTTCAACTACACAACTGGCAGCTGCCTGAGTTAAATCAACTCAAAAGACTCATCTAACTTCTGTGCCTGCCTTCTCAGCAATATTGCTCGGGTTCATATTTATCAGTCAGCACCATGGGTTCATTTGTGCTTTACTTCTATTTTTTCTGCATTATGCCCTTGCTTTCAGATTTGTATGTCCCACAATCCTTGTAAACTCCTGCAGGATTCTTGTCCCACTGAAAACTGTTTTAAAAGAGATAAATGATCTGGGCTTTCTCAAAAAGCTACAGAAAATGCCTCTAAAATATTCCTTTGAACATACGGTTCATAATATGAAGGGGCTTGTGCTTAGGTTTCTCAGACAGAAAACCAAAGGCTATGTGAAGTGAAATCATATAACCAGAAGTAGTGTCACCCATTTAGAAAGATTCTTCAGGGGTCTGATGCATCAATGAGCTGGTAACTGTAGTGGGAGACCAGAAGCATTGCACCTGCCACATGCAACCCAGAAAAATACTGATCAAAGTCCTTACTAACTGGTGCTCACTGACCCATGCAAAACAAAGCGGGGATTTCAGTATATTTTCTGGGTGGCAGGTGTCCGCAGCATAAGCCACCGTCACAGATGGCAGTCATTAACACCTGTGCTGGCAATTGGGAGGGCCAGAAACTGACTGGACATGAACTACAATAGTGTTTCACCTAAAGAAACCATCCCCTCATCTATGGGTATCTAAGGGATGCTAAGGGATATTGCCAGAGATGGGTGGAGGGAGGTGTGCAACAAATGAATGCCATCGGTAACCAGCTCAGTTTTGCTGCTCATTTTTCAGACTGGATCTTTTCGCAAACACTAATATTGCTATTATTATTATTATTATCATCACTACTAATGTATGGCTTAAAGAACAATTTCTACATCTGGTTTGCCTATCAACGCAGCACAAAGTTGGCTACTGAGAGAGGTGGCAGGAGTCTTGTGATTTTTGAAGCCATTGTAGCTGTTGCTGTCTGCTGGGCTGTGGCCCCAGTTCCTGCCTAGTCCAAAGGAGGGCCCACAGGTGGCTGTTCACAGACCCTGGAGCAGCATAAAGTCACTGAAGCCAACTGGGTTTATGTCAATCTGAGTTCTTTAACAGTGAAGAAACACTTACAGGATGAGGGTCATTTTTAAAAACCCTGTCCCAATTAGAATACCTCACATGGTAGACAGATGGTGTGTGAGAAGTATGCCTAAGAATGGTGTATATATAAAGGCTTTTTGTAGTAATTGTCTTACATAAAAAATAAACTGTCTTTAGCTGAGGAAAGGAAATAAAAATTCAAGAAATATTAAAACTGCTGTACCGGTCCTTCCACAGTGGGCTGAATATTAAAAGAAGCAAGAGCAGGGCATGCACAGAGCATACCTTCGCAGCTCCAGTATGAAGCAACTTCCCAAATACTAGGGCTACCAGCCACCAATGGACCTTTCCCTTATGAAATTGTCTATTCCCTTTGTCTATCTATTTATACATTAGTCTCTATAGTATCATAACAATGAATTCTATAACTTAATTGTATGTTGTGTGAACAAGTGTTTCCTGTTACTTATTCAAAGCTAGTCCTCAATGACTGCATTACCATCAGACATTCATACTAAACTTCTCATCATTTGTTAATCCTGATCATTATTCTGTACTTTTAATTCCAATATGAAATGCAGGGAAACAGAGCTATATTCAGTATTCAGGGTGGGGGTCCACCACGATTAAACTCACTCGTGAAGTAACAATTTCAGTATTGCTCTCAGACCTTTCCTAATAAACTTCCAGTAGTCCATTACCTTTTTAGCTACTGATGCATCAATGAGCTGGTAACTGTAGTGGGAGACCAGAAGCATTGCACCTGTCACATGCAACCCAGAAAAATACTGATCAAAGTCCTTACTAACTGGTGCTCACTGACCCATGCAAAACAAAGCGGGGATTTCAGTATATTGCACTGAATGGATGTTGTCAGAAAATACTTTAAAATTACCACAAAACCTTTTTCTTAAATGGCAAAGCCTACTTCAGAGGCCATTATACATGGGGTTTTCCTCATGTGCGTTACTCCTCATTTATTCACACAAGATTTATTTCCTACACTTTGGTTCCTATCTTATCCAATTCTTAATCCAGGACCTTCTATTCTATCCCATTACCTCTATTTCTGTCAGCCTTTAATGAGGGACCTCAACAAAACATTTCTTAAATTCCAAGTAGTCTATAGTGATTGTATCATTCATATGGTTACCTGCTCCAACAAAGAAGTCTAATAAACTTCTGAGGTGTGTATTTTCTCTGCAAAAGCTATGCTGGTACTTCCCTAATATGGCATAGGTATTTACTTGTGCATTAATACTGGTTTTGTTATGGTTCCTACCAATTAGCTTTGTGCAGAAACATCATGTCTGTTGTTCATTGGATTATCCTCTATGCCTCTGTACTCTCTATAAATTTTGTTAAAAAATGAAAACTGATATGCGAAAATCTAAAATTACATTTTCCACTGTGCCGCTTCCATCTGTTTTGGTACTAAGGCCAGTTTAACTGGTTGTAACGTACCACAACAGGCAGTTAGCTGGTACTGGCAATTTGTTAGAGTCCATCTTATGGATTTGTTCTAAAATACATTCTATTGACACTCTGAGACAATGGTTCAGTCTTATCCTACATGAGGAATGACCTTTGTATGAGAACCATCCTATCTGCCTTCACAGGCAGTACAGACTCAGAGAATTAATTTAACTTTTCTGTTATGGTTTTATCTTCCCTGAGTGCTCTCTTTATATAATTGGTTATCACTGAATATCAGGGAAGTTTCCCATTTCTGGAATATTTGAAGAATGGTGGGTTATTAAATTCTATGCCCTTATGTCTCAAAATTGTTTCATTTTGTTTGTTTTATTGTGGTTTTGTATTTCATTTGACAAGGTATACTCTGTTCTCTTTCCTTCTTTAAGACATGACTTAGACTTTTTTCAGCATTTGGTTTTTATTTTATTTTGTTTTGTTTTAATAGCTTTAGGAAATTTACTTTTCTGCTTTATCATGCTGGCTTTTTTGATCCTTTTGGACTTTGGCTTTCAGCATCTCATATATTTCTGAGTAGTCTCCATGTAATTTGTTAGTATTTAACTCTTTTAGCTGCTCCTTTTAATTTCCTTGAAATTAGCTTTCTCATTTTTGTATAATTTATGTTGTTGTAAATTAAGTATTACTATTACTGATTTTTTTTATTTCACATGCAGCTTTTTCTGTCCAAATATGACTAAAGTATACTCACAGTTATGGACTATTTTTTGGTTAGGTCTTAATAAGGCCTTGTATACTGCTCAAGACTAAATCAAGAGTTGCTTCTTCTTTTGTGAGTTCAATGAGCAGACGAGTAACACATATGAAAAAGAAATCAATGCACAGTATGTAAGATTTGCCTTCATTTTCCATTATCTAACCTACAGTCTGGCAGTACTACATACAGAGCCAGGGTGTGTTAATAGCATTTTGTGGCACGTGGGGTGCTTTTTAATGAAAAGTACTGTGCATCACAAGCTATCCTTTCCTCTTGTGACATGCCACTACCTAGATGGCTTATGTCTATCAAAAACCAGCATGACACATATTCCGTTTTACTGAAAAGTCATATTGTTTTTTATACAATGCCATGGTTCTCCATTTGAACAATTTCCATTTGTATTCTCTCTTGAACATTTTTAAGCAAATTAATTTCTTAAAGTATATTTGAATTATATTAATAGCCAGCAATGATTTATAAGTCCCTTTGAAATTTGATAGAAATGTTGTAAGGATAGGTATTTGGCAGTTCTGGTAGACAAAGCAGAGAAGGTCATGTCCCATGCTGGTGCAGAGAACAAGTGTAGCTGTAAGGCTCTTGATCCAATGCTCATTGAAGTTAGTTGGTGGTCTTCTGTTGAGTCCAATAGATCCTGAATGGGGCTCAGCATGGCCATTAGATGTTATTTTTTCAGGTGTTGGAGCTGGCATTCCTCAGAAAGCACTAAAAATCCACAGGACTTGTAAATCCCACAGCTGGAAGGATCTCATAGTTAATTGAAAGTAGTACAAAAAATTGTGTGAAGGCAAACTCTATTTGTTGGATTTGTATAGGATATTCATACACATAATTTTTTCCTTTCAACTAGAAGAAGGCTGAATCTAGTCCACTTCTTCCCATACAAATTTCCCAGTGAATTTGTTCTTTTTGCAAATTGTTTGAGAACTTTCATTTTCTTAAATGCAGTCACAATTTGCAGTTGTTTGACCAGCAACTTTCATCCTTTTTCATCTGTGGATACAGATGGATTTGTACAAGCTAGTAATTCCCCAAACATTTATTCAAACAAAACTCATCGTGGCAAACAGCAATAAGAATAAGGCATGAATACTGCTGAAGTGCCAGCTATTTGAATTCTGAATAAGTGTTCATAAATACTTTCTTAAAATGTCTGGCCAGGCTCCATTGAACATTGAATGTCTCCTCCTCTGTGGAGTAGAATATAAAAGATAAATTTGTAATTAATTGTCAGGAAGTGAGAAAACCTTTCATGCTTATTTATATAAGCCTTTCTTACCCGCATGGTGCTGTGGAGAGGCTTCAGCAAATGGAAATTTGTCACGTAGGCCCTTGTGCTGGTGCTGGTGATCTTCCTAGCGAGAACATATTTCTCTGACTGCAAGCTCCACATGTGTAAATCTCAGTCTCTTGTCTGAGCAGCAAATACAAGAAACTGAATACTGACAGTGCTGTAAAGGAATGCTATATTATTAGCATTGCTAAAACTAGTAGGATGATTTGAGAGACTGGAAAGTTAAAATCCTCTCCTACTGAACTGGTCAGAATGCATTACAGCAGAGGGCCAACAGCATTCTCTTGGAGGATGCCCTTATTTGCCAGGCCATAATTCCCTGGAAGGATAAACTCATATTCAGGATCAGATTAAAAACTCTACAGCTATATGAAGCAAAGTGCTGACCTGGGACAGTCGCTTTGCTGGAACAAAGGTGTTCAAGATTTTGAGAAGGGGGAATGAGCCAGGCAGCAGCCCCAACAGCCTGGGTATCACTTAGCCACAGCACACCATGTGGTAACTTCTTCAGCTAAGCCACCTACCTTTCATTAGTCCTTTCTTATTCCTTTCTTATTCCTTCCTTTCTTATTCCTTTCCCCCTCAAGGCATTACAGCTGTGGTCCTCAGGTGTCACTGCATTCCCTTGTAAATAGGGTTAGCCTTCCTCTTTCACATGGGTAGCTGCCTGACTCAAACCATTCTTTGTCTACTGTCAAGTTTGATCAGGACTCCAACATCTGACAGCTCAGTCTGTGCATACTAAATGACACAGTGCTGGTGCCAGTGCCAGTCACCCAGAGCCAGAATTCCTCCTCCTTCCCATGCAGTGCCAACCTGCAGGTGAAACTACAAGAATGACAAGAAGGTTTTCCAGGAGCTCCTTCTGGATTTGTCACTGACCTCAGAAGGAGATGGCCAATATTCTGTTAAACACATGCCCCTAAACGACGCCTGCGATGGTGTCCTCCAATGTTGGCACCCTGCAAAAGGGTTGGATAAGGATGTAGTAAAAGTCTGAGTCTGCAGCATGAGGACAGTAATGTGCAAAACTGATGTTAGGAAGTTGAGGGAGGCAATGAATATTGCTTTCAGTATATTATGGAACAGCCAAAAATGGACAGTGTTGAGTTGTGCCAAAAGTCCAAACGCAAAAGACAAATGAGCTATGCCAGACAGCTCTGCCTACCAAGACAGCAATCCCCAGAAAAACAGTAAGGTGATGATTCAGGATTCAGTTGACAAAAAATTGTAATTAAATAAAAACCAATCAGTGTGACTCTGTGGAAAATAGGTCTTCTCAATCAAACCTGGCTTTATTCCCTGAGGAAAGTGCAAACTTGGTAGCTACAGATAACAGTGTGGATGAAATATATTGGATTTCTTAAGGCACTGAATTAGTATTACAGGATATTTTTTTTAAAAAAGCACTACGCAATGTCAGAAAAACAGACATCACATAAATTAAAACTCAGTACACTGCCCTCAGCAAGTAAAGAGTGACCATCAGATGAGATTATGTCTACTGCATTGCACAGAGCTTGACAAAGGGTCTAATGCCTCACTGTCTTCATCAATGATATACAAAGCATAATTGCTGACAAGATATGCAGATTTGTAAAATGGCAATTTATGGGTAGAAAAGGGAAGATTCAAACCTCTTGGTAAGCTAGGCCCAGTGTAAGAAAATGCATGCTAATACAGTCAAATGTCATAAATACAGGAATAAAGCACATGTGCAACTTACATAGAATTGTGTCCCTGCAAGAAGTCCTAAAAATACTATATGGTTATAGAGGAGCTGCATCAAAAAAACCTCAACCCAAAATACAAAAAGCTAATGTCATCCTTGAGGGAGTGGGAACTTTACCTCAATCTCAGGATTATTAGTATTATTTTTGCTATTCTTTGTTGGGGTCTGTTGTCAACATTTAAAAAAGAAGTTAAAATATTGAAAAGAGAGAGGGATAAAACTCTAAACGATTTGAGGGCTGAACAAAATGCCCAATAGCAGGAACGTAACCCAGCTTACTGTATCTGGTTTGTCAAAAAGAGATACAGCTTGATGTATCAAAAAATGTTTTATTTCCTCCAAGCAAACAAAACCAGTAGGAACTACAGGGCTCTATATCCTAATGGTTAAATGCATAGCAAGGGCCAATTGCTGGTAAGCCAACAAATTCCAATTAGAAAAAAGACAAACATTTTTACTTGTGACGGTGATTAACCACTGGGACAAATGACTGAGGAAAGTGATATGTTTTCAGACTTCTGATGTTGTCTAATCAAAATTTGCTGCAGATGTTCCAGAACAGTTTTATTCGAAATGCTAGTCACTGGGCACAGCGCAGTGGTATCTGGAATGAGTGTATGGGCTGGCATTATACAGGTGGTCAGATATGAAGAGCTCACGGTTCTTTCTGGCATTAAATCCTATTCATTTATGGGTGGATTTGATTATTTAAGCAGGCAGGAAAAACCTTTAATTTAAAGAGTAGCTTAACATTCATGTGATTGCTCATCTGCTCAGCTGCCTTGGAAAATTCAAAATATCCTGTGGTGTTGATACTGATTGTAGAGAAAGAGAAACTCAGGGTGAAATAATCCCCTCAGTCAAATTAAGTCCACTGTTGCAATTTACATGCATTATTTTACATCAGTATTTGTTCCCTTACCAAGAGTTGGTGCTTGTTATGCATTTTACTGTTAGTTTACAGAGCCTGTTAGTTCCTACTATTTTTGTTTGCTTGGGGCAAATTTTTGGTTTCATGTGGATTTTATACTGTACTTGTTCTCTTACTTGTAGCATAAATGTTGGCCCCTGGTGACTGAAGAAAACAGCAAGTTTTCTAAGAGGATGCAGTGACATTTTTCTATGGTCTCATTAATTAGAATAGTACTTTGTACCTAAAGTGATATAATTCATCTGACAGCACATGCAAAATAAATTAAAAAAGCCTACTACAGAAGAAAACAAGAAGTTGGTAGCTAGAGTAATTAACATTTTTACCCAGCAGTTTTTCTAGAAAGGAATTCAGTGGTGAATTTTGTGAATATTTGTTTTAATTTTAACAGAGAGAATATGGGCATTGATATTTTCTGGTTGTTTCGGAACACAAGCAGCATGATATAGATGCTATCCCTTCAAGCAATTAACATTTGAATGTGCACTTACAAGGCAATTTAGAGTATACTTATGTTTGAAAACTCATTGTCCTTGTCACACTTACTTGTGCCTTTTCTATGGAGTCCAAATATATATGAAATAATGTATTCCACTTTTGTGATAGCTGTGCTGTTGCCTGTGAAGTGTGAAGCAGAAATGTGCTGGTACCACGAATACCCAAAGTCACATCACTGCTTTTTATAGTTCATGTCCTGAGGACATATGAATAATAAAATGCCCTTTAAAATTCTCTCAATACATCTGTATTTACATTCTGAACTATGATTCGGCTTTAATGAAGTCAATGGGAGATTAGCTATTGACTGAAATTTAGCCATACATCTGACTCTATGGAAAGATCCTTTAAGGTGCAGAATACTCTTGCCTGATCCCAAAAGGCATGTGAACACTAGCTTAACTTTAAGCACTTGAATTATGGAGGACAAGAATTAACTATACACTTACAGGACACAGTTTCTAGAGATTGCTTACATCACAGCAGTCTCCACTGCCTTACAAGATTAGGCATGATGTGCTTATCTCACATTAAAGGCAGGCTTTCTACTGATAAAGCTAACATTTATAAGCCTTGTAAAGGTCTGTATAGTGGGTTAGGCTGGGAGGAAACCACACAGCCTCAGAACTTTGCATATCAGAGGATTATGAAAACTGATGAGTGGGTTGACTAAAGGCTGCAGCTCGCTGGAGAAAAAGGGCAGGATTTTGGATGTGCTGCTCTGAAGAGACAGGTAAAAGTTAGTTGCTGCTATCTTAATTTAAAGTGGAGTGCTGAAATAACTGATTAGCTTGGTTATATTTTGTAATTCTATAAATAGAAGATCAAGGTAAGTAGGCAGCTAACTGAATGCTGAAACTTAATTGTATTTGCCCATGTAAAAACTAGGATTTATCTTTAAGTATTTTATTTGTTTTGCTTTTATTACTCATTTGCTAGAAACTGGATTAATAGGGCAAATGTCACCTGGATTTTTTTCCTCTCTCTTTTAATGAATACTTTTAGAGTGCTGATTTGTATGTGCTTAAATTCACAAGCTCAGACAGCTCTTTTATCATAACACATGCAGGAAAATAACACACAAAGCAGAAAAAGAAAGGAACTACTGTGTTTTCATCACACAAAGACTCCTCTTGTAAAAGGCTACTGGCTTTTTGGTGTTGCCAGCCTCCTTATACTAGTACAAACTTTAACTTCCAAGGAAGCTATATTAAATTGTCTAGCCTCTAACAAATACTAACTTAAATTTCAGAATACACAATATTTTGTGAAATAGAAATAAAAAAAATTACAAATTACAGCTCATATTCAGGATAAGCACTATGTATGCTTCATTGCTTAGTAGGCAGGTTTCATTGTGTAGCCCGCAGAACATGGAGGGTGACTGGGAGCTGCGATGAAACACCACCAGGTTGCCTTGTTTTGGGGAGAAATTTGTTGCAATGAAAAGATTCTTGTAGAATCATTTGATTTCACTGAATCAGCACCCTCCAAAGGGGGAAACATCCTATAGGTATCTTCTAACTGGCTCTGCCTCTAACTCTGGGTCTCATCATCCCATCCCCTAATAATCACAGCCTGTACCTTTTGTACCAAGTTCTAGTCTTCCCTACAGCTTTCTATGCCTGGCCTGTATCTCAGAATCTATATTAATACCTAGAAGAGTTTCTGAAAAGCTGAGATGACTATTTATTGTTTTCAGAAGGTATTGTCTTCTGGAAAAGCACACACCTATTGCCAAATCACTCTTCTTCGGTACTGTTCTTTTCATGTTTTTACCATAAGCCACCATAATTTGGTAATGTGAGCAAACAGGTGTAAGCATCTGTGGACCATACAGAATTGATGATCAGTCACTGGGAAGTACATTTTCTTTAGACTGAGAAAAAATAAATCTGTCTGAGCTGACCTGCAAGCTTAGTTTTCAGGCAGGTAAAGAATTTGAAGAAAGCTTTGTAGTCATTACAATTAGATCATAATTAGCCTTTTATTATTGTAAGTTATTCTAATCTAAAAATAGAATTCATTTGCAACCTGATTCCATTTATGTCAATGGAAGATTTGCCACTGATTTCTGTAGGAAGAGGTTTTGGGTATAATTATTACACAATTTCAATGCAAATATACATACATACAAGGAAAATGTACATGTATATGAGGAAAGAGGTTTATAAAACAGGGGAGCTGAGGGAAAGCCTGGGCATCTTACTAATAGAAACAATATTTCTTCAGTTTGCTTTATTTTTATGTAGAAAGATCTCACGGATACATTCTAAAAATATAAATCTTTATAGAGAATTGCTTCATAGTAACGTACTTTTGAATCTCAGTCTCAGGGAAAGTTGGCTCTATGCTGCTACTAATTATCTTAATGGTGACAAAGGCCATTGTTATTTAGAATAAAGGGAAAAAGGATGTTCTCCATACTGTAATCAGGAGCACTAATAGGCAAAGGCATACATTTTAATGAACGGGAGGGTAAGGATGATGCACACCTGCAAGCACAGATGTTTTACCCTTATTTTCTGCAACTTTGTTTTTTTCAGAGCATTTAAGTTCTGCATGCATCAAAGAGTTCTACTTCACTGCTAATTAGGGAATAGATCCAATAGACAAGAGGGATCCAAGTACGTTTCACAGTTACATGAAGAAAACAAAAAAAAATGCAAATGTTTTATCTTAATCCTAACTCACCTTGAAATGGTGATTGACTACAGCTCAGCTGTAGAGTTAGGTGATTCATTCGTGCATTTACTATGGAAAAAAGTGCTTTGGGCAACTGAAAATAAATTATTTCAACATTAAAATAATGTTTTATTCTGGGGCACTCTTAGTAAGAGCCAGGGAGGGGAACATGACGGTGGTTCTTGTTTTACATGTTATCTCATCTCACTGATCACACTAACTGGAAGAGATTCTGGATCAACTTTTCTTCTGAGAAGACAGGAATACCATTTTGTGAAGCCTTCCTGTCAAATGTTACACTGCTGTATTTTGCAAGAACTCTTTTTGTGTTCATTGTTCCAAGTGGTGGGTTGACTCTGGCCAAGACCCAACTACCCACACAACCACTCACTCACTCCTCCCCACCCCATACCAATGGGATGAGGAGAGAAAATAGGAAGAACAAGAGCGAGAAAACTTGCATGTTGAGATAAAGATAGCCCAATAGATGCAGGAAGGGAGGAAAAATACCCAAGTGAAAGAAAAGAAATTGCTCACCACATCTAAGAGGCAGGCCTATGCCTCAGTCAGTCTCCAAACAATGACCCCCTTGGAAGCCCAAACCCCTCTTCTACCTCAGTTTTTATTGTGGAGCCTATTGTCGTACATTACGGAGTAACCTCCTGGCCATTTTGGGTCATCTGTCCTGGTTGTGTCCCCATCCAATTTCTTTCCCATCCCCAGCCTACTCACTGTGGGGGAAGGAGAGGGCAGAGTGGGAAAAAGAGTAAGCCTTGGTGCCGTGTGAGCACTGTTCAGCAATAGTCAAAACACTGGTGTGTTATCAACAGTGTTTTAGCCACAAATTCAAAGCACAGCCCCATAGACGCTGGTGTGGAGAAAGTTAACTCCACCCCAGCCAGATCCATTAGAGTCCAGCTCAAGAAATACCATATTTCCATGATTAAGTCAGTCTCCTGGGTGAAAGATGTATTTTCTTATCCTCTCATGTCAAAATTGGAGCCATATTGCCCACTTCTCTGATGAGTACTCTAAATGCTGAACTGCTTGACTTCAACTTTTATGTCTGCAGAGGCCTTGTTGAGTTTGCAGTGTCAGCATACTGAAGCTTTCACAACTAACACATTAGGGTTAATGGCATTAGCATTTGAAACTGTAGCTAGTCAAGTACTTAGAAGTGTAATATTATTTAATCTAGATTTCAGCCTAGAGCACTCTAATGGACAGTTCCCAGGTTGAGTGCTTTATGCTTAAGTAGTCTGGATATCTGTGTGACTGACTGTGCTGACAATTTATAGGGACATGTTACAGATAAATGACATCTGCCACACTTAAGTTTGAAAGTTTCTTAATTTTTAAGATATTCATAAGTGTTCTAGAAACTGTGATTGAGAACTTCATGTTTTGAACTTCATGTTTTGAATGTGAGAATTTCAACTCTTTTGAAATAGGAAACATGTTTTAGGAATACAGAGTAGAGGCAGAGGTCCAACTTTGGTGCCACTTGAGCGGAAGTTACCCAAGATACAGTCCAACTCAAAATCATGCAATTCTTCAAACATCTTCATGGACACCCCACATCGTATAATTGTGTGTGTACACTTAACCCATTTTGAATCCAGCCTGGTAAGTTCCATAATACCAATAGTTCTCTTGGAATGTCATTTCAGAATTTAATTCTTTCTACAATTAAAAGCTGCTGCTTAATGCTTTGCTTTTGGTTCTTCCTTTAGAGAGGAGATTGAGCTCTTGGATAGTTCACTTTAAGTAACATCTTCTTGTCTTCCATGATCTTGATGGCTACTCTTTGAAACTTCACCAGTTTTTCAGTATCTCGTAGTACTGGATATTATTGCAGAAGCAGTCATACTGCTGTCAAATAGAATGAACGTAGTATGATCTCTCTGTTACTACAGTATTGCACTTACTTACATAACTGAAAAACAATTATATTATTTTTTAGCCACAGCATTACCTTCAGTGCTTATCTATTATAATCCCCAAGCCAGTAACTGTATCCCACGATGGAGTCCAAGATCCTGTATGTACGGCATATTTAATTCTTGAGAGTTTAAATTTGTGTGTGTATTTAGCTGTGTGTTTCTTTTCCTATGCCCAGTTTACTGAATTACCTTGATCATGCTGCATTAGTAACTTGTCTCCCAATCTTTCTGTCATTTGCAAATGTTATTGGTAATGCTTTTGTATTTTTGTTTTTTCAGGTCACTGATTAATGTTAACTAGTAAAATCTAAGAACAGATCCTTATGGGACACAATAAAAAGACACCTGTTCAATGAGTGTTCCTTCACTGCAAGTATATGTTGAAACCTACCAGCCAGATTTTATGTATGCAATACTTATTCTTATCATTCCAAGTCCATAGCCAAAATGTCATGCAAAATGAAGTTATATGTCCTGTAGAAATCTAACTGTATTGCGTTATTACTTTTAATAAGCAAACTTGTAAATCCATTGATAAAAGATATTTTAGATAACTGAATTTGAAAGATTTAGTTTCCACATACACATAACAATTGGCACCTGTTATACCACCCCATTCCCTTACTTTTTTTCCTACTCAGGTTCCATGTCAGCTCCTGAGTTATTTCGTCCAGAATGGATGTCAGGCTGACAGACCCATAACTACTCAGGTTAACTCACTTATCCTTTTAAAGTATTGCACAACATTGCCTTTGTTGCAATCCTCTGGCACTTTGCAACTTCCAACAGCTATTGAAAATCACTTCTAGTAGTTCAGAGAGCTTGTCAGGAACTTCTGTCAGAAGTTATCTGAACACATCCATTTTAACATGCTTGCCTTTTGTAGCTGCCACTTGATTTCCTTCTGAGTTGGGAAGGGAAATTTCCATTCATCATCACCATCAACACCGTCATCATCTTCTGGTATGTATACATTATCTGTCTCTTTCCCAAAATATAGAACATAAAAACTTATTCAATGTTTCTTCCTGTTCTGCAGAATCCCTTTTAGCACTGACCCATCATCATTATCCTTTATCAGTATCTTTTTATTCTTTTACTTTCCTTTTTTCTCTTTTCTTTTCTTTTCTTTTCTTTTCTTTTCTTTTCTTTTCTTTTCTTTTCTTTTCTTTTCTTTTCTTTTCTTTTCTTTTCTTTTCTTTTCTTTTCTTTTCTTTTCTTTTCTTTTCTTTTCTTTTCTTTTCTTTTCTTTTCTTTTCTTTTCTTTTCTTTTCTTTTCTTCAGTTCCCAGCTTCTCACGTTTCTGTTACCTTTTGGACTCCCATACCACCGACTGTAGCCAAATGGCATAGTTTTATTTTTTCAAAGTCAGGAAGGCTAGTTCAGATCTAAGCAAAGAATGTGGCTGGGAGGGCTTACTGGGAGAGGCAGAGGAAAGCACAGCTCTGCTGCGCAGCTTGTCTATGCTGATTCTGGCAGGCAGGGCTGGTTGGTGTCATTAAGGGCAGGAGATGACATATGAGACAGTAGCCGCTGCTGCTGTGGGACTGACAGCTCCCAAGAGTAGTGGTCAGGGCTCCTGGCTTCCACATCCTGTGAACTGCCAGGAGTGACCAACCTGCTGCCCCAGAGCTTTCACCCAGCCCTGCATCTCAGGGCCTCTCCCCCCTTCTGCTCCTGCTTTTGACAAACTTTGAATGAGCTCCAGTGACAGATCTCCCTGCATAGCAGATGGCTGTTGCTGTGTGTGTTCAGAAGATGGCAAATCGCTGATGGTGTTGCTCAGAAAGGTTGCCCAGTCAACATTTGGGCCACTTGAGTCATTGTTGGGCCTTTAATTGTGCCTACAGTTGGGTTTTGCATTGAAGAAAACCATCTTTTGTTTCTCAGGGGCAGCATGTACAGCAGATATCTCACTGGAATTGTCTATTCCCAGTGTAGCATTATGATGGATCTCAAGATCCATCTATGAGACAAGAAAGAAAAACAGTCATTTGTGATTAAATAAAAATTTTTGTCAGCACCCTATAGGTAAGAGACAAAATAGTTCATCCCCCTCTTGTTGTATATACCTACATGAACATACAGAAGTGCTTCAGAAGTTTTTCATTGACATAATGTGTTGTGTTCATTAATCTCTGCTAATATGGATATCCTCTCAAAATAAAAAATTATTAAGGAGGGGAGTAAAAACCCAACTAATCCACCCAAACTAAATCATCAAGATGAAAATAGCTTGCAGAGATCTGAAGAAATGTTAAGAAAGCCAGAAATCTTTCTGCCTTTGACTTTCTTTAGATTTGCTAGATTAGAGTGCAGGCATTGTGTCAGAAGAGCAGCAGTGCTTGTGAGAGAGCATTTATCAAGTGCTAACAAGAGGATGAAGGAAAATTGAAATGCCATTACAATCTTATTCTTCGTTAAAAGTGAAGTACTAAATTTTCCACTAATTCGTTTTGACAGATGACATTCTGACAGATTTGACACCTATAACAAAATGTGACTAAAGTGGATGCAATTCAGGAAGTGATGTTTTAAGTTTTTTTTTTCTAGCACTATGATGCCAGTGAAATAGGTAATTCTGATTTGGATTTTTTTTTCCTTAAATCCATTTATCTTTGACGATCAATACTTTTTGTTATAGGCAGATATCTACCTACAAAAATAGCAAAGCCATTATCTTCTTAGATTGTAAGCAGTATGAAGTAATTAATCTGATTAACATTGCCGAGGAAAACTGTAGCATCTAACCTCTTTTCCCCAGCAATGTGTGAGGTGATGTTTTAAAGCATGAGTTTGTTAACAGTCTTTTCTGTCTCAAGTTGGGTTTTTTCCATTGGAAATGCAAACATTATTTTATTATAACTGTTGATGAGATTTAACAGAAGATGGAGTCCTGTGAGGGAACTCTTGCAACTGTCTTGTAAAACTTGTTACGGCTGTCTTTGGAATGTAGGGTTGAAAGCAGTTGTGTTCTAACAAGACATTTCAGAGGTATTTCAGCAACGTATTTCAGATATAATTATAAGTCATGTTGTTTGTTTGCTGCTTATTGAGATAGACTCTAATCTGCAGCTGAGAAGTGCCAAGTGAAACTCATCACAACAACAGGATTTAAGTCCTGATAAAGGTCCTGCTGTTCCTGAGCTTTTCTTTAGATGTTACAATGAGGCTTCTCTATCACTTACTGAGTGAAAGTGATTCCAAGGAAAGCATCAACCACAACTGCTTTTAGCAAGCAGTACAGGGCAAAAAGCCGCAAAGCCACTGAACTAGTTAAGAGGCCAATGAAGAGAGGCAATTCTCCCTGGGCAGGTATATTAGCAGCATGCCGCCAAACATGGTCCCAGTGCCACTGAGAACCTGGCTACTCAGTTGTCTTTCTGGGTGTGTTTTTTTGCCCACAACTGAATGAATGAATAATCTTAGGGAGCAGAGAAGAGAGACGACAAAAAGAATTATCAGATACAGTTCCTTTGGCTACAGACTGCTACACAATAAATTATTTCAGAAGGTTCCTGTATATGAATTCTGTAAATAAACAGTTTGGTTGTTTTTCCTTTTTTAATAATTGCAGTAAGCTGTCAGATGATGTCTTAAAAATACTATCTTTAAATATTATCTTTAAATAAGAAGTTAAATTTACCTCTAGCAGTCTAGCAATTTACATTTTTTATCAGATCCTGTTTTGTTTGCTTTCTAATCTCTTCTTTTTGTTTTTAGCATGTCTTATTGGTTTGATATGCCCTGTTTGTAAGCTAAGGAAGATGCAATAAGGCAATTTGGAAATACTGCTGTTCTATATTGTAAGAATTTTCAGAGGCATTGTATAAGCCTGCAACCCTCATTTTTTTCAGCATTTTCTTGAGCCTGTTTTTTAAAAATAAAATCAATGGAAATTCAGTCCAGATAAATTCATACTTTTTGAAAAGGGGCTCCATTTAAAAGTTTAAGTTAGTAAGATCTTGGAATTTCTCAAAAAGCACTGACCTAAGACTGGGGCAGGCAAACTACTTTGCTAAAAATGGAAATCCTTATGCAAAAATACTATACCAATAGTCATCAGCCAAAGAAAAGCCTTTTCAGGGGTCAGAAAAAAGAATGCAATGATATACCTTTCACTTCAACTGACCTTTAGCAGATTTCAAAAGCTTCTTGCAGGGCCATTTGTCTTTTCTGATTCCTTGGTAATCTTGCCTTGGCTGTTTCACTCACTAATAAGATGTACTTGCTGGTCCTCCGGAGTTCAGTAACGATTTCTGGGTTTTTCATACCACTCTTAGATTTTCCCACTCCGTACATTGAGGGTTTTTAAAATTAATTTATCTCAGCAGAGATAATCAGTTTGTCTCCTAGGCTCCCAAAAGCCTATAAGCATGCCTTGTCAACTATGCATTTTTGCTTTTAAACATGGCCCCTCTGTAATGCTGTAACTATCCTGGCAGCACAATCTCCTTGTCTCTGTGTAGACAGCGCACACCCAAAGAATATATAGAGGAATGTTGGAACCAAGAAAGGCAAAAGTTTGAAGACAAATGTTGCTGATATTTATTAAAATCTCCAAACTTACACAATTTTCCTCCCTTGGCCTTTCTCTGCATCAAGTTGCAACAGCATTTTTAAAAATGTAAAAAATATAAACCCTAAGTGCCTGTTTTTGCACTGTGTGTGCACATAACTCTTGATTCAAATGATGAAATCTGCATCCTGAAAACAGAGTAGATTTTGGCCATCACTGTGTCATTTAGCCTGCTTTCAAACAGCATATAAATAGTCAAGTTATTAAAGCTGAAAATTGAGGTCTGCCTAAAGTGTCTCCTTCTCATAATATGTTAATATGCATAACCATATGCTTTTCTGATTATATTAAAACCTGGACAGATGTATATGATAAGATTGTAGTTCCTTTGAAAATACCATAGCAATTGGGAGAGGTTTTTAAGGATAAAACTAATGTAAGACACAAAATCTCATACACATAAAATACAAAACCTAACTGTTTTTATGGAGGGAGTACCATAGAAAAGTCTAATAAATGCCTAAAAGATGTGTATGTTCATACAAATTCTGTCCATGATTTTGAGGTTCTTTGTTGCCAAAGATTTTGCAGGAATGAGCTTGCTCACAGTTGTGCCAGTAATTCCTGTCATCAGGCTGACATTTCAAGAGTAGCCTTCTGCATTTGTACTCACCTCCCAGATGCATCAAAACCACAACCACCACCACCTTGTGTGGGGCTGCAGTGACAGTGGAAGAGAGGCCATCCCATTAACAGAATAGAGTCAGGGCCAGACAGTCCTTGGCAGGCACTTTTTTCTCTCTGTCCATATGGGAGAGTAACAGCTTGGAATGAGTTTCTTTGCATTGCTCCTGAGTTTGTGCATATTGCATACGTGAGGGAGCTACTTATCTCCTTATTCCCCTGGGTAAGCATTCTAGAGGCGTTTGAGCTGAATCCATAAAGGAAATACGCTGAAATCTGTAATAACAGTTTGTGTATGATTTTATTTATCACTAGCAGTCTTTTCTCCCTCCCTTCCCCATTGATATTTTGTCTGTGCAACCAGGAAGTCTTGAGCTGGATCCTGATGGCACCAAAGGAAATAAGCAGTGGCTAATTTCAATATTACCTTTTGAGGCTCCAAACTGTTTTAAAGGAGATAGAGAAAAATTTGCATTCAGTCCATATTTTAAATAAATACACTGTTCACTATTTATTGTGCAAATGGATGGTGAAAACCTAGCAGCATTTTAGAAATCCTGCTGATAATGAAACAGCTAAACACTTTCTGCACAGACTAATCCCCCTAGCATGTAAGTGGGATTTGCCCAGTCCCTGAGCATCTCTGCTCTCATGTAATGCAGACTCACAGATGCCCTCAGCTTCCCCATTCCAAGCAGCTGTGGGTTTGTTTCTGTACACAATCACATACTTACAGAAACATCACTTGTTTAGTCCAATATAATCATAGAGTCTAATAGGAGAGGGCTTTTCAAAATAGCCTCTCTAAGGCAAATCTCATTTACTTAAAGGTAGGATCACTGCATCATGATCAAATTCTCAAATAAGCAAGTGCATGCCAACCATACGAACAAACTATTCAGTTGCATGAAAAATTATGCTAAAAAGAAAACATTTAAAAATAACAAAAGGGACATATCAGTGCCATCCAAAGTGGTATGTGACTGGTATATCTCTTAGTTATGCCTTAAGAAGAATCATTAGCTTCTTTCTACAAAAGTATGGGAAGTGTCAAGGTTTTTGTCCTGGTTTTGGCTGGGATAGAGTTAATTTTCATCCTAGTAGCTGTTACAGTGCTGTGTTTGGATTTAGGATGAGAATAGGGTTGATAACACACTGATGTTTTAGTTGTTGCTGAGTAGTGCTTACACTAGTCAAGGACTTTTCAGCTTCCCATGCTCTGCCAGGGGCACAAGAAGCTGGGAGGGGAGGGGGCACAGCCAGGACAGCTGACCCAAACTGGCCAAAGGGATATTCCATAACATATGACATCATGCCCAGTATATAAGCTGGGGGGAGTTGGCTGGGGGACAGTGACCGCTGCTCAGGGACTGGCTGAACATTGGTTGGTGGGTGGTGACCAATTGCATTGTGCATCACTTGCTTTGTATATTCTATTATTATTATTTTATACTTTCGTTTCAATTATTAAACTGTTCTTATCTCAACCCACATGTTTTCTCACTTTCACTCTTCCTATTCCACTGGGGTGGGGAGTGAGTGAGCAGCTGTGTGGTGTTTAGTTGCTGGCTGGGGTTAAACCACAACAGTTTTCTATGTTCTCTTGGTGAAGTCTTGGTTCTGTACTAACAATCATGAAATCTATCTTAAATATCTTGCTTACTACAGAGGAGAGGGAGATTATGTGGGACTCATACAAAGGACTACCAGGTCTTCACTTAAGTGCCAGAAATGCTTTGTTGGAGAAAGAAAGAGTGTATGTGAGACCCTAGTGGTATACAGAATTTGCAGTGACCTCTGCACTGCTGATTTTTTCCTCTAAGATGACCCATTCCTCTTCTCCAGCTATTTAACACTTTTATGAACCTTTTGTGAGCTTGCTGTCATAAATAGCCTCACTGTTTTATGTTGTTATAATTCCTGGCCAACTTAACACCTATGCTTAATATCAATTTGTGCTTCTGAAGCTCAATGGCAACGCAGAAAAGAGAAAATGAACTTTTCAGCCCATCTGCACAAAAAAGAAAAAGAAATTTAATAGTCCAGTATAATTAGAAACTGAAAATTTATTTATTTTTTGATCTCACATGTGTTTTGGTATCAGCACCAATTCACTTGATTGTATTTGGATTTGATACAAGAAGCAGATGATATCTGGCCTGAAAACTTTCTCTGCATCTGAAGGATTCAGTACCTTTTCACTGTATGTTGCTTACATCTTGTCACAGAACATTATGTTACTTCATACCGGAGGCATGTTAGTGATGCTAGGTTATACAATGCCAAAATGGAATTTGTAGGGTCTTGTGCTTTTGGATCATAATCCCATGGTGCCCAGTCAGGACTTCAGGGACTGATTTTCTAATACCGCCAGTTGTAGAAGTACATCTGTTGAACTGCTGTACTCTCCTTTGTCAAAAGTAGACCTTCTTGTTGCTGGAGAGAAATATATGGAGTATTTAGTGCACAGATGTCGTGGTTTAACCCCAGCCAGCAACTAAACCCCACACAGCCACTCGCTCACTCCCTGCCAGTGGGATGGGGGAGAGAATCAGAAGGGTAAAAGTGGGAAAACTCATGGGTTGAGATAAAGACAGTTCAATAAGTAAAGCAAAAGCCGTGCATGCAAGCAAAGCAAAACAAGGAATTCGTTCACTACTGCCCATGGGCAGGCAGGTGTTCAGCCATCTCCAGGAAAGCAGGGCTCCATCAAGCGTAACCATTACTTGGGAAGACAAACACCATAACTCCGAACGTCCCCACTTCCTTCTTTTTCCCCCAGCTTTATACGCTGAGCATGACGTCATATGGTGTGGAATATCCCTTTGGTCAGCTGGGGTCAGCTGTCCCAGCTGTGTCCCCTCCTGACTTCTTGTGCACCCCCAGCCTCCTCGCTGGTGGTGTGGGGTGAGAAGCAGAAAAGGCCTTGACTCTCTGTAAGCACTGCTCAGCAGTAACGAAAACATCCCTGTGTTTTCAACTCTGTTTTCAGCACAAATCCAAAACCCATCCCCATACTAGCTACTATGAAGAAAATTGACTCTATCCCAGTGAAAACCAGCACAACAGGTCTGATCTATGACACTCACTGTCCCAAGATCAAGAGACACCCACTCCGTCATTTATTGATTCAGTCAAGGTAGAAACATAGAACACCCTGAAAAATCCCATCGCTCCTCTACATCCTTCATGGAGACCCTCATCAAAAACACTGGCACACGTGGGGCTGCCTGGTCTCATGGCACTGGAGCAACCACACAGACTGTCTGAGGAGTCCCCTATAACATTCTTGCCAAGAAGACCACATCTGTACAGCTGCAGACAGATTTTTCCTTGCTCCCACAGCTGTGAGATGAGAGCTAGCTGTGTTGATGCTGCCCTTTGGCTGTTGTTGAGGCTGAAAGCCTAGCTTCTATGCTGCCAGCAAAGTGCCAAAGCCAAGGCTGGTAGGCCACCCAAATCCGCCTCGCCATCTGCCATCTCACAGCCTGCTTTGACAGCGATTAACTACAATGTTCCTGCAGAGCTTGTATGCACCAAAGTGTATAAGCATGGCTGTCTTGCCCTCAGTAGCTGCTGTATTTGGATGCACTCAATATATGCACAACCTCTGCCTCTCTCCTCCCATTTCCCACCTGCCACCCCACCATCTGGGGTCACCCACCTCCCCATGCCCTCCCTCTCCCCCTTTTCCTCTCAACCTGAGTTCCCATGTCGATAAACCAGACGTGGCCTGGCAGAGATGCCTGCCCCACTATCAGCCGCCTCTGGGAGCTAGGGCAGCCTGGCTGCTGGAGCGCCTGCAGCCCTGCTCTGCCGGCTCTGCCCTGCCTCCAGGGCCTCTCAGCGGTGCCCTCTCTGCCTGCCCACTTCACTGGTGCCAGGCTCCTCTGAGTGCTTTGGCCCTCACAAGTGCAATGTGGGAAGAGACGAGGTGGTGGGAGCAAGCAGGGCTGACCCTGTCTTCCCTGGTGCTTGCAGGGGGCTGTGGTTATTTCATGGGCCTTTGACAGAGGGCCGTTTCCCTTCCTCCAGCACATCTTTCCAGGAGCATTTATTTGAGGGCTGAGCAGCTGAAGCCATGCTGGGACAACATGCTTGGGTTCAGATTGTTTTGAGCTGGGGGACAAGAGGCTGCTGGGACCTTCTGGATGACCATGCAACTTGTGAGAACCCAGATGGTGTTCCTCAGGAGCTGTCTGTAAGCCACAGGGCTGTGGTTGTGGAGAAACCAAAATTGCAATGTCTGGGACACAAAACAATCTTTGTGTCTTTCTCCATGAATTGTCTTTTCTTCTGTTTCTAAACCCAGCAAAGGGGCCTCTTTTTCTGCCTCCAACGAGCTGTTTTACAGGTCTTCATAGCAGCATTTCATAGGTCTCCTTGGGGAGATGCATGATGCGTGCAATGCATCAGGAGTGCTGCAAGGGCCTCTCACCCCTACGGTCTCCCCAGTTTGGTCCAGAGAGCATGGGAGGTGATCTGGGACCACTCCTGGGTGCGGGTGTGGGTGCAGGAGGACTCAAGAGGTCCAAGGCGTCGTTGGTGTGGCACAGCCTGGCAAAGCCATACAGATGCAGAACCGCTGTGCTTCTTGGTCAGCATGTAACACGCTGGCAGACGTAGTTGGTCGCTTAAGGCTGCTGAGGTCAGATAACAGCTGTTATGTGTTTTGTGAAATAGTTTTGTGACAGTTGTGACAGTTTTGTTCTTTTCAGGCTTGGCTGACTCAATATCTATGGTCAGTCCCAGTTCACGCTTCTGTAGCTTAATGGCAATTCAGAGAAGAGAAGATGAACTGTTCATTTTGCTCTTAATTCACAAGCAGTGTTCTTAAGTGCTCTACAATATCTCATGTCTTCAGGCTTATCACTTTGTCCTACTTGCATTTAGACAGTTTTTTCTATCTCACAAGTCTGCCCTTCTAAAGTTTACTCTTTTATATTACCTCTGTGGGAACTACATAAAGTAAACTAATATTTTGTTCTTTGCTTGTGGTAATCCAGCTTTTTTATTCATTTCCTGTACTAGCTCCGCCTTGATTCTTGGCATTAAGTCACCTTTTCATCTGCAGATGCTACAGTAGCCTGTGGGGAAAGGTATTTCAAATGTTTCACTGATCAGCATCAGATATGCCTTTTAACATTGTGTAATTCAAACATTCATATTGTGTTAATCCTTGAGGTTATGAACTCAATTGGAAATGCCAGCATGAATATCTCACCTCAACTTTATAATTGGGAGAATCGTTCAAAACTACGACTTGATTTTTTTTTTTATATTTATTTCTGTCAGTCTCAAATCCTACAAACACTTGTGCTATGTATTTAACTTCTCTGCTGTAAGTCTTTTAAAGCATCATTGTGAGTATTCAAGTCACCATCTGTGACAGTGTTTGCAGGACTGGGACTTCAGCTTAGGGGTGATTGGAAATATTTTGACCAAATGCTTTTTGGATGGGGGGATGTTACTGAAAAAATAATTATGAAGTTAAATTAAATCTTTTTGAAAATGTTGATCCTGTAAAAATGAAACATTTCTGTTTAGATACATTTTATTTTTGCTTACGCATTTCAGTTCTTTTTTCCTAGGCCTTGTTCTTAAATTGTTAAAAATATCTTTTTGCTTCTTACCTCTAGCTTTCAGACTCATCATCTAAACCTTTCCAACTTGCTTTCTTTCTTCTTGTATCAATCCAAGAGGCAGAATTATTTAATATGTTATTCCGGGTTTCTTCCAGCTGTAATGATACAATTGATTACAGATGATTGGTAATAATAGTCAAAATCAAAAGTGGGCTATGAGTGAGGCTAGACAGTTCAGATAGTATTAGGAAATTATTTTCATCAAATTCTTTAATGGACATGTAAGGCAAAGCAGCCACTGTCCTTCTTAAATATGTTTAAATTAAAACACATTCTTTCTAAAACCACATAATTTTCTTCTGAATAATAAGATTACAATATCCAGGGATTTGATAAAGCGTACATCATAAAGTCTATCTATCTTCTCATTTGCAACAAAACCTGGAATTTTATTCCATTTAGATTGACAGTTCCTCTGGTGATGGATAAACTATTATTAGGTATAATTTTTTAGACAGAAGACTAAGATTTATCACTTAGATGTTATTCAAAACCTGATATAATTCACATGTAGAGCTGTGGCTCACATAAACAGGAAGTACTGGCATCTAAAAATCATATATAAGCCAAAATTGCCCTAAAGACCATGAACAATTAGCTCTGGGGTTATGGTTCAGGTCAGTAGCTTTTTGGATATTTGTTTCAATGATGAATGTTAACAGGCGGTAAGGAATAAAATGTAATAGTTCATTTGGCCCACTTAAACATCTGATAGCGTAGCCACTGAAATCAAGGACTTCAGTGGGAATAGTTCCAAACACTAACTTCTCTTTAATGAGAAAATGAGTAGAAAATACACTTCAGAAAGTAATCTCATTTCTAACATACTTTCCAGATACCTCCTAAAGACATTGATAATGTAGGTTATTGGGAAGTGTTCATAGTCTTGCTGACTTTTTATGGAGTATCCCATGATGTTTGGCCCTCTAAGTCTCAGCCCATGAAAACATATGATTTGTGAGTATCAAATAGGATAGGTTCACAAAAATAAAAATAACTATGTTTAACTCTCAAAATTGTGAGGAAAGGTCAGAAATTATGATCTCTCTGTGCCCTCAGGTTCAGAAACTAGATAACCAGTAGAAATATGTTTCTAAATTTTCATTTATTCATTATGTTCAAATTTTCATCCATAGTAGGGTACATGTGTGAATGATTTTTGCTTGCGTAAAGTTGGCATCATTGTTTTAAATCTTGTGCTTGAAATGTGAGCTAAACTAAATGCATAATTGCCAAAACATAAGCAGAACTGAGCATATACTTCATTCCTTCTTTTTGAAATGTCTGCTTATATTAAAAAAAAAAGAAAAGAGAATATTGTTCTCCTACTTTGATATCCCTTTTGGGTATTCTTTCTATAACTATATAACATAAAAATATTTTACTAACTGTAACATTCACAGCAAGCTTTAAAAAACAATAGAGATCATTCATAGAAGAGTACTGAAAATTTATTCTTATGTTTAGTTTCTCTAGTCTCATCAAGAAACAGGAAACATCTGTGACCTGTTGTTCAACCAATGCTAATCAGCAGAACTAACCAACAGTTAATGTAGGCATCACTAGACTATTTCTAATATATTTTGAAGAAAACTAGAAGCTACTTACTGGTAAGTCATGAACAGAAAGACTAAGTTCAGCAAGTAAATTTGTTACAAGTACTGTATATCAGCCAGGGATGGAGATGAAATAGTTCCATCAAAATATAAATAAATCTCTAAAACTCCTTGTTAGATACATAATAAATAAGCACTGGGTGTAGTCCTTGAATACATTTAGGAAAAAATATTGGCATAAGACCACATTTTGGCATTTCTTTTATCAGGGAAGTGCAATTTAGCACTAATACCCTCATTACTTCAGGACTAACTTCACCTGTGCTTGTATTTCTGACAAGAATATCAATTAGTTTTTCAAGATGATGCATCTGCCTCATTCAGGACGAAGGCTTAAATGTAACCACTATATGTGGTTGCAGAGTTTTGTTTACATTTAGGTCTTTACATCACTATGGTGAGCTGTAACTGAAATCATACAGATTTTCTTATCTGAAATATAGTTTCATCTCTCTGAAAACTTGGGCTATGATAGGAATACTGTATTGTTTTGTGGCTATAACGATCATCTAACTCCACTCTTTCATCTTCTGTTTTAATTTTCTCCCTTACTGTGGTGGGTTGACCCTGGCTAGATGCCAGGTGCCAACCCAAGCTGCTCTATGACTCCCCTCCTCAAATAGACAGGGGAAAGAAAATATAACGAAAGGCTCGTGGGTCGAGATAAGGACAGGAGGAGATCACTCACCAATTACCGTCCCAGGCAAAACAGACTCGACTTGGGGAAAATTAATTTAATTTATTACCAATCAAATCAGAGTAAGGTAATAAGAAATAAAAACTAAATCTTAAAACACCTTCCCCCACCCCTTCCTTCTTCCTGGCCATAACTTTACTCCCAAATTCTCTTCCTCCTCCCCTCCAAGTGGTTCAGGGGGATGGGGAATGGGAGTTGGGGTCAGCTCATCACATATTGTCTCTGCCACTCCTTCCTCCTCAGGGGGAAGACTCCTCACACTCTTCCCCTGCTCCAGTGCGGGGTCCCTCCCACGGGACACAGTAGCCCACGAACTTCTCCAGCATGGGTCCTTCCCACGGGGATGTATTTCTTCACAAACTGCTCCAGCGTGAGTCCTTTTCACGGGGTGCAGTCCTTCAGGAACGGACTGCTCCAGCGTGGGTCCCCCACAGGGTCACAAGTCCTGCCAGCAAACCTGCTCCCACGTGGGCTCCTCTCTCCGTGGGTCCACAGGTCCTGCCAGGAGCCTGCTCCAGCGTGGGCTTCCCACGGGGTCACAGCCTTCTTCAGGCATCCACCTGCTCTGGCGTGGGGTCCTCCATGGGCTGCAGGTGGATATCTGCTCCACCGTTACCCTCCATGGGCTTCAGGGGGACAGCCTGCCTCACCATGGTCTTCACCACAGGCTGCAGGGGAATCTCTGCTCTGGTGCCTGGAGCACCTCCTCCCCTTCCTTCTTCACTGACCTTGGTGTCTGCAGGGTTGTTCCTCTCACCTATTCTCACTCCTTTCTCCGGCTGCAGTTGTGCAGGTTTTTTCTCCCCTTCTTAAATACATTATCCCAGAGGCACTACAACAGTTGCTGATGGGCTTGGCCTTGGCCAGAGGCGGGTCCGTCTTCGAGCTGCCTGGCATTGGCTCTATCAGACATTGGGGAAGCTTCTAGCAGCTTCTCACAGAAACAACCCCTGTAGCCTCCCTTGCCCCAAAACCTTGCCACACAAACCCAATACACTTGTACTCGGTTTTACTTGACTTTAGAAAATGAAAAGACTAGTCTGGTCAACAGCTCACTTGCATTTCTAGAAGGGCCTTAAGTTCTGAAGAAAATAGGTCAGAGTTCTGTAGTGTACCAAAGACGACTCCATTCATTCTTTTAGCACATCCTTCTGACTTTTGTCAGGCTAAAGTGCAGTTGCTTTGAAATCTGTGGTGAATCGAGAAAATTTTTCTATGATAGTTTAAAAGAATACAGAGTGTATACACTGCTATTTCAGTTTCTAATAATGAATTACCCTCTCCATAATTAAAGGACAGTGAGACTTCTACCCAATGGAGAAATCTCTCCAGCACTTTCAAGGGAAAATAACCAGGGAAACATAAGGGAAATGCTGACTTCCACAGAGCCATGAGTTGGCCTAGGAGGCAAGCTGGTGGTGGTAAGAAGTTCTATGATACCTATGCGTGGTAGCAGGTTAAAAGCAAATTTAGAACCAAGGAGCTGGGTGGCTGGACCTGGTCTGAGTGACAGGGAGCAGCAGGCAATCCAGCTGGTCTCCAGGAGAGGAATACTTACAGTGATTATCTGTGATGTTTAACCTGTATTAAATTGTCCTTAGGGGTCAATGTTGGAAGGACTTGTTTCTCTCTTCTTTAAAACCATTGTACCTGGAGAAATTAAAATAGCTACTTCAGCATTCTTTGCAAAGAAGTTTTTTTTTTTTTTTCTCATTTATCTGTAAAGTACTTAGAATAAAATAAGAGGTAGAGTTTTCCTTTTAAGCTTTGCAGTTGGACTGGAATTTTAGGTGTAGTAAAGTTTTTTCTTTTGGTATTTTCTCCACTCTTTTGCCCTGACTGATATCATAACTGGAGTCCACGTGCATGCAGAATTCTTCTTATTGTAAAGTGGCCAGTCCTTTAGGGTTTGTGAAGTGCTCTCATAGCCTAACTCGCCTGCTTTGAAGTTGTCCTTTAAAAACACCTGAGGCAAGATATACTCAGTGAAGAAAGAAAATGATATTGAGAAAGCTATCTGAAGTCTGAAAAGAAACTCTGTGGTAAAGGGCTTTAGGTGGCAAAGTCAACATTAAGAGAAGAGGGGTCATTGAAAAAGGAAACACAAATCTTATTTGGAATAACTGGTAGAAAGCAGCTCCTCCTGACATCACTGTGATTTTAGCCTCAAAAAAGATATTCTCGGGAAACATGGAAGTGTTTGATCTTTGCCCTTTCCACAGTGACAGGGAAGTCTGGCAGAGGAGGGATGGTGTCAGTTCAATGGTCCTGGAAGATGTGTGCCAACAGAGCTGCTTTCTAAGAGTGTAGTATTTATGTTTGGGATATACCAAAATAACACACATGGGCAGATCCATTTCTACAACTTCTAATTTTTTTATCAGTCTGCTACATTCAGGGAATAAATGTAGACTTTGGCTTTTATTTTTAACTCTCCCAATCAAAAGTGTGGACAAATGGATGTAAGTGATTGAATTATTACAGTTTAGAAAGTGACTGCTTGTCATCTGAGGCACATTTACTGATTATGTATGTGTTCCCAATATGTTCTCAACACAGTAGTTTAAATCTGATGGTTGAATTTTTTTAATTTTAGTTTGGAATGGACTAAGAGTACACACATGATTATTTAATATGGTTCAACTGATAAGAAATACATTAAAATGAGGCAAATCAATCATTTTCTTATTAACTGGTGCTATTCAAAGATGCCCTTGTGGCATAGGGAAACACAGGATGTTATAGGAGAGAAAACTGGCACTCTTTTTTGCCTTTTTTTTTCTTTCTTTCTCTTCACTGGTCCAAAACCTTCCCATCTTCCCAGACTTGTATTTGACAACTGTACAGTTACTGTCATATTTAATATTACCACTAGTTTTTACAAATTAGTTATTGCAACATATCAGGAAGTAACTTAATAATCAGATCATGTCCTTGCTCTACTCTTCCCAAATAATCTGCCTTTGCAGCAGGGAAGACTCTGAGTAGTCATTTCTTGTTGTTATGCCATGCAGTCCTCTTGTTCTCCTCTTATTTTCTCTCTGTCAAAAAGCAGTTAATTAACTGAGGAAAAGAGATGTTTTATACTGAATCAATACTGAACACTGAAACAAATTTCATACCTCCAGCAATGTATCTACAAGCTTGGGAGAGGTGAAAAAACAAATCATAATGTTGAGAGAGGAAAGAAGAGGACTAGGAATAGTTTCTCACTTGTTATTTGTGAAAAGGGTGACCTTCCTGCAACATGACTTGCCTCTCTAGTACCCTGTGGTGAAGCTACATTTTGTGATTGTCTTATTGGTGCACTTCCTTCACTGTGTGTTTGCAGGGTATGTGGTTTTTTGTTTTCACCTTTTATCTGGATTGTGGTTACTGCTGCTGTTTACAGGAATAAATGCAACAAATAAGCCCCTAATGGCAAGGAATAGGTGACCTCACCTGAAGGTATTGCTCATGGCCCAGGTAGGTGAAGTATCTCTTGCTCCCTGCCTTTTGTTATTTAAGGGCATTGGAGCATTCTTCCAGGCATAGTCTTCTGCTGTGGGTTTTGTTGTTGTTTTTGTAGGTGTGTCTCTAAAGGGGTCTCTAAAAAGTAATTGATATTTCCTATTGATGCTGAAAGCAGAGTGAGAGAGAACAGTCTCAGACTTCCTCTTCAGCATTATGGGTTTTTTTAATATTTTTTTAAACAGGTGCTAACCTGTATTTCAAGGGGATGTTCTCTGCAGCACAAATATGAACAGTTCATATTTCCTTATGCTTCCCCACAAATAATACCTATCCTTGAATGAAATCAGACATTGATTTATGCGGGACACACTGTTTTGGTTATAAGCCCCCTGAAAACATAGCACTTTCTGTCATGCGGCTTGGGGAGACCCACACAGCCGCTCTGCGTATCCCTCAAGAAGACAATCTCCAGGATTCTCATAAGTGTCTGATTGCTGAGGCTACATTTCTGCTCCATTTCATAAATGAAGAATAAATGGTTCTCTTGACAAAGAAAATGGGGGTAAATTTGCTGAACAGCTATAATAAAAAGAAGAGTATATACCTATTAGATGGAGCTTATGGGTTCTGCTCCCCACACTGCTCAAGCGTTAATACAAGCAAATAGTGTTACTTCCAGTGTAGCTGTGACACGAATGTAATACTTTCCATCTCATAGGAGCAATTTCTGAGGCTAAATTTTTGGTACTTTCTTCTTTTGTTTGTCTTCTGTTGATCAAGAAAACATTTCTGATTTTTACTACAGCATCTTAATGTTTTTGTTAAGATATTTAATGCATGGAATGCAATGAGTGAGAATAATTCCCACTACACATAGCTCTCACCAGCATCTTCAGATATGTGGATCCCTCTCAGAAATGGCCTTATCTAGGATTTTTACAGTGGTGAAGTAAAGCTGTCTTTGGCACTGAGAAGTGTCATGAAAATCCTTTTAGTAAAATTGCAGGGTACAATAAAACATTGCCAAAACCCACAACAAAAATACAGTAAAATTGCAGTAAAAAACACAATGGGGTTAATATTTACCTTTACACTGCTGTAGAGTCTGCTTGAAGTATACAAGGAAAATGTCTGGTTCTCTGAATAGGGTACGAGTTGAACAGGACTAAAAAAAAAAAAAAATTGTTAAAAATTAGCAAGGTATCATGGGGTTCAAAGTACGTTACTGGCTCACCTAGTTTTAGGTGCAGGTCAGAACGAAAATCAGTTGTTTGTAGCTTCACAATAAAAAATACTTTGGCTTTTTACAGCTGATCCTGGTAACAAAAGGCAGTTGCAGACAAGATTGGATCTTTTCTTCAATGGCTCTTTCAAAGGAAAAATAGTCCTCAGCCCACGGCCCTGTTGTGCCTCTTCACTGACTACCATCTTGCGCAGATTTCTTTCATTACACGTTTCCCCTCTTAGCTGTTGCATGTGTGCAGATTAAAAGGGAGGTACCCAGCAAGCTGGTACAGATGGATAAGTTCTCGGCTGTTGCGCAGAATTAATTAGTGTTTTCTATTCTATATATGCCCTCATGCTGTGCATACCCCAGAAGTTAAGCGCATTGAACAACGTATCTAACATCTGTCACATGCTCATTTTCTCCCCGATCCTTTCCCCTGGAGGGGGAAGGTGTGCAGCATGCTGTTTTGCTTTGGGAGCAGAGCAAACAGACTCTGAGAGGACCTCCTGGGTCATCAAGTCTTGTTCCTGGCTGTTGCAGACATCTACATTGTAAAAATGCTCTTGTGAGCTGAGCAAGCGCCTGTCTAACTTCAGATCTCTTTCTTTGTACTGCTATTGGAAAGCAGTTCCACTTCTTTCATATAAGGGTTATAATGCTTTCATTGTTCAGCTTCATATTGTTTGTGCCTTGTTTTTTACTTATTTCATCTTGTGTCAGTGTTGTTCTTGATCTTAATTAGCTTTTTTCCTTCTAGGCTTTTTATCACACTTATTGAATTTATAGGCAACAATCTTAATTCCTCTTAGCCAACATTTTGGTAAGCTGTTGTACTGTTAGTACAGCTATGCCTATGTTTGAGGTAATTGTTACTCCATCAAAATTAAAGCTAGGAAAAATCTTTCCAAGTGGATTTAATTTTTCATTTGTTGAAATCATTATCTTGAATGCAGCAGAGTTAGTGCTGTACTGATGTATGAGAAAATCCCATCCTACCTTAATATTTAGTTAGGAAACCTACTACATTTATTTTCTAATATGCATTGCCTAAACATCTAAGAAGATTCAGTTTAGTCCCCTGGTTCACCTTAGGTAAGACTTTAAGAATAATCCTACTGGTCGCATAAAGTTGCAACCAGTTCCACATTCATTGCATAAGGTTCCACATGAAATTGGGAAATACATTCTAATTTCCTTCCAAAGCATAAGGTGCTTGCTAATGGCAAGTCAGCAGTGAGGCTATCCTGCTTCAGTCTGGGACCTGAGGCAAGTCATAAAAGCAGTACAGCTCAAACTACCCAGACACAGGTCCCGGCGTAGATCGCTTGGTGCCTGCAGGTTATGGCCTATAAATATATGGAAATGTCTCCACCTGTGTCCTTCTCAGCATATGACAAGCCCTATGCAAGGCCACATCATTTACTGAAGTGCAGGGTCACGGGACAGGGCTGCAGTCCTGAGCCTATAGTGGGGACTGCTTGGTGGCATGTTCCTACCAGGCACAGCTCTTCCTATCTCCTCCCTCCCCTCCACACCCGTGCAGGGCCATGGCATTGCTCCTGCTCTGGAGTGTGTCTGGCTCACAGACAAAAAAGCAGACTGACCTGCTTGCTGTATCTGGCATTGAGTCATAGACTGGAAAAGAGGCCATTCTGCTGTGCTGCAAATTTGTGAGAAACTAGGGCAGTTTGGTGCAAAAGGCTGTGCGACTTGAGTTTTGTGTTTGACACTTAGACCTGGCAGGTATGGCTGCATTCTCGTACGACTATGACTGTCATAGTGTGTCAGCATAGTGTGTCTGATCTGCTGCAAACAATCCACATTTCTGGAAAAATGCACTTATTTTTGTTGGATTTATAAAGAATGCTTGAACTGCTTCTTGCTGAATTTTCTCTGTGGTAGCCTTTTGAGTTGTTGTGATTTTTTTTTTGGAGGAAGTCAGACTGATTCAGAAGTCTTCCTCGTTGCAATTTGCTATTTCGAACTATCTCTGCTAAGGGAGAAGATGGATCTCTTCAGTCACTCCTGGCTTGAAAAGGTCTGGGTCTAGAAGTGATCATCATATCTAATGTTACTTCCTCAATAAATTAAGCAAACATTATGAATGTAGATAGCATAGAATTCATGCTTCTCTTTTTGAACCATTTCTTGTTACTGTTAATAGACTTTTTTTTTTTAATCCATCTGCTCCTCTTGCCTGATTGATGTTCATCATAAATCTTGTACTCATGGCAGGCATAAAATATTCAAAGAAAACTAGAGATTTCACCTGTCTCCATAGCTGAAAACAGTCTGAGATTTGTAAAGCTGTTGATTTGGCTTCCAAAATGTATAAACAGAAAAATGAAGGGAACTTGAGAATCAGCTTGGATACTGTCTGGACCACAAAGTTCAAATATTTCTATATTAGGAAGAGTTATTTCCAAAGTTCTTACAGGTAGAAAGTCTCCTATTCCAAGAGAAATATTGAGCCTAAATTTTAACTGTCAGTTAAGATTAGTGTAAGTGGCTTTCAAAAGTGGTAAATGGTCAGTCAGATTTGTGCAAGTGGCTTTCAAAATGCTACCAGCTCAGTATGTTTTAAGTTTACATCCATCTTTCATTCATTTTTTATGAGTGTGGACTTCATGTGGTACAGAATGGCTTGGAATGAAATCTTTTTTTCTCTTTACTGTGACTGTTTTCCTGGACTAACACAACTGTAATTTTTGCCATAGAAATGTTAGTAAAACTTGATCCTTACTGTCTGAGCTGTGTTTGTCCCCTTTTCTACCTATCCATCACTTGTTTGCCTTTAATATCCACTGGTAAATCAATGTAAGAAAAGAAACTTGCAGTCTCCAGGTCACTTAAGACCTCCTGGTACGTGGATATCTTGTTGCTCTGCTGAACTCTGAGTATGTTCACTTTGGTGGACTTCCTTTGCTCTTCCTTCTGCTAGTTGATTCTTTTTGAGGAAAACTATCCCTTTCCCATCACAGCCCCCACTAACTAGTTAAATGCATGATATAATATCGATTTTTATTTTTTTTTTTTTTAAACAGGAAATTATGGGGAAAGTGGAATGGAAGCCTTCAAAGAGCTGGCTGCCCAAGAGGGTCTCTGCATTGCTCACTCTGACAAGATCTACAGCAATGCTGGGGAAAAGAGCTTTGATCGCCTGCTCCGCAAGCTGCGAGAAAGGTTACCCAAGGCTAGAGTGGTGGTTTGCTTCTGTGAGGGAATGACAGTGAGGGGGATCCTCATTGCCATGAGGCGCCTGGGAGTGCTTGGGGAGTTCCTGTTAATTGGAAGGTAAGGCTCTGAGCATGGTTTCTCTGCCCATCCTCTCCCTCTCGTCCTGCAGGCAGTCCTTTCATTTCAGAACCGTGCAACTCAGGCTACCTATAATTTCCATATTTACTTGTCTAGAGAATAAGAAGAAGTAGCAAGATGGTAGAGCAGATATCAGGAAGGGGGTATGAAGATGTATGCCAACTTAATCAGCATTGGTAACTTTTGCTGAAGTAAATGTTAATTACTACTGTTTTACATGGATATAAGATGTTAGTGGTTTTGTGTTTTCGCGCACTCTAGAGGAATGTTTCATACACAGATTTTATAACCAAAGTAGGGAGCAGAGAATTCTGGTTTTAGAATGTGATCTGGAAGTGTGACATGTGACAGAATTTCATGTGTTTCACTAAGGATGTCTCCTGATAATTTGAAACCCCGAATTATTGAATGGTTTTGATTACTTGAACTTTTTTCACAGTCTTACGATTACAGCCGAGCATTCTCAGTTCTACACTTTGTTCTGATCTTTGCTGTTGAAAGCTAGGGCACTGATATTACACACACTTGTTTCTTTTTTAAAATATCAAACTTGCTGATGGCCAAGTCAGTATGTATGTGCGGTTTTATATTACCAAAGTAACAGTGCAGACGTGTATTGGACAGGCAAAGACTGTCTTTTTCAAAATAACAGTTGCTTTTTACTTCTAGAGTTTATCAGGTTTTTGTACATATTCAGTAAAATATAGTCAACTATAGTTCTGTGACATACGGTGTATCCACATGTCCATTTTTGTGATAGTTCTTATTTTGAGGCTTCTTTGACTTTCACCTTGATTTTTGCAATGTCTCTATGTCTGTTTTTCTGTTTTGATGAATCTTGTTCAAATGATGAGGGCTGATTCTTTCTGTCTCATGTGTTAGATTGATAATGTCTTTTTTAATCCTTCTATTTACTCTTTGATTCTTTCTCATCTATTGTTTAAACACCACTCCTTCAAGGGCTTTGACAGTTGTCTCCTTACCTACTTAGCTTCTGTTGCCTTTTTATTCTGTTGTCATTCAGGTCTATCAGACTTCTTTTTGTCCCTTTCTCTCCCTGAAGTCTTTCTGTCTGTCGTTGTGGCTGGGATGCTCTCCTTTAGCCCTGTGCTATAATATTGGCCTTTCCCTGACTGCATTGCTTCTCAAAACCCACAGTTATGATTTTTATAAGTCAGATAGCTAATCTGCCCCAAGTAATCATCTGAAAGCAATCAATGGCTCTCCTTTCATAATTTATTTTTGTTGCAGTCTTTGATTGCAATCTATTTGGAGTGGAGACTGTATCTCTAGAAGGGTGTGTAGATAAGATATAGTGTGTTTGGAAAGCCATCAGCATTAAAATTAAACAAGTAGTAAGGCAGTATTGAGAAAGGTATTATGTTTTAGATTTATGCATGTGCTTTTCGACTGCATCATTCAATGTGCATCATTTGAAATTAATAATGGAATGCTTCAGGACAGATATGTTTTAAGCATGTTTTTTTCAGTGAACTGAAGAAACTAACTATGATAAAATTAGTCTGGCTGACAGCGTCCCTGGTCATATTGTAAATGCCCTGCAGCTTTAGGCAATGCTGTGCTTTCTTCATGTGTAGTTGTCCCTCTGTATTGCTGTCTTATTGTTGACCTGATTTTGATGCTCTCTCTTGACACCGTCCATACAGAGAGCCAAAGAAAACAAGTCTCCTACATTAAACACCAAAACTAGGTACTTCGGTGGTACAAACCTTAGTTTTCTTATCAGGCCATTTACTCAATCCCCTACTCCATGGATATGTGGAACATTTTGACTTGGAATTTTGACTAAAAGCCTTTACCAAGCATTATGCTGCTATATTTAGTTCAGTTGTTTGTCTCAGAATCTGCCCAACAGTGTTACTCTGAACTTTTTGTCAGAATTTCTCACGTATTAAATGTTAATAATAGAATTTCTTTGGAAATCACAATGCGTTTTTCAGGTACCCTTCTTTTATGCTGGTAATTGAGTATGGGAGACTCCTTTTTAGGAATGGGTGGGGGGTTCTGATTGTTAAACAGGCTGGCTATTGCTTTGTATAGTCTGGATTGTGCCCAACAGCTGGCTGAGATAAAAAATATTATAGGGCTTGCATATGTTTTATGTGTGCTTGCAGAACTAAAAGAAAAGACATTTTCTTTGAATTGTCCTAATTAAGTGATTTTAAAAAATGGCAAATCTAGCAAGCTTATTCACAAGTAAGTTGCAGCGAAACTGCAGTGCTATGAATTTGGTCATCTGTATACAAACAGGAACCAAGGCACACATTAACATTGCTCTGACACGTTGTTTAGTGTTTTTTATTCAAGTGCCCAGCTAAGCAAAAAACCAAAAGCCTTTTAAGAACATTCTTTTAATGGAGGGAAGTGGGAGTGAATGTGAAATCAAGATTTTTTGCAATAATGAGCTAAACAAAGCCTTTAATTTACCCACAGGTTTATTATCAGCCACACTGTATGAACTCCATACTCTGCTCTGACTCACTGTAAAGAGGAAGCCTTTACAAAGGGACACCTGGCTAAATAGCTCTCTTCCTGCTCTATCTTTAGTATTGTTATTGATCAAAGCAGATAGGAACAGCTTAGCTTAACTAAAATCAAGGTATCAGAAAGAGAGCTGGAACTAAATTTGACTTCAGTTTAATCTGGGAATGATACATTGGAAATTATAGGGGGTTACACTGAGCCAGGACTGGGTCATCAGATACTGGGGACTTTTCCAGGATGAGCTGACTTTCCTCAGGCATGGAGTTAGGACCCTATCTGTGCTGTATCTAAGCAAGTGTTCCCAAATTCAGATTGGAGATCTAACTAGAAGTTCAGTCTCCTTTGCTACTGGAAGTGGGAGTCTGCTGTATTAGTGAGAAGAAAGGGAACTCCTATTTCTGAATCTGGAGGGAAGATGGGATTAAGACAGGACCAGAGAAGAGGTTACAATCCTGCCTGAGAGAGAATGGAGGATGTTCTGAAATCAATACAATGTCTAAATGTATTGGAGACATCAGTGAGAAAATGTACTAAGCTATGAAATTAAGGATGATAAAGCTTTAAAAAGTGGCTGATAATCAAAGGGAAAGGAGAAGGCAAAAAATGATCATTGCTTTGTATAAAAACAATGACTCGAGTACTATTGGAGTAACCAAAGGCAAAAATTATGCTAAGGAAACAAACTGTACTCTTAAGGGAATCCAGCTGATAGCTCTTTTAACAGAAATTAGTTTTGACGTGAAGAGACTATGTAGAAAGTCTCTGTAGAAACATCATGTGTCTGACCATGTTTATACAGGCCACTGGGTTTTAGATTACTTAATAAGCATCAATTAGGTTTTGTGAGAATCTTGCAAGATAGATGAATCTCCTGTATATCCCCTGGGATGATGCATCAAGACAAGGCATGTGACTGACTTTCCAGCATCTGTGCAGGTAACGCAAAGCAAATGAAAGATGCATACAAAATTCCCAATTTTAAGAGTTACTCTGAGATCATTGAAGAAGAGGCATGTTAGATAAATAGTTGGAAATGAAAATGCACTTGCAATTTGATGAGCTTTCAAACTCCTACTCACAATGGTTTGTGTAAACATATGAGGAACTTTAGGGTGGAAGGGATATATTAGTGCACATGTTTTTCAATATAACACTTGGTAATGGACTAAGTATTGCTTTACTTCCGTAGGCTTTCCAATGTTTTATGGTCTTCATTAATATCACTCTATGGGCTGTTGTAGAACTATGAATTTTAAGTGTTGGCAGGGTGACCTCTCCTGAAAGTTTGGACACTTGGCAGTGGAGATACGGTTGCATTCTCCACTGTGAACCCAGTGCATGACAGAGGGCAAGTCAGTTCTTTTTCTATATCTAATAAAACCCTTTTAGCATAGGGTGACAGAACTTTCAAGGATGCATATTGTGATGAAATTTTTCCTGACTGCCCTCCCTTCACAAGCCAATGGTGGTTTTGACATTTAACTTCACACTTTCTAAAATATTGACAAGGCATTGTCAGTGTAAGATGTTTGGTCCTATATCTGACGTTGCTGGACATGTGGAACCTGATTTCATCCAGGTGTAAGAGTAAACAACTTGTTGGTGAGTTGACAGAGAAATGTGCTCTGACGCAGTCAATCCCTGTGTGGCAGGGTGTGTGGGAGGATTTGGGCAGGTGCCTAGGGCAGTTATTACCTTCCAAAGCCTGGGATTTTATGCCTGAACAGGCATGTAATCCCACTGAATTGGTGCACCACTTGGCAGAAGAAAGCCATGCCTACCTGAATGAGACCCATCAGTTCCTAGCACTGTGACTGTGATTACTGAGCCTCTGTTCACCTCCATCAGAGCAGAGGAAGGAGGGCCTCTACATCTGAGGACACCATGGTTAAGACAGGGACTCAAACCCTATCTACAGTAATCACCCCCATGGGCAAAAAGAAAAACTGGAAGCAGAAATTTACAGGTCCACAGCATCAATTAGTAAGGGAGGAGGAAAAGTCTGATCAGGAAGCTGGTCCTTTGGCAAGAAAACAGGAGAATGAGGTGACAGAAGTCACTCTATAGGCAGAAATCACCTGGTCCCTGAGCGATCTTTGAGATATGCAGAAAGATTGTATCTGCCAGCTAGGCTAATGGATTGCTGCCTGGTTGCGCAGATGCTGGGATACTGGGGCTGACAGTCAGGAATTAGAAGGTAAGGAAGCACAGAAGCTGGGATACCTCGCTAGGGACCAGGGAAGAGACAAAGAAATTGGAAGAAACACAACAATTCACAGCCTCTGGAGGTGGCTCCTGTCGAGTGTGAAGGCAACGTATCTCCTCAGGGTTGATCTCGTAAATTTCTGAGGGAAGTAGACCACCGTGGAGAAAGGTGTTGTTTTAATTTATGTCTTTGTTTCTCACTCTCTGAATCTATTTTAACTGGCAATAAATTGAATTAATTTGCCCCAAGTTGAGTCCCTTTCGCCTGTGATGGTAACTGTTAGGCAATCTCCCTGTCTTTATTTTGGCCCATGAGATTTGTCATCCTAGTTTCTACCGCATCCTGTTGGGCTAGGGTAGTTGGCAAGTGGCTGGGTGGGCATTTGGCTGCTGACCAAGGCTAACCCGCAACAGATGACATATGTTGCACTGCCAACGGCATGATGACAGGCATTTCTCTTTCTCTTTCATTTAGCTCTGACATCACAAATATAAATAACACAGAGTATCAAAAATACCACCTTCCATATCTGGCTAAAAAGATACCTTCCATATCTGCCTGCCTCTTCCTCCCAGATGAGTCCCTGGTGCCAGTGGCTCATGCATTACCTACAAATTGACTGAGAATATTCTGCTGCTAGATTGGGATGTTTTTCGTAAAGAAGATGACCATCAAAAGATGTTACTGTTCTTTTAAGTTAGACTAGCTGAAAGAAAGATGCTGTACTCTGTCTCCAATGCACAGTGTCTTCATTTACCACAGGGGATGCCCCATGTTAATGAAAAATCAATGAGAAATGTCCACATTCTCCCAAAGGAGCTGAAGTGCTTTGCAGGGCCAATGTGTTTAACTCCATTTCCAAAAAATATAACTAGGTATTTTTAAGTGCGTAAGAGATTACAAAGAAATCAATAAAAGCCAACAGTATGTTGTCAGTGGGGAAGAAAAACCTGCTTTGTTCTATCTTAGATTATCTAGGATAGGTTTGGGCCTTGTAAATCTGGCAAAAATAATAACTGTCGCACAGTGTTGCTCACGGTAGTGTTTTAGGCCAAATTGCTATGAGTGGAAATGTGGCATTAAGAAAACTGGTAGTAATCCAGCATTGCCAAATGGATACGATAGGACCCAAACCACTAGCATACTGTGTGCTGTCTTTTTGGGAGTGTAGTCTGAGTGATAAAACACACAGTGGTTTGAAAGCCTAAAGTAAAAATAACAACACAAGTGGCAAGCTGACAAATAGGAAGATAGTCATTTAAGCAGCAAAAGGTTTATTTTTCATGCTGTTTACAGCAGGAAGAGGACTGTTTTATCTGTCTGGTGCCTCCAGGGCCAAAGATGCTCAGAATGACTATTACTAATGAGTCTGTTGCTGCTGACACTCCAAGTTAGTGGAAGACTCTGTATTTAAATAGATGTTTAGACGTAATCAGAGGTTTAGCTGTGTTTGAATTCAAATTGCTGGATTAAAATTCAGGTAATTTCCATGAAATGCTGAAATAATTCATGATCAATGTACAAATACTTTCAAAATCTAACTGAAGTTGTCAGTTAAGCAAAATATTGTCAATGAAGATAGTCCCACCTGACAACACCAGCAGCTTATTTCCTGAACATTATCAGGGTCGGTAACAGGATACATTGCTAATCTTAAAGTCTGGAACCTCAGCATATGCCAGTCTCTACAAATTTGTGTTCCTTATTCATTCATCGCTCAATCTATAGATGTAGTCTAGCACCTGTTAACTATGATAAGAATTTGTCAGCTGTGTGGATGAAAACAGCATTACATGATAGGAGACTATGAACAAGCATGTTTTGCTTACCCTCTATTCTAAAATAACATTAATCCATGTTAAAACGGGATTACTTGTCAAGTGCCAATTAAATAGGCCTATATTAGAGCAGAACTGTATTTGATTTGAGTTTCTCTGTAGTTTGCTTTTAGAGCTCACCAGTAGTCATTCCACGGCTGTTGCTTGTTGATAGTGATGATGAATTAGATGCAAGATTAAGGTTTACTTAGCTGGGATTTTAAAGAGCACTTCCGTGCTGATGTTAACAACAGGAGCAATGTTCACTTATTCAGAGACAGATACAAGAAAATACAAGAAAGGTACCTGTTGTTTTTGATGGTAAAATGGGAATTAAGTATTACAGTGGTCAGTTTTTAAATTTTGGGGTTTTTTGTCTTTTCACTTCCTTCCCCCTTCTAAATAACATGAGCTGAACCAGGTTTTGGGTATAATCAAAACTCTCTCTTTCATATGGGCATCCAGAATTAGTTTCAAAAGCATGTATTAACTCTTAACTCTGTGGATACATGCATGTTTTTTAATGAGGATGACATTTTCAAAAGTTCTAGGTGGTGCTTTTGAAATGTTACTCAATTTTATTAAACCCCCCTTTTTTTTTTGTAACTCAGAATGAGATAGTTTCTGCTTTATGCAATAAAAGTATGTACAAAATAATAAATTTCAGCCATGGTCTCTTTATGCTATTCCTAGTTCTTCACAGAAAACTTTAACACATAATTTCCAGTATGGTGCTTGCTGAAGTGAATCCACTTTAGAAGAAACAGATCACATCACTAGCAAGTTTGAGACTGTGTTCCAGCAGTCCATGTAAATTCCTGCCCCAGATTTTCCAAGAGAGGTCGCATACTGACAGACATGAAATACTATGTCTCCAATAGCTTGAAGACATAGGAAAAAGCCCAAACCCTTTGTCACAATCTTCTTTCCGGGTTGATTTTCCCATATGATCTTTAGAATTGTCTGTTCTTACATGTCTGTGTATCCAAAGACTTCCTGAAAGGATCAAGTTTATAGGGATTTAATGTCATAGGACATCCAGATGTGAAATGGTATGTTTAAACTGTACTTGAGAGCTTGCAGACTACCTATGGTAAGAAATAATTAACAGAAGATAATATTTAGATTAGATGCAGCTTTAAGTATCTTTTGATCTTGAACAATAGTCATAGATCACTTCTTTGATTTCTACACAGGAATTTGAAAGAAAAACAATATCCAGGCTATTATTCAGAAGAATAGATGTCTTTTTATGGATTGTTAATATAAACATTACAAAAAATAATTACAACACTTTACCAAAACCTGAATACACATGTAAGACTAATTAAAGTGGAAGCAGTATTGATTACTAAATTGATTACTAAAATACAAATGTATAAGTTAAGATATTTTAATAAAGTAAATACTTACACAGCTTTTTAAAGTGATATGAAAGGTTGCTGATTTATCAAACAGGACATATGAAAACCTGTTTGAAGGCAATGGACACTTTTTAATGGTAGTCATTAACGGATGTTTTTCATAAATGTTGATTGTATTAAGGGGAGAAAAGGGACTGGGATTTTCCTGAATGTGTAGTGTAATTGATTATCAAGGCTAAGTAATGCTATCTTTCACTTGCTTATGTCATTGGAATAGGAGAGGAGACAGAAGCATACATCTAAGTATCCTGAAGCACAATACAAAATGTGATGCATAAATCTCATGATGCTAAAACTTGTGGGGACAAAACCTTGTTTCTGGTTTTCTGATTCTAAGGCAGTTTATGCTTCTTAGCAAAGGAAAGCTAAGACTTGATTCAGTGTTTTCAAATTGTCTTGGCGTGGATTCTGCGGGGAGAGTTATCTAAGCTAGTGATGTCCAACAGAATGCAAGGAAGGGTCAACCTTGGCAAAAGTAATTTACCTTTAAATTTTCTGCAAAGTCTTCCAACACTGAAAAAGTGCAACAGTTCAATGTCTGCTTGTTGTCTATGAATTAATATGGACATTAGAATCATTGAGTTATTACATAGTGCTGTGTGTTTCTGATTTATTAGGTGGCATATGTTTTATCATGCTTCTGTAGAAACCAGTAGCTGGGTGGCTGCTGCTCACCTGTACTTTTGTGTGAATGAGTCATAGTGAATGATGCTACTTCAAGGGTCTTTGCTTAATTTACTTAGGGCCAGACTTTTTCAGGCATGTCTGTGTGAGGCTGGGATTCTTTATTGGGTTACGAAACTAAGCAGTTTATATTTCTACTGACAACAGTTAAAATAAGACCCTAATACTGCGAACTTTGGAATTTCTGCAGTTTACTCAAGGTGCTTTTCAGTGCTCACATAAAAATGTAACCTAATGCCCTTCTAATAAAAACATGAGCAAAACCATCCCTTGAAATACACAGCTCCATAATTTTTGATTTCTTAATTAAAACCAGCAAATTAATCACCTATTTTTCCAAGAGAAACAGAAATTAAAGACGAACCTTTCCTGGAATATTTTACTCATTTTCTTGTTATTTAAGAATAATTGTTTTCATGTTTCCTGCCAAGACTTGGTATAAAAGTAGTCTTTCTGGCTCCAGTATGGAAATATATAATATCACTGTTAATAACAGTTCCTGTCCTTGGATCACTAGAAAATGTTGTCATTAGGGGTAAGGTATTGACTGAAGGTAATCAGAATTGCCTGAGCTGTGTTCATATAAACAACACATGTTTTGACAGGGACAAGCACATCAAGGGAAAAAATAATTTAGGTTGCAATTGAAACACTTTTCTACTGGATCCTGGAAAGCAGTGACTGAAAATCTTTAGAGCTCCTGTGAATAATCACCTGGCTGCATTTTCAGTGCAGCAATTTACTGCTTGTTAAAGCCTTTGTCTCATTGACCAGAGATGGTAAAATAAATGCAGGGTACAATGTTGTGGGGAAAGACCATGTATTTCCATATACTTCCTGATTTCATTCATTTTTCCCTTGCCGTTCATAAATGCCCTCAACCTAATAGCCATGCTGGAGACCCCCTAGTATCTTTCCAAGGCTGGAAAATGTGCCCAGCATTCAGCATTCTGAGGAGATGAATTCACTGAATTCATCTGAAGGGAGGCTAACCCTGAAGCATCTGTATGAACATACAGTGTGGAAGTTTTAGGCCATGCAAAGGTTGTAATCTGACAGCCAAATACATAATGTTTCTAAAGTTGAAATTAAACTGGAATCAAGGCAACTGGCCCATAGATCCTTAGTCTGTTGCTTTTCTGCTGAAATTTTCAGCCAAGACAAATCCTTTCAGTTTCTGAGGCATAGTAGTGCTTTAGGACCTGACATGATGTCAAGAACTTGTTTCACAAAGTCAGAGCTGTTTTTTTCATGTTACTATTGCCTCTTCAGCACCACCAGTCTGTTTTGATGTAGGACTGAAATACTGCAGAACTGGCCAGCTCTTTTGCTCACGCTTCACTTCAGCCATTGCTATATGCATCTTAGTTCATTTATTTGTACCTCAGAGAGGGAGAATAAAAAAAAAAGAATTTTGTTTCAAAGCCTTGCAAATTCATTGCTGCCTGATAACTGACCTGGCACTCATTTCAACTGACTTTAAACTGTATGCATTATTCACTATGAGCTATTTGTGGTTAAGCTTTGGTACCTAGGACTCATACAGTTATTTTCCGTGCTGGTGATTTGGCTTTATTTATTCATTCTGTGGGGAGTAAGTTTAAGTTTTTTCCTCCTGGCCCTCTTTTCCTCAAAGACTGGAGGGATGCAATGCAAGTCAGAGTTAGAAAGAAAAATATGCTACTGTTGTTTAGTTTAGTAGAAATGGGATGTGATATTTTTCTGCTTTAGAGAATAAAACTGAATTCTTTGGTTTCAATCCAAAGGAGGCATTGCTAAGAAGAGGCTGAATATCAGCTCTTGCATGTTAACATGAGGATTAGGAAAGCTGCATAATAGGTCAGATTTAAGCACTTCGGTATGCAGAAATGACAACCTGAATGGGACTCCAGTTATGGTTTCTGCTCATTTCTCACAGCAGGTTGAATCATTGTAAGTTGTGATTTCTAATAAGAAATCTCTAAATTTTCTCCACTCTTCCTCTAATATGTCTCTGAGTATTCATTTTTATCTGCTTCCTTATTGATAGATATTATTTGTATTCTTTAGTTGTTCCTTGCATGCTGTGTCTTGTTCCTTGCATCTTCATCCATCCTTTCTTGGTTTTCCTATCCCCATTTACCTGGGTCTCAAGAATTTCCTGCCAATTAACATACTGAACTCTTTAGCACCTGTCACCATTATGGGGCTTTTATTTTTTGCAGCAAAAAGTCCTCAGTGTTGGCATGATTTCCTTTCTGTGAAGTCAGGAGGAGTTTTAGCATTTTCTTAATCAGAAATGGAGATAAGCAAAATGTGCTCTTGAAAATCCTATTCATATTACAGAGATCCTTGAGGAACAGATTAATTTCACAACTCTTCTGTTTGCTCCTATTATGTTAGGCAGACAGGGTCTCTACACACTTTTCTGGAAATGTCACCCACAACCATAATTAAATAAACCTAACAATTTAGGAATAATGTATCCTGCTTTTGTTTGTGGATGTGCAATAGCAGTCAAAAAAAAAGAGGACCTCCCAACCTCAAAAGTAGCTATGCAGGTACTGGCCCCTTTATTGCTTTCAATTGTTCTTGATGGGATCATTATTGCCATTGAAAAATACAGTATGAAGCATTTGTTATCATATTAACCACTATTGCCTTTACAAACCTGAAAATCTGTAAAGATAACTGACCTGAATCTGGTCTCACGTGTTATCATCAAAATTCTAAATTCTGAAGATAGGCAGTGGTATAAAGGGAAAAACTAGGCAGATGTTCCAACTTTGCAGGCTGGCAGTTGATCATTTTCAGAGTTGCAAACTGAGTAAATGTGAGGACTTACTAAGAGGTAACACAACGTAAGCAAACAAACTGAACGCTGAAGACTATTGAAAGAACTACTGCTAAGGCCAGTGCCTAGACTGATTTGCAGTGGAACACCTAAAATACAAAATTAGATGCGTTAATCTGCATGCATTTCAAATGACTTTGTCTCAGCACTATGATTACAATATATGTTAAATGAACCCAGAATCTGCATGGAGAATTTAAAGTCTTCACAAGAAACTTACCACCATCTCTCTGGCAAGCATAAGAATAGAAATAGAGGATGATAGAGCACAGTAATGTCTCTTGAGAGCTCTGTTGTCCAAGTATGACTGATTTCTTTTTTCTGTATGCCTTTATGTTTGTGGGAAAAATTCTTAGATGGGAAGACTTAACTCAGGTAATTGCACAACCTGCTACTCCAGCAGGGTAAGAGTTGCAGTTGTAGAGAGATGCAGAGATAAGGGTCTGTACGTAAGAAAGAGATGGTGTGTGATAGGGTTTGGGTTTCAGGCAATGGTATTTTTATTCTGATACAGACTGAGATGTGTTAAGATACATGAAACAAGCTGAGTCTCTATCAATTGCACAAATGGAATGGAAGCAGAATCATGACTCCAAACTGGATAAAGTGGTGGACTGCTAGCGCATCAGGATTCAACACAAGAATGCTTCTGTTGATACTAAAGCTCTCCAGTAAAACACCAGGGGCTGAATTCTGTTTTCATGGTGCTGTGAATCATGAATAACCTTCTGGACAACAGTGTTGTTAAAGTGAGTGTGAAATGAGAATAACTCTCTGATACAGAGTGCTTACCTGTTAGAACACAAAAAAGTCCATGTGTTCTAGGATTGTGTTTCTGTGAGCCGTGAACATCCAGTGCTTGCAATTCAAATGAAGATCTTTTACTTCTGTTTTTTTTCTCTATTGTGAAGAAACATATCTCCTGGGAGTATCTGCTGACCAGCTGATTTGTTTCAAGCCAGATGATTGACATTCCTTGTAATTTTCATCCTTGGTGTGGAAATTACAGAGGTTGTGCTTGTTTGTTAATGTCTGATTCTTGTTTAAATCTTCCTAAGCTATTTACTTCCACAAAAACTCAGTGGTGTCTGTGAGTTACATGTATTAGTCTGAATATAAGAGGATGTCTTCTGTGTACTTTACATTTGCTGGCTTTTAATTGAATCAGGTCTTCCTAATGGAAAAGGGAACAGGAGTCTACCTGGATTCATTTTCACCATTTATGTTAGACATATCATTGTTTGACCTCATTTCTCTTTCTAACTAAATGCACTGTTTTTAAGGTTCTGCAGACAAGTGCTCTGGGGAAGGGACAATCTTTTAGGTCTGTGCAGTGCCATATATGGCAGGGGGAACTTTGGCTCATAATTGGGTTTGCTGGTCACTACTGCAACTCATGCAAATAGTAATAATATTTCAAAACTGAACAAAAATTACTTAGGGAAGAATGTACGGGAAAGACCAAACACAAGAGGGCTTGTTTTCTTTCTTCTGTTTTTAAAGAGACTTGCTGCAATGTTAGGATAAATTATTCGTACTTACTAAAGTCCGAATTTTGACACTGCGTGGGGTCCATGGCCTCACTGCCTAAAGTGGAGGTGTTCATGATCAACACGAGCAGCGGTGCCATTTGTCCTGATGACCATGGAAAGAGGTTGGCTAAGAGTCTGGAGGGGAGAGTGTCTGTCTCAAAGTGCTGTGGTTCTTTCAGACTGTATGGGCACATTAAGTAAAGCTTCAGTTTCTCTGACAGAGCTCCAAAAACAGATACTGCAAAGTGATGGAGACCTACCTCAAGTCATGCTCCTCCTTTTCCTGGCTTGAGCCAATGAAATTTGTAGTACAGAATCTAGCCCTTCATCTTTTAAGAACTTAAGTTTTCCTTAAGCCACAGTCCTTGGATGAGACAAAACTATTTTTGTGAGCCACTTGTAATATTCAGGGCTCTATGTAATCTTTGACTTTGAGATTGCAGTTCCCACTGCAGAACTAGGCTTTACAGTCTAAGATTTGCTGTTTCATTGCCAGGTATTTTAACAGATTCAAATTTACTTTTCTTGTTAAACCCAAATCACTTTTTGTGTCCCTAGGCAAGCAGAGCTTCATATACCTGCCCCTTACCTGTCCAGATTCTCCAGCTCTCTGCTCCTGGCAGCTTCTAAAATAAACTGCATACATTGTTAATGCCTAAGTCTGAGCATAGCGAAAGCTGAAATGGTGGAGACATTGTAAGAATAAATTGAATTTAACATACAAATAAGACCTCGACTGTTGTATTGACTGCATTATTCCATGTTGTATGTAACCTAATATAAAGCTCTGTGATTCATTTAAATGAAACTGCTACAATTTTCAGACTGAGAAGCAGAAGGAGCCTTGCTGTGTAACTGAAATCCCCCCACGAGGTACATAGTGATTTACATCCCACTTGAAGGAGCCAGGATCTATTGACCATTATTGAGTATATGGGGAGCAAATGATAGGGGCAAATGTAGAGAGGGAGAAACAGATGTGCAGTGCTCTAGGTGACATGAATCTGCTGATTATGGGTTTACAACATAGCGACTCAGTTTATGCTGCAGTGGGTAGTAGTCAAGCAAAAACAAACCTCAGAACGAGATCTTTGAAGGGTATGCATCTCCAGTTGCTTTTTTCCCCTCTTTTTTCAAAGAGCTGTAGTAATGATACATTTTGTCATCTTTCTGGAAGTTTAGTGGCTAAACTAAATATTCTGGAGGCAAAGCTTGTAACAAGCCAAAACAGATTTTAATGACATTAATAGTTTGTTTTCTTTTCTCAGCAGGAAGAAAAATTTTATTCTTTGCCAACCTGAAACATTTTTGTTAAATCCAAAACAATGTTGTGTCAATTTCAAAACAAATATGCTATTTCAAAATAGAAAGTCAGAATGTTCCTATTTTGAAAATATTGAAACTTTCTTCTAGAGAGTGTCAAAATAAATTGTCATAATATTTAACCCTCCATGCTTTCCCAATTGGTGAATAATTTTGATCTCTCCACAAGTGTAACTTCCAGCAGATATATTATTCATCCATTTCTTTGTAGTTTTAGTAATGCTTTTGAAATCCCTGCTGAGAGTGACTCCACAGATCAAAATCTCCCACCATTTTCAGTAGTCTGAGACTTCAGCATGTTCTTATGGATAATGACAGTAATTCAAACCTCCAATTTTTCTTTTGCTTTGTGAACTACACCAACAAAATATAATCGTTATATAGACTTAAGTCCTTAGGAGCATGGGACATTGCAACATGCTTTCTCAGCAGCATGGGATACCCTGAGCACATCAAATCCATCATCTGTTTGCATTGGCTCCCCAGAGAATAGTGACTTGGCTTCAAAATCCTTAAATTCAGCTTTCCCTTTATCCTTAAAGAACTTGATGATCTTTGACAAAGCTATCCACAAGACATCTGAGGTCTTTGGAGTCAAAACTGTGGCCAATGCCTTGGCCGAAATGGCAAAAGGGAGTTTTCTGTAACAGTGTGAAGCAGTTCTGTGCAAAATACAAAGTTTCTGTCTTAAGACTGGCCTTAGGATGTAGAGTATAAGGTATATGACTTAAGTGCTGACTTCTCTCATCAATGATCATAAAAATATATGCATGAGGAGAATACAGAATAAGCACTCCCTAAGCAAACAAATCCCTAGCAAGCAGCTGCAAACATGCATTGCAACAGAAAAGCTCCATGACATCCACAATGCTCTATCAGCAAGAGGAGGAGAGAATCAGAGAGGAGCTTGTTCAGCAGGCTCACCGTCCTCCTGTTAGAGGTTAGGATCTTCCCACAGTACCTGAGTAAGGAGGGAAGTCACCCTGAGCTCTCTACAGATGGCTGAGTTGCCCTCTGAAGGCACCTGTCTGTCTGTCCTTCCCTCTGTCTCCCTGCTCCCCTGCTCCACTGGCTACAGGGACAACATGTATCTAAAGTCGTGCAAGAGAAATCCAGACCTCTAATTCCAGCATCAGACATGGAGGTTTGAAAACATTTATATATAGAGAAAGAAACATGTTTTTTGTGAAACAATTCTGCTGACAACATCAGTTTTGCTGCTGAGGAAGGAGGGAATTTTGTCAGTAAGCACAACCTCTGTTCTCTTACCCCCTGGTAACAGAGGGGTCCCTGGAAAAGTGGACGAGAGCTGGAGGTCAACTTTTGGTGTAATTTTGTTTATCCTGGATCACTTCTGTCTTCTGGGAAAAGTGGTGGCTCCTCCCACATGGACTTCCTACTTCTGCCCTCGCATTTCTTATTGGGTTTGTATGGGCCAGGGCAAGGGACCATGTTCTTGTTCTGCATAGATTTGTTTAAAAAAGGCAGCAAAGAGTGAGAAGTCAGGTTAGGAGTTCTGTAAATGGGCATGCACACCTTCCCACTTAAACATCGTGTCCGGTCTTTCATTTTCCTGAATCTCCTCATACTCCCTTTTTCTTACTTTCATTGGTCATCAGCATGTGTGTGTCTCCTTTGTTGACTTGGTCATTTTCATGCTATGCTTATGACTCAATTCTACTTCACTAACTTATTTCTTCCTCAGATTATTGTGTTTTGCCTCCTCTGTGTTACAACTGTCTTTTTTCCTCTCTAGCTTCACTCCATTTCACTGAATCCAGCTTGCTGAAACTGCACCTGCACACTTAAATCTTCTTGATTCACAGTTCAGTTCTGAGATGATTACAGCCACCCCAGTACAAACACCTGTGGAGATTGTTGATAGGCAAAGCTAGTGTCCTGGTAGCATAATTCTTGCTGTCTTATCCTAGTGATGTTTAAATGAAGTCAGACTGTATTTGGCATGAAATAGGGTATAGACACTTCTTTCCTGGAGGTTTTGATACTATGAAACTAGTCGTGCATATTCTTTGGCCCTTTGAAGGCATTGACTGAATTTTGAATTGTAGTTCCTTTAAATGAAAACTGATTTAATTTCTAGTAATTTCAAACCAGCTTGTACATCATATGAATTATATTCTATGTTGTTGTTCATTTTTATTTTTCTTTCAAATTAGAACAAAATGCTGAGGGATACTGTTTTGGGCAGTGGAGAGGCAAGTGACATCGGAAATATTTATTTCAAAAACATTGAATCTGGAAAAATAAAAAGAATCCTTAAATCTGAACTTGAACTATGTTCTAGTTTTTAATGATTATTCCAGTAGTTGACATTATGTTCTGACAGCCATTATACTTGAGGTTTGATAAGAAAATGTAAAGATTTCTCAGTCACTAGATCTTCAAAATAAGTAATGGATTTAAGTTGATACTGTCCCTCAGCTTTGACAACATGCTAACCTGGCTGATTGGTTATTTTTGGTTACTATTATCCCCACATCTAATGGCAAATTTACACTCAAATCTTCCAGGTGCATAACATAGAAAAGTAGCGACCATCGTAGAAATGGAGCTCCTTTGGAAACAGACGAGATCTCTCAGCAGCTCACCACAGCTGCCACAAAATAAGTGTTTTGAAAGCAAAAGAAGCAGATTGGTCCCAGGTTTAAAAAAATCTGTTTATTTTGGCACCAATCATTTTCAGAGAAGCCATTCATTGCGAACTCCATGGTCTCTCATATAAAATCTGTTAAAACTGGATCCTAAACACAGTAAGAGTGAAGAAAGAGGTCTACTCAGTAACTTATTTAAGACTTTGCAAGGTCAAGGAGATGCTGTTGCTTCTGTCCAGCAAAACTCCTATCCGTAGGATTAAAGTTCCACAAAATCACATTTTGGTAAATGTCTGCCTGGTTACTGTCACAGAAAAATGTGAGACTTTTATAGTGATCTAACTTAAACATTATAGAGAACACATATGATCTTGGGTTTAATGCAGATTTGTTGAAAGGACTTAGGTTGTGGGGTCATTATGAAAAGTATACATTTATAATTTAACCTTACATTCTGGACTACTAAATAAGTTATTACTAGTACAAAATGTAAGCAATAAGATTATATTGTAGTTTAAGAAGAAGCACAGGATAATATTTAGTAGGTTAGCAAAGAATGAGTAAAAGTTATAGCTAATATGCCTCTAGCTTGGCTTTAATCATGCTAATTAAAGATGACTGAAAAACACAGAAGGGAAGAAGATTCAGGAACAAGAAATGAGCTGCGACTTGCTGGTCACAAAGGTCAGAAAATCAGCTTGATCAAAAAGCCAGTAGATGCATTTGTAGACATTGTATAGAATAAAATTACATTAGATATAGATATGTTTGTTAATTTATGTATTCAAGGATAACCAAGTATTCATGCTATGCAGCTGTCATGGAGGAGAGTGACACAATTTTATGTCAGTGATAAAATGTTAAGAGGTCTCTGAAAACAGCATTCCTCAGGCTTTGAACCTGCTCTTGTGCCTCGGTCCCTGTCCCTGGGTGCATTAAGATTTTATTTGTAATTTTGTTTCTGAGAAGAGGTAACATTTCTTTGTAGTAAGTAGGCCATCTATTTGTGATTTTCAAGACAGAATTTTATTTTGGTCTGATCTTTGTCTTTCTCTTATATTGTCCTTATAATTATACATTTCATACTGTTGACATATGTGATTGCCTTGTTGTAAGACACTGTTGTATCTCATTGCTCTTTATTTACTCACTCTATGCTATGTTTAAGGTTTTATTTAAATTCTTTTTTGTCTCATGCTTTAAGAACTAATCTTTTTGAAGGGTAAATTCATTGAACTTTCACAGTTTCTCTCATCATTTCCAGAGTATACCTTGTGGCCAAATAAGCTGATGATGTTTTGAGAGAAGAAGGGCATGTCTGTACATCAAAATATTTGTTAGGCAGCAGACAAATTTGTGTGAATAGAATACCCAGCCAAACCTTCAGAAATGAGAAGGTGGCTATTTAGCATGTGCTTCCTTGTCATTTCTCCAGTCTTATACTTCATATTATCTACATTTTCATGCCCCTTCACAAAATAAGTTTTGTTTTGGAAAAGATGGGTGTGTATAATTTACATACCTTCTTTGACATAAGTAGCACACAAGCTCTTTACTGGTGCATAAACAGAAGGTAGACTTGTGATGTTGAGACATTTTTGTTCTGGATAACTTTAAATTTAGTTGTGAGATAGGAATATTTTGTTTCCAAAGACACGAGAGTCGCTGGAGATGAAGTTGTACTTGACAATCCCTGAAAAAAGTTGAAGACAAGACTCATAGGGAAAGCAAAGACTGAAATTGACTCCAGTGAGTTTCTTAGCACTGTTGGAGTGGGGACTACTGGCCCAAGGGCAGTGATTCAGGAAGCTATGGTTCATAGCTTGAGCCAACAGCATTGGCTGCTTTTCTGTCCTCATAGAAGCTCAAGAGGGGGAATTTCTTGAGAGTTTGGTGTATCTCCGGGGCCTTGGGCAACTGCTTTGATACCTCCAGCCTTGTTTTTGGTTTGTGGCTTCTGTTGAGTGGTACAGAACAACTGACTTCTCTTATGTTAAAAGCTAGAGTGCTCCTGAAGCTTGCAAGCCTGCAGAGATAGAACTTTTCGCTGACGTAGTGTATTAAACTTTCCTCCAATTAAATTTTTTACTTAAAAAGTGATAGGCATTTTATATTGACTTCTAAAATTTAGCTTTTGAAGTTTCTCAAGGGGAATGAATGTCAGAAGTAATCTTGGGGTTATTTTAGAGAGACAACAGGACCTAGTTTTATGATTAGGTTTTTATCTATATCGAAGTTAAGGACTGGTTTCATATTTGTGGTAATAGAAAAGTAATTTGGGTTCATGTTGACAATCAGCTGTGGTATAAATACATGTTGCAAATTATTAAGCAGAACAGTGTCCTAACTCTTCAATTTAAAATATGACTAATTTCCTGAATCTATTGTTTGTATTAGAAAATTAGATGATGTAATTTTCATTTACATCAGCATACAAACTATGCATACTTGATGCAATTAATATAGTTAGATGAAAGGTGGATATATTTTGATACAAAGGCAGATGTGAATCAGTGACTTTCTGTCATAAAAGTATGTAATTAAGTAATCTTCTACTCTGAACTACAGGAGAAACTGAACGCTGGCTGCAACAAACATGTAAATAGCAGCCCTCTATTTTGAGGAAGAAAGGGTGATATTTACAGCAAAGACAGCATATTATCAGTGTCATCATCTCTCTGTAGTTAGCAGCAAGTATTTTCGAAGAGTCCCCCAATGTTACAGTTTCACCAAAGTCTGGAAAATGCCAAACATTTCCTTTTTCTTTTCTTTTTCTTTTCTTTTTCTTTTCTTTTCTTTTTCTTTTCTTTTCTTTTCTTTTCTTTTCTTTTCTTTTCTTTTCTTTTCTTTTCTTTTCTTTTCTTTTCTTTTCTTTTCTTTTCTTTTCTTTTATTTTCTTTTCTTTTCTTTTCTTTTCTTTTCTTTTCTTTTCTTTTTTTTCTTTTTTCTTTTTTCTTTTTTCTTTTTTCTTTTTTCTTTTTTCTTTTTTCTTTTTTCTTTTTTCTTTTTTCTTTTTTCTTTTTCTTTGTATAGAACGACTCTCTCGGTGTACAGTCATGTATTTCAGGCTACCATTTGCATAAAATCTGCTGATGTCATTTTAAATATCAGTGGCTCAGGTGTTCTTGGCCAGGTAGAGCTTGTCCAGGTCCCACATCCCCCAGGTAAGGCCTCCTTGCCCCCGGGTAGGGATTCTCTGCAGGGCACAACACACAGTCCCTTTCGATGCACTGCTAGAGCCAAAAGGTACCTACCAAAAGGTAGGCACATATGGCTGGCTCATAAATACTTCTGATTAATTCTGTTCTACTTTGAGAAGGAAAGCCATCATTTCTCCTTCCTTCTCTGTCCATTTAATCAGTGTCACACTGGTGGGGATTTTAGCTGTGCAGGAGAGATTTCAGAAGTGCTCGGCATCCTTAGGACTAGGTTTTTCTCTATGTACTTAGCCCAGGGCTTCTGATCTACTGATCAGCAAGCATTTCCTTTCTCCCATCTTCTTCCTTCTTGGTTTATCTCTTGTCAGACACCTCCTGTCTCTGTTGGAATTCAGTGCAAGTAAGAAAATCTTGCTAAGCACTTTCTTGATTACCAGCTCACACTCTCCATAGTTGCATCAAAATGAAAAACTCTGTTCATCAATCAACACATTATGACTGTGATATTTGATCCAAGCTTCTTACTGGCTGATAATTTCATGTAGCTATGAGGCTAGGATTCAATTTTATGTGTTATGAAGTTAGTCAAAATGAAAATAGTAAAAGACGCTTCCCCATTGTGTATGTGTTCATTTATAAGGTGAATTAACACTTATTTTCAATTTTTTTAATTACATGCCAAGAAAAGTAGCAGAGAGAAAACTAGAGTTCATATACTAATTAGCATGTTCTAATAACGGAGTGAGCCTGTCAGAGTCTCAAGCACAGAGGTTTAGATAACTATCAGTTTCTCCTGCAGTTGTGATTATTCCACATTAGTTGTTCTGTAACTTTTCCTTTTCACCATCATGTAGAAGCAGGACCTGATGCAAGGTTTGCTCAGCACAGAGAATGTATTTGGTGAGTCAGTGTATGTGGTGAGGGAAGGATTGCCATGCCGTGCTCGGAGTACAGATGCAGAGTTGTTATCATGGTAGGTTATGGCGAGGTAAGGACTATTTACTATGCTTTGCTGACCACAATCCAGGGAACAACTGCTGGCAATAATCAGGCTGGGCTAAATGCATGTTTGACTCATAAAGAAGAATCCTTATGCCTTGCAGTCTGGCAAATGTTTCATTTATGGCAGCATAGAGCACTTACATATGTAACGGAGAACACACACAATCAAATGAATTTTATTTAAACCTTTTAATACATCAGAATACACATAGTGGTTTTTTGGGTTATGTTCACACTCCGTGGCTTCTACTTGCTTAAAAGGTTAAAAGACTGTGGCAAACATGTTTTCTATTATTTCAGACAAGACCAAGTCCTGAAACAAATTGTCTGAATCCTGAATTTTGTGTTTGTGGTTAGCTGCTGCTGCATTAATAGTGAACATTTTTTGAATCACTGCTTGACATTTCTAGAACAGCTGACTTTCAGAAGATTTAAGGTCATTAGGACTGGACATCAAAAATCATAGGGTAAGGGTTACTGAGAGAACACAAACAACTGCTAGATTTCATCCTTGTTCCCATCAGCACAAACGCTCGTTCTTTGTTGTTTTCCAGCAGCTTTTGAAGCAATAACCTTCAATGACCCTAGCTGTATCAGGCTATGGGCTACATTATTGGCCTATTTTTCCTCAGAGGTTCTAGAATTGTATTGCTACTTCTCTTTGACTAATTTTTCTGAGAGCAGGCTGGGGACTGCATGTTATTTTCAGCTTAGAGAAGGGATATGGTCATCTTTAGCTAAAGTTTGATAGGAAAGAAATACTGATTTATCATTATTATTTCTACTTTGTGGCCCTGAACAAACCACTTCTGCAAAAGACTGGTCTTTTTGCAGTCTGTGAAATGGGCATAGTAATGCTTTCTTGTCTTTGTTTCTCTGCAGGAATGTTATGAGAATTAATGTGTTAATTCTTTGCTGTTGTTTTATGGATTATATGATCTCTGTTTATTCAGGTGTTATCTAAGAATACTGATTGCGTCTGTATATTTCCCTCAGTTGTCCTGAAGTAAAACATGCTGAAAGTCAAACATTTTGGTTATATAAGGAAGATCACAGGGGATAAATGTGTGCTATCTAACTGGAATATATTAATTGTTTTTTAAATTATTTTTGGGAAAAAAGTGAAGTTAGTTTTCACATAACATACTAGAGGGAAAACAACAGAAATATATGTCCTTTACGGACTGAACAGATATAGTGTAACACTCAATAATATAACGCTCCCAATGAAAGAGGACAACCATCTTTGGCCTCCTGAATAGTCATACCGAATGATATATCAACTACATCTGTGTTCCAATGGCACTGCTTTTGTTTCACGAAGAACTGGATTCACATCAATAAACGTTCAATAACAGACACTCATTGGTATGGTAACCTACTCAATATGTTTCTACTTTCAGTAGTAAGGCTGGACCTGAATAGTGATAGAAGCCTTCACATCCCATCACCTGTTCTATAAACTACACAGTTATTATGGATATTGATTTTTTTAAAGAAATTATTTGAAAACACTAAGATTACTTTGTCTCTTACATCAATGTTTAAGGATTTCCCAGTCATTATATGTTTGGTTTTAATTAAAAAACCTCTTTGTCATCAAAGGAAGAAAAATGGGGAGAGAGGATAAAATATAGATATACAACTTGTTTCTGAAATGAAATAAATAACTGGTATTGGCAAGAAATGTACCATCAGTCAGTAATAAGAAATACTATGTAAAATAATTCTGTAAAAGGCTACAATTCTGGATAATGGTGAAAGATGGAAATAGAAAAATAGACATCTGGCATCCATTTGTCCTTAAAAATAAAAAAGAATAATAATAATAATAAAAAAGCAGTTGACTGTGTCTTGGGGAAGCTTAAGAATCTGGGACATTTCATTAGCAAGAATGATTGCTTTTATAAAATTGCTGAGGTTCTTATTTCACAGTCTTGCTGGAATGCCCTTAAACTTAACACACAGTTCCCTTTCACAAGGAAAAAAGAAAAAAAGAAAAGAAAAAAAAAAGAAAAAGAAAAACTTCTGAGCACATTCTTTAATAATGTAATATAACTTTTCCTTTATGGACAATCACACTTTCTACTGGCAAAGCTAGATCTGGACAAGATGAGCATCTGAATACTTAGTTATTAAAATTTTAGTTCTAAAAATGAATGTGAAAGGGAATGAATTCAGCTGAAATTCACTCTTTTTCTTACCTTAGCCTCTACAGGAAAAAACACCCTATATGATCAGGCCAGCTGCCTACCAGGCAGCCTAGAATAAGTACTGAGCTTCTTGGCCAATTTCAAAGAGATTTGGCAGACAAGTAAAGTTCTTCAGGATTAAAGTTTCTACCAGTCTTACCACAATCAGCATCTGTGCAGAGGAGAAACCCCAAAGCAGTGTCCTTTAGCTCAGTGAGAGTTAAAGTTACCTCTTCTACCTCCTGACTCACTAAGCAGCACCTCTTCCCTGGCCAGGCAGTCAGCATGGATGGCCTGACTCAACTTCTGTTGGGTCTGAGGTCAAAGAAAAGGAGGGACTAGCAGAGGATCTGTGGTTATTCACTGGGGGGGCTATGTAGAAATGCAGAAACCAACTAGATAGGGAATCAGTGCTTTGTTAGTTGTGGTGCTTCTGGAATTAATTTGTTACTGAAATAAATTGGTGTAAATGTCCTAGTACTGAATACCTATTAGGAAAAGAGTTTGTTATTGCATGATCTGAAAAATGCAGTGAATTCCAGTGTAATAAGGATATAAGAAAAGAGAAAAGTGGTATTGTCCTTCGAAGTAACACAATTAACATTGCAAATGGAGTTTACTATTCCTTCAGTTTTCCAGCACTGTATTTGCACTCAAAAAAGTGGATACTGATCTTGGTTGGAAACAGTTTTAACTTCTAAAAAAAATTGGATATTTATTTCTTTTTACAGTTATTATTTAAAGACCTTAGTAAGGCCTGTTAAATCTGAAGGAGATTCATTGATGTACATACAGACTGACACAAAGTGAAGTCAAATACAGCAACAGCCTTCGCCAAAGTGAGATGACGGATGATTTGGTTCAAAAGAGAAAATATGTCCTTGGCCACAATAAATGAGATTTGCTGATGGCTCAGAAATGGTATCTACTCACTATGGCAAATAAAGTTAAAACATGATTTAATAAAGCAAGAGGTCTTGTGTCAGAGAATTCTAGTTAAGAATTTGGCTAAATTGCAGAGTGTAGTGTCAACTGATGCTTAAAGCAGAATCTACCAGAAAATTTGCTGGAACACATACACACATACATCCCCTGCTATACTGAGCCCATACAGGAATTGGAATTAAATTCCTTTGAGCTAATGAATTCTGAAAGTGATGAAATGCCTGTTGTTGATTTGTTTGTTTTCTCTGAAGACGTGTTGCCTTCACATACTGCATTATCTTGCCAAGTACCACAAACTACATCTTTTGCCAGTTTTCTTGGAGTGTTTCCATTACTAGAGTAGGCTATGAAGCAAATTCACATTGACTGCTTGATCTAATGTGCTTTAGTAACATATCAGTGAAGTAAGACATCTTTATATTGAACAAAAATGAGCTAGACAGTGAATGGTGATGTGTGATGAACATGGGGTTACCTTTCATGGCACTGATAATGCTTTCAGTAAGAGTAGCTTGATTAGCATATGTTAAGAGCAACACCAGGGTGTTTAGTTGCTTCTGTGAAGAGGGTAGATGACAATTTTGGGATTCCTTTTACCAGCATACAAGGACATGACAGATGCAGCTCACAGATTTAATTGTCTGGCCATGCTCTCTCTCAGTAGAACTCAGATGTTGGATTTTGTATTTTATGCTTACTGCTGCTCTCATGCATTGAGAAGAAAAAATAGTGACCCAGATAGCACCAGCCTTTTGGACCATCCTTAAAAATGGCATAGTATAGTTTCAGCCAAGCAGTGTGCTGGATGCCCTGTGCTCAGGACTGGTGGGTGTTGTTGGCTAAGATCATAATGTGGAGTGCATCAGAAAGATGGCCTTTTCATTTTGTATGGTGGAAACAAGCACAACTTCCTAAGCATCTGTCAGTAGCTGCTCTTGGTGCAGCTATAAGCAATAAAATACTCAGCATTCTTCAATGTGAGGAGGCGAAATGATACCTTGATGACATTTTTTTGACATCTTGTAGTTCAGCACATTCAGGACATGAATGAGTAAGCTAGATAGATGAATGGAATATGAAGGAGATTACTCCCTCATGTGTGCCATATATCTCAGAGAACATCTAGATGAGACTTTTGCTTTACCATATCGAAAGGATTTTGCATGTCAGGCTATAACTTATGCTAATTCAAGGTGAGGGCTGGTTTTCTTAAATACCATTCTTGTTTGATGCTTAAAATTATATATCTGTACCTGCAAGGTATCTGTGTTTGTGTTGTATCTTATAATTTGTTACTTCAATGTCAGATTCCCTTGCAGTGAAATTTCAGAAACTGTGCCAAATAGAGAAGCAAAAACAATACGCAAATTCTGTTCACGAACACGAGCAACTTAAATTATGTGGGACTGATCAGAAAACCATGTTTTTCTTACTGCTTTTGTGGGAGTGGTAATAATTTACAATAATTTCTTGGAAGAAGTTTATTGGATCTATTGGGCTTGGAAAATATATACCAAGGAGCATCTGTCTTTAATCAAATAACAGAGGCTTCAAAATGTATTTTTTGAATGTGAATGCACACAATTTTGTGAACGCACAATATATCCCACACTATCAATTCTACATTTGAACTATGAATGTTTTTTCTTGCCATACCAACAGTTTGTTTGAAAGTTCAAATATGCTAGGCATGACTGTCTTGGATGTGAAGGACTTTTCCTTTCAATATTTTTGGCTTCCTATTTACTTTTCATAAGATCACCTTCTATGAAATCCTGTATAATAAAGGACAATACCACAACGTGAAAATAAACTGATTCTTTCGTATAGTATGAATAGAATAAGGAACAATTTGATATCATAAACTGGAGCCTTTGGCAGTGGACACACTCTCTCTTTTTTTTAACCAGGCTTCCCCTGCATTTAAACAGAAAGATTTCACGTAACTTGGAATAAGTTATTCTTACTTGATGACCTATGGGTTTCCTTTCTACAGGGATTGCACCTTCCCTAAAGCTTTCCTGCAGTCGTGGGGCCTGTAATGGAAAAGATGCTTCTTTGCTTAGCAACCTGGTGGTTATACAAATCACATCTTTCCTTTTTGGTTCCCATGGAATCTATGCAACATTCATAAATATTTTAATCACAGACCTAGCTCAGTATGGGCTTCTTTTAAAATTTTATATGTAAACAATGAAAACAGAGATGGACATAGATGGAAGGTGATGCAAACAGCAGGAAGGAAGTACTCATATATGGAAGAAGTCACATGATGATGTCAACAACATATAGCAATCAAGATAATAAAAGCCTTGCATGAAAAATTGTAGATGTTATCTGTCACATTGTAGAATGAAAAATTTTACATTATTCATGTGGCATCATGCAGTGAAATGAATTGTTTTGGGTTTGTGGTGACTATACAGGACCAAACAGAAGATTAGAAGACCAAGCCTTCTTTGACATTTCTTAAGCCAGGGTTCAAAATCCTTTTTTAAACATTTCCCTTGGGATTTGGTCTGTCGGACTGTTCAGCTGAGCAGATGGGCCAGGAAGGGTTAAGGAAGGACTGGTATGTATTTGTAAATATTATACATGTGCAGCTTGTTACTCTGAAGTATAACATAGACAATTAGACATACCAATATATGCTTGTGTGTATATCAGGAAGCAGGCATGACTCTTACCTCATTTCCTTGATCTTACATGGATGCATAACTTCAGTAGACTTAACTTCAAGCATGTTATTCTGTCAGCTTTGTCTCACATATGGTGTTCAGAGGTAGATTCCAGATCTACTTTTGCTACAGAAATCTGTCGCTGAATTTTTTCTAACCTAGAAACCAACAGCTAAGTTTATCTTTGTCCTTTCAGATGACATATGTAACCCTGTAGCCCACTAAAAATTTGGTGGTGTTATTGCTTGTAACAGGCCACAGGCTTTCTGCTAGGCTTTGTCTTGGCCTTCCTGGAGATTTGTTTTAGCTTGCAACATCAATTATCTAATGACCAGGTGACTTACCTACTTTGTTTAGCTTTTGTTTAGCTCTCTGTGATTGTGTGGTTGTGATGTTTATTGTTATTTCTGCAACTAGTAGATAATAAAAAGTGCTTACTGTGTATAGAATGAACTACCTGTAAGTCTAGAATAAACTGCAGCACAGAGCAGTAAAGGCATGGGGTGACAGCAGAGGTCTTAAAAGAACAGGCATAGATTGATACTGCAGGCTCCAGGGCTATAAGCAACGCCCCAGCGGCCAAAACTTTGGAAGCTTGGTGAAATCTGTTTCAGGCATAACAAAGAGAAAAAAAGAACAGTAAAAAATATAGATAATATACAGTGAATTTACTTGTAATGTGGACTTGCTGACCAATGAAGAAAAAGCAAGGTATAGAGCATGTTAGCAGACATAAAAATTACTCTGAGTGAGGAGGAAGAAACAATCAGTATCACTCTCCTCTTGGAAAAGTTCTCTAGATACTGAAGACTCCGATTCTTCTCTCCCCTCCCCTGCACCCCCTCATCACCCCCCAAGATTTTGATCTTAAGAAGGTGGGCAAAACATCAAAAGCAGTTACGAAATTTTGGATATATAGAATTTAAACTGTATATGATTATATATATGTAATACATTATACTACATTTGACACTATATTATGTATGTGATAAAATTTTATTACCATTGTGACTAGATTAAAAATAATGGATCAAGCTGTTAAAACTAATTAAACTGACAATAAATTCTTGCATTTGCATATAAGTTGTGTTCCTTTTGCCCATAACAAAACTTTTAGTGTAAGTGATGGGAATTAACAAATCTGTAACTTGGAAACAACAAATGAGCAACATACATCTATAGTCAACACAGCACCCACTGCATCTTAACCCTCTTTTAAAGGGAAAAGTTAAGTGTCATGATTAAGGTCACAGTTCAAAGATTCATTGCATTCAGGTGGGATCCCAGTGACTTCAGTTGAGGTCTCTATGGACACAGGTGATCTCATGCACAGTTCACTGCTGGTTCAGTTAAATAACCTTTGTTATAAATAAATTACCTGCACGACCCTGTATAAATACAAGATTTCAGCATTAAATAAATCATGTGAACAAATCAAAGAAAGGAAATATTGGGATTTGGATGGTTTTAATTAAACTAGAGAGGAAGCATGTTTCATGAAGGGATTTTGAAGGGAGAATGAATTATTTTTCGCTGTGTTCTGCTAAGCCATTCCGTGCTATTCATTTTGGGAGGTTGCATTGCTTAAATGCCATAGTAAATGCATGGATACACAGGGATGGCATCACTGTAATCACATATGAGTTGGCATTTTCTCTAAATCCTTCTCTGTTAGGCACTTAGAATTTCCAAAAATGTTTTCCATTTGACAAAGTTTCTCACCTTTGGTGTCTAACCAAAACTGTTTATATTTTTAACTTTCATCGTAGGAAAGTCTGATAGAATATTAACCAACAGGCTTTACCTGTATTAATGTAAAAAAAAGAAAATTAAATTGCATAGTCTATCTTTTACTCATCTAGCTGAACACTTCGTTACTGAAGTTGGCATGATGACTTCAATAGAAACATTTATGTAATTGTTTGCCAGTGCAAGAATAACATATTATAGCCAATAGAATGTAGGATATTTTTCTTTGCATTTATTTAAGTAAAAATTCATATATAATCTCCTTAAGCAAGGGAAATAATTACCTGATTCATTTTGCAGAATGGCTTAAACCATTAAGGACTATTACACATGCATGAAAATCATACTGTAACACATTTTTCCATTTGAAAATACTGATAAGCTGCTTTCCAGTAGTTCAATGATTAAAGAAATGTGATGCTGCTCATTCAGACTCAAACTTGAGTGTTTAAACCTGGTAATGAAAAAGGAAATGTAGCTTTTTCTTTTGACATTTCTGAGCTAAATAAAGATAGTGCAGATGTGCTAGGTTGGTCATTGCTTTTAATTACTGAATGTTTCCTGTGGGTTTAGGATCCATTTCTGGAACAGACAAAAAACATCTGCATTGGAACTGTATTCCTTCCTCAGAAAAGAAATACGCATTTGGCAAATCTGTTTAACATTTGTTTTAGGAAAATAGTGAGTTTGAATATTGTTGTGGTATAAAAGCTTGAAAAGCATAGTGCTTGATTTTCTACTGTCGTTCCTTTTTAAACTGAATTGAGCTTTGGAGGTAAATGAATATACTTGAGGTTGAACTAAGTTGGTCAGAGCTGTTAGAGGAGGTTATAAGGATGGGAAGGGTCTCCAGTAGCTCATTCGTTGCATGACAAAAATTTCTTTAAGAGCACCGTCGAGTTAGACACTTTGCCCAGTAAAGCCACCCCTGACATTAAGTTCACCCCTTTGTAGGAGGCCATGCCAAGGCCCTTCTTTTACAGACTTTTGTGTATGAGCACTCACCTAGAGTTTCATGTACTCAAACCTAAGTTTTGCTTTTCCAGATGAAAACATAATGCATTACTGTGTAAGGGAGGAATAATACTGAAGCATAGCACATGTGTTTGCTCCTACTGTCTTTACAACTGATGCCTTTATTATGTTATTTTAATATTTTAATGAGGGTTTACCCTATTTTTCAGATCTATGTATTAAGATATCTAAACAGAAGAGTCTCAGTGTAGGTGTCCACGTGTATGTCATATGACCAGGATCCCACTATAGTTACTGGAGAGCAAGTCAACGCAACCTTAAAACCAGTCCAGTCTCCCTAAAGCAGACACATGCTGCCTGGCCATCTAGTCTCTGTTGTTTGCATTTGATTAAATTTTCTTTGACTGTAATGGCAACTTTGACACCTAGCTCACATATAGGCATATAAGTAAACATGCCTCCATGTACATGCAAAAATTAAGGTTTCATACTGTGAGATTGAATCACACCCAGTATATATGTTTTAAGATTGTGTAGCATCCAGTACAATGTGTGGAATTTAAGTTGTGTTGGTTTTGATGAAAGTGTTTCTGAAAGATTTTTGAGATACTGACAGTGGTGAAATGACAATTTTAGACCTTCTGTGGAATCATGGAGTCTTAGTTTCTCTTTTCAAAACAACATTAAAAATGTAAATAACTGTTTACTACAAAATACTAAACCAAAAACAAACAATTAATTTTATATAACATTATATTCCTCAGAAGAGAAATTTTCAAAATGTTTTTTCCCAGAGAACTTTTGTGTTTCTAAGTTTCAAACCTACATAGCTCAAAACTAAGTTCTGAAATCCTCTGTATAATTGCCTTCTCTCACAACTGTGATGACAATTTCTCTACTGAACCACGTAAGCATAAAAGTGTGCTTTCACTTATGAACATACCTTAAAAGGGGCCAACACAGGTCTTGCAGCTTCTTTATTGTGTCTTCTCTCCTGAACTACAAATATAAAATATTGTATACTCAAAAAATTTGGCCTGCTCAGGGAGTATAGCCCCAGAGAATATGCAATGTAAGCTTTACAGAAATTCAGAGTGTAGTGGCAGAGTCAAATCCACAAGGATCTTTTAGGTATTTTCACTTTCATGTGAGATTTAAACAGGAGTATGTCCATGTGAACGTTTACTTGTTGGTTCGTTTTTTTTTTTTTGTTTTGTAAGCAATGGGAAAGTATGCATGCTGCCGATGACATCTAAACACAAATGCAGTGGAGAGATATAAAAACCACAGCTTGGACTTTCTCATTTAAGGATGTGAGGATGCCTGCATGTAAGAGTACTCTGCTCACTTCAGATACAAGAGTAAGTCCCTCCCTAGTGGGCATCATGATCTGTTTATATGGGTTGAACTGCAGGAAAAAAAATGATCATTTAGTAGTGATCTTATGAAATCCTCTCTTCTTAGGATATAGAAAACTGACTCTTCTATACTTCTATTCTCCAGAAGGTAAAAAGTATTAGGAGTTTACACTTTGGATGACAAGTCATTTATCAGAACTAGAAACAAGCAGATCTCTAAAGCTTTTCAGTTGCCTGGCCTGTGAAAAATCCTGTTGTGTTTCTATAGCAACTGCAATGGGCCAGTAATGATGTCATCACTCAACAACCAGCTAAAATGCGTATCACCTTATTGCAAAACCTTGATACAAAAACCCATTGAATCATCTAATTGCTAGTAAGAATAATGTTCCCACCTTCTTTAACAATTTACTACAAAGAAGAAGAGGACTCATACCTAACTGGTCAAAATAGTAACCACATGCAATAATTTGAAAGAGGGGGAAATGTCTTTATTGCCAAACTCTGTTCTTTCCAAGCATGTACGATGTAGATAATTACTGAAAATATTTCTGATGTTTGTAGTCAACTTGTAAAACTTTCTGTGGTGCTAGATGTAAATTCTGGGAGATATTTGTACTTCTTTTGCTGAAAATAATTACTCAAACTGAGTCGTTGGCACACCAGCACCTGGCTGGCTCTGTAGAGTGGAACTCTCTGAATGATGTGCAAGCCCAACACTGGATACAACAGCTGCTGCTTGATATTCTTCTATACCGGCTACACTTGAAAGAAAGGACTCGGCTTATCTCCAAATTTTGGAAGGAGCTGTTTTCTTACGAGAGGTGGAACTATAATTTTCCGTTAATTATTCTCCATAAATCAATGGACAAGTGCAAAGAGTCAGTCAAAATTTAGAACAATGTTTATCACGCTTTATTAATTTTTCATCAGGATGATTGAATATTTTTCTGCTGAGTTTGTATAGAAGAGCTGCATAACACTTTGGGTAGTAACACTTCCTTCTCCCACCAAATTATGGGTTTCATTGCTAGTTGTATCATGCTGTCTGATACGATTTCCACTGGGCTGGATATCTGCAGGCCTCCATTTTCAAGCAGAGACTAAGACAATGTTTCAGTCCTTCTAGTAGGAGTTGTTCACTGCTATATACCTATATTTCTCCTGTATCTGAAAAATTACCATCTTTTTCTCAGCTCTTTCCATAAGTCTGTTAAGAAAAATCTTGGTGTTTATGATCAAAGTCTGCTTGACTTTTCCAGGTCTGCCCTTCTTTTTGTGTATTCATTTCTAGAAAATTGATTTGCTGATTAATCAGTAGTACTCAGCGTGCTTGGTGACTGTAAGTATTTGAAGAGTTATGTGGCTCCTGTTTAGACAGACTTTCTGTCTCTGTCATTCAGAGAACTCTGTTTTCTTTCATGGTGGGGAAGGAGAAATGTGAGCTCCTCAGTTTGTCTTTTTGTATTTATGCTGACACTCCCAGAGAAGGAGCTTTGGACAAGCTGTGATGCAAGATCGTATATAGGCTTTCCTCTGACCACTGCAAGGTGTCTGCCCAATCTTCTTCCTTGCTTCCATTTTTGGCCTTAACTTCCTGATCTTGCTTTTTCTTTATTTCTGCCTTCAATCTCTGCTGTGCACTTGCCTCATTTCCACAGCTCTTTGCTTCTGTTCTAGTCCTAAGTGTAAGTTAGCGGTTTTCTCCAGCTTGGCTTTTCAGTGTCTTTTTCTAGCCCTGCCTTGGCTCCCTAGCTACCTGATCTAGTCCTGCCCTGGTTTCTTTCTCTTAATATCGAATGCAACAACTAATGCCCTCTACCCCCTAACATTGTGATTCAGAACTTTTTCTTTATGGCTACCTCAGCATTCTCTTTATTGCATTAGTTTGGGGAAGAGAATACAAGCAGGAATGGCAAAGTGCAAATATAATGACATGGTCTTTGATGTAAAGGGCTTATTAAAAAAGAAAAATATGCTATAATATAGAAAGTAACCAGAAGAATGGAGATGACACACAGAGAAGATGTTATATCTGTAAAATTACAATTTGCTTGTCAAAGTCATAGCCTAGTGAGAGAGCTGTCTTTTTTCCTGTATCCTGAGAATGCTATGATTTGTTCTGTGCACTTTTCAAGACGTAGATGGGCTTTTGTGAACATGAGTGGCAAAGATACTGGCAGAAGGATAGGTAGAGTGAGCCTTGGGGAGAAAAGCAGAGAACAGGCTGTGGGAAAGCAGGGTACTGAGTCTGTTGAAGGGGAAAAAGCTAGCTAATATGACAAGGGACAGTCAGAAAAAAATGGCTGCAGTGTAGAAGAAAGAACTGGGTCTAACATGATTAAATCAGCCTACTAGTAAGGTTATGTTGTACAGTTTTGTTTGAGAACACCAAAGAAAAATTTAAGCAGCAGCTGGATCAGGACTTGAGCTCTGTGAGCAGATGTGAACTGAATCCTTAGGAATGTTATATGAGCAGCAAAATAAAGGGGAGAGTTGAAAATGAACATAGATCAGGGACTGGGGCAGCAAAGAAGTGTTGAAGTACTAGACACCTTGTGTCTTCAAAATCTAAATAGTAACCTTACTTTAGTCTTTCAAAGTTACAAGAACTGCTGCTTACAGCATGTCCCTGACCAAACCTCTGAAAAGAATGTTAGTGTTTCATCCATTACAGTACATCTCATGTCTTCTACCTCCTCTCACATAGTTTTTATTTGAAACTGGGTGTTTTCCCTAGATGAAATTCATTACACTTGCTCTTACCTTAAACTGAAAATAGGTAAGAGGCATATTATTCCTAGTACTGACATTTTAATTTGGTCCTCATAACTGCTTCAGCAAGTTAAAAAAACCTTCTCTGGCTAAGCATCAGTCAGCTGTTAGGAGAACAGTGAGCTTCAGGATGAAGCTCATCATGTCTTCAGTATTAAATAGCCAAAGCATAAATTGTCTGTATTGGTCTTAAAGTTTCTGTTAAAGCTATTGCTTGTCTTTTAGCAAACGCTTTATGCACTTGTCTCTATGGGATATCAGGGGAGATACTGGTATATGTTCTCCCTCACTGCTGATATCTATGCTCAGGGTGAGCTGTTGCCTTTTTTTGAGAGGCATGTTATACTAGAAATCCCAGTTTAAAGGTTTTCTGAGTCACAGCACAAATTCAAATACGAGAATTTTTCTGTGCTTATTTGGAAATTTTCATTGACAAAGTGAACAACTTGCAAATCTGCCCCACTCTGAAGACAAATAGATCATCTAGAGATTGGATTTGTTGACCTGTGCCTGAATTCACAGTGTGTGCAGTTGGATACGTTGTTGTTCTCCTAACCTGGAGCAGAGTTAACCTAGTTGGTAACTTGGGAACGATTCTACCTATGTTAATTGCTTCAGCTAGTAAGTATTTCAGTATTTAGGGTTACAACACTTGCAGCAATATTGCTACACTACTGTATTCTTGTGGACTGTATTGCTTGAAGATTTTTTTTTTAGGTACACTTCCTTATTCTGCTTTCTGGTAAAAATCTAAAGTAATGAAAAGCCACACACATCAAATTCCCATAACATGTGACATTTCCCATATGTTCCTAAATAAAAAAAAGCTAATAATTATGCCTCTGGTAACTTATAACCGCCAGTGAGATCCTTTAATTCCTACTTATTCCAGAAATTCTCTTGACTTGGAATGATTAACCATATGAGTGAAAGCTTACAGCTTACAATGTTGCAGAACAGTTTATAGTAGAAATGGGGATGAATGCCATTTTGATTAAAAACTACAGAGAAAGGTGTGAAGAGGCAATATGCATCTACCGTGTCTACAACTGGACAAGAGAAGTAAGGATCACATATGTTTCAAAAAAACCCAAAACTGATAATGCAAAAAGTTATCCAAAGAATGATAACAACTATATGATACATTATAATAGCTATGAAACCTTTTTTTTTCAGGAAAACTATTTGAATTTTGGACATTTTTCCCTCTTTGCTTATTCACGTTCCAAACATCAGAATTTCTCAAAACAGCCAGAATCTGCTGGGAAGTTCTGTGGAGCTCTTGAAGATGCTGAGATAATTTCTCCCTCCAATCGTTCACTTCAAGGAGAATTAAGGTGCTCACCAGGCCTAGGAAATGTCAAATACCAATCAATATTGTTTTCATACCTTCCAATATGCTGAGATCTATGGGTTTTCTTCATATTTGATTGCTATTGACACAGACCAGCCAATAATAATACTTCGAATGACATCTAGCACTTCAGATTTTCAAAGAAGCTTATATTACCATTAGTTGTAAAAGGTCACCTTCCTTCTGGTGATTAAGAAATGAGGTAATGAAATACTTCCTTAACATTTATTTACATTACATTCTTTCTCATTAATTCAAGAATTTTTCACCTCATAATAAGCATGGCTAAAAGTCCTCCTAAGAGAAAAAAGCTTATAAGGTTCCCTCTAAGTTTAAAAGGCAGTTACCTTTTTAAAGTTTGGGTATTTTCATCAAAGAATGGTATAGCTTTGTTGCATTTTCAGGGGCTGTATGTTTTATCATAGAATTTAGAGCTGAAAAGCCTCTATAAATCATGCAGTCTCTCTTCCTGCTAGGGCAAGGAAATGTGCTGTGTTCCTCACAGCACATTTTCTGCATTTGCCAAACCTTGAAGTATTACAAGCAATGGGATTGCTGGTTTCTGCTATTTCCTTTGAGCTGTTCCACGGCCAAATGGACTGAACTGTCAGATGCTCATGGTACACATCTCAAGCTTTCTTTTTGCCAGTTCCTCTCCACTGCTTGATTACACCACATTTTTTAACTACTATTTCTGTTTAGTGTATTTTGTGTTTACATATTTGGTTTGTTCTTAAGCCTTTCCACATGACTATAGCTATAGTGTTAGTCTAGCTGTTCATATGCAATTATTTATTCTTTTCTTGTAGTTAATCCAGTATAGCTTTGTTGGTTTGCCTCCACCCCCGCAATTCTCCCCATTGTCCTCCAGTTCTTCGGTCTTTCTGGTGATAAGGTTAAATGCCAGAGGTATGCGTATGGATCTAATTAGAGCTGAAGTAGGAGACTCTTCCATTTTCTGCGTGCTCTAAAAATGTGACATCCTTCCATATAAAGTGCATTAATCCACTGATTTGTTTGTTGTCACAATCTTGTTATAGTTAACGGGGAAATTCCCACTGGTAATGGTGGACTTTACTTGTACTGCATTTCCAGTTTCACCTCTATTACTTCTTTCCTGATCTCTAGTTTTGAAATTGCTGTTAAGTTTTGGAATGCTGTATCCTTTTAAAATCCCTTTTTTCTTCTCTAAATAGATTACCAACTTCATTTTGCACTGCTGTTTTCTATTCATGTTTTAATAACTCTAGTTCAGTTTGTATTATTTTTCTATCTTCACTAGTATTCATGACTTCCTCCAGTTTGTTACCATTTTCAATTTTCATTAGCAAGTTCTTGGCCTTCTTTCCAGGGTTCTTAGTGGATATGAAGATTAACATCATTTTTTGACTTATGTAGAACTCTGTTCTTCTTACATCATGTTCAGTAAACTATTTATCATCCCTGAGATTTTAATCAAAGCAACAGCAAATAATGAACTATGGAGCACCCTGATAAAAACAAAAAACAAACCAAAAACAAAAACAAAAGTGAAAAAAGAGGGGGAGGAACCTTGCTGACTTCGAGTGAGAGGATCAAAGTAACAAAAAGTTGCTCAGTGAGTCTGTGCTCTGAGGTCTATCACATTTAAACTATAATGCTTGCGTAAGTTCTGTTACTCTCAGAACTCTAACCTCTAAAATAATTTCATTGGATTTTAACTCATAACGATATTTCTAGCATTGAAGCTTTCTTTTCCTGAACAAACAAGGTTTTGAAAGGTGAAGTATATTACAATTTCCAGTTGTTCTGTAAACATTTCCTGAATGTTTGTGTACGATGCAGTTAAGACTGATTTCTGTTATATCAAGTATCCTGAATATAAATACTGCAAAATGAAAGTTAGCCAGAACCATATGTTGTTCTAAAAATGTGTCAAAATATTAAAATGCAATGACCTCTGAAAAGATATATATATATACACTTATTAAAGTTCATTTATTGAATCTTTCTAAAACTCATCCCTAATCTTCCATAAGGATGCTTAATATTTAAGAATTTAAATACAACTGGTAAATCTCTGGCAGAGTAATTTTAGGAAATGCTGAATAACCTAGGTGGTGAGCCTGCACTCTTTTCAAAATGAAATATACCCAATTTTAAATTATTTTTCTCTTTTGCTATTACCAGCTGAACCTGTTGCACCATTATGTTCTTTTACCTTACAATCTCATTAGTCGTAAGGGAAGAGATTAAAGGGCCACAACAACTTTTTCACTTATTACTTTTAAGAGCCTCTGAATTACAAGTTTCTGAATTAAGGAGATAGACATCACTATAAAAACTGTGTCATTTTTATTGCCTTTTCACAATGAAAATGTTGAACACTCCTTGGTTTCATGGATGCTACAGTCATCATAACTGAGACCAGAATGAATCCTTGTCTGAAAAAGTGAACACAATGATTATAGGATTATTTATTCATATTTATTCATGCATTTCCTCACACTAGCCTGAGCCATAAGCAGAAAAGCAAAATGGCAAAGGAAATATTGTCCTTGAAACAGTTGAAATATGGTGCTGCAATGGATAAGAGGGACCATCCAGTCCTTTCTTTTGCACTTAAAAAGTTAAAGTAAGTGATCTCTGAAGTATTTTATCTGATGGCACTTAGAAACCTCCAGTGAAAGAAATTCCATGACTTCCCAAGTTAATTTGCCCCATTTTTTTGCAACACTTATTATTTAAAAGGATTTTCCTAGTACCTAATCTATATTGCAGAAATTAAGCTGACTACTTCTTACTCCTCTGGATATGGAACAAAATTCTGTGCTATGCTTTTACTAGCAGATTTAACATTCTGGACATTGTTAACGTGTCTCCCTAACCCGTATTTTTCAAGAGCTTAAGTAATCCATTACCTTTAAACTTTGCTCATAAGTTATAATTTGTATTTTTCCTCTTGCTCTGCCCTGGAATGCTAGAATTTTTGGCACTTCTTAACATTATGGTCATGACTGGATGAGTTAGAGCTTCAGAAGTAGCAAGTAGACTGCAGAAATTATTTGTGGCATCTTACATACAGCATGTCAATTAATATGTCCGAGAAAGTTTTACCCTATCACTTGATATCGTTGTCTCATTTTCAGTTTGTTATTCATTTAATATTCACTAAGTCCCTTTGCAGTACATATTTCCCCCAGTCTATTACTTTGACTTTTGATTTCTCCCTGGGGATGCTACTTTCAGTATGTTGTTAGTAAGCTGATTTTTATTATTTCAGGATTACTTTGGATTCTGATTCTGCTTTCCAGTGTGTGTGCAATCCTTCACAATTTGGGATAGCCATAAATTACAGACCTATTTTCTCTTTTCCAGCCTAAATTAAAATAAAAAATAATAATAAAAAAAGGAATATCACAGAATTTTCAAAAAACATCTTTGGATCCCTCCACAGTAGACACACTACGTTCTGTTTGAATTAATTTTATATAGTCTGTATGATAATGTTAACTGGACCATATTTTGTAATTTGTATACAAGTCTTACATAGGAGACTGCCAAAAGCCTAATTAAAGTCAATATATCTTACATAGAATGGTTTAGTTTGGAAGGGACATTTAGCGGTCATCTAGTCCAATCCCCCTGCAGTGAGCAGGGACATCTTCAACTAGATCAGGTTGCTCAGAGCCCCATCCAACCTGACCTTGAATGTTTCTAGGGATGAGGCATCTACCACCTCTCTGGGCAACCTGTGCCAGTGTTTCACTACCCTCATTGTAAAAAATTTTTTCCTTATATCCAGTCTAAATCTACCCTCCTTTAGTTTAAAACCATTAGCCCTTTTCCTGTCACAACAGGCCTTGCTAAAGACATTGCCCTCATCTTTCCTATAGTCCCCCTTTAAGTACTGAAAGGCCGCAATAAGGTCTCCCCAAAGCCTTCTCTCCTCCAGGCTGAACAACCCCAACTCTCTCAGCCTGTCCTCATAGGAGAGGTGCTCCAGCCCTTGGAACATTTTTGTGGCCCTCCTCTGGACCCGCTCCAATAGTTCTGTGTCCTTCCTGTGCTGAGGGCTCCAGAGCTGGATGCAGCACTCCAGGTGGGGTCTCACCAGAGCAGAGTAGAGGGGCAGAATCACCTCCCTCGACCTGCTGGCCATGCTGCTTTTGATGCAGCACAGGATACAGTTGGCCTTCTGGGCTGCAGGCACACATTGCTGGCTCATGTCCAACTTTTCATCCACCAGTACCCCCAAGTCCTTCTCTGCAGGGCTGCTCTCAATCCCTTCATCCCCCATCCTGTATTGATATTGGGGGTTGCCCCGACCCAGGTGCAGGACCTTGCACTTGGCCTTGTTGAACCTCATGAGATTCTTACAGGCACACCTCTCCAGCTTGTCCAGGTCTCTTTGGATGACATCCCGTCCTTCTGTTGTGTCAACTGCACTGCTCATCTTGGTGGCATCTGCAAACTTGCTGAGGGTGCATTTGATCCCACTGTCTATGTCATTGATGAAGATATTAAATAGTACTTGTCCCATTATGGACCCCTGAGGGATGTCACTCATCACCAGTCTCCATCTGGACATCGAGCCATTGACCACTACCCTCTGGATGCAACCATCCAACCAATGCCTTATCCACCGAACAGTCCACCCATCAAATCCATATCTCCCCAATTTAGAGAGAAGGATGCTGTGGGGGACCGTGTCAAAGGCCTTACAGAAATCCAGATGGATGACATCTGTAGCTCTTCCCTTGTCCACTGATGTAGTCCCTCCATCATAGAAGGCCACTAGTTTGGTCAGGCAGGACTTGCCCTTGGTAAAGCCATGCTGACTGCCTCAAATCACCTCCCTGTCCTCCGTGTGCCTTAGCATAGCTTCTAGGAGGATCTGTTCCATGATCTTTCCAGGCACAGAGGTGAGGCTGACAGGACGGTAGTTCCCTGGGTGCTCCTTTCTACCCTTTCTAAAGATGAGTACAATGTTTCCCTTCTTCCAGTCCCCAGGGACTTCACCTGACTGCCATGACTTTTCAAATGTCATGGAGAGTGGCTTGGCAACTACATCAGTCAATTCCCTTAAGACTCTAGGATGCATCTCATCAGGTCCCATAGACTTGTGTATATTCAGGTTCCTCATGCGGTCACAAACCTGATCTTCCCTTACAGTGGGAGGAGCTTTATCCCCCTGGTCTCCATCCTTCAGCCTATTGGCTTGGGAGGGGTGAGGAGGGAGGTTACCAGTGAAGACTTACCAGTGAAGACTGAGGCAAAAAATTTGTTGGACACCTCAGCCTTCTCCTTGTCTGTTGATACTACGCCAGTATTGTACCAGACCACTGATAAATGTGGTATTTAATTATAATCCACTAATATATCTAACCTGACAAAGTAGGAAATTGAATTGGTTGAAGGACTTTTGTTCTTAACAAATATGCAGTCTTTTCTGATCACTTTGTTATCTCTTTGTGCTTATAAATGGGCCATTTAGTAGTTTGTTCAAGTGTCTTCTGGGGTTAAAAGTCAGTTTGACAGTTCTGTAATTCCCTAAATTCTCCTTTTACCCTTCGTTTTCAAAATAGGCATTGTGTTCATCCTTCTTCCCTCCCCTGAAACTTCCCATGTTCTTTCACAGGGTCTTCAAGACAACTGTTAACAGTGCAGGGACTGCCTCTGTCCATTCCTTAGTACTCAAGAGTACATTTCATCACACCTTGTAACAGGGATACCCATAGTTTATCTCACAGTTCCAGAAGCTACTCTTGGCATGAACTGTTCTTGTTTCCTTTTGTTAAAATTGTGGTCAGCACTGATTAATCCTTTACTGAAGACAGAGGTCAGAAAACTATTAAGTGCTGCATCGTTTATTTATTCTTCTTTGCTCTTTAAATAATGGTCTTAATCTTCATTGAAATGGACCTGCACAATCTTTTTGTTCTTTTATGATATTTTTAATTTGAGTTTTATCCCTTCATACCTGCACTGCTCTTTATATTTCCATATTTGACACATGCCATTTATCTACAACTTCTGCTTAATTTTTCTTGTTATTGAAGAGTTGTGGGTTTTTTACCATTTTCCACAGCACCAGAAGGTTGTGCCACTCTGCATTTAACAGTCTTTCTCAGTAAATGGCACTTTTCACACTCTTCTATGCATTAAATTATCTTATGTAGATACCTATCTGTTCCCTGAGTTAATTGAGGCTCATTCAATGTGAGCGGCAGCTCTCATTCCATCCTTTGTGTTATGACAGTGATCTGTAATAATTCATGAATGCTTGTACCCAAATTTATATCTCTGCAATCTCAAACAATTCTTCATTATTAGCTAGAAACAACTTATAAATATCATTTGCTGAGTGACTTCATCCACCTTCCCAAGCAAAGAATACTATGAGTATCTGTGCCTCCACACTCCATAAGCACCTCAGCCACCACCTTTGGATCAAATGGTTTCTAGTAGGCTGTATGTGTATTGTTCCAGTTCCTTTTATATCCACCTAAAATATTAGACAAGTCTTCCTCTCACTGCTTCCTGAATTTTACATACTGTTCTAAGCCTGTCCAGAAATAGGAATTGTCTGTTGCTGTGAGATTTGCAGATCATTCCTATATATCTTACAGGTTTGAGATTCAACCATACATCTTGACTATAAAAAGTAAAAAAAATAAAATAAAAAAAAAATTGAGATTTTTATTAGTAGTTGATTTATTATTTTTAAGTTTCACTTACATCATAGTGTCCATATGCATAGGTGTATTTGTTTACAGGATACAATAATACAGAGTGAGAAATACCTCCCTCATCTCTGGAATACATTTTCCAGCATATTCTCAAATCTGTCTCCATTAGAAATGTGAGATGGGACAAAGCTGATCAGATGTCACCTGTCAAAATAGTTTAAAGAAATGATAGTTTCCCTTTCTCTACAATATACAAACAAAATAAAACAAAAATCCCTATTTTTGAACAGACTCTTATACTACCTTTAAATAGTTTTCAGTAAATATTCAAACTTCTTAGTGCAGAAGCTTTAGTGAGCATGTTATGTTCCTGTATGCCAATGACATTTATTCTAATCTAACATAATTTGATAGTTATATGAGCTTCAACATAGTGTCAGTCAGTGCCTGTTCTGTATTCTCATGTAAATGCTCCTGTCAACAGGAGAAATCCTTGAAAAGAGAAGCAGAAGCAGGATGCTCTTGAATGGCTCATCCTGAAATGGCAACAGGCACAGTTAAGCTAGTACAGTCCTTTTGCTGTATCAGCTAACAGCATTTTCAGCAATTAGCTTTGCAGTGGGGATCTGAGAGAGGAGAAACTCTGTTCCTCTGAGCACTTCAGCAACACTTTATTCCAGGAAGGAATAGAAAATGAGCAGCAACTGTTTTCTGTGAAAGATGCTTCAGGTTGATCAAAGGCCGGTGCTTTGCCAAGTATTTAATTTTGGTTTAAATTCCTTTAAAGATACTCTCCTAATCTAGGTGCTTTCACTCAATCATACTGCTGTCCACTTTACTATGGGAAGGCTGGAGAGGGTCCATATAGCTTGTTTCATGCTACAAAACTGGTGCAAGTTTCTGATCTGGAAAGGAAGACTGCGTAAGAGAACAGGCATCCACAAAAGAGACAGCAATGAGGGAAACTTCCTTTCAGGGAAGTCACCCAGTCTGGTCCAGCAGTTAGAAGTTCTGTCTGTTGTGGAGGCAGTGCTGCTGTGCCAGCATCCTTCTGTGGTCTGAAGAAACACCAGCCTGGGAGACTGGAAATAGCTTCTTGTGGTTTATATTTTCAAGACAAACACAAGGGGGCTGGCTGCATTTCAAAGGGTCTGGTCAGCTCAGGCTTCAGTCAGCCTTCTTCCCCCCTTATCCCTCAAATCAAAGGATTTTGATATCAGCAGAAAGTGATCATCAGTATTTTGAAACCATACCTCCTTTAGATCATAACTTATGCATTGCGTTGACTCAAGCATCTTTTTTCAGTACATGCATTTTTCCATTATCAACAGATAATGCTTGTTATTACCTTTTACTTAAATTGAAGTACAAATCTATGTTCAGTATAGGCTGTTACTGGAAAGATAACAAATTCAACTGCCAGCTTACAGTCATGGATGGTACTTCACTAAAAAATCTCTAAAGTCTGAATGTTATCCAAAAGTCAAAACAGTATCAAAACACAGGTTCTTTAAGCCTTAGATGGAATTGTTGAAGTAGTGCAGAATGTGTTTGCTAATAGATGTGCCTCCAATTGTAAGATGGCTAAGTTAGCTGCAGGTAATTAATAATTTTATATAAATGTTAATGTTTTGGAGCTGACATGTAGTGCATATTGAGGTGATATTTTAATATCAAAGATGGTACTTTATAATTTTACTGCTGCAGTTTAGCTGCAATCCTTAGAACTATGGAAGCCCCTAATGTTGATTGGTGATGTCACTTGAGAGGTTATTGTAGTTTTTAAGCAGACATAAAACACTGCCCAATGAGAATGAAAGAAAAAAAAGTTTACACCTATATTAGGAAGATCAGGTGACTACCATTTTGTTGGAAATTTTTTGTTGAATCCGTTCTGAGATTAAAAAAAAAAATCTTACATCCAGACACATTTTCTACCTCCTAAAAATGTGCCCTAACTCTCACGGTATAGGGAGTTCCATAATTTTTCTGATTTTCTTGCTCTGCTTTAGTGAATATGCAATTGGAAATTTCAGTGCTGAATAGTGTTAATTAAGAATTTCCTGGCTTGTTTCATTCTTCATTAAAAAAAAAAAAAAAGGTCATATAAAATGCACAAGAAATCCAGGAAACAGTGAGTGAAACCTAGAAGTCTTTCCCCTCACCTTGTAACCTAATTCCGGGATACAGAAGTGGACTCCACTGTGTGGTCTCCTTTTTAGCTTCTTTTCCACACTTCAGTCTATCTGAGGCTACTGAAATTGAGAGTGCCCATTGGCTTCACCTAGGGCTTAAGACACACCTGAGAAGGAATATGGACCTTTCAAATCTCTTTGACTGAAAAAGAACATGAACCAAGATTTCTGTCACTGCCTGTGTGAACAGCTTTACCAGTAGGTTAGTGTACAAAGGTGTATGATGCCCCTGCTTAATCAGACTCTGCTGTCCAAGTGCCTTCTCCCTGCCTGGAGATGCCTGAAGCAGGTGCCAAGAAGACCAGGCTGTCCATTCCTGGTCTACTGGCTCAGGATGCACCAAGGAGCCTTCAATTGCCCAATAGAGATGTTTGCACCTCTCTTGACTACATACAGAGACTAACTTTAGAACTCAAAATCAGTCCAATGATGTTTTCTTTCATTTTTTCTTTTCCTTTGCAATACAGAATTTGAATAACTACTACCAGTGCCCTCAATCTGGCCCTTATTATAATGCACGTGTGCTATAAAGCGCTGAGCAGTGTAAAGACAAATTAACCACTGCACATATTATATTTTTCCTAATATTATTGACGGTTTTATGGGGAAAAAACATGTCTGGGGACGAAGGGGCCTGATACCTGTTTGACTGACACTAGGACCACACTGATGAAACATTGCTGGCTTTATTGGAGTCAGTTATGACTTACACAGAAGGAAAAGCAGTTCATTATTTCTCACCACAGTCCCTCGTGCACCTCCCTTGCATATTGCTTTAGATTAAGACAAAATTGAATTGAGACGTCCTTGCAACTTTACCACTGCTGTGTTTAGAGGCCTGGCAGCAGGCCAGCTGCTTTGTTGCCCATCTGATGTGTATGCACCACTACATTTTCCTAATGTCTGGTACAATCGTTAAGTTCCTACAAAAGACCCTAGCAAATTAAAAGTTGGCTGTGATGATTACAGATTCTGCACTATTAAGTGGCTATAAAAAGCTTTTCTAGTGATACTACTGCTGGCTCTCACTGGCAGGGCAATGACAAAATTGTATAGGATCACTGCTCTATAACTCCGCGCATCTACATTTGCTATCATCTCTTGTAGTCACATGAAACATTTTTCTGTAGAGAGAGTTATAGAAAACAATTTCTGAATGACAAGCCAAAGAACCAGAAAATTCCCACCCTTCTGGAATAAAATTACATGTTTTATGTGAGTTTCTCTTTGGTAGTGCTGTTGGGCATTCTTTATATTTTTCATACAAAATGTGAAGACAAATCTCTAGGGCCATTCACTTAAGAACTGTTTTTAATGTGCATCAGAAAATATGTTTCTTCTTTTACTGTTGGAACCAGATCAGAAAAGACATTTCGCATAATCCGTTTTCTCAGGTGAGTGCATCTTAGTTCCCCTCTGCAGAAGCAAATTTTATCCTAAAATGTAATCTCAAAATGTAGTTTGAGATTATAATATATGGGAAAACAGGCTCTGTTCTGGTGACCAACAAATAAACGGCAAAATTTTTGAGGCATTATAGTTAGAATTGCATTCTTATACAAGAAGATTAATTAAAAAAAACCAACAAAACAACAAATCCACATGCAGTCAAAGCGACCTGTGCTGCAGTGGCTCAGCTCTGGACTTGAAAGAGATATAGCTCCATGACTTGAATACAGATTTTCTCTGGTGCAACACAATTGGTATACTTGATGATGCAAAGCACTCAGGCCCAACTGATGAGTCTTGGCCTCTGTATTGACTTATATCTGTGTCTCCATTATAGTTTGTTTGTTGGTTGTTTTTTTTCCCCTGGATAGCAGATATTAAAATTCACTGGGCACAAAGTTTTCCAGGAAGATTAAATGAAAACTGCTAACTCTAATCATACTGTGGTTTCAAGTGACTTAATGTTTCAGAAGACTAGCTGAGCTAGTCATTGTGTTTTGACTTGGGAACTTCCACTGTCTGCAGGGTATTCTTGACAGAAACCTGATTACTATTAACCCCTAGTCATCTGTCAGTATTAGAAGAATATTAAACTGCTGCATATTCCATCTTCTTGTTAGTATATTTAAGAGCTGTGGCCTGCAATTTTAAAGCTTTCTACCATATTTACTCAAACATACAAATTAATTTTTATCAGCAGTTGTCCTCCCTTCTATTTCTTCTGTAGAGACATTCAGATAGCTAACTCTTACTTGCTCAGAGTAGACAAAATATATATATATATATATATATATCTCCTTGAGCTGAAGGCCAGCTGAGGACATATGTGTACCTTAAGTGCTTTCTTTTAAAATGTTAGCCTCTGTAGTCTGAATTGGACCTCTGCCATCTGTAGACTTTCCTCCAAGAGAAATAAATATGTTTCTTTCATAAACCACACATTCTGTCATGCCAAGTTACAACCCAAACTGTGCATATCAAACAAATCGTCAAATACATTATTTGAATCACTTCACAGCACCTTCAGTGTGACTGTTCTGCAAGCTATCTGTCTTTTTGCAGAGTGAAGTAATAGCATATATTAGTGCTGCTATGATGCAACGTAATGCTTATTGTCTGAGCAAAACCAAACCATGCAGAATTCATCTAAGGAAGTTTTAAGATGCCATTTACTTGCTAAGGAGGAAAAGGGAGGCAGATGGAAGTGGTGGAACCTACAGACATGTGACATCTTTGTCTTGAGGAGTCATTGCTATTTTGTTTTTCTGGGCTTCAGTTTCAGGTGGTGTTCTGTTGGGCATTATCTGAGCATGAGGGATAGGACAAAGATTCAGGTTTCTCAAATTCTCCAACAGCAACGCAGCAATGATGAAAATATGATGCAATAGCGGGGTCTTTTCAAACCCGGTAGTGTGCCACAATGTTTTTTGCCACCAAGAAAGAAGTTCAATCTCCACAAACAAAACAATCATTGGGGTTCCTACTAAATGGTTGAGAAAGTGCAGTTACAACAGTAGTACTAACAACACTGACACCAGTGACTTACAATTCATTTTTCAGCTGTCTAAATAATAACGGTTTTAGGCTTGGTGCAAACCATAAATGCTAGAGGTGTACCACTACCCGTCTCCTCTAGGGTTCAGCAAATTATAAGCAGTGAATGATGCACAGGAAAGAGCAGTTTTAGTCAACACAAAATGAATTTAGGTTTGATTTAAGTTTGGTGAGCTAATTTTGATTGATAATTTCAGGTTGAATCAAGTATTTGGGGAGTTAGATACCATTCACAAAGCTAGCTAAGATGAACTGATAAGACTGTTTATAATCCAGTCATTGGATCAGTCATCTAGGGTTAATCAGAGTGCTTCTACATGTGTTAGAGTTAGAGGAAGGGTGTGGATGGAAGTTCTCCACTGTTCTTGTACTGGGGCATTTTGCTCCTCTTGGGGATGAAATCCAGCAGTGTAAAAACCTGCATGTTGTGTCCTACAGGCAACGGAATGGCCCAGCCTCTCAACCTCACCTGCTGAGATTGTTTTTCTTTGCATAAACATCTAAAAAAAATTAGAAGGAAGCCTGATGTCCAGCCATTATTACCAGGCTTTACAGCAAATCTCATTTACTCAGTGAGCATTTACTTTTAATGTGCAGTGGAACATTGCAAACTGTGAGATAAAAAAAAGAAAAGAAAAAACAACTGACATGGTAATGAAATGTCTTTCTGTACATGGCAGCATCCTAAACACCACTTCAGATTCCTGCTCTGCATTTGGAGGGGTGACATTCTGAATATAATCTTCCTATGGCAAGTAAGTGTCCTAATCGTATACAGGTATCTTTGTAATATCACCTAAGTCCTCTTCTGCATCCACTGTTGTGGGTGTTTGCTACAGGCCACCTGATCAGGAAGAGGAAATCGACAAGGCCTTCTACAGACAGCTGGAAGTAGCCTCACAATCACAGGCCCTGGTTCTCACAAGGGACTTCAACCACCCCGATATTTGCTGGAAAACTATATGGCGAGGCACGCACCATCCAGGAGGTTCCTGCAGAGCATCAAGGATAACTTTTTGACACAGGTGGTGGACGGGCCAACGAGGCAAGATGTGCTGCTGGACCTTATACTAAAAAACAAAGAAAGTCTGGTTGAGGATGTGAGGGTTGGAGGTAGCCTTGGCTGCAGTGACCATGAGACGGTGGAATTCAGGATCCTGCGTAGTAGAAGCAGAGCAACAAGTAGGATTACAACCCTGGACCTCAGGAGAGCTAACTTTGGCCTCTTCAAAGACCTGCATGGAGGAATCCCATGGGTTAGGGCTCTAGAAGGTAGGATGGTCCAAGAGAGCTGGTCAATATTCAAGTACCACTTCCTCCAGGCTCAAGATTGGTGCATCCCTGTGAGGAAGAAGTCAAGCAAAGGAGCCAAGAGACCTGCATGGATGAACAGAGAGCTTCTAGAAAAACTCAAATGGAAGAAGGAGGTTTATGGTATGTGGAAAAAGGGACTGTCCGCTTGGGAGGAATATAAGAACATTGTCAGGTTATGCAGAGATGTAATGAGGAAAGCCAAGGCCCACTTGGAACTCAATCTGGCAAGGGATGTCAAGGATAACAAAAAGGACTTCTTCAAATACATCAGTAGTAAAAGAAAGACTGGGGAAAATGTGAGACCGCTGCTGAACGAGGTGGGTGCCCTGGTGACACAGGATGCAGAGAAGGCAGAGTTACTGAATGCCTTCTTTGCTTCAGTCTTTACTGCTAAGGCTGGCCCTCAGGCATCCCAGCCCCCAGAGGTGAGAGAGAAAATCTGGAGAAAGGAAGACTTCCCCTTGGTTGAGGAGGATTGGGTTAGAGATCATTTAGGCAAACTGGATCCTCACAAATCCATGGGCCCCGATGGGATGCACCCACGAGTGCTGAAGGAGCAGGTGGATGCTGTCGCTAAGCCACTCTCCATCATCTTTGAAAGGTCATGGAGGACAGGAGAGGTGCCCAAGGACTGGACGGTAGCCAATGTGACTCCAATCTTCAAAAAGGGCAAGAAGGAGGACTGGGGAAGCTATAGGCCAGTCAGCCTCACCTCCATCCCCAGAAAGGTGATGGAGCAGTTCATTCTGGAGGTCATCTCCACGCATGTAGAGGAAAAGAAGGTTATCAGAAGTAGTCAACAAGGATTCACCAAGGGGAGATCATGCTTGACCAACCTGATAGCATTCTGTGATGGCATGACTGGCTGGGTCGATGAAGGGAGAACAGTGGATGTTGTTTATCTCGACTTCAGCAAGGCTTTTGACACTGTCTCCCATTACATCCTCATAGACAGGCTTAGGAACTGTGGGTTAGATGAGAGGACAGTGAGGTGGACTGAGAACTGAACGGCAGAGCTCAGAGGGCTGTGATCAATGGTGCAGAGTCTGGTTGGAGGCCCAAAACTAGCGGTGTTCCCCAGGGGTCTGTGCTGGGTCCAGTCCTGTTCAACATATTCATCAATGACCTGGACGAAGGGACAGAGTGTACCCTCAACAAGTTTGCTGATGATACCAAGCTGGGAGGAGTGGCTGATACACCAGAAGGCTGTGCTGCCATTCAGTGAGACCTGGACAGGCTGGAGAGTTGGTCTGAGAGGAACCTAATGAAATTCAACAAAAGCAAGTGTCCTGCACCTGGGGAGGAACAACCCCATGCACCAGTACAGGTTGGGGGTTGACCTGCTGGAAAGCGGCTCTGCTGAGAAGGACCTGGGAGTGCTGGTGGACAGCAGGTTGACCATGAGCCAGCACTGTGCCCTTGTGGCCAAGAAGGCCAACGGTGTCCTGGGGTGCATTAAAAGAAGTGTGGCCAGCAGGTTGAGGGAGATTATCTTCCCCCTCTACTCCACCCTAGTGAGGCCACATCTGGAGTACTGCATCCAGTTCTGGGCTCCTGAGTTCAAGAAAGACAGGAAATACTGGAGAGAGACCAACGGAGACCTACGAAGATGATCAGGGGACTGGAGCATCTCTCTTATGAGGAAAGGCTGAGAGACCTGGGTTTGTTCAGCCTAGAGGAGAGAAGCCTGAGGGAGGATCTTACCAATGCTTATAAATATCTAAAGGGTGGGTGTCAAGGGGATGGGGCCAGACTCTTTTCAGTGGTGCCCAACAACAGGACAAGGGGCAACGGACACAAACTGGAACACAGGAAGTTCCACCTGAATATGAGGAAAAACTTCTTTACTTTGAGGGTGACAGAGCAGTGGAACAGGCTGCCCAGAGAGGCTGTGAAGCCTCCTTCTCTGGGTAAATTCAAAACCCACCTGGACGCGGCCCTGTGCACCCTGCTCTAGGTGTACCTGTTCAAGCAGGGGGGTTGGAAAAGATGATGTCCAGAGGTGCCTTCCAACTCCTACCATTCTCTGATTCTGTGATCCAACATTTTGCTTTTGTAAGCAAAAGTAAGAAGATCCAGAAACAAGTAATGTTTTAGTCAAAAAAATTATCTTAAGTTTTACAATGTTTCTGAAAGTTTTCTTTTTTTGCTTTGAAATTTCTCTTCATGATGTTGAGCACAATTAGGACACACCCTTGTCAGTTATTGCTCACTAATGTAAGAAGCTATGTGACCTCCAAGGAATTAATATTTATAGAAAAGACCAAAGATGACTTAAAATGAATAGAGATGAAAAATCCTTTTAATAGAAGTCTTGCATTTTAGTGTCTTTCTTCTATTTCTAGAATACTACATATGCCAAACCCCATGTACGGTCTTTTGGCTATTTTAACGAGAAGCCAGAAAACAGAGTTCTTTATCTACGACACTTTAAATCAAGCCAGGAACTGCTACTACTGTTGTCAGACTATGGCTTGAGGCACACATAGGTGGATACTGGGATTTGATGTACAAATGGTAGGTGCTGCTCCTTTAAATGCATCACTTGCACACTGTGTCTGCTGTGGCAGGGTTAGGGCCATCTCCACAGCAATGTTTGGAGGAGGGAAGGAGAAAAAATGCTTTATACTCTGCTTATACTGGGGATATCTTTATCATGTAGAAACAGATGTGTAAATAAGGAGTGGATCACAGGATGTCTGAGAAGGTGTGAAAGCTTTCCAGATGGGGGGGTGTCCTCCTCTGGGAGCCCAGTGATCCTGTCTCTTGAATGCTGCTGTAGAGAGCCCTGCGTTGGGTCTGCATGTGCCACATGGGGGGTCTGGAGGGTACTTGGGATCGGGATGGCCTAATTCTCCTCTGCAGCTGCACTGTGAGCTCCGTGGGCTGGGCGTTCGAGCAGTGCTGGGCACACAGCCCTTTCACAGTCTCTTCTAAACTGGGGATTAAACAGCTGGATCAGGGTATGTGGAGGGGGGAGTTACAGCTTTCCCTGAAGCGGCTGCCAGCAAGCACTTTTAAAAAAGAAAATTTTGAGCTGGTATGACCTTGGTGTCTAACAGCTCCTTTTTTTTTCCATGTGAGATATATTGTCTTGCATGTAATTTATTTTTCTGAGTTGGTATGAGATGTCAGTTCCACGTGACTGCATTTCTTGTAGAAAACAACCTATTTTCTGCAGGTTCTCTGTTGGAAATCATATGGTGGTAATAAGGAAGACCTTGCCCATCACCACTGTGTGCATATAATGGAGCCATTTACACTATTAGCTCGTGAAATAATTACCTTTTTCCTAGTCCCATTTTTTTCTTCTTTTATGTTTTTGTTTTAAAAGGCAAGAAATAACAGCTTGTCTCTTTGAGATCAAATAACACTCTTTAAAAGCCGTTGCCAAGCAACATACGTTTACAGTTTTGGTGGGCTGCTGCATTTGCACCAAGCTCTGAACAGCAATGAACCCTCCCCTTCCAGCCCCCAAAATAAAATAAAGTTGAAATAACAGACATGCAGAAGACCAGCCATTCTAGTGCTCAACACATTTTTGGTACCACAGAGTGTCTCTTTTACAGCGATATTTGGAGTGGAGCAACCTGTTAATGTTGTGGAACAACACATTCAGGTCAATGAACGAAGATTATTTTTTCTTCCTAAATTCACTTGTTTACCACAAGTTTGAGAGTGGAAGCAGCAAAACTCTTGATATTTTTCCAGTCAAACACACAGAAGATAAAAATTGCATACCAGTCCCCAAGAAATGCTGTGAATCATGACTCCTCCTGGGAGGTGTAAATGCTTGTAGATGCCAAGCAGCTCTCAGAGTTTGAGTTTGTATCTCTGGGTCACACATTTTTCCCCAACAGCCAATCTAAGCACCTTGCATGCTCTAGGGCGCTACGAGGGAGCTGGCTGGGAGCCACCTGGCATAGCAAACTGCTTCTCCCACTGTTTCACATGTTTTTCAGCATGTGAATTTTTTCAGTGGAGTTCTAGATGGAAATACGAATAGACAAGATGTGAATAATGTGAGAAAAGTGTGACATTGCCCATGAACCCATGTACTCCAACACTGAAATTTTTGAGGTAGGTGTGCACATGCACACAAAATTCCTGTATCTAGTCTTGTAATTGTGGTGATTCAACTCTGTGCATCATGGAGACATCAGGATATGAGCAACAAATGTTAGTATGTGTGGTTTTGCTTTTCTGACGGGCAGAGCAGAGGGACTAAGGATTAAGGATAGCTGTTAAGGTCCATCCTAGGCCTTGTCCCCACTACAGAGCTGGACACAAGCAGGATATTCACCTGAGCCCTGGATCTTGAAAAAGCTCTGCGATCTTGGAGTTCAGGTGGAGCTTTAAGTGTCCCAGATTTGTGCTCTGATCTTCCACTTCTCTGCTATTCCATGCAGAGTGGAATAAGCCTCTGCAGGTCCCATAGAGTCTCCTTTGAACCCTCTACATGAATCATGACATTTTGTGTAACTATATCATATGCCTTTGGAATTTTGTCATTGAGTGTAATTTTCCTTCTTTGTTTTCTCTTTTAAACTGCTGTATAGTGCTTCTGTGTATGACTAAAACTGTCTATTGCATCCTAGAAGTACATTTCAATTGGGAGGGAGTTTATTACAGTTCCTGGCAAGTTCTTAGCCATTCTGGACTGACTTAGCAGTGAGCTATTCAAAGATGGTGGTTTTCAAGGTCTTGAGTCTTCAGACTACGAGAAACAAGACAATGAAATATAAAGATTGTAGAGGATTAAAAGGGTATTGTTTCCTTTGGCTGCTGAGTGCTTTCTGTTGATGTCAGCAGTATTCTTTGTTGAACATATGCTTTCGTAATTTCATTTTATTATCAGTCCCCTCTGCTCTCTTTTCCACAAGAGGAAGGCACACAGTCCTGCACAGATATTTGTTCTTCATTGGATTGCTTTTGCCACATGGCTCAACACTGAAGCTGAGGGGCTCGCAGACTCCATTTGGCATATTTTAAGACTAACAATACCTTAGGCTACAGGGACCAGATGGACATAGCTTATTGCCCTTCTTTCTTTTGAGACCAGTTTTTGTCTGCAAAATACAAGGAGCGAAAGGACATTGCTGTCTTGGTGCCCCCTTGTGTTTCTGTGAAAGGTCATGAAGATTGGTGTTTTTTGCAGTCACTTCAAGGTGAACTGCATTTTGCACAAAGCCCTCAAGCCTGTCATTGATGCCTTCTCCAAATGACTTCTCCTACACATGACAAATAACAATGGGGATGGATCCAGATGTGAGCCTGATAAAATATTTGAGCTCACATGGCAATCTGTCGGCAAGCTCCCTTGGTGCACCCAGAAAGCACTGTGCTAGGATTCCTTTTGGTGTCAGCAGTGCAAAAGCAATTCAAGAGGCTGAGAGTCTCACATTCTTCATAGTATCTGTAGGCTTAGGCTGTTTTCTGCTCAGTGGAAAAAGGAGGACACGAAATAGTAACCAAACACTGAATTTGTATTACATGACTAGGTTTTTGTCCAAGAACTTTTCAGAAAAGTTTAGTGGAATTTTCATAGTTAAAGAGGGGAATAGGAAAGACAATAAATTCAGAGTTAGCACAGAATCACAGAGTGGATGAGGCTGGAAGGGACCTCTGGAGGTCATCTGGTCCAACCCCTCTGCTCAAGCAAGGCCACCTAGAGCTGGTTGCTCAGGACTGTATCCAGAGAGCTTTTGAGTATCTCCAAGGACGGAGACTCCAGAACCTCCCTGGGCAACATGCGCCAGTGCTTGGTCAACCTTATATAGCACAGCTCAGTGGTGAAGAGGCCAACTCAGTGATTAGTTTGTTAAAAGCTCTTGAATGGCACCTTTAACAACTATACAGTCTTGCTAATGCAAAGGTTTGGAAGTACGGACAGCCTCTCAGCATTTCTTCTATCAATTGTTTAGTTTCTTCCTATGTGTTATAACAATTATGAAAAATAATAAAAAAAAAGGTCTTCTGGGAAGTTAAGTCAAATAAATTAGTATTAGTTTTTTAAAAACATATTTCTTCTGTGTCTATAGCACTAAGTGTTCTATAATGATACATTCACAGAAAGCTCAAAATAAATTAAGTAGTCTTTTGGGTTTTTTTAAAGACTTTTGGTGTTGTAGTTCTATACTAAAAATAATCTGTGGATATGGAACTTTGTCTGTCTTTTTGAGGGTTAAATCAAACATTATTATCTAATTTTTAAGTCGCTGAGACTGATTTTATCCCAGCTAGGTTTTCTACAGTTCTGGTAAGGCTGGCATAGGCCCTGGAGTATTCCTGTTGCCCTCAATGGTGCTTGTAAACAACTAGATACTGCTTTGGAGAGCAGAGCCTGAACTTTGAACTGCTTCACTTTTGCTATTAATGTTATTTAAGGTAAACTAAGGTTTTTCCCTCTGCTGTGAGTATAATATTGGCTAGAGAATCTGGCCTCTTAATGACTTTTCAGCTGTACCTGCAGACTGCAAAGCTGGTAAATCTGTTCAAGCTTGCAGGGGTGAGAGTGTAATCATAGGGACCGTGTCCTCTGCAGTCTGCATACTGTTCCTTGTTTTGCAAACATTTAAGCATGCTGTCCAAATGTATAAACACAATCTACTAACCTAAAAAAAAAAAGTTTTTGTCAACATTACAACAATATTTTGTACACATCTCATGCAAAGTTACCTGTCTGTTCTGTGGAAGAGGAAACAGCAATTACAGATACCCACATAAGAACGTATGATGAGATGCTGGTGGGGTTTCCTTCTGGCTGCAGGTAAGTGCTTTTTGTACAGACCCCTTGTGTTTCACACAGATGCATCTATCATGCCAATTTGTTGCACCACAAGCAGGAGACATGAGAAGATGAGACCTTCAATCCGCTTTAACCAGTTATGGGCCTTAGCTATTTTAAAATCATGTTTTTCCAAATACTAGAAACAGTTGAAACAGTAGGGTGTTGTAGCAGTATCAGGCAACTTGTAGTTCTGTGTATTATTTACTCCTGCAACTATTACTGCAACAGCCATGCCATCAAAACACAATCAAAACACTAACAATTCTAAATGAAGTTTTACACATCTAAACAGAGCCATTGAAATGTTGACACAGATTTTAGGAGTCTGGCAACTCTTTCACTGGAAAGTTTTTAGTGTGGAAAGAGATGAAACTGGCCTTCAGTTTCTGCTGTGACTGATGCAACTGATTTTTGTAGAGACTTCAGCTATCTGATTACATAAAGGAGTATAACTACTTTTGACATTTATTCTAAACAAAAGACAGTTGTTTTACTTTGCACTGCAGTTTTATTCAATTTATAACAGAATCATATTAAACTCAAAGACTGCTTCATTTTTAGTGGTTTGTGGATTATTTGTTTTGAAAAGATCTTGTATTTTTTTATCTGTCTTTCCAAAGGTCTTTCTATTTTGCAAATTGATGCAGCATTCTTATCCTCTGGCTGCAAAACAATTGCATTAAAAATATATAAACGACAAAATAAATTTTGTGGTATTTTATGTACCTTCCACTTCCCTTACCAATAGAAATAATGGTTTCTTCTTTCAAGCCTTAGATTTGGAGGCCCATATCTTATTTTAAAGACATTCTGTGGGTAACTTTTTTCTAGCAACTTTTTAAAAAGTGCTCATATGAAAAATTAAAATGAGAGATTTCACTTTTTTCAATTCACTATGTAGCTAGTCATAGGAAATGCTTTCAAACTAACCATCCTAATTGTACTCTATTTCCAGCCCCAGGTATTCTGTTGTTCTCACAACAGTTACTCTAGTTTAAAATCAGAGTAAATAACTATTGAATCGGCTTTAAAAATCCTCGTTTAAATTTATTCAGTTTTTTAATTATTTCTATGTACATTTGTCTGAATTAATTTTGAGAGCTGGTGTTTCTTTTAAAGTGGACAGTGAAAACAGTTAGGTCATCTTTTCATTTTTTTCTTGCAAATTTGTCCAACACAGCAATGCAATAGCAAACTTTGTCATACTGAAGTCCTGTGAAAAACATCACAGAAATGCTGTATTGGACTTATGCTTCCAACAAACTTTTGGAAGGTAAAAATATAAATGTATTAGATCAAGTATAATCTGACAATTTTTAAACCAAATCCAACAATTTAAGAGTAGAATGAGTCACTAAATATTCCATATTCCTAGCTGCAGAAGAGAAATGAGATGTGCTGGCATATACAGCCAATGTCCCAAATGAAATATCTACCCATAGTCAGTAAAGCATTTAAGTCTTATTGATTCTGGAGGGGCTTGAGTACATGCCTAAAGTTGAGTGCTCTGATGAGTAAGTATGTATTTAAGTGTGCTCTTAAATATTCTGCTGAGCACAGACCTGAACTTGTAATGTAATAGTGATCTATTGAATAGGTCGGTAGAGAAAGCACTGAAATCAGCGAGTCTCTGCAGGGCCATGAAGGTCTGTCTATGTCAAGGTTTTTTGCAAGATTAGACCAATATCGGAAGTAACAAGTATTCATCATTAACACTCCTCAATTAAATGTAAAGATGTCTTAATACTCATCGTTAGAAATGTGTTTAAAGTTTCCTGTAGTAATAAATAACTATACCTGGAGCAAATTCTACAACAGAATTCCTTAGAAATATACACATATACTAATATTTTCCAAATCTTAAATTTGTTGTTGTAGGGTAGGATACCAGTCGCAGCTGTGGCATACCATGATTCAGCAGAGGTCTCCTTTTGGTTTTAGTATTCAGCTTTTATTTTTGCGTTCAATAGTTGTTAAAATAAAGAATATGTAATATAAATACATCTACTTTTCAAACTATAGTTATTGGTAGATTATGATTTTTTTCTACCTTCCTTTCCAACTCTTCTTGGTGTTGATTTCTTTTACTTCATTCCATGCCCTTTACCAGCACCTGTGTAATCTGAATGTCACTTTCTATTCACTACTCCTAGGCTGCTTCTGGTTTCTCATGCTGATCCAGACCTCTCTAAAATCAGTAGAAAAACTCATGTGGACTTTGAGTTTGGTCCCATATCTTCATATTCTTTATCATTTGCTCCTGATTAGATGCTACTGTCCCGTTAAGGTTTTCTCAAATATGGGTTGTTGCTAGTAAATTTTAAAAATTCATGACTTGTATGAATTAGGGAAGAATGTCTGTCCAACAGAGATATCTCATTTTTTCTCTGTGAGAAAAGTCTAGAAAATGGCTATTTAAGCCACATATTTCATAGATTCCAGCATTTCTATGATTGATGTGTTAAAACAGCTAATAGAAAGACTAAGTTCTTTGTGGGGCAGGCAAACTGGGCATAATTATTCTCCTTATATTGCAGAACTTCACCCAGATGCGTTACTTATTTTTTGGTATATAGCACTTTCAAGCCTTATGCAAGTTATATTTTGTAGGTGCTCTAGAGCTTCATTATTGCTCACTGTTGCGTATTCTTCATGCATTATACTGTTAGCATATACAATGAGAGTATTCCAAGGGAGAAGCAATCTCCTTACAATTGTAGGACCATCTCAGTTTTCAACATGCCCAAGTTCAACCAGAAGCAGATGCTGCAGGTTTCACTCTCTCATTCACAAAATGTAATTTCCAGTTTTTCATGTAACAAAACTTTGCAAGGGTAAGTCCTCCTTGGAATCACTCTGTAATGGTTCCTGGCACTTCATTTTCAATTCACTCTTTCCCTGTATAAAGAAAGGAATAAAGAGCAATAAATATCTTTCTGTTCTGGTATTATCCAGAAATCATTTACATCAGCTAAAGAATTCTGTACACTTATCCCATTTGATAAATTGATTCTGGCTTACAAAGACCACTGCAGAGACTATAACAGTGCTACATGTTTTAGCCATTTGATTGCTGAGTGATGAGGGCAGTTCACAGAGGGAAGACTTCATATACTGGGGATTGTCCTGAAAGCTAATTTTGTGGGATGGCTATTGCACTGGATCATCTCTGATTTTACCCATTGTAATTTAGTGTTGCGAGAACTCATGCTGTCTCAATAACCTTGAAATCCAGATCCTTTGCCAGATACCAGTACTGCCCAGTCAATTGATTCTCACCCTGATGTTTTCAAAGCAGTGCCCAAGGTATTAGCTCTTTGACTCCTGCTGATTTTAATGGAAGTATAATAGCTTAATTTCTCTTTACTTTCCATGTGTTATTTTGAAAATCCATCCCTACAGACTGAACGATAAACATAGGAGGAACCCTAATTGCTAGACAATAGGCTATTCAAATTACTGTATTTTGTTACTCTTGTTAGCAAGATTGGGTTTGTGGCCATTACCATAAGAAAAAGAAAAAGTCAGCGTGAGAAAAAAAATCATAAGCTCTGTTCTGAGTGGTACATAAGCATTTCAGCCTGATAATCATATGTTTCCCTGACTTCTGTCTGGTTCAAAAGTTTCCTAAAATTAAAAAAAATATGCATATTTTCACTGTTAGGTATTAAATGTACTGTCAGATAGTGTCAATTTTTTTGCTTAGGAAAAAGTTAAAGAAATTCTGAAGCTGATGACCATGCCTGGAAGGTGACAGTCACCATTTAGCATGCAGAAAGTGCTTGGATTTTTTTAAATTTTGTTGATAATGAACAGAAAACCAGCAATAAATTCTGTGGTTTTTTAATCATTTCATTTACACATATCACCTGAGAATCAGTTGCTTTATCATACCCATAAGCAGTATGTCAAAGGTGTTTATTTATCAGCTGTAATTTCCTGTTGGATCCCTTCCTTAAATATCCCTGTATTGATGAAAGCAGCTGGAATTTGATTTTCTTCTCACAATATTACTATGAGTCAAGACCAGAAGTTTTAAATTTGTGCTGAGGAGGTGGAAGTACGTAGCAACAAAGTCATGTAAACAGCCTGCAGGTGTCAATACAAAGAAATGGAAAAATATTTCTGGACATTTCTACTTATTAATTATTTGGTATGAGTTTGAAAAATTATCATGCAAATTTATCAGCCTAAGCATAATATCTATTTTGCAGTCATTTACTAAAGCAAACATTTTACTCATTCATAAAAAAGAAGTACTCATTAAGGACAAACAAAGCAGCAGAAAATGGTGGTAAGGCATCAGTAGACACTGTATAGAAAAATCTGAAAGCAAACTTCCTAATCTCATGGACTGTTCCAATGCATACGTACTATTAAAAAGAAGAATCTGCTCGTTACCATCTGTGGTAGTCAGATTTGATCTGCATGAGATAGGCCCCTATCGCATTATCAACTGTAAGTTGATAAAAAAGACTGTAACCTACATAAAGGATTGAAATGGTGTTTCTTTTTTCTCCCTTACTGCACTTTGAAGAAAATGGTTGTTTAATTTTTTAATGACAATCAAAATTCAACAATGAAAAGGAAGTCAAAAGAAGAAAACAAATAAAACCCGACACTATTCTTTTCCTAATTGTTATACCCTAAGCAATACTTTCTGTCCGCTGTATTTCTCACATGGATAATTAGAAACAACATTTTCCTAAACTGAGTAGATTTTCAGGAAAAAAATATTATGATCCCTTAAGAATTTTGATGTCTAATTCAGAACATGAAACTAAATCTCCTGAGCTTAAGACCTGCATTTTACTTTTGCATAGCATTGTTTTCCCGTTTCATTTCACTTATATTTTCCAAGCTTACTCTTTCTTGTCATCCATGGCATTCAGCACTAAACTTGTCCTCCACACTGTAGTGTTGAGAGTTTTGAAGGTGTCCCATGGTATGAGCAAAGAAATAAAAAAGATGATTAGAGCTGAGAGTAGTAGATGTCCTTAGATAACAAGGAGCAATGAACATTCACCTCATAATTGCAGATAAGGGATTTTATTTCAGTGGTGTGAAGCAGAGAAGGCACTACTAGACACCAAAAGAACCTGCATTTAGGTAGGACCTGTCTTTCTGTAGGGAACATATGACTGTAGGCAGGCAGCATATTCAAGGGTAGAAAGAATCCTTAGGAGGCAACATATGACAACGTTACATAAGACCAAATTAATGCACTTATACATAAGAATACTTAGTTAATAATACTAGCATGGAGCAATCTGTCTGCCCAGTGAATAATAAAAAAAAAGCAAAACCAAACCAAACACCTGCTTCTTGCTGGCCAGTGGACAGACGCTATTCATTAAGGTAAGGATTAGCTACCACCTACATCTTCCCCCAAGCACATCAGTACCTGTCAGCACCTCTGGAGGCATTTCATTCATGCAAAAACTTGAGCAAAGAAAAGAGATTGTTATTTTATCCTGGTAGATATTTTCATAGTGCATGAGCTTTCCATTTTAATTTTCTGAACTGTCAAAATTCATATTGTTCAGAAAATTATTATATTTACAGATCAGATGGATTCCCCATGGAATATGGGATAAAATCTACATATTCAGTGTCATAAACTTATTTATGCTGGCCTGCATATACTTGGCCTGATTTCTTGTTCTGAGGATCCTTATCGGTGTAAAAATAATGAAAGCATGAAAAGGATCTGGAAAGTAACTGTGCAGGAATAGAAAGATGCATGAATCATCAAAGCTGTGTTCAAATCCTTAATTTATTTCTTGCCTGATATGGTTTCACAAGAGGAGATAACATACAGTTTATTATATTCTATTACCAGGGGTTGCTGGGAAATAATTTCTTAAAAAGAATGGAAATAACTGCAAGAACTCCATGTTGCGCATGTGCACAAACACACAGATGTGCACACAGAGAACTACTTCAAAATTTTATTCCTAAAGTTATGAAGTAAATCACTTGGAAGTTAAGAATGTAAAGAAGCACTATTTAATTACTTAACCACAAGGTTCTTTCTCCAAAAGACACTGCCTTACTCAGTACATGCTCCAACCTCCTCTGGGTACTGGCAAGGCTGTGTCAGAAGGCAACTGCTGTTTGGAAAAACCCTGCCTCAGGGAATATTGAAATATCACGATGTAGTAAACAAAACAGAGGACAATAGGACAAGGAGGGAGAGTCTGTTGCTTAAGACAGTTCAATGCCACCACTTATGATAAAGTTTTTAAAAAAATCCCTATCTCTGCCACAATATCACACTTCCATCACATTTCTGTGTGATGCTGACTGAGTCATTTAGAATAAGATTTTAGCAGGTGGCCAGGCTTTGAAGCCTTGGAATGTGATTTGCAAAAGTGCTGAATGCATTCAATTCTAATTAAAATCAATGGAGAATACATACAGAACAGATTTAAAAAAGAATAAAAAATTCTAGGTAGTCTGAAAGGTTGGGTCCTAGGTGTCCCTATTGGACACCTAAATTAGTCTGTACTTATTGTCTTACTCTGTCTTATGTCTCAGTTTAGCTTGGTCTAACCTCAGAGCTGACCCTGTTTTGAGCAGGGGGTTGGACAAGAGCCCTCCCCTGGCCCCTGCCCACCTGAGAGACTCTATGAGCATTGACTACAGGTGGATTTTCAGACAATTGTCTAACAAAATGTTGTATTCCCTCACAAATTTCAAGGTGGAGTTTGCAAGAGCTTTTCAGAAGCAGCTCATCAGAGAATTTTTGCAAAGGTGAAACTATACTTTTCTGCAGACATTATAGTAGAAATTACAAAATTGTTCTGGATGACATTGAAAAAATATAAATAAAAAAGAAAGCCTGAGGTAAACAGCAGGCAAAGAGAATTTCCATCCGAAGGTATTTTTCCAAGTTACAAACTACCATAAACAAAATCTTACCCTATAAAGTAACAGGCAATTTTAGTAATAAACAGAGAGACCAGCCCAAGTTTTAGTAAATATTTGGGATGTGCTAGCTGGGCAAAAGGATTTGCTGGAAGCTGTTACCAGTGGGATTAAAAAGTGTGAGATAATTCAATCTGTATTCCTCAATGGTGGCCAGTTTAGTAGGGTTTCATCATATTAAGTCTGGATGGGTTGGTTGGTTTATTTACTAATTTTTATTCAGTTTCCTTATCTAGAGAGTTTGCCAGATTTTTCACTTAAGGCTGCTCAAACTGAGACCTTCTTGACTGGGGAAGATTACTAGTGACTGATTCAGAGAGAAAATTAACTTGGCCTTTAGGAGAGAAGTGTCAGAAATGAGAGCCTGAATAAAAAGCAAAGGGTTAAGTAAATCTTGGCTCCTAATCCTAATAGTGATGCACAGGTGATCTGGTGAAACTGTTAGGAGGTACAGACAGGAAGCCCTTTGAAGTGTGTAATCACAAAAACTTTGCTGTGATTGCAGCTTGATAAATTCAGCAAATGTTGTTATACTTTTATATTCCACTCGTTAGCTATCTTCATACATACTGGCTACTGCGTATCTATACACACACCATATTGCATGGAATCCCCAGGCACAGGTACACAGGCAAGCATAATGAACAGGGAAGACTTTTTTCATAAACCCTTATTGAAATGACTGTCAAAGACAAAAAAAGAGCATCAAATGACCTGAAGCGTAAAAGATGTGGGATTTACTTTCTGTAAATTAAAAATATATTGTTATGGCATGAAGAGAACAAGATTGTTTTTCTTTGGATTCTTCTTTCCCTCACTACTTAGCATGATGGAAAATTACTTGTTTTCCACTGCTTGTAGGTGACATTTTTTTGATATGGCTGTAGACCAGTATTTTTATAATCCAGTGTTATTATGGTTTATTTGCATCCTTTTTGTTTCATGGGCTTGAAATAGGTTGGATGCATCTCAAGTTCTGAGATCCCTGCTCTACTTTGCAGCTTGCCAAGAAGGTTGTATTTTGGTACATCCTTCTCCTTTGCTTCTGTATGATGCTATCAGATTCAGCTATGCAGCATTAAAAATAACATTAATGTCACTATTGCTCTAGCTCTGTCACATCAAGGTTTTATAATGATGGATTTGGATGGTGAGCTTTCATTGTGTTAAGCTATGGGTGTCCCATAGTTTTAGAACATTAAAACAGAAATAATATTACTCATCTCTAAATATATGTGAGGCTTTTCCTCTAGCATTTTCCTCTATGCATGATTTCCTCTTCACATGTTATTAGACTAATCACTTTTTGCTAACCTTGGATCTACCAGTTCTGTTTTACTATTCTCTATGATACAAAGAGTTACGAAGTGAGATCCCTAGTAGTTAAAAATGACACTGTGAGTCATTTAACACCTTTTTTTTTTAAAGGTCAGACATAGGCAATTTTGTCTTTACGGGGTCTTTGTGATCACATTGTTTACAAAACCCCGTTTGTAGAAAGTGACAGGATCTGAAAATCTTAGCAGCACTTGACTGTCTTAACACATTAGCACCGTTTTAAAATCTTTACCTTGGCTTCGTATGAAAACTTGTATTGACCTTAAAAGCTCACTAATACTAGAAAAAGGCCTCTAGTAGTTGTGCTCCGAATAGCTGACTGGATTTCATTATCTTAGATCTGTGGGTACTTGCTCTATGTTGTTTTTTGCAGAAGTAACTTTTTCTCAGCTGTGCTGTGCTAGCACTTTAGATCTGGAGAGTTGGTTTTTCTAAAAAAGCAATTTAGATGACATATTTCCTATTGATTTTTGAGTAGGGATTGGTAAAATAGTTCAGCTTAAATAAACTGATGCATTATTTGCATGTCTCTGCAATTCTGCTTATAATTTTCGTAATGTCAGAGAAGAGCACTCATTTTGCTATATTTGCAATCAAACTTATAGGAATAGGTTCTGGAAATTTCAGTTTCCCCTGATAAGATTTTGAGACTTGGATTACCAGGTTTGCATTATTTCAGTAGACTTTAATCCAAGGAAATAGTTGTATAACTGAATCTTTAAACTCCACTGTTATTTTCTTTCACAGTGGTTGTTTTTTATCATATAGCTACTAGAGATTTTAGTGAACTGCTGTGTATGTCAGCTATGTTCTGCTTGGTCCTTGGGGCTGTCAGACAGAGCTTTATTCTTGACTATAAATTAGTGCAGTCTTGAAACTCACAGTGATTCCCTTCATCACTCAGCAAGTGGTTACTACAGCTTTTCAGAAAAGGGTCCAATGTGAGAGTGTATTCTGGAATAAATGAAGGGAGGGAGTAGAAGGAACACTAAAGAAGTATCTAGCAAGAAGTCACACATTTGCTTTCTGGGAATTTAGTTCCGTTTAAAGATGAATAAATGAATAATCATATGGTGCCCCAGCATCTTGGAAAAAATTGTGTGGGTGCTTTATGTGTTTTAAATTCATTTAGCTAAACATATATAACCGGTAACATGCACACGTTCAGTACTTACTCCAGACTGTTATAATGTTTCTGTCAGGAAGCTCTTCTTCTCAAGCATGCTTTCTATTCAATTTCACATTTCAGTGGCTAGATTAAGTACATATGCAGTACTTTATAACCTAATGTAATGCTTCCTAGGACAGGGCAAGGCACAGTAGATCATTACACATCGTAATTTTCTCTCCTCTCAGAGGATGTGTTTTGTCTTCCTTCCCCTAGAATTCCTGCTGAGAGGACATAATGTAACTGGGGCTTAAATTACTTAATTCCAGATTTAGTCATCACTTGGTTATAATCTGTGATCTTCTTCAGGTTAAAAGTGTGAGGCTCTGCTTCCTTAATGCAATAATTAGGATTTTGGTGAGTCTTTTCAAACTCCTCAAACTTTTCAGCTTCCAGGAAACAATTTTGGTTTTCTGATAGGAACATAGACACCTGTGAGACAGTGAAGTCAGCACTGTCCTTAGAAAAACAGCAGAAGTGGATTAGGCAAGCTCTTTCAGGTACAAACTCCACAGGCTTGGAAGGTCCTCCTGCAGGAGGGAACAGGGCTGAGTATTAGCTGATTAGGTTGGCTCACTCCAGAGAAAAATAGAAAACTAGGAGTAGAAGAAATATGCATATCTATGAAAGGTCTGGAACTACAGCTATGGAATTCATGAAATGAAAATGATTTGGTTTTAGTTCACTACCAGGCTTGTCTTTTTTTATTTGCTCCCTTTCATATGCTGCTACAACCTTTACTGGATCTTTGTAAGCGGGTCAAACTATCTTTGAATTCTATTTCATAAGGGAACAAAAATGCTGGAAGAGTTATTTTCTCTTAATTTACTGTATATGCCATCTATCTTTAAATATAGCATCATATTATAGATATTCTACCTGTTGCTGCTGTCCTTCCACATCTAAAGCTTATTAAATGGATTATGACATACTCTGTGACTTTCCTCAGTCATGTATTTTAAGATCCTTAGTCCAGTATATACTCACTTATAGCTATATATTATTTTTTTAAATCTTCAGCTTCCTATGCTAAGATTTTGGTAATTCATCCTACAGGTCACATTCAGAGAAGTGGGACACTTATTCCTGTAATGTTATTCTGCTATTTTCAACCTTCATGAGATGGTATTTTTATTACTGTTCTTTTATGAAGACTGGTGGTTTTTTGACATTTACTGATCCTGACACTGCACAGTAAAGCTTTTTCTCCCTCTCTCCCTTTTTGTAGGCCTGACTGCTATTTTTAATGATGCCACAACTAACACTGGCCTGGATTATTCTCTTGGCTTTTTAAGGTTACACACACTTTCATATTGTAAGGTCTTGCTGGTTTTATCATCTCAGTTTTTCTCTTTTCTGTTTCAAGAACTGATGTAGTTCTTCAGGATGAGGATAGACATTTTCTTAAGAGAGTATGATTGTGTCTCATACACATATTTGCATTAACACAGTATCCCCTAGATAACCTAAGCATATATTCTCAATGAAGGAAATGTCATGCTTATGGGAAAGAAAGGAGTTTTAAATGCCTGATCACGCCCAAAGAGCACACCATCAGTAGCCATCATAATCCAGCCCTGTGTCTGTTTAGTGTCTTTGAATATCAGCTTGCTGCATTGTGCAACCCCTTGGCTCTGGGCTGTCCTGAGCAGGGACAGACTAGACAGCAGGTCAATGCCGAGTGCAGCTGAATGCTAGGGACTAATACCATCCTGGTATATTGTTTCACCTTCATTTCAAGGAGCTTTGGAAAGTTTAAACTTAAAACAAACGCAATTTTGTAGGTAGATATAAGTCCTGATAAATTTCTTTTACTACATTGTTCTGTAACTCCATTAGTTTCAGCTGCTCCTAAGTTACTCTAGTCTCAGTGAGGTGAGGATTCAGCTTGCATTGTGGATACAGAGTTAAAATGGTTGCACAGATCATGGGATTTTTTCATCTCCCAGTATTTTTGAATGAGAACCAACTGTATAATTATTGCAGAATTGTTAGAATCCAACCAGTTTCACATTTCCACAGCTGCCTGATCCCTGCCAATCATGTCACATCAGGGTAGCTTGGTGATACCCAATGAAGCATTGCTGTGCACTGGTGCTGGTGAGATTACCAATGTGGCTCGGTTGTTCTAGCTGCTGGGGAGCAAGACGTCTACTTGCAACCAAGGTCCAAGTAGCTCTGCAGCTATAGCTGTATGCAAAATTATGTTTATATTACTTATTTGGCCCATGCTGGCAAGCACCTTCACTGTTAGTGTTTGGATGTGCTATATTCAAAAGACAGAACCCAAGTACACTTAGCAGGCAAGGAGTGACTAATCACGGGGAAGCAGCAAGAAATGGGTTCTTAAACCATCTCTACCATTTTCAATGTCGTGTGCTCATCTGCTTCATCCCAAAGAAAAGTCATATGGGAGTGTTTAACCTTTCTATTTTTGCTGGACCAGAGAAGAAAAGAAGTACTTACAGGGTCAAATCAGGCTCAGCTGGCAGTTGACAACTAAAAGCCGGCTGATAATTGATGACACTTGTCTTTGTCACCTCTCCATTATCAGAGTTACTCTTTCCTGTGAAATTTCACTATCCACAGCATAAAAAGAGGGGGATCCAGCTTTGCTGTCTTTTAACTTTAACAGGATTTCTGCTCAGAACTCACTGTTTTGATTTAATGGTCTCAGGCCATACACTTTGTTATTTTACTCTCAAAGGACCAGTACATAAATTCCTTATGTTTCCTTTTTTTTTTTTTAAGAAACAGAAACTGATCTCACTCTAAATAATTTTCTTTTACAGGGGTCATAGGAAAAACGTTGAACTATTTTGGTAGTACTCTACATATTCTTGTTGGTCTTCTAAGAGTACTTCAGACTTTGACCCATTTTCCACCACTCGGCAATCCTCTAGCAGCTCTGTGTACAATCCTGCTTCTAGTCTGCTTTCAGGGAAAAGCAGTTTCTGCCTCCTCCCACCCCCCACCTCCTTTTTTTTTTTTTGCAGAAAAACATTGTAATGGCTTCAAGCTTCCCATAAAAGTATGTTCCCAAGTTTGTATAAGATCAACAAAGCAGAGTTTCCTGAGTCACTGCCCCTTTGCATCCACCAAATGCAATTATACATACAGTCTGCACCTCCAGACTTACAAAAGTTTAACACCCTAGAACTCCTGTCATACTATGACTGTATCATTTTACATTCAGAATCAGTTTTGTCTTCCATTGTATTTTTGACTAACCTAGGAAGTCTGATCTTGATTTTTGTGTTTAACAAAATTTCAGCTAGTGATCGACCATTCTAGAGATGGTGCTCACACATTCATCAGCAGTAAGTATACATCTCTTCTAGAGTTGCTTGTGAATAACCTTTTATCTCTCTTAATGCCATTTTCCACCAGACCATTCAGTTTAGGAACTTGTCTGAATCTTGATATATCGCATGTTGAAATCCATAATCCTCTGCGAGAGTTCTGCCTATTGGGTGGTAGACCACGATCAGACGTAACAATTTCTAGATGTCTGGTAAATTCAGACATTTCTTCTCATGGAAACATTCTTATACAAATTTTTCCATGTAACCTTATGGTAACACAAGGAATAATCCAACAGTATAGTTTCTGAGACGGACAATTTGTTACTGTTCCCATGTGCAATAATACTCCATTATTTTTGAGAATTTGTCTTGAGAGTGTTTCCATCAGTACATTTCCTGGTTTATGCTATATTTGTTAAATATTATAACTGCAACTGAAAAGAAGCCACCTCATTCTGCAGTTATATTTAACCAGTGCCACCTATGCTGCGGGCACAAATGTTATGTGACTAGTTCCTGCTATTGCCAATTTTTTGTAAGTGAACATATAAAACTCCTTTCACCTCCCCTCTTCCTCTCCTCTAATGCATAGGGACATTTTGATTTGGTAAATGCCTGGTATTCAGCTTATTCTGTAAGCATACCATCCTTCAGCTATTTTCCAAAGCATCTGAAAATGCTTAGGTCTGTGTACTGGTATCAAAATACTTGAAGATAGGAACTTTATTAACCCCATATGATTTGCAAGTCTCTGTCCAAGCCTAAGTACCATTGTGTGCTCTTCTTTAAAAGTGCTTGACAGCTACTAATAAAGACTGTCAATTTTGGCATGAATTTTCCCACAGATTTTGCCATCCCTCTTGCTTTGTACACTCTTTTTTCTCTTGATCTTTGAAGTCTGGAATAGTTTGGAGTTGACTGCCTTCTTTGAACCATGTTCTTCAGCCCTTCTTTCAAACATTTTCTGGAGCCTGAAGCTTCACATTTGTTGTATAATTTGTGTCCTATTTCACAGTCCTGTCAAATGCACTTTTTAGTCTTTTGTGGTGTTCTGCTGCTGCTTTCTCACAAGTCAGGACATCGTCAATATACATTTCAATAGATTCAGTTCCTTCAAGTAATATGTAGCACTTAGTGAAAATTTTCAGGAGTATTTTTCAAGCCAAGGAAAGCCTGTGAAAGTACTACATCCTGCACAGGGCATTGAAAGTGGCTTGCCTCGAACTCCTCTTATCTGGAGAGATATGTAAGAGCAAGGCAAATATATTTAAATTAGTTAAAAGATTATCATGTGTCACTTCATGAATTTTTTTTTCAATCTATTTAATTCTCCTAGTTCTAAACACAAACAGTGATGGAGAATTTTTTTCAGTGTTAGTAGTACCTATTCAGTCGCCTGTTCTAATCTTTCTTGTCACTTGTTAACTAAATGGTCAAGTTTCTCTTGGAGTTACTGTCTGTATTTCTGGCGTAGAGATTTCTAAATGAACAGGATCTATAGCCAGTGTACACATACCGTTAAGGACAGCTGGTCTGCTGCATTTCCCTATCTGGGCTCTTTCATGACATACAGCCTCTGCATCTCATGCTGGCTGCAGCATGTTTTAAATTAAAAATTGAGTTTGGGCCAAAATATTTGTTCCCACTGATTTTAATAATAGAGTCAGTTTCATTTTTACTTTCAATTTAAGACCACACAATCCCTTACTTTAGCTTCCCAATATAAGCTCTCAATTCTACTGGACTTTCCAATATCTGTTTTGGTTTCTGATTCAGTTGTTTGGAGTCCACCTCATATTCTGCTGTTACAAACTGGCCCACAGATGCTGTCCCATTACACAGTCCCTACATGCACCTTCAAGGTTACTTACACAGACGTTGGGAAAAAGTGCAAATCTGAGAAAGGAGCAGGACTGGGAATGCCACAGGGAAGCCTTGGGACCACATACTTATGAACGACCCAGAAAAAAGCCATACCAGATAACCAGCATATATGCCAGAAGACACACTGACAAGACACTGTAGACCAAACCTATTGGAGTTCCACTGCTTTAACGTCCTGCTACACACATCTGCCAGCAGCCAAACTCATCAGAGCTGGAGATACCACTGGTCAGTCATAGGATTCCAATGTAACCAGTGCGCTGTGGTTGCATGTCCTGATAACATTTCAGTAGCTACCACACATGGCTGCTGCTTACTTGGGTCTGACATGCCTTGCCAGTCATACAACAGAGGCCAGAACAGCCAGATGTGCTCTTTTTTTGTTGCTGTTTATAAAGGAACTGTGCTGTCCACAGCCAGGCATGCACAAAGGCACAAACTCTTAGCTAGAGACAAGGTCTTTATTTGGGTAATCCCTTTGCCCAAGACTATCTCCCCTGCCACTACCCACTGCCCTCCTCTCCCTTTATCTTAATCTCTGCATTTCACTGCCTAAATGCTGTAGAGAGGCGATGTAATCTACAACTCCACAAAACCCCACGGCTTGCTTTTTATCTCTCTCAGGAAAGACAAATGGGCTGTGACTGAGATGGTCTGGGCTTCCTCCTGAGCACAGCCCTATCCTAATGGATTTTTTTCAGCTCTGTGACCAACGTTCTGAAGAGGAAATATTCAAAGTCAGTCACTTCATTTTTTGAGGCCATTTAACATTGGCAAAGAGCTGGATTCACAAAACCCAAGCATTGAAGGCAGTGATCTCCCAGTCCTCACGTGCAGTACCTCTTCAGCCAGGGGTTCCAAAGTGCTCAGACAGGAAAGTTCAGTCCAGATCTTTTTCATCTTCCCCTACCCCTTTCCCCATGAACCCAGACCTCTCTGCATGCATGGTAAGAGTTTAATGTATATTTTGAGTTGACAGTGTTAAAGTCTGCAGCTTCGGCTGGGGCATGTTGTGTGTCGGAGATACTCTGCCAGAAGCAATGCCCTGTAGTTCCTCTTTCCATCTCCCATGCAAGAGCAAATCCACTTGAACATAGGGGAGGCACGGCAGCACATGTACTGGCACTCGTTGAGGCTGGTGACTTTTCCTGCCAAGTCCAAGGCAGCTACTGGGAGAGCTAACAGGAGCAGAGCTGAGCTGAGTGGTGAGCTCTCTGTGTAGCTGGGGAAGGTAGCAGCTGTTCTGAAAGAAATTACTCCAGTAAGTAGGTAAACAGCTTTCAATTTTTTTTGTTAAGTACAGATGTGTAGAAATGTATATTCAAACACATACAAAAACATATACAGAAATAGCAATACAAAAATTGTCAGGTCATCTCAAGGCCAAGAGATATTTACAAAATTATTTACTTAAAGAATGCAATGCTCCTACAACTGTTGTATGCTCATGATTCCCACCCCCTCAGACACTAAGTAATATACATATGCCTGAAGATTAAATCAAATATGTATTAAAAATGCTGCTTCTGATTTGCATTATTTCAAACTTAATACTGAAATTCCAAAGAGAGTTTTTTTCCTCTTAGGAACTTGCAGTATAAATTACAAGAGCAATTATTTCAAAATGTATATAAGAAATGCATATCAATAAGGTGCTGTGCATAATGAAGAATATGATTAGTTCAGCCTGGCTATTTGAATATTCTTGTTTTCTGCCAAGTGGAAGGATATGACAGTAAGCCAAACAAGAACAACGTGCGAAGAAAGGAAATTACAATGCATTTAGAAGGAGATAGCTGGTGTGTTAAGAGAAATCGGAGAGGCTTACACAATTACAATGAGAAAAAATAAATAGCAGGAAGGAAGTAAACTCATGAATAAAGATAGAAAATGAGTTTCAAATGACTAAACTAGCTGCTGTTTAAATCTGTCTCAAGAGAAACGAAGATGAGGCACACAGGCATCTGAAAAGTATTGAAGAACATTGCAAATATAGCTGCTGATAAAAGAGAAAGAAATCAAATGTAGAAATGAACAAACAGACAAATAATGTTAAGGATGTAATCTGTTTGGCAGTAAAAAGAAAGATTCAAATTTATGTTTTGCATGTAAATAAATCAAAATATAAAAATATACTGAGGGAGATCATTAAGGGGAGTATAAGATTCTGACAAGTCCATGTAAAGAGGAAGGGGATGAGAAGAAATCTGTGTGTGTTTCTATGTAAATGTGAGGTTTGAAATTAGCAACAATTTTTCAGCATAAACATTCCATGATGCAGCATGAGCAAGTGCCAGTATTTTGGAGAGTAAAACTAGTCCCTAATAGTATTTCCATCCCCTTTTATTTTCCTCCATAATTTTAGATGTCAGATCTCAGATGCACTCTTTGTTCCAGACTTTTTTTTGAATGAAAAAAAAAAGGAAATCGTTTTCTTTTTCAATTTGGGAAAGTAAATAAGGTTACTCCTTATCCCAGACATTCTTGGGATATTGGAAGTGGTTATCTTTCTGTAATGCCAGGACACCAGCGGCTGTTTCAAATGCATGCCCCATTAAGAAGTTAAATAATTAGGACTTTAGTGACTCACTAAGGAGAAGCTGGAGTCCTGTCTTTCTGGTCTGCAAAACTGTGATGAGTCTGTAGGACCAGTCTAAGAACTTAAGGCACTTTGTACTATGAAGGTGCAAAGCTAAGATGGATTTCAAATGACTTTATATAGCCAGTGCAGCACAGAGCAGCAGGTATATCTTGCATGAATATTTCTGCTATTTGTGAATAGATTTTCTGGGAAACTAATTTGAGGAAACTATGGAATGAAACATTATGGTTTCTCCTAGCCCTGGTGTGTGTTGTGTCTGCACTTAGCTTATTAAGTATAATTCTCTTGGTGGGAGTAGCAGAGCAGCCTTTTTTTGGTGATTTATGGATTATTTTGTATTTTTATTCAGTTCTTGTTCCTGAAGGCAGGTAACCATATAAGAATCTTCATTTCCATTTAACATAAAATAATTGTTTAGCTCTTATGATTTCAAAGAAAGCTTCAAAGAATTAAATATGTAAACCATGAAGACTTTAAGAAGTCTCTGAAAATATTGTATATTGTCATACCTCTTAATTCGTAAACAAGTCTTGCAATTTTATAGTCTGCGCTCATCAAATATTTGAGTTATTGGTAATGTAAACATCACAGGGATAATCTACTTGAATAGGATGTGAAGAGCCAACAATAAACACTTCAACACTTCTAAGGATGAAGCATCACATCTTTTGGTACTATGCATTAGCATAGAACACAGAAGAAGTTACTGTTGTATGATAGGTAGCTTTCCTCATGTCAGTGAGAAAAAGAGTAATTTTTCCTGATTTTGTTTTTACTTTTAATAAATGATAAAATAGTAAGGTCTTTTCAAATCGGCTAATGGCCAACGTGGACTAATATTGGTTGGTTTATATTGATGAGATGGTGGGTGGGTGGTAAAGGTGGTGTTGGAGAGGAGAAAGGGGCAGCAGTATCTCTTTCCATTATTGTTAAACGGGCTTATTGGCTTTAAATGAGCTTACATTTCAATACGATAAAAAAACCAGGCCTGGTTAATTAGACTCTGGGATTTCATAAAAAAAAGAAAAGAGAAAAATGAATCTGTCCCTATTGAGCTTCATTAATTTTATTTTTATTTTCTGTTAAGAAAAGAAGATTTCTACAGAGAAGGCTGTCGAATTAACACTGGTATGTGCTTTTCTAAGGATTTCCAGAATATACCATTTTGAAAGGTTATCTTATTAAACCAATTCCCATCAGACACTTCCCTGTCACACTATGCTTGCAAAATAATCCTTGCTATTTCTGGGCATTGATTAGACAGGCACATAACAAAGGCATGCCTCCCCTCTCTTTGGATATTAGAACACACAGTCCTAAGCTGGAATTCATTGATGCCTGTGGATTCTGAGTCCTGAGGTAGAGACTTCCTCACCAAGGTAATAAAAACTGAGCTAGCAAATATTACATTCATTGTTTGCTAATTGTGTTACTTTTTTTCCCCCAAAACCCTTTCTCACCTTCCTGTTTTCTTGGCTGGCAGAATTACATGGCACACATGTATAGTATCTATACATGACTATAATATGACAGAAGGCTGTCTTTTTTGGGAGTGATATTTTAGTTCCATCATGATGACATACTTCCAGTTTCCCTCCTATCCTCTGTGCAAAAATATAGTTTCAAAGATAACTGAGTTCCTGGTGAAAGCGTTATGATGATCCAGCAGTTACACTTTAGACAGTTCAAGAGTTTCCTTGACCAGTGCTAGATCAAGTTCTAATTTTGTTAAATAGATGTATTTACTTTTTCTTAAATTATTATTCAGAATGCAAACATGCATTTATTGTAAGACCAATAGTAGCAACAGGCAAATGTAAAATTAATACATTTGCTGGAGTTCACGTTTCTTGTAGCACAGTTAAACTTGATGTTAGTGCAGCAAAGGAAATAAGTAACATTGTTGTAGTGATCTCATTCTTTGTACTGGGTCAGTCTTCCAGGGACAGTTCTGTTCTTCCTCTGCCAAAACTATGTAGTTCCCATTAATACAATGCCAGTCTTTCACAGCTAATTCTTTTTAACTGTTCTGGCATCCTTCTATTATATTGTATTTCAGTAAGGATTAAAATGTAGTTTCCAGAGTGCAGTTGCTGGCTGTGCATATGGAGATAGTGTCTGTCACACAAAACATAGTAGCTAATAAAAATTGTCATTTTCTTCATGTAGTTGATGAGGAGTTTTATGTTTATCATTTAAACCATGGCAATATCTACAGGCTTTCATCAAATGAAGTCCCATTAGCTAGACAGTGTGAAAGGGTGGTGGTCATGCAAGGTAGAAAGAAAGAATAACTGGGGAGAAAACAGACAAGCAGATGGGAAGAAGAAAAGCATGGAGCAACAAGGGATTGCTTCTCCACAGCAGGAGTTGGTGTACAGGAGACGGTAAGTGGCCCTATAGCACAGCATGGGAGAATAAGTGGGCAAGTGTCACTGGGTGAAAACTGATTGGCAAATACAGTTCATCCCTGTTCATGTGAATTTCCCTTTGGCTTATATTTGTGGTTACTACATAGAAGATACATAGTTTTCACGTCTGCACAGCTCTCACATCTCCTCCCGCTCCCCCCATAACAACTGCAGAGTGAAGTTCACTGCACAAATTTTAAAAATATACGACTATTTCTAATTAATTTGTGAACAAATTCTGATTTTAGATAAGGGTTAATTTGCTGAAGAGCTATATTTTTACTCCATTATAAGTAAAAACTTAATGCTGCTCTTTTTTTTTCCTGTTCTTTCCATCAGCATTTTTTCCTAAACGTTGTCAAATGGGGCATCGGGTTAAATAATTTTCCTTTCTTACAACCAGAAATAGGATTAATACCTATTGGATAGATTATGAACTGTTTATATTTCAAACAGCGTTCACTGTCCTGTAGTAATTTACTATCCCTGCCTTCTCCCCCTTCTCCATTAGTTATAATGTCATTCAGAAAATTATGGTATTGCCATGTATTTATATATCTGTATTTATATATTTATATACTCTTCTTACTTAAAACTCTCAAAATATCTTCACATCCACATTCTTTCTCAACAGCTGTGTGCTCTGCCTGCCACAAAAAGGTGATGACCCATGATGAAAGTGACCGTGATATTATCCTCCTATTCCTTCCTCTCTCTAACTGACCAATATTTACTAATGCTGAGCAATCTCATTTATTTTCTGTTGTATCCCTCAGATAATAAGTGTTATGAGACCACAATTAGAGGATTTAGAATCAATCCCATGGTATTCACTAAGGATAAATCATTTGCTCCATGTAGAATAGCTGATCCATCAAGGATTGGGTTACTATAAGACTGTCCTTTGTGTCCACTCCTTTTGCCTGGGTAGATTAAGCCCACCCATGCTTTAATTCTCAGTGGGGTGGGAAATAAGGAGTTTTAATGCACCAGGAATCCAGTAGAGAGGAAGGTAGAGGACTAAGTACAGGTGGCCATCAGTAGAAGGTAAAAGGCACCCTGGAAAACTCAAACAATTTTCCTTTCTAAGACAGCAGGAAGCAGCTGAAAGTGCTGTGCTTGTTTGGCTTTTAATCACATCTGAGGTTTCTCCTGAGGTAGTACCAACTGTGCAATCTTCCTTTACTTACAGCTCACAGGTCATAATACACAAAATCTATAGAGCTCTTTTTCTGGCTCTGTCCTCTCCATCAATTTTTCTTCCTTCATCTCATCCATAGTTTTGTGAGCAACAGTCCTTGTATCCAGACTATTCAAAGAATCAGACTGCTGTTCTTACATTTACCCCACAACAGTATTTTTATTGAAAAAGCTATTTTCCTTTATTTTTTTCCACTGTTCTGTTTTGTTTGTCTGTTTTTTAAATGTTCTATGACTTACCTGGAGGTCTGTAGGTTTTGTTGGTTTTTCAGTAGACGACTACAAGAAAGTATTTTTTATTTTCAATGCTTGTTCAGAAATAACTGTTTTTTCTGGTTCTCATGTGTAAACATGGGTTTAAAAATTTCCTTTCAGATTTTGTTGATAGAGGTAGACTAGATTTAGTTTCTTTGAGATGGATTCTTAACCTTTCATATATCATTCAGCCATAAAGTAAAAGGAAATAACAACACTGGGGACTTTTCTTCTCCATGGCTTTGAATTTCCTTTTCTTTCTGATCATCGGGAAATAGCAATTGGTCCGGTTTGTTGTCATGAGGGTCATTCTCTCTTCTGTCTGCACGTGTTACATGTCTGTGGTGACTAGAGCAATTTTATTTGCAGAACAGAAATGTTAAGAAAGTAGTGTTTCCTGTGTCAATTTAAGACATTGTAAAAATTACTAAAAAAACCTGAAAACAGATGGGACGCTTCTGTTGTGGCATCAGTCAGCTCTTCGATTAATGCCCCCAGTGACCTCAACTTTTGGCTGAACCTGGCCTCAATCTCTGGGTCTCCCTGGCTCGCCTGGCTCAGGCACAGTCGGACTGAGCCCTGGCTGGCAAGGCTCTGTCCTGCCCTGCCCTGGGGTCCCCCTTGGCTCTCAGCTCCCCAGCTCTCAGGGAACAGGGAAAGCCCCTGACAGTGTGCTTTAGTTGATGCTATTTGGCTTTCACTCTTTTGCCTTTCCTTGCCCATAGACAGCAATTTTACTCAGGCTCTGCATTGCGCCTTTGAGATTTTCTTTGCATATCTCCCACTACCGCATGAAGCAAAGTGACAATTCTCTATTTTATGTGAGTCCATACCCATTCCTCTTGTCTGGCTGGATTCATGAATGGAAAAGGAAAAATATTTCTCTCTCACTGTGTCATGTAAGAGGAGAGGCTGCTTGCACACTCTTTCCTGATTGTGCTTTTGTGCAAATGCTGGGCAAAATCAGGTTCTATTTTAAAAAAGCCTACTTCAGTTTTCCATTAGTAGGTTGTGACATCATCACTAATTAATAAAATTTGATCCTAGGAGCACTTTGATTATTCTGGAGTCAATAGATTAATAAAATATAAAAGAAGTTTTGGCTTCCTAAATGAAAGTGTAAAACTTAAGTTATAGTAGAAGATTCATTGTCTCCCTAGTTACATGACTCTTACTTTCTCTTATGATCCAAAGAAAATGACAGGAATAAGGCAAATTACTTGAAGGGAGATTGCATGGACCACATAGCTTGCTGAGCTATAAGATCTCCAGGGGTCCCTTCCAACCTAAATTATTCCATGACTGCATAAATAAATGGCAAAACATAGCCTCTATGTCAGAAGCAAAGCCTCCATCCTTTCTTGGGAAAGATGAGAATTAAGAGGTATTTCCATCAGAAAAACATCTGATGTCAGAAAAGATATCCATACCTATTGCCTGGAAGAAGTCTTCCAATTCAAGTACAACTTGGTATCTAGAAGCAAAACAGCTGCCCCCTCAATCTCCAGTACCGAATTAAAAAAGAATGATTCTTTGTTTCATCCATTTTGAAATTAATCTGATTATATCATGCATTAATTTGGTGATTTGGTAATTTAGAAAATTTGAAGAATGAAGGCCTTCTCAGATGTGACTTTGCTGCACTTTTGTATTCTTATTTAGTCTAATGAAATGTCAGTAGTTTATTCAATGGTACATTTACTTAGTTATAGGTTGGCTTGACCATATAAAAAGCATATGGAACTATTTTAGTCCTACAGTTTTAAGCATGTTTCAAGTACTTATAAGAACACATGTAGTCTGAGCAAGATTTTGGCAAATCACTCTAGTCTTTTTCTAAATGCACATCTGTTCACTTCACAATTTTTAGTTATGTTTATAACAGATTACTAAGTTTTACCCTTTTTTCATAATATCTTCAATATACCTTTCTGATTAGCATAACTTACAATGAAACCTATTGCTTTTAGAAAATCTTCACTTATGTTGTTCTCTCAAACACTTGGATACGTCTGCATATTAATCAATTTTTTAATAGAAAAAAAAAGATTCAATAGGTGCTATTTCTAATTCCTAGATAGTCAGGCTGGTAGGCAGGTATTGTTGTATGTAAACTCTGTATTTAAGTATGCAACTCGCTACAGCTATTCCATGCCCCGGATGCCACAAATTGAGGTTACTGTGAGATGCAGGGTAACACCATTCAGCTGCTGCACACTAGCAGGAACCTGCATGGACCTTTTCCTTATGGCAGTGAGTATCTGCCATCGTAGCTCTCTCAGTGATGCCAGCATGATATCTAGAAGGAGTAACACCTGAACAATCTGAATAATAAACTTACAATCTAGTCTTTAATAAGTAGCATTTAAACAAGATGCCGCATTTCAGTGGTTCCCCTGAGCAAGATACCTTATCATTTCCAATTATGTTCTGGGCAATTTTGGTTTAATATGGATTGGATAGCAGAAACCTAAATGCCTAAAAAGCTGCTACTGTCCTATCATAGCTGTGCTTGATAAGGCAGGTGCTTTTAAGGTGTAGAGGTTAGCTGGGTGATGTTGAACTATGTTTGGTTTAGACAGGCAGATGATTGTACTTAGATTTCTTATTTCATATCTGTGTAGCTACACAAATAAACATTTATGACTTTAAGACAGCAATAAGTGCAGAAGAGTAAATCAGTAATACTTTTATATATTTTTAAAGTGTTCTATAACAGCTGCTTTGGGTGAAGTACAATAGTATTGCCTCAAAAAGTGGATTATTAAAAAAATATCCAAGGCATTACACCTATTTTAATGTTCAGTAACTGCAAAAAGATTGCTTAATTTCAGATGAATTCATTACTCAAATTATTCATTGGTTTCTTGGTTTGCAGATGGTTCATGAGTTGTTCATTGGAGACAATGCTGTGTTAGTAGGTTACTGAAGTCTAATGATTTTACTTTATTTATTCTATCAAAACTTTAAAGTATTACTTGATTCTCTCGCTGGAAAGGTTTAGGTGCTTAGGCGACTCACTAGCATAGTATGAATTGGATATTTTCCATATCAATATATCATTTCAAATGAACAATTTATTAATATTTGAGTTGAAAATACCTTATTCATAAACATTCATAGTAATCTGAATGTTCAAGTATCCACAGAAAGCGAAAAAGAAAGAATGGCAGATATGCAAAATCTAAAATAGCTTTGGTAGAAAGAGCTGTTTACAGAAATATTCTTCTAACATGTTAACTTTGATAAATAGCTTCACAAGTTTTGTGATTTTAACACGGGTTTCATCATATTTCACCTCTTGTTTTCCATTTTATTCAATCTGATGTTTTGAAGCCCATGTTAGTATGCTTTGGTATGGATTGGATAGCATGCTCATATCTATGGCTGCCAGTTCCTCTGCAGATATGGTTTCATTGAAGGGCTATCAAAGCAATGAGCAGTTCCTGTATAATATGCGTGTAAAGGTTAAGTTTTCAAGCATAAGTATGGAAATAGCATTCCAGAAACCTTGTACAGATATGGAAATAGGATATATGCAAAACAGTAATAGCCACCTCATGCAAGATGTAGGATGTACTCTTTAGATCTGCAGAGTTGAAATTTGATTTCCATTGAAAAAGGGCCTATAAACTGTGTGTATTTCTCTTAAGCATTATCATATGAGATGGTTACAGTAAGGGATGGCTTGAGGGAATCACATAAGAATATAAAGTACTGAAAGAAAATTATGGACAATCCTGTGAAAGTCAAAATCTTGGAGAAATCTAAAGGCTGCAATTCAGGGTATTTTTGAGGTGAGCACAGTTTGTGTGAAAACGGTGATGGAAATATGATTCCAAGATGTTTCTCTATTTCCCTGTTCCTCAGCACCTCAACAAACAAAACAAGGAGAGAAGGAAGGAAATGTACTTCTCCTTTTTCTGCTCGTGGTTAAGGAAGACATCTGTGAAATAATCTTTTAGGAAGAACAACAAATTCACATCCAAGCATCCAGCAAGTTCTGCTGGAGTGGCATAGAGCAGAGAGGACCATGTCTTTACCTGTTCTCTTTCCTGTATATATACCTGTACTTTTCCGTGTATTTCTAGCCTGTTTCCCCTCCATATGGTATCTCTCTTTCCAGTCCTTCAAATATGTCCGTGAGACTTGAATAGTTTGTAGTTGGCTGAAGCAGAGGTAGGAAGCACTCTACTCCCCTTCATGACTTTGCATGATTGCACAGAAAGGACCCCAGTCTCTAAGACTTTCAGACAGGATGGAAGTCTTAACAAGAATATTTCTTTCTAACTATCCTCCCTGAAAAGGGACTATGGTTGAAGTCCCCATGGCAGGAACTACCTCTTACTATCCGTATTCATTCTTTAGTGGAGTCTTCTTGCACATAATTTGCAGCACAGCAGCAGCAAGGGGATAAAATAATCCCCAGGAACTCATACAGAGAAGCAAAGATAAACCTCTCTATTTTCAGATTTGGGTGTATTAATAAGATGTTAAAAATCTTGGATTTGGCTGCACATATTGGAGTCCAGGAGCACCTTATATGAGGCACAATGCTAATATTAAGGCTTCATATTTGTGTCTGTTTAAAATTGGATACTCTCCTCCTCCCTACACACGTGCTTTCATTTGGGAAAGATATTGCGCTTTCATGATGCCTCATGTTGTGAATTTCAAATATGCAGAGCAAGGATTCAATCCTCTTGGAAGTCTGGGGTGAAAGCATGTGTACAACTTTTGAAAAAATCAGCTATTGCCTTAGAGAATATATGTTTGGTTGCTGATTTTCCAAGATATGCACCATCATGCACCCTTGAGAATGGTAAAAACTTTCCTGCGTGAAAGCAGCAGCTACATTTACAAAAAGCTGCACATGCCAACCATGTCAATAATTTTCACAGTAAAGAATCCCCAAGATAATGCCTGCATGATAGGCAGTTAAATTACATTATGTAAATTGCATGCAAATATATGCACCACATATGATAATTAAAACCTTCCAAAATACATATTTGCAAAATACAATCCGTCACAGTCCACGAGGTTATAATCTACATTTTTTAAATGAACAGTGCAAAAACTCTGAAAATTCACACAAAAGTGAATGATAATAATTTGAAACATAACGACCTATCATTTATCAACCTAGGTTCTTAACAGAGTGTCACTCATTCAGAAAAATCCACTGATTCACTAAATCAAAATTGGAAGCCCTTACAAAAAATTTGTGCTTGCATAAAATATAAGAACTAATGTGCTACTGCAACTGTGTGCCTTCAGTAATTGTGGATGGGAAGTGAAAAATTGCGTATGCAATGTTATGAAACAGAACCTGGCAAGAACAGAAAATTTACTAAGAAATATGACAAAGCACTTGCAGAAAGTGGCCTTGGGAATTATTTTCAAATTTCATCTTTCAATTTCTCTCAGAAAATAGCACCTCCTGTAGGTTTAGAGTTCAAACCATGATGGGTACATGTAGCTGTCTCAAAGGGAGCAGAGTTAACTGATAAATCATACCAGTCTCTTTCTGAGACATACTGGTGGTCTCTAGAGATGACCAGCCCAAGTCCTGACCAGGTTTGACATGTTCTTCAATCTATAGTCCATGGCAGGATTACAACCCACAGTGGCATAGTAGCACTATGTAAGTTATGAGCCTAAAATCAGTAACTGCACAGTCTGGCACCAAATTCTCCTCTTGTAGCTTCCCTTTTTGTGTGGGAGATTGTCAAGGCAGCAATCTTCTCTCTCCCTCTTATTTTCTACTGCCCTCCCAGAAGGAGTTTCAGTGGTTTTCTTGTCCTGCTTCCAGTTTGCAGAGCTGATATTCCCATGATGCTTTCAGCTGATTTGAGTCAGGACTGACCTATGAAGACCAATAAGTAAGAGAAATCCAAAGGCTGGAATTCAAGGTACATTTAAGCCCAGCACAGTTTGTGGGGAAAGGGAACAGGTACAAGTCTCATAGTACCTTGTGATGCCTGCTGCAGAAGACAGGCATCTTGGGAAGGTGATGGGCTCCTGCCTGCTCCATCTATGCCTGTAGAAGCAAAACTACCAGACTAGAAACCCCCTTTTTTTCCTTTCTGCTGCCAAGATTTAGTGAATTTGATTCTTCTGGTTTTAAGGAGGTCAGTCAGTGCTCAGCAAGCCTCAGGTTATAGCATGACAGTATACAGCCTTTTAGCCTAGTCTTGCCGGCAGTGAGATACAGGCTTATCTGTAGCCATGGGACTAATCTCCTAAATTCGCCAGGACTTGTCACACACGTAAAAGTAAAACTCTGCTTTTTAAGATTCATGGTTTGGCAACTGAGGAAAACTCTCCCACTTTTCAATGCAAGTGTGTAGTACTGATGAATTAGCAGAATGAATGAGTGCAAAAATGGCCTTTTTTTCCTCATGTTTGAAATAATGCTCATTAACAACAATGATCAGCACCTTTCAGCTGGCATTGGTGACCACTGGGATTGACTGACAATGCATAAGCCTACGGAGGAGAATCACTTTGCCAGTTGCTGACTTGTGAATATTGGACAGTTTCAATTTTCTTTACATGGCATCTTCTGTTTGAGGCATGTGTTACACAGACACTAAACATCTTTTGTAGAGTTCCTTATTGTCAGAGAATAAGTTCATGCTTCTTCACAATAAGCTAGTTGTGTTTTTTCTTTCCAGTACATCAGGCTGGTGAAATAAAGACTTCTTTTAAAAATCTACTTCCAGATGAGGGCAGCTAAGCAGCCAGCTACAGTACTGTTTGCGAATTACTCCAGGCCTGGTTCTGGCACCTGTGCTCATATCAAGTAGCAACACTGATTTCTTTGGTGGAGCTGCCTATGAAATTATTCTACCTGCCACACTGGTACTTTCTGGGTTGGCCTTATGCTGAGGTCTGAATTTCTGTCCAATCTGCCAGAAGAACACGCAGGAGGCCTTCACAGACGTACAAATCCTGTGCACAGGCAGGGGAATCTGTGCTGGATTTTCTAGTGGGATGCTGTTGGAAAATGCACTTATAAAAAGAGAAAATTGAATTTGCAGGTTTCCAGGTCTCACCAGCTCTGGAAATCCAGAGCACTGGCATTTATAAAAAACAAATAACAAATGCTTTAAACTCCACTTACCAGTATTTAGGGGTTTGTAGAATTTTGAATTGTCTCTAAATAAGCAGTGTCTGACCACCACACAGAAAGATAGTTTTGCAAAAAGCCCTTTCCAAGTAAAATGTCCAGCCTTTTATTTATATAATCCAGCATATAATAATTGTTCTTAAAAATAAAGATTTTGACATATATAACAAAACGGCATGGCACTTTATCGAATGTTGAATTCTTTGAGTGGTGCTGTCCTCATATTTAAATCTATTAGAAGTTTAACATCACTGCAGGTCAGCTGGCAGAGTAATGGTAAGAAGGCATTTAGAAACATGCTCTGTGGAGATGTATATCGACGTGACAAACAAAGTATATTGACATGGGCTTTAGTTTTGTGGAAAGGAGAAAAAGGCAAGAATACAGACTCTGATCCTTTTGTGTGATGATTATGGTCGCCTGGGGTCCTGCTACCGTACCTGAGTGGGATATCTGCAGGGAACCTCTGTGAAGGTTGAAAGTTTGAAACTAATGTTTCCAAGTTACACAGGTATAGCTACATGTAACACTGTTTTCAAAGTGGATAAAAATAGCCACTAGCACAGGAACAGAACCTGTCAAAAAAAAAAAAAAAAAAAAAAGATGGAAATTATTTTAATATGGTTGATTTATTTGGTTTTATAATGACAAGAATGTCTGCCGTAGGCAGAAGGATTATTGCAAAAATAACTCATTTAGCATTTATAAAGGGCTTTTTGCTCTTAGTTCCTTTTATATATTTTATGACTTGGCCAATACAGCATAAAAAAAACTTATAATGAATGCAAATTTCTTAAGAAAACAGTATCTTAGCTAGTGCAATGGGAGTTGACAAAGCTGCCAATGATGCAGCCCTCCAGACAGACAAGTCTGAACCAATTGCCTCCTACAGCTTTGGTCCGTCATATCAAGCCTTCCAAGGGTGCAGGGATCAAATTGCCAGTCAGGGTCCATGACTGACAAATGTGTTTCCATTTGTTTACCTGTGAAAGGATGCTACCTCCTACAATAATCACAGGGCAAGTAGTTTTCATAAACAGCAGCATGTTTTCTGTTTGCACGTTTGCTTATTTGGAAAAAGCATCTGGAATAGTAATGCTCTGAGTGTTGTGCGGGGAAGCAGAGCAGAGCTGCTGCTGCATAGTTTAAGAGTTAAGTCCTGAGGAGATGAAAATAGAAAGGCTGATTGCTGGTTGTCTCATCAGCCCTTGTGAAAAGCAGCTGACAATGTTCATGTTTGGAAGAGGAGAGGAAATTGGAAATCCATTACATTTCTCCTGGTATTTCAATCACAGGAATATATGTGTCTGCAGTTCAGAAAATACAGAGAGGCTAAGATGCTGAAGCCACAATTCAGAAATGTCCATTGTCACACATTAGCAGAATAGTAAACTGGTTAAGAAAAAAATATATTTGTTTCTTCAAACTCAGTCTGTGATAATGGGAAATAGGACTCCTGAAGCTAGATGGGGCAACTCTCATTTTTTTCCCTTTCTGCTTGATTTTTGTTTTTGACTGAATGTTGAAATTTGGACTTGGCATCATCAATGTCAGCCACCAGACTGGGACTTGGACCGAGAGTAGCTTGCAGAATATCAGTAACCCTTTTGATTTTGATAAACACCACAAAACTGTAACAACAGCAGTTGATTCTTTCTCTCCTAAGAGCGAACAGAGTGGTTGCTGGTTTGACACCCACACACTTATCCCTCCCTCACTGTTTCTGTCTTCACACTTTAAACCCTCTCACAGAGCTTCAGATCAACTGTTGCACAAGATACCTGGCACATTTCAAGGCCAGAAAATCACACAAAACCTACAATGGACACTCATCAGGGAAGGCAGTTTGGGTGATGGATATTGGGCCACCTCCTGAAATCTGCAGTAAAGGCACTCAGAAAGATCATTTTGCAAAAAGTGCTGCGTGTGGTGCTACTTGCTACTCAGCAGGACAGAAGAAGGAAAGTAGGTGGAAGGTACTCAATTCTGACAACAAAAGAATAGTATGCGCTCCCTTTTTTTAATGAGATTTCATTTTTCTGTTGAATCAGATATTGGTCTTGTGATTTCTGTCACTGACATGCACAGTCATCTGGACTTCAGTATCGTGCTATTGCCAAGCATGAGCAATGTCACTTTTTTTAACATTGTCTTCTGGAACACTATCCATTTATTTATACAGCACTAAGGATGCACAGATCCCAGACAACCTTTCTTTCTTTCTTTCTTTCTTTCTTTCTTTCTTTCTTTCTTTCTTTCTTTCTTTCTTTCTTTCTTTCTTTCTTTCTTTCTTTCTTTCTTTCTTTCTTTCTTTCTTCCTTCCTTCCTTCCTTCCTTCCTTCCTTCCTTCCTTCCTTCCTTTCCTTCTTCCTTTCTTCGTTTCGTTCCTTCTTTCTTTCTTTCTTCACAGTAAAGAAGGAATATAGGCAGAGATTATAACAAGATCTTAGGTCTCTGATGATCCTCCCACAGCTGCTGGTAGGGCTGCATGTCCCCCTTTCAGCACAGTCAGCCTGCAGCTGCCAGGATGGCAGGGGTCCCTTAAGAGAGCAGCGAACTCCTTTTTGCTTCCTTGACTTTACTGAAAGTAGAGCAAAGCTCCCATATGAACTTCAACACGTATGAAATTTTTTCTCTGATTCCAATGCCTTTTCTTCACATTTTGCTGCACACAGAGAGATTTAACAATTTGAAGAAGTTGAAGAGAGAACAAAAAACATTTGGGGCCAGAAAGAGACAAAGAAACATTAGGTGACAATCTGTGTTCCAATTTAGGGGAACTTTTCCATCAGCTGCCCTCAGAGAACTTGAAATACACTTTCTCTTGCCTTTGCAGAATTGCTCTGCTTTGCCTTCAGAGTGAATATGGCAATTTTCCAAGCCAAACTTACAGGGGAGAGGAAATAAATCACTCTAATGTTTGGCTGGCAGGAATCCAAGCAGTAGAGAAACTACCTCCTTTCTAGAAAGTCTTGTAAAAAATGGCTAGATCTACTTAATCTTTTCGACTCACTAATGTTTCTGCTTGAGTCTACAGTTTGCAAGCCATAAACATTGTGACAAATAATGAAGTAATCATGCAATTAAGATGCAATTACTTATCGTGTAAGAGTGACCTCTTGCTTGTTTTTCCCCCACGTAAGTATAAGTAAATATTGTGTCTTTTTCTCCCCTCTGGTGCTAGTTTATGGCTTGAATTATGTGAAATCCAGAAAGTTCATTCTCCTGGTTTTACCTTTGTAGGGTTATCTAGACTGTGGTCTGTTGTGAGGCAGTCAGGGTGACTGGTACTTTCTACTAGCTGCCCTCAGCACATGGACAAGTGAGGAGAGGGGGGATGTAGAAAGGATGAGCTGTGGCTTCTTTCCCTCTCCAAAACTCAAGGCCATCTAGTGGGGCAGGTAACAAGGATGGACGAACTGTGGCTTTTGAACTCTGTGCACTCCTGTGGCAATTCAAGAGAAGCTGTCAGGCCAAGGCTGTGCCACGTGGTTATCGTTCGGGCTATATTGGTACAAGGGCAGGACCTGAGTAACCTGCATCGCTGGCTGTGGGAAGAAGTCATCCAGCAGATGCTGCCAGGTTCAGCCTGGAAGAGAGAGTCACTTTGGAATACTGCATCATGCCCACCCCCGTTCCACAGCAGGACTCTTCAGCCAGCACTGTCTCCCTCCTGTGACCTACTCACTGTGCCCCCCGGCTCTCTGCTCTCAAACCACATGTGAGATGCAACATGCATAAACATATATCATGCTGCTTGGCTGTATGAAGATATTGGTCAGTGGTTTATAAGCTCAGAAATTTTGGGCAGTTCTACGCCAAGGCTTTCACAAAGAGGGAAGCAAAGAAGAAATCCTGGCTCAAAGGTGCCATGGAGTGCCATCTTAAAGTATAACTTTGTAGGTCCCCGGGCCCTGGTTAAAAGGAATCTATTGATCACTCAGTCAGTGAGCTGTTAGTTGTCCCATGTCTTAAATAACTTCCTGTAATAGAGGCTTGGGTCGTGTGTCCCATATATAAAGCATTCAGTACATAGGCTTTCCTGTATTTCTATGGAGACCTACCATTTTTTTCCAGGTGCCTACAGCACTGATGCAGCAGTTAACATGAATGTCAGCTAAATCATGCAGCTGTTCAGTCTGGTGGCTGGGGACCAAAGACTCACATGTGCCCAACGCATCATCACTTTACACCTGTTTGACTAGGAGTGTGACAGAACTTGCTATGTCAAATCTTGTCTGTTTTCCATTGTGGAGTCCCAGGCACATCTATGCTGAGTGTCTCATAAATGCCCTCAGCTGGTATGGTCTGCACCCTGATGCTCTTCTCAAGGCTGTGTGTAAGAGGCTCCTAAAAAAGACTTTCTTTCACTCTGTCTGGAGTTCAGGTTGCAAGCCTCATTTGGGTGAAACAGAGACTTCTTTCTCAGTGGTCAGTTGCATTTTCCCCCTTGAGCTCTTTGCCACTGGAAGTGCTCCCTCTGTCTGCTTTTCACAGCAGCAGTGCCGCTGATTTGGTTCTGAGTGGATAGAGCTAGATCTGAGGTGCCAGAATAATCTATTTCTCTCATGACATGCCCGCATATTAAAATTAAGCAATGACCAACTTATATTTGCACTTAAATTAGACCGCAATAGCACTGTTCCTAGGTGACCCTAAAAAGAACTGGAAAATGACACTAAGTCAATGGACTTCTTATTAAAAGAACTAAACTAAAACTCAGATGCTAGCCCAAGGGACTTTGTTCAAACCTGTTAAAATAGACTTTCCATGAAATAATGTCAAGAAAGAGTTTTATCTTCAGGTTTTTAAAAGTATCTCTTACATGAATAAACAGAGAAGTAAAATAGAAATCCATTGTTTGTTACAAAAAAAAAAAAAAAGGAGAAAAAAAAAATGTTATCACAAATCCCATGCAGTGCAAGAATAGCATGTGGTTTTCTTTTTAGTTTGGTCTACTTTATCAAGTATTCTTATTCCATTCTCTTCCAACACAATGCATTTCTCACTTTATGTTTGATTTGAATTACTCTTCCAGCTGTAAGATCCATACATGCTGGGATCTCTTCTGCAAAACACGCAGGATCCCGGTTCAGCTTCCTTTCCATCGATATTAGTACTTTCAGTTTCCACCCCTTACAGGACAGCCTAAAAAAGGCAGAATCTCTTCAGTCATAAAGACATCACACCAGAAGCAATGCCCAAAAACCCTTTCCAGAGGGACAAAGATAAATCCTTATCATTTCAGATGAGTTAATGAGGACTCTGCATGAAATCAGTCAGACTGCTCATTACAAGTCTCCTTCACTGTGCTTTCTTCTTTCCCTCTCTGCCTGAATTTTAGATGTACCTTTAGATTCTCCCTAATCACTTGCTTCCAAGGGTGCTGGCCTCCCTTTGGCTGGTTGTTTTTTCAAAACAAGCTTCCTGTCTTTGTGTAATAAGTGGTTTTTTGCCTCTTTTCAGTGACGGTTGGGCAGACAGAGATGAAGTCATTGAAGGTTACGAACCTGAAGCAAATGGAGGCATCACTATCAAACTGCAGTCCCCAGAGGTCTTGGCATTTGATGACTACTATCTGAAGCTGCGTCTGGACACCAACACCCGCAACCCCTGGTTTCCTGAGTTCTGGCAGCACAGATTTCAGTGCCGCATCCCGGGGCATCCACTAGAGAATCCCAACTTTCAAAAGAACTGCACTGGTAACCTGCCAACTATTTTCCTGTTTGAATCTGTGCTCTGGCAAAAATTTGTTTTTGGGTTTTTTTGTTTGTTTGGTTTGGATTGGATTTTTGTTTGTTTTTTGTTTTTTTTTTTTTTTGTTTTTTTTTTTCCCACATGTATAAGTCACCAATGAAAAGTGCCAACCCCAGGTTGTACAGATATAAATCCCAGCTCTGGCAGGAGTATGTCTGGCACTGCTTGCACAGCCTCCTCTCAATTTAGTTCTGCTCTGTTATAGAGTGACATGTTCCCTTTTCATGTTTTAGGGCTATGCTGAGGCTGACAAGTGTGTCCAAGTTTGTAATACACCTTGTAAAAAAAAGTAACCATTAAATTTTAACAAAAAGAGGAACAAGTTTAAACTTTTTGTCTCAAAGCTAGCTTTTCTGATCAGCTGAATAATCAGGGAATGCACAGAAAATATTATGGCAGAAAGCAAATTTTAAGGAAAATTGATGAGTCTTAAAATTGGCCAGTCATCTGCTTCACCCTTTCTTTTCTTCACCCATTAAAACATTTATAGTTTGTTTCCACTATGTAGCACTTATATAAAAAACACACTGTCCTACAGATAGAAGTAACTCTCACCTCGTAGCAAAAGAAGTATATCTGTGTGTAGACAAGCTTTCTCCTTCATGGCAGAATCTGAGAAAATAAACTAAAATGCTTCAGTAAGATTAAATTTATTAGTAAATTGAGTGAGAAGTCATCACTTTTCTGTAAAATACTTGCTGCAAAATTTTTGCAAATTTTTTTTGCAGTTTGTAAATATTTCATTTCTAGTCAAAAAGGTGTATTCTGATAGTAAGGAAGTTACTCCATTAGAAACAAAACTAATCAAGCATGGATTCCCATGGATTTGTGTCCTGTTCTTTACATCTCCACCCCCTCTATCAAATAGCAGTAATCTCAGTTGGTCTCCATGTGCTCCATGAGCTGAATTTCCATAGTGTTTCTAGTTCTTCCCTTCTCCATCAGTAACACTTCTTAACACCACCTTCCATATTAACCTTTTTTTCCCCCCAAGTTCTCTTATTAACAGCTGAGACATATCAACAAATACTGTCACTGACTCAAAACTGGCCTGGTTTGCTGACTGACAGACAGGCTGGCCCATCTGGGTGCTGAGGGGCTAATGGCAAGCCAGATAGGCTAAATAAATGTTGAGGTTATATTGATATTTTTTCCTCAAAGGAATCATTAACTTTGGACTCTACCAAAATGTTGATTTATGGAATATATATTTAAGTGGTTTTGAGACTGCTTCAGCTCAGACAAAGGAGTTAATATAGGCCAAAAAGGGCAGAATTACTAAGGAGAGGTTGAATGATGGATGCACAGTACAAATGCATAGCCTTCTTTCTTAAGAAAAGAAGCTTAAAATTGCATTGATTTCATCATTCCATTCATGCAAATAAATTTCATGATGATATTCTGAAAAAAGGTCTTGTTTCTGAGGAAATCTCAGCAGCTGTTGTAAACATGGGTAGTTTGTTGTCCAGCCTCTGTTTGGTTATGAAACTAAAAACTTTAATCTGAACCAGCATAGTCATTCTTCATCTGCGCATCAAAGGCAAATACCAGGTGGCGAGTTGAAAACGGCCAAGATGGGGTACTTCTGCACAGAATATGTAGATGAGTTTTCAGACAGTGGCTGCTGTAGACTCTAAAATTGTACTTGAGCCAAAAAGCAGTTAAACAAATTCATGGAAGAAAACCAATAAGAACTGTTTTACAGAGGGGAAAAAAAAAAACCCACCCCAAACTGGCTCAGGACATCCCAGGGTTGAAGCCACTGGACATTGGAAGGGTGCTGCAGAGGTATGGTTACATGCCTGCCCTGGTGTTCTGTGCTTCTCAAGGTGTCATGTATCAGAGACAGGAACCACTACCTTCTGACAATACTAGTGAAACACAAAAACATTTGTCTATATTGGTAGACTGACAGTTAATAGTCACAAATCAGGCACTCAAAAGTCTAAAAAGCTGTAAGTTTTTGCATGAAGTCTCAAAATATGCAATACTTTTTAGGCTTTGCTGAAAAACAATCAGCTCTTAAATTTGGTGGTGAACCACTGATAACCCTCAGGTTTATCACACAGAACTAAGAAGTTCATAAATGTCTCAAATCACCAAAGGCAAGTAGCACAAGGTATCTACTCTGAGTAATGACATACCTAGAGAATCAAGAAACCTACATGTCCCCAGCAAGTCTGGGGGCAATAAAATATTGTATTTATTTTTCTTTAACTGCACAGAGCTGACTGGTGACTGGCATCACCAGAGCTTTCTGCACACATATCTTTATTTGACCTTTCTGCAGGGTTAAGAATGTCACTTCAAATACTAACAGCTTCAAAGCTTGCTGGTGGAGCCTTTCTCTCCAAGGAGGTCTAGTATGACAGTGCCAAGAAACTGCCTTCTTTACCTCTCACAGGTTTGGAGAGAGGCCTTTTCACAAACTCTCTGTAAGAAAAGAAGTCTGAATTGCCTCTTCCCTCCTTCACAAAGTATCTCCATGCACAAATTTGAAGGAGAGAATCCATGGTGTTCAATAAATAATAAGCAGTAATATTTGAAATCCATTAAGAGCGCCAATAGATGAAGTTCTGAATTCTTTGTGGTACTACAAATTTAAGTACTGCTGCTACTACTGCATCACCCCAGGAAAATGATCAGTATTCAATACTGGTATCAAGTGCCTTAACTCCATTGTATGTAAGAGCTTTCAATCTTACCTCATGGTATTCCATCAATATTCCTGTAACAAGGTACATAGGGTCCTGCGTTATGGAAAAAGCTGAGTCCCCTGTGGTCCCAGGAGTCCATGCACATTATTAGCATGCATTGTGACTATCTCTGGGTCCTGATTTGTTCTGTATTGCAGAAGTGCATGGTTAGTCCTTACTGAAAACAAAGCACACCCATAATTTTGTAGAGACAGAAATTGATTCAAAAGCAGTAGACTGCTCAAGTTCATCCTGAATGTGGAGAGTTAACAACTTAGGAAACTATCTAATGAAAAAGAAAACCAAGGATACTTGTGATATTTAGGGGAGCATATTGTATTTACCCAGCAGTGGATTGCCTAGGAGCAGCCAAAAACAAACAAAAAAAAAAAGGCAGTGTTTTTCTCCAAATACCTTATTAAAAAAAGATCCAGAATACTTGGACCTATCTGTTCTGAAAAGGAGATTAATTACAAAGTTTGTATTTGAGAATCTTTAATTACTGCCTGCCCAGTATAATTTGCTCATATACAACCTAATCACTTTGCTGAGTGATTTATTCAGAATTGCCACTGGAATGTGAAGTTCAATTTTTAGCATTCATGGATAGGCAAGGACTTCTCAAGCAATTACAGCTGCTGCATTTGCAATTTCTCACACCCTGTTACTGTTGAGTCAGCACTAGCTTGGGATTGCAGTGAAGCAAGGGAAAGCCAGTTCCCAGAAAACACCCTTCTCTGATGGTAGGAATTACTGCTTGAATCCCCTCATTCAGTCCCTGAGAAGACTGATGTTGACCTTCAGGAATTCTCATGTTACACTGAGCTCTGAATGTACATGCGTATTTTTAGGGAAAAAAGCCTATCTGGTTTAAGCGCTACCGGAAGGAAGAAGTCCAAGTGCGTTCTGCTCTGTGAAGGCTGTGGGATGCCTAACAATTGGCCACATTTTCAGAATAACTTATCTGGATATACTAGGGCTGTATGGTAGTAGCACAAATTCTTTGGAAGAGAAGACAATCATCAAGAGTTTTGCAGTGATTTCTTTTTTGGATCATCCCTTCTTGCAAAAATTAAATAACTTACTTTTCCCACTTGGGTGGCAGCCAAATGAGTGGGAGCTATTTTTGACTCATTCTTTGCTAATGTTGTAGCCAAATGCTTCTTATAATGGAAAGTCTCTCCCCCCTCTTTCTCTCTCTGTCTTCTGTAGGAGATATTCTTCCTCAACACAATAGGATTCAAGTCTAGAAATTTTCTTATATGTAGATGTATTGGATCTGGCTGGGATGGAGTTAATTTTTCCATAGCAGCCCTCAGAGCACTGTGTTTTGTATTTGTAGCTAGAAAGGTGTTGATAACACACCAGTGTTTTGGCCACTGCTGAGCAGTTCTCGCACAAGACTGAGGCTGTCTCTCCACTCTCCCCCCGCACCAGGCCAGTAAGCTGGGAGTGGGCAAGAGGCTGGGAGGGGACATAGCCAGGAGAGCTGGCCCAAAGTGACCAAAGGGATATTCCATACCATATGACATCTGCTCAGCAATAAAAGCTAAGAGAAGGGAGGAGGCAGGGGCCATTTGTTATTAAGGCATTTGTCTTCTGAAGCAACCGCTACATACTGAGGCCCTACTTCCCAGGAAGTGGCTGGACATTGCCTGCTGATAGAGGTAGAGAATAAATCTTTTTGTTCTTTGCTTCCATGCACGGCCTTTGCTTTTCTTTATTCAATGGCCTTTATCTTGACCCATGAGTTTTTAATTTTATTTTCTCTCCCCTGTCCTGCTGAGGAGGGGGAGTGAGAGAGAGGCTTGGTGGGCACCTGTCAGCCAGCCAAGGTCAACATACCACAATAGAAGAGATATTTCTATATGACCATTCTCCTGTAGATTCCTTGATATCTAGCATGCCAAAACTACTTCCAGTAAAGAGTTCTTCTTCTTAAACTGTCCATGTTTGTACTTTCAATATTTTCCATGTAGTAGCTACATTCTTTAGGAAACAAAGCATGTCCTGCAACTCTGTATGGACCCCTGACTCATTGCAAGGTTCAGAACTTCACACCATTCTTCGTGCCCTTCAGATGAAAAGTCAGGACAAAGCAGACAGTTTTAACACTAACAGAAAAAAACTGTTTCTGATTTTGAGATACTAAGAAGTTACCTAACTCAGGATCGACCTGACACTAAGTTCCCTTAGCACACAGCCTCAGGCACTGCCCCAAGAAACAGTCACAACTTGTCTTGGTTCATCAAACAATTCAGCTTTTTCCATATTTTGGAGATTGTATGGAGTTCATATGCTGACAGCAAGATTAGGTGATTGTGTATGTCAGGCAAGAGTTCAGATACCCTTCCAACAAGTTCTGTAGGATGTTTTCTCCTCCCTGATCTGACAGAAATAGCCCAAATGGAAATGTTTTATTCCCCACAAAACTACAGTGACAAATATTTCTCTGTTGGACTTGGTGAGCCCACATAGGCCAGAATTAAATGCAAGTCGCACTCAGCCAGAAATGGTGTAGAACTCAGTGCAGTGCAAACACTTGTACGGAGGTCTAACTGCTCTTTTACAGAATGCCTTATTCACCTCCTGGCAGATAATACAACAGCCGTAGTTGATGTAAACTGGGTGGGATGAGTACTCCTCTGCACCACAAGAAACAGTTTTGAAATTGGTTATGGAACTGATGCAAACATCAGATTATGCTCACAGCAGTTCATCTGCTGGGACAGCAAAATACATTGGCAGGCAATCAGCACAGATATTTTTCAACAGTGCGAAGTGGAACAAAGTGGGCAATTCATGATTCATTCATCGATTCAATTGATCTTTGAGGAGAAGGATTATTTGTCAGTGAACATATTTGTGGCAAGAACAAGAAATGTAGAATTTTTTTTTTTGTTCCAAAGGAGGTCACAGTCCAAGTTCCCTGTAGGATGCTTACTCATACCTTGATCATGCCATAAGGATTGCTTTATAGGCTAATTCCTGTCTCAGTTCAAGAGAACTACAAACAATCAGTCTGAGTGCAGCCAGAGTCACAGAATCACAAAATCACTCAGTCTGGAAGGTAGCTCAAGAAGACTGTAATACAATCCCCTGCTCAAAGCAGGGTAAGCTATGAGTTCAGACCAGGTTGCTCAGGGCTTTATCCACTGGGGCCTTGAAAACCTCCAAGGATGAAGGTGGCAGAGCATCTCTGGGCAACCTATTCCACTGCTTGAATGTGAAAAAGTTTTGCCTCATATCCAGTCTGAACCTCTCTTATTTCAAGTTATGCCTGTACTCTTTTATCTTCCCACCATGCTTCACCTTGAAGAACCTGCCTCTCTTTCTTTATAACCACCCTGTAAGTATGAAAGACTGTTGTAAGGTTCCCCTGCAGCCATCTCTTCTCCAGACTGAACAAGCCCAAGTCCTTCAGTCTGTCCTCAAAGGGCAAGGACTGCAGCTCCAGACCATCTTGATGGCCCTCTGCTGAATATGCTCCAGGTTATCAGTGTCTTTCTGTATTGGTGGTTCACAAACTGTATGCAGTATTCTAGATGCACCCTGCTGAGCACAAAATAAAGGGTGGTGGTAGTGGGGAGGTAATCACATGCCACAGTCACCAGCTGTGCTATCAATACAACCCAGGAGGCTGCTTGCCTTCATTCCTGCCAAGGATCTGTATGGCCACCATATTCTTATGTCAAATTTAGTCTTGAGAAGTTGTATCTTTTCCCATCTTCTTTCTGCATCACCAGACTTGCTCAGAAAGAGGACATAAGCTTTCTTCACACCTAAGTAGTTCTGGATGTCCACCATAAATCTTCATACCATGTCAAATCGTGGGCAGAACGTAATAACGATAGCAGAAAAGAGCTTGTGAGGAAGACTAAATATTTCTGAAAAGGCATTTATGCTTTGGTATTAATAATGCAGAGTCATACTTCTTAAGACAAAAATTGCAGGCAATATAGATTATTTTTTCACTGTAAAGACCTTGAATCATTCACTTTGCTTGGTATAGCCATAATCTGAAAGAAACGTGGAGCATGGTGCAGAGATGTTTTAGATGTCAGAGACCCACACAGCAACACATGCGGAGAGTGGTGCAGTGTTACATGAACATACCACTTCAAGTACAGTAATATATTATGTCTGTGGGATATTATACCCAAGATACTAAATCAAATCATTCAAAAAAGCGCTTCTGGAGCCAGCTTGACTTGTTTGCCTCTAATCAGGATTCCTCTGAAAAGCATCCCTTAGTTTTTGCCACCATTATGACCCAGTCCTTAAAAAGTAACTGGTTTTATCTCATCCAGACATAGACAAAGTCCTTACAGTTTTACCGAGGTTGGGTTTATTTCTGACATAGGATACTAAGGTCTTTTTAGAAGATCTACAGACCTTCTATTTACACCTGTTGTGATGTTTGTTTTCCTGCATTTGTCTGTGAAGTTCTCCTTGATTGCACTTATTGCTCCAGATAGGAAGATAGAAGACTGATGGCTGACCTATTCCCATCTGCAGACAGTTTTGTACTTGGCTAACGCATCTTTCAGACTACATCCAGTCCACCAGTAATGTAGTTCAGAGCTTCTCTTAATCAAGGATTTTTTTCTCAAGACTCAAGTTTTGATGAGTTTATATGAGATAACATGGGGCCTTCATTTTCTCATATCAGTGGACAAAGCACTTCAGGACGTGTACTTGTTTTTTTCTACACTTTGCTGAAAGGGTAAATGCATTTCCAGTGAGAGTTGATCAGAGTAGTTTTTGGAGTGTTTCAGGTTATGTTGTGAGTTGGAAAAATTAGATCCAGCAAATATTATTATGGCTCATTCTGCTGTGTCAAAGGTGCTTGTAGGTACTTCTCTGAGAACATTCCTTTAATCTCAACATCTGCAAGGCTCCCCATGGAGCACCTGTCCCATGAGATTTTGCATCAGCAGAAACACCTACAGTAGGATCTACTTTCATTACAATATGTCAGAAAAATTAATTATAAGACAATAGCCTAAGCGCACACTCTGCCAGGTCAGTCACTGCTTGTAAATCACTTGTGTGGTATATAGGAGACACATTCATATATGCTTTTGAAGAAGGAATCAAGCTATTGACATGCCATGACTTCTTCAAGATGTATTGTACCTTGTGTATCCCGTGACTCGCTGTCCCTAACCCCTGCTTTGAATTCCCACTATATAGTTAGTACCCTGCGGTAGAGAAGGAGCTGAGTCCTGTGTCACTCTCTTTGTCTTGGATATGAGGCAAGAGATCCTAGGATTCATCCCACAGTAGTGATCAAAACTGATCTCAGTTTCATGGGCACCTAGAATGAGGCCTATTAGGGACAACTTGTCTGAAAAAACTCTAGTTGCTACACTTTTTATTCAAGACTTTTTTACAGCAGGTAAGACAGGAGAGCTGTAATCTCATTTTATTTCTCAGACAAGGTTACAGACAGCTTTTAAGGCTTAAAGAAGATGATGATTAATAATGTGCTTATCTGTGATAAAACATATGAATTATTTGAAGAAAACATTATCTATGGCCAAGTTTTTGTTCATTTGCTTCTAGCTTCTTATTTTTGTGTTTGGAAGAAAGCAGCTACATTTACCCAATATTTTATATTTCCAAAAATACTTTTAAACCAAGCTGTCAATCAAAATACAATAACAATAAATATTTTTCTTCTTTTGGGATCCATGAAAAAATGAGATCATCTTAAAATAAAGGAAAGAAGCGGTATACACATACCTTTGTAAACAGCACAGAAGACAGTTTGCAGAACATATACATATTACAGCAGGATAAAACAAAAGTTTTGTGAACCTAGTATTTACACCTACATTTTCCATTGTGGGTTTCAACAGTCAAAGTTTCCACTTCTGGGATTAAAACAGTCCTTGGGTAGGCTTGTAACATTCAGCCTTCTCCATTACACGAGTAAACCAATGGTGCTGGAAAGGAACAGGACACATTAATCATGCTCCCTTTTGCCTCCTCGGGGCTCCAGTCTCCTGTGCCTGGAGAGCGATGGGGGCACTCCTGACTGCTCAGACTGTCACAGGTGCTTTGAACTTCTGTCAGGAGCATGGTGAGGACAAAAGCACACAATTAAAATTGATTGACTTGTTCCTAGAAATCAATTGTTTGTGCAGGTCACGCATCAGAACAATTAGCCTAGATATAAGTGTTTAACCAAATCAGTAAGTAAACCACATGAAATAACACAGGTAACTGATCTGAAAACAAGGCCACCTGCCTTCTGTCAGCCCTCCTGGTCTTTTATTAGATCATATCTTCCCTTTCCTCATTTATCCGTAGTGGAAAGTTTTTAAACTCCGCTTGCAATTTCACAGGTTGTCATTACTGGCAGCATTACCCCATAAATACAGGTGCAAAGGAGATAGAGTAGAGGCTAACATCTGTAGGCACAAGCCCACACACTCACACATGTCTAGCTGCAGCCTAGAGATTCCCTTTGTGCACAAGGATATTTTCTGAAAAATAGCCAATACTGTTCTTAAAATAAATGGGTTCCTCTTAATAGATCTTGGGCAAGCAGTGGCATAAAGAACAATAAATTATGTGCCTGAGCAGTAAAACTTGAACCGTACAAACCACAAACTTTCCTACTCAGAATAAGCTGTATTGGTATCCATAGGGAGAACAATCTGATGGAAGGGGTGTGCTCCAAAAAGTAGCGCTGCCATAATAAACTTGTTTTCCCACTCATACTGGGAGGTCTAGGGGAGTGCAGACAACTGCTAGTGTGGAGGGACCTAGGGCAAAAATAATGGAAAGAGCTACTGCAGCTAGGCTGGGCTGCTGGCTGAGCCAGAGAGAGCCACTGCAGCACAGCAAGGTGTGAGACAAGATGATTTCCAAAGGTTTCCTTCAGCTCAGATTTTTGAGATTCATATAATAGAAAGCAGCTTTGGAGGAACCTGCAAGTTCAAACCTTTAATTTAGCTCTGGATTCAGGCTCAGCTCTATAGGGATGGAAAATCAGGGCTGTTGTCTTCAAAGCAATAGCATTCTACACATCATGTCTACTTTCTGCAAACACCAGTTTACTCTGACTGTTTTTCCACGTTTATTTTGTCTAAAAATTCACACCACAAGTGGCCATTTTCTTGTGAGATCTCAAGTACTTTAGTAATTTGGGTTTGGCTGGGCTGGGTAGCCCTTTTTTTCTGCATTGTCATATTTGGCTACACCCAGAAAAAAAGGAGGTGTGCTAAAATGAGTGCTTTTTAAATTCTTTCAGATCTGAAAGAATCCTGTTTCTGTTTTTCTGTGGAATTGAATGTGTGAATAAAGATTAAGGCCACTTATTTTATCTTCTGATTTGCTTAGCTCTAGTTCACTGCTAATCAGCAATGCATTGTCTTCATGCAGACGTCAATCAGAAGCTTCTAATCTTAGCTTAGCTTCAAAGTGAATTTTTTCTGAGATACTGTATTTGAATACAGCTCTGGGCATATGTCCAGTTAAGGAGAAAATAAAGTGGATCTTTGTGATCTGTGAATTTGTGATTAATGTATTGAATATTGCAAGGGTTACAAGGGAATATTTGGATCCTCCTAACAATCATTTGAAAACCACATTTAATTTAAACCAAAAACTGTGAGTGTATTCTGTTAAATTATAACATGGTGCAACTAGGCACTAGTTAGGGTGGCAAAGGCCACTTTGCCCCTCAGCTCCAGAGCAGCTGCAGCAGCTGCCTTTGATCCTGGGAAGCAAGGGGAGTCTGAGAGCAATTGCAGGGCTGCTGTGTAGTCTGGACATGCAGCGATTACTCACATTGCATGTTTGAAATTCACCCCATCAGCATGCAACCATGTGGTTCCAGGAAGCTAGCCCTTCAGATGGAAGGTTTCTTGTGTGATGATATGGTCTATTTAAAAGAAAAAAAGAACAAAACCAAAAATAACGCAAAATGAACAGTAATCTTGGCAAAGGAGAAATTTGGAGGAAGCTATATTTCTGCAGAAGGGAGATACCTTGGTGTTCATATTGATTTATGCTCAGGCAGCTGATGCTGGTGTTCTTAGTACCACCTTAACATTAAGAACAGAAGCAAGGAAGAAGTGGTTTGTTCTTTTAGCATAATAATAAAAGAAAAAGAAAACCATTAATACTGGCTGAGGGATGGTACACTGTCATGCAACAATGCTGAACCCATCTTAAATCAATAGTGTTTTAAAGCATGATAAATATTAGGTATCTTTCCTGACTATTCTTCAGACTCAGACAGAACCAATGCAATTTAAAATAGGAAAAGACCAGTTGGGCCAGTTAGTTTGTGCCTGCCAGTCATGGGCTGGTATGCTACCAAGAGGGAAGTGCTTGGTCTGATGTTAACACGAGATATTAATGTATATCTTTGAAGCCCTCAGGATCTCATGCCCATACACTGACAACCATGAGCTAGTACCTAGATGTCTACAGGTCTAGACCAATGGACAGAGAAGAGTTTGTGTGATTTGTTCCATTTGCTGTCTCCATGCCAGATAGGAGCAGAGATCTCAGAGAGGATAGGTTAATGAATATGTGTATTTTATTATTTTCATCATATTTCTCCACTCTGATCTAAAGACCCTGACTAATAGTTTTGGGTGTTGTACTGGTGCCGAATATTTGACATATACTGAGACTAGATTTCTGTTAACTCCTTTGCCCCATTCAGTGGTAATACATTCTATGGTTAATATGAAAGTTGCTTATTTTCAAGTCTGAACCAGCATTTTCTGTTGAAGATGCCCAAAATTAGGCTTCTGAAGTGCATGCTCGGAGACCTAGATAAATTGGCCTGATTTTTAAGGGTACTGATCTCCCATAATTCCCATGGAGTCAACAGCAGGTACAGAAGTTCAGGTGTTAATCAAGTCAATTAATTAGGTGCCTGAATACGTATTCAAGTTCCTAATTTAAGTATCTAAGGTGGTTAATATTCTGAAAGCTGCAGCACAATTACTGAGTTCTGTCTCTTTCTTTCAGCTAAAGTCTCAGGCTTCATATGAAAAACATGACACTTGAAATTTAAACAGTCCTATTTCCTGTGCTTTTCATTTTCTCATCATTATGTGTTATAATGGGATATCTGTAACAGTATCTGACTCAACGTTTTTTTTTCATTAAGAGTAAAAAGCATGATTAAAGCTAGCCAAATAACATAAAATTCTGCAAATATTTCTTTACATTTGTAAATGAATTTGATTTTAAGTGTGTTTGTTCCTGTCTCATGTAAGAGTAGCAGCAATTCATTATCTGGTAGACTTGTTCCAAATAACAGATCTGTTAAGAATAGCAGTTCTAAATATGTCTTTAATAGAGTGTGCGAAAAAGGCAGCAAGGTTACATGGTTACCTGAGGGAGCGGGGAAGACTGAAGGTTGGGTTTTCTTTCTTTTTAATCGTTTCTCCACAGGAGTTCAGGTCATAGAAAATGGGCTATGTGGAATCCTGTCCTTAGAGAGACTGGGCCAGGATCCAGGATGGCACTGGAGGAAGGCTGTAAAGAAAGCAAGAGAAGCAGGCACATCCAAGGTCTCTGCGATAATAATCAATCACATTAAATTGGTGCCTGAGGCTTTGGGAGCATGGGCAGTTGTGGGACCTTGCAGAGCCTAAGAGAGAGGCTCAGAGATAGTTTATTGTTGGACTGGGACTGACAGAAGAAGCTACAGGCCACACAGTGAGAGTAACAAATTGAATTCCCTGTTGTCATATTCCCAAGAAAGGGGAGAGAAGAAAAGAAGGGAAAATAATTTAAAAAAAGAAACAATCAAAGTAAAAGAATAAATTGGGACTGTGGGATCATGATGCCAGATCAGTATGGCCTCTAACCAGGATCAGACAAGGCAAAAGTCCTCCTTTTAATTCACCCTGTTTGTGAATCTTCCATTAAAATAACTGTGCTATTGCCTATGTCCTTCAAATGCAAAGGCTGAGCTTGACTGTCCAAATGCCTTTGTCAGCATTAAATTTTAGTCAGCTAATGAAATAAGAAGATGGATTTCAAATGCTACACCATGATTTGAAATCAGTGTCTTTGCTAATTACATGTACAAACCATTCAATCAAGGAACAAAAACAAATCAGCTGGCATATATTATTCCTGTTTATAAGATGAAATATTCATTTCTGATTAAAATAGGAGCTGAGAAATAATGTCTTGCCGCAGAAATTAAATAATACTTTCAAGTAAATAATAGAACATGTTGTGGTCATTTTGCAGGCAGTTTGTCCACAGTCCAGCTTTTAAGAAAAACAAATTAATCATAATAATTATTTGTCAAGCTTTCATAATAATTACTCTCTGTCTCTAAGAAAGGCACTGGAATCACTTCAGACTATCTTCTACATTGCCTGTTTCTAGAATGAACATGTCATTTAATGTTATGTCCTAACTATCTGAATCAGAGTAGATTTTTTTTAAGCCTAAACTGCTTCCAACTTGACGGATTCCCCAAGTTCAGAATCACAAGCAGAGTTTTACTGAATTCTAGTTTTAAGCCTTGAATATTAGGTTTGGGTATTTGACCGTACATACTAATAAGCCACTGTCTTTCCGTACTAAATTCCTGGTCAGTTCCATGAGTCTTCCAAGAGGTGATCACAGTATTTTATTTGAGGATTAATTTCTATAAGCTAGAAGGGCAAAATATTGATTTTTTTTTTATGATCATCAGGTAGGTTAAATATCTTTACAGCTTACTTGCTTCATGATGGAGTTAATTCCAAACATCTTCATTAGAATGTACATAGTAATGAACGTTCGTGATTTTATGTGCATTATGGCAGTTGTAAGTATAGTCCCAGTTTGGCACATTAATGCAGCCATGAAAAGGATGGCACATAAATACAAAATCATGTTTCTTTTCAAACCATTTGAACTGATACTGAACTGTGTTTGCATGGGTGTCCAAGATACAGAAATTTATTTATCTCAAATAGGGACAGTTATTTTCCTCTGTTGTTTTCCAGTCTATTAATTCCAAACAACAAGAATTAAGTTAATAGCCAAAATGAGGTAATCAGTAAACTTACAACTTAACTTTCTTGTCAAATTTGCTTATGTTGCTTCACTGTTGGACATTCTGTGACGTGTATTTCTCAAGCTGATTCCATTACAAGAACACATACAAATATCAGGGGAGTGGATCTTTCTTTTTGTTTTGAAGCGGTCTGGTTTTTTTACCCTGCACTGAGCTATACTCTGTGCATCCTTCAGTTTTTATTTCATTAAAAAGCAATCTTCACTGCAGAGCTATTTCATTATGATCATTCCACTAAAAGATAGAAACAAAGAGAAGGAATGCTAAGATTTCCTGCCAAGCCTTTAACAGCTTATACTAGTGGATATGTACAGAAGAGGTTTCAAATACTAGCTTGCAGGCTTGTTTAGAGGAGAAAGAATCTCAGCAAATCATTCTCATAGGGCCATAAACCCTAGGTTTTTTTCTTAAGTAAAATTCCTTATGAAGAATTTTAGCCCAGTGGGAAAAAACACAGAGGCTTCAGGCCATGCTGTCATCCCCTACAGAAGCTTTATTAGGCTGGTGAGCTTCTGTCCAGCCATCTGCTATAAGTGGACCTCTCCAGACCTGTATTTAACAGCATGTGCCATATACATTAACTTGTAGAGAAAGTTCTCTGCTTATTATCCGGTTTTCTGCTCTTTTTCCTGGTAAAATAAATACTTTCTGTGGACATGTATTCTTGCAACATTTCAGCTCTGTGATCGTTTTTTTTTCAGCTCTCACTGATAAGACACAGGGACAATCTGTGTAGATTGCAAACCTCTGGTGGTACAGAGCTACACCTTGCCAGGGGCAGCCTAGTAAAGGAAGAAACAGCCCTCTCCTGGGGTGGTTGGCATGCAGACAGCTGTGCTATTAACAGGGCCCTTAGGTGGTGCATTGTGTTTACCTTCAAGTCCTTTCTTTTACTTCTAGCCAACACAAGAGACAGAACAGGCGATGCAGATTTATGGGGAAGAGGAAAAGTAACTTTTTCTCCACCACAGGCCTGTTTTGCACTCACCTGCCTCCCACTCCAGTGACGCAGTGTTGGCAAAGCCACACTGCCAGCTGCTGCAAAGGCTTCCAGCTTCCCTCTAGTCTCTTCCAAAGGCAGATAGGGGCTACAGCACTGCACATCAGCTTGGAGTGTTTGTGAATATATAATATCTCACCCAGATGTGCTCTGCCTGCTTGCCCCAGCCCTGTCAGGTACAGACATCAGGCATGCCTACTCCTCCCATTTACTTGAGGCTGCAGCCAGCCTTTGGGAAACGACAGTCTTCTCATCCCCTGCTTAGCTCCTTTGGGTCACTAGAAAGGAAATGTAAAAGGAAAGCTGTCTCTGCTCTCTTGAGCACAGGCACATTTGAACATAGCTGTGTCATCTCCCACAGCGTGAGCATGAGTTATGTGCATTGTCACTTGGTGTGTACATCTCAGATCTGCTTTTCCTGGAGTCATATAGCTGTGTGAGAATCTGAACGTCCACGGGGAAAGGCAGAAAGGGCAGGGAGGGGAAGTGAGCTTCAGGCTCTTGTGTCTCCTAAGCAAAGTTTGTAGACTGGGAAAGTAAGGAGCAGTTAGAGATCAGTTTCTGTTTGTTTTGCTCCCAAGTTGCATGGTGTGTGGGCTGGACCTGCGAGTTCAGACTTAGTGTAGGGCTGGCAGCATTGCTCAGTCCCCTCTTTCCTGCCCAGTGCCTAGCGACTCTGAGACTCTCCCTGCGTCTGATTAATGAGTGAGTCAGCAGCTTGTGCAGTCATTTCTCCCCATAATATTTCAGCTTCGCTGTGGCACTGTTGTATTTGTGTATCCCAGCCTCATTCCAGAGTCTTTGACACTAAGTCTTAAAGCCCTAATGTGCTTACATAACATCATATGGAGAACCAAGAAAGTAAATTTAATTAAAATCTTTCCCCACTGCTTCTGACACACAGGGAGAGACAAAAGGAGGACACTTTTTTTTGAACACTGAAGAATAATGTGGCATCCTCACAAAAACAGACAAGGAAATTGAAGATGCTAGTGGTATATAGTATATCTAAAAAGGGGACTAATCTTCTAAAGCTTAGGTTTTAGACATCTGAAATGAAGGAGAACCTGTGCCTTGATGGCTGAATTAATGTTTTGGTTTCCTTTAGCCATTGAGTTGACATCTGTGAAAGATATGTCGGTAAAAGTAAGTAAAAAAAAAAACCCAAATCTTTTTAAATTCACTATAATCTTTATTCCGGGACAAGAAGATTCATTAGTTATTTGACCAACTTTGCTAGTGAAAATAAATCAATTTTTGATTAATGATCTATTAATTATTGATTAATTATGTAAAATAAGAGTTGCATACAATTATTACTGCAGTCAGCATACTGTTAATGCCTTAGATAGAGAATTCTAGTGCAAATTTTTGAGGAGCTTCTGTTGAATGCCCAGCTTTTGTATGGTTTTCACTTCTCTCTGTACTTTTATACAAGAATAGAAGTACACTAATCCCAATTAAAAAGTGACATTCACCAGATGTAACAAAGCAGTAGTATCTGGGAGACCCATAGATTTCCCCATGCTCAAAAAGAAAATAGCAGGGTATCTCAGCTCGTAACTGTAACTGTATCCTAGCTTTTCAGGGAAAAATACATCAAATATAATTGCGTGAATTGAATCTCTTTGCTTGGGGAAATAAAAACCATTTGAAGAATGGAAGCGAAACCTTTAATGACATCCTGAAAATGAAGTCTGCAACCCTGTGAACTCCATTTATTGCTTTATGAGTACTGTAAGATGTCAAATGTTTATCAGCGTGTTTTGAAATCTGGTGTAGAGCCTGCATATTGTAAAATATTCCCTCCTTTTAGCTGCCCCAGTGAAAGGTCTGCTTCCTCCCTTCTTGCCAAAGGGCAGAGCAACTTGCAATTCTGTAGAGAGTGCTGCATTATTTTCTATAGACTGGTGACATGATGCTCAGGAGGCAGTTAAGGAAAGATTCCTTTTCTTAAATAACACATCCTCCCTCACCCTTACCTGACAAGTAGTGGAGCTTCATCTGGTCAAACAAATGGTTCACATACAATGGGAACTGAGTTACCTGTTTTATCTTGTGTCTTTTTGATAACTCTTCTACTATCCTTCCTATATGTCCTATCTCTCCTTTTTTTCACTGTATTTAGCTGCCTCTTGAACTTGCCTCCCTGCTGCAAAGATGCAGACATCCAAAGTAGGAAGTGAAGGGGTAACCATTACACATATGGTCTGCTTCTGTTTGAAAACAGTATAATAACTGGTTTCCTGGGAGCAGAAGCCATACAAGAAACAATAATTTACCATGATGGGATTATTTGTTGTAGGTTGAATGAAGCATGTATTATGGTCTGTGACAAATTTTTCAGCCTATCATTCTGTCTCATGAAAATTACAAATTGTTTTTTAATTGAGATTGAAACAAAGCCTCTTTTTTTCTGACCCACTTCTGGTTTGGTAAAACACACCAAAAAAAATTTTTCCACGAATAGTTTGTGGTCACATTAGCTTGCACATAGAGACAGCAAGGTCATTGAGACAGCCCATGACAAGTGAAGCCTGCAGCCCTGATCCACAATTGCTTATTCTGGTCACCAGATAGCATTTCCTGGCTTCTCGCTCACAGGCAGTCAGTAACAGCTGGAATTGCCTGGAAAACAGGCAGTCACCTCTGAAAACACAGCTTCAGAAATTCTTGTAGCTGTATATTTGATTGTGGGCTGAAAGAGATGGGTGTTTGGGTGTTTTCATATAGAATAACTGACTTCTACTAATCTGACTTGTTGCCTGTGACTTACATTTGGACATAATGAGTGTAGTGGCATGAACAAAAGTCCTCTTTATACCATCAAGAGATGAGGATTTCATTCAGTACAACATTAATGAACAGAATGCACTTCTTCTTAAGGTGATATGAAGAGAAAAAGCCAGTTAGTGCACAGGTTTTGAACACATCATCATTATCGGAATTACATTTAGAGACATTATAATCTGTGTTATTCATTTGCAGTGCCTTAAATTGAAATTTGTTAAACAATTTTGTTGTTATCTTTGTTGTTAGATAATGTAAGAGATGTTATAAATAGAATGTAAGAGGGAGTGAACCAGCAATATTTGTAAAATATCTGAACCAATAACAGCAAACGAGTTTAAACAAATGAAATCCTTTGCAAAAATTATTTCACAGAACCTTAGTTTGACATTACTAAATAAAATAAAAAAAAAAAATATTTCAAGGAATTGGTGACAAAACAGAAATGTAGAATTGATTGCATTTTCTCTCCTATGTGTCCAAAGATAAAACCATAATTAGATAGTTAAGCATCCAAATAAAAGTGCTCTAATTTTTCTAAGAAGCCAAATATCTTAAAATTCCACTAAAATCACAGTAATCTAAGTCTGTTCATCACCTTTCATGTGTCATTTAGTTGCCAAAATAATCTTTAGCTCTTACCTTTAGGGACCCAGTTTTGAAATGAGTGATCAGTTCGGCATGTTGGCCTCTGCCCTGCTCTTTGCAAAATCCTATGACACAAATTTGTTGTGGTCAAAGTTTGTCAGGTTTTCTCTTACATGAGACACTGCAAGATATGTGACTTCCATTGTTTTCCAAGGACATGCTATGTCGCTAGCACATCTCTACACAAACTCATACAGAGCCAGATGGGCACATTTGCTCAGAGTCTTTAGGGGTTCTTTTGTTTTGTTGGGGTTTTTTTAAATTCAGTTCAGTTGGAAGGGACCTATAACAATCATCTAGTCCAACTGCCTGACCACTTCAGGGCTGACCAAAAGTTAAAGCATGTTATTAAGGCCATTGTCAGGCATTAAATACTGACAGGCTTGGTGCATCAACCACCTCTCTGGGAAGCCTGTTCCAGTGTTCGATCACTCTGTGGTTAAGGCAGTGTAAGTTGAGACTGAAGGAGAGCATAAGAAATCTGCCTCCACGGTTTTTCCAATGCATATGGACATTTGCTGCAAGCCTAGGTACTGCTCTACCAGTTCATGGTGTAACCCATGCTCTGCCACCTGGCATTTTGTGGGGGAGCCCTCTTTACTCTTTGGCATTGCTTTGTGCCAAGTTGTTACATATGCAGCCCAGGTATGGGAGATTTCTTTTATTTCATCTTCCCAGTGAAATTTAGCCCCTGTTGTGCTTCCAGAATAATTGCTTTGCTCGCAACAAAGCTAAAATTTCATAAGTCCTGCCCACGAAGCATGACAATCCCAGGAAGGACCGCTACAAATAAAGAAGGCAGTATATAACATTTCTAAGATCCTCAGACCTCTGTCCGGACCACCAGAAAAGATGATAGCTCTCATAATAGTTGCTAACTGGACGAAGACAAAAAATCTTTTTTTATGTGACCTTGAATATTCAGCAGATGACAGTTAGTAACAAACCATAAAACTATCTGTCTATTCCGGATGAAACATTATCATTTATAACAATTTTATTCAACAGATTTTTGCTTTTTATTCTAATCAAGAATCATCTGTGAACAGACTGTGTTCTTTATCAAATGTGTGTGTTTGTTCAAAATTTACCAACTGGCTAGGCATGGATCAGATTCCCAAGAAAAATGTTTTTACATTCCTTCCCATCCAAAATTCCTTCCTGCCCTAGCCTGAGGACTGCAAAGAAGTAATCCTTCGTGCTTAATTTCTTATGGAATATTAACATAGACTTATCCTATCTTTACTTTATACATTTAACTCATTTCTAGCCATAATTCTGATAGTATAGTTTTTCTTAATTTCAGTTTGTCAGGTGGGATTTGCATGAGTACCCGCTCTGCTCTTGAGAACAGTTAAGCCCACACCAACTTCACAGCAAAGGCACTAGACTAAATTCATGGTTGCTTTACATTCAGGTCCTTCTAAGTACCTAGCTGAAGCTAATATTAATTAGATTTGAGACACATTATGGTAAAAGGAAAGACGCACAGTGAGTTTCGTGAAATTTTGGTCTGTTCTGTCTTCCTTTCCCCTCTACTTACATATTACTTTCAGCAGTGTTGGGAGCATTTTTCAGTTGTGTGCAGTCAGAGTGTGGTGTTTGGGGGCGGCGGGTGGTGGTGTTTGGTTTTTTGTTTTAGTAGTATATGTCTGTATATACCCTCCTCCTTTTTCAGCTTTAAGATTGACTGACAGAAACAAAGACTAAAACCAAAACTGTAATGAGAAAAAATGACCTAAGCTATTGAGGAACTGTTAAAATGAAATTATAAAAGGAAGATTTGCATTGCATCCAATAGAAAAATAAGTAAGTATGAAATTTAGGACACCTGAATTCTTCAAGGTCATTCAAAAAAGTAACGGCCTAATTTGAGTGACTCAATTAATCCTGTACTCACATGGCTTACAGTTTTTCTTTGCTTAGTGAAAGCTAAGGTCCATAAAATAAAAAAAAATAAGAAAGCTAACAAAATACTTTTCTATTTTTAATGTTAATAAACCCTAGTGTTCAAATTAGTCTTTGTAGATCAATGGTATTTTTTCCAAAGGATGAGAGAGGAAGGAAAAATAAAAGTTTCACAGGCCAGAGTTCTGCTTTGCCCTTTGTTACAGTTCAAAGACCTACTGAGGAAAAATACAACTTTACAGAGAAGCCCCATAACAAACATAATATAGTTCTTGCATTTATTGAAAAGTTGTCTTGAGAAAACTTAATTGAACATTGATTGCCTCTGTTTTGTCTCTGGCTGAACATAATTACATTATTTCATTTGTTTTAAAAAAAACCACATATTTCTTACTGATTGTCATAAGTGAATTTTTACAAGCTCAAATGTATAACTGTATCGATAACTTATAATGATGAAAATGAAATAAAATGGATTTCAACTGCAGGAAGTTAAGTTTAGGTAAAGCATCACTTCTCATGCTAGATTTACTGAAAAATATCTTATTTATACATAGGGATGTTTATATTACTGATGTGTAGACAATTCATTACCATATGATGCTTCACATGTTGCTTTCCACTACAGTACATTTCTACAAGTGACGTTAAGGCTGTCACCTCTACAGTGTGGGACTATATGCTTGAAGCCTCAACATAAGCTAGATGTTCACTCCTAATTAGTCAAAAGTAAATCCTCCCACCATCAAATATTTATTCTATTTGGAGGTATGCATATTATATTGAAATATGAGAAACCAAATGCATGATTTGCTGAGTTAATACATATTTGAGATAAATGGCCCCTCTTTAAAACATTGGCAAGTTCTGTTACATTTAATTTTCCACCTCTGGCAGCCGTATGAATGCTTGCCTCTGGAAATGCGTATGGATGCTACATTATCTCCTGCAAGTGTCACTGATGTTTAAATTTGTTTTTTTTTTGTTTTTTTTTTTTTTGACTAATTGAGAAATTAAGGAGGCATCTGAGATAAACTCTCAGGCAGAAAACAGTTGACAGTGAGTGCTGTGCCCTATCAGTCATTTTGTGATCTCTTCTGCGACTTGCTGCCTAGAAACTTCACAAGAAAGAGAGGACAGCTGTGCCAAGCTCAGGGGCTTTCCACCTCTCTTTCACATAGGGATGGAGAACATTAATTTTCTATCTACAAGAAAGCAGAATCAGTGATAAATTCAGAGTGTGTTATTCCTAAGGGACTATTCAGCAGATAAAACACACCTAGAGATAGCATATACAGACTGCACATTAACATATTCAGGCAACAGGTGTCTAGACCATGCCGTAAATACTATGTGCAGTACATAAGTGAGGGTGCATGTAGTGGCATATTCTTTGCTTCCCTGGGTAAATATTCTGTCAGCTTACATAGAAGGTTACTATTCTTTCTGTGTTTCTGAACATGGAACTGAATGGCTTTGGTTTCATGTGATTTGAATGGGAGCTATGAATCCTCTTCTGCAAAGAAAGTGGCAGATCTGTTGCCTCTGGGAGATATTTCTCCAGCTGCTCTTTGCTTGCTGGTGCTGGTGGTGAATGGATGGCAGTGAGAGGAGCACATGAACTCATTTAGTCAGATTTTGCTATTTTCAGAAGGCTCTTTTAATTCACTGTCACAACTGTTTGCTATGTTCAGCTCATTTGGAAAACAGTTACTGAAGCAAGACTTTCTTGCCTGGTTGCAGTGAATGTCCTATGTGAGGAAGACCCAGAGAAAGAAGCCTAGACATACCTCTCCTTGGGATCTCTGCTTTTCTAACGAGTCCCCAGGTGACATTTCTGAGTTGTAGGGCAAACTAGCTGAGAAGACCGACCAAATCAAAGCCTTTTCCAAGGATAAATGTAACAATGGTCTTCATGATTTGATTTGAAAGCCGTATCATATCTACATGAGGGGAAGCAAATATTTTTTAACTTGAAAGTTTCAGTGAACTTGTAGATTTTCTTCTTTTCTTCATATTAAAATGACAACTATCTTCTCCAACCTGGATTTGAGAAGTGTCAGTTAACACCTAGTCTCTCACACATCCTACTTCCCTAGTGTAGACAAGGTGTTACTTAGACAAAGTAACAGAGACTGGATTGCAAATGCCTGTTAAACACCGAGTAATGTGGGAGGTCTACAGATAAAAGCATCTTGCAGTTTGGAGCATATTGCAATAAAATGACTCAGGGGGAAGGAAACAAAACAGGGAGGTTTCTTACTTCCAGCTCCCTCAGGACCCCTGCAGCACAGGTCTGCCATGACTCAGGGTTGGCGCTGACGGTATTCAGCATCTTGTGATGGGAAGTGGGTGAACAGCCCAGGACCCAGCAGGGTCTGATGTGAAATGCAACCACAAATGGTACCTCTGGCAGTGCCTGCACATCAGCAGATCAGAGCTGAAACCTACATGTGGGGAAAACCTTCACTGCCACATTATTTCTGCTCAATGGACAGAGACTCCAATGTCTGCTCATACAGGATCTTCTAAGCTGCAGTTACAAAAAGTCCTTTGGTGTATGAACTTTGTTTGACTTTCTGTAGCAACCCTTAACTAGCATACCTACTACTACTTTTAGCTAAAATGATTACTTCTGAAAACTTGAGAAGTGATGCTGATTTAGGTTGTTTGCTTATTAACACTGAAATGGGCGTTGCTATCTTGGCCCTCAAAAACATGAAATTTAAAAAAAAAAATCTTCAAGTGTGTCAATAAGTCAAATTTACAAGCAAATTGCTTTAAAAAATTGTTCTAGCTGAAATGCATCATTCTGATGCTGGGCTGTTTAACCCTTCTTGCATAAATAACATTGGGGAATGACAAGCAAAAATTCCAAAAAGAACAAATTAAAGCTGACAATTTGATTAAACTGGTGCTTTCTCATAGGGCATTTCACTTTCAATGAATTAAAGATTTCTGAAAAAAAAAAACCCCTGGTTTGGTCTTTTTTTAATTTAATTAAAATCCCTGACTGGCACCTCATTTATGCTTCTAAAGCTTTATAACAGAAATACGAAAACTCCTTTTTATCTCTCACTGCTTTTTCATATGTCCACTTTATTTCATCTTTGTTTATAAAAACACTTTTTATTTACTATTTTAGGCAATGAAAGCCTAGAAGAAAACTATGTGCAGGACAGTAAAATGGGATTTGTCATCAATGCTATATATGCTATGGCTCATGGGCTCCAAAATATGCATCATTCCCTTTGCCCTGGACATGTTGGGCTGTGTGATGCTATGAAGCCAATTGATGGCAGCAAGCTCTTGGAGTTCCTCCTCAAATCCTCATTCATCGGTGTTTCTGGAGAAGAAGTTTGGTTTGATGAAAAGGGAGACGCCCCTGGAAGGTAAAGAGATTTTTATTTCAACTAATTAAACCAGATGTTGGGGAGGGGGAATGTTGCTGGGTTTGGTGATGGAGATTTCTTTGGCTGTTTTGCTGAAGCATGCAGCACGCATACGGAGACATAAATGGAGTTACCTGGATTAGTCTTACCAATAGCCAGGAATAACACTGGTAACACATGATATGTTGATAGCTACAGCTCAAATTGAGACAGGAACTACAGTACAGCCTGTAACGTTTCTAGTGTTTCAGGAGAGGACAAACCTTGTATCTCACAGACTTTTGGTGTCTGAACTACTGCTGGGGCTCAGTCCCAGGGTTTTAATAGGTATAAAGCCTAATACAATTGCTTGGAAGTTAATGAAGCATTTGTTTGCTAAGGTTTTGAAGGTAGGGCTGTAGAGCACATCCTTTTCCAACGGGATCTCTGCTGCTCCAACTGCCGCCGGGATGTAACACTATATACTTGCCAGAGACTGTTTAGTTCTGCGTGGTGAACTCCCCTGTGCTCTTCTTAACTTGTTTTACTCCAGATAAGCTTGGCTGTCCCAAAGTTTAAAAACAGGTCTGAATACAGCAGGACAAATAATGTTTGGTTTTTTGTTTTTGGTTTTTTTTTTGCCAGAGGTACTGTGTTTCACTCATTTGTGGCCTTGTACATTCCAGCTGTGGTAGCTGCTGCTGTCTACCCCTCCCTAACAGACACAGTATGTACCCGAGCAATGGGTGAGACAGCAACTTTGTGGACTTGCATGTCACCTTTTTTTCTCTTATGGGAGCCAGCTGACAGAAATCCTTCCCTCCCCATTTAGTTCTGTGGGCTCTGTCCAACTATTTTAAGTGAGACACCTCCCAGATGGGTTGATTTTTTAGTTGGTTTTTTTTTATATCAATGTTTAATTCAGCTGCTGAAGTACACAGTCATTATTAACTGAAACCTAGTCAGGGGTTACTTCACTGAAGTTAGTTTTCCTACTGAGTTATTAAAGTGTTATAAAAGACTCTCTCACTCCATCTTTGGGCTTATTGCATAAATGCATCTTGAGTGCCAACACTGCACAAAGAGAGTGCTCTGGAATAAACAAGAGTTTGCAGTCTGGCATATGCTTTCAAAGACTATTTGTAAGACACAGTGGCCTTAAAGCAACTCTTATTTCATTACTAGCCTTTATTAGCAAAACTGACCAACTATTTTACCATTTGCTATTTGCATCACTTGCTATATTTAAACAGTATATACATTTAAGCAGCTTGTTACATCTAAATAGTAAGAAAAAGCTGGTCAGTTTGTTCTTCTTATTGAGCTCAGTATACTTTAGATTTTTTCAGTCAAAGATACAGACAAGCTAGGTCAGACTTTGAAAGTAGGGGCAAGCAATTCCCTTACACACACTTATTGACACAAATTCATAAATCAAATCTTTGTACATATCATTTAGATAATACAGAGAAAATACTGCTTAGTGTAGCTTTAAGTTTATTACACACTATTTGTCTCCATAAAAGCATTACTCCAGTTTTGCATATGCTGCATTGTCTGCCTGTTAGTTATTTGGCTTGATGTTTAGGTGTCATTTTCCAATTTTAGCCCAAATCTTATTTATTGTCTTGTCACCTGAGAGCATTTCCACAACTCTCATCAGTACCAAGCATAGAATTAGAATGAACAGTTCCTGAATTCAAACTATAGGAGGCTTTATATCAGGATATTTCTTTGAGTAGGTCAGGATGATAGAATTTATTCCATCCATCATTTTGGTCTATTCAAGGTTCATTTCTCTTGTTTCCCTGGCCTATTTAGAATCTGATGGGTTATTTTAGGTAGGGCTTTTTGGTTGTTCCTCATTTATATTTTCACATCTGAAGTTAGCCATTTGGGCAAGAAAGTTCAATTTACCTTTTTCTTATTCATGCTGTAATCCTTGTATCAGTTTGTGGCATTTATGAAATGGGCACTATCATATCAGAGAATGGTGACATGTATGTGAAATGTGACCTGTACAGTCTGTCAGTTCTTTGGATGCCAGCAGTAGTTTATGCCCATGCAGAAATGTATTTAACTCCAGATTAGCCCTGGTGTTTCCACAACACATGGAAAGGCTCTTTGCGGGTAAGTAAACGTACAATACCACTGTATCAATACCCAAAAGAGCTTTTGTACCTCAGCAAAATGAAAAGATAAAGACCACATACAACACTTAAATACAGCAAAGAGAGACAGATCTGAAATTTCTTAGTTTTTTAGCTTTTCTGTGGTAGTGCAAGAACGTCACACAAATATGTACAAAGATTTTTGATATTATGTTACCATATCATGTGAACAAATTAACTTCACAAGATGGAATAAATCAATATTCCTTCTTAGAAGGCAACAACCTTCCTCATACTTTATTTTCAAGATCTGTGAGGTCCTTTGAGCAATTGACTCACAAGCTCCTAGTTACAATCATCATGGGTAAAGCAGGGAGAGATGCCTGTAGTTATGTTTTCCTGACACACATAATTTCATCTTTTGAACCCCTTACAGCTTTGTCAAACCTTAACAATTTGTTTAGATATAGCTCTTTTTCCATCTCAGGCTCAATTCATGGTTTCAAGCTTTTATCAAAATGAGATTAGAAAACAGGAAACACTTTTTCAAAGGTTTATTTCTTCTGTGCAGAATCTTTTCTTTGAAGAGCTTTTATGCAGAAATGTGAAGCAGAGCTTTATCAGAAGGGCACAAATGCGGTCCCTTAACTGACTGCACTGCCTTCGGGAAAAATGACGTGGATGTAGCTCTGGAAAATCAACAGCTTTATGTGTTTGCTATACTGTTATTAAGAACATGCTGGTAAAATTGCTGAACTTTTTACTTTCCTTGAGTACCTCCCATTTCCTTTCTTAATAGTAATCATATCACTCAAATTCCCAGAAATGGCTGGAGAAGATGTGAGGGATTCAGTAGTCAACACCACATCCTTCTCTGGGCCTATGCAAGGGGCAGGGTACAGACCCATTTCAAGCTTTTGTCTATTCTAGGGTAACTGCCTAATTTTAGCTTATGGCAGGTATGAAAAAAATTACCTTTCTAGGACAAAAAATTTGCATAGGCCTCTGACCACAAAATGCTATGTGACAACTGTCAGGAGAACTTTCAGCCCCTACATTGGACCTCTGATGTGTGGAGAAATGCTAAGGTTCACAAGCTAACAGAAATGTTGTTGTTTGTTTTACCCTACCTCTTCACTCAGATGTAGACCCATATAAGTCTGTCTAGTTCAAAATTCCCAGCAGCTGTTCTGGCTTCAGGTATGGCAATTCTATCAAATCCAATGCTTTCAGTAAATTATCAAATGCGTAATGCAAATACTTCAAACTTATACAGTATATAAAGGAATGTGTCTCAAAACACATGTGGTTGTTCTGGAGTTTGGCTCCATGGGTGGTTGTTTTGGCCAGTTCCATCCCAGCATTGGTCACCATTGCTGTTTTCCATTCTGCCTTCCAGGATAGCAAACCTCACTGCCAGTCTAGTACAATGGGAAAGGTAACTTCAGCCATCTCAGACTAACCAGAATAAGTGTGCCTGTGACCAGCTGGTTCACGGTCTGGCTCACCTCACAAGTAACTTGTTCATATGACACCACCTATTTGGTCACATAATTTCCCAATATACCAGAGAACTTGCCCTTATATTAAAAGATTCATTTTCTTATGTGCAGAATGTTTTCGTGGCTTCTGTAAAGACTGCCATATGTGTGTGAAATCCAGCTGCCTCCATGGTCCTCTCTCTCTTAGAGCTTCACAACTCTTGTCAAACCCAGTTTTTTGGAATAATCATTTTTGGCGTGGACACAGCCCAAAACTGTTAAAGCTGTACATGTGTGAGTGCGGGGATGTAGGGAGGTAATCCAGCACTGAACTCGTCCTTACTCGAAGCAAAAATTTTTCATTAAGGAAAAGAAGAAACGGATAAAGAACTTATGCATGTCTCCATATACCAAGTGTGGTTGTAGACCACATTTCTCCACTTAAAATTCAAGCTGCATATCAAAGCTGCAAACATTGTACTACAACCTGTCATATGCAAGACTGTGTAAGAGCTTTTAGTCTCCATACTTTATTCTTTGACAGATAACTGATAGAAAAGGGAACAGCATTATAAGAAAACATAAGAATGGCATTCAACCTCAAATCATATCCCTGAAATTGCCAACTCTTGATTGATATTGGATTAATGCCACTCTGTGCCTTGCAATATATTTTTGCAAAAATGAAAACAATCTGTGCAGGTTCAAAAATTCCATTAAGGGAACGTGAAGTTTTAGTAATCTCTTATTCCCCTTCCCGAATTCATTTTCCAGCCCCCAGTAACTGATTTTGTATCAGTATAATACAAGGTCACACTAAAATCCAAGTAGGTTCTTCTTGCTAGGAAAAGACATGTACGTTCCTTCTCAGTTTTATTTCTGTCTGTTGAGTCTATTTCATAAAGTGCCAGGCTCTTACTGCTTCCTGCTATCCTGATTCTTCACAATCCTGAAAAGAGCATTCCTTTTTTTATGCTCTTCCTTTGCAAGAACTGGGATATGAGAAGGAACTTTTTCCTAGTGAATTAGAAATCTACCCCTTTTTTAAGCAATTCTTCACGTAGTAGCTGATTGCCAAGCAGTGGAGCTGCCTCCTGCTTGGAGCACCATTGAACTCAGTAGCAAGAGTCCCTTTTCCCATGTGATTCAGTGGAGCTCTGCAGTGGCACTGACGTTATCTGAGCATGCATATTTGCAAGACCGAGGTCTAAGTACAACTGTAAATATGCACTTCTTTAAATCATCTTTAACTAGAGAGATCCCAAAGACTCAATTAAGAAAACCAGACATCTAGAGAGTAATTCTAGCACCTCTTTCCTCTGTGAAGTGCAGAGAGAGTTGAAATTTTGCATGTTTGAACCTTGGAAGAGAAAAGAAAGAAATGGATATGTCTCTCTTGACCCACAACCAAGCATCCAAGTTTTATTTATGGGTCATACTTCGCTTACCTTTCATTCCTAAAGCACGTATAGATTAGCAACACTCACTGTAAACAAGGAATTTTTTTCCCCAGAGACTGAGACAATCCAGTAGGGAAAAACAAGGCAGTAACTCCCCGGCTTGGAAAACAGGAGACACTTTGTGATTTTCAGCTCCAGTGCTGATTTCTGGTTCTCAGCCCTCTTTCTCTTGTCTTCTTTTAAACAAAGCCCTCTCCCTTCTCAGCTTAAGAGGCCAGGCTGTAGGTCCAGCCTCTTTTGTAGTTCTTCCTCTCTGAGTACTCTCCAGTATTCATTCTCCTATTCTTGCTTATTTCCTACTAAGAAATCACCACAGTTAATCACTGCTTTGCACAAGCCATATTCTGTAGATTAAAGAAGGAACAGAATAATTAGCAGTAAGGGATGCGCACGCATCAGGTCCAACACACGGAAGGCAATGATGAAGACAGGGAAGCCGAATGTTTATTGTAGCAGTGTTTTATGTTTCCTTTATATTAGCCTTGGGAAGTTCTCTCCTACTTGCCTAGGGCAAGGAAGCAAATTTTGTGCCTGGGCTGCTACCTTTTCCTGACAGTCTCACTGGACTGGGTAATATAAAGAGTTGAACTAGTGTTTAGAGTTATGGCATACTAGTTCAGTTAGTTTGAACATTTCTATTGGTTACTTTAGAGCTCCCAGCAGGGGCTATACTGCAACCAACCTGTATGTAGGCACCAAGTGAATGTTAAAGACATCTTGAAAAATGGCTGAAAAACTCACCATCCAGACAGTGCTACATGTGCATATTAGCAGACCTTGCTGTCTTTGATGTGCAGTTCTTCCTGGACACACAACTTTTTACCCACAGTTTTATGTAAGCAGGGCAGGCCATCGGTAATTGTGTGGCAATCAGAGCTGTCATTTCCCATGATTCTGCTGGAAATCCTACGGTATTTGGTGTTTCCGTGAAACTCTGGTCTCTGATGTTAAGGGATCACATGAGTATTTACAGAGGCAGATGGAGAAGAGCAAGGTAAATTTTTATATACTCGCTTTCTCTTTTTTCCCTTGCAGGTATGACATCATGAATCTGCAGTACATAGAGCCAAACCGCTATGACTATGTCCTCATTGGGACCTGGCATGAGGGCGTGCTCAACATTGACGACTACAGGATTCAGATGAATAAGAGTGGAATGGTCCGATCGGTGTGCAGTGAGCCTTGCTTGAAGGGCCAGATTAAGGTGTGCCTCAGACACTTAGTTTCTGCTATAGAAATGTGAATAACCAGTCTGTGTTTTTTCCCTAAACCCAAGCAAGCTTCTTTCAAGAAGGCATAGGACTTCCTTTTCTTCAGGAAAGCCAAAAGTATAGAAAGACTCCTAGACTAACATCTTACTCTTACAATCCCATATACCGGCCCATGTTTTCTAAAATTGCCCTTTGTAGTGATGCAAATCTTCTAGTGTGAATTTCGCCTTATGTGAGAAAGAACAAGATTTTCACTTAGTCATTGCCTACAACATTCAGTGCCTGTGATTCATTTGGGGGCTGATCCTGAAAATAACGTGACCTATGGGAATCCAGTATTTTGTTCCAGCAATAACACCTCCAAGAAAAAGGAAAGAAAAAAAAAAAGAAATGCCTATTTGTATCTCATGTTCACAACAGGAGGTACAGAAACACAAATGAAATCACTCTGTGTTTACCAAACAGTAGCAGTTGTATCAAGCCACAAATAATTTGCCACCTGCCATGTCTGGATAACATAAAGACATGTTCCACCACTATCAGAACAGTATGGATGCAGTAAGTTTAAAATGGCAAGAAGCCCATTCAGGAAAATCACCTTAAAGCAGACCTTCCTTTCTAATTTCATTTAATAAGCACATTTTCAGCTTTTTGATTCTATATTGCTACTCTAAGCAATAAGTGACTGATGATTTGGCAAAGGTGTAGTGACATACTCCAACAATCTTGGAGGGGAAACATTATTGGTATTTACTACCCTCCAAAACATCTTTTCCCTGTTTTTAAGATTGTGCAGTTTGTGTATGTGTATATATGTAAACACCATGCATACAAAATGCCAGCTTCAGCTCCCATTGAAGTCTATTGGATTCTCTCCACAGATTGCAGGAGGAAATGTTAAGAAAAAAAGCCCACAAAGCCAGCATTCAATAAAACAAACATTTTGTATTTCACTACTGCACTTAGCTCTGCATATAGATGGATAGGAAGATCCTGGAGAGAAGGCTTGATTCCTCCTTCCTGGCAAACAGAGACAGAGTCTTTGCTGGAGCCCCATGAGCTGGAGATATCCTTAATCTTTCAGCCTCAGCGTAATGAAACTAGGAGTCCAGACAAGGAAACCATCTTTTCAACATTGCATCATTACACTTAGCAGCCTTCACAGCAGAGAAAGATACAGCTTTCAGGGACATTTGTCTCCAAAAGAGCTATTCTGAAGCATGCTCTTGGTCACCGCATATTGGTTTTATTTTCTACTAGGATCCTTTACATCCTTCTAGCAGTATATTTTTTAATTTGCTCTTATCTGAATTCCTATTTACACTAGTGTAATGAGCCCCAAAGAAACTTCCATGTAAATTGGAATTTATGCATGTGTGCATGTGCTTGTGTGTATACATATATGTATGCATATATATGTGTATATATATGCATATATATGTATATGCATGTATATATATGAATATATATATGTGTATATGCATGAATCACTCTTTGTTCTAACCTTTGACTTTGTTTACTGTTTTTCGCTACGCAACAGATATTAAGCGTGGGCTGAGCTACTTGTCCTGACCTGCATCATCTCTCAGATTAAACATCTTTTCAAGTTTGATTGAAAATATAACACTCAGCATGCCTCTGTACCAAAAGGAAAATGGTTTTGTACTTTTAACTCAGAACTACTCCCCCCAAAACAAAATAGAATTGTCCCCAGAGATTATCCTTGAACTCCTAGGCACAAATTTTAATACTCAGTGGTAGATACAGAATCAGGATTCATGTTTTCTAGTTGTTTGAAATGTGCTGTACACAGGAACCCTGTCATATTTTAAACAGTGCATGTGGTATCTGTTTGCTGGGGGGGCTTCTGTGTTGTCTTGTAGAGTATCATATCTGAGGATGTATTTTGTATTACAGGTGATCAGGAAAGGAGAAGTGAGCTGCTGCTGGATTTGCACTGCTTGCAAGGAGAATGAATTTGTTCAGGATGAATTCACATGTAAAGCCTGTGAGCTTGGCTGGTGGCCAAATCCTGACCTGACAGGTAGGGATGTGTCCCTCCAAATGCATTCCCATTTTACGGGGCACAAGGAGAACGGTGTGTGGTGGAGAGTAAGGTGGCAGCATGCAGAGAAATTAAAGGTACATACTTAAACACACAATCCAATGCAGTTCAGGGTGAGTGAAAAGTGACGTACCTTTTGGCTCAGTTCAACAGCAGTGACAATAAAGATGGCAAAATTTCTACCAAGAATGACATACATAGTCTGTCTGTTCCTCCCCTTCAGTTAGCATAAACATTGGTAAAGCTGTTAAGACTACTAATGAACTTATCAGCATTTGCTACAATTTTAGCAGTGATTATCACAAGAGCTCAGTGCATCCTTGTCAGGTTGACTTGATACTCTTTCTGGTCGTTCTCCCACACAATTAGTAATACAATGCTACAGGCTTGGGGAAGAGTGGCTGGAAAGCTGCCTGGCAGAGAAGGCCCTGGGGGTGCTGGTTGACAGCCAGCTGAACATGAGCCAGCAGTGTGCCCAGGTGGCCAAGAAGGCCAACAGCATCCTGGCTTGTATCAGGAATAGTGTGGCCAGCAGGAGTAGGGAAGTGATCATGCCCCTGTACTCAGCACTGGTGAGGTCACACCTCAAATACTGTGTTCAGTTTTGGGCCCCTCACCATGGGAAGAATGTTGAGTTGCTGGAGTGTATTCAGAGAGGGCAATAAAGCTGGTGAAGGGTCTGGAGAGCAAGTCTTATGAGGAGCGGCTGAGGGAGCTGGGGTTGTTTAGCCTGGAGAAGAGGAGGCTGAGGGGAGACCTTCTCGCTCTCTACAACTACCTGAAAGGAGGTTGTAGTGAGGTGGGTGTTGGTCTCTTCTCCCAAGTTACTAGTGATAGGACAAGAGGAAATGGCCTCAAGTTGTGCCAGGGGAGGTTTAGGTTGGATATCAGGAAAAATTTCTTTACTGAAAGAGTGGTCAGGCAATGGAACATGCTGCCCAGAGAGGTGGTGGAGTCACCATTCCTGGAGGCGTTCAAAAAACATGTAGACATGGCACTTCAGGGCGTGGTTTAGGAGGCATGGTGGTGTTGGGTTAACGGCTGGACTTGATGATCTTAGAGGTCTTTTCCAACCTTAATGATTCTGTGACTCTATGTTTCAATGCTTTATCTGGGATTTCAGGCCATTCAGTGGCTCACTACCAGACTTCTGTTTGCTATAAAGATCATTCTCACTGCACCTGCCAGCAAGAGGAACATCAACAAAATCCTAAAAAAGGCTGGCAGAACAAAGGGAAACAGTTAGAATTGGTCTCCCCTCTGTATATGCTTTGGATGAGTTGTATGCTATGGCATCTTTCTGTTATTTTGAACCTATCAAGGTCAACCTCCACACCTGCTCTGGGCTTTGCAGCAAAAATTACCCCAAGAAAATAGATTTAAAGCACTGAGAAGCATCACCTTGACCTTGGGGTTTGCTTTGTATCACTGTAAAAGACTACTGCACCCCAGGCCGCATCTGCAAATCTTGGCTGCCAGTGTTCAGCAGGGCATCATTCCTAGTCAGAGAAAGAATCTGACTTCCTAGCTGAAGATCAACTGTGCAACTTATCACATCTTTGTCTTTTAATATGACTGGCTGGCAACCAGATGTTGCTGCAGCATTTAACACATAGACAAAATTTTCAAACTTCAATTAAATAGTTCCAAGAGATACTGTTAAGTTAGTCACTGAAGCCAAGTGAGCTTTCAGAAGATTTATTTTGAGAGGGAAAGCTAGCAACTTCTCCAGCTAAATATATATTATTAATCACAATAAACTGGGAAATTTGACCCATTGTCTATCTTCGTTTTCTGTGGAAAATAAGCTATGGTCATGTCCCAGATGTGTGTGTATCTGTCTATATCCCATATCTCTCACCCCCCAGAGACCCTTGCTCTCCCTCTCTGGTGTGCACCTGAACCTACTTCAAACAGATTTGTCAGGATACAGAAATCTCTGTAATCATTCAGGTCCTTCAAGTTTCATGTAAGTGGGTTGTAGGAAGAGGAGTTCTTGAAAAATATCTTCTGTAACAGCCCCAATTGTGGAAAAACATCTTGTATTACTAGACACCAGAAAATCCACAGCACCCTTCATAAAAGTCCTGACCATTGGAAAAGCTCATATTCAACACCCACCTCCTAGTACACCAGTGTCTGCTAATTTTAAAGCAGATATCCACAGACAACCAGGTTCTGTTAGTCTTGGAGGTTCGCAGAATTGTTTGTATCTACTGTTCAGGGAAGAAAACTGGGACTTCTTTTTAATCAATAAGGCAGAACAAGAACATAGTGAGAGATCAATGTGCACTTGAGCTAATATGGTTCAGTGCTACCAGCTGCCCAAAATAGCTCAAAAGGGGACATGTCAAAATGACAGGCACTGCTGAAAGGAGTTGAGGAAAGCATCAGTGCTGGAAAAAATCTCAGGGGCATGTTACAATCTATTAACTTTTAATGAAATCAGTAGATGACCTGCTGATTTGTATTTCTTCTCAGCAAGGAGACTGGACTGCTGCTGTTCTAAAATCACAGTACCATCAGCCAAATGACAGCATAGCCATCGATTGATTTCCTAGAGAACATCAAAATGGCAGTCTGCTCCTGCACAGCTTCTTTATTCTGTCTTATTGAGGAAAAAACTTCTTTTTTAACCTCTCCAATTCATTTACTTGAACTGCAGTACAAAGTACAAAGTTGTGAAGAGAAGCTGATGCCATCCTAACCTTTAGAAAAGGGAGATTGAGGTAGATAAACTCTGGGTCTTGAACTTTGTGGGAGCCACCACTGGTAGCATTTCATCTGGAATTCTCTTTTCTTGCCAGGATTTCTCCCATCAAATATGTTTTTATAGTTTGCTTTTGTGTGTTGTATTCATACCCTGCCAGTCACCATAGTATCTAGACACAGACGTTAACATCTCACATTTCAGATTGGTTTTCCCTTTGCCTTAAATCTTAAATGACAAACATGTATACAGTTTTAGTCTCATTTTCCAACACAGATGGAGGATCTAAAATCTTTAGTCGCTTTAGGAAACATGAAGCACATACTAACCCATTTCCTAAGACATACTTTTCAAAGAGCTTATTCTCTCCATTTAAAATCAGTCTCTGTTGCTCAGCAATCCTTTCCTGACATTTTAATTTTATTTTTAAATGTACAATTTTTCTTTTAGATTGCTTCCCTTAAATATGTGTTTAGTGAAGTGGAGTCAGCAGGCACAAAGGATTTCTCACCACTGATGATAAAAACCTGACCTAGCAAATAATCACTAAAACCAGTATCTTAAGGCCTTGAGCCAAGAAGAGGATATATCTTTTATAGTATCAGAATCTAATAGAAGAAGAATGAATGTCAAGCTAGTAAACCCAGTTTACATAAATCATCTTAAATAAGCAATAAAACAAGATAGGACAGGAAGTTTTATAGAGTTATTATGAAATGAATCATAAAGGTTTAAGGCCATAGGTTACCTGGGATGTGTTAATGACATCAGAAGACTTCCTGGATTGTCTTTTTGGCCTGGCAGTATGAATATAATTTAAAAAAAAATTAAAAAATCGATTAGCCTTCTGCTCTAGGAAATGATTTGTGGTTAAAGTGCAAGGAAAATAGTAGATGAAAGCTACCAAACAGATTTTTACTAGAAACTTCTAACTGTGAAGACTTTGCCACTAATTCTCTGTTTTTTTGAGGTTTGTGTTAGTTGTTCTGGGTTTTTGGGGGGGATTTTTGTGTTTGTTTTTTTTTTTGTTTGTTTGTTTGTTTTTTTTTTTTAACCTGTAAGTACACCATTTCCTGGGTATCCTCCCCTAGTCTTAACAAGGTTCCCTAGCCCACTTTCTCCTAACTGGGAAATGACCCACCTTCAGAGGTGCTGACAACCAACAACTGTTTGCTGATATAAGCAGTACAGGCAGCTTTTTCAATGTTTGTAGCATATGTGGCTCTTGGGGCTTGCTGGTGCACAGAAATTACACTGATTTAACAGAACTGATTTCTGAGACCTTACACAGGACAAGCTTAAAGCAATCAATAGGCTTAACTACCATGCTGAATCAGGGCTAAGGCTCTGAAAATATCATTTAAGATGGAATAATATGAGTAAGGCTTGATGTTGCTAAGCTTAAAGCCCACACTGAAACTTAACTCTTCCAGGAACCACAGACTGGCTTCTTGTTTAAGAAGAGCTTTGTATGTATTAATCAATGAGCAGGAGCTTCTGATTCTTAGTCTTTTATCAAATCAAAGGAGCCAACTTCCACTCAGGGCTGCTGTGGCCAATGGCCAGAGGCTCCCACTTCTAATAAAAAGCTTTTCCTTCATATTTCACTATAAAAATAGTGGTTTGAAGAATGGGTTTCCTCACCTGAGTCTTGAGCAGACCACTTTGAGCAAAACAGAAATCCTTTTCTTTATAAAATAAGACCTCCAGTTGCACATACTATAATTTCTATTGGTTTTGATTTTACAGGTACCTGTAACATCATTACCTGTAGTTAAGTAGACCGCATTACTTGTAGTTAAGTCAGCCCAGTACTCTTAGAGACAAAGAGTACAGTTTTATAAGACATTCTTTCAGTTCATATGACATTGGCAGACATTAAAAGTTCGAGCAGAAATTTTCCATGTCAGGACTTTGCCTCAGGCTGATTTTTTTAAATTTCAACAAAATCTTCTATTTCTCAAAATGAGGTTACAGTAAAACTGTTCAACCCTGATCCATACCTCTGCTTACTTCTTCTATATTTGGAAGGAAGGACTTTACATTTTGGTGGAGATATCAGTTGGTAATTTTGTGTCATCCTGTAGAAGATGTATATAAATTGAGCAAAACTGTGGGCCTCGGAAGCTTTTAGTTTATAGAGGTTGGTTTCTGCAGATATACTCCATACTGAGGAGGAAAGGGCTGAGCATGACTTTTGCTCATCACAATATCAGGGCCCTTGCTAAGATTTAGCAGCAAAACTGAGAGGAAAAAAATGCCTCTCTTAAAAGCTCGCTGACACAACTGCCTTTTCCCCACTCTTCTCAGCTGTGTCCAACAACCCAGACAGGCAGAGGTGATCAGCAGCTGGTCCAGGGTGTGAAAAGCTGGACCAGCACTGTTTGTAATGGAGACATCTGGGTGGAGAGGTGACTGGCTTGGAAAAAAATGAATTGGAAGAAGAACTGAGACTGGGAGGGACTGGGAGGAAAGATACTTGAGAGGTCTGGGAAAGGCACAAAAGGTGAGCTGGGTCCAAGGGAAACTGGAGGAGGACAGAAATAAGAAGTAGAAGAGGCCATAGATACTTACTTTGGGATACAGAAACATGTTAAAAGCATTTTGGCACTATTAAGTCAAGAACAGAAATAAGGAAATACCTGAATGAAGGTTTTCAGTAACTCAGCTTCACAACCATAACTTCCTATTACACAGGATTTTATTTTCTCTGTAATGTTTATTGCTGCTATTACATCTTCAGCGTAGTGAGGAAGGTAGCCAGAGACTCCTTGAACTCGAGTGTGGGAGAGAGCAGTTAAGGACCATCTTAACTGATACCTATGTTTGCACATCTGTACTAGTCATAAAGGAGAGCCTTTCCAGTTATTTTCTGAAGGCATGTATATTTTGTGGGTTTGACTTTTCCATAAGAATTAAATGACATTATTTAGTGGAAAAACAATGAACAGAGGGTTTGACAAAATGAGAATAAGGTGATGTTAAGAGAAAAAAAATCAGAAATATACTAAGAAGGTACAGTATCTAGGGTGTAGTTCCATTACAACTTTGGATTTATTACTGTTTTTCTACCCATAGATCTCTAATTAAATTCTATTATTTATAAAATCACCCTCACAAAAATGCAGTGGGTCAAGTTATAGTGATTTTGATAAAGATTAAAATAAGTTAGTCTGAGGAGGTAATAAAGCTACCCATTCTGATTTGTAACAATGCTTTCACTGCTGAAATGAAGGGATGGTGCTGAGTGTCTCAGTTCTGTTCCCAGCTCTGCCGTTGATATGCTGGGCTTCTCAGCAGCTATCTCAAGAGAAATAAAAAAAAAATTCCAAATCTCATTTCCCTTTGTAGCATCATGAGCAAATGTTTGGGACACCCAAAACTGATGGCTGTTTTTTGAACATATCCAAACTTTTCCATGCTGCAGTTCACTCCTTGGTAAAATGATTTCAATAATCCATGGCGCATAGGCAAAAGCTAATGTTTGGATTATATTGGGAGCCAGAAAAAAAAAGTTCTTTCTTCAAGCACCTACCTTTCTAACACTCTCTTTCTTTTCTGTACACTGCAGGCTGTGAACCCATCCCTGTAAAGTACCTCCAGTGGAGCAATATAGAGTCTATTGTGGCTGTGGTCTTTTCCTGCCTGGGGATCCTGGTCACCATGTTTGTCACCCTTATCTTTGTGCTCTACAGGGACACCCCTGTTGTCAAATCCTCCAGCCGGGAGCTCTGCTACATTATCCTTGCTGGCATCTTTCTGGGTTATGTCTGCCCTTTCACCCTTATAGCTAAACCCACCACAACATCCTGCTACCTTCAGCGCCTTCTGGTGGGTCTCTCCTCTGCCATGTGCTATTCTGCCCTTGTGACCAAAACCAACCGCATTGCACGCATCCTGGCAGGCAGCAAAAAGAAGATCTGTACCCGCAAGCCACGTTTCATGAGCGCATGGGCCCAGGTGGTCATCGCCTCCATTTTGATCAGTGTGCAGCTGACACTGGTGATCACGCTGATCATCCTGGAGCCCCCGATGCCCATCCTCTCCTACCCCAGCATTAAGGAAGTTTACCTTATCTGCAACACCAGCAACCTAGGCGTCGTGGCTCCTGTGGGTTACAATGGACTCCTTATCATGAGCTGTACGTACTATGCCTTCAAGACTCGCAATGTACCTGCCAATTTCAATGAGGCCAAGTACATTGCATTCACCATGTACACCACTTGTATCATCTGGCTGGCCTTTGTGCCCATCTATTTCGGGAGCAACTACAAGATCATCACCACCTGTTTTGCAGTGAGCCTGAGCGTGACAGTGGCACTGGGGTGCATGTTCACTCCTAAGATGTACATCATCATAGCCAAGCCTGAGAGGAATGTCCGCAGTGCCTTCACCACCTCAGATGTGGTGCGTATGCATGTCGGAGATGGCAAGGCACCTTGCAAGTCCAACACTTTCCTCAACATATTCCGGAGAAAGAAGCCAGGGGCTGGAAATCCAAAGTAAGTGATTGACTGCAGGTACACATCTATCTGTATATGTCCCTCTCTTTGCCATCTTCTCTTGGTTGACCGTAGTCTGCTGAATAGTAAGGTATGTAAAAGTTTTTCGTCTCATGTGTAGCAGAAAAGGTGGAAATGATCCTTTAGATCTAAGCCTCAGATGGATATTGACACGTGGTTTCTTATTTTCTCCCCTGCTCTGAAGGCAGTCCTGTACACAACTCCGTCTACCTCTGGGGCATGTCAGGCAGTGGCAGAGTAACCAAGCTCCATTTGCAGCTTTTCCCATCTCTCTGTGCATGTGATGGGGATCTCATGCCCCTACATGCAGTTGCTCTGCATTATGTTCAAGCTGAGGTGCTATTGTAGCCTTTTGGGAAAGGGGACCAGAAATCTATGTCTGAGTGGCTGTAAATCACATGTACTTGTCTAAGGCCACTGGGATGTGTGTGTGAAAGCTGGGGATTAAACATCAGTTTTTAAGGTAGTGTTTTGTGACAGTCCTCATGACTGTGATCCAAAAGCACCCTTCATACTATCCTTATGCTCTATTTAATATTCAGAATTATGGGCAATACTCTTAAGCATCATTAGTGTAAACTTGTCCATTTTCTCAAAGCCAGTGTTGGTGTGAAAGTTGCAGAAGTCAGCTGATGGTGAAAACGAACTTGCAACCACGTCTATTGAACCTGTTATTTTCCTTGCTAATTAAAAGCATCCCAGCTGCAGCAGAGGGGGAGGGAGAACTGTTACTTCAAACAGCATCTCCCTGTGAGCAGCTGACTGAACATTTGCATTCTTTATTACCTTGTTGCTTTTTAATCTTTAAAGAAGCACCATAGGGCTAGATGTGAGCTTAGATTATTTTTGTCCCCATTAAAAAAAATTACCAAAATAATAAAGAACCAGTGAACTGTACATTTCTGATCTTCCTGGTAGAATTAAAATTCAGTTAATTTCCAGCTCTTTGGGATCTGTAGGTTTCTCTGAGTCACTCGAGTTGTTTTCAATTCTGTTTGCATAAGAACCATTTTTGTATGTCCTGGAGATGGAAGAGCTAAGGATGGAGGTAATACTGTGGAAAACCCATGCTGTGATCAATTTTGCCTTTATGCTACTTCAATACTTTTTATTTAGTTGCCAGAGAGGGGGTTGGAAGAGAAGGGAATGGAGACATAAGTAACCCTTATATATAACCCAAATATGCAGCTCAGTGTGCCATGGAGGCCAGATAAGACTGCCAGCTCCTGAGCTAGAAAGAGAGGGAGCTGGGAGTGGCAGGCAGGCCTGGGAGCTCCCCATGCAGGGAGATGGCCAAAAATTTCTGTAGCTCAAGAGCTTGAATTCCATGCAAATAGAAAGATGGAGCCAGATCCACCTTCCTCTGACCCTATGGAAGTTGGATGGGGTCTTACATGTCTGTAAGAAACCAGTGTGGTGACCCTGCAGAGTAGCCTCTGGCTAACGCTGTTGGTATCTTTAAGATGATGTCTGACAAAAAAAAGGACTATTGAGTATTTTAGATCATGAGAAACTTTGTTGTGCTTACTGTTCTACTTGCACACAAAAAAAAAGTACTTTAAAATACCCAAATGCAATATATTTAGAACACAGTCCATAATACAAGGAAATATTTCATTTTGTTCAAAAACTGAGCTTCCCCCTCAGCATTGTCACCTTAAAAAAAACAACAGGGCTTACCTGAGCTTTTTAGCAATTTGTTTGTTGCGTAATTTTAGCAAGATTTTCTTGACCTCTCTTTTGAGCCTGTGTGAGTGGTATGAAGCAAAAAAGCCCTACAGAGTTTTAAGGGGCTCTTCTAAACTAAAAGCTCAACACCTAGTTAATATACCTTTTTGTCTCAAGTCAAACCTCCAGATCTTTTACACAGTAAAATCGCAACCTCTGACCTAAACCTCTTGTGCAGTTACTGCTACATTCTTCACCTAAACCAGCACTGATACGGAGGCATGCTAGGCTTGCTGATGAAGAAGGACAGTGTACCTCTCTGTATGTACATTACCATGAAGAACTGAAAGCACTGTAGTATACAAACATGCAGCTTTGGAAATAAAGTCACAAGACAACACAAAAACTCATTTCAGGGCTTTGGAAGGTATTTTTATCTCCTAGCAGAGTCCATTGCAAAGCCTGTGAGGACATTGTGCTGACACAGATAACGAAGTGTGAGTCACTGAGGAAACCAAGAAGTAGAATTTGCTGGAGCCTTTGAAGCACCTAGATAACTCAAATGTGTAGTCAGGTCCTTCCTGAAACAGGACTTGAAACTACTGGAACATGTTTAATGCTCACAGGAATGGCCTCCAGGCTGATTTTCAATGTTTTTTCATTTCCTATCAAAATCTGGCATTCTTTTACCAGTTTTTCAGTAATTCAGATCCCTGAGTATGTTGGTCTGCTTCTAGATTCTGTAATCGTCCCTTCCTATGGCCACATTTTTCTGTCTGCAATTGGCCAGCAGTGTTTCACTCAAAAGATTTCTTTTCCAGCTCTTACAACAACTTTCCATCCATTTCCTTGTTATCTCTTCTCTCTCTTCTTAGCTTGTTTTTCTTTTTCTAGTTTTAAATTTTGATCTATTTTCCTGTCTGTATCAAACCTCTCTTCTGCTAATCCAGTGAATTCCAATTCATAAACAGAAAAGTGGCATCCATCTAAATCAAATTGGTGTGCAGATATAGAGTTAAACTGAGTTAGTTTTAAAAACACAAACTAGTTTACATTTACAAAGGCATGTCAAACTTATATAAACCTTGATAAAGCACTCACATGCAATGTTGTACTGTTTAACTAGTATAGCTTGGGGACTAGAGCAAGCCAACCCACTCTTCCTTTCTCCTTCCTAAAGTAGAGCAAAAGAATTAACCAGGGAAGTCTGTTAACACAGGATCTATCAGTCAGTTCAAAACCTTCAGCTGCATTTGGTGCTGATACAGAGGTCAGAAAATCCTCTTGAAAAATGTCTGTCCCAACTGCACTACCAACAGGGTTTCAATGAAAATAAATTGTTTAGCAACACTGGCCTTCACTTAAATGACAAAGTACACTGCATTTACTGATCTGTTGCACTCTAAAGATGCTATGTGCTATCATGAGGATTTGAACTCTATTTTACTTGGTTGAATTAAACTACGAGCAATTACAACCAGCACTGTTTTAAATAGAGCTGGTCGGCAGCTTTCCAGTGGACGATGTTTTCCATCAAAAAATTCTGACCTCTCAAAATGTTTCATAGAATTGGACTCTGATGGAAAGGATCCTCTCTGGGCCATGGGGACTTTCTTTTTTTCCCATGGAGGAATGAAGGAATTGGGAACTTTACCTCAGCAGCCATTAGTTAAGGCACTTACTTAGGTTAAGAGTATCTCCTTCACTTCCCAGGTGAATGCCCTATAACTGAACTATGCACTGTCCCAGGGAAAGTCTCCTCCTTTCTCTCTGTTCTTGACCAACAGTGTGTCCTGGAATAGAGAAAAAAATCCTGATGCAAACCCTAGAGAAATACTTTGTATTATTCTGTGAGAGAATTTGAATCTGCGTCTGAGAGATCCCTTTTGAGTGTCTTCAGTGCAGAGCTACTGCCAGTCTCTCCCTCTTGTCAAATGAATATTTAAGTATTTATAAAAAATGGAACAGCTCTATCAGGAGAGATTGAGATCTACTGCTTTTATTGAAGCTTTGTGGAGACATTTATTGTTAGAGTTTGCTGCTTGATGACATTATGAGATCCTGGCTGTTACAGGATGATGACATAGCAGCATTTTTTAGGAGAGCCTTCTTAATCTTTTTTTTTTTCCCCAGCCGTGAGATTGTAACTTTTGGATATGGATCTTGCTGTGACCATTAGCCTTGTTCTTGACCACAATGTTAGTTTGGTCTACGAGGATCAATCAGCTTGAAGAGCAACACTCCTGTACAGTGCCTGTACAACTACGATTGCTTCCCTAAGGAAGCAATGCTCCTTTCTGTACTATGTGCAGAAAAAATAACCATTGACATTGAAGACGCTGATCTTGAGTAGGGTTCAGGAAACACCTTCTCCAGCCACTGCTTCAGATGGACCCTACTCAATGTGCAGGAGGCTGGAGCCAGGCCTGCAACCTGTAGGTCTGTTGTGTTGCTTTCCTATAGCCCACACGCACATTTCAAATAGAGCTTGAACTACACAGCAAGGCTCACCTCTTCTCCCACGCTTCTTGCAGGCTGCAGTGGCATGAGAAGAATCAGTATTGCAGAGGGGACCACAGGGGATAAGTTCATTTTGCATCTTTGGGTAATTAGCTCCAGGTTTGGCAGTGATGCTTACCTGCTGCCTCGGTCTTCACATAAAAATGATTTTAAATTTATGATTGAGACCCCAGGTCTGGACATCACTTTAATGCATTTTGAATCAGAGTAAGGAAGGATTTAATTGTCAACATAAGTTGTGTGGCAAAATTCGAGTTGATGGAAAGGCCAACTAGCAAGACTCACTTGAGTGGCCAGGACTCCACATTAATGCATAAGCCACCTGCTTCCCCCCTTGTATTTTTAATGTATTTGCATTCAATTATTTTTCCTCCAGTTGTCTGCCCTCAGAAATGAATGACTGTTCCTAAATATTTCCAAGCATGGACTTCTTATTTATCTTTTTAACATGTTTTGGCAGTCCATGCCTCTAGGCTGCTCTCACAGGCAACCACTCTAAGCAGTGTCCAGGCAGTCACCTGGGCCAAGGATCTCTCAAAATGTCTTTCTTCTTCTCCAATAAAAAGGATTGGGGAACCTAGCATCCCCTTGTACATTCTTCCTGCTTCCTTTACAGGAGCCTGTTCCTGTTTTTCATCCTCTCTCCCTCTGTACTGGGTCCCTATATACAGCTTTTTAGCTGGAAAGAAGGTTTCTCAGTTACCTCTAGTAACATGTGTCTGTTCCCTTACCAAAGCTTAAGGAACCATCTGCTTTTTTGTCTTGCCAGTTATAAAATTATCTCCAGGTATTCTTAAGTAACTCTTTCTCTTTAAACTGACTTGCTGATTTTCCATTTTATCTTGAGCAAGCTGTGCTGACATGCCATGTTTTTCTGGGTCTCATTTCACTTGGCGACTCACTGTTGTCCACAAAGGCTTTTGGGCTCCTCAGCTCCTTCATTTTGAAAGCCTCCCACAGACACACAGTGAGGGGAATCTTAACATAAGTACGACCAGAAGGCAGGACATTTTGTTTCACTGTTTTTTCATGGTGGTAGGAGGAGGCAAATGCACAGTGCAGCATGGCAAGAGTTGGAGCTTCCAGTAACAGAGAGTAAATGTTCAGCATGTTCAGTTGCAGTCATACAGATGCAGATCTTTTACAGCCTCTCACTTGATCCAAGCTGAGTGCCTCATCATAGGAAGAGATACTCAGAAGCATTCATTCCCTCTTCTTGCTCTCACGTTATTAGTCCATGCAGTCAATATGCTATCTTTAAGCAGGGGGTTATGGAGGCAAGAGGGGAGGGGAGAGAAGTATGAGCAGAAGACATGGAAACACTTTTAATGTAAGTAAGAACAATGGCTTTTGTCCTGACCTCTGCAGGCTAACGTGTGTGAAATTAAACAAAACCAATCTCAACCTGGCACAGCTGCACAGAGAATATTTCACTCTGTCTGGTTGAAATGCATCAAAAGATACGAAACAAGAAGATTTAGTGGAAAGTGCAAGGAGGATTAATAATAACTGGTCATCCTTGTACCTTCTATTGTCGTGATTTAACCCCAGCCAGCAACCAAGCACCACACAGCCACTCACTCGCCCTCCCCACCCCCAATGGGATGGGGGGAGAGAATTGGAAGGGCAAAACTAAGAAAACTCATGGGTTGAGATAAGGACAGTTTAATAACTGAATAATAATAATAATAACAATAATAATAATAATAACAACAACAATAATAATCGTAATGAAAAGGAAAACAACAACAACAACAAAAAAGGAACAAAACCCAGGAAAAACAAGTGATGCAACTGATCACTACCTGCTGACCGATGCCCAGCCAGTCCCCGAGCAGTGATCACTACTCCCTGGCCAACTCCCCCCCCAGTTTATATACTGAGCATGACATCATATGATATGGAATATGCCTTTGGCCAGTTTGGATCAGCTGTCCTGGCTGTGTTCCCTCCCACCCTATTGTGCCCCTGGCAGAGCATGGGAAGCTGAAAAGTCCTTGACTAGTGTAAGCACTACTCAGCAACAACTAAAACATCAGTGTGTTATCAACGTTATTCTCATCCTAAATCCAAACGACAGCACTGTACCAGCTACTAGGAAGAAAATTAACTTTACCCCAGCTGAAACCAGGACAACTATAAAAGAGAATGCATTGTTAAACTCCTGCACTTCAAGACGCAAGCCCAATCTGAGAAGTCTACAATATATTTAAGTATTATCTTCGGTCCTAAATTGTGTCACCTAGCCTGCAGCATGTAAGAATTATCTTTAAATGCTTGTTGTACAGATTACTGTCTGGTGTAGTTTTGTCTTCTTACAGCATTGCCAAACCAATATAGAGACAATTGCTGAATCTAATAGGAAATGGTAGGCTAGCTTGCTTTGCAATTTAGAAAATTGATGTAGTGGATAAACTTCTCATGTCCTGTAGTAGTATTACATACACTGTAAGACAGCCCTTTATTTTCACCATTACGTACCTTGGAAAATACCAAATTCCAAGGCACTTTCAAGAAGGCCTTTAAACATGCTGGGCCTGCACAGCCACCCTACTGAGGCTTACCCCAGAGGGGAAGACATATTACGGAAGAGAATTCTGAAACAGCAGAAAGGTTGTAAGTTCCTGCAAGTGGGAATTAACACAAAGATTAAAAAGAAAAAAAAAGAGTGGGAAAAATTATACCGGATAGGTTAGGTTGTTTATTTAACTGATTTATTTTTTGTATGTCTGATCTCTCCAGTAACCTAGCCATAAAATGTTGATGTCCATCCAGGACCTGTTTTCGGTGCTGACTCTGCAGAGCAGTAACACCGTGGGGTGTAGGGTGCTGTGATGGTCTGTGGTTGCATGGCTCCCAGTTCCCTGTCAGGGCACAGGCCTCCACAACCAAAGGGCACTTGGTTCGCCCTTGCATCCCACCCAGGGCATATCACGGCGGAGTCTGCTTCCTTCACAGTGTGGATGGAGCTGTGGCAGCTCTGGTGTGGCTCCCTGGTGCCACAGCTTTCACAGGGAAGACAGGTGGCACCCTGGTCTGACCCAACTCATCTCCCCATAGCAGCCTTCCCTGGCATTTGCCAAGCTTCTGTATGCAGTGTAGTCCTTCACCGTTTTCTGAGGTTTCAGTGCATTTTTGGGAAAGCATCTTGTATGCTTACAGGGACAGTTGAAGTTGAATGCCAAACATCTCTCTCTCAGCAGTTGGTACATTTGCTGGCTTTGCTGGGCTATTTACTGGCCTTAAACCATTAATGATTTTGTGGACACATAGCACTGTGACAGGTAACAGCTCTTACCCAGTTCTCTCGTATATGTGATGTGAATTTCAAATATGAAAATTCAACAAACTCAGTCAAGCTGTTCAGCCTTTGTCAGCATATTGATTTAAGTGAATAGTTAAAACTCCCAGAAGGCAGTTACATGTTTCCAAAGGGTCTCTTACAATTGATGTTAAAGAATTGGAAAGAAACACAAATAAGGGAGTCTGAAAAAATAATCCAAGAGCAACCTTTTCTAGCCCTGTTGCAGGGCTGTCCATTAAATTTAAGCTATGTAATTATATCTAATATTGTCCTCTTAGCCTTGATTTTTCATTTGTTTTAATAAATATGAGGTAGTTCTGTCCCATGCATCTGAAAAAAACACAGAATAGGTGACAAATAACTCTGAGATGTCACTTCCACATTGACATTCTTTCTAGTGATGCAAATGAATACTAAAAATCATATTTATTTAAAAACCAGGCATGGCAAATGTGTATACCAAATTATATACCAAATTGTGTATCTGTGTATATAAGTGCGATATAACCAGTCTGGAGATAGAGAATTTACTTTTTCCATCTGATGAGAAATGAGAGGTAAGGGTGCATATGGCACTGTAAGTTTTCCTTGCAAATTATCCCAGCTAAAGGCAGTCCCGGCACATGCATAACAAATCACATGTCACTCCTAAGGCAAGCTGAGGAGAAGGAGCAGGAACAGATATATGATATGATCGGGACAATCGTTGTTAAGTACAAGCCCAGAGACCTGGCATCTTAGCCTTATTCCTCTGGGTTTCCTTCTGTGACCAAACAGACTGCCTAAGACTACATTTAAGAGGAATAAAAAAGAAAAGCAATGAGGTTCTGCAGTGGCCTCCCAGTAAGAGCAGTGGGGATAAACACACACCCCCGCCCCCACCCCCCCCGCCCCAACAAAACCCAGGTTATGTTGAATTAGTTTACAGGGCAGGGTACCTGCACCTGGGCTCCCATCCAGACTTCTGCTTCTTTGTCACCAGTCAGAGCCACATTTTATTTGGATGGTCCCTTTAGGTGAAAGGGCTGTTGTGTAACGTTTTATGTAATTTCCTCCCTTCCTCGGAAGTTGCCAGTCCAGGGCAGTTTTGCCACTGTCTTTTCATGGATATTCACAACTCTGTTCTCCCAGGGGATTTTGACATTATATAAACCCAAGGAATGGTCCCTGAGTGCAGCCTGGTTCTTACCAAAGGACTCATGGAGAACTTTGCTTTACAGCCCCTTCTCTTGTTTTGCTGCTCTCAAAATGCCAAATCACAAAATGTTTTACTTATGGGCACTGCTGTAGCAGCAAGTAGCTTTGTATAATGAATCTCAATACTTAAACACAATGATGCACAGATACACAACCACATCAGAAGGGAGCAAATGCATTACTACAGAAATCCTGGAGAAGGCTAGTATCTTTCTCGGCATAAAACACAGGAATAAGGACACCACTTGTAATTTAATTTCTTGCTTGACTGGATCACTTATTACATTTCCTTGTATTTTTTATTTGTATATATTATTTATTGCATTTTCATTCTGAAATGTAGTCATAACAATCCAGTTAGGATGCTACAAAAATACACCAACTCAACAGTGAGTGATACAAACAATTGCATTCACATGTAGGTATAAGCAAATAATGTTTATCTGCTTAGCACTGTAATCTCACAGTGTTTTGGTTAGAATTCTCTCTGTGAGAAAAATAAGGAAGAAATCTTCTCCTTTTAAGAGTGTCAGGTAAATAAATAGGTCTGGAAGGTTGCATCCAGATAAGTGCCTAAAAACCTGGATATTTTCCTGTGTTACATACAGAAATCAGACTCCAACTCTCATAGCACATACTTAGGAAAAAACTCCCACCAACCCATGTTTAAGGAGGGGTGGTCTGAAATATCATTTTAAAATGCATGACAGCCATTTCTTTATTTAATTCAGCATTTTAAAATGGAAATGGAATAAAGAACTAAAATCAAGTCTCCTAGAATTTACTTTAAGAATTTTTAAGTCTAGAATGCATTTTACCTCCTTCCTATCCTCAAAGGTGTGATATTTCAGCCCTGTGCCTCAGTTATTCACCTCCCCTCAGCAGAAGCAAACAGAGCTGTGACATTTCATGAACACACGATAATTCATGTACAAACACTTGCTAGAATAAACACACAGGATATGCTGCAAGTGTTTATTCTGCATGGACCTCTGAGCCGCCTTGTGAGTTCATACATCTTTGAGCTAATTTAGAAGTGAACAAAAATTTGGATACTGAAGGATATCATGTGGATCTCTGATATTCTCTGTATAAGGATAAGGCTATAAAATAGCACAAGCCCTATACACATCTATATACAGTTAATACAGGGGTTTGGGCTTTTTCCTCAAATTAAGATGTCTGAAAAATATTCTTGATTCATCCCAGCAATTCAGTGCAAAGTTACGAATGTGAAATGCAGAACTACTGCTAATTTATTTAATCCTTTTTCATGCTTACGGACACATAAGCACATAAGAGCCCAAGGAGAGGACAGAACTCTTGGATGTCACCTCTTTCACTGACGTGAAATGCATCTCGCATTCTGGCTTGTCCACCGAGCTTATCCCTGCCTGCAATGAGCGCTCCCCTTTGCTCAGGAATGCCCCACAAAACAAAACACTGCAAGCCAAACTGCAGATCCTGCAAACACATGCTGACAGAGCACCTGATTTTTTAGCAAGACTCTGTAATTCATAGGCAAATCACACCCCCAGAGAGAGAAGATGGTCCGTCTCTCTTAAGGGACTGTAGGCTTGTATGGTTTTCCACCCTGTTAGAAATGAAATTGTCTGAGCAGGGTTTTGTCATGGTTATACAGTGTTAGTCTCAGTCCAGTATTGCTCTATGTTTCATTAGAGAAATATCTTTGAAGCACATACGTTTTGTTTGCTGTGGGAAGAGGCCCACACATTGCTCTGTCAGTTGATCAGTAATGTGTTTCAAAGCAAATTTGTCAGGATGATGCCTGCTGTCACCAAGGCACAAAGACCTGACTATTCTGACTTACATCATGACTGTAATTTGGGAATATTGTCCACAGCTTTTCCTTGTCCTAAGGAAGGATCCGAAAAAAATTCTCACCAGCAGTGGCTCCCCCCCACTATTTGTTCTCCCAGAGCTGGGAGTATTTTTGACAATGGGAGTTTTATGAAACTTTGGAAACAGAAGTCAAGCAGTTTCAGCTTACGTATGCCTCAACAGCATGAGCCACTGCTGATAGCACTAGCCTTTGTGAGACCACAGCCTGCACACCTTTGTGCCTTACAATCATCATCAGCTGAGTTCCAGTTATTACAGGGACAGGACACAGGACACTAGCCAGGCACCTGCAGAAGCCCATTTTTCTTAAAATACCCCAAAATTCAGACACATTCGTTTACAAACACCTGTACTACCTCCTACAACATTTAATGCTATCCTAATTTTTCCATTCTTCATATTACTTCCATAGAACACAGAAGAAGATGTAGAGACTGGTGCTGGATATGATGTGTGGCAAAGCAGAGGCTAACTTCTGGTGCATTACTCAGTCAAAAATCTGGGTGTAGTCTTTGCTAAATGCCTTTCCCACAGATGTTTGTAACAGAGCAACTTTCTTTTTTCTCTTTATTTTTGCCTATGGCAATTTAAGAGTTTGTAAAGGAAAGAATGAGGAATTTCAAAATATCCATCTTTGCTTCTTGCTTGACTGATTTTTTTTAGCTAGTGTGGTTTGATGCTTTTTTCACCTGTCTCCTGATACTGTTTTCCATCTGCCCCAGATGCACTGAGTACCATTCACGGTCAGAGCAGAGATCTGACCACTTTCTCCTCTGCTCTCCCAGTTCTTCGTTCTGTGCCCAAGAACTCTGGGCAAAATCAGTATTGCCAGATCTTTGTTTGGGGTTTCCAAGCCCAGGTCTGGAAGTCTGCAGAACAGACTATGACAGATTTAACATCCACACAGAAGACATCTACTGTCAAAGAGTTACTAAAAATCATGGCCAACAACAGAAGTTATGTTCTCTGCTATGCCAAAGGACTCTAAGAAACCACTTTAAATGTGGGTTGAAAAGGAAAGTATATTGTATCAATAGAATATCTGCCTCCACATTAAAGTTGTTAAAGACTATTTAACTTTGAAATAACAAGTCAGCTAATTCTTCAGAGCATATATGTGCTCTGGCATTCAGCCTCCCACACCTGACAAGCATAGGTTAAAAGGTATTATCAATGTAAACAGCAAACAATTGTGCAGGCTAGAAGTAATCACACAATTTGTCACTTTAAAGCCCACTTGAAAACTAAAAGCTCCAGGTTTCTTATTACTGCATTATAAACAATTTGCCATTTCTATCTTACTGCTTCAGTTATCTCTTCTTAAGCTGTTTCCCTTTCTCTGCTCTGTGGTTCTTCTTTTGTGGCGTGCAGGATGTGGTTTTCTTCCACCCTGTAAAATTAACCTTACAGAGAGAAAAAAAAGAAAAAAAAGTGAATTATTGTCCACTGGATTGTCCTTGAGCCAGATCTCAAGGTCAGATAAACATTAATGTCAGCACCAGAGAAGCTGCCCCTGCTGCCCCTGGTTTGGGGAATGGGGGTGAGAGTTGTCCCTTTTGGCAGCAAATCATTAGATTAGCTCAGCTGTGTTACAGCACCACAGCCGGAGATGTCAAAGCTGATCGTAAACTCTAGCAAAACAAGTGCCCCTGATCTGATTCTAGCAGTTCCTCACTAGTAGATGGTTTGTTGGTGTTTGCAGTTTCAGTCTGATTCATCCCAGGTATCTCCAGAGAATCATAGGCTCAGTTTAAATGCCCATCTGCAAGCCACTTTCTAGCTTGTACATCCTCCTTCTCTTCACCCAGCATGGTGTTTGCAAACTATTAATCTCTCCTCATCCTTAGTGTGTTAAAGCCAGAAACTTCTGCTCTTGTTGCTTTCTTACTTCAAGCTCTTGCTAATCTTCCCCTCTACTTCCATGGAAAATGTCTTTTAACGTTCTCTTCTGGCCAGTTCTTTTCATGGCACAAGCTGGATCATTTCAGATGGTTCAGTTCAGCCTGTTTTGGCTGGCTTGCCACTCATGTTACTTATTTTTTTGCATCCCAAAGCCTCCTAAACCAACTAACCAGACAGCCAGCAGCAAAATACCCGATATCAATGAAACAACAACAAAAAACCAATCCCAGAGTCTGTATAAACCCCCATGGAGGGATTATCTACCTTGAGCAGACTGAAAGGGACTGACAAGGGGCTACGCTTGAAAGCATAGCTTCAGCAGCACAGAGGACTGCAAAAAATGCCCAGTGAGCACATTAAACGCATGGGTGGTGTTAACCCCGCCGAGCTGTGGGCTGCAAGGACTGGGCCAGCCAGCACTAACTGGCACTGCTGCTGGCTCTCATGCATGCCCCAGGCAGCAGGTTAATGTTGTGAGCATGCAGGGGCAATCCAGCAGCTCCTCAAGGGTCCTCGGGAGCTTGTGTTTGTGCAGCATGGGCTCACGGAGTTGTAGTGGGAGTTCGCATGGGTGTGTAGCGGGGGCTTACGTGTGTGTGTGCAGTGGGAGCTCATGTGTGTGGGCAGTACAGGCTCCCATGGGGTGCGAAGCATGGCCCCAGGGATCTCTGTACTTGCTACTCAGTGAGCAGTCCTTTCTCCTTTACTTTCTCATATTCTCTGAAACCTATGTTACATGCATTTCTTAGTCCTTAGGATTATATAAATTATCTCAAAAATCTCTCCTGCCACCATCCTGGAGAGGTAAGAGATTTGCCTGTGGCTACTTTGGGCTATCATAGCATGTAAATACACAAATGCTTTAAGCTGCCCTAAGCCAGAAATGACACCCAAAGCCTTCCTTTACCCCATGCTGTCCCTTTACTTATGGAGAGACAAAAGCCTGGATGACCATACTGTGAACTGGAGCACAGAACTGATAATATTTTTTTTTTTCCCCTTTCTTTTTCTAGCTTAGCTGTGACCCAGATTAGTTGTCTCTGTCATTCCCTGCCAGTTGATTGAGCAATTGTACCAAGGGTAGTGCTGGGGCGGAGGGGCAGGTGGAGCAGCAGGAGGGAGCAGCTGGGGCGGGCTGGAGCGCTCCCCTGGGCACACAGCTGGCTTCTGCTGGCCTGGGGTGACCTGAAGTGCAGCCTTAGCTCTGTCTCTACTGTGCAGCTCAGCACTGGGTCTTTCTGGGCATCCTACTGGGACTATGTTCTCCTTGGTGACTGTGACCCTTCTCTCCACTTCGGCAGATGCTCACAACTTGACAGAGGGTGTGTTGTGAAATCCCTCCAGCTCCTCAGTCCTCCATGGGTGATAATTATCTGTATGTCTCACATTGCCTGGCAAGGGTGCTTGACCCTATAACCTCCCTCCTACTTGCAGTGCTCTTTGCTCCACAAGTCTTAATGCTTTTTTTCTCTCCAAAAACTGCCACTAGGCCATTGATTAGCATAATTAAGTTAAAACTCAGAGCAATTCTTTCCAACCATCACTTAGCTTGGAATTCAGGGCTTATGTTTTAACAATGAATTTGTGCTGAAAACCCATCCATCTTCCTAACTTAATCTACTGGCTTAATGAAATACATTGCAGAAATCTATCAGATCCTGGCTCATACAAAAGGTATTGAAAATTCAGCTCCTCTTCCTACAGTAAAAGGACATGACAATCATATATAAAACCTGACCTTTCAAGGACACAAGCGTCAAAAGATGAACATGCTTCTGCCTAGGAAAATGCTAGATTTAAAGATGCAAGAGCATTTGGAATGAGTGTTTACTTGAGCACTTTACTGATCTGGTTCTACATACAAAGTGTGCTTACCTCCCCAGTCACCTTGCAGACTGCTGGAGGGTAGAGAAGCTGAAAAGCAGGCTAGAAAGTCTGTGGTGTCACTGAGCTGTCCCTTGGGATTGTGGAGGGCCGTCAGTCTGAACGCTGGAGCAGAACTACTAGGATGTGATGGTAGCGTGCCACAGGGCACATGGCACAAGGCTTCTCCTTTCCCATATTAAAGCTATGGGTTATACATAAGTTCTTAAAAACTAGGGAGTGATGCAGGGCTATCACTATAAGCATCAGCATGATGCTATCATCACTTCTCTTCCCACCTTGCTTTCTTCCTAATGTCATTGATGGTCAATTGTTTCAGATTAGATTGTATAAGAGCTGGGGCTGTGCTTTTCTGTATGCTTTTGACTGTGGGGACTGTGAAAGCTTTTCTTACAGCTCAGACAATGTCTAGTGTGGAGGATCTCTGACTGTGGCTTCAGATGATAGGTAACACAGTGTCCTGTGCTTCAGTTATCTTGGACACCAGACAGATTCATTCAATTTGTGTCTGTTTGGGGAGTCTGGATGAGCAGAGAGAGTAATTCCAGAGCAGAAGGTGAATGTTTCTAGTTTCATAGCTGTTCAGATATAAAACATTACAGATAGCAATTTACACTTTCCTACAATCTTGACACAGCTGTTTGCCCCGTGGGATGATTCATTTACACTTAAGAGAAAGAATAGTGGCAAGAGTGACTCCTCCCTCAGATCCTTTATATTCCTCACTGCAGATTTCAACAGGCCTTTTACCTACCCTGTTCTGAATGACTGGCTAGAAGCATTTTGCTGCTTCAAAGAACATAAAGTAAAGCAATTAATCCACTTCTTTCAGGAACCCTCTGCAATGCCACCCTGCTTCCTCTGCCAGACTCCCTGTTACTGCACCCAGGGGTTCATTAGAAAGCAGTTCAGACACTTTCATGATGGTATGCCAACTCCTTGTTCAAATGCACAGAAGATCCATCCCGCCTCTGGGCTCAGGATAAAAATAACCACTCAGCAGGAATTACCCTTGAGAAGACTGCCCAGAAAAATGACCCATTAAACCTCATATTGTAAAGATGAGCAGGCTACCTAAATTTTTTGTAACCAGAGAAATGTATGTGAAGTGCCATCACTGCCTGCAAGGGAAGACAAGATACATAATTAAAAATAGAAGTTAAAAAGAGAGGTACAGACATCTGGGCATTAATCCTGAATCAGGGCTCTGCAGTATTAGCACACACTGTTAGTAAGACAAAGCAAGCCTACAGGGATAATTCAAGTGGAATGCTTCAAAAGCATTTATTATTATTTACGCAGATGACAATCATTTGATAATTGCAAAATAGTTTACTGAAGTAGAATCAACACATGCACTACATTTCCCATAACACTATAAATCCAAATTTCACTATAAATCCAAATTCAAATTCTACTGAAGCACGAACCTTAAGATTTAGAGCTGATTTCTGTAGAGTATATGCTGTATATCACCATATGGGGATCCCCCTTGACCTTGACCAAAAGGCAGATCACTGCTTTGATGGAGCTTGGCAGCATTTTAACAACAGCCTCCCACAGAATGTAAACATGGGGAAACATTTGGGGGTTGCATATTCTATTACGTGTAATACCTGTGTTTGATTTTTGCTGAGGAACACGACTACAGCCACAGTAAGAAAAGAGTTCACTGTATTTTGAATATGTTAGGAAGCATTTTGGACTGCCTGAGGAAGCAGGCTTCTTTATTCCTTCCATATAGGAGGATTTCATAACAAGACCTACAGATGCCCAGAGTTTGGAGAGCAAAATGCTCTGAACTCACTCCAGGGGCATATTTGACTAAGAAGAAATACAGGGGAGGAAAACAAGGGATGCCACTAAGTAAGCCAGAAGTGACTGCAAACTGCAGTAGCTGAGGGGTGATAGCTGGTAAAGCTTTGACTCAGAAAGACCCAGGTCCCAAGCAGTGCTCTGAAACAAAAGTCTTCCACCTTTTCCAGGGTCCCTGAGCAAGGCTCTCCATGCCTGTGTGCCTTCTACTGTGCATACAGCACTTCGTGTGTGTGAAATACATTTAGAACTGGGTTTTTCTCTCCAATAATCAACAGCATGTTGCTACTTGTTTTGCAAAATTAGCTCCTGTGACTGAATAAACTACTAATTTCTGACTTTTAACAAAGCAAGCACAGAAAGTAGAAAGTTCTTGTTCTGTCAACAGGTGAAGAAAACTGAAGGTCTGTAGAAATGTTGGATATTCTGTTTAATCTGGAGCTTAATAATCTCTGTAACTTTAATAGGGTGTAGGAGAGAGCATGGTAGCTAAGTTCCTAATTATGATTGCCTTTAACCTGTCAAATCTCAGAGATCTCATTACATCTAGTAAGAACTTTAATTATTCTAGAGACTTCAAAGGCAGTAGGTTTACAAAATTGCTCAGCAGTATGTCTTATTTGTGTTTTATTCATAATAGTTCAGAAGTCATCTCAAGGCATCTACCTCTCCAAAATGGGTATGCATGTATTCTGTGTACATCACGCTGTGCTCCCGTGCTTTAGTATGTAGTGAGAAGAATGGCTTGTTTGGCTCACGATCGGCTGTACTGAGTATGTAGTACATGCACATACCGTCCATGAATCTGTTGTTTTGAGGTAAACAAAAGTCTGGCAAGCATGCGTTATGATTGTCTGTTTGATGGGGAGAAATGCCAAATTTTGATTTGCATTTTATTTGCAATACAATGACAACTTTTTTTGCAGAAATTCATTGATACATTCCATGTGCAAAAATACCTGAGATTTTTGTCAAAGCACACGTGTGTGTATATATTTTTATTGATACTGGGGAAGACAACTGAAAGTTTGCATCCACTTGATAGGGTAAGGGAGAGAAGAAAAATGAAGTGAAAATTGTCTTATATTAATGGCCAAAACTGCCGTCTGCAATCCCTTTTGGAATTACCATTGCAGATAGAGCATCTAGAAGACTCTTCATTTTGTGTCTACCTCAAGAAGGCCAATATTTCCTTGAGGAAAAAGAAGCACAGAGTGAAATCACATATAGTGAAAGCTAGTGACTATTCAGCTAAAGCTAGAAAGTAAAAGAAAGGAAACATTTAGAAAAGCAGATTATGGGAATAAGAGGCACAGAGAAAAAGCAGGAGCTGAGTATGTATTAAAAACTCCAACAACAACAACTTTTGGTGGTGCTTTTGTAAACAAGATGCAAAAGGCAGATGCTCCTTTTTCATCATTTCACCCTGCGTTGAGAATACCAGGGGAGAAGTCCCACTGACAGCTAAATGCACAGCAGCTGTTACCATCTGGTATGTAACGTGCATCAGGGCTCAGCAGAGGAAGCAGGGACAAACACCATGAGAACCTATTTTAAACAATACCATGCTGGAGCTAAGGAGAAACTGTGTGCAAGTCCAGGTGACTGGCCCAATGAGCAAGAGGAGAAAAAATGGGAAAGCCTGCAGTGACCCTTAGGCGTAGGTCAGGGACAGGCACCCTATTGAGTGGTATAGCCACCATGTGTGCACATGTGTATAACCACTCACTGGGTGTCTTTTTCTTTTCAATCTTCAGGAAGAGGCAGCCAGAGTTCTCGCCCACCAGCCAGTGTCCGTCGGCACATGTGCAGCTTTGAAAAATCCCACACTGCAGTGAATGTGTAAGAGAAGCTGCATGACAAAGAGTGGTTCTACCCCTTGCTTTCTCTTTCTCATTGGTTTATCATGTCTAATGATGGGACAAATGTGGTGCATGCCATTAAAGATGGGAAATTTACTTGTGTCCCCTGTTTCACACAATGCCTTAATCTGATTGTCCAGATGTGATGAAGAGGACACTGAATAATATTTTTGCAGCTTTTACTTTTTTTTAAAGTCTTCAATTTTATTTGTAAATGCCTACAACCTTGCAAATACTTCCTTTTTTTTTTTTGTACTAATTTTATCTTCTTTTTCCATTTAGCCAACGCTTTTTTTTCTTTTTTACAGTTTTGCATGGAGATGACATTATCCTGCGCGCTTTAAACAATAATCTAGTGGCTGTCTCACGGCAAGACACTTTTGCTGTGCACAGCTCCTGCTAATTGCACTTGTTAGTGAACTGCTGCTGCAGAGCCAGCAGAGGGAACACAGAAAACACTGGTTTTGTGGGATTTGCAGAACAGGGAAATCATGAGCAGGCACATGTAAATAAAACCAGCAGAATCTGGGCTAGGAACAAACAGTTGCCCTAAAGTATCTTTAAACAATAGCAGAGAAATTTTTCCTGTTATAGTTTCTGAAAGATGTTCCGATTCTGCATATTGTCCCTTCCATAAACAATAGCAAAGTTCAGCTCTTCAGAAACAAGAAGTGCAAATACTGCCCTCTCTGAGCAAACACAAGCCGGGTGGAGAAAACATGCTAGCTGTTGCAGAAACAGAAAGGCCTCGCCTCATTTTTCCCAGGACACATTTATGCTCGTTTCCATCTGATAAACTGCAGATGTGAAACAGTCCTGCTCCCTGCCCCAGGGAAGGTTGTGCAGTGACTAGCTGGAAAGCTGCCTGTGATCCACTGACATAGCATTTTAAGCAGCGCCACTCTGTATGCCAGAGATGCTGTTCAGCTCCTCTAATCAGCAACAAAGCATTCTAGCTCTGTATATGCCTCTGACATGCTATCTGCAGACAGGTAGCAATGACATCAATTCAGTCAGATCTTCTGCAGATCAGAAGAAATACATACCATGCATCATATATTTGGAGCAGTAGTGATGTTTTTACAGGGCCTGTGCAGCAACCAGATTTGTCACCCTTAAAGGCAAACTTTACAAAGCCAGTGTAAGGAGCATTACAAACATTTTGTTATTAGCTTCCAGTCCAACAACTTTATGCCCTTCTTTTCTGATCTGGAGCAACTGCTGCAGATTACCAGGGCACAAATGGCCAATTGCCTGTCTGGAAAGGCTGATGATGAAATAGGACTCCAACACAGGTGTACCAGTAGCAGGCAAAGAAAGGCAAATGCAACAACAGATTATATTCAAAAAAGCACGGACACAAGCTGTAAAACTCCTGAGCACAGGGAAGGCTGAACCTCCTGCTTTTTGCATGACAATGCTTGGGATTTTTTTTCAGTTTGGAAAAAAAAAATCCTTATCCACATGAGCTCCTGAAAAACACCTCTGGTGGAACTCCAACCAGTCAATGGGACTTCAAATGCTTGTGGCAGCTGCACAGATAAGAAAGGCTTTAAAAAGCAGCGGAGCTTTTCAGACCTGCTGAGCATGAAGCTTGCTATTTTGGCTTCTCCCCCTACACTAGCCCCTCAGTCTTCCCCCTCCCTCCTGCCAGAGCTGATGCTTTCAGAGGCCTGGCAGTGCTGCATTGCGGCCAGGGGAAGGGCATATCCTCCATCAGCGACCAACTGCCTGAGCTCCCTGTGGCCACGCAGCCCAGGCTGAGCAGTAGGCTTGTGTCTGTCATATCACCAGATGTCCATCACCACCACCTGGCCTCATGCCTGAGTCGCAGTCACCAGAACTGCAGCAGTTTGTGAGTCTGGATTTTCCTGAGGAAGCCCTGCTTTGCTACCCCAAGATGCTATGGTTTCCCTCACCTTCCAGTTACAAGCAAATAGATGTAGAGACATGAAACTCTCTTGTGTTTTGGTATACACAATACCTAGCATCACTTATTCTGCTAATGTTGATCTCCGTTCTCCGCGTGATCGTGGAGATGGCCAGAAATGCAGAATCATGAAAATATAGAATAACAAAAATGTATTATTATATTAAAAAACTCAGAAACATCAGCTTTGAGTTTCAGGGCTCTTTTCATCTGAAGCTGCACATTTGTTACCATGGAAACTTTCAGATACACCCAGAAAACCCACAGGCTTTACTAGCTGCTTTATCTACTACAGCATATTAGGGAGAGCTGTATATTACAAACAAGAGGCCTCATGACTAAGCTTCCTGTGGCAACTGGGTTAAGTTTATACTCAAAATGCTGGCATGTTAAGGGAAGTCTGATGGCTCTTCAAGCACTGTTTAAACTGTTGGGAGTTTATTTAATTCTCAAGTATACTAGAGATTCTGACAGGTTATAGTGGGAGAAAAGCCTCATTGACTGCTACCTCTGCAAGGGCTGCACACTTTTTGGCAGCAAATACCCAGAGCAACAGGTTTTTACCAGTTCATTAGGAATTTATTCTGGTTCTAATACAGCTATTGACTGGGAAATATTCTGGATTTTCAGTATAATTCTTCCTTTTTATAATTTCATCTATGGCTCTCAGTTGTGCACCTATATGCTACGTGAAATACCTTCCAGCCTCAGTGCTAATGCCTTTCAGATGTTTGAAATCAAACTTAATATATTCAGCTATTTTAACTTCCTCTCACACACTCTGTCGCTAATAGGATTTTTGTTGCTCTTCTGTATACAGCTTCCAGTTTGTCAATATCTTTCTGGTAAAAAATGTGGTGCCCCAAATATTTTCCATCAGAATCACAGAGGACTACAGAAAGTGAGGACAAACCTCCAACTGTCTTAATTACTATTAAACTGCATTCATAGGAAAGACCTTCTGATCTCTGTATGATGGTGTGGTGCTTTTGAGTGGGAAACATAGAATTCATGGCCTATTTTTGTGGCTTTATTATATTCAAAAGTCATTAATTAGTGTTTCTTATTCAAGAGCAGCTTCAGATCTTTTTCAATGGTATTTATTTTGATGCAATGTTTTTTGAAAGTTGTTGATCTTCACAGCCTTCCAGCCCTACACACTATTGTGTCTTAGTTGCACCCACCTACACTCTTCCTAAGTTAATTTCATTCTGTCATTTTCTTCCCGTGTTCCTAAGCTTTCCAGGTCCCTTTGCTCAACACATTGTAATTTTCATTTTTTCGGGTTCTATTAGCTCTGCTCCTTTTCGAGCCTGTCTAAATAAATACTTCAGTTCAGGTATTGTCATTGGCTGCACTGTCATGTACATTTATTCAAATGTGCAGCATGAGAGACATCTTCAGATAACACAAATGTGCTTCTCCATTGATATCAGAGGATCTATGATGCTCTACACCTCACTTTTTCCGTGCACTAACTTTAAAATCCTAAAAAAAAATTACAAAGGTCATCCAGTAGAATATATTCATTCTGAATATTTGGTGGGGTTTACTTATTAATGACAAAATAAATGCATACAAATTTTTTTCAGTAGTAAGAACACTTTTTAATTTCACTTTGACTTGCAGGTTTCTGATCTTCAGTTCTTGAACACAGGAAGAATTTGCCTGCTATTTGGGACAAAGTGTTTATTATCCTGAACTTTGTATTATCTATTAGAATAAGTTGTTTTCTCCAAGCAGCTCATTAGTAGCTATTTCATATTTTTTTCAAAATACTTAATGAAGAGTTTGCGAGCTGCAACATCGCTTTGCACTTTTGAGGACACTTCCATAATGTCAAAACCAACAGATCACAAGCAGTTTGCAAACTCTGCAAATATATTTCTCCAAATTACTTGTAGTAACTTATTTTTAATCAGTTTGTTATAAAAAAACACACTGGTGAACCAAAAGTTTCTTCACTAGTAATTAGATGGATGATTGAAATGTTACATAGCTTCTATATTTCAGATGAGACTACAAATTACTACTAGTAACTATAATTAGGAGTCTGCCCTTTATACACATTATCAGTGTAATATCCTCATACCTTTGTTGAGCTAGGTAAGATCGATCTGTGAAACTGAAGTTATAGGACTTCAACTACATTGAAGCATTGCAGTAAGCATCTCTCTCGCCCCCCGCGCCCCAAATATACAGTTGTATAAAAGTGCCTATGTACATATACGTAATCATTAAGCCCCAAAGTGAATAAATCTATTTTTTTAGGGATATTTGGCTATATCTCAGCTGCTGGATTTGGGAGTACTTCCCTGCCCTGGAACCACGTATGAGTCTAGCAGCAACCCATTTCCACAGTAGCATGAGCGTAAAGTGTCAGTCCTCGCTCCTGGCTCCTGCTTTCCTTGTCTGGGTGACCAGGGCATAGAGGTGGGGGGCAGAGGGAGCTGGCACGCTCTGATCCTGCCCTGGGGGTTTGACCCCAACCTGGGGACCCTGTGGATGGGAACCAGGATCACATCACAGCATATTCAGGCTAGACATAGATACTGCATCTGTGTTACAGTCTGTATAATATTAACATTTCAATTTAAAAAAAGAAAAACAAAATCAGCAAAAAAATCAGTTATCAATAGGGTCAATGTACATTAGAAAACATATGTGTAGCTCAGATCAAAGTAACATTTAACTTTAGCAGTAGAATAACTAATGAAGGAAAAAACTAGGCTACATCTAGTTGACATAAACCAGTGGCAAGATGGAGGATTGGAAAGGTGGCTCTGGGCTTGTGCTCACTCACAACAACCCTAAGTCTTATCAGGTTCTGCCCCTATGAGACAGCCTGACAGTGTTATGCTTTCCTGTACTTTGCGTAGCAGTTTCCAGCATACATTTAAAGCAGCTCTCTAATTTACATAGAACATTATGTCCCATGCCAAGGCAATTTTGTTCTAAAAAAAAAAAGAGAGGGGAGTGACAAGGAAAAGTTGGTTCAGTAATTTCAATTTCCAGAAACACCAGTGGGAGATTGAACTTTGCTCTAATTATACAGCACCACAGAAACCATTGGAGTCACACTGTGAGAACTGTTGCAAGGTCCTCTTATCACTGAGATAGAGATTACAGTGTAAATGGACTAAGGCTGAAATTGGTTTGTGATCCTTTTTTCTTTTAGGTGATAATAACTGATGCTTATCAGGCAAAAAAACTGAGCATACACCAGATAGGGACTGTGGTGGATGACGGCGCTCTCACTCTTGGGTGAGCCACAGAGAGGTTAAACCTGGATTAGTAAAAGAGATGAGTCCCTAGAAGCAATGCTCCAAAAATCAGGCATGCAGGAACATGCTAACCAGAGTGGCTTGCTCTGCTAGTGAGTGGCAGGGCTGACTACTGCAGCTCTGAGAGGAGGGTTCTGTTTAGCACAGGGAGGTATCACTACCCTGGATTAAAACCAGTTCACTCAATCAAATTTCAGCCCCAGTGGCCTTACTGAAATGGAGACAATAATGGAAGCGGTCTTGGGGATACCAGCAAAGCACCTGCAATGTGCTGCAGCGCAGGTATTAGCCTTAAATTTTAAGCTTGATAGCTTGGGTCCTGGGAACAGTCAGGCCGCAGCGGGACAGAGCTTTGCTCAGGCTCCTAACCACCCCTGATGTGATTGCAGGGTTGGAGAAAGCTTGTGGATGGCTAACTGCCTTTCTGTGGGCAGGGCAGAAATTCCCCTGCTGGCTTCCCTAGGAAATTGCTATTTGGGCTGAGAAAGGTTTTGTCCAATGCATAGCTTTTGAATAGGGCCTTTCCTTTGCTCTGCTTGCCTGCTGGCTCTGAAGGCCAGCCATCTCTGTATAAGTGTGCAGGGACAGCCCTGTGCCTGCTGCTTTCTGGAGCACAGGTGGCTGGTAAAGGTGCATGCTTTGTGAAGGTGGGAGCATCATTTGCTGACTGGGCAGTACCTGACACTAACCTCATCTGGGTGCTGATAAGGTAGTTCAGGGTTTGGTTTGGACCTAATTTTTGTGGACAGAGTTGACAGCCCCTTCTCAGGCTGCATTTAATGTTCATTCCTAAAACTTTAGCTTCATAGAAGGGACCACTAGGTTATCCCAATGCTCCCTACTGGCTGTGGCATTTCAGTTAATATAGTGACCACAAGGAGGTAGGTTTGGCCAAAGCATCAGTCTGATGATGAAAGAAAGGGAATGTATATCACTTCTCCTATAACCTTTCCTGGCCTGTGACTGGACTTTAGTCTGGGGCAGTCCTAGTCACAAGCAGGATGGGGATTTGGGGCAGCTGGAGATAATTAACAGTGAACAGTGAGCCATCTAGCAAGACGTAGGCATGTCCTTGGGTGAGAAATGGCTTCGCAGGGTTATTTTGGACCACAGTATCAGATTTGGGTACATCAGTTCTTTTAAAGACTTTCTACAAGTAACTATTAAGGTTTGAAGTTGTTTTCCAGTTTGCTTACTGTCTAGAATCATCAGCTGAAAGTATCTGAAAATGACTGCCCCAGAGTCATGCAGAGAGTATGTTGTAAAGATCAATGCATGTATTAAAAACAACACTTTGAACTACCAAAAATAGCAACAGATCTGTTCATGGAACTAATAAAAATTCACACAAGAAAAATACTTATGTCTGTTCCCCCAAAATACGAAAAACCTACACAAAGCTGTGGTGAAAACTGAGAAACAGCAGCTACATTCAATGGATGTCCTTGCCTATAAAGCAAAAGTAAGCCCATCTTATGTGTTGATAGGATATCCAAGAACCTATCTGAACATTTAAGGCTAGATGCAAGGACTTGAAGAGATAATACTTGGAGTGTTACACTGGGTATACACAACTACAAACCTCAAGATGCCTTGAGACTCCAAGAAGTTCACTTCTAGGCAGTAAGTGTGAAGTCTAAATCCTATGGGAAATTGTGTAAAGGAAAGAGAAAGTTAGGAAAGGCAAATAAATACATGATGGATGTGAAATGGTTAATGGTCCTATTGACAAAATCAAGAAAACACCAGTTAGTCCTGCCCTCATCACTGTGCAATTGAACACCACGTTTTCAGTACCTCAGCTGTGACCTGGCTTGCTGCCCTCTCCTGTCTTCGTGTGGAGAAATCATCCCTTCTCCCCTTATACCAGGCGGATTGTTTTGATCTTTACCTTCTCCCATGGATGCTTCCTTCAAAAAAGAAGGTGACAATCAGTTAGCGGATGGTGACCATGCATCCCACATATAGTCGGGATTGTCATCATTGCTTTGCACAAGTCAGTTGACTCCTATCTCACCAAGACCTAGTTCAGGTCTGAGCTTTTCCAGCCCCATCTTCTCTTTTTGTCTAAATGTTGATTAGTGCCATTCAGGATGGCTGGTCTTTGTTCCAGGATAACAAGTGTTTTTCTTGCATGTTAATTGTTAATTCTGCCTGAACATGTCAATCTTGGCGTGACTCTCTACCAGCTGTCCAGCAAGACAGAGCCCAGGTATTTCCATGACAGTCTTGTGACTTTGTCTCAAACATGGCTCATTAACAGGCTAACGGTGCACGGATACAGCAAGGAAAGAGCTGGAAGGAGAGACTGAGGAGAACAGTAACAGAAAAGAGAGATTTCCTGGTGGAAATCACCTGACTGACCTTATGGAGAGCCACTGTGGCTCTAAAGCTATTTGTCACAATGCCATTGGAGTCATGAGCAGTAAGGCTGGGCAAGCGGAGCAAGGCGCTTAGGTAGCACCAGCTTTCCCCATAGAGCAAGTTGGTAACAGACAAATCCTGATTAAGTGGTTTGCTCATGTTTGGGTATTGCAGTCCCAGTGCAGCTTGATTTAAGTATGGCTGTTGACTTGGGCTCAATTAAGTACATTATGGAGAGTGCTACAGATGAAAGAACTCAGAAGAACAGAATTTGAAAGTGTGGGGGAGGAAAATGAACTGAATAGGAGGAAGATCTGAAGACAGAGGTAGTGAGTTCCTTAAAATAGCAGTGCTTGCCTTTGATGTAAAACACAAAATCTTGGGAACAAAATGAGATAGAGACTAAACAGATGGCGTGAGGAGGGATTCAAAAGTGAGATGACACACCACAGCTAGATATGAAGAAGTAAATGATGCAGAAGTGGACTTAGCATAAGAGACAGCAGATAATCATCATGGGTTTTTTTCAGAAAAGCCCTCTGCAGTACTTGTAAGCTATAGCATCAGCAAAGTACAATGAAAGAGCTTGACTTATTTTCTTTGTGTTGAAGTCAAAGCAGACAAAATGTGTTTCTGTGTGAAGAGTTTGTAGATCTTGGTATGTTAAAATATTACTTTAAAAATCTTTCACACCCAACAGTTACATTCATTTGCTTATCTTTATAGCACTTAAAAAAAAGTCATACCACAGCTCGTTTTGATCAAAACAGGAATGCTTCCCAACCTTCATTCTTATCTTTTAATTGATCACTATAATATAAAGGTTTCATTCTTCAGCTGGGAACTTGGCTTTTTTCCCCCCCTCCAGGTTAAACCTCTAAATCCAAACAGCTCCAGGTCCTACCAACTACATGCTTTGGGGAGTTATGAATTTTTTAGATTGGCCCATTCTTGTGAGCTGGTTCCCACAGAGGTGGTGAGTCACAGGTCCAGTGTTTGGAGTCTGGAGTTGGAGATGAACTTCCCAGCTTGGATCCATCTCAAATTCCTTTTTTCTCCAGGAATATTTACAGCTCAGCAGAAAAGTGCCACATTGTCATGTACATTTCTTTTTCATTTTGCCAGATTTACATTATCTGTGTTGCACCACTTTCTTCCAACTATCACAAAGACAGTCAATATTTTTTTTTTGTAAAATTCACCTGGTAATTATTTACTCCCTGAAAAAGAGAAGCACAGGAGTCTGAGCAAGGAAAAGCAAAATACTCAGAATATTGCAAGCCGTACGTAAGGGACGCAATCTCCCCTGGTGTGTGCTGTAGCAGGAGGCAACACTGCTGTGCCAGCCTCCCACCCAGATTGCCTCCCACCTGCACTGCAATCACAGGGTCTGAAATGTAATCCTTTGTTTACTTCTGCCCCCTGAGGGATGAAACCCTAAAATAAGGCTGCTTCGCATAAAGAATTTATGTCCTGTCTCTGGTTTCCACCCAGGTGATGTATATTATAATTTGTAAATGATCTCTACTGCCTGACCTGCAATTAAACAATTGCTTGGTCCTCTTAAGCACTGCTCATCTCCCTGTCCCACCAGCTGCTAATGAGATATCACTCTGCTGTGAGTGCTGCTTCCCTGCAAAGGTATGGGGAAATGCAAGAAGAAACCACTACAATTCCTTAGGAACAGATCTGATCCTCAGGTTTGAACTCAGCCAAACACCCCAGTGTTTTGATGGGATCCAACCCGCATGCTGGAGGGTTTGACTCGTTATGATCGTGTAGCTGCCTGTTCTTCCACCCACACAAACCAACTGCTTTCAATCCCAGCATTTTATCCTGGTTTGTAAATAATAGTTGCTTGGGAAGAAGTGCGTTTGCCTCCTATCTGATGGAGGTCCTGTGAGTCCTTCATTTCTGTAATAGCTAATCTGTTCCTAAGTGCAAGGGGGGGGGGGGGGGGGCAGGAAATAAAAAGGAAAGGAGGGGTTAGTAATAATTCCTCTCTTTTCCCAGCATGCTAAAGGCTAATGCTGTGGGTTGTTTTTTCTTCCAACAGTTTGGAAATATTTCCTATAAGCTATAAATCAGGCTTAATTAAAGCTCTTCCTGTGATTTTCTTCCCCTTCTTTTTCTTTCCCCCTGCAAGGTGGGGTGAGCAAACCTACATACAAAATGACATAGCCAGAGTCCCCAAAACACCACCAGCCCTCCCAGAGCCCTTACCATGGCCTAGGCTTTCCAGGGTGGCTGTGGGGTGGGTAACCAGCAGGGAGTAATTGCCTTTGGATGAAAATTGCAGTAATTGCTGCTGTTAAAAGACACAGTTGTTTCCTTCTGTAGTATTTCTGGGAAGACACAAAGAACTGGAGGGGGGATGCTTATTAATAAGGCAAAACAATCAGTATTTTTGTAGGTTTGTTTGTTATACTGCCCATGTCTGCATAAAGTAAATGCAAATAAACCCATCTTTATTTTATTCATAGTTCTAATGGAAAGTCTGTGTCATGGTCTGAACCAGGTGGAAGACAAACTCCCAAGGGGGAACACACGTGGCACAGACTCTCAGTGCATGTGAAGAGCCAGGAGACAGGGTGCAATCAGACAGCGGTGATCAAACCCCTCACTAAAAGCTACCATGGCCAAAGCAAGAGCCTGACCTTTACCGACATCAGCAGTAAGACTCTGCACAATGTGGTGGAGGAAGAAGATAGAGAGCCCGTTTGCTTCAACCAGCCCAGCAGCCCCTCCATGGTGGTGCACAGGCGAGTGGCGACGACTCCCCCACTGCAGGCCACAGTGGAAGAGACCCACCTCTTCTTGCCCGAGCAGCCCCCCAAGACCCTGCCCCTGCAGCCACGGTCTCTCATGGACCAGCTGCAAGGAGTGGTCAACAAGTTTGCCACCGGCATCCCTGAATTCAATTCCATCCTCCCCACACCTGGCTCGGGGAATGGCGTGCGGCCCCCCTACCAGTCCCCCCCACTGCAGCAGCCGCCCCTGCCGCCTCTCCAGGTGGCCGCCTTCAGCGAGGAGCCCCTGTCTCCCCCATCTGAGGAAGCAGAGAGTGAGAAGCTTAAGCTTATTCAGGGATATGTCTATGAGAAGAACCCAGAGGAGGAGGATGAGGAGCCGGCGACCAGCAAACTGACTCTGGAAGACTCTCCGGCACTAACGCCCCCGTCCCCTTTCCGGGATTCGGTGGCTTCGGGCAGCTCCGTGCCCAGCTCACCCGTCTCGGAGTCGGTGCTCTGCACCCCTCCAGATGTGACCTATGCCTCTGTCATCCTGAGGGATTATAAGCAAAGCTCATCCACCCTGTAGACGCTGCAAGAGACAAGATGAGAAGGACCTTGGCAGCTGCCCACTGGGAAGTCCTGGGGAGACAAGTCTCCCAGGGCTGGGGGAGAGAAAGCAGAGAACAAAGTCACATATGACAGGGCAAAAACTTCATCCTGCACTTAAACAAATAAAAGGAAAGAAAGAAAAAAAATCCATTCTGAGGGCTCGAAATTCTGTAGCTGTTAAAAATAAAAATATTGTACTTTGAGAAAACGATAGGAAACCGTAACAAAGCACAAACCTAAGAGCCAACTTCTATAGCAAAAAAATGAATAAATGCAAAGAAAAAAAATATTCACACTTAGTCACACCCTCTCTTGGCAATGCTTGAAAAGGACTCTGGGAAGTGTGACCTGGAGGAGTCATTAGCACATCTCATGACTGCTGTCTGTCTGCTACGGAAGCAACACACCCAGGAGCTGAATGCGGTGAGGAGGAACGAAGCTACTTGTATATGAGACATATATGCATAAATTTTTTTTTTCCTGGTTCCTATAGGTGGTATAACTGTGGAATGTGTTTGGTGGAGAGGAGCTGAGATAATGTGAAAGCACATGGCTCTTACTGACTTTTGTCTGAACAATTTGTTCTTCACACTAGGCTGCTTTTTGGGGGATCTGGGCTTTTTTTAACACTGATTGTGAACAGAGCGAGAAATATGATCAAGTTAAGACTCAAGAGGTTTCTGAAGAAAGCCCTTGCTGTAGTACTTGTAATATGATAAGGACTTAGAAAAACTGCCCTTTTGTATAAGATTGCAAACCATGTGGCTAAACTGTTACACAACATTTCCTGTAGCAGAACAATATTTATTGACTAACTTTTCATAATGCGACATATTTGCCATGTGAGTACATCACTCCTTTGCATTTCTTTGGAATCAAATACATTGGAAAATAGCTGTATTCTTAGAGCAACAACTATTACTCTGAAAGAAAGGCAATTCCATACTGGGGGTTATAGAGTCAGTCTCGAAGCAAGAGAGTGAGCGTACGTTTGTGTTTCTGTATGCGTGTGTACGGTATGTGTGAAGCGTGATGTCCAATAACTACCACTGGAAGATTGTCATATATACTATGAATATTTTTATGTTTAAATCATGTTTTATATCGCATTGTTACAAATATTCGATAGATCCTTGAAGGTTTGTATGCTGTGCTAACACATTTTTTTTCATATACAAGCTGAGACAGTTGTTACCCTTATAACAGGGTGCTTTATTTTGCAGATATTTTATGAAGTAGGCATATGGTACTAATAACCAGTGCATTGAGAACTTGTTATTTTACATTTGCAGCAAATGTGGTTAACAGAAATAAGAAAACACAAAAAGAAAAGAGTCTGTTTTAGAAATCTTGCACATGCCAGTATAAAGGTGAGAGAGGAAAAGTAATGAAACTATTTTGTTGCTTCAGATAATTTAAAATAAAATCATGTCCAGACAGGAAATTTCATCAGTGCTTAATGTGTGCATAAATTCCCAGGGTTTGTTATAAACGGTTCTTTTAGTTTCTTTAGGATGTTTAGTTGCGTGTTCTTTCCACATGCTTTCACTTCTTCTATTTAATATACAATCTTGTATCTTAAAGGTCACTCCTAGGCAGCTCTAGTTCTGTCATTCGTTCCTCCTCCTCTATCCTTCATGTGTTTCCTAGAGATGGGGCTAATCCAAAGCTCCCTAATGGCTGGCATGTTCAAAGTCCAGGTCTAATTGCTGTGGCTTGAACTTAATTATACTTATTATTACCCTATTTCTAATTGTGCATATTATACAGGACAGGATTTTAGCTGCTATGAACTTTGATTGTGCTGTTGAATTTAGCTGAGGATCAGTCCCACAGTTCTACACTTTATCTCCAAAGATCTTTTTAAGAAATCTCTTCATGCTAATATAGTTGCAAAACCTGATTTTTAACCTTGCTTCTTGTGAATATTCTATCAGGGTTTTTCTGAATTCAGCATAATTCTACAGTTTTTCTTTCTTTTCACTTGAATATTAAGTAGTCTTGCTGCTAGTCATCAATTCTTCTCTGAAGATCCAAATCTCGTTGTTTTGATCTAATTATATAGTAGTGGTATTGGAAGGTTTGACTGGTGCTCAAAACCAGATAGAGCCTTTTTTCCTCAACCTCTTTTCACGATGTTTCCTCCTTTCAATATGATTACTGGCCAGTTGCTATCATCATCCTGATGTGGAAAGCAAGAAATTACTTTGCCCAAAGACACTGTTACGTCTTTGTCACTAGACTGGTGTCTCTATAATGAACTACAGATACCTGAAAGTCAGTTGGTTGATTTTTGTCTGCTTGGGGCTTTTAGGGGTATATTTTTTCTTGTTTTTTTCTTTTTTTTTTTTCTTTTTAATGCTGATTACTCATTAAAGCAATGGGGAAAATGCCATATTTTCTTTGCTGATCACCACACTGACAATGAATTTTATCTTCTTATAATCTTAGTATAAGATTTGTTGTGCTGTTTCCAAAAACATACGTTGTCAGTAGCACAGAGCTAGTACTAGGAAGCCGGTCTTTGAAGAGATGAAATAGATAAGAAAAAGAAACATAACAGATTCGTATAGATGGGGAGGTGACAATGTGGCAAGGTACTATGTTGTTTTCATATCTGTCTGTTTTGCACATATTAAGCACTGATTTTATTACTGTAATGTAATTATATCATGAGTAAGAGTTTTCTCGAAATTCAGTATATTAGCTTTTAGTTTGTAATTGTTAAAACTGGAAACATACACATACGTAAATATATCTAAAAAGCAAGAACTCACCTTGTGTATGTAGTTGTATGAGCTATGAAGCTTCCTGTAAAAGTTCTTTCTTTTGGTCTGTCAAATGCTTGATGAAAACTGCCTTTTTGTCAAAATGATCTTGAAAATGCTGTAAAATAAATATTTTCTATTTATTATTTAAAAATCGAATGCCAAGATTGTTAATTTTTGCTCCCTAAGTAGAAAATAGCCGCCATGTCTAGTAATTAATTTTCCCAGGGCTTTTCAGCATCGTGTGTGAGAGTTGGTGGGATGCTTAAATGGAGGTAGGTATTGATTAGATTGTGGCATGTAGGTGAGATCTTGAGGAGCTGGAGGAGTTTTGTCTAGAAAACAAACCCCAGTTTTTTGGCTTCCTAATGAAAATCAGGAGCACCATAGGTACGCATTTGGGCTGACATGTTGTAGAACAGAATTCAATGGGAAATGACAGGAAATTTTGCTTCCCAAGGACATGGGGAAACACCAGCCCTTCACTGGAAATACTTCATGTGTTTGACTGTGAGATGTCAGCTTCCTCCATCAGGGAAACTGAGGTATGCTTTCTTGACAGCTATAAGCGACAGGCATCGATCCCAGGCATCTTGTGCCTCCTTCCTTTACTGCCTCTGTATAGAGCAAAGTACTGGGACTCTTGACTCCTGCTCTGCAACTCACACACAGGCTTTTTGGTGACTCCTAAACTGCTGTGTGCCTCGGCTAGGGGCTCAGTAAGATGGGAGTATAAACATTTTTTCTGGGGCGCTGCTGAGCTTTTCAGACCCAAGAGGCGCTAAACATAGAAAATCTAGCTCTTTTTCTCTTTACACTTGCGAATAGGCTTGTTTCTAGTGGCTCCTTGGTTTGGATCTGGCCTTGAAAGAGCCAACATCTGAGGAGTCAGTCCACCTACAACTATTGCACTGCTGGAGTACAGAGAATGACATTACATTCAGAGGTAAGTGCCAAAAGTTTGGTCTCTTTGCTTGTAGAGGTTTTTCTTTTTTTTTTTTTCCCCTTTTTTCTTTTTCAATTAAAGTCTAGACAATCTATGTCTCAGCAAAGGTTCTGCTGATCAAGTGGGCTCAATTACAAAAATGTCATCAAGCAACACAGCAGCTACTCCCTTCCAGAGCACCCAGTGTAGCGTTGCTTCCAGCACCATTCTTGCAACCGGTTACTGTTTGTGGGACCCAGCCCACAGCATCTGATCCTGAGCCCACTGCACATCTCAGCAGTCACACGTGGCGTTTGGGGATACATTGTACAATGAACATGGGAATAAATATGATGGTAACATTTGACAATCATTTAAGAAATATTATAAGAATTGTCATCTGGTGTCTAACTAGCTACACATATGCTGTGCAAATTAATTCATTTCAAATTGCAGTATTCGCATAGGAGGTTAGTATTAATTGTTTTATGCATGACTTTCCAAACAGTCTGACGAGCATAACAAGCCCAGCAAGTCTTACTTTCTTTTTGACGCAATTTCAGTTTTTGTATTGCTGTGCTTTGAGCTTCTAGCGTGGATGAGGATCATTTCAGTTTAAGTCATTCTAGACCATATAAATATTTCAGTTCATATTCTTTTTTTTTTTTTAATTTTGCCATATAAACATACAACAATATGAACATTACCAGAAAGAGCAGATTGGGCAAAATGTATATAAACAGACTCCAGTAGATATGAGCAAACAACAGTTGGTGGAAGTGCTAAAGGAAATATGTAGAAGGCCAGATGCTCCAGCCTTTTTAAAGCTGCTTTATTAGTCTCTAGATTTCCAGAACAGTTCTTAATGTGCTTTAGTCTGACAAAGGAAAGGACTACTCCGGTGCTGTAGAATCTTTTTAGAGTCCTTTGGCCGCAGCCCCAAGGGCAGATAATGTGACAGGTGGGAAGGGAATGGACTTATATGCCTTCAGCTGCATTTCTCTTATCTAACCTAAGAAAAGGCATAACAAAATCCAAGGCTGGGGAGACGCAAGTATGAAGGGTTTAAATTAGAAATAAGCAAATCTGAATTTTCAATATAATTGAGTACTGCAGCAGATGGTTGGGAGATTTAAGCAAATTTTCTTTAAGTCTTCAAACCAGTGGAGAATTCACAGGGTAGAATTGTTAGGCTTCTGCTATACAGGGGTCAGATTAAATGACCATAATATACACAAGCTGCCAAAAATGCCCATCTAAAATAGCTTTACACTGAGTAAAGGGATGACTAGTCCAGGACCACAGAGCAGCAGCAAAGCAGCTTAACGTACTTGAGCTTTAGCCTCCAGCCACCAGCCAAGGACAGAGTCTTGGTGTCTCCACCAGCCCGGTCTGTGCCTACCCACTCAAGCTCTGCTCAGTAAGCCAGGCCTCTGGACCTAGGCTAGTGTGTCACATCCACTTTGCAAGAAATAAGTGGTTAGCAGAAGCAAAAGGCAATGGAAATTGGCCCCCTGGAATTATATTTATCACTCTTTAGGGAAGAACAGAGAAGCAGGGTGCTAACAGCTCTTCTACACAAGGTCTGAGCAGCTGTTAAAAATGTTTCTTACAGGGGAATAGGAAAAGCGTGGTTTTGCAGATTGAATTGTTGTGGTGGTTCTTCTTCCCAAATAAATGAGTCACTGGACACTTGGCAAGTACCTGTCTGCAAATCACTGGGAAGGAGAAGCAGACTCTATAGAGAATACCAAGGCCTGTTTCTCTCTGCATAAGATTTCCAACAGGGATATTAGCAAAAAGGGAGATAAGGAATGCTATGCAGCCAAGCACATGGTACTATCACAGGGCCCATATCTGGACCTGGGCCCACATGTTAGTGAACCCTGCAAGCTCCCAGAGATGGTAGATGAGAGCAAGAGTGACTGGTTGACATTTTCAGTGCTACAGGTAAATCCTATCCAACTCAAAAAACAAGCAAGGTATCCTTTGCCTTTGCTAATTCAACTTCCAGTTCTCAGTAGATCACACAAAAGACAACTGCTCCCCACCTGAGAGAGCAGGTCACTGTTTGGTACTAAGAAAAATCATCTATTATCTACTCAAAGGTGGGCGTAAGCAGTGTATCTCTACAGAAGTAAAATATCATTGTGAGTTGTGGGTTTCCATAACTGAAATGCCTCTAGGTAGGTGGAGAAGCAGCTGGCACAGATACCAGTGCAGACAGATAAGAGTTTAGAAGTGGTATGTATCTATGACATTCAATCCACCCACTTATTTATTGCACACCATGCAATGTGTAGGTGGCATGAGATCCATACCCCAACCCACACCACGGTATGGTGTATGGGACTCCTACCTCCCTGTGCTGCTCTGAGTCTGTATCAGGAACAGGGATCTGCGAGACCTACCTGGAGAGGTGGTGTGTCTGGGGACTGGCTCAGGGTAGACAAGTCTCTGGTCAGCTCCCTCTGACTCCCTGTTTTCCTTACTGAGGGTGTCTTCGCAGTGCACCAAGAACATATTTTCCTTACAGGCACCACCTAGAGATTTGAGATTTCAGTGCTGTGGAGGGCCTCAAAAGAGGTCAATATTTTAAAAAGAGTTGTTTCCACAGCTCCCCTCCAACAGACTGCATGAAGGCTGAGGTGAGACCTGTCTCCCCCACTACGGCTAAGCAGACCTGTCAATCTTACGGCCCTAATCCAGGGGGTGATGAACCATTGCTTTCCTGAATGCCCAGCAGCATGTGTTGCCAAATGTCTGTGGTGTGCGTACAGCCCCTGCACTTGTGTTCGGTGGAAACATCGTGCCTGCTGCTCCCTGAGCTGCTGGCACTGGGAGGGCTGAGCGGCACAGAGGGCTCTCTGTAGCCTTCACTGGCCTTGATGACAGAGGGAAAGAGAAAGAGCAAAAGAGAGCGAACAACTTGCTTTTATCTCTATTACAAGAAAAGCAGGCAGGACTGTGCTCCACAGCTAGCAGTGTATCCCTAGAGACTTCAGATAGACCCTCTCTTCTGACAAAGTCATGTTAGCTCCTGTGATTTGCATTTAGACGGACCTGAAGAGTTAGCCCTTCATTCTTTTGCTACACTAAAATACACAGACTGCAAAATTATCAAAGCAAAATGGTTAAATAGCACCAATGGAAGTGATGGCTCTCATGGAAGCTGAATCTGAGCAATGTTTTCAGAAACTTACAGTACAGGAGTTTTTTAATGTGCCTTTTAGACTTAAAAATGCACTGACAAATACATGTCTTTTTCTTTGGGGAAGGAGGCAAGAACTAATGTATTTTCCTGGGAGGTATTACGCACATGTTGCTTCAACACTTAAGCAAAACAATTCAACTGTATTTTACTTTGGCAGGTACCTTGGCAATTTTTTTTGGGGGGGGTTGAGAGTTGTTTGGGTTTGTTGTTTTTTTTTTTTTTGTGGGGGGTGGTTCTGCTTAAAAATAATGACTGGAATACATAGCAATATTATTAACTGTGCCAGGTTTTTCATGTGCATCTGAGCAATGCTAATTTAGAAACTGAAGCCTTTAAGTGCTGAGATCCTCAATGTGTATGACTCAGTGTAAGTCCTGAATTATGTAATTTTCCTCAAGAAGCTGGTCCAGTATCTGTGCTATTAACTTTTGAGTTTCCTAGAAGATGCATTTCCCACCCTAAGCTCCATTTTGTGTTGTAAGGATCTTTGGCTTACCTCTGGGTTTGCTGCTGTACTCGTTATTCTTATAATTTTGTGTGGTGCCTTTACCAGCCTTGGCCCTATTGCAGGGTAGAAGTGCCTGTCAGGCTGTAATTCCTGAGCAGTGCTGAGAGGTTTCCCTTCTGAGCTCTATTTCCCTTTTTGAGAGGTGGCCTCTCCTCCCCTCTATTGTACTCTTTGCCCTTGGGCAATATGGTTGTTCACTTTAAAAAACACAGAATGAGAAAGTTTTGCCCTCCTATTGTCCCTGGCAGCAGGATTTGTACAGACCCATGGACCTGGTAGGCATATAGGGCAGTTTGGCAGGATTTACGCTGTTGGGGACAAACTCGGTGCATCGCAGGCTGGCCCTGAGCTGTCCTCAGTTCAGCTGTTGACTCATGTAGAGACTTTGGGACATCAATCTACCCAGGTGTGTTTCAAAGTTGCATAAGGGACCTGGGTGCCAGTTTACAATTAATGCAAGTAAAAACTGGGCATGGAAATCCTTTAGATGCTTTTGAAAACCCAACCTGTCTTTCTCTCCATTTCAGGTCTGGACACAAGAGAGGGGTGTAAAGACATGAGGATTTCCATATCCCTTTTATTCTCCTTCCCAACTCCATCTCAATGCTGCTTCACTCTTGCTTATTCTTTTCCAGCCTTCTTCTACAGCATACATGGCCTAGCTATGGAGGTGGCACTATCTATTTCAATAGTTTTGGCTGGGACCTCTCATTTTTCTTCTTGTTTCCAGTTACCTCATGATCAGTGCTAAAGGAAGATTTTGGAGGTCTGTGAAAGCTTGTGGAATAAAAAGACCACACAAAGAGGAGGCATAACAGACACATCAGCCAGGACTAGCTCAGATGCTGCAGCCATATAAATCATCAAATGAGGCCACAATCCATGGTACAGTTAATCCCCAGGAGGACAGAAATGCCAGCAAGTCTAAGGAGAAATAATTTTCCGAGCAAGATCCAGGCTTTGAGTCCCAGCTCCAGCACAAGGCTGTGTTGTCAGCTGCAATACCACCACTTGGAAAACACTCAGAGCCTTTTTCTCATTGCTGTTTTTTTGAGATAGGTACCATCATCTTCAACGGTTGCTGTGCACAGACCTTTCCCCACTTTGTTACCACCACTTACAGAACATTCAAAGCCTTTTTCTGTTTTTCAAAATAGGTGTCATCATCTTCAATGCGAAGCACACCTGGTCCAGGAGAGACTGGGCACTGTGCAGTGCCAGAGCGAGATAAGGACCCAGGGAGTGAATAAGCTTCATTGCACAGCACACTGCTTTCAGACATTTCTGTTGTATGTGTTTTCCTTCTGCATTTAGAGCTCTCTGAGATCTGCTGGCTACTGGGAGCCTCAGCACCTCTGTTCACAGTGGCATGAACAACACGCAGCTGGCAGAAAACACCACAGCAAGAAATATTTACCTTTCGACATCAATTTCCCAGCTCAATTGCTAGAACTTTACCTTATCTACGTGCCTCATCTTCCTGTCGCAAATAACTTTTCACCTGTGACACAAAGAAGCAAGCCTGAATGAAGAAATGGGGGAGAAAGACACTTTCCTATGCGAAGGCTTCTCTGTGTTAAGATAGGTGCCCCTGGGAACAATGTTTTACAGAGGCCAGGCATGTCCCTCAGGAGGGTCCACCATGTGCTGGCACACAGCCTGGGGATGTCAGATTGGGCAGCCAGAGCTCTCTCGGTTCCTTTGAGACCACAGGTAATTCACTGGGCTGAATAGGAGAAGTGGTGCACTCTGTCCATTAGACCTTTATGTCTCGTCCCTGACGGGCCAAGCTCAGACATCCCTGTCAGCTGAAGATTTTCTTTGAGTTTGTACCCACTGTAAGAGTGGATCACATTGGAAAAGACAACAGAAGCAAAACACAAAAGAGAAGAAGCCCCATCAGGGCAACAAGTGCACCTCTCAGCAAGAAGAGCTAATTCTTAAAAGAGACATATTGGCTACCAAAATTAATAGCCAAGATGTTACAAGTTTTTCAAGATTCCTCTCCTAATGCTCTAGGCTTAGTCCAGGCAAACGCTAAGAGTAATGCTTAGCAGGGTATCAAGAAATGAGAAGCCTCGTAGTGTTGTTGTAATAACACTATTCCAAGGATTTCTCCATCTTCTGCTCTTTTGAGGAAATTTGAACTATTTTTTAAAAATTTTAGGTGATGCCCAAACACCCAGATTTCACAAGGATGATTAATATGAAGTGACCAGGACAGAGGAATCAGGGTCCAGCTTCTACTATAAAAGTTATATGACACAGTGTCAAAAAGTCTTTTTTTCTTTAACCCAGATTTAAAAGTATCACTGTATCTGTAGAATACTTCAAAGGAAACTTGTAGCACTCCCTGCGAGGAAAGGACCACTCAAGCACTGAAATATTTATTTTATTTAGTTTACTGTATTGCAAAAAATAAGCCTCCTGCAGACCATCAGGTATATACAGCAATTGTATCACAGCTCTTAACATTAGCTGTTGGGCACATGTTATATACTGCTTGACCTAAAGAAGAAAAGGGAGAGGATTCCCCAATTATGAGCATTTTTCCTAAGGCCCTTAGTCACATTTTCTTCTCTACTAAAGCAACTACATTTAAAGATGCAGCATGCAGGCTTTCCACATTGCCTAACGTTGAACATCTGATATAGAGAGCTAATGCCTGACACCAATCATCCAGTGAGGCCAGTTTTGCTAACTTTTCTAAAAGGTAGCTCTCTTACAGGTAATTCATAACTGCCACGAGTGGCTAATATGCATTTAAGCAGGTTCAGACAAAGAAAAATGGTCTTTAGCAGAGACTAGGTTTGATTTATTTCCTTTATTTTGAGAGGAAAGCCCTGCATAAACCCATAAAGAAGTTACACTTTGTACTGTATCTTTTCCTAGAAATATGTAATTCAGTGGTTTTCAACAAAAGACAGAAACATGTTTGCCCTACAGAAAGAAATCATGTAAAGCTGGTTCCTTGGGGGAAAAGAGAGATTTTGCACTCAGACAGAAAGCCTGATATATATAAGACAATATCCAGACATTAATGATTGTGTGGTCAGTCTTAGTCATTGGCAATCACCTCAAGCCATGCAGAAAAGGTAGTTACCAGTCTTAATCCAATAAGTAAAAGACATGAGTCCACCTTTTAATTTTCAGCAAGCAGCACTTTTATTGGAAACTATGAGGGAGTAAACAAACTTACCTTCTCATGCCTACTGAAACACTGATGATACTCAAGACAGATTTAAGCCTCATGAATATCTGCATTTCTCTCAAAAGAACCTCCAAGATCTTTTAAACTGGTGACATGGCATCTTACAAAATACTGTGTTCACAATTAAACAGCTTAGACCCAAGTCCTTTCTGCCTCAGATTTATGTCATTATTCAGCCTGGTACAAGACACTTGCGCTCTTCAAGGGCTGGCTTCTGGAAGGCTATGAGCACCCCTCTCCTAGAGATTTACAGAGCGTAAAAAAGCTGTGGATTCAGTCTGTATGTAATGTAGCCTGTTTGTGTGGGATGTAGCACTGTCCTCCCCATTTGGCAGGTGAGAAGGCTGACACATCATGTACTAACACCAACATTTGCAAATATTTTCCTAAAGCTAAGCACTAAGTTCTCATTTCGACATTTAAAGAAAAAAAAAAATAGCCTGTTTCAGTTCTCATCTTCTCCTGAAGTTAAAGGCAGCTACAGATATTAAGCAGATATATAAAATTTGGGTTGTTGATCTAACTTCTAACACATTTAGGTGCCTTTCTGAAGAAATGTTTCAAACTATTGCTCCAAGGGAAGGAGTGGGGAAGAAGTAGCATGAGTGGGGTCCTGTGGCACTGAGCAGAGAGAGAAGTGATTCTCCTCTTTCTATCCTATGTTTATTTATCAATAGTTATCTTGAACATTAAAAGCTACACTAATGTCACTTGGTACCATCTAGCCCCAAATCTAGCATTCTGAAATAGGACATGACCAAAGTAAGACTGCTTATTCATCTGTAGTTCTGATTTCTTCTTAGACATCCCTTAGGACAAAGCCTTTAACTATGTCACCACATAACCATCTGCCTTTTACAGGAGCTCTTCCTCTCTTTCAGTGCAGGGGATGGACTGTACTTAGATACTGAGTAGCTTTTCAATATTTTATTCTTCACCAATGAGAAGGTGAGCAAGCTTTCTTTACTAAGCAACATTCAAATTAATCAAATTAATCAAATTAATTTTATTTTATAACTCTCCTATGAGACAGGAGAACAGTATTACTCCCACAAAGCTGTGTATAAAACTGAGACAGAGAGACGGAAGGGTCAAACCATTGACTCTGGGTCCTCAGTTTGGCCAAGCTACTTCAATTTATATAACATTATAATATTATATGAAAGTCATACATAAAATCACAGCTTTGTTACTTCAAAGCATATGACTGCCCAAAGCTGGAAATCAAGTCTAATATTTTAAGTTGATAAAAGACAATCTTCTGCCTTCTCTCAGTCCCCCTCTTCATTTACTACATGATTTTCATTTACCACCTGAACCTGATTCATTCCTAAAACAAGTTCATCCTGTTATTGAATAGAAAAGTAGCCCATGAGAAAATGGTGTTTGTTCCTGTCTTTAAATGCTGTCTTCACATGTCTATACAAAGGGAACAAAACAAGGTTATGCTTTTTAAGAGTTTAAGTTTGCAGATAGTACATGTTAATACTGTTCCTGTGGGCAGAATTTACCATCTTTTTGTGCCTTGCATATTATGTCTGAGCACGTGACACTATTAAAAGCTACTGCAGAATCCTCTTTGCTGGGAGTTTGCACCAAGCAGCAGAGCAGTGACAGCCTTGTGGTGGCTTCTCATTGCTTGGGCTGTGTTGAGTCATTGCGTAGTCCTTGCAGTAACTGAGTGGCAATAAGGGATTCTCACCCATTCAATAGCCCAGTGCTACAGGGTGGTGGGACGCTTTGCCAGTGAGTTTACAGCATGTGTTGGGGCCACTGACTCACTCCGGAAGGAGTGATCTCTGTGTCGGATGTGTCTGCTTCCCCACTGACCTCCTACACCTTCTGTGCTCAGAGGAGAGGGTCCCGGTCTCCGTGCCCAGTACCTTGTACCCCCTTGACAGACATATTGCAAGCCTCATCCCCATAGTAAATTCGGACTGAATTTCTGTGCTTGCTAAAGAAGTGGTTGGATTTTTTTTTTTTTTTAACTGACAAAAACTCTTTTTTTTTACCTTTTAAAATTTGAGATGGGTTGAACTGTTGGAAAATCACAGCCCAAACAATTTAACAAAATTTCAAGCAGCTGCAAGCAAAGTCTTGCAGCAGGAGATGCTGTAAATCTTTAAGGCAATGCCAGGGTAGCAGTCCTCAGCAACACATGTTGGGGTAGACTGTCAGCCAAATTCAAAGTACAGGAAAGCACCTTTGCTGTTCTTATTCCTGTTCAGTAGGATACTTCTTGCAGTTCTAAACCACTGTCAAGCAGCCTGTATGGTTAAAAAACTAGATGCATCCATTATCCCCTGACATTTATTGTGACTGTGTGCTATTTAGATGAAAGAAAAGTTATTCATCTGGGAATCACTTGACAATATAAATGGTATTTTGGGTTTTTGTTGCCACTACAATTAATCAAATGAGAGGCAATAACATTTTGTTACTTATGCTATAGTTAATCTAAGAAATCTGGCAACTTCCTTTGCTAGCCAGTGCTAATTTTGATATTCTGTCCCAATATAAGGCCAGTTTTCATCAATTTAGAAAAGAGGATTCTGCAGTAGCTTTTAATAGTGTCACGTGCTCAGACATAATATGCAAGGCACAAAATGAAGGACATAAAATATGCAGCAAAGACTGAGAAAGTTCCTTCTTTTCCATAGCTCCTTACATATATACACACTGACAACCATGCACATCCAGCCCTGTTCCACATGTCCATTTCTCTTTGGTTTAACTGCATGCATGTGCCATGGAGCCCTGGTGTTTCATGAGCCACTTTCTGTGGAAGGGAGCATAAGCTGCTGTGAGTGGTGGGGGTAAGAAGCCACAGAGGGGCTGTCAGGTCTCTGGTGTCTCTGTTTGTGGGAAATAATATGAGGACACCAAAAATCTCTAATAGCTTAACTTATAATTCACATTATTTATGAGGATGCGCTACTTACCTAATGCAAATAGATATAACATGATATAATAGTCCCTAATGAATCATTTACAAATGACAAATAATTGGTGTTTCCAACTTGTTCTTTTCTTACATCCAAAATAAAATTCAGTGAGCTTCTCCATGGCAAGCAAAAACCCTTCCCATCTGCAATCTGAAAGGAAAGAAAATTTGATTATTCTTATGGTTCAAAAATGGGATAAAATATATCCTGTGTTTGTTATGACAGCCAAGCATCTCACTGAAGAAAAACAGGGAGAAAGAAGAGAAAATGCTGTAAAATCTGGTTATCTCAAGCCATTTCCTTATAGGTTTAGCAACCAATCTGAAATAAGGGACAAAAAGGTCAGGATTTTTAAATATTTTAATTAAACCTTTCACCAGATTAGAAATATTCCAACTGTCCCCTCTTTTACACATCTGAACTTAAAAAAAAAATTATATATCAATCAATAGGAAATAATTAAATACCAAAAAAAATAAAAAAGAGAAAAAAGGGCATTTTATTTAATTAGCAAGAGCACAGCAAGCAGTACTGGGGGTAACTGGGAAGAAACAGAATGTGTGCTTGTATCTTTTGCTTAGATGTTACTTTCTTTCTTTTCTTCTCCCTGAAATACAAACTTTTATCCTATAGACAGGATGGACACCTGCCTCTTTTTTTTTATTCCATTAACACAGGACTGCACAAATAAGTGAGCTTTCTGTTACTGGAAGATAGAAAGAAACCAGTTTCTTGTATGAATCCATTTTGACTGGTGCATCTAATCACCGTTGGGTCTACAGGGTCAGTGGAAGATACAGGTAAATCACTCACATTCAGTAGTCTTTGGAAAAAGGTCATTTATCAGATGTTGTGGTCTCATAACATTGCTAAGCAGCTACTCTTTTATTATCCCACAGTGATGCACAGAGACCCCAGTCATCTGTAAGGAATCCTTCAGCATGTCCTCTCCATAGGACGCCAATGCACACATGCAGTTGAACACCAGACCTCTTTTCATCTGGGTTTGTTCACAAAGCGTGCTTGGTGATATATAATGCAAGGCTGACAAAGCTGGCAGTATCCTTTTTAAAGATAGTCTGAGGTGAAAAAAATGAAGTATTTTCACAGTTCAAAAAAGAACTTCAAAAAGATTTTGGAAAGTAATATCCTGGCTGCACTCCAAAGCACTTCAGAGTTGACTGCCAAAGGATTAAGTCTCTAGTAAGATAAAAATATCTGTGTATACACACACACACACACATTCAATATATGTCTAAAAACCTATTCAAATAATATTAAATGATTCAAACTGGCACAACGATGAAAGCTACAGACAAGATGACAATCCCTCGATAACTGTTGCTTTGCCCTTCTGTCTGAGGTCCATAGAAACTTTGCCAGTGAGACTCTGTAAAAATCCAAGCTCCAAGCACATCTCCTGCCTTACTGCCACAACACAGGAGGCATCTCTTCCAGCAAGACTTATAGCTGCTTTCCAGAATTAGGGCAGCATGTACCCTGCAACACCTTATCTCCCACACTAATAGGGAGACTGCAAACACAGGTAAGCCTATTTTTCGGCTTTTTCAGGTTTTATTTTTCAGTTTTTAATAATTCTGGATACAAGCTCTGAGTTTATTTATTAATTAATATTTATTTGATAAGTGTGTTCTGAAGTCAACCATTGTTTTTACCACTACCCAGTTTCCAGTCTCATTTTACTATGACACCTCTGAAAAATCCTGTTTTCCCAAAAAGGGAATGAATACCATAAATATCTGTCAAAGGAATACTGTCTAAAGGCATGGTTCTTCTCTTGGTAATCATGAAGCTAAATTGCAAGTGTAACTGTAATTGTGGTAACTAATCAAAATCAGTCTTTGGCTAGAACATGCAACTGCCCAGCAGCTTGGCAAGTGGCCAGGTGGCCATACCCATTAACTTCACACCACCTTAATGTTTATTAAATGGCTGTCTTCTGCACCTAGGAGAGAGAACATGGATTTAATGGAGGAGGGAGGGATCTGAGACTGATGAAGCAATATCTTTTCCTCCTGATTGAATATTTCATTAAAATCTCCATGCCATTCAGTGATGAGGCAGGGAGGAAGTCTGTGCTAACCAGCTAAATATCTTGCATAGAATGGTCAAGAAGAAATAAGAAAAGGGTTGAATTTCAGCATGTGATATTTAAGATTAATATAAGAATAATTCTTCCTGCAGGTGATTATTAGTAGCCAATGATATTCTGAATACTCAGTGACTATTCAACAGATATTCAATTCAGTATTCCGAACTGAGCCTCGAGGTTTGAGCTCTCCTCTGCTGTTAAGCACAGTCACTAATGTGAAAGAGATTGCTGGTAAAACTAGCCCAGCCACATCAACGCATTGGCAGGCACATTTTGTCAGAAGACAACGGTCACCTGAACAGCTGCATGTGGAATGACAGCTGAAGGAAAGAGATTATTTTCTAGGGATTTTAAGCTGCTTTTTTTCCCAAGTACTCAAAATTATTCCAAGTACTTAAGTGGTGTAGATTTTCTACACAAAGCATCACAGGAAGATTACTGGAGGAATTCTGTCAGGGTCAGACAAGTGACTGAAGACAAAAAATGAAATGTGAGCTTAGCATGGCTCACAGGGTTTCTTTTGGTGAAGGTTGGATCAAAGTCTGTGATTAAAATATATACAAACAGAAAATGGGACTTCCTGTTTTGATGATTTTGTGACCTTGAGTGGTGAAAGAATGCATTCAAGGGAAGCTTGAGAGCAGTTTGTGAAATGGTAGCATTTACTATCACTGTGATATTTTACCATTTTGTTATATCATAGGACACATCATAACTTAAAAAAATAGATGAAAGGATAAGTAAGCAAAAGAATGCTCCATGCTTCCAGGCCAAGCAGATCACTTAAAATGTTTAATTGTAAAACTTCATGCATTTATCCAGAATACATAGAGTATCCCTGGGTAAAGCTGCTCAGAACTGTGCATCTAGATTAATTTGAGGAAAATGAATTTTCAGCACAATTAAAATTGTCCACATGGAATATTCCTCAGTACTGAGGAGCTATCATCACTTTCCTTGAAGAAACTATAGGAGTGTTTCATTTTGCAGTGGTTTGGCTATTAATCTGTGTCTGTCTCTGCCCAATGAAAGCTGTAGTTTGAATGCTTTGAGTTTACCTTATCCTCTGCATGCAAAGCCTCATACCTAGACCTGTATCTTCCTACTATGCATTGGTTTCCTTTCTCCATGTTTTCTGTAGAGTGAAGGAGGCATCTGATGTGTCTCTTTCACCGTTTGCAGCAACACTATGCTGTTCTACAGCAGCCCAGCTTGGAATATACATTATTGCACTGCTGGTGCTGAGGTCAAGGAGGCTGTATGGATTTAGCAGAAGGTAAAATTCAGATAAAATCTATGAGACATAACAAACTATAAGGTGTTTATGATCTTTGTGTAAACGTTTGGAAATTGGGATGTATAATGACACCATTGACAGTGTATTACCTATAACACCTGCTGAGAACAAGATAAATGGCCAGTCTAGCCTGAATATGAGGCTATTACAAAAATGATGGATGACCTTACGGTTTTTGGAGATTAGCTCAGAACTGCTGGAACCCCCAGCTACTGTTCGTTGTATTTCCAAATTGCCATGTGATCCCGATGGTGAGATACTGAGGCATATATTACGTGACCTGCGTACAGACTGCATAATGAGTAGACAGAAACATATTTTACATTCTCTTTTTAGTCTAAAAAATGAACTTTCAAAATATTGATGTAATTTACATTAAATAATTCAAAAGCTCATTCAGTAAAAGAAAAAAATTATTACCATTCTGTGTTTAATGCTAGGCTCACTAAAGGTGGCTGTGCTTTAGTTATGTGCTGTAATTTGGACCGCAATTCAAACATTCAATTTTTAATTCAGCCATGCCACTATTTTGGTGTTTAGATTAAAAAAAAAAAAAAAGAAAAAAACCAAACCAAAACAAAACAGGAAGAAGTCAGAAATCAGCTTCTGCTAGCTAAAAGATAATTAATTTCACGGAAGGATTGAAAAAGGCACAGAACTCATTGGATTGTTGTCCGGGTTTCAGCTGGGATAGAGTTAATTTTCTTCCTAGTAGCTGGTACAGTGCTGTGGTTTGGATTTAGTATGAGAATAATGTTGATAACACACTGATGTTTTAGTTGTTGCTGAACAGTGCTTACACTAGTCAAGGACTTTTCAGCTTCCCATGCTCTGCTGGGTGCACAAGAAGCTGGGAGGGGAGGGGGCACAACCGAGACAGCTGATGCAAACTGGCCAAAGGGATATTCCATATCATATGACGTCAAGCTCAGCATATAAGCTGAAGGGAGTTGGTCGGGGAGCAGCAATCGCTGCTCCAGGACTGGCTGGGCATCAGTTGGTGGGTCATGAGCAGTTGCATCACTTGTTTTTCCTGGGTTTTGTCCTCTTTTGAGTGTTGTTTTCATTATTATCATTGTTGTTGTTTTTGTTATTGTTATTATTATATTTAAATTATTAAACTGTTCTTATCTCAACCCATGAGTTTTCTTACTTTTGCTCCTCAGATTCTCTCCCCAGTCCCACTGGGGTGGGGAGGGTGAGCGAGCAGCTGTGTGGTGCTTGGTTGCTGACTGGGGCTCGACCATGACAATTGTTAATAAAGCACAGTATCATTTGACTCTAAGCTGAACAAAATCAGTTCTCAAAAGCTTTTGTCCTTCTGATGTCAGTTCAACAGATTGCAATATTAATATGCAAATGTCACAGACCAAAGTACACCATCAGCAGTGACATTTGAACTACCGTTTTTATTAACGGTATAAGTATTCTTTGAAAGCCAATTCCAAACATAGGCACAGAAATAATTTAAAATATGATTTAAAGAGTACAGGGTGGTAAATCACAAAAAAAATATTTTTTAATAGAAAAAAGGCCATTAGCTTTTGCGCACAAAGTGCTTTCATAAGCCTGTTAGAGGAACGCACAGTCTGAGTTTGCACATGCAAATGTTCTTAATTATGTTTCTTCCATCTATGTACCCTAGAGGACAATTTCTTCTTGAGTTTGGAAGCTGAGTTTTCAGATTTACACCAAAGTTTGGGTGAGGACAAAGCCTGTCACAGGGGAGAAGGCGGCTCAGTGTTACAGATCTCTCCTCACTGACACGCCTCTCTGACAGAAAGGGTGAGGAGATGATGTGGGTTAGATCTTGCTTCCTCCCAAGTGCACAAGGTTGACCGATTGCAGGGAATTTGCTTTCAGGGTATGTGGTACCATATGACCTTTCAAATTCATTTCATATTCACCACAACCATCGCGTGGAGCAGGTCAGCAGTGTTCAGAGCACAGTGGCTGCAGTCAAGACTGTCTGCAACACGCAGCGTATGTGACAAGCACAGTTTTTAGGTCCAAATGTCAGGCAGCAGCATGCAGCGCACGAGCGTTTTCTGCACAGCAGGAAGGGGTGCAGGCTTCTGCACTTGCCAGATCAATGTTTGTTACTGTATGCTGCAGCCCCAGTGGCTACAGGGATGCTAAACAAAATAAATCAGACCTAATCTCTGGCCCTGAAGCATACTGGCATGGCACAGCTTGAATCCCTATGGCTAAAATCCCTTACTCTCCAGCACAGAGTAGTCATACTTGGATTGCCTTTGGGGATGGCTCCCGGCCCACGCTGGCCCTTGACCAAGACCCAGGAATTGCTCGGGAGACTCCTTATAGGCATGCATCAAAAAACTTGCCAAGAAAGGACTGTGCAAACAATGTAATGGTATTAGCTCTGCTTAGTTTTCTAGGGCAAGTAACGGGCGGATCATCCATACTCGGGCACTGAACAAGGGCAGCATGATCTCTGCCATCCCAGATAGTCTCATTCATCTGCCATGACCTATTGTTCCCTCACCTGCTCTGACCCGGGAAGCTCCCAACTTTTCCCTTTCTAGGCCCCCTCCTCCATTTCCCATTATGCAGGAGGGTCTTACCAGTTTTTCTCCTTAAGGCCTCTCGGCACAGGCAGCACCAAAGGAAGCTTAACAAGGTGCACAAACTGAGCCCCAGTCAGATCTTATTGAAATCAATGTCCTGCTAAAAAACAAAAGTTACTGAAGGATCAGCTGCTGCTCGGTAATGTCAAGAAGTAGTTCCAGAAATATGATGTTGTCTCTCTGTTTTAAGAATGCCAAGCAAGCCACAGCAGCTAGTATTTAAAGGTGTGCAGAGTAAAATACATTGCAGATTACCTTCAAAAACTCTCACAGTAGATTGAACAAATTGTAGCCTTGCCAGATCCTGCAAGACAGAAAATATGAGCTGGTTGAAAACTGCTTTGCAGAGGAAAAGAAGAAAAGTAATGTGAAAATATTTCATTGACAGTGTCCAGTGTTTGAAAAATATTATTTTCTTAAAAACCCCAGAAGTTCTCATATTAAACACTGTTGAAATGGCATCTTCCTTAATTTCTGTTTCATAAGAAAAAACCTGACCAGACCAGCTTGATGGAGTTCCTTATTCCTTGAAATTGGTTGGTTTGAGTTTGGCAAGCTAAAGAAATGCCAAAATTTTATGTTAGACTGAGCACAGGACTGTACTTGAATGATGATGGGAACCTGATGCTCTCGAGTTCACTGTGTATTTTAGTGCTATGCACAAAACTGGTATTTAATTCTGCTGAGTCATTGGCCTCTTTTATAGGATACATGACAATAGGTATCAGCTGCAGTGAAAAATTCAATGAAAGCTTGCTGGAAACCACAGCAGATAGCAGCACCAATCCATAGATTCGCATTTCAGTGTTATTATTCTTCAGGCTGTGCAGATGGCAGTTTGCTTAGTGCCTGCTCTTTTCAGGCACTGGCCCTAGTTTCAAGCACTATCTATGCCTTATCTCATTTGCATCATTTTCATTCAGAATAATAGTCTTTAAATTTCACATTTTCAAGCTCAAGGGTGCCAGAACAACCTAGAGAGTGGCAGACATCCGGAGAAAAAAGACAGAAAGACAGCTGGAAGCGCTATACATCATGTGTACTCAAGTTCTGAGTTTTCCTGTCCTCTCTGGTTTAAAACTTTCTTCTCTCCTTAGTGGAGGTATATACTTCAGTAGTCTTCCACACTTTTGAATCAACTGATGCCAAGAGCAAAGCAGATTACTTTCTGAATCGGTCAAAATTCATTACTAGGCTCAGTACCGAATGGGTGCTATGTATGACCTGTGCTACATAGGGACCAGACTAGTTGATCAGATACTCTCTACTGTCCTAAAAGTCTGTAAATCATTTAATTTACGGACTGTTACTTTGATTTATTTTTGTTGACGCTACAGGATTCCAGAGTCTGCCAAGAGGTTGAAGTCCTGGAAAAAAATTGTGGCCAGCTTGATACAAAGCTGCTGGACCCAGGAGATATTGTAGATAAAAGAAGGAGGCAGGTGCAGGAAACAAAGCCTGGCATAAGTGACAGATTATCCATCTCATGTGGCAGGGACAGGAGATGGCACAGCCAAGAGAGCAGCAACACCCAGCAGCAGTGGATGGGCTATGCATGGGCTTGACATGACTGCAGTTGCCAGGCTGCACCAACCTGCTGTTGAGGAAAAACAGCTCTCAGATCCTTCTGCTTTCCCTTGTACTTGGATGAAATGCTCACCACAGTCCTCACTGGTGGTTTTGCGTGAAACAATTCCTCTCTATCTGTTTTTACTCTGCCCTTTAACTCAGCACAGTTCTCTTCAGCATGATATAGTTTTCAACCTGAACACTAAAACATGGTCAGCTTCTCTGCAAGGTGTGATGATGTGAATTTAAGCCTGTAAATATGATTGCACTTGGAGCAGGTATACAGCAGCATTATTTACAAGTGACCAGACTGGGCCATGCTTTGTCCTCCTGTGGAGCACAGCCATCCATCCGCACCCTGTCCTGTTCATATCAGCACCCGAGCAGGCGAGGCCAGGGGGAAGACATGCAGACTTTTATATACTTCTGCATAAGTAGGTGGGAATTTTCAGCTGGAAGGAGAAGTGCCAGTGGTATTTTTAGTTTTCTATAGCATAACTCTAGCTTCTCCTGCTTTTCCAAGAGGTAAAAGCCAAAGACACATGGATGCTGCAGTGTGTTCAAGGCTCTCACCTTGAGTGGGTGTTAGGAGCTGCTTATAGAAAGCATCTCCAGAGATGTTTCTCATGTTAAATGAACCCCACAAGATATTTGGATGAGAAACTCAGCATACAGGAGTATCATGATGAAATTCATTGCATAATGTACACCATCTCCTTCCTTCTGAGCCATATCATGCAATGGGCTATATGACTTGGCACAGGACAACTTCAAGACTTATAAGACCAATACCAATGGGTAGAGAAACCTCTGTCTTTTCTACCTCTAGTCACTTAGTGACTGAATATTTTATTTTTTTATACAAAATGTATGAATTTCCAGATGAGTCCTTGGCTATGACTCACCTTGTGATAAGAAGCAATGCAAGAAACCTTCATTTAAGGCCCTGTTCTGAACCAAGAGGGTCTCCATTCTATTATATTGCTTATACTTACTCCCTGGTAATTATACATCAGTGATATTATCCTGATTTTGAACAGAAAAAATACTGTAGGCTTAACGATTTTCTCATGAAAGTTTCATCAAGACTGACATATTTCATTGATTTCTTACAGTTTCAACTAATTCATTTCCAACCAAAACTCTTTTCTTAAAGAGCTTCTCAGTCAGTGCTACCTAAAAATTAATGTTATCAAGTACCAGGTAATAAGCCTTAGAATTTGCTGAAAGAGCACGGTTGTAAGACAGCCTTGGATTCCGCAGTCAGTATTGCACTGGTGTGGCATTCAGCTCCTAGCTCTGAAGTTTACCTCCTGTTCACAAATAAACATGCTTTTTCTTCAAAAAGATTTGATTTGGGTACATATCCATGTTATAAACACATAGTTTTAACTATTTTGCTATTTGTTCCAAGAAAAAAATCAAGTAGAAATAATCAGGAAAAAACCCAAACCCAAACCCAAAGCATTTTATATAATCTTTTTCAAGAAACTCTTAATTCTGTGTTAGTACTTTTCTTAACATTCTGATAGTTAAATGGTTTGACTTATTGATTTAAAGGTCTTTTACATAAATTTCCTTCTACTTAATTTTCTAAAGAAGGCATATACACATGATATTCACCTAAAAATACGAGTGCTCCCTGGCCTTGAATACTCTTGTGATCATCTAGTCGTTACAATACAGGGCTGTGTCCTGCTCCTAACTTTTCTTTGGATCTGCTCTACAATCTTTGCTACATCACCATAGCTTTTTGAACACTAAGCTATTCATATGTGAAAGGACAAGACTGATAACATCTTGGTTGTCACATGCTGTATTTGTGGACTGTTCTTCAAGGTGTCCGTTGCAATTTCCTGAGCATCTGGAGACTAAAATGGATTTTGTGAATTCTCAGTAAGATATGCACAGTATGTTGCAAAATAAACTCCAGAAATGGAAAGGACATGGCTGGGTGACCTTATTCATTAAGTGGATCAAAATGCCTGTGTAAAAACTTTTGATGAGGGTGACTTGGTACACAATTTGTCTCTTTGGGCATGATCCAAAGCTTATTTAGCTCAGTGCTCTGTGTAAAGACGGACTACATAGGTTTTAGATTATACTCTGCATCTCCGTTGAATCCTTTCAACCATTCCCTTCTTTCAGACAATCTCAGTTTCATTTATCTGGTACTTGTTTCTCGGCATGTCTTAGCTCCCCTTTTTGCCTTGAAGTGCCTATGGCATGTTGTCTCCTTATTCTGTTCACGAAATCCTTTTTTTTTTTGTATTCTCTGAGTCCAGGAGAAGTTTAAAAATAAAAAACTTCAAATAGTCATTCTCACAGTAAGCAGTAGGTAATTTTATTCATAAAGTTTAAGTAATAATAGAGCCAAGAACAAAGTCAATGGCCTGATCTAGATCACTGATTCTTATCTCTGTGTGGCTCAGCCCCACTTGAGAAATGCCCTCCTGAGGCTCAGAGTTCCTCGCCACACTGAGTCCAGCTCCTGTCTCATTCCCATGGGCTACCTAGGGGCTGGTGCCTTGGCTCCCCAAAGCTCCACTCCACATGTGCAGGGCAGAGGCAGCTGAGCTGGTCTTGCACACCCCTTATCACTTGGGAGTGGTGTGGTAAGGATCTCATGCTTGAACTACAGAGATTCTACCGCTGTAACTAGTTTACATGGTGGAAAGTCATATCACAACAAGTGGATGTCAGCATGTTAGAGAGAACTGGGGTAGTATTATAAATAACGATAATTATAACTTTGTCTTGCTCTGAATTGACATATAGGCGGAAAAAGCTTATCAGAACAGGTGGCTTGATGTATACTTTGTGAATATGTGATTAGACATGACAGTCCTTATTGTTTCACACACCCAGATTTTGATGGGAGAAGCAATACCAAAAATTCTGAATTGTGAACAAGGCTTTTTCTGCAAAGCCTCTGGGTGGAAACTTAGCGTATATGAATAGCTTCCCTGCTGGTCTGGTTACATCAGCTACAGAGACAACATAAGTGTAGCTGACAAAAGTTGTCTTCCTTCAGTACAGCTACATCTGCCAAGGGGGCCTGGTTGCATAATGTCATCCAGTAAGGTGACATAACTCTTTGCAGCACCAGCTGACACTGCTACCCTGTGCAGCTCATGCTAGACCTACCGTCCAAAGGAGCAGCATTCAGTCTGGACACACCCACAGGATTCAGACCCATCTTTAACCTTGTTAGTTCACAGTGAAAGAGTTAAGTCAGCCTGTAAAAACAGCAACTGTAATTGATTAGTCATTCTCAGAATAATTGTCAAGTATTTGAACTGACTGCTGTGAAACTAGAACTTATCCCATTAAGAAGTCAAATGCTTTGTTCAAATGCTCTGTTCAAATACTTCTACACTGAGAGCTGTTTAGCACAGCAATGGCTGACTTTACATCAGCAGAAGATCCTTGTGCCATTTTAGCCAATAGCAAGGAATGTAGGGAGGTCAGAGAGGCAGAATAATAGTTTAGAAAAGATCTTCCTTAATCAAACAGAAATATTGGCATCCTCCCTTTCTCCAAAAACAATACTTCTGTGCAAATAAAGTCATAAAAGTGATGGTGAAAAAACAAAGGACAAGGAACACTTTTTGTCTGATGTACAATAGGAAGTTATAAATGTGTTGGTTTTGCTAATGTTGAACATAAAAGCAGAACCTTCTTCCTATCTGGAGATCTTGTGTCTCTTTTTATGTGGGTAGAGATACCCTTTTGTGTACAATGTCAATAAGTAGTAAAAAGAATCTGAACTCTGGACTCAAAGTACCTCAAAATAGTCTAAAAAAGATAAAATCTGTCATAATACTTTGAGGAGAAAAGATGGGAAAGACAGGAGGAAACTGGTGTGTGGTTACTGTTACAACTGCTTTTTGCACGAACATCGTTTTGCTCTTGGGGGAAAAAAGATCACAGAAATGGAAGGTATAGAAATGTTGTTAGAATGAAAATACATTCTAATTTCCTACATTTCATAAAGCCTAGGCACAAGTTTGCTTTCACCTGTTTTAGATATTTAAAAAATTATCATTGCCTGACAGTTCTAATATGGAAAATAATTAACAGTATTATGGCTCTCCTCACCTGGCTCTTGATTACAACTGAACAGCTGGACATGTGCACATAAACTTTGAACACAGGTAATGGAATGAAAATGTGCTATAATAACATGGTATAATATGTCATTGGCGCTTCAGCCTTCTGTAAGTCAGGTCATAGCAAGAAGATGTCAGACTATTGGAAAAAACTGAGATACTGTGAATGAAAAATTATCATAACCCGGTCTTGAAGTGAACTTCAAAAAGGGTGAAAAGAAATCTTGTGAGAACAGGGGCCTTGAGCCATATAAGTAATGATTTGTGCCTCTGCAATTAGACATGATATCCTTACTGTTCCATGCTATTTGGTGGAAACTGTAGTGTAAGCAGTTTTAAATTAAGAACAAGGATTATCACTCTTTAGAACTGAGGGGGTAATTGATTCATTCATATAACTACACCTGCTAACAAGTAAAATAAGGAAATGTGATTAGTTTACAGAGAAGAACTGAAATGTGAGAAAGATTTACACTCTCTATAGGCTTCTTTTACCTTATGAGACTCATCTTACTGAGATCATTATTAAACAGAAATAGGTCCCTGCAGGCTTGTTTTTAATTTAAGGGTGACAAAGCTGAGAAACATGGTGTACAAGCAAAAGGTTGCGGAGTAGAAGCGAATGATTACATAAAGAAATTAAATCCTCTGGCGTGAAGTTTCATATCTGCACAGTCTGCTCATTACATTTCACAGCAACCCTACAATTCAAGAAAATCATTGTCAAGCAAGTAAGAATACATCAAGCAGGGTTCATAATTCAACAAGAGAAGTCATTCCTAGTCCTGCTAGTACTTCCTAGCAGAAAGGAGAGGTGAAAAGAAAGGCTAACCAAACCTTGTTCATTAGCTGTAGAATGGATTTGTTTCACTGCAAATAGGGAGATCTGTCATGGAATAACACCCTAGCAGCATGTCATGCTGTGTGGAAATGTTTTTAAATGCTTCCATGCCTGTTGCACGATCTATCTCCAAATAATATGCTCCTTAAATCTTAGGGAACATTTCCTCTTTAGAACTCCCTTTTTCATATTATATCCATGAGCCCAATTCACTTAAGGGACCAAGGTTTTATTCATTGGTGAACTACAAAACAAAGCAAATTAACAGACAACATGCTTTATGTTAGAATCATTGTATAATTCTGCTCAACTTGTCCATTGTCCTTGTTTAGATTGTGAACTTGATAGCCTAGGAGAAGTGCCTTCCTTGGTGTCTTCTCTATGTGCGAGTAGGCTGCAAGTTCTCGGCAGTTACAATGGCAGTAATTTCCCCTTGTAACGACAAATATTTCCACCACTGTGAGGTGCTTCTCCACTGAGAGCTCTGTGGGTGTCATTAAAGAGGATTAATTATATGCCACACATATGCTACAGTCTCTAGTTCCAGTCTTTATACACAGGCTACATGAACTTAAAAGTCCAATGATTTAAGTATTTAATTTTGGGGCTGTTTAGAATACTGTAATAGATACCAGAAGCCCCGAAATGATCATTCTCACAGCTGTTCAGAGTTCTCATGGATGGAGGATGTAAAATGGAAAACACAGGTGTAATATGGTGGTAGCTTAAGGCAGGCAGAGGTGGTGAGTTTTCATCCAAACTTTGAGCAAAATCTAACGGCACAAGAAGCACTTAAGTTCAGAACCCAATTCTATAATAATTCAGTGGCAGGTTTTAATCATAGTGAACTATTTGGAAGAACAGTGAGCATAGCATGAGATAGACAGCAAATGGATCTGATAGCCAATGACGAACTGGCAGAAGTTCCAGATGACTTTACTTCTTGTTACGTCTTTCACACAGAATTGTTCTAGCGTGTTGCCAATCTCTGCTAAAGGCCAGAGTTTCCTTGCATGCAACCACTACGGTTACTCAAAATGCCTGCAAATCAAAGAACATAAAATCTAGTTTTAAGTTTTAAAGTCTCATCTGAAAAATCTCTGAGGCATATACCACATCAAACCCAATTATCTGCTTCCAAAAAGATGAAGTGTCACTAATTATCTGGCTGTGCTGTTATGACATGAACATGTACATTTTAGACAAGCCCAGGAAATGGGTCCATTTTCTGAAATTCCTTTGAAAAATACGCACTCTAGACATACCGAGGAAGGTCTTTTAGCAAAAAATGAAGGATCACCATACATTTATCATACAGAGATTATCATAGGAGATTTTACCTTTATTCTTTAAAAATTTTAACTGAACTAAATTATAATAACCAACAGGCTTATTTTCTCAGAACTTCTAAGGAAATTACATGACACCAGGCACTGATATTAAAGTGCAGAGCTTTTAGTTTCTAGGTTGTTTTTTTTAAAACTGATTGATGACATTTTTTTTCTGCCTGAAAACATTAGCACTCTATTGTTTAGTTTAACAACATGAGAGTTGAAAGAAAACACTTTAGTTTTATTTACTTACCCAGAGATTTTATACTGCCATTATCCCTGCAAATATCTGAACAGCATTCATGCAAAGGTGGCTGAAAGAGCAAAACCTCTTTATGTAACTGCAGGTATTTCTGTCTTCCCAGAGCTAGAAAACCTCCTCTTGTTGATGATTTTTTTGTAGGAAATGGATATTGCTTCTGGTTTGCCAAAGAAAGATGGCCTATGTGTTTACATGGTCTGCATATTCATTTGCCCATCAGTCCCTCTCATATTAGGTGTTGAACAAGCTGGTTTGTTTCAGTCATACATAGATGGAGAAAGGGGAAGCAACATTACAGCCCTAAGTCCTGGAAAGTTCCAAAAAACTGAGGAACTGGATTTATGATATGTGCCCAAATCTCACCAGAGGAAGGCAGATAAAATTTGTCCATTCTACATTCATCTGGGCAGCAGTGTGCCAGTCCATCAGTGGTTACACCAGTTCTGGCCTGACAGTTGGCACAAGCGTAGCTCTGTGTCATCCCTAGCACAAGTGGTATCTTCTCCAGCACGCACTAAGTTTTTTGAAGTGAGAAGGGGGAAGCATTACAACAACAAAGAGATGCAACTTCATTCAGCTTCATCAGTTCATTGAAAAGCTTGTTTAATTTAGGTATTTGTTTTTGTTGCTTCAGGGACAGAACCTTTTTTGCCTGTTGGGCTTTTATTTTCCGGTTGAGCTTTTTTAGTGAGTATGAACAGGCATTATGAATGCTCAAAGCTACAAAGTCAATGAGAGGCGAGGCTGCTCGGCAGTTCCCAGAGGAAAGCCGTTTGATCGAGGGAAACAAGCACTGGATTGGGCCCCAAATTCCAGCTCCAGTTCTGTCATCAATTCCCTACATGGCCTCCAGAGAGGGATTTTGTTCCGTTTCCACAGACAGTAAATGGAGATAGCAAGATGCATTTCATCTCATAGCAGAGATACAACCATTAAAGTTCATGATTCATTTGGGCACTGTTGTGAGGAATGCTTTAGAAAGGATCACAAGGAAAGGAATAATTCCTCATTCATTCCATGGTGTAACCACTAGTTAAGTGACAAAGGTAGAAATAGTGAGCAGATGTTGGATTCTTTAAGCATACCACACTACACTGAATGAAACTGGGAACAGGGGAAGAATATGGTTGTGTTATTAAGGACTGGCACATATAAGGTGCCAAATTAAGGTTGGATGGGCAGCCTAATTTCTGGCATTTCGTAACTTTGAATGCTTGGCTTTTCAAGTGGAACATTATTTCTTAATTAAGTAAAATGTAGTTTCAGTCAACTGTACTGTGCAAAAAAAGTTCACTGAAAAATACCCACCGAAGTGACACTATGTGGTTAGAATTTGTGTTATATAGAATGGGCAGCAGCTGGTGGCATATTAAACAAAGAGGTTAAGAGATCGCTGGATGATGGGTTCTTCAATCCAGCAGGTCAGTGGCATGGGAGAAACTCCCATTGCTGCATGTGGCCAACCTGTGTAGGTAATCTGTAGACTTTGCTCTCAGCTGTGATTTAATAAAGCACTTAAACACGTTAGCTTTGAGGCATGAGTCTTGAGTATCACCTCAGCTTTCCTACACCAACTCATATGTTTGAAACTAAGCATATTCTAAGTTCTGTGTTGGACTGAGACTGTTTTTTTGTTAGTCTTGTACTTTTCAGAAACTACTAAATTTGCTCCAGCCCTCAGCCCTTTATAAATAGATCTTCACTGTAGTTGAGAGACATAAACTAAAGAATCATTGAAACTAAAATCTGGAGTCTTGAAGTACATTATTTTCAAAAATCAAAATTGCTATTAGGTCAAACTCTTCAAACTTCAAACATCTTGGGTAATTTTATGGAGGGTAGAAGCAGAATAGTAGGTCAACTGAAAAAAAAAAAAAAAAGGACTTGAGAAGACTTCTTTGAAGTAGTTTATAAGATGCTGCCAGAAGAAACATTTTCATTTAGGAGAAAAAGAAGAAAAAGAAAAAAACCCCTTTGTTGGTATCTATGACATATCATGTGACAAGCTGCTATGTGAAAAGACTGTTTATGGTTGTTAAAACTTCATACACATCTGAGAACCAATTTTGGAAGAAAAGCTCTCTGATCTACAGCATGCATACAAGAACATGTAAGAAAGTAAGCATTTGCTAGGTCCAGCAAAAGGAAATAATGTCGACTGTAGCTTTGGGACATTTTAAATAAACACCTTCAGTTCTAAATGGAACTTCTATATATGCAATCTGTAACTTTCTCTGTTCTTTAAGTGAGTTTTCTTCTGCCAAGAACTGGATTCTTTGGTGTTTTGCATCTATTACTGCAAGAAACTGCAAAAGTAGCTCAGAAGAGCTGATACATGAGCTCTACGACCAGCCAGCTTGTTGTTGGGAGGAAAATGTCCATCATCCAGAAGCTATGTGTGAAGAACTTCGTATCTCCATCATAGAGACAAATCACAAACACAGAGCTGCAACAGCATGGAAAGGAGTGGGTTTGTGCTTTGTGGTCTGCAATACTTTATCCCATTGAATTTGCTGTGAGGATTTTTGAGACAAGGTTAACTTTTAAGAACTACCTCTATGACAAAAGTCATCTGACATCCTTAAAATTGTTGAGATCAATACCAATAGTTAGAGGAGTAGATTAAACAAACAAGGGAACTGCAGACTACAGGGTTTCTGAAGTAGTCAGGAACTTTTTGTTCCTATAAATTAAATGACAGACTAATAGTGCCTGATTTGTAAACTTAACAGAGTATTTTAAAAAGATATTTAAAGAAGTTAAATTTCTTTAGTAGAATATCTTACCAGGAGAAAATAGGAGAAAAGAATAAAATGAGGAATTGAAGAAAGATAAATAGGTACCGATAAAAAATCTGTAGAAATTCTTCATTTTAGGCTACAATATTTTTCTTGTCTTTTATCAAAATTAGATATGAACCCAAGGACTCTAAGTCATCAACCACACATCAGACTAATAATTATGAAAGTATTTTTAATTGATAGGTTTTCATCTCAAGTTTTCCAAAGTTAATATAATTATTTGTATTTTGTAGATGGGGAACCTCGACCAGGAAGAGCAAATGACTTTTCTAGCGTTATACCGCATGTTAGTAGTGGCTGGAAATAAAGCACAAACTGAGATTCTGGGAGGTAGGTTTGACATTTCACACCATGGTGCTTTCCTAGAAATGAGAGATGACTTAGGACTGAGGGCCAGGCAAACACTGTGGTAAGTTTTTTTGAGGAATCTGTGAAGTCCAGTGAGTGACAGAAAATCCTTGTTGCCTTCCTACTTTCATTGTGAACCTGCTACAATTGTCAGTGTCTCTTTTCTGGTTTTACCTAGTTTGATTTGTGTGTTTTGGGGCTCTCTTCATGATATTATGACTTGCTGAAACTGAGGGTTCTGAAATTAGGCATATACATGCACATTGTCTTCTCTTTCTTTCTCCCTCTTTTATCTGTCTGTCTTCTCTTTTATTTCTTGAAAATTGGCAGTAATTGAATATATCCCATTTCTTCCAGATTTCTTTGCAGCATTGCTTGGTCCAATTTTAGGAATTCACCATACTTGCCATGATTTTAATTTCACTGGCATCTCAAAGCTGCCCTAGGAAAATCAATTATGCTGAGCTGAAGTACTCTGGGATGAAAGCTTCTTCCCTCATCCAAAGTACCCTAGGAAAACACTTGCCATCTTCCAGATTCCTAGACTAGAATGCAATTGCTCTCCTCTAATCAAGAGTGATTACTCACCTCTAGTAAGCTTAGAGACAAATGTCTTTTGGAAATGTTAGACCAAATCAAAATCTTGTTCACAGGCTGCTAGGGAACCATCACGACTGGACTGTGAGATGTCTGGGCTGAATTAATTGCTTGTGAATTATGTAAAGTGTAAAGCTTGAGAATATTATCTCTGACATAAACAGACTGTGCTCACAAAGTATTTGGAAGTAGAGAGATTTGCTACATAACTCATGTTACCATGGTGAGATGGAAAGCGAGATAAAGATTGTAATTGCACTTCAAGTTGTCCAGTTGGAAGAACAATCCTAAGACCTAAATATGTAACCCAGTGGCAGTTTTATGTACTCACTTGGCAGTAGTCTGAAAACTAGCAAATAATAATCAGTCATTAATAACCTCTAGTATAACTTGATAGCAGACAATAAGCCAGATGCTCTTTTCCTTGTTCATTGCTGCTCATAGAATTAGCAACATTTACATCTTAATGTTCAGCTTGATTGTTATCCAGCTTGCAAAAAAAATTTCCAAAGATCCTGATCTGCTATGGGTTAGGGCTCATTAATTTGTTTAATTAGTTCACCTCTCTCACTAGCTACGGAACTTAACAAATTAAAAAACAAACAAGCAAAAAACGATGAACCCAGGCTTTTGAAACATTAGGTATGGATAAGTGTGTAATTATTTTTTTGAAAAAAATCCTACAGCTACCTTTTAGAAGAGTATATCATAAGCATTAAACACAGATATTCAGTTGCCAGGACTTCTGCCTAGAGTGAGCTCTTTGTTTTCTTTTATGTTATGTTTAGAGATCTGTAGGCAATGAGGGCTCTGTAAAATCAATAGAGGTTGAGAGAATAATGCTACAGTTTAGGTAGACTGAATCGACATTAGCTTATCTTTAAATGTCTGTTGCTAACAATGCAGAAAATAGGCAGCAGTGTTTTAGACGACCCCACAAATAAAAGTAAAATTATGGAAAAATTATAAGTATCTATAGCAAAAAGGAGCAAAATTTACATAGATCAGCAGTACATTGATGAAAATTGGCACTGAACCAAAAGTCATACCAGTCTGAAGGACAAGAATGTCTTGGGAGCCGACCAGAGCAAGGATAGATAAGCTATTGTCTTTGTCCCTCAGCTGACCAGCCAGCTCCTGGCAAAAATGCTTAGCCCCCGTTTCCCAGCTGCCAGCTCTGCATGGACTGAATGGTGCTGCTCCTCAGGAAGGATCTGTCAAACAAGGCATATACAGCCGGGGGCAGGTCGAGAACTGGAACACCGTGATGAAGTACACACTCAAGAAAGAAAAGGCTTCAAGGACACTCTAATCCTGCACACACACCAAAAAAAGAGAAAGAAAAAGGGAAAAGAAATCTTTTCTTAGTGAGTGATGAACCTGAAGACTGTTTTGTCTGCAAATACAGGTAAAGTGACTGGGGAATTAAAACCCAGCTTCATTCTTACACAGACACAAAAGTCACACACTATATTTGTATTCCAAATATGTTATTTCCACACTTTACCTTAAAGAAAGCTGATTGAAATAAAAACACTAATATGATTAGCAAAATAGAATTTGCTTATGAAGATACATTGAGCCTGAAGGTCTTTAATGAAGAAAGAATACCAGATAGAACATTTATATGGAGAAAATACACCAATATGGAAACAGATAGGACATTATTCTTTTTTTTTTTTTTTTATGGTTGAGAGCGGTGCCACACCTGTAAAACGATTATCCAAATACCTACAGAACTCAGGAGCAGTGGGGATAAGATGATACAGTATTGCAGCAGGAGATACTGGCTTTCCCAGTAATGAAGGACAGGAACCTCCATTATTGTCCTTTAGCCTGCTTGAGACTTAAGTAAACCTTACCCATTCCAGGTGTCTGCCTCAGGCTGAAAACTTCTAAAACTTGTCAGCAAGACCTGTTCAGCCATTTCTCAATAATAAATTAGAGGTAAAAAAATTACTGTCCCAAGTCAAGGAAAAAAGCCTTTCTTTTGACTGGAGAGGTTTCAACTCCCATGCTCAGCAGCAGGATCTTGAAAACTGACACAGGGATAGCACAAATCAAACTTCACATATCCATAAAAACCTCTTAAAATTGGTCAGGAGCCTCTTAGACACCTCAGTTCAAGCATTAATTTTAGCAACTGGCAGTTAAAGTCAGCTGTGAGAAAGACATATAGTTACAACATAAATTCCATCATAATCTCCACATAAATTAGACTGAAACTATTATTTACTTTGGTCATAATATGACCTGCTCCATTGCATGAGCTCACGGTCGGTTTAAGCCACAGAATAGCACTGAGGCCAACACAAAATACAGTAAGTAGGGTTAGTTTCATTCAAAATCTTTGTCAGAGAAGCTTGCCTTTTTGAATAGGAACAGAGAAAAGAAAGTGCATCTTCATCTCTCCTGTCATAGCTGTGAAACTGTGCAGTGAAGAATGTAGTGGAAAGCATCTACATTTTCAGCTGAACCTGTGATAAGTGAATAAATATGATGTATATCTACGTTTACACACATATTAGCTGTATTTTCAGGTCTGGTGTAATATTGATCTTTTTCATTCTCTCTGCCACCACAAAAACTAAGCTGCCTGCATGTGACAAAGCTCATGCACATGAATAACCTCTAGAAAGCGAGGATGGGATGACTCACAGTGTCTGAAGTTCCACACTTGCATAGATGTGTAAGCAGAACGGGGACATAGTATTACATCGTTTAAAGACGGTCGCAGAACACGTTTTGTTTCAATTTTTCTACTTTGCTCCATTGTAAGATGCAACAAATGCTGCTGCGTTAAAGGGTTGTTACAAATGAAATAAATTTCAACTAATTAAAATATGTGGATCAATGTGGTTTTCTTTACAGTAGTGTCCAGTTTTCACTCTTGTCACTCTAAGTATCTATGTAATTTAGTAGCTGTGTTTCCAAGTCACATCTTATTTTAGTCATACTTCTGTAGCTGCAGATATTGTTCAGTGTGGTACAGGGAAAGTACGCTTGTCAACCAAGATAAGCTAAGAACGATAAGGATTTTAGATAATGACACAAAACATTATGTTGACTCATCAACATAAACACAACTGGGAGTTTCTAGTGCTTTCCAGTAGTTCAGTTTCAGAACTGGTTTAAAACACCTGAAGAGTGTTTGCCTAGGGCAGCTCATGTCTGCTTGGTGCCTACTGCAGAGTCTGCCCTTGCCCAGCTGAAGGTGCTACCAGTTGCTGCTAGAGTAAATCCTCTCACCTCACCCCTACCTTCAGCTCCTCACAGCCTTGATATTTGGTTGTAGGTGCCATTAGTTAATCACCATTAGGTAGGCCATTGCCTAGTCTTCTGTGTTGATGAGATACCAAAATGACTCTGACTTTGTGGAAGAGATCAGGTGGAGGCACTCTGGATAGAAAGTAAGGGCCCTGCGTGGAAGAACATCTGTTCCCTTCCTAGCACATGGCTTGGGAGGACAATGGGGTGATGTCTACTGAATGTTGGAAAATGTGTTGGGGGAATCTGGGGAAATAAGGTCCCCTAACAAACTGGAGTGAACAGCTGGTAAGGGAAGAAAGTGTTTAGAATAATACATCCCTCAATATTCCACAAGCTGTTCTATCTTGCTTCCCTGAATCCCAGTCAACTGCTGTCCTCCCTCCTGGCCCTCAGTCTTCAGACCTGCAATCATGCTCTACAAGTACTTCTATTTTGCCACAAATCTGCCTGCAAATGACACTCCTGGGGAGCACTGCACTGGTTCAATACTAGAGTATTGAACTACTATCTTCTTCAGAGTGCTGATAATGAAGGCAAAGGATTTACCATTCTCATATGCAAAGAGAAAAAAAAATACGTATTTGCAGTAGAGAGAATTCAAAAGCTGTTCCTCTCAGTCTGTTGTCTGCCCAGATGTAGGTTTACCAAAAGAAGGCAAGGAAGAGCTCAGCAGACCTTTAGCACTTTCACTACAGCCTGGCCCCACGTCATGTGTTGCAGTAACAGCCAGAGGACGAGACAGTCTCTCAGTCCCTCTTCTAGCCCCAGCAGTACTGTACCCATTTACCTCCTGGTTACCACAAAGGCACAAAAGACTTTTCAAAAGAACAGATTTAATGATAAAACAAACACAGCCCAGAATTTGGTTAATAGGAAGCCTGTAAATGGGGAACGAGTAAGCTTGATTGCCATGTAAAGATGGCAGTGCAAGCTCAGCACCATTTATTTGCATAGATGACAGATGAGTTAGCTTGGTTGCCATGTAAAGATGGCAGTCCAAGCTCAGCACCATTTATTTGCATAGATTACAGATGAGTTAGTCTGAGGAAGAATAGCCTATCCTCTATGCAAGACCATCAGGCCTCGTGAGAGAGGCCTCTGTGATCATCAGGGCTCTCTCCAGATGTTTGCCAAAGCCTGGCAAACATCACTGTTTAATGTAACTTCCTCATGGCTGGTTTCTCTTCCTCTTCCAGACAAAAGCATTCATCTATTACTCCATTGTATAGACCATTATTTTATGGGTTTTCATAAAACCTTAGTATTTATTTTTCTAGATTTTCCAATATATATTTAGGGTTATTTAATAATAGTTTTGCCTGCAGGCATCCAAGATACATTTTACAACTGACACAGGGGCAGTATCTGTATTTCTGCAACCACATCTTTCAAGTATAAGTAGAATTGTCCTATATGTAGGCTGTGTGTATAACACAAGTTCAAGTCCACATAATACAGTTAAATTTATGGTCAGAAGACAACAGTATATCATATTGCCTTGTAAGAAGTAAAGCCCCAGACAGGCTAATCCTAACATATAATCTTAGCTTTCTGTTCATGGGTGCTCTTACATAGCTGAAGGAGAATATTTTCAGTGGATAAAAACTAAGCATGTGTTTGTAGACCATAAACTCATACATAAGTTTCATGTAATTTTAATTCAATCCTCTTGTGTATGTGCTTTGTTGTCCAGTGTTCTACTCAGCCACAGCAGCATTTTCCCAACAGACCCCCAGCCTTGTGTGCTTATCCTGATCTCTACTGTTTCTATGTTACTATCACTAAAAGCAGTACTTTTACTAAAACTAAAAGCAGGACATTTCCCTAGAAAATCATTCAGTCACCTACACTGCTCCAGGCAGTACAATCTGTCTGTTATAACAATACTGTTTTACAACACAGATTTTTTTTTCCCCTTGACGATCGAGAAATGCTACGCAGAGCAGAGGAGGTGTTCTGTCAGTCCTCCACCCGATCAGAGAAGCGCATGGAGATAAGTAACATGGTGTGCAAATCTGCTCACTCAGAACATCCAAGCAGCTGTACTTCCTCACCTGGATACAGAGAAATCTTCCACATGCCATACTTCTTCCACTTTTCAAGCTGCTCACACCACCCCTTCAGCTATGAATTTCACTTCTAATGCAGCTACAGGAGAGAGTAAACAAAATGCTTCCCTCTGCTTCAGCTTTCCTGGCCTGACTAACTTGCTGAACCTGCTGCTGTCCCTGCCTCACTGCAGGCTGACAAGAAGAAACATGAAGAATTCCTCATTTGTTTCAGAGAAGAAAAGGCTCAGAAGAACACGAAGGTGATTATGAAAGGGAGAAATCATGAAAAAAAAAATTTAAAAAATGAAAGGCCTAAACTGAAGTCAGGTGAAGAAGTACATTCAACGGAAAAGGAAATAAAAATAGAAAATAAACAAACAAAATGACAAAAAGGGAAGATATTAAAGAATTACAGTTGTTATGATGAAAATAGAAGGGAGATAAGGCAAAATGATGTTGTAGAGGAAGTGGAGGAGAGACTAATGTGGGAAAGATTAGAAGCAGCAGTCTTGAGGGAAGAGAGATACAAAAAGACATTAAGGATCAGAAAAAAAGGAACCTACAGTGTCATCTTATCAGCAAAGCTATTTCACCAGTGCTTTGGTATTCACCATGTAATGATCACTAGCCTATTACAAGTTCTGAAACATTTCCAGTGAGCAGCCAGTTCCTTGAACCCAGCTGCTGTCGGAAGCCAATGTTCTGACATGTGGACAAACTGATAATTTAGCAAAGGACCCCAATGGATGGGCAGGCTAATACCAGCAAACAGCAACTGTAAAAAACTAGCTAGTTTTTATTCAGACCAGCCTCCAGCCTTCAGGTTGAGAGGATACCAAAAGCCTGTTTTGTAAGATTTACATTTTTTCTTCCTCATTCCTGATATCTCCAGTGCAGGAAAAGAAAAAAATAAATAGCTTTTAAAATTGCTATTTGAAATATGAAGCAGGCATCTTATTTAAAGGCAACCAACCACATAAGCTAGTTAAAATGGCACAATAATAACCCTTTCCTGGTCTCCCAGTGTAGGCAATTGAAGGTAAAGTATAATAATGTAATCCAAATTACTGTACCGTGATGCCAACAACCCTTGTTCAATAGAGGATTTTTGCTGACATTCAACTGGTAAAGGGGAGCCAGTTAAAATGTAGAATTAAATGCAAAAGACCAAGTGACACCAAAATTTAGCTCACAGTATAAAGATTATCTACCCTGCACTAGGCGGATGGTGATTACACTTTATTCTATAACCTGATGCATGGTTGATTAAACTGCACCACAGAGAGACAGAACAGTAATAACAGGACTGCAAATGACTGAATTTTGCCAAGCTGTTCCACACAGATATCAGCCAACTTGAATGAAATGAATAATAATGAAATTAAGGCAAATTATTAGTTCAAGCAAGATCCACTGCTATATGTTTGGCATGCTGTAATGTAATTAGAACTGATCTAACTATTAATCGTGGAAAATTATCAGTCACATTTTGCCCCTGTTTCTGTTAGTGACTATTCTGTGAACAGATCATGACTTTTATAGACTTCTTTGTTTTTGATGTTAGTTCTAATTGCTTAAAATCAGTACGAGAGGAAAAAATTAACCTACAGGGTTCTTTTGTACTGTTGCTACCAAATTTCAAGTATACTGAAGTACTTGTATTCAGTTCACTAACAATAGTATAGTTGCTCACTTAGTTGTCTGATATGATCTATGTTCCCTACAAAATGAGGAGGAGGGATGAAGAAAGTAATGGGATTGATTAATTTCTATGGCATGTACGACAAAGAGGGTAGCAGGCAGCCCTAACAAATGGTAGGAAATGCCTAAGATTTCCACCATATCTATGCAAGGAAAAACAATTTATCTAACGTTATGAGAAGCCTGCAATTAGAACAAGCAAGTATTCCACCCTTTGCCATATAATGGCAGAATGTGCCTGATAATCAATTAAGATAACTCTCCTGTAAGGTAAGAAAGTACTATAATCACCATCTGATGGGTGAGGAATGAAAACACAAAGACTACATCTAAGCCTGAGGAACCAGGCTTCTGCATCCATATTAGACCCCAGCTACACCTGTATGTGAGCATGTGACAATTCACTTCCATCCCAAGCAGAAGAAGGAGAGAAACTTGGGCACCTGTGTGGGGAGAGATCTTCAGTGCATGCCAGCCAAATCTGCTATTTGAATGGACCATAGCTGTGCATGTAGGTAGACTATCAGTCTAGATAGAGCTAAAGAGGTTTACCAGAGCCTAGAGTGGTTAAAGTACATGTAGCTGAAATAAGGTGTCTCATATTCATCTTCAACCTCCCAACTAATGACAATGTTTCTTGTTTATCTCATCTCTTGACAGAACCTGTGCTACCCTGTGTCACTCTCCATCAAAAAAAAAACCCAGCCAACTGATTTTTGAGTAACAGTCTCCCCTTAGTTTATATTCTGATGTTATTTCTTCTGCTGGAAAGCAAATACTAATTAGAACAATTGTATTGAGGTTAATATAGCATGACAACTTAAATTAAAAAAATTAACCCAAAATTGCTAAATGTGATTTTTCTCCAAGAAGTCTAGCTTTTTTGCCTCATTTCGTGAAATGGCTATTCTTTTCACCCATCTACATTGCATGCATCAACTTTGTGTGACGTGGAAGTAAGCGTGGTTCAAGCCAACTGAGAAAGTCTGGATTATTTTACTCAAGCCACTAATTAAAACCATAGCAAAGGAATTAGTATATACAATAAATTACTATAAAATGAGGAGCAACTGATGATTGTTTGCCAGATCACTTACCAGATGTTTTAACTGCTACTTTGTTTGCCGTTGGAGGCATTCCTTCACTACTCATCAGATCTTCACTTGGGCTCCTAACTTGTGTGCCCGCACGCTCCCTAGACAGTCACATTAACATTTCCCTTTTGGACCTGTCCTCATTGCTCTCTAGCACCAAATACCTCTGTTAAGGAATTTACATGATAGCTAAACGTTACAGAACTATAGACAGGACCACTCAGCTGTGCAACTCCAGCCTCTCATTGCAAGGACTGATGCCTGGGGTTGGGTGTTTCATTTGGAGAGCATGTTAGCAAAGATTTTTTTTCCCCAGCACTTACAATCTGCACACATGGTACTACATGGTCCTAGGGACAGGGAACTTATGTTGGGTTCTAACAATATGTCTGTTCATTTACTGCTTCATCTGATGTATTTTTTTAAGCAACCATGGAGTGATAAAAATATTTTACTGGATTAATTTAGGAACAGAAGGGAGCCAAATTTAGTTGCAGGTGTTTGATGGAAATCCTGCAGATGAGGACGTGATTCCATCCTCTGTTACCTGAGCCTTTTCCGCATGATGGCCTACGCTACGTCACTGCTCTTGCCTCCGCCCTCAGCCTCTTTGCACAGGGTGAGCTCAGCACCACCCTTCCCTGGTGTGCAGTTCCAGGCCTTATTGCAGGGTGTGCAAACGCAGGGAGGCGGCTTGGGTGCAAAGACCCTGCGCTCACAGGGCCCCGAGCTGGCTCCAGGTGGGGAATCCAGCAAGCCCAGTGATGAGAGGCAACTGTGGGTGTGAGTGTGGGTTACTGGAGTTAGCGGACATCCTGATAAAGCCCTCTTTGTCCCACGAACTTCTTTGCCCGTAACGTGCTTTGCCGAACAGAGGGGAGAAAAACCTGAGTGCTTTCAGAGAAGGGGCGCTCCCCGAGACTTTACTGAGAGAAAACTTTGCTGCCACTACGAGTAAAGCGGGGCAGAGGATGCCACTGGCAGGGAGGTGAAACTTCCCCGGCGTGAGCCCCCTTTTCACGCTCAGCTCCCGCTACGGCGGCCTCCCGCCCCACGGACACCCCATCCCGGCCGGACAAGGAGCCGAGGCCGCTGCGAGGGGACCCCGGGACCCCATCCCGCCACCCCTCCTCAAAACCCCCCGGTACCCCGGAGCGGCGGGGCGGGCCGGGTCCCTCCTCCTGCCCCTCCCCGCTGCCCTCCCCCGGGCTTTTATAAGGCCGCGGAGTTTCCGCGTCCTGTGACTGCAGTCAGGTGGTTGCGGGGTTTCCCTCCCTTCCCTCCATCCCACTCCGTCTTCCCCCGCTCGCCTCCCCGCCCGGCGTGGGCCGGCCCAGCGGGGAGCCGGCTGGGGAAAGTTGGAGGAAAGTTTGTCGGCTGGAAAAGTTTAGAGGCGGGAGAGCCGCGGCCCCGACAGCCCGGCCTCCCCGCGGCGTCCCCGCCGGGCCCCGCAGCGCCGCGCCCCGCGGGAGAACCGAGGATGGCGGGCGGGGAAGGAGCGGGCTCCGGCGTGCCGGAGTGCCGGGAGCATCTCTTCAAGGTGCTGGTCATCGGGGAGCTGGGCGTGGGTAAAACCAGCATTATCAAGCGGTACGTGCACCAGCTCTTCTCCCAGCACTACCGGGCCACCATCGGGGTGGATTTCGCGCTCAAAGTCATCAACTGGGACAGCAAGACCCTGGTGCGGCTGCAGCTGTGGGATATAGCAGGTGAGGGCCGGGGGCGGGAGCCTCTCTGCAGGGTGAGCCCCGAGAGGGCAGCGGCCTGTGAACCCGGCTGTCTGGGGTCCCGGGGCCCGGCCTCTGCGGAGGGAAGTGTATTCTGACTGTGAAGTCTGGCTTGTTTTCTCCTTCCCCCTATTACCTGCAACCCCTCTCGTCTGCATTTGAGGCATAAGTGGAGGGAGGTCTCGATGTGGGAGTGAAGTTTTTGACTTTTTATACGCTGTGTGTGTTCCTGTTAGCTGATGTTCTAGGACTCTTGGCTTGGCTCAGGGTTTTACAGCAGCCTTCAAAAAGCTGCTTTGCCCTGCTTGCTGGCTCCAGGGCTCCCGGAGGGTTCCTGCTCGTGCTGCTCCTCCTGACCTGCTTGCCTGGGCGCTTGTGGCCTTGGTTATGACTACTGCTTAAATTCATTCAAGGTTATGGCTCTAACACTTTTAGAGGAAATAAATATCTTTTCCAAGCAGGTTATGTTTAGTAAACACACTTTATAGGTTAAAGGTAATTCAAATAGCTAAAATTGTCCTTCAAGGAAGTATGTTCAAATTTTGCATGTTTGGAGTCACTTACATAATTTTGAAGTAACTTATGTCCCTGCAACGTGCAGTGAGGGAATGGGACTTGTGTTATGCTTAGTTCTACATTCAAATCACGGGTTTGTGTATCAAAAAGGTACTTTGAGCACATAGAAGCTGAAAAGCCCTGTTCGCTTGTCCAAGCTACATGTCATTCCCTTCCTATATGTAGTCCAAAACTGTTCTTTAACACCTCTGTCTTAAAGATTCCTACTGTATACCTGTCATGGTTAAATTTGTCTATGCTATGGTGTTAAATGCCACGGAACAAACTGTTTTGCTCTGGTCTTGTAAGAAGTCTGTGTTCTCAACTCCTTAATCATCCCAAGTTGCTATTGTATTTCTAGTTTTGTGTGCAGCCCAGGTATTAACCTGGAGCTCTCTTCTTCACTCTCCACTGCATTCAGAATATCTCCTTGGACGTTAAAAAGTAGACTTTATTTCAAATGCTTGTGTTTAAACTTACGCTACTGGAAGATACTAGGATAACAACTGGTAGTTACTGTTTCCATGAACTCTACACTTTATCAAGTGGAAGCTCAGAAAGGAGGAAGTGTAACATGTGGCTGCTGTAATCCTGTGACAGACCAGTTGTACGTCAGCTTCTCATCTTTCTGCTCTAAAGGGTATCTTAAAGCACTTCAAACATAATTCTTCAAACCAAAAAGCCTGCTTCTTACTGCCATATGCTGAAACACGCCATAGATCTTTCTGCTGTTGGCCTGTAGGTTAAACTAAAATATTTTCTAATTGCTGTTTTGGAGAGCAAGTAAAATGTTGGCAAGCTTTCTCTTGTGATGCATTCCTTCTACGGATCAGTTTTAATGTTAAATCAATTGGTAATATTGGTGCAAGCTGTTACAACACTCTGGATGAGTTTTAGCAAGTCTGGAGCTCCAAAGATTAAAGAGGGGAGACTATCAGTATCCTGGGGTTTGGTAGGCTGCCACTCTTGTGTTTAACTTCTCCTCAGCCCTTGGTTTCTGAGACTGGGGTAGGCTGTGTGCTTTGCCAAAGCAATCTGTTTCAACAGGCTAGGCAGAAACTTAGCTGTAACTTGTAACAAAGTTTGTACAGAACCTGTGTACATTATGTGAAGTCCTGTCAATACATCCATGCATTAATTTAAAGACTTAGAAGACAGTATTTTTCACTCTTGATTATTGCCTTTAGAGTATCTTGGACACTGCTAGGTGAAGACTGAGTTAAGAGCTGCTGATAAATCCCTGGAGGCTTGTGCTAATACTGCAGATAGATTGAAGAATAAAATTTTTCCTGTCACTGAAATGTCTATATACTATTCATAACACTTCCAGACCTATTGCAAATGATGCCCTGCTAAACTAAATGGGCAAAAATTTTCCTGTATTACAATGTGGTGCATAGTCTTGAGTGAAACTCCTGACTAGCCTTTCCCTAGCAAAAATGAAAAAGGAAAATAAAACTGGCTTGCAATGTGCATTCTAAACTCTTATGTCTAATCTGGTAGTTTAGACTATTCTGTTTCCAAGGGGCTGGGGGTCCTTCCCCCATCAAAAAACAAGACCAAGAAGGGAAGGAGTCTTAGTGTTATTTGACTGGGCTGTGCTTAGCCAGTGTGAGAGTAACAGTTCAGGCACCTATAGAACTTGACATTTCAGTTAAGCATTAATCATTAAAATAAAAAGGATTTTAGTATCCATGGTCTTAAAACTGCTCAAGTCCTTGACCTAGGAATGTGTTCTACAGCTTTCTACATCTATACTCATGAATAATTCTAAATGCCTTGAGGATGCTAAAAAGTTTACATAGAAATTATTAGAAAACCAGGTTGAAGATGGCTTCTCCATAGTCATAGCGCATATTCCCTGAATGCTTTATTAAAGTGTGTAACAAAGTATCTGAGCATGTGATAGTCATTCCCTTTTAACTCATCAGCGCAATTGTCTTTTGGCTTTCAACAGCTCACGTAGATAATTTTGTCTGCTGGTGTGTGCAGACAAACAGCTTTAGGTCTTTTGAAGAGATCTAAATCTTATGGTAAGTAATGTTACATGTGACTTCCCTGCAAGCAGTATGGTGCTGGCATTCTGAATTGATTTTGATGCATTTAAAAAGGCTTCTGAATTAAAGGCTAGCCCTTAAGCATAGTAAGGCATGTTATTTTTCACTAGGTCAAAGCTTGTACTTAACAGTTCCTCATAAAAAGCTTTTAGCAAAGAGCTGGGTGCTGCAATCTAAGGTTCTGTACCTGAATCAATGCCGAGAACTAACCGTGTAGTTCAGTCATCAGCTAAAGATTGTAATGCAGATACTGTGCTGGTTTCTGGTGTGATTGTAGTCAAACTGATGAATGTCGTGCTGTGTATTGCAATGCAGCAGGTTCCTGAGTGACTTAAATTTCTTGTGCTAGCTGAGTGTTTTTTTAGTGATTAGATAATTCTATCAAATAGAGCATGACAGTGTTATATGGCCTATGCTATTTTTCTGATGAAAACAGCCTTCCTCTTGGAAGGTACAAAGTAATGCAAATTCCTGCAGCAGGATCAAAGGGGAAGGGGTGTGAAATAGTGAGGGGGGTAAAAGGGTACTGTTGTGCCTAGACTTGAATATTCCAGAAATACTCAGTTGTTTTATTTTTTTTAGACAAAAGTTGTAGCTTCTTGAATAACGGAGATGAAAAATCTTGGGAGTAAGACTGATCAGTCAGTGTCAAATCATCTTGGCTGCAGCATGAAGTATTCTGAAAGAAGCTGAACACATTACATGCATGTTAATACAGGAGCAAAACTTCTGAACCTTAGCTGCCCTTAGGCATTACTCTTGGGTTGTTTCTACCTTGACATATGGAGTTACGATAAATCTTTCTTTCTGGATAAATTCTGAAAGTTAGAACCAGGTTAATCCCCTTGATCAAAGGACGTAAATAATTGGTGAAATAAATATGAGATAGGAATGAGTCATTGTGGTAAAGAGATACAAAACAAAGGAATCTTAATAGGGAAGTGCTTTTAAAATCTATTTCAATACATGAGAGATTCCTACTTGACAAGTACACTGCACTGACCACAACATAGTGTAGGAGGTGAATATAGCATATTGATGAAACTCAGATAACTATCATTGAAATAACACTTTAAGGACTTTCTGTATCATAAAAACTTTTGATCTGATCTAAGACGACCAGCAACTGAGTAGTGTTAGCTGCTGCTTCATGATCACATTGGCTATCGCTGTCCGTCACATTAACCTGTATGAACATGCAACTCTCTGGAGGGCAGGGGTGGTAAAAGTCACAGATTGAGCTTGGCTTCTTCTGAAGAACGTCAGTAATGACAACTGGTAGACAAATTTGTTTCTAAAGATTTGACTGAGCAATTCTGCATTAACTTTGGTGTAATAGCACCCTCCTTCCAGGACTTAATTAGAATTTCTTTGTAAAAGCGTATATTAAAACTGAAGTACTGCTTTAACTGGAAGAGCGTGGCTATGAAATGGGCCAAACAGAAGAGGAATGATTGCACTTCAGTATTCTAAACATGCTCTACACAAGTGAGCACAGAGTTGGAGGCAAGAGAATCTAAGCACACCCTGCCCCCAAGTGTGTTTTTTCCTCTCTGTAATAAAGATAGCTAATGAGTATGATTAGGAAGGAAGAGTGAAAAATGTGCACATAAATAACTGCATCAGCAATGGCTGTGGAACTTGGAGCTCAGAGCTTTTTCAGAAACTGGTAAGTGATCTGAGCTTATTTCCTAGTTTATATGGTGATGGAGGTTCCAGCAGCAGCTGCCTTCATGTGGAGATGGGAGCACTATTGTTCTGGTAACAGCTGAGGCAGGTCAGAAAACTCTCAGTCAGAGTTGGAGAATCTTTTTTTTTATGTGATTAAGTCCAGACTGATGGAAAAGATTTGAAAGACCTGTGACTGATTTCTGAATGCTTCCTGCTTGCACACATTTAAGTATAAATCTCATATGAGAAAAATTAGTTAAGGGTGATGTTGGCTGGAAACATGCAAAATTAGTAGATAAAGTTTGAGGAGGGGGAAGTAGAAGGCCTGCTCATGTTGAAACGTTTTGATCACTGTCTTAGAAGCAATAGAGGCAAGAAACAGAACTGAAGGTGTATTATAGGTTTCTTTCTAGAAACCACCCCTCTGTGGGAAATATTGCGTGGGTGTCCTTTCTTGTGACTCTTCTGGAACAGCTGAATTAGAGTTATGAGCTTTTAGCTGAGAATAACTTGCTGAACTTGGAGCTCTCCAGGTAAGTATCCAAATAAGTGCTGAACACGTTAAACTTGTTTCTTTTTGGTGTGTCTCCAGCCTTCAGACCTCTCTGAATACAGACTCTGGATGTCAACATGCTTTCTTTTTTTGAGTTCTATTTAAGTAACTTTTTATGAAATGCTATCAAGCAAGGTATGGTTATTGGTCTTCCTGATGAAGCAGTTCCCTTTTCTTACTAGTGGGGTACTGAATCATTCACATTGGTGAAGGTTCTTTTGCTTAGTACTACATTATATACCAACTCAGAGTATTGTATATCTTATCTTGAACTAAATTTCTTAAAGCCTGTGTGCTGATGGAATTCCATAAGCATATGGGAAATGTTACTGTCTTGAAGTTGGTGTTGTAAGGCAGTTTAGTATGGTAACTTTGGTTATGCAAGACAGGACTGTTCAGTTAATTTTCAGTTAAATGGTAGAATTGAGACAGATGTTCTTTGAGTGTCTTGGAAATAAGCTTAGAATTTCTCCATAGGCTTTTCTAGGTGTCCTACAAGAATGGGGTTAAAGATGTGATCTTAGACCTCCTGATCTAGTACATGCTTAAAAGAAAGTTTGCTTGACTGATCTTGCAGCTACTCTTAACTTCTGTTAACAATGGAAATGCACTTACTGCTTGAGCTTCTAATCACTATGGAGTAGATGGAGCTTCAGCCTTATTTTTGAAGAGATAAGGTTCATATCATATATCATAGAAAACATAAAGCTTCTGAGCAACTACAAGATCACAATAAAAATACTTCCCTGGCACTCAGATACAGAGAATAAAGGATGGATGGATGGATATCCATCAAATGGGCAGGGGAAAAGCTATGTTAAAGGGAAATGATACCTAAGTTCTTATGTGCAATGCAGCAGACAGGAGGAAAAATAGTATACATCACACAACTAATTTTGGGATCAAATTATAAAACAAACTACAAATCTCTGCAGAAATAATTAACTTATATTGATCATAAGCTTTTTTGAGGCAAGTATTGACTAAATTCTTGCCCTTCATATAATACTGACTCAAGTAGTTGGAAATTAAGCTGGTTTGACAAGTCAAGTGCATTACCCTTCAGGGACAAACTGGTGTAGACAATATTAGATATACACTTTTCACTTTATATATAGAGTTTACTTGAATGTAAATCTACTTTTATCAATTCTCCTTGCATCACTGTTGCAGCTTCAGAGTCTTGGTGTCTTCACCTTATTTATGTCTCTGCCTTGCCTCTTAGCAGTTTGGTTTTCTTTATACACACCCTAGGACAGGGTGTCACTGAAGTGCATGTACGCAAGTACAATTTGAGTTGGCAAGTGCTGCAAAGGCGTTGTTCTAAACTGATTACCTGTCTTATGGAATGCAGGAAAGAAAATAATCTTAGCTTCCAGAAAAGGCTCCAACATGCTGTACAAAATAAGTTTCTTCCCTTCAGTAGTGAGCAAGGCCACTGGGATTCAGTTTCACATCTGTTGGAAATACCTTCCTTGAACTCCAATGGTAACCACTGCACTGCCTTTGCAGTCTGTTGTAAACTGTTCCCTCCAAATACTTACTTCAGAAATTCTGAAGTGTGATATGTCATGTCAGAAGGAAGTGATTTGCAGTAAGGGAATTTGTATTTTTGTATGAAAGCATAGGAATAACGTGAAATTCTTGTAAGTGTTAAAGCTAGCATGACCAGCAGCAAGCAGTGACTACAAAGGACAGCATGCTTCTCAAGCTACCTGTCATAGAATGTTGGACATTCAAAGTTCTCCTGGCTATGGAGACACAGAAGAACGGTAGATGGGGTGGTAAGATTATGCTTTGAAAAATGATGGGATTTCAGGGATTTATAGAGCTTGTTTAGAAACAAATATCTTAACTCTGTCTAGAGAAAGTGTAGCAAACTTTCAGTAGCGGCTTCTCAAAAAATAGATTAAAAAGCAGCCTCTGAATGTCTCTGCAAACAGGTTATGGGAACTCATTCTTTAAATGCTCCCAGGCTAGAGTGCTGGGTAGAGCAAAGTGGCAGCTATTTGATACAAAATTCCAATCACACACAATGTGCCATGACACATTGACCAGTTTAGAGATTAACATTTTTTCAGTCTCGTGATAAAGTTGTTCTTGAGACAAACTGACTTTAGGATTGTTCTCCTGTGTGCTGTGAAATGCTGTAGTGCAGTGTGGCATCACTGTTAAGTACACAGTACAGCTCTGGCTGCATGACAGTGCACCAAAGCAGATGGATTAAAGGGTGTCAGGCCTGAAAACAGCTTAATTCTGGAAGATGACTTGTTTAAGTCTAGTTAAAGCAAGGTAGTAAATAGCAATTCATGCTGTTGCTGCACTGATTGGACCATTCCAGCTTTTTCTGAATACTAACGCAAGGAGAGCATTTGACAGCTAGTTAGAAATCATTTAGCTTGGTTGAACTCTTCTTTTCTGGGGATGGAAATCTTGTGCTTAGTCAGGGGCTGCTTCTCTTGTTAATTTATTTGCATCTTTGATGAACAGCAAAACAGGTGAAACTTTCTTATACAAACATGACTGTCATACTTTTACATATAATACATCTGACACTGGACAAAGCCAGTTGAAACATAAGTGCAGGGTATTGCTGCTAAACTTCTTAAAGACAAGATAGTAAAGTCAGTTTGGACAATCTTAAATCATTAGATTAGCCCAAGCAACAGACAGCAATGAAAAGTTTATCAGTCTTGCTGTAAAACTGCTTGAGAGCTGTGCAGTTGTTTGAGGAAGGCTTTCTATCTTTGTGAAAGAGAATGGTGTGCTTTTTCCATCCATTAGGATGATAGATGTGGTCAGTGTTCCCGACTGAAATCGGGCGTCTAACTTCTGTGCACCTGCACATCAGTACTCTTGCAGTTTCACTGGTAGTGAACAGGACTGTCCTGCTTTAGAATAATTTATAACGATGGCAAACAGTGAATGGAAAGACAACTCACTGATGCTGAAAATTCAAAGCTAACAAATTATTAGGCTAGAAACTGTTTTTGTTGTGCAATGAAACTCTAGAGCAAACTATTTCCTACCATTTCGGAATGAAATAGTGACTTCTAAGAATATGTGAAAACACTTTGTTATAATCAAAACAATCAAAATACTGCTGCACCTGAACTGATATTCTTCAGTGACTTTTCAATGACTACAGAGTAAGTATCTCATACATACTGTATATATAGTATACTGTGGTTGTCAGGTCTCTGGCAGTCTCATTCAACAGACCTGCTTCAACTGCACTCTGCCACTGTCTAATGTAGACATAACCAGAGTACCAAAAGTCATCTCTTAAGGTAAAGTGGGAGTCAGCTGAACAGGGATTAACTGGCTGGTTACTTTTTCCCTGAAGACTGTTCTTCTGAAGGGTTTGGGACAGTAACTGTTGGGAAGAGGTCCATCCAATGATCAGTTAACTAACTACCCTTAGTAAGAAAGGACCCTAGCAATTCACTTAAAATCATCTGAGGCTGCTTTTGTCTGTTAGAAACTGTAAGAGCTCCAGTCAGTGAAACTGTTTCTAGTATTGTCTAACACAGGAGGATGTAATATTCCTGTGGTTCTTGCTTTTTAACCTCTTGGTGTTTGTCACAAGAACCACAAATACCAAATATTACTTTCACAATGGTGGAAGGTAAAAGTTAGGCTAGACATGCCTCTTTTTAAACTCTTAAAGGTTTCTAATATTTGCTAGAGCTGCTACTATAGTTCAACACCTCTGTGGTTTGAACACTTGGCAACTTTGCACTAATAGTTGAAACGGGTATGAATGAGGAATGGAGAGACATCTAGCACTGACCGTCTCAGAGTCTGTCCACTCTCAATCTACAGCTGCTACCCATGTGAAAAAGCAGGTAGACACACTTGCATGTGTCCTGTAATATTGATCGTGGTTTGGTTAACCTACTTCTTGCTGAATAACAGATTCAATCTAATTGGGTAAGACAGTTCTGGGACAAGCTGTGCTGGTTTGGGGAGGGGGGGAATGCTGTCAGCAATGGTAGCTTGCCAGTAGCATATTGATATATCTGGCTATAAAGGAGCCTCAGTCAGTTCACACCTGACCCAGGTAGTGCTAAAATGTACATTAGAAGTCTGGAGAACTGGGAGATGCATCCTCAGGGCGATTCTGAATATTTGCTGTATTGTGCCAAACATCCAGCTGTAGGACCAACAGGCATCCAAAGTGTAGTCTGTTCTTGCCTGTGGCTCCTAAAGGACTTAGGTGAGTTTTGAAAGGGACAGTGATTCTAACTTGGTGAGAGGATTGGGTTGCATGCCCAGCCATTTTGGATGGCACTTTAGCTTAAATATACCACACTGAATGGCATGAACTTTGAGAGATGGAATTGTAAATAAGAAGCTGCCACTCAGTTATTCCTTGATGCTAGCATTTGAAAGCCTGATCCTAGAAATTCAGGGAGTTGGAGAAAATTTTTTGTAAAGCAGCACAACTGGAGCAGGGAAGAGAGTGTTCATTAGGTTAGACTTTCGTTTGGCAGAAGGAAGACTTTCACTTACTGTTGAATTATTTTTTTTTCCTGTCTAGATGAACAAAAGCACAAGTCTCTCATGGTCCAGGAAATTGTCCGAAACAACTAATTTGTAGAATTTGGCACTGAAGTCTAAATAGTGGCACTGTGCTTACACACTGTGGCTAATACGGTCAGAGTAGTTGATAGCAAGGACCTAAGAGCCATGGTGTTGGCAGTCAAATTAGAGTTAGTCTGGCTGTCACTAATGACCCTTCTTGAATTTTGGTACGACTAATATTGAATATTAGTGGTCATGGTAAATAGTTGATGTGAGAACCCAAACCCTTCTCATGATGGAAGGAGAATGTTCAAGTATTCCCAGATTAAAACTGCTTTATTACAACCATTCACTGTAGCTTAGTAAATATCCTGTGATGCCCGAGTTCACCACAGTGTATAGTACCTGTTGACAGAAATGCAGAATAACTGAAACACACTAGCAGGATGCTACTTCTATGCATTTTGAACTCTCTTAACTTGATTCACTAGGTCTCCTGATCATTTTTTCACTACTAGAGTATCACTGGATAGTTCTTTGGCTTGGTTTTATAGATTACAGACTTATCCTGCGTGGTGTATTCCTTCTTTCTGTTGAACTTAAACTGCCTTTTAAACTAACTGGACACTGAGTTTCAGCATTCTGAAGGACAATGGTAGCATGAGCTGCCTGGCTTTAATAAACTCAGGGCTTTTTGCTATTTATCAGACTTGACAACTCTGTATTATTGGGTCCAGGAAAAAACTGCGAAACTTCATTGCGATGGTCTTCTAGTTAGCAGCAAACAACTTTGGAATAAAAATCTTCTGCTAGTTGTGCATTCACTTTTGGATGACTTTAGTCTAAACTATACATCTCTAAGATTATTTGATGTGGAACTGCCAAACTTGTTAAAATCAAGTTTTGAGCTCTGGACACCCATTAAGCTGATCAGCCTGTCAAAGATAACTTGAACTAACATAACTTCAACAAAAGGAATTATTTGTTCCATCATTCTTCTAGTTGTCAGGCTTTTATAACTCTTGGTCATCTTTCTCTTCCTCATTAATGACAATTTTTAGAGGATGTCAGAACTGCTAGTCTCATCTGAAGGAAGTTAGACTTTGTCCAGTTGTCCATCTCCTGATAAGATGTTAAGGGTTTAAATGCAACTAACACAACTCTGGCTTCTGAGTTGTGTGGCTTCAGAATAGACTGAGCTTAGATTTTTACAATCTCATGATGTACTGTTGGTCTTGACAGAGATAAACCAGAATTTACCTTCACAGCAAAAAAGTATAGCAGGGGAAGCTTCTTCGTTTTACTGTCCTTCAGTAGGTTTCTGTTAGTTTATATAAATTACATATTAAGACTTCTAGGTATGGTAAGTGGTCTGGGAGATGGAACCCTGAAACTCAATAACATGCATATCCAACAGTCATTTGTACATTTAACTTGCTTTTTCTAGCCTCAGTTGCCATCACATATGAGTTGAGTGAAAAATAATGGTAGGGAGCGTAGGGTAATTCCTGCTAACTGAAAGCAAGAACTGCCACAATGATAAGTGACACTGCTGTGATAAACAGGACTCTCTTGTTTATTCCTTACACTGGGAAAGATTGCTGTAGAAACTCTTTAAAATGTACTTCAGGGCAAGGTTGGCAATGTCTGAATCTTATCATCATAACTTATCCTTTGCAGTGAAGTAAAGGACAAAGATAAAGCTTCTAATGTCAGACCTGGCTATAATTTTTTCATGTTCTTTTTAACTGATGGTTTACTCCTGTTGCATTGTAAACTGGGAAGCAATAATAGCTCCCGAACTCTGATACAGTTTTAAACTAAACTTAATTCCTGTGGTGATGCTGTAGGAAACTTTATTAGTTACTGATGCTTGATGTTATGCAAGCATTTCACTTAATGTTGTTGCAATTAATGGAAAATATGGTGACAATATGTGCTGAGTCATTTAGATGTGAAAACTTTGTGGTTAGAGAATGCAGAACTTTGCATGCAGCCACTTCCATACCCCCAAACAAAACCTCTGATCCCTGTGACTGCCCTGTAGCTTAGATCCTCATCTACACCTGAACCCCGAAAGCACAGAGAAAGGATGTCTTTGTTGTGGTACCATCAGGTTTCTGTCAAAGCACTAGAACTACCAGAATGATTAATCCTCTGATGTCCTTTCCATACTGCTGTAGTAAACAAGTAATTTTCCTGTCATCCTTCCATGATTATATGCACTGGAGATCTTAAATCTGGCTTCATCTGATCACTTAGCCTTTTTTCCCTCTGGGGGTATGACCCACTTTTGGTATGGCTCAATGCTATTCTCACACATGGCGAAATGACTACAGCAAAAATTATGCTGGACATAGGAAAGGGAATGACAAATCCCTGGCTGAACTGAGCATGGCAAAAATTGAGTCAATTTAGTTTTAATAACCTAAATAGAGAATGATATTCACGCTCCAAACTTTGGAGGAGTGGTGTGTTCTACATTTTGCTGCTTCTGAATGAGTTTTATTGCAAGCAGAAAAGCACTTGCAAAAGCTTTGTGTGAAAGGCCTGTTAAATTTTCAACAGGCTGTCTAGAATGCTCTGCATCCCCTAAAGAAGCTCAGCCTAAAGCATGTGCATTGTCAGTAATAACAGGATTGTAAAGAAAGTCTACTCAGTTTATACTGAATTCTCTTCCTGCCTCATGCCATATATCTTCTACCACAACAAAACTCTTGCCTCCTAGGCAGACCATGTGTTATTGCTTCTGTCATCTTTCTGTGGAATAAAAAGAATATATCTATCCTCATTAGACCTCCAGGCAGGATGGAAGAGCAGTCATAAGCTAGTACGCAGATCAGGTCTATTGTTAGTGGATGTGAATTCTAGAGGTGAAAGCAGCTCTGTAATCAACTGTTTTGGGATTTGGGATACTTCAGAAAAGTGCAGCACTCATACTGGAGTGTATTTGACCTATTAAAAGGCATTAATCTGTAATACTACAGTGGTGTCGAGCTTGTGTGTGTTTTTAGGGGTAAGGGGTATCAAATCCTCCTAATGTGAAGCTTAAATCTAATAAGTAAAAGTAGAGGCTTTTATGCTGATATGCACATCAGTTGTCTAGTTTCACCCAAATTTAAATTACAGAAGAATATGTATTAATGTTTCTCCAAATCCAAAACGTATAGCATAAGAGCAAAAACTTCAATTTCTGTCAATAAAGCCAGCTAGAAATAATACTTAAATGATTGCTCTGGACAGCTGAAGCCCATGCTTTCTTAGTGACTGCTGTAGAGTACAATGTAAAGTACAGTTCAGTGCAGGCTTACATTCCTACTGGAACTGCTGTCTTCTCACACAATGAGAAAATCTGCTGTACAAAGCTAACCTTGGCTTCTGCATTATTCCAGAGCTCCTGAATCTGCCAGTTAGCATAGCCCCACTTGCAGTGGCCCCTCTCCTGATCATGAGGGACCCCATGAGGGGATTCAGCTAGCCTTCTGCTCCACTACAAGACTGTCACTTCCTTTCTAGTATAGCATATCTGGCTTTTACCGACAGGGGAAGGGGCTGCCATGTGTTAAAGCTTCATGTAGTCTGGGAGATACTGGGGCATGAGAGGTCACCAATGTCAAGGAAGCAACTGCCAGGCAGTCTTGGTTGATTACCAGTCAGTGCAGCTCTCCAGCTTATATAGAGGCACTGGGCCAGGTGGGTGGGGAAGACTGACTATGGTAAGATGATGGGAATTCTCTTGGAAATGGAATTGACAAACTTATCTGAGTGATGACCAGACTTTTTGGCCAAGGCTAGCTCGCCTGTTATTTGTATTTAGGACTCTTCAAGTTTGGTTATGAGGTGTACTTTGTAACTTTCTTTTCTTTGGAAGCTATATGTGACCTTGTACTAGTTCAGTCTCTCTCCTACACCTTAGACCCACTGTGTTGTGCAGGCTTCAGCAAGAGTTATTGCTACATGATACAAGTATGGCTTTCTTGCTAACTGTTCTTTATCTTTAAAGCTTATTTGGATGGGAGAGCAGTAGGCAGGAAGGGATTCAGTCAGTGGTAATGTCCCTCATTGTGGTAACTGATCACAGCGATGTATCATGTCATCTACAGCATGCACAGCTATCCGAGAAATAACTGTCTGATAACCCTTTCCACAATTTCCAAATAACTTAGTTTTCATATGTAGTGATTAGACTGTTACCAGCAAGGAATAGAGACAGTATAGCAACCCTTTCTGCAACTAATCAATACAACTTAATTTTCTTATGTAAGCATCCATCAAGTTTTTGGAACAACTTATAGCCTTAATTTAAAAAGACTGAAATCCCCACAGATCTCCAACAAATGAATAGGGAGGACTAAAGGGACTGTTCCCCTCACTTCAGATTCATGTGCAGTCTCATGTAAATAACAGCAAGTAGTGTCCATTTCTAGACCATTTTGGGGCCAAACCTGAAGAAGTCTTTCTGTAGAAGACTGAGGTTGGTACAGAGCACTCTAGACCTTGAGATTACACTGTTTGTTTTGTGGGCCCGTACTATGGCGTGAAGGGATATACTGCCTGAATTGGACACAAGACTCGGGGCTTTAGCAGAGTTGGAGGCATTCCCATCTAACAGGAATCGATGCTGAGACTAACAGCTAAACAAATAAGGAAGCTGAGAAGGAGCTCCTCATAGCTTGTGTGGTGCCATATGCACTGACTGATTTACTATAACTAAATTTGACCCTGTGCAGCTCCATTTTAAGAAACAAAATCCCCGCAATCTAAGGGTAAAGCTTCTTTGTACGTGGCATGTTTCATCTGCAGTAGTAAAAGCCGCCTGGCCAAACTCCTCTGTACTGGTATTTGATTAGTGAAAACAGTGGGCACATGGTACAATAATTTGCAGTAAGACTCTACCAAAAACACCTTTTAGGCATAAGAAACCAGCATGGAAATGCCTAGGAAGACAATGTGAGTTAATTGTATACAAGTTCTTTATGCACTGTTAGGAGACTTGTGTCAGCAATGTGCCTCTTCCAGTGACATAGTCACTGAGATGCAGGTTGGTGCCTTGCTTGTTGGCCTTAGAGTCCACAGCATAAATGCTGCTTTAAAACTTGAGCTTTGAATATGGAGGAAAGAGCTTTCTTCTTGCATGTTCCCTGTTCTCACACAGGGGATAATGAGCTGTTAGTGAAGAAATTGATGTGCAATTTCCGCTTCTCAGAATATGCTGGCTAGTGTTGCTGCTCTATGCAGCATCATACTTTAAAATTGAACAGCCAGAAATAAAGTCCTCTTTATAGAGCTTTATAGCTCTTTGGAACTTCACTGTAGCTGCTGCTGCTTTCTGGCAATTCTAATAGCTGCTTAGTCAACCTTTTCTGAAAATGTCTATTGGGAATGAGCTAATCGGTACACTGAAGTACTGACATTAAAATGAGGCAACTGAGCTAGAAAAACATGCTGCTGAACAGGATCCCTTGTCAAGTTCCTTCACCTAATGAATTTCCAGCTCTTTCTGAGGAGGAGATAATACCCAGTTCTTCTTGTAACTGTGTCTTTGCTAATCGAAGGCAGACTTGAATGTTTATAAACAGGATAACTATGTTCCAATTAATTCTTGCTTTCTCTATATATTCTAAAACTGCATATGCACTAAATGCTAAAAGCTGAAGTGATGATACATTGTCAAACTGAATTATAAAGTGCAGGGACTAGTCTTTCCAATGAAGACGTCTGAACAAAGCAGAAAGCTATTTTAGTAGCCTGAACTTCCCAAGCAACATGCTTGCACTTGACACTGCTACGTCTACTCAAGTACAAATAAAGCATGATGATCTGACCTTCCAAACAGAAGAATAACTGAACTGGCACTCGAATTCTACATTTCAAGTATACTGACCACAGCAATTGTACTTAATAAGAAAAGGCTTTAGTTGACTATACTTGCTGACCATTGGTTTTCTTGATTTTTTTTTTGTGTGTGTGTGAATAATTGTACTTTAACTATTCTGGTCATCTTGTAGCAAATCCTGGGATTGCTGTAGAACTCCTACAGTTGGAAATTATGCCAGAGAAGGTCTCAGACTTAAAAGATGAAGTAAAAAATAACAGGTTTAGCTAGAACTGTTAAACTAGCTCCTTTTGAGCTTGTCTCTATGGGGTGTTGAGGGAAAAATCTATAAGTGACTTCCTCAGATGATGCTTTGAAGTCTGTTAGCCTTGGAGCTTGTAGAAACCCTTGTTGCTCACCCTCCAGAAAATGTCTCTGGGTATGCTTAAGTTTCTAGCTGAAGTGATTAGGTTTATATCTAAATCTTACAGAAGCTTTTTTGAGGAAAGAAATTGTGTATAGCTGTGCTGGTAGTATTTTTAGGCATTACTTCTCAAAGAACACTACTCAACAAGAAGTTTAAAAAAAATTGAAGTGCTACTTGGGATTGCAAACTGCTTTTAGCATCTGACTTTTATGATACACATAATGGCTGTTGCAATGAGGTAACATAGGGTAGAAGAGGCCATGTTATATGAACTAGATGACTAGACCTAAATGCCAAATTTGTATGTACTAACCTGGTACAGAAGCCCGTTTACACTGACTACAGTTCACGTTTAAATATAACTATACTCTCTCACTGTCCTCTCTTTCAGGCCAGGAGCGCTTTGGAAATATGACCAGAGTATACTACAAAGAGGCAGTTGGTGCTTTTGTGGTCTTTGATGTCACAAGAGGCTCCACTTTTGAGGCTGTTTCAAAATGGAAGCATGATTTGGACAGTAAAGTACTACTTCCTAATGGCAGCCCCATCCCTGCTGTTCTTCTTGCAAACAAGTGTGACCAGAAGAAGGATGGCAGCCAGAATCCCTCTCAAATGGACCAGTTCTGCAGAGAAGGTGGCTTTGTTGGATGGTTTGAAACCTCTGCCAAGGTGAGTATAAAGAAGAAATATATTTTAACTCTTCTAAATATTGGCATAAGAATGGATGAATATAGTCATGTGGGGAAGAAAATCATCAAGTATAAGAAGTTAACAGTCAAGTCTCCAGTGTTCAGCAAAATTTGGAAGACTTGCAGCATATTTGATTTAGATTAGAACTGCATCTTAAACTTACAGAACCTTAATAAAATTTTCCAGTTAGTTTTAAATGAGTTCAATGAGCTTTTTCTTGCATGTGTTAGGATCAGTGTCATTCTTCAGATGTTAGTACTACTAAACACTGATCAAACTGTCCAAAAGATACAAGTAACCTTTAGGTGCAGGTTTTTAAATTGCAGCTTCTGTCTTCACTGTTGCATGTAGGAAGTAGTAAGACTTCAGAAGTGGACAAGCTATTTGCTCACTTGTTACTACCCATCCAGATGATAATGTCACTAAAGCACTTTCCTATTTTATCAGGCAGTGTCAAGACTGAACTGGAGAAAAACAGATTGTTCTGTGTATTTTCAGCTAAGATAGATAGCTACTTTATTCAAACAGATAACTTTGAGTAACTTTATATACTGTACAGTTTTAGTCCACAGACTTGGTCAATGCACAGATAAGTTTGCGGTAACTTAGTTGAAAGTGAAATCCCAACAGTTCCTCAAAAACCAATTGATCCTTAACATGAAAGGTTCTTCTAGATGAAGACAGTATGGCTGACAGATCAAATTACTGGTCTGGTTAATAACTCCTTTATATGGTAAGCCAAACCTCTAAGTCCCTCTTTTCCCTTGGCTTGGCTACTTCCTTTAACTGTTGCTGATGAACTAGCACAAAGTGATGCTTAGACAACTCCTAAAGGGCAAAAAGTCTGTAGGAGGGATTTAATAAGAAATAAAGTAACAAGCCTTTTCCTGATAACTTTAAAATAAGGAAGAAGGGTACACAGTGATAAGAATTAGTTAAATTAGCTAATTTTGTTTGTATTTGAACAAATAATTCCCAAATACACCCATCTGTTACTAAAACCTCACATTTTAAGGCTCTTTATACTGAAAAGAATACCAAGATTCTGCTTTGGGTTATGTTTTCCCTGAAGCTTCACCTGTCCATAACACTGCTATACATAAACTTCAACATGGTTGAAAAATAAATGCAAGTAATATTGGAACAAAACCTAATGTGGAAGTGTAGTGACAACTTGCATTTTAGGTGGCATTTAAGACACAGCAATGTAAAACAAGTTCTTGGTGCAGAGAAGCCCAGACAGTATTAGTCCTAGTTCAGTTATGCATTGACCTCTTTAGGACTCTGAAGAGTTAGTTAAAATAGCTTAGCAAAAATTCAGGACAGCTTTCTTGTTTTCTACGCATACTGGATCAGTTTATGGTTTTAAGTCCTGCCCACTTAAATACCCTGATAATCTGCTTTTGCCTTTCTGCTGAAACTGATACTTGAATCTTCAGTCTAGTCATCAGTAATAGAGGTCCCACTCCCTGTGGATTAGGGACAATATTAAAGGCAAAAGAACTTCAGAGAGTATAAATATTCATAGAAATACCTTATGAACATCCTTACACTAAAATAAGGAGAATCCTCTTCCACTCTGGGCAGGGAAAAGTGCCTACCTGCAAACTGCCAGGAGCAGTTTGTGGCTGACAGCAATAAGCTTGTAAAGTGCAGTAGTGATAGGTCAAATGTTCTCCTCACCTAACCTTGCTCATGTAGAGTTTAGATCTACAGTTCTGCAGACAAAAGAGTGCACTGGGGTGGTATTTCCTTTGGAACCAAAGATAAGTGATTCCAAATGTGGCAGCCCTGTGGTGAGCTAACAGGTAGCCCAGCTACCTCAAAGCTGTGGCTATCGGCCCCTTGGCAGTGGCCAGCTTGGCCCCTAAATAACTAAGATACCCTGATGAAACAGAGCTCTAGGTGTCCTCCATGCACACCTCTTTAGAGTGTATGTTAAGGTACTTTTCAGTGCATGGACAAGAAAATGTAGAGTGGCTAGATGAGGCACCCTGATTTAGCTGAGGTTTTGAGGCTGATAGAAGAGGTCCTTTTACATAATTGCGTGCATCCGAACTGCAGCAGAAGCAGAAAAAGGCTCCAAAATGTAGAACAACTATGAACAGTGTAATTGCCTATTAACTTTCCTGATGCAGAAATGCACTTTAGCATTTCTGAGTCTTCCAAATGCAGGTGACACTTATCCCCTGACTGCATACTAAATTGGAATCGAAGTATCCTATCTGCAATATGGGTGAATAACTTTGTCTCAAACCTTTCTGGTAACTTTTTTCAACAAGCAAGTATATGAGCAGTGACCTGATCCATCTAAGCTGTTTGTGTCATGCTGATGAAACTGTAGAATAGTTTTTGTATCTGGCAGGCTTCTAATAGGAAAGCGTGACTATTTAAAAAAAAAAACACTGACTTCTTTGCTTTTAACGTTTTTTAGGACAACATCAACATAGATGAAGCTGCTCGATTCTTGGTGGAAAACATCCTTGCCAACTACAAAACCTTTCCTAATGAAGAGAATGATGTGGGGAAACCAAAACTGGACCTAGACCCATTGAAAGCAGAGAGTAAATCACAGTGCTGCTAATGCTACCACTCTTCAGTAAATGTGACGGGATGAGCAGCAAGACTGTTCCTTAAATCAAACTGCTGCTATGGTGCTGTGTTGTGACAATCCATATGGGGTGTCTGGTATCATCTGAATAGGTGATTCTTGTGGGTGTTTACATATTCTTGTTTAGCATGAAACTGAGTATCTTGTGAGTTATCACTTCACTTGCTTGAGTGGCTGCATCTAAGTATGATTAGTATCTTCTTACTTGAGAACATAAGGGAGTGTTTACACTCCTAAAAAGGAACAAAGACAACATTCAGTGTCTCGTTTGCTTCTAGGACATATGCTACATTCCAAATAGGACTTGCTTATCATGGTTTTAGCTGAATAGACACTTGCATCTTTACTGTAAATGTTTCCTTTGTCACCGGTAATGTCCCACTTTAGCCTGACTTCTCACCTATACACTTGTCCCTATTTATTATCCTCCACCATGAGGATCTGTCTCATTGCTAGTTCCCCTGGATCAAGACACCCCAGAAATCTTGAAGGGGCCAATGACAGATGGGGAGGTATCTATCTTAGTGTGTTCACTAGGACTGAGTGAAGTAGATGGCTTTTACCACTGAGTAAGAACAAGATGGGTAAATGATTGCACTTAGTGGGGAAAGGCATGGTTATAGAGATACTAACAAAAATGCATCTCCAGCCATTGAAGGCAGAATATTTTCAGCTAATACTTTACATATGAAACACATTAATGAATACAGTCATACTGCTGACACATAGTTATAGTTCCTCACCCATATACACATCCAGAAATAAGCATCCAGTAACTTTTTAATGCACTAACACTGAAAACTTTACCAAGAGTGCAAAAAGTAAGTATCTTACTGTCCTGTGATAATGAACTTCCTTCTTTTTCCTTCAGTTTAGAGATGGCTCTGAATACCATTAGGGAGGAGAGAGGTCTTGAAGGAAAGAGCTTAACTGGTTCTTGCTGGCCTACCAAAAAAAAAAAATCCCAAGTTCTAACTTTTTCAATTTTAGAACAGTGCTGCACTCTGACTACTCAGAGCTGGTGAACTGGCTTACTAGTTTGTAACTCTGTATACTGAGATGCTTGTTTCCCTGTTATAACTTGTGTATTTCTGGCAGCAAATGAAGGTCAAAAGGATTAGAGAGATTTCACGGTTCTTGAATACTTTCTGGAACTCTGGCTCTGCTTGGCTGAAAGGCTTTGAAGTTCCTCTTCATTTTAAGGATTTTTTCTGTCCTGGTACCTCATTGCTACTGACTTTAGAAGTCTTACCTTGCTTGGTCTGATGGTGCTGATGTTTACTTAAACGTCAGCATGAAGTATGTGCCAGACTGGATATACTTTAATCTGTATTGAGGTTTCCTAGGCTGTCTTTAGAAAAAAAAAGAGTAACATACTTTTTACGAGAAAAATAAATATATTTGGGCATCTTATGTACACTGTTGGTGTATGCTTTTGAGATCATGAATCTTCACATCATTTGTCCCAACCCATACACAAATTCCTTCACTAACATTTGAAAACATCTTTATCTTTTAGTAGCTGCTATGTTAAAGGTTTATTTTGAATTACCACAGTAAGGCTTGGCATAAGCTAAAACTGGGTTTAACTAGCTTAGGATCGTAAGATAATTCAGATAAAAGGGTTCTTAAGAATTCTTCTAAGCCAACATCCTTCTCCAAGCAAGGTCATACTAGGGTCTCAGGCTTTCATATGGTCTGGTCTTAAACCTTCAACAATGGAGACTGTATGGCCCTGGGAAAGTTGTTTCAATGCCTGATTGTTCTCATGAGAGTTTATCTAGTCTGAACCTCTCTAACTTCAACTTATGTCCATGGTTTCTCATCCTCCAACCATGCACCACTGTAAAGATGTGCCCATTAGGCTTGTGCAGATTTATTGGACACTTAAAGCTTCATTGGTACTTTAAAATTTTTTTGAAAGCCTGTACCACTTAAAGTAAGCTGTACCCCACCCATGTTCCTTGCTTGTTTGAGTTAACCTTTCTAGCCAACCTGGAACTACCATAATCTTCCTATTCAGTCACTTGCAGAACAGCTCCTTTTAGACTGTAAACTCAACTTTAATAAGCTGTTTAATTTCCAGTGTGCTGTCTTTTACTAATCTTTAATAATTTAATGTCTTTAATCATAACTGCACAAATCCAGTAACTAGCTAGTAGAATGTGCATAGCCTGTTTTTGATGCTTCTTGACTAGATCAAAACATGATAGATCTTGATGACCAGTCAAACAAGATGCAATTTCATATTGACTTGGCTTCAACTGTAAGTTTTCAGAGCCTATGCAATATAACATGAAGTTTGTCACTAATGGGCATAGAAAAGGCCAATTCTTGAGTCTGTTTAGTATGGAATAGAAGGCTGGTCTACATTCAAATGCTAGTTTCTTAAATACCTGCTTTACTGGGGAAACTGCCAGTCAAGGTAGAATTTTTTTCCCCGAACAGCTATTGTGGTTTTTCTTGTTTTTTAGTTTTCAGATTCAACAGCAGAATGAAAACCAAACTCTGAAGCTTTGGGAATCTACCTGAATGCATGAATCTCATTTGGGTCCTGTTAGTGACAATGTAATCCTATGCAGATTAGTTTAAAGAATACCTAAGTTTCTCCTTGAAGAGCTATTGCTGCTATGTTTAAGCACTTTCCGTATTCTGTATGTAGCTTGTGTTCTTCTATAGCTCTGTGTGAATGTAGAATGGCCATGACTCTCAAACTGTGTGGAGTATGCTAGTTTTGATACAGGTTGTCACTCACTAGAGAAGCTGAGGCAGGGTGAGGTTCAGGAACTACCATCTACCAAAATAAAACCCTAAAGGTTTAAAGCGACTGTGCAGATTGTATTACAGAGCAGACTCTGATATTTAAGTCTAGAAGTATAAAAACCAGTTTGACTTCTGCCTGTGTGATGAAGTGGTTTTTTTGCTTTCACCCTTCTGGGGGAAAAAAAATTTGAGCTTTAATAGATGGCTAGTCTTCCTTCATGCCACAAACTGCATTTTTCACTCCTGTTCCTTGGAAGGGAGTTTGAGACTGGTGAGGTGGATCAGGAAATCTGATCCAGCCAGAAAGTGAAAACTATAAGAAAAGGCTGGCATTCTAGCCTGAGGAAGAGAATGGGACCATCTCCCCGGTAGAGGAGAGTGAGACTGTAGTTTGTGGAGAAGTGTTTAGGTCAATTAAACTAGGCATGAAGCCCTGTCCTAATTAACCCATGAACTTTGATTTGGAAAGATATGTGGATGTTTAGACAGACCCAATTTAAGTTCAGGGTAATAAGTGAGCAAGAAGTGTCAAACAACATTGTTTGTTTTACATGTACAGGATATATAGTAAAGCAATGATTAATCTCAATCAGAAGAACATAGGCCCCATGCTATTTTATTTCATTATCTCTTGCAATGAAATATGTCAGTCTTAAATGAGCAAGTACCTGACTTCCTGTTCCCTATATTTGAGGGACAGTTTTGAAATGAACAACTTCAGTAAAAATCAGAATCAGTGCCTCAGTAAAATGTCTTTCCGGGCATGTTTCCATCAACTAGTTTCATAAAGGCTGGAGATGGCATATAGTCTTCCTGGACTGTAGTTGTGCAGTATGACTTTGCAGCTAATGCAAAGTCAGTTTCTATTCATTTAAAAAGCTTAATGAGGCATTACAATTGCTGACAAAACTGGGAAGGAGTTAGAGCAATTAGTGATCTTTCAGCATGGGTTTTACTAGTTGTATCTTAACTGCAGTAGTAGAAAAATATGAGCTATTCCAAGCTCCGGGGTTTTGTTTGTTTAAACTTTGGCAGACCTATTGAGTTGTAATAGCATTCAGTCTCCTTAAATTGAACAAATCCTTGTTTATCTGTAGTGATTAATTGCTGGGGAATAGTTTGAGTCACTCCTCAGACATAGTGCTTAAGTAACCATTTAATATATGGTGATAAGAGGAAAGAGTTATAGAAGAAATATGTGCAGTAAAATTATGGTATTGAATAGTGAAACATTTTGCTTTTAAACTGTTGCTCCCTTATCTTTCTAGTCTTAACATATTGCTAGTGACCTTGGTTCCAAAACAGAACTGGCTACCTCTTTTCCCCCTTTACAGAACACCTTATTTGGTACAGAAACACTTCTATAAGTGAGTGCATGCCTTTGTCCCTCACATAATGAATTACTAAAGAATTTAAGAAATGGGGGTAGCGATATACTTTCAGGAGTAAAATAATATATTAACCAAATACCAGTGAGATTAAATAACAATTCTGAATTGAAATACATCATTTACTTAGCAGTAAACAAGAGGTCACTTCAGACAGAGTTCTTTGTCCTGAACAAATATTGAAAATAAGGAACATACTAGATTCAGATCTAACTAGCTAGTGATGATTATTTGAAAGAGATTGTGCCTGAATTGTACATGACCATTATAAAGCTCTAATTGTAAGCTCACTTCTCTGTTTCAATATGTGTCTAAACAGGAAAAAAAAAGTACTTGGTATATTTTTACACACGATTATGGACTCTTTTATTACCACCTAAAATAGTGTTCATTCAGTGAAAATTTCTAGCTTAGACATTTTATGTGGCTTACTTGTATGAATAAATTCTACTAGATGGTTATTTTATCATTTCAGTCTGTGTATGTACAAAATACTTCCTGCCCCAAGTACTTTAAGAGAAAATTCCTTTTTTAGGTAGGCATGGTGTTTCAGATAGGTTTGGCTTGGGAGGTGTACAAGTAGAGGGCCAGCATCTCAGTATTAGTTCCTCTATCCTTTTACAAAGATAATAAGAGATAAATATAGTGATCTTGCATCTTTTTATCACTGGGTAAATAATCATTTGTCCTGAACTCTAAATGAAATTAAAATATGCAGGATTCCTGGCCTTATTGCCCTTACTTCTTACTCCCAGTTACAAGTTATCTGCTACGTGTCATGTGGCCTTTTAATATTAAGGGGTTCTATCTCTTACAGGTTCTGGGAAATGAAACAGTGTTCAGTCTTTTGATTAAAACATACAGGCTTCTGTTTTGCCTCATCATTTTTTTTTTGAACTTAGAACTTTTAACCTGTTTATTACCATGACCCTTCTGAAAGCTTAAGTTATGTAATAATTATCAGTGCTGTTGGAAAGCTTTTAGCTCCCTAAAGGTTAAAGATAGAATGGCATTCTGCTAACTCTGCTTCTAAACTCCTCTGCCCTTCCTGGTATGTATCAAAATAGTACGTAGTATCCATCCCAAAAAATTGACTTTCAATCCTGCACACTCAGATGGGTTTGTTTTTTAACTTTTGTATTTCAAAAATGTCCTGTAGACTGTGGTATTGAAGGTTACTCTGTAGTATAGTACTTGGGCTGCATTGTCCATTTCCATTGTTCATATTATGTCAAAGCATCTTTGGTTATAATGAGTGAATTTTAATTGACATTGCTATCCCAGCACTGATATAGAAAAAAGTCTGCCCCACCAAGATACAGTCAGTCTTAACTTTAAATTACTATGCCTTAAACATGATTTTATACTTGGTCAGTATTTATTCAGTACACTATAACATCGGAACAGTTGTATTGTGCATGAAGATTACTTCTAGTCTATATTCCCTGAACAGCATCTGGCTGCTTGAAGTGCTAATGTTTCTATGGATATATGTGCAGGCAAACTACTTTGCTTGAAACTTAAAGAACAGCTGTTTTAAACTATGCATTGCCTCAAGGTATCCAAAATCACTGCCTTCTAGTATTTAGTAGTTTAAGGAGCAAGGGCTTTGAGTCAGGTTGTCCATCGGGATGCCGTTTGTTTTTGTTGGACTATTGATTTAAGCACAATTAGATGAGGCTTACTATATGAATATAGGTTATGGTGGCACTTGTGTCATATGTATGATGGCAGAAATGTCATAATGACTTCTGTCATTTTTATGTGTTTCAGAAGTTAAAGAATGTAAACTGCACTGCAGTCTTTTTTTTTGAGAAGATTATTTGTTTTTACTTGGTAGATAAGAAAAACATATTTGAAGACATCTTACAGGTATACCTACTTGTTCCTGACATTTCTTGCAGAATTTTAATCACATTTATATTGCAAAATATTTACCTAGCAATCTTGTATTTTGCATTTTTAAGAGTATAACTTTTCGCTTTTAGCCTGTATACGCAACTGGAACCACACTTAAAACTGCACTGAAGTTAATCACTATTAAAAAGGACTTGCTGTGATCTGCAGCATACGTTGACTGAGAACAAAAAGACTTAAGTCTCCTGCAAAAAGTTACTTTGTTAATTGTAAATAACAAAATACTAAAGTAAAATGGTGTACTAAGAGATTTAATAGTCTCTACAGCTCAGTAGTTAACTCTGCATTAAGATTGTGTATTCTCATTTTAAAAACAGAAATGTCCTTCCATCCCTCAGGCTACAATAAAAATTCATCGTATCTTTAGCCAAAGATTTAGAATTTTTTTAAAAGGTAGTACTACTTCCTCTGTCAGTATCCCCATTTCTTAACAATTCCAATAGCTAGAGTGCCACAGTTGCTCTCAACTTCAACCTTCAGATAGGGGTTTTCACACAGTATCAAACCCAGGAAGTTTTTCATTTTGGCATCGAAAGATAGTCCTGTTATGAATCAAATGTAAATTTACAGAAGACAGACAATGGCACTGCCTGGTTCTCTCAGCTACTTCAATTTTATTCCGCTGCCTGCTCTGGCTGCCTACACTGTGTTCCCTCAATATTTAAGTGGAGAGAGGATCAAAGCTGTGGTGGGACCCAGTTCACAAAAACACTTTGGCTGAGTTAAATATGTGCCCATGGGATTCAGTGATACTACTGAATATTTTACTGAATATTTTGGGGGCTGTCTTTCTCCAAAATGAGAATGTATCATGACAATGTGATCAAAAGGTGCTTTAGCAAAGAAAGAGCTCAACAAAAAGATAAGGTGAAATAGTAGCACAGCTGGGCTTCATCAGAATCCTTCCTAGTGCCATGTCAAAATCAAGGGAGGCTAGAGGACTAGAAAAGGCAAGATCCCTGGCAAGTTCAGATGAGACATGGTACTGTAAGATACTTTTGAAACAGCAGTGGGCAGAAGGTCCTGTTATGCAGCTGGTAGCAAGTTTCTTCCCCTGCCTTGTCTTACTCCATCAGTTTACCCAAGATATTAATATAATTATAATATTATAAAATATATATTATATATATTAACATAATCCATTTCCCCACTTTGCTTCCTAACCTCAGGCTGACTTAAGAATTAACAGAATACAGCTGCTTGTGAATAGCTTCAGTCTGTCTGTTTGAGGATGGTTTTGCTCAAGTTTAGTTCCCTGTCCTATGTCACCTCAGCAGCTAACTTCCTAGCTCTGTGCACAGGCTGCTCCTCCCAAGCTCTGTCACAGGCTGCAGAGTTTCCTTTTTCTCAGGCATTGCCAATCTCCACACTCACTCTGCTAAATGAATTAATTTCGGGACCTAAATTTTCCTATCCTTTGATAAAAGAAATGAAGAAAAAAAAAAATCTCTAAGACCCAAACAAAAAAAAAAATTAAAACCCATTCTACCTCCCTTTCAACTCCTATCTAATTTTGTAGTAACCTCATGCTTGAAGAAACAGCATCTGTTCTCACACAAGCTTTTGTGTCTAACCCGTTTTTCATGGAAAACATCCCAGAATCGCAGAATGGCTGAGGTTGGAAGGGGCTTAGGGAGATCAGAGTCAGCTTGAACAAGTTGCTCATGGCCACATCCAGTTTGATGGAGACTCCACAGTTTTGTTGGAAAACCTGTTCCAGTGTTTGACCACCCTTGCTGTAACAATTATTTTTTTTTAAGTGGAATGTTTCTGTATTTAAACTTTCACATTGTCTCTAATCCTGTCACTGGGCACCTGTGAGGAGAATCTTGAGTGTCTTTAGTCTCCCCATCAGGTAATTCTACACATTAAGATTTGTCCCCTACCACACTCCCAGGCCACCTTAATGTGAAAATTCTCTCCTGGCTTGTTCTGGAATCTTTACGCCTTCTGTAAAATCAGAGGAGAGTTAAATCTGAGCGGTCTGAGCTTCAGAATACCTGAGAGGAGCTTTGGTAGTGTTCCTGTTCATAGTTACTCTTCTCTCTCCAATTGGTATTTGTAGCTACAAAAAGGTGCAAAATATTTAGGACTAAAAGGCTATTTTCCTGTAAGAGACTTGTGTGTCCTATAGCAGTTGATGATGTGATGGTTTAAGGGGAGGGGGGGAAGCCAGTATTTTGAAAGGTATCTTAGAAAAATGGTGACCAGAATGCTAATCAGTACCTGTTATCTTAGTATCTGTTTAGCTACATCCCAGTGGGTTCTTAAGAACAACAGTGCAGTTGTATCTTGTTTTAGTATCTTGTGTATATTTATTTCCCATTTCCGAACTGTAAGGCTGTCTCTACCCTAACAGTGTTTCCCTTCAGGGAGTGTCTGTCAGATGTACTTCATGGCTTGAGACACTAGGCCAATGAAACAGCTGATATGACCTTACAGATTCTTTGCCAGTTAGAAAACTAGCTTTTTTTAAATTCAGATAAACTTCTCTTTCCAAACAAGCTGCCCTTGTCATTGCTATTAGGTTATGGAATTCTAAATTAAGTTCTTGGATAAATAAAAAGATGTAACTTGATGGATGCAGAACTTGAGATACGTTTTTTCGTCACAGATCCTTTTTCTTTTCCCTTCACAAAGCACCTAGATATGTGCTTTTAATGCCATCGCTCTTTGCAAAGAAACGTATTGTAGAATTTATCCTAAAAGGTGCATTTTGAACTTCATATGTAGCAGCTGTCATTTAACAGAGCAAAGAATGAAGGTCTCTGTAGCTTACGTACATTCTTCTCTGACTTCTGTCCTTCCTCCTTCACCACCCAGAAATGTTTATGGACAGATAGATGTCCTCAAACTTCCATTATTTTTCTGTTGCCTTTCACATGATTTTATTACAAAAAATGTATTTGCTAGGATGCTGCAGACCTCACTGGTCATTTGCAATGGGATCAGGAAGAAAATTTTCCTGCTAGGAAAACTTTCACAGGTGCCTCTTACACTTATGTGTCATAGATACTTTTTCCATAGTAGTTTCTCTGCCCAGTGAGCATAGGAAAGGTAATTCAGAGGAATAGACAGAAATCACAGATTATCTGAGGTGGTTTTATCTGTGTTCTAGGTCACAAACTCAGTCCTGTAAGTTCCAGCCTCAGTCTGCAGTTTTGCATCAGCATCCAGCAAGGTGTGGAGATTAACAGCCCTGCGCTGGTACTGAAGCAGTAGCCAGCTCTTTGAACTTACCTCTGTCCCTGCTATTATTTGTCTGCATGCCCTGATCTATATTTGTTAGCATAAGTGTCTGAAGAGAGACTAGCTGCCTAGTTTGAAAATAACCAAGTAAACATTTCAGGTTTATTTATTTTTCAAGTGGGAAGTGTTCCAAGGTACCTTATTTAAAATGGATGCTGCTGGACATAATGCTGAAGGAAATGCAAAGATAGAGAAGACTTTTCCACTTTGAAATTTAGAAGTATAAATCTGGCCTTCTGTCATCTTGATATAAATCAAGGGCTGACATTTGTCTAAAATATGCCTCTAGATGTAGCAACATATGCATATTTTCCCTTGTATCTTTTATCTACACATGCGCCCTGCAACTTGACAAATAAATTTTCATTGATTTTTATATTTCAAAACGAGTTAGCCTGAATAAGTGAACAAGTATGTTCTGTTTCATCATGGAACTTTCATCATGCGCTACAGACTGGGAAACACCAAATAGGTAAGGAGTTAGAAATGGGAGTTGTTGGCAATAATGTAATCCCTGGAATGTATCTGAAAAAGGCCGCTTAGTTTAGTTGAAGTCAACTATTGGCTCAATTCAAAAGTGGCTGATTAATGTTTGGTTTACCTGAGCCTGGTGGAACTCCCTTCGCTTTCGTAATCATAGGCTAAATATCAGGAATTAATTAGTTGCATCATTTTGAAATGAAAAAAAGAAAATAAATACTTTCCAGCTCTAAAAAGCTCTCCAGGCTCCAGGACTAATTCTTTTTTTTGCTTCCTTCCCCTGTGTTTTATGTGTCCTGGTATAAAAAGGGGCAAAAACTTGCCATTTCAAACGGGTACTTCCTGCTCTTTGCTTGTTCAACAGAAACCGAGTCATGCGATTAGGATACTTCTAATAAAAATCCGCTTTTTTTCAAATTATTGTCTTCGGAAGGGTCCTTGGAGCCCCTGCCTAAGCTGAGAAGGCAGTACGGCATCGCCTTCAACGCCAAGCCTTTTTCCCCAAAAGCACTTTATGCCCCGTGTTTGGTTCCTTGAACGTGAACACTGCGGCGAGGAGCGTGTCCGTGACCCGTCCGCACCGCGTTCCCCCGTCCCGTCCCGTCCCGCGCCGCCGCCCCGGCGCGAGGAGGGGCGCGGGCCCTCGCCCCCCGCCCCCCACCCGACGCCCGCTGCCCCGAGGCGGCGGCGGCCCCTCCCGCCGGCCGGCCCTGCCTGCCTCCCTCCTGCCCCCGGCGGGGGACCGGGACGGGGACGGGGACGATGCCGGGGGCGGGCTGGCCGCAGGGCTCCTGGGCCGCGGGGCGGCGCTGGAGCCGCTACCTCGGGCGGGCTGGGTCGCCCGGCAACGCGGCGGACGCGGCGGGACCCGCGGCCATGGCCTCCAAGGGCAGCAAGAAGAAGGAGCTGGGCAGCCGCAGCAGCTCCGGGCCGCTGGGCGCCCCCGCCAAAGAGTAAGAGCCGCGGGAGGCACGGAGGGAGGGCGCGGGAGGAGGGCCGCCGGCCGGCCCCGCGGTGCGCGGCGGGCGCTCAGCGGGGTGCCCGGCCGGGGCTGCGGCGGCCGCTGCCGGGGCGGGGCTCGGCCGCCCCCGAGGCCGCCCGGAAGCTTCCCCCGGGGCGGCCCGGCCGCGCCGCCGCCCTTCCCGGGGCCCGGCGGCCGTTGGGGCGGCGCCCGCGCCGTGCCGCCGTCCCCCGGCCCCGCCGCTGCGTCGCGGCCTGGTCGGCGCTGACGCGGGCGGGACGTCGGCGGGGGCGGTGCGTGCCGCGAGCGCTGGAGTGCGGCTTAGCGAGCCCCTTCTCCAGCGGATACGTCGGTACAAGTGGTTTCAGTAGGCAGGGTGGGGTTTGGTGGTTGTCCTTTCTTTAAGCCAGAGGCCCAGCTTGGTGTGAAAGCCGTGCTTCCTTCCTCCTGCGGTATTTCTCAGGCACCGGTGCGGTAGCGTCGCCCCGCCAAAGCCGCGTCGCGCGTGCCTCGTGCCATACCCGCTCTGGCAGGCGGGGCGCCTCGCACCTTGAGGAGAGCGGCAGGAGCGGGAAGACCGCGGCACGCGGGTGGGCGGCTCTGCCACGCGGCTCTCGCCGCGTGCGAGGGGCAGCGCGTTGGCCACGGCTCGCGGTGCGAAGCGTTCGACCTGTGGTCAGCAGCAGGCAGACGATGAGTGTTCACTGAAATGTTGTTTGGGTTTGGAAGAACCTCCAAGCTGTGAGTCAGGACAATAATTTGAGGAATACACGCCCTCCATTTTCATCAGGTAGAGGAACTAAGCTGGCCGAAGCTTTCAGAGCAAAACGGTTAACGACTCTTATAGCACGTCAGTTTCATTTACAGAAGGGAAAAGCAGTTCCCAATGCCTTGAATGTTTGCTTTATGTTAGAATGAATCTGAGGAAATTAAGTATTAAAAATAAAAATCATTCTTCCTATTAATTTCTTAAATACTTCTGTGTAAGTAGCATCTCTTGAGATATTTTTAAATGACTCACTATTTGCTATGCATTTAGTGCAAACTTGTATATTTCTGTGAAAATGTGTATTTCTTTTTGCAAAGACAAGTAAATAAATAGAAAACATTGACTTTCTTTCACTGTTGCTATTTTGACCTGCAAGTTCTATTTCTACGTTTTGAGCAGCTTTTTCATCCTAAAGTATGTAAGCCTGAATGCATGGCACTGACAGGGTGCAGATGAAAAAGGTATCTGATGTATGTGCTCATGCCCTTTTCTTCCTTTTCCTGCCATAAATAAAGGTTTCAGCTGTATCACTTATTTCTCTCTTGAAATCAGTCTTCAAATGCGCCTTTGTTCTTTTCATATCCAGTTGCCCAGCCTTTGCTACAAAGCATTTTCTTGTTTCATATTTTCATACTTCTGTTTCGTACTTCACATCTTGATTCCCACTTTGATAACTTCTCTGTTGTTGCAGTCGGCCAGTGTCACTAATTCCTCCTTTCTCCTTACTGCATCAGTTTGCTAAGTAACTCTTTCTTTGTTTTGGCCAGAGCCATGCATCCCTTCACATTCATGGCCTCAAGCATTGATAAAATTTTTCTGACGATACCTAAGCTGTCAGGGACACTTTTATTTTTGAGCACTGTTAGAGAAAAAAGAAGTGTTTTCTTACTTTCCAGTCTATGTGAAACTGTCATCCAAAAGATTTTGTCATCCTAATAGGCAGTCTTACAGTGTGAGAATTTTTTAGCTGTTCCATTAAATTAAGATACATCTTTTTCTGGAGGGTCTAAAAATAGATACGTTTTGTATTGTAAAATTGTTAATTTTGTCCTATATCATACATGATAGCTTATAAAAGAATCATTCTTATGAAATGAGTTATTAGTATTGGATTATCTAGAAGAGTATCTGTCTCTTTCTTTAGTACATTGTTACTTTAGGCTTTATTAAATGAGACCATGATGGATAAATCAGATTAGAAAATTGTTTTCCCAGTGTCAAATTGAGATGAGACTATTTAGTTACAAGCTATTTGAATGATACTGAGTTTTACTGAAACACCTCTGAAATACGGTCTAGGAGGTATGCTCGTGTTATATTTGAAATATCATGTTGGACCTAAAGGACAAGAGACATGATTTATCTCTCACTCTGCAAATGTCAACTAATTGCAGTGGAACTAATGGCTAGCATATGCCAATGTTAAGTCAACATTAGCTAAGAATCAGAACACAGGAATATTTACTCACTTCACTAAAGCTATTTTACATAACGTGTAGTAGCTTGAAGATGTCCTAATGGTGGCTTAGGGACTTAGGTTACTAGTCTATGGGAGAAACTGTTACAACAGCCTGATCGTAATGCAGAACCTCCATACACATAGAGTATATAGCTTGTATTAATTTTTTTCATTAAGCTTGTAACTTCTGTTTAAACTGTAGCATGTCTTTTGGGTTTATCTGCTCTGCCAATGTGATACGGAGTGCTCTTGTAAAAAGGAGTAGGCCTCAGCAGTAAGTGTCTAGGTGTTTCAGTGTATGTGCTGCATACATTTTCATATGACATCTTATTGTCCTGAACAATATTCAGGCATATGAAGAGATGAAGTGACCTTTTAAAAAAAAAAAAAAAAATCTTATTTGATGGAACAACTTTTAGTATACAGAACTACCTATGTTGATGTTTGTATCAATTAATATTTTTATATATATATGTATGTATATTACCAGAAATGCTGGCAATGTAAAAAGGGAAACTAGAAAATCTGTGACACAAAAAAATCTAAAGTTAAAGCGAAAGAGTCTGATACTAATCTCCTGACTAATCTATGCCAGCTCACTTTTTATCATTCTGAAATATTACTAAGGCCTTTCATCCAGCCTTACTGGATGAAAAATTGTTGGTTTAGGTCCATGCATGTCTTGCCAAGTTCTGCAACTGACCTGATAAACCTTCTTGTTTAAGCTGTCAGAAAGGATTTTGCTTTAGCATCTGTTGAGCTGTAGATAATGAATTTAAATCAAGGAAAGCTATTGACAGCTTATTCTAAACTTTTGTGTAAATAGATTTTTGTCTTGAAACAAAAATTTTACAGAAAAAGTAGCCCTGTTTTCTCATGAAACAGTAGAGAATGGTGCTATAAAATACTAAAAAAATTTTAACTCAGCACTTCCTACACTTTCAGTCATATTGTTTTGCTCTGTAAGTTGGAAGTGCTTTTGGAGTTGATTAAAGGCTCTATTCTACTACAGTTTTTAGTCTCAGTAAGATCTTAATCCTGCTGAAAACCCACATGCATCTTAGTACTCCCTAGGCAAAGATCTGGGTGAAAATCTGGTTTTCCTGAAATCAGTGAAAATTGTTGATAGTTGGGAACTGAACACAGTGGGGATAAAAGTTTACCCTTGAGAACACTTTTGACACCTTGAATAGCCTTTCTTCTTGCTTGCCCTTGTTTCCCAGATGGATTGGAATTTATAACCCAAACCCAATATGAAAAAGATATTTTAGCATTCTCAGACCCTTTGAAAGAACCAAAACACTGAAACATATTTCTTTTCTTTAATCATGCTATATGCCAGTGGTCTCCAAATTTTTTTGATTGTGCAACTCTATCACTAAAAAATTTCTGAGCACCTGCCCCCAAGATGTGTATTTATTTATAAATTCTATACTTGCACTTCTGAAGTTCTAATATTTTCTTCCTTGTGTGAACACTCCGCTTCGGAGACCACTGCTATAACCTACAGAATTTCTATGGAGAGAACAAGCAGCCAGGCAGTTTCAAGTTTTGAACTACAGTCTGTTAAAGTCTACAGGGAGCTTTTTATTTGGATCAGGCTTATGGTCAAAACCTAGAACTACAGACTGTGATTTATGCAAATGGAGGCTATGTTTCATTTTTCAATTTTCAACATTGCTTCTGGAGTGCTTTCTCCTTTGTCATAGGATTTGTGATGTCAGAATGATGGGAACGCAATTGATAGCAGACAGACCAACATGCTATTTCTTTATTTGGAAATGGAAAGATGCTGTAGAGTAAGGAATATCTGTATTACAGTGAAGATATTCTGTGTTTGAAGGTCCATGAGAAGAAGGTGCAAATCTCATTCATTTACTAGAAAGTACGCTTCTAGCCCCAAATGCAGAGAATGTTTAATTTTCTGATTTAAGGTTACATTGGTATCATCGTCAAGAAAAATCAGCAGAGTCCCAAGCTGATTCTGCAGGAGTCTACCTTGAGACAAAATGATTAATACTGCTGCTCTTAATATTTATAATTGTTGATAAAAATTGCTGAACGTGGTGATAAAACAACTGTACTGTGTAACCCTATGACTTAGTAGTCCTCTTTTTGGTTGGCAATCCCTGTGTTGGAGAGATTGCTGTATGTTTCCTCAGATAATGATTTTCTCCTAATAGTAGGCAAGTGTTAGTAATGATAGTAAATGTTTTATCGAAGGCAGTTTACTAAGTCTTTTTTTGGTGGGATGTGGAGATTAGAAGTCAATCTTGCACACACACTCTAAGATTGGAGCTCTGTTCATTGGAGATATGACAATTACTTATTAGATATTTCCTATTTACATTCATTCTGTTACCCAGCTTGTTCAGTGCGTTTGTAAGACAGAGACAACTTGTAGTGTACAAATTTTGTGTAAGGCTGTGAGAACTTAAGTAGTGTTACTATCCTTGTATCAGAAAGAGGAATGGATGTTTTCAGGCTGCCTGGGAGAACGTTGTCCCATCAGTTTAGTATTCTGTGGTAATTGCAAGGTATATTTTCCCTGAGGATCTCTGTTTTATTTTTGAGCACAACTTACAGTTGCAGGGATAAAAATGTCAAAAATATTTTGTATTTTATCTAATAATGTCTTCCTGATAGTAAATGATACTTGTTTTTATATGCCTGCAATGATTGAAATACTGAATAGAAATATCAGTAGTATAAAAAAAGAAAAAAGGCTAATAGCTTTTAGAAATATTAAAAAAAAAAATCCTGAGAGCTGTCAATGCTTACCACAAAGAATTACAGTGTTATAATTTCAAATCTTGTGGATAATATTAGTGCAGAAGCCCTGTGAGAGTAATGTGTACAAACAGGTGGAAAATATATTTTGATTACCTTAAAATCACTTTGCTTGATTTCTAGTGAGACCAGGCTTTTTTTTTCCCCCATAAATGCTTGCAACAGTCAGCACAGTACATCTGTACTGTCGAATATCAACAGGGATTATTGGTGGATATGTTGCGTAGCTGTGGCGGGACCTCAGATGCGTATGGAGAAGGCAGACTTTGCTTGTGTCTCTGCAGGATGCTCCATTAGGTCTCTTCATTACTGCTTTCTAATTAGGTAGCAATTCCCTTCAGGAGCTAGGTGGTTGCTATAGATGGCAGTCTGAAAAGCTCAAAAGAACGGCTGTCCTTATAGCTTTCTTAAATTGCACCATTAGAGACTACTGAGAATCTGATCTTTCGCAGGTTTCAACGGCTATAGTGAATAGGAATTGGTGTCTTTGTTGGCACTGAAAGAGATTCTGGCTAGTATAAGAATGGATAATGAATTAAAATGCATTTTAAATGAATTTGATGAAACTCTATGCCATCAAGCCCAATCTTCTAAATGAAACTTGAGTCATCAGCATCTGCCATCATAAAGAAAAATCTGGATTAGGGTTTGGGTTATTAGGGACAAAAGTGAGGAGCTAATGGTCAATGCCAAGAGAGGCAAGTGATTTAGGGATAGTTGTGGCACAGGCAGAGGTAACCGATGTATACGGGAAGGTCAGAGTGGTGTTGGAGTTCTTATTAGGTAGAGCGTTAACTAAGAGTAATATTTACTGCTGATGGATCCTTCAGGACCTGCAGAGACAGGCTGAAGCCTGGACTGGCTGGCAGAAATGATTTAAGTTTATCTGTGTGCCTGATTGATTGCAACGAATAGCAGGTTGCTGCGCTGCTGTTGTGCAGTGTGTTGCTGCACCAAAGCCTAGGATTACCTAATGTTTGTTATTAAGATTAAAGGCTGGGACAGTAAGAACAGAAAAAAATAGCTGCATTGCTAATTCATACTTGAATCCCCATATGCCTAGGATAAACATTAAGCCAAGGCTTCTGATTGAGGTTTTATCTGCTGCCAGCATGTGTTCCTCAGGTAAGTATTCATGAGGTTTAGGCTACAGCAGTGGTTTAGAGAATATAGACTGAACAGATTAATTTTTTTATGTGTTGGGTGGGGCTAGCTAGATTGACTGAAGTTTGGGAATAGCAAGAACTAATGTCTTGTGGGTAACGGCATGGTGTTTGAACTTGAAGCTGCTTTTAGTGTTGTGCTGGAGCACTCTGTTAGTTTAAGTTTTAATGGGCAATAAAAATTTACATGAGGGTCATGGAACAAGTCTGCAGAAAAGAAATCCATTGAAGATTATTTAAATAAATAGCAACCACATGTAGCTCAGGAAGTGCTTGAGCTAAAAATGATTGGAGACTATCAAAGTGTTAGAGAAATAGATTATATATGTCTTTATGCTCTTCGTAGGCTTTCAATTGCGAATATTGTTAGAGACAAGATGTTGGGCTATAGTTCACCCTTGCTTTAACTCAGTACTCCTGTTTTTATGTTTATGGTCCAAGTGGGTAGTTCAGTGGTGTATCTTTGTCTTGCAACACGTGTTGCAACATATGTATTATTGACAGAAGGGGTTGCTATATTATTGTAAAAGCTAGTTAGATTCATACATAGGTGCTTTTGCACGTTTTTGACCTTGCATGAACTTCAGTCAGTGATGAGTATAGCTTGGTGGTTCTGACTAAGTTCTGCTGCAGGCTTGAAACAGAGTTAAAATTTTGGACAAAAGCCATTGAGGATACTAGTCCCAATTATTGCTGATGCCCTAAATTCGGCATATCCATTTTTTTGGTTAATTCTGCCCCATTAATTGGAAACTGGTCTGTCTTTAAAAATAGTTAGTTTCAAGGTTATGGTTATAAGAAACACAGTGCTCGAATTCAAAGCATGCTAGTGTCATGGTTTAATCCCTGTAGGCAGCTCAGCCCCACACACCTGCTCGCTTACTCTCCCCCCAGCCCTGCCACAGTGGGATGGGAAGGGAGAATCCAGGTAAAAGTGCAAAAACTCGTGGGTTCAGATAAAGACAGTTTAATAGGTAAAGCAAAAGCCACGCACACAAACAAAGCAAAACAAGGAATTCTTTCACTACTGTCCATGGGCAGGCAGGTGTTCAGCCATCTCCAGGAAAGCAGGGCTCCATCACACGTAACAGTTACTTGGGAAGACAAACGCCACAACTCCGAACATCCCCCCCATCCTTTTTCTTCCCCCGGCTTCATATGCTGAGCATGATGTTGTATGGTATGGAATATCCCTTTGGTCATCTGGGGACAGCTGTCCTGGCTGTGTCCCCTCCCAGCTTCTTGTGCACCCCCAGCCCACTTGCTGGTGGGGTGGGGTGAGAAGCAGAAAAGGCCTTGACTCTGTGAAAGCGCTGCTCAGCAGTAACTAAAGCATCCCTGTATTATCAACACTGTTTTAATCACAAATCCAAAAGATAGCCCCATACTAGCTACTGTGAAGAAAATTAACTCTATCCCAGCCAAAGCCAGTACAGCTAGTTACTGAACTTTGCAAGGGAAAGAAGATTTATATGAAGAATTTTAAACCTTCTCTGCATTTATAACCTTCTTTACAATTGTAACTGGTCATGTATTACAAGATATTATACCCTCACTACAAAGTTAATTTTAATCCTTTGGATTACTCAGGAGGCTCTTCTATCTCAAATATTTCAGTTCAGATCCTTCCTAACCAAATGCATCGCCAAAGCCAGTTAAGGCTTCACAAGAGTCTGGGAGTGAGCTGTGATGTATTTCGAGCTGCAGCAGTTGTTCATTTCCAGTTTGCAGCTGCTGTCCTGATAATCCTGAGGCACAGGCGTTTTGAGATCACGGTCTCATTTAGCAGGCTGCTAATTGCAGTGACTCCTAAGGTGAACAGAATTCTTTTGAATCACTGTCCAGAGCCTTTTGGAAGGGTTTATTGGCTGTTTGTATTACCAATATGACAAGGCATTTCCTGTTCTCTCAAACAGTTCAGAAGCAACATAAATTGTAGTGGCCCAGGATTTCAGGATGTCCAGCTGCAGAACTGAATGGAGAAGTGTCTATGTAGCTTAAAATTTAATCATCCGAAACACTGAGCAAATGGTACCATCATGCACATGGCACACTTTCCCCAGACATGGTAATGCTAGTGGATAAATATGTTATGATCTTAGGTTCAATTTGGGTGAAATTCTTTGGGTCATAATTGTTCTTCAGAAGGTATTTATTGCATCAATGTGCATCTGCAAACTCTTTTGCTGTACTTTTGTACTAATACCTAAATTGTAATCTAACAAAAGCTAGAGACATTCCTGGAGAGTTTGCATTGTCCTGCGTGAGCATAAAATAGCTGCTTTTCATTTATTGTCTTTTATTGTCTGTTTCTTTTGTATATAACCCATATTTCTAAGGCCAGTATTTTTGTTAGTCTCAGAAATGAAGTTAAGTACACCTAGAATTGTTAGCGTTAGCATTCTCTGGCCCGAAAGATGAAGATTTTGGTTTCAGCACCTGTACTTCAGTCATTGAAATGTTTCAGTGTGTAAACGCAGTACAACTTTAATCTATACAGTCAATTTGTTAGTACTTCTTTTTTTCTTTTCTTCTGCCTTTAGTTTCATGCTTTGTGGTAAGGCAATGGGTTCTTCCCCAAGTAAATATGATAAACATATTAAAATAGCATGTAAGACAACCAGTTAGTTGAATTTTTGATTAACTAGATTACATTTTAATTAGGAAATTATGTATTCAAATTAGCTTTCCCAGTTAATTCTAATTAAAACCATGAACCCCTGAGAGCTTAGCCTACCCTGATCTGTAGATTTCAAACTTCATGGACTCATGGGCATGAAAACATTAAGTAATATACCAGTGGCAATATCACACTAAATGCTGCACTCCCTACTGGTCTTAGTTTTAGGTTTTTCTTTCCCTGGAACTCAAAGCAATGTCAGGGGATCTTGCAGGGAAACACCGTCCATGAGCTGTTGGTTGGAGACTGTGCAACCAGACTGTGCAATAGAAGTCTAGACTTCTATTACAATGAACAGTAATAGAGAAAAGCAGCTTTCAGCAGAACTATATAGCAGAAAAAGCACTGTCAAAAGGAAAATAATAATAATTGTGCTTTGAAACTGGAAAGCATTCTTAAAATATGTTAGAGACTCTGTTTGCCATGGATTATTCACCTACTTAAGCAGAATGGTCTTTAGTTTCTTCTGAGAGCTCTGTGGAACCACCACTGAAGAAACAGGATTTCTTGGTTTTCTTATGAAAGCACACCAAGTGCTTTGTAAATGAGTTGACCTAAATCCACAGAAGTACTGAGGTGCTCTGCCACACAGACGTTTTTAGTTCTTAATTACCTAGGTGCCACACAGAAGGCACAAAAGGATTTTGCAGAAGCCAACAAGGAAGAAATGCCAAAGAAAGGAGCAAAGCACAAGCTGTGTTCTTAAAAGATATGTGCATACCAAACTCCAGTGTGGAAAAAGGTGCTGCAATCTTCCCAACATTCTTATAGCTGAATCTAAGGCCATCTGAATCTTTTTAGCAGGAAACACAGGGAGAAACAAACTCAGAAAAGTTACTGGTTCCATAATTTCTAAGATGCTGTACAATTATATGGAGAAACACGACTTCAGATTCCCTCTTTGAATCAGGTACAGTAAAGAAAGACTTGGAAAGAGATCCTCAGCTTCCTGCCTTGGAGGACAACCAGAACAAGCGGATGCTCTGTGACTGTGCTGTTAGCAGTTTCTCACACAGAGCTTGGTGGAATGGAACTGAGATCCCCCGAGTGGCACATTCCTTTTCTTTTTTTGTCCTGAGTTTGACCGAGCTGCTTGAGACAGGCTGTTCCAGTAGCTATAGATCATTATTCTCACCAGAATGGCATCTGATGTAAAGGAGTTCTGCGGCTAATTCTGTGCTGAGCAGTCAGATGTTTCCTTTTATCCATATTAAATTTGCTGTGTTTTATGTTAGATACATTATTTTTCTTGTGTTATGAGAAAAGATAAATAATACACTCTCATCTGTACTACTCAGTATTTCGTACATTTACGCTTTGTTATTCCTCCATGCTCTAAACTGTTGCCTGTCACTGAATTTCCAAAGTTATTGTTATATTGCTAGGGCAACTGGAACCAAACATAGTATTTCATGCAAAGGACATAAAATTGATTATACTGAGTGGCATTGTACTAATTTCACATATTGGACGTCCTGCTTCTGATGTGTCCTAGTGTTTTATTTGCTTTTCTTGACTGTACTTGAATGGAGATCTTAACTGATCTATCATAAAGACAGACAGCATATGATGTTGTGTTATCATTAAATGAGAGCTATATAACCTGCAGTCATTTGATGCTAGTTGGAAGGACAGTGCATTGATCAAACAGAAATTTGGTCTGTAAATGGGATGTAGATGTTACTTGCACTCAAACCTGTGACTTGTTGAAAGACTGCAAGATGCAGCTGGGGCCCCTTAGTGCCTATGTTAGTCTGTACTCCGTTCACTTGGCCTGTCACCTCCACCTTTTGAAACCAGGTAACCATAAAGGATTTAGACCAGTTGACAACAGTCCCACCTGGACCATAACCCAGAGTCAACCACCTTGGAAGAATCAGTCAGAGATCACTTCTGTTGGCTGATATTGGCACCTGAAAATCACCGGAAAAGGCACTCCTCTTTCCAGGCCTGTGCTATATCTCTAGCTAGGTCTTGATATGTCATATTTCTACCGGTGAAACTGGATAGAAAGTCCTCCTCTGTAAAGTATTTTTGTTTCTATAAATTAAAAGTGTTCATTTAAGAGCTAGGTATTACAAGGTTTCTGTTTTGGCAGGTGTCTCTTGGGATTAATCTTCAGTATTCCACTCTTGGGAATATAAACTACGAAAAAAAAAATTTTTTGAACGATGTCTTTTAAAAGTCTAAGTGACCTCCAGTGTGGTAGAATATAAAAGGCTGGGAAATGAATGACTTCCAGACCATGTGATACCTTCCATTATCAAGAGTGTTTTTCAAGTACGTAAAACAGTATTTTTTTCCTTTCTATATTAAAAGCTTTTTGAGAGCAGTCTTTTGGCTCCACAGAATCAGGAGCAGAGAATTTTTACTATAGCTGGCTCTTGCCACTGAAAATGGCAAGCTGAGCTTTTTTAGCATTACTCTCATAGGCTACAGAGTTTGACTTGTGCTGCCATTGAAGCAGCAGTGTCCACACTATTCTTTCTGAAGTCTGTAACTTCACCTGATTTTGCTTCTGTCTTTGAGCCACTTACTAATGATAGTTTATGCAATAAAAACTATTCTTATTCTTGGAATGCAAAAATAGAAGGTTAAAAGAATCCAAAATTCTAACACTGTACATGAGCTTACTATGAGCATGAAGGTTGGATTTCACATTAATTTTTCCAAAAATACATGACAAAATGTATTTTTGTTTTAGCTTTGCTAAGATTTAGTTACACAAGATAGAACAACTCTATTGTGATCTGTATGAAGTATTGAATTGCCTTACCACTGTATTTGTGATCAGTTTTTTGAACGCATCTTCATCTTTTTTCTCTAACATATGGCACCAGTCTAGTACTCTATTCTGCTTTTTATATTCAATTTCTGACTTTCTTGTCAGTTCAAATTTTTATACAGCATAAACGTATAGTTGGTGTAAATGGATCAAAACAACAAGTCTGAGTTATGTTGATGAGAACTGATCCAAGCTTTTCAGAAAGATGCTCAAATTTAGCTGAAATTTTAAAATGATAAAGGCCAAAATTCAGACCATTTGAAAGAGGCAAGCATTTGAAATAGGCTCATTCTTGGCAAGTTACTGAAGTCTGTTAGTAGTTTGTCTGACACCTATAAGGATGTCAGCTATGTTTAGGAAGGATAATATTACACTTGAAAGTAGTGATCCAAATTACAGACTCCTTTAAAAATAATACGCCTATAAAGAATAATCAGTTGGTATTCATCTTTTTTTTCTGTCATCACTTTAATTTTCCACAGTTTGATCTTGCTTCATACAGAAAGCATTCTGAGCTTTTTTGAGGAAGAAATCCTACCCCAGTACACAAAAGTAAAATGACAACAAGACCTATTATCATCGGCTTTGCAAGCAATTGTCATTGCAACTTAGATGCTTTACCATCATTTGTTCTGCTTGTTGTACTGCATGAACTGCATCCATGGCTTGAGTCTCTCCCCAACCGTGACAGCTCTAGGCATTTAGACTAGTGTATTTTTCTTCTGCAGAGAGTCCTTTAAGTTTTGGCTCCAGTGTCTGAGGTAAGAATAATGGTAAGTTACTGTAAACCACACATACATATTTTGGTTTTATTTTGGAATTGCTGCTGACTATATTAATAATAAAGAGAAGACTGTATTGCCTTAGGGGCTTGTTAGATTGTCTGATCATGACTCATTCTGTTCATTCCTCTTTTGTAGAATGGCACTAGGTATGAAGAAAAAGAGCAGATCACTTTGCAACAGAGTTACTGATACTTGGTCAAACGTTCCCATATCCTTTCCAGATTCTTATAAACTTGAGTGTTGCCATGGTTTCTGCCGTAGGTTTCTAAGATATTCAGATGCTACTTTTGAAAAACTATTTCAATTATTAGAGTTTAAAAGAACTTTCTGCCATAAATGAAGTCTTCAAAGGGGCCCTTTGTCTTTGAGTTCTGAAGAGATGAGGGAAAAAGTTAAGTAGCTTCCCCCCAGGACATGTTTGGAGGAGAAGCTGAGCCATCTGTTTGTTCTCTGCCCTCTTTTTCCTAATATAAAAGCCTTTACTGGGGCCAGAAATTGTTTCTTCTGACTGTTCAAACAATCCAAGGCAAGGGACACATTTTTCTTTATTGCTTGCTGGTAAGTGGAAAAAGCCCAAAATTCTCATCTCCCTGTGTCCCAGCATTGGTATTCAATGGGGAATATGAGTTATGAGATTGCTCACTTCAGATTGCTCTTACTTCTGCACATATAGAGGAGTTCAGAGCATCCAGAGGAGTGGAAGGAAGAAAGAAGGATAAAAGTGTCATCTCTGAGCCTCATTCACTGACCTGCCAGATATTAGTTACCTAAATATCACGTCCTGTTACTGAATCATTTCCGTTAATATTGGCCATCCCAAGAACTGTAGTCAGTGTGACATCAGTGTTGTGGTTTAGCCCCAGTCAGCAACTAAGCTCCACCCAGCCGCTTGCTCACTCCCCCCACCCCAGTGGGATGGGGGAGAATTGGAAGAGCAAAAGCAAGGAAACTTGTGGGTTGAGATAAGAACAGTTTAATAATTAAAATAAAATAGGAATAGTAGTAATGATAACTATAACAATGATGATTATGATAATAATAATAATGATGATAATGATAATACAGTAAAAGAAAAAGAAAATAACGAGAGAGAGAAATGAAACCTGGGGAAAAGAGGGAAAAGTCAAAAAAAAAACACGAGTGCTGCAACCGCTCACCGCCCGCTGACCGACACTGCCAGTCCCCGAGCTGTGATCGCTGCTTCCCCTGGTCAACTCCCCCCAGTTAATATACTGGGCATGACGTCACATGATATGGAATATCCCTTTGGCCAGTTTGGATCAGCTCTCTTGGCTGTGCCCCCTCCCCTCCTGGCTTCCTCTGCACCTGGCAGAGCATGGGAAGCTGGAAAAGTCCTTGACTAGTGTAAGCACTGTTCAGCAACAACTAAAACATCAGTGTGTTATCAACATTATTCTCATACTAAGTCCAAAATGCAGCACTATACCAGCTACAGTGAAGAAAATTAACTATCCCAGCTAGAACCATGACCATCAGATATATGTTAATTGTGTATTTTCTGGGGTTTGAATGAAACTAAGCTGTACAGTGTAATGGCTGCAGACGTTTCATGGAAAGAATAGATAGTATTTAATGAAGGATAAAAGGTTGGCCATACTCTCCAGGGAACAAGGTGAAAATTATGAGTATCAAACAGATTTTGTCTTCTCTTGGTGTATTTTTATGATCAAATTCACAGATTATTTTCTAATCTTTAAAACATGCTATGGGTAATGTTGGTGACCATTTAAAACACCTGCAGGGAGCACTAAGATGGGATGAAGTGATGGCTTGTTGGCAGTTACTTAGCAACAAATGCCCTGCTGTGGAGATAAACAAATTCTTAATAGAGTGAATCAAATGAAGACCAAACTCACAATCATTGCATCTACAGAAAGGCTAGCATATAAAGACCTAATCATACAGTACCACCCAAATGTATCATGCTGCAAATGAAATGGCTGGTTTGTTTAAACAGTTGCTGTTACAGATAGCTATGCTCAGTCTTTTGGTTCTCCAAAATGTGCTTTAAGCAAACACATATTTTACTCCATAGTTGAAGTTAGCTGAGAACAGATACATAGACAGTAACTGTAGCTCAGCTGCTGAGTAGCAATTCATTAAGTCAATCAAAACTTAGCTTTCAATTTTGCATCTCAGTCCTCAGGCAGAGATCCCAGTACTATCTCCTAAGTCCATGAAAACATTTGTATTGATTTCTTAGAATGATAATATAAAAAACTTAAGTAGGTTTAATAGAAATAAACAAATAAAACCTTAATGAAAATAGAAACTGAAAAGGATTTAGCTGTAATGACCGTATTGACAAGATCTTGCTTACAGAGTGGGTGTGCAGCTAAAGTGTGTATGTCTACAGACTAAATGACTATGTTTAACTTGATAGAGCACAATTCCAGTACCTTGTGGGCCTGTCTCCTGCCTCTCTATTAAACCTGAAGTCTCTGAAAAACTTAGGTTGTAATCTGTCTGTGTTTGTCTATCCTGCCATTCCTTATTTCCCCTATTGGCACTGTATCAATTTTACCAGTATTCTTGGAGAAGCTGCTTAGAGGGTCAGAGGTGAATTAGTGCCAACTTCATAGTGTTTCCCTCATTTGGCAATTTATTCTTCCTTCTTCTCCTTTCAGGTTTAGCACAGGATTAAAAAGAAGTCTGCCAGTAAATTGATGTTTAAAATACTGTTGCACAATGAAGCCGTCCAGCTTGAGCATAAAATACCAGTAATGCTTTGCATTGTCCTTCTGTCTGTTTTATCCATGGCAAGCTTCTTTTTGTTGGTTAAAGTAAATAAAATAAAAGGAAAGCCTTCGATTGGATGAGTTGAATTGGGTTGTGAATGCTAGGACTGGCACAGGAGAGGAAGCAGAACCATGTGGCTTGAAGCGGGGAAGAAGGAAGAGGGAGGAAACTGTGCCCTTGGATTCTTCTGCTTTTGTGCTTCAGCTGTCCTATTTACTTCAGCAGGATTCCTCATATAAATGCATTTAAATATTTTGTCGGTTTATACGTAACAATGCCGTCTAGCACTTCTGTAGGCTTGCTTATCTCAGTGACAAAAAGTTATTGTAGTTACTAACACCAAAATTTTTATTACAGTACATTAAAAAAAGAATATTTTATGAGATAAAAATCTTCCTACTACCCTTGCCAAATATACTGTTCATTGTTATTCATGCCTCTGTTTGTTTCCCAGGGCAACTATGTCTTCCCATGTCGGTGCTTCCAACGAGAGGTGGAGATTTCCTATTTGGCCAGAATGGAATGAAGCAGATATCAATGCAGAAAAATGGGATACTGGAAAAGTTGGAAAAGAGAAAGAAAAAACTGGAAAAAGTCCCACTTCAGTAAGCTGTGTGACACATATCTATTATTTCCACTTTGTTTTTTGTACCTGTATTTAAGAGAGTATTTGTCACAACTTCACAATAATTTGTTTCTGAAAAATATATTCATTTTCAACCATATATTTTCAATAAGTTTAAATAGTTCCCTACTAAACCAAAATAATAAACTAAAAGTATTGTGCAGTGTTTATTTTTTGCTTCTTAAACGAACTGTTAACATGTGTATGTGCATTATGTGTATACATTAATGGTTAAAAAAAAATGAAACCCAAAAATCTGTTCATAATATAATGAAAACTGGGGATTTGAGAACAGCTGAACTTTTGTACTATGTCAGAGGAATCCCTTTTCTGGGCACTGAACTTTCTGTGGACTCAAAAGGTTAAATGCACCCATCTTTATTATGGGAAAAATGGATGTTGAAGTCTTTTCTTTTGCTTACCTCAGTTTCTGGACGTGTGAAACACTGTCTGCAGTTCTAGTGTGCAGAGAATGGTTTGAGGGGATATAGTTATTTTGCAGAAAGTAAGCACCTACCAGATGCAGAAAAATTCCTCAGTCTTTCCAAATTTGGAATGACTTTTAAATCTCATCTGGATTTTTACTTCTTCACACTGGTTATCATTACAGAATGTATGTGCATTTTATGCAGAGCAGTAGTAAAGTTATTTCTAAGGTGTTTCTTAAACTTAGCATTTTTAAGTGATATTTAAAATCTATTTAACATCCTGCTTAATCATCTATTTTATATGCAAATTCTGCATTGTTCATATGTTCTGTATATATTCTTGTGTGCTATGTATATGTTAGCCTATATGGTTGTAGATCATGGTTTTTTTCTTACCTCAAGCTTAAATATATTGTAGCCCTATGGGGCCAAAGTACTCTTTTGAGAGACGTTATAGGTTCTGTACTGAATGCTGCCATTAACTTGACAGGTAAATAATTTTCCTTTGTGTCTTTCTTCTGTTCCCTTACCACATTTGGTGCCTTTGGGCTGTACTCTATAAACATTTATCTAGCACTAATGTGTTAGGTCTGCCAGACACTATTATAATAGATAAAAATTTAAAATAATTTTAACTGAAAATCTTTCTTCTTTTTTAGCATAAGAGGCATTCTGAGGTGTTTACTGGACCATTCAGTTCTTCAGCCACAACCTATATGAAACATTGCTTTTTTTACACGTTTAAAGGAGTTGTTAAATATGTCGGTCACGGCAGACAAATTTACAGATCTAAAGAATTTTGTAATGTGGCCTCTTTTGATCCAAGCAGCTAGCCAGAATTCAACATCATAATAGGGTATTTCAGTTAGCAACAGAATTAGTGATAGCATCCAGTACCTTTGAGTACACTTAGAACAAGAATATAAACAATCCTGTTTTCTTGTGTGGGAAGAGGTATCAATCGGAAGTGGTCTCTTTCCTTGTAACACTAAAGCTCTTTTATCAAGCACCCCTACAAAATAACTCCTCTTAGAGCAGCGCAGTGTGCTGCTGAGATTGTGCATTTGACCTTGTCTGTTTCTCTTGTGCCTGTTTCTTGCCTGTCCTTCCTGTAGAACTTGTGGTTGAGGCGCCTGTCCTTAGGGCATGAGCTCCTGAAACCTGACAGTTGTCTCATATAGCTACCTTAAATAAAAAGATAAGTTAAACCTGATTTTGTCAGCCAAGTTTAGCTGAACCTACAATATCCTCTTCAAAGTATTTTTGCACTTGTAAGCTAAAGAAAGGTGCGTATCTCTGTTTTTTTTAGTGTTTCTTTGTGTAGTGTTATGTCATTCTCACCTGCCTCCTTTTTCTGGTTTGTCTAGTGCCTAAGTGCTAAACTTTCCCGTTACACCATGTAGTCAGGGTTGAATGTCTCTGAAAGCAGAGTGTAAACTCTGTTAATAGAGTTCTATATGGTCCAGTCTACAAGGCTTCCTTTAAGCTTTCAGAAAAATAATTATTCCTAAAAGGTTCTTTCCCCCTGCCCCAATTTATCTTGCTTCCTTCAGGTACTTTAAATAGTTTGTTGCAGACTGGTATGTTGAAGGAACTTACACAATGAAACAAATAAGAAAAAAATGTGGTGAAACTACTATTTTGGAGTCTTTGGTTTGGGTTTGGGTTTGGTTTTTATGCTTTTGTAATATATTTTCTTTTGCCTTCCTTTAATCAATAAGTACTCAAAACATCATAGTTTTTCCTTTCCAGAAACTCTTTCTCTTGCTTGGTCTGTAGAACATAAATAGAGTACATCATGGCCTGTGAAACGCATCAAAATGTGTAATAGAGCTAAAAGCTATTTAAAATTCCAGGCATAAGTAAAAGGCACTAACCATGTAACTGATTAGTTTCTCAGTCAGCATAAGCAGTATCAGGGGTGTCTCCTCATCCTACATTGTACTGTTAAATAGATAATCCTGACACATTCTGTTCACATGGAAAATAAGTATCACTTTGGAAAGGAAAGTTTGAAAATTGTATGAGACTTTCATTAACGGTTTCTATAGCAGTTTTAAATGCATGGAACCTGCTTTGTTTGTGTCTAAATATTGCTTTAGATATTTACTTTCAATCTTCAATTTAAAAAGCTTTAGAAATAAGTGAGTTATAAAAAATACTAGAAACAACTTGGTAGAACAGTGCCTGAATTAAAAGCTTAAGCAGTTTTTTTGGGAGGTTTCTCTGATAGGTGGAAAAAAAAGGAAACATTTTATATAGACCTATTTAGACAGTAAAGGCCCTTAGACTTCTCAAAACAATACAAGCCGTTTTTGTGCTGAATCTTCAGTTTGAGCTTTGCACTCTTTTACTTCAGTTATAGATACTATTAGTTCCTTTTTTATGCTGTTTTTCCCATTAAGTGAATTATTGTGTGAACAATATATTATTTTAAGTCTTGTGGAAGACACAATACTGTAATTAGTAAAAAATGTTCCGGTTTTGTTCATGCATGTTTTATGTAGTATGTCTTTGAGGATCCTGAAGGAAAAATAGAATTGCCAGCATCCTTAAAAGTTCATTCATGGAAACGTCCACATGAGTTTTTAACAAATAAGGTAAGAAACAAGCAAGGTCAAAATGAAAAATTGCTACTTGCCTACCTATGTCAGAAGTAGAGAAAAATTAGCAGAGGAAATTAGTTCAACAGATAAAACCCTCTTCACCATGTGTAGTCATCCTGTCTGGGAGACCATTGTACACCAAGGAGTCAGTGATCCATATAGCAGTTAACCTGTGCTGCACACACAGCTTGTCCTTCAGGCCTGCGTGGTGCCAGGTGTAATCCCAGGCCACTGGATAAACTCAGCCAGCATATTGTAAGGGAGGAGCCTGCAGGCAGCTCCCTCTTGTTACTGGCAATTACACCACCTGCGTCTCCTGGCCTTTAACTAACTGCAGCAGGAAGTTCCTATGAGAACATCCTTTCTGTTTTACAGTAGAAAGGATGAAAAAGAGTTGTTTTCTCACAAGAAAATCCTGTAATAGCTGAAATCCTATCATAGCTCAGTAACAGCAAAATGGGGTAACCCTTTCAACAGATGAGATCTGCACAGAATGCTGAGCATGGATCAGAAGCCTGTTTGATGCTGCACAACTTGGGATTCCCAGTGTCTAAAAGGACATAAGATTATCTATACTCATCCCTTTCTTTACGGTTAGCTCTAATAAGAGCATTTTAAATGATACTATTCAGAGTCTGAGTGCCTTTCTTACCGGGATCACCATGGACCAGCACCTCCTGGTGCAAAACATCATGGTAGTGTATCCTCCCAAATCTGCTCTGCTTTTTGACTCCACATTCATTTATAAGACACCTGGACAGAGAGATACCTTCCTTTTTTTCTTTGTGTTCTTGTTTTCTCACTTAAAAATCAGTATCATGGCAAAACAAGTTCTGTTTGTTCCAGCTAAGGCTTCCCTTGAGCAGGTGTCTGAAGTAAATATCTATCCTGAAACCATAAATTAGCTTTACCAGAAATGTCGTACTTTTTCTCACTTCAACTGTTGTAATTCTCCAGTCTGCATACAGAATGTGTCCATGTCTTTGACAGTACTTGTCTGGAAGGTAACCATAACATTTTAAAATTATGCAAAGCTCTTACTCAGTTTATATTTAAAATTAATTGCAAAGAAAATAAACAGCTTACCATTTCAAAGGTTAGTGTTCTCCAATGCTGTTGCTAGTCTAAGTTTTAAAGCTTTTTTGCTACAGATGAAATGCTGAGGTTTTAAAACACTTTGACCACCCTTCCAACTTTTTCAGGCTTGTCAGTTTTCCTTTTGTCAGCTTGTCAGTTCCATTTTTAATTAACTAGACACTAAACAGGTCCAAGTTTAATTTTTAATGGAGGAAGGAGAGGGGGAGGTCAGGGGAGTAATTGACAAGACCAAAAGATTGGATGAGAAACGCTGCCAAAATGCATAAACTGAGTAGAGGTATCTGAAAGATAAGGGCAAGAGAGCTGGCAGCCCAGAAAGCCATGGAAACAGCTATCTGTATTAAAAATATTTAAAGTCTATCTTTAGAGCACTATGAAGAAAGCATTTGTTTTCTTTAAGACCTGAATAAAACTTTGGTGCTTCTTTTGGTCCAATGTATTTTGAATCAAGAAGCTATGATTACTAGAAATTGTTTAAGTTGTTAAAAATTAATGGAAATGTCAAGTGGTGAAAGGCTATTAAGATGATACATGTTGCTACCTAATCTATTAGTAACTATAAAAGAAAGCGTAAGCAAGCCTATTTAGTGCTGTAAGCAAAGAATCAAGCAATGATCACTAATAAGTGATGAGAGTCACAGGATGTATTTAGTTCAATAAATTACAATCCTAGTATGTTATTTTCTAAACTGCTTACAAAAAGAAAATGGACTGTATAAACAAGTAAGAGTCATCAAAACTATGTAATACAGTCAAAGGTTTGAGTTCGATAAAGTCAGTGTTTGTACTGACAATACCATCTAATGGACCATGAGGAAACAAACCCCTTTGAATCCTGGGGCGGGGGGGAGGGGGGCAAGGAAATCTCTAAGTATGAGACAGTGTTATGATCATGATTTAAATGCAGAACTGCAAATATTATGAATAAATCGAGGGAATCTCAATTTATGTAATTATTTCATTTGGTACTCTAAATCTCCTGGTAAAAATAATGATATTTTAAAAATTTTGAACATCTACATTTTAAGACATTTTTTATTAAGAAATACCAAAGCAGCTACAAGATTTGCAAACTGACGACCTTTAGTTTGCAAATGTCTAACAAATGTTTGCCAAATGTCTAACATTTGTATGTCACTACTGTTAAACATTAATGTTCATTTAATTTTTTTCCAGACAATTTAGCTATGGACTTAACTAATTTACTTTCTCCTAGATTCCTGTGGTTGTGAAAAATGAAACCTCATTTGACCTTTTTTCAGCAAATGAGCATATATTTTGTAGTGAGGTAGGTAGAAATAAATTAATGTCCCATTTTAAAAACATTTTCTTTCATTCTTTTTAACTCTTTTTAACTTTTTGGATTTCACTCCAAATTTCTACCATGAAGGAATATGTTGTGACAAATTTTTTTAAGTGAAAAAAGAATGATGGGAATAAAATGGCAAGAAGTAATCTAGATTTGTATAGTGTTTACCTTTTTTAGAATTTGAAAAATTAAATCATTGAAGGTAAGAGATTTTCCAAACATTTTTTTTTAATTAAAAAAATAGTCTTTGAACTGCGAAGACTAAAGATAAGAGCAAATAAAAGCTACATTAGAAAGGATTTATGTTTTTCATTCAAGCTTTCCTGAAGTCATTTTCTCAGTGTGCCTGCATGTATGTGCAAATCTCTATCACCCAGCCAGTCTTTTCCTTCTCTCCAGAGTTGAATAAATATTTACTGAATTTTTACAGATCAGGAGAAACTATAAAGCAGGTAGAACGAAGGCATCTGAGTGCCTTACTGAATATAATATTACTTCATAACTTCTATGTCATTCAATGCTTCAATGCAAATTCAAAATTCAGCACCAGCGAAACTGTATGGGAAGAAGCCACCAGAAAACAGATAATGTAAATTTTGCTGCCCACAGAACCAGTAATAAATTTTAGGGCGTTTCTTGTAGTAAAAGTTTATTCTCATCCTTGTTTATATAAATCACTGTAACAGTCTGGTTATACTTGTGAAACTATAGCATACTTCAGAAATCTGCATGTTAGAAAAACACATACACTAAACCATGATTAATGAAAGCTTCTATTTTAACTTGTAAACATTATTAAATACTTCAAATGATTTAGGATTTTTACTGAGTACAAGTAACAAGTATTAAAAAAATATTGTTTTTTAGCAGCTATATCTAGTAATAAGAAATTAAACTAGTGACAGTTCACAAGTCCTGTAACATAATTTATTTTGAAATCATATGTCCTCATTTTTCTTCAGTAAATGATGAACAGCATAATTTATATTGTGCCTTTACTTAGTTTCATGAAGTTTTTTGTTACTGCAGGTAGACATTATGATGATCTTAAGAAAAGCTGTACCAGTGAAATTAATTTTTGCATGAAATGATAGCTGTATTTTACATCACTTCTTCATTTAAAACAGGAGCTTTTTATTCTTTGATTGTTGTAATATAACTTGATTTTGTTTTTCTAAAACATGTAAGTTGAAAAATTTTTTTTCCTGTTTTTCTCTGTTTTCAGCTGATGAGATGGATTATAAGTGAAATTTATGCAGTCTGGAGGATATATAATGAAAAGGCCTTAACTAATGGAACATCCATACTTTTCTGGAAACCGTGGGAACACATTTATGCCTTATGTAAAGCTACCAGGGGACACATGCCACTGTACAATAGCTATGGAAAATATGTAGTGAAACTTTATTGGATGGTGAGTACTTCCCTCCAACAATACATAAATATTATGCAGCTAGCACAGTATATTTTAATTAGGTTAGGGTAAGTATTTATTATTACTGAAAAGATATGGATTTGTAGGAGTAGAAATGTTGACAAATTGTTGATGCATGTTAATAAAAATGCCTTCTACAGTTCATGTGATTTTTGACAACTTAGAACTTCATAAAATAGAGTTATTACTTGAAAAGGCAATATTCTTCTTTTGTAGATTATATAGAGTTTTGCTGATTCTTGGGAGATTTTTTTTCTCTGGGCACTGCAACAAGATACTACGTTTGAGTTCATTTGTTTACATTGTTGAAAGAAGATCCTATAATGGCAGTTGCTAATGTTGCATATGTTCAAACTATGTATTGAAATAACTTTTATTTTCTGATATTTGTGACTTTTGTGTGTGTGTCAAATAGCAGTTTTCAATGTCATTCCTCAGCCCAAAGCACAATTTCAATAAATATTACAGAAAATAATTGGTTCATTCTGTGTCATATAGTGAGTGGTTAAAATAATGTTTTTTAAAGAAGTGATTAATTTTCAACATTTGTAGTTTCTTTGAGCTGCATGTGATACTTGGCATCCTATTTTTACAGGGTTTGATTTCTAAATCACATGTCCTCTTATAGTCCAATGTAAACTGTTTTTAATTTGGCACATTTACAGAAATTTTCTTTCTTTTGTTTCTTTCTTACACCTTTTTGTTTTATGGAAGTACTTCTTGTTGACATTTTTGGAGTTGTTTTACTCTGTGTCTCAAAATGTTATGATGATACTAAGCATCATGCGTATGTGTGCTACCTGAATGGGAATTCCTTTTTATGACTTCAATTCTCAGTGTTGGTTGGCTTTTACTAAATAAGAAAGTATGTTTCATTTCATTTTTGCTAGAGAGAAAAATATGAAGACTGATTGTGAGGTTTGCACTGTACTATAAACTCTATGATTTAAATTTACCCTATTTTTGTTTCACTCTTAATTTCATCTGTTGATTTCTTTTTTTTGTGCGTGCATTAATTGGTTTGAGATAATATGCAAAATGTTTCTGTTCCTATGTAGTGAATGATAGAATATGGAGGTTTGATTCAAATGTTTAGTAGAGTCAGACAAGTGGCCCACACCTCTGGTGTATTAGAATTAAGAATGGTTTTTATTTAAGTAACTCAGCTGAATTTACAGAACTATTTGTATTCAATTGTATTTAAAGGTGACTAAAGACTTCCAGTGAGAGGACCATTTACTGAGGATGTACTGGTATACCAAAACATCCCATGGAGTTTCTAAAGAAAACAGACAATAACTTAACACATTTTACAGTCCACAGGGAACACTTAATTTAATGTTGAACCTCATACTAATAAACAAATAATCACTGACCTAAAAGTCAAAAGTTGTCTATGTTGTTAAGGTTATTCTGGTTGCATTTGGCTTTTGCAAACAGAATATGTCACAAAACACTATGACATATAATTGACCCTATTAAACTTCCGGTTGCCCATACTTGAAAGTATTTTTTTACACAGTCAGTTGGAAACATGAAGTTGGAAGTGTTAATGAAAACTCAAGGCATCCCATTGGACTTCTAAAAAGATAGAATTAATGGAAACAAAAAGTTAGAAGTTAAAGGAAACAACACCTAAAAAAGAATGTGTAAAAGCTTTTTTAAAAAAAAAAAAGGAAAAATCAATGCTCATGACTACAAGTGAACAGCTAAGACAATGCAGACTAAGCAGGCCAAAGGTACTAATTAAATTTAAGTTGCTAATAATATTGATATACAATATTTAAACCCAGACTATTGCAAGTTACTGATAATAAAAACATAAACAGCAACATTAAGAAAAAAAAACACTACAAGCAGTCAAGCAGTTATTCAATGAATATTTCTTCTGTGCATTGGAAGGCTGAAAGAGATATATCTGTTCCTTGGCACACTGTGAATTGAACAACCAACCATTTCTAACAAAGTAGGTTTAGAGGCTTCAGCTGCTCAAATTAAACATTTTCATATCAGTAGATCCAGGTAAGCTATGGACATATTCAGAGTGCCTGCTTGAGAACCTGGTTAAGGCATCATCACACCAACTGTCTCCAGCAGCAGAATTTAAGTATATTAATTTAGGTGGTGAAGTGGTCTGTTATTGTCAATGGGGTTATGTGTGGGTTTTTTCCAAGGGTGATTAAGTTGTTTCAAATACTGAGTGAGGAGCTATCAGAACTAGTCAAACAAACATTCAGAGTATCTGAGAGTTTTCCTGGAGGTTAAGCAGCTGACTAAGGGCTTTGTATTGGGTACCTCTGCCTATGCAGATACCAAGCACTAGATCATTCTGCAAGAGTGCATGAAAAGTTAAAAAGAGTTCATATCTTTTATCATATGGCTGCCACCTCTCCTTTTGCATAAAATGTGATGGTTAGAGCATTCATGAAGGACTGGAAGAACTGAATATTCTTCCCTTCTCACCTATTGAGGACTAAAACTCCCAGTTTCTGCAAGGAAAGTTCCATGACTAGAGTTTTGACTGCTCTGCAGAAATGTACATCATGGGATCGAAAACCAAGGGTGACACCTGGATTCTTGTCCAAACTTTCAGCACCATTTGGACTTTAGACTGTGATGTGTTTAACTTGGGTCTCTTCCACCTTAATAGAGGTTACAAAGGCATTGCATATAGTTAGTTACAAATGGAAAATAAGGTAATCCTAGTGGAGAACTTCTTAGTGAAATACAAAAAGGTCCAATAGCTAGAATTTGACTTTAGATAAATTCAATCCAAAATATGGCATAATTAATTAGAAGAAAAAGCAATTAAATACTACAATCATTTTTGAGGGAAATGGTATATTTGGCATTACTTCATATCCTTAAAATGTGATGAAGTAATTAAAAAAAATTGCTCATTTAACTTTCTGGGAGAATATGTTTTTTATATATGTGCATGGAAAAAACCCTCATACAGTAAAAAGGAAACACCAAAGACTGAAGGAAATGCAAAAGAAGAGGAGAATCAGGAAAGAACAACCTGGAGAATTTTTAACCCACGGTAAAAAAATAAAATAAGGAATAGAGGTCTCTTGAGAAGCTGTTCTCAGCCAATAGGAGTCAGTCAAAAGAAAGAGCAACAAGAAGAATAAGAATGAAACTCTTAAATTTGGAGCGAAAAAGATTTTGTGAGGGCTGTGTTTGTGAAAAGGGCTGAGGTGGTTAATGGAAGGATTTGGAAGATAGAATGTGAGAGTGCAGGTCAGAATACTCAAGGAAACACTCTTAAATGCATAACAATAGGAGACAGAAAAATATGCCAGAGGAGAGGAAGAGAAGGTATATATAATTTGGTGAAGAGTGAAGAGATTCTGTTTTCCTAATGGTCCTAACGGCAAGTCTCCAGTTTACCATTATTTGCAATAATTAGTGCTGCTCTACAAAAGCAGAGGGCACAAACTTCCCATCTCACAATGTTTTTAGAACTTCAAAGTAAAGGAACTTGCATCACATCTGCAGCAGATGATGCTCCTGGAGAGGGGCAGCAGCAGGTCAGTGCCTCAGATGGATAAGCCAGTCCAATTTCATGCTGGGATGTTGGAGGTGTGGAGAAAGCCTCACAGTTGCGTGCAGTACGTCACTTAGAAGCACCTCAGCACAGAGTTCTTTCAGAAATCTCTACAGTTACAAATACAAAATAATTACTCAAACACTTCCATGACCCTTGGAAAATTGCTCATATTCTATTTCTATGCTGGAAACCATTTTAGTAGTGGTTATAGTATAAAAAATTCCTGTGAATAAAAGTAAGGAGGGATTTATTTCACTTCTCCATCACCCTGTTAAATTGTTTATAAATCCATCCGTCTTTTGGAATGAACATAAATGCAAACAAAGCCAGGGAAAGCTTTTGAATGGCTGCACTTATCCACATTGCAGTTTGATACGTGTCTCTTGCAAGGGAATAAAATGCTGAGCATATTAATTTTATTTTTAAATAATCCTACACCATGTATTCATATTATGAAAAACTTACAGTTCTAATACAGTATAAATCAAATATGGTATTTTAAGAGGAAGTTTCATGCAGTTTGCTATTGATACATGTCAGCTAGCCAGCACTGAGGAAGAAATAGGAAAGCAGTTAAAACTGGAAGAATCTCTTAACTTTCCTGTAAGGGGGAGCACTTAGCTGATTTACATGCCTGTGCTTTCTTCATCCCTTACTACTGCCTGCACATATGGAATAACTTATATTTATATAGGGAATAAGAGTTACATGAGTTTGTGAAGGCAGAAATTATGTTGCCCAGGTTCCTCAGCAGAGGACATTATTCTGTGTGTGAATTTAATGCTCCAGAGGTTGTGTATTCGTGTGATAAAAGACTGCATTTTAAAGCATCTGTAAGAGTTATCAGGGTGTTTTAGTTTCTTTGTCACTTTTGGTTTTGTTTTGGTTTGGGCCTTTGGGTTTATTTAATTTCTTTTCCTCTGGTTGTACAGCTGTATTTCACAGAAGAAAAAGCAGGTGAAAAAAAGAGGGTCAAATGGTGGAAGATTAAAGAAAATGTGCAAATGAGAAAAGACAAATGTCAGTGGAAATAGAGGAGAAACAGATTTCCAGGAGAAAGTGGAAAATTTAATGAAAAGGGGGAGAGAGCACAATTGAAGAATAGTGAACTGGTTTCAGTAAAAGGCTGTATTGAGTCCTGAGGGGATTGTCATCCACCAGATGAAACCTGCGGATAATAATTTCTCACATTGGCACAATATTCTTTCAGTTTTATCCCACATCCTGCTCTCACTTTGCATTCTTGGGGTTTATTGAATTTGTTTCTTTATTTCCACTTTTTCTCACCTATAGATTTATTTTTCTATCCATAAACCTTCTTCCCCACACATTTTTCTTTCTTTCTCTTGGTCTCTTATCTCCTTAAACCAGCATAATTGTTTTTAGAGATAATAGTGAAATGCTATAGAAAGGTTATCACTGATGCAAAATAATTGTGATATGGATTCTATTATTTATTAAGTATAAAAGGTGAGCAATTGGCGAGGAGGTGAAAAATTTTTTTAATGGTGCTCCATATGCAAAAAAATACTATTGTCTTTTAAGAATTACATGCACAGAGTTACTACTCTGAATTAAAAAATGTCCTGAGTTACAGAAAACCAAATATCTCCTCAGTCTTTTCCTTTACTTTTCCACTTGTACTGCTCTCTCTGTTAAACTTCAGCAGACTGTAAGAGGAGATGAATATGTGATCATTTCACTTGCTAGGTCCTTTTCGAACTTGGGAAATCTTAAAAATTTCATTTTGGCTGTCAGCAAATAGTTTTTATCCTAAAAAATTTTAGCCTGTTTTATTCTTTTTGAGTATCTGCCATATGGCCTAGATTTACTTTCTTCTGAAACCTTTAGAACTCATATAGAGTTAATCGTCGGGCATTTCAGTTTGAACCGATAGTTCAGTTACAAGCAGAGAGCAGTAATTTTGCCCTCTCTGATAACGTATGGTGAACACTTTAGTGATTTGGTCATTCTTCATCATTTTGTGAGTTAACAGAAGTACTTGCTGTTGCCCCAGTAATTCGTTTGCTTCTCTATTATGTCTTGATCAATAGGACAGAGACTTTTTTGGAGAACGGTGGGCAAGATTATTTTGTGGGATGCTAGCTCAATTTACTAATGAAATATCTGGTAGTGGAGATATCAGGATCTTGTCTTCCCTGTTTGTTTCTTATCCTGGAAATATGGGTGCCTGTTACATTCGGTCATTTTGTGTTGTTTCCACAGTGTTTTGTAGGATATAATCTTAGTGCTTTCCGGGATGCTAACCACTGCAGCCAACATCCCCAGGTAGTTCTTGGGAAGCAAGGGGGACTGCTTATATCACAAGTATTTTCTAGACCAAGAGCTTAAAGAGGCATTTGCAAAACTGATATCTTACTTAAGCATTTTTTTAATCATTACTCTTTCTTAGGCACCTGTCATGGCAGCTGAAGAAACAGCAATGAATACCTGCCCATGATGGACTACGCATATGAGAGGAAATATGTTTGGAAATAGCTGCAATTAGGTTAATCTCTGAAATAAATAAGTCAGAGCAGTAATAAAATGCTATGAATACTGTTTCCATGCTTCTCAGATATTATATGAGAACTTCTTTTAAAGCCATCTGTAATGTAAATCAAATTACAGTAGAACTGGGATCTTGGGAAAGTGTTAAAAGTTCTCTTACATACACATTCTGTTTCCAGCCCACAAACTCAGTGTTTCTTCTTTCCTCCCCCTCCCTCTCTCATAGGGGTGCTGGAGAAAGATCATTGTGGATGACACTATGCCTTTCAATGAAGAGGGTAATTTGTTACTGCCAGCTACAACCTGTCAAATTGAACTTTGGCCAATGTTGCTGTCCAAAGCTATCATTAAGCTGGCAAATACTAGGTATGTTTAGTCAGCTCGGTTTGTTTTGTGAAGTCACATGGAATTGGCAAAAAATTGTTTTAGTGTAATGGGAAATATATTTTGCTAAAAATTTTGTAATGATAAATATACACTTTTCTGAAAGGTGACACAGTAAATCAGTAAAGCAAAGTCCCCTGTAGCTACAGAAGGTGCAGTGTTTCCTTTTTAGATGTGTGTTTACATTTATGCACAAAAAGCTTTGCAAAGAAGCTCTCTCTATTTTTGCTTTATCTGTTTGCCATGATTCCTGAAAAGCTTCACATGTGGTTTTCTGCGAAATGGAGATGTCCAAGAAGTTTTAATGAAGTATTAATTGTCAGCCTTAACCAGTATTGACATAGCCACTACTGAAAATAGATTATTGTAAGTTATTTTTGATCTTTTGCTATAGTTCTGCTGTTGTGGGCTGTATGGTGATCCACTTCCCTAAAACTGACTTGGAAAGTACAAGGTGGCCCATGGTGCAAATGACTGACAATTATGGCTGCAGTTTCCTATGAGATGAGCAATGAAGACCAAGTGTTAAAATGACTAAGCTTCAGAAAATAATTCAAAACACTGATCTGGGTAGTCAAGCTTCCCCATTCTAGTCATATCAAGTTATGCTTCTTTGAAGAGTGATCTAAAGTACTTCTATACAGGCCAGGGAGTTGCCTAGATTGCTGCCCATTGGGCATTTGCATTTGCAGGAATGTGTTTGAAATACTGTGTTTCTCCAGAGCACAAGGGGTTGTCATGCTCAGGTGCTGGCATCTTTAGCCTTGGTCCTCTCAGGATCTACAGACATAAGTCTCTCCAGAATGGAGGAGTCTGTATCAGTTTGAAAGAGTGGAGTGTGGTACAGTGGAAATACAGGCAACTCATGCATAATAACCTGGGAGTTAGAGCAACTGCTCAGGAAATAGAAGTTCTAGATTCACGTCTCTCTTCTGGCATGACTGCTTTCAAATCCACATCTCCAACCCGGCAAAAAGAGACTATACTGTATGCAGGTATACATAATACGCTTGGTAACAATGTTGAAACTGTGCCATTGTACCAGAGGGAACACTAAAATAATGGGCCAGATGCAAAGACATAAAAGCAAATTTGACTTTGTAGGCTAGTAGTCAGCAGTGGATAGGGAAACTCTTAACATTGCAAGTAATAACTTGTTTTTCAGCAAGCTGTTCTGTTTGTGCGTGGTCTTGCTCCTACAGAAAGCAATGTAGACTACAGAGTTTACTGTGAGTTAGTTATATTACAATTCTACATATTTCTGGTTTTGTGTTACAGTATACACGAAACTGGAAAAAGAGAGCTGGAGGAATTTACAGTTCTACATACACTGACTGGATGGATACCAGAAGTTATTCCTCTCCAGTAAGCTCTTCTATTAAACAATTTACATATTAGTTGTTTAATGTTTAATTCTGTAAGGCATTACAAAAAATAAAGCTGAGCCCTTAAAGTCCTTCAGCATCAATTTTGGGAAGCATATGTTTTTTACTTCTGGCACTTGAGAAATGTGCCTTCAAGGAATGCAGTTTTATTATGTTTTTCTTTGTAGGTCATACAGTTGCTTGTACAGCTATTTCTCATGTTAAGCTGATGGCTATTCTTTATAAAATTAATTTATTTTTAATTAATATTAAACACAGTGGTGAAAGCAGGGTTAGAGAAATCTATGTTTCATCTAGTATACAGATACAAAATGTCTGCAAGTAATAATAATAACAACTTTATATCGAAATGTACTGTAGAAAGTATACGTCATGAATTTGGAAGTAATCAACTTCAGCTAGTATGGTGTTTTCACCTTTTAAATTGGAACAGTTGATATACTTTTATTTCCAACCAAAAATAGTATTTCCAACCTATAATAACATTTTTTCTTGTTTCCTCTGTGTTTAAATCCATTTTGTGCTTTTATAGAACAGACATTCTATTTTTCCAGCCTGACATTCTTTTTACTGAATGAATGACTTGGATAAAGCTCTAAATATCTAGACATTTTTTTTTAAATTACACTTTTTTGCCTTTTGATGTATACATTCTAATGAATACATAGATAAATAGTTTTGGTTTATATATAATTTATTTAGGCATAATTGTTTATTTATAACAGTATTTCAGTATTAAATAAGTTCAGTCAAGGGCTATTTTAGTCCTTATTTCAGCAATTTTTATGTGCCAAGCTATGCTTGCAATTTAGGTTTTTGATATATGTGTCATACGCTAGTGTGTATGTAGCCCATGCACTTAGAAATCTAACTAACCTAAATTTTGTTTCTTTATGCAGTTAGTTTTACATTTGCAATGGTAAAAAACAGTATTCACAAATCTGACACTTACTGCAAATATATTATATTCTGGAATAAGAAAAAGTGAATACCATAGAGTCTTTGCAGTAGTAGTATAAGATGACTTTAGCTCATTGTACAATCAATTATTTTATTTTTTAAAAATAAAGGTTGCATGCAGTTAGCTTGCATGAAACTTATTCATGGCCCTGAACTATTCATTCAGTTTTAGATTATTTCTGGAATCACTGAGTTTCTGTGGAGAACCAGTATGGCGGCAACTATTATGTCATATCAAAAAGCTGTTGTAGCTGGTGGAATCAGTGGAAGAGGCATGGAACTACCTGTGCTGAAACAGTTAGGGAAACCTATTTTGGAAGTACCTTTGTGAAGGTTTTTAATGTACAGAGCCAGAACCAAGTTATTATATGGTGTAGCTGCAAAGTGGTCTGCAAATTTCCCTGCTGCAACTTTTATCTACCAAAAAGCTTTAGAAAGGATGCTTTATTTACGTGCTTTCCTTCTCTTTCTATATGGGTCTGTCCATAATCTGTCTCTTAACAAATTGGCTGATACACAAAATCAGGCAAGTGTGTTTTATTTACTAAAATAACCCAGTAACTTTTCTAGGAGTTGGACTGTCACTTGTAGAATAGTATTGTCTAAATGCAAATCACACTTTCTTTTCTTATTGCAAATATCATTATCACTGACATATACATGTGTTTGTTTTTAAAGGCCTGGATACTTGGACAAAGTCTGGGGCTTTTTGAAAGAGATTGTGCCAGAATTCAAGTTGCCAAATAAGAGAACTCCAGAACTTGATATTCCTCAGTCAGATACAAAACCTAAAGAGACCAAAGTCTCAGAATTAAAAAATGAAGTTTCATCTGTGAATAAGCAGTCAGATAAACCTGAGAAAGCAGAGAAAGCTGATAAAATTGGCAAAGGTCTGTAATTTTAGGTAGCATTATCTTTGTAGGCCAAGCATAAATAAAGTTAACATAACCTCTGGCTTCAAATTTGTATGTCTTTGTTATGCCGCATGCAACTCCGGTGGGTTTGTTGTTTCACTGAACATGTTGCAATGGTGTAAATTCAAAAAAGCTTTGTTTTAACTATAGATGTCATTTAACTATAGATGTCAGGACTAGTCTTTTATTTTATGAAAAAAGCTTCATTTTATGGCAGAGGTTTATTCAGCTCTGTGTCACAGCCATTTCTCCAAAGACTGGTTTCTTGCAGAGGGATAACAATCAGAGAGGTTACAGTTTCCCCAAAGGCAACACTGCTCTGACCATCAATAACTTATATGTTTCATAATGGATGTTACAAAGCGTGATTACCTACAGAGGGTTCTGACAAGTACATTCTAATGCCTACCTGCATTTTTATTTATAGCAACTTTTCTATTTATGCTAGTAGGTATAAGTATTAGTTTTCTTCAAGAGCTGCTAATCCTATTTACATTTAAATGAAAAAACTTAGGTTTAGAAAATTATTTGTTCCACTATATTATTATTAAATGTTTATATTTGAGACTGAGTTTTCTTAGTTGCTGTTTTTAACTTGAAGGCATGGATGCAATTTCACAACACTTCTAATGTCTTTGGAAGGTACAAATCATATACCAAAATTTCTATTTCTTCCTAGATATTAAAAAAAATCCCTCTCTTCCCCACTTCAAATCCCAAATACTTAGTCCTAATGTCAAAAGTGTTATAAAAATATTAGAAGAGAACTGGCTGAGGGGGTATTCTCTTTTATTCTTGCTATCATTTTATGACCCACTCACCAGCGTAGTAGATATTTTAGAGTTTGGAATGGACATGCACAGGGATGCAGCTACTGGGAACAGCACTGTCATTCATCCAACAGGGTGCTGTAATTTATTCCCAGAAAACTCTGTAAATTTAATGCTGCCTAAGACTTAGAAATTCTGTTAGTAACTGAAACAGCGAAGAATCAAGGAAGCATTTTGTTATGATACAGCTCTGTTACCTCCAACTCTGAGGCTACAGGCTGTGTTCTGATGCTGCTTTAATGTTTGGGGTTTTTTTTAATTGGAAATGAATTTTCCTATAGTCTAAGTTCTAAGGCTTGAAAGAAGGTTCTGACTGTGGGAGACTTTCTTCTTCCATGTCCATTGGGAACCTATGTCTCATCTATGTTAGATTATTTTGGAAATTACTGATGCATGGGACATGAATAAAATATATTTGACACAGTGCCAGGAATTCAGGAATTCCAAACATTATAGTAGAGATATGAGAGTTGTGTACTAACTGGAAGGTGGGACTGAAGCCTTCCTGGCCCCTTCTCAGTAAATCTGCATTTACATGTTAAGAATTTTTTTTTTTTTTGAACTGAATTACATTAGTTCTTTATTGTATCTCAACTCTTCTGACTGGAATAGTTTGTGGTTTGTTTTTTTTTAATTTATCTAAAATGTCATTAAAGCATTTACATAGTAAATGAGAATTTATGACTGAAAGTTTGTGTCTGAAAAAGAAAAATATTTAATCTTTATTTTGCTTAATAGAAAAAGCAGAGCAGAGAGAAATTGGAAAGAAGAAAAGCAGAGAAGGAGAAAAAGAAAAACACAAGTTAGCAGTTCAGTCTTCACAAATGTTGGCAGAAGCCCAACGTTCTCTTCAGGCCTTCACTGAAAGTAAGTCCTATTCTTCTGAAGCTAAAAATACAAACAGGAGATATATGTAAAGCAAAGGGCTTTGCTTTTATTTGTTTTTGAACTTGGTTGGTGGGAGGTTAAATATACTAATTTGTTAAAAAATTACTATTCTTTACAGGCTGCATTACAGACCGAAGTCATTATAACCTATTAAAATCCTATAACTTATATTAAGAAAGTATTGCAGTAATTTGTGTTTGATGTCAAAATGTAAAGTAACACTATGCAGAATATTTGGAAGTTGCTGGCCAGTCATGTTGGACCAAGATTTGTTCTAGTAGTAAACTGTCTTTTGTATTAAAAAAAAAAGCTTCCTCTCTAATAACTTATTTGTTCAATATCTACTTTATTCTGTAAAATGTAATTGGAAAAGCAGGAATGCTTCTTTGTTGAAGGGCAGGGGGGCAGGATGGCCAGAAATATTCATTAGAATTCACTCCATGATTTAATTGTTTAATGAATTTGTTCCTTTTATCCTGGAAATATATTTTGATGAATTCATTTTCTGTATTGATAGATTCATGATAGCTTAAAAAGTAAGTAAATTCTTGCTTTGTGCATTTAAATTTAATTATATTTTTAAAAAACAAAATACAATTTAAACAAACCACAAGTAAATACTAATCATTCAACCAATCAGTCAATAAGAAATGTCATGCTTATTATCATATAGAAAGTCTTCATAAATGTACATTAAACTGATTTGCTTTTATTGATGCTTATATTTGCATACATGTAGCATTTCCGTATGGCTAGCAGAAGGAAACATATTTATTAACTGGAATATTATCTAGTTGCAAATCAACATGAGAATAAGGTGGAGCATCTTTCTTTGGGAAAATAACTACAAAGTAAGAATGTATAACAAGAATGAAGCTCACTATGTAATTCGGATTCCTGCTTCTTGATTTAAATCCTGATTAAAATTGGTGGTTTAAATAATTTTAATTTATAGCAAACCAATATTGCTGTTTTTCATCAACAAATATGTTAATTTGAATTCCTACCTTAGATACTACTAAAAGAGTTAAACAGCAGTAAATTTTAAAATGTATTGCAGGAACATAGTTTGCTTTAGTGGTAGTAGTTGTGGAATAGTAAATGAGGCATTTCACATGAATATAAGGAATGTGCCCAGTACTCAAGCATGTTGTGGGGAAACGAAACCAAAGGAGAGGCAGAAGGATCCAGGTAAAGAATTCTAAAAATTGTGCAAAATGAGTGAAAGAGTATTAAAAGTCATCAGGCAGTGTTTCCATATGAAGAACTACATGACATTTTGATCTGTGTTCTGCCATTTAAAGCACAGTTTATGCTGTTTTCTGAAAGATAGTTAGTGGCCTGTGAAGAGGTTCTTTAGAAAGATTATTAGTTCAGGGCTCAAATACAATGGTCAGAGAACTCTTTTATCCTAGATCTGAACCAGAAAAGAGGTTTGAAAAAGAGTAAGATATAAATATCTCACTAATAAACTTGATAAGAATTTAAATAGAAGTAAATGTGGAGATTGTAAAGTCAGAGGCTGTAAGATATGAAGCAAATTTAAGATTATTAAACTGCAAAGAAAAAAAAAAAAAGGAGAACTGCAATTTGAAATAATGCTGAATTAAAATGCATTTTTGTTGTGAGGTTGTAGCCACAACAGAAAAAGCTTGCAGGCTTTGTGAGACAGATGGTCTCCAGAGAGTGACCCAGGACAGTAGAACCATTTTTGAGCATAACGTCACATTTGAAACTAGGGCTAGGTTCAAAGTCAGACTCCAGAGGTAGTTGTAAAAAGTTTCTGAATTGTTCTTGCTGATTTTGTGACAGTGACTTCACTTAATGCAACAGCTTTTTTTTTTTTTCTTGCCTTTTTTTTTAAATGTAAGTGGCTTGAGAAGTATTTCTTTTCCAGCACCATAGAAGTGCTTATTTCCCTACTGCAAGTTTTCACTCTACCTATTGAGTGTGAGGACTTCAAAGGAATTGTTCTTCTTTCTATGATAAATATGAATTATTTCTAAAGATGTATTTAACTGCTTTTGATATCATTTATATTTTACTTCTAAAATGGCAAAACCTTTTGTATTCATTACTTTGCATATTCATTACCTTGTTTAGTTTCATATACATTGACATACCAGTTACTTCTAAGTATTCGGAAACTTCTCTTACAGGCTTTTGATTTCGTGTGGGTTGTAATGTTGTGGTGGGTTGATGCTGTCTGGCACTTAAGTCCCCCCCAACCAGTCACTCACTCATTCCCCACCAGTGCGATAGGGGAGAGAATCAGAAGGACTGAACCTCTTGCCCATCCCCAACCTACTCGCTGGGGCAGCAGAGTGGGAAACAGTGGGATTTGATGCTCTGTGAGCTCTGCTCGGCAATAGCTGACACATCGGTGTGTTATCAAGACTGTTTTGGTCACATACCTAAAACACAGCACCATACGAGCTGCTCTGAAGAAAGCTAGTTCCATCCCAGCCAGACCCAATACAAATGTATAAATACAGTTCTGAAACACTTGTGCACTCAGACCAATGCCTGCTGCACCCCCCAAATACAATATAAGTTTCATGATCCTTTAAGCAGTGAACCTATTTCTCTATTCATCCTATTGCATGGATCCAGCAGAATAATGTGCCCTTCGCCTGATTAGCCTGGGCTCTCCCTGAGAGCAACCAGCTCTTTGGTCCTGTGGCTTATCAGCCAGCCAGTCCTTGGGAAGCTTTTGTAGACAATTCACATGTTCCTACTGGCCCGTTTTAGCACACAATCTGCACTTTTCCATTCCTCAGCCTTTTCTTCTAGTGACTATTTCTCCTTTCATACCTAGGGAGTCCATTCATTCCATAAAAAGTTTTTATGATGATCTGATATGAGCTACTTAGGCCCCTTGTTCCTATAAAGAGCCATCACTCCACTTTCCATTTATGTTTCTAGACTAATGATTTTCAAACTGTTGGAAAGGGAGTACTATTCCACTGGAGCAGGCACTAGCCAGGAATTTGGGAGCTTGTTCTACAAACCAGCCATTTATTTTTGCTAAGTCTCATTGTGCCTTCATAACAGTTTTGTAATTAGAGAGAATAATATTTTCTATGTCACTATGTCACGGAAGTGTTGGGAGATTATTATTATGATGTTTAAAAATTTCTGAAGTCATACAAGTAGATCTGTAAAGTTAACCATCAGAGTCGATGAGATACCTAACACATAACTGTAAAGTTATTTTCATTTTCCTTTTGCCTATTCAAAAGAGTTTTAATTTGTAAGTAGGGACCAGAGCCTAATATTTTGTTCTGGTTTTTCAAATGCATTTTATCATTCTGCAATATTTATGTCAATTCTGAAAAGCACATAGGTAATTTTTCTGAAGACTAAAAAAATACCTTCCAATAGGCAAAGCCTATCCATACCTAACACAACAACAGAGGTTAAAATATGAGCTGCACACCTCATAAGAAGGTTATTGAAAACCAGCTGAGCTGTTATTGAAAGTTAAAACTCAGCATTAGCTCATTTCACAAACAAATATTTAAGAGAAACTTTAAGATATAGTAAGAAAATTTTTGCAAGTCTTCCAAACCTATGATTTAAAAAAAAATAAAAATGGTTAATAATATTAAAACCAGCAACTTTCACTGGAGGGGGGGGAGAGAGAGAGAGAGATATTACTTGGATCAATTCAAATGATACTTTCCCTTTTCCCTGGGGACTGAAACAATTATTCAGATTGTGTAGTACTCACTTTCTGTAGATGAATTTGCAAAGCCTCAAATACGAAACATAAGCAGCTACAAGGATTCAGAAATCTTTAAAAAAGCACACAGAATTCTTAAATCCATACTGATGAGTGTAAATAATAGACTTTGCTGAATCTAACTGTTTTGTTGTACCATATGTGATAACATTTTTCATCTAATAATACAGTTTTATCACAGCTATCGGTTTTAACTAGTTTCCCTAGATGCTGAATTCACACTAATCAACAGTACACTTGGTGGCAACTAATTTGCATACATCCTTCTCATTTTTTGTACAGTGAAAAATTATCAAATAGTTTATTATTTTTAAAAGGTATTGGCGTAATGTACAAAATCTTTCTACTATTGTAATAGTATTATTCCGGTGAATATGGTGTGCCTGGTTAATCATTTGCATGCTCTAATAATTTGTTCATTACTGTTTATTGTCTGCCCTGCAGACATTTCATTTCACAACCCATCTGGACTGAGTATGACAGTTTTACATTCTACCTGGTATTTGATTAAATACTTTTATTTCAGAAATACTTCTCACATGCAATGACATCGGTGTGCTTTGTGGCATATACTCTTCTGTAATGTGTAGTCCATCATAGCTACTACTGCTGTATTTGTAACAGATCAGACATCAGTAGGGACTGAGATCAAACCTAGATTATAGCCTTGCTTTTGAATAAGCTGAAATCCACAGCTAACATAAGTGCTGTGATTAACACAGGAATCACAAGCATGTAGTGAGAAATATTAAGAATCCACTGGAAAGTAACTCTGACTTACTATTAGCTTATATTTAATTGAATAATTGAATTTCTGGAATAATATTTAAGGTGCAGAGATATCTTACTGCTTTGAGAAAAAAACATTGCATACCTTCTAAATAAATTGATTTTAAGTCTGATAAATTGTGTTTTCCAGCCACTTGCCTGTCTTTCCTTTTCATTTTTCTTCTCCTTTCCCTTTTTTCTGTGTATGCAGACAGCATTGTTTTATTCCTTTTCTCAGGAAATACCTATTAGAGCAACTTCCAGTTGAATACTTACTAAACGTAGAAAGCAATTATCCTATATTTGAGGTGGAGCTGAAGGGAACAAAGACAAAACATTCTGATGAAAAGCAGGTGTCACAACCTGTGTACTGAAATCCTGTCTTCACATGCTTTCTTAGATGACTAAGGAAAAATAGAGAGAAATAGATATCCTTCTTTTTGAGCTAACTTTTAGGTCAAACCACAGACCTATATTTCTAGTATTATGCTTTTTAGACTCTTAATTTCCCTTCAGCGTGAGTGAGCTGGCTGTCAGCCAGACAGCCTTGGTTTCTCTTCATCATTCAGAAATTAACAATGGCTTCTTTCACAGATACAGGTACGAGACAGTTGTGTGGTTTCCTGGTGCAACAGATTTCTAGGCGTAGCAAAGTGAACGTGCCCCTGCTTTTATGCATTTCCTATGGCAGAATTACAGGAAAACAAACTTCTGTAAGGCGTGTGGGATAAGAGCTATGGGGTTACTCCCTCACACTTTCTGAAGCAGCCATCATTACCTCCATTTTTCCATCTCCTTGACAGAAGTAAGAGCAGTAACTCTGGTTTACGAGCACTCTGTTATTCAAACTACTTATCTCAATCTTCATATCCATTGGCAGGAGTGGCCAGAGCTCTGGCTTTTGATCCTTTTGCTGGCAAGATCAAATTTTCACTAGTGAGAAGCCTTTAGCTAGTACTGACCAATGAGTATGTTTTTACTTTGTCTACCCAGATGATGTGTATTGTGTTCTTCATGCTCGTATCTAGTATTTTTAAAGTTTGGAGAAAAATAAAAGAACCTTGGCAAGATCTGTTGCATTTCTAAGTTGTAGTTTCTGTTATTCATTTGTGTAAAAGAAGTAAAATATGCAACTGTTGTTGATGGTCTAAATAGGCAAGGATTAAAACAATGTGTTTTTTCTGTCTATAGCTTCTCTTCTGAGTATTTTACAATGAATTCTTGTTTTGAATGAAATAAGAGTCAGACAAAGAAAAGAAAAATAAAAATGAGGCAGAGAAAGCAGAATAATTTAGGGTGAGGTACAACATTTATTTACTGTTTACCCTGTCCTAAAGCATGTTAATGTTTTCTCTGTAGAATCTTCTGTGCCAACCCAGCCAGAAATGGCTGTGTATGCTGGCTGTATACCACTACATTTGTTTGAAGAGGATATTTTTTCATTACGGCAGATGGTAAGATTCTATGCTCCTAGGACAAGAAAGCATTACATATTTTATTATCAGGGTGTTTCATTTTGTAGCAACTACATTGTAACAAAAATAATAAAATTAGTATAGTGAAACAGTCAGCAGGTAATGACTATCAGTTAAAGTTATAGTTTGGTACTTCGGTATTCTGATTATGCATTTTCCTGCCACAGCCCTGCTCATTTTTTCAGTTCAACTCCACTTCCCTCGGGATCCCAGGAGAGGCTAGATGTGGACTAGATAATGCATCCTGATGAGATACTTCTGAATGGAAAGATTAATTATTTGAAGGGCTACTTAAAAAACATGAATTTCAATTTTTTTTCAGACTGCAATTAATGAATTCTCTGATATACATTTCTGCTATGTTTATATATGTGTTGTAACTGGTGAAAGCAGCTGAAGAAAGTGTAGCACTTTATGCAGCTGGGGTAAAAACAATGCTTAAATTTCCACTTAGTCACTCACACTCCACAGAAAGCTATTTATAATGCCAGAGCAGGCTTTCTTGAGTTGATTATTAATTATATTTAATTTTTTGTACATTTAAATCATATTTATCATAATTAGAACATTAATATTTAAGCTGCCTTCTCATAAAACTGATAGGCTTCATAAAATAAAGAAATTTCCAGAAATGGTTTGCAGGTGTAATGCTTTACTGCTCTTAATTCTTGCACTATTTTCTTTTTAAAAATTGTGCTGTGTATTTTATGCTGTTTTGAAGACTAGCTTGTTCTCTGTGATTTTATTTTAATTTGTATTAATTTAAGGTCTCAGACAATACTGTCTCTTTGCTAATAATAAGTAATACTAGTTATCAAGAAGCAAACTGGAAACAGTGATACTGGGTTTTATCTTTCCTGCTACCTAAGGCCTTGAGTCTCAAACTTGGCTTCAGTCTGTTAGGGTACAGAGATTACTGAAAAAGAGGCATGGCAGGCCAAACAGGATGAAGCAGATGAAGCTATGTGTCTAAAACAGTATTGTAGTAAAGACTGATAGAAGAATGGAAGTTGACAGAAATGAAATACAGAAGTGTAGTGGGTTTCTTGTGGGCCTTAGTTAAAAGAGCCCATTTTCAAGCTTTCCTTGGGGGCTGAGAAGTACTATACCAATAGAAATAAAGTTTGGAAGAGTGGATTCATTGTTTGGGATAAGAGTCGCTCCCTGAATTTGGAGGATTTTGTCATTGACTGCAGTTGTGCTAGAATTTCCCTCCAGAATTTTTGCAGTATCCCTTTTAGCTGGGCTTTCTGGTGTGTATGTCTTTGGATTGATGTGGCTTGAATTTAATTGTCTTAAGTTTGCTCAATAAAATGAAAAAAATCAATACTCAAGCCGTTCAAGTGTGTTTCCTATTCAGCAGCTGACAACCTTTCCTTTATGGTACCTAACTGGTCATCTTCAAAATCCTTTATGATCTCAGAGGTTTTAACTTGCATTTTGAAGTGTTTGAATGTGTGTGTTCCCAGTCACCACTCCTGTAATATATCTTTATAAATTCAGAGATCAGATGAGGCTGATATACTGCTTGTGTACTTTAATGTGTTTAATTTGATCCTCTCCCTTTAAATAACCACAACTACATTCTTCTCTGCAGTTTGTAATTATAGAACCTCGGGAACATTTGGCAATGAGCAGGAGCAATCAGAGACTTGCTGATGAACATGTTAAAGAAATAAGTTATGGGTGATTTATTTAGCAAGCAAGAGAAGGTGTATTTTTAAAATAAAAAGGATGCTCAAATCTTGTAAAAGAACTTTCAGTAGTGAAAAATGTTAAGTACTGGACCATTATTATTTTAATGGGAAGAGCACCACTCAATGCCCACATCTAAAATTGCTCTTAAGTCTATTGCTAAGAGCTTTGGTATATGGGTCAACTGTATAATGTGTTTTCTAAATTAACCAGCAGATAAAAAGCTTAATTGTAACAATGTATTGCTTCAAAATGATATTACATTATGGAGATTTCACGAGTTATCTAAAAGACCAGTTGTTTTTAGAATTCTGCTGCTTTATAAATTCAGCATGAAGTAAGGACTTTCTCCTCAGAAAAAGTATTTTTACATATCTTTATTTAAAATAAAATTTTGTCACTCTTGTTTTCTTACATCTTCATTCTGCTTCACTTATATGTTTTCTGTAGCACCTAAAAGAGTATGGGTATATAAATAAGTTGAAAGAAGTGATGAATCTATTATGAAAAGTAAAATACATGTAAACACTTCTAAGTATTCCATTATACTTCTTCTCCTGAATATCAAATCCTAATTAGAATGGTTTTGGATAGGTTTGTCAGGTGAATGATTTTTGTTCCATTTGTTATCCAAGCCGTTAGATGCTTTTGTGTGCATACTGTTCTTTTTTGAGAGAGAGAGATGATGAGAAATGAGCGCTGACTTAGTCAGATTATCTTTCATTATGTTTCATAGGCTGATTCTTCAGAGAAGCTGAGGCAATATGGGCTTTCCCACATATATAGCCACCCTGTCCTGATTACCAGAACTAGGTCCTGTCCTCTGGTAGCACTGCCACAACCACCACCGGTTCCTCGCTGGAAGCTTTTCCGTCAGAAAAAGGAAACTGTTGTGACGTCTGAACCTCAAGGTTTGTCTACGCAAACCGCCAAAATAAATTTGTAATTAGATTTTAATTATTATAAACATTTTCAGAGGCATACTTATTATCTGTTAGATTAATTTCAATAGAACTTCCCTAAGGATTACTCTTTCTCTCTTTTTTTTTTTTTTTCCATTTTGCATTACTTCCCCTTAGTCCTATTATTTCTTAAATGCTTTGAGAAGTGTCTTAATTTATCTCTAAAAAAGCACTCTACTCTACTGGGGAAAATGAAGAGGGAGTGTTATCAAAGCAACATAGAAGCTCTCTGAGGCAGAGCCATGAAAGCTTCTGAACACCTTTTAAACCTTTAAAGTATGTGACTAGTCTTGCTGCAACAACTCATAGTTTTAGGGGTAAACTTGTTCTAGGGTTTGTCTGTACTGCATAGTGGAGTTAAATGGATGATATAAGACAGCTTGAATATGAAATCGTTACAGGCATGCTAGCAAAATATACTGGGATCAGAAACAGAGCAAATGAGCAAAGGCAGAATGTGCTGCCATAGTTGTTCCGAGCTACCTTGGATAACCTTACATTTAAGTTAAGCACACTTTCAATACCTTGCAGGCTGAGGATCAGAGTGTTAAGCACTTATTTTTCCATGATATGTCACCTAAACCCACCTGTAGTTGTTTTCTTCCACTCAAGTGGAATAAAATGTAAATCATATGTGATAATACTTGGAAGATAGAATTATTTAGAGGTGATGAAACCCTTATGGAAATTATTTGTCAAAATTATAGTATTAAATATTTCTTACAAATATATATTTAACAAGTTGCTTTTTCCAGAGCCTGTGGTAAAGAAACCTGAAGAACATGTTGAGATTGCTAGCCTATTTTTGAATTACAAATTGAATCTTATCACAATACCCACAGACATGTAAGTAGTCAATGTAGTTTCAGCCATAACATCCTATTGTTAGTCCGCTTCACTGTGAAAGTGCAATGGCTTATGTTTACTTGTGTCACAGGGAGAAACTGTTCAGTTCATGTAGTTCAAAGCATATCAGGATCAGAGCACTCTATTGTTTTATTGATGCCACATAATTAATTGGCAATCAGTGAATTGTACATTTAGGATCAATATCAGCAATATAACAGATAAACCACTATACTAGGTACTTACAAAATATTAATAAACACCTACAAACTTCTGAACACCTTTCTGTAACTAATCCCAAGAACTTCTAATCCCACACACAGAGGCATAAACATGCCATTATATGCATCCTCCTGGCATTCTGGGTTACAAACACACCTTCTCTTTTGGGAGTGCAGGTTCTTCTACTTGCACACACCTCCTATTGGAGATGCAAGTTGGGATGCTCTAAGCTTTATATGCTGCTCCCTACAATCTGCTAATCTACACACTGGTGAGAAAGCTCACCAGGAAGTGGGCATGCACACACCTGAGGGTGGGTCCCTACATGTCACACCCTGTGCGGACAGTCCCCTAGGTAGATGCACACTTAGGGCATCCAACATTGAAGGTCAGGGAGCTCTGTCAGGCAAAAACACTTTGCCGCTTTCTCTGCTCACTGGGCCCAAAGACGTAGAATAGTCAATAGATGACTTCCACCAGAAATAGGAATATTCTTTGATATCGTTCAAATTTTTCTTCAAACTACTGGTCTTTTTCAGTTCTTGCACATAACAAGGAAGTCATTGACAGGCCAGTCAGTACCTTCATGGGCGTCACATGTGTGGCATGGAACAATTAATGTTAATGTTTATGAATAAAACAGGTAGTTCTCTGTTTATTATAGTTATTACAAGAAGCCTGAGAGGGCAGGTGAAGCAATTCATGCTCAGAACACAACTTTGTGTAAATGTTAAATACTGTTTGGAAGTCCTATAAACCCTTGAAAACAGGGTGTCTTAGAGAAGACGTTTCAGAAATTGATGTATACACCACTTGTAGTCAATATTCAATATTCAGCATAATACTTCCTCACTGACAAGAAAAGAAGGATTACCATTAAGTGTATAAGGGCCTTAGTTTTTTCCCTATGACCCACTGCATAATACATTACTGTCCGGCTTCAGTTTATGATACGGACATTCAGTAGACAACTGCTAGAATTATTAATCTCCTCGCTTTTATTCTGAATGAACTCCTGACAGAAGCAGCATTGGATGTATCACATACCAAGTGAGCACCAAAAGGTTTATGTTATTTTGGAGGATATTTTTCTCAAGCCTGAGTCCAACAACAATTTGTAAATTGTTGGAGATGTGTATATTTTTTTAAGGTGTGTACACCTTTTGTTAAGTACATCTCTAAGTAAAGCGAATAAATTACATACTTGGCAGGTTCTGCGTTTTGATCATTATGATTGGATGGGTTGATAACAAGCCAGTTAGATTTGTTTTTCTTTTTGAACAGCAGTGTTTGTCCATGGAAGAAATGACCTGGGAATATCATTGTTTTGCTGACACAGTTGCATTTTACTGGTTAAAAATATATTAAATCACTTATTGTTTGTGTTCAAATAGTAGGAGTAGAAATACATGAAAATGCTCTAAGTGATATCCATTAATAGGTTATTAAAAGAATGAGAGAATAATAATTAAGATGTTGCAGTATTTTAATGTTAACATAGTTGATATTGTTTTTTCATATTTAATAGAGTGCTTCTTGGTCAACTTACCCCATTTTGTCAAGGACAGTTTATTTAATTTTCCATGACAATCAGCTAATTTAATCTCTTGTGATTTAATTAACAGGTAGTAACCAAAAATATATGGCAAGTATTAGCATTTCATTAAAGTAATATAGCTGGTGAAATAAGATAAGGGACTTAGATACACAATTGGGACTGAAACTGGTTTTAATCTGTTGCTTTTATTCTAATAAAATCTTTTGAAACATTCAAAGGGAAGATAATTGTGACTGTGTTACTGCTAAAGATCTTGATATTTCATTATGTCAGTCCTTAAGAATTGGATAACACATGCTTACATTTTTCTCTGTTCTTTATTGCTGCAATAACACAACTAGGTGTTTATGTCTAATGGGCATGTGTGCAACATTGCTTTCATCTTGTTCTCCTAGTTCGCTTAACAAGCAAGGAGTTATTTATATTTCCATCAGTTTTTACTTCTGCCACCACTGAAGTCAGTGACAGAGCTTTCTTTTACTGTAGGCAGAATAGGCCTTGCACAGGTTTCCTTGGTTATCGTTGTTTTTTAGCTGCCTGGTAGCTATGGAGACCCATTTTGAGGGAAAAGACAAAAAACTATTCTGACACAAAACACTTTTTTTTGCCCTGCCTCTATTTAAGTAGTGCACATTATAGATGTTTTTCTTGTCTAGGGGCCATAGAAATTTATTCACTTCTGGCATTATTGTCTAGTTTTCCTCAGCTGACTTGGGTTTTGGTTTTTTGAGAGTTAGTTAAGAAGGCAACAGTTCACATCTTTTGAGTGTAGATATGTGTGTAGTGCCAAGCCAGTAATGATAAGGAGTGTATATGTATATATAGATTTTGTGCTGCCCTATTACGCTGTCAAAATAAAGGAGGCACAAATTATTGTGACAAAATTCTGTTAAGAATAGTAATTGTGAAGACTGTCATTTGAAGGTAAATGTATGGATTAAAGTTTTTGTGTTTGCTCTTATTATGTAGCCACTTTCCACAGTCTACCATCAAAAAAGGATTTCATTCCATATCCTGTCTCCCTTCTGTTACTGAAAGTGATGAAAATGTAAGTGACAGTAATGTGGATATGAATCAAAGTGGGAGACACTCAAATGCAGAAGATTATTCTCAGGTAATAATTTTCCTAATTTTTTTTAACTTTGACCTAGTTTTATATTCCAAAGGATAGTGAAAGGCAAAATAGAAAATACTTAAATATAGGTTTTAAAAGACTTTTCAATAAGCTTTTTTTTCCCCTGGTATTTAAGTAATTTCCCTGCTCTTTGCACTTTATAGTTACATTGATGTGTACTGGTTGGGAAATCTTTCCTGACAGTTTTCATTTTAACCTTATTTTTGTATGATTTATTCCTCAGATTCTGAAAGTCCTATTGCTAACACTATAAAGTATTTTGGTTTTGCTCTTTAAAATCAATTTAATGGGATAGTCTTAAGAAGATAGTCAGGGGTCTTTATAAATAAATGTTTACTTCATGTGACGATTAGTGTATTTCATCTACAGTGAAGGATGTACCTAGGCACATGGCTACTTGTAAACTTTATAAACTCGTGCCTTAAAAATGGCATCTTCATTTGGTTCTTAATTGAAAGACTTCAGGCTAGATCTAGAAAAAGAGTTAAGGCTTCAATGCTGGGTTTGCCTGCTCTTAAATTTCAGAAGCTTTGCCTTCTCAGGGAATCCTCAGCTGTGAATTAGATGCTCAAGCTTCCTGAGTGAAATATTTTGTATAGGGAAATGATTCACAACACAGAGAAATAGAGACTCAAATATTCAAACAAACAAACAGAGCTCCACTGAAGTTGTTTTATTTGCTCAACACCTACAAAAGAACCCAACTTGGCAGTGCCAATATCTCTTCAATTTCATCCTTATTGCAGCAAACGCTGCTCATAAGAGTATCTGATATCATTTCTCTTTCTGACTTTAAGAAAACTGAGGGAAAAAGCAGTCTAGGTAATATACAAGTGCTTTCAATAAAGTTATATGCAAAATCTGGATCGAACTCAATAAACCAATTATACTTTGGGGAGGATGTAGTCTCAACTTGTAAATGTTTACTACAGTTCTCCCTTCTACATTTATTTTCTGTTCCTAATAAAGAATGAGTACTTCTGTATCTGTTACATTCAATATGATTACAATATAGAAAATAATTTAAATGAACCTATAAAATGTATTCATCCATAGTGCTGCATAAAGGAAAAACAGCAACAAGGTCCTTATCCCCACAATCCTGTGGTAAGGATGACCCAATTCTTTTAAAATTTCTACTGTTTTTTTTCTGGGACAAATTGATAAATATACTTGAGGATAATGTTTGTGGTGTTTGGTTGATGTCTAGTGACTGCCTGTAGGGTTACAAAATGTGTTTGAAGACCAAAGACATACTGTTAAGGATAGTATTAGGTATCTTCATCAACAGTGAAAACTTAATTTAGTTTGATAAATTTTCAAATAAAAGGGAAATAATTTCCTACGTAATTTTTGAAGGGCCTATTTATATGTTTACTCTTCAGAGTATACTGTAATGCCTTTTTTGTATTTCAGATCTGAAACTCAGTTGTTTTAAGCTGTTCTGTATCTATTGTGTGTCTAGAAAATGTACATGTGTGAATATAGTTAATGGGTATTTATTAGTTTAAAATAAGGTAATTCTGTAGTGAAGGAGAATTCTTTGCAATAGAATATGTATTTAGCTGTTCTATATTAAACAATAGTTTAATTAGTACTTCATGACCTTTTTAAAGTCTTAATAACTGCAACTTAAGAAAATCATCCCAAAAGCAGCAGGAGCAAAAGGAGCTGTAAGTATCATCTTACAATATATAATAATTATTGGTTGCATGCCTTCAGTCTCTCTAGCTGTACAAATATAGATTTAGTTAATTACAGATTAATAGACGTTTATGTGCTGGAAGCATAAAAGTAGTTTGGAATGTCACTTTGATTTTCTCCCCTTATCCAAGAGTGTAAGAACCATGTGATTGTAGAAAGCTGGTCTGTCACAGTAGGACGTGCAGTCAAGGAAAGACAAGGGCAAGTAAGAAAATACGGGAGAAACACTGATAAAACTGGAATGGTTGGAAGAAGACGTGAGTGTGACTTAGTCTGAGGGCAATCTGATTCAGACATGAAATGTAAGAAGTCATGAGCAGCTAATTGACTTACATGCGAACCTTACTTTCGCCTCAATTTAAATCTCAGCTGAAAGATGCTATGCCTATTAATAGCTGCCATGTATAAGTAGGATTGCATTTGTATGGATTGCAAAAGAAAATAATGTTTTTAACTTGTAGAACAATCTTCTTTATTTCACTTATTAAATCTTTTAATCAACAAAATCATGTGGATACCTCTGGGAGATTCATTATGGGAGAGCTTTCTTTCCCTAGTTTTAAAACTTGAAACAACAATATACATCTATACTTTTTTTTTTTTTTAATCAATTAGTGATTAAAAAACAAACAGTGAAAGAGTAACTTTGATATCACCAGCTCACTAGGTTATGGCTATTTTGTAGAATTTTGTATTGTAGTATAACTGTGAATAACTTTGTCTCCATTTTAACCTGTGCAATTACTATTCAGGAGACGTCTGCTTTAAAACCTTTGATATAGATTTGATAAATCTTTGGAATGCTGCATTTTTATGCTTTAAGCTGACTGAAATTCAGTCAGCTGCTATGCCAGATCCTCAGTAAGTTTAAATTGGCATATTTCAATTCACTCCAATGTAAACTGTATGAAATTACATCACTGAATATCTGATTCACTGTTCCTAAGGTCTGTTGTCACAGAAACAGAGACTAGTGATAAATGAAAGATAAAATTTTAGAAGCTGGATGTACCTTCTTTGAAGAATGTCAAGTTGAAAGATGGCATTATCTCTCATGTACCTACTCATGCTAAAGAATAGAAATGCCGCCTTATTGATTTTTTCAAACTTTTTCCCCCTGAATTTCCCATCCCCTCTGATTTTACGGTTCTGAAAGCTTTGTGGATTTGCATTAGGAAAAAAGATCTTAAAAAATACCTATTTTTGGTAGTTAAATTGATCTTGAATAACACTGTTATTAAGAAAATACATTTTGTGAATTCTTTGTTTAAAACTTCATAAAATAGGGCCCAGTTCTTTAATGAAGAGGCTCACTTTATTCTTCTTCAATAGGAAGGTAAGTAATTTATATGTGTAAGAAGCATTGAAATGCATGCTAAAATAGATTTTTGGCCCCTTCCATTTAGTTGGAAAAAGTTATTTGTGGAATAATGGCTTTCTGAACTAGAAGATTTTCAGAATTTAATTTTTCCTTTCATTTTTATTCCTTATCCACTTTTGTGGTCAGGAAAAAAGCAAAAAGGTCATCATATGTAAACTGCATAGTGTCTTGCAATTTTCTGGAATGTTAATTTTGGCAAACTCTTTTGAGAAGAAGATTGTCCTGGAAGAGTGTTTCCTTGTAGCTCTGTCATTCAAAAGCCTACTTGAATATTCTTCATTGTGATGAATTCTTTAATAAAAGTTATCTCCAATACCACTGAGAAGAAAGCTCTTTTCCTTCTGTTTGAGGAAATGTTAAACAGTAACAAAGCAAGAAAAATCTAATCCAGATATGTTTATGATCAGAATTTGCAATGGCTACTAGAAATTTTTATAGAATGACCTGATTGCTATATTCAGAAATCTTAAGCAGAAAACTCTGATTTCTCTTTGTGGCCTCTTCAGTGTCAAGCTCCCTAGAAATGCTACTTTCTAGAGCAGAAGGGTTAAAATTGCCACTCTTTCCCAGTGACGTGAACACAATACACTTGTTCTTTAATGTTCATGTTTACCTCATTTTTCTTACTTCAGTGCATCCTTTATATATACAAGCTCAGTCTTAGCTTTTGCTTTACAACTGATATCAGTCTATTTAGTTTGCATGCTCTGTTGTGTGCTTTTTTTCAGGTTCCCCATAAACTTTCCAGACTGTTGTGTCATAACAAGCTTTTCTTCTCCTCATTCTAATCCTTCTTATGACATATTTCATAAGCCCAGTGAATTGGTATTAGCAACAGGAGGGCTAGGTAGAAAATATAAAATTCTGTTTTTCTCTACAAATTTTATACTTTTGAAAATTACTTCAATCTGCACAAAATGAAAATTCCCCACTTATTTTTTCAGGAAAAAAAGTGTACATGAGATATGAGGCACATGAATTAGAAGAGAGACTTGAGCTCTCAATTTAGACATTTGTGGTATAGAGGATCTTTATGATGGACCTGCAAATATCTACTTGCATATACAGAATGGGATAGCTCCAACATTAGAGACTGAATAAGAGAGAAGCCGAGTTGGTAATCCAGTATTTTTAAACTATTCCTATACCTCAGTCTGTGCACAACTTTGCAGCTGTTTGTTCTTTTGTACCACTGCCTTTTTTCAAAAGCCACCTCTGTTACCTTCTCCCACATCACAGCTAAAACTAGAGCTGATATTCCAGTTAGTGAAAACAGTGACTCAGGAGTAGGCAAAAAATGGATGCGTCCAAGTGACTATAGATGCAAAACACTTTGATGATATAACTATCAGGTCAACATCAAACCTAGGAATTTAATACAGGGTTGGATCTTAAGAAATATTTCGGTCATCTTTATCATTTTGGAGTTAGATTTAAAATGGATTTTTAATCTTAAAAATTATGTATTTGAAGCTTTATTCCTTCACCTGAAATTATATCCAGAGAATTTATTTGTGGAAGAAAACTGGTGTTTTTTACAGAAAAACTGGTGTGAAAAGTTTTACCATGCATTGTTTCTGCAATAGAAAAGGATATGGGTTTTATAAAAATGTTAGATAGATTTTAAAACATATTATTTGGTGGATTTGAATAAAATAACTGCATAGCTAATGTTAGGAGTCTGAACAATACAAATGAATCCTTGAAAGTAACAAGACAGCTATAAATTTATGAATTAACATTATTTTTACAATTATGCATTAGCAATTATAAAACATAATAGATGATAAATTAGGTTTTTAAGGTAAACAGTGAATTTTCCTCACATTTTGCATTCAGATTTCCCATTGATTGCAGGAAGAACAATAAGTAACTAAATTTTCCCTGATTCTAACTGTGTGCATCCTTTCATGTTTCACAGCTGGATCCATGTCTTTTTTTACTTCTTTCTTTATCAGATACTGTGGCAGCAGAGTTGACCTTTCAGACAATGTGTGTTCATTAAGGAGGAAAAAAGCCTTTAGTTTCTCTTTCTGTGTCAATGTCTTAGTCGCTGTAGCTGAGGCAACAGAGTAACAGAATGAGAACTTCCTTGACACTCCCAGTTGTCTTAGAATCAGTGAGGTTTAGGTAGACGGACACATCCCATACCATTAGACAAGCAGACAGCTTTTGACTGTGTTATGTCTGCGCTCCAAAAACTGACTAAATGAGCCTACAGGAGACTCTACACAGCTGTGGTTAGATTGCTTTCACAGCTCAAATTGGCTTAAGTAACATTATTAACCATGAAGATTTTCCAGGGTATGTTCTCCTTCTTTCCTAGAAATTCCATTGGAGCAGTTTTGAGGATTTTCTATATCTCTCCAGGCCTTCCTGCTGCCAGCTGTTAATACCAACAAAGTAGCTCTATAGTATGCTGCCACATGTCCGTACTAGAAGCATGGATCATGTGTACTGTCCATGAACAGTAAGTCTGGCAGAAAGTGCTAGAGTCATGGTGCAAACATTACAGTCTCCAATGCTTGTACGGTAGATCTGATACTTTTTATACTTTGGACATGCCCAGGATTTCTGAGAAGAAACTTGATAAATTGTACAGTTGACATGTACCTGTTTGGTAAATCCTGTGAATCCTACAAGAAATTTGGCAATATTGGAATCTTGCAAGTTGTAGACTCCTATGCAGAAATATCTGACGGCTCTATGCATGCGTACTTCTGAACTCACAGTTTAAAGTGGAGAGATAGTCCAGGTATTAGTAGAGATTTTCCAGACCCAAATATTCAGTCATGAATGTCAATGTCACGTGACAAGTGATCACAGCTTGCCTTTTGTTTTGCACAGTTGTATGTACAGAAGTCCGGAAACAGGAACTGAAGCACATGGGCAATTGCAAAATCCTGTTGTGTCCTTTTCAGCTCATTTGCTCTAGAAAAGCAAGAAATTAATCTAAAAATGAACATGTAAGACATAATATATTTCAGCTACCAAATTGTTCAACTGCTAACAATTTCAACAATATATGTATTTTACATAAAATACATAAATTAATAGCTTAATTGCTGTTTATATTAGATCTGTCCACAGCTTTGACTCATGAACATTCTTCAAAACACCCACAACAGATTTGGAATAGAATTTAGGCTTTGCACTGTGCAAAAATGGGACTTTCAAATTCTGTCAGTAAACAATACTGCAGTTAAATTATAAGTATTAAATTATTTGGTACTTCCTATTTTGAGACAGAGGCTCTTAAATCTGTAGGTTATTCTCTCAACTCTTCACTTTAGTTTGTTCAGGGAAGATCAAACACCTAAATTTTTGATAGAGGTGAGATTCCTGAGCCTATTCTGGGCCTGTAGAGGTGCTGTTAAACTCTGCAGGAAGACTTTTACTGCATCTAGGAATTGAAGTAGAAAGCCATAAGGCTTTCCTCTAAGGAAGCATTCATGGATCCCTTCATATTGTGGATGCAGGGTAGTCTGTAATAGGAGGGTTGAGGCAAAGCTAGAGCTATTGTACAATGACCTTGTGCAAGTTTTAGGTACTGTTGAGACCTGCCATCCAGTCTAACTTACTCAGACTTTCTAAATTACATTGGTCGGCCCCTTAAAAATGTTTCTAGATTGTATTGAGAAAGCATAAAAGCAGCTCCAAGTCGGTATAGCTCCCACAACTCCTCTTTGAAATGCAGAACAGAAAATCACTGTGTGTGTCCAGGTGTTGGCCAGCTCAATGCTATCAGTTTCAGCATTAATGCTGTTGACACATGTAAAGATGGGTATATATGAGGAGTTTGGGTGGGGGCAAGGATGGCAAGTCTTGTTAAAGGGATACCTAGGATGCAAAGAAGCTTGCAAATTTGTTTGCAAAAGACTTTTTAGGCTTTAATAGTTATCTTTGCAAAGGCAAAGCTAGTCCAGTTAACCTATTAATAGTACTACATTCAAATAGGAAATAAACTGGGAACTGTGGAATCTCTTTCTCCTGCTCTCCCTCCCTCATTAAAAAAAACAAACAGACAAGAAAGCAAGTGGCTCTTGTGCAGGGTATGTCATATTGCAGGTAAGGGGACAGTTAGAAGGAAGGATGACTAGGCATGCGTTTTTAAACAGTATCAAAGATTTTAATCTCTCAGAGAAAAGGACCCTGTTTTTGCAGATTTAATGAGTGGACTTTCTGAAAGGCTGGCTAACTTGATTTCAATTTTAAACGTAAATGGATATTGCGTTAATATTAGTTCAGCAGCTCTAGCTTGGAAATGGTATTGACCAGGAAAAAGTTGTTTGCCAAAAACATTAAAGAGCAGGCTACATTTTTTTATGCAGCTGATAGAAAACAAAAGATGCTGTAGCAATCAGGCAAGCTGTTGCCAATGACAGCTGTGTACACTTGCACAGCAAGAAATGCTTATTGGAAAAGGAGCCCTCCATATATGTTCCAAGAATGGAAACGTAGAATAGAAAGAACATAATTGGTTCTAGAATAGGACTAATTAGTTCTTAGAATAGAACTTATTTTATTTTCAAAGAACAGTAATATCAAAGAACTTTTTTTTAATAGCAGAGGAGAAGGCTTGTGGAGCAGCTTTTATCCCAGACTCCAGATCACATGTACTTCTCTTGAAAAACATTGGTCTGTTGATGACATAACATGTAGGTATTATGGTGAATTTTATTATTTCTATTTTTCTTTTTTAAAAAGATGTACTGCAATGGTAACTTACTAGTTTGTTTCTCCATCTCAGAAAGGACTGCCCCAAACCCAAGTATTTTCTTTAACAAAATAAGGCAAGATTATAATCACCATTGTTGATCTTTGGTTTTCTTTCACCATATAGGAGACCACCCTATTTTGGCAGCAAAATGCAGAGAGAGCCAGTAGAGGTAAGTGTGTTTGAAGTTTATATTCAGACTTCTGCCATTCCCATATTGTTTGGCCTCAATGTTAATCCTCATGTACAAATATCAACAGTCTTATTTACGGGAAAAGATTTCGAAGAACTGATAGCAGCATGTAAAATTACATAGAGTAGAATCTTCAGATTGGTATTAAAAAATCCCTATTTTGCAAGAATATTTTGAAAAAATAACACTTCTTATAAGTCACTCTCCAGTAAAATATACTGGGTTTTGTACACAGAGCTCTTTTGCTAATCACTGTGAATTATACTTTTTTTCTGAAATAAAAGGCAAGAAAAAAGGACAATTGCCATTTGAACAAACGTTACTTTTTTAATGTGTTTGAGGTTAGTATTTGAAGAGTATTCAGACTGAGTAATTTTTTCAAAATGAATACTTCTTTGTTTAAGTGAATGTTTTAAGGATTTGGTCAGGGGAAGTTAGTAAGAGCCTTCTTTTTAAAAGAAATTACCAGATTTCTTGATGCACAATGAACCTCTCCTAAAACTGACTGCTAGGAAACACCTTTCCTTTTAGCAGAGTTCTGAAAGTGAATCTCAAAGCAGAAGAACATGTGAAACATGTAAATTGGATTCATGCTTTATTTACACCATGATTCATACATATGATACACATCTTGGTTTTGGTTTTCAATTCTTCAGTCCATGTAGAAGCCTGTGCAATGCACCTTTGCTTTTTAAGCATTTCTGAAGGTTGATTCTCATGTGGGGAAAAGGCATAGAATGCCATTTTTTAAAACATTAATTTTATTTTTTTCTCTGTAAAATATCTATGATCGCCTCTTCCAATAATTGAGAAATACAATAATTATCCACTCAGTTAAAGCATGTGCACAACTTCCTAACTTCTACAGTAATTAAACCCAATAATTTTACCCAAGATGTTTAGATATTTTCACAGTTTTTAACATTATCTTCATTCTGGAAAAACGTGCAACCTACCAACCATCTCTAGTAACCCCCAAATAGGGTAATACAAGATAAGGTTGTATTCTTACAGCCAAAACCAGCCAAAAACCTGGCCATACTACATTTATGATTTTTAAATAACTTGAAGCAAATGTAAATCATACTTCTCCAAAACCTATACTAATAAATAGTTTTTAAACAAATTTGGTAAACATATGTTCAGTACAGGCAAAGGATATAATTTTGAGGTTATACTTGAATATATACTATATGCCATGAATATCTTGGAAACTTGGAGTATTTTTGTAGCTGTCACTATTAATTGATTTTGAAGTTACTGTATCTCAATAGCCAGATTGCCGTCTTTTCTGCTTACTCAAAAGTCTACTCAAGAAATGCCCATTGCAGAAAAGCTTCCATAGCACAACCAAGAAGGACAAAATGGACATGTTTCTATCCTCTGGCCTATAATACTAATAATTCACATTACTACTGTAACAAAATCCTTTGTGCTCAGGTTCTCTTCACAATCTCCAGGCCATGTCAACCTATATGTTGTCATTTCTCTATGCAAAATCCATTTATTCCAACTTTATGTGGAAAATACTTCTAATCATTACAGGATTCAAAGACTGGAGCTCTATGCTCTATTAGGTGGTACAGGTATGATTGCTTTTCTTTAAATAATATAATTCCTTTTAATGTCTTAATTATTAACTAAACTCATCTCCATAAAACTATTTTTAAAAGAAAAAAATCATTGAGAAAGGGGACTTAGTAGTATATCTTGGTTTAATGCTTTGCATTGCACCACGCACTGTAGGTTATGAAGGTTACTTCATATTGCTGTTACTTCAGAATGATTCATTATCAGTCTTTCAACGCCACAGAATATCTGAGAGCATGAATCATGAACCAAAACTGACAGAAACAGAGAAATCTTTTTTAAAATGTTTTATTTATGAGTATGGGGGGTTTAATACACTTTTTAACATGGCTAAAAATTGCTCAAATTTTGCAAAGTATGTGAATGAGAATTCAATAACTTTATCTCTTCAGAGTTTGGTTACAGGTCATTAGACAGTTAAATACATGAATAGTCTAATGTCAGGAAAGTTCTTTCTGTTCACTTGAAGCATATTTGAAAAACATTCCTATTGAGAACAGTGATATTTTACAAGTAAACTTGTACATATAAACAAATCCTTTCCTTTTTTCTGGAATTTTCAATATTGCAGTACTTTTTGGTTTAGGAATCTCTGTCCTTTTATTTTTGTTTGCTTGTTTGTTTTTTAAAAAAAGAAGTTTAAAATATTCTCATTAAATTACTTAGGCTGCTAAGGTCCATTGAAATTTTGCACTCTTGAGGTTCACCAATTGCAACGAAAATTTTTTGTAAAAGTATAATGCATCACTGTCTTTCTCTAGAACATCCTCAAAGTCAGAAATCATAGCTTTGCAAATCTACCAGAACAAGAAGGTTGTTCTAAAACATATAAATACGCTTAATTGTGCTTTGTTGTAAAATGAGAATTCATACGTTGACACTTATTCTGTCTGCGTTGTTGTTACAATAAAGCAGTTATATACTCAAGATGAGGTGCTTTTCTGTGATTTCCAGTTGCTTTTGTTGCAGATACTGGGTCTGATGGAAGTTGTTTGTAGTATCACATTACTCCCATGATTATCTGTTATCTCACGGGAATCTTGCTGTTCCAGTATTTGTCCAGAGACAAAATGAAACTAAAACACAGGCTGCAAATGACAAAACCAGAAAGCAAAATTTCAAATTAACATGGTGGAATTAAGTATGACATTATTGTACAGTGTATACAGGATATATAAGGTGGAAAATTTTTTTGATCATGTGGACAATCTTTATATTTTCCAAAAAAGTAGCTAGAATTTGACATTCTGTTAAAGTGGACCTGCAGTTGACAGGTTGGTTACCTTCAGCTTTGCAGCATTATGTAACACTTTTTTAATAATAAAAATGTGTGATACTTCTGTTTCTTTGTGTGATTTTTTTTTCCATCAACACCTTACAACCCCCCGCCCAACATCCCCCCTCCCCCGCCAAGAAAAAAGCCCCAACCCCTAAGCTAGTCTGACATGTTCTACCTGGATAAAGTTATCTTGCCTTTCAATTCATCCACAGATTTGCCTGCATTTCAAATTTGGCATTGGACTAAATAATCCGTAGTTGGTTAGATCACTTTTCATATTTTCTTTAAAACATTTGCTAATCTTCAAACTCATGGTAGAAAACCTATATTTAAAGATGTTTTAAGTACCATTTTGTGGATTGGAGATTTCCTGTGCCATTATCTCTGTGCTCCATTATGGAAATTGGCTACAACCTTCACATTCACTGTGTTAAGTTCTTGCAATTTCTGCTGTAAATGGGAAGTTTCCATTTTTGTACCTCTATTCCAATAAGCCAGCCTGTCTATCCCTTCTTACTGAAAACTGAGGCAGGGGACTCATTTCAATTTTGAACCATTTTGAACATTTTCTTTACCAGGTAGTATTTTCTTATGCTTTTTCATTTACTTGGCTAGCAAACATTTTCATTTGCTTATTATTGCTTTCTCCTAAAGAGCTAGCTCATGACTATAAAGAGCCAGATACAAAGCATCCAGATACTGAATAAATCTTGGCACCCAAAACTGTAGTCAGTTGATGAGGGGGGCTTGATTTCCATTTAAGCATCTCAGTAAAGAGCCCAGGGTTTGAAAAATTAGGAGCACTTACCAAAAGCAATGACAGCATTTTGATACTAAACTGTCTTAAAATGCGTCTTCTTACTCTCTTAAGAATATTACTCTTTCTAATAATTTTGAGGGTTTGATGCAGTATAGTATTTTGTTACCATAAAATTAGTGATTTTTGTGATAAGCTCTGCTAATCTGTGTTCATTTGCTACTCTTTCTTTTTTCCCTTTTTGGATTAATTATTCTAGTTTGTATGCTGCTCTGCTCTTAGTTATTGATCTGTTTTTAATTGTCTTCTATGTTTTATAACAATGCATGTTTTGTTATTACTTCTGTACTTGAATGTTCTCCCTTATTCATCAAGTTACTTTTTTTCTCTTAAGCTTGATTGTAACATAATCTTTGTTGCTTGAGTTCTAAGTAGCATAAAATTCTTGAATTCTAATATGCTGTTCCCTTTTCTGAAGCTCTCTTCAGTGTTTAACTTTAATAAGCTCATATTATATCCCTGTGTATTTGAGTAGTATTTGCATTTGTTCAAGGAATAAATTATATGATAATTACAGACAATTATTTGCTGAAATAATCTCCCATATGTCAGTTTTAAAATACTATATTATACTGAACATCTCTTAAGATTGGCTTCAAATATTTATATAGTTTTATCCCATAAATTATGTCTTCATTATATCACCTAGTGTTAGCAGTTTCTCTGGAACTGGCTGGAAATGGCACTTCTTGCATACAAGGTAAACAATAGTTAGCAGTTTGATTTACTTTACAATTATATTTCTGTATTATGCCAGGAAGCTCTCTGAACAGCACTGTCTTTGCGTAGATCAAAAAGGATAAAATATGCTTTTTGATGACATTCTCACAAAATTCTCATTACTTCTTCAACGAGAAGTGGAGAAACTTCAGCCATTTTGTTGACACCGTTTTTGCTTTCCTTCAGCTGCACTGGAAGAGCTATCTTCCCTCTGACCCCAGTCAACAAGAACTTTATATATTGACTTTTAAATAGGGTGGAGCATATCTTCTATTTGAAGGCTGCAGAGATCTACTGATCCTATTGATCCTGAAGAAGGTCTACTGATAGTACTCTAGTACTCATGTTCAGAATGAACAAAGAGCAACACTGAGCCACAGGAAGATGATATTGGACATAGTTCTGCTCTGGTGATCCCTTCGTCATACTCTCTGTGATAGGCACATTCGTAAGCCAAACACTGTGGTTATTTCACTGGAGGCTTAAAACATATGTTAACTGAAATCTAAGAAAAAACCTAGATTTTACAGCCTTCAGATAGTTGGTCCATAGTGTAAGGAAGAGAAAAAGGTCTTTGGTGCATTTCCTTACATTACATCTCTTTCAGTTCTCGAAAAATGAGTTGCAAACTAATTTTAGAGCCACTTACATCTTACAATTTCATTAGTTACCCAGCACATCACTATGTGTCTTGCTGATCATGAAGTATTACAAAGCACGTTTAAATATAAATAATGTATTTTTCTAATTGGCTTTCTCATTTGTTTTACCTTGCCTGTTTGGGTATTACCTCATCTTTTTCCTCAGCAAACATTCTGAATTAATAGCCGTTCATGTTTGAGCTGTTCTGTTCTACTGTTCTCAGCTGTTCTGAGCTACTCTCAAAACTTCTTTTTGGGACAGATTAAACATCTTCAATAACTATTCATATGAATTGCACAGAGTAAAGGCAGAGAAAGTGACATTACAACACAACTTAAAAAGTTATTAAATGACTGCAAAATGTTTCTACATTACATTTCTGTGTTTATATTTCGGTATGAATCTGACAATAGTTATGATTTTTCTTCAAGAAAATTCATGTAATGTAGTTCAAGTCTATTTCAGTTTACAAGTAATTAGACTGATTTGTGTGGGTAGCGTCACAGGGGGTACTGTCTAAGTCCTTGAGGCAAGGATAGGTCTTTGTGTCCTCCACAATTCTGTGCATTTTTTACTTTCTGTGGGTTGTAAAAAAATTTTATGATACTGCCCCATCAGCTTTTCACTGAATAGGAGCTTGGACAAGGGGTTCTGTTTTTCTTTATTTAGATAACCTTAGGTTTGCAGAGTTTGTATTTGTGTTCACCTAACATGGTCATATTAAAGGTTCTAGTGCACAGTTTAACATGTGAAAGTATATTGAGGCAGAAGACTTCAGTGGTTGCAGATGTAAGCAATATATACAGAGTTGTTTCAGTCATTTTTGAGCTTTTAGGTTAGTGTTCTAGGTTTTATTTTTAAACTCTGAGACGTATGGAAAATATCCTGGTAATTTTAGGGTACTTTTTCAATATAAGAATGATACTACTTTAATGTGCATATTGTCACTGTATTGACTCTGTGTCTTCTTATCTCTGCAGAAGAATTACATGAGAATACCAGTTTTGATGCAAAACGAATGTCAGAAACAGCTGATACTGGTATGAACAGCCAGAGAAGGGATAAATCAATGGAAGAAATCGAGTCAGAAAGGACTTCTGTTTTTAGGGAAACCTGGATTAGGTTTGAAGACTTCTGTGTTTGTTTCCAGTAAGGAACAGAGGGTTTGGGTTTTATTCCATTAAATACACAGTATAACAGTGGTAAAATGCGAAATGTGACTATATAAAAACTGTATCTTGTCAACAGATCTTCTTTGTATAACCATCCTGCCTTTCAGGGTAGTCCCAAGGCTACTATTCTGACCACACGTACTGTCCCTGTTGACAGTCTGTAGGTGCAGCCCTATGCTGTGTCTTGAGTATGTCCTCCAGACTACAGCAGAGAACACAGAACCACCAGCTTCATAAAGCATGTCAGACTGAAATGTGGGTGGAAGATGGTAGGTCATGGAGCATGCAGCCATTAGGGTGCTCACATACCTGACCCATCAGCCACTGGGCAGACACAGTCTGCATCTGAACAAGACAATTCTAAGACAAAAAATGTTGTTGAAATCTTCTGTTGCCATCAGCATAGCTCAGCTTGGTCAACTAGGTACTTTCTTTCCCTCCCTTTTCAATATGATTCCAAGGCATTTATACCTGTGCAAACACAAAAAAGCTAGTATAATTGTAGTATAATATCTTTAGCTTCTGTCTTTCAGATTTAAGAAGCCTGGTACACCATAGGTCCTTTAGAGAATCTGGCATTGCTGAGGGGAGTAATTATATCAGAGAAAATTCACCCAGGCTTTTTTAATTTGAATTTGTAACTGAGATTTCTTTGTGAAGCATTTATTTTCATAAATTAATGTTTTCTTGAGCAGATATTAAACTCTGCTCCCTCTCTGAGGGAGAATGTACATCTTTTATACCAGCAGCGCTACAGGAACTTTAGGAATAAAAGAGCATAGATCACTTTAGACCCTGGTAAGGTTTGCCTGTCAAATTTTAGGGAGCCCCAGGTCCAGGAAGATATGGCCTTCAGAAAAAAGTGTCACAAGCAAAGTAATTTCCTTTCCTTTCAGAGTCTTGCTCACAACGTCATACACAGAGAATGTAAAAGATGAAGTTTTTAACTTGTCGGCCAAATGTAAAGTACTGTTGACCTTTTGTAGAGCGCTGTTATATTAATTAATGTATAAAGCATTTGTCAGTTTCTTATTCCTATCCCTAAATGGGTGACAGTTTACTTATTTTCACAGTGAACTGAGAAAGTAGCTGTTAACAAAGCATCTTGATTGACCTTTAGAGAATTTATCACTCGGAAGAAACAGGCATCTAAGATTTTCATTTTACCAGTCAGTTCTGTTGACAGCATTTCCTTGCCTGACATGCCTGTATCTCAGATACAGGGAAAATAAGATGTATGTTCAGAGTTCATATCAACTTTGAAGAATGAGGAAAATTTTAGTCATTGTAGGAATTGATAAGTCAGCAGTGGATCAGGATCCTTGTGAAGTTTCTGAGCAATCAAAACATTTCTTTTACGTAAAACGTTGGACTTAGCATCTGATTCCGTCCTCAGTTAAAGCTGAAGAAATTTATGTTGCCCTTTGTTAAATCAAGGTCATAAAAAATGATGTCAGGAACTAAGTAGCTTTCTGAAGGTGTGCAAACACCACAGAATTTAAAAAGCACATTAATGAAGTATACAAAATAGTTCTTCCTTACAGTGAGACTTTATAGATCACTTTATTACAGTAATTTTCAGGTAGGCATGGAAGTTTTAGAGTAATATTAGCTTATTACCTTTTATAGATTCAAACTGGACAAATTAGTGGCCAATGGAAAACTGTAGAAGCGCAGGAAAGGTAGAAATTAATGTCAGCTGATTTCTCTTGGGATGACTTGTATTCACCTTTTATGAAGCTAAAAATGTTTAACCATTTTTGAGAAACAGCTGGGAGTCTGATTTATGAAAGTAAAATTAGTATTTTATGCTGTGAAATAGACACTTACCTGAAATATATAATTTATACTAAGATTATTTTCCTACATGTATTTTTATTTTATTTTCTCCCTAGGAACCTGTATGTTTTCCACAAGCCACATACATATGCTTATAACTATCAGAAGACAGATTTTAAGGTATATGTCTGTATTGAGTTTTTATGTGCTTTTTAAAATTTTTGTCAAAGTCTTACATAATTAGATAATACATTTATCCTAAGTGACATTGGTAGACCACATAGAACTGCTATCACTGAAAAAATAATATTGCTTTAAGATTACTGTAGTCAATACAAACATAATGTTTGCTAGCAAATATCCAGAAGTATTTCACTGTGTTTAAGACAAGAAAAAATGTTATGGAATGCTATTGCACAATAATAAAAAATTGAGTATGTAAATCATGAAAGTTGGTAGTGAGAGTATATATTACAGTGAATCAGATCTCCATCCTCTCTTTATCTTGATTTAAATCTACCTTATAACAATTTAGAGAATAAATTAAATTTAATGATGATTCAGCTGCAGAATCTGCCCTTCAATTCTTCATCTTCACCTGTCACCTAAAACCCAAATCAGTAGTCTGTATAGCGTAGCCCTCCATTTCCTCTTTACATGCTAAGTCCTTTAGCGATTTACAAGATTGTTGCAGGGATTAGAAATATCCCTTAGTTGCACTGAAATTACAGTATTTCTTTAAACCTGCCATTAGTTCATATTTTCTGGAGGTTATTCAACGTGCTTGAATATTCTGTTCCAGCTCTAGCTTTATACTGTAACTGAAGTGTAATTGTAGAGTACTGAAATGTAAACTCCAGGCGTGAACTTTATGTAAAATCCTGTACTGAGAAGGTTAACTACATGGATTATGCTTCATAATTGTAGTGTACCTGCAGTTTCCCATCTCTCTGTATTTATAATCACATCACAAGAAAGTTTCCCGATCACTGTACAATATACTTTCACAAGCCATAATCAGCATCAAGACTATGTAAGCCTGTGTGCTATTGTGCTGAAAAACTAACCCTTTGCTGTAAAACCATTCTGTTTTTTCTCATTGATACAGATGAGGTGTTTACACTATTAGGTAAATTCTGTATCAGACTTATAAAAGAACGCTTTTATATTATTCTATGAAGATAATAGTAGTGGTATTCCAGGATCAAATAGGAAAAAAGTGTTGATATGACTTTGGAGAATGTAGGAAGACATGTATTAAAACAGTTCTGAAGCAAAGAAGCTCATTCACCTTCAGATTTTGAAGAATTTCTAGGAACAGTAAAATCACTGTATAGTTTCTAGTACTGGCATAGGAATTATGTATTAAAGTTGAGAGTGAAAAATGCTGCCTCCATATATTTTTGTAGAAAAAAACTTAATGAGGCAGAATCAGTCATGTGTTACAAATTAAGAGTGCTTATTTCTTTCAAGCTTACTCTGATTAATTAGAATCAGAAAGTTGCAGCATGAAACAAAATTTTTGGTCTTCCATTGAACTTGTTTGGCAAGTAGGACTACTAAATTGAGGTATAAATGAAGAATATCATATAAAAGTAGATATATTCTAATTCAAGAAACTTCTCTGTTTCCTTTTATCTCTTAACTGAACATTATGGTTTATACATGTAGCATGAGGCTCTGGGCTTAAATGACATGTCTGAAATTTGGAAGAAGTAGTGACAGTTAATTACTTACTTCTCATAGAATATCTAGGGTCACAGTGTCCGAAATCTTAGTCATACTTTGTATAAGTCCAGGCAGCCAGCACTCAATGAAAATGAAAGATGAACCAATGTCTGGTTTTCTGTGCAGTCTACTGATGACCGAGTCTCCTATTATTTACTTGTGGACAGTCTGATGCCCATTGAAATCCTGGTTAGCTTTTCTGCATTGGTACGCTGGGATGATACTAGAGGTAAGGACAACACAGAAAAGTGCACGTTAACGTTGTATTTTCCCATACTTGAATAAGTCTGTGCTGTTGTGTTTGGCTGTGGTGTATTTTGGTACAGTTTGAAAGTTTAGCATTAAATAGTCAAATTGATTCTAGGGAATACACTAATATTCAAGTAATACTTTCTTGTTATTTAATATTGATGATTAATATTTTCTTGAAAGGATCCCTCCCTTGACTCTTCATTATGATTTGCTGCAAGCTTTTCATCAGTATATTTCTGGTATGGATTTCCTTGTGTTTCTTAGGGTTTTTTTTTCCTACAAATTCCATTCTTGCAAGCTACTTTATGTCTTAGCTGATCAAAATGCAGTAAAATCAGCATTGTGACCAAAGCTTATTTTTGAAGTGATTTTTAAACTCGTGCACTGTAAGCTCTTAAGTATATTTACAGCTGGCTTATTTCAAGATCCAACAGCTTGGATGGTTTACTTAAAAATCGCTTGTATTTTATGGAAGTCATAGAATGGCATTCAGAAAAGCTAATTCATGTTGTGACAATCAGCTTACGCTAATCAGACATTTAAACATTGGATATAGACATAATTTTAGTGCATCTAGAGTACAGCAGATAGAACCAAAGGAAAGCTTAAAAGAAACATCCTGTTAAAATAATTAAACGATAATATACATATAAGCTTTGTATGGCTGTTTGCTCCCTTTGCCTGTGGACAGAATGGATTTTTGTGGAGTTTTAGAGCAGCCTTAAGCGACTTGGAAGATGTCTGATTTATGCATCCTCCTAACACATGCTTTTTACTGTTATTTTCTAGTAAATAGTACAATTAAGCCATATTCTGTACATCTTATATGTAGTATAAAGTTCAGCATTTTAAATGACTGGCTCTTTGAATTATCAAAGCCTAAATGAAGACTTCAGTGACTGTGTAGTAGATACAGATTCTGCAGAAGTGTATTTGTTTTCATTTTACTGTTATACGCCCCCCCCCCCCCCTTATGTTTTTTTTTTTCTTTCTTATTCTAGGTACTAAACAAGAATGTTCTAGTGTTTCAAAGGGTGTGCTGATGGTTGAATATTTCTCTTGGAAATGTGTGACTCCTGGAGAACTTGTGTTAAAGATGCATACATCCGCAACCAAAGCTACTGTGTTAAATCTCCCTGTTGGGTATGTACGAGGCTTCATTTCTGTCCTAACAGTTTAGTCTTAAGGTTTGAGATGATCTTTTACTTCAAAGAGTAACTAAGAGTTTATTTCCTGAAACATCAGTTTTTGGAATATCAAACTGGTGATAGCTAGGATTTGGTAAGACTTCAAAATTGCTATGAATCTAAAATAATTACCAAAACCTTTATAAAGATTTTGAATTCTTTACTTTTATTTAAGAGCATTTAGCAAAAAAAAATCACACTGATTTTCAAAAAAAATAAACTAGAATACAAATTCCTACTTAAAAGTGTTTCTAACTAGAATGATTTTGAGATGTTTCCTGGACCACCAACAAAAATTAAAGAATTAGGATTTTTAGTGGAACTGTAAAAGAACGATGATACCAGAGGTTTCATAGCTTTTCTTGACACAGGATTTATGAAACATGACAGGAGAAATTCTGAGGTTATCCATGAAGCCTTCCATATCTTACTTCACATTTACATTGATATGTATCATACATAAATATGACCATACATAAATATGATTTATTTCTGTTTGTGTGTAACTCTAAATATTCAGTGTAGAGCATTGCTTGATTGTTTAAATAAATAAATAAATAAAAGGCAACAGCCTTTGATATATTTTAGTTTCTGAAAATACTTCCAGTGAAACAAGGAAGATGACATCTTCATATGTTGCAATAAGCGTAAAGTTGCTGACTAATTCATTGAGGCCTTCTACTTTTTCAAAAATAGGGAATCAATTTAATCTCTAAGAGATGATACAAAATGTATTTTAAAAAAATCAAGTAAGGCTTCAAATAAATAGGCATAGAAAGCAAATACCACAATGCTAGAACATTTATATTAAATCAAAGGTCTTTAATAGTGCCCTCTGTTTGTTTTGATTCAGACTAAAAATGGAAAAGTCATTATTGTGTTTATACGTCAGTTCTGCCACCACATTCTTAGTGTAGTTTCCAAAAGTTGCATATCTCTGTCCTGTAGGGAAGCCAAAAATGTGTATCTTTTTGCACCTGCAAATTTCAAAGCTACCAGAGATACAGGCAGCTCAAATTGATAAGCTTCTCACCTTTGAGTCTCTCTACTTCAGACAGAGCCAACAGGCTTTCAGGATGTTTTAATTTACAGCAGGTGTGGGAGACAAATGGGCTTATTGACTGCTCCCCCATTTCATTCCAAATGAGAAAGGACTTGCTAAGCTAGGAAGGCATTTTATTCCCTCTGTTTGTTGGTGGCCAGGGAGCATTTTAAATTTCACTTACAAGAAGATGCAATTAAAAAAGTGTGAGTGCGTGTATGGGGAGTAACTCTCCTTTCTTACTCTCACTGCTGGATCTCTGGTTAACACTTTGAAGCTGTGGCCTGGATGAATTTCTCCAGCTAAATGCTATTGTGACAATGATAGAAAACCATGAAGCTTCACCATTTGATATCAGCAAGCTCCTCAAGTATTTCAGTGGGACTGCAGGACATTGTTGACTGGAGAGAAGAGCATGAATCCCATGTGTTGTATAACTATATTTAGGAATGGTTTCTTTTATGATTGGAATCTGTTATAGGATACGATCAGGCAAACAAGAATGAGCTGAGTGTATCCCAATAAGACATAATGAATTTCTGTTGTTTGCCATCTTAGGAGGTTACAGTTCAGTGTTTTGGCCCACAGTTGCTCCATAAGATCATCACTCTGTAGTGTTCATGTAGCCTGACAAAATTATGTGTTAATTTTTTCTGGTTTTGTCAATGCAAACAGGGAAATTATGATTTCCGTAATGTATGACTAGAACACTTGACTTCTCTAAGCTTTCTAGAGCAAATATGTTTTTAAGTACAGCTGACTATAATCCTGACTAAAAAACTTCATGTTTGTATCCATCTGAAATAATGAAACTACCTATTTTGCTAAAGAAAACCAAAATAAAACCTAAACAAATAAAAATAAAGTAATAGTGAGTTCTCTGATTTTACCTACTACCTATGTTTGGAGGTTTTTGAGAAGCAATGAGATAGAAATGCAGGATTTGAAGAGTCAGTATACCTAAGAATGGATTTCACTTTTGCAAAATGTATACAAAGAAAAGCTTAAGAATTGCTGTGATTTAAAAACAAAGTGCTTTTTGGTTTTTTCTTTTCTTGAATGTAGGCGACATGTATTGCTCTTCACAGTAAGTTCTCCCATAGGGCACCATATTCATCTGTGTAGCATGGTGCCATGTGTCTTTGGAGAAGAGGATACTGTGATGCCAGGTCTTGAAAAGGTATGCATAACCAGAACTATTCAAGCATTGTGATAAAGGTGTTTCTGACTATTATTTAGTTCTAAAGCAAAGTACTGTTGGATCTTCATTTAGAGTTATTATATTTAATGGTATAATATTAATTTCAATATGGAATGGATGAGTGCATAAAAGAAATGTGTTTTGCAAAACAGCAGGCACTGAGATGGATATTGCAATAATTGACTTATATAAATATGTAAGTAAGCATTGAGTATTATTGTGGTTTACATAGAACAGCAGTGCAAAATGAAATGCTAAAAATACTCCTGTTGAAATACATATGTCAGAGGTAGTGTATAAGCTGTATTTTTGAGGCATGTGATAAAATACACGTACAGATATTAATTAATATTCAAAAATAACCTGCCTAGTAAAATAAACTGTCACATCAGTAAACTTTGTTTTGTCCCATGAGATCACATATTACTCACTGGGTCCCAGAGTAGCTTTTATACCTAAAATGAACAATTGATTCAAATAACTTCATAGCTGAGATAAGAGGCCCAGGGGAGTAATTACTACAGCTTCTGTTCTTTGTTGCCTACAATCCAGACAGATATCACTGCCATCCATATTTTCAAGATTTCTTTGGCAAGTAGTAGGCCCAAATATTTGTCATGGGCACTGCGGGGAGGGGATATAGCTTCTAGAGCACAGTTGTGCCAAAATATTTTGAAAGGTGAATGTAACAGCAAATTTATATAGCAGTGTAGATTCAGGGTCCTAATAATAGGACATTGAAGCAGCTTATGCAAATTTATTACATTCATTGTAGCAAAGAAGTTTAAATATAAGAAGTTGGGCCATTAAAAATGTCTTCTGGCTGTACTATCCCCTTGTCTTCAGATTGTGGATGAAAAGCTATTCCTCATGAAGAAAATAAAGCAGAATTATATCCTGGGGTCTTCTCTGCACTGTTTTTTTTGAAGACAGCAATTTCTCTGCAGAGTGTCATTTGCAGGAAAGTGTCCACATTCTTGTACAGAAATCCTGATGAAGATTGATGATGCTTTAGGCAGCATGTGTGTGGATGTTGTTTTCAGTGGGATACAAATACTCATCTGTCCTTTTATAATAGAAGAGATGCTGTACATTTCAGCTAACAAGAGTCTTATTATCACTGCAGTAGAAATTCTCTATGTGCATCTTATTTTGGATTAAATGTTCTCGAACTAATGGTACAGGAGAAACAAATTCCTTAATAAACATATATTATGCTGCCTGTTATAGTGTTGTAACATTTTTATTTCGATAGCTAAAATCAGTGAAAATTTTGTATGCTTCTCAATACCAGAGATCCAATTGATTTTACAGTTTATAAAATTAATAACAATTACTTGACTTAGGAAGAGTTTTGTGCTTCAGCACAGAAGAAATGCTTGGATGTTGTCACAGCCCAGAAAGAAAACAACAGAAAATCTTAAAGCAATCTTTCTAATAATGGTTGTTTTTCTTCTCTCCCTCCAGGAGAGCTACCGGTTTATAGAACAGGCTAAATCGATCCTGAAAGCTGTTGGAAATGTGGTAAATAATTTCAGCAGTAAGCCTGAACTTTATAAAGCCTTGAAGGAGTTGGAACTAACTCACTGTCCTCCTGGCCTCCATGGTACTGGAATGGCTGAAGAACACTTCAAGGTGAACAAACAATTTTAATAAACACATATCTAAAGGCTACAGAAGTTGGCTAGCAGCTTAACATTGTCATTACCCCCTTCAAACCAATGACTATACTTTTAAAAAGGACCTCCTGAGTGCTCCAAATGTGACATTCATTATTAAGTGTAAGCCCAAATGACATAACTTGCAACTGTGTACTATAATTATCTTCTTTTAATATGAACAAATCTTAATATGCACAGAGTAGCACATTATAAATGAGTCTCTAATTTTGTCAGTTTAATTTAGCACAGTTTGGGGCAGAAAGCATCAGCTTTTTTTATGACTTAATTTTTGATTTAAAAGAAAAGCTAGACTGATTCCTTTCTGTGCCTAATGTTGATGGCATAGGAAAACATTGTTAGAGCTTATATTAGTGAAGATAGTAATGTGGATTTTTTCACTCACGGTATTTCTTTTTCTTTGTTTTTTTGAAAGTGCAACATTCTCATTCAACTTTTCTGCTCTGTGTGTGTGATAAATTAAAGGGTCTTGAGATAAATCATGAAAACATTACACTTTTCTGTAGGTCTCGATACTCTAGCTTTTCAATATTATAAAAAGATTGCAATAAAGAAGTTATGTAATAGATATGCTAATTTTTTTGTATATTCAGATGTTAACTTGATTTTTCTACAGTCAGTACTTGATATATTCCAGATTCACTTACTTTCATCAAAGTACTACAAAGCTTATGCAGTTTAGACTGTATTTTAGAAGACTGAATAAAAGAAAGGCGTTAATATTTTTATAATCACTGATATTAAAAAATAGAACACCTAAGCCAGTGCTTTTATACATGGGCTTGACACCAGGCTCAAATTCAACAAAACAACAGATTTAAGAAAGAGCGATGTCAGGTGCATCACTCATGAAAGAGGTAATTTTCATGCCAAGTCCCACAGAAAAAGTCAATTTGATCTCTCTGGAATGGAAAATACAACTTTTAAATGTATATGCTCACCTGAAATATGTGTAAAACTTAGGGTCCTAAGAAAAATTCAGTAGGCATGAACATACATATCTCATCCACTCTTCTCCTCTAACAACAGTGTATAGTTGTAAAGGAATAAAAAACCAGAAATGAGATAAATGAGAGGCACTGAGCCGACAGTAATTCAAGAATGAAAATATGGAAATTATCTATCTTTAATACAAACAGTGAAAAATTATTCTGAACGTAAGAATGTAGTTGTACTGGTTTAACCCCAGCAGCAACTAAGCACCACAAAGCTGCTCGCTCACTCCCCCAAATGGGATGGGGGAGAGAATCAGAAGAGTCAAAGTGAGAAAACTCGTGGGTTCAGGTAAAGACAGTTTAATAGGTAAAGCAAAAGCTGCGCACTCAAGCAAAGCAGTACAAGAAATTCATTCACTACTTCCCATGGGCAGGCAGGTGTTCAGCCATTCTCCAGGAAAGCAGGGCTCCATCGCACGTAACAGTTACTTGGGAAGACAAACGCCACAACTCCGAACATCCCCCCCATCCTTTTTCTTCCCCCGGCTTCATATGCTGAGCATGATGTCATACGGTATGGAATATCCCTTTGGTCATCTGGGGACAGCTGTCCTGGCTGTGTCCCCTCCCAGCTTCTTGTGCACCCCCAGCCCACTCGCTGGTGGGGTGGGGTGAGAAGCAGAAAAGGCCTTGACTCTGTGTAAGCACTGCTCAGCAGTAACTAAAACATCCCTGTGTTTTCAACACTGTTTTAATCACAAATCCAAAAGATAGCCCCGTACTAGCTACTATGAAGAAAATTAACTCTATCCCAGCCAAAACCAGTACAGTAGTAAAGTAGATTTGCCAGTCTTAAATCTTTCAGAATAAAGGAAGTCTTTATTAATATTAAAATATATAACTTAGGATAAAGTGTTTCCAGAAAGCAGAAAAATCTGAAAAAAGGACAATGAAAAAGAAAAATTATGTCTCTTCCAGTAAGTTATTACTATGTTCTCCAATTCAAATTATGAAACAAGCTCTGAAAGACACACTCTGAAGTGTGTGAAAAGATGGACATTTCCATCTATTGGAAGAAGGAAAAAAGATACTGGATTTCTGCTCTTTAAAGAGCATCAATATGTTGAGAATAAAAACAGAGCCATCGGTTTAGTCCGATAAGTAGGACACCAAATCTTCCCCTCTTGCCCATCAATATATTCCTACTTTTCCTTGTGGTGCTCCCTCCTAATTCAGAAAGCATGCCCATTCAGTTGTTGGTCTCTGTTCTAAAACCTGTAATAAGAATGCCAGTTGTCATGATGGTGATTATAATGTGTTTTTGTATCCTCTGGTATGAGACCATCAACTCGCTTCACATAAACTACTAAGATATTGCTGGGTGATAAAAACTTCTGCTGTAGAATCACTCTTGTATTTAATAAGCCAGGCATGAAACAGGTTTTCTCTTGATTATTGGCTTGAAGCATTTTAGTCCTACAGTTGGGACCAATTTTCAGATACTGTATTTGTTAGAGGAAGTTAAAGACTTCATTCTTACATGAAAAAAGAAAAGAACTAAACAGTCTTTGACACAATAATGAGAATCAATATAAATCACTTTTTAAAAATGAATTATTCTTTAAATGCTTTTCCTCTTTTTGATTTTAGGTTTTCAATAGTTCATTTTGGTATTTGATCAAATATGTATTAGGCAAGAAGGCTCCATACAGCTATAAATTTGCCTTCAGGTCCTTCACTTTGGATTTTAAAGACACTGAGGTTTCTGAGGATGACACTGTGTCTTCAGGTACCGTACTACTATTGCTAATCACTTCAAAGATATCTGCCCATTCTCATTTAGAAGGAAGCCAGCTCTTCACTGATCTTGTGTTTTCTTGCCTCAGTAAGCATGGTTCATTTCTTATGAGATGCCTAAGCCTTCTACTGTTGACAGCATGTCTGAGACTCATCTCAGAATAGAAATGATCCTTTTCTTTGTTCCAGAAAGTCTATTCATGTTTTGTTAATTTATAAAATTTATAAAATGTATAAAATTGCCCTTTGTCTCCCTTGACTTGCATTTGTCAGTATTGACATGCATTAACAAGCATCTACAGATGCTCTTTTTACCTGATGTACTGCAGATCACGGCTCTTGTTCAAATTACCAGCTGAAAAGACCTTAAATGGATATATTGTGCACGAAATGAGAGTGAAGTTAGTACCTGAATGAAGACTCAAGTTAGCACCTTTGTTGAAAGTTCAACTATTTCTTGGTAGTGGGTTGGGGGTTTGTTTGTTTGTTTGGGGGAGGAGTATTTTGGGTTTTGTTTGTTTGCTTGCTTGCTTGTTTTTTAAGCCTATTATTTGGCAAATTTATTGTGTTGTCTGGCTAGTCACACACATGTAGTGGGGAACTAGCTACAGCACCATCCATCTCTTCTCCAGCCTGTGATCAGGGTATGCTGGATACCTGAAGGTACTGTGGGAGGAGCAATTGGAAGGCAAACAGATTTATTACAAGCAGGGATAATTCTCTTCCAGCGGGTTCTTTGCCTCATTTTCTATGCAGGCTGGAGGCTTAAGCAGTTAGAATTAAGTTTGCCTGGCAACCAAGTATATGGCTCATTTCCATTTTAAGACACTTATTTTGCAGTCTATGTAACTTTTTTATCTATTAATATTAATATTTAATTTATTAATAGAAGCTTTATGTCTATAGTTTCATATTACAACAGAAAAATAATTTATCTGAAAAATTGGCAGGAAGATACACCATCACCGTTTGAAGGCCATTCTTTCAGGGTGACTTAGCTTTTCCTTCTGCTATTATGAACTTACAGTATAAAGTCTTTCTCCTTGGTCAATCAAAATACTATCTTCCTTTCATTAGTCAGTTTATTTTGTAAAATTGGTATAAATAAACTTCATTAAAATTTACACAAATATCTTTACTGACAAAAATGATGTAATACTCTTGTTCTTTAAAAAAGCACATATACTTGTCTCTCACTCTTTAATGGGGACTTCCCTCCAAATCTCCTCTCTTCTGAAGGTTACTCTTCTGTGAGATATCAAAGATGAAGGATCATCCAGAATGACTGAATAACTCATTGTATTTTTCACAGAATTATATCCTATGGAAAGAGTATAAGAGTCAGCATGTTGACATTTGTAACGCCACTTGAAGTTAACAACACCCGTCACACTTTTCAAGATGACTGTGCTACTGATTTCTGTATTCCCAAAAAAAACTTCAATACTTGTCAGCAATGGAAAAGACATTTTTTAATTAGATTTGAGTAATTAGCATACTTGACACGTTGTAGCGAAGACCTCATCTATATTACTGAGTTATGAGATCCACTGTGGCAGAATACTTTTTAGGATTTGGGGGCAGAATCAAAAAAGTGGAATAAATGTATGGAGGAGGAAAATTCTGTTTCAGTTTGATTTCCTACAATGTCCAATATATCTTTTTAATTTAGTTGCTTTTCCAGACTTAAGTACAAAAGATTCCTATCAGACTGGAAAGTGAATTGTTTCCCTTTGGCTTTATTGACCTTGCATATACATTTTGCCCTGCTTCATAAAGGTTGCATTGGAATAAATGCATGTTTTTGTTCAGGTTCCCTCCCAGAACTCTAAAGAAATGGGGGCAGCTGCATTCAACAAAGCATAAATCAAGTAAAGTGTCGGGAAAAAATAGGTAGATAGCAGGAAAAAACAGGTGAGAAATGCATTGTAGGAAGGCCAAGAAGGACTGGCATCACCTGATTTGTCTGGCCCACATGAGCAGTGCTGCATTGTCAGGGTAGTTGCTTGGATCTTGTCAAGATTTGAGTTGTAACCCTTTGGAACCTAACAGTCAACAGTTTACACCAACAGTCTAAATTACTGTAGCAGATTAATGAAATCTTTTCATTGTCTGTGTCTGAGAGTAGATCAGGTCAAATCTGAGCTTTTTTTTTTTAAATCACAGAATCACAGAATGGTAAGGGTTGCAAGAGACCTCTGGACATCATCTCATCCAACCCCCCTGCTTGAGCAGGTACACCTAGAGCAGGGTGCATAGGACTGCATCCAGGTGGGTTTTGAATGTCTCCAGAGAAGGAGACTCCACAACCTCTGTGGGCAGCCTGTTCCACTGCTCTGTCACCCTCACAGTAAAGAAGTTTTTCTTCACGTTTAGGTGGAACTTCCTGTGTTCCAGTTTGTGTCCATTGCCCCATGTCCAGTCATTGGGCACCACTGAAAAGAGTCCGGCCCCATCCTATTGACACCCGCCCTTCAGATATTTATAAGTATTGATAAGATCCCCCTCAGTCTTCTCTTCTCCAGGCTGAACAAACCCAGGTCTCTCAGCCTTTCCTCATATGAGAGATGCTCCAGTCCCCTGATCATCTTTGTAGCTCTCCGTTGGAGTTGCTCAAAAAGTTCTCTGTCGTTCTTAAACTGGGGGGCCCAGAAGTGGACACAGTAGTCCAGATGTAGCCTCACTAGGGTGGAGTAGAGGGGGAGGATAACCTCCCTCGACTTTGCTGGCCACACTCCTTTTAATGCACCCCAGGATACTGTTGGCCTTCTTGGCCACAAGGGCACAGTGCTGGCTCGTGGTCAACCTGCTGTCCACCAGCACTCCCAGGTCCTTCTCAGGAGAACTGCTTTCCAACAGGTCAACCCCCAACCTGTACTGGTGCATGGGGTTGTTCCTCCCCAGATGCAGGACCCTACACTTGCTCTTGTTGAATTTCATGAGGTTCCCCTCGGCCAAGCTCTCCAGCCTGTCCAGGTCTCGTTGGATGGCAGCACAGCCTTCTGGTGTATCAGCCACTCCTCCCAGCTTGGTATCGTCAGCGAACTTGCTGAGGTTATATTCTATCCCTGCATCCAGGTCATTGATGAATATATTGAACAGGACTGGACACAGCACAGATCCCTGGGGAACACCGCTAGTTACAGGCCTCCAACCAGACTCTGCCCTGTTGATCATGACCCTCTGAGCTTTGTTATTCAGCCAGTTCTCAATCCACCAAATCCCACCTCCATTTTATATTAGCATATTCATTTTGCACTGTGTGCTGAATTCATCTCAAGATTTACCGAGGGCAAGGATATTATGATACACTGCAGTTAGCAGTCATGCCTGGTAAGGTTTCTGAGAAGCCATCCTGAAAATGATCTAGTGACATCTATTTGTCTGCCAAATATCATCCATCCCCATGGAGCAACTAGCAGAGGAGCCACAAGAAACAAGTGGAAGATCATGCCATGTGAACATATGACAGAGAGATGAAATATTCTAAAGCTGAGTGCTTCTTCATGGCATGGTTCTTCTATGGTCTTCTGGGAAGAGAGTAGATGAAGAGACCCTGAACTTCGGGCAGTTGTGAGGTGCTAAATTTACAGAGGTATGTGGTGCTTCCTGGGAAAGGAGGCGTATCAGGATGATGTTACACAAGATGAGGGGAGACGGTCTTGACAGCTCAATACTGCTTGCTTGCTCTCTGTTGCACGTTTCTTCTCTTTACCCTGTCCTGGTTTCATTAGGCCCAATAGTGAGCCAACTCAGTTCATGAACTCACTGGAGGTCTGTGGCATTGATTTCCAAGCTGAGTCTTAAAACACTTGACAGTCACTTAGGCACAATTCAAAGGGTACATTTATTTCTCATGGATAAATTCCAACTTTGAAGTTGAAAGTAGAATGCCTTTTGTGTGCAGTTCTGTTAAAGCCTTCTGGTCTGAAATTTTATCTTACCTAGAAGTCAAGCTGTTAGCTGTAAGCTTATCTTATCTGTGTAAACCATACTTGAGAAGTTCCTGTTCTTTTCCAGAACAAGCTTCTCGTTCCTCCAGAAACATAGGTTAAGAGCAGTGATCATACAGTTGTGCTGTGTGACTGGAAAGATAATTCTGGACATTTGTTTCTTCTTGCACTTTGGATTTGAACTTGAGTACCAGTAAGAGGTGAGGGAAAGGTTGCCATTATTTGGTTGAATATGTAAAGTGCTTCTCCAAGTACATGCAAAATAGATCTTTTTCAAGAACAACATTACATTACATTGCCTACAGTAGATGCATCCACACTGTTATGAGAAAACTGCAGCTGATTTTATGGTGATCAAAGTCTTGCTAGGCTGCTTTGAGAACTTCAGTTTTATTATTAGCAGGGTATCTTCTGATTAACAAGTAAAGCATGTCACAAATTTTTGACGAATCAGTTTTCAATTGTCAAATTTGAAGCATCCACTAGTTAATATTGGTTGATTTAAAGCATTTCACAGTAACATACTTTTCTGTTTATAAGACAAAATATTAAGAAGCATTAAGTCAAAAAAAATTTAAATATCAGAATATTTAATTTTGACTTGTATGTTACAAAGAAAAACATTTTTGTTCTTATGACATTGTATTAAAAAAGTTAGAACAAAAAGGAAATTACATCTTTAGGAATATATATTTCACAAAACATTCAGCATTTCAAGTTTTCAGCCTGATCTGGGGTAACTTTTTACAGTTTCTGTGAATAGAATTCATTTCTGTGTGTGACACTGCATCTGAATTATTATATTTGTGTATTCAGAAACAATTTAACATTTAACTAAGTGACTGTATATCCATATATTCTTTAGCCTCACAAATGAAATGTATTATTTCTAGTGACGTAGGTATTTATTTCTAGTTACGGAGCCCACCTGACATCCCCAGTGGATAAACTGGTTTGTTCATAGGACAACACCAAGCCAACACTCTATGTGTATTCCCCTATCAGCATTTCACAGCTCTGTTCTGAGGGAGTAATGGGAATAATGAGGTCTTTGTTCAGTGGCAGGAGAGCTGGAATTTGAACTCATCAGCCTGGTCTCATATAAAGGCCACGGGAAACATCTATTGGGCTAGATCTGAACTGGTATGGGTGAACAGTTCTGTAATCAATAGCAGTATACGAAAACATAAATGCTGTTATAAGTGCTTGTGGCACTATGATTTTCAGCTTTTGGAAAATGCAAGCCCTTTCAGTTCCTCTGCCTTTGAATAAAATCCTCTGTAGTAGAAGAGTAAGACTCAGCTGTAATTGCTGACCACAGCTATAAATACTTACTCTCTCTACCAAGTGAAGCTGAAGCTGAGGTTCCACAGCAGCTTAAACCAGTGTAACTGCAGGCTGTTGCAGTACTATCCCCACACCTTCCTGCAGCTCCAGCACTTATAAAAGTTTGTGCTGATATAGCCTGCTAATTTGGCAGAAACAGAGCCCAATAATAAGAAAAAATTAGAATCATGATATCTAAGTCAGTTTTAGTCACTTCTGGAGCCTAAGAGTCTGCTTACAGGCAATTCACAGTTCTCTGGATATTAGGAATGTTGTTGCTGGCAATACAAATACTGAAATACAATATAAGCCACTGATTAAATGCAGATCACATTCTGGTCTTTTTAGACCTTAAGGTGCAGCTTCACTAAATGCTACTAATAAAATCCTATCCTTCTCCGCTTCCCAGCCCAGAACATGTACTCCACCATGAGCAGTTGCACAGATGCTAGGGAATCAGATCAGCTTGCTGATTTCACAGGAAGCTAAGCCCAGGGGAAAAAAACAAAAAAAATTGTTCATTCAGTAAGCTAATCTAACTCACCATGCCACTATGTATTCTCTTTATACAGTGTTCATTTTTCTGCACCTATTACAAGGTTCTCATATGACTTAAGAGGAGAGCTTATTGGCAGTGACAGACAACCTGACACTACTAAACTGCTTGCTTACCTGTCTGAAACCAAGTGCAGGTGGCACTGTCTTGCACCAGTTGAGCACTTTCTCGGGGAAGTTGTCCATTACTTGATTATTGATTAAGAAGCAACAAGAACAAGAGATGCTTAGGTGACCCAGGAGTAACATTAGATGTAGTCACACATTTATATATTATTGATTCAGGTTCACCGTTAGGGTCTCCTTACTTGTTAGGTCAGTCTGTGTAACTGTGTGTTCATATAAAAAGTATACAACTTTTACTTACTTTATAATATATTATTTTGTCTTATATGGGGAATGTAGGCTCTGCAGCAGAAGCCATTCTTCTGAGCTGAAACACCTGCTGAAAATAGAAGTCTATTTCCTTTTCTTGAAAACAATGATTAGTGGGGTTGAAAGACATTTTGCCACTGGGTTATTTAATTATAAAATAGACAAGCTTGTAGATGGGACACATTCATTTTGAAAAATGTGTTACTTTGATGAACAAATGGGAGAAGGTAAGAGCTAGACCCTTTTCAGGGATGCACAGTGACAGGACGCATACTAGAGCATGTTAAATTCCAGTTGGCTCTTAGGAAAACATTTTTCACCATAAGGCTAGTAAATAATTGGAAGAAATTGCCCAGTGAGGTTGTGGAGTCTCCATCCCTGGAGTTATGAAAAAATGGACTGGACATTTACTCAATGAGTGACCTGCTCTAAGTTGATCCTGATTTGAATGTGGGATTGGACCAGATGACCTTCAGTGGTCCCCTCCAGCCTATATTATTCTGTGATTATATGCTTCTGTTTTATAAAAGTGGTTGTGTCATTCAAACTGTTGAGTTCTAATCTGTTGTCTGTTGAATTGGGCTTGTGTAACCTTTCAGAGTCACTAAGTATTAAAGAGGCTTCCTGGGGTTTGGAAATGAGACAATAATGAGGAATGATAGTGGGGAACACAGCCACATTTAACAATATTCAATAAAAGAGATTAGATGGAAATGTGTGATCTCCTGGCTGATGACAGCAATATCTTTTCTTAAGCTAGTTTGTTTGCCTGCAATGTTGTCTGCATTTTTCAAGCAGATTTCTCTCATTTCTTCTCCTGCTGGTTTGTTGGTACTTCCTTTTGGAGCACTGTTTCCTTCTGCCCATGCTGTCTCACTGCCCTTGTTCTGTATCTGTGCAGTTCCAAACTGCCCCCGTGGCACTGGCTCCTTGTAGTGCTGCTCCCCACACCCTGCCCCTACACCCTGGTGCTGATGGCTCCCACGATGCTAATTCTAGGCAAGGATGCCTTCAAAGAGCTCATTACTAACCTGTCAGAACCTACTAATTTCCACTCCAAAACTCCCTGGTAACAGAAAGTTACAGTCAGGTAAATGAACTCTTGCTTTATCATAGGTCTTATCCTTATTCCATGGCTCCTTAGCAAAGGTTAAATACAATATTTTGAACGACACTGGTGTTTAAATTATTACTTAATAAAATCATCAGATTGAGAGACAGAAGCACTTAAAATCTTGTGAAGCTCTTTTAACTGTATTCAGATTCAGGCTTTAATGTATCAAATCTTGTTGGCTTGTGTTTGGAAGTATATTTTGAAATTACATTAGGAGACTTGATTTTAAAAAATGCACTGCAATAGCTGCCCATAAAGAGAAGTAAGGATTCAATAATTTGGTATTTGGAATTACCACAGTGGTTGCATTCTGCCTTTGTGGAGTTACACAGTATGTTTCGTCTAATTTTATCATGGTAAGAGCAAAATTTTAAGAGTGATATTTTTGTCATAAATAGAAGTTTTTTGCAGAAACCACTCTGTTTCTGGAATATAGCGCTCTCGTCATTTTGTGTTGGGTTTTTTTTTTTCTTTTTCACTTCATCGCAAGCAGTTACAGGACTTCCAGTTTTATTGGTGTTGCTCATTCTCCTCCCCTTCTTTCAGAGAGTTGTGAGAAGAATTGCCTTAGTAGTTGGCACAACCGAACTCCCACTTCTGAAGAAGAAGCAGCAGCTCTTAAACTTCAAGCCATGTGGAGAGGGACCTATGTTAGGAAAGTACTGAACAGCAGAAAACCAGGTGTGTCCTTTAAAAATACCTTTAAAAAAATGTTTCATATTTCACCTTATTCAAATATTTACTCTAAAGACTTTGTTACTAATTAATATCTAGTTAAAATGGACTGAAATGCAATAGAACCTTATAGTTGGGTTTTTGATCTCTTATAAAACTAAGAATAGTGCTTAACCTAACCACTCAATTATCACATATGGTACTAAAAAGTAGAGGAAGGACACCCTCCCTAGATTTTCATAGATGTTAAACCAGAATTTACATTAATGTAGATTTAGCTCAGAGCTGGGCTAAATGGTTTTTTTTTTCTGCAAAGGTAAGGGAAGTCCATATGAGATCCTAAGCATCATAATGGATAATCAGTAGAACACATCATCAAAGGCTGATTGTGTGCTCAAAAGATGCTGTGCTGATACTATCCTTCGTTCTTATGTATATAAGTAGAGGAATCTTACATAGCAGTTGAAGACTTGTTTTACTTTCTTATTCAGCAATTCTGTTATCTCAGCTGGAATATTGTGTCCAAGTGCAGTGTCCACAGTCCAAGAAGAAAGATAGGTAACAACTGAGAAATTCTGGGTAGAATTATAAGAATCAGGATTAAAGAAGGGCCTGTGCTTGCAGGCTGTTAGTTTGTAATTTAGAAAAGAGAAAATTAAGAATAGAATAACTTCACTGTAATCTGCAAGTACCCATATGAGAAAAGGAATTTGATTAGCAACAAGGTCTTTAGTCTGAGATCCAAAGGATTAACAAGAAGGTCTTTAGTCTGAGATTCAAAAATTGTGAGTTGAATGCAGACACATTCAAACTAGAAAAAGTGGCGTTTATTTTTAAAAGGATAAGGTATTTATTGGAATAAACCAATATTTGTGTTGTGCTACTGAAGACTTTAAAATCAAACAGATACTCATCAAATTCAAAAAGGATTAGTCATTTACATATGATGAAATAGCAATTAATATGTTAACAGGATTGTTACACAGAAAGTTAGATCACAGTGATTCCTTGTAGCCTCACAGTATACAAATGCCTGAGGATCGTGGCAAAGAAAACTGTTCTGTTGTGAGATATACATTCCCTTTTTAGTAAGTCATCCCCATTCTGCTGGAAGCTCCTTCTTGAATTAGTCTTGTTGCTGAGGTTCTTTTGACTATATATTTACCTGCACCAGATGATGTCTTCAAGCCATCTTTTTTACCTTCATCTCCTCATCAGTAAATCTGGTGCTGCCTCTCTCCCATACTATCACCTGTAGCCCAGTCTTGCTTAAGCTTTCTTACTAAGTTGTCTAGTGCCCTTCTATTTTTGTTTATAAAGTGCCGTGTAAATTAGGAATTTCCATAAACTTTCACTAGTATTATTAATTCCTACAAATCCCAGAGCCCATAAGCTGTTCTTTTGAAGTTTAGATTTTAGATTTTTGTCATTTGAGCACTAGGTGAGTATCCCAACTCTTTTCTTCCATTGTCTCTAATGTCTTTCTTAACTTCTTCTGATTTATCAATACTCTGTTACCTTTAATTCTGATATTATCTTTACAGTGGGTTTTTTTTTTCAGTCATACTATTCTTATCCTTTCCCCCATTATCTATAATTTTTTCTCTCTTACTTGTCATTACAATAAAGTGTTATTACTCCCCCCCTCTTTTTTTTTTTTAGTTTTCCCCCTCCATTTCTGTCACTAATTGCTTATGCAATAGAGAAGGATTTCACCTAACTTTAATCTTGAAAAGTTAAACAACAGGTCTAAACTAGTTGCCTAGTCTTCATCTGTTTTCTGTGGATAGAAGTAGACACCATGAGACGACAACACATCCTGTCATCTGAGAGGTACCAAACATGGGTGGGATGAATTACCCACTGGAGCTGTCCAATTCTTTTATTTTTAGCTACGCAGATTGCCTAGGCACATACCTATCCCTTCATGGTGTCTGCAGATAAAAGCTGCTGGGAACTAAACAGTGTGTTCGCTGAGGGCAGAGATCACCTGATATAACTACGACATGTTACAATGAAAAAATGTAAATCAGAGAAAATATTGATCACATCATTTTTGCAGTTGTAGGAGTGCTGAAAAGTACAAAGGTGATGATGAAAGGAATTTCTTCTGTCAAAGGAGAAATTAGTTTTCAGCTCAGCGTGACTTCTTTAAAATTCCAAATAATAACTAGTGATTCATAAGACAATTTACTTGTGTGAGTTGCATTTTTCACAAGGATTTGGCAGGTGTATATTTAGAATAATATGAAAGTTGGATGTTATATTTTCTAACTTATTTTATTATTTCCAGGTACTAAAGAAAACATTGATGTCAAAGAAACCTTGCAAAAATTGTGGACTGCGATTGAATCAAATTTTGAACAGTGTGCTGTAATGCTGTTAAGGTAATCACGTAATAAATTAAATTATTTTATTGCAGGCAGTACCAGAGAATTGCATAAATTGCTGGTTCACAAAATAAATATGGTAAAAGCATTACCAGTTTTAAAATTACAAAAACTCTGTTGGAAGGGATGAGATGTTTTTAGTGAAGATATGCTATGCTTTATTCTGTGTACCCTACATGAGTAAAACTATAGCAAATCTAATTTTTACATATGTGTGTTACAGGGTTTTTCCTACAGCTTGCGCTAGAATATTACCTTTCTCCTGTATTTAATTTTCCTGTAGGCTGTTTCATAAGTATAAATCTGATACTGATTCCTGAGTTAAACAGCTAACCAGTTGATTTAAAGAAGCATTTTGATTCATGCTATCTGTTAAGGAGTCCTGGTTGACATTAGAAAGGAGATAGCTATACTATTTAATAGTACCACAGTTTATATCATCAGAGGATTTGTTTGTAGCACTTGCTTGAAGGAAAGTAGATGTATTTCTAAGTTGATGCTTTCTTAGGTATTTAATTACAGCTTTTGCAATGATAGCTACTCTAATTTTAAGTGTTCCTTCAGTCGTTTGCAAGCATGACACTCTGAGGATAGCATATTTTCATTAAGTCCTTCAAAAATCTCTCTGCAAGTGTTCACACAACTGATCTAGCTGTAGATCTGTTCTGCCAGGCGTGAGGAGTGAGAACTGGCAATAATTACTGGCTGGGGTATAAACTGTCACACTTTATAACCAGCAATTTGAGGAACACTCCTATGGAGTATCATTTTATTTAAATTTTTAGTGTTTCTAACCCCATAAAAACTTTGTATGTTGATGGGATCAGGACTTTGCAACCACAGCCTTATTCCAAATATTAGACCTCAGTTTTAGATCTGCAGCATTTCTAAATCAGCAAAGATCAGATGCAGTTTTTAGTCTACCTTCAGACTTTTAAAACATATGGAACTGATTCTTAGGCATTGTCCCAGGGGATACATTTAAGGGTTAAAATCAGGTGAATGTGATTTTCTTTAATTTTTTTTTAACAGCTGACAGACTTGCATTTAATATAACAAGCTAGCACCTTGACCAATAAAGTAACAAGCAGAAATTTTGGAAGTTTGGTAATAGGGTCAAAGTTTTCCTGTTCTCTATCCCCAGACTTACTGGAGGCCAGAAGCAGTACCATCTTAGAACACAAACACCAGTTTAAAATGCCCTAAAACCTCTCAGTTTTTGCTAGGGTTGCCATCTGTTTCTCATTATACATCCCATGTAAGCTCCTCAGTGTTTGTCCCTACTATAATTTTCAATGAATTAAAATTTTGAGGTTTCTGAGAGGCTTTTTCTGTCTGTGTGTGCTGTTTATCAGTGGTGGAAGGAATGTTTGCAAAACTTCACGGACTAAGATTTCAAACTGTTCTGCTTTAAATTACTTCTGGCAATATTTGCATCCACTCTGGGACTCACCTTAATTAAATGTCAAGGTCGGCTATTATCATTGCTAAAAACATGAATGTGGAGATTGTTTCTGTAATTCCAATTCCTGTATAGGAATAACAGAACATCAGACTAGCATTGTCCAAATTTTGTGGATAAAATTTTTGCAGTTGAACAACTTGAATACATTCATATTTGACACAGAAAAGTAGACAGCTATCACCGAAAATGGATGTTGTGAGGTTTCTTTAGATTATCCCCTTTATGTAAACCATATAAACCAAACTTTGAATTAGAGCAATTAAAAGATAGCAAAAAATATATATTGTTTACTTACTGCAGAAAGCAGGTAGTTAAAGAATAATGCAAGACAGAGGGAGTGGGAGGGAGAAGGATATCCTTTCCTTCACCTCTATGAAGACATGTTTTCACTCATTATTTCCAGAGAAAATCACTGGAAGGAGCTGAAAAATGGAGTGAGACCAGTTACCTTTCTTCTGCCCTTCACCCAACAACCTGTTCACATAACAGTGAATTTTGTGTGCTGGTCTTCACATTGCTTTGTCCAGAGGAACATTAAATTTGCATACGATAAATAAAAATTCATAGTGTCAGTTAGGTGCCAATCACTTAATGCAGTTAGCTCTAATTTCTCAGAACTTCATAACACCTGCGAGCTTATTTGCATTACAGATAACTTCTGAATTTACAGTCTTAGGTTCCTTCCTGTGTGAAAGGAATGTCTTTCATCCCATTTTAAATTTATTTGGTTTTGCTTTTATTCCTTTCTTGTTCAAAAAAGTTTTAAAAGCAAATAAAGGGGGTTTTATTCTCCTAATGATGCCACAGCTTTAAGATGACAGCTTAATATAAAGAAATGGAAGTTATGCTAACTGATATTTAAAAAAAAAAAAAAAAAAAAAAAGGTAAATTTTTGTAGAAGCCATAACATTTTGGGCTATTAGAAGCAGTTGTACTCATGGATAGACCTACTGATAGAAATATTTGTATGTAAGTATTGGCCATTATGGGCCATTAGCTCTAAAAGAGCTGATCCCTACCTGATTTATTATTTTTTGGGAGTGAGCACCTACTAGAGAAACATCAGTAACACATTTTATATCATTGTTTTACATTCATGCAGGAAGCAGTGTTCTTCATGATTTACCATAACTTAAAGTCAAGATATATGTGCCCTCCTGATTAGATTTAAATATTTACCTTGTTTTCTGCTTTCCAGAGAGATGTTTAAAAGCAACTGTAAGTCAATGGAAAAGTTTCCTTGTTATGAAGATGAATCGTGTAAGATCTGTTTCGCTGACTATGCTGTAGCGTATGCCGATCAGCCACCAAATGTGTGGTTTGTGGTTTTTAGGTGAGTTTCATACAGCCCTATATAACTCTTATGGGGAAGTAGTATTGATACACTTGTTTTTCACTAACCAGCTTTAAAAATACAATGTTACATAAGTCTACTTTCCTTAAATTCTAATGTATACTTTTACTTCATGTTACACAAATCATATTATTTGTGAAAATAATTTTAATATAATTTGATTTTTTTTTTTAGAGAAATATTTCTTGTTCCAGAAGACATGCTTCTAGTGCCAAAGGTGTATACCACTATCCCTTCCTGTAGACTTCATGTTGTTGATAATGACACACTGGAGGAAATGCCGCATGTCTTTTTCAAAGTGGCACCTCGTATTTATCCCAAAAATAAGGTAAATGCAAAGAGTTGTTGTGAAAAATATAATTTTTAAAACAATAACAATTGCCCAAATTCTGTGGACCTTTTCAGCTATGTCATAATGTTCTACTTAGGAGTGCACCCTTATTTATTAGCAAGTTTGAAGAAAGACTATCACTGATCTGCTTCTGTGCTAAACCTTTTAAGTGGAGGAATAGCCTTAATTTTCTTTGATATTTTTTACTATCACTAAATGAAGGAATGTCATCCAATTTTCCTGTGCTGTGCTACTCAGTGGCAATATGGTTGCTGCTGATGCTGTCCATCTGACAGAACAACCTTCAAGAGTCAGGGGCCAAACTAAGAATGAGGTTTGAATAGCCTTTTTTAAGTCCTGCTTACAATAATTAAATTAACATGCATCTTCATGTGGTAATGATAATTACAGCATTGATGCCAAATACAGCTTTAGACATGGTCCCCCTCAAAGCCTGTATGTTACTTCAGAAGCATTAGTGAAAATTGCTTCTAAAAAAATTATATTGTTAAATAATTATCACAGTTTCCCCCCCTCCTGCCTTTTTACCTTTAGGCTAAAGAAGACAGTTTGCTCAGTCCTTCCTTGCAAGTTACATGTTCTACACTCCTGATTACTCTCTCCTCTGGACTCTTTCCAATTGCTGTTGTTTTTTTTTTTCTTGTTTGTCATACACAACACTGAGCACAGTAAACTTTGCACCAAGGATTAACTTGTGGCCATACAAATGATGAGTAAGGAATGATTAGTTTACACATCTTGTGGGCTTTACTTCTGCTTATATATCTAATTGTGATGCTTCCCCTATTTTGCAACAGCATTGTTGACTCAGGTACTTCTGTAACCCTAGGTGCTTTCCTGAAGAACTGAATCCTGCAGTTTATTATTCTTGACTAAATATAGTGTATTTCACTACTGATTTTAATGCTGTTTTTTCAGGCCATTTCCCTAGTTTAAAATAATCCTGAATTCTTATTTCCTGTCCCTCTAAAGTTGCAATCCTTCTTAGTTTGTGGTATCAGCTAATTAAACATATATGTTCTCCATTCCACCATCCACATTACTAATAAAAATACTGAATGGAATCAGGTTCAGGTTAGATCTTTGAAATCTCACTGATTGCATCCTGCTCTTCCAAAAGGAGCCATGAATATGTGCTTTCTGGATGTGATTGTCCAACAGCCACCCTAGTTTCTTCATTATGACAGCATTTCCTTAGGCTTAGGAGAATGGTCAAAGAGACAGTGTCAGGTGTCTCCTTCACTCCCATAGAAGAGACAGTGTCAGGTGTCTCCTTCATTCCCATAGTGCCCTTTTCTATAGAAGGAAGCTTGATTGGTTCGATAGGACTTGGTTTTTGCAGTCTTTTTGCTATGTTGAGGGGGTTGCAAGGAGTTAATTTTATTAGTTATTTCAAGATGTTTTCAACTATTGGAGTTATGCTGACTGATAATTTTCTAGACACCTTTGTCCATCTAAAAAAAATACAACATTTAAGTTCTATGGTCTTCCTGTACCTTACCTGTCTTCCATCAGTTATCAAACATAATTTAAAGTTTTGTGATTGTTTTAACCTGTTATTTAACCTTCAGACATTTCAGAAGTTCATCAGACCTAACTAATCCAAAACCTTAATTTATATGTATAATCATTTACTACTTCTTTTCCTACTCTGGCCTGCCTCTTACCTCTTCAATTTTTTTTTTTAATTTATTTTAATTATCCCCTAATATTAACTATTCTAGCTACATGTTCACAGTTGACTTTTTAGTGAAGACAGGTTTACATTTTAGCCTTCTCAGTCTCATCTGTCAATAAAAAGGAATTGATGTCAGTTACAGTCTAACACTAGGAGTAGTCTTCTTGTCTGTCTTTTGTAACTTTACTTCCAATTTCATCACACTTTTTTTTTTTTTTCAATTAAATTAACTTGCCTTATCTAGTGTTTATAGTGAATATTAGCTGAATGTGACATATAAGGACTGCTACTGCTGGAGGAATGTGCTTAAAAATGAAGGGTTGCAGACAAGCTCTTCAAGCTCTCAAAACTAATTTGGGATCCTCAGAGATCAGGTGTGGATTGCACCAGACAGGAAAATTCAGTTTGGAATCCAACAGTGGCAAGTGGCAGGATGCAAAAAGAAATCTCAGTGGTGAACACTACTTACTGCTTTTCAGGAAAGTGACGGGTTGTGGAAAGAACAATTACAACTTCAGATTTATCTCAGATCTCATCTCAGCATTTGTCCTGCTTAGCAGGATACAGCTGTCTAGTTCTGTCTTGTAAAGCTTTCAATAAGGCTTTCAAGGTTTTCAGTTTCCTTGATTTTACTAATTCTTTCTCAGACCTCCTCCCATTTAACATATCTTTCCTGAATAAAGATGTCCAAAATTGTACACAGCATTCCACATATGAACTTTCCAACACTTTGTGCAGTACAGTGGTTTTAATGTTGGAAATACTTGTTTTGCTATGCGCTACCCCCCCGGTACATTCCATAATAATTTTTCTTTCATGGGTATGGCATGATAGCCTCAGTAATTCTGTCATTAACTAATGAAAATGGTGGTTTTTATTTTATTCCTGCCCTTCCTTATTGAAGAAGTCCCCACTTAAAGCAGACATTTTTGTTATTCTCTAAACTCATGACTTACATTTTATGATATTAAATGTGGATAACATCAGTAATGAGTGATTTTGATTTAAGAGTATTGTGCAGGTATGCTGTATTATTCTACTTGTTCTTATTACATTGCTTAATCACTGCTACTGAGTTTCTCAGTAAGAATATAACATTATACTGTAGAATTTAGCTTATTTTCTTTGTAAATGGTTCGTTAATGTTTCAGTGGACCTGGAAAAGCTATTGAAAGCTCTACTGATGTTTTGACAAGACATTATGCAATTATTACGAACACAGAATACAGTGGTATTATTTTAATCTATTACCTTTCTTTTTAACAGTATTTTGTAAAAAATAGTCAATGATGTAATACATCAAGCAAGAAATTATATAGTATGCCTGAATTCCTAAATGTCAATATTATTAGAGAAAAAAAGTCTTGTTTTTTTTTAAATAAACCTACCAGTTAGTTGTTCTGCTTCAAAATAATGAATCAGCAATTTACAATAGAGCTAAAAAGAAATCCTATCAACAGATATTGTTATTCTTCTGTAGAGACACTCCTGGAACACATTAAAGTTCATTTCAGAATGACTGACAACAAGGATAAAATCTGCACACTAGCAATAATGTTTGTCATCTTTCTGCAGACATTACAATCTAGACAGAAACTAGCTACTTCCTTTGCATTATTTGGATTTTTTTTGCATTAAATTTTGTTTTTCCGTGGTAATTTTTTCTATAGCTGGAAACATTTGGGGTTTTGTTTGTTTCCTTGGTTTTTTAATTCTACTCTCTATTATTCACAAGTCTTTTGAACAGATTGTAGAAAATTATAGAGATAAGCATTCCTCAAGCTTCAGCTGACCGATGAAATAAGAGGTTAAGACATCATCACTAGCAACATATTTAGTCTAGAAAATAGAAGTCTATTTGAGCAAAGACACTGATCAGTTGTCTTGCCTAGTCATAGAAGGACATAAGGAAATCATCTTACTTTACCAAAAAGTTAGCTTAGGTGGTATATTAGAAAACAACCCTCTCTGATTCTAGAGATAGTGAATTGTAACAACATATCTCAGTAGGTAATGAAACTTCTCAAAGTTTTTTAAGAAAGAGATGTAAATCTGATGGGGTTGTCTAGATCTATTTGCTTATTTCTCAGTAATGACTGATAATTACTCTGTCTTCCTACCAGCCACAAATTCAGTTATTTTGCTTTCTAACTGCATATAGTATTCAGAAACTGCCCAAACAATTTTTTAATTTTAAGTTTTCTGCATATTTGTAGTGAACATAAAGATTGTAGAACCTTATCTTTATAAATAGGTATACAACAGTGGTTTTCTCATGCACACCATGCTGTCAGAAAGCACTTGAATATCTGGCTAAATCTTTCTCAGTTTCCAAGTGTACTTGTTAGGAACAGGGGAGACTTTAACTATATACTTAAGCAGATATTTAAATAAGTGAGTTCTCCTGAATCATAGCTCTGAATGGTTGCTGTTGCCATTAAAAAATTATGATGTTTAGTGACAAAAGTGATTAAAGGGTATAAAGTGCCTTACAGTTACAATTGCACAAATTGGAATCATGAATCATTTCTTTTACTTTCATTCTAAATATTCTGTAGTCCTGAAGTCTTAAGCCTGCATTATTGGATAGTCCTGAAATCACAACCCTATTTATTATAAGAATTTTTTAATAAAGCTTTTTTTACTGGTAAATACTAGTTTCTTTTAACTGAAATTTAGCAGAAGACTGCCAAGAGAAAGCATTTCAAAGAATTTTCATCTGGACTATTTCTTGGGTGGAACATGAAATGTTAGTGTTTGAAATAGCAAGTTGGTAGGGCTAATTTGCAGAACTGGAAGAAGGGACTTAATCCTGAGTTCCCCTGTTAACGTTGCAATTGGCCATTGCACTCATTATATCCCTTTTTCCTGCCCCTGCCTTTCAAGTAATCACATTCATATTGCCTTCTTTTTTCAAACACAAAATAAAATCAGATTTTGAAACCTTTTAAATTATATTCTGGCTTCCCATATTCCTCTTCTCAGGATTCATAGAGAGCAGATAAATCTGCATCAGGCTAATTAATTGTGTTGCATTTTTAATTAATTTTCATTTTATTTTTCTAATACTAGAAATATTTTCTCTTCAAACAACATCTTCAGAAAAATAAGATTAATATCCTGACATTTAATGCTATACTTGCCATGACATTATTAAAAGTAGGGGCAATATTAATTTAACCTCAGATTTGAAGACAGAATTAATCTGATCTCTGAATTTCCATGCAGCATTCACCCATACTTTCACACTGCCTGCAGCATGAAGGGACATTTTTAAATCTCTGGTTTATCAGTGAATGCAGTTATTTTCATGTATATTTTTTATCTTTATCTAATTTTGCTTTCGTCTATGTGAGGACTGCTAGCTTTTGCTAAATGTCTTGTGCGTGAATTGCCAAAATATAGGTTTCCTTATCTTCTTCAGCTGTGATCACCTCTGGAGTTAAAAGCATCTATAATCTCAAAATTGTTGCACAGTTTTCAAATATATCAACACTTTACAATACTTATCTTTCTTACATCTGGCATACAGGCCAGATGTTTCCCAGCAATAGTAGAGTATAGGTTTAATGTGATGGTCTCCGAGTTTGGAGTGAAGGTTCTTGACTTATGCAGTCTTTGACTCTTTCATCGTTATATCTACTACTACTATCACCACCACCACCACATACAGTTTTGGTAAGATATCAAGAGAGAAAAATTATTTTGTACCGAGTGAAAAGACTTTGACTGATACTAGAAAAAGAATGGTAATATTACAGAACCCAGAGATGTATATATGTGTTTTAACTGGGAGCTATTTGTGTAGCAGTATGATGTACAAAGCAAGAAAATACATTGAATAAATATGTTCTACTGAACTTTAGTCATATTATAAGAAGACTTTTCAGAATAGAGTACTGCATATGCTTAAATAAAAGAGTAAGAACTCATTAATACTTGTTAAATTAGACTTTATTAAACAACTTAGAGTCATCAAATAATTTGGTTAGAAAGTGACCTCAGGAGTTTGATTTTACCTGTCCTTAAAAGTAAGACCAACTTTGAAGTTAGATGAGATTGGATTTGACTTGCTATGTATCTTTTTGCCAAATATAAATTCCTGTAATAAGAGATGCTTCAGAAGTTACACTATGATAGAACTATGAGATTCTTGCTTATGAAGAACATCTTACTATATTAATAACATGGACAAAAAGTGTGTTGTATGTAGTCATAGAGTGCATTTTGAGTAGTGTTATTTCCAAGTAAAAATGACTCGTTTTGTCCTTTCAGAAAGGATATACATTTATGGCTGAAGCACATACTGGTGACCTTCCTGTGGCAGCTGGAAGATGGAGGCTCCGGCTCATCGGTTCATGTAGTCCGCTCCCATTCCTCTCTCATGAGGCTGTAAATAATGTCTTTTCTACTAAAGAAATTAAAGAGTATTACATACCCAATGACAGGCATGTAATGTTCAGGTAAATACTGAGAGAAGAATGATTAAATTCTGCTTTTTATATGGACCATACCTGACAGAAAAGTATGTTCTTTGCTCTTTCTTAAAAGGGGAAAGTATTAAAGCAAATGTCTGAATTTTATGGATTGTCAGTGTTCAACACCAAATTTAACATTTCATTTATGACAGTGTTATTTTCTGAAATATTGCCACTGCCTAATGAAGAACAGGTATGAAGTACACAGACTGTAACTTTAAAATCCTAATAACAGTATTTTGCATTTCTGTAGGCTCAATCTTGAAATCTTGTCCATAAGTCAATTACTGAAATTCCATAGTACTTTTGGGGTTTAAATATGTATTAAAACTGAAATTTTGCAGGTGAGGAGGAGACATAAAGTTTGATATATTCTTTCAGCTATTCAGATAAAGTTTTAAATAAAATCCAGAAATACAACAATTTCTTTTCTGATATATCAGACCAATTTCCATCTTGCAGTGTTGGCAGAAAAATTTATATACACTTTATTTTAGCATGCAGATTCTTTTAGGACAACATATTTAATAAAAACGTGATGATTTAATTTTTATTAATACTTTTTAAATTTGTTAAAGTTTATTAAAATCAGTTTATTTTAGCTGAGTTTGAGTTCAAAACTGACCCTGACTAAATTGCTATGCTTAAATTTTTACACAGAGGACTACACACTGCACTAAAACAGGCCCCATGCTTAGAGCTGATTACGTGTATATATTTTGAAGGTTAATTCTACAGCATTTTGCCTTGATTCCTGACAATTTGTTTCAATATTTCAAATCAATGTATTATTCTTGGAGTAGAGGTCTATTCAACAAAAGGAATCAAGTTCAATATAAATGAGAAAACATGTAATGGAAATATAACAATTGCAGTCAAATTCTGTAAACTCTCTCTTCCTTGATGAGTTCTTTTTCTTCTTTCCCCTCTTGATGTCAACAATCTTTAAAAAATTTTATTTTAAAATACTTGTACATTTTTTACTCCATGTGTGCTGAATTCAAGGCAGTGATGGTGGTGTTTGCTTGCTTTCTGAGATTGGTCTAACAATTTGAATTTATGGACAAAAAGCAAGTAATGTATGAAGTTATGAGTCGCAACAAAAATAATATTTAAATATCATCGTAAGACTCTAATTCTACAATCTTTTAATTCCACAGGCTTTTAAGTTGACTAGAGTAGCAGCTGTTATCAAATGAGATAGCTCTATCCTTTTGAAAGCAAATCTTTTTCCCTTTTGCTTGGTTACTTTTTAATTGAAACAGTTCCCACATCTGGCTAACCATGTTTTTCAACAAATACTAGTACTACAGGAGTGAAAATGCATATCTGGACATTTGCCAAGGCAGTGAAAAGAAGAAATGGCAAGACCACCCCTTTTTTGCAGCAGCAGCACTTATTTTGGTCACAGATTGACTGTAGTTGAATACAAACTCAGTTTTAAGTGTTGGCTTCCAGGTCAGCACAACGTTTAGGTACTTGCAGAAAAAGAATGATCTGGTATAGTTGGTTATATTGCTATAATTTTTTTCTTCCTTTTTAGGTATTCAGTAAAAGTCACAGCCTCACATATTGCTACAGTGCAGGTGCAAACCTCTAAATCAGATGTATTCATTAAACTACAAGTCCTAGATAATGAGGAAGAAATTGTGAGTGTCACTGGAAAGGGCCATGCAGTCATCCCTGCTTTTAATTTCTTGAGTAATGAAACGCTTTTGAGTTCTCCCTGTAAGTATTGTATTCTGTATTCGGTAATTTTATTCACTGAGGGATATACAGTAACTTTAGATAACCACAGAAAATATTTTTTTCCTAATTTTTCCATTATTTCCATAATTGCTTTATGATTAAGTGAAATCTGCTACATTTTTAGCAGGGAACAGGAGTCCTTGGTCCTCAGCAGTGAGGAAAGGTACTGAAAGGATTGATTGAAATAAGGTGCCCAGCCTTAATTTCTTCCTCTACCTTTCAGTCTTGTGTTGTAACTGTATTGGGTCTGGCTGAGATGGAGTTCATTTTCCCCATAGAGGCCCTCATAGCGCTGTGCTTTGTATTGGTAGCTAGAAAGGTGTTGATAACACACCAGCATTTTGGCTACTGCTGAGCAGTGCTCACACAGCATCAAGACTGTCTCTCCAGCATTCCCCCCCTCACCCAGCAGGCTGAGGGTGGGCAAGATCTTGGGAGGGGACACAGCCAGGACAGCTGACCCAAACTGACCAAAGGGATATTCCATACCATATGACGTCTGCTCAGCAACAGAAGCTAAGAGAAAGGGGGCCGGGGGGACATGGACATTCATTATTACAGCGTTTGTCTTCTGGAGCAACCGCTATGCGTACTGAAGCCCTACTTCCCGGGAAGTGGCTGGATGTTGCCTGCTGACAGGAAGTAGAGAGTAAATCTTTTGTTTTCCTTTGCTTCCATGCATAGCCTTTGCTTTTGCTTTATTAAACTGACTTTATCTTGACCCATGAGGTTTTTTTCCATCTTATTTTCTCCCTCCACTGTCCTGCTGAGGAAGGGAGTGATAGAGAGGCTTGGTGAGCACCTGGCATCCAGCCAAGGTCAACCTACCACAGTAACTGAGTAAAAGAGTTGTGTGGATAATTAAAGTAGCTTCTCAGTTCTGAAAATTTTATGCGTAAGGTTGTCCTTCAGAATTGATATATGTTTTATTTTCAAGATCTTGCCTTTATTTTTTTGATTTTAAAGTTAAAAGATTTTGGCTGTTAAGAAACTGATGCCCAGACCATAGGACATGGTAGATAATTTACAGATTGCACTGAGCCTTAGGGTTTAAATGCACCATCCTGAGGATCACTCCTTTTAGCAGAAGCACATGTTTTATTGACTTCTCATCCACCATATGAGCCCCAGAGTACAAGGCAAAAGACTCTTGAATAAATTATATAGTATTTATCTTTAAGAAGAACTCTCCATTTTTTACTTTACCTCTGCTACAGCTTCGCAATGTTGTTCATGGAAACAGAAGGCGCTGAAGGAAGAGCTACTTGCCCCAGACTTGCAAAGCTCATAAAAGCCCATTATGCTTTTGTCAGTTCTTTATGATAGCAACTGAAATACTGAGAAAAAGTTATCCCTTATGGGAGCACTTGGATTTAAACAAAATTTCGTTTGAGACAAATTTATTTGAAAGTTACAGGAAACACCTCACTCATTTTTGGCTGAACAGTTGAATCTGAGAAGTTTATTTGCTCAAAATTCTTTTTCCTTTTATTCTTTTTTTAAAGTTTTATTGCCCTTCATTACATTGCAGTCTTGTCAGCTGAGCTCTTGTGAGTTCTGACCTTTAGTGAGAACCAGTGTGTGTTCAAAGGTCACCTTTCATAACTATGCTAAAATTCATGTACTTTCTCAAAGTACTTTGAAATTAGTGATTGTACCAAACAAAAATCCAGCTGGCATCCGTTAAAACTGACTCTTTGTAGTCCAGCAAACTACCACTCTGAATCTACTGTTTGCCCAAGCCTGGCAGCATATAAATAAAGGGGAAGGGAGGTAAAGAAGAATGAAGCCAAACTCATTTCAGTGGCAGCCAGTGACAAGACAAGAGGCAATGGGCACAAACTTGAAATGTAGAAAATACAATTTAAGCATTAGAAAAGGTGATTTGGAGGGGTGTGTGTGTGTGTATGTTTGTTTGTGGGTTTTGTTTTGTTTCATTTTTACTCTCAGGGTGTCAGACACTGGAACAGGTTGCCCAGAGAGGTTTTGGAGTTTTCATCCTTGGAGATAATCAAAGCCCAACTGGGACATGGACGTGAACAACCTGCCCTAGCTGACCCTGCTTTTAGCAATGGGGTTGAACTAAATGATCTCCAGAGGTGTCTTCCAGCCTCTGCCAGGACCGCTCAGCCTCCTGTGATCCTGTGATATCAGTTCGTAGTTAAGGCTTACGTTTTGGGGGGGGTTTTCTTAATGATACACAAATAATCCAGTTTCCTTGGATGTGCTGTCCAACTAAAGAGGTATTCATTTACAACCGGACGTAATAGAGAGAACCTTCAGCTTGAGATTGTGGAAGCTCTGCCATCATCCCCTCTGATGTAGCAAGATAACTTCCTGCACACTCCAGAGGGCAGAGTTAGGTTATCTCAACATCCTCTTTCGTGCTTCATTTCCAGGCTTTCAGAAGTTAAAGTTAAGAGTTCTGCCAAACTCCGTATTCAAGAGCTATAGTCAGACAACATCAGCTATTTGTTACTGGCATTTTTGTTGTTTGATAACATTAAGGCTGGACTACTAAAGAAGCTAAAACAAAACTAGAATGAAAATTTTGTCATCTGAAAGTACACTCAGACAGTTGATTAACATTTGATTTTGATTTTACTGTTCAGAAGCAATAAATACAGCTGAATGAGGTACATAACTAGATTGGATATTAGGAAAAATTTCTTTACTGAAAGAGTGGTCAGGCATTGGAACAGGCTGCCCAGAGAGGTGGTGGCGTCACCATCCCTGGAGGTGTTCAAAAAATGTGTATACGTGGCTTTTCAGGGCATGGTTTAGGAGGCATGGTGGTGCTGGGTTCATGGTTGGACTTGATGATCTTAGAGGTCTTTTCCAACCTTAATGATCCTATGATTCTATGATTCTATGATAATTCTTATGCATATTTTCAACAATTTTCCTGTAGTACTCAGGTCATTTTTTAACAAAAATTAAGTACCTTCTACCTGCATCCGCTATGCTTCTTATATGTAATAGGTTTTTAGATGCTGCTACTGTTCCATCTTAACTTATTTCATAATCTTCATGTGTTTCACTGTTTTCTATACACTTCACTTCTTAATTAAGCTATTTCCATTTTACTTGTAAGATCGTATGCTATTTTGAATTTTTCATTATATCTATGGGTTTCATTTTAAAAATGTATATTCTTTGTAAGCATTACAAGTTTGCTTAAATAAAGCAGCCTTTTATAAGGACACCAGTCAGCTACTGTACTCTTCATGGACACCACTATACATCAATGTTGTAAGATATTAGTCTTCAGTCCTTTTATGAAGACTTTAAAACAATAAATCTTCTATAAATCAGTTTCTGCCTGTTTGAGCATATTCAGAACCTGAGGCAAAGATAAATTGTTCAAATACTGGATTATTGCTTTGCCACAGCCCAAAATAGCATCATATTTCATGTGCTCACCTCCACTATTTTGAACTGTGTAGTTTTCTAACATGGTCCTTTAGAAAAAATGTTTTATCTAAATTACCAATGCTGTGTGGGAAAAATAATTAATTTAATCATGTTTATGAAACATTTTGATTTCTGTCTCAACTGCACCTTGTTATTACCAGAAATGTAAAACTAAATATGATGGTGACCATGCTCTTAAAGTGTAATTCATCAGTTGACAATGTTGTGGTTTTAAAGGAAGTCGTGGAGAAACTGTCATGATTCTTTGACTGAGTTGCCAAGATAATCAGTAGCTATTTTTGGTTACTGTTTTTGGAATGTGGGAATGGATTAGTAAACTTAATCGTAGACTGGTGGAAATAGAAGCAGGAAAGCAGGAAAGCTGAGATTAGGGTAAGCATCACAAATACTTGAAATAAATTGCCAAGTTACCCTCAGTAAAGTGAAAAAGAAACTTTATTTCAGGAAACCAGCTTGTTGACAAAGATCATAGTCTGAAGACTGAAATAAGTTAAAAGGAACAATCAGATGAAAGAGAAGAGAAATGGGTTCTAACAGGTGCTGGAAGGGAGAGGATGGGGCAGAATAACTAAGAAGGATATTTTGTCTTTGCCAGACTAGCAGGGGACATAGGTGAGAATTTTTAAAAATACCCACAGGAATCAGACACAAACATATTATGCTTTTATCTCTTACTCTTGTGTGCTGTGATACAAATAATTTCTGCTAATTTAAGATTATTTTATCCATTGTGAATCATTCAATGAAATCTCTGTTATATTAGCCTGATTGACAATAGGAAGGTTATCATACAGGTTCCTGTCAGCAGTGGAACCAGCGAATTCTAACTGGAAAAAGTGGTGATGAAAGGTACTTTATTTCAAAGGGAATTTAAGAGTTTCTAGACCTAGCAAACTGACTGTAAAAAAAACTGTTACGATTTTAGACCATATTTGAAGGTGAAATTAACATTCTGATGCCATTTAACTATGTGTGAGTGCACAGAGAGCTGTCATTTGGAAGGAATGACTGTGAAGCTGTCACTATTTGGGTTTTTTTTTTTACTATTATTTTTACAGTAGTAGACCAAGTGGCCTTCGATGTTGAAGTTCTTTTCCTGTCTATATGCAGCCTGTATATCACAAAGAAGACCTTTCATGTGTTTCAGATCTTTCAGAGCATCCAAACTAAATGAAAAGATTATGAAAGTTATTCAGTATAGCCAATATGACAGTATCATATTACCCAACCTGCTGAGTGTCTTTAGGTGGAATTTATGGCATTGTAAAAGCAGGTTTCTTTGCATTTGTCAAAAGTTTTAGGAAATTATGGCCTGTACAATAACAATATAGGAACCTTCATAAATACGGATGCCAGGTTCAGGTGGGGATTTGTACAATTGACATTCAATACAAAATTCATACTGTCAATATCTAGTTGTTCTCTAAAAAAGTGTGTTTTCACAGAATAGGAATAATCAGGAACCACTGCTATACCATCAGCACCAAACTTGTTAGTTAAGCAAGACACAATCCTCCCATTTGAGACCTATTCAGTATTGTGCATGTTCTGCCTCTCATAGAAGTGATTGCTATATTGACAGAAGTATTCTTAAGTGAAATTATTGTGCAAGCATCATCAATAAAACATTATCCCCCTTTCCCACCCACAATCTGTTAATTCATCTCCAGTCACAGCTGTTTTATAAATGTCTTTTATAGCTCAAAAAGTACATTCAGTCAATTGATTTTGAATATATTTACCTCTTTTGAGATGTAGCAGATGACTTCGACTTCGAGCACTCGCTTGCCAATAAAGGAGTTACATATCGACATGTAGCAAGCACAACTTATTTTGTTGATACAAGCACAGCAGTGCGGTAGCACAGATGGACAAGTGAATGCTCTCAATCCTTTTATTTTCCATAGTAGCAGTCTGATACAATCCAGTCTTAAAGTGTCAAACTCTCATTCAGATATTTGTTTGAATCTGGAACCAAGGTAGGTAGGAGTTCCTTCTAGGCAGGAAGGCTTTGATTAGGAAAACCAAGATTGAAGATTTATGTATGCAGTAAGAAAAGAAATTTGGTGTCACAGCACCACCTGGTGACCATTGCTAGAACTATTATTTTCGTTCTGTATGACTTTTTGGGAACTTTTCCAAGATATCTTTTCAGCAAGGGCAGAATGAGTCTTATGGAGGATTCCACCATTCTGAGCTGAGTTCTTTTCATGGCAGGATCATCCTCTGGGCAAACCATTATACAATTCTTCAATACTTATGCTCTTCAGGTTTAGGGGAGAGAGAGGAGGAGGATAGTGAGGCATTCATGAAAGCTAATTATAGCCTAAAGAATACAACTTCCACTGAAACCCACCTACCTTGATATTTAGAGGTATTCTCCTTCAGAGGGCAGTGCACAGCTCCTAAAGCCCAGTAATCAGACCTCCTAGAGAAGAGCTCACCTCTCTGTTGACTACAAGAAGGAGTACATTTAGTTGGCCTCACTTCTTTAAAACTACTTTTGTAAATTATTTGCACTGCCCCTTGATAACAGTGCTCAGGCAAGCACTGAAGATCCTTTCTGACTAGAAACTTTCATGCAAATATTGCAAATGGGACCCTAAAGGCAAGTTACTCAATTGAAAAATTGAGTATATAGAGTTATTCTTCCATTTGGAATCCAAATTGTTTCTTTGCAACAGATTTTCACACAGATGTAAAAGAACATGCAAGACTCTGGACTCTGGATAATGTTTCTTCTTCATCCAAATGCACTTCTGTTGAGTGAAAGCCTCATAATTTTGGTTCCCTCTGATGAAAGACTTCATAATCTAACCACTATGAGTTATGTCTCCTCTCACCTTCACAGAATGGGAAGCTAACTGATACCTGGAAAGCGTAGCAGGGTCTATTTGAGTGAGAAACTATTCTACAGATGCAGGCTTGCTTAGGCATATCTTTTACAAAACAACACCCACAGAGTTGCATCACTTTGAAAAATGGGTTAGAAGGAACCAAGTATTGTTTTCCTTCAAGTCTCTCTCACAGGCCTTCTAACCATGAGGACAGCAACAGGGGTAGCTCAGGTGCTAAAGATTCTGAATGTCATGCAGAAGAGCAACCCAGAGCTTGTGATTAGGAGTTTGAGACATCCTGAAGAAAGCACCAGCTGCAAAGTCTTGTTTTCATGTCCTGCCTTCTACTGATTTTCTTAGGAAAAAGGAAGCACTGCCTTATGCAGAGGAAGGATGCGATAGCAAATGTTCCATGGCATTTGACTTCCATAAGAAACAATATTTCCTGTCTCCCTTTGAGTTTCTAGTGGCACACTTAACCTTTTATTTGGCATTTATACACTGATACACCACCTGTAAAATTTGCTGAATCTGGTCTAATAGTCCTGTCAACTCCTGTGAACTTCCCTGGATGTTTTGTCAACACATGTGAAACTCTGTTCATTTTTATTTTGAAGTGCTGCAATGATACAGTATCATCCTTTGCTTCTACAGTAAACCTTGGGAAGAGTAAAGCCTTCTGTCCTCAGTGAAATCAAAAAGATACCTCTTTCCCAGTTGATGGTCTAGCTATTGTTAGTGTAACACAGGTGATGCTGATTCTCCAGAGATGTTAATCTTGCCCTTATTCAATTTTCTATGAGATATTTTCTTTTAGAATTCTCCTTCCTCTCTCTGTAGACGTTCAGGCAGGATAATATCATAGATATCAGTGGCATTAGAAATGAACACAAGTTTACATCTTCTGGGTTAATACTTCTGTTACAGCCCTTCTTCAGCGCATTCCTGGTTTCACAGTTTTTCCACATTAATTCCTTCCCTAGGAGACAATGATATAACTTTATAAATGATAGACCACAAACAGTTCTATAGCTCTTTTCAAGATTGGCTTTTTTTAAACTTTAGTCAGCTATGATCTTTTTGTTAGGTTGGCATAACAAACTTCCGTAAGGGTAGGAGTTGCCAGGCCAGTGCACTGCTCCCCTCCTTCCACAGGTGCACACAATTTATTAAATTAGGTTAGGAAAGAAGTGTGGGGTTTTGGGGGAAAAAAATTATACACTTTATAAACAGTAACAACAGTTATATATACAGTCTTTCAAATTTTTCATTATTTACTTTGAAGAGATTTGTGATTTGCATGTAGAATGAAATCAGGATAGTATTTGAAATAAGCATAATTTTGATTGGAACCTTATGAGCATAATAGAGCATGAGAAAATTGACTATGGTAATTCTTCTTTCTTATAGTTTCTGGGGGCGTCTGTTTACCTCATACCAATAAACCAGAATTTCTGGAAATTAACACTGACACTTTTTATCATCTTGCAGCAAGCAAAACCCAGATTATTCAAAGTATTACAAAGAAGGACTCAGAAACTGGAGTATCTAAAAAAAAAGCTCATATTTCATCTTCAAAGGACACCAAAACTTCTTTCAAGCCAGAACTTGTACGAGAAGGTCCACCTATATCAGAAGATGAATCTTTCCTTTTGGAAAACTTTCAAAATAATGATGGAAGTGCACAAGTAACAGATTCCAAATCATTGGGATTGGGGGGGGGGGGGGGGGGGGGCAAACAAACAATGAACGGGTATTGATAATTCTTGATAATTCTTTTGGTACATGTGGAGATCTGATGTCCTGAGGCAAGAACAAGGAATCCAAAATTAAGGTTGTTGGTAGCTTCTGAATGAGGCTACAGAGAAAGGATAATGTACATATATGCATAACCAAATAACAAGGGGTCATTTTTGTTTTCAAATCAAGGTGATATATTCATATTTTTAATGTTCTTCATTTGCCAAATCCAGTTAAAGTATAGCATAACTTTGAGCTAAGGGCAAAAAACTACCAGTAATGAAGTTAAATTTCTGATGCTTTAATGTGAGGTTTCTTTGAAATATGGTGTAAAAGAAGGCCATCTTTAATAGTTTTAATAGAGAAACACCTATTGCCAGTCAGCTGAAAGCTTTAGTAACACACACACAATAGCTGCTACTTGAGCCAAGCTTCTCAGAGAGATGTCAAAAATGTGGATTTTTCTTGACTTCACCTGGTATTATTTGTCTATCTTAGAAAAATAACATTTATTTTCTAAAACAGTTATTTTTTCTCTATCTCCAACTGTTCCTCTACTGTGATTTTTCTTGATAATTGAGTTCAATTGCAACAAAATATTCCAAGGTAAAAAAAAGATTATTGAGCAATAAGTTCCAGGGTTGCTCCTTTGACTCAGAACTGGCTTTAGAATTTGGAAAACAATTTTTAAAGAGAATAGTTTCCTGTTCAGTGCAGACAATGATTAAAATAACCTATAGATCCTGTCACCTCTACCTCAAAATAAGACATTATGTAGTGCTAGTATTGGGGCTCAAAGCCCTGTAGTAGGTCTTAAAATCAAAAACAAAAGTGTTTTAGCATATGGCATACACAGGAAAGTTACATGGAAATCTTAAAGAAATGTAGCTCCTTATTGTATAGCCCTCTTTAGTTTCACTTGATAAACACAAGTAATTGTTTAATTTCACAGGAATTAAAATAAAATCTGTGGACTTAACACTAATTTTTTAAGCTTCTTGTGAATACTGTAATGTGCAAGCTTGTAAATTAGTTAGGTGTTTTATGTGCTGTGTTCAAGAGTTGGCAGTTTACTAACCTACAGGACTTTTGAATCCTTACTATAATTGTTGTCTTCAGCATGTTAACATATTGCATTTTCTTTCAGTCTCACAAGTATATCATACAAGCACTGGTGTTGTATAATAGTTGGCCACTTACTGAGAGTCAGTCTCTGTTTGTTCAGGAACTGAAAGAAATGGAGAAAAATGAGATCAAAGGTAGGTCGACCTAAGTAAATATTTAGTCAAATGTATCATGTTACTGATGTAAAAAAATGTTATATTGCTACAAGCCAAGACCATGTGATATTTTTTTCTTTTATTCACTGCTTGAGTGAAATAATAAGCAACTTTGTGGTTCATAGAAATGAAGTTTGATTGCATGATTCTATACCTTCAGTTCACAAATTATAAAGAAATCAGAGAATACTCTGCAAAACTCACCTGAGCTTCTTAGGGCTCTGTTGCGGATGGAGTGAATGTTGTCGTACTAAGCCTAGTAATGCCTATTTTAAATTTATATTATAAGGTGGGTCATCTCACATTATGGTGATCCCAGAGGCAAACTACAAAAACAGGTTGTACTAAAGTAAAATTGTACAAACAGTCTAATGTTTCAGTGGCATAAAGTTTTGTATCCTTTGGTGTTCCATTTGGTGTGATATTGTACACAGCGATTTGAGATGCCTTCTCGTAGGTGGATGCATTGATCACCTGGCATCCTACCTTTATTTCCTGGCCTGTTACTCCCTGGAGTCGGGGTAGTCGGTCAAAACCCTTAGGATCCCTGCTCCCTTCATTTTCTAAATATACCTCAGTTCCATGCATTACTACGCTTAAGAGGGCCAAGTCTTTATTAGAATTTAGTCCTATACTTCTGGTATACGTAACACGGGTTTGGGACCATGGCCACTCTAGGGTTCTTTGACCACAGGTTAGGAGGAGCAGCACTGTCAGGGTTTGGACTAGCAACATGAACACAGACAGCATTTCTGTCTGCTGTTCTGTGGGGTACTGTAAGAGAAAATAAAGACTTGTTTCAGTGGGGAGAGTCCGAACAAGTTACCTTGTTAAAAAGAAAGAAAAATCCATCCTGTGCTAATTGTATGTTTTGCACCATTGCTGTCGGTAGGTTCCCAGGCAAGTGGGTCACAAGGTTTTGTTAAGGTCGTAGGCACAGTACCTACAGACCATCACAGGCTGTCCTGGCTGTAATGTTGTCGGATATTCTCTTTTCCCAGTAGATGGAGCGCTAAGCTCAGTTTTTACAAAGAATGCTGTTTTTACAGGGCTTCCAGTAGGCCCATATTAATTATTTGATTGATGGAGTACTTTGGAAAGTCGGGTGTCCCACTGAGCCTCGTGCAGTTTGAGATTTCTTTTCAAGCCATTAGCTCTTTATACCATCCCACTTGATTGAGGGTACTATGGGGTGTGAAATACCCATTTAAGTCCTTCTTGTTTTGCTCAGTCTTGCACTTCCTTACATGAGAAGTGTGAGCCATTATTGGTTTGGATAACATGAGTAGTAGGTAGGTTTGAGAACCAAAACGATAGCCATTGCACTGTATTTTGTGCATCAGCTTTCTGACACTTAGTCACCATAAGCAAGCCGGAGACTACTTCCACTCCTGTGAGGATGTATCGATACCCCACAGAGGATTTGAATGCCTCGATATAATCAATTTGCCATCTAGATCATAACGTTTTCCCTTCATTGATATGTAGAGGTTGTGATTTAGCAGGATGATCTACTTGTAATTTCAGTCTACACTGGGGACATTCTGTAAGAATAGTTGCACAAGTTTTCAGGTTTCTGGGCCAGCCCTTACTCTGTGCAGCAAGGTAAAGAGCTTCCTTACCTGTGGGACCTAGGTTTTGATGTAACTGTTCTCCCAACTGATACCACTCAGGATTTAAGGTGATTTCTCTAATTTTGGTTAACTCATCTGCCTTTTGATTACACTTCATGGCTAATTGATTATCTTTAGCATGAGCTTTTACCCATCCCATCTTGAAAGGTGTTTTCCTGGCTATGTCTAGTAATAATTGCCAATCTTTGTTTCTTCAAACTGGGGACCTATTTACTTCCCAGTTCAAGGTTTCCCACTGACCGAGCCACTGTGTGGCACCAACCCACACAGCGTAAGAGTCTACATACATGATTTTTGCTCCATTCTGTACTGCCAGAAAAACTGCTCTTATTTCTCCTACTTGTGTACTGCTTTCACCTTCTTCTATTACTTGTTTGCTGGTGGTAGTATTTAAAGCAATGGCCTTATATCACCATTTACTGTTTACCCTTTTTGCTGAAGCATCCGTAAAACAAATGTTTTCTGTTGGTGTACTCTCAGTGAGGGGCGGTGCATTCAGAATTGGTGAAGGTTTAAAAGGTTGTTGTAACGCTAAAGGGTCTGTGTTTATGGGCATCTGCAATTTGGAAACCTTAGTGGGTCCTTCAGTTAATTGCATATTTTCTGCAACTCCTGTTAGGTAGGCATACCATTTTCTGATAGTGGGTTTTCATGCAACTCCTTCTGGGGGAGCAGTCCCCTTTAGGATTGCTTCTAGTAAATTAAATGATCCTCTGGTTTGCACATGTTGTCCCTGATGTATTTTCTCAACTTGTTTTACTGCTCAGACTAAAGATAAAAGTCCCTTTTCCCGTTCAGGGTATTGTTGTTCTGTTTCTTTAAAAGCAGCTGAGCTAAACAATAAAGGTCTTTTTGGCCCATCAGGGCCAGTTTGGAACAGGATACAGTAAGTAGCATGTTTGGTGAAACCCCACTCAGCTATAACAGGGTTGCAGGGGTGCACTGGTCCCAGTGACTGATATGTTTTTAATTCTTCAGTTAGAGTTTTGACTGCCTCTTTATGTTCTAACTTCCACTCCCAGGGTTTGCCTTTCTGTAAGAGTGAGTATAATGGCCTGGAAATGATAGAAAATCCAGGTACATGCTTCCTTCAATAGTCTAAAGTTCCCATTGATTGTTGTAACTCCCTCCTTGATTGGGACATTTGTAGCTTTTTGATTTTTCTTCAGATACCTGGAGGATTCACTGGACTGCCTGCTATCCACCAAGTACCTAAAAATTTTACTTCTTTACTTGGTCCCTGACATTTTCAGTCTGGAATTTCAATTTCTGCTTTAGCTAGTGCTTGCCATACTGCTGCTGTCGCTTCCCCCACCTTCTCAGGGGAATTTCCTCCAATCAGAATATCATCTATATATCGGTACAGTTTCACATCTTGAGGGAGTGAGACCATCAGTAAAAGTTCAGTAAGTACGGCATAAGCAATTGTTTATACCCCTGTGGAAGTCTGTTAAAGGTATATTGTATTCCTTCCCAAGTGAAAGCAAACTTCTCTTTATCCTCCTCCTTTAAGGGAACTATAAAGAACTTATCTTTTACATCTAGTGCCACCATCCATGGGTGAGCAGCTTCTTGCAAAGTAGCTGTTAGGTTTGCAATGTTTGGTACAGGAGTTGTTAGTGGGGGCTGTATTAGCATTTAGGCACCGATAATCAATTGTCAAATGCCACCTCCCGTCTTGTTTCCAAACTAGCCAGACAGGTGAGTTACATTGGGAGTGGGTTCTGGAGATAATTTGTCATTTCTCCAAATCAGCTATGACTTCAGAAATTCCATTTTGTGCTGCAGCAGAATCGGATATTGTGGTACGTTAGTAATTTATGAATCAGGGAGGGCAGGAACTGCGCAAAGTACATGCACTGTAGCCTCCCTCTTTCTACCAGGGTTGGGATCAATGTTTGAGCCGAAGGACCGCACACTGCCATTTGGCAGGCACCAGGTTCGTCTGTTTAAAACATCAAAACCTAAAATATTTTCATGATGAACTTTAACTGCAAAGCAAGTAGTCAACATGCACTTCTCACCCTAGAGCCATAAATTGACCTTGGCAGTTTGACACACAACACCGGCTCCCTTCACACCAGTAATCTTAACTCTTTGCTGTCCAGATGACACTCCCAGCCTCTCGGCATCTTGTTGGTTGTGAAATTTGTGCTCCTGTGTCTATTAAAAGGTCACCAATCATCCCTGAGGACAACTGGAATGAAAATATATGGGCCATCATCACTTATCCACTGATAAGCCTCCACTTTCTGGATAGGCAGACCCAATTGCCTTCTGGGCTTTACTCATTTTTGGACTTAATGTCCTGCAATTCTTCCCTAAGGGGGAGGAAGGGATTATCTCCCTTTCTGGGAAATGGCACTGGCCCAGTCGAAATATGCTCCCCCTCCTCTCCCCCCCCATTATCATGTTTCTGGAACGCTTTGATCAGACTCAAGATAATGCTAGTAGGCTGACCTTGCGTTGGGGCTCTGGGAATGCCTAGGGCTAATGCTTTCTTCCATAACTCAGTTCTCCATTCTCGAGATTCTGTTTGCAAGTTTTTAGATTTATTTCCCTTTGATTTAGTTTCTGTTCCCTGTTTTACAGGTCTTACCTTATGCTCTCCTCCCTGGGGCTTTAGGGTTTTTTTCAGCTGGTGCATAGTCCCAGCCCATTTCACGACTGTAGTTAACAACACTGTACATTAATTCCACCCAGTTAGGGAGTTGTTTAGGAGCATTATTGCCCTGGTTTTTATTACATTCAGTATCTCTTTTAATGTCATCCCGTTTTGCAACTAGATAGGGTTTATGAATTGTTGGGGCTCCTCTAATCAGTGGTTTTAACATTGCAAAACCTACTACAGCAGATAGTGGGACATTATGGGGTCCTCGTTCGTGCATGGCCTGTATGCAAGCTGCTTTTGTGACGGCTGTAGAGAGCTCATTTAGAGATTTAATGGGGATTATGGAGGGTTCACCTCGCTGCACGGTGTCTGTTCCTCCAGCCCAATAAGCTACTTGGCTGGTGATAGAATGGGATGTCTTTGTTGGGTCGGGTCCTAAATTTAAAAAAACTCCTGGACCCCAATAGCCGTTTGCTTCGTCCTCACTCAATATTATCCAGTAGTTGTGGCAAGTATGCCTAGGAGGCATACTTGCCATAAATATTCAGTTTCAGTTTCACTTGGTTTTCTGCTATATCTCTCTTGCAAATTTATCGGTTGCAATGAATCCCAGGGGATGGTTTGCGTGGTATGTTGCAGATGACCACCCCATGGTCCCACAGTTCTTTCTGTTTTAACAACGGGTCTGGCTTCATATACAGGAGGATTTGTGGGGAACAAAGGATTATTGTCTTCTTGCTCGCTACCACCAGGATCACCCCAGGTGTCTCTATCCCAGTCTTCAAGGGATACTATTATTTTCTTGATCTGTACAATGTCAGGGGGGTGGGGAGCCTGCATAAGCATCATCTCGACCTTTTCTTCCAACTTTTGTCATTTTTCCTTTTCCTCTTGTAACTGTTTCTGCAGTTGTTCAATTTTTAAAGACAGTTGCAACTCAGTTGCCTTTCTACCTTCTATTTCTTTCTCTAGGTCCTGCTCCTATTTCTGTTCTCCCTTTCTTGATATGCAGCTTCTAAACAGGTACCTAGCATCTTGCAGATAACTCTTTTCCCTTTTCCATCCTTTGTACAGCCCGTAGTTACCTCTAGATGCTCTTCAGCGGCTTCCCAATTATGCCAATTGTCACAAGCCCACCCTTCTGAGAAGTTGGGACTTGGGTAAATAATCAGTGATACTACTTGCCATCCTGCTGACTACACCAATTTGTTGCTGATGGAGTGATGTACTTCACTTGTAAGAGAGCAGCAGCAATATGTTTATTGATATAAAACAGCAATTTAACAAATTTTGATAGTAAATGTAGTAGTGGTTTAACAAGATTCGATGACAAGGTACACTTGATTATTTACTGCATAGAGGACAGGGCAAGTCAGACGCATTGGGGAGACCTTCCTGTTGAGTCACGAGGTTCAGAAAGGACCCCCTTGCTTTCTGAAATCCTACTCAGAGGAGTCTAGGTGCGTATGGATCCAATCCTAGTCTCAGACTTGGTCAACAATTTATGTCCAAAGGATTATTTGTGCACAATCAATCTAAGATGTAATCTTAGCAAAGCTTACAAAGTTTAGCAAGCTATTAGTCACTTACTGAGAATCTGTTGCAACAAGGAGTCTCTCAATATCGAGGAGTAAGGGATCTTTGCAGCAGGCATAACCTTGAGAGACGTCCCTACTTAAGGGGAGATCCTGTCGTGCAGCCTGCTGCCATGCAGGAAAGCTCAAAGGGCTCTTTGGCTGCTCACTATTTATGAGGTAAGATGATTGACTCATATTTGCATACAAACTACAGATGTTAGCTTCTTCCAAATTTGGTTTGAGTCAGACATTGACCAGCACTATGGTTAGGTGGGCACATTGCTCAAATTAGCACTTGGCTATTTTGTTCTCATCTGTCTCCCCCAAATCCACTTTGAGACAGATGCAGCCATCACGACCAGATGCATCCATTACAACCACCACTGGTGGTTATCGCTTGAGCATGGTCACAGGAAATAAAGGTCAGATTGGGGGGCAGGGAAGCACGCTGTCACAGGTGCAACTTTAGGTAGGGATCTAGAAAAGTTGAAGTATGACTGCTTCTACAGTCAGAGAGACTGCTGAAGCATAATATAAAGGCACAGCGCCCTGACAAAGTACATCCAAACATAGAAGTTTCTACTGAAACTAGACCAACATGCCTGCTGATAATTTAAAAAATGCACTGACAAGAGGGAAAAAAAGGCCTGTTTTGGGATATGTATTTACTTCTGTACCACTAGGAGAAGAATTTAGGCAGGAGGCAAGACTGGGAAAGATCCCAAGGACAGGCTGTGTATTCAAGCCAGGAAGGGGACAGAGAAATTACAGAAGCTCTTCTTTTTTTTCCAGATTCTCTTAGCATTTCTTGTTAAGGGACAGAAAAAAACCCAACACATATTAAAAGCAGTTGGAATCCTAGTCACTATCCTAGAAATTAGATAAATGTCTCATATTTGCTTCTCCTTTTACCACTGGGGCTGACACAGAATGATTTAGTTCTTAATTAGAGGAAAATTTATCATGCTGGATCCAACAACCCAAGAGAGGCAAGGCTGCCGCCACTCCACATTCCCGGGTCCAACCATTAGCGACACTGAAGGTGTAGTCCCAGCAGGCACATGCACACAGAACACGCATACACACTATGTATATACATATACACATTGCCAGCCATACAGATCACAGACGGACACTCAGAGCACTCACACAAACACAGACAGCAGCAGTGGCCTCATCCTGCTTCTCTCTCTGGCTGGACAGAATGGAAGTCCATTAGAGAGACTATATCTATATATAAGGTGGATCCTTCCAGCAGCTGGACTTAAGACACCTAGACTGCCCAGTGGCTGGCCCTGGATCCCATATGAGCTTCTGAGGCTGCAGCCCTACTCCGGCTGCTGGTGCAGACCATGACACACACATGCACACACACAGCTGACTCCCCTGTGCTCTCACCCCTAGATTCCTGCAGAACCTAAAATATTACTTTCCACCATTCAGTAAATTTCCCGTATCATTAGTATTAAAGTTCTATAACTCAATTTTTAAAATATGCGATAAGAAGAAATTATTTGCATTATCCTTCCTCATATATATACACTTGCTAATACCCTTAAATTTTCTTAGAAAGATTTGATCTTTATTTATTAGTGGTATTTCTCACTTCTTACTCTGGTTACATATTTCTTTTTAAATGTCTGGTCATATGTTTTTTTTAAGTTCTATTACCCTGGACTGAACTTAGATTCATCAGCAGTAATTGCTGACATACATTATTTCATTTCTTGTTTTTGAGAGCAACATTTGAGATTTTTGCAGTCTTTTTTCAGCTAGCGTTACAGAACTTTACAAAGATGTATCTTGTTGATTTACTATAGTCCCTAGTCAGTAATATTTAAGGAGCTATGTCATGTAGCCTTACCAGCCTGTACACAGCTTTTTCAGTGGCGATTTCACCTGCTTTTAGTTTGTTGCGTTCTTCACAAAATCATCTCTTCTTCCTAGATGACCCCATTTATTCTACTCATTTTCCCTTTAATGGTAGTCTGCTTCTTACAGTAGACATCCTATTGCATTGTCTTATCCTTCTGAGTTGGCTACAGAGTAACAGCTTGCATTTAACACAGCAGTCATGCTACTGGTGTGTATCCTTTCATACAGCCATCACCATGGTATGTAAAACTGCATGTCAAAGGAGTTCACTTAATCTCTAAGTTTCTTCACTAGTTCTCAGCTGTTATTACTGAAGCTTGTCAATGTCATGAGTAGTTCATGTCATGTTTAGTTCAAGGTAGCAGTATTCCAGTTCATAGCTTCCCTCCTCCATGTTAACTGATGCTTTGGCTCATTTGCAGTCCATGATACTCAAGCCACAGTCAGTGATAACAAGCACTTTTCTCTTAGGATTCTTTTTAAATGTTGGGATTTCTGTGTCCTCTCATAACTGCTGCCTTTCAAAGTAACCCAAATCCATTTCACAGTCCATATTAATCATAAAGTTTAAACACCAACACTTACTGTATTTACTACTTAGCATTTATTTTATGTACCCCTATTAACAGCAATATTTATCTGGAGTGCTTACTATCGGTAAGTATTTTGGAAAAAACAAAATTTAATATTTTACTCTTTTTCTGATTGTGAACTAGTCAAAGCAATTTAAAAAGTGAGCTTTAGCATTTAAAGCTTCCAGCACCAGTTGTCAAGCACACAATTCATATAATAGCAACGTTGGTGTGTAACCAAAAAGGCATCCTCGCACCATTTTTAAGAAAGCTGGAGTGAGCCAGGTGAAAAATTCCTGCAAAAAATTTTCACCATTTCAGGTATCCCTTTTTCATGTGAGACAACAGTGCCATCTGGAGTTAGTTTTACATTAAAGCTAATTTATCATGGCAAAAGCATATTTGTATTAGCATTTACTAAAGTCTTTTAAACTATATAAATATTTATTAAGAACATTTTTTTAAGAAAGTAAGTTCTCCAGCATACACATGCTATGATAATTTTGTATTTTGTATTTGTTGATGCTTGTTATTCTTGTCTTTCTTCAAAATCCTTAATACTGCAGTTTGGCAGTACTTGTAAAAAGAACTGTGTTAGCAAAAGTTACTTCATGACTAATATTTAGTCATATTTATTATATATGAATTCTCATTAAATGTTTTATTAAAGAGCACACTGCACAAACAAAACATTAAAAAGGCATTAACCAGGAAAACCTAAGTACACAGAAATTAGGAAGTGCCAGGTAGTTTATTATTTATACAGTCTTCATTCTTTTCTCTCCTTTTTTTCTCTTTTTTTTCCTTCCGTTAGGAACTGTTAATGGGGCAAGACTTCAATGGAAAAATAGTAAAGAAAAAGTAAGGTCTGGATGATAATTCTTGTGTAAATAGGGAAAAATTAGGAGGCAATCTTGCAACTGCTACTACCATTTTAAGTTGCTTGATTGTGCGAACAAAATTATTTTAAGATTTGTTTTGTATATATGATTTTCAGCTCTTACCTTTTTGGGTTCTTTGATTTTACTTTTCTGATAGTAAGATCAGAAGTTTTTTTGTGCAACTTCACAACCCAGAGTTGAATCATCAGTGTGCACTGAATGCTGACTGCAGCACCTATTTTATATATTGCCTTAACTCAAGGGTATTAGCCGATGATGAGAGAAGGCTGTCTATCCAACTGGGAGAGCAGGGGGAGATAGGGTGCCCAAACCAGGTAGTAGAGGCAGGTTTGAAAAGGCAGGAGAGGCAATATCCTTTGGAATATTCCTTTTTTTCTCCTGAGTTGGGAAAGTTTCTCCCACAGGTTTTCTCTTCCCTCAGGAGAACTTGCTGGCTCATGCCAAGGGCAGGATTCCATGACATGTTTAACAGGATGATCAGTTCTGCCTCTCTTTATCTCTTTCCCACCTTGCCTGTCTGCAGTGAGTAATCACTTGCCTGGTGTTCAGCGAAAAAATAGGTCACTGAGGATACATGATGGTGCTAGAGTTTAAAGACCTGTAGACCTCTAAGCCATGCTCTAACCCCATCCTGCTACTGCAACCGTATTGGTGGTTTGCTTCTGTCCTGGTGTATTTTTACTACAACTTCAGTGTCTGGGTGAGCCCAACTTTGGAAAGATTTTTGACGTTGCTATCTGTCAAGGATCTTCCTGAGAGTCCAGTCAGAGACAGGAAAAGCAACATCTGAACTTCTCGGTCATTTCCTAACCAAATCTGAAAGTCTCTCGTGGGCCTAGTAACAGTCATTTCTGCCAACTACTGGGTAATCCCACTAAATGCTCAGAGCCTATTTCAGATAGTGGGAGCACGATAGCTTCTCAAAGAAAACTTCAAAAGACTCCTCTGTATTTTACCTATGAATAAGATACATTCTCTGTAATTTGAATTTCATAAATCAGGAGTAGCTGTCTACCTTGCCTAAAGAAGAGAATTGTTGTATCTCAATCTGAAGTTATGAGTTTCAGATAGGAGTTGTTTGGTGTAATTATTTAGCTTGTCATAGACAGGACATCAGACTGGATGATGACTATGGTCCCTTCTGGCATTAGACTAAATCAATCTCTGAGTAAATAATTGAAAAGTCATAGAGGAGCTAATTTTAAGAGTTGCTATCAGCTGTTCATCATCACTGTCAATTGCTGATGCCCAAGCTTTTCTTGGTGCCATACATATATATAATAACTGCCACTGAGAGTTTCTGATGATTGATGCATAAGCTGTAAGCTGGAATGGCCTTTTACTTTGTGTATCATCTCCCTGCCTTTCTTTTTATCACATCCCATACAAAGCATCTGCCTGGCTTTGGCCTTGGAAAAGGCTCAGGGAACTACTCACATCTCCCTCAGTCAGAGTGGGCTGCACGCTATAGTGCCAAACTGCAGCCAGTGCCCACTCCAGGAATATCTGGAGGATGATCCCAAAACTGAGACTGCCTGCTCTGCTGAGGGAGGGAGGAGGGCTGGGAGAACCTGGACAGTTAGCTAAAGGCACTCAACTGAATCCTGTCCTAAGCCTTCATATCTGGAGTTAAAGCAGGGTACCTTGTTTTAGCCCTGTCATTTCATATGCTTGTTTGTTATTTACTAACTTCTCAGTGTATACAATAAGTCCAGAGTATGAAAATGTTAAAATTCAGAGTTGTAAAATATTTATAGAAGCCAGACAAAGCTTGTGATGTCCCATGACATAGAAAGTCTTTGTATGATATCATTTAGCTAATGACACTGAATTTCTCTTGAGTGTTTGTATAAACAATAAATAATCTTTAAAAATTAATAATTAACTGAATAATGCATGTACACCAGCCTGATTTATGGTGCTAATATGTTATGATAATGTGAAATTAAATGGAAAGCCATTTATGTAATGATATTATAACTTCAAATAATGTCATCACTATTTATTTTATATTTGCATTTCCCCTGGAGTTCTTTTAGTATCTTGAATATTTGTGGAGACCACTTTTAATTTTTGTTTTCATTCTTTAATGTATGCTTTGGTAGCATTGAATCAATTTAAGCTTAGCACTTTGGTGCCATTGTACATTATTTAAGTAGCATGAAGAGATAAGAATAATACAATTTATACATAAACATATATAATGTATGTAAACACATTACACGCATAACATAACGTACATACATAAAATATGTAATACACATATATAATATATATTTGTATGTGTAGTTATATGTGTATTATAAATATGTTTCTATATATTTAATATTTACAGTTTTATATATCCATATAACCTCAGCCATGACATTGCAGATCTGATCCAAAGCTCATTAAAGCCAATGAAGTATCTTCAGTGGACTTTGGATCAAATCATGCAGCACAGTGATTTGTTCTCAGTGGAAAGAGATGAGAAAAGCATAGCATTAAATGAAAGGTACCTTGTTATTATTGTCAGATTGTAAAACACTCACTCATTTCCTATTTTTTCTATTATAAATCCCCTGTTTTATTGTATTGACTAAATCTAGGTTTTCAGCATTTGTTTTAATGTTTCAAGCAGTGTGAAGGTGGAGGGAAACGGAGATTTCAGACTCAGATCTTTAATCTTTCTCATAGTGTTGTGGGTCCATTCCAGGTTGTTTCAATTAACATGTTCCTTATGCTATTAAAGCTATATGCTATTATAGGCTTTATTTATTTATTTATTTATTTTCACAAGAATATGACATGCATATTCTGTTAACAAGTCTTGTTAACAGCTCCCACCAGCTAAGACAGTGCAGAATAAGTGTTACAAATGGCAATTCTCAGTATCTTTAATTCAAACATAGCATACGTATAGCATACACATGTACTGATAAAATAATTAATCCAAAATGTTGTCAGATAGTTCTGAGAATGATAATTTTGAATTTCTTAAATATGCATCAAATCTCAAATGTTTCTTTGCCTTAACTTCCTCGCATTTTTGGTGGGGCGTATCTTCCTGTCTGCTCTTCACACTTTCAGGCTTACAAGGATAAGAGACAGTGAGAACATTGACTTTACCTACTTTGAGCTTCTCACCTGCCTGGTGCATAACACTGACAGAGGTTTTATGAAACTATATAAGAAAAGTAAGAGCCAGACTGTGATTCTGTACATTGCAATCTTTGGACTGACCCATACACAAGGCAACAATGCAGTGCCTGATGTGTAGGGACCATGGCAAACTCACAGTTAAGCCCTGGGTAAAGTGCTGTTTATGACAGATAAGGCTGCCACAATATATCCACCTTGTAAGTCTGTTTTTAAAAGTTGTTTAGTTCTCAAATTCTTCCTTGGTCCAACAATAAATGTTAGTGTAGTACTTGAAAGTGTCAACTAATTAATTGACTTTTCTTTGTCTTTCTCTATGGCTGTTTTGTGCTGTTATTCCACCCTGGATATTATATGGGGAAATGTACTTACGGATGATAACGGTGTCCTCTAATTCACCATGCATCATAACTACATCTGAACAGTACATGGGGAAAAGCAGGAGGAGCACAGCTTTCCCCTAATGCTCAATTATTTTGAAGGACAAAAGTCTGCAAGTATTCCTAAGCCAACCAGAAAAGCAAAAGATAAAGCATCTGAGAAGACAGAAAAAGAGAAGTCCAATAAAGAAAGAGGATCACTTTTAACTCTTGCATCTCGGCCTGAATCTCAGGTGAGAACAAAGCCAAAAACTGGATTTGTTGATGTGCTATCATTGTACTGAGCATGAAGATATTTTCAGTTCTGCAGATCAGTATTACTAGCACTTCTAGTGTATCCATTGCATTTCTCTATGCCCTGCTTTACCACCTTTTTAGCTTTACACCTGAGAGAGGTTGAATTACACATGTAAAAGATATGCATCCTGTGTTTAGAGATGTAATGTGCTCATTTCTTTATTTATGTATAAAGCAACTACTGGTTGTTCCTTTTGTTGGTCTAGTTTCTGTCTGTGCTGAAGGTTTATTAAATTAAATGAACTTGCCATACTCGTGTCCCATTAGTTCCTCATTGTAGTGGTTTTCATGGGTTGCCAGGGAGATGAAATAGGTCTTTCCCCTATAGTCAGTTCCTGTCTCGTATGTCACAATTGTCATTAGCTTGCGGACATACAATGCCAGAAAAATTGGTACCTGCTTGCCTACTTGCAAATTCTTCCCATCTGCGGTGGGATAATCTGGGTGTTCTGTGGTGGACCGAAAGGCTACTGCCAGCCTGGATGCCTTAAAAGGAATAACTGACTTTATGGATTGCAAACAGATTAATGGAAGGCAAAGAAGAAACTGACAGTTCCTTGTTTAATGATATTGCTTTTGCTGGGAATTTTGCTGCCTCATGGCAGGTAGTTCAAGGGGAGGGCATCTCCATAGAGTTTTTCATGAAGAAATCTCTACTGAATTGTTTTGATGACTAAACCTGCTGCACAGCAAACTTCCCTATGATTCATATCCACACCGAATTATACAGAGTTCCAAAATAGTGCCTTAACCCTTCTTTCAGAGCAGTCTGAGTGGCTGCAGTTGAGACTGTTGACCACAGAAATGCAATGCAGTTTCAGGCTGTGTCAGATTTCTGCCTTCAGCCCCAAAGCTAGGGGTGTTGGGATGATGGTTCTTGGGAGTTCATCAGTCTGCCACTAAAAGAGATGCAAGTTTTGAGATGGGACTGCTTGCAGATGAAGAAGATGCCCACCTTTAGTCTCAAATAAAAGCTGAACTCCTACTTCTACTTCTAAATCTTGGCCTTAAAGCTTCTGCAGTTGGTATGGTTTCCAGAAATACATGCAGCACAATATCTCATTCTCTGGACAGACAACAGAATAATCTCCTACATTTCAGGCACTATTTGTACCCTACAGTTCTGGAGAAGCCATGTGTTAAGGTGGTTTAGAGAGTTTGGGAAGTGATTGGAAAGAACCTGATGCCTCACAAGACAGATCAAGATGTATTTCTACACAAAAAGCCTAGTTAAATATAATAAGATTCCTAGTAAAAAAGCTTGGGGAAGGGAAAGGAAAGGAAAGGAAAGGAAAGGAAAGGAAAGGAAAGGAAAGGAAAGGAAAGGAAAGGAAAGGAAAGGAAAGGAAAGGAAAGGAAAGGAAAGGAAAGGAAAGGAAAGGAAAGGAAAGGAAAGGAAAGGAAAGGAAAGGAAAGGAAAGGAAAGGAAAGGAAAGGAAAAAGGAAAGGAAAGGAAAGGAAAAAGGAAAGGAAAGGAAAAAGGAAAGGAAAAAGGAAAGGAAAAAGGAAAGGAAAGGAAAAAGGAAAGGAAAAAGGAAAGGAAAAAGGAAAGGAGAGGAGCTTGGTAGGAAGATGAGACAATTGCATGAAAAATCGCTACAAAATACTCTTGTTCAGACAGACTGTTCAGAAGAGCTGGGAGTGTGGACCATGCTGTATGGGAGTCGGAGGGAAGCATGTAAACAAAATACCTCAAAGAGCTTCCAGACATTGCAAAGTAATTTTCCTTTCCTTTGGCAGCCATTGTTTGTTTAGTAATGCATCTCAAAGTCTATCAATGTATAATGTATATCAGTCGGGAAAATTACCAGGATACAGAAACATAACTTCGTCCTAAATAGTGGTAGTAGATGTATACCAATGAATACATTATGTTTATGATACTTCACTTTCAGCAAGCTGCTTCAAACAAACCGTACTGGACTTTACGTCTAGTTAGTGAACAGAGAGAGGCAGACATTCTGGAGGTGAAGAAGGACACCCAGAGAGCAGATGAGATCAAAGCCATGAAACAAGCCTGGGAGTCTGCAGAGCCAGGAAGAGCTATCAAGGTAATATCTGAGTGCAATCTGTGCAGTAACGTTTCTTCACAAGTTCCAGAAGCTGCTGTGATGGTAGAGCAGTTGCCACAACAGAGACCTGACTTCCTATGGCTGTCCTCTTCACCGCTCTGTGGAAGACAGAAAATTTTGCACAGCCTAAAGAATCAAGTGATTATGTACATGAATTCTGGGCAAGAATTCAGATCATCTACTTTAGACCTCTGTAGATCGCTGAGGCTTTAGATTCTACTTTACAAAACAGAGAAAAGTTTCTCCTTAGAAAGCCCGTAACTCTACACAATTGCAAAGCTGCTACTTGTGACAAGTTTAATGTTTAGCATGAACAGATTCTAGTGAGAAATACACTGTTATAAATATGCCAAAAAGATTTCTCTTGAAGAACTGGCACCTGGCCATATCATCACTCAAATTGTCCCCTGCAGCCAGGATTCCCAAATTCATTCTGGGTTACAGGTTACCCATGAGCCTGTACATGCTGCTCTGTATGAATCCACTGTTTTGGAGAAGCAATACTAATTCAGATGTCAGCTGCAGCTGGGCTCTTTTGACATGATGTATGCTTAAGATGAAAAAAATAATACAAGTTCTTTCTAGCAAAGCAAAAGGCTACACTGCTGATTCAGAATTGGAAGCATCACTACCAAAAAAAGGAAAATAAAAGAACAAAATGCAATCTTTAAACTTACCCGACAGTCATCCCCTATCACCACCACCACCATTGGCCATTGCAGGATACTCAGCCAGAAACCCCAGCTCAGAAGCAGTTTGCCTTTTTTGTATTACCTTTCAGAAATGAACTTCAGACCTGGGTCTTCCCAGTTACACTTTCAGATTTTCTCAGTTCTCTTCAGTGTATCCAAAGCTCAAAATTTTTTCTGACACTACTTATTAAATTCTGATCTAAGGAGAGATGCATTACTCTGCAGCTTTGATTGGCTGTGCTGAGACTGAAAATGCACATACAGCCTCCTAAAGATTAGCTGGAAATGAATCACCTTTGACGTGTAAAGAGTCTCTTCAGAATGCTGGTTCTATCACCGTTACCTTTTTTTGATCAGAAAATCAACTGAATTACAGCTAAAGGGTTCCATTTTAAAAGCCCTTAGGTCTGTGACATTTTTCTAAAACAGCTATCATTAAGAAAATTGCAGGAACTGTGTGTAATATGCTAAAAAGAGAAGGCCTGAATTGGGAATCTGCTATCCAGGCTAAGTAGTTTCCCTTCTCCTTTCTTCCTGATCACCCTGCCCCAACGTCTGCCTGTTCCAGCGGTCACAGGCCCTCTGACTCCGGGAATTAGGTGCCTGACTCCAGGCTGACTTTTAGCTCCTCTGTCCGTTCTGGAAATCTGAGCCCTTAAGAGAAAGCCCACTGAGCCAAAGTCACCTTCTGAAAAGACAGGCAGAAGTGGTGATGCCTGTTTTTGGCATGGAAGGTAATTGACTCTGAAAGGGTTTGCATCCATAGCTCTCATTTCTCAGGAGGAAGTCTAACTCACCAGGCTATAGGAGCACCTAGGACGAAGTGATGTTTCCCTAGGGAGGTGCAGTAGCTGAATGTATTCTGACCATACATTCAGCTATGAAGGAACCTTGTTTTTCAGGTTGGTTTGTTTGTTTGTTTGTTTTTTCAAATCCAAAGATTACTTTAAACTGCCCAGACATCAGTGATTTTCCAGTATTTCACTGCATGATGATCTTTAGTGTAAGTATTCAATGTCTCAGGACTGATCCAATGGGAACCCTAGCATCTTTTCTGATTCCAGCCCCAGGCAGAGTTGCATGCTGCACTCTAGCGTTAGGTTTGCTACTAACAGCATCGTTTTCTCATTTGGGATATGTACTAAATATAGGCAGTATGCATTGAGTGGAGTGAAACCATTCAAAGTGTACTGCCTACTTTTCATTTTACTGAACTACCATCTCATGAAGGTTTACTTAGGGATTCTTATTCATATACTCAAGACACACTTGATGGAGATTAAAGATGGACTTTAAGTACTAATGCTAATTTATTTCTCCTCTATACAACACATTAAAACTAAACAAATAAAGGTTCCAAAATGTTATCAGAAAACTTGGATGTTTAATGTTGACACATTATTATTTAAAAAAAATATCTTATTGGAGAGATTGCTTGAATATAACTGACATTAAATGTGGTCCTCTTATGTTTATTCTTTTTCCTCTCCAGTAACTCACTAATGGTATTCCTGTTGTTAGAGGTGATGTTTTCATAGATCAAACCAGTGAAATGTACTCACCAGCAATATGAGGTAGCATCATATCTCACATGCACTGGATTTGAGGACTTACTGTCTTATTGACCACTTATAGATTGCTACTTTTGAAAATTTGGGGATTTAAAGTATGCAGTAGAAGTTTTCTTACCTGGATTAAAACTTTGATCTCTAGGCTTTTCAGGAACGCATGCGGTTTATTAATAAGTATGCTGTGAGAGATTCAGAGGAGCCCATAGCTGGGACTGAGACTGACAGTTTAACACCTAGTTCAGGAGAAAGAGGTAAGTGTCTAACTTTCTGTCAAGCATGTCTTCGGTTCATCATGTTCATCACGTTCAGCTCCTTAGAAAAGACTTCTGCATTAAATACTGTTAGTAAATGGATAGAACAGCCCCAATAAAGGTGTCCAAATGCACAGTGGCACACTTAGTCTCTATCTTCTCTATCCCCTTTCTTTTAATTGTTGCATTGCTCTATTTTCAGACACAGATAAAGCCTCACAGCTCTTGGAGGCTGCCAAGTTATCCTTAAGCAAACTTTAGGCAGTTCTTCTGTACTAGAATTCTAACCCTAAATTAACCTGAAATTTTTGGAAGTTCAGTGGAAAATACCTACTCCCTCAATTCCAAGTTGGGTACCAGAGTTCATTAGTGTAGAAATATTAAAAAAATTGTTTAGCAGCTGAAACAGCATGTCAGTAAGACACTAATACTTCTAATATGCATTTTCTTTATGTTAATTTTCATGGAAACTGTTCATGGACAGTGCTCTGGAAGTGAGCCGTCAAAAAGTGCATACTGAGTAGCATCAGCTTCCTGGCAGCTTCCATAAGTGTTGTCTAATTTTATTTAGTGGTTACAACTTCTATGGATTCTTCATTTGTATTCCCTGGCAATTACTGGACTCTGATTAAAATTTTAACTGGGTGCAATGCTGCAAGGCTGTTTGTTGTTTCTTTTCTTCTGTGAATAATGCTGAGATCAGGGCCATCACAAAAAGGAAAGTATAATACCCAGGCCAATTGTGACAATATCTGGTCATGGCTCGTGCACGGAACTAGAACCTGTGACCAGTATATAACCTGTTAAGATTAGTATTTTGCCAGTCAGTTAAGTAATTCTCCCGGGAATGTTTTGGAACTTAAAGCAGAAGTAGTCCTCACCTTATGCCTTAGACAAACACATCATTAGTTACTTCTTGCATTCCAAAGCAACTTGAAAAAAATATTATTTCCTCTAAGTTATTGGAGAAGGACTTCAAAATTAATGGTTGTCTGCCAAGAGCTGTGTTCTAAACTAAGCATTTGGAGTCTAATACGAAGTCTCATGAAGTAAAGAGGTGACACCCCAATGACTTTAAGTTGTTACAGTTTGGTTCCATAGAGTGCAGCAATAGGCAATAATGTGCTTGACCATTTTTGTAATGTTCAGTATCTTAATAAGAATTTTTATGCTCTGGAGAATACTTTTCTGATGGGCAGTGTCTAAGGCACTTCCAAAGTCCATGTCACCCTTCTAGACCAACAGAGAAGGCTGGTATATCTGTCTACGTATAGACAGTAAATATACAGGCAGTAAATTTTTTTGATGCTCAGAAACCTCTCTCCTATTTTTGGTGGGAAAATTCCAGTAATACTTTCTAAATGTTTCAATTAATTACTACTATAAGTAGGGTAATAAAGGATTTTTTATGGAAACAAACTACTGCAGTCATCATTAAATCTCATCAAATTTCGCAGGCATTTTCATATCCAGATGAACTGAAAGAATGAAGCGTTGGAATAATCACAGTGCAGCTCAGCACAGTGGCACGCTTAATATCACATCTGTCATTGTATTGTGAGAAAGCTACATTAAAGAATACATGGTTACTATCCATGTGGTTAAAAAATTCTAAGACGTCAGAATGACTATTTTAAGTTGTCATGGGACCTTCTTCTTTAGACTGGTATTTCCAAACTAAATCTCTGCCCAACACGGAAGATAATTTTTTAAACTACAGCCAGGACTAAACAATCAGATTTTTATTGACTTTTTTTTTTAAATAAAAGAATGTGATTCCTTGCTGATTAGAAGTTGTTCTTATATTCTTTAGACACTTTAAATTGGATGTTCTTCCTTAGATTTACAAACCTTCTTGAGTACTGTGGATTTAGCTAAAAACCGTATATAATTTCACTCGAGCATATGTGGGTTTTTTGCAGCATCTTTGATGTGCATTGGAAATAAAAAGGCAGAAATATCATACCCTCTCGAAGCCATATTCTCATTTAATAATGTATTTTGTTGAATCAAAAAAGAAAAAACTATATAAGAATTTAGGTGGAGCCTCCTAGCATAACTGAATAACCAGTTTCATCTGTTCTGTTGTAGATTCTCTTATGACAGGAAAGAGAGCATCACAAGCAGCTATTGACTCAAGGTTACAAACAGAGCAAAAAAAATGGGAGCCTATAGACCTTAGTCCTTACATGAGGTAAACTGCAGCAGGAACAATTAAGTCCCAGTGAAACACCAAAATGAAAGACTGGCTAAGGATTTTCCTATATAGAAATTAGTAGATGCAATATATTTTTATGCACTTGTATCCTATCTGTAATTGGATGCAGTATAATAGAAGTGAATTTAGACTTTATCCTTCACGTCATTGAAGTAAGCTACAATTCTGTCACATGCTTGTTAAAGTTGCTGTGAAAATCCTGGCCCAACTTCTATCTATCCTTTATGTTGTGTACACAAAATCAATCACTCAATAATGAACGCAGAAGTATAGATAGCATCAAGATACAGTTTTCAGCTTTGGTTTTCCTGGCATGGATGTGTTTTAAAATCTGGGCTTTCCTACATCCATTTATAATTTATGTCATTTCCTTAACATAATGCATGTCAAAGCAGCAGAATCACTGCACTGCATGTAATGAGAATGTGACATAAAAATCTGAAGAAAATGCCTGTGCAGGAAAATATGTTTATTTCAGTGGTCACCTTGAAAGAAGCGCACATGAATTTTGTCACAATGTGATGCTAGATTCACATATTTAACAAATGCAGTTCAGTTAATAATAATAGTTAATAGCTGAAATAATTCTATTAATTATATTCTTTATTCAAAAGAACTGTATCACGTGTTGATATGAACATATCCAGCTAATATACATGCACCTGAATGTTTGCTGTGCTGCAGCTAGAACCCACTTCATGTTTAAGTCCGTTTGTATTCAGTGAGGCATTTATGCAGCTCATTGATTTTCAAAAGACCTTAGAACATGCTGGAAAAATCCCCAAATTTAATTTTAAATTGAAAGGGAAACTGGTGTTATATTGAAGTGAATAACATCAAACCAGTAAAAAATATGGTAAAATATCTTCCACAGGCTTGAGTCTTGTAAGTATTTAATTTGTCTTCAACTCCCTGACCTTTACACCAAGCATTTAAGTCACATTATAAAAATATATTATCCACTTAGCTGCCATTATGCCAATGGCAATAAAAAAACAATTACATTTGTCTCAATGCTGAATTATAATATCAAAAACTTCTGGAAATATGATATTTCTTGCAAAATAAAAATAAGTGTCACATGTAGGAGTTTTTCGTATGATCAAAGATGAGCATGATTTTACAAATATTTTTAAAATAGACACTCAAGTATAAGAAGACCTGGCTTCAGGAATGTACTTTCTAATTGGTGTTATATATAAGCAGAGGAAAAGTGACTCCTTAACCATATCTAACCAGACGATGGTGACATTGCAGTATATAAGCCAAACATATGCATATAGGTGTTAAACAAAATATACACCACCTAAAACTGTATTTGAAATGAGAGAAATATCTTTGTATTTCCTTCAGAAAAACAACATCTGAGTCTGCATTAAGAAATGAGTCTATCATTCAACAGCAAGAGATACGTAAAGCGGAAAAAATCAACCATTTTAGGGAACTTCAAGAGCTGGCTTTGGAACAAAGAGAAAAAGAACAAAATGCCAGAGCTTTATTGAAGCAAAATATACTTGAAATGTATGAGAATCTGCAGGTAGGTTTTCAAGATTACTTTTCAGTAACTATTACTGTGATATCCACCATTAGTATGAATTTCTTGATCAACCATTCTCAAGACTTTTGTATTCAGTACCAATAATTAGAAACAGCGAACAAGCTTGAAATATCGCTTGGGCAAATGTTAAAACTAAAGGCTCTAGGGAAAAAAAACTAATACTACACAAAACAACTTAATATGATATTCTTAGTAGTTTCTTGACACAGCTCTTTGCAAAAATACTATTTTAAGAGTATCACCATAAAAGGGTAGTTATAAGTGAGAATAAATTGAACATTTGACAGACATGACCAGATGCATATTAGATAAAGCATCTCTGCTTTGGCTATTTTTTTTTTTTTTGTTATAGAATTGTGTAGGGCTTTTTGGAAAGTAATAACAAGATAATTTACATAGGAGGGTGAGTTGCTCCTAATGTGTCTTACTGCAAAGTTAAAGAACACAGCTTTCCTGGAATATGCATGATGTCAGCAAACAAGAAATTGGAATTATTAATCCTTAAAAAAACATGTCTATAAATAATATACTTGGTAGCATTAGCGTAGGATCCAGCATTAGGATTAACTCAGCCAGTGCATTGCACATGAAATTGGTACAAATATCTTAACAAATTTGGCTTAACCCTTGAGTGTCAACAGGAACAAAATGTTTTGTTACACAGTGGTAATACAATAACCACTAGCAATCAGCTGGTGACTGTTCAGAGCTCTTAAAACTGGATAAGAGACAATAAAAATAATTTTACATCAAACCAACTTATTTATAGAAATCACTTGAAAACAACTCCTCAACCAGTTCCCACACAGCCTGATTTATATTACTTAACTACAAGACTGCAAGGAGCCATAGTCCTTTACCAGTGAGTGATCGATCCTAATAAGAATGCATGTCCAGGTTTTCAGATGTTGCTATGATTTTGGATCATATATCATATATGAAATATACTATATATAATATATTATTATGTATTTTATACAATAATTACATATTTATAATATGCTAGTATATACTGTATGTTGTATTATTATATAATATATGATATATATAATATACATGTCTATTTATATAGATACATATATCATATATTAGAAGGGCAAATTTTTATTAAGAGTAGTTCCTCAACTCTTTCTTGAAAGTATGTCCATTGAAGATGTTTCACAGTACAAAATTAAAATGAGAGTTACTAGTGAATATGCATAATGTGCTGATCAGCACTTACAGAGTTTTTTCATCTATAGACCACAGAGAACTATAGAAAGGTATCCAGGTATCCCCATTTTCCAGGATGGAAACATAAAGGAAAAAGTTTTCAAAAGTGTCCAAGTCCCACTTGCCCTAAGTCTTGTTGAAGGTCAGTGTGATTTAGGCCATTTTAGTCTCTCAAAAGACTAGAGCTCCTAAGCCATTTCAGCATTTCTGAAAACTAGGCTTTAAGGGAATTGTTTAAGACAACAAAGCAAGCCAGTAACTGAAGAGGGACTAGACCCAGATGGTAATTAGTCTGTTGCCCTGTCCTCCTTTCACACAATTAGCTTATGCCAGCAATTTAAAAAGGATTTTCAAGAACTTCTTCATGGTGAAAAGACTGACATATAGCTGTGTCACTGTGACAAATCAATAAAAATACACGTAAGAAGAAAAGGAGAGGTGCTTACAGAGTCACAAAGTGAAACATAACAGGAAGGATGCAGTTGCTTGTGATGAGGTCAAGATTCATGTGTTGGGGGGGTATTTCTGTTTGGTTTTGGCTAGGCATCCTTAGATGAAACACGAGGCAGAGTTCACAGCATTCGGGAAGCATACAGAAATAAGCTGCTAGAGGCTGAGCGCAGAAAACAAGAAGAGCTGGCAGCTCATGAAGCAGTCCTGCAAGCAGAGCAAGAGAGGAAAAGTCCAAATGCACACAAAAAAAAGCACGGAAAAGGTTTAGGGAAAAAAAAGTAATTGCTGGCACTACTGAACTGTATTTAACAGCTTGGAAAGGAAAGTTTACATGCAAAGATGAGAAAGAATGTTTGTTATTTTCCAGTATTTTTGTCAACTATATCACATTTTATCTCTTTGCCTGCTGCTAGTGAAAAAAATTGATCTAGTATTCTTTTTAACAAAGTGTTTGATATTTTGCTTCTCATAAAGGTACTCACTAGTATTAAAGTTTGTATGTTTTACTGGAATAAAATTTTGCAACAAGAATTCATATTCCATGCAGATTCTTCTCCCAAAATCACGGTGTCTTTTGTCCTCTTTTTCCAATCAAAACAGAACCAGTCAAGAATGAACCAGAGTTGAAACAGTGAACGTAACCTATCAGTTTTGAAGTCATTTAACTTGGCAGAAACGTGAGCTCCTTAAGTGGATGACAATTTGTGGAGTTTATAATAATTAAATAGTGGCATACCGCCCATGTCATATGCAGGCATTGGAAAGCTTCCCAAAGCCCGGTTCATTATGCACTCACAAGCTTTCTGTGTACGGTAGTATTTTTCCCTTTCACCATTCTCTTACATGTTTTTGAATCTCACAGAAACTCTCTGTAGTGGCAAATGCATGGCACAACCTTCCACGGCTTGTTGAATACTCCTTAAAACTCTATTAGTCTCTTTGTTTATCTTTCCTAAGCTATGTTTTACGCACAGTGGGTTTGCTCGAAGTGATTACAACAGACCCTCGGTTCCTAGACCTCTGGCTGGAATTTAAAAATGTTTCTTAAAGGTAGAACTAGTGTGTAAATGAAGTGGCAATCACAGGCTTTCCACAAGACCGGTAAAATATTTCCTCTAAGCTCTTGCTTCCATTAGCCTAGAATTCCTGTATTTTTGGTATTGTTATCAAACACAAAAAAAATACGTCCATTCATACTCACTAGTTAAGCACTCTGTAGTCAGAGACAATGGTCAAAACTCTTACAATGGTGAAAACTCTCTCTAGACCAGATACAGCTGTTTTAAATGGCTTCAAGAACTTTCTGTGTATGTAGTCACAAGCAGAAGCTTTGGAAGTTGGACTGCCTACATAGTGTATGCATACAATATGTCCAGGATGTCCAAAAGCATTTCATTGTCTAGGCAACATAAGAAACCATGAGACTCACCTACTTAATGCAAATCACAAGAAATTTTTTCCTTTGCATTCTGGCCGCTGGTACTGTCTAACCGTTGCATTTGAAACTAGCCTTTCTTCGGCATCTTAATGACATACCAGATGTTCAGCTTCTGCTGGTTTTGCTCACCTCTGTTTTATCAGTACCTTGCTGCCTGGCTCGAACTTGACTCACTCCTCTATCAGTTCTGTGATGTCTGTTCTTTGTACATCATCACACCTACACACCTGCTGTGATGCCTCTGCCTCCGTTCAGCCTCCTTCCTCCCATACAACATAAACTGAACTAACTGGCTCGAGTTTTCATGTTTGAAAAGGAGGAACTGAAACGAGAGTCCTAAAACTGCAGGTGATTTTTATTTCAAAGAGCAGGAGATAAGTTTTGCTTTGACCCATACAGGTTGCAAATAAAAAGCCTGTCAGTCTTGTGCTATAATTGCTCTGACTTTGTCCTCTCTATTTTGGAATATGGACTATATTGCTTCATAATATTCCATCTTGTTTCCATGGCAATAGCACGTGTTGGTTGTCTTCTTATGTGAATCTCTAATGAGCTTCTGTAGAGGAAGATCAAGCTGAAGTTCTGTTCTTGATGTCACTGCAAGCGCTATAATGACATTCTGTTGTAAAAATCGATCCAATTCCAAAAGCCAGCATAATTGACATCTAAATGTCAAAAATTCAGCTAATAACCTGCATGATCACAACCCATCCCCACATGTAATCAGCTATAAACTGACTTAAGCTCAGACACAGTGTACTCAGATCTACATTATCAAATCTAATTCTGATGTCTTATGAAACAATTCAAAGTTTCATAATTTCCTCATTTTAAAGAGTAATGTGGCATCGTCAAAATCTGCCGTGTGGTTTGTGAATGTCTCTATTGGCTCATTTATCATTTCAACAACGCAGATACGATGAGGGAGTGAATTACTGTCACACTGTTTAATTGCAGGTACTTTTGAGTACATAATGTTTTAAGAGAAGCACAGTAGCAGTTTTATTAAATCCCTGTGCATATTCCAGAAGAACAAAGTATCCCCTTACCTGGTAATGGAGCCTGGGAGAGAAAAGGCCTTGTTTGGATTGTGCCAAAGAATTTACATACATTGGACCCAGAAACAGATGACTGATGACATTGCATATGCATCAGTTTTACATCAACACAACAGCTTTTTACATGGTGCACTGTATTGCAGGCTAAGTTAGTGGGGAAAGATGTACAAAAACTAAACCAAAATGTAACTGTTTCAAAACAGCCATTTGCAGTAATTTATGGAGCCATCAAATTTAGCACTTTACTGTAAGAAAAACAAACAAGTAAAACTATACGTTGTGTTTTAATTGATAGGATCGTTGCCTCCAGTTTGTAGACCAAGTTGCCCAATAGTCAAATTGTGTGTTCACATGGATAAAGCGCTTTTATTCTTTTGCCCTTTAGGAGTAAGAAAGCTTTTAAGCACCATACTTTTATGAAATTTAATCAGCCTTTATATCAAAGGAATTTACTGGCTGTATTCAGTGCAAGAAATTGATAAAATCCTGGTTTTACAGACTGTATTTTCAGAAAAATGCCATATTGCATCAAGCATTCATATTTTCTTAAGGTTTCCTGTAATAAAAGCTCTGGAATTTGGATAGTCATCTTTCCTGCTTATACTCAGCTTGGCCATTCAGGGCCAGATTCAGTAGGGGCGTAAAGGACAAGCTTTAAATTATATGCTTTCTTATTCAGTAAAGAACTTCAGCAAAGGACTGAGACATGGGGTCAAGCCCTTTACAGAACAGAATAGATAGGGAAAGCTTTTCTGAATCAAGGCATGATTGCTCGATCTTTTAAGATCACAGTCATTTTGGAGGTGCAATAGAGGAATGGCTGCATCAAAGCATACTTCACCAGGTATCTGGTGGCTTCAAGTCACAGAAGAGAGGGTTTGGATTTGGGGGAGTGGGAGCAGGAGCTGAACAGATGCCTTCTAACATGTGTTATAGAAAATCATCCCTGAGAAAGTTTGCACAGTTTGTCACTTACACAGCCTCTGATTTTTGTTCATGGAAGGACTCTGTATATGAGGAACAGCACAGATAATTATGTCAATCCCTAAATGCTGCAGTTTAGTTGTCCTGCAACTTGGAGGGTTGCATGCTGCTCCACTGAAATGCCAAGTCTTACTCCTGAAGAAGAGTATGGCAATAGCCATCTCTGTACATAGATGAAAAGGATGGGGTACTCCAACAGTTCAGAAATCCTGATCTGTCTCTGGCAGAAGATCGTGTGCTTCTTACAGAGCTGGTCTCCAATATTCTGGAAAGATGTGCTTTTTGTGTTTGTGTGATTCTCCAACACCTTAAGTACCTCCAACTCATAAGCCAAATACAGAGCTAATTCCAGTCTCTGTGTTTAAAATGCAGTAGGACAGTCTCTTAGTATCTGGTCATTCCTGAGGGCTTGCACAACGAGAAGCAGTCTCAGGAATCAGTGCAGTGGCATTTGAGACAAAAGCCTGGCTTTCCTCCTGTGGACCAGCTATGCAGTTTGAGAGACCTGATGAGCTCAGGACAATACTGGAAATATTTTACAATTATGCTTTGTGATTGGCTGGAATTTCGATTAACGATTTAGAGATTCTTTAGAGCAGGGGGACATCTTTCAGTGCATCTTTAAGGTTGAGCTGCATTTTTGTAGTGGTAAACCAAAAAGAATTTGTTTACTGTACTGATTCCTGATATTCATTTCTCTTTCCCATGAAGTATAGCCAGTTATACAACTATGTCACTGTTCAGCAGAAGTTTTGAAAAATTCTGATGGAAACTGCAAATGCCACAGGAGAATGAAAACGTTTCAACATGTTAGACTCCATTGTGAATAATCCCTAAAGAATTCCTGACAGTTTGCTTGCTTTACTTATACATTTTAGGAAAAAAGGTAGTATTCACAAAGTGATGCAGGTACCTGAGAAAGAAATTGTCTTTGACTCGATAATTCAATTTAATGGGGATTAACTCTGTAAAGAGTTAATCACTTCTAATAATTCTTTGCAGGTGTGTTCTGCTAAGCTTTAGTAGTTTTCACCACTTGATCCTCTTCTTTTGACCAGCTATTATGAACTAGAAAGGATCTTTTTCAATAAAATACATATCTAAAGTTACTTTTGAATGCAAGTAGCTTCATTAATCTTCAAATGACTTGTCCCATCTGCTTTGCTTTAATTTGGCTGGCATTTACACAATGAGTTACAGACCAAAAACCAGACCAAGCCCGTTCCAGGATGCCTCGCTGCTGAGACAGGCAATGTGCTGTGAAATCAGGCTCAGTTCTGAGCTGCCAGTCTGCTCACCCCGGCAATGTGCAATTTACCAGCTAAGTAAGGTCTCATTTTAATTCAAGGAAGAGACACAGCATTTATGCACATGCACAGCATTTCCCCTCCAAAAGGCAAGAAAAGTGTCTACATATTTTGTCTGGCAGAAAACATAAGAGAACAGCTTTGCATAATCACACAGCAGTTTGCAGAATGAAAGAAATCTCACTTTCAGAGCCCTTTTTTCCTCTCATTTATTTCTTGAATCAGCCCTAATAGATTCACAGTCCAGGTAATGTTTCAATGATTTAAATACTACCGTTACTTGCAGAAAAACAAGATGCTGTTGTCCTCCATTTCAAAAGAGGACAAAGATAGGGAAGAAGCAGAAAGTCAGGGAAGGAAAGGAAACAAGTTGGCATTGTATGAAGTGAGACAATAGCACAAAAGAAAGGTGTGTTGAAGATGTCGCTAGCTAAAATAAAAGAGATGGGGGGTGGACAGGTAGGACTCAGGACCTTTGATTTCTGCGGCAGTAAGAATATGGTTAGGGACAGTGGTTCAGGGTCTGGCAGGCTAATCTGAGAATGAGATAATGTATAGATCCAAGTGTAGCCAGGACATGTCACTTCATGTCAGGTCTAGATGCACACTCTTCTCTGAAGCCTGGGTGCCTCTGCCCCACACCTGGACTTCTCCCTAAGGGCAAGCACCAAAATGCTCACTCTTTCAGGGACACAGGAGAGGTGTTTGCCTTGCACATGGTAGCCCAGTGGGTGCAGCACAATCCATGGAAAGCAATAGCTGTGCTTCTGTACCCTCAGCCTGAGAGAGCTGAAGTGGATCCATGGGTGTGTGTCCCACTCAGCAGGACAACACATACATCTTTCCCAGCCACCCTTGAGTTGGGGCCACTGTGCAATGCTCACAAAACCAGGTAGAAAGCACAGCAAGAGAGAGCCTGACTCCAGGTCTGAGCCAGCTCATTGCAAAGCTGGAACATGCGAGAAGGCAGGATACAACAGCTGCATGTTCAGGGACGGTAAGGTTTAATTTGCTAATATGTCAGATAAATGAAGTGTCTTGCTAAAAAGAGACCACTGTTTTGTTCCCTGGAGTGTCCTAGATTTAATTTCCATTCCATGAATGGACATCTTACAGGTGGCAAAAAACGGAAGACATCAGCTACAGACCGGGTACAGAGGCAATCAAAGCAACCAGCTGTGGCGCAGCTAGGAGCAACCAGAACTACTTCAGACATAGAGAAAGCAGAAAGTGCCTAAAGGGACACAAAGGAGCAGTGAAAAATCCATCCTTCCTCTTCTCTACTCTGCCCATGCCAGAGACCACAACACAACTCCGCCCCTTCAGCTTTAAGGACGCAAAATTATTTTTCTTTTTGCACTATAGAGAAGCGTTGAGTTGGCTGTGGAGACAGTTGTTGGCAGAGGCTAGAACCAGAGATCTAGAAATGCAAGAAAGACTAAAGCTGCTCCACTCCCAACCGTCTGGGTAGACAAAGGGATGAAAACTTATATGACACAGGGCTTTACATATCCTATAAAAACATGTTTCTTGGGAACTGGAGAAATATAAAAGACCAGAAATTAATTACAAGTGCCTAAAGCAATGCTTATACTTTTCTCTCTTACACCACAGAAACAGGGCATTAGGGGATGTGAGGTTCAGCTAATGAAGGGATCAGAAGTTGCTTCCTCTCACCTCATCCTTACTCTTGACAGAATGAGTTTCACAGCATTTCCCTGCTATCATCAAAAGTATTAGGAAAAGCAAGGGAATGCTTTTCCTGTCATTGTAGTGCAAAAGGTTGGTTACCCAAAAAGCACATTTCTCAGACTTGCTTAAGTGGCTTTCACCGAAACTATTCAGTATTAACAGTTGCAGAAGACTTCATTGGCATCTTAGCTTTTTTGAGTGTTTTCTTTTTTTTCTCCCATATATATTACTGGCTTAACACATTGCAGCTGTGATGTTGCAGATGGAAACTGTTTTGATAATTGATGCTCTGAAATACCATTTATGCATAGACTGAGACACTCAAGGGTGTTTGTCCATCTATACCCATATCCGCTTTTTTCTTAAAGACTCCGATTTATTCACCACGAAACTAAAAAATTGAAAATCTGGAAATCTGGCTAACATGAGAAGAATGCATTTCTCTGTCATACTGTTTACAAATTGGATGCACAGAAAAGCAAGTCAAGATGAGGTGGCGTTCTATCTCCAGTCTTCTCACTGACCTTAGCAAGAGCCAGAAGTCTATTATTTTCTCCCATGTATCTATTGGCACATGTGTGCTGAGTGTATCATCTATATAATTTAAAACACAGTCAGCACTGGTACAACAGTGCCGACGTGCAGTGCAGAACAATTGCATATCGGGTGCGAGATGTTGTAAGATGAAGTCCCTGCTCAGTGGAATTCAGCTGGAGTTTTGCTAACGGCCAGGACTTCACCAGTAGGATGCACAGGGTAGGACAATGTGAGATATCACCCTGGACAGTCCAGTTAAGGACTTTGCTTTCAGACACCACAGGGCCCAAAGTCTCCTTGTTCCATCCTTTTCTACATGTTCCATTGGTTTCATTGCTGCTTTCATATTGTCACCCTGGTAGCAGTGTGGCTAGATGGGGAAGTCACACGGATAAAACGGAAATGCCTCTAAATAGAAACCTACAGAAAGGTTGTGCTACAGTCATTTGGTTTTTTTATCGAAGATAGTACAGATAGTATAGAGGCAATGCATAACTCTGGCCAACTAAATCTGGAGGCTGAGTCATTCAGCCACTTTTAAAAATTCATAAAGATGATTATTGCCTGGAGGAATTTCTAAAATGAAATGTCAATTGTGTCAATGCCAACAGGTAGTATACACTGAATAAGGTAATTAAGAGAGTATTTAGCTTACTAAATGGCTAGTATTTTTTTTTTTTTTGTGTAGTCCTAATGCTGTTTTCTCATGCAAAAATCTAAAATGTGTTATTTATTAAAACAAAATATGACAGCTTTACAGTCATTCTGAGGAGTCTAACACCTTCTACCCATCAGGTGTTTCCTAGTCTCATAAAAATACAAACGAGGCAAACACCTGAGTGCACTCCCAGTGCTTCTTTGCCAACCGAAGATCTACTGGGTTTTTTCCAGAGCAGCTGCAAAAAGAAGTGTCTTTCCACCACTAGCTTTGATCCCAGCACAAGCCTAAGGCTGCTCTGGATCCCGGGCCAGACGCGCTAGTCTCTTCTCCCGAAGGGGTTCTTTATTAAGACCCCCTCGCCGGTAAGGACTGCTTTTCCCTGCAAAGCTCAGCTCGCTGAGGCTCCGGCCGGGCGCCCGGTGCTCCGGCTTCTGGCAGCGCCGGGGCGGGCAGCGGCGGCGGGCAAAGCGCCTTCCCCGGCCTCCGCGGGCCGCGCCTAGGCCGAGCCCAAAGGCCGAGCCCAAAGGCCGAGCCCAAAGGCCGAGCCCAAAGGCCGAGCCCAAAGGCCGAGCCCGGGGCGAAGGAGCAGCGCCGAGCGCGAACTGGCCGAAGCCCGGGGGGGGGGGGGGTGGGGTGCGGTGCTGTCCCGTCCCCCCGCCCCCCCGTCACCCACGGGCCGCTGCCGCAGGTGTCCCGCCGCCGCGCTGCCAAACTGGGGGGAGAGGGGGAGCCCGGGGGAGGCCCTGCTCTGAGCTGCGCCCAGGCCGGGCTCCACCGAGGCCGGGCTCTGAGCAATTCGCAGCTGCAAGAGAGAAATGCTGGATTTCTGGCTGAACTGGGCTTATTTCCGAGAGACTGCCGGCAAGCGTAGCTATCTTTTTAGTCTTTTGTGTACCCCACAGCAAAATATGTACTCAGTTTTGAGTAGCGCTATAAACGAAGTAAAAAATAATAACTGAACGGCACTGGTCTGCAGAATAACAAAAGCTTAGTGCTTTCAGCTAGACCCTTCAAAGCTGTCTTGCCCTATTCAACTTTTGAAGGAGAATGAATCTGGGTGAACTGGGAGGATTTTTGTGTGGCTTTTAATCCCTCTGCCCATTTGAAGACCGTATGTGTAACTGCTCCACAACAAATCTCAAACACAGCTCAGCTAACCAGCAGATGAATCCTCGCTGCTGCAAACCCCCTTGAATGCAGATGCTGCCCGAGTCTAGCTTTAGTTGCCGCAAGCCTTTGAGCCCTAGAAGACTTTTCTACTTTTTGTTTTCAGTGCTTGTCCTCAGTCCAAATAACTGCTCAGCTGACCTTTCTCCTCCAGCAAGGTTGACGATGGTGCACAGTATTGATCTCACTGCAGTACAAGAGGTGCAGCTGCAACACCGATAGTCACTTACCTTGTACAGTGTAGTACAGTGAACTTCCAAAAAGTACAAGTGCTTGTTCAGGAAGCTGATAGAATAAATCATTAAAAATACCTACTGTCCATTGTGCCTCTTGACATTCATTGTGCTGTAGCTGTGACTTGTTTTATTGACTCATTATAAGGATATAATGCACTGCGGAGTCAGTAACTTGCAAAGGGAAGTATCTGCTGTCCCATAAATTGTCCCTCTAATTTTGTAACACATTACGGTTTAAAGGCAGGTCATAATGTTCCCAATCAGCTACCAAAAGGTAGGTCTGTAACTAAAAATGACTTGATTTTGTGAGGAGCTGAGGAACTTGCTTCAAATTGGGGCACTGAAAATCAGGCCGGTTTGAATTAACTGCTGGTAGAGTCTAGATCTGAAAACACAGGCTGCCATCTCTGAGTACAAGGCTTGCCTTTTAAAACAGATCAAGGGAATCAACAAGCATAAAAATATTCCAGGTAACTTCAGGGTACTGTTCAGTGGCACTGACCCTGCCTGTGCCAACGAGGAGTGTGACCCGAAGGCCCTCACCTTGAATGAAGACACAGTATAAGTGCCGTCTCCACTGGATGTGCATCTGCTTGACACCGGACAGGTTTTTCAGCTGGAACACCAAATCCGCACTTTGCATGTTGTATAAGAGGCAAATGGGGGATTAGGATAAGTGAGGGTCTGTTTTCTGCCCTCAAAGTACTTTTGCACAGACTGAGTACCTAACTGTACAAGCAAGTTGAATCATACCAGGGGCTGCTTAGGTTTTTGAACAGCTGATTGACCTTTTCCTGCCATTTATGAATCTGATACATATTAGTATGCTATTTTCTTTCAGCAAATTTTTGTGTTGCAGCATTGAGGCTGCAGCAAATCACTTACATTTGTTTTAAGTTTTGCTTATTACTTATTTTTCAAATGTCAGCATGCACCAAAGGTCTGCAGGAGCCCATCACTTCTCAGGGACAAGAAGACTGCGAGAACCTTCTGATGGGGAACAGTCCATGCAGTCTTCTGCCTACAATAAACTTTTTTTCCCCAGTATGTGGGCAACAAGACAGAATATCACAGAGATTAAAAAACAGATTGAAGCTCTCATTGTGTTTAAGCAGCAGTATATATTAGGATATGGCATTTGTCTAATGATGTCTTATGGCTGAGGTGTTAAAAAAGAATTAGTCTAGGCAATTTAGCCACCAGACAGCTATTGATATTAACAGAAGCAGTCTGATTGACTTTGAAAGTCTCCAATTATAATCCTTGCTATAATTATGATTATGCTTCTCTGTAGAGCACTACTGAGCCTCCACTTTTGACTCATACCAGATTCCCACTGAAGTCAGCAGGAGCTGTGCTTGAGTCGGGGCTCTTACAGGCAGTACTGTTTGTCCGAAAGTAAACAAGCTGTTCTTGTAAATTGGCTCCCTAATATGGACTGGTTTCCTCTTTGTATGGTAATAGCTCTAAACAGACATACAGCTTTTGCTTTGTTCTGCCACAGGAACAAAGTAAGGTTTAAGGGACCGGTGGTCAGGAGTATTTTCAGACTTGTCCAGCACTGTGAAAGTCTTAACTAGACTTTTCAGGCTGGCACATTTAGGGGCTAGCTCGAGTCTCTTGAGTCTCTATCCAATAATTGACTATCAAGAATACCCTGCTTGCCTGTAAATTTTCCCCTCATTTGTTTTTGGACAGACAAGTAAAATATCTTTAATTGATTTCATCATCATGATTAAGAGGAGTTAAGTAGATTTACTGCAAGAGAAGTAAATACTCAGGTTTATTGTGGAAAGCTTACACAGGAAAAATCTATCTTCATGTCCTCACCTACTGCATTATATACTCAGGAAAACACTGCGTATTGATTGCAGGTGAAGTTTTTAATTGCCTGGCCAGCACTGCAAGTGAGGAAACGTGTTTGGAAAGCAGCTTTCCATTTCTGTAGAAAAAGAGGAAACAAAGACCATAAGCTGGGGAAAACCTGAAAGAGCAAAATTCATGACAGCATCATTTTTCATGTTAAGGTGCACAATGTGAGAGGAAGATCTTCATATCAGGAAGTTTCTGCAAAGGTTAGCTTGCTGACAAATTGCCCCCATTATCTCTATAATCATTTGCTAAGCTGTAAAAAACATAAATCTCTCATCTTGCAAACAGGTCTATGGAAGTATGGTCCCATGGGATTCTGCATGGCCCTGCCAACCTGTTCAAGATGATCAGAAGATGGGGTTAGGGCTTCGAGCTCAGGCTATGTTTGAATGTTGTTGTATTCTCTTATTTCTGGGAGAATTGGAGTCTTCAGCCCTTCAGTGTTTTTCTGGGCATCAATGAGCACATATATCCACCATCAGAAGTATATGGACATTTCTTCGTGGAGAGTTTCAGAAATACAATTACAGCTGTCCTTAAACATCATGTTTTACACTTTCCTGTGTCCTTTATAGTGCTTTGCTACATGATGGCTGTGTTAACCTAAAGCCGTACCAGTGTTTTAATCTCAGGCTTTTTTTACTGTCTGCTCTTTCTAAAATTTTCAGTATCAAATACTTATAGGAAGCACTGAAACAGAATGGAGAGTATGACTCAAAAAGTTTCCATTGCAGTGGTGGGTGCAGCATGTTACCCTATGGTATTTGAGCACCTGCGTACAGGAATGGTTTTTGTCTCCTGAGAGTGCTGGGTGGCAAGGAGGTGTCCTAGTTTTGCAGAGAGTAATTTGGGTATTAGCAGTAATACCACATAAGCATTGTGGCCTTTTGAAAGTGGTGTTAGGTGGAAGGCACAGCATGACCGTGGTTTCATAGTAAATCTGCGGTCTTACAGGACCTGGGCCCTGGGCACACCATACTTTTGATAACCAAATCAATGCCTTCTCTAATTAATCCATAGCCATGCTGCACAACTCAGTAGGAGAAACCCTCATGCTGAGTGCACATTACCTTCTTTCTGTTGGGAGGGGAACCAAAATTTGAAAAGTCAACTCATCCTTTTTTCTCACTTTACTTTTGCAAAATAAAAAGTGAGGCTTCCTAATGGCAACCACTTGCATTAACCAGGCAGTGACTGTGTCTGAGAGGCGCTCAGGGAGCTCCCACCTGGAGAGGAGACACCAGGTTAATCTCAGATTTCAACATTCCTGCTACCTGCAGCCAGCGGCGGGGGCAGCAGGATCGTTTTCAAGAGGCACGAGTGTCATCTAGTGGTGAAACAAACCCACTCGATCACACCCCAAGGGCCACCATCTGCCCACTGGTTTCCATACAGAACACTGAGCGACACATTTTGTCTGCTGCACTTTAACAACCTAATGCAGAATGTATGTAGTAACGCTTATTTTAGCTTTTGTCCTTGCAGGATTTATTTTACGCAGGCTAATGGAAAAAAATGTGAGCCAACCACGGTTAAGCAAACAGCAGACACTAATGGCTCTCTGCCTGAGGTTTTTCTGTCCCTGTGATGAGATTCAGAAAGGGTCTGTCTGCCTGGGTACAATGACTACCAGTATCAGCCTTGCTCCCCAGGAGTTAAGTAAGATTTTTACAGGATAAAGAGCCATTTAAAGCTTTATTTACTTGTTACATTGTGTAATGTGTCCATTGCAGGGGTGGACATTCAAGATCTTTGCATTTTAGAGCAGATTTTCTCCCAAACTCTTTTGCCTTCTTTCACACATAAATCCAGATTCATTAGTGAAGCAGGACATAAACATAGTAATTCTCTTTTAATCGGTCAAATACAAAAGAAGAAACACCTTCTCACCAGAAGCATCACTAGCAGAGGAACACACAGGGAAAGGTGGCTGAGCTGGTAACAAAGTAGAGAGGAGAAATACTGGCTGGTTATGTATAATTTTCCTGATGTGACTTTCTGGCAGTTCATCACAGTAATTGCAATGCAACAAGCCCAGCTCAAGGTGTTGTGCCAGTCTTCTGAGGAAAAGCAGACTTTGAATGCCCGCAAGTCACATAGAAATCATCATGTTGTAAAATTATTCCCACAGTTGGGGTCCACTTGAGCATACTCAGTGCACAGTTCCAAGTGCAGAACTGGAAACCCACTTTGTTTTCAGGACAAAGGTGAACTTCCCATATTTTCAGCTGATGCCAAGGACTGAGGCCTAAGGAAAATCCCAAGTGCTAAGATCAGGACAGATGTGTAGGGGCTGATAAATGGAGGAAGGAGAGCTACGTGGCCTTGTCGCCCTGCTCCCACTGTGGGCACTGCGAATAGAGAGAACACAGCATCTTATCACCCTTCCTTCCTGCTGGAACAAGGTCTGTGGGCTATGCCAATGGAGAAAAGCCCTCTGCTTAACAATAAAAGAGCTTTTAACTTAACTTTCCTCTGAGGAGGAATCACACCCCAAAATGACAAGTGCCCAATGGCCCTTTGGAAGTGGCAAAGGAAGAAGCGTGGCTGGTCCCGCCAATCCCTGGGACCGTGTTATTCCACGTGTGTCTTGCCACCAGTTCAGTGGCAGAGAAGTGCTCCTGTGTTTAAAAAAAGGCACGTTTCTAGTTCTGCACTTGAAGCTGTGAGGAAAGTATGCTCTATTGGGAAAGGATGCTCTAGCACCACAGAGCAAAGGATGCTGTAATTCCCTTTCCGGGGCAGAGTCCTCCTTTCCCACCCTTTCACCCTTTACAGTTGCCCCCAGCCTGTCTCCTGGCTCTGTGCTGTTTCCTTTCTTTGATGCCAGATCCCTTCCCATTAACTAGACACCCCTGTGTGGCTCTGCATCTGTCAGGGGCTGACCTGCCGCCTCCTGCCCAGTTGCTCACCCTGTGAGCTATGGTAGTGCTAATGCTGCTGCCAGGAGCTAGTATGGCAGTGAAAAAGGTGCATACACCTGAGAGCCTGGGCTCCCCAATCATCATCGTTCTCCTCCTGAACTATGCTGTTCATTCTGTGCACTGCGCAAAGATGAACACCACTAATCCTAGATTTACTCTATTCACCAGTGCATCCTATATTGTGGAAGTAATACAGGACACACCAGTTTGCGGTGGGGACTTTGAACAAGCAGAATCAAACTGTGGCCCTGGCTGCTCACTGATTAGCTCCTAAGCCCAAAGGCCCTGTGGTCACAGGGACCACATTGTGAAAATTTGAGGATCCAGTCCCTCTTCTAGGGAGAGAAACTAAGGACATGCTTCATCGTTCTTCAGATGGTGCTTCACCTCCCACTGCCTCACAGCGTTTTCTGCTGGAGGAGCCCCTGGGTGGTCATGCCACGCACGTTCTTTATCCTAGGGATGCATGCAAGGGGAAAAAAGCCAACATACAACCTAATAAAAAGCACTGAATCCCTTTGCAAAGTTGCCAGCTGCCTGTGTAACAGTGTGCTGGCCAGAGCTCAGATCAGCCAGGTAGTCAGGGGCTCTTGGCAAGCTGAGGGCAGTGAAGCATATGGGTCTTTCCCCTGCATTGCTCTGTGCCTGGAGCCACAAAGGAAAGGGCGATCAACAGCCACCCGGCTCTTGCTGTTTGCCAGCCCATCAGCCTCCCTCTCCTGTTCCCCATAAAAGCCGACCCGGCAAGGCTCGTGCTCACTCTTTCATTTGTCAGCCCACCTGCGTCAGCAGTAATACAGGTTGTTCAGCTGCTTAGCATCCCAGCTGGTAATGTCTCGGGAGGAATTAGGCAAGGCATGCTGGTAAGAGGGGGAGAGAGGGTTTGAGGGAGAGTAATCACAGGCACAGTGATGGGAAATAAATGAGATCAGAAAAAAAAAAAAAACCAACAAACCTCAAATAGGGTATTCTCAGGCTAGAAGGGAGTATATTTTTAGAAGGATCAGACTGTTTCAGTCCCAGCCATGGAAAGCCATGGGATCAGCAGCAGGTCTCCCTGGGATTTCAGCAGGGTTTGGCTCAATGCTGCAAGTGAGCAAGTTGCCACAAGGCAGTTGGCATTCAGCTGTGCTACAGAAAAGCTAAATGGGTGGGCTGAGAGGCTGGGTTGTCCCCTTGTCCACAGATGAGATGTGGCAAGAGGCAAGGGGGGGCTTGCAGGTGCTGTTGGGTTTGCATGGGTGTTGTGCAGGCTTTCCCTCTTCAGAGTGAAAGCATGAAGCTTTGCTTGTCACAGTCGCTCAGTGACACACCTTTTGGCTGAGATTTGAAGTGCTCTTTCCCCATAAGCACAGTTCTAACGAGGAGAGGTCATGCCACAGACAGTCTAACTGAAGGCAGGGGAGGTCCTGGCAATATGAGGAGCATTATTCACTGTGCAGCAACTGACGGGAGTTCAGTCCCTGGCTCCTCCCTCATCAGCAGAGTGAGCAAACAGAGTACGGTATCAAAAAAAAGCATATATTTAATCAATTCCTGTGGTGCTGTAAAACCCAAGTTTAATTTGAAATTTTAAATCTGCTTCAGTGTTTTACCCACTGCTAGCACGAGAGCAGCATTATTCTCCTTCTGCCAGTCATCCCCCAGCAGAATGTGTCTCTTTACACTGAAATTCAGTAAAGATTGGGAAAATACTGTGGGAAGGACAAGGATGTTTTGCAAAATCTTTATCTGTGTAGCCTAAATGGACCTGGCAACAGAACAGATTGTGCTCTGAACTTAGGGAAAAAGTTGAAACAACCCATCCCCATCCGTTATGCTATTTGTATGTGGGAGCAAAATCAGGCTGATTGTCCATCTCCAAATACTGCACTGACCTCTAGATACATGGCATCCAGAGTTGCAGTGCCTGGATTGTCCAGTGGTGTGCACCACATAGCAGCTTGATTCTCCCAAATGCCACGAAGTGACCCCTGCAGGAAAGTCACATGTCCAGAGAGCCAACGCTGGGCTGACCACAGAGCTACCGACCAGAAGTGTCAGCTTAGAAAGCTGCCTTTCATGGATACCAGGGAAGGAACAAGCATGATGGTGCAGAATGAACATTTTTTGTTGTTTTTATGAGTGTTGTGTCATGTGTGCACATCTAGAACCAAATACCGTAATAATTTATGCCCATGTTTTGCTTTTTTGGACATACATTTCATTTTGGACATACATTTTCCATACCTCCAAATTTTCTGCAAAGTTCAGCAGTAAATGATTATTTAACAATCAAAAAAATTCTTTCCTTGGCCCTTTTTTTTAATTTTTCTTCTTGCTAGCTGGCCACCAACAGAAGAAGCACCATTAGAGTGATGCTGAAAAGAAAAGCTTTAGCTAAGATTTTCAGAGTGACTGAGGGAGAATTGTCAAGGGAAAGGTATCTGTCCTCTGCATATCAGGCCCCAAAAGATAAACCCAAAGAGAGGACACCTTGGTGATTGAATTCTTGGCCAGTGGCTACATTTGAATATTCAACTGCTGTGCTGGCAAAGCCTCCCTTGAAATGAATTATTTTGCCTGACATCATGCTGCCAAGTTAAATTGCATTTCATATTCTTGCACAGAAATTATCCCATACCATGTTTTTCCTTTCAGAGTGTGCCTGGAGTAGGCAGGCATCCTTTGCTAATAAGCCCAAGAGGAAAAGCCTGGCTTACACAAGTTAAAAAATGTCTGAAGGACTGATAATTTTGTCAGAGAGCACTTCGTGCCCTCTAAGGGAAGATCATAAGCTATCGCCTGTTGGCTAGCTCATAAATTACCAAGGCAGAGCAAGTCTGATTATTCTTCCATTTATAAGAATATTTAAAATAAAATTAATCACCAAGGTTTACACTTTGTTGGTTGGTTCTTTATAAGTTATTATGCACTGCAAAACCTTTCACCAGGCAGTGTGTCTTTGGGTATCAAGCAGGGTTGGGGGAACAAAAACATTGGTGACAGAAATGGAAAGTTGTGTTCATCAGAAATGTCCCTTGCACTAGTGCCAGCCTCAGCATCCACTTTTGGCCTCCAGCTGTTTAGTGTTTCTGTTGCCTCTGGGATCTGGGAGCAGGGGACTTTCACTCAGCTACCAGGATAACCATCTTCCCTGAAGAGCAAAAGTCTCTCATATTATTCAGTGAGGTCTACAAATAATCATGTCAGCTTAACATTATGATAAACTCTGGGTTGCTCGTCCTTATTTGACTTTTATTTTTGTTTGGGAAATTCAAAAGTCAGTCCGGCCCCTCCACAGTCTTTCAGCCAAGCTTCACTTCATTTCCACCTTTGAGAATTCTTCTGAAATGCAGCTGATCACCACCTAGATTTACCTTGTTCCCCCATTCTCCCTAGCTGAAGACCTTTTTTTTGCACAGTGCATACATGTCTGGCACAGCTTTTGAAGCAATCAGAGAGCAGCTTCCTGCTCTGCAGGTGCTCCCTGCAAGAGCTACAAACACTTTTTTTTCTTTAATTTCAGCTGATTTTTTTCCCCATAGGGCTTTGATAGCTGCAGTTGCAATAACTGGATGCAAATGCAGAGACCTGAGAATAAGGACCTTTCTTTCAGTGAGACCCCACAGGGTTATCCAGGCACCTAATTCCCCTTATAAATTAACCACCTAAATGATTAACAACCTAACTAAGTCCCTTCAGTGAATTCAGCAACGTGCGGGTGCTCCTAGCGAGGCTGTTAACCAGCATCTCACAAACAGAGCAGGCTTTGGTGCTGCAGGAGTGGATTTCATGGCAGGCTGATCCCAAGACTCAGAGAGTCAGATGAGGCTTCATGGTGACCTTACCCCTCCTCCATACAAATGTAGGGTCCATTTGGCTCAGAAGAAACTCTTGTCTAAACACTTCCTTAATTCCCTGCTCTGCCCCGTCAGCTCTGCTTCCCAAGTGCTGCATCCCTGCTCTGCCCCACGCAGTGATGCGCCAGCCAGGAAGGAGAAACCTCTCTGGGACCTCTCTGCTGACATTAGCTCAGAAAAACCTTAATCCTTGGACAAGTTAGGGCCATCCATGAAAGTTGGGCCCCAGTGGAAGAAAGCTGAATTGAGAAAACAAGCGATGCCTGGTGAACAGACCAGACAAAAAGAAACCTTGCCTCAGGCCGGCAGCAAATACAAAGCGGACCTCAGAGGCTTCTGCCTTGGCATCAAGGTATATTTTGGGCTGAAGAAAAGACAGCTCTAGGTTAGCTGCTTTGAATAAAGGGACTGAGAGCAGAGTTAAATGATGAGAGGCTATTGATGAAGGGAGAAGATGACTGGACACAGTCTGACAGTCTGAAAAACGGGCTTTTTCAGGATGGGTGTGAGATGAGACAAGCAGTGGCTGGTACAGCATCTACAAGGACTGAAGCAGTGCCTGCCATAAGCAATGCAGTGAGGATAGGACCAGCTGCCAGCATCCTTCTGTGTCACAGGGCCAAGATGTCCAACAGTGTCTGGGTAACCAGCACAGTGGCTTCTGCACCCAGGGAACAGTTTAGGCAGGGATGCATTTGGGCTTTTTACCCCAGCAGTTAGGGATGGCTAACACTGCTGTCCCTCTCTAATGAAAAAAAGCCTTTTTAAATGTTTAAATATCCTGAGGTGCAAATTTTCTTGAGATCTGTCCATTGCATCTCTGTTTGCTACCTGCAGCACATCATGGGAACCAGTGCTTACAGGTCTAATTGGTGTCCGTTTGTAGGCCAGTGGGTGAGTTAATGAATTGTCCACCATGCTCACTTCTTACTAAAAGCCATTTATTCTCACTTTATAGTACTAGCCAGAGGCCAGCAAAATCAGACCCTGAGGTGACGGGGACCAGTCTGTATATTTCTGTCTATATCTCGATATATGTCTACACACACACACACACACACACACACACACATAGAATAAACTGCACTTGAAACATGCAAGGTTCAAGACTAAGGTGGGAGAAGTGTTATCTGCATTTTATAGATGGGGTCCTGAAGGAAGAGGAGATGACAGGAGTTTCATATCATACTCAACATCTGTGATAGATCTGGAAACTTAGCCTAAACCACCAGGGTTAACAGCAAAACAATCCCTCCTTCCTGGAATGGAAAGAGGGAAGCTAATACAGAGGAATAAATAGGATTGTGCCTACTGTAGGTACCTGTAGTATTAAAATAACCTTGATTCCCTGCCTGAGACTGTCTCCATTCTTTTCCTTCATTTTGCATTCAGTAGTCTAAAGCAGGAGGTGTGACAATTAGTTTTGATATTTTTTTTTAATTTCTTCATTTTTGCAGCAAAACCTACAATAAATCAGACTCAGGAGCTCTGTGAAGTGCTGTGAAGAAAACCCAGGCCCTACTTAGCTCCAGGCATTTATACATGACGCATACGCTCATCAGTGCTCACTGCTGTTGTTTCTCTGCCAATCACCTTACCCAATGTGAAGATGTGTCACAACACTGAGCAAACATGGAAACAGCCACTTTAATCAACCATATTTTCCCCATCTGGTAACTTTCCTTTAACATGATAGTCCAGCTTTCACACAGATTTTATAGAGAGAAAGTTTACAAGCAATAAAAATTAACAGCCAGTATATATGCAACAAACAAATCATCAAAACCCCCCTATAGTGTGTGCCCGAGTGGATCTAATTCAAACTGTGACTAAACTGTGGTTGCATTTCCATGAGATATTTTGCCTGGGGATGTGCAGTATGCAGAGAATGTGTGATTCATCAAAGCGAGAACCAGACCAGGGGTGACAGGAAGAAGTTCGGAGGACAAGCACAGAAAAGCAACCGTAACAGGAGAGGAAAGCCACACAGAACTGCTTTGCAAGTGCTGCGGTGGCCGTTGCCCTCAGAGCAGTAACTGGGCAGAGAAATGAAGGCCTTCCCTTCCCTCGTGCCTATGAAGAACTTAGTTGGCTTCCTTCATCTTTACCTATCCCTCCCCATAATGATAAAACCAGAGCAATGTGGTTAAATGCTGGGATAGTTCATGTTTCCAAGCTCTCTCTCTACTCTGACTCAGATCACACCGCAGTTAGAACTCCTCCATGCACATTTGAAGGACATTTCTGTGATAACTTCTTTCCAGGAGAACAGGCAGTTTCTGGGGAGACAGGGAGCGGGTGCCTTACTAGAAGTTATACTCTTAGTTGTCTGGTTCTTGTGTTGCTAATGCCAGGGCATCATTTCCACTGGCATAGATTAGGAGTGTTAATGGCAACAGAACAATGAATATCTGTGCAACCAGAATCTGACATAATGTATTTGTCATGCCACCAAAGAGCTTTTTTCAAATTATAAAACACTCGTGTGGTGAATGGAATCAGGCTGCGATAATTTGCATGTACGAACAATATTTTAGGTCCAGTCATTGTTGCATCTTGTTCAAATACTGCAAGGATGGATGTTGGGTGAATGGAGGAGCATACATACATTCTGCTTCATAGAGGCTTCTCTTCCCATCCTTCAGTGTGGCTGATTAAACTGCCACTCTGGTTATTCAGTTTCAGTAAGACTGTTGGGAAGGAGAAGATAAACAAAACACAGCCCCGCATCTGAGGATGTAGTATTTTTGGAGTTGGCTGGGAGTGGTAGTCTGCTTTCCTAACAAAACAAAGATGATGTTACAGCTCTGCCTGTCTCTTTTTGTCCAATTGTCTCCTTCCATCCCCTTGCCCTTCCCCTTCTTTTCCATCAGCTTTGTGACTTCAGTCAAATTTGTCAAAGGAATTGAGGGATAATATCTCAGAGATACTAAGTTCCTACAGTTTTTATCAAAATCAAATGCAGAGAAAGAGACCCTACTACAACCTGCATTGAGGGAGAGGCAGGCTTTAGCCATTGCCTTGCAGCCTTGAGGCAGCCACTTACTGGCCAGTCATTACGTACACCACTCCCACTTGCTTCAGTTATTTGCTGCTTTTTGTCCAATTATTTGCTGCTTTTTGTCCAGTCAAGAAGCCAAACACAGGTGGGGCAGTGGGATAGGATCAGGCTGTGCGTGGCAGTGGGATGGAGCGGGCACAGAAAGGACATGGAGGGATTGCAGGGGTGCTAGGTGCAGGAGGTAGAAATCTGCAGTGGGGGTTGAAGTGCAGCTGGGGCACTCGAAGCATTGCAGATAGGACTGAGGATACTGCAGTGTGTATGAGTGCAGGGCCTCTGACAGGGAGAGGAGGGAATCCAGAGAACAAAAGCCTATCTATAATATTAACTCCTCTTGTCTATTTTCTGTGCAGAATTCAGAGTGAATTAAAAGCAATGAGTCAAATGAGATGTTTCACAATTCACGTTCCCCATAACAAACTGTTTCTGAGGAATGCAATGGAAATACATTTTAAGAGAAACAAGGGAGAAGAGGGGAGAAATTTGAGTCTCAAAACCAGGGAAGGATAAGTATCTACATTTAAAATGTTCTTTACTTCCAGTTCTTTGTTCAACTGCTTAACCATTTCCTTTGATAAAATACACTTGACTAATTTCTATAATTTACTTTGTTTATAACAATGAAAGGTGATCTCAAACTCGGTTAAGAGATGCTTTGTGCTCTCTGGTGATTCCATGATAAGGTGGACTTGCAGTAGCTACTATACAGCTTGTGTTTTGGACTTAGCAAGAATAGGAGAGTATTGTTTTCTCTTAGCAGCTTGGGGAGTTTTGAGAGCTAGTGATATCTGATGCCAAGTTAGCAGAGATGAGTCTCATGGGCAGATGCAAACAACTATCTCCAAGCATGAACGGAGTGGGAAAATATATAGGGCCCTGGAAAATATTTATGGTCCATGATGGGAATAGTAGCATGATATAGAAAGCAAGAATTATTATGGCCAGAGCAATCAGGAGTTATATGACACTGATCTATGGGAACCTAGGCTTTCCCAGTTCCATACTGATGGAAATATTTGTTCTTGCAAAGTTTGCTGGTGTGGTGACTGCTCTGTTTAGTTGTATAGTGCGCAGAGGGCCTTTGTTTCCCTGCAAGGACTAAGGGAAGAGAGTGGGAAACAACTAAAATAAATTAACTGAGGAGTCTTCCTGGTATGTGCTCATATTTTTACTCAGTGAATTAAAATATACAATGTTGTTAAATGCAGAAATAAACTACATATTGATAAATTTGACTTAAATCCCTTCATCTCTGTTGTTCTCTGAAGACCAATATGTAATGTACGTGTGATCCAATATGACTTTCACCAATACAGATTTAATTCCCAACTTATCATCTGAAACTTCTCTTCATCATGGGAAATTTCAGCATTAAACTTGGCACCCCAACTCTGCACAGCTAAGGTGCTGGATGAGGAATGCTCTTTAAATGGCTCATCCAGAAATTTGAAAATGCCCAGTGATCACCTCCTGCAACTCCATCTGCACAGTCAATATGTCAGAACATTTCAGAATGGCTTTCTTCTGTGTTCCTTTTGTTGTTGTTGTTGGTGGTGGTTTAGGTGCAGCTGAAGCAGTTGTGCTATGTTTGGACAGAGGAAACTGCAGCGTTTTTGCAAAGCACGCAAGTGCCAGGAAGTTGCCTTATATTCTGTCTTGGCATTAACTCCCAAACTCTCCTGTTCACTTTTCTGATATAATTTTTTTTAAACAATCTCACAAACAACAGACTTCCTGAGAACCGATAAAGATTTTGTTGCTCTTTTGACTGTGGTAGTGCTGTACTGTTCCAGCTCAGCTTATCAGCGCAAATTCGCTTGCCTTCATTAACTGCTAACCTTTCCAAAGATAACAAGGGGAGACGATAGTTTTTCTTTTCCTGATGAAAAAGATTTGTGAGCTCTGCCAAGGCATTGACTTTCTCATTCTCTAAACCCTTTTTCTTTTTTTCACCTGGTGATTGCCGGCATGTTGGAGAGCAGCTGACATTTTGGGCTGACGAGTACCTCACCCAGCATGAGGACCTGCTGTTATCAATTCACACAAGGCCTCAGCTTATTCTAGAGATTAATCAACTGAATATGAATAGTGAGGGTGATTATCACATAAATAGCCAGCTCTCCAGTAAATAACTAAACCATTTATCCTGAGATCTGTTAATTAACTTTATCAAGAGTGGAAGATTAATAAACACCTAAGTATTTAGGTACCAGTAAAATAATTTTTGCTTATAGTAGTACCAATCCTCTATGAAATCCCTACCAACATTTTTGACTGTGAAGAAAAGCCTGAAGAAAAAAGAGTTTTCTGTTTCTCCCTTGACTTTGCCCTGGTGCCTGACCTTTAAGCAGACACACAACAGCTGATGGGAATTCAGAGCTGCCTGTTTGCAAAGTCCTCTTCTGCAGAATGTCATTTCAAGCCCACCTCGTTCATAAAACCTGAGTCACCCTACATCTGGGTGTCTGAAATTGTCTGTCTGCAGTACTGAACCAAAGTGGAGCATAGGGCTGACACTCAGGTGCAATCTTGCAGATGCGCTGACTCAGTTTTGGAGCTTGCCTGAATACCTGCACTGGGCAGAAGAGCTCTTTAGCCTAGTTTTCTGTGGAGATGAGGCCTGGATGCCTGCAGGTTGGCCACTGATTCTGCCCATTCTCATTGTCTGGCCAATTTTGGCCAAATTTGCTGGAAACATTACAGTTTCCCTATGCTTTCAAAAGTTGTCAGCCAGGGAAAGAGGCATTTGTACTGCTCCTGAAGGTACAGCCTACTGGCAAGGGAAGATGGGTCCAGTTTTCTTTTGCATTAGTTCATTTTACTCATAAGCCAATTAATTAAGAAGGAAGATAGTAAGTCACAGTAACTTTTCATCTCCAGTCCTAATGCATGCCAAATGCCTGTCCTTCACAGGGCTGTCACACCAAGGTCAAATCGTACAGCTGGGCCATCTTGCTTTGAAGCATAGGCTGAAAAATGAGGCCCCTGCAGAGGTTTCCGTGTAAGAAGATTCTCTGCACTGCTGTTACATGTTTCCTTTGGATCCAGGTGGCCCCAGGCCCTATTCTCTTCCCCACGAAGTGCAGCAGTATGGCCTGTGCCTTTGCTTAACTCCCCTGTTTCCTGAGCCCTTATTAGGACAAACTAGAGTCCTCGGCTCTTCCCCTTTTGCAGGAGCTGCTCTGAAAATTTGTTCAGTCAGCTGCATGTGCAAGTCTTCCTGTGGTTTTAGAAATAGCAGCAGTGGAGCAACATTTAATTTGCTGCTTCTACTTCTTAACCTCGAAGGAAAAAGGTGGTAACTGTTAATTGCATCACAGCATGCATGTGCCTGGAGAGCACAGCAGTTTGCTCTGACTCTTGGTGCCCAGGGACCAGCAAACCTAACCAAAAACGGACCCAAAGCACCACATGTACAAACCTAAGTGCAAACCACACTGTAAAATGTCTGTGTTTATTCTTCCTGTGGATTTGGAGGCAAGAAATCATTAACCATCCCTCAGAGCTCCTGATGCTAATGCACACAGATATAAAAGATTGCAGGAATGCTGACACATATCCACTGGTGAGGGCAATTACAAACTGAAGACATATATGTGGCAATTCTTTAAAAAAGAGCCTAAAGCTGTCCAGACCAGGCACGTTGCAAGAAATAGGTTGTGAAATCTGATTTTGAGGCCCCATTCTTTTATTGTAAAGTTATTCTGGACCTCAGGGGTTTTGTTTGTTTGGGGGTTTGGTCTTTTTTGTTATCTAACACTGGCTATAGGGTGCACAGGGGGTGTGCGTTAGTCTACAGGGGAAGGATTTTCTGTGAAAGGCTGCAGGGGTTAGTCTCTGGGGTGAATTCTGCAAGGTTACAGACTCTCACTCTTGTTTCTGCCTCAGGCTTGGCCATTCTCCTTTCTCCCCTTCCATCCTCCTTTCTCCTCTCTGCTCATCCTTTGCCAAGTCTAAAGCTGTCACTGTAAGAGGTAAGAGCTGTACAGATCTGTGCTGCTTTATAGCAGCTTGCAGGGAAGCTGTGATGATAGAAATACAATGAAAACTGGACATATTCTAATTAACCTCAGGAAAAGTGCCATCAGGAATGCAGAGTATTCCCCTGGAAAAGATACTCTTAAGTGCCTGATTGTGTGTTTGTCCATGAAGCTTTTATCAGACCATATAACAGCTTTGGGGAAAGCTTGTGAGGACTGTTCTTGAATAGGCTTCCATCAGAGAAAGAGGGGTGGGAAGCCAGCTTGGATGCTGAGAGGCAGGCTGTTGCATTTAGGAAATACAGCGAACAGCCATATAGGAGAGCAAAAGAAATGGAAAAAAACAACAGGGCTCTCTGTTTAGTGGCCCAAAGGCTTAGGGGCACCTCAGCCAGCAGAACCCAGCAATTCCAGACTGATGAGTCCTTAATCATCTCACACCAGTGAAAGCTTTTCTGCACCAGAACAAATATCAAATCATATTGCCATGCATAGCAACAGAATCTGGTAAACTGTTTAGGCCAAGCTACAAAATGAAGATCTGAACTGGACTGGCAACAGACAATAATAAGGTGCAACCCTACAGCCTTAGTGCTGTTTGTGATTTTTTTATTAGTAAGTTCAAAAACTGCTTCTGTGTGATTTTGAGAAGTCAAATAGCACTGCAGGGCAGTGTGGGGCATTTTCCTGGACTGTCTTGCCTGCCTTAGGGCTTGAGATACTTGTATTTAAAATGAGCCTCCCCCTTTCCCCTCGCCCCTTTCCAAACCTAGAGTTAATTTGTTCCCACACCTCAGTTTGTACGAAGAGATGCCTCCATCTCTGAACTCACAATTGCTGGCTGGGAAGTGATTCAGCTACTAAACAGTTATAAGTGAGCAGGGGAATAATCACTGGGTATTGCTGACATCTGAAGAAACAATCTTGTGTTCATGACTTCACTAGCAAATGAAAAGGGACAAAAATAGAGGCCCAAGCTGCCTCAGATCAGGGCCGCGTCTGAAGTTGTGGCCCCTAGTGCTCACCACCTCCTCACTGCAGACAACTTCAGATGTGGCCCTGATCTGAGGGTGAGCCCTTCTGCGTGCAGCACTGGACCTAAGCTGCTGGAGAACATCCGCACATGGCCAATGCTGCTGACTTTCGGTGCAGGAGGAGCACTGAAAGAACAGGGCCAGATTGGTAGCTATGGGCATTGCCTCCATGTCTTCCCACCACAGTCTCTTACCTTGCCTCACCGTTCCCAGCTGGGAGGTTTGACTTGTAAGTGAGCTGTACCAGCTCCCTGGATGGTTGCTACCATGGCAAATGGACGGAGCCACCAGGGATGTGGGGACATGGTGCCCCTGAACCTGGGGGAGGTGTTGCAAAGCACTGAGTGCTGCCTGCAGTGCAGCCAAGGTCTGCTACAGAAGATGCCATGAAGAAACAAGAACGAACAAACAAAAAATCCCAAACTCATGGGTTGTAATGAGCCAACAGAGGGTTGCAGACATTTCTGACTCACTTTATGGTTTTTTTTTTTTTTTTAAATCTCCAGAATAAGCAGTTCGTTTTTCTAGTCTTGGATAGGTTTTGTACATGTAGTAAATACACTGGATTCATACTTAAGTGTTGAGTAGTTCCTAGCTTGAGCAGCTTCCTAGTTAAAGTAGCTGAAATGGCTTTTCACAACTTCTTAATCTTTGTAGATGCAGTCTCTTATTTTTTATTAAATTTTGTTCAGTTTTATAAATAGAAATTTGGGGATTAAAATCACACACAGGTATTAAAGGAGGAAAATGTCAGTTTGCTAATTCTTTCTATGTTGCGTAATTTGAAGTGCAAAAGGATGAATTCAGTGAACAGCCAAAAATAAACCAAAAACTTGTGCCAGAACAATAGCACCTCTGCAGCATACTGACTGGTGCCTTGTCTTTTGTAGTCTCTCCACTGCAGTATTCTGTTAAAAAAATAGACAACTCCAGTTCATAGTACAGGGGCTTAACAGAATCTGTGGTCCTCCCAGGCTGATAAGTCTAAATTGCAGAGTCAGTCATCAAAAGAAAGATCATAAACAAAGACTGTAGATCTAGCTCCAAATTCCTTTATCTCCATGATGAGCAAAACTATGATCCAGCATCAAAGTGTTAATGTGTCATGGGACTGGAACCCCACAACTGAACCTCTTCAGACCCCCAGGCCTTAGCTTTTATATATACTACACATAGGGTGACCACAGCTGTGAAAGGAAATTCCAACATCTGCTCCTGGGACCAGGTGAGACTTTCCAGTTTGAGGATGTGTTGTATGTTTAATAGTCTTCATCTGCTCTGAAGATCAAAAGCCATCATACAAATATTTTGTTAGGCAATAGACGTTAGGACTGATGTGTTCCCTGAGCACTTTTATTGCCTCTAAATGGAGAAATGGATCAGCATAGAAATTAGAGAAGTTATTCTGCTATATGGGTTCCACAGAAAAATTCCCACTGTGTACAGACAGTACTGAATATTGCCACTCATATTGCAGATAGGTATCTACACAAGAGCCTGTTTTGTATTACGGTAGTAGAACTTATTGTACCATGACTACACTGATTTCATTCCTCATGCAAAGCAGCCAGTAGCAGTCCTGTCATCAGATTAGCAGGAGGTCCACAGGGAGTTCTATTTCTGGTTAAAAAAGGATTATTAGTTTTCAAGTGATAACGATCATGACAAAATCCCAGCTATAATTCATTCAAGAAAAAGGAACTCTTTCAATGAGTAAAAATTATTACCAGTACCTAAAACCATTGTGACTGCTCACCAGTTTCTTGTTAATGTAAATTGGTATGGAATGATGTCCTACAAGCCAACTTTAAACAGGGTGGATTGACAGAAGTGAATATTGGTAAGGAAGGGGACATGAACACATCTTAGTACTATAAGCAGGTAGGTGGACCGCTATAAAAGTTACCATAGAACAGAGGTTTTGAAGAGTAAGGGATTCAAATGCTTTGGTGCAGGAGTTTCTGAGGATCGCTCTGTCATGTCTAAGATAGCACAGAAGCTGCTTGATATAAAAGTCCTCTAGCAGGAAGGAGTTCTCTGTGAGGAATTACAAGAGGGCAGTTCAGTTAACAAGTGTTTAACTCTGTCTTTCATCCTATTAAAATATATAAAAAATTATAATTATGAATGAGAGGCATCATATGCTCCATCACAGAAATGAAGATGTTGAAATAGACTCTCCTGATGAAAATGGAAATAAAGCTGGGAAGACAATTAAAAACAAACTGTGGAACATGAGTCCCCGTTGGTATGGGTATCCCCTGGAAAGAATTGTTTGGATGGTAGTTGTGATGATGGTGGGAAAAGAAAAACAAAGGTATAATTATAGATCACACCTGGACAAAATTGTCTGGACAGCTGGACACCAACAGGCTAATCTGGATAAGATGGATTTATTTTACCAGGATAAAGTAAACTCAGTTTCTGTCAGTTTGCACAGTGACCTGGCAGAGAACTACAGAACAGAGTCATGACAAAAAGGGTAGGATTAATTTTCAGATTAAAATACCTCAATGTACATGTCTACAATTAAACTGGGTCTCTAAATTCCAAGTACAAGTTGGTAAATTCAGGCAATGGAGCCTGAAGAAATACAGAGCTGACCAAATGCAGTTGTCCATTTTAAGATGAGCTGGAATATCTTTCTAGACTGTTCATGGAGCTACACCAAAATATCTTAACCTGGAGCTAAATTGAAGCCAAAATTGTCAAAATAAAGAGAGAAGTGGTAAGAGAGAGGAGAAGAGGGAGACAAGAAAAAAAGGAAGGTAAAAAGAGAGAGGAAAAGAGGAGCTCCTAATTTTTGTAACAACTCAGAAAATCCATTAGAGAGAATCCAAAACAATCACCTGTACTCTGTGAGTCTGGAGCTGGTTGTGGTTGTGGCTGGTTGTATTATGGTTGTGGAGCACTGCACCCCTGTGGAACAGGCACTACAAGTTCCCCTGCCAGGGACAATGCCCCATCCCTTCTCCTTAAGGTAGAGCAAGAGACAGGTGCCTCCATGCCACTGACAGAGTCCTTGGAAGCCCCTGTGGGTACATGGCCAACCTCTGGGGTACACATTGAACCTTACATGTTCCAGTATAGGTGGAAGAACCACCCCTCACCTGGCCTACACACATTCCTACATGGTCCCAGGGTCACTGCTGAATAATACAGAGCAGAATGATGCATATATGTCTTGTGAATAAATCTGGGCTGGATTTTATCAAAGTCCGGGTATGTGGTGTTTCCTGCATTCCTGAAAGGAACTGCAAAACCATTCTCCTGGATCATTTACAGACCAGCTGAGGTGCCCTGCCACAGTTCCCAGCATAACCAGTATCTATCATATGGTTGTGTGGGCAGAACTGGATCCTACCCACTATTTCCTCCTGAACAGACCTCATTACCCAGTAAGCCTGGGTACAAACTCCAGGATTATAGCTATATTTTTTCCCAACCCCCTAAATGATTTCACAGTCTGGCAGTCTAGCCCGGATCTTTGAAGTGCCATCACAGAAGACTTCTTGAGCAGCATGCTTGTCACAGGCGACATCATCATAAGTCTATTCAATCTGCAGGTTGCACCAGGCTGGGAAGGACTGTGGATGTGCTGGAGAACAGGCTTAGAAATCAAAATTAATTTGAAAAATGTGATGAATTGAAGACCCCCTTCACAAAGACATGAGATATGAAACAGAAAGGTGGGCCAAGGCAGAAATACAGGAACCATTTGAATCACATGAGTAGCAGCTGTCCAGGGACAAATTCTGCTACTGATTTCAAAGGGTAACAAGCTGACCAGGAGTCAGAAACATCACACTGAAAAGAAAATAGCACATTTCATGCTGGGGTGTAGTTACTGGAGCACAGCTTGAAAGACACATGAAGTAACTCTTCGGTGGATTGGCAGTGGATGTTGAAGTAGGATTTATTCAACTGGGCCTCTTTAAGCATCAAAAACCTCCCTTCTCTACTGTTTGAAAGAGCAAGCTAGATAAGGAGAAAAACTGATAAATAGATATGAATTCTGTGTACAGCAAATAGTACTGAAGAGGGAGAAAGTGAAGGTGGAGATAGAGTTATTGCCTCATTTACCATCAAACTGATTATGACAGTTCAGCCTACCTCCCAAGTTCCCTTTTCCAGCCTAGAAGGAAAAGCAGACAGCCTCCTTTCACATTACCAGATGGAAGCAGCAATATACACATATGAACGTTGGCCCTGTGTCAGTTTTGCCCTACACCCACTGGAAGGAATTGCAGACTGCTCATTGACTCGAGTGGAACAGACCCAGAAGAAGAGGTTACTGCATAAACCTTTTCCAGTGTATTTGCAAGCTAGTGTGCATGGCTAGTCAAAGGCCTCTCTTCAATGGGATCATTAATTTCAGTCTTCTCTTATTTAATTAATTCATATAAACTCTCTAAAAACATCTCAGTCAGGGCTCAAAAAACCTCTGCCACAGCCTTCAGTGAAATCCCTCCTTGGCAGCCACAGCTCTCAGAAATTCACTTGCTATTTACCTTCCCACACTCACCCCTAGCCACCTCCGTGGTCCCTGTAATCTCAGAATTTGGCTGTATCACACAAAGCCCAACACTGTACAAGCCCAAAACTTATCCCTAATTTTTAAGGTGGACTTTATATGCACTTTCTGCTCTTTATTTTTGCACTTTTTGTCTCAGCTGTTTAATTTACATATGCTTAGCCCATCCAAGCTTTGTCATATTAACACAGAATTAAGATTAGACAAGTAAATTTGCCTTGCTTGCATTTTCTGCCAGTTTGGGTCTAGCAAACTTGGTATGATGATATGATAAGGTTTTAGAATTGGTGATAGCATTACATAGTGATGCCAGGCCCACAGCAAAGGTCTCTACAGTGTGTAACTTGTAGTCACTACTGAGCCATCTGGAGTGGCAGGAAAGGAACATCTGAAGAAGCAGCAAATTGCATTTTCTGTTTGCAGCCAGCCCACATCAGCAAGGCAGTAGCGGGCTGAAAGGCAAACTCTTCTGGACTGCTAAGAAATACGTGATAAAGCATCGTTTGCATGAGGATTTGGGTTGACTCAGCAGGTCTTGCAGCTATACTCCTTCCCCACACCAGGATCTTCTATTTTTTTTACCTTCTGTTTTTCTTAGGGGTTCATCTTTAAAATCTTTTGCATGAAACTAATTGTGGCAAAGTGAACGGTAGACAAAAATCTTTCCCATGGCAAGAACAAGGATGATACAAGTATGGAAGTAGTCTTCCTTCTTTAGAAAGGAATGCTCCAACAAGCACGTTTTGATTGAAAAATAACTGACCACTAGCTTAAAAATCATAATAAAAACAGCTAGTATGCCTGAACATGTAGAAGGCTGTGATCAGGACTTTGGAGGCTGGCACCTAAAATGGATCTCATCAGCATCAGTCCCAGTTGTGTGGGATCCCTGGGGACCAATAAACGGGTTCTAGCCTCCTGAGACTGGCAGGCTCAGTGTACATAACAAGTAGGATTTTTTTTTTTTTAATTTTCCGAAAAGCCACAGCGTCTCTTCCAAGTAGCTGAACCCAGACACTGCTGCTTTGAGTTTATCTGCAAACCTCAAGGGTCTTCCTTCCATCTGGAATGGTAGGCGCTCAGTTCATCAGGTCCAGAAAATCACTTAGAGAGGTGGCAAACTGGGGAGAGCTATGCAAAGCTTTCCAATGCTTTGTGTAATAATGTAAAGTAGTTCAAATATCCTACAGAAGTCAGAGCAATATTTAATAAAAGACTCTGCTGTCTCTCAGGTCCGTAGGAAAACAGCTGAGGATTTCTTGACTTCAGAAGTCATACTGAAAATTATTTTTATTCCAGAACCCTATAGGATAACTTAAAAAAACCCTAACAACAGCTGTTTTCTGTGAAAAGATATTGGATTTTGGAAAAATTTATTGCTTAATTATCTATTATGGAACCCTCCTAATATCATTATAGTGGGAGTCAGCAGATGGCACTGTTACTCATAGTGATAAAACTTTCTACAGCTGTGCAAAGCTTGCTACATCTTTGAATAAATTCTTCATTGCTGCTCATTTTCTAGTGAAATGCCTTTGTCCAAAAACTAGGCATTGGCTCCCCACCTCACCTTTCAAACCAAAGAAAATACTTGAGACAGATCTGGCCTTAGAGAACTGTTCAAATTCCTGAGAAAAAAGGTTGTTTGCACACTGTCTGAGTACCTCTGTTGCAAAAAAAAAAAAGGAGTAAATAAATTAATACTTTAAAGCAAATAGCCATACTTTTTGTCAGTGTCTTCTTCTCTGCTGGGAAGTGGATGCTTTCAAGGATACTGGTGCATGGGCCATATGGAGTCCATCTTGGAGCCCATGAGCACTGATGGAGAGGCTAGATAGGCACTACAAGACCAAATGTGTGCAAAGCAACCTGAGCCGTGCAAACCAAGGGGGTGCTTCAGCTCTAGTAGAAAAAAAATCTTTAAAACTACATTGTCATGAGGTCACAAAAACAGGGTGAAGAGGGTAGTTGAGGTAAAGCTGAGGAACTTTAGAGGACATGGAGAAGGACTTGGAAACACAAGGAGACTCACCAGCAGGAAAATGGCAGAAACTTGAGAAGCTGAGGTAGAAACACGTGTGGAGTGTTGTGGCAGCAGCGAGTCTGGAGAGAAATGACAAGGACTGTGACAGGTACAGTGGAGGGCAGGGAAGTTTGCTCAGAGGAGACCAGCAAGGGAAGGCCATGGGGCACTTAGCAGTGGTTATTCATTCCCCAGGAAGAAGCAGCACCTCTCAGAAGACTGCTGGTCCAGTCTGAAGTATTTACCTCACTGGTGCCATGGACTGAAAGAAACAGCGCATAACACCCAGTAATTTTCTCGATAATTGCATCTGTCTTCATTAAGGTTGTTTTTTCTCCTAAGGGTCTTGTAAAACCTCTGCGAACAAATTCCACTTGTCAATGTTTTGCTGGTGTTTCTGGCTTCTGTTATTAAAATTGTGACATCAGTCACTTCAGTCTGTCTGTTAATGATGAGTAGACGCACAGATGCAGACACACAGACACCTTTTGTCTCAGAACCACTGTTCCTAAGGTGAAAAGGATTTTACTATTTGACTGAGGCTGCATGCTGTATAAATGATCAGTGGGGTCTATACCTGGTAAGGACAAAAGCTGGTTTCTAGGAATTTTCACTAAGATGTTCCCATTTGGCTTCAATTCTTTTTAGTATATGTAAATCCATAGAGATCCAAGTCCCACCAGAGGTGATTTGAAATTCAGCTAGGGTTGAGGTCTGATGGGTACCCTCAGCTCCTCACAGCTGTGAGCCACAGCTGAGCCAGGTGGAGCAGAGTTGGGGGTGAGGGGAGAGCTTCTTCCTCTCCTCTCTCATTTAAAAATATCTGTCTTGCTCTGTTTTTGCTTCTGTCAGTTAATGTTGGGATCCCATTTACAAGATATAATGTAGTCTCTATGCCCTTTGGAAATTTAGAGAGTACATTCTTTCATCAGAGTCTTCACAAAGTGCTCACAACTGGGTAAGTTTATAGGCAATTAAGAAACACAGAACTCTAAAAATAACAGTCTATTTATAGTCTGTTTACAATCTATTGTGTTTTGTAGTGGTCACAGTTTTCTCTAGTTTGCAAGATATGTTGTAGGCTTTTTGTGTTTAAAAAAAAAAGTAAGTAAGGACTGCTGTAATGGTTGAGTTGATTAATGTTATGCTTTAGGCTCTTGGTTTTCTTAAATTCTACAGCCAAATTGTTCATTAGCTATGAACAGCTATGAAATTTATTAATCAAAAGGAATGAAAAAGACCTTTAAAACTGCAGGAGAAGCACAGGCTATATTCTCAATCTGCTTACAAAAAAATCTGTTGCTTACTTGTTATCTGTTCTAGGTTTTCTTGCGCTAATCAATATTTGCTCCATCATTGATTAGGTCAGGGGTGGACAATAATGGAAACTGGTCGCATGGACTGAACTGCAGTACACAAAAGGGAAGAAAAATACAACTGTGTGATAGACTTCTGTTTTTATTTATGGGTTTCTGCACCCAAACTAATGTTTTCTTACATTAGCTTCTCTGTAAAGTTTTGTTTAACTACTAGCTGAATTAATGAGAGAAGACTATGCCCAAGGCATTAAGGAGTGGGAACTGGATGCTAGAGAGATCCCTGTTTACAGACTACTAAATTATGTGAGGAGCACTGCTGTACAATGTGCTGAGCATATGTTCAGTAAGAGCTGCAAGGTTGAAGACCTGCTAAAATCATTTGGAAGCAAGTCACTTGCATGGCTTCCTTCATATGCCTTTAGGCAATTATGTATTTAAACTCTCAGCATATCTATCTTCGCTTTCAATGAACAAAGAGCTACAAAAAAATCCTTTTAAAATTCTGTTCAGTCAATGTCCAGTTTTGGGTTTGTATTCCAACCTAATTTTGGTAGGCTCAATAATTTTTGTTGAAAGAAGTGCAGTCTTCCTGTGCATAAAGGAAGGGGCCACAATCTGGAGGGGTGGGGGGAAAACACACTTTTCTTACAGTGACATACTATTATAGATAATGATTCTTCTGTACTCATTTGGATGAGAATTGCAAGGCAATAATGCATAAACCTTTCAGTCTATGTTTTGGAACAGATAAAAAAAAGGCATGACCTTATTGTCTAGCAGCCATTTGATATCACCCAGTGTGTTATGAATTTGGAGACAGCACAGTGTGCACCACTCTCCTTGTTATGCTTGGGTTTTGGACTTGATTGTTTCAGCCTTATAAGAATTTCATTGGTAGCACCCAGCCCAGCTAGCTATTTGGCCTTTCATCATAGCTGCCAGCTTATGGAGCAATAGCTCAGGGGGAATATCTGTATGCAGGACAAGAGGGATGGTTTCATTACTTCAATGAAAAAGTACTCATTTCTGGATTGTCCTTTGCTGAGCAATAAAGAGTTGGGTCAAGTTATGAGCAAGGCTTTGTCTGGATGTGTATCAGATATCATTGGGTTAATGTGACTGGTTCATGGCCAAAGCCAACTTGCAATTTAAAAGGAAGTCCTTAAATCATCCTGTCTTCTCTTCCCTCCCTACGTTTGAAGAGAGTGTGACACAATAAGTGTAAAAATGATCATGTAAGAGCTCAAGACAAAGCTTTTAGATGTAAGAGGATACAAATAAGAATCCAGTTCTTCAAAGGGTTGTCTCTGTACTTCGCAACACCTGCTTGCCTGAGCAGTCTCAATTAGGGGGTTGAACAGGGCCAGTGCTTTTGAACTTGATTTTGCTGTTCTCCACCAATGTCCCTGGATAGCACACCATAGCTGGCTGGAGTCAAAGTGTCACATACTGCCAGGAGGACTGTTGTCTCCTAGCCAGGGAGTCCTTTTTGGCAAGGCCCTGGGACACCACAAAACTGAAGGACATGGCTCCCTGTGTGAAGTGTGGAGGCTCAGGTCTAGGGTATGTAAAAGCCAGGGGCATAATGAGCCTCATGGGTCTCCAGAGGCTATTTCCATTAAAGCTGTGCTGGCAGAGACATCTGTTTAAGCACTGGTAGCCCTTTTACAGACCTGGCATGGGATTTGTCTCCTTCTGTCAACATCTCTGATTGGGATTTCAAGGATGTCATTATTTGGAACCAGGCAAGTAGAGTGCTATCTCATCCAAGGAGATGGCTCATGAAGAGCCTTTCTGAATAATATCCCAGATCTCTCACAGAGGTATTCTGTAAATTTAGGATAAAGGTCTTCACTCCCGTTCCTGTTGTTTTGTGATTCAGCCCCTTCCCTTCCTGGGGAAGGTTTGTTCACAGCCGTTCTGTTTGGCACAGCTTTATATCATCAGATTTTTTGCAAACCTCAGCCTAACAGCATGTGATCCTGAATCACTTCTTTTCTACTGAAATACCCAAGGATTGTTTTTAGACAAGAGCCTTGGCTCATGGTGTTTTTTACAAGAGAGGCAAGCAGAAGGGCTGTCCCGGGCCATGTTTTGCTGCAGTGCTTGGTTGGTCAGTGTAATTTCAAAACTGCTGATTCATTTCCAGGCTTTGAAACTAGTGACCCCAAACATGGCCCTTTTCTAACTTGAGGAACATTTTTTCATGGTATGTAGACAAATGACATGTTAATGTACGTCGTCAGGCTTAAGCTAGAGTTAATCTGATTTGCTGTATGGAAGGCAAAACAAGCAAATTCCTTCAAGGCTGTTCCTCAGATTCAGACATTAGCTCTGGTCATAGCCTCTTTCTGTAGCTGCCAAAATGTGAGCAGCAGTCAGAAAATGTTGTGCTTCAGCATGGGGAGTGTAGCGGCTAACAAAAGCAATACATGACCCATCCTTCCGCAATCTAAACCAGTGCACAAAGGCAGCTTCGCGAGAGCACTTTCCAGACTCTCTCCTTCTCCATTAATGCTTTTGAGTCAGGGCATGTGCAGAATTCAGTGAGGCAGAAACATCGCCACTTCTACCTCTCTACTTTTTCCCTCTGGGGCAGCTTGCTAATGGGGAGGGGAAGAGGGGGTGGGTGGAAATTAAGTCTGTGAATCATACAGAAAAAGTTCACTACAGGTCACACAGTTGTATACCCTAATTGAAAAGGGATAGATGCATTGCTTGTGAAACAATCTCTCATCACTGGGCTTTGCATACAGTGATATGGTATTGTGCACCTGCACAGGAGATCCGGTACAGAAGCTGTGTTTCTGAAATCAGATTAAAAAGCAGGTTTGGGATGCAGTAAAGTCATGGGATGAGCAAGTTACCTCAGAGGTATGGAAGTCTGAGCTAGTGCATGTGCACATGTGTGGGTATTGCTTGCATGAGAACAGGTTCAGCTAAGAATAAAGAGAATCCTTAGGAGATGTGTCCCTTTGCTTTTGTTTGAATTTCACTCTAGAAAAATGTGTAGGGACTCAGCTGGTTCCCTCAGGATGTGAAAGGTATGTGAGCTGCAACTCTGCCTTTAGGTATTTCCAATTACAGAAAGGACAGGTCGTGCAGAATCACCTCTTAGCTGCTTACAGGTAAGCTTCTGGATGGATGAGCCAACTATTTCATCTAAACACAGCTAAATAACTGATTGAGCTAGATTTTGGAGCAGAGAAAAAAACCCAAGTAATTAACATCTAGTACGCCACTCTTCTAATTGTTAAATGTATATATTAGCTACCAGTGAAGCAAATACTTGCAGCTAAACCAGCTAAATGTGATAAATCTCTCTTTGGAACATAATTGATTAATGTAATTTAAATTTAAGCAAACTAAGACTGGACCTTGGCTCCAGGTATCAAATCCCATTTCCCTATGCTTTCAAGTTGTTGTAATTTAATATTTCAGAGTGTATGTGATTTACCAGGCAAGAAAACCTATACCTGTTACTGAGATAGGTATCTAAGCTGTTAATATAGGGTGCAGTTCATGCTCTTCTGAAAATGAAATGTCTGCAGTATATTCACTTCTGAACAGAAGAATTCCTTTTTCAGTCTTCCACAACCACCCATGTTTAAAAGGATGGAAAAATAGACAGAAAAGGTGGAGAGGATGAAACTTTGAACTTACTGTTTTGGAGAGTTTTTCCCTGCCAGGTGACTCAAAATTCAAGCTGCTGCTCGCTTTGCAATGCCAAGTGAAAGTTAAGTACCAACTTCAGTGATGTGAAAGAGACGACTGGATTGGACTGAAATACATTGGCCAAAAAGTGAGGTGGATCTGTTTATTTGTATACCACCATCCCATAATCTTTCTGGGCTTTCCTCCAAGAGATACATCCTGTAAAACAAAGATGGAGTAAGAAAGAGAAGACATGCAGGGTCACTGCCTACAATTTTTGATAATGAAAAATAGTTTGAATGGTTTATTGGCCATCTTCCATAGCCTGCAGTTAACTTAGCTAGAGCATTACGTATATATATCTGTGAACTTAAGAGTTCTGGCTGGACATCACGATGATGCCCTAAAAGGAAAGAGATCTTTTGATGTTCTTTCACGTGAACTTCTTGTGAATTAAGTAGGGAAAGATGGTCTTTAGGAAACTGGGTTGGGTGAAAAATTTATTATCTCCAGATAAGCTGCACTCTGGATGTGGTTATCAATGTTTCAGCTTCAAAATAGGAGATATCAAGTTGGTTTCTTGGTATGAAAGGGTATTTTGGTTTTTTTGTTTTTACAAAGCCTGAAGGAATAATCTGATCTCAGCCCTTCAAAAACATAGCAGAAACCTCTGAGTTCATTGAGCATTTTGCTCAGTGAGCTTTAATTGCAACAGCAGAAGTAGAGATCAGGTGCTAGGAAAAAAAAAGCCAACCAAACAAAACAACAATCTAAAAGTAAAGATAATGAAATATTGTCTTAGACTTGGGAAGCTGTGGAGGTCTTTAAGAACAGGTTGGACAAACATCAATCAGAAATGACAAGACTGAAGCTGGACCTGGACACACACTATGTGACTTCATAAAGTCCTTTCTAACCATCTTGTTTTATAGTGCTGTAACTTTTGCATAAAGCTTACATTTGAAAAGCAACAAACACTCATACTGCCTTCATGGAAAAGTTAACTTCTAAATGGCTGAACCAGAAGTGAGGTCTTTTTCTCCTAAGAAATTGGAAAATACTAAATTGATAATGATGTACTGAGTAATTCTTTCCACTGCACCATCAAATTACATGCTTGCATCTGTCAGCCATATGCCATTCCAGTCTTTCCTGTCTTGATTTCATTAATAGCACTGGGCAAATGCAGGCAGAATTCCTGTTTGTGTAGGTAGGTGACCTCTCTTTAATATCTTCTTGCTTTCTGTTTTAGTGAGTATAACCCCAATAGTATAACATTTCAAAATCACATACTTCATAAATATGTGCAACTTAGAGTTAGTTCCCAGACAGCAGAAATAAAAATGCACTGTTTATATTCAGTCCCCTGCTTTGTGCACCTTACTGGGATCTGATTCATGCTGTGGTATTGCTTGTTCTGTACCTCATCCTGCACAGTGGGACTGCAAATCCTAGGAGGAGCTGTTGTAATACTGACAATGATCTTGGCTGACATGAATATGAACTATGTGCTTTGTCTGAAAATGATTATTCTAGTGAATTGATCATCTACTGAAGTGATGGCTTGACCTCTGCACACTGAGTTATTCCCTTAGAAAACTCTGTGGTACTCATGCAGGAGACTGTTTTTGTAAGGCTGGGTGACAGTTCAGAGATATGGGACGTAATTGTTCTCTGGCAAAAAGAAAATCTCAGTGGGACAGACATGCTAATAGACCTTTGCTGCTTTAATTAAAAGGCACCTAAATGTGTGCTGCTGTGCCCAGAAAGCTTTTGGAAGATAAAAACCAGGCTCTCTAATACAGCTAAGCAACTTGGATATGATTGCAGTTTTGGGACTGGGGGTGGAGGTTGTTTTCTCTAAAATGGCGAATAATTATCACACCCCATTTTATCACCTTGCTAAGAAGGCACTGCAATGAGGTTACTTCTTAAACTTCCTCCCAAGCATTTCTCAAACTTTTCTCTGCACCCATGAATATGAGCTGGAAACCTCAGGCTCTCCATGAAAACCCTTGTGATTCAGGTGGGTAGTGCAGTGGTTACCCCATTGGTGCTGCACTGCTTGAGCCATGGGGAGCGGATAGGCCAGGAATAGGTTTCTGGTTTTTAAATGCTTGGCAAATGATGGAAGAGGTAACAAGGACAGAATTTTTGACATGTACAAGAAGCAAAGTGGTGCACTGCTGCAAAAATTATGGTGCAATGAGGAAGCTCCTTATATTTGCTATATTATTCAGAGGGCTAAATCATGCTACTCCAAGACACTTCCTCCACAGCTGGAAGAAAAGGGTTTGGATCTAGCTGAACCTCATTCATCACAGAGGATGCCAAGTCAAAGGCTTTTTTTCCCCGATTATGTTTACATTATTTACATTATTTTATTTACTGAAGGGGCTGCTTTTTCAAAAATTATGGTTTCCCTGTCCTGTTTTAACATTCAGCATAGTTCTGCGGTTTAATAGTCCCTTCATATTAACTTTACAGTAAAGTTAATATGGTAGAATGACTTTGTGCCAGAATCTCTCAACATATTTTATTAAAAAAACAAAACAACAAAACAAACAAAAAACAAAACCAAAACCACAAAAAACCTCATTTTGCTTTCAAAAGAAAAGGGATGCTCAATCATTTCAAGACTCATCCAACTGATGTGGAGGTTAGTTGTTTTTCTTTAGGAGTATTTTTAGGAAAGACCTAGTCTTCACTTGTACTCAAAGCAATTTTTTCTATCCTTTCTCTGTCCTCAGTTCCACCACTGACAATGTCTTTTCCTGGCATCAAGTTTCTGGTTAAGAGAGATTTACAACCCTTTCCCAGAACAGGGTAGATACTTGGCCCCCCTAGCTAAATCTCTGTTTACATACAGCCTACTTCTGATTTGGGAATCTTTAAACTCTTTAAGAGAGAATGAAATTATCTTTTCCATATAGACCTCAATTTCATTCTTTTCCCAGATTTTTATTAATCTTTATCCAGGGCCATTTCACTAAGAAAAAAATGTTGACTTTAAATTTCAGTTTGTTGCAGGAATCTGTGTAAAAAAACTTAACAACAAATGTCACTTCCCTTGAAATTAAATTGCCCAACTGTTGTTTACTTTGCAAAATAAAACTTCCGAAGGTAAATATATAGGTTCTTAAGCTTACAGCAGAGCTAACAGATTTTGAAGTCTGACGTAACATGGTCAATTCTATTTGAATCAGTTCCATTTCAGCATTTCTGCTTAATAGAACCAAACAGGCAGGAAAATGATTTATTTGACTGTTGAGAAGGTAAAGCATAATCCTTTGGGTTTGTTGGGGGTTTTTTTTGTTTGTTTTCTTTTTTTTTTTTTCCCCCTTTAAACTGACAGACTGAGAGCTGCATCTACAGAGGTTCCTTTCCTATTCAAGATGCAGGATAGAGTGTGAAGACTGCCCTGAGATTAGCCAGGCTGTCTCTAGGGTGGGAAGAGGTTGGGCTGAAGTGGATTCTTCAGCTCTCAAGCAGGGGGAAAAAAACCACCCATAATCGAAGGTGTATATTTGTATATATGCAAAGCAGTACCTCTGGCAGTGAGAGAATTCCCTTGGATTCCCTGCCCACAAGGTTAGGAAGAGGCTTTGAGTGGCTGTCCAGCCATGAGTCCCGGAACTCTGTTTTAGATATGGACCCCCAACCTCCTCCAAGTCTAGGTGCTCTTCTGTTTTGCAGGGAATAAGGGAGGGAACAGATTTGCTGAGAGCAGGTTGCTCATGGTAGTAAAAGGAGCAACTGGAGTGAGGTCTTACCTACGTGTGAGATTATATTATTCTTAATATATTGACGTATGTGGGAAGAGGGTAAGTAACTTTTACTCAGGCTAGTGTAACTTCTACAAGTGCCTATAGTGTTACAATTTAGGAGTGAACCAGTAATTGATACTATTACTGAGCTACCTCAAAAAGTATGGGTATTCTGCGTGACTTGGCTGGAATATTTGTATTCAAGTGGTGTGTAAAAGGGCTTTTCATCATGTACAAGTAAATACCAGACTACATCACATAAGAGCTACAAAAAGCTCAACACTCTTAATGGCCACCTGTGCTCATAAACTGAGCTGTATTAATTGGGTGGACTTTCCCAAGAGCAGAGAACAGAAGAGCTGGAAAGAAGGCTTAACTGGGCTAGTATTTAGTAAATGTCCAAGAGGCTTGAATAGGCACTGAGATAAATATGGCTGAAATGAGGGAAAGATTTCTAGCATCCTCTAATGAGATGTGAGAAAACTGTAGGATCCTCACACAGAATCTAGACTGGCTTTTTTTTTTTTTTTTTTAAGGAGCAATAATTAAGTTTTATTGTGATGATGTTTGTCACAGTTTATATCTGGAGACAAAATGTATTTCTTTACTTCAGGCATCTTGCTGCCCTTTGATCCATTTATCAAAGCTTGTATATTATTGTTTCATCACAAAGTAAGCAACAGAAATATTAATAACATAAAGACTTCAGTGTCCATCACAGTCAGGATTTCAGCAGGATCAGATTTGTTGCCAAAACCACTGGAGAGTATAAATCAGACAAACACACCTTCCCTCATCCACAGTTTCTCACTGGCTTTGGAGGAATCACACATTTCAAGAATAAGATTTCTAGAGGATTGTGGAGGGTGGTAGGGATACTAGGCAGCTCCTTGGTATCAATAGATCACGTAACGCTTATCTGTAACAAAAGGAAATGCCCTTCAGACTGAGACTGATGATGTCTTGTCTCTTTACTACGTAACAGTGACATACTATTCACAGCCGCATAGCTGTCTCCTGGAGTGGGTGACAGCTGTACACCCAGCCTTTCCCTGGCCACACAAGCTTTGGGCACATAGCATTTGGGCACATGCAGCACGTAGTCTCAGTTAAGTCTTTTGCCACTTTGGAAGTTGACAGAAAAAGGCAAGCCAGAAGTACATTCAGCTGGAAAGGTGAGTAGGCTGCATGCCATCTATAGGCCACTGTAGTGTTCTGCTATACATACTACCTCAAATGCAAGGGACAGTAGGAAATTGAAAACATAGTTCATTAAATAGATATTGATCCTAGAAACATGGCTTCCTAGTGCTTCATGTCTACAAATACTGGAATATTCCTGAAATTTGCCGGCTTTTCTAGCCTTCGTATAGGGAACACCAACGAAACAAAATTGGCCTTGTTTCATATACCCATAGCTTTTCCTACACTGGGGAGGCTGCAGATGATGTGGCAATGGGGAAAAGGGGGATTTCAAGGTTTCAAGCAGAGCAATACATGATTGAAGGGCTGCTGCCCTTAGACCAGTTGAGGGGAAAGAGTAAAGGGTTTGAGCAACAGGGTTTGCCAGGATACTAAGGCAGGAAGGCAAGAGAAAAATATGTGGGATGGGAAATGCAACATGAAATCTGAGTACAGATTTATGGCAAGGAAAGAATAAAGAAATTCTTTACCTTTTCCTTCCCTCCTCCTTTCCCGTTCTCCCCCCTCCCCCCACTCTTTTCTTTGGTGGAAAAGTCCTGTCTTCTCCCTTGACATCAAAGTAGGATATCGATATGCAAACTGACCTGGCAAGGGTCACTGGAACATCTTAGGTTTAGAAGTGTGCCCACAAGTTTTTGGTATGGTGCTATTTGATAGGACCATGCTAACAACAGTATAGACCATCACATCCCCATTCCCAGGAACAATCTCAAGCATTATTTAATTAATAGACAGACAGCACCAGTATTCCCTTTCTGAGACCCTTTGCTGGGTGTTCCTGGGAAGCTGCAGTGAAATGAGAGAAGTTCTACTGATATTTAGTTACTGAAAATCTGATAGTTAATTGCCAAGAGAAAAGCACAATGAAACAATTATCTCTTTGATTTCAAGAGATTCTTATCCTTTTAAAATATCTTCATCTGTTACATGCATGCCTTTGTAGAGATGGTATTCAGATCCATGATACCTTCTTCTTGAAAAGCTGTCGGTTGTGGTAAACAGTGTCCATATTTATCCTGAACTCCAAATAAGCTGCTGTTCTGGATTTGTAGTTCAGATGTATCTGAATTAATCTAGAAGTGAGGTGCTATGCATCTTCAACTTAATATGACAATAGAAAAGAGACTATAGGTCAGACTAAGGATCCATCCAGCTCACTATTCTAGCTACCACAGTGGCCACAAATAGAGGCATGTGGAAAAGTGAAAACAGTGCAGACATGGCTAACTACAAATATTTTCCCAGCTACAGCTATTTTTATCTTAGGGAATGTTGTATAATGAGCCTTATCCTTTTGTTTGCTCTGAACCTGGCTCCAAATGGCTTTCTTTAATGCCTCATTTATTCTACTGGCAAAGAGGGCAAACAAGCAATCCCTTTGTAACCTATTCATGAGCTTCACGACTTTGTAGACCTCTGCATATCCCCCTTCAGTCATCTCTTTTTGTGACTGAGCAGTCCAATCCCATATCCTTATTCTTTGTTGCTTCCCACCTCTGAATCTGTTCCAGACTCCCATAAGAGTTGAGGAGACTGCACATAATATTAATGATCCAAACAAACCATGGCATAATGATGGTCTCATTTTGTTCTCTATTTCTCACCTAACAGTGCCTAAACTTTAAGTTTTTAAGCATTGCAAAGTATTGAACTGGTGTTTTCATGGAGCTTCCTATTACATTTATATACTTATATATTATGTTCCTATTTCTGTTATAGTCTCAAGATACTACTTCTGAGTGGTAATAGTCAGCTCAGTGGTAAGGGCCATCATTTATATGTGAAGCTGGGACTGTGCTTTTTCTTTTGTGCATCCTTTATTACCACCTATACTGAATTTCCCCTGCTCCTTTATTATCCATTAAGCTCTCTGGTTCTGCTGTTTTTCTGTTGGCCCTCATCCTTAATAACAATATTTACAAAATAAGAAAACTTTCTCACTGCATTGTTCAGCCTCTTTCAGGTTCTTCACCAGGATGAGGACCAGCATGAGTCTGGGTAGAACCAGTGGTCTGCAAGAAATGACCATTTATTTCCAACCTCTCTTTCCATTCCTTTCAATCGATTATTTGTCTATGCTAATGCCTTCCTCTTTTATGCTGTAGTGCTTGTTTCTACCACTTTAATAAGATATCCTTACCACTTTAATAAGATATCCTTTCGGAAATCTAAGTAGATATTACCAGCTTTATCACTCATCCATAGAGTTTCTTGCCCCCTTCAAAATATACTCTGCAAGGCATAACTTGTCTTCAAAGTGATGTTGACTCCTGAAGTTGATCATTCAGATGCCTATTAATTTTGGGGTTTTTTTAGTTGAAGTTGCTGCTTACTTGGCCACTACAAACACCAGCCTGGGGATCCCTTGTGACATCAGCTTTTAATGAACAGTTTCATTTGTCATGTTCCTCAAGTACCGAAGCAATGAGAGGCTGCACACTATCCTTGGTAATCCAGTTATTTCATCCTTGAGTTCCTTTAGAGCTCCTGGATGAATACCATCTGATCTTGGCAATTTGTTAAGTTCGTGTTGTCAATTTGTTCCATAACTTATTTTACAGTCACTTCAATTTCAGACAGCTTCTCTGAGTCACTTATTAAAAAAAAAAAAAAAAAGAGAGAATAAAAAAAGGAAAAATCCCCCAAAAGTCCCCCACCATTTTTTTGTTTTGACATGGGAGTCTTCCCAGCTTCTCCCAGAATGAACAGCAGAGCAAGAAATAACATGTCTTCTCTTCATAGCTTCTGCTCTTATATTATGATCAATTGACTCTTTGTAATCTTTGACAGGTTTTCTGCTCCTCATGTACTTAAAAGTAGATTTATTACTGATACCTTTTATCAGTTTTGCCCCAAAGTACTTTTGTATCCTTCACTGTTTATGTAGGTTTTAATCTGCAGGAGTTCATGACCCTTTTTATTCTGCTCATTTGAACACACCAGCTTTGAGGGCTGCCTCTGTTAATGTACCGTGCAGCAATATTGAACTGCTTTTGCTCCATTTTTCAAGAATTTCTCAGTAGGTGATATTTATTTGCCCTATCCTTTCAATATGGTGGCTTTATACAGCTTTGAGTGTGTGGTTATAATACTTTTAGCTATAGCTTGTCTTGGAACAAGTTTTTCTTTAATTATACATATAGAGTACTGACTTCTTGCAAGTAATTCTTCTGCTGTGAGGAAGAACGGGTTACATTTTTTCAGCTCTGAGTGACCAGGTCAGGGATTCCTTCCTTTTTTTTACCTTGAAACTTGTTCTAGATACCAGCAATAGCTATGTACTCATTTAGATCCTTTGTGCACTCACTGAACACTGAAAAAACCGCCCATATATACACATATTTTATGTATATATAAAATATGCCTACACATGAATAAAAGGGAATTTGTGTTGTGTTCTGAATCAGTAGCACCACATGGAATGAATTGGCTAATTCTGGATCATTTTTATGACTTCATATAATAAATGAGTTTCTGATGAGCTTGTTCTATAACCTTTTAATGTTTTTCTATAAGTCTCTCTCATTGGATGGCAGTGACTGCAATGAACAGTTCAGATAGCTCATAGTTGCTAAGCACCAAGCAGGCCTTCAGTAAAAAGGAAAAGATAAGTGTGAGAATTTAAAAATGCACAAGAAATTATTTTAATCCCTAACTGCATCATTTGCTTTGAAGTTATTTGATTTTGTCATTCTAAAACAGGCAATTAGGGAGAGCAGTGGTTTAACCTCAGCTTTCCTTCCTCTGGTTGTATATGGCATGTCTTGCAGCATATCTTTAGGGGGATCTTAACATAAAGCTAAGGCTACTCAGTGAGGCTTCCTGCTTATAAATTCACAATTTTATCAGTTACTAAGAAACACAGGCAGTATTATCTGCTGGTAGCAGCTCTCTGCATGTGGGCATCCTGAAATATTGCCATCTATTTGAACGAGAATGGTCCTGTGCAGTTACATCTTTAAGGCTAATTAAAACACCAGAAGAGTTGCATCCGTGTGTTAAACGCAATTAGTAAAAGTAATTAAAACCCCCTCATTGCATATCTGCTTTCCTAACGCTACAAGTCCAGCTGACTTGTGGGCACATTCTTGTGTACTACATATATATCATTGTCTCCCTGCGAAAGATGAGAAAAATGCCTAGTAACGAGATGAGTAAAGGAAGACATGCTGTTATCTTCCTAGTGATGACAGGTTTTATATCTAATGCTTTGATCCTACTGGCCCATTAGCAGTGAGCTTTGTGCCCTGTCTGCACACTAAAAGTGGTCACAATATATCACAAAATAAGTCCAGAAAGGTTCATTTGCCAAAACCAACTTTTTTTGTTCTGTTGAAATGCTTAATCTCAGGAAAGTCAAAACACAATTTAGTTGCGATAAGGCTGAGGCAATTTTTAGTTCAATTTTATCCAGCGAGCTCTTCTCTTACACTAAAATAGAATTTCTAACATTGAGTATTTGAACCAGCTTTTAATGCTGTGTTGGGCTGTGACCAGAATAGCAGGCAGGGTGTCATGCAGAGGACACCCACTGCAGGCACCCCTCCGAGAGCAGTGCCAAATCAAAGTAAATATGCCTGGGTCCCTCCAGCTACTGCTGTCATCTGAGAAGAGGGAATATGATTGTTCCTTGTAAATAAGTCCTGACATAATATGACCAGCACTTCCATGTATGTATGCTGCATTATATAATACAGTGTGTAGGCATTCATAGAAAACTTTGCAATCACTGTCTTATTCTCATTTTCTTCTCTTTGATCAGATGTTGATTTACAAGGACTTTCTGATCTCTTTCAGTGGTGGTAGAATCATAACTTACCATTTCTTCTGGGCTGTAATTCTAATACCAGCATAAATGCTGTTGCAAGTAATAGTTTATTTTTCAGTGAGATTTTGTGTTTTGTGCCTTAATGGCTTGCAGCTGTTGATAGACCAATGAGAAACTGCAATGGTATTTTCAGCCACTTGAATATGACTTTAAGTGAAGTTAAATTTGCCTGCTCATTTTATAAGATGCACTACATATGGTGAAATGGGATTTATTTTGCCTGAACTTTGTTCTCTGAAACTAGTCTAGGCAAGTTGTTTTGGACATCTCTAGTTGATGCACAGAGGAAAGTACTTCCAGTGCTTGATTCCTCCCATGCGCTGAGGTTGTCTCCATTTGGATGCGACAGATTGTCCTGTGGAGCAGGCTTTCTTTTCTTGCTGGCTACGTGTCCAGCTCATAAATGGCTTTAAATTGGGTGCATAAAATCAGGGCTGTAGTTGAAGGATTAGGACTTCAGCATCCCTTGGTAGGACTAATCTATGCAGGTAGGTCAAGAGACCTCTATTTCTTTCATTTGCTGGCTAAGCCATGCTGTTTGCTCAGGTGTGGGGTAATGCTGTGCCATGTTTTTACTTTTGATCTGTGCAAAACCAGTGTTTTCCACTGCTCTCAATGTATAATACACAAGAGACTTCCTTACAAGCTGCATCAGCTTGTGTCAGCCTCATCAACAGGCAAGCTGAATATAAAATGTCCACCCATGTTAATATGCCTCGCTTCTTTAAAAACATCATGTCTGAGCTTTCCTGATGTACGACTGCAGCATTGTTCTCTTCATAAAATTCTAAACTGCTTCTGGAAGAAGGTTCTGCTCTCCAAGTGAATGGTCTTTCTGAGGTAGTAACTTAAGGTTTGAGCATGTATCTCTAGGGTTACTAGGAAAAACTTCTCACCCTTACAAAGCAAAGGGATTGCAAGTGTTCAGAGGCTGTGAAGGAAAATCATGGGAGATAACACAAACCTTGTATAAACTGAAACAATCTCTCAAAATGTGGGCTGATGAGTTAAATATATGACTAGAGGCTGCTTCTTGGGAAAAGAGGTCAAACACTTTTTATATCATCTTGGAGGCACTCTGGAGGAAAAAACAAAATGCACCTGAGGGAGTCACACTCCCACCTTGATTGTCACATAAGCTTACCATACAAACACATTTTGATATTGAATGACACTGCAGTGTTAGCACCTGAGAGTCTGCTTCTACAATTATACTTTTGTCTCCCCTCCCTATAGTCCTCAAGTTATTTAGTGGTGAAATCATCACTTTGAGTGTTGTTAAAGTTAAAATGCAGCAAATAGGCTTGGAGGTTGGAAAGGGAGGAGGCAGAATATATCTGTCTTGTCACTTACACCTGGTTATGCAGAAAGATAAAAACATTTTCAACCCCTTCCCAGCAAGGATTGCAGTGCTCAAAGTGATTCCTGCTTCCCCCTTGATGTGGCACTAATGCATCCTTTAAGAAGGACTATGAACATCTGAAAGATGAAGGAAGTCTTCCTGCTCCAGCAATTAAAATCTAATGTCCTCCAGCACCTGCTGGCTCTGGAGATTATCACTTGCTGTGGCCTGAAGTGGTAACAGAAGTGGGGAGTCATTATCAGAAAATGCTGTGGTTTTGGTTGGTGTTTTTTTCTTTTTTTTCCTTCTTCACTTCAGTAATCCCATCTATGGAAGAAATTAAAGTTTCCAAGTCGTTCTGTTGGGTAGGGGCTAGTATGTCCGACTGCACTGCCAGTGAGTTTAAAAAAACCCGAAACCCAGGACACAGTGTCCATAGTCTCCTTGTGTATGCAGCCATCTCAAAATTGAGGCAAATTAACTGATGAGAAACCTCAAAAGCAGAAAGGCAAGTGTAAAATGGTGTGAGTTATATTACTGTGCAGCAGATGATATCATGTCATACGCAAGTACTGTCTGCAAGGCATGTCTAGCTAGTAGGATTATTATTTTTTTTTTAAACAAGTCTCAATTACAAAGAAGAAAATGCTGAGCAATTATTTCTACTGAGTTTCTGAAAGTGGCATTTTCAGTTGCAAGTGGTAATTATGAAAGATAATTATACTTAATTTAATTTACATGTAAATTAAATTGTATTTCAGTTGCGACTCAAGTCACTCTTGCAAGATTATTACTAAGTGGGAAGAATAAGTCAGACCTAAAAAGAGAATAGACTTTATGAACTGACAATAAAATTTTAAATTATATTTCAAAATTTCAATTTTAACTAAATAATTGGTGTCACAAGTGCAAGAGAGTTGAGAAGACAGAAAAGGTTTGTAATAAAGACCTTTAATTTTCCATGCACTGCTTGGTATATTTGATATGAACAAAATCTGGCTTAGTCACTTTTCACAAGTTAATTCCTGTCAAATTCAGAGGGTCTTGCTTGAAAAAGGTGAACAAGATTTGTCTGGTCTGAGTCCAGATACGTATACAGCTAATTAAGTTCACAGAACACCCACCCACAAAATAACTTTTACATCAGCATCTAAAAGCACATTGTATTTAACATGCATACTGGAGATATGCAATCTGAGAGTAATGAAGGGGGAGGGGAAAAAAAAACCGCTTTTAGAGTTTCAGGCTCCTTCCTGATCACTCTAATGAAACAAGAAAAAAACAGTTTTCTGGATTTAGATTCTAATGGGAACATTTCCAGCCTAAGTATAGGGGAAACATATCCCCATCACCCAGGTACTTTTTTTTTGCCAGATGTCTTTTAAATTATTAACTAAAATAGCATCTTTGCTCCTTCTGCAGTTACCAACTGAAGCAGCCTGTCACACGAGTTTGTTTCCCACGTTTGCCTCCATGAAGGGATCACTTGCCCCAGAGTTAATATATTAACATTGCTACACTGAGAGTGGGGCTGATCGCTCCAGCCATACATTGCCGTTGTGCTCCATCGCAGTGCAGCAGTACTGACTGGCAAACTGATGTGGCATCACAGCGTAGCCTATGAGACAGGCCAGGGTACAGCTTCACCCTGGCCTGTAAAAACAGCCCCAAAACCATTCCAAGGCAATGTAATTAATTTGTACAGATCATCCATGTGCTCCCAGGCTCTTTGCTTATTAGGAAAATTGTTCTTGGAAAACTTCACCTTGTTCTAAATCATAGTGCTTGCGTTCATGCTTTGACCAGCTTAGAGTCCCTATTAAATAACAACTGTTTGTGGTCTTGGAAAACCCTGGCAGAGGTGCTCTGTGACAAAGGCAGGAGGACCTGAAAGCCACTGAAAATAACTCTGTACAGAGAGAGGCATAGGTGTTCTAGCTCTTATTAGCTATAGTCATGATCTGGTGGAGTGCACATCATTGATTTCAAACAACAGGCTGTCTATTGCCTAATGCAACAACTTTCTTTGATTTTTGTGACTGAAAACTTTCACAAGTCACCACAGCTGAACTCTGATACACAGCTTGCAGGGGACAGAGAACCCAAACAAAAACAGTGTTTTAAGAAATTCATGTGAAAAAAGTTTAAGTTGACAAACAAGTTAGTTTTTTCAGTAATGTTTTGAAGTTGGCTTATTTATACTACTCTATTTATATTTATGCAATACAAGAATGTGTGCATATTACCTTCCTTACTTTTTAGGGAAGAGAGCAACTTTTTTGTGGCATATTAAACTCCTCATTGTTCTTGGTTTAACTTCCTTTATTGGTGCATATATGCCTATGCCACATATATATGCCACAAATATGGCATATGTAACTAAGGTACAGTGTAAGAATAATAACTGGGTCTCCTTGAGTTTCACTTCTGGACAACAGATAATGCAAACACTCTTATTTGTTGCACTTATTAAATTATGTACCACTTAATTTTGTCACTTCAAAAAAAAAGCTTCTTTTCAAGTATTTATTTCAAATTAATTAAAAATGGAAATATATACCCATGTGTTCTCAATACAAAAAAAAAGTGAAAAATGGGGAGGAATTATGACATTTTAATGTGGAAGTCTACAAAGCTGCTTTTATGGCTCAATTTTTTTTTGCTCAGATGGCTTAGTACGTACAGAGTCAGGCTTCTTTCAGCTGGCAAGCACTCGCTTCTAATCAATTAATGAGAGGCAGTGTTCAGCTCTGCTCATATTTGAGCCTTTTAGATCCTGTGTTCCCACACTAACAACATTTTTCCTAATTGGAAGCAATCTGGGAACTTGCTGGGATTAGCACTAGGACCGTAAGTGCCCAAGCTGACTTGATTTGCAGATTGTTTACTGATAAATTAGCCCTATCACCAAGAAATATGATAATGTAGAAATCTCTTTTAAACAGCTATGTCATGAATGAAGTGAACTGTAGTCTAAAGATGTATTATATATATACATCTGTGTGCATATGCATGCACATGGGCAGACACCTTGTGCACAGTTTTGTGCTGAGCTTGCTGTTCGTTTCTTTTACACCAACAGTCAGAATACCATTTAGGATTCCTGGAAGTTCCTACCAGGATTTGTTCCAAGTGGTCACACTTCAGCCTGGTGGGGCTTTTGGCACCTACGCTTGATGAGAAAGGTGCTGGTAGACTTGGAAATACCTTAAACTTAAACACTGCCACACAAAGCCAAAAAAACTTTCACATTTGGAGCTAAGGTTCAACACAACTTCAGACTCTGTATTCACCAGTGCAGCGAAGAAAGTGTTTTTTTTCCATGCAAGGTGTCTGTCTGAGTTGGATTTCTGTTCCCCTTCTCTTATGCATTGTGTCTTTGTAACTGTCACTTTATACAAAATGCTATATGATAAACTTATTTGTCCAAAGGGTAGTTGAAGTTGTGAGTTGACCTTGTCTTGGCTAGTTAAGGTCAAGAGGTAGACAGCTGGTGAAATCCTGCCCCAGATGAACATAATGGTTGTTTTGCTGTTGGCATGGAGAAACAACATTTTCCTCCACCAAATTTTCCCAAAGGAAGGGCTACCTGTGTAAAGGATAGGATACAGAGGAATTTTTTGAGATTTACTCTCTACTGGTAATAAGCAATATAAGCAGCCTGACAGTCAATACTAACAATTGTGCTACTAAACTGGCTGAAATAATATATAGGGAGAGAGGAGGTCAAGAATGGTTGGGGTTTCTTGGGGGGGTTCCCCCCAAAAGGTTTGTAGAACAAATCTAGTTCCTCCCTAATTTCACTTCAGTTGCTACATACAGACTCACTGGTCTTCATTTTGCAGTATCTCCACTTTTATTTTAAGCCCATCACAGATAGAATTAATACATGTATGGCTTTGGTAAACCTGTATGACATTTTATATTAAACTGAAGCAGTGATGAATGATCTACAGCTTGTTTGCAGAGCTGTATTAAACATATCACATTTCTGTTTTCCTGTATTTGCCAGAAATTTTCAGGCTTGGTCCTTCAGTCCAAAAAGCAAAAGCAATTGGAAGAGCTTCAAATTCTATCTAGTCCACTGTGCAATTGAAACAGACATTTAATTGCCCTCCATAGTGTCTACTGGTAGTGGAAATGTTTTTGTAGGACAGAGCTGATCCTGAATGCCCCCTTCTGCCAGAGGGAATGCGCCTCCTGGCATCAGGCTCATGGAGAATGTGTCTTGCAACAGTGAATTTCTGCATGAGCATGTCTTGCTTCCTTCTTCAGAAGTCCCAAAACAAAGCCAGGCCTCTTGAATTACAGCCCCTAGAGTATTATTTCCTTCTTTCTGTAATGCGTGACGCATGTATTTGGTTTCCCTTTCTCCAATCCAATATAATAATAATTTGGGGAAATAACATGTTCCTAAAAGCTAATGTTGTTACAATTGGATAAACTGAAATCCATTTATTGTTTTTTGGAGAGACTTGTTTAAAGCTAAACAACTCTTTTTGCAGTCCTGAAGTATGTGAAGTGTCCTTTGTTCATCTCACAACTTTACAGAGAAGATACTGAGATATAAAACATTTCCAGAAAATTTGTATTTCTCTTCCTCTAAAGTACCCTATTCTCCTCCCACCTTTCTTTATAAATAGAAAAAAAATGTGCTCAAATAATATGATGGTAAACATAATCATGCAATATCTGTGTAGTTTTGGAAATGTGTGCATTGTAACTGATAGAGGCAATACTAGATGAACGGCACTATGATCATATCATATTTATCACACCCTTGCTAAACACCTTCACTGTTTAAGTTCCTTGTGATCTGTGTGCAGAAACCATATTCTGTCTAACACTATATGCATCTGTATTGGTACAAGGCCAGCTAAGCAACCTGTCATACATTCAAATAATTCTTAGTATGCAATAAAGTTAGAGCTTTATGTAGATACATCGTAAGTATTCAAATGACTACATAACTGTCTGTAGACAAGTTTGACTTTCTCCAGCAGCAGAGAAACTTTTGCAATACTCCTAGGCACATGTTTATTGTACTACTACACCTCCTGATGGGGTGAGACTCACAGCAGAATTTCAAACCTGCTTAGCCATCTCACCTGCCACTTACTACTACTAAGGTATGCTGGTACTAAACTCTCCAAGTATGGGCTGGATAGCAGCCTCAGTTATACAAACCTAAATGGCTGGTGTAACTTCAGAGCAGCTGTATATTTAGGACTTAGATTCCCTCTTTATGATCTTTTTCAGAATCAGAAAAGTACATTGCCTTGGGAGAGCTGGGTGCTATCATGCTCTAGGCATATACTTTTTTTAGGGTTTACAGTGATATTTTTGTTGCAGTTATCACTGTAGTGAGATACCCAGAAATGAACCATGTGCAAATATGCAAGGTCTTGCTACCCTTGCACACTGCTTTTATCTTAGATTTGATGGTTTCTGTTTAAAATAATTATAGTATGGTAAGCAGGGCAGAAGAATTGCAATCTGTTTAAAGAGTCGCAACCCATTTTCTGTGTAATATAGTCATGTACTACCAAGGGACTTCTTTATGTATCAGTAACCAAAATGCAAATGTGTTAGGACTCTGCATCTGCTCAAGAACAGGTTGTTGGGGGGGGGGGGGTGACCTATTTTTAAAAATAACTGTTTTATGTTCGAACTCGCCCAAAAAGAGTTTGGATATTACTACTGTGTTACAGCAACAATAGCAGTGCTAAGCACTCTTGCTAGAAAAGCCCTTGTACCTGCTGTGTGTAATACAAAGTCTTTCTTGTGCATTAGAACTACCATAAAGCACAGATTACATCTAGTTAAAATAAGGAATTGTCTAGCCCCCCCAGAAAGAGTGTGGAGGAGAAGAAAATAATATTGTCACACTCCACTTAGAAAAGAAGTTGGAACTAATATGTATTAATGCTGAAGAATCTGGCTAATATGCATGGCAAATTTATTTCCTACTGACAACGATATAAAGGAATATTATAAAATGAAGCCAATACACAATCCCTAACAAATACTGAGGTGGGTATAAACAGGCAGTCGACTGAGAACACAGCAAGTTGCTAATGATATCCTTCAAATAAATGATTCACATGCCAAGCCTTTTGTTATAATCTCACTCATACAGTGCAGGTCTCTGAGGAGAAAGAACAGAAACAAATTGTTTCGCATCACTTGGCATCTCACTATAATCAAAACCCCAGATCCAGGTGAGTGTGCTGTTGGGTTGTAAAGTATTCTTATCCCTTTCCTAAAAATCTCTGTTCACATATATCAACTTTGCAGTCCTTGTTCTGCTGCTTGAGCTCCGCTGCCAAGCTACAGGGAAACTCAAAAGCTCAGTTCAAGCCAAATATGATCATAAATGGCAGTGATACCAGGATTTCTGTGAAACTTGCAACAATAGGATTAGAAGGAAAGTCTGAATGTGATATGTGCTGCTGCGAGATAAAACTTTCAAAGTATTTGAGTCCCAAATGAGGCATGGGGTCGGATTTTTCAAAGTCATGATGCTGTGTAGACAGGAAGGTAAATGCTAATTGGGATTTTCAGAAGCATCTGAGAAGCCTGACTTCCTAAAATCAGCATTTACTCATGTTGACTGTGGTGTTTTGTTCTGCATGTGTGGTGATGATCATATATATGTCTGTATATGAAAAGAATACAACTTTCTTAGTTCTAGGTGAAAAGAAGCTGTTTCAGTATGTTTTAGTTTTCAACATGCTCCGTGAAATTTGCTAAAGTTGCAAAACTTGAACAGGAGTTTTGGGAAAAGTGTTTCTAACAAATAAACAGTTTGGTAACTAAACACTGTGGTCATTCTCTAGCTCTTTCTGTGTTTGGGGTTTTTTTTTTTGGTTTTTTTTATGTTTTGTTTTAAAGAATGGTTGTTAGGAACCAGATTAATATTTTCATTGATTGATCAGTTCACTAGACTCCGTCCCTTGGTAGCTGTGGAGTGTTTGGAAACCTGCAGTAATTCATGGGGCATTCGTCATAGGGTGTCCCTGGGATAGACAGAACTGGGGAACTTTTGATCGTCTGCTGTGGCGGAAGTATCTCTGATGAAAGGTGTATTTGTCTGTTTGCCAAAGCTTATCTCTTTTTGTCTTCTCCCAAATTTGGACTGTAGCCGTGCTCAGGGCCAGATGTCTAAGTTTGCAGGCCTGCTTTCAATTTCAACAGCAGTCAGTATCCCAGCTTCAATAATTAATTCAGGTTTTTCCTTCTGTTAGGAAATCAAGAGCTTTTCCTCACTGAGATTTAAAAGATGTTTTAGTCAATCTTATCCATTTTTACATATTCTGCTAGGTGGCAATACAGTCACTGGTTGTGTTCTGAACTTTTTTTTTATTCTATAGTTTTGACTTTGAACACACTTCTAATAATGTATTAAGCAATGTGATCATCCCTATTGAGTGGCTGTTTTTTCACCTCCTCCCTTGAGACACAAATGTGTTTAGGAAGCTTCTTATTTTGGAGGGATGGGTCCTGCTCTCATCTGAAGTGAAGGAAAAATTCTCTTGCATTTTAGGGAGGTATATTTACTTGAATTAATATTTGCATTACCATGTGATTATGCTACAGAAGACCAAGTTCAAGAGATGTGCCTTTCATTTGGCTTGGAAGCAGCACATATTTTTGGCTTTTTGGAAGTTCATTTCAGAATAAATATGTTCCCCAATTTCAGACTGGCCCTTCATAAAGTTTAATTTGACAACCTTATAAAGTACAGAGCCAGAATTTCTGCTGTGACATCCCTTATCTTTAATAATTTATAAAGTCTTGTCTTGCAGTTTGCCTTTCTTTGACATTCTGTGCTTTTATTTAAGCTGAGTTTAAGCAGGACAATGAAAAAACTAGGACCCCAAGAAAAATAAGTTCTAAGGTAAGCATACTGGTCAGATGTATAAAATGTTTGGATATTATTTCATTACGGGCTTACATTCAGCTGATCTAACATGGAATGGCATATTGGCACTTGTTTCTCACAGACATCTTGTTCCCAAGAATCTGATTTCTTTCTTTTTAAATAGTCTCTAACATGGTCACTGAGAAAGCTCTAAAAGCTGAGTGTCATCAGTATAGTAGTGGCACTGGGGTCCTGTGTCTGCTTGCATTTTCAGGGACCTGAGAGAATGGCTTTGCAAAGGTATGAGCTGCTCCATTTATCACAGTGCCCTGTCAAGGTGTTTTAAATGCCAGCCTCCTAATGTGCTGCTTCTCTGAGTGTATGGAGAAGGCCCGGCAGGAAAAACTCTATCACTAGAGTAGAGTACTGCAAAGATGGCTGACTATGGCAGTGTTACAGAAATGCTTTTCCTAATCCTCACAGAGGACAGTGACTATTGCACACTTGGAAACAACCAACTCTTTCTTTTGTCCCATCATTTCTAGTTGATATCCATCCCTTAAAGCAGAAAAATTTTTGCTGTCTGTCCTGAAATAAATAAGCTTTCTATGAGGAATAACATTCACTCCTACAATTTCTATTACTCTAGTCTGCAAGGTCATCCATTTCTTCCAATACAATTGTCTAACCCTATTACATCTCTGTAATGCCTCCCAAATTCACAAGGTCAGCAAACTTCACCAGCATGCTCCAAATACTAACAAAAACATTATGTAAGATGAGACCAAACGACCATTTGCTGAGGAACTGCCTGCCTTGTTTCCTTCTGGCTTGATACTCCGTTCCAAACCACCCTCTTTAGCCTGTTTCCTGCAGCTTAAAATTCTCATAGGTATTCCCCCTATCTTCTCCAGTTTAATTAATAATTTCCTATGAGGTAGCAGTTTAAATAATTTTCTGATGTTAGATCAGCCGTATATCTCCCTGTGTGAATACTAATTATCTCACCAGAGAAGAGAAAGAAATCAGTCTAATCTGATCTAACGCTGGCAAATTCACATTGTGTCTTGTCCCATTTGCTATTACCTATTTCCTTCCATGTTTGTAACAATTCTTTTCTTTAAAATTAAGTTTTGGTAAAAACAAAACCAAACAAATGGCTCCATTGCTGCCAACATAATTTATGGCTCCTTTATTAGATAAAGGCATTGTGTTTGCTGTTCTCCAGTCAGCTAACGCTGCTGACCCCCCCCTCCCATGTAAATGTGGCATATTGCTGGTTGCTTTCCTGAAAACTCTGGTGGATGAATTTGTCCTGTGCCTTCATTTCAAATGCGTCAGTTTCTTCAAATATTTTACTTGTACCTGGCTTGTGGGTACTTTGCCTCTGTATTCTTGCTTTTTCTCAATGCAAATCTGAACCAAAATCTTAGTGTTTTGGGACCATGGTTGAAATGCATTTACCCTAAATGTCCCTCTGTGGCAGGGTGGATGGGCCCCATCAGGGCTCAGGAAAGCAACTACACCTTGTAGACCCTGAGTCAGCAGAAAGGAGGACTCCCAGCTGGTGGATTTAAATAGCATGTCTCTCTAGGGAGATTCCCAGAGGAAACTGAATTCAGTGAAAGCCTTTACAGGTGGAGGAGGTTCTCTTTCTTAACTGCAAGCTGAATGAAGGTATTGAACCTGAAACCTGGTATCAGCTGCTGCTTTTACCCAGTTTTAGAGGGGTATCATGGCAAACATTGCTTAGATTGGTAGGTGGCAAGGGCCCATGTGCTGACCTTTCCCAGCCTTAAAAATAGGAAAGACAGAGGGTGAAAGAGAAGGAAAGAGTCCTCTTGTTTTAAAGAGGAAAACCACTTGAGGACAGATGCTGTCTCAGTTTGGGAATGTGCCATTGTGTGTTCATGCCAGTCTCAATGAGAGAGGTACGTCTGTGCCACTAAAAATAAGTCTGCAGTTCACTGTCTTTCCACAATCGCATAAGTAGAAGCTGGAATCTGTTCCAGCATATAACCGGTAGAGACTGTATCTTTTCTAGTGCTCTGAAGTCCCACTCATGCAGGCAGAGTTCTGGGCAGAAGTCTGCAGTGTTTCACAGTGAAAAGCTATATGTGAGTATGGCATAACAACCGGAGAAGCTGTAAAACCTACTTCAGCCTGAATAATCTGAGATAAATTGAGCTTTTAGTCTACCTGTGATCTACTTAAAATGATAAATAAGAAATAGAATCTGTTGGGGGTTCTTTTTGCCAAATGTCTTGGGGGAGAAGGGTGTGGGGAGGGGACAGTCTCTCTGACATCCTACTGGGGGCGCAAGATTGAGCCCCTTTCTCATGAAAACAAGCACTAGCAGCCTGTGTTTATTTTCATGGTACTGCAAGCACAACCAAAAGACATGCAAACCTCTGTTCTGTAGAAGCAAAAAGCTTCAGTGACATAGCATGATATACAAGACAATAGGCACAGATTGCACTGGTGATCTGTGCACCCTGCCTGAGGAGATCATGTTGCAATTGTTTAACAGCCTAATTGCAATACTACAATGTAGCTTGGGATGGGCAGTGAAGACTGGTTTTATCATAGAGAGTGAATTAAGAAACAGATTGGAAAAACCATTAGCAACAACCATTAGCAACCATCCCAGGAAGTTGGCCAAAGTGGTTGGAGGGTAGCACCACCTTATTCTGTGAAAAATACTGGGAGGTTGATTTATAAGACCACAGTTCTGAATAAACACTGGTTCTTTATGGGGAACTTTGATTTTACTCTAATAAAAGTAGCCCTTTCCATTTTATTTTTATCTTAACCTGTATCTAGAATATGAGAGGAAGAGGAGAGCATGTACATTCTTCCATGGGCAGACGCCAGAATAACAACAATTCAGTATTTCCAGTACAAGCAAAGAGTCTCAGCCATCACCTTCAAAATAAATTATTCTAATCACTCCAAAAGCAGTTTGGCAACCTTTGAGGCCTGCAGAACACAAAATTACTTAGTTTAGTGTTGAGTTAAAAATCAGGACTTAGAATAGACACTGAATAACAAAATGATAGCAAAGTGACCTTTTTGTCAGCGGTTATGAGAGCTTACTCTGCTTGACGGAGCAGACTGGACAGTCAGAATACTCTTTCACTGTAGAAAATTGGAATGAAAAATTTAATGGAAATGGCAAAAGGCTGCATTCCTGCATGGAGTATGTGCATAAGAACAAATTTGCCAAGGAGTGATCAGTGATATAAAATTGCTAGGAGCTTTCTGAATTTGGAGGAAAAATGTTCAGTAGACTTGAAATTACTTGAAATTGCTAGGCCAAATTGAACTCTGATGTGATAGAGAAAAATTGTTTTGCAATTCTTCTGTAAGGGCTTAACACATCAGTACTTAACAAGCTAAGAGACCTCACACTGTGACCCATCAGATCTTCTCTTCATGACTGTGGAAGTAAAATAATCCACAAGAGGTAATACTTTAGGTGTAAAGGCAAGATTTGTGCCACAACAATTATACACACACAGGTACAGAGTGGGAGAGGTGAGCAGGATGCATACTGACAGTCTGACTTGTCCAAAGGGAAGTTTGCCCCGGTAAGACAGAGCTACTTCACTGTTATTTCTAAATCATAATATTGCAGCATTCAAAATCTCAAACGTCTTGACTTTCCTGTCTGATACATTTACTTACTATTTCTTCTAATGTTTTGTGTGGCTCATTCTTTCTGAGGCCTTAGGTAGAGAAAGACAACCTTATTTTAAGCTGTCATCTATGCTTCTGCGGAATGGCGATCAAGTAAGGTAGAAACACTTTGTGGAGATGTATAGAAAAAGTTTTTTCCATTGTGTCATGAAATGGGCACTTGGCTTGTTCTAATCCACAGCACCTCAGAAGGCACCCTGCTATCGTTGGGTCTCTTTCCTGTGCTACAAGAAACAGTAGCTCTAGTAGAAACACTGCTGTCTCAGCTTTCAAGAAACACTGAGCATTTTAATCTGTACTTTGTTTTCAGGGTCCAGTATGAAAACTCAAAAACTTGCATCAAAACTCAGCTATGGTCACCAGTTCTTCTTAGTCATAAACCATAGCTGTTCCTGGAAGCATATTGCAGAAAATTTGGTCAAGGTTCATTGAAATTTAGTCCAATCTTATCATAAAGCTCTGGCTCCTGATGAATCATAGCAGAATTGTGGAGCTGTGAATTGTGGGACTGTGAAGCAGAGTTAAGGGAGCTTTGGAGATGCAATGTTTTATCTGAGTGTTACTGAGCATATGCTGCAATTAACTCTAAAAATTAATTGCAAAATGGCCTTTCCAAATAGGCTAAAGGGAGCTACCTCAAAAGCTACTATGAATAAGATTACGAGAGATTTCTGGTAAGATTTGTCCCAAGCAGTCCCATTTGGGGGTAGATGTGGAGTGGGGTTTGCAAGCCCTCAGCAAGTGCAGATGGCAGCACGGTGTCATTCATGGTGAGCTGCTGCTTTATTCACTGAGGCCCTGTTTGAGCATTAGTTGGAAAAGGATATACATGCAGGTGCTTCTTACATCTGCCTTTATAAAAAGGCAGATTTTCACAGCTGTGGAGACATAAACCATCTGGCTTGACAGTCACAGGGGAATTATGACTGGATGAGTTTCCCTGACTTTAAATAACCCAGATCACATGCGCAAAGTGGGTGAGTGTGCACAGGGGCAATATAACGCTTTGTGTGTATAGGTGTAGGAGACGTGTTTTCTGACTATGCAAATCAGTTGATGAGTGCTTGAGGGGGAAGGTAATATCTGTTGTTCACATTTGCACACGTTACTTATGAGGCTGTGCATTTAAAAAAGGCGTGCTATTTTTCTCTGCTGTCTGTGAGTTGCCCAGTGTCATTGGGATGTCTGTAGCCCTGGCATTAAAATGACATCTCTTTTATCTCTAACTATTTGCATCCGCAAAAAGCACATTGGCCCTAATATGGTGCTGTTTCCAAAAGTCTGATACTAGGGCTGCATTATAAAACATTTTCATAAATATTAAGTTTTATAAAATAAAGTATTCTCCTTGACAATATTAAGATTTCAAAAGCGTTTAGAAACCCTCTTTTTTTATCAGTGCAAAACAGAAGTATAGCGTTGTTGTTAAAGCCAGATAATAATTGACCTATATTTCAGATACCTTTATTTCTAAAAGTTGACAAAGGCAATGCACTTTGAAGCTGTTAAGAGCTTGTACTGGAACTGGGTTTAAACTTTTTGTGGTGGTCCTCTTTGCGTAGGTTTTGAAGCTCGAATAATGTTGATTAAAAACTGCTGTACATTGAAACAGTTAGTATAATGAGCTGTAGTTTTAGAGAGGAAGAACAAATCCTGTTCTTCATTACTGACAAGTTTTGGGATGCTGTCCTAGTTAACATTCACAAGTAAACAAACAAACAAGCAAAACAAAAACAAAAACAACTTACTGTCTTCATCTTTCCTTAGCCAAGACATGATCTACCTAAAATGATAGGGAAACCATAAGGTTTCTGAAGCCTTTGTTTTGTAGTAAGAGGAGAGAGAGAAAATCAGAAGTTCACAGTGAATCAAAATAAGTTGAACACCATAAAAAACCAACCAACCAACCAAAACAGTTTAGCAGTAGTCCAGAAATGAATTTAATTTACTTGTGTGGCCTGCAGGGCTCATATTTTAACCTGACATAAGGCTGCACAAATGGGTTAGTAATTCCAGTGCATGAAAGAACATCAGACAATCACATCTTTCTTTTTTTATAGTGGGAGTTAAAAATGAGCATAATACCTTTAAAAGATCTTGGATATGTATACAAATACTTGTAAGTTTATCTCAAATATAAATAAGTTTGGGCACAGGCTTTTCATTCTTACCTTGCTTTTTTGTACCTCTGGTTCAGTCTAACTTTAATTTTTCTGAAGAATAAGTCTCCGTCCCTTACAAATATCACATATCCTTGAAAATGCCATTGGTTTCAGATGTTCTTGTCATCTTGAGATTGGTGAACTGCATATATAATTAAACTAGTGGAGTAAGGAAGATCATCTGTGTCACGAACAAAATCTACGCTCTCCAGATAGTGTGTCTGGGTGCAGAACTGAACCAAGCATATGTGAGGATGGGCTCTCTCGCAAGGTCGATGCTCCCTGACAGCCTGGCAAAAAGAAGAACTGCAGAATCATGTCCACTAAACAGCAGCCTAGGTTAGAAAACAGGCTCCTGATATAGCTAGTTGACAGAAAAAGCCTCATTTTAAAGAATCAATCAGACCACCAGTGTTTTACTGGTGAGTTCTTTCTCTCAAGGTAGCACAATCTGCGTATGGAATATGAACTGATTGTATGTGTAAATTAGGTATGGCAGTGAAGCCTCTAAAGACACATAAATTGAATCAGGACTTCTATGGCCTTAAAAGCAGTTATAGGTGGGAACTGGAGAAATATTAAAAGTAAGGAATAATAGATACAATGTACTTGATTGAATCATATCCTACATTTTCCATCTAGTGCAATTGTACTATGCCATGAATTTGAGCTCGTGCCGTGAAACGGGAAATACCTTGGGGGCTGTTATTGTTGTTGTTATAGAAAATTTTGCATTTATTTTTAATAGTTGTGCCTTAAATTGAATGTTTTATGGAAACTGTAATTCTTGTGATTTGAAAACTTTTCTTTTTCAATTTCATTAACACCCTGCCATCCAACAAAATCAGATTTGTGTTGAGATTTTCCAGCCAGTTTTAGTAACTAAGTAAAAATTAGACATGTGTCATTAGCAAAGAATTTTTTGTTTCAGCTTTTTAATTAGTCTAGATTTATTTTCTAAAGCTCTCTTCCCATACCCCACCCCAAACCCCGTGGACTGCTGTTATCATATATTGCTGCTAGTCACTTAAGGGAGACTAGCATTTCATAGAATAAGTAATGAAAGCAGAGCCAACCTGATGAAGACACATGAAGGGAACAGCCAATTTTCTAGAGCAAAGGTAATGCTGAAAATAGCAGTCTACAGGTCGTCAGACACCTCTGGCCTCTTCCACTTGTCCTAAATTCCTCACACACAAGTGAAGTCTTTTCTAAATGGCCATGTTATTTTCTTTAGTGGTTTCCTAACAAAAATGTGTTTTCTGGTTTGGGGGGGGTGGTGTGTGTGTGTGAGATTAAATTTAAATGAAATTCTCCGAAGCTGGAAAAGAGAATAGGATGCATGAAAGAACAGGAGAAGGCTGCAGACAGCTGTTCTTAATGTGCCACATTTTATCGCAAGATTATTGTTTTGATTTGTTAAATTAAAAACAAAATTCTTCCTCCCCCCAACTAAGTGCTGCAGTCTAAGAATAAAACAAAGATCCATTAATTAAATAAGGCAATAAATAAGGAAGAAAAAGGATAAAATGCTGGTCAAGGAGAGAAATTTGATGTAATTATCAGTCATGAGTGCGTATTGAAATACAGTGTGTGGGTAAAACCTGCTGGCAACTTGAGGCTGGGATGCAAATACTCTGAGAGTTTGCTTTGCCAGCCTGTGTCTCCTCATTAGGCGCTTCCTGCTTAAAAATGGAGAAACTCCTATTCATCAAAGAGAATACTGTTATATTCTGCGCTTAGCAGCATGTATTATTTTTGATATCATGATGAGGTCTCTTTCTTTGTGAATACTCCAAATCATAATTTCTTTTTTCTTTTAAAAATGCATATTATGGAGCTTGAGGGAAAGGCTTTCAGGTTATTTTCCATTTCAAACAAAAGGGGAATGATTTTTATATTCAGAATTGACTGTAATTGACTGTTTTCTACCAAACTTTTGAGTACATACACAGATATTCAGTGTGTTGACATATTAAACAAAAACAAAAAAAGGAAGCTGTGAATTTAAAGTAGACCCAATTCAGAGGTGCACGTATGTATATTTGAACACTTGGAAAATATTAATATTTTGGTGGGAACAGGTTAATGGTTACTTAAATATGATCAAGGCCTTGGATGAGTATCCAGTAGTGAGAGCATGATCTAGACTGATCTAGAATTACTTAAAAGATCATTAGACTGTGTCCCAAAGGACCCCTAGTCATAGATGTAATCTGCTCTGCATTCAGGGCTGGAGGGATGAGAACTGATCCAGGCGCCTGTCACTGCGCTGGGAGCATTGCTGCCTGCTGATCTGTGGTGAGGGCTTCTCCTGCCTTGCCTTGGTGCAGTATCACACAGATGAGCTGGAGGAAAGTGGCTGCTCTTCCACCTCAAGTGCCATGTACCAGGCGTTATCAATATAAATCAGTCAAAGCAGCACATAACCAGTAGCAGATCAAAAACATGATATCTGGTGAAAAGACTGCATTTCCTGACAAGGATTTTTTCACCCTTGAAAAAAGCATATTCTATAAGAAAAATTTAAGCCGTTTCTCAGAAAAAAACTCTAGTGTTGTTTTTGAATGGTCTCTCTCAGTCCAGTAACATCCCAGCTCTGACTTACTTTCAGTTCTGCTTTAATGCTTGAAAGAATAAAGGTTTTTGATCTCTTAGAAGGACAGGCTTCCCAGATAACAAGAACATCAGAATAAAACTTGGAAAAGAAGCTATCTTCAAACCACTCTGGGTAACTAGTATTTCACCAGGTCATTCATAACAGGTGACTTTTTTTTGCTGAGGCAGGACCACCAACTGTCTCTCTGAATTTCTACCTCTCTACTCTGCATCTAACACAAATATTAATGAGAGAGAGAATGTTTCTTAAGAGTACCTAAACTGAAATAATCCTTTCCAATCCCATAATGAGTTGTGATTTTCATAAGATTAACTCATAGGAAATTAGTTTTTTACTTCTTCCCCTAGCTTCAGTGGGAAAATTCCACTCAGTTTTGGGTTGGCTTAAGTCTTTGGGTGCTCTCTGAAAAAAGACAAAAAAAAAAAAAAAAAAAAAAAAAGGCATTACTAACTCAGATACAAGATTCTCTTCAAACAGGTGCTACATCTTCCTTCTCACTGGCACCTGGGGATTTGTGTGTGCCTCAGCAAGTACAGGTGACCTCCTATCCCTTCAGCCTCCTGGGGGTTTAGTGGCCACTGCAAAGCTGCTCTGTGCAAGCAGGCTGATGTTGGGAACGAATGATGCTGGTTTCTCTGACACTGTGAGTTGTAAGGTACAGGAGGAAAAAATGTTTGCAGGGGTAAAGATAGTGCAGATTTCTCCTCTGGTCCCTAAGCCCTTATGAGGCCATTTATAGCATGTCTATCCTCAGATACCAGTGGTAACATGGTGGGTCCCTACCCATCATGTTGAGCCAGCAGGATGTGATCCTCCTCTGGCAAGTTATGTCAATAGCATTTGGCTGTCCAGAGGAGGATGATGGTGGTGCAGGGACTGTCACACGTGCCAGTGCCAACTTGAGAGTGGCCCTGCTGAGCCAGAGGGTGAGCAGAGCCCTTCCCTGCAGTGCGGCCAGGGCTACTCTGCCTGGGCAGTACAGCCAAGCACATGCCCTAGCAAGGGGTCAGCTAGCTCTGCACCTCCTCAAGTTAAGTTGCTTCTCTGAAGGGAAGAGTTGCTGCACTCTTAGCTACTCTGGCACTCGCAGACAAGAGCGGCCTCGTGAACTCTGGCTTCTTTAATCCCCTGCCATTGTGGGTCTCTTGCACCCCAACACCTGACACTTGCAGGAGGGCTTGTGGGTGACCAATACGCAGCAAAGGCTTACCAATATTTGCCTCACAATATTAGCGAGGGGAAAGGATTTATGCTGTCTCATGTTCATAGGTCATGCCCTATCTCCAGAAAACTGCCAAGAGGAGGGATTGTGAAGATGTTGAGGGAAAAGGAGAGAAATAATGAGATCTGAATTACAGATAAATCTCTGGAGAGGTACAGGTTTCTTCTAAGCCATCTTCTCTAGGTACTAGTCTATTCTGTCTTATTTTTAGCATGATCCAGCTTCAAAAGTTTGCAATGGCTTTTAAAACTCTCTTGCAGCAATTGTTTCTACTATTTCTGGACTGCTGTCTCCTTGCCCCCTGCTCTGCTGAGTCGACTCTGCAGAAAAAAACACTTCTCTGGGCAGTGACTGACAGCACGCTGCCCCAGCAGCAGCGGCGCCTTAGAGCTGGTTTATGGCAGTCGGCAGGGGATTGTATGCCTTCCAGATCCTGCTGCTCCTCCACATGTACAAGGTAGCACAGCTGAAGAGGAAACCTGCTTAATGTCTCAATGCACAGGCAGTGCAGGGTGCCAAATTAACAAGCCTGGGCGTCAGTGTTAGTAAAGCACCTATGAAAGGAATACAGTTTAAATGAGCCGCTGATCCCACAAAGAAAATCTGTCCAAAAATCTATTTGTGTAATCCTGTAAAACAAGCACACACTGTGTCTTCTTCCATTTGACACCTGTTATAGCAACAGCTTTGTCTCTGTAGCTGTGGTGGGGTTTTGGGGGCTCTATTGCTGTGGTATTGCAGATGCTCAGTGCCAGCATGTCTACTGAAGCTATAGCACGTTCACATAAACACCAGGAGAGAAAGGAGTGGTACCATGGAAAAGCCAGCTGGCAGCTCGCTGACATTATTGTCAGTCACTTACAGCATCACACAAAAAGCTTAACTAGGGGTTCATGTAAGGAACTGTGCTGCACAACCATATCTTTGTAGAGCAGGCTGAGGAAACCAATTTGGGGGAAGAATAATTCACCTTCTTGGAGTTTGTATTTGCTCCAGCTGGTAGTTCTCCTGACAAAATCTTAGTTCACCTGCAATGACAGAGCTGTGTCTTCAGCACTGAACCTTGCAGCAGGGTGCTGGTATTGCGAGTGGTACAGTGAAGGTTGGACATGGGCATAACTAAGATCAGTACTTCTGTTCCTGTGTCCTGTTTACAGCCACAGCATTCAGTGTGTGCTACGGACATCATGGGAGTGCGGAAAGACAGGTCCTGTGCTGAAGAGCTTAAAATCATTATAGATGCAGAAAGTTGCAAGGAGGAGAGGAAAAACGGGCTTCATATCAGATGTTGGCTAAAACAAAAGGGAGCTCTGATAAAGAACTGCAGGACTGATATATTAATGCAAACAAGTTTTAAATTTTGAAAGTGTATTTAGAGGTTTTCTGGATGCCTAACTTCTTGAGAAGTGCTGAGTGTTTATGCTGGGGAAAAACAAGCTGCCTTAATGTGACAAGTCATGAATGCAGAATTGGCAGCTTCCAAAATCATTGGTTTCTTTCATGAATTTTCACTTATGTATAAAGATCCAGATTAAAATATACTATCTTTCTGAAAAAATACTAGCAATATTTTTAAACAGGTCTCAATTGTTTTAGCAAGGGATTGTGGGCTTTTAAATAAAGAGATAACATACTGACAAGAAGTCAGTTCATGAATATCAGGAAAGAAAATATTTCAGTCTTGACAGAAAACAACAAAATGCCTTAAACTTAAACCCACAGGACCCGAACTTTAAACTCAGATCAGACTCGAAGCAGCAAATCAAACATGTGACATAGGATGTAAGCTGAGCCAGCAGCCCGCTGAGCTGATGCACTGCCTGGAAGGGAGGCCAGTGTTGCTCATGTCATGTATAATACAGGCCAAACAGGCTACGAACTTCAAAATGGGAAGAATGTGCTAGCCTGGAGCAAGTCAGACCACAGTGCTTTGCACCAGTTTGAACTGTCAAAGTTTTACTACAGTCTTTCTATAGAGTATCAGAAGCAGGTTAGCTCCCAGGCTGCAAACTCACAGACAGCCATGTATGTGGCTTGCATGGTAAAAAGTCTATTGACTGCATGGCTCATAGGGAAGCAGTAGAGCAGGAAGCTATTTCAATAAAACAGTTTTAATCCTTAATGATTTTTTTTTTTAAAGTTTAAAACATATATGCAAGCAAAAGTAGTGTGTAAACAAAGTGCAACCCACTAAGAGCACAGTCTAGCTCCATGACTACTGTCAGAATAGAGCTTTCTCCTCTGTAGGAGAAGCTGCAGAGGAATCAGTTTGCCTCTTCTGCGCTAGAGTACCATGTGGGAAGGGGCCTGCGCCCAGTAAGAAGAAACCATCCTTACAGGTGAGGATAGGCACCAGCCTGTGTAGGAACAAGGCCTGTGCCTTACAGATATGCCCACTTCTGGCTCTGGTCTCCTTTCAGAAGGAAAGCTCAGCCACAGCTATAAAGCAGCCCCTGTAGCCTGCATATCTACAGATGTCCTGCAGCAAGCATGGTCTGTGGGGCTCCGTGTGTGTGTGCAATGGGGCAGACTTTTCCTCAAGTGAAGCAAGGGTTAGATGCAAAATGCAAACTTGGATACAGTTATATGTACGCTAACTACTCCAGAGAGTTATCACCCTGGGCTGCTCCAAATGCTGTGTTACAGACAATACTTACACTACTTGTGCCTCCTGCGGGGACTTTCTTTTTCAGAATTCCTGTGCCCGGTGAAAATGGTTTGTGAAAGTATTGATCTTTGCAACAGTCATAACTGAGCCCAAAGTAACCCAACTAAGAAATGCTTAGTCTCAAATGGGAAGGCTAGAAACGGGTTCCTGGGAAAAGCCCTGTCTTAAGCCTACCCTTTGTCTTGTATCTGTTTTCTTTCTCCAAAAGCTGCAGCTCTAGTACTGCTTTATTGTTGTAGCTGAAACTAATGAATTCACCTTTATACTCTGCTTTTCTTTCTGTGCTCTGGTGGTTACAGAGAAGCTGGAGCTCCCTGAAAGCAGAGAAACAGAAGTAGTTTACAAAGTAATTGCACATATTTGCAGTTTAATTTAGACAGAGATATCATGGCACAACTGCAGCTGCAGAGTGCCTCTTAATGGAGTGCTTTTAAGGTAACAGCTTCTCTTTTTCCCTCCTTCACAAAGAGAGGCCACACACAAAACATGAAAAATTGACATCCTTGTTGCTTGGTATTTTTCACTAGGTGTTTGATGCTTTTAAAGGGTCATGTTAGGGTATTGCCTGTTAGATGTACCAATCACTGCAAACTTTTTAAACTAGCTTACATTCTCTGCATGCTTTTAAAATTTCTGCTCAAGTGCTTTTGATGTTTTGCAATATTTCACGGACTACAAATACCTGAGAAGGTTAGAATTGCCATATTTACTGGCTGATACCTTCTTTCTGCTGCAAAGGCAATGATTTAAGACACAAAGTGATGGTGAAAGGTTTTCATTGGGAAAATACTTGTGTAGAAAACGAGTCGCAGAGGCGACAGTGAACAGACAGGATTAAAGAGCATGCAGGACTGCTCAGAAATGCTACTTAAAAGATAGTGATACAGACTGCTGCTTTAATGCAGCAAAGCGTTGAAGGATTATGTAATCTAAAGCTAAAAAAAATTAATAACTTGACAAAAAGTGGGGAGAAAGGGGAAAATAACACGCTACTTCTTGTATGGGAAGAAGAGGCTCTTTCTTAATAGTAACCAGATCAAGTTTTGTCATTGTGCTTTCTATTTTGCCATATGGATATGCTTGTCTACTTCCAAAAAGAACCCCATCACCTCAAAACCAAAAGGTATTCCCAACTACCCAATCTGAGTAAACATTGCTGCTGGTTACTCTTCCTCGAAGGAGTAGTGACCACATATAGTCCAGGCCATTAATTATCCTCCATATCCAATTCCCACTCCTTCCCAACCTGCTTCATCTCATGGTGTGTGCATGTATAGGATCCCTAATTCTCACTTAAATGCATTAATCTTAAGTTCTGGGAAGATGATAGTTCTTACCAAAAGGTAGAGGAAAACGGGACTTCAGTATTTGTTTTAAAAACAGGTCTGGAGTTAAACATGTACAGCTCTCAGAGTGCTGGCTGGTACTTGAGTTGATGAGATTTTTAATGAACTGATTGTGGTTGATTTTTTGCAAAAGAAGAGTCAGTGTTCTTGCTAAGGCCAACCAAATCAATGTTAGCTTCTTAATCACTGTCTATTTAAAAGAGAAGATGACAGATTATGGGTCACTTCACTTTCTTTCCCACATTTTCTAGCCTAATCTCACTGGATGACCCTGGCTCTTCCAGCTCCTTCCTATTCAAAATTGAATTATTTTCTTTGCCTATGGCCTGCACTTTCCAACATCCCTACTGTTTCTTCAGTACAATTTCCATCAGGAGTCCAGCTCCAAAATCAAGCTTTGTTAGAAATAAAGACGCTTTACTTGGTATTGGCTTTCCTTGAGAAACTCACCTATGAAAAATTCTAGCAGTAAGTTTAGACCTTTAATATTTCTGCTTTTTTTGTCTGGGTCAAAAACATTGTAAAGAAAAACGGCCACTTGAAATGTAAATCCTTGAACATTTATCTTGTAAGTTAGAAGAGCTCAAAGAAATGGAGAAAATGTCTCTTTTCAAAACGGAAGAAAAATTAGGAAATTTGTCATTAAAAAGTACCACTGTGCAAAATACAAAATTATTTTTAAACTAAAACCAGAGGAATTTGAAGTTCTCCTGTAAATGCAAATTTAAAAGCAGGCTTAATTATATAATTTCTTACAAAGCTGATATTTTGTATGGCTGAAGAGCTGGCAATGACTAGCTGGCAATGTAACAGGGCCTGTTCCTCTGACGATTTACACCTCAGGGAGTTATTTTCTAAAAAGCAGACCCTTGTTTTCTGCTTGCAGCAAGTGGTTAGAAATGACTGAGGGGTGCTCAGCAATAGCAGAAGTGCAGGTCTTCCCTCAGTAGTTTGATTTCAGACAACCCGGATGCTGGGAAGAGAAGTCAGTGACTGTATATGTATATTTACGTGAAGTGAGAGTACTTTCCCCAGCTATGCGGCCAAAAGACTCCTGAACTTACCACACAACACCCCATTGTGTCCGTGCCAAACCAGATACTTTCCTCATTAAAACTTTGAATTTGCTGTGCTCACTAGCAGAGGATGAACAGACCAACCTTTCTAGGCGTCAGGTACTCTCAAAGTTTCTTTTATGTCAAGTTTATGGTTGGGTATAAACTGCAGCGTGTACTGTACTGGTCTGTGGGCCACAGAGAAAGAATAATTTCCACAAATGGCAAAAAGCACTAAATGTGCACGTAAGTTTTCTTAAAATGGTGGAGAAAAACCTGCTTGCTAGCTAGCCATTTCGTGGCTCACTTTATCATGTTGTGAAGGCAGAGGAAAGGACAAGATTCCTATCCTACATCGGAAGTTATGGTGGAGTACCTCAGTGGTGCCACAGCCAGCTGATCTACTAGCCATGTCCCGCTGGCTTGCGCGGCAGGGGCAGAAACTGTGGCACACAGGAGGGAAGGTGATGTGATTCCTTTGCAGGTGGGCTGTTTACATTCCTTTCTAACTCACAAAGCCTGTTACCTAGATGTAATTAAGAGATAAAGATACTTTATAATGGCCAGGAAAACCAGGCCCCTCACCTAGAGCTATTTTGAGTGCCTTCCCTGGATGCAGTTGCATAAACAGCATATGGGTCTTTTTTAGCCGTTCAGGATAGGACAAGACTTTCCCACATGTTTGCTCACATTGGTCTGCCACTGCACAGTTCACCACCAGGCTTTAGCTTTGCAAAGTTCAAGAGGAAGTTTAGATCTGAGATTTTGGTTCAGGTGCACTGTGAGAAAGGAAGTCAGATTTTGAATGTAAGAGTGGTCCAGTCAGCTATGGAAGTGCTAGCTGCTCAGCTATTAGTACTTTTGTTTTTCATATGCTTTGAGTCTCAGCCAAATACTGAAAAGACAAAAGGGGCTATTTGCTATGTGCCATACAAATATAGGTGTGGGTGCACACTGGGTTCTCAGTAAACTTAACCCATTTACCTAAGGCTATTATGCCTGCAGCCTTGTAGCAGAAATTGGAGAATGAAGGAAAAAAACCCACCATATTCCTCCAGCCTTGACTCCTTTCCTTTTGTTTTTCATTCAGCACAGTTTCATGACTGAACTAAAAGGGTGACATCACTCCACTAGATAAATTAATTTAGATTCTCACTAGAAAGCTGGCAGTCAGTACCAAGGAAGAGAAAGGACCGCAGTAGGAGTGGGAAGGCCACCATCTGTACAGTGAGGTGGCTGGTGCCAATTGAGCCCAGGGCTAAAGGATGGAGAAGGGGAGGGGATGACCACTGTTCTGTGTGTATGGCTGTTGTTGTTTTCCTAGCTACAGATGGGACGTGCCCAGCGTTTGGAAGTTGCTAAGACTGCTAGGAAAGAAGAAAGGTGGAGAACCTGTTACTGGAAGCACATGGCTGGAATTTGTCTGTGTAGTATCTAAACATGCATGATGCATTGAATTACATCAGTCCTGTCCTTCTGACTGTTTATTTTAGAGAGTTGGAGGGTTTAATGTTGTGAAAATATCAAAGAAAAAGTTACTTCCTTATGCTTAAATTTCATCAATTTGTTTGCTGTTGCATTTATCAAAGCAATATTTTCCTAGTATGGAAAACTCAAGACTGTGATGATGCATAGGAAATATCAGGCCCTTCTCTCTGTATAACCCCATTCAGTCACTAGGAATCTGGTCAGCTGGAGACTGCTAGCATCGCATCTTCAGTTCAGACACAGGCTGTTGCAGAGGAGATGCAGACTTTGTTCTCCCACAGAATATTTACTTTTAGCTTCTTTTGTTGTTCCCTTTTATGCAAAATAAGTATTTTTGAATGTAAATATAAGATTAGGGCTTGTATATGGAAAATATGATTAGCGAGTGTGCGCCTACCAGCATGCATATTATTTTCATTAATCAGTGGTGACAGTCATTTTGTTTTCATGGTTTTTGGCAATTCGTTTGCTCTATTCTGAGAGACCCGGTATCTAAGGAGTTTGCTGGAAAACAGAATTTTGCAAGAAGACACTGGAAAAACACATTCTTTCAACCAGCTAAATGCTGTCTTTACCAGTTACTCTCACATTATATGCAAACCATGCGCGAAAGCACAACACAAGCCCCCCGCTCCACTTTTGTCTGGTGAAGGCTCATAGAGGTGTATTGTACATGTTTCAAGATGAGGCTTTTTTAACATGTTTTTTAGCTCCCTAAAACAGGTTTCTGACTTTTGTCAAAGAAGCATTTGTATGTCCTCTAATTAAAAAAAAACAAAACGTGAGATTTCAACTAGACCAGGTGCTATTACCTAACCTATCACCACTTCTAAACTAAGACTGTTTTCTTGCTAGGGAGATATCTCTGATTTAAAGGCTGCGTCATTTGGCTATTGGCCTAAATAAGCATACGTATGACTGATGTGTCAATGGTAGATTTCTTCTTGGTGAAAACCAGGTGTTTGACAGTATTGCCTTAGCATCTCCTCTTGATAATGTTAATCACAAAGAAATGGGATCTGTCTTTTCCAGTTGTAGCCATCAAAAAGTTATTCTAGGTCATTCACCTAGGCTCTTACCATAAACCATGCAGGCATTTCTTAAGAATAATTTGTTCAGCCTTTATTTCTTCCCACTAGCCGAGGAGATACATCCATGACAATAGCAGATATCTAACTTTAACATGGCTAACCATAAATGAGGTGGTTCTTTCTTAGTGTGAATGACCCAGTAGCCATTTATGTAGCTGGGATGTAGCCTTTCATTCAGTTCCCTACCCAGCTGGGACAGCTGAAAAGTCACACAGGGCTAAAGCTGCAAAAGGACTCATCTTCTGGGTTTCCATGACTCCAGCTCACAGTTTGAACCCACAGTCTTGAATCTGGTGCTTAAACTGCAACAACCTTGGATCCCCTCTCCTTCCTGGTGAAGCTGGCACTTTGGTGGGCTGTTTCCAATAGCTTGAGCATTGGCCTTGTAAATGGGAAATGCTTCAGGCACAAGTTTGTGTCTTAAAATCTTACTCTTTTTCTGAATCACATACAGCTTCACTTGATATAGGATTCCAGATGTTACTTAGACTACTTAGCCTAGTGGTCTGGAGTACTAAATCACCTCCCAGAGCTGGAGCCTAAAAGACTCAGGAGGCATAATTCTATTTTATTTAAAACATCCATCCCTGAGAGAGTCCTACTAGTATGAACTAACCTCAGCCAGGCATGTATCTGATGACAAATAATGACTGAATGAAAAGTATTAACAGGTCTTAGGGGACTGGACTCAAGTTAGTGTTCTGAGGCTCTGAAAGGTTAGATATGTTCTTGCTGCCCAGTGATTTCACATCTGTGTAATGGAAGACTGTGTTCAAGAGTCTGGATGGGAGTACTATATCAGCTGAGGCCTAGTGGTTGAGAGTTTTTGTGTATCCCAAAGCTGAAGACAGCAAATCCAATGTGAATTAAGTCATAATTAGGATACTCCCTACTCCTGGAGGGAGTAAGTATGCATGTGTTCATATGGTGAGGAAGGGATACTCAATGTCACTCTTCCTTTCTCTGTAGCTTTAAATGAATACAGCTTCCAGCACTATTTTGACTGGGGATCAAATCTACATACATTTTCTAAAGAGTGTGCTGAGGATGGCTGCTAGGTCTGGTTCGCTATGGCCAAGAAACTTTTAAATTGAGGGACCTGTCCAATTTGGGAATTAAATAAATTTGCTGAGCCTGTGAGATGGAGAACTTGCTCTGGAGTTAAGCAGAAGCAGAAATTCAGGGAACTTATCAGTGAAAATGCAAAATATCTGGTTTGTTTTTTTTTTTTTTAACTTTCTCAAAGAACTAAGCAGAAAACTTGAGTAGTACCATCAGGACTCTAGGACTCCAAGTTTTCACTTCTCATGGACTTGCTCCTTGGACTCTCTAATAACATCTTAAGTACTAAGAGAATAAATTCTTAAAGTCAAGAGTTTAAGATTCTGTGGCAGTGGGAGCCCTATAAGTTCTCAAGAAATATATATAAAAAAAAAAAGAAGCCTCAAGCCCTCACTTCACCCACTTTCAGAACTGCTTTATGGTATTAGGTATGTCATTTATGACAGTCTTCAAATGACTGTTCTGCTGTAAGGGTAGAATATTAATTCTAAATAAGTGTATTTTGGCATCACACATATTGAGGCCTTCTTGCACTTTAGAAGAGGAACAAGGAAAGTGGTATGAGGCAATATAACAAAAGAATAAAGAAACCAATTTCTTATTATTTGTCCCTTAAAGTATTATTCTCTTCAAGTTCAGTCCTCATTCTACTTGTAATACACTTTCAAAGTTTAAGAGAGAAGAATACTACTCTAGTGCATTTTATAGCATCCTGAGAGTAGTGGTCAATCCATTTTCTTTTCTTACTGTAAGTATATTTATCTCATACTATTCCACCCAGCCACCATGCCACAGGAACAGTTATTTCATTGGGGTCATATGTTTCAGTCTCTCTCCCTTTTTATTTTGTGACTTTGTACCAGATGTCAGTGGTTACTGCCAGAGTCAGACTCAGTTTTCCCAATGGTCTTGCTTTAAATCTTCCCTGTCCAAAAATGTATCTATTTGCATGGTTCGGGGTCTGAAGCTGTGACCTTCCTAGTTGCTTTCCAGGTATTCTTCAACCTTTTAAGATCACAGGAGAGTCTTTTAGAAGGTGAATTGGCAAACAACTTTATTTGGAAAATATACAATATAGTCATATATATAAAAGTGAACAAAACCCATTGCATCAGCAGAGTGGCCCGCAGTCCCAGTCTTAATAACTGCTTGGCTTATTGGGGGTCAAAACTCTACCCACAAAACATGCCTTGTGCATCTGCAGCTTCCCTCGTGAAATCAGTTAGACTCAGTCAGGTTGGCTGATTGTCCTACTATGTGCTCATACCCCCTCCAGTCCAATGTAACCCAGGTGTCTGGTGTCCACTCAGCCTTGCCACAACCACCTTGCTCTTTGTTGAATAAGGCCGACACAGCCTAATTTCTCTGTTCTTGCCAAGGCTACCAGTACAAGGAAACTGAAAAGAAAAAAACTTCTCAAACCTCTTGTCTTTCAGAGACAGCTCTGTTATTGAGTGGAATTTTTCTACAACAGGAGCCTAAGTTTATCTGACCTTTAATATAAAAAGCACTGTTGCTGTAAAGTAATTCAAATGAGCATTTCTGTGAAGCACCAGCTATAAAACAGTGCCGTTTTTAAAATGAGTTCATGGAAAGTGCTCTGGGCATGTAGATAACAGCCTCATCTCACTGGATAGCTGCCCTTAGCCTCTGTCTTTTTAATTCCTCCTGCCATTAATGATTTTCCCTCATGTTCCCAGCACAGATAGAAAGAGAACAATTCCAAAACCACTAGTGAGCCAAATGTTCAGATGCAAGTACCACGGTATACACAGTGATTCTGTCCTTCCTCCTTGTAGCCAGGACCAAATTCACCTTTGGTGTAATTTTATCTTGGTCAATGGAGTTCCACAAGAAATGACTTTCAGGTAATTCCCAATGGACAGCCCAGCAGGAGCTGTTTACATTGATGCTGATTCCCAGAGCTCTCCCTGGTATTTTTAGGAGAGAGCTGGAAAGAGGAGGTTTGATTTTTCATCATGATGCTTCCAGTGAGTATTTCCCTTCTGAATAGAAAATAAAATAACTTTAAAATATATAAAAAGTGACATAAAATTGTACGCAATCTCTTTTATTGGACTAACTAAAAATAAGAGGCTATCTTCCATTACTGTTGGGAAGCTGTAGAAGACTGAGGATGTGATTTAGTTGATAATGTTATTGAGCTTCTCTGACAAAAGTACACCCATCAATAACTTCTGTTATTATATTTTTATGTCCTCTAAAAATAGCTGCTTATTTGCTTTACATCTTTTTCTTCTCAGAACCAGTTTGTGGGACAGGTCCCTTTAAAGAATAATTAATTTTAGCTTATAAATTACAGGACTGCTTGAAGTTTTCCTGAATAAGTTAGAAGACTTCATAAGTCATTCTTTCTCCATTTCCCTTTCTCATACTTGTATTGCATTGCCTGCAGAAAAGGAGAAAACTCCCATGCCATTGTGGAACCGAGCCACAGTAAGGGAATCCGGGGTTGGCCCGTGGGCCAGGAGTTAGGACAGGCAGGCACTGCAGTGCAGGAATGGCCTGTTACCACCTGGTGACTTCAAGACCATTACTAGGGCATATGGAGATGATTTAGGACCCCCATGGCACTCTCTGACAAAGAGTTCACCATCAAACTCATAACATAGGTGGGAACAAACAGGTAGGCATAAAGAAAAAAAATACAGCCTCATCTCATTTCAAACAGCAACACCAGCCCCGATCAGGAATGTTCTCTGGGGATTAATATCTGCTAGCAGTTAATGAGCCAAAGCACAATGTGGGCCATTAACTCCTCCCAGCTGGTTATCTGTTCCCCAGGAAATGTCCTACACCTCAATCATTATTGTTCAATTACACCCACATCACTGGGTCCTGCAGCCTTGCTGCGACATCACATTTCTAACAGCTGTGTTTGGCCAGCCACTAACTAAAAGGCTGCATCCCAGTTTGAAAGTCAGGGGAGGGAGAAGGATGTGAGGGCTGGTTGATGAGCAGCTGTGCTCAGTTCTGCATCTCCTTGGCTTTCCAGCAGAGCAAAGTGGAGCGGAGCGGAGCAGAGCAGAGCAGAGCAGACTGACAGTAGATTCAAGTGGAGAGGAAAGAAAGCCATAGTCATGCTGGCTCCCTAGCTTAGCTGTGGACAACGATCAAGCCCATGGAAATCAGGAGCCTCCTTCAAGCATCTACCCTGCAGAACACGACAGCTTTGGTCAGTGGTGCCCATGCAGAGGTGTTCAGAAACCTGATTAGCTGCATTGCATAGGCAAATCTGATTTCCCATTTTGTAAAGTCTCATCTTTCATGCTTGCTATGAATGGACACCGTGGAAACTGCAGTGTGAATCTGCTATCATAATGTTTGCTTTTGATACTGTGGAACCTTTTTCATAAAGTTAAATCACTAGGTTGCTTTAATGTCACAATACTATTATCTATATTATGTGTATATAACAGCTTATTTAGTATTTAAATGCATTGTAAATCAAAGTGGTAGAAGTTGAGAAGAGCTCTTTTCATAGCACAGAATTGAAACAAGATGGCTCATTTTTCAAATGGGAAGAGTCCAAATGAATCAATGCTGTCATCTTTCTGTGAAATGTGTCAATTTTAATAGAACTGTCTCTTTAATGGAAACATTATTCTGTCAGAAATTTTCAAACCAGTTACATACCCAGCAGCAACTGGCAAAAATGCCAGCACTGGCTTTGAAGGCTGTCCTGCTAGCCCAGGGCAGTCTGGCCAGTGAGCCAGCCAACAACCTCCTTTGCCTGAGAGGAGCTACTGCTGCTGCTGCTGCTTCCATGTGAGGGTGTAGGCAGGTCCCCCCTGCCAGCCCCAGTGGTGGGACCTGCTCCCACCGCATGGCTGGTTGCAGAGTCCTCTGTTTTCCTCCTTCTGTGCCACCTTGCAACTAAGTATCATCTCCTGTAATGTCACATACCAAACCACCAATGCTCCTTTTTCAGGCAAGCTATGACATCCAAGGGGTTCACATTCCACCCAACTGCTCAAGTCCTAAGGGGCAACTAGGGAGGCACTTTCCATTCCTTTGGAATGTCTTTTATTTGCATTTTATGGGAAGGTGACTTTACAATATTTTCTTTATTTGGTGTATTAAGTGGAATGAGTCAAGACTGAAGTTTTGAGGAGTCACAAGCACATGGGACACTAAAAATTAAGAGTTTGCAAAGCAGATGGCTGTTTGTTGGCTTTAAGGGACAAACTTAAAACCAAAAATCCTGATAATGCCATGAAATTTTAAATTAATTTGCATCCTTTAAGAGCTACATATGCAAGCACAGCAAATAATCACAAATTAAAATCTTAAAGTGTCACTTGTTTTCATGCATAAAAATGTAAGTAAGTTTTGGATGTCCATGGGGACTCCCAAAATACCTGGAACTATACAGTTATGGGAACGTCTAGAAAATTTTATCCTGGATGCTGCTTGCAAATCAAGGCACAGAATCTGTATCTTCTACACCTATTAAATTCTCACCAGGTAAGTGTGTGTGTTAGCTGGGTTTAGTCAGAAAAACTGGGCTGCAAGAAGTCTGTTGTACAGGATCTACATTTTTAAATGTAAGTTAAATAAGGTTTCTTTTCCTGGATATAGCATTGTATCTTTTGCCCAGCTGGAATCGTGACTTGCAAGCTCTAGAAGCAAGGTAGTATGAGTTTGAAATAAAAAAAAAGAAATTGATTTAATTTAAAAGCAGTATGTTAAGAGCAACATCTGTAGAATGAATTCCAGACAGTCTCAAAATAGACTTTTGATCTTCTGTTCTCATCCATTGCATAGTGAGAGGCTGTAGCTACAGCAGAATGCAAATAAAGTAGGTAGTCTGTTTCTCTATACCAAATCTTATAAATCTCCAGTCCACTTGTACTCCTAATCCTGTACTCAGCTCTTAAAATATAATCCTTAAGAATAAAGGAAGCTAGTTAAAAGGTGTGAAGAGTAGTGATGCTGAGTGAGAGCCCTGCTGTGTTATGCAGGCACAGAGTTATCACCCTCCTCGAGGGGCATCAGGGACTTGCTGCAGACCCTCTCAGGCAGACCTTGGTGGCAGTGGCAGTGGCAATGCAGTCAGTGTCTGCACAGCGCCTGCCAGGGAGAGGGGGAATCGGGATGGCATTCAGACAACTTTTTCTTTACACATCTCAGAGGCCAGACACCTCTATCTTCCCATTAGAAAATGCTGTTTCTGCTGGCTTTTTTTGCTTTCTCTTTCCAGGGTTTGCCCTGAACTGACCTTGCAGTTTTCTCTCCCTGCTCTTGTCCTTCAGGCCAAGCTGGACTGCCTAGAAGGTAGCAGTGCTACCAGGATGGAGTTGAGCTCAGAGCAAGCCTTACCCCCAAGTACTTACCCAGCAGATCTGTGCATCCTGCATTATGTTCTTTATTATTCTGTTAGTAGTTTATTTTTTGTAGTTGCCTCAAATATGGTTTACATGAACTGCAGTTGCATCAGTTGTAGCTAGGAAATCTTCATTGCCTTCTGAATGGCAGGTGCTTTGTAACCTGCTCTTCAAAAAAAAAAAAAATTTCTAGAGCTACAATGCCTAAATGGTGGCTCTGTCAGCAGTGACTCCTGGAAAGCTTTCTCCTATATGCCTGTTTGTCAGCGTTCTCTCCTGTGAAAGACAGAAACAAGAAGCTTCTGCCATCATTGCACTTGTAACTTGTGCTTGTAACTCATAAATTGTGCTCCACTGCTACACTTCGCAGGCTCCAGCAGCAAGGTTCCCAGAACAAGAGCCAAAACAACTCCCCATAAATGCTAATGAGGGTCATGTGGGTAAGTCTTTATTTGCTGCACATTAAACTTACCCTGAAGGACAATTTCCAAGACTTTAAAACTTCAGTGAGATGGGAGGGAGGAATATTAAGACTTTCTTCTAATGTCAGTGCCTTCTGGCCAGTTTTGTTACTTTCATTTTACTCCTTGCCACTGATCCTTAAATAGGATTTATGGTTGTCCATTTTGTGCTCACCTTTCTCATAAGGTCCCAGACGTATCCATGCAGAATGATGACTATCGTACAGCCAGAGGAAATAAATGCTCTGGGGAAAACAGTTCCAGGAAGAAAAAGGAGGATAAAATCTCTCAGAAAAAATCATGCTTCTCCTATCTGCTGTAGAAAAGACCCAAAAGAGACAGAGTAACTTTTCAGCTTTGCATTCATTATGGCAGCAGCTTTGCGGTTAGTCTTGCCACATCCAGCATTATGCTTAGTAAAAACACAGCTTCACAGAAAGAATCCAAATTTTGTGGAGGAGAAAATACCCTTGTCAGCATGTTGGCAGAAAATAATCTTCCATTTACTTGTAAAGATCACATCTTCTCACGCCATGCAAAATAACATGCAGTCCCTGAAAGTGCCATGCAGAGAGTGAGGCAAGAAGACTTACATACTGTCCTAGTACTATCTTTGACAAAACTGCCAAAATGACAGTTATACGTCACCCTGTTACTGTGACTCCTTTATGTGCCACTTCATTGGTGGTGTCTTATCTCAGGAGCACGTTATTATGTCAGATTGGTTTTGTATATCAGATGGAGTGGAGTACCATCTTTGATGCATCATTTCAGTGACCCCTTCTTACTTGGGCCCGTGGTCTGGTTTCTATCTTGAGGTGCCCCGTGTGCAATGCTGGTCCGATATGTGCATGTGTGAAAGCCAGCCTGTCACCATCTAACCTGATAAGCCAAGGAAACATTGCTGACAGGATGCAGTGCCCTGAATGTACTTTCTGTAAAGAGATTATGTAGTGTCTACAATGCCCTCTGCAAAGAAAAACCTACATAGACCAACAATGAAACACAGAAATGGAGAGGATCCTATTGGTTTCACTGGGGTTTTAAGGATTCAGAACAAGGCCATGAATAATTTCATTCAAATTGGCCAAGAAAGCTTTTGAAAATTTTCAGAACTTCAACCTTCAAAATGAAAGATAACACAGAAATTACTCAAAAAAAGTAACACTGAAAAATTCTCTTGCTCAACCGAAAAGTAGCTCTTATGTGATCTCTGTTAACTTTGGTGTTGTTTTATTCTGAGAGATTGGCTTTAGTGTGATACTAGCCGTATTACCCACTTATAACCACAAAATAGTTTACTGTCAAAGGGCAGAAACATTTAAAAAGTTTACCATCTACGTTTGAAGTATGTAAAAGAATCTAAGTAAACTGGTCTTGAATTTTGAGGAAAAAAAATCTATTTTTTTCTCTTTCCTCCTGTAGCTCCTGTGTATCTTTTCATTTGGTCATACTTGGGACTAGAATTAGAAATGCCAGTACTACCATCAAAAAGACATTAGGCACTCAGATCCTGTTTCAGCTGGAGTTGAGCACTGAAGTACAAGGAGACCCTTTGAAAAATCACAGTTTTCAGTGCTATTTGCTAGCTACAAGGTATCCTAAAGCATTATAAGTAATGAAGAAGATAGGGGATACTCTTTAAAAGATGCCCACTGTACCTTATGTAAGGTTACTGATGTGAAACACCTAGCCTCTTCAGAAGAAAGAATTATACAAAATCTTGCAAACATTTGTCCTTATGAAAATTTCCACCTTTTTTTTTTTTAATAACTCAAGAACTTAAAAATCTGAAACACCCATGTGTGGCAGTACTTAAAGTGAGGGAACTGGAACCTTTTGGAATATTTTCATGCTTCTTTCACAATCAGCAGAGGGTTGCAAAGTGAAAGGTTGACATATGGGTCACTTTTGCTGACACACTTGCTAGATCGCAAGCAGCTGCCAGACAATTTGTTTCAAGGACATAGAAATCACTGAGTTACAGTAAGAGAGCTGCACACATCTTAATCAGTAGCTCCTCTGCAGAAATGTATACCTAAGTTTGAAAGTGGTCTCCTTCACTAGCTAGAGAATAAACAGAAAAAAAACTGCTTTGCAGGTCTTTTAGAAGAATTGATTTGCTAATTGGAAGGTAATCTGATTCATTTCCTCTTTCATAACATGACAGTTGGACCAAAACTGAAGTGCATAAAAAATTCACAAACATAAAATATTTCTAAAGAAATAAACTTCCTACAAAAACCCAAAAGCTACTTTTCAGACTTCTGAAATTTCTCCTGAAAAATGTCGTACTTCCTTCACTGCTTGCTCAAATGGTGGAATTAGTGTGGCATTTGAAGCCCTTTATGGCAGAAGTCTCCATGTAAGGTTTGCACTTTCTCTTTTTTTTGTGTATTTGCACTGATCACAGGTACAGCAAGGAGTCTGTTTATGGTCCTGAAAGCAATTGGTACTATAGGTATGTAATTCTTGCTGAATGAGTCTTCTCCATTGGCATATTTTTTCTGCCTAAAAAGCTCTTACTAACATTCTTATTTGTAAAACTAACACAACGATGGGAAAGTGAGCTGAGCTATACTGTGATTCACGGATAAGAGTTACAATTAGACTGATGGTCCTTATTACTGCAGAGAACACAACTTATTTTCAACTTAAGCTTAGGTTTGCTGGGCTGACAGAACACAGTCAAACAGAAATCGCTGAGAGACAGTAAAGATAAAACCTTCACTAACATCTGTGAAAAATTAACAAAACTTTCCTGAAAATATAGAATACATGGCATGTATATCTTAGACAACTTTTGAGTAGAACTTTTTCCTCTCAGGGTGCATACACTCCAAGAGACAAAATTATTAATGATGGATTAATCTTTTGCTGCTGCTTATTCCTCATATACACCTCAGTCTGTAACACTGCAGTCATTTGCTGTGGAGGTTGTGATGGTGCCATGGAGAATAATGACTGCAGTTGACAAATTAGGCATGGGACAGGCTAACTGCAGCAATATTCTCATTTATATCACTTCAACTCACTTGCAGCCTTGAAACTGGGCACATAGCAAGTTTGTGTAATTTCTTCTGCTTACCTTGGTTAATTTAAATTACTCCTTATTTCATCATGTCTTAATGTTGGCCTGAGTCTCTGAATCTCTTCATGGATGTCCTGCCACCACAGGCACAAAACAGAGCTTCCAATCTTTCCCTGACAAGTCTATTTTTTCTTTTGCAGAAACTGCTCCATTGCCAGTTTGATTTTTACAATAGTTCTCTCCTTGATCTTAAAGCTGCCTCAGAGCTAAAGTTTTCCCCTTATTCCCTCCATAACTTTCCAAAAATTGGCTACCTCTCCTCTCCACCCTCACAGATAAATTTCTTATTCCCGTGCTATGACCAGAAGACTGCTGCAACAGTCCTTTTCCTGGCTTGTCAGTACTGTCTTGAGGGCAGAGAGGTTGAGTTCACTGGTAGAATGAACTATTAATCTAAAAAAAAAAAAAATTATCACAGCACTACTTGTCACTTCAGCTATGATCCACTACAAAACCTTTCTCTCTCTTTCTCTGCTGTGAAATACCTGCCTAGAGTATCCCCTTTTCTCTGCTGTTGACCCCTTCCTCAGCTTTGCCAATAATACCAGTCTTCTTGTGTTTTCCTCTCATGTAAGAAGAGGCCTCCAAAAATTCCCCCCCTTCAAAACTGTCTCTTGTCTTAATGTTGACAAAAAGCATATACTTGTTAAGATTTAGGCAGCAGACAAGCTGGGGTTGCTTCATTTCAGGCTAACTAGTATAGAGTCATTGGTATCTCTCTGTTCCCCCTCCTGATTCAGCAGACATTTTTCTTTACTTACGTTACACTTTTAGGTTTTAAATTCTTATACAAGGTATGTGCTCTACCTTGTAGGATGAGGCCCACATGCTGGATTAGTTTCTGACAGCTGCCTCAATACAATAACAGAAATAATATGTTACTACTTAAGTTGTGGAGAGTGAGACCTGCACTTGTAGGCTTGTCAGTCTAACTGGCACCTTCAACAGGCACCATAATTTGTATTAAAATAGCTGACACAGAACAAATTCTTGGTTTATTTTAAAATATCTAGCCAACACAGACAGGAAGGCTCACCCCTAATGGAGAAAGTCAGAGGAAAACCATTGATGAAGCAATACTTCATGGTGTTTGGCATGTGTAGCATTACATGGTGTGAGCACTGTGTGTATTTGGGATGGGGTGGGAGACTGGGGGTTGTATAGATACCTTTGAGACAGCAGCTCTGCATTAAGGAGTGTTTCTAGTTGGAAAGGGAAAGAGAAAAGCAAATGAAAAAACTTTACATGGGTGATGGTAGCCTTTCAAAAAAACCTCTTTCATAAATGAAGAGGCAGCCTTTCTTCCACAGCCTAGTGAGGCCTGTAAGACCAGTTGGAAAAGCATCGCTCCCTCCCCAACAGGGTGCCCTGAGCAGGCCCAGTACCTCCTGCGGTGGGGGAACTGCCAGGGGAGGTTTCGCTTCTCAGCAGCATTGCTTGCCCCTGAGCACATTGACAAGCCATGGCTAAGGGCCCTCAGTAGACCCCCTTCTCCTTTCCCTGGGCTCTTGTTCGAGAAGCAACAGGTCTGCCTGAGAAGCTGCATTTGGTGTCTGAGATGCTGCATTTTGTGATGTGGGCACAGCTCACCCCGGGTACCACTGCTGAGGGATGCTAATGCACTACCCTTTAAGCAGAGACAGGCTGGACAGGCTGATACAATATACACAATGCTTCTGAGCTGGCTGCTTTTCACTTCCCCATGAAGCATTGATAGCTTTGGAAATATATTTTAAAAATAAGCTTTTTATGACAATGAGTGAACTCAGCGCCAGGTGAAAGCATGCCATTCAAAAGCCATTTTGAAAGGGGAAAGCATAAGCATAGCTACACAAGAAGCATTTTATCTTAAAAAAAAACCATAGACCAAAGAGGTGATGCCACGAAAATGAGGTCTATAATGTGGGCCTATAAACCCAATATACTACCAGCATTTGTACATTATTTGGGATGGATATGTTGGGTTTTTCTGGTAGCGTGAAGAAACCATCTTATTTATGTCCTACTAATCCAGTGTTATCGTCTCCCCCCACCACCCTTTCAAGTCAGATAAAACAGCATAACCAATTATGTCTCCACAGGCTAATCTGCATTGTCCTCATCTTGCAACTTCACTGGTATTTAATGTTCTACCTACAAATACGCTGATTCAGTTGACCTTCATCTCACACTTAACATCCCCTCTCAAACAACTTTACAGCCACCAGCAATCTTCAGTTCAGACACAGTGTGGGTCCCTGCTCCTCTGCCAAACATTCATTTTTGCATGCCTCAGTCCAGATTTTCCATTCCTCTGCTTCAGTGTAATTCAGTTATGCTTAACTGAGTTACCCTGATATCCTCCAGTGGCAGAGAAGAGACCTGGCCGATTGTCTTTGTTTTGTCAATTGTAATTCTCAGTTACAGTTTCCTTAAAACTATCATCTCCAATTCACTGCCTATTTCAGAGCCAGGGTGGACAAAGCTCAATTTGAATGGCAACATGTACATGAGCAGCTTATTACACCAGTCCCTGGAGCCCCTGGGAGAGCACCAGCCCCGATCGAGCTGGAAGCTGCTCAAACACCCAAGAGAGCCTCTGCACTGAAGGGCGTCCAGTTAAAATGGACAAGAAGGATAGCTGGAGGGAAAAGTGTTGCCATAACAAAGATGTGGAGCTGAGGAAATGCTGATTTGCCAGACTTTGTAGAAGAAAACTGAACAGGTTTGAAACATTAAGGTTTGACTCAGTACTTCTTCCTCATGACAATATTACTCTTCCCATCCACAAGCACATTTTTAAAACTTATTTCTTCTCCATTGTTTCCACTATTTTTTTTCCAACTAAACAGTGTTAGAGTTGGCTAGTTCATTGCCTAGTGCAAGGCTTGCTGTCCCCACTGAAGTCACCAAGGGCACACTATTATATGTACCTCACACATGTTCAAGATTACTTTTATTTACAGGAAATGCAGTGCTACTGAAATAGAGTCTGTAAGAATGTTTTTGCATAATTTCTCAAGCTTTTATGGACACTTCAGATAGCATTTGATGACTTCGTATTTTCTGAGAACAATGTGAGTGCCACCAGAGAAACAGCATGGGAAAGACAAAAGCAGTTAGTGTTTTGCCTCTTAAAGATTTCAGAACAAAAATATTGAATAGATGTAGCAAATATGGATTTGTATACATGTTTACTCCAAGAAATGAAAATGGATGATAACTTTTTTTAGAAAATGAGCTGTGTCAGAACAAAAATATTTCATCCTGACAACTCCTGTTCGGAAGACACCATTAATTCTTTGTCATATGGCTCAGTATTTTGGAAAATTATTTTGTGTATTGAGTATTTAAAGATTAGCTAAAATTCTTCCATCTTAATGCAAGCAAGTAAAAAGGTACTTTGTAGTTTATTGCATTACGATTATTCATTGTCTTTTATTGTTATGTCCTCTTTATTTTATTGGTACTTTATAGTAAAAGCTTTGAGTGTGTTATGCTTTTTAAAAGGAAAGTTTAAACTGCTTACTATTCTGCGATAAACAGATGTAAAATAGAGGCAGTAATAAAAGCACATAGTCTTGTGGTAAGCAGCTGGACATGATATCAGGATCAGAGATTCAGGCTAAATAAATTTGTTATTTTAAATGAGAGCCGAAAAATAATCCTTCAAAAAGTAAGTTTGAAATTTGTCAAAATATATGTCTAAACGTATGTCTTAACAACCATACCAGCATTGTAAAACAAAGGGACTATACCAGAATTTCTTAAGCCTGCATTTCCTGGGTATGATCTGAAAGCATGGCAAAAAATAAAGCTGATGGGAAGCACCACTGAAAATGGCAAATTCTAATTTTCTTACATTCATGAAATTTTGTTCTAGGGAATGCTGTGATCTCTTTCACTCCTGTGCTGCCAGTGTTTGTGCATGTACTTACTTTACTCCCCTGAATAGTCTCATCAAACAATGGAGATGAGAGCTTGCAGGATCTGGGGTGCACTTTACCCTTCTGGTCTTAAACCACAGCTAAAAATTTTCTAAATTTTACCTTTAGTAGAGTTCTTCTAGTCCCTTGCAACATCTTGCAAATTTGCAAGTCTAGAAACAAAAGAACAATTTGCAGTTTTGGGGCTATATTTTCTCAAATATCATATTTCAGCACCCTTGTTAAGTTTAGAATAATGCATAATTGAAGCTGAAAATCTTCTTCCTCCTCTAAATTTGTCTCTATGGACTTCTAGACCTCAGTATTCCTTGCCAAGTTTTAGTTAATAAAACATGAAAAGGATTTTTTTCTTTCACTATGAAAATAAGTCTTTTTTGTTGCTTCATTTACAAAATATTTTAAAAAACAAAATGCTTTCTGAAGTGAAAAACCGGATTGAGATGCTGACATACTTAGTAAATCATCCCTCCTGAAAACTGGCACTATTTTACGTGTTTCACACCTTTCTAAAACAAAAATCATGACACACTGGTAAATGCTGCCCAAGGAGTCTTCCCCCCCACTTCCCGCCCTTATTGTTTTCTGATGGCTTCTATTAACGCCTAAGAAGAGGTACTGCATGCCCCTTTGTCTTATATAAAAAAATAAGTAAGCAGGGAGAATCAGAAAATATATTATATCATTAGAGTTGTCTAATTTCACAAGTATGAAAATGCAACCATTTCCAAGAGACATCTCCTTTTTTATCAATACCTTTCCTGGTCTTTTTCCTGTATCTGCACAGTCACCAGAATCTGTCATTCATTGACCCTTGCATTTGCACAAACTGAAAAATTTGAGGTAGCCTTTTGTTATAAATCTGGACTCAAGAACAAATGTGACCTGACAACTCTGAAGACCTAATGAGGAAACTGTGGTTTATATGATAGTACAGATGTACTCTAGATAGTGGGAATCCCTAACAAGTATTTGTTCATGTACTTTGGCTTGGATACTATTAACAATATAAAAATATTTTAAAATATAAATATAAAATATATATATTTCTGTTCTCATATACATTCTGATAGCATTACTGGTATGCACCTAAGGTACATGCTAGCATGATATATTCTCAGTTTGGGCAGAGGTACAGATTAAAGCCTATTCGTAGGAAGGCAGCTATTTAACATAAAACTCTAACAATTAAAAAATGTATGATGTTAATATAACTAGTGCAACAGCACTGATGTGAAGATCTGTCTAATGTCAGCTACAAGGCACCAAAACAATTAAATCTGTGCATAGCTAATTATCTCTGGAACACTTCTTCCTAGGAAATATGCTCCTTAAAGAATAGATTATCAATTCTTTGTGTTTAGCTTGCACTATGCTGACATAATTTACATTATAGAAAATAAAATAAGCCATGGCAGGCAACAAAAGTCCATGTCAATCTAACAGGTCATGATATAAAATTGCCATTTCTTACTTAAATTTTTTATTATGGCTAAAACCCTGTTCCTGTCTTCTAGGTTTGTGTCATGGTTTTGGCTAGGGTAGAGTTAATTTTCTCTACAGTAGCTAGTATGGGGCTGTGTTTTGGATTTCTGCTAAAAACAGTGTTGATAATGTGGAGATGTTTTAGTTGTTGCCAAGTACTGCTTACACTAGTCAAGGACTTTTCCAGCTTCCCACGCTCTGCCAGGGGCACAAGAAGCTGGGAGGGGAGGGGACACAACCAAGATAACTGATCCAAACTGGCCAAAGGGTATTCCATATCAAATGACGTCATGCCCAGTATATTAACTGGGGGGAGTTGGCCGGGGGAAGCAGCGATCGCGGCTCGGGGACTGGTGGCATCAGTCGGCGGGTTGTGAGCACTTACATCACTTGGTTTTTTTTTCCCCTGGGTTTAATTTCTCTCTCTCTCATTATTTGCTTTTTAATTTTGGTTTTTTTTATTATTATTATTATTATCATCATCATCATCGTCATCATCATTACCATTACCATTATTACTATTATTATTTTATTTTAATTATTAAACTGTTCTTATATCAACCCATGAGTTTTCTTGCTTTTGCTCTTCTGATTCTCTCCCCCATCCCACTGGGGTCGGGGGAGTGAGAGAGCAGCTGTGTGGTGCTTAGTTGCTGACTGGGGCTAAACCACGACAGCCTGTGAAGAGTGTGTCATCTTCAGCTTGGCGCTCTCTCAAAATTTTCACTTATTTGCATAAAAAATTTAGAAATTATTCCTACATTACATTTCTAAGAAAGTTACTTTCTTGTCCTCCTTAAAGCGGGGCCCTTATCTCACATGTCAGTTACTGCAACATCCGTTTCTCTTTGTGAAATGTACTCTCAACCTTACTCCCATCACCCTGTCTGCTGCAAAGGTCTTTTTCCTAACATGCCACATTGACCACTGAGATTTCCCTGTGCACCCCACCCCTGGGCTTCCATTCTCTCTTTCACTGACTGTGCTGCTTGATTTCCTTCTGTAAGACTGCTGATACTCATCCCAGCCATATGCACTTATTCTCATTTCTTATAAAAATCCTGATCTCTGGCCAGATGTAATGCCAGCCTCCACTTCTCTTGTTAACCTTCAAACACAGAATCCTTGTGTTTCTCTCTGGCACCCTTCATACTCTGAAGAAAGGTCCATGACTAGTCACAGAGCTACCTCATTATTTTTCTTCCCAATCTTCCTTACAATTTTCCTTTGCTCTGATGCCTATAAACTTTTGACAACAGCATGCTCAGAGCATATATTGATCAATAAATACTATTTCTTTATTCTTTTATTAGTCTTCTCACTTAGCCTAAGCTCTCTCAGAGGCAGGGGATGTCTTATGGTCCCTATTTCCACAGTGCCAAGGACAATGGGCCTTTGTCCATCAATTAGGCACCTAAATGCTATAATGTTCTAAATAGTAACTTGTATTCCCTATGAGTAGGTCTCTACCCACGATAGTGATACATAAACAGGATTTTAGAAGCTTGTATTAGGAAGTAATATGTTCTAGGGCATTTGCATGCTAAAGCCTTAAGGAAGCAGCATGATTGACTTTTGTGCTGGGCTTTCCCATTGTACATTTCTATTTTATATGCCCAAGAAAACCCTCCTCCACGTCAGACTTCAGTTTGTCTTGTTCTGTAGAAACTGCTGGCTGCTTCAGGGTAAGATTAGAAAAACTCTGTAGAGGAAAATTATGTAAAAAATATGATAGAAAGTTTGTTTAATCCTATCAGTTCATCACTGGCTTATATGCTGAAACATGAAGATCCAAAAGTACTCATTTTCTCAAAGGAAAAACAATCCTTCCTGTAAATATTGTATGTATGACTGTAATTCTGACTTTGGAGATCTTAGAGGGAGGGGTAACTAAAAGAAAAAAAAAACAGAAATATACTCTTCGTTATACATTTCATCATTTTTCCCCATCTGTTCTCATTAGGAAAAAGCAAAGAACAGAAATAGTGACTGACTTCGGAACAGAGATTAGGAAATAAGATGGACATTAATTACTAATGAAGTAGTAGGAATAATGGCAAAAAGACAGCGATATTAACCTCGATAAGCTCAGTAAGTTAAAGATAAAACTGTACTCATGACACAAATAGTCATTGCTAGTTCCTGCAGAAAAGGAGAAAAGTACCCAAGGCAATGCTGGCTTAGACACTTTTGTAAAAATGAAGATTTTATTTTTTTTTTGTAAGTGAATGAAATGCTACAGGGAGAAGCATGATGAAAAAGCCTGAGAGTGTATAGCAATAAAAAGAAATGGCTATATGAATGAACTCCATGGCACTGGGAAGCAAATAAAGAGACTACTAGGTCTAAGGGATGACAAATGCAATATGTCAGCATATGTGGAGACATTCTTGAAAAAAAAGAACATAATAAAATGACAAATAAAAGACAAGTTTGTTATGAAAAAAGCATTCTAAGTCAAAGCTAAAAACCTATATTTAAAGACACTATTACTGTAAGAATATAAATATGTTATTTGTCTCAATCCACTTCCTGTAATATCAATTGATAGAAACTAGAGAGATATAAAACATTAAGTGCAAATTTACTCCCTTTTAAAAAGTGCTCAAGCACTAAGAAATATCTTTGCATAGAACAATGAAAACAAAGCAGAAGCAAATAATTGAAAAAGAAAGAAATCTATAAAGCTGGTTTCCTTAACAATACTTTCAGAAGTGCTAAGGGCTCTTGAACTTTTTCATGTCAATAATCTTCCTCACACTGATTTTTTTTTAGGCTTTCCTAACATGAAGTTTCTACCCTAGTTTGACTAACGCATGTGTGTGACCTAGCCATGTATGATGCCTTCGGAAGGGTTACACCATTAAGATAAGAAAAGCTTAGGGACTTCCTGAGCTAGAGGTCTTATCTTTGACTATGCCATACAATCTGATAACCTGCTGTGAAGAAGTGGTAATAAACCCCCTTCATACTGAAATAAATTAATGTGGCCAGTGTTATTTATTTTCTAGATAGTTGCAATAGCAGCACATTTTGCTTTTGAGATTCCTGACACTGTAAAATGACATTCAGAGGTACAATATCTAAAGACTCTAGGCTGCCAGTCTGCTTACTCACTGCAGCAAACTCTGGCACTGAACTCACCTCAGGAAAACGCAGTGTCCCTGCTCAGGGAAATACAAGACTTCAGACTTGCTGTTTCTTGCATTTTTCATATTACGTAATAGGCACAATTAAGAAAAGGTCTTTGAGCTCTCATTAAAGAAACACTACCTGAACAGAGACTATCTGAATCCCAAAACCAGTGTTGATAGAGAGAAGATAAGCTCCACTTGAAGGAATATCATTATTCTTATTAATATGTCATACCAGGGTAGTTTGTGAATCCCTAGTAGGGATAGGTCCCTGGATCTTCTGAGTATCTTGCAAATACAGAAGGAAAGGTTGCACCAAGGATGACCGGGGCCACTTGAATGCCAGCAACTTGTTCTAATTCATGCGTATTGACGTACACCTAGACATTCTCATTACCCGTTGGCAAAAATGTCACTGTTTGAATCCCGCTTAGGGGCTGTCATCACCTTCCACCAGCACTAGGAGGCCTCACCAAGTATTTATGTTGGACACCCAATTGAAGGAAATCATGCGAGCAAGGAAAAAATCGTCGTATGACAAGGTGTGCCTTAAAAATAAGGTATCCTAGACAAATAATTCCTGAATACATGCTTAAAGACACTGTGTTAATACAGGAAACATTAATACAATTTATACTTTTACTCTTCTGTCTTGGAAGAGAACTTAATCGACAAATTTCCACATGCTGTTCCATTAAGATAAATGCATGTTTACACTGGGTTTAGCTCAACAAATTTGATTTGATAATTTACATTAATGTTGTAGCTTATTGACAGTTTAGCTAATGCCTCTTGCATCTTCTGTGCAATTGTTTGACAACGTTGTTTTATGACTTTCCTGAGCTGTCAAACACACTGAATCTACATCTCCGCATGAGCATGCATGAATGGTTCAGTAGCTTCCGTGTACATGAAAGCCAGAATGATGAAACACAGAAAAACAGTTAAAGGCATAGATAACCAAACCCAATTACTCTACATAGTTTGCACTCTGTTGACTCTGGTAATTTTAATTGTTTTCAATCACAAACAAGGCAAAAGTCAACAAGAATGTGAATCATACTGTGTCACGTGGTTCTTGCAGACTTACAAACAGGTTTGTCAGCATTTCTGGCATAAAACAGCTGCATGATGGTACCAAATGTTTTATGTCTAAAGCTGATTAGTTTTTTCTTTGCTTTACAAAAATAGAAATCTGTGCACACTTTTGAAACAGGAAGCTCTGAACTCAAACTGTGCATCACACTCAGTTATCTTTTCTTGAAATGCCTGCCTCAGGTAAGGCCATTAACGTATTTATACTGATCCATTTTCATTATAGAATGAGGAAGTAGGTGAGTTACAAAGAAAATGGATCTATTCCTCATAGCAAGAATCAGTCTGATGGTTTATCTGTAAATATAATGTAGCAATAGGGAGTGAGGGAAGATACACAAAAGTATCCAAGCTAGGAACAAAGGTTTCTTATGCTTTCTATACCATTGCCCTTGCTTTCAAATGTACTCTGCCCCCACTAACTATACTGAGGATTTTCTTTTCATAAACTCAATCTATAAGAAATGATCAAATAAATGAATGAGATAGAGAGGTCAGATATGCTGGCTAAAATGAAATTGCTATTAGAAACTCTTTAGAAGGATAATCTCCCTGTTTCTTTAACTTTCTGGTTTTGCTCATTACAGAAATAATTGTTTAATTTGTTGACACATACAAGGGCATGTCACACCTCACAATTTATAACCACTAGACTTTCCCTGTGACATTGATTGTACACAGTGTAGCCAGAATGACTAAAAGCTAATGTGTGCTCTTCTAAAATGTTGCATTTGGCCTACAAATATATCTTAGACCTGATTTGTTTAAAATCTATATGCATGAATAGATCAATGACACAGAATCCTACATGATGAAACACTGGAAACTCTGCCAACAGGCCAAGGGAGTGTTCACTTTCTGGCTTTCTCCTGATAGAGGCAAGATGGCCTGGAGGCAGGGAAGTGCAATAATTAAATGGGAATTGCCGAGCAGGAATGGACACAGCCAAGCTGGCCACAGCATGTCCTTATTCAGAGGTTTTTCTAAGCTGCTGAAATAACTTGAAATAAAAAGTTTGGCAAACTGTAAGCCAGTGATGACCCACTTCTGGCTAGCAGAAAGGAAAGACAATTCTTGGTGTGGCTGTAGCCACACAGACTTTCACAGCTGGAAAAATGGGGGAGGATTGCTTCTCTTCCCCCTCCCCCCAAAACACCAAGAATAATGACAATGGGCATCAGGGCCCAGATTTTACCAAGATACCTTCTCTTCAGTGCTGTGATTTTCAACATGGAAAATTAAAGGATAACAATTCCTGTGCCTATCTCCTTGGGCACCAGGAGGAAATATATTAATTTGCTTGGGCAGACTTTTGCAATTGATTGATTTGACATAATTTCCATGCTGCCTCCGTGAAAATTCCCCTCAGGGTGCAGGTAGGAAGTGGTTGCAATATACACCATTATATTTTCAGTGTGTGATATCCGTGCAGTGTCCATTACCTCCACATCAGAACCTCATCAGCTTTAACGCAATTACTCTCTAGCTGTGCTGTGAGGACACGTAATGCTGCTACTCTTTTTTATTAGTGGACAAAATGATGTATTGGGAGGCTAAGATCTACATATTTAGATACTTAATTCCAACTAGCCCCATCTGAAAAAAAATAAATCAGTAGGGTACAGGCACCTTTATACCCCCAAAGATTTTGTTAAAACAGTTTGTCTAGGGTTACCACAGGGACTTACGGGATCAGGGGAACTGGACCCATTTGTGTGCTCTAACTATAGATCCAGCCTTTCTCCCTAATTGGTTATTTCCAGTGTCTCAGTATTCATCTCCTTACAGAGGAATATATATTTAGTATCAGGAGTGGAGAACAGTTTATTTATTGACTGTAAAGTCAGTACACCACCTAGCCTGAGAGAATTCATAAAAAGCTATTATTAACCTAGGCGTGTAACTGCATCCTTATAATTTGTTTCTGGGTATATGTGCTTGTGTGACTTTACCTCTGTCCATTTCAAAACCTATGAACTGGAATGAAACTAACCTTGTGTTTGAATGAGTCTTTAGTGCAGAAGCCTAGCTCAGTAACACAGAGAAACTCTTTTTTTTTTTTTTTTTTTTTTTTTTTTTTGGCATATGCAAAGCCTGCTGGTAATGTGCTTGGCTTTAGGGCACCAGGAACTCCACAAAGGTTTATTCACATTTGACTGCTGTGTAAAAGGTTCATGCAGATGAATGGGAACATTTCACTGGAAACTGTAGTAGATTCTGGCTATGAGATTTTTGTTTCAGCTTCTGAGTTGCCTCTGAGGGAGCTTACATGTTTCCTTTTGCTTTCACTATTGCTCACGAGACTGTTCAGGGAGAATTATTTTGTTATTGCTATGATTGTTTTTCACTTGGGCTGCTCATGACCTTATCCAAATGCTTCAAAAATCCATCAGTAGTGTTCAATGAACCTTTACTAGCTAGAAGTTGGAATGGCATCTTCCCTTTTGTTCATTGTGTGTTGTCCTGGGCACACCTGAATGGCTTTCTTCTGCTCTGCCAGCCATTTTAATACATACTTTATTGTAAGAACAATTGGCTACTAGGCCAACATCAGCTTTCAGTGCAAGGAAAGGCTATTTTTGTATTTGAGAGCAACAACCATTTCTTTTCCTCGTCCATAAATTTTCAGATTAGTTCAGTCTGCAGCATGCAGCTCTAGACCATGCTGAAGTTCAGCCCCAAGGCCTTTGCCAGATCATCATAAAGATAGAAGCCATCTGTAAAATCTGGATCTCTGTGCAAACTTCCTCAAGACTGGAGCCATTCAGATCTGAGGCTTTGATTTGCATGACACACTTCTGAATATTGACATTTGGCTGAGTCAAAAAACACAAGTTAAGCCAGCCCAGAGCCTTCCTCTCCACCTGTTTGTACAAAGCTGCCAAGCAGAAAAATCAAATGCTTATATTACTAAATGGGAAAGCCTGTTAAAACTCCTAAGCTGTTGATTTCTGCATTAGTTTTTGTTTACTTGATCTTATAAAAATGTTGCTAGCATCTCTTGTCAAAGCTGGGTATCTGTTCAAGGGTGTTCAGAACAGTAAATCCCACCAAGTCTGGCTTGTCTTTTGCAATACAGACTCAGAGAATGGCAGAGGCTGGAAGGCACCTCTGGAGATCACCTAGTCCTGTCGCTGAAGCTCTGCAGTGGGGTCATGTCTAGCTATCAGTAAATCCTGTCAGTGCAGATAAGGGGTTCCTGTACAGCCATAACAGTGGCGTGGCTCGGACTGAAAGTTTGGGGACAGGACTTACCACCACTGCACAGCCCTTGAAGACTTGTTCAGAGCTAGTTCTTCTATGTCTGAAACTGTGGGGCAGGCTGTGCCTCTCTTGTTTATCTAATTTCAGTCCAGAACATCTATTTTACACTCTACCAAAAGAATGGCACACAGGAACATAATATGATAGCAGTTGGAAATATAAGGAAGGAGAAGGAGGGTAGTGACTCTAGCTTTGAACAGAGAAAACCAATTACAGTCAGCAGATCGGGAAACATCTCTGTCCATCTCTTGCTCTTTCTCTGGAACAGCTCAGGGTGACACTGACCTCCCCCTCCCCTATCATTGCCCTGAAAACAAGTCTAACAGCTGACGGGTTAGTAGGTGACCGAAGTGATCAAACACCTCCCAATATGTGCCAAACAGTAGGCGCAGCTGTATGTTTGTTGCTAGACTGCTTCCTCTGCAGAGAAAATCAAATGGCATTTGTTCAACTCTGACTGGGCTGATACTTCACATCTTGCTTTCAGCTCTTTTTGATCTTCAATCTGTTGACTGTATTTCCCTCCAAAATAACGAGGAAGCCTGCTGAGGAACCACAAAACACATGAGAGCAGGGGGAGAGAACAGCACAGCCCAAGATTCATCACAATGGCAATTTAATGAGGCCTCCAGGGACCTGTACTTTAAGTGGTTGGGGGATCTCTTACAGTGTAAATTCTTATTTCCCTTGGAGAAACTGCACTACATAACATTAAGACAGTTACAGGAACTTACTGCTATATCTGCTCAGTCATTAGTTCACAGATGTTCATGCACTAAGCATCAAATCATGGTGCAAATCATGGGCTTTGAGACTGAGAAGCAGAACTTGGCACAGTTTGTAATTTGAAAAACCCTTTTCTGAAAGGCAAAAACATAGCGACGTGGACAGTGGGATTGAGTGCAAGTTTGCTGATGATGCCAAGCTATGTGGTGCGGTAGACATGCTGGAGGGAAGGGATGCCATCCAGAGGGACCCTGACAGGCCTCAGAGGTGGCCCTGTGCGTATTTGATGAAGTTCAACAAGGCAAAGTGCAAGGTCTTGCACATGGGGTCAGGGCAATTCCCAGCACAAATACAGGCTGGGCAGAGAATGGATTAGGAGCAGACCTGAGGAGGACTTGGGGGTGTTCGTTGATGAGGAGCTCAATATGACCTGGCAGTGTATGCTCACAGCCCAGAAAGCCAACCGTATCCTGGGCCGCATCAAAAGAAGTGTGGCCAGCAGGTCAAGGGAGGTGATTCTCCTCCTCTACTCTGCTCTCATGAGACCCCACCTGCAGTGCTGCGTCCAGCTCTGGAGCCCCCAGCACAGGAAAGACATGGAGCTGTCGCAGCGAGTCCAGAGGAGGGCGGTGAAAATGATCAGGGGGCTGGAGCACCTCTCCTATGAAAAAAGCCTGAGAGAGTTGGGGTTGTTCAGCCTGGAGAAGAGAATGCTCTGGAAAGACCTTATTGCACCCTTCCAGTACCTGAAGGGGACCTACAAGGAAGCCGGAGAGGGACTTCTTACAAGGACATGTAGTGATAGGACAAGGGGTAATGGCTTTAAACTGAAAGAAGGTAGATTTAGATTGGACATAAGGAAGAAATTCTTCACTCTGAGGGTGGTGAGGCACTGGAACAAGTTGCCCAGAGAAGTTGTGGATGCCCCATCCCTGGCAGTGTTCAAGGCCAGGTTGGATGGAGCTTTGAGCAACCTGGTCTAGTGGAAGGTGTCCCTGCCCATGGCAGGGGGGTTGGAACTAGATGATCTTTAAGGTCCCTTCCAACCCAAACCATTCTATGATTCTATGATTCTATGATTCTATAATTCTAAATCTTTGCCACTCCTTTCTAAGAGGGGGTGGTTTTGTTTCAGCTGGTCTGGGTCTTTTTTTAAAATACTGCTTCTATTAAACCATCCCCATTCAAACACCTTCTCTCACTCCTTAGAAGTTAAGCTACATACTGCCTATAACACATTACAGTTTGTCCCAGAAATGTTAAACTCAGTGTCTCAGTTCTCAAGATTAGGTGGCACAAGGCCAGTGTAAATTCATTCCTGCAGTGGATCCCTCTTTGGCTTAAAAAGTAGCAAATCCTGCTAAAAAATATCATAAGGAGTGGTGTAACATTTGGAAGCAGGAGAGCCTGTGAAGAGGCAGCACTGCCCTCTGTATGACATTCATATACCACAGTGGAAATGTGTCATCTTCTGAAACTAATATTCTGTTAGAGATTAGAGAGAGAAACGAATGGGTGGAGCAGTTGGAAGGAATCAGATTATATTTTTGTGGTGAGAAGGGAATCCTAGAAATAAGAATTCTTTCAGTGTTTGAAAGGAAGAACCTGTAGGGGCAAAGGTGGGGAGAAATCTCTTGCAAGGAAGACATTTCAGAAATCACTGGGAGCATTTTGCAGACTGCATGACAGCACACTGGTGAGGAAAATGTTTTCTTAACTTGAAGTAAAAATCATAGCCCAGAGAAGAAACCAGCTGTTCCTGATGTACCCACATCCTGCTCATCATTGCCACCGGTATCCTGCAAGCTGTCTAGTCCTGCCCTTTTCATCAGACTTATGCAAATCCTGGATCCAAGCAGAAGTTGGATCTTACTTTTCCATTACAAGAACCTGACAGATATTTCGTTCTTTTTTTCCAACCACTTTATAGATCTAGATTTAATTTCAGAGCCATTTATCCATTCAGGCTTAGCTCCCTGTCTTGTGTCTATAAATCAGCATTGATCTCCATCTTCTTATTCTTTTAATTAATGCTTATTCACTGAGCAGTGCATTGAGAGAAGTTTTACAAAGGACTGCTGCTGCATGGCAAATGAAGCTGGGGGGCATTGGTGGGAAGGGTTGGAAGCAAACAGGAGGATACTGCCTTCTTTTTCCTTTGTTGCATTTCATATATCTCATGTTTGCTATAAAAGACAGTGGTGATGTATTGAAGCCGATCTTAGGGAAAAGGAAAGAAAGAGTCAGAAATAGACAAATACCATCCCTAAGTAGCTGAATGGCCAGAGCATACATAGAAAATACACTTATTTTTCCAGGATAGCTTAGCTACAGGCTGTTTCCAGCAGTCCTTTTCCTTCTGGATGCACAGCTTTGATGCTGTCTGCAAGGAGCGCCTGGAGAAAAAGTTGCTTATATCGGGTTAGAAGAGTAGAACTGAGAGGAGGGAGAGCAGGGAGCCCAAGCTCATCTCCACTCTGTAGTTGCTTCAGTCTCTGCTTTCAGCTCACAGTCACTGGTTCCTGATTTGCTGCCCCTTAAAACATTTTCGTTCATGATGGTTGTCACCCACCCAGCAGTTGCCTTTTTCTTCCTAGCTGCCATCCACAGCCTCAGCAGCAGTATCCCACATGACCCTCTTGCCTGCGTAGCTTGCAAACCAGCAGACTCCTCCGGGGTGGATTCTACCTTCCCGCCTTCACCCTAAGTCCCAAACACCATTGTGCACCCTAGCCCTCACCCCAGAGACTACTGACAGCCACAGCCGATGCTCCGTCCTTGGCCTGGCGATGCCAAATGCTGAACATGGATGAGAAATCCGACTTGTGTTATGTGTTCTGACACCAGATGTTGAAATAGCTGAGAAAGACTGTCTCAGCTTAGTAAGTCCCATTATAAGAAGGCCTGTGCTTGTGAAACATGAACTCTGAATGGGTCTAACCAGCAGTGAAATATCCTTCACAGGGCTGTGTCTCAGAGGGCCTCGCAGGCCAGCTGCAAAAGTTCACTTTGAAATAAAAAGATTTCCTGCTGAGGATCAGTAATGAATGCTGATCTATGAGTGAATTTGGCTCAGGCTGAGTTGTGGAGAAGCAGTGCATTGGGCAATGGGTTTTTCCCTCTGGCAAAGGAGGAATGCAGCTCTGGGGGCAGAAAAGGGGCTCCCAGCTGAGCCCCAGGAGCTCTGGGCTTCCCACCAGACTTTGGGGAGGTTATTGGCTGTTTCTGCACATCAAGAGAGAAGCCAATTTACAGAAACTGTGAGTCCATGCCAAAATCTGAGATGTAGTAAAGCACAAAAGGCATAGGTCAGTGGAACATAGCTCTCCTGGGTATGGGCAACAGCTTGCATTTTAGTACTGTCACACACAAAGTTATTCAACCAGAAACAAAAAATGAAAGCTGTGATTACAGGAAGGAGGTCCCAGGATGCAGTGACTCTGAAAAGGACTCAAAGCACTGATGAGCTGGACATGAAGGCTCAGCATACCTAAATGGCCACTATAGTTCTGGGGAGAATAAAAGGGGAATATTGAGTAGCACTCCTGACATTGTGTTTCCACTGTATTCCTCATTTGCACAGCCACTACTAGAACACTTAGTCTGAATTTGGTGTAACAGATCAAAAACTACACAGATAAATTGGAGATCAGAGCAATGAGGATCGTGCAGAAACAAGTCCTGGTGAGAAAGAGTGAAGGAACTCAATGTATTTAGCTTACAGAGATAAACAGTGACTTGGTTGCAGTTTGTAAGTATGAGAGTAAAGAACAGAAATGTGGTAATAAGGTCTCTGAAGTCCAGCAGGCAAACGAATAACAAAGTCCTGAGTGGGTGATGAATCCAGAGAAGTTCCTGAACTTTCAAGAACAAAGTTTAAATTTTAGTAGAAAAGATAATTAACTGTTAAAACAAAATTTTGTATTTTGTAATGGATCCTCTATCACTGGAAAATTTTTAGTCATTGTCAGACACTTTTCTAATAATGGCTTCAGTGCAAGCAGGAATTAATTCAGCCCTAGCTTCTGTTACAGAGGAGGTCATGAAGGGATGTTGATCAATTTTAACACCAGGATTATTGAACATGTATTCATCCCATAGTCCCAGGAATATGCTTTTAACATCTGGACTTACAAGACCAAGATCCCCACCCATTCTACCCTAAAACTCTCCGACAGCTCAGGGAGATGTCCTCTAGAGGAGTTTGAGCCATATTATCAGGTGACTTTAAGAAGGATAAAACATTACTCAGAAAACCAAATTTTCCTCAAAACCTCCGGAGGAGAAAAGACGGTGAGAGCTATTTAAGGCTGTTCTGCTGCCACATGTCACACTTTGTGACGCACTCTGTCAGTGTGGTTACACAACACCGCCACCTCCTCAGACACAGCCGCCTTTCCATGCAGGGCCTGCACCCCCCCTGCCATCCCCCAGCCCCCCACCATGCCAAATGCAAAGTAATAAAACTCTGCTGATATCTATTAAACCATCATTTCTGAAGCAAGGATGCATTCTTCTCTTCCTAGAGACTTCTTGCCTCTCTTTGGCACACAAAACCCTTCCTATGATCAAAATATAATTGCTATTTTATTTTTATTAACTATTTACTGACATTTAATTTGGTGTTCTATAGAAGTATTAAATGATGCTGGCATTGCATATGACAGAATTGATCCAGCAGTCTTTCCACCTCCTGGCACTGGAATATGAAGCTATACAGTAAAGGTAAATTAGCTGCACAGCTAGTTTTACGTACAGCCCTTCTGCAGCCTCACACCCAAGAGCAGCCCGGGTGAATCACTGGGTCTGTTCATGCAATAGGAATGCTGGAGGGCCCTGAAATACTGTTTTGCAAAAGTGTTTTAGTCAATATGAAAAATAATTAAAAGTTAAATTACAACTATGATAACTAGCTGAAACTAAATAAACCCATGTAATTTAACATGAATATTTTGCCTGTTTTTGACTGAATTAAGAGCACTAAGCTTAAAATATGTACTGTTGTGGTTATGATTTCTTTGTAAAAATATTTCCAGGCTTTAGAGATAAGCACGTGTTTACATAATAAACTACTGGAATGACATATATATAACAAAGAAGGCTACCAGTAATCTCAAAGTGAAGGTCGCCCAATACTTTCCAGAACAGGGCTGTGACTTGAAGTATTTACGGATGTGGCAAATTTTTTCCTTTAAAATATAATATTATAATGTGGGTGTCTGCTTTTGAATGAATGTTCAGTGGGAGGAAAAAAAAAAAAAGATCAGCTATTTCTGACCTTGAGACTAAAGAAAAATATCGTGCTGTGCCATTTTCAAAGTACACTTTCAACCATTTAGTTAAGCAACTCGGACACTGCTGTGTTTTTTCGACAAATGAGCCAACTTGGGAGCAAAGGAGCTGTCCCTTGGGAAAACTGCTCAAATGGAAATTAAATGCCTTTCAAAATGTGTATGTTCAATGGAAAGTTCCTTGAGGATTCCAGCTAAACACCCCCACCATTCTGTCACACTGAGAATAATCCAGTTTGAGACTCGGGCAAAGGGAAATGCCTGCACTTGCTCTTTCTCTGTCATGTGTGGCTCTGGCCTGAGCCATGGGAATACAGGAGCCATGGGAATACACAAGGATCTGAAAGCAGCTGTCTCTGCTTTCGTGTCCAGGCAGTATGGAAGAAAACAATGTGACCTGATCCAAGTGTATAGGAAGGGAGAGTAAATGAAGGATAAGTGTAAGTTTTTAGGTGACTGGATCAAAGACATCTTGGGTTGAGGATGACATTAACTGTGAGGACTAACTTAATGTTTCACAAGTGACATTAGTGGTAATGTTGAGTCTGCAAATTTACCATTCTCTGGAGGAAGAGAAAACACTGAATTTGAAAAGTTTATTCATAACAGAAGAGTCAAGCACTCTTGAAAAAAATCTTGACTTTATTTTTTTATTTCTATTTTTAATTTTTTGCCTGCATAAACCAAAGGGAGAAATAAACTCCACTATTATTTTGATAATCCCAACCCATGAATGTCTTCCAAGGCAAGCCCTGTTTTTTCTTAAAACAGCTTAATATAAAAATATCTCTTCCTTCTCCTTTATAAACACAAATACAGCAAGCTTTTCCAGAACCAAAGATCAAATGCAGTACTCAGATCTGTGCCTTCTGGGATTAGATGTGTTTTCAGAAGCTGCTAAGAGCTTTCCACCCCTCTAAGCTGGCAGGAGCCCAAAGCACACAGGAACCTGCAGGAAGTTCCCAGTTTAAAACTGCCCAGTGCTGCTTCTGTTAGGCTGTCTGAATGCAATACGCTGATGGAGGATACCACTAGACTTCTTTGCTGCAAGGGCCCATTGCTGACTCATGTTCAGCCTGGTGCCCACCAGAATCTCCAGGTCATTTTCTGCCAAGCTGCTTTCCAGCTGGTCAGCCTCCAGCATATATTGGTGCTTGGAGTTGTTCCTCCCCAGGTGCAGGGCTTTGCACTTTTCCTTGTTGAACTTTGTGAGGTTCCTGTTGGCCCATTTCTCCAGCCTGTCAAGGTCCCTCTCTATGGCAGGATGATCCTCTGGTGTATCAGCCTCTCTGCCCAGTTTTGTGTCATCAACGAACTTGCTGAGGGTATGCTCTGTCCCATCATCGAGATCACTGATGAATATGTTAAATATGATTGGACCTGATACTGACCCCTGGGGTACACCACTAGTTACTGTCCTCCAATTAGAATTTGTACTGCTGATCACCACCCTCTGGGGCTGATCATTCAGTCAGTTTTCAACCCACTTCACTGTTGCTCATCCAGCCCACACATCAACAGCTTATCTATGAGGATCTTATAGGAGACAGTGTCAGAAACCTTACTGAAGTCTAGGTATACAATATCCACTGTTCTCCCCTCATCTATCAGGCCGGCCACTTCATCATAGAATTTTGTCAAGTTGGTCAAGCATGACTTCCCCTTCGTGAAGCCATGCTGAGTGGTACTGATGATTTTCTTGTCCTTATTGTGCCTGGAAATAGTTTCCAGGATTAGCTGCTCCATCATCTTCCAAGGGATTGAGGTGAGTCTGACTGGCCTGTAGTTCCCCGGGTCCTCCTTCTCTCCCTTCTTGAAGATGGGAGTGATGTGCTTTCCTCCATTCTTCGGGAACTTGTCCCAGTCACCATGACTGATTGTAGATTATAAAGAGTTGCTTTGCAGTGACATCTGCCAGCTCCCTCAGAAGTCGTGGGTGCATCCCATCAGGGCCCATGGATTTATGTGTATTCAGTTTGCTTAAGTATTCCCTGACTTGATCCTTTTCCACCAAGGGTACATCTTCCTTGCACCAGCCTTTCCCCCTGGTCTCTGGTACCTGGGATTCCTGAAGGCTGGTCTTACTAGTAAAAACTGAGGTAAAAAGGCATCCAGTACTTCAGCCTTTTCCATGTCCTGCATGACCAGGTCCCCCGTCTCATTGAGTAATGGGCCCATATTTTCTCTAGTCTTCCTTTTGTCACCCATGTGCTTATAGAAGCCCTTCTTGTTTCCTTTGACATCCCTGGCCAGATTCAATTCCATTTGGGTTTTACCTTTACCAACTTCATCACAAGTAACCTTACAGAATGGGAGAAACACTAACTTTCTGGCATTCTGCTATGATTCTCAGTAGCACCATGGTCTAGCAACACACTTTGTTAAAACAGTTCCAAATTATGGATGTCCTGTTCTCATGCAAGAAATGTGAGCTTTTAATAGAAAAGGTCACAACCATCCATATGATTTCACTACACTATTTGAAAACCGTCTATATGGTAATGGGTTTTGTAGCATTTCAAAGAAGTTCAGACCATGGGAATCTCACTTTTTCAGCAATACATCATCTTTCATTTTGGAAAAAATGGTCTCTTCAATAATCTTTGCATGGTGAATTGGAGGTAATCATGAGTGGCCATACACACCAACTCAGCAAGGGGTTTTTTTTGGCCTTTTTTTCTTTCAAGAGGAAGCAAAATCATGTTACAAGGAAACTTCATAATGCTGCGAGCCATTGTGTCATTCACATAATTTTGGAGATGGTTAGCATATAGGTAGTAAGTAGATCCAGTCAAGTGGTATTTGCTGACTCATGGGTGAATTATGTTAAGTTTTGTTTTGGCATTAATGATATTTGCAGACCAGTCCAATAATTTCTTATTTATTGGTGGCTAAACACACCCTTTACATATTACCAGCAGATAAATGGCAAAATGGGTTAATAGCTAAATACTTAGTGTTTGCATTCAGTAGGTGAGTTTAGGTTTGGAGAACCAAGCCGTTTACTACTTAAAAATTCTATGTCTACTGGAGGCTCTACACTAATCTGCAGGCTAAAGTATTCGGAGATACATGTGTTTGACGTAGAAGATATATTCTGACATACTTTGAGAATGATTCAGTTCAGTAACTAATTCAGATTCAGCTCAGCTGAACAAGAGTTCAATCAAGCAAGATTTCAAAAATATTCCCTGTGTTTCTGACCAGCTCTAATATTGCTTGCTTTCCCAGAACAATTTTTTCTTTGCTCTTCTCTAAAATAGTGATTTTATTGATTTAGGGATTTGTTTAGCTAGCCTTTACATGTTATTAGAGTGAGCAAGCAGGATGGGATCTCTGGGACCCTGGAACCAATAAAAAAGAAAGGTCTAGTTGATAAAGGGAAAGAAATGAAGAGTGAGTGTGTGGGAGAGCATATATCAGTGACATACCCCTACTAACATTTAGCTTTTCTCAGTCCATTTTCTTAAGCTTTAAGTCCTGAAGTCACTTGATGACATTAGAGTAGCAAGGGAAAGAGGTGGACTGTATCTATCTGTGGGTAATTATATCAACCTAAAAGTATACACCTCCCTGGTCTAGTCCTCTGCTCAAGACTTTTACTTGATGGAGGCCCATGGAAATGCAATTCTGCTACAAAGCTAGCAGTACTCAGAACAGAAAAAGTACTGAGGGGGTAAGCTAGAGCCCAAGGAGAAGACACCATGGCATTGGCCTTAAGAATATAACAGCTGGGAGTGCTGAGGTCCTGGTGGCAATACAAGGATGTAAACTAAAAGAAATGAAACATCCAACCACTTGATGATTAAGAACCAATTTTTAAATTGCCTGTGGTAGCAGCACAAACCAAGAAGGGGATATTCTTCTATGTTTGAATAGTTGCTAAATCTTTGAGGCAGTCCTTCTGTTAACTGTGGTAACAAGAGCCAAAAAAGCATGCACTTCTACCCTGTCAGAGTAAGGTGTGAGTTCTCCATCTAGATTAGCATCATAGGGGCCTAGGGAGGTCATGGCCACCCTTCCTCCTCATGGCCAGAAATAAAGGGAAAGGACGTCTAACTGTGTTTGTCATGGAGGGTTAGGGAAGACTGGGATCTTGCACTATATCTTCATAGTGGTGAAATAGAAGGAGGGAGAAAGTAAAAGTTGGTGTCAGTGTGAGGGCAAGCATAAGGGTGGAGAGGACTGCTGAAAGCAGCAACACATTCTGGCTGAACTTCTCAGCAGGGGGAAAGGCAGCCTTCAAACCCTCCCTTATCATCACGAAGGCAGAAAATTACTGCAAATAGCCAAAGTGTAACTTATCCAGGAAACACATTCTGTCATCTTTTGGGAATATGACGTATCCTCAGTGTCAGGCACTGCAAACTGCAAGAACACAGTGTGGATCTCTGCAGATATTACACAAATGTACAAAAATCCATATTATTCAACCTGGCAGTACAGGCACAAACATACAAAATAAAAAAAATACATTTAAAAAGCAAACTTAATCTAGCAAAACTCACCAGATTTAAAAATAAAAGCCATGTGGCTACACAAATTCACTGAACGGAAAGGTCCTGTTATGTTCACATGAGGTTTGCACTACATAAAACTCCATAAAATTCTGTAACTCAAGAAAGAAGTAGAAGTTAAATTCTCATATTGCTGAGTGCTGACTTTTTTTTTTTTTTGTAATAGTTTACAATTTTCCTTGATGTTTCAAGCTGTGTTGAGAGCATACTTAAGCTACTCAAGTGTAGTCATCTTTATTAGCTGGTAATCTAAATCTCTGTAAGCAAGAGGGCAGAAAGCCCTGTTCCAGAAGGCAACCCACCCAGACACAACTCCTGCTGCAAATTGCCCCGTGAAGGAGCTTCTCTCTCCATTAACTATACAGAAAGCTGAGAAAGACAGGCTGGTCATCCAGGTAAGTGGTTTCTAACATTGCGGGTATGGAGAAGAATGCAAATGACAAGAGAAGATGGGAGAAGAATAGAATTTCTTTCTTCTGAAGAAAACTTGCTAACCAGTAAATCAGAGTTTCTTATTTTCCCATTGTCCCACCAGCTCACAAGCAACACAAGGAATTACTAACAGTGATCCAACAACTATTTCAGTATATTCTTGACTTTAAGTACAGGACTATCGACTTTAAAAGGACTGCTTGCATCCTTAAGAATGTACTTCCAGAGTTTGCTGGGTCAAGGCCTGTGTTAATCATGAACTATGAAACTGTCAGAGTGGTTTATTTGGAGGCTAGGTCTTCATAGAGTTTAGCTCTTCCTGACCTTATTTTTTCTACAGCACTGCTTGCTGTACCTGTTTAATACTGTGATGTGTATTAAATCTGCATAATTACCTATCATGGGATTTGTTTATCGAGCTTTCCAGGTTCAACAATTTTCCCACTTAGTAGGCAATTCTTCTGCTTTTGATCAAACATATCTAAAGTTATAACAACTTCTAAGATTCCACTCTGAAGTAATAGGGACAGGGGCTTTATCAGAGTGCTCAGAAATAATATTTGTTCTATGGTGTTAATTCTCCAACTTTGTTTGGGAGCTGTTTGTTTTCTACCCCTGGAAAAATTTTATTTACTTAAAATCTGCAGCACAGCTGGGTACAGCTCTTCCTTCAAATTAAAATTATTTGCCCTCAGAGAATTTATGTAAATCTTTGGAAATTAATTTGAAAAGCCCTACCCTGGAGAATCCATGCTGTTCTCGTAGAACACAGAATTATATTAAAAAAACCAAACAAACACAAAACTTCTAAACCAACATAAAACAATGCACATTAAATGGAACAAGTTTATTCCTTTCTATGGGCCAAATCCTTGGCTTGTGCAAATTGGTACAACTTCCAAGTCTTCAAAATGTGCCAAGTTATCCTAGCCAGCCCATTCTCTTCATGTCCTAAACCATACATTTAATTTTATTATATTTTTGAATAAGTAGTTAATTAGCATGTTCCAAGCCCCAGCCTACAGGATTGCTGGAAAACCTGTAGAAAGGAAATGCCAATTGCTGGGCTAGGTAGTCAACATCAAATTAATGTGATGTTTCATGGCACATTGAGTAGAACTTTCACAAAACCAGTGGAGCAGGTCTTTTGTTTTATAGAGGAGCAAGGGAAATCTGTTATGGAAATAATGCCATTCAGGAAATACAAATATCTGCAGCATTCCTCTGCTGCCAATGCATAATTTTCAAAGGTCATAATCCTTATACATAGCATGAATGTTCTCCTCAGCCTCATTTCTCTCATGATTTTTTTTTTCTCTTTACTATCCCCAGCTTTTCTTTTTATAAATGGACTTCCCTGAGGTTCCTTTCACCTTCCATATAGGAGGATATAGATATACCTTCCTAGAGATCTATACTTCTGTTCTTTTTTCCTTGGTCTTAGCACATCTCGTATGTACAAATTAATCTTTCAGTGTTAGTACATCACATATGTACAAATGGAGGTGAGATTTTTATTCTGCCAGAGAATAATTACAACTAATAAATCTATCCATGATTATTAGTATCATATTTAATCAAATATAAGCTCATTTCTTGTGAGTCCCAATTTCATTCCTTTCATTTTTAGCTTGCCAGTCTAACCTAAGATTTTATGGGAAAAAGTAATTTATTTCTAATTAGCCAAATTTCTGTTGTGACCACATGGAATGTGTGAACAGACCAAGTATGCTCTTAGCAGAAAGGAACCTTATGAAGTTCACTGTAGTCTGCTTCAAGAGATCAGATCTTTATTTAATCAGCATCTTTATCACTCTTCTCAGAGGAAAATTATCCAAATTGCCTTTTGAGAACCCTTTTTCCAAGGATCAAAGGTCATCTCTTCTAAATTCATAACTTCAGCTGGGGATTGCAAGATTGTAAAACCATTAGGAACCCTTCCTCGATTTAATGCTCCATGTATGTTCTATGGCTTCAGAGTTCATTACGCAGTCCATCAATGAAAAGATGTTATGGTTGATAAGATATCTTCATTAAAATCTCTGTGATTAAGTCCTTATAATCTTAGCGGAGAAAAATATTTTTTTTGCTCTGACTTTTCTCTGTTCAAAAGTGAATCCTTTGTAAAATTTGGTAAAATTCCACTTGGCCTTTCCTGAGTGAGCTCAGAGTATGAAAAAATATTTTCATTCATTAAATTCTTGGTGTGCTTCTTTTGCAGTCAACTAACTCCAAAATGGTCTTACCTATAACAAAAAAAAAAAAAAAGAAAAAAAAGAAAATTCAAAACCAAGGCAGTCCTCACAGATGACTGTTTTAACTTGTCTTAAAAATGCTAAATTGTAAACGAGAGTATCTCTTCTATGCCAAAAAACAGAGTCAGCAGACAGTAAACACATAATACAGTAATGAAAACAATGCATACCAACAATGAGAATCCATGCCAACAGACCTAGCACTGTACTCAATGAAATAATTATTCATTTGCATGTGTTGTGTATTATATACATCCAAACACAAATCCTTGGCACATTGGACTGGAAAGCACAATCAATTAATCATAATTTGTAAACTCATTGCAAAGCCTCTGATCAGTAATGTCAGATCCATCTTAAAAGAATAAGCGGTGGCTCAAGACAGCCATAGGATGATAGTAAAAGAAACAAATGGGATTTAGGTGTCCTCTCAACAGAAATCAGAAAGGTTTTTATACAAAGCTGCTGATGCCTTGGAAAAATCTTTGAAGAATGTAAGTAGTGTTGCACTACATAGAACTGGTAAGTCATGTTCCAGACTTTATGGTTAGACATCACCAGATTGCACAAGCAGGAGTAACCATGTCACCAGTTAGCTAATGCAGATTAGCTAATCCTAAATTTTGATGGGACTAGCAGATTTATGTTAAACCCTGTTGTAATTATGGTTTCAACCAACTGTGTGTGGAGGTGGATGAATGAGGAGGATGGAGAAATGGCTGGCTCACCACGCCTGCTCTCAACTTTAGGGGCTGTATATTTGCAAGAGGGAATTCCACTTGTGCCAGCTGGTATATGAATTCAGAATAACAATGAATTTGGAAATTTTTGTAATTTCCTGTTATTCTCCATGACTCCCTCTTGACTTTATTACAAACTTATCTCCTTATTTATTGTTCATATCTTTATTTTACATACAAACTGTCTAATATATTGGCCCAGGAGCTAATGCAGTTATTATTATCCAGGACATGTAACTAAACTCATGATTGTAAATCAGCTCCTGCTCTGGATTCAAATAGGAAAACAATATGGGAATACTTTTCTCAATGATGATATAATAATATACATCCCTTCCAATGAGAGCAAAATTAATCCAAGATCAAAGACCTTTTATATGTCTTTTCAAGAAAAAGATCAATTTCTATGGTTTGTCCTTAAAAACTGACAAACCTAGTAAAGTCTAGAAGGTGTTGTGGGACTTGCTGCCAGAGCAATTCTCTGATCTTTGTTGGCCTTGGGGCACTGAATTTTAAGGGAATGAGGTAACCGATAAACTCTTTGTCACTCCTAATCTTGCACAGTAACTTGCAGGTCACCGTAGCATACAGGTCCCTAGGTCACCTTCCTAATTATAGCTCCCAGCAAAAATGCACCTAGCATTTAGTCACAGTGAGAATCCCAGAGATGCAGGCATAAATGGTAAAGGTTCCCATGAAAATCAGTGGCATACTGCACAGGTAGAAGGGCATATTTTAAATGAAAGATTGAGGCCTAGTAGTTTATCAGCACCTGTGAGGGTTTGGTTGTTGCTTTTATTTTTTTTCCCCAATTATTTGGGGAAGTTTGTAGTTTCCTTTCCTTTGCATCACTGCAGTAAACATGAACTTCATCAGGTTTGTAATGATGCAGGTTTATTTGGAGAATCTCCCATTACCAGAAAGAACCAATTAAATATAAGCTGAATATATTGCAGTAATCTGTTCCTGTTTGTATAGTATTTTGGCTAATGTCAGAACAGTAAAAAAGCCTGAAATAAAAAGGAGCAAATCAAAAATTCATAAAGCAGCTGTGCATTTCTAAAGTAGATGAGGGGAATTTTAGAATTCCAATGAATGCTTGCATCCAGTTGTGATTTGGGACCTGATTTCATTTCATACCCATAAATACAATGGTGTTAGTCACCCTCCAGCATGGAGATTTAAATGATGGGTATGTTTTGTGCATGATTGGGAAGATTAATCTTCTAGGAGTTTATATACTATATGGGGTAATTGAAAGAGAAATACTCTCATATAAAGACTTTTTATGGTCATATAGAACTGCCACCTGAAAAGTGAAGCCTGAAAAATCATAGCTGTTTATTGTATCTGCATGATGTGAAACTGGTTAATCTAGAGCCTTTTGATTTTCTTAAGGATGTATGGTGAGGAATGGTATGTACATCTTAAGACTAGTTGATTACAGTAGACATGAAACAGTCATTTTCAAAGATGCCTATATAAAGTTGATGCTTTCATTTGCTGCAATTATGAACATTAAGAAATTGGAATAAGCAGGCCAAGATAATGAAATAAGAATGCAATACTTTACAGATTGTCCTGAGATGACCTAATACATATTTGAAGCCATTATGTTTTATCCTCACACTGAATATTTTCTTCATGGAAACATCTATAAACAAACAATTCATTACCTTGATTTTCTTCTCTTCTGTGCTTTTTTTGGCCAGCCCTAACTTTCTCTACGAAAGTGCTCTGGTATAATTTTGAAAGTTTCTGACCCCCTTCCCAGTTACTCTTCTACTTCCAGAAGTGTTGTGTTTTAAATAAAGGAATAAAACCCTCATGCACTGAGCAGCTAAGCAATTAAAGGCCCTGTGGATAGAAGCCAATAGATTAGTTTTCTTCCTGCAGTTGAAGATGAGAGTTGGAAGGTGTTCTTGTGTGAGAGCTACAGTGCAGAACATTAAGTAGCTGTATCTAAAAATATAGGTGGAAGAAGCAAAGGTCTTTCAGAAAAATTATTAACAGTTTATTTTATTTAAATGAAGGAAGTAATCCCACCATCTGTCACACAAAAATTCCTTTACTGAAGTAAGAGATACCATGACTCAGAGAGGCAAAATAACACCATTATTATTAGACAGTCACTTATATTTAAAAGTAAATAAGAAATAAATAACAGTGACACTATACAATGTGCTTGAATCTGCAAAGAATAGAAATAATGATGTTGCAAGAAGTGAATACATTACTATGGAAAGAAATGTTATGAGAGTAAGAAAAGAGTAAAACATAACTGGTCATCTTTGTGACAGTAAATGGTTACATCTGTAAAAACCCAGAAACTTATTGAAGTTCCATCATAAGACTCCTTTTGCTTCAGTATATTTTCAACAATACATTATTAATCAATGGAAATCTTCATGCATTTAAAAAGAAACAAATGTTAAAATGTATTCAAAATGGATGGGAAAACTCTATAGAAGATATACTAGCATCATCCTATGATCAGGTCCATCGCAGCTGTAGAATGTTTTTTGCACAAGATCCAGCAAGAGGACTTACTCTGCATAGTTTCTGCATAGTTTTACAGAGATCAGAAGCGAAGATGTCCCTGCTCATTGCAGGGGGGTTGGACTAGATGGACTTTAAAGGTGCCTTCCAACCCAAACTATCCTATGATTCTATGGTTCTATGATTGAGCACCACGTTAGACTGAAATTGATGGCAGTCGGTATTTTTTTATTTTATGTTAATTAGTCTCTGAATATTTTTCAAATAATTACAAGTTCTCAGGTTTACTTCAGAGAGCTGTCAGTAAGTTTAATGTTCTTCTATTGTGAATATCAACAGTTATCTCCCATCAAATCCTCCCTAGCAATTTGTCAGCATTTTGTTATATCCTTCCACATGCAAAACTTTGTTCATGAATTTTATTTAAGAGTGCAGCCTAACATCAATACAGATCATGCTACAGAAAGTTAACTCCTCCAACAATGACTATTTCTCTTCAATATGCTTTTACTATATTCTTCTATCTGCTTCTCATATTTATGTCCTATATACTTCTTAACCATTTTGCATACTGCTAGCAATGCCTAAACCTTCTTGGCTATACTTCAAGTTACAACAGCTGAAGTCAGCACTGATTGCAACATTATGTTTTCATATTATTAGCACAACTCTACTTTACAGATGACTCGTTAAAGTCCAGTTATCAAAATAATTCTGTTACCCAGCTCATATATTCTGATCAAAATTTTCATATCTTTTGCTGTTCTCCTAATCAACTCTACCTTCTTTTGAATAAAATTAATTTACTTATGCCAAGCTACATGTTATACCAAAATTTTCCTTGTGTGCTTTGTTGCAAGGCAAACACCTCAATAAATTCAGTAGAGGTAAGGGTGATACAATCTACATCTAATTTTAAAAGCATGCCCTTGGGCATAACCTGTAGTTACCTGAGTCTGGGATGATTTTACTGGGATGCTTCATAATTGCCTACTCTGGTGGGTTTTGTACCTTAGCTGACAGATGGAATTTTGTGTGCAATACACCTCAGATCTGCTCCAGTACCACCAATCCCATGTTCCTAAATAGTAGCCATTGGAACATTACTGGAAGATCTAGCTGTGTACACCTTTGGTAAACAGAAAGAATTGATTGTAGATAACGGTACTGCTTCTTGGACTCCTGGAATATTACAAGTAGTACAGAAGTCACATTCTGTTTTGAGGGTGATTTTTTTCTCTTAGTAGTAGTTTAGATGTTTGCCAAAAAAAACCCAAAACCCAAACCCAAAAAACCTCCTTTTTTTTCCAAGATTCAAAATGATTGCACTTGGATTTGTTTTATTTTAATGAACATTTTCAGTGAAGGGCAAATCAATTTTGTTGAAAGCCATTTTCCATTTTGCAGAGGATTTTTTGTCAGCTCCAGCTGAAAATGCACAGAAATGCTCCCTCAGCGCCTGACTTTTTAGTATATTAGCCATAAAAGCATCACAGCTTGCTATATTAGTGAAAAAAAAAAAAAAATTGCTTTGACCAAATGCAGAGTCCTGTTTTCAAAAGCCTATAACTCAAGCAAATAAAAAAAATTTTCACTCAGTTTTGGCTTTTAACATCTCTCCATTACAGTTGTACAGATGTTAAAAATAACACCAGTGCCTTTTTTATAATGAGAAATGTCTGCCTATTTTCCCACGCTCACACTATGAAATGAATTTCTGATCAAATATTTTAAAAATTCTTTTTGGGTAGAAACCAAGCAAGGAATACTCCCGCCAGAAGTTGATTTTTTCTGAGTTTGACAATAACTGAATAAAAAAGGAAATCATTATGCTGCCTGAACCAAAGCTTTAGTTGGCAGTGTAGTCAAATAACAGGTTGGTATAATAAAGTAAGATTACCTGAGGTATGTGCTTATTGGAAAAAGAGGTAGAATTAAATGTAAGGCTTTATCAAAGTATAATTGTAACCCAGTGTTAAAAATAACTAAATTCCTTGTCAGGAAGGATTATCCAAGCTGCAGACATCTGCACAAAACATTCCCAAAGTCACGGTACCTGCCTATTCAACACTTATCTGCTGACACTGAGCTAAAATGCAAAAAAGCACAAAAATTCTCCTTTAGTTCTCATGAAAAGTTTAACAAGGCAAAATTAATTTGGTACATACCTAGTAGTATTTTATTTTCAAACACATATTTGGTTATTATATTCCCTTTTGGGGGTGAAAACAAGGTGAAAGTTTAGAGATGATAGCTGAGGAATGTAGACTATAGTGGTGCTAAATAGGAGCTTTTGTGCTGGTCTTTTCTTCGTATTGCATTCATGAATCACCTGAAATAAAATATGCATCAAAGTCCAGCAATTTAAAAAAGAAGTCAGATTAAGAAATTCTACATGAACTTCTATCCAGAAAGCACAAATATACTTCTCAACAGACCTACACAGTCATGTTGCTGACATACACACATATTGTTAGTGGACCCACACTTATTCTGAAGTGTTATGAACTTTATGCTAAAGTAAGGTTGATGTTGAAGATTGTAAGAAAACAGAATCCGAAGTTCAAAAAAAAAAAAGAAAAAAAAAAAAACAAACAAAAAACCCCAACAAAAACAAAACCCCAACCTTAGTAAATAAGACTTGCATGCTCTCAGATGATGGTAAAGGATTTTGAACACTTCTAGTCCCACTCATACTACACTGCCAGGTAGCAGGGACTATATCGTGTTCAAATGCTGACTAATGGAATATTTCTGCTCCAAATTCAGACTAAGTCTGGTATGTTGTGAGCTTGCTCACACCAGTGCTGAATTTAGCTTCTTGTGGCGTCAGAACCTACGACTGGTTTCACCAGCCTTACTTTGAGTACTTCCCTACTCACTGGGCATATTCCCATAGAGAACTTTGTTTGAATCAGTAAAGGCTGAGTAAGTATGACATCCATGCAGAGAAAACTCTTGAAAGCAAGAAAATGTCAGATTACGGAACTCCTCTTAAAGGCACCTCGGTGCCCACACAACACATTTCCACTGACATGAGTAGACTTCACACCTCCCCACAGAACTTCCTTCTGCCTCCCAAATATAAGGGATCCCATGGAGCTCATTAATTTCACACTATAGAACCCCCACACTATAAGCCTAGCTCAACACTGATTATTTCATAAAGTTAGTAAGGTCAAGATGATGTGTATGTGTGAGATTTTGAAAGAAAGAGGAGATGGGGGTGTTTGAATTTTATTTATGCTTTAGATTTGTAGTTCAGAGCTGTCCAACTGACAGCAATTTTATTTTTTTTTTAATTTTTTTTAAATAGAATAACATGCAGGATCTATTTCTAATTCTGTATTTTAGACTACCAGCTTGGAGAAAATGTTCTGCATTCATATAACAGGTGAGGTAGCAGAGCAGTTGGTCCAAAGATTAAATGAGGATAGTAGTAACTGAGAAGAGTTATTAGGTTAAGAGTAGGAATTGAAACATGCTGGATAAACACATGGGTAATTTTTAAATGGGATAAAGATACTACTTGATTACTGCTGAGTTCCTTTTGAAAATATCTGCTGCCTGATGAGAAAAAAAAAAAAAAATTAGCATAATTTGCTAAGGCAGTCAATTCTTGTGTCTTCCATACACTACCCCATAGTACTACTACCTCTTCTTATTGCTGTCACCTGATGTCTATATACGAAGCAATACAGAATACATGCTTTATAACAGCACTTGCTCACATACATTCTGCCTAGAGTAGGTAGCTCACATTAATGTTGAATGAAAATGTAAACTTAATGAGAAATAAAGTAAGCAGTGATAAAATTTTAATCACACAGTCACCTGAATATTGCTATTGCTTAATAGGCAAACTGGATCCTTAGACTCAGATTAGCAAAACTGTTTAGGATCTTCTGGATACAGAGGGGCACCACAGAAATCTGCAAGTTTACATAATCACTGAGACACTTCTGTAAACCCCCCTCAGACGCATGCCTAAATAGCTTTGAAATTCTGGTTTCACTCTCTTTCTGGACTGGAATGGCATCTGGTTCATAAAGACTGAAGGGGCAAAGGACAAGTCCTAGTTAGGACTCTTTTTTAAAGGAATTTTTTTTGCTTTCCAGATCTACCAGTAACAGTTTGGAGAGTACTTTCTGCATTACTCTGAAGTGTACCTAATTTTGACATCAGCTGCCATTTGTTAGATTGCAGGTATTCTGGTCCAATCCCTACCAAATCAGATGTGTCTGAAAAGACAGCGAAAGCATGATCTGGAAGGCAGCTATAGCACCTCCACATCCCTTTGTACTGGTAACTCCACACACCTACTAATCGTACTGATAAAGGTTTGAACTACTGATAGAATGAGAGTTTTCATTTTTCCTTTTGCAGTTGGAGCTATGCAAATGGGACTCAAAATGGAGTTGAGCCTAAATTCACGACAGTTTTTAAATCCTACTGATTGATTCAAAGAACATTTGGCTGTAGGTGAGTGAGACAGCATGGTGGCAGAAATATAGGGGGATGGAACAATAAGCATTAGATTTGAGTAAAAGGAGTAGAAATTAAGATAGCATAATAAGGGGTCAATAAAAAGCATCAATGTACTTTTTCCATTACTGGAAACAGTCACAATATTTTCCTGTGGGAGAAGGTGGGGAAAAGGGTCTCTTCATTGTTCATTTTTCCTTCCAGTGAAATACATTCCTGTGATCCTCTTTAATACCCTTGATCACAAGGTAGCAGTATTTCATTCTCAGAAAACCATCATATTTCAGAGAATGCTAGAACCAGTTTGGGAAAAACAAATGTCTAACACGTAACTGAATATTTTTAATGCTAATGCTGCATTTGAAACATTCTTTTTAAAAAATAGTAGCTGAACTTGGAGCATATAGGGTAGGCAAATTAGGGTTGAAATGGTGTTTCAAAGAGAAATTGCATACAGAGGTTGTTAAGTGGAAATAATAAGTCTTCTGCAAACATATTTTCAAATATTTTTTGTTTTTGAAAATAGGGAGTGTGCTCCTCCCTCGTAAAAGCATAAATAACTAGGTAGCAGAAATTAATCTTTAAAGGAGAGTATTGTTAGTTCCAGGGCTTGGTTGGCTCTAAATGAATATGGCTTACAGAATGAGAGAGATATTTGCCACCAGAAACCTCTCTAAAATGCTAGACAAGCTAAAATGTTATGCAAAGGTGTCTTGGTTTCAGCTAGGACAGAGTTAATTTTCTTCCTAGTAGCTGGTATACTGCTGTGTTTTGGATTTAGTATGAGAATAATGTTGATAACACACTGATGTTTTAGTTGTTGCTAAGTAATGCTTACACTAGTCAAGGACTTTTCAGCTTCTCATGTCCTGCCAGCAAGAAGCTGGGAGGGGGCACAGCCAGGACAGCTGACCCAAACTGCCCAAAGAGCTATTCCATACCATATGACATCATGCTCAGTAAATAAACTGGGGGGAGTTGGCCAGGGGGTGGCGACCGCTGCTCAGGGACTGGCTGGACATTGGTCGGTGGGTGGTGAGCAATTGCATTGTGCATCACTTGCTTTGTATATTCTTTTATCATTATTATTATTGTTATTATTATTATACCTTCCTTTTCTGTCCTATTAAACTCTCTTTATCTCAACCCATGAATTTTACTTTTCTATCCCCAATTCTCTCCCCCATCCCACTGGCGGGGTGGGGAGTGAGCGAACGGCTGTGTGGTGTTTAGCTGCCTGCTGGGTTAAACCACAACAAAAGGTATCATGTTCTGCCACATCCCAGACCTTTAAAACCTTACTGAAATTATTTAAATGCTTTTTGTATTTTTTTTTAATGTATCTCTATAAATATGCTATGACCATACTGTCAGCAATTCTTTCCTTGCAGAAGCTTGTAGTTCATTTTTTTCATTTAATTGAGTCAGATTTTCCCTTGTTCCAACTTGGGTCCATTGCTTCTTGTCCTTCCACTGAGTACCTCCAAGGAGAGTCAACTTCTGGTTTTGGACTGCAAATGTCTCCCCTGAGATTTCTCATCTTAAGGCTGAAGAAGTCCAGTTCTCTTAGCCGCTCCTTTGTACACCATGTGCTCCAGCCCCCTTATCAGCCTGGCAGGCCTCTGTGGAATTGCTCCAGTGTGTTGATGTACTCCTTAGCTTGGGCAGGCTTGTTAGCTTGGGCACGGAACCACACGGATAAACCAGTATGAGACTGGTACATCCTAATAGCTGGTCGTTACTGGGGAAATGTTCTTGTCTGAGACTTGCTCAGGCATTTCTCCACTGAAGGTTACTTCTCCTATGGTCTCAGCCAGAAAGGAATCCACATCCTCAGTGGTGATGAACTAATCTTCTTTCCTCTGCTCAGACTGTTTAAATATCTGGTTTTGTTTCAAGAAATCAAATGCTAATCAGTTCCATGGATGGAACTGCATGCAATCCAATTAGATTTAGGCCTCACAAGAGCAAATGTGCAGTCTGACACTAAATTAGGACCAAACTCTCTCAGAAAATCATGAGGAAAATAACATGTCACTGCTATCTTAGTCAATGCCACAGCGAGGTACTCTGAGGCAATGCTCCCAGACATCAGGAAATAAAAAACATGTTAGGGACAGTCTCAGGCACAATTTATGAAAATCTGAGGTAATTATGAATGAGGATAATTAAGGCAGAGCTTCTATTTAAAAATTAACAATATTTTTGTTTCAAAAACTTTCATACCTTAATCACAGTAAACCTCTGCAGATTTTACTTTAAAAAATCAATCAACATAGCAAACCAAATATTGCTTGCAGAGCCCTGGAAGAAAATTTCTTTAAGGAAGACTTGAGTGAAAGAAGAATGAGATATGTTTAGCATTTATCATTTTACTCTGCAATTTTTCCACATCAATCTCTGCATAAGAAATGTAATCGTAAGATTTATCCCTTTGCCAACCCAAAACTGGTTCCTCCTCAGTTTACCTCTGTTAGCCCCAGACTAAGAATGCATAAGCTTGATATCTGTAAGAAAAAAGAAGCAAAAGCAGCTGTTTTATTTTTTTTCTCTCCCTGTAAAGCACCTGTAGTAGTTCATAAAACAATGACCTTGTCCACTTCTGCATCCACAGATATCTACATGAAACAGGCCCTCATCACAACAGGGTAAATACCTGGCCTTCTAATTGTGTTTCTTATACTGTAGGAAGAGCTCTCTTTTTTTAAAATGTCAAATGTCAAAAAAATGCATGTTAAAAATTTGCAAACCTCTAAAAGTATCAGAAGATTTCCATTCTTTTCATCATTAAAAAGTGTCTGTTGTGATACATGGGATATGTGATACATAGGTGATTTTCCATTGTTTCCAAATTTTCCTTGATTTTCAACTGCCTAGCCCCACCTTTGTATTTAAAGGGGCTCTTGCCTTTTGGATGCCTTGATCTTAAAATTGTACAGCTTGGTACTTTTATGACCTAAGACCCCAAATGATCAGTTCAGTCCTTAGTCCACATTTCATTGCATGCTAGCCACTGACTCTCTGGCAGCAACTATACGGCCATGCTATAGATAGGGGCAGCACTGGGAGGTCTTAGTTTCACATTTCACTCTGCTCCAAATGTTCTAGGCATATCACTACAACCAATCTGTGCATTCCTTCCTTTGGGGATAGCAGCATGTCCCCCTTCAGCAGGAGATGCTGTAAGCCATTCCCTGTTGTTTGCAGTATGTTCGGACAATGTGGCACTGTAAACAACTGCTTCCACTTTAACCCAACTATTTATTTGCTTTTCACCTCCTGAAATCTTCACACATGCTTTCAGTCTGAAATCTTACAACATACTAATATTTGAAGATATCCAACTTTAAAATAAAAGGTCATAAGTAGCTATAATTTAGAAAGGAAATTATTATTCTTGATAAATCATGCTGAGTATATTGCTTCTTTTCCCCAGACTGGCCAAGTAATTGGCCACTGAAAATGGTTTGTATACGGTGAGGTTTTCTATTCTGAAAATGAGAGCCTGTTTAGGCATCTGTACAGAGTCTATAGAGGGTCCTTCAGTCACAATTGCCACTCAGCAGCATTCGGAGCACAACCGATCTCCTACACTGGCAGCACTGTACATGGTGTCAACAGTAGCACACAGTAACGTTTTTATGAGCAGAACTAGACAATGAGCTTGGAAATGGCATGAAATAAACTTACTCAGGAGCAAAGCAGTGAAGTGATGTGTGCTTGGGCAATTCTTGGCAGCTTCCAGAAGTGCCTAATGACAATTTTTGCTAAATATGCAAGGGGAGGATTGAAGTTACTTCTGTACTTCCAGTGGAGTCACCTCTGCTATGGGGAAGGTAATTATTCTTGAACATACTCTTGAATGTAGGAATTTATAAAAAGAATATGCATTTATTTTATTGCCTGATATGATATCTCCCCCCTCCTCCCCAAGATGTTATTAAAATGTATTTTTTAAAGAGTCCTGTGGATTTCTGGATAGAGCAACACACCCATCAAGGTTTGTCTCCTAATCATAGCTCTCAGAAGTTACATTCTGATCACTATACAGCTCCACTAGTTCTCTTTCTATGGTTTTCTGTGCATTAACATAAATTTCTTTAAACTTTTAAATATTAAATTAACAGATTTTACTGATTTATCTTGTTTGTACTGTTATTAATGTTATGAATAACATATAATACTAATACATTTGTGTCTATATGATTTTATTTGTGTATATTTATTATTAATCGATTCATTTATTTACACAGACATATATTAAGGCCCAAACCAGAGGCCAAATAAAGGAGGCCCGAATACTCTAGGACCTTTTCAAATATATGTGACAGCACATCTCTTCCTCAGAAAGAGACCTCTAAACCAAACACATTAAAACCTGGAATATATGTTGCCAGATATACAACAATATTGAAACACTAGTGAAAAAGGACAGTGAACATATTGTGTGTATTTTATTCTGAGATCCGCTTTCTTGTAGAGGCAGACTCCTTCTGTGTGTAGCTTCGACATGGAGGAAGTGCAATGGCCAGTCCTAGCACTGTCCATGGAGCACAGTGGAGCAGATTGCGTTTCCAGGCTGGAAACCCGAGGCCCTTCCTGAGCCACTCCCAGTGCCTACACAGCTGCCACAGGCATTCAGATGACAGGCTTTTCAACGTCTCTCTTAAGCCTGTAGCAGAAAACCGTACATAGGCAGGACTGGATTCAGCCGTTGGTCACTACTTGGACCATCCTCTAAAAATAACTTTTTGAAAATACAGGTACTTTGATTATTTATTTTTCTTACCAGGCTTGATCTTTGTAAGTCTATGGAAACAATAGCTAAGGGAATTAACACTGATGTTTGGTATTATTTCTTCTCCTGAGAAAGTCATGTGCAACATCCATGCTACTATTGACATAGTTTTTTAAGGTTTGACAAATATGGTGAGTCAAGCCTGTTTGTTCACTACAGGTACAACTGCGACTGTTTTTAAGGAGTGCCTGTTTAAATATGTATACCACACCCTCCATATCAAGTGGAAGGCCCGGCTCAACTGTGTTGCTTAATCCTTGTAATGTTTTAATGATAATGCTACTTGTTCCAAAGTACTTAAGGTTTTCTAGTTTGCTCAGAACAATGTATAGGTGTCATAGTACCTATAATATACACTGGACTATTCCATCACCACATATGCACCCTTTAACATCAATTCAATCATCTCTTTGTGAGATGTTTCATTTTCAGAGGTCTCAGCTCTGAAATTCCTACCTAGATAAAAACTGTTCCTGTAGGTGCTCAGACTTCCGCTAAAATAAGTGTACCAAAAATGGACAGTCATTCTTACCACCGAATTAGTCTGGAGAATGCCAAGGTTGATTTTTGAGATTAATAATAGAGTATTAGAGTGCTTAAATCTTAATATTCTACTGGTGGTGTTTACTGATGGTTCTTGCGTACTGTCTATGATCTTTATAGCCTCAAACTCTAGAGGAGGTGAATGTAGTTACTGGCTTAGAGTGTTGCCAGAGATATCAGGGAAGTTGTGCCTTCTAGTATTTGTGCATCTGGTGTGTTGTGCTTACCCTGGTCACACACACAGATATGAGTATCCACATAACTGCACTGTCCCCTTATCTGCAACACAGCAGTAACTTCCTTCCCCCCTTCCAGAAATTCATAGTTTTATCATGAGTCTCATAGTGTCTGGTGTTGCTTTTAAATCCAGTCACCTGCTATTACCAAATAAAATGTGCACTTCTTTATATTTTAACAAAGGAAAATATACCTCATCCTTGCATTTGAAAAAATAACCCCACCTCTCAAAGAATGACAAGACCCTACCTCAAGGTTCAAAACATAGACTATGAGTACAAAGAATCAAATTTATCCTCATCCATTCACAAGGAAGTAGGGAAAGCTGATGTGTTAGAACGCCATTTATCAAAACACTAAACCACATGCTTAGCATTAAGCACATGAGTGTCACACACTCTTGAGTGCTTAAATTTAGACCCATTATTTTCTATTTTGCTCAGTCAACATTCGTATATTCATTTTATGAATGGACACTTACTTTCAAATAAAAAAAAATTCAATGAAGAAAATAATTATTACAGTATTCCACTCTGCTACTCACTTGAAGGAGAACTACTTCAGGGGGCTTAGTATCTGTTTTTGAAAAAAAGATGAAGTAACTACCAGACTGAACAGCTGTTTCTGACAACAGGGAAGCCACTTAGGCAATTTATATTTGCAGTGTCGTTTACAAATGGGAATAATACTCCAGAGCACAGTATGTGAGCTAAGGAAAATAAACATACACCCAATTTGTAAACTTTTAATATGCTTGTTTTAACATAAAAATAGAATTGTAATTAGTTCCCAGGAGTTTTGGTACAATAAGATGAAGTCTAATTTCATGCAAGATGGACAGAAGACTGTTGCTTTAGCTAAGACTTAGACAAGCATGTCAACACCAATAAGATGAATGGGAATCTTCCTACATGTTTAAATGTCTTTACATCAGAATAAATAGCATGAAATTGAGAGTGCTGACTGACAACCCTGAACAAGATATAGCACTATATCACTAGACCAGAGGATTTTCTTTTCCCTATCTTCAGTCTCTGAGGTTGCTGAGTAAACATAAACATACAGTTTTGAGCAATTAAACAAGATGGGATGATTGACTGTTCTGAGAGGGAGAAGGAGAGAAAGAAATCCTAAAAAGTAACAAAGATCTAGATCCACAAAAGCATTATGGTATAAAACACCCTTTGATTTCAGTTTTACTGAATCTATACTAAAGATCCAATTCTGTAAAAATTTATTCATGAGAGTAATGAATTATAGTCATCCCCACATGACTAGCAATATAAATAAAATGCCAAAAAAGCAGGCTTGCAAAATTAGGTCCATATCATAACACAATATGGTGAGGCTCTGCACACATAAAATACATGTAACACATAAAATACATTTAAATGTTTAAGGCAATTTTAACAACTCAGAAAATGAGGAAAAACCAGAAACTGCAGCCTCCATGAGCTTATGTGGTATCAGAAAATCAAATGTCTATGTGCAAAAGCTTGAAGGTTTTTCTGCCATAGTCATTAAAGACAGTTATAGATTTGGGCTTTTTTCTTGCATGTTTAATTTAGGTGATCAGCACAGATGTTTCAGAGCTAGATTGTCTTTTTTGGCAGTATAGACACTGTCTCATTACATCTTTTCCCTTTCATCAACAAGTTTGGAGACTCAGATGCAGTTTTGAGCAACCTGAAGAAAAGCTTAAAGACTTTTTTTATTTTGTGGTATTTGTAATGAGCTCCTAGAAGATGCTGCATGCCTAAGGCCACTTCCGTAAATTCCTTTGGGAAAATATCCCAATGTGCCCTTTATAGACATGGATATAGTGAAAAAAGTAATAGCATATTCCTATTTCAAAAAATAACTGATTCCTATTCCTGCAATGTCTAAAACAAAATTTTTGAAGACCTTTTCTATTCCCACAAAATATTGTGCAAGCTTTCTCCGTAAATGAGTTGCTTTCAGTTTCTCTGTGCAAAGTAATTAAACTATTATCAGTGCTGTAATATGTCCCTCTCTTCCTATTGCTTTCCTTTTAAAGAATTGTTTTGGTGTACATTGCTATTCCCTAATCTGGCTTTCAAATTAATAACATGGATATAAACTCTAGAACTAGTAAATCCTGTTTGTTACACTACCTCATCTGATAATAGACTCCTCCCATGGCATAGGGGGACAAGGGCTACCCAAATGTGACCACAACCTTCTTTATAACAAGGTCTCTAGCTCTATCATGCCTATCTAGTTGGTGGTGTTTTATTTCAGAATGGATGGGGTTTTTCTTGCTTGTTATTTGGTTGGTGAGAAAAGAATGTCTTGTACTAGTTTAATCAAGGAAGATTATTATATAACATCTGTCAGATTGACTTGTACCATATGGGCCCTGGGCCATCTTCTGTAAGAGAACTTACAGAGACATCTCAAAATGTCTGTGAAAATAGAACATATTTTTAGAATTGTAGAATATCCTCCTACACTGCCAAATGAACCTGTCAAAAGCGCATCTTGATTTGTTCAGCTCCTACAATTCATGCTTGTTTGCAGTAATGATATTTATTGACCAAAGGTGGGTGGTAGAGGTTTTTTGTATCTGCTTTTGCAGATGTGAAATTAACAGTATGGAAGGATTTTTAGGGTGGGTTTTTTTTTGCAATGTTTTCTAAAAGTTCTGAAGCAATTTCTTTTTTAATTTTACATGAAAGGAGGAAAGATAAAAGAGACCAAATAATGAGAACAAGAGAGGAAAACAAAAAGTAACAAAATAAATGAAAAGGATTTACATGGTCCAGTATTGTGGTTATGATCCAAATATAAAGATTATACATACTTGATCCTATCATGATCCATAACTCTAGATTTTCAGTAGCAGTGAGAAGTAAAATTTTGAAATAACAATGCTCACTTTGGGGGTGGGAAAACGGCATCTTGGTGTGGAGCTACTGGAGCTGGTTTGAGAAGAATGAGGGAAATAGGCAGTAGGAGTGCAACTTATCTGGCTGGGTAGAAGAGCTTCAAGGGGTCAGAGGGGAACTGATAGGAGAGCATTTGGGAAATGTGGGAAAGCATCTAGTGGCTCAGTATGTGGCTTTTTGACTCTAGGTATTTTATTTACTTGGCCAGTGGTCTTTGAAGGACACATTCCTAGCCTACTTACTACGGTAGAAAGAGAACCTGCTATTGCTAAACAGGCAGGTATGCTAGCTAGTTCCTAAGAAGAAAGTCAGCAAGCAGTTTGCTGCTAAAGTCATAGCTGCTAGGATATGGATTTCTAAACGGTGGTGTCTTACAAATGAAGAAGCCGGAGCATCGTTAAGACTGAACACAAACAAGGTTAAAAAGAAACATAAAGAAAAGGAAAGTAAAGGTCCAGAACTTGTTCTAAAAGTGTCCATTATCCTGAGACTAACTGTAATGCGGGTCTTTCATTAAGAAAGGTGTCGATGGAAGATCACATTGTCTAGATGTATGCACTCACACCTTTCTGTTGAGAGCATCAGTGTGAGCTGGGAAAGAATGATTCACATCTTGTAAAGGAAGCTATACCAGTGGCCCACAAAAATGTGTCTTGTACTGAAGAAAGTGACTATTCCTGTAGTCATCAGGCTATTATCAGCTATCTATCAGCTCTGGAAACCTGCACACATCTAGGAGTACGTTTTTAAAGACAGTAAGGGCAGGATCATAAATACTTATCAGCATCATGGAAGTACTAGTGTCAAAAGCCACAGCTCAGTCACTACTTACCCTCCCAGCTACCTAGAGTAGAGCTACATACAGTGCCCAAGGAGAGGAGTGCATAGCTGTCTGAACTTCTGTCAAAGGAGCTGGTATGACAATATGGTGTAGCACATGTGCCAGCCTGCTAGTTTAGCCTCAGGAAGCAGTCTGGCTGTGAAAGGAAGCCAATGTGCATGAACTAATAAGCTTTACATCTCAGCAAGCCTAATGAGCTTGGGATGACACTGTGCTGATACGACTACAGCGTGGACCATGCTCCTTTTTGCACTATGAACATATCCTTTTTCTCCATCTGTGAGCATCTGCTAGCAGCCTAAATGCTGCTTCCACCTTCCAGTTTGCAAGCTGCTCAGGACCTTAGCTCAAATCATAGCCCTGAAGAGGCTAAATGATTTTAAGTTAGTAGAGAGAGCAGCTCGGAGCATTTTTCAGGCCATGCCTGATACCTCTGGCCTGTCCCATACATGTGGCACAAAGCCTCATTCTGAGGCCTGACACTTGGTATAAACATGACAGCTCTCCAGTGCCATGTAGCTCTGAGTAGGAATATGGGCAAATGCCATTAATAAGCAGATGTACCGACACTTGCCCCAGGAACGCATGTCTTGACATGTGGATGCTGAAAGGGAGGGATAAGACTGTAATCTTGAGAAGTGCAGCTGGGAGGTGTTTAGGATTATGATGTTTACTGCCTCTTTGCTTGCTGTGCTTCTCCACAGAGCTGCCCAAGTAATCCAGTCTGTTCAATGCAAAGTCAGCTTCAGGGACTAGAAATACTTGCATTGTCTTTTATCAGCTCTCACCCAGGAACCAATAACTAAAGTTCAGCAACTTCTTGAATTGCCTCCTAATGCAACAGACCATGTTTATTTGAGGGCTGTGCCCTCAAAGGTTGACCTTAAATCACTGACACTTTGCACTGAAATGCAGTGAAGGAGAAACATTCACAATTCAGGCAGCAGTCTCGCCTGGGAGGCCAAAACAAAAAGCTGAAGGGTGGTCCCTGCACCTTCCAGGAAAGGTCTTTCCCAGCCTGTGGGAGTGCTTGCTGCCTTCCTAGGGCAAACATGGAGGAGCAACATGATTAAGAGTTTGCAGTAAGGAAGCAATTTCAGCTAAGAGTTTATACAGCCAAGGCTACCGCTTGTTTGAGAATACACTGGGCAGAAGCAGCAGTGAAAGACCATTGACACAGTCAAGAACAGCTGAGAGTTAGTTTAGGATGCTACTGCATCAATGCTGTTATTGCCTGAAAGCACAGGTTAGCTTAGCATATGCTAAATACATATTTGGCTGTAAATAACATTGGCATGACCTCTATATTACTGGGTAAGCTGATAATATTTTAAGATGCTTTTGGAAGAGGTCTGGATGCAGCTGCCAGAGGGTGGAAGGGCAGTATGACTCTCATCAAAACACAGCTGAGAGGCACAGTTAGCACAGTGCACCCCTGTGAGATACCACATATAAGGCAAGAGGAATTCAACTGCTGGTCACAGAGACACCATCCAAATTTACCACAGCATAACAAATTACTCTGCTATAGCTGCTCCTGCATTTGCTCCTCATGCATGTTACTGTTTGGTTAAAATTCACTTCAAATTTATTCTTCGAGGCTTAGGCTGAGGGACTTCACCGTCGTTTGTCACTGCTCTGACTTTGACGTATAACCCATCCCCTCTGAGTCAATGAGGTTTATGAGTTCTGCATGTGCTTTAGCTTTCATGAGATTTACATGATGTAGATTTTTAGATTTGAGAACAATAGGGAAGTACAGATCAATTAATATGCAATGCATGTAATGCGACCATGGCTCCTGACTTGGCAAATTAGGCAAGTAACCCACCCTGTGCACTGCATGGGAGTCTAACCAGAATGGTACTTGCTAAAATCCATGAGAAATCAGGCACCTTAGCAGAGAGGTGTTGCCCCACTCAAACAAGCAGTCTTTTAAAAATATCTCCTAAAAGTCTGACTCCATGTTTCTTGCCTCTTAAAGAACATGTGTGGTAGTGCAGGCAGCCACTTCTAAGACTTGTTTCTTAAAGGCACTTAAGATATAAGAAAACTGGCATAACTGGTTGCCTGTGTGTAAGAGCATAACATGCATGAGCTTCCACTTAGTCAGTCTCAGGCAACCCAGTGCAACAGTGGCTAACTGATACTGCTGACATGAAATGTACTGTCAATATAAAGCAGTTAAGAAGAGGGCCTGATGCCAATTTTACATCTCATTTACCTTCAGGGAAGGAAAAGAGATCAGTAGGAGGTCTACACTGCTCCCGGAAGGCTGAATGTGGATCAGATGCAGATCAGAAGCACTATCACGATGTTAACATGCAACATGTGCTCAGGATAACATATGCTTCTTTTTAGCAGAGATTTGCAGCTTGGGTACAATCACATGCTAACATGGCTATGTGATTTCCAGAGAACTTGGAGTACAGGCAAAAGTCACTTGTGTACATCTATACCTGCCACATAGCCACACAGACAAGAATGCATCTAAATTTGCTGTCTAAATTTTCGTTGCAGATATGTAAAATTATGGTGCATCGGCATTGTTTCATTAAAGACAAAGACAGCATCTGCTTTGAACATAGCACGAAGAAAGCATTACTGGCTAGACCAACTCTGAAAACCTGAAAGTGGCTTTTGAAGCCTGTTCTTGCCTTTGAGGTAGCCATATGCATTCCAAAATGCAGGTTATTGTCTGATAGGCAATTACAAGACTTTGATTTATTCATTTTCACAAGAGGGAAGATTTGAATACAAATATAAATATTGCCAAAGCAGATTGCATAAATGGCAGACTTCTTATGTAACTCTGGATATGTGTCATAGGCAAGCATTTATAGAAATTCAGCAAGATTCCTTCATTAAGTACAGATTAATTCTAGCTGATCTCTAGCTTCAGCTGCTTCAGGTCCAACTGAAAATGAGTCTGCAAAAATGTGTATTTTCTCATGTCAGTTTGAAAGCTTCTGAACCATTGATCAAACAAATTTGGAAGATTCTTGAAACATGCAGCAAAGGGAAAACAATCACATGTATTTCTTGAGCATAAATTGGCAAGAGGGAAAGGTCATTCTATTGACAGGCAGCAAACAAAGGGCAGTTTTTTCTGGCAGCTGCAAACAAAAGTCACCGTTCCCTCAGAAGTGTAATATTTGAGAGCCTGAAATGTATTTTCACAGCAGGCAAAAGTCAAGAAGTGGCTTAGCCTATCCAGTACACATAAAGTGTCTCCTGTGCCTACTGTCCCCACTTTTTCCTGCCTTGACATCTCCCACATGAACAGTGCAACACCTGCTAAGTAAAATTAAGAGAGGGAAAACACCAAATTGGGCAGCTGAATACCTTTAATCTGTTGACTTCTGCTGTCTAACTGCTATGGTAACCAACCACATATGGTAAGAATTGGAGTCTACTAACAAAATTGTCAATGTTAGTATTCTGAAATAATGGTATTTACGAATAAGACATTGTTTGGAGAAATGGAGCTAGTAACATATTACAGCTATTGTTTTAGGCTAAAGCACTGACAAATGCAACACTGTATCTATTGGCATTTAGACAATTTTCCTTACAGACACATGTATGAGAAAAAAATTTATGATGTCTTAAAATCTGCTCAAGACAAACAACTTATTAGTTTTACAGTAAGAACGGTTTTGGTGCCTATAATTTGTGTATCATAGGCACATAATGCTGGTTGATGTCTTTAGGGCTCTTATTAGGCTTGGCAATGGCCTGTGGTAAGATTGTGCCTACATTCACTGAGATCATCTCAGCTTTTACGTTGCATAAGTTAAAAACAAACTTAATATTCTCTGTATAGTAGCATTAAAAATAATTTTTTGGGAAGGATTGGCTTTTGCTATTTCAGAGGTAAATTTAAGCAGGTTTGCATTGTTTCCCATAAGTGGAACAGACACTCAAACATTCAGTTTTTGCAACAGCCTAGTGCTAACACTTATTTGCTAGATTCAGATTTTGGTTTTGCATTTAACGTGTAGTTCTTCTCTATTCTACATAACATGGGGCATCACTTCAGCTGTGTTCTCTGCTCTTAGTCAGCTACATCACATCAATTTTCGTACAACATACATTTTATTTCTTAGTTTCGTCACAGATCCAACACAACAATAGGAAACTGAACGAGATTCTATATTGCCAATAATCAAAACACTTATTCCATCTTCCTTATGTACTGTCTGATTACAACAGTGTAATCAGAGGCAAAACAACTATTTCTAATATGTTTTGGGTGCCAAAGGGGTGGTTCATTATCATGATACATGAGTCAGTAAAACACCAATCTTGGTTTGCACATCACAGAAGTAGTATGCTTTGCTACCAATTAGAAAAATCTTTTTTATCTAAAAACTTGGAAAATTTTAGCAAAAAAGCACAGACAGTCAATAAACACGGAATTCTAATTTTCAGAACAGGACCAACAAAATTGAACACAAGCCTAGGAAATGCAATATTTTAAAGATTTCATTTATCATATGAATATCAAGAGGCACCAGTTTTGTAAATTCATATCGTCTGTTTAAGAAGCGTATCCTCCTAATATTTCATGTAAGGAGAGGAAGTTTCCTTATGCAAACAAGTTCCTTTTTGATATTATTCTCAACTGCACACACTGTGAACTACAGTTTATAGTGCAGAGACTGCAACAACTACTACACCAGTCTCTTGGTATATTTAGGAATGTAAAACATATACACAGAAATCTAGGAGGCTGTTCACCCCTCAAAATTAACTAATTTCCTTACCAGATGCAAGACCAAACTGAGGAAACTCTGAAGACTAAGTCATCTTTACATATTATGAGAAAGTTGGCTGTAAAATTGGTCCTCCTCATAAGACTCCTGAGATTCTTCCACTGGACAGGATATTAAAGACCCAGTCCAACTTAAAGTTAATACATCATTTGTCACACAGAAAATTTCTAATAAAAATTTCAGACCTCCATCATTATGCACCATCTCACCATTGTTATGTTCTTCATGGCTGACTAAAGTTAGCAGAGACACACTAATAATCAGAGAGATATTACTGCTGAGAATTGTTAATGCCTCCTTTCATAAGGACAAGCTGCTGACCATGCTCAAGCATGCAATGGTTATACCTTCTTTCCAGCTATCTTTGGATACCAACAGATTCACAAATTATTGTCCTGCCTGGTACCTATTCCTTTTAGAGAGCTATCTCAAATGGTGTTAGGTGGCTAAGTATAGACACAGAGACACTTAATTTTGTTTTATCTTAATCAGACTTTACAAACAGAATATTAAGCGTGATGGAAGGTCTCCTCTCAGCAAGAATCAGAAGTAATTGCCCCGATTTTTTAGTTCTTCTCACCATTGACCATAATGTATTTCTGGCCTGCACAGATGTATTTCAGGGATTTCACTTTGATAGGGGATTCCAGACTGCCAGAGAATTGATTTGTTCCTTGAACCTTTTCCAGAAGAACTGACTGTACTCTGTTTTGACCCTTCTCTTATTTGGTGAGTTATACAAAAAACTCAAGGGGACTCCTACTTTCATAGAGAGTTTAACATCTCCAATGCTTTTTCATTAAACACAAATTCTGAATTCCTCATTCCTTTGCCAGATCTGACAGCAAGGGACAGATCAGTCCAGGAGTGAAGTTTGGTGGTAGATGGGCATTTGGGGAAGCAGACAGAAGTTTTCTCTGCCCTGTTCTTTGACAGCATATTAGCTTTTACCTCCACACTGAGTTTTACTTGCAGGGTAAGAGAGGAATTGCTTTTAAGATGTTGATGTTAAGTATGACTGAAGCCCTGGGCAGCCTAGAACAACTGCAGGGCAGCCAGAAGGCTCCTCAGCACAACTCCCCTTGAATTGTTCAGAGCCAGCTGCAGACTTAAGTCAACATGCGTATCAAACACCAAGCTTTCTCTCTCTCTAATTAGGGATTTTATAGAGTTCCTGCCACTCTAGTATCTGAGCAATTATGGAGTTACTCCTGCTTCAATTCAATGTTGAATTCAGTCATATCCAGTGGCGGGAATTTCTCACTTGAATGATTCTACCATTGGGATGTGCTGACCTCGAAGGCCTGAATTTCATACCCTCCAGGGCATGATGCCCTGATTTTTCAGATTAGCATTTGATTCACTCTTTTCCTTCTTGTTTTGATTTTTAGTCTCCACAATAAAATATTCACCAAACCCAATGCTCGTAAATTACATTTTAAAAACATATATATATAAATATATATGTATAATGACAGTATTTGCATACTTTGAAACAAATAATTCAAGGGTGAATTTCATTGCAATGTTTTGAGGTAAAAAGCATTGTGATAATATTAAAACTTGTAAGTGAAATAACCAGTCCAGTGTTCACTCTCAAAGCTCAACACAGCTGAAAAACAGACACACAGTGTTAAAATTATGTATGTGAATGGTCATGTTAAGTTCATAATACAATAAAGAATCTTTAAAGAACTACATGCATATGCAGTGTTCTTTTAAAGGGCTCTTCAGGTTAAAAGTGCACATCCTCTATAGTCCCTACAATCCTGAAACACTGCAAATGTTTCAAAGAAGCAGTTTCTTTGTGCGCAGTGAAAATTTCCTACAGATATCCAGGCATTTTTGCTGGTTGAATTTCAAATGTCTTCCAGGATTCTTGTCCAAATATTAATAAGTTTTTAAATGTCAGATACCGTGTTTGCCAAATATATATAAAGTTTAACATGGTTTCTCAAACACATAGAAACAATACAGGGAGTTTTTCTTATTTATATTACTTACAAATTGATGAATCTTCCCATTAACAATGTTTAGAGGGTGGGAAATTCTTGTTCCAAGATTCAAAGGGAAATTTCAGAATTCAGAGAATAATTTCAGGAACAGAAAGGCTGCTGCACAGTTCAGTTTCTGCTAACAATAAAGAAAGGGAGATACTTATAAATATTGTAAGCAGAAAGAAAATCAGTCATAAGTAAAAAGCTATCGCAAAAGAAATAAATGCTGCCTTAGCTGGGAGGAGAATAGCAGTTTACCAATGGAATTAAATCAGTGGTCCATATAATACTGTTTCTGACAGCAGGCAATACTTGATAGTTACAGGAAGTTAGAAAAAACTCCAAAATGAAGAAATAGAACTGATCTCTCTGTAGAGGAAATTTCTTCCTTACTCCAGCTAAATTCTGATTAATTTAGTCATGAATGTCTATATGCAATATTTTTCATAGTTGTCAGCTGATTGTCGTCATCATTGATGTGGATGTTCTTATTAATCATCCAAATATCTTCCTTTAAAATCTTTCAAAGCTCTTGGCTGACTAACTTTTTGCATTAAATTCCAACGCTTCATTTTTGTGTAGTATAAGAGATATTCCCTGTTGTCAATTTTTAATTTGTTAACTCTTAGTTAAATATTTGTCACTTTGTTCTTGGATGACCAAGCATAAAGTGGACACATCCCCTTCTCATAACCTCTTATAACATTCTCTTTTTCACTACTATTTCTATATAGCTGATGCCTCTCTAATTCATCTCTTTCCTGAATGTCATAGACCTACTCTCCAATATCTTCTTAGAGTTTTCCTAAACAGGTCAGACTCTCCTTACCTATTTTCATTCTACAATAATGTTTAGACTGACAAAATTCAGTCTCAATTCCATATGCCATTAGTATCTTAGAAATATATTCCATTGATTGTGCACAGTAACAATTTATTTGTTTGGTATTATCAAGCGTAGGTCCTCCCTGAGCTTTCTACTGGCATGATGCTGGTAATTTCAAATGTGAAAATAAATATTCTTATTCATATTTTAAATTTTCCCACTCTATACATTAATTTACCAGCATTTTATTTTGCTGGTCATATGGCTCTTAGCTCTGTGAAGTCTTCTGACTAGTTCTCTCACCTAGATATCATTAAGTCTCTTTTCCAGATGATTAATAAATATATAATATATCAATACACACATTAAGCATATCTTGGAATATTCTGTTAGCATTATTATTGTTTTTAATTTACTACTTATTTCTGTTTCTTTTTAATTTTTTGTCTGTTATGCAGGTCTAGTCAATGACTTTTTCTTTTTACATAATAGCTGTTCAGATGGACATCATTAAAGACTAAGACAAACCAAGTCTTCCTTTATCTATAGATCCTTTGACAATCTACATTTCACTAAAATATTCAAAATAGTAAAGCCGGGGTTTTTTATTGTCCTTTTATTGGCTTTGTTTGTTTTGTTTTGTTTTGTTTTGTTTTGTTTTTTCTGTAAAAGGTAAAGTAAATGCATCTCCACCTTGAGGCTGTTCCCAGCATCCCTGATAACATCAAGAAAGCAAGCAGCCTTGGAGCAACCTTGGACATTTAAAATAATTCTTATGTGTACAAAGATACTTTGGAAAAGAAACAGTGCTCTCCTTTTCTTTCAGAACAATCTCATGTGATGTTTAAGACTTCTGTGTATAAGGTATATCAATTCAGATCCATTATTTTAATTTCTATTACAATTTTTTTTTGCTACATTGTTTACTGTGTGATGGGAAGGAAAAGAAGTTCATACCCTATGAGAAAAGTGGTAAATTATATAAGAGACACAAAAAAACATTTTTTCCCCCTTTTTAAGCCTAACTTAGGTTATATGAAAGGAATAAGACTTTCTGAAAGGCTTACTCAGCCTTGTAAATTGATTTCAGAAACTTTATGCATATGCATGTAGGGCAGCATGGAAAAAAAGAGGACACCCTCCCGAGCAAATAGTAAAAGTTAGGAATATGAGTATCAGAAATTAATTTAGGTATGTAAAGAGGAACAGGGTATTACAGAACGTGAAAACTCTGACAAAATGCTTGAACTGGAGATAATATCAGATGAAGAGTAAGTAGGGATAAAAAGAAAGAATGATATAATAGTAAATAAAATAGTAGTAAATAGAAAAAAATATATAAATAAAGATATAAAAAGAAAGGATGATAACTTGTGTTGCTGTGTTTTGCTGAAAACAATGTGTGAAAAGATGTTTTTAAAGAAGCCAGAGAGATGTTGCATTAGTTGTTATGGGATGAGGACCTGAAAAAAGAACACACCCTCGAGGAGAGAAATCTTTATGACACTGAGAAAGAAGATGAAGTAAAATTGGAGTTCATATTGCTGTGAAGAGGGAGCAGGGGGAGAATTCAAATACATTACTTTTAGTGCTGGTAGTGTGAGCTCACACTGTGAGCTTTGTCTGATGTATGAATAACATAATGTTCTGGAAGGAAGACCAAGGAGTCTGATTGTGTGTTAACTGAAGGCAAACAAGGGGGTACCCAAGACATAGTTAAGAGATGGTCCAGGTCTTTGGTGAAGCATGACAGGCTTACAGATCAGCATCAAGAGACAGTAGCTGTACCGGTGATGAGATAGCTCACAGGAAACATTAAGTTCAAAATTCCTTCAGGACACACCAGAATAAAGTATGAAGGACAACGAACCACATGGGGAGGTAGCCAGGATGGAGAAAAGCCAAGAGTACATAACATCTGATACTCCCCCTGATGATTATCTGACATCTGGTGGTATAGTAAGTAAATATTTTTGCACCTTTTGTTACCCTGTTACTGGAAAGTTCTCAAATTTTATGCAAATCTATGCAATATATTATCTCACCTCACAAACAGGGACATAGAAAAGGCAGAGGCGTTTAATGTTTTCTTCACCTTGGTATTCAACACCGATGGCGGGCTCTGGGACCCCCAGAGCCCTGGGCTGGAGAACTGTGACTGTGGGAATGATAAACTCCCAATCAACCCCGAACTAGTGCGGGACCTGCAGCTCCAGCTGGATCCCTGTAAGTCAATGGGGCCTGATGACATTTGTCTGAGGGTACTTAAAGAGCTGGCTGATGCCACAGTGAGACCTCTCTCAATGATTTTTCAATGCTTTTGGGAATCTGGAGAGGTCCCAGTTGACTGGAAGCTAGCAAATGTTGTCCCAGTCTTCAAGAAGGGCAACAGGGATGGGCCCAGTAACTACAGGCCCATCGGTCTCACTTCTGTGCCTGGCAAAATCACGGAGAAGATTATTCTGGGAGTTATTGAAAAACACCTGAAAGACAACGCAGTCATTGGTCCTAGCCAGCATGGGTTCACGAGGGGAAAGACCTGTTTAACAAACTTAATTTCCTTCTATGACAAGGTTACCCACCTTGTTGACCAAGGGAAGCCAGTCAATGTAATCTTTTTGGATTTCAGTTAAGCTTTCGATACTGTCTCTCACAGCATCCTCCTTGACAAAATGTCCAGCATGCAGCTGGATAAACACATAATGCAATGGGTGAGTAATTGGCTGACGGGTCAGGCTCAAAGGGTTTTAGTAAATGGGGTTACATCAGGCTGGCGGCCAGTCACTAGCGGGGTTCTGCAGGGATCCATCTTAGGGCCAATACTGTTTAAAGTCTTCATAAATGAATTGGATGCAGGACTGGAAGGAACACTAATTAAGTTGGCTAATGACACAAAATTGGGAGGAGCTGTTGACATTCTCGAGGGCAGAGAGGCCCTGCAGAGAGATCTAGACAAATTACAGAGCTGGGCAATCACCAACTGTATGAAGTTTAACAAGGGCAAGTGCCGGATTTTGTACCTGGGGCACAGCAGCCCTGGATGTACATTCAGACTGGGGAATGAGAGGCTGGAGAGCTGCTCTACAGAGAGGGATCTGGGGGTTCTGGTCAATAGCAAGTTGAATATGAGCCAACAGTGTGCTCTGGCAGCCAAGAGGGCCAACCGAGTCCTGAGGTGCATCAAGCACCGTATTGCTAGCTGGTCGAGGGAAGTGATTGTCCCGCTCTGCTCTGCACTGGTGTGGCCTCACCCTGAATACTGTGTGTAGTTTTGGGCGCCACAGCATATTAAGGATATAAAGGTACTAGAGAGTGTCCAGAGGAGGGCCACGAAGTTGGTGAAGGGTTTAGAGGAGAAACCGTATGAGGAGCAGCTAAAGTCACTTGCTTTGTTCAGCCTGGAGGAGACTGAGGGGTCTACATCTTCCTCACAAGGGGAAGAGGAGGGGCAGGTGCTGATCTCTTCTCTCTAGTGACCAATGATAGGACCTGAGGGAATGGCAGGAAGATGTGCCAGGGGAAGTTTTGGTTGGATATTAGGAAAATGTTCTTCACCTAGAGGGTGGTGGAGCACTGGAACAGGCTCCCCAGGGAGGTAGTCATAGCGCCAAGCCTGACAATATTCAAGGACTTGGACAACGCCCTCAGACACATGGTATGAATTTCAGGGTTGTCCTGTGCACGGACAAGAGTTGGACTCAATGATCCTTGCAGGTCCCTTCCAACTCAGGCTGTTCTATGATTCTATGATCTCAGTAAATCTTTTCTGGTTCAAACATTTTCATAAAACCAAACGTAATTTTTAAATACTTTTCCCTTGGATTTCCAAGTATCACATACATCTTTACATTAGAGCAATAAAAGGACCAGTTGAGGGGCATGAGTGTTGAGTAAAACAAGTCTAAGAGAAAAATGCATAAAAATATGGGGGCAGGGAGGCTTACATTGTCCTTTGCATAGTTCTCACTCATGTAATACTGCAGCAGCTGAGGTCAGCTGAAGCACTAATACTCACAATTCCACATTCAACCAGGCAGGAGCTGAAGGAAGAGACCTCCACGAAAGGATCTTCAATCTTGGGATGTGATTGTCTGTTAATCCACTGGAGCTGGAAGTCACTGACCTCCAGGTCATGCTATTTTTTATCCACTTGCATACTTTGTATTATACAAAAGAAATGTCCAGCTTGTTCTGACTGGGGAGGGTGTGATATCTTAACACTGTTTAAGTTGTATGTTTATTTCACAAACACTACACAATGCACATAATTACTTGAGAAATTAAATATTAGACAGTGGTAGACTACAATCTTTTTCAAAATGTATGAAAAGCAAAGCAGAATCTTGCTTTTCCCTATTTATGCTCTTCCTTTGATTTGTTTAATTTTAGTATTTTCCAGCATGAAAATACAAGAGCACATTTTGCTCCCATTAAATTGTAGAATGTTTTACTTCTACTGGGTGTGAGCTTCACTGGTTGAACTATCCCATGGTATTTGGGTAGCAAGAGCTCTGCGGGGAAGGTTTTTTTAAAAAACATTCAAATTTTTTAAGTATTTACTTATTATATTTATGTTCTTAGAAGAAATATTTCTCTCTGCTTTCACCTTTATAAAAGCTACTTCTTTACTGATTAAAGAAAGTTCTATTTTTTTCTCTAAATTTACTTTACAGTTTTAATGAAATATGGATTGTCACAAACATGATTTTCTGGTTGAAGTGTAAGGCACATTTCTTTGATCATACTTTCTTTCACATAAAAATATAGCAGTGCGTATGTGCAACCAACTCTCTACCTCAAAGAAAACTACCAAAGTGAAACATTATACTGCTTACATAATTCTCCTTAGAGACTGAGAGAAAACAAGCTGCGTATGACAGATGAGAGTTATAAGTTAGAAGAATGCAGAACTGGTGTTCACTCAACAGCTACAGTAGTGATAGTGGTAGTAAGAACCTATGCAGAACAGAATAGGGAGAAAAGATAAACTTCTTATTTCACTTAATGGTTTACTTAGCTCAAAGATACCATGCTTTCAAATATGTGAGGAAGAAAGCATTATTCTTCAGCATTATGTGAACAGTTTCCTGTACAGGTTTTTTTGGGGCAATATTTGTTAATGCTTATATGTTGCATTTTGGAAGAGCTGAAGTTTTATCATAGTATAACTCTAATATGCTTTTTTTCTGGGAAGACACTTTTTTGATACATCAGTCCATACCTGAAAGCTCCAAAGTCACAGGCATTATGAATCCAGCTGTTACAGGTATACTTTACCAAATTTATGCTTAAATGAGTATAATTCCTTGAAAATACTTTTCAGTGGCCTAAATTCTCGGATCTAAAAACTGTGTTTAGTGCAGGATTAGTGAGATAAACAAAGGTATGTCAAAGCACCTAACGAAAGATAGAGCAGCCTCACGACTCTTCTAAGTATATGGTAGCTGCTGGTATGTGGTAGCTCTAGGGGATTCCTGAAACACAGTGTGTCTATGAGTGCCTCCAAACCTGAATAAAGTAGCCAGGAGGAAGTCTGTAGACATGGATATAGCATCTAATATACGGAGAATTCCTAAATGCCTGGTTAGGAACTGAGGAACAAATAAGTGGTGGAAATGTAAGTGACCTGATGTCTAGCCTAGCCTAGCCATCGGTAATCCCTGATGGATTTGCTCAATTTCAGGGGAACAAACTATACTAAAAGCTAGTGCTAAGGACTACACACTATTTCTGATACGACTAGGGACAATGGAACAAGAATAGCAAATGGATTTTGGAAATCTTTCATTATCACTGCCTAAAATGCAGTATTTCTTTAATTTTAAGATACACACAGGTAGTTCTCCAACTCCATGTTAGGCTTTCAGTGCATAATAAATAGCAAATAAAAGAAACCTGCTTGTTTGCAGTTATTTGTGATGACTCATTACAAGCCCTGTTTCCTTTCATTGCCACTTGTGAAGACACTATGTAGTGCTGGAAATAAGCAGGAGAACTATTTCGGTGGCAAAAACTATGCAGCCAAATGAAAATATGCAACAAGTGAGACTGACAGTGTGAGTGACACAGATCAGAGAAGCCCAGGTTTTATTTATTCTTAAATCAGCTCTCACAGAATTGATGGACTCTCTTGCTTGGGAGTTAGAAGACTGAGAGTGAGAAGATCTTTCCATTTACTACTGTAATAGGAAGTGACATTGCATGATATAGATCTTAAACTCATTTTCACATTAAGTGAAACAAAAGAAACAGCTTTAATAATACCACTCGTATTACATAACTATTACCAGATTTTCCAATTTTAAATTTGAGAATGGAAAAACTTTATACAATTTTTACCAAAAAATCATTCTAGGAATATGAATGCATGTCCACACTAAATATACAGCAAGGGGATAACTCATTTACATTTGATATAAGGATTATTTATGAAATAACAAACGCCATCACTCTGAACGTCCCCCCTTCCTTCTTCTTCCCCCAGCTCTATATGCTGAGCATGACCTTGTATGGTATGGAATATCCCTTTGGTCAGTTGGGGTCAGCTGTCCCGGCCGTGTCCCCTCCCAACCTCCTGTGCACCCCCAGCCTCCTCGCTGGTGGGTTGGGGTGAGAAGCAGAAAAGGCCTTGGCTCTGTGAAAGTGCTGCTCATCCCTCTATTATCAACACTGTTTTCATCACAAATCCAAAACATAGCCTCACAGTAGCTACTGTGAAGAAAATTAACTTTACCCCAGCCAAAACCAGCACACTGCCCTTCAGATATGAATTGCTACTTTAGATGTTGGCAGCAAAATGCCGGGGCCCGGGGGGGCACCACCATCCCTGCCCGGCCCCCCGGGGCTCCCCACAGCCCGTGACCCCATGTCAGCCCCTGGGGCCGTCAGCCCCTGCCCCAGGAACGCCACAGCCGGGCCGGCCTCCAGCTCCCCACAGCCCTGCCCTGCCACAGACCTCAGCTCATCCCCAGGGAGGTTCCTGGTGCCCAGGGCTGGGGCTGCCCTGGGACCTGCTGGGTGCCAGCTCCTGGATGGGGGGTGGGTCGGGCCCTGGCGGCCAGGCCGTGTCCTGATGGACTCCCGTGGGCAGCCCTGATGAGCCAGTGAGCCACCCGCCCTCACAGCACCCCAACAGCATATGTATCAAACTGTCTTTACAATGAAATCTTCATGGCCCAGAGTTAGTGCAGTTTAGTATTTATTAGTTAGGCTGCAGTGCTTTTCAAAAGCTTAGCTGCCATTTTTGCCTTAAAAACTTCACAATGTAACTAAGGGCCACTCAGCCTCCCTGAGGAGCAGCACGCTGTGTGCTGAGGCAAAGGACAGAGGGAGTGGGGCTGGCCAGGGAAAGGGAAGAGGAAGACAGATCTCCTCAACATGGCAGGGAGGCAGAGCTGTGGGTACTCTCAGGCTGCGCCTGCAGCCTCTGTGATATCTCCAGACACGCCTCAACATTGTTATAGGAAAGCTATTTGCTTTATGGTAAGGAGGAAAATGCAAATCTAATGCAAATTAAACAGCTTCCACTGTAGACAGTAATTTAGGCATAGCTGTATGAAGCAGTACAAATCATACCAGATACTTGCACAGCTAAACCAGCACAGCTTTACTTGTGTGTGTGTCTCAACTTCCAGTTGCTAAAATGAAGATAATCTTTTTTTCCCCATTAACCTCTCTGTCTTGCCCAAAGAGGTGGGCCTCTGCGCCAGTAGTCTTTCTCCTACTGTTTCTCAGAAACCATCTTTTTGGTCTGAGCACCTACATGGTAATGCACACTAAAATCTAGGTATGATTAATAAATGTTGACTACTCCTAATTGGCACTGTAACCAGCCCTAACTGGGGTGCTACAGCAGAAGGGACGGTGACTCACAGGGAGATCTGAAGGAGCAGATATTAATGACTCCTTACACACCTTGCCTGAAGTAAAGCTTGAAACTGTAGTAATGCATGAAGTCGCTGAACCTAATCCCAGCAATAGGTCTAAATTCTGGTCAGGAGAATGCCATGCAATATAGTGCTTGCTGAGCTGATCTAATTAAAGCTTACAATTTCCTCTAGGCTTTAATTCAATCAGTTACTACATGCCAAAGTTCAATTGCCTCAATTACGGTTTCCAAAAGTCTTAGATTAAGTCACCAATTGGATCTAAAGCCTACTCAGGAAGCTCACTGACTAGTGTCTTGGGACAGAATCTAAAAAAATGTAAAGAATGGGAGAAATGAGAATTGTCAGACTTCAATAAATTGGAATCTGTCCTGCAGACTCTAGGCTTCTGCTACCCATTTGCCTTGTTACCCATTCACTTTCTCTGAAACAATTATTTGCCTTGTTAATTTCAATTTATTATGTTCTCCTTAAATTGGAGGGCACTATCATTTTCTTTGGAAAGTGTCAGTTGTCCTTGCACTTCATCTCCTGTTTCACTTGTTGGGAGGGAGGGGGGAATTGCGGAAGGACATACTCTTTGCCATGCTTAGAATGAAGTCAAAACCATACAGAACACTCTTGGTTTTGTGGGAAATCTTTTAATCATGTTGAAATCTGAAATTTTCTCAAACAACTGAGCTAATCGAGAACTTAAATATGTATCTGGTATTATTATTTCTGAACTGGTATTACATGAAGGGTTCACATTCACAGAAAAATGGTAACATGAATGAAATTAAATATACTAAAAAAAAAAAAAAGCCTAAAATTACATGAAGCTTAGATGCATTTTGGATCTTCTAGCTTCAACATCATTAAAAAGATTGTCCGCTTGCTTCCTTGCATCCTTAGCCTTGCAGTTTATATAATTCACTGCTTTTAATTTAAAGCAAGAAGAAAAAATGCCAGTGAAATAGTAGCTATTTTTAATAAAGGCCTAATGTTTCTGTAGTCTAAATGAGTACTTGTCTAGATTGTTAAACTACTGTACAACAGGAATCCCCTTCCAACTAATGCATTGTAATTACAATGACAGTAATAAAATATGTGAGCTTTTTTCTTTTCCTTGTACTGGGCAGTCACTTAAAATGACTCATTGATGAAAGATCCTGTCTTGAAAGGCTACACTTCGTACAAAATAGTGCATATAAACAGATCATGATATTTGAAATACATTTTTAAAATTGCAGCACTATAAATCTGTTTTAAGAATGGATAAATTAGTTTTGTCCATCATATTTTAGCTTTAATTCATTTAGTCTAATAAAATCTTTCTTCACTTGGCAGACACTCATACTTCATCTTAATTCAACTATTTTATAAAGCTTGTGTTGATTTCACTTGTAATATTTTGCTGCCTTTTAATGGAGACAGATTGTATTTCATATTTACTTCACTCTGTTATGCAGGTCTTAAAGTGGCACTGTAATAAGAAGCACTTATATTATACTTGACCAAATACCATAAAATGTGTATGATAAATACATATGAAACAATATTCGTTATTCAGTAAAGTACCAGCCCATATTTTTCTAGATGGATAAAAGCCTTACCTTGTTTAAAACATGTTCTGACTGTACTAGCGTTGTATGTCTGAGGTTTTAATCCTGGCTTAGGCCTACTATTAATGTAAAACTGAGAAGACAGAAATGCAGAACTTGGGATGTGAAATTGTAATTTTATTTTGTAATAATGCGAAAAGCAGAGGTTACAGAATCTCCATCTTTGGAGATATGCAGAAATTAGACATGAGCCTGAGCAACATGATCTGACTTTGAGGCTGGATCCAGTTTATGACTGAGTGGACCATTGGACCAGACGACCACCAGAGATCCCTTCTCACCTCAGTTATTCTATGCTTATATGATTTTGCATTAATATCTTTGAAATATCCATCAGAATAGAACAAATTGCAGAAACAATATGATATAAGGCAAGTAATGATGCAAGTTTTGTACTGATGACAAGTATGTCATACTATCAGTTGACTAAATCATGTCTTCTCCTGACATAGCTTAAGCTTATACATACTGTTAAGAAGGTGCATGGATTGCATTGAAGGAAACATAAGGTTAATTACATGTTGAAGCGATGGCATAGATCAGATTAAAATTAGAAATTTCTTAGTATCATTATTTGTAATTTTGCTCTGGCATCTAAAGAACAACTACAACATATTAAGCAAACTTAAATGCTGAATGTACATATTACATGCTCCTCCTGTAAATCATTACAGTCTGCTAGTGGTATCTGAGTAATGATTTTCTTATAAATATATGGAGACTGAAAACCCCAAAACACTTCAGTTCAAGTGACAGATAAGTATTATGAGATGAATTCATAGACAAGAAGGTATTGATAAAAATATAATTAGTTAGGAATGTAAGAAATTAACAAAGGATCAGATCCAAAGTATAACAGACGTGGGTATTAGAGGCCTAAGCACAACACTGCACTTCAAAACTGCTCATTCTGTGGCTGCCTAGCCCTGGTGGTGCTTATTTGTGACAAGAAAATGAGAATTTTAATTCAGACACCCCACTTTCCACCTAATGAGTAGACACAATCCAGAGGAACTTGTCATGGAAAGAGAATCTATCCTCTACTGATTTTTTTCCAAAAAGAAAGTAGGTGACAGAAGGAGACGATCTCTCCAGCTTACAGAGTATCCGCTTGGAAGAGAAGCATCCTGAATTGTGAACCCTGCTCCTAGGACTGTTTATGCACTATACCCTAGAAAACTATGAACAAAAAAGAAGAAATACCCTGCCACCAAAACTGCCTGTTTTGATTGCGCAAGTGATTAATTTAAAGGGTACAGGACAACTGAGGAAGCTGTTGTAACTAAAAGCGTGAAGCAGGACAGTAGAGTAGATGCTAGGGTTGAAATACCTCTATTCTAAACACAGAGCTGGTCCAGGCTCAAGTAAAATGCAATATAGAAAGCAGAAGAAATCAACAGACTGCATGAACAAAAGAGAACTGTGCATTTTTAGTACAACGTAAGAATGAAATTAATTAAATACCTGCACTGGCCAAAGAAGATTTGGATAAGCAGAAAAATAAATTATTCCTTTAGACAGGATTGGCTGGAGCCAAATCAGTCAGACTATGCTGCTAGGGTGACCTGACCTTAGGTACTGAAGACACAGCTGAAAATAATGGAATTAAATTCAAAAACAAAAAATGTGGTGTTAACATCTTCCTTAAATATTTCTTTGGTGTTATTTATTTTTTATTTAAAGAGCCTCTATCTCATGAAAACAGACAGATGGATGCTTAAGTACATTTTTTGAAGGGACTGTGTATCATCAGTGAAGATGAGAATAGTATGTGAATAGGTCAATAGATAAGAAGCAATAAACATATTTTAATTAGATACAGTAAATTTTTGTGTGTAGTTTAATAGCTGACACTGCTTTTGTCTGGTCCAAGATGACAGTGGTGGGACAAAAGTGCAAATAGGCTTGTGAGTTACTAAGGAGGACAGTGCACAACCTCTTTCACAAGTCTCACATTCCATCGCACAGTCCTACTGTCATTCATTCAATTTCCATTCATTCAGTCCTTAGGGACTCTCCCTTGCTAGTGCATAACAGCTGTTCACCTCCTGTCACATACTACTGGTAGTGGCCAGCAGTCAGAGACCCACAGTGGTCAACTGGTAACAATTCCTTACATTCTTCCTAAGACAGGCATGCCTCTTTCTTTTGCCACGCTCTAGCTCAACACACAACAGCTATATGGGCACTTGTGTGTTATTATCTATACTAGTTAGGTAGATCAATGCTGCAGAGCCCTTCCAATTCACATGTCAAGAACCAACATATGCATTTGTCATTATGCTTGCTGACATGAGCTGAATGTGCAGGAATCTTGGTGCAGTCTCTGCAGCAGTAGGATGTGCCCTCTTGCTGCCATGCATGTCCATAGAGCCTAATGGCATCCGTACATAAGGTGTTAGTCATGCTGGTCCATAGGTCTGTGCTGGTTTTGGCTGGGATGGAGTTGATTCCCTTCATAGTAGCTGGTACGGGGTTATGTTTTGAATTTGTGATGAAAACAGTGTTGAAAACACATGGATGTTTTTGTTACTGCTGAGCAGTGCTTACAGAGAGTCAAGGCCTTTTCTGCTTCTCACCCCACCCCACCAGTGAGGAGGCTGGGGGTGCAGAAGAATTCAGGAGGGGACAGTCAGGACAGCTGACCCCAACTGACCAAAGGGATATTCCACACCATATGGCGTCATGCTCAGCATATAGAGGTGGGGGAAGAAGAAGGAAGAAAGGGATGTTTGGAGTGATGGCATTTGTCTTCCTAAGTAACTGTTACTCGTGATGGACCCCTGCTTTCCTGGAGATGGCTGAACACCTGCCTGCCCATGGGAAGGAGTGAATGAATTCCTTGTTTTTCTTTGCCTGTGTCCGTGGCTTTTGCTTTACCTATTAAACTGTCTTTATCTCAACCCATGCATTTTCTCACTTACCCTTCTGATTCTCTCCTCCATCCCACCATGGTGCGAGTGAGTGAGCGGCTGTGTGGGGCTTAGTTGCCAGCTGGGGTTAAACCATGACAGCCTTTAATAAAAGATGCCCATGATCTGTGTGCCTGCCAAAGACCATACAGGCTTTCAGATGCAGGAACTCATTACATCAGTACAGGCATGGTCAATCAGGATGTTTCTGAAATGGATAAATTTACAAAGAGTAGACAGTTCATCTCCAGTTGAGGTTATGGCAAGTACTAGCATAGCTTTTTTCCAGGAGCTGACCAGCTAATTGACACATGCTCTTAATATCCTTCCTGTTTACAGCTTATTCAAATTAAGCTGCAGAAATATCAAAAAGTTCACCTGTAGCTGGAAGTCCTCCTCAGGATTTGTCACCAATGCAGATCATTGGGAAAAAATCACAGATGTTTGTCTGGCAACAGCTCTGAGTCTAGAAAGCTTGAGCAGTTTCCCAGCAGCCAGGAAAGATTCCAAAACTCACTTGGAGCTGCGGTTACACTGCCCTGTCCAATACTTTGAGTAGAACAACCTGAATAGGATTAGTTCAGAAATGTTTCCAGGCTTCTTTCTATTTATGGCAAGCAAATGTTTGGCTAGGGCTCAGTCGATCCTGACTCTGCAGTGTGAGTGACTAAGCACCATTAAGAAGTTCTCAGGAAAGCTAAGCGTCTTAGTTAGTCTTCAAAGCCTGGACTGACTGAGTGTCAAAAGCTTTAGTGCAGTTAGAGGCCAAGCAGAGATCTTGAGGTCACTTCTGACGGTCCTTTTCTCATCCATGCTGAGTAGTGCAATAATTATTACGGTGTGCAAATCACCTGGAGTACACTGCCTTCTCTGGATAAAACCAGTAACACTTTTGAAGCTTATGTACAAACTAATGACAAACACCACGAGTGGACCTGCTACTTCACAACCTACCCACTCCTCTGGGATTATTCCATCAAATCTTAGCATACATTATAACTGGGTGGGCTTTTACTCATTCTGGCTCATGCGACACTACCATCATTCTCCTTCTTCTTCATGGTGGTATATTACCCTACAAAAAAAGAAGAAAAAGAAAAGACCGTAAGCACAGTGATGGCTGCACTCTGGAGTTATCTGTCACATTATTGAGATTATCTTAAGGCAAAAGGCCCAAAAAGACCATTGCACCAGCTAATGGTCTGTGGGATCGCACTGGTATGTAGGCCAACACTGTGTGCCCCATTGCCTCAAATACCTATTAGGAATAGCGGTTGCTTACATAGTATCTGTAGAATACTGATCAAGAAATGAGGTCATCTTCTCTCTCCTTTTCTAGGAGCAGTAAATAACAGGATCAGTAAGAAAAGGCTGGCAAAGAAGAACAAAGCCAAGCGGATTCATTTGGTGGCAGGGATTTGTGTGGCCAATGAAAATGTACTGCTGGGGGCTAAGTGACTCGTGAATGTTTAGCAGTGGCTCTGTCACAGCTGAGTACAAAGATGTCTCAAACTAGTTGGGTCTGATTGCTTCTTCCCTAGCTGCGCAAGACACTTGGGCTTTGGATTGGGGTATAAAACACTGGCAAGAGATTTCAGACATCAGAGGCCGGAAGGTCTGAGTGGGCAACATGAAGTAAGGAGGTTAAGCAGAATTGGTCTTGTTTGTAAACAGGATGTGGTTATTGGGTAAGAGCTGGAGGCCTCAGAGAAGCTCTGAAATACAGCAGCTAAATCCTGAGATAATGGGGATGTTGGCTAAACTATAAAATTAAAGAGCCTACTACTGTTCCCACTGACGTCCCAGTGAGAGGAAGGGTTGCCACCGATTTTTTACAGGAAGAGTTGAAGTCCCAGAAAGCATTGATTTGTTGAATGGCACCAACTAGAAAGTGTGATGGAAGAGAACTGCTGTTGTCTCAACCTTGTGTATATTGCACCATTTGCTTAAATGTTTGCAAGTATTGGCACAATGCTGCAACAATGAATGAGGTTCTCCTTGTGTTAGGTGCTAATGTAAACAGAAAATGAAATCCAACCTCTCCTCTAAAAACGTAGAGTCCAGTTAAAGAATGGATTCAAGGGCCAAGCCCACAGAAGGTAAGAAAATGAAAGTGACTGTACTATGCAAAAAGAGTGCTTTAATTCTTCATCCAGTTTTGAGTTGGGGTTTTTTTTCTCCTTTGATTAATATTACTATAAATAATGCGGCTACTTGTGCTATGGAAGTTATAACTCGGAGTGTTTGCAGGGCCTGGCCTAACATATACTGACAACAGAACTCAAATGGACTATAACTTACATTTTTAAAGTTATATCTGTACACAGGTCTTTACGAGTAACAGTCAAACATTTAGTCAAACTTGGCCAAGTTCTGGAAGTTTTATTCGCAGCGCAGTGCATTACAATAAGCATGTGTGAATAGATAGAAAGATTAGACATTATTTCTGTAACTTATAAACAGCTAGCTAAAATATGTAATGGATAATTGAAGACATACTGAAAATGCACACATTTCTCTCTTACAATTAAGCTAATTTTTATATCGGGTATTTACTGATCCTTATTTAAGTCTACTTCTTTTGTTTCTGGGACTTTTGCCACCTCTGGAAGCATTCTCTCACATTTCCGCAAGATGATTTGAGGAAGTGTCCAACAGTCCTGGTAACACAGGAGAACAGCTATGTAAGTTCATGACTCAGTCACTTTATAAGAATATGTAAGCAGTCTTGGTTTCTTCTAAATGTTTATACATCATATGCCTGCTGGTAATATGGCTGTAAATTGACATGGGGTTACAGGTCTAAGAAGAGTTTGTGGAATTTTTACTTTTGAGGTTATGATGATGGCTGCATCATAACTATCTTGCTGCATTCTGATGACGCTTATGCACTGCGCACTATTACATTTTCTGTGCTAATAAAGCACGCCTGGCTATGAGGCTGAAAACACCACTTAAAAGGACCACTTTACTGTGTGCGGAGCCTTCTTCTCCTAAGGCACTCGCGCCGTAGCTAGGAAATGCGAGCCAACGCCTTGAATCACATCTCTACAAGTTTTCCCTCCAGAAGTGATGATTGATCTTCCAGTTCATTTCAGTTGAAAAGAAAGTTCAGGGAAGAGTCGCATATAATAAGCACTTTCAGCAATATAACAACGACCGGGACATGAGTAGTATCCATTACCTGACCACTGACTAATGCAAAAATGCAATCTAGTGCCGAAAGAAAAATAAAAGCAGAATACGGAACGCTACACAGCAGCGGTTAGCGGGAAGAAACGACTACCTCCGTGCCACCTCCCTGCACGAGTGCTGCTGCGGTAGCCCCGGCGGCTCGCCTTGCGGCGCGGGGCCGGCGGCGCCCCCCCGGGCGGCGCTGACTCGCTCCCCGGCAACCCCCGGCCCAGCCGGGCTTGGCGGCGAACGGCCGAGGCTCGCAGGCCGGGGCCGCCCCCCGGGCAGCCCCGCCGGCGCGGCGGTCAGGGCGCGGGGGCACGGCCCGCCGCCCTTAGCCGTTACTGCCGCTGGAAACGCGCCTCCCGCCCCGCCCCGCCGCCGCTCCCCGCTCCCCCGGCCCCGGCCGGTGCCGCCAGGCAAGCCCGCAGGGACACCGCCGGCGCTGCCCCGGGACGCGGGACGAGGCGCGGCCCCTCCGCCCCGCAGCCGCTGGGGGATTTGCCGCGTGTAACCACGCGTGAAGCGCGGCTCCCTCCGCGGCAGCCCGGCTTCGCCGCCGCCACCTGTTACCTGCTCCCGCCTCCGCCTGGCCGGAGTAGGCCAACACCCTGCTCACGCCCGCCGCCGCGCCGCGCCGCACCCCGCCCCACCCGCACCCCTCAGCCGCCCCGGCCCTACCGCGGCGCGGCGCGGCGCGGCGGGGGGGAAGCGGACACCGCCACATCCGGGTGCCGGCGCTCTTAGCGCGCATGCGCGGCCGCCCCGCCGCTGCGAGGCAGGGTGCCGCGGTAGCTGCTGCTGCCGCCGCCGCCGCTCCTCCCCGGGGCGCTGCGCTTCCGCGTTGTCAGGCAAGGGGGAGCGACTGTGAGGCGGGGGAGGCGCCCTCCGCGGCGGCGGCAGAGGAGGAGGAGGAGGAGGAGGAGGATGGTTGTGGGGGCGGGCGGCGGCGGTGGTGTCAGCAGCCGCTGGCAGCAGGCGGGAGAAGCCCCGCCGGTGACTGGCGGGCGGCACACGCAGCTCTGAGGAGGCGGAGGGTGCCTGAGCCGAGCCGCGGGTCGGGCGCCTGCGAAGGGGGGAGAGACTGCGGCGGCGGGAGGGGACCGGCGCGCACACACACACACACACACACAGACGGATGACAGCCGCGGTGGCGGCCGCCACGACGTGAGGCGGGGGGACGCGGAGGCTCCGTGGAGAGGCGAGGCAGCCCGCGCACCCCCGGCGGCGGGAGGGGCGGCCGGGCCGGGGCCGGGGCGGGATCGGCCGGGTCCGGGGCGAGCCGTGCGCCCCGGCGGGCGGGGCGCGGAGCGGAGCGGAGCGGCCGCGGGCGGCGAGTCTGGGAGCGGCGGTGGCGGCGCTGGCGGGCTGACCGGCTCCTGTTTGCTTGGCTCCAGTCTCCCTCTCCGAGCCCGCGGGCCCCGATGAGGAGCGCCCCTGCCCTGCCGGACTGACGCCGCCGCCGTCCCCGCGGAGGAGGAGGAGGAGGAGGAGAAGGAGCGCTGCCCCGCCCCCGCGGCGGAGAGCGCGGCGCCCCCGGTCGCGGGCCGCCCCTGCACCGCCCTCCCCGGCGGGGGCTCGTCTGCCGCCTGCGGGGCGGCGCGGCGCGGCGGGCGGCGGTGACAGCGCGGCGGCGGCGAGGCCGGGGCAGCGGGGAGCGCCGCCGCCGAAGACCATGAGGAAATTCAACATTAGGAAGGTGCTGGACGGCCTGACGGCCGTCTCCTCCGCCGCCTCGGCAGCGTCCGCCGCGCAGCAGCAGCAGGCGGGGAACCGGGAGACCGAAATCCAGGAGACGCTCCAGTCCGAGCACTTCCAGCTCTGCAAGGTGAACGAAGGCTGCAGCCCCGAGCCGGCGGGCGGCCGGGGAAGGGGGCGCGCCGCGGCGGTGGGCTCTGCGGGCTTTGCTTCTCGGCACCGACCTCGCCGAGCCTGCCCGCCGCTCATGTTTACTTGCGTGGATTTGTTATTTTTGGGGGGGAGCGGGGGGGAGAGGGGAAGGAAGCGGTGCGTGTAGCTGTACTGGTCTTGTTGGATTTCCGTAGTCATCTTTCCTGGAGAGTTCCAGGGTTTGCCGTCTTCTAGGCTCTTCAATGCGTGTAGCGTTGACCGTGTTGATGAAGGCTTCGTAGAAAGAGTGGGATGGATGGGGGAAGGAGTGATACCTAGCTGTAGTGCGGATCTGATTATCGCGGCATTTGAGTAGAAGCCTCTGCGAATGGGCCCGAAGGACAGGGGATCTGTCGCTCTGCATTATTTGGAAATGCATTTATTCTGTTCCTTTGTGCCTGAAGAAGGCTGTAGACATTTGTGGTCGTTTCGCTGCAGTGTGTTGCCAAGCTGCCGATGTTGCTGTTGCAAATGTTCTCCAGAGACAGAGGAAAAGTTCCTGTTTTTTTTATTTGCTTGTGCGTGATACAGTAACTGCAGTTCGTGTCTGCACACTTCAGAAAATGATGCAGCGAATTAATCCACCAGCTGTACCAAGAGGAATAAAAACTGATTTGAATATCAATACACATTTTTATCTTTGCAGTGCACCCATGGCCTAGCTTGATATGGATGAGCTTGTTTGTGGATTCTCCTCATTTTATCTAGTATTGCAGGCGTTTCTGCCACTTTTACAAGTTGTTCATGAAGGACATGGAAAAGAGCAGAGCTGTTACCAGTTAGATTTTATTCACTGTGAAATACTGAGAGTTGCAGGCTATGTCTGCAACTTCAGTGAAGTAAAAGGAGTATATCAGAAGTTTGCTATGCATTTATGAGGTCCTAAAATAACCACTTTAAACCTTTAGGTTTTGAAAGGGAAAAGCTAGTATTTGTGTGGCTTACGTTGTGTATGTTTATAATGGAAATAAGAGTAGGTGACACTTTATTATGTTCTTGATTCTGATTAATTGCAGCCTGAGAAGTGTAATGGAGTTATTGCTTGGTCAATTACCAAATTAGTCTTGGCTAACCAAAAAGCTAAATGTGCCAAGAGTTTCATGTTAAGAAAGAATCCTGGGGTTGAGGGGTTTTTTGCTTTGTTCAGTGGGGTGTGTTTTGGTTTTGTCTATTTTGGGGTCTGTTTTTTTTCTATTTGGGGGAAGCAGAGGGTGAGAAATTGGTTCTGTGAAGCTTGGGTTGTTTTTTTCTTAATGTGCTGAGAGAGGTTGCACTGTCATGTGGAGCCTGTTGGATTGACATTGAAGTGATTCTCGGAAAAGTGGGTCTAGTATTTTGTAATAGTTTTAATGACAAGCCTGGCTTTGTTGCCAAACTTCCTAGGAACATCTCAGATTTTAATAGTTTAGTGCCTTTGTTAGAGCTGAAAATAAAATTATTCAGAGAATGAGGTAGATGAAAAAATAAAATGCTGAGTTGATACAGTCTTTGTACAGAAGAAATGTAAGATTCAAATTAAGTTTCAGTAAATATGACTGTCACTTGATGATTGAGGATGAATGAGTAATTATGACTAAAAAATCTTTTGTAATTGGTTCAAGTAAGACAGCTGATTTTCTCAGTCTGTTGTTAAAATGGTTTGTAGTTCCTTTCTTAATTGTGATTAACACTGAATCGTGTTCCCTAACACATGATATTGATTCTGTTTATTTTTGGTCTGCTGCTTGACCTATCATTACTGCAATGCTCTGACTTGTTAGACTGTACGCCATGGTTTCCCCTATCAACCTTCAGCCTTGGCATTTGATCCTGTTCAGAAAATACTGGCCATCGGGACTCAGACTGGAGCACTAAGGCTGTATCCTTCCGTATTCTGAAGTGGATTTAGTGCATGTCACACAAGTCATGTTTTGATTCACCTGCTGGAACCATTCAGAAGTCTGGTGGGAACCAGGTATGCAGGAGGGGAGGAAAAAACACCTCTGTGTTCTGTTGGTGGGTGGCCTGGCTGTTGGGTGTTCTTTGTGTCAGTTCAAGTTGTATTAATGATGGGAGGTATGGCTGCTCAGTCCTCATTGTCTCAAGTTAATATATACATGTTGTAGAGGGTTACTAGTGTGATGACAGTTTACAGAAGCTGACTGCAAATCTCAAGAAAGACCTGGGCTGAGCCCTGTTTCGTTGTTCTGCTGTATCCTCTGGGATTGAAAATTTTCCTGCTGCTTGGTGGAGTGTTGTTTGGGGGGGTTTCTGTGTCTTGTTCTTGAGATAAGCTTTGTAATACTGTAGTTACCTGCTACTGCTTCTGTGTTGCCAAAAGATGGTTTCAAGTGGGGACACTGAAGGGTACAGGAATTGTATCTCACTAATAGTTTCCAGGTGACTGAGATGAGCAGAATGAATTTGTGGAATAAAGCACCAGTAATCCTGCTTCATTTTGTTCACTAAAAGGTGAACTACCCGTATGTTCATAGCCGTATGGTATCATAGCCATAAGGTACTATCCAAACCATTTAATAACATAATGTGTTTAAACTTTTATTTTTAAAAGAAGATGGCCTGTAGATTCTTTAATCCACACTGCTGTTCCCCAAACCTTACTTTTCAGCAGAAGAGAATGAATTGAATTCTCTGTTGTCCTGAAATTGACTGAGTTGTGGCCTAAGCCTTCCCAAAAAGGTCATCTTGCTAGAGAAATTGACTTAATCCTCTTTAAACTGTAGGTAAATCTCATCTCTTCCTTTGCTGCTTATATTAGTCTGCGAGTAAACTTTTTTGTTTCCTTTTGTAACATCACTACTCTGTAAGGTTAATTGCCTTAAGAGGATTGTCTTTTACAAGTTTAAAAAATTCAACTTCGGTATCAAAACTGACACTTAAAGAAGAGGCTGAAGGGAAGTAGCTTGTATGGTATCTATAGTTATATCTATTACGAAGTCCCAAGATCTCAATTCAAAGCATGAGTAACAATGACCATGCAGTACTCCTAATGCTGTATTTGAAACTACCTTTAACTCCATAAATTTTGGTTTTAAAAAGGTGATAAAGTTGATCTATATGACAGATGAAGTACAGGTGGGTGGTGCTGTTAATTACTCTCTTTGTTTTCTCATCTATTCTACCAATATGAGACTTAAGGGCTGGAGGAAAAGGAGAGATCAAAATGCACCTGTTTAGAGCTTACTCACCTGTAATTTCAGGCAACCTGATGTTGCAGTTTGGGTAGTGATGACTTGATAAAACCTGTTTACTGGCACTCATCCATGACTACACCTGTGAATTCTCAGAGTGGGAACTGTGTTCTAAATAATCAAGAGAAGTATTGCAAGGTTGTGAGGGAAGAAACCATTACTGTGAGAGGAAGCAGTAATATTGACAGAAAATATATTTCCTAAGGGAAGGGAAGAAGTTTCATGCAGAGGCTGAAATGTTTGTGCTGCCCTAATTTGATGAAGATGAATATGCTTCTCAGTACCTTGATACAGATCTTGATTCTTGGAAGAACTGGTTAAAAGCCCTCAACCTCAGCAGATAGGTTAGCCCTGTAACTCAACAACACTGCAGAAGTTAAATCTTCTGTGATTACTTGCTCTTTGGGATGGAGGAATGCAGGCAGAAGGGATAGAATCAGACTCATTCCCAAGGTAAAACTAGCCTCTTGCTGTCTGCCTGGTGAAACTGGTTTGAAAAGCACTCTTTGGGAAGGAGTGAAACTTGCAAGAAGTTCTTATTTCATTCTGTTGCTCAAAGATAAAAACACAACCAAAAAGTGCTTGTTGACTTACCTGCTTTACCTGGTAAGGTTTGTACAAACAATAAATTATGTGCAAGGATTCATTAAAGTGGGAGCTGCTTACTCTTTATAGCTGCAGAAGTGTTTTTAATTGAAATGAGGTGTGGACTAGAGAGGATTGAAAGTCAGTAAAGAGGTATTCATTGAGAATTAAATCTTAAAAATGGGAGAAAAGTCAATCCTCATTTTCTTCTGCATTCATGTTATGAGAGTACAGAAGTAAAGGAATGATAATGCTTCTTTCATTGCCTACCAGCAGGTGGGAGCTGGGTATTAGTGTTTTCCTTGCATCTTCAAGTATAGGTGCATCTTGTCAAGCTTTCACTTCTTTCCTATTGCAAGTAAGCAATCTGAGGAATTGTGAAGCAAGTTTGGTTTTTTTTAGAAAGGGTATTAAAGATAAAATATTCTTAAGTCAGGGGATGACCTAACCTGTTTGATTTCATTAATATGTAAAGAAATTAATCTTACAGTCCTGATTGATGTGGGGTGATTTATCAGCTGACCCCTTTACAGAACATGTTCTCTGTGTTTGAGCAGTCTGCAATTCAGATGTGTTAACTTCACAACCAGTATTGATTAGACCAGATTAATGTGAGCAGGAGTTTTCTTAACCACACTCCCATATCATTCTTCTTTGAGGGCTCTGTGGCCACTAGTGGAGAAACACAGAGTTTTAATAAAAAATACTAAATGTTGTCTCTAATATTGATACAGTGACATGTAAAAACAGAACTAAAGCTTTTTCTGAAGAACCAAAATCTGTGCATACAAAAATATACTGGGAGTTCACTGATGTAGTATATTTATCAATTAGAGATAAATGAAGACAAAGTAACATCAGCACTGTATTGAATTCTCTGAATCCACAAAGTAATTGTGAAAATGGAAATACCTGAACTATAGGTGGCATGTTTCACTAGTTGAATTGGAAGTAGAATTACTACTCTGTTAAAATTCTTTGTCCCTGATCCTAGGCTTGGGTTAAAATCAGAGGAGAGCATTGTGGAGTCGGTGACTTAATGTGTCAGTGGCAGGACCTTGCCATTCTGTGCCCATAAGCAGCAGTTGGTTCTAGACCTTGCAGTTTTAAGAGGCAGAAGTCCATAAAAATAAAGATGAGGCTACTTTTAGTGTGAAACTTAAACCTTATGAGTCACCAAAGCTACAGTTTGGGATTATTCACTAGCTTAACTTGAGCAGTGAGTCCCTTGCATTCCTTTTTAAAAAACTTGATTTTATTTCCAGAGTTACTTAGAAATATTTCTAACTGTGATTTAGCTAGGAGACTTAGAAACAGGCGTTTCTGAGGCAGACTGATACTGCTCAGATATTATCCTTAATTAGAGAAGTATTTTGTGCCCTCTGTAGAAAGAACATTTTGAGCAATTAATAACAAAGGCTCTGTTCTTCTGTTTTCATCTATGGAAAACAACTTGGTTCCTTTACTCTGTATGAGGAAAAGTAATAAAATGTATAGCTTAGTACAACACAAACCTTGGAGAGAGGTCAGATGCTGGACCTGCTACTCTTGACTATAGAACAGACAGCTGATGTGACCCTCTCCCTGACATTAGGATCTGTTGAAAATAGTTAAGCTGTTTGATTCTGTTTTCTGTATCGCAGGGTGATGAGGTAGGCACAAGAGCAGAAGCACAGCACTGAGTGACATAAAATCTTGAATTTGTTTCTTGCATACACCCACACTCATCTGCTTATGCTGATCCAGTTGTTCCTCTGAGTTCATGGTGCTGATCAGAGATGTTCCTCAACCTCCAGCTGCTTGAGGTGTTTGAGCCTTGGCTGGTGGCCTGGCTGTTGTGTGTGGCAATTCTGCCTCAGGCTCACCCTTCTGTACAGTGCTGGGCACTTGTGGATGTGGTCCCCACAAGGAGCGATTGTGCTCGCTATTGATTTCAAGCTATGAAGGTCAGTGTAAGCTGCTGGTGGCCTCGTTTCTCACTGCAGGCCAGTATCTTTGACTTTATCCATACTTAAAGATACTTAGCTGTTGTTACCCGGGGTGGCTACCACCTTTTGATCTCCTGTCCCGAATGTGTTAGTTATCAAGCAGTTAAAAGTTTATCTATGCTTTGCTTCTTTCCTGTGTATGCCTGAGCCATTACCATAGTCTTTAGGAAGTTTTGTGCATAATTGGCTGTGCTTTTTCGCAGCAGATATTAAAACCGTCTATGAGTTAAAGTTGAGTATATATACTCACAGTTTAACTTACCTGAATGGTGTAATTGGGTAGACTTCACCCTGTGACATCCTGAAAGTGTTCAGTGTCATAAATAATAGCCCTGCTTCTGTGCTGCCTGTTGTTTTCACTCTTCTGCTTAAAAGTCCCTCTAGAAGTCAAATGGGATGTGAACGGGTTAGCATTTAAACTGTAAAAAAGTTGGAGAAAGGTGAAATGGACTTTTTCAGGATTTGTCTGTCTTCAGGATGTTATTTCCTCAGAATTTTAATTTACTAATTCTACAGGACTCTGGACTTCATAGTCAGCTGAGCTTTTTTGTTTGCTTTTATAGGAGGTAGAATAAGCTTTGAAGCTAAAACAGAAAAATTGAAGTAATTCTCCTGCTCCCTGCTGTTTAACAGTTCCATCTTCAGTTTCTTCAGTTTTCTGTGCTTTAATTTCTCAATAGCAAAACTAGGACAGTATATCAAATGAGATGTATTTGATTGTCTGCCAACATGAATGCAATATCTTTATTGGTGCTTCATGCCTTAAATACTCATGTGCAGCTTGGAGCTCAGGCTCTCTCTTGTTAGAAAGAATTCTAAAAAGGAACACCATTTCCACTAGAAATTCTTGAGAATAAAGGGGATACCTGTAGAATAAGTGTTGTGCCTTCCACACAGGCTAAATTGTGCCTAGGACTCTTGTTATTCCCAAGCAGAATAGATTTTTTTCGTTGAAGTTTGGTGTTTTTTCTGTTGCAAACCCAGCTCACAGGAAGGAGAAAAATTAGATTGTTCATCATTCTGCCATTAAATATCTGAAGATCCCAATCATTCTGAATGTCAGCATCTGTTCATTTCCCCCCATTCTTTTTGTCAGTAAAAGATGACTTTTATATAAGCAAATGGCTGAAGTTTTCATATATTTGAGGTGTATGAAACTTGCTTTCTGTGACTTCCATTCTCTGGCCTTTGTGAGAAGAACTTACAAATGTTATTCTTTGATCAAGATAGCTCAAAGCCTGGATATGTGGTTCCATGCAGTCCGTTTCTGATGAAATGTTTATGTTGCTGCATCTGGATAGTTTTGCTGTAGATGTATACAAAAAAATTCAAGCAATTCAGTGAGTTCTCTGAAGCTCTAACAAAATTCCATTTCAAACTCATGATCTTGTTATATCCATTAAAAATGCTTTTCCTTTGAATCATTCAGACTATGCAAGGCAGTCTGACCTGCTGGGTTTTCTTCCTCTCATTGAAACATCAGCTTGAGATGTGGGTGGAGTGTTTTTAAGAAGCTCTGCACCTGCTCTTTCTCCCTTCTGGAGAATGGGCAGTAGGACAATAGCTGGAGTTGTGTTTACAGTATGCAGAGCAAAGACTTCAGTTTTTCAAACTGAGCATCTAACTGAAGTTGGCACAGCTTCAAGTGGGAGACTGGACCAGATGACTTGGGAGGTCCTTTCCAACATAAATTATTCTGTGATTCTGTCCTGTGGATATGCCAAAGTCGAACTAAAATACTGTTTTGTGGATTGTCAGGGTGTTTTTGGCATTTGTACACTGAAGAGAATAGTCTCAACCTTTGCCAATGTTCTTCTGGGCTTCAAACAAATCTTCCTGTTTTGGGAAAAGTGTATCGATAAAGCTACTGAAAATATTGCAATAGTGTCATGCCAGAGAGACTCTGTGATTATCTGTTAATAAGGAAATGTTTATTGGCTAGCTTGCCACCTAATTCACATAGAGTAGTTTAAACAAGAAAACTACTTTGCTTAAAACATACATTAATCATACCATATTTCCGTTTCTTTTAACACTACCATGTTTCTTATCATATCTTCCAGCACTTAGTTCATGTGGGTATCATTAGTTCTCTTATATCTTTCTGTTGATGAAAAGTCTCCATCCCCTAAATGAAGAAGACCTTTGGGTATTCTGAAATGAACTAAGGCCAAAATGCCATGATGAGGCATGTAACTCTTAAAAATATATGAAATTATTATTAGTAGTAAATCCTACACAGAGAAAGCTGTGACTGAGTTCTTCATAGTAAGTAGGATGGTGTACTTTTCAAATCCATGGTTACACTTGCTGGGACACTTGGCGATACCTCCATCAAAGCAAGAAAACTGAATGGGTCTTTGATTAGATGTATTATTGCATATACTGTAGTTTTACTAAACAGCTTTTAGTAGTACTTGCTTTTGTTCAAAAATACCTGAAGTATAACTGTATTAAATATCATACTGTAATTTACAAAAATGAACTTTAGAATGAAAACTTTTCTTTCCTGTGTCTCTTTTACTGACAGAGTAGAAGCCTAATGGATATAGCCTTGCAGCTTCAAACTTGCTGGGTCATAGTGAGCTTGGGGAAGGAAATCTCTTCAGGAAGCATGCAGAGTTTGCAAGGCTGCAGGTGTTACCATAGCACTAGCATAGCCTGTTTCCTTGTACCTCCTAGCTATTTGTGAAACACTGAGGTGGTATGGATTGTGTGATCTGATGTTGTTAGGGTGAAATGTAACAGGGAGTTGGACAGCTGGGACCCAGCTTAGGCTTTCAGACTTCTGGTATGGTGCTCAATTCACTAGGCTCTTAATTCAGTGTTTTACTGGGTTTGTTCTTTCTCAGGCACTCTGGAAGGGCTTTTAGAACTGAAGTAGCATTATTGCTGCAGGAGCAAAAATGAGCAGTTTCAGTAAAGTCATGTCTGAAAACATAGCAGCAGCTCATGATTTGAGATGTGATAAAGAAAGCTTGAAAGCATAAATCAAGATTGCAGATGCTTCCTAACAAAACTTCCTGTTTGGCAGAAATTTTCTAACTGTATTAGACTTCTAAGTCTCCAGTTATTTATTTTTACAAAGGTTTCACAAGGCAAGGATAAGTGTTCTTACACGTTACCTTTAAGGTGACTAGAAGCGCCCTTAGTTATTATTTCTGTGTTTCCTATTGCTCTTCTAGAACTGTTTTTTGTTCCTCAGTTTATTGGAACAGTAAAACCCCACAATATTTATCAGGGTTCCCATAGCACATCTGTTTTTGTAGGGTTACCTATGTAGAAGTTAAGTGAAAAACAGTAAAACTTGTGAATTATATTCTATATGAAGCTAAACAAAACTTGAGGACATGGATTTTAGGAACAGTTCACTTTGTCCTTAATCTTACCTATCTGGTAATGGTTTCACAGTTTGAAAAAACAGTGTCCTTAGCAGTTTTGAGAGAATTAATTCTGCTCTAGGTCTTTATCTTTAATCTCTTGGGTCTCTTCTTTTCCTCTTGCTACTCCTGATGTGGCCCATCCTGGAGTGTACCATCAAACTGATTGTTGCAATTTTCTTGAAAAATGCAGGTTCTTAATCCTGCAAAATACATCTGGTGAAGTAGACAACTGTTCTTCTCCAGACATCTAATTCTTTGACATGAAATGTATTTATTTGTTTGCCAGCCTGAGGAAGAAGTTTGTGGTACTTGTGAACCAAAACTGTATATGAGAGCGCATTGCTTACCCACTGCCAGTATGCCGTCTTTCAGTAGCTTTTGAAATTACCTTATTTTGCTGAACTGTAAGTTTAAATTGTGGTATTGTAATTAGTACTTGAATGGTAATCAAGCATAGCCTCTTAGTATTCAACTGGTGGTAACTTGGGTGACCTTCTTCATGTCAATGCTTCTGTCATAGGCACTTGATAATATACAGCTTACATGTTTATCAAAGGGAACACTAAGTTACTACTTCTGTTGACTTCCAGTGCAAATACAGATGAAGGTCTAATGACATAATTTAAATCTCTGGTAGTGATATTTGTATCACTGAATTTAGGCACAGATTAAAATAATGGAGGTCTTGGAAATAGCTAAAGCTGAAATATTTCACTAGTGAAGACTGTGGTAGTGGTACAATTCCTTATTTAGATTTCTAAAATATGTAGCAATTCTGTCAGCCTCTGGAGACTCCTACTGAATCATGATTCATCTTGATTTTTACAATGCTTTAATGAAATTACTTTTTCTGTGGCTATTGTTTAGCCTGATCTGACATGTTGGTGTTCAATTTAAGACTCTCTGCCACAAATGAGAACCATTTTGTCTTACTGTTAAAATTTTCTCCTTAGTAAGAGATTCCAAAACTGCTTTTATGTCTGAGATCTGTACAACTTGATGACAGCCTTGGTCTGTGTACTAGTTGTTTTAACTTAATCACTTCCTTCAAAGACTTAATCAATTTTGAATCCCTAAGCTTCTTGTAAAAACAAAAAAACAAATTTCCAGTTATTGATAGTGCTTGTATTGAGGCAGCTATATCAATTGCTGAATTAAGATTGATTCTAATATTGTATTAGTAAAAATTTTTCACTGAAATTCAGGAACAGATCTTCCCTAGTCATTTGTCCACAATAATTATACTCTGCATCAGTGGTTCTGCACTTATGGATTTTTCATTTGCTTTGAATTTTATCTTAATTATCTTAAGAGTCAAGAATAGTGAAAGTAGGTGCAGCTTGAAATGTGTGTCTGCTAGTATAGAAAACAAAGTGTAATATTAAATGCTTTGAGAAATGCTAGATTTTGCTGATTGAGTTAATTAAAATGTGAAACTGAAATTTTTCGTAATAACAGTGATGGTGATCTTATAATACTTGAAAAAGTGCAGTCTGAAGTGGTACGGTTTGTAGAACACTGATCAAGTAGTTGATTTTGCAGGGAGAAGTTTATACCTTGATAGAAAGAACTAAAGGCTACTTTATTCATTTTACTGAATGTCATGGGATTTTGTTTCATAAGTGCCTTAAAAAGGTAGTAACAAAACCTGGTTTTAGTTTGGGCAACTTGAAGCTTAATTTCCTTCTAAATAGAGATAATTACAGTGACCACTGCTTCCATGTCCAGAATAAGTCTTAGCCTGTCCCACTCAAACCAGACAGTGTTCGTAAGAGCATACTGATGGAGAGAAGAGGTTAGATTCTCCACCGAGAAGGCTATAGACCAAACTCACCCTTTTAATGAGGTATCTCCCATGGATTCTCCAAGAACTGATTGTCTCCTTCTGCTCCTATATTCTTGTAGAAAGCCTTCACAGGAGCTGTTTTAACTTTGGAAATCAGGGGACTAAAAAAAGGATGCAGATCCAAAGGAAGTGGGGCTTTGTACTTGTGCTTAGTGAGCTACTATTTTGAGTGATTCATGCCATTTCAAGCAGGGGTTTGCATTGCATAGCCTCTTGAAGCTGCTGCCAGGCTTGTACTCTGTATGTGTTCAATTAACATTATTAGATCTTTGGTTCATGTTCAGGTGATATATTTAACGCTTCAAGAGTAGCCAACTGAAGAGGTAATCCAGCTGGTATCCAATGTTTTTGATAACCTTTTCTACTAAAGGTCCTGCCTCTTTCCCACCTAGTAACACCAACTCATAGTCAGCAGCAGTAGATGGACAAGTCATTTGCGTTTTTCTACTTGCTCATTAGGGAAAAAGAATATAACGTTAATTTTTTTGTGATCACTTAATGTTAAATTGATAGGATTACCGTGCCTGTAATTTTTTTAGCATATGCTCTATCCAGTCATACTACCTTGTTAAACAGAGCAGATGTTCGTCTTCGCAGTTGAAAAACATTCTTGACTCAACTTTGTAGTGTTGATATTAGAAGTACAGTTACTAAGCTTTAGTGATGCCTATTAATATGCAGAATGGGCTGCATAGGAATAACTTGCCTGGCATTCACTTTCATACGTGTTCCAAACTTGGGCACTAAGATTAGTTTCACAGCCACCCATAAATGTCAGATAAAAAGGAAAGCCACCAAAAAAATCCCCCAATAAACTTCCATTTCAGTGACTAAATATAATGAGATTTCTTGCTGGCATGGTGAATATCCTCCTCATTCTTCAAAATAATTAGTTGGGAAACATAACACTTTGGAAAGAAATCCTGGTGAGTTACTAACCTGGAAAGAAAGAGATCGGATAGCCTACCTCTTTAAACTACACAGTTTTATTAGTAATGTCCCCCTGTTTTCATAAGGGCTGCTGGCCAAAAGAAATAGTATTCAAATAGCAGCCACTCACAAAGAATACTACCATTTTCTTAAACTTGTCTTGTTACGTACTTCTCTCTTTCAGTTAAATAAACTAAACAAAAACACAGGTCCAAAAACTTTTTTCAATTTTTTAGTATATGTGGCTGCCTAGGACTTGACTGTTGTACTTGTTTCCTTTCAGACGTTGCCCATGGAAGTACTGTGAATATAGTTCCAATTATGTTAATAGTCAAAGGAATAATAAAAAAAAAGTAAAATAGAAGGGGATTTATACATGCTTTAGGGCACGCTGTGACAAAGAGGCAGCCAGAGTTAACTTTTATAATATTGTTTCTCTTACTTGAGTAGCAAAGGACAAAAACTACTTAACTTTTGAACTATGGCAGTTTAAAAGAACTGCGAGTTTGTGGGTTTGTTGGGTTTTGGGGTTTTTTTGCTTGTTTTTTTTCCCCCCATATGAAGGTTGCTATTAACTTCCAAATAAATGGTGTTCTGGGTAAAAAGGAAAAAAATGTGGGGAGGAGGTGGCATTTCTTGAGCAAATTTTACTGACTTCTGATGATCTGTTCTTTCTGCTGGCAATTCCCACTGGGAGAAGCAGCACATCAGAAGGTGCTAACAGTGAAGTTTGGTTACAAAATACTTAGGAACTGCAGTTTTGCATTTTAGCATATCATAACCAGAAGCAGTTCCAGTACTTTGTGATAGTCTTGCTGTGCATAACTAACAGTGCATTCTGTCACTTCCAGACCAGGCTTTTTAATGATATTTGTGCAGCTTCTTTTACCTCCTGTGGCTTCTATAGATAAACTGACTGAAACTTAAACACATCTCTTAATGCAGGAAAGTTACCTGTAATGCATTCAGTGTAGTATTGCTGCTAACAGCCATGAAGGCCCCTGTTACAGCAGTTTGCAAATACAGCTCTTCAGAAATAAAAAATTCTACAGCTCTGCAAGTATATATACATCACAGCTGGTGCATAGCTATAATTGGAGAGCTAAGTGATCAATATTTGAATGCATTGGTATCTGTTTGGTCCCCTACTTTGCAGAAGAACTGAGTTGTATTTGCAGTAGATTTTATTTAAAGCTAGCTCTGTTTTAGTACCAGAGATTACAATTCCAAAGTGGCCAGAATGTGATGGTGTGTGGTTTAAATGTGAATATATGGTAGTCACTAAAAATTTGTCTTGATGGGTTTTCTCTGTTACAAAAAGGCTAAAAATAAGGCTGTTTTTACTCTTGCACCTGAGGGTAAGGTCATCTGCCTTGGCATAATGAGCACTAGCGGTGATCACTGTCACCAGTTCCTCTGGCAAATAGGAGCTGCCTGCATTTCATTTCAGTAGACCGAAGTTGTAGAAACCCTTACTATTTTGTTAAGGTTATGGACGGACTCTTCTCCCTTAAGTGCTCAAAAGTGACCTTAACTGATCTGTGCCTGGTGCACCCTGGCCTGGGCAGAATGCTTACAGACTTTAGCTGTTACCTTAGTGAAACCCTTTTAGAGAAGGATAGTTTCTAAAACTGGGAGGAGGGAAGTATTTTGCTGTTGCCTACCTACAGGCTTTCATAACTCAATTAAAGCTGGGTTGTCCTTTACAAATGTAGTCTTCCTCTATTTTCAAGACTGACCTGGGTGGAGGGAAATCAATTCCTAGTCAGGCTGCAGAAACTTGGGAGACACTACTTCAATTCGCAGAATACTACTTAAATGTTTAGTTCCTAAGATTTCTGTATAATTTCAGTCATTCACCTGTCTGTATTCAAGCTGATATTTACTTGAGGTATATATAATACTTAGTGTATTATATATTTAGAAACATATTTAATGTACTATATTACATATACTATAGTACAATATACTAAAGAAAATTAGGATTGGCTTAAACTAGGTCTTTGACACATAAAGGTCACAGCAGTCAAAGTACAAAGCTTCAAATCAGTGGATATGTATTTTCTCTGAACCAACTACTGAAACTTGACTTTTTGATTTGTTTTTACCAAATCTGCCTGACAAACTTGGAAAAGCACGATGAACAAAAGAGCATCATTTTTGCTGTTGTATAGAACAATGGTGTGTCCACATTGAGTCGTGTATCTTCCTGGTTTCTGCATTTTAAGTGGCATGGATTTAGAGGAGGGAAACTAGAGCTATTGAGAATAGAGTGGCTGCCTTTCAAGAGGATTAACAGTGCTTGGTCCCCTCAGTTTGGAGAGGAGGAGAAGGGATAAATATGATCAAGGGTTGTAAAATCAAGAGGACACTGGTTTAAATGCATGCTGAGCTGTCATTTAGCAAATTTGCAGTGCAAAAACTAGGGGACATTCATTAAAGTACTATTAGACTGATTTAACTCGCAGACAATGGCTGTATAAGCAAATGCTAAAGGGACTAGACTGGGATTTGTCCTTAAACCTAATCCAGTAGGAGTGTTTGGTTTGGGAATGGAAAGGGAATAGGCCGCAAAAAGTGGCCAGGCTTGTGTGCTCTGCTTAAATAACATTGATTGCTGCTGTAGGAGGTAGTGCTGGTCTGTGTGGGCCTCTGGCTTGAGTCAGTATGGTGGCTGCTGTGCTCTTAGGCTGACTCCTGTTGGAGGAAAGAACTCCTTAACTATGAAGTTGTTCAACAGTCTGGTTGCACAAACTTCTTCCTTTCAACTCGGTACTTCATATTGTAATAATTTTTATAAACCCAACTTAAAATTTTCTCAGCTTCTACGGTTTGTTACCAAGGAAATAATCTTTGCTGCTGAAGCAAAATTTATCAGATGCCTGAACAGTTGATGAAACAGTTTCTATAATATGGTAAAGCATAAAACTCCAAGAGTGGTGGTGTGGTGTAGTGGTAAGTCTTAACGTGAAGGAAGCTGGCATGTAAACTCGAGTGTGGTAATCACGCTGTGATCTGATAATGTTCTTCTCTGCCTTTGCTTTTTTGTCTGCAGTGGAGGTTGCTGTTGCAGTTAGAACAGAGTGCTCGGCAAGTTTAGAGAACAATGGCCTTGAAGCTTTAAAGGGGAAAAACTACTTTGTGCCATTCTTCAAATGTCATAGCATGCTGTTACAGTAGTTGTATCCAATTTGACAAAGATGATGCTACTAACACTTGCTTTTCTAATCTAGAGTAATGGATTGGCATTTTTAATAATATAATCACACATGTTGTAGGAAAGCTCATTCAAAGAGACTGTGCTTGTAAAATATTCTTGAAATTATATTTAGTGTTGAACTTAATTAGCAGATTTCAGTTACAAAACAGGTAAAATACTTAAAAGCATAGTTTGAAAACTTTGTCCACATAGTTTGTTCTACCAAAAAAAACCCCCAAAAGTAGAGAATCCTATCTTCTGTTTTCTGAAACGTCTCATTGTCTGCTACAGTACATTAAAAGCATATAATTGTAAATTATACAAATGTACTTAATTTAGGGGGAGTTCACTTCTGATGAAATGAACTCAGGGATACTTGTTAGTGTTGTCTTAGTGTATTACTGGAGAATCTTTAAAAATGATCAGTGTAAAGTGCATTCTGTATGAGTGATACTGAATCATAAATATATTTTCAGCTGCTAATGAACCTCTAAAAAAATTTAGTAGTCTAAAGTATTTTAGCTCAGTGCTGGTCACAGCTATTTGGTATGTTACTTCTCTGGTTGTCTTTTTTAAAGGACTACTGGTAAATTCCATTCAGCATATTTTTGTTGATGTTTGACTGGAATGCATTTATCAGTCTATCATGGTGGTTTTTAGTAAAACTGTCTTCATCCTGGATTTGTACAACAGGCCGCTAGTTAATGTTCCTTTTTGCACTTGTATTTGAGGAGATCATATGAAGAGATTGTTCCTTTTATAGTTGCTATTTTGAATTATTGGTTAATAGAAATAATCTCTGCTTGTCTTCCAAAACCTAGTCTGTCTTAAACATATGCAGTTTTCAGTGTCTGTACATGACTGATTTCTTTTTCCTCACTAAATGATTCTTCAAAAATACTATTTTACAGTTTTTGGGTGTGCTTTGATGCAGTGCTGCTTCTGGTAGAGTTAATTGTAGCTCTTGTCCATGAATAGTTTCCAAGAATGTATCCATACTGGAAGAGGCTATCTCGGGTGGTCTGGGGCGAATGATTTAACTCCTTTCTTTTTCCTCTGCTTCAAGAGGGTGAGGAGGTATAAGGCTTGATTCTGTTGAAATGTTTTTGTCCTGAATGTGCAGCCTTGTTACTGCACAGTGAATTTGAAGACTACCTGTTCTCTGCAGACTCGCTGAGTTTAGAGGGGCAAGCAGTCTCGGAATGTGTGTGGGGATTTGTAGGTGATTCTTGATTAAACAGCCTACTACTCTCAGCCTTTCCTGGAGGCTGAAGTTGGGAACCTGGGCATTCATGGGTAAAAATGAGTAGTAATCAGACTTAAGGTTGCAGTGCTAGCATATCAGTCAGGGCTCTTTTTTATAGTCCTTTGTTGCAAAAGAAGTTGGGATACGTTGCTAAACACTTCCAGACTTGTAATGCTTCAAAGAATTAAAGTGAATCTGCGTGCGGCTGGCCAGTAAAGGTTCTCTTTTAGTAAGGGAAAATGCAGTTAGCTTTTTCTCTTAATACATATGTGACTTGAATTTAGCTCTGATGGAGTTCTTTGCCATCAGGAAATCTAATGCTTTTCTTAATTTTTTTTTTCCAATTCCCACAGAGCTACTGATCACTGTAAATATACCATGGCATTATTTGTTCCTGTTTGCCATTCTGCTATGCTAACATTAGAAAGAAGAAATAAACTTTGAATGGTACCTTGTAAAGATGGTATTTATTATTTTCAAACTTTTCAAGTGAAATCTTGGAAACAGTAGTTTTCACCTGTGTTTTTGTGGGTTTTTTCTCTAGTAAATGTTTAAGAGGAACATCACAGGTGATTTAGTCTGACAGATACCAACTTAAAAGCTTACTACTCCAGCTTATATCTGAGCCTCCTGTGTTTTTGCTCCTCACCATGCAGAGCATATGTAAAACTTCCACATGTTGCAACTTCTAGTGAGTTGCAGTAGCTGGCTGAGAGTTACATCACTGTTTTCCTTTTCTGTTTTTTTGATGGAAGGTGTTACAGAAGTCAACTTTCAAAACTAATTTCATTTTCTCTATTGCTGAGTAGAAAAAGCTATCTGATATGCAAAACATTTTAAGCAGTAGGTTACACTGTATCAGTGCAGGCTCTCCTGACTCAAAGCAGGTCTGAACTGACTAGGCTACAATGCCACGTTAATTTTCATGATCTGGATATGCTGTTTAGAAACCACCTTGAGGTTGGATGAAGAGTCCTGTTCCAGGCAGTGCTTTTCTTTTGCCTGAGCCCCTGGGTATTTTCATCTTATGGCAATTCTGAAGCGTTGTTTACCACAGCTGGAAATTTTCCTAGAAAAGTTGGGAAGCCCTGTTTATTTGACATCTGTAACTTCAGGCTTTGACATTAAAAGCTCAGTAAAGCTGTGGACTGTGATAGTCTACCTCAAACAGTGAGTGTTTGGGGTTTGTTTAATGTCTTTTTTAAAATTTTATTTCCAGGGGTAGTACTGTGACTAGTGATGATAGAGCTTACTGTTTTTTTGGAAGATACATGACTGCTAGGTTTTTAAATACTTTTTAACTAAGCAGCAGCCATTTCACACTCTTGGAGTGGTTCTCACGTGTAAATAAGTTGCTGAGGATTCCAGCGGGAACCAAATTGCTTAAAAAAAAGGTCCAAACTTCCTTAGTTTTGTACTTCAACAGCAGTCATTTTGAAGGAAATTTTTTGAAGAATCCAGCTGTATTTCTCTTCAAGCACATCTTTGTGCAGACTTGCTCTTTACCTTCCCTTCTTTTTACCATTTAAAAAAAAAGGGGAGGAACAGTTGAAATACAAATGTCTTCTCTTGACATTTGCGGAGCAGGGTGGTAGCGAAGGAGTCAGCAGCACTGTGTGGAAAGGAAAACCTGTGCTCTGTTTCTGCAGCCTTTCCTTGACTATGCAGCAAGTGTAGACAAATGCTCAGCTTTCTTCACTGACACCTCCAACCCCTTCCTTGCTCCTAATAAATCAGAGGTCAAACTACTAAATTTCAGTGCCTTATTTTAAGACAATTACATTCTTGCAGAATTATTGCTAGGTATTTCAGTTAAACTATAGGATTACGGAGAAACCTTGGAAGTGCTGAGCAGCATAAACAGGTGTAGCTCTGCACATTTAAAGGGCTCAGTCATGATTTGCCATATGTAACACTTCCTTCAAGCCACTATATGAAACGAATGGGGTTTCCCCTTCCCTTGGAACTGGAAAAGTTTCAGTTATAGGAAGTAAGTTGTAATATATGGATATTCATTATTTTGTTTACTTTTATCTAGAGAAAAGAAACAGATATTTTATCTGGGAAACCTGATATCATAGCGCTCTATCTTGTAGTACAATTACCTGTGTATTGTAACTTTTTAAATGTTTCCTGTGATTGCCGCATTTTATACAGAGCCTCTATTTCAGGATGTTGAAGTAATGCTGCCACCTTTCTCCTTTTGATGGAATGTGGGCCTAATCTGGGCTTCTCCCCTCTTCTCAGATTCTTGTTTTCATAAAACTTACAGCAAAGTATTATCTGCAAGACTTCTTCCCTTCTGTCAAAGTTGATCAAAATAGCTCTTCAGCATCACAGATTACTAGCAGATGACAAACATTCTTGCAGTAGCTGGGCAGATGAGCACTGCCTGAAGTATCAGACATTACTTGGAATCTGACCGGAACTGGAAGTACACAAAGCTAAAAGATGAGCAGATTCTCTAAAGTATAAAAAAAATAATCTCACTGAAGCTAGACTTGCAAGGTAATACCTTCCCTCTATCTAGCAGTTAAAGTGCTTACTAGAAAAAACGCAGGAAGGATGCATCGGAGAACTACCTTGGACTGTGTGCTTTTCTGTTGATGATCTGTTTTCCATCCTTTTGCAGTCTTAAACTGGGCTGTGGGTACTTTGAAATCTCATAACACTGTCTGAATTATCCCCTTCCCGGTGCTAATAAAAGCTATTTGTTTGACATCCACAGCCTGTATAAAACAGTAGCGCTGTGTTTATGCTCTCATGGGAGCTCTTTAGCACTGAGTGGTGCATTTATTGGGGCCAAAGAAGGGACACTTCTGAAGTCCTCAAGTAAACTGAGAAAGAGCAAACTACAGGACCTAAGTTGGCATCTGCAACAACTTTAAAAAGAAGAATTAAGATGGAATGGGTAGTGTTATTTTTAATGCTAAGCTTCACATTTTAATAATATTGAAGAACTGCATGTTTTAATGCCAGGTTTTTATCTGGCAACTTAATTTAGGTTTTTCTAGTGACTATTTATCACTTCTTGACACTATTTTAAAATAAAATTTCAGCTAAATAACAAAATGTTTACGAGTGATGTTGAGATAGTGCATAAACTTTTAAAAATAAATTGCCATAATACATTTGAGGAGGTATGAATTAAGGTTGCATAAGCAACTTCTAGGGACAATGTCAACCTTTTAACAGTCCATCTAAAGTTTGGCTTGTGTTTACCAGAAATCACAGAAATACCACTTCATGCAACAGTGATATGCAGCTATTTTTGTGGTGTGAAATGGAGCTATGTGTAATAGCACAAATGTCTGGACAAAATAGTAAAGGAAAATTACAGGTATTTCAACAAAACATTGTATTCCCTCTTAATATTTTGGCATGTAAAAAACTATTTTTCCATGTTCTATGAAAAGCACAGATAATTTAAGAAACACTCTGAGTAGGAACTGGTTTTGCATATTAAAAATAAGAATTCCACCTCCAAGGTACCCCTTGTTTATATGAGGACATAGTTTCCACTTTTGATTTTGGTGGAAGAGTGCCATCTACTGAATTGCTTGAATTGTACCTTAGTTCTTCATTTGTGGTGGTAATTTTGAGCAAAGCTTCTATTAATTTGTCACTACCACTGTGATAACAGTGAAATAGTAAGATTCTCAGTTCCTTTGGGTTTGCAAAACTAAAAATTATGTTATAGCGGAACCTGAGGAGGCTTAAAATTGAAAACACTGTTCTTAGAACGACTATATTGCAAAATACTTAGAGTAGCAATGAGAGGATAGTTGTTGGTGGCTCATATGTTTGAGGCTAATCTTAAGATTTTAAGTGTCATTTTGAATGGAGAAGATGTCTCTGTACTTATGCCTTTGAGCAGATTTCAGGGAAACTTTCTCTTGAGACCCATTTATTGCATTATGTTTAAATTAGGATTTAGACACCACTAGCTGAAATATTTAAAAAGCAATAGCAGCAGTACAGCTTGTGAACATTACTTTAGGTATTTGGAACATCTTCTAGCTTGTGACCAAGACCACTCAGTCTGGGGACAGATTGTCATGTCAAGTTTGTATAGACAGAGAGGTCAGCTTGTATCTACCATGTTGATTTGGGGTCTAAGTTTCTACTTTTTGTCTATATAATTGAAATGTTGATATTTTTAATCCATGACTCTCTTAACACTTCAGCAAGGGACTTTGCTGGTAAATACTTCAAAAGACTGCATAAGCAAAAAAATGCTATACCTGCATCACTATATATTGATAAAACTCCTAGTGACAAACTAAACTTTCTCCAAAAAGATGTCTGGAAGATGGAATTATTTCCATTGTTGGTACAAGGCAAAATTGGTGTGGGAAGCAAACAGGAGGATTTAAGTCTCATCCACAAGTTAAGTGTTGAAGGATTATATCCATAGGGAGGAGCTAATATTGGTCCTGAGACATAGACCACAGCAAGATCTGGGGGAGAAATTCATACATGTGACTAATTTAAAATTTAACTAAAGGTGGTCTTTAAGACCTTTTCCTCATCCAGCTCTACTAGCACTCTATTGATAACGTTTTCAGTTCTGTCTGCTTTAGTCACTAGCTTCTTATGCCTTCTTTCTCAAAGCAAGTGAGTAAAAGTGGATATATGTGAGTGATAAATTGAGTAGCAAAGGTGAAGAGTGGGACAATCTGGTTTGGGATAAGAGAGAAAAGGGATTAATAGTTAATTTGAGAAATAAGGCATTGGTGCCAAAAGGAAAGACGGTGTGAGAATAACAATTTCTGTAAAAGGAGAGAAATATTAACTGAGTGATAGCAGAGGATGGGGGGTGGTGGTGTGTGTGTGTGTGTTATGTAGCTTATGTAAATTGTAATAGTACCTGTGGTCTTATTCTGTATAATCCCAAAATGATGTAAAGGGTTAATGAGATACAAGCAAAACTGGGACTTGGCAGACTAGACTAGCTACTACTTGGTTTGTAGGGAGGGGACTGAAGAATGAGCTTGTATTTGAACAAAGCTGAGATGGAATGACTAGTGATTACAGTTAGTGTCTTCTGTCATGAATATCCAGTAGTTGGTGTCTTGAAAATAACTGAAGAGGATTTGGCAGGCAAGAGTTAAGGGGATTATTTCAGATCATGCTGGGTGAATGAAGAGACACTTATGGATGTAGCAAAGAATTGTTTTACAGTCAGAAATCAGTGTTGATGGACAATAATTGATTGGGCAAGGATTGGCTATGTTCTTTGAAAATGTTAAATTGTCCTTATCTAATATCTATGGTTCTTTATGCTTTCATAAGTTAAACTAAATAGGTACATAAATTCACTTAACATCTAGTTCAGAACATTACATTTGTTAATGCTGCTGTTGGCAATGTCTGTACAAAATATTTGGACACTGGGAAGAGACATCATTCTTACTCCAAGTATTCCTCAGTTCTAGGAGCATAGAATGGCACTGCCTTTAGTCTTGGACAAGAAGCTATGGACATAAGAGGAAAAGCCTGGTTAATTATTAATACTGTGATATAGTATGTGCTACCAAAAGGATGGATGAGGTAGGATATCTGTAATAACAGGTTAAAATTTGACATTAAAGTTAAAATGGTTTAAATGGATGACAGATGAGCAGGACTTGGAAGCATGCAACAGAATACAAAGATTTTTGCCTCTGAATTTTGATGAAGATCTTCTAAAATATGTAATTATTTCCTGGGTTTACTCTTCTGTATGTAGTCTTCAGAAAAACTTTAGTGCGTTAGCAGTTACCACTCATTTCACTGCATCTTGTGTAGTCAGAGGAACCATTATGCAGATGTTTGCAGCAACTGCTTGCTCTTTCCCCTTGTGTTCTACCACTCTCCTTCCCTTCCATCCCACCCAAAAAAGTACCAGCTTAGTCTCCTTTTTTTGCATTGTTAGTGCTGAAATACAGCTTTTAGTCTAAAGTAGTAGAACCTCTTAGTAGGAGAACCTGGATCAGAAAACATAGCGAGTAAAATCAAGAAAAACCTGTAGCCTTATTAGTTTTTTGAAAATACTATGATGTTTAGTCTAAATCGGTGTTTTTACCTCTTCATTTAACAGCATGCTTTGCTATCTGTGAATTGTACATATAAAAACTTATAATTACAATTTTGTTCCTTGTTTGATTTTTAATCCTGTTTGCATTTGTACTACTTAATTACATCTTGTTCTAACGAACAATTGCCTCTCACTGACAGCTATGAGAAAATTCTACCAAATACAGCCTTTACAGAAAATTTGCTGGCACTTCTCGTAGCTGTTCGGGAAATACTGTATTTGTGCACATTTATGTAAGCAACTTTGAAGTTTAAGATGTACTCGTACCTATTATCAGTGGTAGAAAATGGATCGGATATAAACAAGTGCTCACTCTCCATTCCCTATCAGTTTCTATGCAAACTAGTTCAATAATTGTTTATTTTTAAAATATATAACTCATAGTAATTTAAGCAAAAAATGGTTTTGTGCTTTAAAATTGCTGCAACTTCTTGTATACAGAAACTAGTTAATGAACTTTAACTGAGGTCTATGTACTCTGGTATTTTTCAAAACAGAGCTTCTTTTTTCACCCTATCAATCCAAGATTTTTTTTAAGTTAACATTGAATCAGTTGGCTTCTGATGTTTAAGGAGCTGAGCACTGTTTTAGAAACAAAGTGGACAAAGTGGATACTTAAGGAAATTGATCTGCATTTATGTAGGAACTAATGTTATGGGTAGCTGGTTTGGAAGTTGAGAAATTCAACTTCCAGGCAGTTGTGTAGTCACCACTTCACTGGAATTTCTAAAGCTGTAGTAGCAAACAGCATAGTAGTTTGCTGTAACTTGTTAAGCTAATGTGATATTTGTAGTAACATCTAACATCAACTCTTTAAATACCATACCTATTGTTTTCCCCTTTCCCCCAACAGAAAAAGGACAAATTATATGCTCCCCACCTCCCTAGGAAAGCACGAACTCTTATGAGTATCGGGAGATGTGAAAACAGCTGAACTCAAATAGTATTAAATTTCACGATGATGCATCTCATACTCTTTTTGGACAAACATAAACTATCTGAATGCAGCTGCTCAGCCTTCGTTGTTAATTAAAAAGATAAAACACTAAACAGTCAATATTGTTGTGCTCCCGAAAATATTTGGAACTTTGGGTAATGTTAAGATTCCTAGAAAAGGAGAGAAATAATGCATTTTCCAATATTTTGGCATGTAAATGATCTCTTCCATTTTACCATCTTGTATTCCCCTCCCCCCCCGCCTTCTTCTGTAGGAGAAAGGAAGACCTTTGGGAAAAACCTTTTGGTAGCCTTCCAGGACTGAGATCCTAGCCTCTTCATCTCTGAGGTGCCGTGTGTTATTTTCATCCTTATGACTAACATAATGAAGCTGAATGTAGATTTCTTTTTTTTTCTTATTGCCTGGAAGTTATAGTTCTTTACTCTCTAGGGACACTTGATTTGGTTTCCAAGTATAATATGTAATGTTGATTTTTTTTCTGTCCAAGTAATGAGGTCAAACTGTATCTAGATATCAGCTAACTAGCAAGTACTATATTTGCAGGGAAGTTGCAGCCAGTGTCTTCTGACTGTCTGTATCTGATGTCTGTCTTTTCCTTATCCTGTTTACTTACTGTCAGTTTTCTTGCCTTCTTGCTTTCCTTAGCTGGCAGAAGGAGAGTGCGTCACAATGGTCCGGCTGGAATTCCCGTAATAAATTGTTACCAGTAATTTGATAGTATTTCCACCTAATGAACTTTAATCTCAGTTTTAAAGCCCTAGTTTGTTTTTGCTTGGTGCTGTTATTTACATATAGGAAAGTGGATCTGAAATGTTCAATATTATTGTATACTTTTGCGGACATAAAATCTGAGACATGGGGAGGAATAAAGGCCTGCTTAGCTGAGTAATAAACACAGCAAGATGCTATGCAGGCATAAAGCTTTAGAAGGAATCTCTATAATCCTAAAGTTGTTGAAAAACAGTGATGTGATATACCATATCATTGGTATGGATATCAGGATTGATATATGCATACCCTTGGCATGCATATCAGGATTCATATGAAGTCTAAAACTCTCCCAAAAGTGTATTGTGGATTTTTATTTTATCTTGTTTGGTAACACATGGATGTGGAAGGTCAAAGATAGTTTTGTAGACAGCATTGACTGTTCTGACTTTTTGAATAACTATCTCTTGCTAAATAGCTGTGTGTCTTGATAGGTTGTTCTTTATGAGATTGTTTTTGTGTGAGAGATCATGCTTTTGTATATGCAAGTAATAGTATTGATAAGGTCTAGGCACAGGTAAGATTGACAAACAGTTAAGAAAGTTGTGTGAAGGTGCTCTTGTACTGCTTTAGTCCTGCTTAGATGTATCAGCAGGACTTTATGGTACTCTGTAGCTTGATGTAAATTAAGTCTTTGGTTTTTATCTGTTGTTGGATTGTATCCAGACTTGGCAATGGTGAGTAATGCCAGACAAACTTTTAATCTTTATATACTTAAAATACTACTTGGAAATCTCACCATCATTGTGTGTTTTTCTTATGTTACAATAATTCTTGGAGACAACAATCAGAGCACATAAAGTGTGTGCAAAGTAAGTGGTGGCTTTGCTGCCTATAAAACTAACTCGGGGTCTGATTAAGTAAAGTGGAAAATTGTTACATAGCAATGACTACAGTAAAACTTGCAGGTATAATATGCAATCCTGGAGAGCTATATGCTACAGACTGGTATACTTGAGAATACTGTGAGTAATCTACTGCCCTTGGTCTTTTGTATGTAGTTTAGGTCAGTGGTACGTGTTTTCCTCTAGTTGGAGATTTTTTTTTTTTACATCAAACTTGTCAAATGTTTAAATACTGTGAGGTGTTACAGCTACAGTTCTGAGAAGTGTTTAGGAATGAATCTTAAAAGCTCCTTCAAAATCTTCAAAATCCTGAGCTATTGTAATAGTGGCAAATCTGATACAGGAATATGGTCCATATCTGGTACTGTACTATCAAAACCTTTTACAGCAGTGTAATGACATGAAGATGCAAATATCTGTGTGGTGATAGTTTGGGAGGTAATTTATATTAATAATGTGTCTCTGTATATATAACCGACTTGTGCTAGGGATTGAATTGATAGCTACAGGTTTTGCAACTGTCATATGTCAGATGGGTCAACCACAGGTGAAGAACCCAATATTCCCTAAGTCTACTTAGAGTAACTTTAATTAAAGAATTAAAAAAAAGGCTGTTCTTCTGAGGCTTTAATAAATATTCTGGAATTAGTTTTCGCTTTCAAAATGTGACTTCTAAGGGCAGATGTGCACTGAGTTACTCCTATGTAGATAAGCTATAAATAATAGTAATTTTTAAAAAGAATCTTTTGCAGAGAGAACTCACATATCACTAACTGAAATGCTTTAATTTTGCCTGGAAAAAAAAAAGTGTAAGCTTAGGTCTGAAGCTGGTTTGGAATAAAAATCTGTTGGAACTGTTGCCTTTTCTCACAAATTAAAGTAAAATCAGTGTCACTATGTGATATTAAATTAGTGTGATACTGTGCTTATGTATGACCTGCACTTCTAGCAGTTATGAAAATAAACACTGATGTTAGGGCATGTGTATGTTATCTCTTCTTTCTCCCAGCCATAGCTTTTGTCTCTTACCTGCTTTTTCAAAAATCATGCAGTGAAGGCAACGAAATACTATTGTTTTCCAGGGTTGATTTCCTAATGGCAGTGGGGAACACAGGAGCGATATTCAACAGTACAGCTGAGAAGATAGTAATTTATTCAAGTTGTTAATATTTGGAATAGGGGATGAATCAGGATTAGTAGAAATACTTGGAAGTGAAAGAGGAAGGATGGGTCTTTGATTAGAAAACTGCTCAGAGCAGACTATTTCTTCTAGACCTACCCTAGGTCTTTGGCAGAGAGTTCTTCCTGTCGACAAAATTAAAATGCTTTGCCCATCTTGTTGTTATTCATTATAATTTTTGCCTGTTTTGGGGACTACTATGTGGTAGATGATCACTGCTTGGTACAGTGAGCTCTCTTGCCTTAAGCACATATATGCATCTATAGAGGATTTGGACACACTGCATTCCCTGGGATGCTTCCTGTTTTGTGTGGTTGAGAAATGCTTAACATGTACTGAAACGGGTATGTACTATTCTCTCTATGGTCAGTATTTAAGTGACGTGCTTTTTCAACTCAGCATACCCTGCAAAACTGGGAGGTTTTGCATTGCTTTAGAAAAGAAGATTAATGCTGGTTAGGAGGATGATATTAGAGATGAGAAGAATAATTTTAGCTACTAGGTGAAAAAGTGGAGATGACATAATCCTTGGGTAAAGGAATTAAATGGGACTAGCTACAAGGATTATTTTTATTTTTTTGGTAACGGTAAACACTATAAGAGAGGCCAAACTTTATTTTCTGATCTGCGTATGAGGCTTCCACTAATTTGTCAAAAAGAAGAAACTTCCTCTGAATGTTTAAAGGTTGTGTAAACTTACTCCCAATGATGCATATTTACTGATTTTTGGAGAGAGAACTGGTTCAGGTGTCCTGGAAAATGCAAAAGGATTTTTGTTTAAAGAAATGATCAAGTATTCTTAATATTGGAGTTTTTACTGACTAGTTTTAACAGTGCTTCAAGAAATATTTGTATCAGAAATGCTTAAAGAAAACATTTGAGGGATAGAATTTGAAGGTTGGAGTAACCTTAGGAATGCATGGGCTTCTCTGTTTTTCTGGGTCATACTCCTCTTGTTTTGAGGCAAGGTAGCTGTAAAGCCTCAATTACAAATAAACTGTGGGTGGGTGAATGAACAAGGGTTACATTTAATTATGTTAGAAGCTGATGTTCAGGGGAATGGCTGGGGAAATCTTTTGTTAGAAAACTACCTGTGTCAGTGGAGATAAATAACAAGTTATAAAATTCAGTTCCTATAAACATCTGAATTTCACTTTCAGAAATTGCTTTTTGTCTATTTCTGCAAATAATTATTAATTCAAGTGAATGCAGAAGTATAAGCAAAGCTGAAACAAATCCGCTCTGAAACTTCTGGTATTCCTTGTGGGGATATTTTTTCCAATGTGGCAATTTGTGTAGTCAATCCATAGTTAATGCTAAAACAATGTTTTTACATTAAAAGTATTCTGAGTTTATGTGGGAAGGTATCATTTATAGGTACAAGCACCCCCATCCCCCCAAGTTTTAAGCTCTTTTCTTTTTTTTTTTAAGAGCTATAAACTGCCAGAAGTCAGGTGACTTCTTTGTACAGGAAACATATTGATAAGAATTTAAAATAGAAGGGAAAAAAACAAGTGAGGCAAGCTGGCCCTTTAAGCCCTTCCATGCTAGAACAAAATTAAATTACTAATTCTGTTCAGGGAAGAAAGCTGGTATTAAGTTTGCTGGATTATTCAACATCTGTTTAGTATATCTCTCATCGCTTAGCTGGATGTTATGCAGATTCACTAGTCTAGGAGAAGAATGTGTTTGAAATTTAAAAGTTAAAATATTGCGGTGTGTTGAAGCAGACTTGTACCCATTGTAGTTCTACTTATATTTTATCTTGCCAGTTTAGAGGCTGAGCAGGAAATGTGTTTGAGTTTTGATTTACATACAATGTAATAGTCTCTTCAGCCTTTCAACTCTCTCTAGTGTGAATGCATATATTTTTAAGAGTATGTGTATCCGCTTTGGTTTTGATCAACAGTTTCTCAATGGAAAACTTGCAGAATGGGTGAGAATTGTACTGTTTGATTAATTTCTAATGTATACTCAGAGAAAAAATTGTACATTATATTCCATGTTTGCATACATCTTTGGAATGATTTCCTTTCTTCCAAAGACTAAGGTGCCTGTTTAAAACAAGAGGTGTTCAGCTCTTTGACAGATTATATACCAGAAACACTGGGCATATAATAATGATGAAATACTGACCGCTTTGCATAATTTTTAGGACTTGCGTTATTTCTGCTCTGTCTCCTAGAGGTTGAAGAACTTCCTTAATTTCTTATCAGAAGAAAGGGGATAACCACATTTGAAATACAGAATCTTTGCTACTAATAAATGAATCAAGTGTGGAGAATTGAAAGAATCTGTGTTGCTGCTGCTTCTATTTGATATTCATTATGGAAGTATAGGACTGATTTATGTGTGGGAGGGAAAATTAACACGCTTTTGTTATCTCATAGTTGGTGTGAATCCAGGAAGTCTTGATCAGAGATCCTGGAAATTTATATTATACATAATTTCCCATTGACTCCTCCATATTTTGGCTACTGATCTCTTTATCTCTGTCACAGCAGATTTTTTAACATCTGTTGCATTATTCAGCTCTCCTTTCATCTGCAAGTAGTGTTCAAAAAGGAGAGAGAGCTCCTTCAGCACTTGAAAAATGTGATCATTTGCTTATGATGTTTATTTAGATTAACTTTGTTTTATACTAGTCCTGATATTTAACACTGCTAAAATAACTGCTTCATCATTCTGTTATGTTCTCATTGATGAAGAATCCCTTAAATAACTAAGTTAAGGAGTTATAATTTTCGTATTCCATGGGGATAAATAAGGTGTGCCTTTTAACTTTTGTTTACTTTGTGTTGTTTATAGATGATTTTTGTGGTGATCACTCAGATCTACATGGTTAAATACGTTGAGTGCACTATCTAGAAGCAGGACGTTAACCTGTTTGAATGCGGTATTAGTGATGGTGACAGTGTTGGTTATGGTGTTTAGTTTTTTTCCTATGTTACATACAACAATTATTCCTTAATGGTACCAATTCCAGCTTTGGTCGGCCAGGAGTTGAATGCTACTGCCAACATGACAGTGGAGCTGCAGTAATCCAGCTTCAGTTCCTGATAAATGAGGTTAGTAAAATGATGTACATATTCCATAATTCAGGGAAGATACAGAATGTATTTTCTTCGATTTCTCATTAAGCATCAAAATCAGCTAACACAAGTAACTCCTAGCATGAATGGCAAACAGTAATAACAATTATAAATAAATTAACTTTCTAATTTTAGAAAATGCTTGACTAACTGCTGAAAATATCTTTGTCTCTAGAGTACTCTTTTGCTATAAGCAAGAACATTTTTCCTGGGAGTATGTAATTGAACATTGCAAGCTCTCTCTTGAAGTAGTAAAGTATGTTCTCAATAGTACTAACAGTTTTGGTAGGTAGTTAATTTTGTTTTGATAGAGTTACTGTTTTAGACATGAGCTGAGCAATGATCCCTAATCTAATCCCTCAGTAATGTCGTGTGTTTTTTCTTGGGGTCTAGCAGCTGAGATCTGACTGTAGGACTGCTCTTCTTGAGCTAGCTGGGGCCAGATTTGTAGAGGGACTTCTTGCTCAGAGAAATGGTGAAGTCAAACCTCACTAGATTTGTCAGCACATAGATATTAGCTGTTGAGTTCATTGCTTAATTTCTCCACAGAGGTGGGCATGAGGGAACTGATGTTAACACACTAGAAAAAGCTGTTCCTTCCCCATCACCCCTCAATATAGCACTGAACCAAATGTGAGTGAGCTGAATGACATGTGATCACATCAGTTAACTTATTACTACTACTTAGAATTACCTGTGCTATGGTGTTCATGCACATGCTTATAATTTTTTTCATCCTGGTAGCAAATATGTAATATTTCCACTATGATGATGATATTTTCATAACCCTAGTAACACTATAAGTTGACTAAAACTTTTTCTCTCTCATAGGGAGCTCTTGTGAGTGCCTTGGCTGATGATACCTTACACCTGTGGAATTTGCGTCAGAAGAGACCTGCTATACTTCATTCACTCAAATTTAACCGAGAACGGTAGGGATTGCATTATTATTGCTTTGCCCCTTACACTATGTAAGATCAGATTTATTAATACAGTCCAATTCATAACTTGTTAAATAATTGAAACTGGATGTACATTGGGTTTGAGTTGCAGGCTCTTAGGGCCCAAAGTATTTGTAAGTAGACACACAAGTGACCTAAACTGAGATGACTTTTCTATCACTCTGCATATTTCATTGCTGAACATCGGTTTTTCCACCTTTAAAATACAGAGGGATAGCAGACTTTCAATGTGTCTCCAAAGGAATTTTGGAACAAAAGAAAGTGTATGTGTGTGCACCAACAAGGCAACAGGAAAACTAGTTCAATTTTTTTAATTGGAATTTTTCTTCCCTTAATGACAAATCAGAATTCTGCAGTGTTAGAGCTCCTGTGAGTATCAGAAGCTGAAAACAACATGCATTTTGACTAACGATATTGAGACTCAAGTAACAGTGTTGTAAGCAAGCTAGGGAGACATTTTAGATTAAACTTCTAAAAGTCAGTTGATTAAATTTCTGCAAAAAATGTGTCTCCTTTTTTTTAATAACAAGTAGTTCTTTCCTTTTGGGAAGTAGCCCTTTTCCAGTATAGATAAAGTCTCAACTGGAATGCTATGTCTACTTTTGAGCAGCATGCTTTGGAGGTGGACTGCTTGGGGAGTTCGAAGGATACTAGCAAGAACACAGAATAATTTGTGACTTGTAATTCTGTTGAATAGGGCAGGAAGTAATATGCTTTAAGGAATGGGTAGCAACAGAAACAGATAAGTTAGATATTTATGTAAAACTTTCTAATGTAATGTCATACAAAGTGCTAAACAGATTGTTGGATGGGTTATAGAGTAATCTTGGGGTTTTAAAGAGCAGGTTGTAAACAAATTTGTCAGGAATGGCATAAATGCAGATTATTGGGGGTTTTTTGGGGTAGAGGACTAAGTGATTCTAAGTCCCTTTTGAGGTTGTTTCTATGATCACTCTGCATAAACTTTTTACCTGGGCCTGTAGGGATAGGACAAGGGGTGATGGCTTTAAACTGAAAGAAGATAGATTTAAATTAGATATAAGGAAGAAATTCTTTACTGTGAGGGTGGTGAGGCACTGGAACAGGTTGCCCAGAGAAGTTGTGGATGCCCCATCCCTGGCAGTGTTCAAGGCCAGGTTGGATGGGGCTTTGAGCAACCTGGTCGAGTGGAAGGTGTCCCTGCCCATGGCAGGGGGTTTGGAACTAGATGATCTTTAAGGTCCCCTTCAGACCCAAACCATTCTGTGATTCTAAGCTCTTATGCACAAAACAGAAAGCTCTGACAGAGTAAAGTTCACTGCCCCAAGGGAGTGGTGGTGTTCCTTTATGCAGCATAAAAGTCAAATGGAGAGAAATGCAAGTCACAACCTCTACTTTAATGAGGACTTTCCAACTATAGGAGATGTAGTGGTGTAACCAAACTGAATTTTCTCCCTCTCCCCCTACTTACTTAAATGACTTCTGCAATATAAAACACAAAATTCAGATTTGCAGCCTGAAACCACCCTTGGACATTGGCTTCTAACTAATGCTTTAAAATAGATGCCTGAGGAGGTGATTCTGATTGTGTGTAAATCTGTTGGAAGCTGTCTTAGTCTTAGATATCTTTGGTTAAACAGAGTGGAAGTTTTAAACCATCCTTTTCCTATAAATGTGGTGGTCTTACTAGCAAAACCTGTCATAGGGAGTTGAACTGTGTGTTCTCTTACCAGAAAGAGGGGTGGGGGTGGAAAGGAGTCCAGGTCACTCATGTCACTTCAATGGTTGTATTTGTTATTAGTTTTGACAGGGTACTGATTTTTCCAGGAAAAACCTGTGCCTTGTTAAAAGAGGTGATGAGAGTACCGTAGTTACCAAGAGCGGTGAAGGTATAGTTTGAAGCAAGGGCTGATTCTTCTAGTAATTTTCATCTTAAAGTATCCATCATAATCATGTACAGAAGTAGCCAGAACACTTAAGATCCCAGAACCATACATTGTCATAGCCACTTATTAAGTCATGCTGGATGACTGTTAACCGTTTTCAAATATTCTGTTTTTCTTTTTACTATTTTCTAAAATAAAGCTTTTATAAAAATAAAGTGTAATCTCTTTACTAAGGAATTACTTCGATTTTGAACTTCAGAGAATTGCACAAATTCACTGCTGTTAATTCTAAATAGGTGTCCTTATAACACTAAGAGTTCTTAGTAATTAATTATACCTAGTAGGTTTGATATGTTACGTGAATTTGAAGTAAACGGGCTTTGCTTAGGTCAGTTTTATGCAGTATATTAACTACTACGTTTATTGAGAAGAGTGTTCATGAATAAAACTGGATCTTCCCAATTCACAAGCGCCAAGTTTCGGTAACGAATGAATAAAATCTTTTAAATAATTTGTTGTGGGATTAAGATTTTCTTATAAGGATAACTAACTTCTCAAACAGGAATTATTTAAAATATTAAATACTATAGCAGAGCCTTGTAGCAATATCTTCTCTAATGATACTTTAATTTGCCAGCTCGTTTAGGGAACTTCAATATCTTGGAAATTACTTTGGGTAAAAGAATAAATAAATTAACTGGAAAAAATGTCCTTGGAGGGGAAACAAAGCCAAATCTTAGTACATGACTGAAGCAACTATTCTAGTTATATCAGTATTTGTTCTAGGATTCTCTAGATGCTAAGGTTTAAAATTATATACTGGTCTCGGAGTATCTGGAAGTGTGTTGATGTTGTGGAAAAGCAGTATTTGCATCCTGTTTAATAGGAGTTGAGCTCAACATGTCACAGGCCAATTTTTATTCAGATTTTGTTTCCAAATCGGAGTTTAATGTGAAAGGATTAGATGTGAACTAGAAGGTTGATTGTAGTGTAGAAAATTAACTGTAGCAGTTAGCTACCCAGATTAAAGTATATTCTAGTCTTAAACTATTCTTGAACTGTGTTTAAAAAAAAAAAAAAAAAAGAATTATAAGGCTGAGTTGTTAATAAATTCTGTATTCTCCTGGTACAGCCTTTTACCAGGTCTGGCTAATTCTCTGTTTTTTAGCCATATGGAGGAATTACTGCCCAGTGTTTAACAATGCAATTTCTAGATTTCATATTTGTTTCTCCTGCTGGTAATTTAGTTTGGCTAGCTTGCTTTCAGGCCTGTTTTGAACATCTTTCAAATAAGGAATGAAAAACAGACATAGCTTGTTTATAAATGCTTGTGTCACATGCTAAGTATTTTGTATACTTACCTGAAAATTGAATTAGAGTATTAAATTACCAGTAAATTCAGAATGCAGTCTCTAGTATATGATTGGAAAGTTGTGAATTCTTGCTTTTCTACTCATTAATTTTAAGAACAGGGAGTGGTGAGAGTGAGTGCTTTTTGTTTTAAAATAATTCTCTGCTCATTACAGACTTTTTTCTGAGCTGTGGAAAATGTCTTCATAAGGTAACTTGCAGCTTTTTAGATTTGAGCAAACATTTCTTTAAAAGTAGCAGCCAAGGGTCTTTGAAGATGCTGCTTTCTATTGAATCTTTAAATGAGTTGAATATCTGTAGATAAGAAACTGGTCACTTAATAGATTCACAGCTCTTGACTCCGTTTTGTACCAGCAATGGTTACTAATTTGAAGCAAGTCTTCTGAACTGGTGATTGATGACGTTTTTGATGTGTAAAAAATCTGTTAGTTGAAATTACTGGCAGATGTCAGAAGCACAGTGCAAAACAAGCTAGTCTTGCAAGTTTTCTAGCCTTTTGTTCCTGTTGCATTTGTGTGGGTTTTGCAGCTGCTTCATGTTCTGGTTACCAAACAAAAGTTACAAGATATTAAACAAATGTCATACTAAGCTTGGCCACTGTTCCTTGGCTGTGGGAAGTGGTGTGTAGGGGCCAGGACAAAAATGCATAATGATGCTTACATGCCAGGGGTTGCTTGCATGACTTGTCATGCAAATTAAAAGTGTGTAAGTAGTACCTCTATGCAGAAGGCACAATTCGGTGTGTGAACTTACTTAGTATACCAGGTTTTGTACTTCTCTAAGATGTCTTCAGTGAATTGCAATGTAGTTTCTTTGTCATCTACATACCCGTATAAATATGGAACACACATAATAAAGTCGTGTGTTCACATGTAACGCAAGCCTCATGTCAAATTTGTTTTGACTTAGTAGCAAATGTTAATGTTAGGCTAGATTTAACTCCAAAATAAGCATAGTTAACACTTCTTATTAGAGTAAATATTGAAAGCATGTTGTGAGATAGATATCCAGTCTGGCTTTAGTTTTCTTGCCATGCAGGAACTATTAAACTTTCTACTGATCTAAGGTGCGAAAGGTCAAACACACATCACTAATGAGCCAGGGACTTTCACATAACCAGTTAAAGAGAGAGTGAGGTGACAGACTAACTTGATTAAAAAAAAAAGTGGTGTGGGATGACAAATTTGAGTCTCTCTTGCTGCAAACCAAACCCATCAGCTGATATTCCCTGTTCTAATGCCAAAAGAAAAAGTTTACTTGCTTTGTGATTTAGCATAAAGACAAGAACCAGAATCATAGCATAAAAATAGGACTGAGTGTTTAGTGTGTGTTTTGCATATTGATCACGGTATGCATTGATAGGAATTTAATTTTTAATGTCAACTTTTGTGCTGTGGGATTTAAATAGTTTTCCTCAGCATGAAACTGCACAATTCAGTTACAAAATTATGCTTTAAGTATCACTGGTTTTGTATCCTGCTGTAAACAGCAACTTTAGCATTGTGTTTAAAACACAAACTCTGTGTCTACAGTGAGTGAAAAATCCCACGTGTATTTACTTCTTATTAATAAACAAGACTTTTAACTTCTGTTATGACGCATACCTTGTCTTGTTAGATACTGTAACTTTGCACCCAGCCCGTGCGTTAGCAGACATGAGTTTTGAGAGTTTTTCCTTCCACCTCACTGAATTCATAAACTGACCAATTCTGCCACTTTGTGGATAACAGAAGGACATACAGGTTTTCTTGTCTGTGAGAGCAGGTGATAACAGACATTGTGGGGTTTTGATTGTGTGGTTTTTTCCTTCCCCTTTCTGTGTATCAATATCCGTATTTTACTTCCAGCCTTTGTTTGAGGGCTGGCTTTTTCCCCTTTGCCCTATGTGTTTTGGGGTAGGATTATAGTATAACTAACAGAAGAATTACAGATACATATCTATCCAAACAATACTTCTGAGAAATTAAATATTTGGAGTCTCTGCAAAGTCAGTGATATACCAAGTACGAGTTTAATATATGACACAACTGGGTTTTTCACACATAACTAAGTTGGTTGGGTTTTTTATGCTTTGTAAACTGTCTTTCTTCTTGAGTGAAAGGAAATGATCGCTGGGTCTGCTTGCCTTTATGGTGTCATACAAAGCTTTCTTTTAACTGGTTGGCTTAAAAACGTTACTCGATGGTGACCCTCTAGATGATGTAATTAAAAGTTTTGTTTCAAGAAGGTAGCAGGAGAAAATGAATTTCTGGACTGTCTGGATGTGAATGTCTGTCTCATTCAAGATCAGATTCCTTTGAAAAACATTTTCTTGAGGCCGTGCATGCACACGGTCCTATATGTCAGTGCAGTTGGTGGAACTGCAGTTGCATCAGTTGCCTTCTGCTGCCTTTAGCACTTAAGGCAGAACTGAAGTGCTGAGTCCTATTACTCTGAGATTTCAGGTTTCTAAGAAGCAGTTGTTAAAAAACTGTCTCCATTGTCCTGTTAGCTGTTCTTCTTGCACACTGACTTTCACAGTGGTATGAGGCACATAATGACCAACTGCCACATTCCTGGGCAGAATTCAACCTCTAGTCTTTAAGCCCTGCCTGTCTGACACTTTTCTCCATCAGTGATGGGTGTAATTCTTCTGTCTCTTGTGGGAAAGCTACATGTCTGACATGGCCATTCTTTTAAGTCATAGTGCGTGACGTACCAGGTTAAATGTTCAGCCCAAACTGCATGTGTTAGAGCAAGCTACCCAAGTGTCTTCTGATGCCAAAGGTCTGGTTACTTTGAGTCATGTCAGATATACCAGCAGGAGTACATAAATATGTAGAACAGGGGATTTTATCAGTGTGAAGAGATCCTCAAATCTTTAGGGTATTTGGTGTGAATTCTTTCAATATTGAAAAATTTTCTTAGTTTTCAAATTAGTTGCCTCAAAAGGCCTGTGTACATTCGTTTTTTTGTCAGCATTACAAGCAGTGAAGCAGCCATTTTCTGTTTACGTATAAATAAAAACGTGGAGACCACTTCTGAGTGAAGTACAACTGAAGCTTGGAAAGCTGTCCTAAAATGGAGAGGTGAAATGTGACTTCATAAAGGAAAGAACATGTAAGCCATGAAATATATTAGGAACATTATATTGTAAAAATACAAATACCTGCAGCAACCTAAAAAACCTCTGAAATCGAGCCTTTTTTTCTGGAAAATTATCTAAATGGCTCTAGTATTGATCACATCAGTGGTGACAATTTTATTTCTGTTTTTGGCTCTTGCTTCCCCATTACTTGACACACTAGTGTACAGCACAACTCAGATAATGAACATAGGTACTTCTCAACTGTCTTTAGAGGCAGCCCTTCAAGTGAACGTATTTGGAGAAGCATCATTTGGAGTGCTGTTATGGGATATAAATGGAATTGAAGCACCTGGTCCAGTTTCTGTGATATACTGCATTTATCCACATAGTCTTTTGGGGGGTACAATTTTGGGATGCATTGAAGAATTCTTCTTATGCATGTGCCTTCTGTCCCTTCAGGCCTTTTTCATACAGGTAGGTATTTTAAGCTTATTGCAGTTACCCGATCTAGAAATAGACCCCTTGCAGCAGTCTGGCAAAATCGCTGTTACTGCTTGCTTCAATCAGTATGTCATTCTGACACTGGCTCTTGACTTTTTATGCCCATTGAAGACTTGACGAGAGACTGTGGGCGTGGAGTCTAGGCTAACATAAGAATTAAACTTTTCAGCCTCTCAATTTTGCATGGTGGCTATCTTATGCATGAAAGGTTGAAGATACAGGTATGCAGAATTCAACTTCGGTAGCTTAACGCTTTTCTTAGAAAATTTTTATTTTGTGGATACAATAATGATCTGAGTAGCTAGTGTAATTACAGGAACTGCAGACCTATAATGATAGCTTGAGGTTCTAGAAATAGTTTTAGTGATTTAAAAATAAAATCTGTTATCAGTGTTTGTCATTCATCAAAGTATTTGTCACTGTGCTTTGTTAAAGCAGTGGAAAATTCTGAAGAACATATAATAGTTCATAATGCAGTAGACTAAGGAAAGATAAAGATTAATTTAGAAGGATTTCTGTTGTCATAATAAAGCACTCAAGATAACAGCCTGTAATTTTTATTTGTATTTCCCTAAAACCATAATTCTTTGGCTTACATATTAATTTAATAAATTGTATTTTTTGATATTTCTGTAATTAAATTCCTCTAGGGAATACTATCGCTTGCTTTAATATCTATTTTGATACACATTGTGAAACAACCACAATTAAGGTTTTTCTTAACTAACTTTGGCAGATCATCAGAAAAAACACATGGTCTGTAGTTAAGAAAGGAAGTACCTTCAGTAGATTTACAAATGGCTTCTTAAAGACTCTCCTGTCACTGCTAATACTCTCCTATAAGCAATAGCACAAATTATATTTTAAGTACAGTAAGGATAAGAAATACTTTGTGAGGATTTTTTTATCAATGTTTTCCACTGCTAGTGTGCCACTGGCTTTTCTGTATATAATTCTGTTTTCTTGGACTATTGGTTCAACTCTTACAAATTCATTTCACAGGAAAGTGAAATTTCTTGTGGGGTTGTTTTTTTTTGGAAGGGGGTGGCAGGGGAAGGAGTGGCTTTGCAAATATGTATGCAGTGAGGAGGAAGATTTTGTGCTTAGGGAAAAGTACAGCTACAGTAGAGTTCAGAATTACCCTGACAGTTTTGGGGTTGCATAACAGTACCTCATTTTAGCAGTGATGTTAGCATATATTAAAATTGTACTGTAGATTTCAGGTTTGAAAAAATCTATTTAAAGCATTGCTTTTTCCTATAAAGGGATTTTTTTCTTTGTACAGGTATGGGGAAGTGAAATATTTGAAATAAAGTGCTGTGCACAATACTTGAATTATGGTAAAAGTTCAATCTGCTTCACAAAATGTACTATACTCACTGAGGTAGCTGAAGTTTCCTTGGAGATAACATGAGGAATCTGTTGTGCCATGAAAGAGCTGCCTGCAAAAGCCTGCTTTCTGTGATTACTGGCTCAGATGGTCCCAGGCTGTCTCTTTAGATGCACAAAACTGGTCTATTTTTTAATAGATGCCTCTGTTCTAGTATTTTTGGACAAAATGGCTTGATACAGGAGAAGAAGAGTATGGTACTCTGCTTTTGACTGATATATTATTTTCAGGCAGTTGGGGTTTGTGTGCAAGAAAGAATTGCAAAAATTTTTTACTTGGGTTGAGTGTATTTGTAGTCTTTTAGATCTGTTCCCAACAATTGATTGTGTTTTCCACATTTATGTACGTATCCATTTGTGGGTAGGGAGAGAAGGGGAGAAAGCTCAAGTTGTAGAAATGGCCAGAGCATTATATGGCAATTTCTACTTCTGTGGATCTTAAAATATGTTATGGAAGGAGTATATTATTTTAATCTTGTGGTAGCAGGAAGATAGGTTTCTGAAAGAAAAGTCTGCGTTTTTCAGAAAAAAAAAATGCTGTCCTTGGCCAAGTGTTAAATAAGCAAGTATGGCCTCACCACCGGAAAGACCCTGACCTTTTGTTTCCATCCTCCAAAACAAATTTGAATCCCTTTAATCATCAGTCTAATTTTCAATGGAGCAAGCAAGGCCACCGAATGTAGCCTGTATGTTGACATGCTAGTGTGTTGTCACTGGTCCTTCAGATGGTCATAGCTTCACTGAATTTTAGTTTTTAAGAGGGCTGTAACATTTCCAATGCTGTTTAAAAACCACATAGTTTGAGGTGAAGCCTTAATCACTGAAGGTAGAGAAGCTCAGTACATGGACTTTAATTTGGAAATGTTATTCTATAAATTGCTAAAATAAATGGAGTTATCTGAAATAAATCACTTCAGACAAAAATATAATTAATGAGAGTTGGAAGACATACTTTTCCTATTGAGAAAATAAAGAAATAGCTAATAAAACTATATTTGCAAATGGAGTAACATTTACCACATTCAAGGTGAAATGGTGATTCTTTCATTATAGCAGTATCAAAATGACAAATCCCTTTTGGATTTAACGAGTCATCAGTTGTTCTGTGAAACATAAAAGCTCTAAGAATATCTTTTGGGCTATATAAAAATCATACAAGACTTTTTTTTTCTGATTGTGGAAGAGTGGTAAAAGCACACTTTGAAGGATAACGTTAAGAACCCTGTTTTATATGTGCCTGTACTTAACAATTTTGAAGTCTCTTCAACCTCCTGCCTTTGAGAGTTTGTAAACATTTTGTGAATTTACTTGTTCAACTCTAATTTACTCTTGGTGTGGAATCATTTCATTGCTTGCTAACTCCTGACAAAATTAATCTCACTTGCACAGAGACAGTAAATTGAATATGGCTGCATATTCAAGAAGAGTTTCAAGAGTATTGAGGAGTTGGACATTTTTGTGTTGCCTTTTTGCTATAGCAATCAAAGTTGCAGCCCCAACTTATATTTTTGCCCACCTTTAAATGACATGAAATAGATTGGTTTTTATAGTGAAAGTGTTGGACAACTGTAATTGACAATATTGACTCCCAGATCAAGACAGATAGGCCCATGACCCTGCTCCTGAATACTATTTCTGGCTGCTAGGCCATGTTTTTAGATCCAACTGATCTGGCTGCAAGCTGCTTCTGGCACATGGAGTCCTGGCACAAAAAGAAGCTGTGGTGTTGCAGAGTGCTGAGGGTTTATGTTTCATGCTGCATCTCTTTCCCCTTCCACGTGACCTGCTTGTAGTGGGAGAGCTCTGTTACTGGGCAGTAAGGTTTTGGGGCCTGCCTAGGAGGTGTGTGTACAGATGTATGTGATTTAGCTTGCACTGAATTTTTTTTTTTTCAAGGATGTTGGGGAAATTCAAGTCTTTAAACTGAGGTGTTTGCAGATTACTGTGCTTAGTAAAAACGTGAGCTCAGTGAGTTGGAAGAGCATTTTAAATCTTGTATATAGTCCTTTTTCTGTGAAACATCCTTGGAAAAAGTTAGTGCAGCCTTTTGGCTTAAATATTCAAGCACAAGAAATCAAGGTAGTTAAAAAATGGATAAAGTAAAGATTTGCTTGAGCAAACTGCATTCCCTAACTAGAAAGAAATTAGTGATATAAAAAGTGATACACTTTTGATCCAGGTAGTATTACTACAGAAGCCTTAAATGTTGAAACCTGTAATACAAATTAACATCTTTTCAGCCATTAGTGATTTCTTTCATCGCTACTGTTAGCCTTTGCTTTTGTGCTGAAGTTAAGTGAGCATATACAGCATCGAATGCAAAGGATCCAAAGGTGTTCTTTGCATAAGTAATTATTAACAGGCTTGTAAAGTGATACATGGATTTGGCAAGAAGGGAGCCCAACTGGGAAAAAACAAGAACAAAAAAATCCATAAAGCTAAGGATTAGAGCTGACAGAACAAATTTCCATTGAATAATTATTTTACCTTATCACTGAAACATTTCTGAAAACCCAAGTTTGATAGTCCAAGTAGTTTGGCAATTTCTTTCAATATTGGACCCTGTCAGATTAAAATGGTTTAGAGTTTACAGTTTCCAGAAAGTTTCTAGATTCTAATTTCAAGTTAGTATTTCTGTTGTATAGAAAAATCAGATCCTTTAGAAGCTCTGGTTCCTACAGACATTATTTTCTTATCAGTTTTGAAGAAATAGGAAACAATAAGCAGGACCCAAGAGGACAGAAATAACCAAGCTTTCAGATACTAAGATTTGTACTGGAGCTATTGTCAAAGAAGAGGTCTCTGCTGGTACAAACAGTTGTTAGCTTCTGGGTTTTATTCAAGTACTTCCTTCTAGCAGAAGAGAAGACTCTAAGGCAGAAAATTAAAACGTGGTTTAAGTAAAATAATAGCCCCAAATTTAAACTACTTTAAAATTAATTTTATAGTTGTTCAGGATTGGTTTTAGGTTTGCTCTTTAGGGTATACTTTGGGTTACATGTAAACTTAGGTTTCTTATGCTTTATTTTTTGCCTTTGTCTCCTTACTTGAAACCAGCTGAATCTGAATAAGGCTACTTCTAAAAATCATTTTTTATTTAAAACTTAGATTTCAAAGGGAGATTTACAGATTATAACATAGGAATATTGTGTTTTAAGTTTAATATGACATCAATCTTGAGCAAGTACATTCAATATGATAATTTTTAGAGGTGGCTGTGTGATCTTTATCTGAATGACTTAATAGTTTTAGAATACCTTGGTTTCTATTTTTTGTTTACTCCAAGTTTTCACAATGTCTCTGCATCTCTTGTCATGTACTGGCTTTGCTACTTTTCTCTACCTGTAACTTAACTTATTTCTTCCTGTTTGCCTATTGCCTTTCTTCTACTTTTGGCAACATAGATCTTGAAGTGTAGGATATCTCAAAGACTTCTTTAATGCCTTTTTTGGTGGCTTTCTCTTTCAGGATAACATTTTGTCATCTGCCTTTTCAAAGTAAATGGCTATATGTGGGCACCGAAAGAGGAAACATTCACATTGTCAATGTGGAATCATTTACTCTCTCAGGCTATGTCATCATGTGGAATAAAGCCATTGAACTGTGAGTTTAATCAAGTATTGTCTGTTGAGGGGAGGGATTAGAAGTGTCCCAGATGCTATTAACGTCAGTTGCAGAAATGTTGTTACCTAGAGTGGCTGTCACATTAGTCTGACTACACCAAATACATGATCAAACTACATAAATAGTCATGTAAATTTTTTTCTCATATATGTGAAGTGGTAATGTTAATATATATTGTTTCTGCCTATAACTATTTTATAGTGCCTGGAATAGACATAAAAATAAACAAAATAGACAATATAAAAATAGACATAAAAATTATCTATGGTGGTAAAGAACTAGAAAAATAACATATGTTGAAATATGAAGTGGCTGGTACTTGGGCAGGCATGTCACTTCTGCAGTTTTGGGGTTAAAGCCCAAAGTATAAAGATAAACATTGTAAGAGGTCTGATGCATGCCGAGTATAAAATTACTGGCTGAAAATGTAAATTTAAATAAGCCTATTCCAAGAGTGAAGTATATTTTACAGCTCTTGTCATTGCTCCTCCTCTTTTAATAATAAATTTGTGTATGCAAATACAGTGTTTTGTTGGGTGAAAGCATATACTTGTGTGCTGCTGTTCCAGTGTTCTTATTTTGTTCCCAGAATGTTATGTCTATCTTCAGAACATACATGAAATCCATTACTTGCCAAAGGCTGTTGAAACAAACACAGCTTTTCATTATGTTGACTTCTTGCCATTGAAAAAGATGGACTAAAGTCTTAACTCTGTTTTAACAATGCCCGGCTTGGGCAGTTTATGAATAATGGCAAGACCAGGTTTCCAGCATAAAAATAAACATTTTATCTAACTGGGTCAATTCTATAACAACAAACTTTAAGATAGGTATTGTAAAGCTAATGGCAATTTTTTCCTGTGTTGTGAATAAGCAGTAAATATATCTTTCCTTCTTATAAAAAGACAGAAACTAAGTGTCTAAAAATAGACAGTAAGTATTTATGGGCTTGAACATAAAAGTAAGACTTGGAGCTGAAATGTCAATAGCTTGCTTACATGGAGTCTGTAGCTGCAGAATCTGTGTTACTTGCAATCATTTTGAGATGCGGTTTTGGGCAGGGGAATTTTTTTTAATTAAACGGAAGTATTTCTTTTTTAGGTCGTCCAAATCTCACCCAGGACCTATTGTCCACATTAGCGACAATCCAATGGATGAAGGAAAGGTAGGTTATGTTTAAAGACTATTCAATACATTATTTTTCAAGCAAGACTTTTTTTTCAACTCTACATACTACTGCTTTTTAAGGAAGGATCAAGTAGATGAGGACAATGTAGAAAGAGGAAGGCAAGTCAAGGTTTTAGGCTCTGAAAATGATATGAAACAAGGTACAGACGTGACTGTAGGCCACATTGTTGGAATAATTGAATGCATCTTGTAATCAGAAACATTTGAAAATACAGCTGAAAGTGCTTAATTGCAAAAATTCTTGAAAATAAAAGCAAAGAACTTTACTTATGGTGGTAAAAATTAAGATGTTACCAAAAAACCCCAACCATAACCTGAGTGCAGAAATAGTAGTATGGAAATTAAATAAACTTTATAATGCTCTTGGGTGTTGCTGTTTCACAACTTTAAAATGCGTATTAGAATAGCATATTTATAGAGTACTGTGTACTTCATCTTGAGTTTAGCTAATCCAAAGCAGCATTTTTTTATGGGATTTGAGGTCTGACATACTCTCACTTAGCAGACAGCACCTAGTAATTATAATAAATAACTTAACTGGTCTGTAGTACAACCAGATACTTCAGAAAAGTCAACTCAGCTAAAACATGTAAGAAAGAGCTATGTATTGTCTTTTCCTTCTTTTGAGATAGTATTAACATAATAATCTTTTTATCTTAACAAAAAACTTTTACAGTACACGTTCTTGAAGCTCTTGCAAGACAATTTTTACGTCCTGTGACACAGCAGCCACAAAGAAGAACTTGAACTATGAACTCAATGGTCATGAGTTCCTTCTGTATTATTAAAGTAAATATACAGGCATTACCCTTTGCTTTGGGACACCTGTTACAAGGCTCATGCAAAACCAGCAGAGAATGTATAACTTCACAGTGAAGATGTCATGAATTGAAAGAGAAAGCAAGGAGTTAAAATGTCAGTATGCCTTCTCTAGGTGACAGCAATTACTGTAGTACCAAATCATATGTTCCCCACTTAAGTCATGGTTGCAAGACTAAGTCTGCGCTTCAGGTAGCAGACCTCTTCTACAAGTCTTGAGATGGGATCATGTGACTCACCCACTCTATGAAGGATCTTCAGTCTCTGCAGCTTGTGCGCCCCATATAGTTATTTAGCGAGTCTTAGTAGTCTACTGCAACTTTTGTTCAGATCCTTTGGTCCACACTGAAGAGTAAGCAGGAGGGGTTTTCCTTATTTTTGACAATATGAATAAAGCAAAATATGAAAGAAGGATTTAAAAACAGCAATCTTACATGTATCTTTTCCAAAAGTGTGTAGACACCTGACAAAAGTATGGTTATAACTTAGCCAGAGAGACCTTGATGCTACTTTAAACAGATTTTTATTAATGACTCCGCTCTAGATTAATCAGGCATGAGTAATTGAATAGATTGATGAATTAAATTCTGAATTAGTATTTTTGTCAGTGTAATGTCTCAGCAATATCTTAGTTTTGAACTCCCATTTGTGAAGAATCTTCAAGGAAAGAGAAAATATTTTTGCTTACTACTGTTCCACATACGCAGGAGAAATATTTTTTGGTTTACTTGCTTTTCATTTGACATGTTAGTGGTGGATAAAACTGAAGAGAGAGGGAATGATACTATTGTCTTGGCAGTGGTTTGAATGTTTTAATAGCATGCTAGTTATAAGCTTGTATCCTAGACACCTGAGGTTTCAGTCCAACAAGGAGAATTTCATGAGTAGATTTTTTCATTGTGATGAAGCTCACTGCAGTAAGTTAATAACTAATAGGTTTCTCTGTAGAATTAGGTTTGAATCATGTTCCAGAATCCGGGACCCTAGAATATGAATGCAGTGAAGCTATGGTAACTTCAGAAAAGACAAATGATCTATCTATTCTGGTGTATGCCACCCCCACCCCATGTTTAATTATTGTCAATTAAAGTTTAAGAATTACTGTTTTTATCAATCACGCTATCAATCAGTGTTTTAGAATCTGACCTTACACTCCTCTTCTTTCTCTTAAGAAAAATATTGCTGAAAAAAAACTGTGCAGTTGCAAGAACCTCCTTTGTACTCACTTCTAAAATTTGTTCATGCTATTAGCCTTCTAATCACTGATTTTTCTAATGTTTAAAGCTACAATAGGAAAATCATAAAATATGGCTTATGATAAGCAAGGTCATTTAAAATAATAGTATACATGACACTAGTGAGAAAAAAACTAATATTCACTTTTACTAGATCAAATGTGTCTATTTTTAGGGTATTCCAGTGCTGAAATAGATCAAATATTTTATCTGTAAGCTGGAGGAGATCCTTTGTTACTTTTCATACTGGAAATAGCTGTACGCCTTGAACATCTTAACATACTGTCCAGGCAAAACCTCTAGGTACAGCAATAGACCATATTGATTTAGATCTCTGTCCTTGACTACAATGGCATGTGTGTGAAGGCAGTGTTTTCTAGCTTGTAATATGAAGGACACTCCTCAGGGCACTTCTGTTTGCTCATAGGAAACAGGCTGTTCAACAGTGAGTAAACCCCAGCAGCCAACTACTGCTTTTTTGTACGTCCATGCTGGGAAAAAGAAGTGGGAATGAAGGCATGCTACTTGATGCTGGGAGCTGCTTCTCCTGTAGCAACATTGCTCAAAGGAAAGATCTCACAGTAGATTCAGCAGCCATGAAAGATGAAGCTGCATTGCCGCCTTCTATGTAACAAGTGCCAAGACTGTTGCTACTGCCTTATGTTGGCCTTGTTTTGTTTTCATTAAGAGAAGTGTCACTTAAGATAGGAGAGCAAAACACTTAGATACTCAACAATGTGTTAGACCAGTTATTACAAGCAATTTGAATCTTCACTTCCTGCAGAAATGGTTTAATCTTGCTCCTAGCAAAACTATTATTTGGAAAATTATCTTGTTTAATTTCTCTCTAGCTTTCCTCTTCTTAACGACTAACATTCTTGGTGTTCCTTTGGCCAGTTATGTCAACTGTGATTAACATCTGGAGAAAGCTTATATTACATAGTTTCTTTAAAAACAATGAACCATTACCTAGAACTTCAGGAAGGATAGTGTGTTCTTCCAGCAAATCTAAGCAGAACAAATTCCAGTGAGGAAAATACACAATGAAAAGTTCTATTTTCCACCCCCCCACCCCACCCCCATTTTAACTCAGGAAAGATTATACTTAGGAAAGTTTAATGTTGACCTTTCTGGAACTCAAAGGGATTTCCAAGGACTCTTCTGAAGAATGCATAATTATTTTTTTTTCTAATTTTGTATGAATATCAGTTGTATTAGCTGGAAGTTAAGGAGAATAACAAATACAAAATAAACCTAACATAGAGGTCTTCACCGCTTCTCACTAATTTTTGTCATCATACCTGCATTTAGTAACTGCAAGTAGTTATTATGCTCCATCTCTTTGGGGCAAGAACTACAGGCATTGCAAATGGTATTATTTTGCTTATCCCTATAAAGACTTAAATATTTTTGTTTATTGTTGCAGCTTCTGATTGGCTTTGAGTCTGGAACAGTGGTATTATGGGATCTGAAGTCAAAGAAAGCAGATTACAGATACACACATGATGAGGTAACATTTTTTCATCAGCATTACAATGAGGATATAATTTGCTATTCTAATAGCAATTTTTTTTTCATTTTTTTCTGCTTCTGTCACCAGTGGATCAATAAATAAGTCTCTCTGAAATTTCAAGTACTTGAAGTTTTTTCTAAAAGAGCCATAGAATTTGAATAATAGAAACTTCAGACCCAATAAGTGTTCAGTGAGTTGAAGTTTGTGAAGCAATGAATAGTGGCATGGACTGGATTTCTTTACTAATTTCAGGGGCTGGGGGCAAGCTTTCAGATCTTTTTTCTGTTACTGAGTAGTGCAGCTTTCACTTGTCTTAAGAGCTTGAGCCTTAAGTTGAAACAAGATGGTTTAGCAATTTCTGTAATTTGGAATCTCTCGCATATTCTGAAAAGGGGGGCGGGAAAGAAACCACTGAATAGTCTCACTAGGAGATTTCTATAAATACCTTTCCTTTTGTAGGATAAGATCAATGTTTGAAATAAAACTGGGGAGGTTTAAAAAAAAGGCACTGAATGGCATTTGTTTCTTTAAAATCTTGATTCTTGAGAGAATGTAGGCTTTTTGAAAGACTGAGATTAAGAAAAATCAACATAATATGCAAGTTGATGTATTTTATTTAAAACAACAAAATTTTTATTTAAAGTAACATTAGTCTTGATTTACAGTTCATTGGTTGTAAAATGTCTGTACGTTAGCTCTGTGCTGAACTTGTCACAAGACAGGACTTCACTTTCTTTTCTGGTGCTTCTGACTCAGTACTCATGCGTGTGTGTGGTTAGCTCTCCCAATGAAGAGTTTCTTTGAAGAGGGAGTCTCTGAAGTAGCCTAAGCCTTAGATCATCAGAGCTGTATTAGAACATCAGAGCTGAATGAGGTTTCTTTGTGTGTTCAGAAATGTCTGTATAAGCCTCAAAGTATGTTAGGTGAAGAGCAATCTTCTACCTTCCAGTTTTGTTGCATGCACCTAATTAATTCCCTCTGCTTTGTTTCATAAATTTACTCGTATCTCCATCTCTTTCTAGTCTTAATCAAGTTCTTCCTATACCTTTTATTCTTCTGCACGTCTATAACTTTTTTACCCTTCTGTTTTATCTTTCTTTTATAAAAGAGAAACACAACAACATAGTATATTCAAGATGTGAGCACGCTGGATTTATGATGTTGAATAATTATGTTTTGTTTTCTTTCTCTTTTGATGCTTGTAAGCATTAAGCAGATACTTCCTTGGAACAACCTACTATAAAACTAGAGTCTCATTCTTCAGTGTTAATTGTCAGCTCAAAGTCCATTGTGTTTATGCATCACTTCATATTTACATAGTTGGACGACAAAAATTTAAGTCTTTCTGCAGTTCTTTCCTGGCAGCCTGATTCATACCTTGAGTGTGTGTTGGCACTGTCAGTACACTTATCACCTTAATATGCTTGTTCTAATTTTCTAAGTTATAATAAACTGAACAGCACAGATCCCTGAGGGTCTCTACCAGTTACCTTCATCCATGAACTAATGAATTACTGCCAGTCTGTCTTTATTCTAGCTTGCTTTACTTCCTGATACCTTAAAAAATTATTCATCTCTTCAAGGATTTCTAGTCTATTTGGTTTTAGTTTACTTTTAGAGATGTTGTTGAAAGACTTTGAAAATTGTGTAGACAGCTTAATTGGTGTTTCAATTAGCCATGTGCCTGTTAACATTTTTGGAGGTTTGTTGGATATGCTTTCCTTTTACAAAAAGCATGTTGACTTCTCTTACCTCGTATATTATGCTCATCCATATGTTAATTTAACTCTGTTCTTTATTAAAGTTTTGTTGCAGTTTCTAGAAACTTACCCAGGGTAGACACTATGCTGCTTATTCTGTTTTTCTTTTGGATTTTGTGGTCTATTTGTTTCAAAATTGACTCCATACTTGTCATCTTCCTGAACCAACCCGATTTGAGAGGTTGCAAACAGCAGTGAAGAGTTCAGCCATTTCATCTTTGATTTCCTTTAGGATTTAAGTGAATGCATCTAGTTGTTCAGTTTGGTTTTTTTTGATTGCAAAAGAGGTAATGATAATACCTCGGTCAGATCCTTTGGTAAAGAAATGTGCACTACCATAAATTAGGAATTGATAGGAAGGGGAGAGAAAAAAAATTAAGATCTATTGAGTGAACTTGGTGAGTTTCACTGTTGTCATTAGTGAGAATCAACATACATAAAGTTGCTTAAAAATGCCATTCAGGTCTTAAACATTGAAGTATGCTTTTTCTGTGAGTTCAGATTAACCTTTAAGAAAAATCTCTTTGGAAAAAGAATTACTCTATGCAGTAATAATCTGTTGGTTCTCATCCACTTAACACTGTATGACAAGGAATTTCTTCTTCAGTGGGCAAGTTATTTAGTTCTAATCTTCTAAGGGGGAAGGCAGAATAGAATTACATCCCTTTTTTGAATTTGGGTTTGATACAGTTAGGCAGTTTCAAGTTCTTCTGGAATCTGGCCTGAGTGGCATAGAAATAAAATGATTAGTTTTGTCTAACAGAATTGAAGAATATGTAGAAACTGAAAAATATTAAAAGGTGCCATTGCAGAGAGTGCTGTAATTGTTTCTGGACTGATGGCCTTGAGAGAAGATCCAATCAGATACAGAAAAGTTAATGAATAGAAAGCTGCAGAACATGGATGATTACATATATGCTATATATCTCTGTCCTTTTTTGTGCGAGTCAGGTGAGGTCAGGCTTCTCCTGTATCTTACTTTCATTTTATTCTTCAGTGCCTCTTTTTTTGTATTTAGCTGAAAAAAAGGAGAATCTCCCTCAATTTGTCGGTGAAAGGAATATTCAACTCCATAATGTTATCTTTCTAATCATATTATGATCAGTGCTGTCGAACTATTGGCCTATATAAATATACTGTTCTTACTGTTTTTCGGCTAGCACAGTTTCAAGTCAGTGAATGTAAATGTTAAGAAATGCAGAAGAAACGGGTCTCTTATTGCATTTGGAAAGAATAAAATGATGTTGCCAAATAATAAAAACTTCGCTAGTTTTTATGATTAGCTTTCTTAACAGAAAAGAGAAAAGCATTCTTGCTTGTTTAATGCTGAAAGAGGTTACTTTGGAAAGGTGGGCAACTTTTGGAATCTTAGACAAGTAACACTGTAACTGATACTGTGAAAAGTGCTGACTGGCATTGTTGGAATTCTGATAAGATAACCTGTTCATTCTAGTTTAACTTAGCAATTCAAATACTTAGCCAAAAATGAAATGTCTATATATGTATATGTAAGCAAATAATTCTTTTCAGTGGCAGGCTAGTGCAGTTGTAGATTTTAAAGTAGAATGAAAAATCAGAAGCCAGGGAAATGGACTGAATTGAGCAGGACACAGGGAGGTTGTAGCAGAAATAATTTAATGTGTGTCCATTCTAAATTTGAAGATGCGCCTTGATTTCTTTTTTTATTTCCTGGTATTAGTTTTGGTCTCTTAACTTGTAATAATGACTTCAGAGTTGAGAAAGTTTGGTCAAGATGATGCAACACAACCTGATTTTTAAGATATGTAGTAGAAGTAACCAAATATTTTTGCAAGGATGTTGTAGCCAGGGTGTAACACAATTAGTAACTTTCAGAGTTAAGCTTGCTCCTCAGTGGTTTTCTGGAATATCTTTTCTTGTTGACTGGAGCACTAAGACATCTGCTCCCTTTATAATAAAGGAGCCTAAAAAATTGGTGGCCATATCATTCCTTATTTAGCTCCTTCTCCCCTCTATCCCCAATAACAAGATAACTAGGGTGACATATCATAATTAAAGTATTGTAATATCTTGCCAAGACCTTTGACTAGCTTAGTCTAATCTAAGATTGTGTTGCTGCCCCAAAAGGCAGTCGTCCTCTGACCACCCCAGCAATATCTTTCCATAATTAGTTGTGGCTGCATGACAATACAGCAAGTCACGGTATAATTAACTCTTTCCCTCTTCCTGTACACTCAAGAAAAGTATCCGTTGGTAAGACATGAAAACTTAAGGTTTGAGGAAAAACTTCAGACTTCCTGGCAATGTAGTGGTTTCCTTGCCCGAGAGTGCACACATAAGAGTCTAGCAGTGGTGGAATAATGCCTTATGTCATGAGATCTCCTCTGCTTCTGGTAAGTGTGGTACAGAGCTGAGAAAGCTCTCTGCCATTTTGTTTCCTGCTAGTAAGCCTTGTAAATTTGAACACTTTGAACACTTCTGTGCATAGAATCTTTCTAGCTCTTGTTCTGTGTTGATCTCCTGGTTAGGTGGCTTTGCCAGAGGCTTCTTTCATATGCTGACTGTAAGGGCTGTATTTCATCCATGAATGTATTTCACCTCTTCTCTCACAGAAGGTAATGCACGTGATATTCTGCCCGGTAGCAGGAGCAAGATTTTAAACCTCAAGATTTGTTCTTGGTTCTCCACTTGTTCTTGATGAGAGCTCTTCTGAGTGTGGAGTTGACAACAAGTAAGAAGATAGCAACTTAGTTCAATCTTGTCACACTTGAGATCTGGTGCAGAGCTGCTCATCAGACACAGCAAATGCTGCCTGGTCTCCCTTCTTTCTCCCTGACTGTGCCATCTCAGACTGCTGAAGTGTAACAGGCTGGGTTGCACAGGGATCTTGTTTGGTGAATCAGGCCTGCTTATTAGCATTGGGGGAAACATTCTCTGGCTCTAACCCTATTGAAAACAAATAATTCTTCTGGTACTGGTTAACTCTGTGGTCCCATCAGTCTCAAAATCCATCACCAGTCACTGCAAAGGTGATGGCTCATTTTGTGCCTATTAGAAATTGCAGTGCTCTGCTTGTGGTGTGAGCTTTGCTTCTGGGAATTGCAGGATTGACATCAGCAGAGCTTGGTGCTACAGCACAGCTGCAGTTCTGCATGACATCAAGGGAAGATATCTTGCCAGAACAAGATGTAGATGTCAGGACCCTGGAGCTGGATCCTCTCCAACCATGCAGTCTTTTTCCTGTAGCAATGCTGTGAAACACTTCTGTTTTGTTTGAGTGATGGTGGCTGTGAATAGGTGACTAGGCTTCATCAGGCATCAGTAACAGGATGACCAGGTACATTGATGCCATAAAGACTGTTTGCTAGAAACTTTGCCATTGGATTAGTCTCCTCCTCTCTCATTACTTTGTAGTTGATGTTGGCCTTAAACTGTGTAACTTGAGGGACCGTGCAGTCTACCACCATCATTTGATGCAACTCTTTGACTCAAAACTACAGATGTAGTGATGCACGATCATTCCTGCATGATCAGAGGTTTATGGAAAGATACCTGTGTGACTTCCTCAGGGAAGAAGCTGAATCCTATTATATCTTTTTGTAGATTCCTGCTTGGTTTCATTCCAAACTACCTGACCTCTAGGGGGCTTTCTTGAAGCAAATTCCCATGTTGTGGTGGGGTGGTCTCATTTGTTGCCTGAAAGCGAGGTCAGTGGAACACTATCCATGCTTTCTTCCTGTCTGAACATATGTGCCTGCCCAGCACCCTGCTTTGATAGTTGCAGCACAAGAACATTAGGAGCACTCATCCCAAGGACAGGAATGCTTATAGGGTGGGCAACACCACCACCCCCAAAACCTTTGTAATCATATTTCTGCTTAACTGTGGCTGAGGGAGACAGCTCTAGGTCATGGTTAGTATTAGTGCTGATTACTGGCATATTCTTCCCTCCACAACATTCTAGTTTTAACAGGGAATTTAGATAGAATTTGTTCTTGACTTTTCTATATTACAAATGAGATCCTGAACGTCCAGTACTGTGTAGTTTTTATTATAACAGTAATATGTTGTATGTTTAAAATGAATTAGAAGAATGCACAAATGTAACATTCTCTTTCAGAGAATTTGGAGGAAATGATCTGTGACCTAATGGAACTGCAGTTGTGAATGAACTTTTCTTTAGAAAGTTTCTTTGAAACCCTTTCTTCAAAACATCCTTTTTGTCTTGGACAGGCTCAGTGGAAAAATAAGACTGAATTCTTTTTTGCATAATTCTTATGCCTTTTATGTTCAAACATTGGGGACTTAAAAAAAAGTTATGCGTTTCTTATGTGGAATACAGTTTATACTGCAAACATTTCCCATACTATATTTTTCAGCTGTGAAAGAAAGAAAACAAATTTCTCAACTATTAGTTTTCTAAAAAAAAATTGAAGTGCAACTTCTGAAAAAAAAACCCTAGTTTTTTAATAAAGTCCATTCTTCAAGTAGTATTTTGTTCTGATTTAAAGTAAGTTTTGATAGTATTAACTCAGCAAATGTATTATAGATTACTATTTTTAGGCTCAATGTTCTGGTACATGGCTGAGTGTAAGAGATTATTTTACAGCATTAAAAACATGTCAAAGTAGCCTGTGGGATTAAGGCAGGGGGGTGGGGGGAGGCAACCCTGATATGTGACTTGCCAGAAACCAAAGCATGTCAGTGCAGTCATTAGGCACTTGTTCATTTCATTGCATCAAAACAATCTTCATGATATATTGCCATGTAAGTCTCAGTAGCTACATTCTTTTTTTCTTTTGCAGCATTTTTTCCCTTTCTTTCTTAGGCTGTTGACAAGAGAGTTAGCATAGGTACTCCCAAGTTACTATGACAAAGATTGTGTTACACTTGAAAAGCAAGCAAGGAGGTGCATATTATTTAAAAAAAAACAAACGAGTTTACTTGGACCTTTTTTATCTTTTCTGAGTTGTAGCAACTGTATTTGCAGTAGTCTAAACTTGGTATTAGAAAAATGAGTTAAAAAAGTCTCTTAAAAACAGGGGAAACTGGTTGAATTAATAGGTTTTGCATTTACATCGAAGTATCAAATTTCTGCACGTATTTTGTCTTGAAGGAAGATAGGATACGAAGAACGGTCTCAAACTGTTCTGAAATGGTATGCATATAATCAGCTGTAGGGTTAAAATAAGTCTGTAGGAATTAAAGAAAGGGATTTTTTTTTTGTATATGTCTCTTATAAATTCAAACAGTTAAATTCCCTTGGTGGAAAAATACAATCAAAACTTGAGTCTTTATCAATGAACTTGTCTTTTAAATTATAAGGTTGTATTTAGAATTATTAATTTCTGTAACTTTTCAAAGAACCAAGAAATCATAGTGAATTGTAGGGATATCAACAGGCTATTGCAGCAGTAAAACTGAATTTCACAAAATGTTTTTAAACATGCATTAATCTCTTCAAAAGCTAGTGATCTGCTTAAGATATGTCTGTAGCGGACTTGCATATAAATGCTTTTAATTTTGTTTCTCAGACTTTTTCCATTCCTTATTTGTGATTGCACTTCATAGTCCTCCAGTCTTCCTCAGGTAACTGTTGCAGTCATTGCAAGAATGGTTCCTTCTGAAAATCAGATACGTTCTCCTTCTTTGCAGGCAGTATAGCAATCATTTTTTCATACAGAATAATCCTGGGACAGCTGGTGAAAGTGAGGCTTCCTTTGTGCACAGCCTGTCTCCGCATAGTACTCTAGGATGGTTAGTTTCTACATTTCCAGTTAAGTTTTGGCACATGTAGGGCAGTGCAGTTGGTCATGCTGGGCTTGTTATTCAAAAAAGTAAGATGAGATTTTCTGCTCCTCCCAGCCCCCGGCCCACAACACATAACTGTCTTGGAAATTTTGAAACAAACTTCCGTATAGTCCAGAGCAGCTACCTTAACTTCAAATCAAAGTGAAGGGAGTAGTAGGAATACTTTTAATAATAAACCTTCAGTTATAATTAAGTAAATTTAAAGGTAAAGTTGGAATTTTTTATAGAGCATTCTCTGTGTAAGTTCCTATAAAGATTCCCTGTATTTGGTGCATGTTTGTAAATGGAAGGATTCAGAATGTTAGTGAGGTCAGGACTTCGGTTACCTGTGCAGAAAACTCCTCTTAAGGATAGAAATGCCTTGTGCCTTAAATATAGTAACAGTCCTCTGTGGTACTAGTGCATGATCTTGTCATAAGGGACTACTGTCTGTTTGGGATCCGCATGATCAGTGATATATTCCAGAAAAATATTTGAGACAGTTGAATCAGCACCAGCTGATTTAAGCATACTGCTGCATTATGGTACCAAAAGGGTACCAGGTGAAGTTTTAAGTCAAGGTGAGAATTATGATTAACACTTCTGAGAGTTTTATTCTGAATCAGTAAGTTTTGTGTAAAATATTGGGGGAAAGAATATATTACTTCTAGGGGTTTTTTAGTGTCTAAGAAGCTATGTATAGATTTGCAGCCTCAGTAGATACTGCCTGATTTTACTCTCTTGGATATTATGCTTTCCTTCAAATTCTAGCATTAATATTAAACATGGAAAAAAGTCAGAACTTTTTGCTCTTGAGTATTGGAATGACTTTTCCACTATCAGTTTTGTTTTGGTGATTGAGGCTATTGATATCAACCAACTAGTGCCACCTAAAGTTATTGTACTTTTTTCTTTGTAACTGACTTGTCACTGTAGATACACTAGCCTGTTGTATACCTAGAGATTATGCTACAGCTACTTACAGGTCTGGTTTTATTTTTCAGGCTTACAAAAAGTTGTCAATTGTGTAATAGCAAAGGATAGTGCTCTGTACCAAAGTTTATCATACTCAGCCCACAGAATTGTTTGTTGGATTATTTTAAAAAGACATAAAACATGTCATTTTGTTATGCTTTAAATAATGTTTAGCTGCATTGCTAAATGTAACCAGATGATCTATAAAATTAGACAATAGATAGCCATAAAGCCAAAAGCCTCATTCTCTTTCAGTGTTCTTTCCATCCCATCAGGTTCCTTGCAGAAATTGTGATAGCAGCCATCCTTCTCTTTTGTGCTCAGTTTATCAAATCTTTTTATGTTCATAAGCTTTAATGCTGTTTCAACACTAACGGGCTGTTGCGTTTCCTTCCTCTTGACCTTCCCTTTTAAGAAAAGGAAAAATTGTTCATTTCTCAGCTTTATCCTTCCCTCTATAAAGCTTGCTTTCTTACTGGTTCTTAAGACCTATTTCTACATAAATGTGTATCAAAAACTGTTCCGTTTACACTATGGGCTGCCTACTGTTGTCAGGGTTAGATTCCACATGGGAGAGCATTTAAAACATACATACTACATTGTGTTGCTAATCATGGTATAGATAATTTCTTTTCTTAGTGAAAAGAGCTTTTTGAAATGCAACCTTTTGCTTTACCAATTCTATACTTTCAAACTTGCTGATCCCTGACTTTGGTACTATGTTGGTAAATAAAAACAAATCTTCGCTATTTATGCAAAATTTCTTTTATAATACCTGCTTTTGTTTGCTAAATAAAAATTTATCTTACAGATAGATGAGCAGGACTATTCCACTTTGACTCTAGGAGACTTCATGTGGCATGTCAAGGTTTCTGAGCTACATACGTGTAGATGTGATGCTGGTACACTAAATCTGTATTCTAACAATCTGTAGTGATTCCACACTACATAGGGAACAAGATTAAATTTCACTAAAAAATGCTGAACTTCATTAATCTGTAATTTACAGATATCCAGATCGTCTACTACTTTAAGTTGGAAAAGTTATTACTGGACGCTCTGCACTCATGTAGTGTAGTCATTTTCTTCGGTGGTTTAATCTCTGGATTCTCCCCATCATGTTGCTGGAAACTGTCTTGGTTTTCTGTATAACTTTATGCAATGTGAAGATCAGATCTGTGTATAATCATTTTAGGCAAAGCTGGCTTAGATCTGTCTTGTGTGATTTGCTCTCTGCCTAGTAATTTACTACCTAAGCTTTCACTGCTAGTTAGGGTTCCCTACTACTCATACCCCCAGGTTTCCTCACAGAGGAAGTCCCTAGGTACCTGAGGAGCTGGAGTGAGTCTAAGCTCTGCTTACAGACAGAATCCCTGATGAGGGTATCCACTCAAAAGATGGTATTGTACAGCCCATCAGCATTCACATATTCAGGTCCTGCTTTCAGTTTACCTAGAGTAATGTCTTTACCATAAGTATTAAGCAAATCTACTTTCTCAGTGATATTAAAGTTCCATACTTCTAGCAGGTAATACTTCCTTCTGCACCTTTTTGGGTAGTAGAGGAATACTTTGTTTTCATTGTTGATTGATATTTTTATGCTATAACTAAGATTCCTTTGAAGATCACCTAATGGTTTCATAATGTCTCCATGTACTAATAGAGATGCTGGAAACAGAAATGGCACCAATTTCTTCTTACTAGTTAATCTTTGCCTTATTTGTACTCTTTGCTTCATTTTTTATTTTTCGCTCTCCTTAAGGCAGTAACTAGATTTCATTTAGTCAGCTTTTTTCTGCAGCAAGAATTCATGTGGCATGGCTTAATCATTCCATTCCTAATTTTGTGAATATAAAGATGTTTCTGTATTCATGGAAAGATTTACTAGTAGATTCCTATGCTTTCCTGTACTTCGAAACTGCCACTGCAACATTAGAATGCTTATGCAAGCTAATATTTTTTTCTTCATCATCATCACTTCCAAAAAATCTTGTTACTTCAATTCTTGTTTTACTTATGTTCTCAGCCCATGCTTGCCTCTTGTGCCTATACACATAGACATCTCGGAACGCCATTTAAAACTTAATAATCCCATCAAGTAGATAAATTTTGTATGGACAGTGTATTTTTCCCGATAATAAAAATTTTTGGTTAGCAAAGCTCAAATAAGTGCTTGCAGCTATTCTCTGCATGCTACTTATTTTTGAAAAAATACTTTACTACTACACTTTGAGGAGGATTTTTCCCCCCTTAAACATGTCACTACAATGAAGACTGTTTTTGATGGACAAAGTGTGTCTGAAAAGTCCTTACGAATGGAAAAATTACCATGATGCATATGATTTAATTAGTAGTTTCTCTAACTTCCTTTTGCTGTCTAATGTCATTGAGGAAGGAGTGAAGAGAAATTGATATTAAGTTACTTGACTCACTGTTCTGTGTTTTCTGTTTTCTTGCATAGGCTATCCATTCTGTGGCTTGGCATCATGAAGGAAAACAATTTATTTGTAGTCACTCAGATGGTACCTTGACTATATGGAATGTAAAATCTCCTACCAAACCATTCCAGACAATCACTCCACACGGTAAGGTGAAAATGGATACCCACTGAGTCTGACAGCTCTTAAAACACAGAACTTTATTAAAAATAAGTTTGCTTTGCAAAACCAAGTATTAAAAATGCACTTGCAGCGCAAGTAAAGAACTTCTGTCATATCAAATTCTGATAGATTTCTTTAAATAAAAACCTCAGTCTTTATGAAATAAAAATCCAAATCAGTGCAGTTTTGTCTAAATCTCTGAATCTTAAGCTGGCCTTTCACATAATGGCATTGATCTCAAAATTAACTAGTGCATATTTTGCAGGGCTTGCTTTTTGCTTGACATTATAATCCCATATGTTGTTTAAAATACATATAAGCAAGCATCTGTTTCATGTATAAATGTGTAGATTACCATATAAATTCTTGGAAAGGTTTGTAACAGAGTAATACTAGCATCTGGTAAGATGTTCCCATTTCTGAGAAGTCTTGCCGTAATGTTAATTTCCTGGATTAACATTAAATGTTGTTCCTTTGTGAAATATGCTGCTGCTCTTTGGAAAAGTTCTATACAAATGCCAGGGTTACATGGTGTGTATGTGTCTAAATCATGGCTTAGTAACTTATTTACCTCACATTCTGAAATGTGAATGTAACAGGATAATCTGTGAGGCTACAGTCATAGTACAAGATGCTATAGTTAAGCATCCTGGTTTACCTATCTCATCCTCCAGAAAGTCCATGTTTACTGTGCTGGCTGCGGACTAGAGTAGAAAAAGGAAGCTGTGGATTTCTATATGATCCTGTAGCAGTCAAAAAACTGATTGCTACTGTAGTAGTAAAATTAGAGAAGACTAACTTAATTTTAATGTGTTTTGGCCTCTTTTAATAAGCATTTTTATTTTGATCTTGGGCTGCAAATTTTCTGAAGAACTTTAGTTGTATCAGACTTTATCATTGTTCAGATAGAAAAGCTGCATATTTACACCATACTCACAATTACCCATGGAGTCAGAAATTAAATCTGTAGAAGCTTTAGTTGCTAATAGTGCACAGTAGAGAAAGAACAGGCCTTTGTGTTCAAATTCAAGTCTTAGCCCTTAAGGGTAACACTCAGAATAAACCTCATTTTACTTGTAAGCTGACCAATTTTCATTGCAAAATTATAGACACGAGAAATTTTATATATCTCAGTGCTACTTAAAACAACTTTTTAGGGGAGGATTATATTTCTGAAAACAAATACTCTACAAACTTTAAAAAAAAAAAACCAAACAAACAAATCAAAACCCCAAACAAACAACCCCACAAACCCACCACCAAAAAAACCCCTAAAAACCCCTAAATGTAAATATTCTAGGTTGGTGTATTGAGAGTTTTAATAAATCTTTAATGATATTATTCCAAGATATACTCTGTAATTGTCAGAGCTTTTGAATATATGTTTGTTTGAATCTTCTATCTTGCAAGTTGCATAGTGAATTTCATAATTTGCCATCGTGTTATGGAATTAAGATTAATATAAGAAAATGATTCACTTTAGGAAAGCAGCTGAAAGATGGAAAGAAGCCAGAACCCTGCAAACCTATCCTTAAGGTGGAATATAAAACAACTAGAGTGGGGTAAGACTTGTTTTGTATGTAAAATTAACATCTGTAAAATAAATGCAGCTCTCTGGAAATGTACTTTTGTTTCCCAGTTGTTGGGATATATATCCTGATGGCACTGAGCTATGGTAAACCAGCTGAAATAATTTTGGTAAACCAGATATTGCTGAATAAACTACAAAAAGATATGTGAACAAATTACTTAACCTAGGTAAAGATACTGCTAATGCATTATCTATATGCTTCTTCCATGCTACTAAACTTGTGTATTTTTGCTCAATATTTTGAGAATATTAAATAAAAAAGGCTAATAAAGCACAGAAGACACTGAAGCACAGACCTGAAAAACTGAACTTTGGCAAACAGTAGCCTGATGCAAATATTCTAAATTCTGAATACGTGTCCCTCCTCCAAAAGTGTTACTGACAGAAGCTTTTCTGGCAGAGTGCACTAATTTATGCAGTCAATTGTGCCTAATTATGCACATTGAGAACATAACAAAGCAGTAATTGCAACAAGAGGCTCAGATGGAATTACAGTATCTTGAGTAGCATGTTTTGTTACCAAGACTGTAATTAGGACTGAAGGATTTCATGAACTGTATGGAATTGCTTTTATTTATGGTTCTAAAGTGCTTGAAAGTGTTTGAGTAAAAAGTGCAATATAAAGATAAAATTCATGGAAACCTGTTCAGCTATTTGCAAACGTTGATTTTTTTCTTTTATTTTCTTTGACTTTTTGGTGGGGGGGGTGTTATGTATTGTTTTTATTTGCTTTCCAAGCATTCAATTCTATAGAAGATTGTTGCTTAATTGATGTAATATAGGTTTCTACTATATATTGGTATACCTGTACTTAAAAATACACAAAGCCACTGATATTATATTGTTTGCTAGAAGTCAGATAAATAGAAATTTAAGACTGTGGCTAATTCCCAGATGGATGAACATCTATGATCAGTTGGAAAGCCATAGTTTACTTGCAGCAGTCTACATCTGTCTGCATATTCCTTTTTCAACTGAAATGTCAAAAGCAAATCTAAAGAAAGATACAGATAACCAAAAGTAGTCTCAGCTTCAGCAAGTTACAATTTCTGCAATCAAAAGCCTTCTGTTAAGAATAGTCATTCTGAAGCAAAGAATTAGTTTGAAGCTTGTTCTGTTGAATTATAATATTACAATGTGAAAACTAGTTGACTTTTCATACAGTTTAAAGAGGAGTTTATTCTAGTATAATTTCTAAGAATATATAGCTCTTTGGGGAGACTACTTTTTCCTAGTGTGGGCTTTTTTCTGTTACACCTCTCACTTTCCAGTATTCATACAACCTGAATGTTTTGATGCATTTCAATTTAATTTTTTCTCTGTATTTTCTCCATCTTCAGTGTACTTCTAAATCTACAACTGTTGTGATAATCTTCCAGAACTTTAATTTAAAAAAAAAAAATCAACCAAACCACAAAACCATAAAAAACCCAGTTTACACTGTGGTGGTGAAGCAGTGCACTGAAAATCTCAATTCATTTACTGCTACGTGTACTTCAGTTTGGACTTGAATTTTCAGTTTCGCTTGTAATCTTATTCCAGGAATTTTAAGGCAAGGCAGAACTACCTTTCACTGCTTACTTTTGATAGTTTTTTTTCTCTTTACAAATCAGAACTGGCTAGGTATGAACATGATACAATTTTGACTTTTAGCTAAAGCGCTGTCATTTGTTGTTCATGATTTAATTTCTGTAGCACAGAGGAGAATCGTTCCTGGACAGGACCAAAGTTTTTCTAGCTACTGAAAGAATATAAGAAACAAATCAAATAAACTTGCTTCTATAGCAGTCTGCTCTAACTGTTCTTCAAAAACAAACAAACAAAAAACTCACAAAAGAAAACAAAACCAAAAAGCTTGCAACATATTTAAGAGGTACTGTATACTAACTTCTTTATTGTGAAAAACAGTGAGTAACCATTCCATGTTCACTTCTTCCATGCTCTATATGGAACTCTAACATCTTTCTGTCACCCCTTCTTTCTTGTTCCTCCCTTATCCAGAGTGGTCTAGGATCTAGGTTTGTTTCAGTATCTCATGTGAAAACGCTTCACTGATGTGATCTTACATGTTTTCTTTACTGCTTCTAATTCTAATAAACTTTTTTTGAGAAAAGGTGTCCAGAATCACACAGAAGGAAAGAACATAACTGATTGCAACCTGTAGTAGGGGCTACAGACTCTGTTCTTTCTACTGTTGCAGCTCTTATTAATCTCTTCTCACTTTTTTCCTCCATTATGTTCTCCATATTGTGAAGCTGGAGTTGAGGAAACAGGCGGACATGAGGCCTTTTTCTGGTTCTTACAGAATACTTATTTATCTTTTAAGTTTGTGGTTTTTCTGTTATTGGGGTGTTTTTTGGGTTCTCCAAAGGCAAAAGTGTTTATCATACAACGATAGTATGTCTATAGCTTTATTTCTGGGAGAATATGTATAGAAGGGTTACTATTAACAGTTGTCCTGTACCTGGGCTAGGGGGTCAAAAGGCAAGTTCTTGGTGTAGTCCTTGAGCAAATTGGCACAATTTTCCATTCCCAGAGTATAATGTCATTGTTCTTCAGCCATTTAAGTTCATCTAAAATAACTTCAAAGAGATATAGTATGAGTTCCAAGCTAGGTTACCTTTTGAGCTTGCTGAAATGGTTTCCATGTTGCCTTTTATGCATACTTCTCTGCCTAAAGTGAATCTAGGGAAGCTCTTGAGCTTCCTAATGCTGTTGCCTACCCCTCCAGATTCAGTCTCTAGCAGTACTTACTCTCGTTGATATTAGCATTATGATAAAATTGCCCAAGCTTATTGTTTGCTAATAGAGCTCTGTATAATGGAAACTACATCTCAAAAGTCTCCCCATAAAACATAATCAAAAAGGTTATTGTCTTTGTAGCTAATGCACCTGTCACTGACTAACTGTAGAGCAGTACCCCTTAGCAAGATGGATGTATATAATTGGGACCCAGAGGTTACAATAATAATGAGGTCTCCAGATAAGTAGTTGTTCTTGATCTCTTAATTTAGTTTGAATACTACTATTTTGTTGTGTGAGTTTGTCGGTTCAAAAGCACACTTCCCAAAATGAATTTGTAATTCATCTTCACTACTACTTCAAGATTTCTGGTCTTAAGCTAAACTAACTCGTGAAGTCTTTTGCACCTTTTATTACTAGGGATTAACTTTTTTACAAATTCACTCACAGTTTGAAAAGTAAGCCAACTGGTACCAATGGCCTGACTTCTATATATACTGTTCTTTCTCACATCCAGATCCCCAGAAACTGACTGACATTTGTCAGTTTACTTCTAAAATTGAGCAGAAACATCCTCCAGGGTTGTGAACCACTCAGCTCTCAGTTGTATTTTGTTTTCATACACTGCAAGACCTAATCCTGTGTTTTCTGAAATTTTTTTCATGAAACATTGCCCCCCTTTGTAGTGAATTTTTTATAGTGTTCCCTAATGACTTTTACAGATTTAACTGAGGAAATTAATGTAAAGGGATTGCTTCCATTCCTGCTGAAACAGAACTGTTCCAAAGAAGAATCTCTGTACTAGCAGCTGCTAAAAATGCTATATGAAATTGTCTAAGAGCTGAGCACTGCTTTTTGGTAAATGTTTTCCATTGTTTCATGTATGTAAAATGTAACTATCAAAGTTGGATCCATATCATCTATTATGTAAAGTACAATTTTCTTTAAATTTTTCTCTTAAATTATGCATTTCTATTTAACATTCATGTGCACTAACCTTTTAATGTGTCACAACTGAAGGACACGCACTTTAGGTATTTAATTAGAAAATGCACAGCTTGTGTTTGTGGTAAATCCATGGTTTCAAGAAAATATGAAAAGTTCATACACGAACCTGTATTAGTCTTTCCGGCAGACTAAAGTCAGCTTAATCTTTGACTCATCTGTGCAAAATCCGTGTGATGGATCAATGTAATCTATTCTTAGCTCTTCCATTCTTTACTTCATACGGATACAGACTCTGGCAAGCCTTGCCCAAAACAACCTGATTACCTTGAGAAATGAAACCAGGAGAAACCAGCATGCAGTTTTCACTGTGATGTATGAAACTTAGGAACTGAAATTTGTCACTTAGTTATTGTCAGCTCTTCTTGGTGAACCCGCAAGTCTGTATTGTCCTGGCAGCATTATTGTTTAAAAAACTAATGATTTTGTGAAGACAAAAAATGCTGCAATAAATCATTCCAGCACAATGAGATACTGCAAGTACATCACACCAGTATTTTTCTCTTCATTGACATCCTGAAAAATAATCAGGTTAAATTTAAGTTTGTCCTTTTCTTGAAATTACTTCATCAACCTGACCATAAAAGATTGTGTGAAGTTCCAATATGAAGAATTGAGATTAAATGAAAACTTGGAGAAACCTTACTCCTTTCCTAGAAATACACTTTCAGCTACTGTTCGAGGCAGGATATTGAACTCTGTGGACCCATAGTCTAATTTATGGCCATTCGTTTGAGGTCTCTTCCTCAGCCAGCAGAACTCTTTGATCCTATCAACTCTTCAGTCATAGGGCTTTCTGAAGTATTAGGCAGATTGTGAAATAGTTGTAGAAACTAAACCTTATCTCAGTCTGCTTTGCCTTCAATGCTATAAACAGAGCACGTTTCAGTGAAGCCTTAAACTCATGAAGGGCAGCATGTGCATAAACTAAACCGTTAATGCACAGTGTTCAAGAAGAAAGATGTCCCTAATCTGTCATTAATCTTTCAAAAGCTAACTAGTGAAAGCCATTTAGACAGTATTGGAAAGATGGTGTTATAGGAAAAGACGGGGGGAGGGGGGCGAAATCTCTTGATCCTCATTTTCACGATATGTCAGGATGGCTCTTTTCCCTACAAATTTGCTCCAGATATGGACATACTAGCTGCTTCCAAGGTAGTCACAAACAAAGGGTAGGATTCCTACCTAATGTGAGTATAGAAGTAGATCCAGAGGAATTTCATGCTCTTAAGTGTCTATTTTCCCTCCAGAAATATAACTGGGAATTTGAGGCAATAGTCCATAATGAGTGAAACTTCTTGAGCAGTATACTTACTAATATTCAGTCTGCTCTTTAAAAGCTATTATGTCCTATTTTAAACATGAACAGTATTAAAATGAGTGGTGACCTTTTGGTAACGGGAAAGAAGAAAAGACCTAGTAAAATGAATATATTTACTTCATCTTATTTTTCAATCATTCTGTCTTTCAATAAATAAACTGTATTGTGTGCATATTGGAGAAAATGTGGATGTATTTAAAAACATGTTTCTGTAAAGACATTTAAAATTTTTGAAGGGAAGCCTCTAATCTCTTTTCTCAAGATTAGAAGAGGTGTTTTTGCTTTCCTGTACTCTGCCATTTAATTATACAGTGGGAGTAATCTATGGCGTAGTGATTTCTTGAAATTTGTGCATTGTGGTAGGGGGGAAAATGGATAAATCGTCTACAGTAAATGTGTGGTGAGGAAAGTATGGGCATGTATTTGTGTCCTTGCTTCTTAAAAGATGTTAGGTCTTTGAAGCTTACCAAACAGCTGGTTGCTTCTCCAAGACAGTCATATTATCGTGACTGCAAAATTACTTTACACTGTTTGCAAAATTGTTCATCCTTCAAAATTTAGGGTAATTCTGTACAGGAAGTAAATGGGACTGCTTTTTCCTGATCCTGCTGGAACATTTTATAAAATGGATAAATGGGGCTGTTGGCAAATCTGAATCTGCAGTTCAGGAGAAAAACAATTCTGAAGTTTAACAAAACAAAAAACCCCTCATCTTAGCAAACAGTTGCAAAGACTGGTTAAATAAGCTATATAGAACAAAAGGTTGAGAAGAGATGTCTGACTTAAGCTGTAGTCTTCTAACTCTTGGTTTTTAAGTTTTGAAACACATACCTAAGCTACACATTGCATGGAGAGCTGGTTTGCATTTTTCTTATGTCTCTCTGCTTAATGATATCTCATTGAACTTTATTATAAGGTTACAAAAACTTCCCGGTATCCTTTTGCATACTATCTTGGCTTGATCCTAAATGCCTCTGCTTTATTTCAGGGAGCCTTTCATCATTCTCTCAGGAGGCTTGTCATATGACACTGTAGGAAGACGACCCTGTTTAACAGTTATGCATGGGAAAAGTACTGCTGTGCTAGAAATGGATTATTCTATTGTTGATTTTCTAACCCTCTGTGAAACACCATATCCTAATGGTAGGCTCTGTAAAGATTTTTCTCAGCATTTCAACAACTTCTCTCTGGAGTTTTATCCCATCAGAATATTCTTTACTATTGCCTTTGTGGTTTATCTCTGGGGATCAGACTGCAGCAGCAACATCTGTTATCCCTATTGTCTGAAGTCTGTTCTGCTTCCCAAAGCATCATAATGGAATAGTTTATTATAAAACCTATTTTGTTTCTAGAAGAATGCTGATTACTGATTGCATGGTTTTTCCTTTTTTAATCCCAAAATCATGTGCAGACAAAAAGTAGCATTATAATTTTAAGCTGTAGTTACTGCAGCAGATGTGTTCAGCAATATTTACTTGAGCATGTAAGACCTTTCCAGTCAATGCTAAATCTTGATTAGCATTTGTGTAGTACTCTTAACTTTTAGTGACTTTATTCATTCCAAAACTCACATGAAGTTCATCGCTAACTTGTAACATCTATTCTGCAAAAGGGGACATTTTTATCACAGTTTAAGTAGTTGTCCCAGACTAATAGTATTATATTTCTGATGACTCCAATGTTTTTAGCTGTGAACTTCTATCAGAGTATATAAAACTACTTAGCTCAGAATTTGAGGTCTGCCTGAAAGAGGGCAAAATAAATTTTGGAAACTCTTTCAGTTTTCTTATTTTAGTGTCAAGTTGGCTGTCTTTCAATACATTTTGTAAGCAACTAGAATTTAAACTCCGCTGAATATGTGGAAAAGCATTTTGGGGGTGGGAGGATGTTATTGTTCAGTAACTGGCTCTTCCTCAAAAATGCTGCTTCTACAAGTTCGTCTGCATGTTCCTTTTCCTGTTATTTGAGCTGTTTAAATGGTTCTATCAAATTGGAAGAGTTGAGAATATTGAATTAAAGCAAGAGTGTGGCTCTTTCAAACTTAACTTGGAGTATTCAGGGGAGTGAGTGCATAAAATATCTTTAGGAACTGTATAGTTCTTTAAGTGGCTTTTCTACTCTCGACTGATAGAGTGCAAGGACTGATGACATTCTTGAGGCTGTGCATGCAAGAACTACATTTACCAATAACTAACTTTTTTCTTTCTTGTTTTCAGACTTTCAAGAACCATATGCTGTAGTTGTTCTCCTAGAAAAGGACTTAGTACTGATTGACCTTGCACAAAATGGGTGAGAATCTTGTGTAGTCTTTTTAGTGGTTGGCTGCAGTGGTCAGCCTGTTGTTCTTTTCTATAGCTCTTTAACCTGCTGTAATACCTCCCTGTCCAGAACACAATATTTTTAATATTAAATATAAGGTTTCTTCAGCAGAACTGAGAATCTTTATAGATCAGCTTTTCTCAAGTTACTGCATAGATGATGAGTAGAAAATTATGCAACTTTTTCCAGGCTTGATTGACTAGCAGAAATTACTCACAGCTCACTGCTGCTTTAATTATCGCAGTTTATTTTGAAGTTGATTCCTTCATGTTGTGAGGGGAGCTCGGAATTTTGGGGAAGGGAGCAGGTGGAACAACTGTTGAGATAAACCAGGTAATTTTGGCTGACACTGAGTGTTGTCATCACATAAATATTTGCTGATTTTATTGCCAAATGAATTGCTACCTGTATTGCTTAAAGTAACTCAATAATGATGCAATAAATATCATATACATAACATTAGAATGGTAACATCTACTCCCTGGTTTATTACTGTGCTAAGAGGTTGCTTAAAAGTAGTATCCTATTACAGTTTTCACAACTAATACTTGCCAAACATGTTTTTAGTCTCTTGTTACTTTGTCCATGGAACAGTCAGTACACTCTACTAGGTGGAGGTTAAAAATTCTGGATCCTGCAAATTTTTTTGTCAAGGGTTTTGAAATCAGTATAGACAGTAACAACTATAAGGGTATTAAGTAGCAGAGGAACCTGACAGATAAGATCTTTGTAGTGTTCCTGATCAAAAGTCACCAATGGTCAATGAAAAAAAAAAATCCTTGTGAAGAACATTTTTCTAGGGCAAAACAAAAACTTGTAAATATGTATCCTCACAGTCAATGGTGATACCTTAAATAATGAAGACTCTATCAAAGTTGGAAGAAAGTCAAGTTTAGTTCTAATATCTCTGCAGCTACGGAGCAATTTCATTTAGATTTTCCCAATGTTACATGGCCATATGCTGTATCCAGAGCTGGTTTCTGATACACCAATGGCATTAAGCTTCCAAAATTCATATGTTGCAAGATTAATAAAACACGTTTTAATGAGCTTGAAATGAAAAGGTTTGTACAAGGCTTTTTCATAAGTGAAATAGTTTACAGTGTCTGAAATTTGAAGCTATGTTAAGGCTTGTTCAATTTCATGTTAACAAACTTCAGCAGTTATGTTTTTAGAAGACTTACAATGGTCTTTGTTATGATTTAAGTATTGTTTAACACCTGAAAAAAAGCAACAAAATTAATAGGTTTTTGCTACAGGAGGTTTCCTTTTGCCCTGTGTTGTTATATGGATTTATCACATTTCATTAAAATTAAGCCTCTTTTTCATTCAATTTTTAGAAGACACTTAGTTTTCCAGATAGCTCTGTATAAAGTTATTGGTATGTGGAATGTTTTCATCTGTTGCTATTTTTTTTCCTTTAGATGGGTTGAGAAGCTGTGTCCTTTTTTGCCTCTCTCAAAAAAAAAGGGGAGGGGGTGGGCAAAAAAAAAAGCATATGCGTAGTATGCATTTCTCTGGAGAAGGATGTTTGAACACAGATATTTACCTCTTTAGTGGCTCTTTTCCTCATTAAGGCTCCATCATTTTTCTGATGGAGGTGGTGGCGGGGAGTACATATGTGTGTGTATTTGCTTCTAATTGGTGACTGTTGCTGTCTAAAGACTTTCAAAAAGTGATCTTGGAGTTGCAAGTAGTGTATGAGAACTGGACAACTTTCTGTCTAAGAACAGTATAATAATACAGAGTGAGAAGTAAAATCTTCCTGTCTTTCTCCCTGAAAGAACAGACTTAAGAGTTAGAAATAAATTCATAGCCTATATTACTATAATTAGGACTTCATAACTTCAGTTTTTCCACAGACTGTTAAAATAGTAAGCTTCCAAAAATATAAAACTATAGGGAATAGCAGTGTTCTAGAAATATTCTAGAAGCAGTACAAACTTCAGGTTCCATCTAGAGTACTACAGTATCTTGATAGTCTACTGGATGAGCAGTAAAGTTGCATAGTATATTTGTTCATAGTCTAATTTGAAATGCATTTATGTTCCTCTATATGAAAAGAATGCAAACTTAGTCTTCAATATTTTACTCGTGTTCTGCATTTATAAAAAAAAAAATTCTAGATTAAGTCTTCCCATTTGATCCATTACAGGTACCCTATATTTGAGAATCCCTATCCTTTGACTATACATGAATCTCCAGTTACCTGCTGCGAATATTTTGCTGATTGTCCTGTGGACCTCATACCTGCACTCTATTCAGTTGGAGCTCGGCAGAAACGTCAAGGTTACAGTAAGAAGGTGCAACATCTAGTACATATGTATTTGAAAATACTGAAAATCAACAGCTCTAAACAACATAAGAGTGCCGATACTAAGACCAAATCTTGCTCTGACTCGTCCTGTCTTTGGCAGATGTCTAGAGGGGATATAGCATATGTCAAGCCTATAGTCATGCTTTCCTGATGTGCTCCCATCAATTGCCGTATCACTAAGGGACTTCCTGGAGCCAGGGGTGTTGTTTATAGCCCTTGTTTCCCCACCACCACCTCCTGGTAGACAAGTCTAGTTTTTGAAGTCATGTGAAATACTGGAATCTGCAGTATATGCAGTAATTTCAATAGCTTAACTTTGCCTTGTATGATATTTTCTTCCTCAGTGTATTTGTTAATCTTCCAGGAATGGCCTATCAGTGGAGGCAACTGGGGTTTGATCACTCAGAGCTATCCAGAGATAATTATTACAGGGTAAGTGACACCATTAGTGTAGTAATAACTTTCTTAGCTGACTAACAGAAGTGCAAATATTTTGTTCCTCTTATTGAAAACAATGTTCTAACAGTGGTTTGAATGATTTAAGAAATTACGTTCACTGGACAAGTCATTTGCATAGTCGTCTTGAGGCATTAACAAGAAAGTAAAGCAAAATGTGAAGAGAAGGTAGGGACAAAATTATAGCAGGTGTTTTGCAGGGATTATTGTTATGATGTGGTATTGTGATTATGTCTGCTTGCTATCAGTATTTCCTGGATGAAACTTATCTTTTATTCTTTAACTTTTGGAAAATATTTGATTAGTGTTTTAAAGCATACTAAGTCCATTAAATAGTTATTGAGTTCAGTTCTCACAGGGAAGCCAAGCTTTTTATTTTAAAAAGGACAACCAAACACTTAAATCTGTTGTTTTGATCTCTTTTAAGACTGATCCTTCTAATATTGCTCTAAGGAACATAAATAACATTTAAGTTATAACTGTGCAGCGCATCACTGAAAATGAGAGCACTACTGAAGTTTTTTAGCCCTAATGAGGATTACTGTCACTTTATACTACATATTGCAGAGGCTTTGAGACAGTCCTGAAAAACTCTAGTCATCTGATTCTCAATTTCAAGGATAAATAAACAAGTTAGGTGACTCATTTACACCGAAACACAGTATATTTAGGTATCTCCTTTACAAGTGTCACTCCAAATAAAGGGCATCTTTTAAGAAACGACACATGGTAAGGTATACCAAACTGCTTATGGGAAATGCAGGTAACCGAAATCAGTGTTTAAAATGGTAAATTAGTGTTAGTACAGTGGAATTTCAGGGAGTTAGCCTCCAAATGTTTTTTAATCTCTGCTGTCTAAAGTAATTGGGGCACATGTTTGTAAAATATCGGCTTCCAATAAATTATGAAAATAAAGTGTCACTAAGAATACTAATAAATAGAATGTCAGCCATATTTTCTAATCAGTAGCAAAGAGGTCTAAAACTCCAACTAACCATTTTACCATCTTATTAATTTTTTAATATTTCATAGGCATGCTGATGGGTCAATCAAGTTTTGGGATGCCTCAGCAAGTAAGTGTTTTCAGTAGAGATTTTTTTTTTCCTGTGCAGTAGGAGTTTTCTAAACTTACTGATTTCTCTAATGGAATATAATTGCAGACTTGTCATTCTCATTATTTCCTGTCTCATGTAGAGTCAGTAACTCCGTAGGAAACTTTGATTTAAAATTAAATAAAATTAACATTATTTCTTAGTTAATTGTTTCACTGTTTTTACCCCCTTAGTGAAGATGCACTGGTAGTCCAAGGGCCAGCTAAAATGGAAGAGTTCTAAAATTTTTTTTTTAGAAGCACCTTCCAGAAGCACATTATTGAGTATAGAAAGGCATGACAGGCAAATGCATTCCTTTTTAGTACAATTGAATTTCAGTAAGTTATTTCTGTCTTTTTAGACAGGAGAGAGGCATGTGTTTACAAGACATCAGCTCCCCATAAATTACAGTGTCTAAAAATGAGAATTGGAACCAGTAGTAGTTTGTGCTAATAAAATGATCTAGGCATTTGTGAAGAAAGGCAGGAGAACAGTAATATAAAAACACTTTGGAACACTGAACAAGCCTGAAGAGTCTGACAATGTTTTACATGTGTTTTCAGTTAAAGGGTCAATTGCATCTGATGGTCTACACAGCTAACAGTGAGAGATGCAGTAAGAATTGAAATTAGAATGGACTGCACAGAGTTAGATGTTTTAATTCATCTAGTTCTGACTAACCTTACTCTTGGTACTTAAAAGCTGTCTGAAGCAATCTTGGAATCATTATCAGTTGTCTTTGAAAACTTGTGGAAAACTGGTGAGATTCCAAAATGCTAAGGGGTGCGTGGGTGTGGGAGGGAACAGATGCAATGTATATGTTTTAAAAACTGGGAGGAGGAGTATTTGGAGTGTTATAGATCTTTAATTTCAGTTTGGGGTGGGGGTGGAACCTGGGAGAGAGCAAGAGAGAGGGGAAAACAAGAAAAGGGTGGGGGGATGGACCCAAACCTGATTGATTCTATGTGCTTAAAAATTCTCTTCAGCATGGACCTGGCAAAAGGAGATGCTGTTAAAGATATTTAGTTTTTTTCTAAAACCGATAAATAAAAACCTGTTAAGGGAGAAACTGCAGGTATCTTGTATCTTGATTTTAAAACTTCTAAATCTCTCTGATAGCACAGTCTTACAGATGAACTAGGGAAATGTGATTCAGGTAAAACTGCTGAAATATGGAAGGGAACAGAGGATGATAAAAACTAAGTTTTCCTAATGATGTGATTAGTATTTGTAGCAGTGATTTGGGCCATTTACTAAAGAATATGCCTGTGAAGTTTGAAAGCAACACCAAGACAGTTGAAAGAAAATGTAAGAAAGAATTAGAATTACAGTTGAGAATGATATCGCTAATTATTGAATAGTATCCAAGGCCACTTATTTGAATATAGGATCAGTGATTTACACTCAGAACTTATGTTCTGGGAGAAAAAAAGATTGGAGGTCTGATGGATTGCAGTGTCAGTGTTGCACAAAAAAGAAAATAATTGGATAAATAAATGGGAATATCTGTAAAACCGACATGGAGAGTAATTCTTCCACAATTTTAAACTGTGGCAAGGTCTTACTAGAACAGCTCTAGGAAACATGCAACCAGAAAAATGTGGACTGATGGGAGGGCAGCACTTTTGAATGATTAGCACAAAATAAAAATTGGAGGAGCTGAGGCTGTTAAGTCTGAGAATACAGGTGAGAGGTTATGGATTTAAATACTGTAAGAAGAAAGGAAAGGAGCTTCACTTTCTCTGCAGTAGGTAGTCTTAAGTTGTGAGTATGGCATATGTAACTAGATGTTACTGTTATAAAGAGATCCCTAAGTATAGTTAAGCCTTGAGAAGCTGTGAGGGCTTAGTTTATAACTGAAGCTTAGTATGTATCTCAGGAAAAGTGGTGGTGTTTTGGTTGTGTGGGTTATGGTTTTCTTGGTTTTGTTTTTTTTTTATACTAACTGATCCTGCATTGGGAAGTAGTACACTACATGTGGCAGAGTCAACACAGATATTCAATGTTTCTACTCTGCCCTCTTTTGTTGAATATAGTGACTTTATCTATGAAGAGAAGCTTCTAAATTTAGAAAAATTGACAAGAGAGAAATACCTGTTTAGATCAAAACTAATATTTACCTCTTTTGGTTTGTTCCCAGTAACGCTGCAAGTACTCTATAAGCTAAAAACAGCCAAAGTATTTGAAAAATCACGGAATAAAGATGACAGGCCAAACACAGATATAGTGGATGAAGATCCATATGCTATTCAGATCATCTCATGGTGTCCAGAAAGCAGAATGCTGTGCATAGCTGGAGTTTCTGCACATGTCATTATTTACAGGTTCAGCAAGCAGGAAGTGACGACAGAAGTCATTCCGGTAATTAGTATAACAATTTTTTAACTTTGTAGGATTTAGCTATAATAAGACTGTTTTAGCAATTTAGTTTGTCATTTTCTTTCATTTTATTAGTGAAATGGACAAAACCAATTGCCTCAAAGCAAGGAGATGTATTTTTGTGGAGGAAAAATAAATTATGAAATTTAACAAAAGTGAAAATTGCACACCAGGATTTTGGGTTTCATTGGCTTTTTCAGGTTTTGCAGCCAAGAATAGTTCTTTGTTCTATCTATCAAAGCATTTGATTTGGCTGTATCAAAGGTAAAATGAAAACGGAAGTGATGTGGAGTTGAAGAATTTTCAAAGTTTTTAGGGAGTTGATTCCTTTTTTCTTCCTTGATTCCTAATAACTAACATCTGTCTTGGCAAAAAATTCTGCAGTATGCAGAGCTAGAAGAGTAGAAGCATGCCAGACATGCCCTAAGGTTTAAGGACTTTGCTGTGTCACTGTTTTATCCTGTATAAGATACAATGATGAGTTCTATTACAAAAGTTTGAGAAGTCCCTTGTTAAATGAGACACACTCCTGCAACTTTAATTATCTGACTGTATGAGCTGAAAGCTAACTTGAAGCCATTTAATTTTAGAATATTGTATGTTTTGAGTAAAGCATTAATCATAAGGTAGTTGGGTTTTTTCTTCCCCCTGCCCTCCTTATTCTGCCTCTTACAGATAAGTCTCAGTTTAAGGAGATGAGGCATGTTTTTTTCCTTCTGGTGTTTACTTATGTACAAGTGCATTCCCTTCTCAGGCAATAGTTTTCCTAAATTATTTTTACAAATCAGCCCCTAGCAAACTATTCTTCAGTACTAGGAATGCTTTAAAAAAAAATACTGTATAGCTCTTTTGTTTCAGTCCATGAGTTAAGTTCTACTTTGCAGATGATGAGAATGAAACAGTGGAAAACTTTCTTTACACTGCACTACAATTAATACTAATAGTTATAGACACAGCAGAAGGAAATCTGCAATCATGATGAACTTAAAGTTCCTTAAAATGTATGGTGTAGTTCAGTGCAACATTAAACATTGAACTAAGTCCCATGTGTACAATGCTACAACAGGTATAAAGCATAGCTGTCTACATGCCTTCAGCCCTTCTTAGTTTTAGCATTCCTGAACTACATAAAACAAGTCATCTTCATAATTGAGAATTTTATGATGTGCAGAGTTATTATTAAATGGCTCTTGTATCCACTATTTAATTTCTGTCCAATATTAAGCAGCAAGCTTTTAAATATTGTGAAATAGGTTAGATTTCAAGTTATAACAAACTTCAGATATTCAGTCTGTAGTAGTTAGTATGACTGTATTTCTGAAGACCCGTGTGTGTTTAGGTTGGACTGTTTGTTAAACTACTGTTATTCTTTAAAAGGTGGAAAAGACCTGGATGTCAGTAGTGTCTTCAGATACACTTCATGTATTTTGTATATAGTTTTTTGAAAGGCAGAATTTACTGATATTTTTTTTACTTTCATTTACAGATGCTGGAAGTACGTCTCTTATATGAAATAAATGATGTTGAGTCTCCAGATGGTGAGCAGGTACCACCTTTACCAACTCCAGGCACAGGTTCCAATCCTCAATCCATTGTTCCCCAGTCTCATCCATCTACTAGTAGCAGTTCATCTGATGGACTTCGTGATAATGTTCCCTGTTTAAAGTAAGTGTGTTCTATTATATTTTTGTTGAGTGTGAAACTTTACGAGCATATGTGATGAGAATATATGTATTTTGATATTATTTCAGAAGTGTCATTGTTGGTAAAATGTTTTATTTCTTAGAGCAACATTTTCCAAATATCTGAAAGCTGAGTTCTGTTTTAAGAAATCAATATTGCAATCTTACTTTCTTTAAACTTCATAAGCTGATTTTTTTTTTTTAAATCTGAACATTCTTACCTTTTGACTGCTGCTTGCTTTAGGAAATTTTGGCATAGGTGTTAGTATAGTTAGAGAATGCTCGTGCTTTAGAGCAAACACTTTCAACAGCAGCAATATAGTTACTTTGAAATCTTTCTGTCTATTGATATAAATAGGCAACTTAATGTTTTGTGGCTCTCCTTAACTTTAGGCCAAAAGTATGTCTGAATAGATTTCACCTGTTAGTTTTCCAGAGACTTAGATTTTTAGGGCCAAATCAAAACTAATGAAAATGCTTACAAATAACTGAGAGGTAACTCTTTTTAGGCTTATAAACATATTTCTTAACTCTCCAAGGGAACTACTTTGTATTTTGGGAACAGGAAATAAATAAATGTCCCATTCTCCTGGATCTTCATTTTGCATGATGCCTCGCACTGTATGTCTTTCACCAATTTTCAGATTTTTTTTTAAATTGGGAATTTTTTCCTGAAGGTTCTCGATGTGTGAACTCTTATTCATTTGAGAAATGAAAGTTAAAAGAAGACAATCTTTTTTCTCTTGTACAAGAGTGCATTGTGAGGCCTCTCGACCATCACTTTTTCCTTACCGAATGTACATTGAACTTCATTTTCAGGTTTAAAGTTAAGATCTGTATGTACTTTCTGTTTTCTGAAGTTTTAAGGTCTCAACTTGGATTTTAAGTCTGAGTGTATACATCCAGAAAATAACTAATTCCGATGGAGTTTTTTTTCTGGGTGGGAGTTTTTGTATCTCATTGGTTCTACTAGGTTGCAGGAGTGTCTAAAGACAGTATGTTCTAAAGAAATCTGGACAGAGTAGAAGAATCGGAAGATTCTGAATTTTTGTAAAATATTGGTAAACCAAAATATGCATTAAAGAGAATGAGCGGGTAAAATAAGGGGAATTCAGGAACTGGAGGAGCTTATGTTCTATGTAACTTTTTTCATATTAAAAGATGAAAAACCTAATCCTTTCTGCAGGACATTCATAAGTTTGTTCATCAGCATGCAAACAAAATCTTTTCAGGAGCTTCAGTTCCCCCATTCCCAGGTTCATTCCATACAGCTGGTCTACCATTATAATAATGTACCTTGTTTTCATTTTTTTCTACCATATTGTCAGCTTTTTGTATTTGTCTCAATACATTGTGTTTCTGTTTCCCTTTTCAGTACACTTGTTCCACATGCACCCCTTACCCCCTTCCATTCTCTAAATCAGAGTTCTTTTGGGAACTCTGAAAAGAATTGGTAACAGCTTCCTTTTAGACACTGAACACCTTTATCTATTCAAGTCAATACAGCATGCTAAAGCTGTTATGCTTTGCTCTGAAGAGGGGAGAAATGAAATATTTGTGATCATCACTTAATTTTCAATCAGGTAATGAATCAAAAGGGCCCTTAAAAAGAAGCAAGTTACCAGTTCCAATGTGGGGTTTTTTCTGGTTCTTTTTATGAATTTGGTTTTTGCAGTTTTCCAACTTTCTAAAGTCCAGTGAGGTGTAGAATTTAATGAATTCTGAGCACATAAGGAAAAAATGGAGACTGTAGAGAATCATAGAAAGATACCATGTTTTGTTTACTTCGCAGAGTTAAAAATTCTCCTCTCAAGCAGTCTCCAGGCTACCAAATAGAGCTAGTTATCCAGCTAGTGTGGGTGAGTGGAGAACCTCCTCAACAGATAACCAGCTTAGCCGTCAACTCAGCGTACGGCCTGTAAGTATATTATACACCATTTTTTCATTATTCTGTTAAAATGGTTTAAAATTATCTATTAAAAATTAAGTCTCAATGTGTGTTCACATAAGCTGCACAGCAATGCAAGAGAGGCAGTCGGTCTCCTGTGCTTAAAAGATAATTCCTTTTGGCTCACTGCAGATCCTGATGATGCTAACATCCAAAACAAATCAGCATCGCACTTCCTTACCTGGCACTGTACATCCAAGAGTAAATGTCATTTAGGGCTCTGTCATATAGGTTAGCAAGTTCAATGATGGTGGTCTGTTCCACTCGGTGTCATGTGTGTTTACAAGAGAACAATTAAATAATACTGCATTCTAAAAGCTTTTTATAAATGTGCATCACTTAGGGTAATTCATAAAAATTAGGAAATCTTAAAACTCTGAAGAGCAACAAATACTGATATAAAACTTTACCAACCTTTGATTAGCACTATCTTTCCTTCCACTTCTCTTTTTTCAGAGTAGTTTTTGGAAACTGTAATGGTATTGCCATGGTTGATTACCTCCAGAAGACAGTGCTCTTGAACCTAGGCACTATTGAACTATATGGCTCCAATGATCCTTATCGCAGGGAGCCACGATCTCCCCGAAAAACTCGGCAACCGTCTGGAGGCAAGTAAACCAAAACGTGTTTTAACCAACTGTACCTTTTTTTCTGAGTTTATCTGGGCTATTACTGTATTCTTTGAATATAAGCATACTTTCTTCCATTGTGGTTTCATCCTTTCTTCTTGATCTACCCCTAATGTCACTATTGCAGGCTTGTTACTTCATGTTTCCTTCAAAACTGTTGTTTAGTGGAATCTACTGATGCTTGATTTCATTACTTATTTTCCAGTGTAATGTATGCTTTAAGAAAAAGCAGATGGGAAAACATTATCCGTGTGAACAGATATAGGTATAAATGTACAATTGATTTATGTTGTTTACAAGATTTTAACTTAACACAAGATGAAGAAGTTAGAAGTATCCTGGTATTTCTGATAAACCTAGTACCCCTATCTCATGCTTTGTATAAACCCGTTAATGTTTGCAGATAGCCAGTGTATCTGCTGGGATCTTTTGGCTTCCTATTTTAAATTTTGACTAGAAATGTCCCTGATAAGCTAAAGCACGTTATGTTGTGTATGCTGTTAGGTTATGCTTGAGTGGAAGCCTTTGATTTAAATGAACCAAATAAAATTCCACATATGAACTGGAAAAATAAATCTTTTTTGAAAAAGAACTTTGATTTTAAAAAAATATAGTGAAGAAGGGTGTTTCTTTGCAGCTGAAGAGGAAAGTGATTTCTTTAGTCAAAATTCCAAGCTTTTTATAGCCAAAAGGAAAACTTAGTATTTTTAAGTTATTTTCTCCTCCTTGCTATGTAGTGGATACTTTTAAGTTAATTTGGAAAACGCTTAAAGACAGAATAGTAAACAATGTCACTGCTGCCCCAAATGATTATTTTTCAATAGGAAATAAACTGTTCAAAAAAATTCCTTATGCTCTAGTGTTTATTTTGAAATCTGGAATAAAGTCCAGGTAAGTTCTTTAGGTAATATTTTATTCAAATTGAAATGGATTCTCCTAGGTGTATTTTAGTAAATCATTGGTTTGAGAAAGATCCAGTTAGCACTAGTCAGCTTTTTTCAACTGAGGAAACTGGTTGAAAAATCATTAACGTAGAGCAGAACATACACAGTTGGTATCCTGTCAGATAAAATATTTTCTTCTAATAAATAAAAACTTGATTAACAAAATTACTTTTTAAGAGAGAAAGAAACAACTTTACTGGTTGACTGTGTCAGTTCCTCTTGGGAGTAAAGGGCTTAAATTCTGCTTCATGCATTTATATAAACTGCCTTTTGGAGTGTTAAACATTACTTACTTTGTTTTCTTGGCTTTTGTTATTTCAATGTATTGGATCTGCCTAACTGAGCTACAGCTGTGTCTCTAAGATGATCATGTATGAAATCCTTTTTGCTCATGAATATAACTTATGTGAACTCATTTTCTTCATCTTACATTTTAATACTACCAATCTGCATGGCAAGAGCATTTTATAAAACTGATTATACAAGTTATTCTGCTGGCTTTTCTGTCTCAAATGCACTGTTAGTGTTTCCGTCTTTCCTTTTCTCATTGCTTCATAAAGGTATGCTGACAGTGGCTTCTTGCATGTGCGGCCTTTCTAACTTATATTCAGAGTCTGTGAAAAAGCTTCGCGCCTCTTACATAAGTAAGTCATCTCATGGCCATAAAATAGTTTTGAACATCTGAATTTGATTTTTGACTTGTTCACTCACTGTAAGTATTTTTGTTAGTCCACTTTAAGTAATAGTTTTACTTCTAGAAACTGATTTTTAATCCATCACGCTTCTATCGTGTTTCTTGTTCGTGGCATCTTTAAAAGAAACTTCAAGGAAAGAAAGCAGTCATAATAGTCTCTGTATTCTGTGTTTTTAAATAAATAAATATCAAAATCAAAAGGAGATCCTGTCTCAGAAGTTACTGATGTCTACAGACCCCAAGATCTTACTCATGAAACTTAGAGTTGGTTTGAGATCTGAGGGTAGAAGCTTCCCTTGCTTGGTCCCCTTTCTGGCAGAAAAAGCTTCAGAACTCTAGTGCACTAGAGATTATTAATAATAAGAATATTCATATTGATATTTAACACTGTAAAAGAGTGATTGTCTATTACAAATGAAAATTTACTTCTACAAACATGTTGTTCATAGGGATTAAGAGTGGAGGTGTGTGTGTATTGCACAGCCCAGTGGGATTTCCAAGCAGTTTTTGAGGTTCAGGTGCCTATGCGACAGAGGTAGGCCATCAGAACCATGATTTACCTGAGGGCTTCTCTGACTTACTCCATCATTCACAGCATCCAAGAATTTGGAGAACATAAAGCTGATTTTTTTAAAAGCATAACACCGTTCCTTTTCCTAGGATACCAGTTTTCTTCAGCCCTTGAGCAGAGGTAGGTAATCTTACCCTATTTTTATGAGGGATCGCAGAATAAAACTAAGCTAAGGGAATAATGACCTGGAGTTTAAAAAAACAAACAAACAAAAAAAACCACCCTTGAGATTGTGGTCCCATTCCGTTAGTTCTGCTATTTTTTTTCCCAACAAGAAAAACCAAATACTTTTCAGAGAGGGTAGGCTCAATAGCCAAATAGTGCTTTCTGTGTAGTCTTCCACCCTCTGCTGCCAAGGGAGAAAGGCAACTAGGCATAAAAGAAATGTCTCCACCTTAAGATACACAACTGAAAACCAGGATCTGCCACTGATTTATTATGGTGAAGGGAAGCAGAAGATGAGCAGAAGTCCCAAAACTGGTTTCTGAAGCCAACAATTGTAAAGCTGAATTTACCTGGACTATTTAATTTAGGAATAAGTTAAAACAGTTTTTGTACAAAAGAGTTAATTTCTTAACCATGTAGTTAATTCTCTTTCTTTCCATCATCCTCCCAATATCTTGATTAGCTGGAGCTAGTCTTTTTAAAACCTGAAAATAATTTCTCTAGAGTTACTTAATATTTCTCATTATTTGTAGTTCTTTCTATGTATGTGTTGTCCAGACTTCAGTAGCTTCAATAATTAAGTAGTATTGCTGTGTAATTTTCCACAAATAATAAGTCTGCTACATTAAAGAACTATCCTTTTATTATATTTATAGGATTGGAACTGTAAAAGTTAGTCAGAACTATTTTTGGATTTTGCATTCTCCCTGTCTTGAACATTAATATCTGTGTTTAGTGTCTTCAAAGATGTAAGGAACTTAAGCTTCCTTGGTTTAGTTTTGAAAGAGATGCCTCCATTGAATTGTTTATCGTAAAAAATTTTGTGTATTAATACTTCTAAATTTATTTTTCTATGAGTAAGATATTTTCAACTACTTTACAGCTCTAATAACCTTCAGGGAGTATTAGTACTTAATTTCTAGATCTTCGTAGAAGAAGTGTTTATGTATTTAATGTGGTTGTTTTAGAGAAACTGGGTATATTCTCCATTTTCTTTGAGACAACCACAACATATTTTCAAAAAAAGAATCATACTAGCCTATGCATGCATTCAGGCAAGCTCTTAATCTGTTACATTAATTGCAGGTTCAGACAGCATTCAACAGAGCAGCATATTGTTACTGTACATTGTATCCCAAGATTGGCAGAACCAAAAACTAAATTATTTCAATATACGGGGGAGTAGGAAAACATCATTCGCTGTTACTCAACCACTTCCATAGGTTTTGCCCAAAAAACACAGCAAGAATTGGTCCTTCCTCATTAAGAACCCTGCTATACTGTATGTTCCAGCATAAAATGTCTATTTAATAGGTCATCAGTATCTTCTTGCATATTCATAATTTAGTAAATGGCATGTCCTGAGTCAACCAATTGAGAATTTTAAAAAACTTCTTAAAAAATGTGAGATTTTCCCTTCACTTATGTTGCAAGAATATGATGTATGTTTCTGTAATTTTATTTTTTTCTACTCAGAAAAGAAATTCAAATTCCCGTCTTAAAGCATCACGTATTTAGAGACAAGGCTCTCTACACTAGCTAGACTGTAAACTGTCTTTTCAGGCTAGCTCAACAGATAGAAGCTCCCAGGTGGGGTTGTGTTTTGGAATTTCTCAGTGATTCATTTGAGGTATATTACTCACATGTTTTGGGTGGGAATTTATAGTTCGTGAAGCATGCAGTATATGTGTTCTGTGAAGGCCTGCTAGGCAGTGTCATCAGGTGCTTGTCAAGGTTGAAAAAGAAGTCAACCTTTGCCCTGAGGTCATGGGAGGGGGGACAAATTTGGCCATGTGCCAAAAGACACAAGATGTGTAAGTAAAAGCTTTATAGTGTGATGAAAACTATATGCAGTGGAGGCTTGCACTGTTTAGAGACCTTTGCCTGATATACTGTTTACTAAGTTGACAGGAGCCATTAAGAAGGCCAGTATTTGGACCAAATTATCAAACAATTTGTAATTTTATGACTCAGCATGAAAACTTATGGATAGCTGTTAATTTTTCTTTCTTAGTTACATAATTAAGTTCACATAGGACACCAATCTTAACTCTTTTGCAACTTCTGTTGGTGGGAGTTACAAGGTTTTAAGTGACTTCTCAACTAGTACAGTATAATACAACTCTTTAAGTTAGTATTTCTTAGTTCTACCAGAGGCAGTTTAGGATTCTCAAAAAACAGAAGCAATTCTTGCATGCATGTGACTTTTTTTAAATTTTTATAATACTGAATCAGAAAGCCTTTTTTGAATGTAATCTACAAGGGTTTCAGAACTGGGGTTGAGTCAAAGCTGAAGAAAATATGTACCTGAACTCCTGTGGGGTTGCTTGTTGTAGTTTTTTTCCCTATCCCATTTCTTCTTGAACTGGATCTGGACATGAACTATATTTGAATTTTTAACTTCAACTAAACCAGACCAACATCAGCTGTGGCTAAGCCAAATCCAGAACTGAATTGGAAAGTTTGATTGTTGGGTTTGAGGATTTTTTACTCAATTTTTCAGGTTAATTGTTTTTAATTCTAACTTTTATATCTTTTATATCAAGCTAGTTCTAGCTGTAATTTTTAATTAGGCCGGTTTCCAGTCAAGTTGTGATTTCTTAGGCAGCTGTATCTCTGAAAGCTTATGTGAAAAACTGATGTCCCTTGAAACTTACTTTATACATCAGTTAATTTCAGGTGTAATTCTAGGGAGTTTTTAATGCAACATGGTAATTTTTGTCTTTAATGACATTATTTGATACTTTTTTAGTTTGGGGTTTTTCAAATTTCTTGCTACTAGAGTTCAGAGAGATAAGTTAAACATTTATTAGAAGGTCACTTTTCCATTTATGTTCTAGTCAGGTTGTAGTTTTTGCAGTTCTGAAATGGAAGATCTTGGATCAATTTGCTTTTGTAATCCATAGCAGTTAGCACATATGCTGTAAGCCTGAAACCAGAGAACTTTTCCAGGAGAGCTGTCTTACTGCCAGCACGCACGTTGCTTCTATCAGTGTACCTGGGGTTTTAATGTGAACACCAGTAACAGTTGTTACGCCAGTTTCTTCTCATTGGTTGTGGACAGACACTCATAGTTCACAGATGTAACTTGGATTATTCGTGTTCTTCTCTGCTTAGTTTAATTACTAATACAGTCATAGATAAAATTACTTTTTGTCTATTCCTGTCCCCGCTTCTCTCTCTTAAATAGTAGCAGTGATGGCTATGCTTAGACTTCCAAGGTTTACATGCCATCATGACTGTCACAATGCACACTTTTTCTTCAGTGGGATAAATCTTACCTAATGCATGAAATTAGTGTATAGGTTTATGATAGAATGTTTTAGGGGGCTTCTGTTGGATCAATTGATATGAGTTATTCATTAAGATGTACATTAATTGAATCATAGCCTCAAGACTTCTTACAAAGAAATCAAGCATGCAGGTGTGTGATTTCATTCTTGGTTTAAGACTATTCCTGTCAATGCAGGATTTCACTTTTCATAGGAAAACTAGTGTAAGAGGTTAAACTCTTCCTATGAAGATAAAAAATTAAAATATTTATGGGAAAGAAGAAATTAAGTTCTTGAACTGCATGTTTGGATTTGTACAGTTTGGCTCCCGAAGGAGCATGGTCTAGAAACATAACTATTTCTGAAAGCACAGTACAGGTTTGTCCTCCCAGCACTGCTACTACCTAAAACTTTTATTGCTTGTTGGGAGAGCAGCACCTGGATTTTTGAAAAATCTTTTTACACAACCCTGTCTAGTACAAAACATTTAGACTCCCATGTGTGTTTAAAACTCTGGTGCTCTCAGAGGTCAAATCACACTCTGTTAGAGAATACGTACCATGATTATCCCATAGTGCTCATGGATTTCCTGATAAATAAATAAATAAATTGCTTTTTTCTTTCTCCTGTGTAGTGGAAAGGTATAGCTTCCGCCTGGGACTTCACCATACATTTTAGAATTGAAATCAATTCCTGGACTGTTGTTCAGTAGTCTTAGTCAAATGACCATAAGGCTTGGTTATTTCACATCAATCCTAGTCATTGAGTTTTAAGGTTCAAGCTGTACATGCTGTTAGTAATCTTTAGAAAAAGACTATTTTGCATAGATGAAACTGTGTGTGAATGCAACATACTTTTAATGTGTTCCACATTGATACAGTATTTCAGGAGAATCTTTTTTCCTTTAAATGATTAACTTCTGGTTTAGTCTTTGGAAATTCTAAAGCTTTGATAAATGAGTAGTGCTGTTCCCATATTTTTTTTGTCATCTGTTAACAGATATATACAGATGCACGCGTGAATGTGTAGAATACAGCTGTATAGACAGGCTTTGCCATTACCATTACACCTCTAAAGCTTTTTGGCTATTTGAAATATTTGTGTGCATGCAAAAACCTTTCCTTTTAACAAATATTTCTTAACTATTACTGCTAAGTATTACATGCTTGTTTGCATTAGTATCAAATAATGAAATTTCTGAAGGAAGACTTTATTATATAAACCTAAAGATGCATTACTAGCCTTAAAATATCAATAAAGTTCACTTAATCATGGGCGGTCTTGACAGCAATTTCTTTTCAAAAAGGAAAATAGAAAAAGTGCTTGTATACTTCTAGTTAGTGCTATGGAATAATATTTAGGACTTTGAGGTAACTTCCATCTTTAGCATCTGATTGTGGACTCCTATGCTTTATGTCCTTAATTGGAATGGAAGGAATGAGCTTCCTAGATACTAACATATTGCAGTTATTCAAATGATCAGATTTGATGATGTAAGAACTTAGTGAAATTTCTCCGTACAAGGAAGAACACTTTCATTAAGCACCTTAGAACCTAAATTCTGTAAGTAACATCAGTAAGTTTTGCTGGAAAACTTGCAGCAGCAAATACAAAGCATATCACTGTAACAGTGGGAAAATAATTTGAAAAAAAGGCACTGGAGTTTCACACATCATACTGCACACGTGGTTGTAATCTTCAAGATTGTCTTTCATTACTTCCTTTGCAATTACATTTTTGAAATAACTAGGATTTTTTCAAAACAGAAATTATATTTGTACTTAATAGATATCTATAGTATGTAAATAACTGTTCTGGTAAGTCTGTCTTCCTGAAAATATGGTGGCTTTCACTGAAATTTAATGAGAACGTGTGTTTTGTAAAGAAAACTTTAGTAGGAAGAAGTGACTCTACAGTCACTGTGTGTAATGTCCAAATTGAGAGGAAAAAAAAAAGTAAAATTCTGTCACAACTGGCTGGTTTGTAGCTAATAAGAAATTAAGCTCCTAACTGCAGTGGAGTAAAGGATAAAATAGCAGCTGTATTTATTATACACTGGTTTTTGTGTTCCAGCAGGTCTTTGTGATATTAATGAAGGTACAATGGTGCCAGAAGATCGCTGCAAATCACCCACTTCAGGTAATCATAACTTTCTCTGATCTTTAGTTTCTTATTTGCCCAGAAGATGGCATGCTTTAAGTCAACATTTACTAGTTAAGTAATTATATAAAATCTGTTGTCTTCTAACAGACTGTTTGAGCTGTCATAAATTTTGCTGTGTTGCACAACTGCATTTTTAAAACAATGCTGATTTAAGGGATCCAATAGGAATATGTCATAAAGATGAGTGAAGAGAGATATAATCTGAAATATTTATGCTTCAGGGAACATACTGGACAATGGAATTTTGAAACATTGATAAGAGATGCACAAATTCCTGTAATAGTCAATGTGATAGTGTTTCAGAGTCCTCAAAAGTGGTAAAGATTATTTCTGTAAAAAGAGTTAGTTTACTTCTGCTTCCTCATAAGTGGTGAACTACTATTTTTCTTTGGAATCAGATGTCTTCAGAAACTGGTATCCTTACAAAGGAGGAGTTCCCTGGTTAACACCCTCCCTCCTTTTTGTTGTTTCTAGTCCCCACTACTGTATGTGAATATTTCAAATAAAAGCTTCAGCAATATGTAATATTTAGTATTTTGTTTAATATTGGCTAGTTGAGGCTATAGCCCTGTAAATACTTAATAGTGCATGTCAATATATAGTATTCGAGATGAATATTTCATGTAGCAGCTAAAAATTTCTCGCTTATTCTCACCATTACTCTAAGAAAACTCTTGAAGTAATATGTCACTTCATCTGTTTCATTCAAAGCTGTACTCAAACTTGGATTAAAGGACAAAATTGCATGTTTACTCAAGTACCTAAAGTAGTACGTGCACTCTTTGCAATGTAGTGCAAAATGGTAATCAGTATAGGAATCTAGATTCCTTTTCTATTGTAGCCTGTACCTTTCAAAGCCAAGTTGAAAATATAACAGAACAAAACATCCTGTTCGTAGCTCTAGTAGAAATTTTAACATAAATTTTAATTTCTGATTTGACAACTGCTGTCTTTTGATGTTAATTTTAAATCATGCAAAACTTTCATCTACATCAGTTAATGTCATTTCCTTTTTTGCTAACCCTTTCTTAGAGTAAATAAGATTTATTTATAATTAAAGCAAAACTTGGTTGGAAACTTTTTAATTAAAAAGTCTTAACTGAAGATGTGATTTCATGACAAACCTGTGTAATGCTAAGTATTGGCATGCTCAAGTTGTCAAGTTCAGCATCATTTCTAATGCAAGCATTTTTGTGGTGTTTAGAATAAAGTGCATCTTTCCTATTTCATTTTTAAATATTAAGAACAATGTCTTGTAAACAACTTGCTGTGCAGTGCTGCAGTTCCAGTAAATCACTTTGTCAAGATTGAGAAGGCTGATGATAATTCTTACTAAGGTATTTGAATATGAGCCACTTGAAGGCCAGGCTAAGTCTAATTTCTGATAGACTGCTATAAAATATGTACAAAGAACAGCTAATGAGCCATAACCCTTCAATTTTCCCCTTGCTCCAGCATCACTCAAATGTCAGCCCAAACAACTTCCAACTGGTACCACTAAAACTTAAAACACTGTTTAATTTGAATTGGAGAGTTTCTTTCATAATTTGAAGTAAAGTAAAACTTAATTCGCCATTTCCACTAATGGTACAGTGAAAGCAAGCCCGAAGATGAAAATCAAGGTTTATATGGAAAAACCCTAAATTTAATAATTTGGTTCCCCTTCCTCCCTCCTGTCTGAGTTGTGTTAGCTGAAGTAGGTTTAAAATTAATGCAATTTGAATATTTCTTTCAGAGGATCAAAAAAGGAGGCAACTTAGAATAGATGGCTTGAAATGTCCTGAAAGGAAACAGAATTAGGGGTAAATTCCTGATCCTGCAGAGGTGGAAATAAATCTCCAACCTATGGGTTGACTATCTGAGAAGACTATTTTGAAGTTACTTCTTCATATTAGAATAAAATGTAGAAGTTTGGAGAACTGAGTATTCTGTGAAAAGAGTATATAATGTCTTAGATAAACATAAAATACTAAAGAGAAATAAGTCTGAAGTACCAAAAATAGCGAATGTACAAAAGATGGAGGGGGAAAGCCACTGGTGCATTCCCCTGTAAAATAGAATCTTGAAGTAGTGAGGTTGGACTGTGTCTTGTTTCCCTTGGTCTGTCCTCTCCTCTCATGTCTCAGTGAATGAGATAAGGTTCATGGCATACTTCTCCAGTTTTCATTTGAGAAAGGTACTTTGAAGGAGGCACCTCCCTGACAGGGGAATAGGTGTTGTTTGTGAAGAGAGAAGAGCTGCAGTCCCTTAGGTTTGGTTTAAGTTTATATCTTTCCTGGGCAAGAGCACAAGACTGGAAAGAAGTTTGAAAATGGCATTCAGTTTTCAGAGAGGTAAAAAAGGACATTTTGGAGGAATCAGCTGCACAGTATTGGCAAACTTGAGATTTAGGACAGAGGCCAGATTTAAATGACCTTTTTCCAGTTTAGAGGCTCTCTAGTTAAGAGGAAAATACGCTAGCACAAAAAGTTTGCTTGTTACTAGCTTTAAGATTAGAGGATGGGATTGGCAATTAAGTGTATTATTACACTATGATCTGTAAAACAGACCAGCCACTGTTTGGGATGAAGTTTGCATTTGCTCAAGTGATCTTATCTTCCACGTTTTCCACCTTTCTGTACCTAGGTAAGGAGAAGCGGAAGCTAACTTCATTAGACTTCCTCCAGTGGGTGATTATACAGTTGAGAGGACTGTAAAAGGGACTACCTGCCTATGCAAGTTAGGAGAGTATCCTACAGTTTTAATAACACAGGCCTATAGAAATACTGTGAAAATGCAAGAGAAACAATAACTTGAGCTCCTACTTTTTCTACAGAAGTTAAATGGTAATAAGCTTAGGCACCAGGGGCATTTTTCTGACACATAAAACGATGTATAGCCTTGTAAACTGTCAAGTTTTTGAGTTCATGAGTGTCAAAATGTTAGCATTCTATTCTTATTTTATAATTCCACTATATAAAATCCAAAGAAATTTGGCATTTTTTTAGTTGAACTATGTTTTAATTTCATAACAATGGTAAGCCTCAAGTTGTGGCATATAGCCACCACTGGTTTTTCAGTATTAAGGATTCAGAAAAATCCCAGGTAGCAGCATTGGCTCTCAGAATATTCTGTTGTCTCCAGAATAGCTGAAGAACTGTGACCCAACAGTGACTTACTGCATTGGAAAAAAGCAGATTTTCAAAACTTGAATTTATTGTTGCAGCAGTGTTCTGTGAATCATAATTTAGGTTAATCTTTGTGGTTGGAACCATGATTAGGACAGCAATCTAGTTATTCTGGGTAAACATTTTATTCAATGAGAGAAATATATCTAGCAATAAACTTGCTGCACTGTGCAACATTGTACCTTGCATTATAATTCTTGTGGTTAATCTCAGGATGGCTGAATTCCTGTCATACCAAAATAATTTGGACTTTATAGTATCTGGTACAGCTACAGAGAATACCAGTATCAGTATTTGATATTCTAATATATCTTTGTATCTTCCTTTAACTCAAAGCTTGTATTAATACATTGGGTTTGTGTCAAAGATATGTGTTTGTATATCCATTTCATTCTGTCTTCACTCATAGGTTCTGGTTCACCAAACAATTCTGATGATGATCAAAAAATGAATAATTTTATAGAAAAGGGTACAGTATTTCTCTTTTCTATAGTCTTATTTTTTTCTTCAGTTAATCCTTTGAAATACTTAGATTGATCTTTTTTTACTAAAATATTATTTACAGTGAAGACCAAAAGCAGAATGTTTTCCAAGATGGTAACCAATGACATAGGTAGGAACTAGAAAAATTCTGCTCTGTTCCTAATCCAGTGCCTTAATCTATGCAAGACTAACCCAGCAGCAAAAAACAAAATAAAATTCCAATTTCAATGCATTAAGTTATTAATTTTTCATTCTTTATGCTAATTGGTAATTCTACGGGCTGCTTCTGTACTAAATACACTGGGCACAATAATTTAAAAAAAAATCAAGGATATTGGTGGTTCAAATGCTGTGATTTTACAATTGCACTTCTCTCTTTTTCTGGACGGGTGAAATTCTAATCCATACTAAGAGTTCAGTCTATGCCGGTCACAACATTATTCCACTGCTTTTGCAAAGGGTACACTCTCTTTGAGAACATGTGGCTGATTTAATTTCTTTGTGTTGCATTCATAGCCATATGGTCAGATTTCCATGTGACTATGGTCAAGATAGAGGTAATATCAGTCGTCTTTTAATCATCTGGAAGAGAACTTGGTCAGAGAGAGAGAGATATTACTGTTACAGAACTGTATTTACTTTTTTGCATCCAACAGTGACACAATACCCTACCAGCTCCAGACTTGTGTCTTAACAATTTGGTGACAAAATTGCCTTGGAATATGTTGTATGCAGGTAGATTGAACCCTTTTGATTGGAATCGAAATTAACTCCACTTCTGAAAACTGGGTCACTAAATAAATGAAGGCGAGAGGCTGTGCCATTTAATTTTGGGAAAGGGACTCTTCTTCCTTGACTGGGATATGGTTATTTTCATTTCAGAATCACTGTTAATGGTTCATTTCGGTTTTGTTGAGTGCATTAGTATATCATTGTAGGAGGATTTCATTTTATCTCTTTAGTCAGATCAAAAGGTTGAAACTGCTTTATAAACTGTTTGCTAAACTACTATGTCATAGGCTGTGTTGAACCATAGGTTAAGATTTCTTTTCCTGTAGTCTCACTGTGATTTGCTGTTTGGCAGTTTAACTTTTATCCTAAATCATTAATCCTTTTCATCGCAGTTCAGTAATTGATAAGAAGAATCATTCAAAATTCAGTGAGATAAATATGAGTATGATTGTCATCTTTGGAATCTGAGGTACAGAATAAGGAAGAGCAAGAATATGCCCTTTGCTCAGTACTATTTTGAGCCCTCCTTGCAGTAATAACAGAAATGTTAGGGACAATGAGTTCTGAGACAGTGGAAGCCTGAATACAATTCAAGAAAGCAAATGGCTGTCAATAATATATTATGTGAAGTCATCTGTAATTAAAAAAAAATTGGGTGTCATTTACACAAATATTAATATGTTCTCCTAAAGGAAATTCTGGCTAACTAGAAACTTATGTTCAGTTCTTCTAGTGAGAAAAACGCTTAATCTTGTGCATGTTCTATAAAAGCCTGTTAATGAGGTAACGTTTCCCTTTTGTCCCAAAGCAGTCTCTTCTGAGCTTAAGACAGCCTGTCTTGTGCAAAAAACTTAGTGTGTTTGAGTGTGACTTCATTATTTTTTCACTTTTTTCGAAGACTATTGTCACAGTATTAATAAAACAAGCTAATGACAATTCTGTAGAACCATTGACATCTGTTTCAGCTGGAAGTCTTTAACTGAAAGCATTTTGAATGTGTTCCACAGCTAAAAAAGCAAAACATGTATTTACAAGTAATGCATTCTTCAGGGTGTAAGTTAAACACAGAGTTAATTGAGACAATAACGCATTTGATGTGTAATTCATAAGCCTCTCCCAGTCAGCCCATACTGTGATTTGTATAACCTGCACAGTTTATTGGAAGTTTAAAGAAACATAATTATTTCATCTGCATTCTGTTAGTTTTGAGTGGTTTGATGCCATGCACTGAATGTTGGTTTGTGTTTTTCACTGCCATGTTTTCTATACCTTATCTGGCATGTTTACTCTGCATGGCTCTTCCTGAACTTATATTCTAAGCTCTTCCACATAAGTAAAACACCTTCTTCTGTGTTAATAGTTGCATGTTTTCGCATTTCATTGTTTTAAACTGAATTGCCAACTAAATGTGTATGGACAATGAGTCTTGTAAAATGTGAGTGTCATTTGTCATTAACTTCATGTTGTATGAAACAAATTGTTTACTGTCAGCTGCGTTTACATGGATGAATTCGATGTATGTGGCATGGTGGTTGCTCTTTGAAATGGCATATGGTGCAGTCAGTTCAAGTTCTTTCCGTTCTTTGTCAATATGTAAAATATAACCTGTCAAATGGATTGCAAAACAGAACAAGAATTATTTACATGGATAACTTCAGTTGCTGTTATTATCACTCCTGTGTTTTGCCACATGGGAACAGTGAGTAAGGGAATACTGCTTACAAAGTGAGAAGTAATTTCATTTCAGTGACAGGGCTGTAAGGTGGTAACGTAACACACATGCATTTCGAAATATGAAGCCATGGCCAATTTAATCACTTTATTGAAACTTATGTAGAGACATCTTCATTTCTACATATTTCTATCATTAGTGACAGTATCAGATGAAGATTCTTGCTTTGTTAAAGGATCAAAAATCATCTAAGACAGTAACAATAGCATAAATAAAATGTAAATGCTTCATGTACCAACACTTCAACTTTGCCATATACACCATTAAGATCAGTTGGTATTCTGTTTTTTTCTAAACTCATTTGTGAATCTTTCATGCTAAGGAATGGATACTAACTCAAGTTAAAGACCTGTTGTGAATATGTTGCTTTTTGGGTCACATTTCCCTTTTATTTGCATCAGAGGTGAACTTTGGAAAAGTTACAATTACCTTGGGTATAAGGAGATACTTGATCCATTTCTAGAAATCATAGAAAATACTGTGGCAATTATTAAAAGCAGCAGTTTCTCTTAGGAATGGCAAATATTTGAAAGTATAAATAACGTGCTGTGAAGTAGTACAGAGAGGTGTACCAAGTGTAGATGAACTTAAAGGAAGAATTGGTAGGAAGTATTTAATTTGTAAAGCCACATCATTTTTATAGAAAAGCACTGTGATCCAGCTTCAGTGGAAGGAAAATCTTAAGTTGTTTTACTCATACTTTGGTCAGTTAGTTATTTGGCATGAGGAGATATATGTGATTAAAAAGGTAGCTACAAATCAGGTCAGAAGTTAAAAGGTATTGCAACATCCGTTTCTGGAAGAAGCTTTTGTAAAGGTGCATGCAAAATATTGTAGACGGTAAGACCTTCATGTCAAATAAAACCAGTTTTCCTGAAAAGTATTTATTTTCTACAGTTTATAAATTTAAAAACAATTGCAAACAATAGGCTGATCTAAGTGGAGTAGCTTTAATTCCAAACTTTTATAATCCCTGCTGTTACTATTGACATAAGGTTTCTCACATTTGTTACATTCGAAGTGTACACCTAAATCTTTCGAATGGTGCTAGAGTCACTGGCTGTTAATGCTGTTTTAAGGGAATCAGATTTTCAGATGCTTATAATAAGTTCTCATTTGCCCTAATGCCAGAGTAAGACTGTTTTTTCTAATGTGTTTTTAATACTTTGATCTAATTTTGGATATATCAAGTACATCTTTTCTTACATTCTCTTGTAAAATGGTTTTATTATTCTTATATCAAATTTAGAGACTTCAGCGTTGATAATCTATTTCTCTATTGTACTGTCAGCAGTACAATATTCAATTCTTTAAGCATCTTGATATTGGTAATGTGAATCTTTCTCTTCTGTATAGTTGTCAAATATAGAATAATTGGGAACTTTATGTCTAACAAATTCTAAGCTGCTTATTTATTTGTCATGAAATGTTAAATGAAATAGACAAGTTTACATAAAGCCTAAACACAAAGACACTTGTCTCCTTCATAATTTTTAGAATTTTGTTAAAGGGTTTAGACTGTTTCCTCAGATAAGAAATGGATGAGAAATCACTTTATAGGTTTCAAACTGATGTGCTATACACTGTAAAGTTATCTGCTTAGGATAATCCACTGCAAATAAAACGTAACTATTACTTTTAAGCCGCAGCTTCCTACTGATAGTTCAGTCACGTTTCAGCCTTCAGGCTGAATTGGTTGAGCCTACTGTGCTTGAAATATAACACGCTATGCCAAGGTAACCTTTCGTATTTTACCACCTGCCCCCTCAAGCCTGACCTATGAGAAATCTCCAAGAATCCGGAACGTTGCTTTTGGACAGTTCTCTAATATCATACTTTTATATGATACTTAATTATATATATTAGCAACAGAAAGAATGTGTATGTGCCTGCGTATAACTCTAGATCTTCTAATTTAGAGGAGTATTAAATGTAGGTCTAAACACAGGCAAAATAGTCACTGTTGCCTTGAGCAGTAGGGTGCCAGGAGGAGCAAACGGCCCCCTGGCCTCTGTCTCCTTGTCTCGTGCCACCTACAGAAGTCTTGGCTGTAAATGCTGCAGCAACCACCAGAATGACCAAGAGAGGTATTAAATTCTGATATGACAGCTACTACTTGAGGTCAGCCACACCCAGCAGGAGCAGTCACCATCACCTTTGCCCTGTTGCACACCTGGAGTAAGAAGCCTAACATTGAGCATACTCTCTGTAGATCTTCATCCTATCTTTTCCAATTTCTCTGATTTATATCTCTTGTGTCATGGAAGTTGTCTAGCATGTTGCTGTTTTTCATCTGAGCCACAGCAAAACTGAATTTTCCAAAACTATTGTAAACCATAGCCAGGTATAAATACAAGCACCTTTTTTTATATTAAGTAATGTTAGTTAAAAACAGCTTAGCTGGCAAAATAGTCCTATTTTCTTATTACATCTTTAAGCACTTTTTTCTTTAAACACAAGATGGCACTACTGCTACTTACATAGGTTCTTGTGTCCTATTTACATTTGAATTTTTGAGGTTTTTGACACATTAATGTATGTTTTGAAATGTATTTTTTGCATAGCACATTAATCCACGATTTCTAGCAATGATGTCCTTTTTTAACAATTCATGTGTCCTCTTGTCCTATTAATGAGGCATAGTTCAGTGTTTGTAGAAAATGTCCGACAAATTTGTTTTACCTTTTCAACCTAGTTCACACAGCTAGCCTTTCACTAAGAAACAAAAAGCTAAAACTGTGGATTGACTCTTAGAATCCAACACACTTGCCTGTATTTGTTATTGCCTGCTATATTGCCTGTTACCTAGTATCTTTTTTTGTCAGTTTTCTCCAAGTTGTTAAAATTGTGTTATGCTTTTCTATTTGAAAAGCCAAAAGTGGCCAAAAATAACTCATTTTCTGTGTGCATACTTGAGCTTTTGTCCAGTATCTCAGCTTTTATGATTTAAATGTCTAACACAGAAAACAAGCCTTATGATGAGGAACACCCGTCTTTTAATTCACAATTCCAGATAAGGTTTCAAGATCTCTTTTCAAGCTGATATAAGTTCAAGCTGACAGCAAAAAGATGGGCTCCTGGTTACAAGTTCTGTTTTGTACCATGTTTTTCTGTTTGTATAGCTGAGCTCTGATCTGAAACAGGAGTTAATCTTGTTGAAAACAACCCTTGGCAGAAACCTCATTTAGATGAGTTTTGGCCTCACCATTAAGCTAAGCCAGATGCTAGTGCCAATGCAAGGATGAGGGTAGAAAACATGTAGTCGGACTGCCCTTTTCCATTTCAGCCTGCACTAAAATAAGTTAAAGTGACTAGCATTTCAGTCTGAGAGTAATTTAATTTGAATAGGGCATACTTTGTAACATTGACACATGAGGGAAATGAGAATATTATTTCTGGAGTCTTATTCTCAAATTTTTATAATGTATGACAGGAACAAAACTGTTCAACTATTCAGATAACTAGCATTTGCAATATTGATGAGCATAACTGATGATATAGTGAAGTATTTCACTTTTTGAAGGAGTAGAAGTTACTTTAAATCACATGCTGTTCTTCAGAATATGTAGAAAACGGAATGATGTCTCTTAAAATGATAATTAGAATGAGTTAACTCCATTTTTAGCTGAGAGAAGCAGGAAGATTCAGGCTGCCTTATGACTGGTATCCATTACAAAGTACTCCTAGAATTATGAAGCTGTTCTCAACATCTACTTTAGGTAGAGAAGTATAACCCTTACAAGATAGTGAAGAATTCAATGATATATTAAAATTCAAGCCTGTAGCTGGGAAGTAAATTCAGAGTCTAGCCCTGGTCTTCTCCAGTAATTGCTGAAAGATGGAAGAGGGGTGTATGGCTGCTAGTTTACTAGTGACTTTTATTATAGTGGCATTTGTTAGTATTGAATTTTAAATGGACCACAAGATTTCCATTCCTATGAAGAGAATTTTCCAAGTCAGGGATGAGTTCAAGTGCTATTTTTTTACTTGAGCAATATTATCAAAGTTATACTATCTTTTGTTTGACAGTATTACAAGTGTATATATGCTGCTGATTTTATTTTTCTTGGGAAGATCTTCATTCTTCTAAAGTTGCAGATTGCAACTGCAGGTTACTAGCTTTTTACATTAGCATTAATGTTTCAGTATAAGAGTTCATCTTTTCCTCTATTTTAAATATCTTGGGTTTGATCAAGAAGTAGGGCAGAAGAAGAGGGGATGGGATGTTAACTTCATGTGAACTTCAGTGCACATTCTTGCAATTGCCAAGTCTGTATTCTGGCCTCTCACCTGAGGAGGTAAAACTTGAGGTTGAGTCAAAGCAAAATTCATCCAATCCATCAAATTCTGCCTGAAGCCTGAGGAGAAATGAAGCTTAGCAAAAATCATTAAATGCTGTATTTGGGGATTTTTGTATCTTCTGTGTTTTACTTTGCAACCCTCCTTTGTGGAGGTGAGGTTCTGCTTTAGTAGAAATCCTGTTAAGTACTGCAGTTACTGTAATAAATAATGATATATTAAATATTGGGAAAGAAGCAAATAAAGGCCAGCAGAATCATGTTTATTCTTTTTTAAAAAAAAGATATACTTCACTTTTCAGCAAAGATGTCCAGGAAGCTAAGTTTGCCAACTGAGCTAAAGCCTGATTTAGGTAAGTTTACATAGTTGATTTTATTTTTACTAAAACTATTTTACAGAATGCAAGTATGTTAAAGGAAGAGTCCTAAATTATGTAAACTGTCATGGCTTTGTTGCATTTATCTGAAGTGTAGAACTAAAATTTTAATTCCACTCTTTTTGGGAGCTCTCAGGCACCAAATGTCATTGCTGTCATCATAAGGTAAGCCTGCAAATCTTGTACATGGCTTATCACACTTTCGTCATAATTTTTAGGCATCTGTCACTCACTTTATCAGTAGTGCTGTGATAGCAAAAGCATGAATAAGCAGGTAATGTAAGGAAAATTGCTGCCTGTTTAGAACCATCCGATACGCTTTAAATGGAAAAATGAAATATCTTAAGAATAACAGGATATGTTGAGGTCCACTCAACAAATAGTTGGACATAATTTTACAAATGTTAACTGTCTTGTGACCACTCTCTCTAAATGAAAATAATATGCAGCTCTTTGGATGGATGGCTAGTCTGAGAACTTCATTTTTCTTGAAAAAGCATGGTAACTTTTTATATAAGAAGCAGTTCAGTTGTGAAGTCTGTAGTACTAAAGGTCATTATATTGCATAACTAAAACAGCATACAAATGAGTAGATTTCTTTTGTATGTTACCCGCTTATAGATCAGATCCAGCTCCCCTGCCTTGTTTTCTAAAGATGGTGCGGGACAGCTGCAGACCTACAGCAGTAGATGCAGCCTGAATGCGAAAGCTGCCTTTTGCCTGCCACAGCTTGCACACTCCCTCTCCTGCAGCAGAATTGCTACCACAACCCCAGCAGAAGACAGACCAGGATCAGACTGGCAGCTGCAGAACTGTGTATTTGACAACTGCTGCTATGAGCAAGGAAAGAGTCCATGGCACTGGGATGTCCTGAAACTCAGCTGGACCACCCTGACTTACAATTTACAGTTACAGCTTGCTCCACTCAGAAATGTGAAGTTGGAAAGAACCCTCAGAGATCTTTTAATCCATTGCTATGGCAAGGATCCAGATGTCTGATAATTTAACCTCTCATCTATTCATGAGGCTCCAATAAATAAGTTTTTAGAAAAATCCCAGACAAAGTTCCAATGTTTTCTAGTCAGTTAGACAAATTTCCTGTTACTTAATCTTCCTTGCTTCCATATTAACATTTTCTTGTCCGTTCCACAGTGAACAGGGATAACAAGTGCTCCCTGTCTTTTTGTTCGCCATCTTTTATGCTGTTGAAAGCTGTCATAATATCTCTAATCTTCATTTTTGCAGATAACTTTTTTACCAAGTTCAGTTCCTTCTCCTTTTTTCAGGTTATGTTGTCTAAATCTAGGATGGCTTCCGTTAATCTCCTCTGGATGTGGGATTTTTCCTCATCTTTCTAATACTCTTCTGCCCAGAACTAGAGGGATTTAACTGTGGCCTTGTTGGCATAAAAGAGCAGAAAAATTTGATTTCTCTTTTCAGTCTGTCTGTTCTTCCTTACTATGTTTACTAATGGTTTTAGGGATAGTTTCAGTTTATGGTGAATTTTATCATACTTTGCAAATTGGACCACATTTGTACTTAGGTGTTATCCAATTCATTCTAATTCTACTGTGTCACTCACAGTTCTTTGATAGCAATAAGTACTTAGAAGTTTTCTTTTTTAATGAAGACTGGAGAAAAGAGAATGCTGAAATTCTTTCGGTATTTTCTGATCCTGAAAGAGTTTCAGCATTTTCTATATCATTTAATATTTGCTGTTCTTTCTACTGAAATAATGGAAATTTTTTGTCATCTCACTTCTGGTATACTCATATAAAATAGTTCGTACCTTCCGAATTACATTAGCTTTTGAGTGGTTTTGCTTGACTTTGCATGTGTGTGGATATCTGCCCTTAGAGGCCTCATTTTGTTCTGTGTAAAACTCTTCTAGGTTTTCAGGTCTGCAAATAACTTCCTTAGGCAATTACAATCTTTTTTATTTTACTTCTATCTTTTTTCTCCTAGTGAGATAGCTTTTGTGTAGTGTTCTTCAGAGATTGTCAGCTTGCTTGTGTTATTTTTGTCCCTTATGTGACCATATGTACTGGCTCTAGGAGACAGCTGAAATGCCTTTCTCCCAAGTTCGTTATCTTTATCATTTTTCTCTCCGTTCTTTCCATGGCTTCTTGAAACCTACTCTTCCATGATCTCGTTCTTTCAAATTACTTCTCTATCTTTAGGTCTTGAACCTACCCCTTTTCCTCCCGAAACAGCCAGGCCAGAATGTAAACTGTGTGCTTATGTGTTTTTCCTCCACTTTCTAAAACAGAAGTTATCTTGAACATACTCTAGTCTGCATTATACCATTGCTTTTTAATGTTGTAATCCAGATGATTAAGGTACCATTGCCACTAGGTCCTATGCTTTGGTTTAATGCCTCAAGAGCCTCATCTTTCTATCCTTCTGATGAAGTGGTGTGTAGTGGGTCATCACACTGTTCTTTCCTCTTCATCTGAAACTAATCCATTAACAAACCACAGATTCTTCCTTGACTTCAGGATAAATAATATGCATTAATGCAGTTAAACTCTTTACCCCTAGTTCTCTTTCCTGAATGAATGTCCACTTTCCACAATGCCTGTGTTGTCTGGCAAGTTAATTTTTATGGGGTTTTTCCTGTCCATTCCAATGCTTCTGGAATTTGTACACATGCTCTTCAAATATTCAACCAGATGCAACTCAAATGCCCATTTAATTACATGCCTGTTGCAGTTAAGGTATGATTATATTCAGACTGATTAATCCATGTTAGAGTTAAAAAAAATTAAGTTAGTAAATATTCAAGCCTGAAGAAACAAGCATCTTAAGAGGTTGTGGTCATTAGAATTATAAAAACAAACAATTATTTTCATTATTTTACTTTGGATTTGATATTTTTAAATGTGAAAACTTCAGATGTCAAGAACTGAGTGTTTGACCTAGTTTCTTTTTATAATCCATGTTTTACATTTGACTTAGCTAAAATTCAGCAATACAATGATTTTTCTATCCTGTTGGAATAAGACGAGTATCTCCTGAGAAGATTCACTGTTTGTGTTGAGTAGACATCTGTATTTAGTCAGCTGAAATCTAGTTTGTATGCTTTTCAGATGCATTTTAGATGTTCTTTGTAGAAAGTTTTGCAATAATTTAATGAAATTAGCATAGTGATACTTCCAGAAAGTATGTGGATAAATATTGCTCTTTAGTTCTTAATCCTGCCTTAAAGATTCCCATTGCATCTGTACCCTACCTAAAGATCCAAAATAATAACTTAATTTTTTAAAAGTCATGATATAAATTGCATCAAGCTTTTACTAGTAAGGGTTGTCTTGTTCTAAAATCTTGGAATGATAAGAAAGTAAAGCATTAATTTGTGAATGCACGAATAAATCCGGACATGCTGATGTGTTAAGTATCACCACATGTACAGGCAGCACGCAGCTAGAATGAAGCAGTAATTTTACTGTTTTGAGGCTTTTGTTAATATTAGAATTCACTCTCTGTTACAAGAACCTTATTTGCTAAGCAATGAGCAAGACATTCTGAAAAGTTTAGTGCCATTTAATACTGTATTCAGAACAGAAGTTTTCAGCTTTGCCTACCAGTGCCAGGTGGCATTTGGTAGCATTTGATTTTTTTCTTAGTAAAAGTCCGGGTGTGTGTAAATAGCCTGTTAGACCTCCTCCATACAGTTCCCTAAAGTGGGACAATATTATTGTAAGCCATTACATATCACATGTTATCATGCTGTCTGGATGTCACTGCAGTTCTTAAACTAAAATAGTTGCATATTCTTAAGATTAAAAAATATTGGCTTCCATAGAACACAGTTTAATAATCTGATCAATGGACTAATTGGCAGAGAGGTTTGTAATTCAATTTTTTTAGAGGAGTTTTGTTTGATGACTGTTAGTCTCTGTCCCACAAAGACAGAAATATGCATAACAATTGTTCATGACAATTACCTAATGGCAACCTCTGCAAAAAAAGATCGGGCGCTTTGTTCAGGATACAGTGTTGAAAACTGGGCCAAAAGGAAGAATACAGGAATAATAATCAATAGAATGGTAGTTAGTATATACCTCATGCTAAAGGACAAAAAAGAATCTCAATTATTTTAATACCTGCATTTTGCAATTCTTTTTAATTAATACTGATTTTATTTTCAGATGTCAAAGACAACTCTTTCAGTCGATCCCGGAGTTCTAGCGTAACTAGCATTGATAAGGAATCACGTGAGGCAATTTCAGCTCTTCATTTTTGTGAGACTTTCACAAGGAAGGCCGATACATCACCTTCCCCATGCCTGTGGGTTGGGACCACACTGGGTACAGTGCTTGTCATTGTACTGAACTTACCCCCAGGAGGAGAGCAAAGACTACTTCAGCCAGTAATTGTTTCTCCTAGTGGTATGTACAAAGCAGATGTGCCGAAGTATACTTTGATAAAGTACTGTTGTCATTCTTCGTATTTTTTTTAAAAGAATGTTTTTCTCAATTATGGATTAGTTGAAACTTAATATATACTTCATTGATTTAGCTACTAAGGTTAACAGTCTGGACTGGTTACTTCATTACCAGAGTTTTAAAGTTGCAAAGTTGAAAATATGATCTCATATAATATAAAAATACCACTTTAATGTATACTTGTGGAGAAATGCATGTTTTCTAACCTTAATGTAGTACATGGCGATTGTTAAACAGAAATAGCAGAGATGAGTATTTCAAATGCTCAATTTTTTTTTTAGTCATGAGGTTAGAAACTTTCAGTTTTCCTACATCATGAAAAAGGAATACAAATTAAGGGTGCTATATTGAACAATTAGCTTTAAATATTAGTGATAAAATATTCCTTTGGATTGCTGTGAGAGGTCTTGTATCTTGTTTTTCTGATTTTGTTGTACTTATGGTTTGCTGAATGTGCTGTTAAGCATAGATTTAGCCTACCTGCTACCAGTGTATCATGCAGAACATGCTGCTCTGCTCTACTTCGCTCACACGGATGGTATCAGGACATGCAAATTGCAATGCTATTTGATTGAAATAGTGATTAGGAATAGTGTGACCTCTAGACCATATTTGATTTGTGCTTACCAAGTATTTGGTATTGGCAGCAGTATTCAGATTTGGTAACATTTGATCATAAAGGCAAGGCTGCAGACTGGACAGTGTTTAATCACTGGATCTGGAGCATGAACCTTAAAAGATGCTGCCATGTGTATGATTTTTTGTGTACTTAGCAGATGTTCATGTTTTTACTTGCATGTGAATAAATATAAGTAAAATAAGAAATTAGCTTACGATCTGGCCTACATAGATAGTGATTTAAACAATGGGGAGGGAAAACTTTTCCTCTTTCAGTTTATGCTAGGGTGAAGTGGATTCAAGTGTCAACTGCAGTGGACAAAAACCTCACGTTGCTTGTTTCTGAACCAATCTGTATTGAAGAAAAAGGAGGTGCCTGCCTTTGACTAATAACATTTATTGTTGATACTAAGCACACTGTGTAGTCCTCAGGAGAGAATGAAATTAATTGCATTTGTGACACTGAACTTGAATACGAATGTGCATTCCAGCTTGGCTCTTTTAATAAATGCACACATTTCTGTTAATGGAGGAGTATGTATACACTTAACCCTTGAAAACTGATTTAACGTTTTCTTGAATACATATGTGCTCTTGCGTGTGCTTAATTAGTTTTTAGATAAACATCCAAAGGTTTTGGTATGTCTGTTTTGCTACAGAGGCAAGCCTAAGTTCTTGTTTTCATTTTGCTAGCTTCTTAAATATTTTGTAGCTTGAAAGACAATTTAGGAGAACTGTTTTAGAAATGTACTCAACTTCCTTTTTTCCTAGGAACCATCCTGAGGCTAAAAGGGGCAATCTTGAGAATGGCTTTTCTGGATACCACAGGATCTTTGGTCCCACCAGCACATGAACCCTGGAGAGAACACAATGTTTCTGAAGATAAAGATGAAAAAGATAAATCAAAAAAGCGACGACCTGTCTCAGTGTCCCCTTCTTCCTCTCAGGAAATCAGTGAAAACCAATATGCAGTGATATGTTCAGAAAAGCAAGCAAAAGTTATTTCACTGCCATCCCAGAACTGTATTTATAAGCAAAACATAACAGAGACTTCTTTTGTTCTTCGTGGAGATATAGTGTCATTGAGTAACAGTATCTGCCTTGCTTGTTTCTGTGCCAATGGACATATTATGACTTTTAGGTAAGACCTGTTTGAAAATAACTTAAATATAAAAAGAATAGTCTTCTGCTAGATAAACAGCTTCCTTTTCTGTAAGAATATGAATTTAAAAAAAAAAAGAAAATCTGTGTTCACTCAGTGTTGATGAATTACTAACACTGGGGCCTGGATAATTTTGGTTATGCATTCCTATTAGTTATGCCTTTAACACATGAAGAAGTTTACCAGTGTAGCTCAGGCTACCCTGTTTCAACAAATACTTCCAAACACGTGATGTAGGTCCTTGAGTTGATGAAGATTCTCAAATGTGAATTTACTCCATGCTGGAGAAAACTGCCCTGAATCAGACCTTCAGCTGGTACATGACCATGACTCTGCATGTTTTTGTGCAGCTGTCTGCATCACACTCATGCCTCAAGCGTACCCTTTTTGTTGTGTAGCTTGCTCATGTCTTAAAGGCCTTAATCTTGCCTTATAGCCTGAGTTTAATTGCTAGCAGTTGAAGTATAGAAATGTCATCTAAAGTAAGGGGTTTAAGTTATGAGTTTAAACATTTGTAAAAGTAATGTTTGAATGTACTCACATGTCACCTATGTAATTTTAATATGTCCTTTTTCTTGAATATTTCCAAATGCTATTTTATTCTGAACAGCAGCATGTATATATCTGTACCATTGCACCTACATTTTAGTCCAGGCTAATGCTAAGATGAATGCGGAACATGGCATTATAAAATTGTGCCAGTAAAATTCTTAAAACGTTATTTTTAAGGTTGCTAAAACAAGCTCTCAGCTTGGGAAATTTGCTAAAAAGAAACTTCTTCAGGAAGTTGTTAGGAGTAAAACTAAAGCTGATCTGATGTGTACTACAATGAAAAAATAAGTTTTGTTAAGTCTGTTAACTATATTGATCTATATCCCAACGTATATTCTAAACACCTCTAGAAAATGCTGCTCACCTTGCAGGGCAAGCCCTCTTTCTTCCCCTAATTAAAACTGAACTTAATAATGTTCAGATACCATATATTCAAACAAATTCCGTTTTTCTCAGGATTCATTTCGTTTTCTAAAGAACTTTGCGTAGAGGTAGGTGCTAAATAATAAATATTGAACTGTTACATCGTGTAGGGAAGTTGAACTCCCAAATATTAACTCCATTTCATAAGCATGAAGTGCTGCTGGGAAGTGCACTTGATGGCCAGTTTGTGTGAAGTTGTCAGAGCACTGTACCATACCCAAGATGCCCAATACTTATCTACTGATAGAAGTTTAGATAGGACTTAAGATTCTGTCACAGATTTGTTTCATACTCTGGAAATGCTATCATGGATGTCATGCTTGTCCTATCTGATCTAATGGTTTTGTGTTTTGTCTTGAAGCTGTAAGGATGTTTTATGCTTCCATCGTCTGAAGCAAAGTGCTTCCCTGTTTACTAACTCGCTGTTAGGAATATTCTAAGTTTAGATACCTGCTCGGCAGAACTGTCATGTCTGGGTGATATGCTTACAAGAAATACTGCTTTTTATTTCTTACATATAGAACTTGCCTCCAAAGTCATGTTACCTGTTCTTCCTTTTGTTTGTCATATATGAAGTCTCCTGCTAAGAGACAACTCACAATCTGTAAAATGCAAGCTTAACATTTAGAAATCTCAGTATCATACAAAAAAAAACCACCACCACTTACTGTTGCATTTACTACATCTTTCTTTTTCATTGCTTTTGGCTTCTCTTTGCTTCTTTACTGCTTTTTTAGTTTCTAGAAATAATAATCTTATGCAGATGATATCTGCAGCAGAAGCTGCTTAATGTATTGTTGGTACATTTGCAGGTAACATCTTGTGTAAATCATGTTTTTACAAAAATTTCACAGGGGATGTTTTTGAGACAGCTGTTTATTTTGGGTTTTCTTTATCAAGACATTAGGTGTTCAGTCAGTTCTTACTTGCATTTACTACTACTTTGAGGGAGAGGAACGTTTGGTAGCAAGAGCATTGTTACAGCCTGAGTGTGGTGTATCTGTTCTTCAGTAGCTTGATGCATTAAGTACTGCAGTTACATGTACAAAATCAGAAAATACAAGGTAAGCAAACCTTACTGTAAGAGGACTTCCTCTTAAATGTGCAGTCAGACAAAGAACGTGGACATAATTCACAAGATTGTTTGAGGCTACTGAATTCTGCTTTGCTTTGAAAGCACACCCCCGTGTATTTCCAAGTGTTCTTGAGGAGAGATCTTTTAGACTTGTATTTTTAGTCAAGGAGAAATTCTTTACCTGGGAGAAGAGACGGGATGTTTAATTGTAGACTTTTGGCAGATGCTTATCAAAATATTTTGGTAGTAATTACTGAATAACACTTTAAGTGAATCTGTGATTTACATACTCAGAGTATCATTTAAATGATGCTTTTAAATGCATCTGATGCCGATATTTAAATTTCACTTTTGAGGTGCTACCTTGAAAAATCTCATATTTATGTTTTGAGATTTTGTAATTGCATTAAATGATACCCTGTTTATATGGTACTTTTGCAGATGGTGAAGAGAAAAATAATGTATTGCAGTTTAAAAATGAGCCATTTGATCAATAATAGACAATTGTTCTATATTCTTTTAATTCTTTTTCTTAAGTTTGCCAAGTTTAAGGCCATTGTTGGATGTATATTACCTGCCACTCACTAATATGCGGATAGCGAGAACATTCTGCTTCACCAATAATGGACAAGCACTCTATCTTGTCTCACCAACTGAAATACAGAGGCTCACCTACAGTCAAGAAACGTGTGAAAATCTTCAGGTAATTATTAAAAAAAAAGACTGTTTTCTGACATAGATATACTATGAGGTTGTTCAGTTCTGGATTCACGATGCTTACAGTAATTAAGTTTGTTGTAAAGCTGAGCACTTCGGCTTTGATTTTTCTCACTGTAGAGTCTGATTCAGGATTAATCACTTCCCTGACTCTTAAATTTTACTGTTTCATCCATCCTCTTGTATTTGAAACAGTTTCTTAATTAATTTCCTTTTTGATTGGTAGGAAGTTTCCTTGTTTAACATTTGCAGTTAACAAAACTCCCTTGTTCAAATGATGCTGGTGGAGGCACGTGCTGACACAAGCAGGGAATGCTAACTCAAGATACTGAAGGAAGCCATTATGTTTCAGGGGTATTAACAGCTTGAAAAGATTCTCAGCCACGCTTCAGCTTGGAAGCTGTATAGAATACTGAAATAGCAGAGATGCAGGCTGTAAGCTCTACTTCCGTACCATGCACAGATTATGAGTATTTGTAGATATAGTTTTAACAGAACAAAATCAGGAGTGTTGCTGAAGTTAGCAAGGGACAAATACAGCTTCACTCGAACCCATTTCTTTGCTACTGGATTTCATGAGCTATAAGCTTCCAACTATCAGAACAGATGGTTTGGACAGATTTCTTAATATTTTTTTATTATTTCCTAATTCACTTTGGAAAGGTAGATGCCTATTAAAGCATATTTATTTTGAAATTCAAATCCACAAAATAAATCCTTAAAGTGAAAGAATATTCCATTAATTTGTGTGTGAAATAATGTATGCCTTGTTGTGTCTCTTATTCATTGCAAAGGAAATGTTGGGTGAGCTCTTCACTCCTGTAGAAACACCAGAAGCACCAAACAGGGGGTTCTTTAAAGGCCTGTTTGGAGGTGGGGCACAGTCACTTGACAGAGAAGAACTCTGTAAGTTTTCAGTATTCGTTATTTTTCTGGTATTTCTACCCAAGGAAGGCAGTGGTCCTTGAGAAATGTATTACCTGTGTTAATAGAACTTTACATTTGCAAAAAGGAAAGTTAAAAAATGACAACTACTTTTTCATAACTTTTGCATTGTACACCTTACCAGCAAGATCAGAAAAGCTTGGTACTGTTTTCTCACAGGCTTCTTTACCTCATTTATTCAGGAGTCGATTATAAAACAAGAAATGGGACAACTGATCTTATTTTTGTTCATCTTTAGGAATTTTATGACCATGATTTTCTTAATGCTGTTAAACTGGAAGGGGCTGGTTCTGAAGAACACTATTTAGGACAGTGAGAAAATGAAAACTCCATTCTCAGTTCATCTGCTAGGTTCTTTTTGCTCATTTGACTTGTGCAGAGATGCCTTAGGGAGTGAGAGCAAGTACAGAACTGTATGATAGTTCAATTCAGTCCTATGAACATAGGACAGAAATTCAGATTTCGCAGTTTTTATTGCTTTAGCATATTCTCATAGGTTTTTGCATGCAACCACAGTAAAAAAAATAAAGCTGTGATCAACATTTTAATATATTTAAGGAAAATAACTTCCACTTATTCAGATATTTGCTAGATGAAACACCATATTACGCAAGTTTATTTGTAAGAAGAACTGTTTCCTTTTTAACATGAAACGTAGCTGTTAAAACAGACAAAGCTCCCTGGCAATCCTCTCTTTTTTTATTGGTTCTTTTGATCTATCCAGTAAAAAGTTAGTCTTTACTACTTGTGCCTGTTCACTTTGAACAAATATCAAATATTTAGAGGCCACTTTCTGCATTAAAAATTCCATTTGTATTTATATGTGTGTAATACTTTGAAAGGTTGGTCAAGTATTCTATTAGAAAAATTTGTGTGCACAAATTATATGTTTAATTAGTATGACTGGGACAGGGAAAAACTGCCCCTTCATGGCAGCAGAAAAACACTCTTGTAACTTTAAAAGCTATCTTTTTCAAGTTTCCACCATTTTGCCCTGGCTCTTCTGACTTATTTTTAAGGAAATTACAAATTTTTTTATAACTCAGTCTCAGGCTTTCTTTGTGGCTTTCGATAGAAAGACCTGTTTTGGCTCAGATCTTCAAGAAGAAAATATTATTGAATGGGGGAGAAAAAAGCCTAATGAATTGTAGCCTGAAAGTGAGTTCAGTGGCTATTATAAAGACATTTTCAGTGTCTTTTGAATTGTCATATTTAACATGAGGGTCATAGCAGAATCTGTAAAACATGAAATGATTTCTCTTTTTGTAGATTTCCAAGACTAAAAATGCTTATAGTGTTAGGTGAAATCTAAATCATTATTCCTAGAAGCATAAAATTAAATCAGAAAATATTGAAATACTGCAACAAAACTTGTTAAATAAGTTAATATTTTTTCTAGAGATGAAAAAAATATTGAAACCATAATTTAATTGTTTAAAAAAAAGTTAAAGATTATTTGGTTTGACTTCAGCATCCAAAAATGTTTTGGCCTTCACTCAAATTTTTGTAAAGTATACAATTAAGCATAAGATTGACGCGTCCATTAGGTGTCTAGACTGAACTAGGTGGCTGATGATTAGCAAAGGAGATGTGGTCTGTGTGGTCACTAGAGTCTAGAGTTGTTTAGCTGACCTTTTGTGGGTGTCTAGTTTAGGATAAGCTGATTTGTTCTTACAGCTGTACTGCATTTTCACGATTTGTTATTTTTTTTACAAGATTTTCATAATAATGACACCTAATCTTCAGGTGTCTGCATCTAAAAGTGAACTTTCATCAAAGGAAACCTCTGGCTGGTGGAGGCGTACCAGCAAAGCACTTCCAGAACCGATCACAGCTTCTGTTTTCAAAATTTTCCTGCTTTGCCTGCTGAACTCCCACCACCTTCCCTGTGAAGCAAGCTATATTGTTAAAAACTATTTTACCAGCACAATTCAGCTGATGACTGTGATGTCAGCACTGTTGAGAGAGTTTTAATTTCACACTCGAGCTGTGAAAAGGTTATAATTTTATAACCTGCCTGGAAATTCTGAAATACATTTGAAAAATCTCAATTTTATTAAATAGTAACATCTAGTAACATTGAGTAGTGAGTATTGCTCATAGTCATGCCTATGATTAGGTGTTCAGTGTTCGTACAAAGAAATGACACCTCTTTATAAGCTATTTACATTGGCATTTACATAATAATGATAGAAAACCTTACTAATCTGTTTTTGCTGCTTTGCAAATGCCTCCAGTTGGAGAATCGGCATCTGGGAAGGCATCAAGAAGTCTTGCCCAGCATATTCCAGGGCCTGGGGGTATTGAAGGTGTCAAAGGAGCAGCATCTGGTGTAGTTGGTGAACTAGCACGAGCCCGGTTGGCACTAGATGAAAGAGGACAGAAACTAGGAGAACTGGAAGAAAAAACTGCAGCTATGCTTTACAGCGCTGATTCTTTCTCTAAACACGCTCATGAGGTGAGTCTGTTGCATGTTAAACTGAGAGCGTTAAACTCTAGCAAATAAATGCAAGTTCTGCAAGTAACTGACTTCTCAAAGGCATGTTAGAGGTGTCTAAAGGGAATGCAATATCATTGATAAAGGACACTTCACTTTCATCTGTCAATCATTACTCTTAATTAAGTATTAATGTAAGCAGCTTTGTTTTATGGCACGTTGGTCTAGAGCGTGCCCTCTGCCTGAGTGCCATGTAGACTTCCAAAAGTGCAGCTCAGTTCCCATTACTTCAGGAACTTGTCACTGAACTAGGTAAGAGTAGTAATGCTCTGTGTGAGATTCCTGTGGTTCTTAAGAAAGATCCAGTTGTTGTATGCAAACCCCATGAATCCAAGCTAACATTTTTCCTCAGTAACTACATAGGATGGCTGTTCTCTTCGGTGTTCAGGAAGATCTCTTCCATTCCCTAAATTCTTGTGCAACCTTCCCATTCTCCCAAAAATGTATTTTTCTGTCTGAGGCTAGATCATCAGCAGTGAAGCTACTGTTAAAAAATTCATCATGCTAAACCCTCACTGTTCAGCAATGTTGTTGTTGCAGTTCTGTGAAGCCTTACTGAAGTCCCTCTTTCTTGAGCTGCTTTGTAAGCATATAATTTATTTGTATCATTGTACTTTTTGGTACATTATAGAAACAGTAATTAGACATTGTTTTTTGTTTTTTAGATGATGTTGAAGTACAAAGACAAGAAGTGGTACCAATTCTGATGACGCTCATCAATTACATCTGTTTAATTTTGTCCTGATGAAAAAATCTTGATTTTTCATTAATTTTGGCAGGACCATTGAAATTTAAAGGAGTATTCACCACTGGATACTGTTGTTTCCTAGCACAAATCACACACTGTTTTACCTCAGTCCTGGCTTTAACTGAGGAGCTTTATATTTAAAAGAAACACACACAAAAAACCAAACTCAAGTGTTTCTTAGCTGATGGTTAGCTGAGAGTTCGAACAGAGAAGGTAACTAGAACATGTGGAAAAGAGAGTAAAGGGAAGATGTAGTGTGAGATGGGCTGGGGCAATGCAGGGCCAATCCTATGTTAATATTTCATATGCCAAAAGTTTTTGTGCTATTGTAATTGCTGCCAGTGTTATACCCTCCTGTGAGGAGAGGCAATAAATCAGGGGTCCAAGAGCTGGAATAAATTTGTTTGTCTTACTGGACAGTAGCTGACTTACCCACTCCAGGACTTCACTGTACTTACCGTTATGGTTGAAGATGAGTTGAAGTTTGGTGTCACTTCTTTCATCAGAAAAGCTGGAAGCTTGGAAGATTTCATGTTGAAAATTTTATACATAGGTGATCTGTGCATAGTCTTTTCTTGGACCCCTGATCTAGTATTCTTGTATTCACATCATATTCTGTGAAGTGCAAAACAAGAGAATACACAATTTTTGCATTAAAGTCAAGTGAATAATATGACTGGAATGTGTCACGCTGGGAGTTTTCATTTGTGTTATGGTTGTGAAATGTGGTAACATCTTCATTGTGGTAAGAATAACTTCTGTTCAGTTAAATATTTTTTGCCAAAAATAGTTACTGGTTCAGTTTCTATAACATTTAGAATTGGCTGTGGGTTCCATTCATGCTGTGAATTTTTATAAATGTTTAACAGAATGTATCTTTACAGCCATTAATTAAAATAGCTGAGATAGTTCTGCTCAAAACTTAAGTTCTAGATGCCCCTTTAGTCCTTTACTGGGAAATCAGATAATCTTGGACTCAGGTTTTCAAACAGTTTTACACTCTGTGGAGGTGCTGATGCATGAATAATGGCAAGCATCTAATATTTAATAATTGTCAGTGTATTGTTTAGCAAATTTCTAAACCCTGCTAGTAGAGCTATTTTACAAGGACCTGTCTCAGCCCCACCCAGCACTAAAGGCAGTTGGCCTAAAGTTTGGATTTAGTCTCTAAAGCAGCGTTTTCAATGTGGGCAGTGGTAAGTGTCCACTAAAACTCCAGGAACTGGTGAAATAATGTTCAGTTTGGGTGAGGTAAATACTATAGCTGAGCTAACTTGTTAATGGCTGCTGCACTAAAGCTGTAACAGTGGGAATGACCAGAGCTCTTTTTTTAGAAGAGAGGATTCCTTAAAATATTTGTATTTCAAAAATTTATTTAGACTTTTTTCTCAAAGCAGGAATAGCTACTGACTGGATTTGTTTTATAAAAGGGAGTACTTAGAAGCTGATAGGTCTACATTGGCTGAAAGTAATTACTTGGGTTTGCTTCTCCAAGCATCACATTCTGTGTGGTTTTTTTCGTACACTTTCCAAATGTTCCCAGAGCAAAACCTTGGTTATATTTGTATTGTAAAGTGATGTTGCAGAAACATAGATAAGGCAATCTTACAAAACACTTAAAGGATGCAAAGTATTGAAGTTACTGATGGTTCTTAATTCATTTTTCAAATGAAAGGCAAATATGTTTGGGCTTTGTAGCACAAGTTGATAAATTTTCTAATTTTATGTATAGTGACATCTAATGAAAAAAGACAAGTGAATGCTGTTGCCAGTATGAGGGCACGCCATGCCATGTCCACTGTTCAAAGAACTTAACAGATGAGAACGTGACAATTGGAACAAGCAGCGTTATTTCTTTGGCTCTGTCCTCTACCTACTGAGGCAATGTTAACTCCAGTTACTTAACTCAGCTTGCCACACAATTTTTGCCTCTGCATGTTAGTTAATTTCTTTTTTATTGTCTAATTAATGCATATTTAAATTAACATCATTTTATTAAAAATCCAGGTAGAGGAAAACTAGATAAATTACTATCCGTACCATTTCCAAAAATAAAACATCCTAACTGACACTTGTCCCCTTCCTTATCTCACATTTATAAATGGAGATGACTGACTATTATTATTTGACCTGGTGAAGATGAACTATATTTCAGAGCAACATAATCCTGGAAAATTAGTCTGGTGAGTCTCTTGGGGAGAGGGTGGCAAAAGTACGCTTCAGCAAATCATGGTACCAGTTCAATGGAAGATGACCTTGACTTGAAAGTGTACTTAACTTTCCCATCAAGAAGCATTTGACAACCACGAGCAAGCAAAAAAGAGGCAATGAGAGACCATCTGCCAGTACAAGAAGAGTTGTGGCTTACTTGGTATTACAGAATTTATCATAATTTAATCTTTTTTCTATTGCATATGTTCAGAGCATGCTTCTAGATTTGAAAACTAATGAAATGCTCTCGAGATGAATACACAAATGGTTCTCAGTCAATAAAAGGGGCTATGTACAATTTCAGTCTAAAACCTTCCTCTCCTTAGTGGAAGGAAGTTGATCATACACACATCATTGGATCTTATTCTGCTATTGGTGGTGCACCTTTTGTACAGCAAAGTATACTGAAATCCTTAGGGGGAAGCACCCCATTTTTTGCTAGCATTTTAGTTGTGTGAACCTTTTTCAGAGTGTCTGGAAAACTATGAAATATAATGGAGATATTACTTTTTTTTGATGGAAGTGTAAGAAACTGCCGCTACCTATCTGTTTATATGTAGTGTGTCTCATTAGGAACTGTAAACTGAAGAAGCTTTTCTTCACCTTAGACCTGCCAAATTGTAACTTTTGAATGTTGATATATGTAAATATGTGTGTATTACAAATAAGTCTGAAAGTGTTACACCCCAGGCATCTCCAGTGATTTGTTCTTCAGCAAACAGTGAGTTATACAATATAGTAATATATAGCTGTGTTCCTTGTCTGTCCTTATGCAAAGTTTTTTGCCTGAGGTGGTACTTGCATGGCAGGTGATACTGGAAAGCTACATCCAAAGGAGGATTTTTGGAAGCAAGTTCAGTTCCTGTTTTCCTTTTTGTTTTCCTTTTCTCTTTTCCTTTCTCTTTTTTGCTTAATTAATAGCACTGATCTTACCTGAACTTTTAAACTTGAATTTTTTCCTGCACTTTAATTCAATCATGGTATTTTATTCCTTAATTTTGTTTCTACATTTGTGCAGTTCAGGTTCATTATTTGTATATAAACACACACATTCAAAGAGACTTCAGAACAGATTACTTTTGGGCACATTCGCTAATTATGTGACTTTCATTTAGAATGTGTGTTTTCTTAGCAAAATATGTATATACAGGTATATACAATATAGAATCTACTGAAAGGCACTTATCCTGTGTCGACGTTCAGTTTATAAATTACTGCAACACTTTCAGATTTGTTACTAGATAATACAATAAAATCTGTTATATTTATACATACTGCTTAAGAATATACTTTTAGTTTTAAATAATTTTTATATGTACACTTCTACCTTTAATTTTAAAAATAATTATGTTCAATTTTTAAGTCAAAGTACTTAAAGTATGTATATTATCCATAGAAGAAGTTGTTTTAAGCTTATGAATACATTCATATCTCATATCGAGATGATACATTTACTAAGCAATGAAAACAAATAGCCCATTTTGCTTTGCAGAAAATAATCATACGTATTTTTACCTCCCATTTTGAACATTCTTAAACAATTCCCTAAGTAGGGAGAGGGAAGATAGTGCATTCAGAAAACTAACCTAATGTAAAAGTTTTCTCAGGAGTTGTGGTCTGTGGCTGACTGGTTTTCTATGATTTTATTTTTAGGTATACACATGAAAGACTTTTCAGCTCTATTCCTTGCACTTTTAGAATTCCCCAAAGTTGAAGTGAGGTTTGTCCAATAAATATTTTCTTTGAGTAATGTATGAATCTTGATTATACATCAGCTCTTTACATGTAAATCCGGGGTTTTTTTGTATACCAAACGTGTTGGAAAGCTTGCAGCCTGTGGCTGAAGTGCCCTCTTCTTTCCCATCACGGTTTAACATATCCGGGTGGGCACTGATAGCAGCTGAAGTTCGGTGTGGGGGGAGGGTGTGCAGTGCCTTGCCTCCCTTTCCAAGTTGTGGGTAATTTGTTGGTTGAACCTCTTCTTCCTTCTAGCCAATTTCCTGTATAACTTATGTGAATCCTTTTGGGTGGATGTTGATAGCTTTGCTATTACCACAAAATCCTCAAATACTTTGTAGACAGAAATTAATTATGTTTGAGGGGAGGAAGTAAGTACAACAGAAAAAAAGATGTTTAGTGTAGGCGAATCAGCTAAACTGATTCATCTCAGTTTTCATTGAAAAGCTAAGTTAAGCCGGGCCAATTTCTCCTTCTTATGCATGTTACAAAGATGTGCTGGTTATCATCTACTTTATTACTGTTTCAAGCCAGATGAGTGTACTGTGTTTCTGGGTTCTTTTACATTTTATGAAGTTTAGGCTTAAAGATGTGGGCATTAATTTAAAAAAAGGAAAAAAAAAAAAAAGAAAAGAAAAAGAGAAACGAGGCAGAAACATACAACAATCAAATGAAAGGTGTCAATCAGTATTCCTTTTAGTTTTTCATGTAAAGTGCCTAGAAATGTTTAAGTCATACAGCTGTAGGTTTCTTTGACACTTGTATTTGTTTTGGCTAGTACCTAAGTTACATATTACCAGGCAAATAATAACTAGAAGTTAAACTGTTTCAGTTGAAAACATGTAAGGAGTTGTATGTGGATTACCACTACCATTCAGTAATAGGCGATGCAAAGGGAGAGGGGTGGGAACATGTTTTAAATATTCCCTTTTAAAACAGATTTGTAAATAAGCAGTACTGTGTTATTTTAGACCTGAGCTCTGCTATCTGTAGTGGTTAGAACTAGGAAAACATGCTGCTTTCTAGTTAAGCTACTGTTTCATTGTACCAGCACCATGGGGGAAAAATAAAAAAAAATCAGTAAATTTTTCTGACGTTGCCCACTTGTGGATAAGCATGCTTGATGTGTAGCTGTTCTCGTTTATGTAAATCTTAGTGTGTACATGTGTGGCTCTTTCTTTTGTCCATTGCAACTCATTCTTCAGTTAAGTCTTGCTGAGCCCCACTAGCTCTTCTGAGGGTGATTACTGGAATATGCATTTTAGGTAGGGTTGCAAATCCATCTGTCTACAAATATAGTTTCATATGAACTGCAAACTGTACTGTTACAAACACAACTATGTTAGATTGCATAGAGTTATTTTACTTACATGTACTTGAACTGAACTATGTCATCATAACAAAGTTAAAAAATTAAGTATGGAATATTTTTGTAAATAAAAATACCTGTGCAGCTGGTATTTTAAATTTAAAATGTATTATACATTAATGTTTCAGAAAAAATGTTCATATATGTGTATATGAATGTGTCATTATGCTGAAGGGCTCTGATTGGGCAAAATAAACTATTCAAATCTCTCCTGAAATGAGTGGAGCTTACTCCTTTTCTTCCTAAGTAGTTCTTTTCCTGCTGGCTGGAGCATGCAGTGACTCCTTGCCAAAAGAGGCTGTTTCATTTTGCTTAAGTTTTTGAGATATGCACTTTATAATGAGCAGAGCAGTGTGTGCTTGAAGCACTAGCAGCCAGGCTGGCAGTGAGTAGCCCCTTAGGAGCACAAAAGAAGAAATGGTTTGGCTGTGGTGTGATGTTACCAAGCAGATCTAAAAACATTCTAAAATGCAGATCTCGATAGTGACAGTGTGACATCCTGATATCCTTTAAAGCTATTGGAAAAGTTATGGTCCGTGTTGGGACCACTACTGTTTATTATCTTCATCAATGACATAGACAGTGGGATCGAGTGCACCCTCAGCAGCAAGCTTGCAGATGCCACCAAGCTGAGCGGTGCAGTTGACACAACAAAAGGATGGGATGTCATCCAGAGGGACCTGGACAAGCTGGAGAGGTGGGTCCAGGTGAACCTCATGAGGTTCAACAAGGCCAAGTGCAAGGTCCTGCACCTGGGTCGGGGTAACCCCCAATATCAATACAGGCTGGGGGATGAAGGGATTGAGAGCAGCCCTGCCAAGAAGGACTTGGGGGTACTGGTGGATGAAAAGCTGGACGTGAGCTGCCAATGTGCACTCGCACCCCAGAAAGCCAACCATATCCTGGGCTGCATCAAAAGAAGCGTGGCCAGCAGGTTGAGGGAGGTGATTCTGCCCCTCTACTCCGCTCTGGTGAGACCCCACCTGGAGTGCTGCGTCCAGCTCTGGGGCTCTCAACACAAGAAGGACATGGACCTGTTGAAGTGGGTCCAGAGGAGGGCCACAAAAATGTTCCGAGGGCTGGAGCACCTCTCCTATGAGGACAGGCTGGGAGAGTTGGGGTTGTTCAGCCTGGAGAAGAGAAGGCTGCAGGGAGACCTTATTGCAGCCTTCCAGTACTTAAAGGGGGACTGTAGGAAGGATGGGGGAAATCTCTTTGGCAAGGCCTGTTATGACAGGACAAGGGGTAATGGGTTTAAACTAAAGGAGGGTAGACTTAGACTGGATATAAGGAAAAAATTCTTTACAATGAGGGTGGTGAAACATTGGCACAGGTTGCCCAGAGAGGTGGTAGATGCCCCATCCCTAGAAACATTCATGGTCAGGTTGGATGGGGCTCTCAGCAACCTGATCTAGTTGAAGATGTCCCTGCTCACTGCAGGGGGTTGGACTAGATGACCTCTAAAGGTCCCTTCCAACCCAAACTATTCTATGATTCTTATTACAAAGACGCAGTAAAGCAAAGTATTTTTTGTAGCTGCATTTTGACAAAGTTCATTAATTTAAGAATCCAGGGTGCATGGGCAGAAGAAAGGAAGTTGGTATCTTTTTTTTTTTCCTTTGCCATATTTATGGCACAGCAGATGTATTGTTTTCTTTGGCTGAGGCTCAGCTTTGCCACAGACCAATTTCTAGCTTGCAGTCTATTAATAATTTTCTGTCTTCTGCTATTGTGGGGGAATAAAACACCAAACACCTTTGTAAACATGCTCTGAATGATGCAGAAACACTGAATCTGAAGAGAGGCTAGGGCAGCGATTCTGAGAAGTGAAATAGCTGCACCTCAGTGAAATTTTTGGAATCTCATGATGTTAAATAGTAAAATATTTCAGTGCTGGTTGTTTTACTATGTGATTGATGTAGTGAGGACGCAGTTTCATCTGTGGGACAAGTCTGCTGGTTCCAGACCTCTCCTGCCTTCCTGTTTTTTCTCCAGTATCTGGTAGTTATGTATTCTCAACTTTAAGCTCTACAGCACATGGAGTTATAAATAGGACGATGTGTTGGAATAAAAAATAATTTCAACTTCAGTCCAGTTAAAATGAAGGTGTTTGGAGCTGTCACACTGCCTCCAGCTGCTCACTAGCTCTGGTAATCTCTGCCATCACCAGTAACAGGGCAAGAACATCTTCCTCCCTATGGGGACTGCGGGGCTGCACACAGGGTCAGTTGACTGACAAGATGAGGGGATTGTCAGACTGAAGTTGTAAAGTGAAGCACTGTGATTTAGTGAAGGCCAGGAATTGATGAGACCTATGGAAACAGACCAGGCTTATGTCCCAGCTTGTGGAGGCAGTCTGCCAAGCAAGAGGCACTGGCTGTTTCCTCTTTCTTAGGAGAAAAGATAGCAGCCTTGCTGGAGGCATCTCAGTCTTGCATAAGGAGATAGGATGTTTTTCCCTACAGTCCTACACTGAGACAAACCCACAAGAGCAGAATGTCAGCAAATACGAGTTTCTCACCTTCTAGTTTGCTGGCTGATTTCTTCACAACGTGTAATTAATGCTCCCTTAGTAAGGGCTTGGGGCTTGCATATGTAACTCATTATAGTAGCAGAGTTCTGCTCAGTTGCTGTAGCAAACAGTTTTCTGTATTTTTCAGCCACAGGAGCCAGCCTGGGCTGAGGCTTGTGCACAGGCTGCTCAGCAGGGAGGAAGGGAGCTGTACTCCCTGGATGGCTGAGACCTGGGGAGCACTCATTTAGCCTAAAACACTTGTTTAGAGCTGTTTGACACCAAAACTACCCAGAAGGGGTGATGGAGAACCGTGGCAAAGCCACAGTCAAGAGAAAAATGGGAAGACTGATGTTCTCTTCTGGAGCAGATAACAGCATTTCTGCATCTTGCAGCAGTCGCAGCGTGAGCAGGGCTTTAGAGAGAGTTGATTGTTTGAAGGGGTTTGCAATCAAAATGTCAGACTTTGCCTATGTTTTGATAAGTTTACCAACTCCTCTACCTAATTAAGCAGACATGATGAGAAATTTTATATAACTGTGGTTTCCAGGACACAAGAGACTCCTGGGAAGAATAATGTGGAATGCAGTCTCCTGTGTGGGAGTGAACAGAAAACAATTTCAAGCTGGTATCTCCTCATTTTCTTGGGTACCTGCAAGTCTCTTAACACCACCTCCCTAAGTCCTTTTTATCTGAATGTCAGAATGTCACCTACTGACTATGGTGCTTTTTCTTCTGGGATCTCGACGCACGAAGTGCAGTGGGCCAGTCCCCGTAAAAGGCTTCTCTTCATTACAGTTACTGTCTTTAGACTGAGTATGTACATGCCTGTTGTTCAAGATGAATATCACAACATAGTACAGATTCATATAAGGAAGGATTTTTTTTTTTTAAATCCATCTCCTATGAAAGGGGTAGACAAAATTTAGTAATTAAAAAACAAGGACTAGTCAAGGTCATTTTATCAGGTTTCTTCTCTTACCATGCTCAAATTCAGAGTCAATTCTAGCTGTGAACTTGGGAGGTCCCAGTATTCACCTACTTCCCATTTTGTCTTTAAGCACAGAAGTTTCTGGTTGGTTTTTAGAGGAGTTTCTAGCATCTCTTGAAAGAAACCTGTGAAGCACCTGGGAAGATAGACATCATTTCTTCTATTCTACTGTTCTAATTAACCCTCTTCAGAGAATATTTTTTTTCATACTTTTTTTTTTCATACATTTTTAAATGTAATTTGTTGCCAAAGCAGGATCCATGAAAGCCGTGTTGACCTCTAGAGCTTTCCTCCAGTTGTAAAAGGCCATTAGTTGGTTTGGCTCTAAATGTCTAAAATGTAACTGCTTGTTCTTGTCGGGATTCTTCTGGAAGCAGCTGCTTCCTCTCCAGTAGTCCAGTCATGCTGCGTGCACCAATTTCAGCAAGTAGCTTCTGGGCTGTCACCAATGCAAACTTTCTCTTCCTGTAGGTAAAGGAGAACTGAAAAATACCAAAGCATTGCTGGTTAGGAGGCCCTGATACCAGTATCACAGCTATTTGAATGTATTTAGGAGATTATACCCTAAGGGACAACCAAAAATCTCTCCCTGTGCGCTTTGCAGGGCACAGTGCAAGGCCTTGGGACTCGTACCACATCAGAAATGGGGAGCATTGCATTCGAGGCCTTTCACTAGCTCATTGTACTTCAATACTGGGAATGTGAACAGGTGTCAGTCTGAAGTGGACATGTAGTTTACTGAGGGCTTTAATACATATCTTCAAGCAAAGACTAGATGTGGTCTTACAAAATATAAACAGGGATTGGCTGTGTACCACATTCTGGAGAGCCAATTTCAAGCCCAAAAACCCTGCTACTTGTGATTTAACCTGGGGAAGAGGCAAAGGTGATATGAATAATGGCTGTTTGCCATAGTCCTACATGGGACTGATGGCAAGAAATAACCTAAAATTTATCCTGTAGATGCTGAAAGGAATTTCTTTACATTTGCATTATAATCTATCAGGTTGTGATTTGATCTCAGTCAGAATGTGAGCTGCATGTATTGCTGTATCATTGAAAGCCCTAGTCATGGTCTACTACCTTATTATTACAGGCGGTGTAAAAACATGGGAAAAAATGTTGATCCGAGCCTGGCCCCATAGGCTTCAGCCTGGTAAAAGAACCAATGATGTAAGTTGGAGAGGCAAGGGGGCAGAGACAGGGAGACAAGGTTTGGCTGAGCTGGTTGGCACAACACTGCTTCACTTCTTGCCGCATTTTTGCAGCTATTGTGGCAAAGAAAAGCTTTTAAAAAATGTATTTAAAATGAGAAAAAGTGGCTGCTTTGGTAGTCATAAGGAGCTACTCTCTCACATAAACAGCATGGAAAAAGTGACCGTTTGAGAATCTAACCAGGAATGATAGTGCTTGGCATAGTTCACCAACCATGAGAGATCTGGCATCCCACTAAAGGAGCAATGATAGCTCTGGAGGGGACAGGGTGCTGAGAAGGCAAGAAACATGGAGAAAAGCTGTTGTATTTGCTGCTGTCAAGAAGGGGAGCGCAAAGGAAAGGAAGAGCAGGGGGAGGCAACAAGCACAACACAGCGGGCTACAAAATGATATTTGCAGCTGTGTTGTGCAGGATGGCATTTCTCAGAACCAGAGGAGAGGATCTAAATAAGCACTGATGTGAAGCTTTGTCATGTGGACATCTATGACAGGCTTTGCTTTAGAAGCGATGCACAAAAACAGCCTGTAAGGCAGCAGGCAGCCCTGTCGTCAGCTCATGGGGGGAGCAGCTGGAAACAGTGCCTGAGGAGACACCTGCTTGACCAAACAGAGGACCCACATTATCCCAGGCATTGCTTCGCATACAGACAACATCAGATATGGGCCACATGTTTCCAAACACAGTTGCACCTGGAGCAGCACTGCAGCTTATGACAGCCCAGGAGTGATGGACCTCAAATTTATCTGGCAGCCAGGGCAAGGAGAGCACTGACCCCAGGGCTCTTCTGCCAGCGGCAAGGAAACAGAGAACGTGAGTCTGACATTGCTGCCACCTCCCCAGCACCCAGACCAGGATCTCTGTCTTCCTCAAAGTGAAGCAACTGGGCTTCTTGCCCTTCACAGTTGGTAGGAGGTAACTCAGGGACCGCTCGTGCGGTCCTGCTGGCTGCTCTGACACTGACAGCAGGGCTTTGACCCCCGAGGTTTTCCAAGGTGGCTCTGAACCGAACATAAAAGGACAGGTTTTCTTTTAGGGTTTCTTTAGCAGGGAAGGTGAAAATTTATCAGTCTTTGATTTTAGACATCTTTTTCTTTAAAAGGAAAACCATAAAAAAAAAAAACAAACCAAAAAAAAAAAAAACCAAACAAAAAAAAACCAACAAAAAAAAACCCCACTGCTCTGGGCCAAGTTGACTGGCAATGTTGCTTAATGTGACTAAGGCACAATGTGTGCAGCTTTCTTCAGTGCACTGACGTGTGGCCGCATCTGTCCATAGAGCATTGCAGATGCAACTACCCTCTTGCGTGAAGAAATTATTAGTTGCAGAGTGCCCTTCAAGTAGCTTTTGGCTTCACAATTGCTGTTCTGCAGGTCTGCCTTACCTTGGGACTCTTGCTTCCTGAAGGCAATGCACATGACACAGGAACAGATTTTTTCATTTATTCCCAGAGCTTACAGGAAAGTGTCACATTTTGGCTGAAGACACACAAGACGGGGCTCCTTGGGCATGCCAAATTCCTGAGCTTCACTGCCAGGTCGCTGTGAGAGGGATCTGCAGAAAACTCACAGGCTCGGCAGTGAACATGCCCTGTAAGCAATAAGCCCCGTGGGTCTTGGGCACCAGATGGATGTTCATTTGAGGAATGCTGGTGATATTGCAAATTAATAAGTAAAGAGCCATCCCCTTCTCATTGTTACCACCCTTCCTGCTCTGGGGTGAAGTAAAAACCCCTCCTGCTCTGTAGTTTTAATTAAAAGCTGTGCTGGTACATCATAGGGCATTAAGGATGACTGAAATTGCAGACTCGTCTTCCCCTCCACTGGAAGATTTACTGCATAAGCAACTGGGAGTTGTATGTCTTCCCAACAGCATTATCCTTTAGTCCTTTGCACACCTGAGTAATACAGTAACTAGTATAAGCTGTAGTAAAACTTCCCATCAAAAGCTCCTGTATAACTAAAATATGGGTCTCTAGAAAATTTTGCTTTGATAGGGTCACTTAAAAGATTCACACGCTCAGCTCTTTTTTTTTTTTTTTTTTTTTTTTTTCTTTTTAACCCTTCCTACCTGTGTGTGAGCTACAGGAAAAGCTTTCCCAAAACCTGTACTCCAGTTTTTTGTGGATCAGCACAGCAGCTCGTTGTGGAGCATTTTCCTTCCTTGTCGTGCCAGGCAAATAAATGTCACTGAGGCATGGCAGACATACCTTGCACAAGAGGAAAGCTCCTCTGAGACTTTGTCTCTTCACGAACAGGCACCGTTTTCCCATCAGGTGGGCGAAGAGCGTGGTGTTTACGGTGGGAGGAGGAGAGATGAGAGGCTGCAGGGCGGGACGGGGAAGGTTTTGTGTGGCTGGTCCTGACTGGCCCCCGCTCCGCGCCCCCTCCCAGGCGCAGACGGGACCCCTCAGGTGGACCAGGGCACAGACGTGGCCGCAAGGCACCAGGCTGCGCAGGAAGGGAATAGCTGGAGGGACCCAGGCTCGGTGGTGGTGGGGTTTTGAGCGTGGCAGGCGGCTAGGCAGGGCCCCGGCTGGCTCTGCTGGAGCCCAGGCAGGGTGCAGCTGTGTTTTGGGCAGGTGAGGGACAGGAAAAAGAAAAGAAACATCTGGATTACCAACACAAAGGCAGGCAGCCGGCGAGATTGGAGATGGAGGAGGTGGGCCAAGGATGGCGGGAACAGAAAAGTCTGTGTGGGGAGAGTCGCTGCATCGACCACACAGCAGAACCAGGCTTTGCTTGCTGGAGTCCTGTGAGAAGCAGTTTGGCTCCTCCGACTCTTCCAACTCATGCTATTAGTTTTCAATTTAAACTCATCCTCTAACCGACAGAGTATAACAGAGGAACTAGCTATGCCCACAGCCTTTTACCTCTCTTAAGCTTTGAGAAAATCCCCCCCAGGACAGGAACAGCAGCACCAGCATTTGGGTCACCCAAAATCTGACTGAATCAAGCACTTGGGGATGCTGCACCCTGTATAATCCTACTCACCTCTAACTTGTGTTTGCCAGGAAATTCCTGTTTCTCAGAGGATGCTTTACACAGGCCTGTGATTACTGCCTGTCTGGGGGGCCGAGAGTCAGAGCAAGGGGAAAAATTTGCCTCAGAATACATAATGAAGGCAACAGCGTGGATTTTTACCTAGGTCTGGCTGTGATGAAGTGGGCTTTGGGTCATTTAGCAATTATTATTGTTGATCAATAGTAAGCACTTCATGAATTAATGTATGCAGCTTCTATACAAGATGAAGGTTTTACAGATAGCGACCTTTGCCATATTGCAACAACTCTGATACAACTGTCCCGGTCTTCTCTAGCACTGAACAAATCAGCTTTTGTCAAAAGCACAATAAGACATTAGGCTCCTGGTCTGGGTTCAGATATGTCAACCCTGTGGTTTCTCAGGAGTTTTTAAAAATAAAAACAAAATGCCTCTACCTAGCGTAGGCTGCTATTATAAAATGTCATTGTGCGTAGATTACAGATTTTGCTAGAGTTTAACAGTCAATCTTTTCCATATGAGTGCATGCTTTTGGCTGGGAAAACTATTATCTGAATATAATGGCTTTCTTTTCAAGCCAAAAACTAAGTATGGAAGGCACATCCAACTGAAATGAGAAATGCTGCGTTATTTCAGTTTTTGTAAAACTGCTCTTATTTCTGACAGTGGTTTTGCTGAAGACAGTGGTTTTGCAGAAGAGACGCAATCTTTCTTAAATAGACTATAAATAATAGCTAAAAACTGAATTGGAAGCAGAATAAATAGAGACAATTAATTCAACTGAAAAAGGCTAATTTTCATTCTGATTACCCATGCTAGCACACAATCATCACTTAATGCCATTATGAGACCGTAGGATGAAGAACAAATCATAGAATTCAATTGATAAAATAAATGGTACAATACGCGTGCTGTTCATTTCAATCTGTCAGTAATTATTCTCCGCTGTGTTACACAAAAATATTCCCTTCCAGTTTGAACACAGTTTCAAAACTCTCATTAGAAATTATAAGACATATATGTAGACAATGTGGGTGATGGTCAGTCCTCAGTTCTTCAGTGTTGAGTGTGTCTTTCTGTCTTCACTTTCCAAATACATACTCGGAGACCCTTCTCAGTTGGCCAGTATGCTTATGCCCCCCACCCTGCATTCTAAAATATTTCACTGAGGTTATTCCTCAAACTTCAGACAAATCTTGCCTCTTCCCCTCTGCCAGCTAATTTCCCAAACTAGCCCACAGTTAATTAACTTTTTGTCATCCTACTGTGCTGGACACGTTTCATTCCTACTACCAGATGCCAACCGAAATTCCCTGTAAGTGGCAGCTGTCATCCAAAATTGGATCTGGAGGAAAGTCCATGCTGCTCTCTGCTGGGAGGACCCAGAGGTACGTGCAGCATTTGATGTCTGTGTTGGTTTTGCACTGTAGTGCCAATTTCCCCTGGAAATCTATAGCGAGGATGGCTTTTGAACAAAATTCCGCAATTTTGTTTGTGTGGTCTTCATTTTCTATTTAAAAGTATCACTGTCTAAAAGCTTTATTTCACTGTAATACTGGCCTTCCCCACCCTCACTCATTTCTGCCCAGACCGGACTAAAAACTATCCACACCGCAGCATTTCCGCCATGAGGTGCGGGCTGTGATAGTACAAGTACATCTGCTTTTCTCATTCTAACTGTCGATGACCAGAGAATGAATCAGAATTTGGAGGGGATTGCTTTTAGTGTGATGTGAAATTTAAGTGAAATTGTAAACTGAGATTTAAGTTCAAAAGCAATTTGCTCAGCATAGGCAGCTAGGCTATCTGAGCACATAAAACTTGTTTTCCTGAGAAACTGGGCTGAAGACCCAGTTTGAAACCCTCAGTACATTTGGAACAAACAGTATTGAGAAATCAATTCAAAAATCATATAAAAAACTGTACCTTAAAAATATAATTTTAAACATTAATTTCTAACCAGTGCAGCAGTGTACTCCTAAAAAAAATTCTGTTAGCTGGCTGAAAACTTTTCCAAGCCTATCTTTCAGCTTATCTCTCATCTTTATAGACTCTGAGAATGCATGTTAGTCCCTAGGCGATGAATACGATTTGTTTACTCAAAGAGCTTCCTGAAACCACAACACAGCACTACTGTATGTTATTAAAAGATAAAAAATGTATTACTGTCAGGTGAAGGGTCAATGACAAATCCTTGTTATATCTGGCAAAGTCAGATTTAAAGCTGAAGCAGTCTTGAAGATGCTCAATTGAAAACATCATATTCAGCAAAAATATTTCATGATACCATATTGTTTCCTACGTCTGGGTCCATCTAGTGTTGTCAGGAGAGAAATATCACCCTAACATGCAGCTGCCTGTCAATTTACCTCTCTGGATACTTGCAATAAATTACAAGTTGTACAACAAAAAAAGAAATTTAGAGAAAGACCATTTTTACAGTGTGTGCGCGGGCGGGAGAAGAGGAGAGCTGGGCTGGTCTGAAAGGGCTTGCTGGAGTCTTTGTCTCTGTCTGGCTGCGAGACATGGTTCTGTACTGAAAGGAGACTTTTAAAATGGCATTGGTAAGTGCTGTATCTCAAGGGGAAGAGGCATTAAAAGTCATTTCTGTCAAACAACTAAGCAGATGTGACTGGATATTGTAAGGAGCTATTCAGTCGGAAATCAGAAGTCATTTTTACATAACTGCGTTCCAGAAGAAACATTCTTTAAGTTTTTCCTGCAGGATTCAATTGAGTCTTGTGTGCTTGTCTTTTCATTCAGTCTTACATAGATACCCTCTTCATAAGGGTTACTATAATGTCTTTTGTAGAAACTATGATTATAATCTGCATAATTATTCTTGCCCTGGGAAATTATTAAAAAACATAGAAAGTCTGCTTGAAGTACTTACAATCACCACACTGTGATGAAGGTGAAGTAGCAAAACTGCAACTTTTTATTCAGAAAGCAAACCAAAATGTTTATTGAACTGGGGGGGGGGGGGGGGGGGAGGGGGGCGGGAGGAAGGAGAGCAGTGTGTTAAGACCACAAGGCAATCTGTTCTTCCAGCTAAATTGTAGAAATCCATCACATTGCAATGAGGTTCTCAGAGGCAATTTAGGTAACTGTTTGATATACATCTCAAAACAGTAATGGTAACAATAAACCACAGAGAAAACAATTTACCCTGTTTCTGACAATTATTCTTTCAATATTGCGGTGATCCCATTAACCAGCCATGTGCATTAGCAAAATCCAGCATTTCAGCTAAGAATAAGGGGAAGAATAACGATGTTTAAATGGGTTCATTCTAAATCTAATAGCCAGTTGAAAAACCTATAAAGTTTTTATCAAGCATATAGATTCACCTAAATAGACAATGTTCTTACTTATTTTCCACTACAGAAAAAGATGAGATCCTTAAATGCAAGGCCTTTTCCACAAAGGGTTTGAATTTCTGTTACAAATCTTAGCTACTGGAAACTGCTTTTGTAGTGACATTTTTCTGACAGTAGAGGGTCAAATACGTAAAATACCCAATTTATTATTGCTTACATGCAAACAATTTCTCTCTTCCAGAATGAACGCGTGCAAATACTTACTTATGCATTCCTGACAAAAGAGGCACATGAATTTTTCCACCTACATAAATGAGGCCGTCAATCCATCAGGTATGCCTCCTGCACTTGTTCTAAAGAAAAAAAAATTAATGTCTTTCAACACCTTGATATGATAGTATGTAACAGCAGTAGTTTATGGTAGACCCTATTCTCAAATGATTTTGCTGCGACAGGAGTTCTGCTGAGTTTCCATATGAGCTATACTCATTGAGATATTTCTGCCACTTACTGTAGGTGTTAACAAATCACATTTTGTCCCCTGGGACAGCCAGAGCCCAGTGGAGTTTGTATCATGTCTCATTCTTGCTTCAGTCTACTCAGGCATTTTACTTGGGTTGCAGCTCCCATTTGCTAACACAGTATCCCTAGAACAGACCATGTTCTCGCAGAGCTGCTTGTGTTTTTATTTCAGAGTGTCCCTATGCAACCCCAACCTCATTTCCATAGTTTTGTGCATTATTGCAGGGCTTCTTGGCTGGTAGAAGACATACAGGGTGTACATTCATTGCTACCAGCCACAAAGTAGCAACTTGTTAGTTTCAATTCTTTCGGTACATCAAAAAAACCAGAGGTTTAGATGTTTCTCTTCAAGTGCCGATGTGATAAGAGAGTGAACATTTCAAATTCTTCAAAATCTACAACAAAAAATTACAAATACAATAGCAACAATGTGCCAGTAAATCCAAGTGTGGTCTACATAACATTTGGCCATATGTAAATCATTCTGGGGTTTGCCTGTTAGCACCACTATGTACACCAGTAAAACAACTAGTCACTGCTAATGAAAACACAAAGCAGCACAAGCTTAGGGTCTGGCTCCATCTTATGCTGTGGCCCCATGTCGTAAAGCAGTTAGGACCAGATCATCAAAGATATTTGGCTGCTTGATGCTCTTTGAACTCAGTGGAAATCAGGTTGCGCTTACCTGTAAAGCTTTGCTTCTTGGGCAATTTTCAGAAGTACTTAAGCACCAAATTTTCACAGCTTTCTCTGGGAGCTGTGAACCTATGGGTTTGAACATTGCTTTTGGGTGCCTATCGACATGCTTGGGTATCTACATATCACCAAGACTCCTGCCTGTGGAGCTATGATCTCATTAAACCACAACAGTTAAATGGTATCACATCTGATAAGTACTTGAACAATTTCCCTGACACACCAACAAGTAGCAGCAGCCCCCTCATGCTAGAGATGTCCTCTTTTGTTTGATTGCTTGGGATCATTCGTAATCCCATGGCATTTTTCATAAAAGATCTCAACCCGCAGTTTAATTGCAAGCTTAACTGCAGCACCAACACAGCTGCTATTTGAAATTCTAGATGCGGACTCACTGGGAGCCAGGCAGTGATGGAGCCAGCTTTGTGGGGTGACACGGGATGGTTTGGTGAGGCTGAGGTGCTCCATCTCCCCCCCTGGAGGAGAAGAGTGAGCAGGGCAGGAGGGCTGGACCCCACACAGGCGGGGATGGCAGGGACACTGACAGCTTGGCCCTGCTCCTCCTCACTCCTCCTCCATCAGCCAAGGACAACCACCAGCCAAGGACAACACAGCCCATGCCACACATGACTGCTTTTCCTGCCTGTTGTTGTATAATCACTGCTATTATAAGCAAAGAAAAAACTAAAAGTTTAAAAACTGCAATAAATTAATCAAAGGCCATTACTGAAAAGCAAAAACAGAATCAGGAACTTTTTTCAGAGACAGGTTCCAGCAATACCATTGTGTAGCCTCCATTTCTTTTCTTTCTCTGGATTTGAGGCGCTACGTTAAGTCTTCATGTCAAGCAAAGCAATCATTTGTGACCCCAGGAAAATGACTGTACAGACATTTTATGTTTTCATTTGTGCTTTCCCTGCATTTTGAGCAAGATCGCTGTGACATGGTGGCATAAATTCTGTACTCTGTGCTGGAACATAAACCCCTGGTAGGACCAACTCTGAAAAATACAGTTTTCCCCAGGGCACATAAAGTTTTTCAACCCATGGTGGTGTGTGGGCTCTCATACAGCTGCTTTGCACTTAGTATTTATGAGCAACAATCCAAGAGTTGAATGTGTTGGTTGTATGAGGAGAGTTTTATTCCTTAGGGTTGTCTTCAAAGTAGTGTTACGATCTTACTGTCTCCTAATGGTTTCCATCTGACAGGCTACTTCAGACTTCTGCAAAACAGAGGCAATCTGGATTCAATTCACTTCACTCACGACCCTGCTTGTCACACTCATCAGCAAAGTCTCTGTTGTGTCAGGCTGAAGGGTTTGCAGTCCTTCTTATCAATTTGTGTTGCCATGACCTGGTTGCCATGTCCAAGCTTGTGTACTATTTATTTTACTTATAATTACTTATTCAGCTATTAGGAGTATGCATCTGTAGTTTGGACCTTCACAAACAGAACTAATGGTAACTAATGTTTAACAAAATTTGTACCAAATTAAAAGCCTAGGAAGGAAAACCCCATGTTGATAAAAGAAGCTCTGCCTGCTGTCCATTTTCCAGCAAACTCCCCCCCAAATTCTGTTAATCCAGGAAAAGAGCTTGGAGGTTTCCTAGTTGCCATTTCCTTTTTTCTCTGCTTTTAAAAATTTCTAGGAAATTTAGTGAATGTTGGCATAATGGCAGGTGGAAAGTTAGTCCACTTCAGGCCACAGAGGTTTGTGGGCAGATGGGTCAGCACAGCTTATTCTGAAGGAAATCCTTTGGGGGAAAACAAACTGGCTTAAAACAAAGAGTGATTTTATTTCTTTTTCCCCGTTCAAATCTAGAACAGAAATGCAGACAGCTATGATGGAAAGTTGAACTTCAGTTGTTAAATTATGCTAATCCTTTATGGTTTATGCATATAAGTTTTATATGGTTTTTATGCTAACTTGAAACGTAGCAAACAGGTCAGAATAGATTGCTTTCCTAGTTTGGACATTGAAAATTCAAGCCACTTAAGACAAAAGAGCTTTGCTTTGTATGTGTGTTGTAGGAGCAATTCTGGTTACAAGGCAGACCTTTTCTCCTTGCCCCTGTTCCCATACACTAGGTTTTCTACCAGTGCCCATCCCCACCACTGCTGCCCCAGGCTGCCCGAGTGCCCCGGGCTGGCAGTCCGGGTACTGCTGGGGACTGCGGGCCCCCGCTGGAGCAGCAGTTTGTCCCCACCATACCCATCCTGCTGCTCCTTCTGCCCTGCAGCTTATCTCACCAGCTACCCCTGCAGCACCTCACACCTTTCAGCCATGCCCTCATCTCTGCTGCCTTCATGCCAGGAAGACCCTAGAAGGTCCAGATAGGATCCTATTAAGCCCACTTTGCTGATTATCCCCAAATCTCCAGTGTCTGTGTCCTTGCTAGGCTCTGCCCTTTCCTCTAGGGCGCTCTGCTCCCTCTCTGGTCTCCTATGCTATCACTCTTTTATAGTTCCTGCCAGCCTTTCTTCAGATCCTGCCATATCATCTCCAGTTCCATAGTGTGGTGTTGGCTTCCCAGCCCCAGCTAACCCTCCTTCAGCCCCAAAAGGGTTAAACCAATAATTTTCTGCCTGAAAATAAACAAACTTTGATAATCATTTGCTGAATTGAATAGGCAAGGTTTAGCAAATTATTTTATTTTCACCGATTCCCTCAGTGTTCCCCACCTTTGAACACCAAGAAGAGTGACTAAGGCTCACTCTGAAGTTCAGGAGCCCTCCTTTCACCAGAGATCCTGCTGCCAGGTGTAAAATGCTCTGTCCCCTCCTCCACCCCACAGCTTTGCACAGCCCTAGTGGTGGGTCTAAGTCGGACCCCATGGGAAAATCCGCTTTTTGTCCACTTTAATAATTTCTCCATACAGCCATGTCCTTTCAGTCACCAAGCTGTAAAATTGCTTTTGTTGTTTATGTTATAAAAACACCTTGAGTGCAGCCTCAGCAGAGCTTTCTGTGCTAGGTAGATGGGATTTTTTTTCCTTTTTGCCTTTGTCTCACATTGTATTGACTGGGGTCCTTATACAGATGATTAACATCCTACCACCTCCCAGGACTAATGAGTGTGGAAAAGTTGAACTTACCTCTTTCTGCAGACAGGAGGTCAAAGAAGTTGCTTGTGTATTTAGCCCTGAAAATGGCAAATGTTTCGATCATCTCAGTACCATGTTGTAGTGAGCTACAAACCTCAGACTCTTGAACTGTCTGACAAGGAAGCAAAATGAAACAGGAATGCCCTCAGTGCCACTGCTACAGAGGTGAGCGCTCGTTGTTCTGATCCAATTACAAATCTAAATTCCATAGTCCTTTGGACTATACAAATACAAATTACAATTTGTTCATGAAACAAGATGAATCAAACCTTTCCTTTGATTTGTTGTTAGATATAGAATTGCTAAAGACAGCAGGGCTGGGGTGATATGGTTTTGATAACCTGTGCTACATAGCTCATCTCCTTTGGTCAGCAGTTCTATTCTTGATGCAAACAATTTTTTTTCATATTTCAAGCTTTCAGTTTAAAACAATGTTTATCACACAGCAGTCTGAATTCAACATGAAAATTGCTGCTACCTTTCCAGCTGTCAGTTGGATCAGAAGAGCATCACTCTCTTTTCTAGCAAACTCTCCCATGAGACTCTTTCAAAGCCAAAGAGTATCTCAAGGATGTTGCTGGACAAGTAATGCAGTAATGCCATTTCTTTCCATTTCACACATTTGCCAAATACAATAAGAGACATATCTTAATTAGGATTAAGCATTTTAGAGTTTCTATCACAAACAATGAGTCTTTTCAGAAAGAGAACAAATATAAAACATTTATTTTTTGCTATTGAAATTCACCCTCCTGAAAGCAGGACATCCACACAAATGAAATTTTTGCATTTGTTGCTTGAGAATCTTTTGGCAGTTCAAGCACCTCCAGGTGTCACCAAGGATGACACATGCCTGGAGGCCAGGCTTGGAGGTTAGGATTTTTAAAAACCCCAGAGAGGTTTGCAGTGTGAATTGAAAGCCCAGTTTTTTAGGTGTTTAGAACACCAAAATATGTGACTGCAAGTGTACTTATTGGTTTGTACTGCATGGTTAGCATCCCTTACCGTCTTCTAGATTTTGTTTTCATACGATGCACAGAACTTCTCAGCTACCTGTAAGCTTATGTACTTAACCTTCCCTGAAGGTTTCAGATTTTTCCTTGACCTAGATCATGAATAAAATGGTATGCTGAAGGGAAAATGGGCCCTGGCCATCCTGTGAGTATTCTCTTTTCTTCTAGACTGTAGGGTTGGGGTCAGTAAACTGCCTAAATATTACCTGCTCTTTCAAAAGACCAACAAAGCTTAGTGCAGGGAATTTTAGAGACCTTGACTTAAAGGACTCTAAAGACCTAATCCGGAAGAAAGTCAATGCTGGGCTGTTAGAGTGAACAGGAAAACTGCTGATGGTGACAATGACAAAAAGTCAGGCCCCACCTGCCTTTAAGGTAGTCAATTTGATGTGTAAAGTCTTCAAGGAGACACTGGGCTGAGAAAGGCAAGGGGAGAGAAAAAGAAAAAAAAAAAAAAAGCTCTGGAAACTGTAGTCCATGTCGGGTGTAATGACTATTTGTTTTGATATTTTGCCTCCATTTTTGTCTAACCACTAAACTGGCCTGAAGCAATGTCTAACACGGCCTTCTAATTTTCAGGATTAGGAGGTGGTGTGCTCTTGTGAATGTCCTTCTTGGAGCAAAAGTTTCTCTCCTAAATCTCAGTGCTTTCTCTCTCACAAGTATTTAAAGGGCTTTTTGTATGCTTTTTGAAGTCTGGTGACCTTGTGCCATTCCCAATCTTCAAAGCAATATGAATTGATGGACAGTTAAAAGGCCATACTTTGGGGCTGTGACTTAATTTCAGAGATCTGGTATTATTGCAGCAAGTTAAGCACAAACAGCAACACCGAAGTCTCCCTCCCCTCGCCTCCCTCCTCATAAAGCAACAGCTGTGACTTCAGAAACAACACCCAGCACCAGATATTAATTTAAGTTTGAGAAGTTTCATTTCAACTAATTGCATGAGCAGTGTGCCAGGGTACTGTCTACATTTCTGAGCTTCATCCATTTAATTTCTTCATTCTCAGCACTAATCCATGTGAATAGCAGATGACATGCAGACCTAGCGGTAGTCTTGTTGCTCCAGTTGTTTCTGTTTTATCTACCAGTCTTGGAGTAAAGTTTTTAACATTTCTCATCTTCTCAACTTGAACTAGCTCTTCACCATTTCCCCTCTAGCATCAACAAAGATTCTACAGAAAACACAGAAAAACAAAGATCTGCATTAACCTACCTCAGAACAAAAAGGATAGTTGATGGAGAAGGGCATGCCACCAGTGGCACGACTTTCCTCTGCTCCAGGAGAAATACTTGTATTGGTCTCCAGAGACACTGGCACTGGAGGAAACAAAACCCGCTAAGTTCTCTGAAAATGCACCTGGAAATTCAGTAATTATTTCTTACTCTATCTTTTTCTGTGCAGATGATTACGGTTGCCGGCATATACTACAATAGAAATGGTCGGACAGATTGCAGATGATGGGGTGGAAGCTCACAAGAGTCAATGACTTTGTTAAGTTGTGGTCACTGTTATGAAAGCCACACTTTTCCATGGCTTTGGGCATTCTGGCCCTTCTTCCTCCTGTTGCATTTAAATGTGTTGGTGTGCTGCTGAGTTTTTTTTTTCTTAATCAGCTGCACAGATTGAAGAGGATGTCACTGCTGATGATATTCTAATTCTCTGGACTGGGCTCTTTAAAAGAGCTTGGGTACCCAGCCTCTTAAGGCTGAACTTTTGCCCTACAGTGTTTCCATCCATTGCTAGGACTCACCTAAACAGAGCCCCTAGCTACAACTTCCACTCTCCTTTTGGCAGTAGAGTCCTGTCGTCAAGTTGATGTACTTAGAAGAAATCAGCAGATTTTGTTTGTGTATATAACAAATGGTCCCTAAAAAAAGAAGATAAGATGCAACTCTGCTTTGTCATTATCCAAAGAATATAAGAGCTCTTAAGCCTAAAAACAAATCCTTCTTCCTTGTGAACATGTATGCTTCCCAGCCACTAAGAATAAATGCCTTATAAAGACTGCAGTAAATCCAAGTTAAAATTCAGTGTACTTATAACGAGTGATGGATTCCCCAAAATAATTAAAATTACATAAATTTGTACTTTTGAAGAAATTATTGTTTGTTATTGTGTTAGTTACGTATCAGTAGCACCAAGATGCTCTGTGACATTCACAAAACTCCAGAAGGAAGGTATCTTTCTTGTAGCTCAGTATTTCATTCATTTTAGCCACTCACATGAGAGCCTTCACTGATTTACTGTTCTTCATTGTACCAAATATGAGCTTCTAAGCTTGTTTTCCAAATCTCCTGTGAATTAGCTCTGACCAAGCTAGCTCTGGCTTAGCATGTTGGGGGGGAGCTGACTGCTGTTAGAGCTTTTTTAATGCAATTATGCAAACGACCTTCAGTTTGTCCTCCTGCAAGCGCCTCTAAGCATAGCATGAATTTTCCCCAATATTTAGACTGCTAATACCCCCCTTTTCCAAATCTCTAATTAGTATTTGTTTCTGTGTTGGTGCCTGCTGGAATTAATTGCTATTTGTTAGACGCTGAAGGGCAGGAACATATGGTGCCACCTTGTGTGCTGTGCTGATCTGTACAAAACCCTGCTGCTGTAACGGCTGAGTCAGTTCTTCCCTTTCCTCCTCGATGGCAGTAGCTCCAAGACTCACAAGTAGAGAAGGTAAAAACATTTAACCCAGTATCAGAGCACTCTGGCTCTATTGTCCAATAGAAAGGTACTTGTAGAGAGAAACACTCAGACTTTCAGACTATACCCAAGTCAGGGAGGGTTGCTTTGGACTAAGTCGATTTTGGGCTGAACCCCAATATGCAGATGAAGTACGTTGTATGTGTTGCTGGAGCATGTATTTTTGTTTAGTTTTGACCAGAAGAAAACCAGCTCTTGTGCTCCAAGGTTGCTCTGTGATGCCCACCAAGCATTTGCTAAGTTCTACCAAGTTTATAAAAGCAGTAAACAGGAAAAGTTCAGAGATAATAAATGTAAGCACACCCTATACATGCCAAACTTCTCATCTGTAGCAGCAATGCCCCATGTGTGATCTAATATCCAGTTCATTTCCCTACAGATGTCCAAACTGTGAATTGTTAATTCATGCCCTGGCTTTGAAATAAGTTTGAACTAACCATTTCCTTTGGCAAGAAAACATGGGTGTGATGAGAGGGCTGTTAATGCCAAGCTCCATGCCTCTAGATGCAGTGCAGATGTAAACAAAACTGTTTGGCTTTCTAAGGCTGATGTAATCTTCCAAAAATATTGCAGCAACCTTTGTGGCCTCTTTCACTCATAAGCCACATACAAGTCTCCATATGACACACATGGACACCGTGCTGTATAACATTGCTGTGGTGGGCTTTGAAGCAGCCAGTCATTTCTGAACCAATGGCCAAAGCACACAGGGGTTCGGTGACTTCAACGCTCTAGTTTGCAGTTGTTGTGACTTGGACTTTGCTTCAAGCAGTAATATAAGAAGGCAGCTCAGCAACTGCTCGATGCTGGCTTTCACTCTAACAGTGCAGGATGCCAACCCAAAACCAAAAAGGCAGCCTACCTGAAGCCCATGAAGAAAAACACAGCCGTAGCGCAGCAGAACATATTGCCGTTGTTTTGGCATGGAGACCTTTGGCATGGAGCCCATGTTGGAGTGTCTGATCATACATGACTCATTGGGGTTGGGGCCTGGGCTCCATGTAAGCCTGTGTGAGGCTGCAATTCCGCACTCCCCTGTGAGTTTCTCAGCAACTGGAGCAGCTCCTGGGGACCATGAACAAGTCCTGCCCAGCGACCTTGGCCATAACTTACTCAGGCCTCTCCCAAAGAGTATGCCTCCCCACTACAGAGGGACCCCAGCCCTGGGGAATATTTTGTCATGGTTTCCGTGCTTTGAGGAGAGAGAAGAGGGTGGCTATGTGTAGAAGGCAAACACTGCCTGACACTGTACGTGGGCAGTGAGGTGTGAGGAGACAGGCCACAGGGCTCAGAGGCAGGGAGAGGCTTCCAGAACCACAGGATCATTTTTATTTCTGCCTCATGACAGCTACACCTAAGGTCTGAGCTGCTCAAGCTACTGGTTCCCACACCTGCCAGGTGCCAGGCACCACTTCTGCATTGCACCGACCCATACCACAGTTACCGTCCCCAGCAGCCTGCTGCAGAGCCCAGAGCACACATGCCTCCTCAGGAAGCTTTGCCCTTGTAGGCAACCTTGCCCAACTACACACTGCCCGTTAAGGATGCTGCACATCATTACACAAATGTTATTTCTTAGAAAGCAAGGGCCGGATTCTATGTTCACTGACATGTTGCTGCTGCAGGATTAAGGCATCTGTGTTTGCACGGCAGTTACTCTGGGTGCTTTTTTTAAAATCACACTTATTCAGGGACTAGTGGTGGTAGTGTAAACATACAATGTATTACCATCTCACTTCATTGTTCACCTTCTTTCGTTCAGAATAAATAAACTGAAAATACACTGAAAAGCCCTAAAAGAAAAGAGAAAAAACTCAAGAACCCCACCAGACCAAAACCTAAACCTAAAACTAACTCCCTGTTGCAAAAAAAGGTGGTGCCTGGGAACCAGAGATACTGAAAAACTAAATTGGCAATGGCTTTTAGTGCAGATTTGATACATCTTGCTCCCAGGTCTTCAGTAGATGATAGTACCAAGGAATTAGTGCAGAGCTGGAGATGTAATCTAGACTATGTTATTCTTAAACCATTTAGCTTAATCAGTTTTTAAGGCTATGCTGTAGACCCATCTATTGAGGTTTTTTTTTTTTTTAAGTTTATGGACTTAACTACATACTGGTAGAAAGTTGCATACACATTTTTCTCAGCCAAGGAAAACCATAAATTGGCTGCATTTACTGACAGAAGAAGGTGCTGCTAAGGCAAACATGATATTTCCTGCCGAGAGACTGTGAATGACAGCACACAAAGCAATACATACGGAGTTTTTATTCCATTGTAAAAATACTGGGGTGAATGTGTTGCCCGGAAGAAATGGAATGCAGTGAGATAGCGTGAAATACCTTAATCTGTTGCTTGCTGACGTAATGTGTTTTGGATAGCTTTCCATTATATTACTCTAAACAGCTGGACATTTGAGTCGATGAGATTTTAATCATTTTTTCATAATTAATATAGTTTTTTCTGAGGGAATGGTATTTCTAGCACAGCAAAGGGTTATTTTATTTTCTTTATTTTACTCTTATTTATCTTCAAATCTCTCTCACTGACTTTTCATTTCAGCACCTTTTGCTTTTCATGGGTCTTTAGTTCCATTAAACATCCAGTGCTAATTAGACACTGTTGTCTAAACTGTACCAAACACTTCACTCAAAACCAAAGAGCATTTAATTAGCTAGTCTACAGGTTACACCCTATCTTGCAACATTAACGCAAATGAACAGCTGAAATGCTTGTTACAGCCTAGTGAAAATGTAAAAAAAAGCTTCTTTAATGGCAATCAAGATTTCCATTTCGGTATTGCAAAGGGAGGCATGACAAGTCCTTGCCACTCCAATGACTGCTGGGCTGTTTGCGGTGGAAGGAAGGCAGGGGAGCAGTAATGCTTATTTCTGTCCTTTCCCAGGAACAGCTATGCAGGTAAAGCCCTGTACGTGTGCTGAGCATCCGCAGGGTCAGAGCCAAAGGGGTGAATCTGCAGGGTAGCCTTGGCTTTGCGGGCCTGCCACTGCCATGGGCAGGATCAAATTTCTAGAGAGTTCCACTCCTGTAGATTTTTTTTTGATCTCTGGGTGTTTATACTGGCATTCAAATGGGAAGCAAGGCAGTCCAGAAACGATTGCTAACCTAGTAATATCTAACTGTTTCTAACGAATACAGCAATAGGATGCTAATGTTCAGTTTATCTGTGTTTATTAAGTGTTTTGATATCTCTGGATGTGCGACCACCATGCTACAAAGCTCTTCTGGTTACCTGATATTTGACTCAAGTTTGGGGAGGGAGGAGGTGCATGCCAGGTTTGGGGTACATTGACTACAGTGGCAGCTCACTATTAATGTACCTGTCCACATCATCTAACCATTCACAGGCAAGAGAGGAGATACTAAGCCCACAAATTTACTGACTGGCATCACCAGAAAAAGTTGGCTTTTTATATTATCTGGAGAGAGAAAAAATAATTAATTACACCACATCTCTGCAGACTAATTCTGACACTTCAGCTGACCAGTCTGAAGCAATGCTGATTTTATAAGGCTAAGACTGGTCAGAGATAAAGATGCATTAATCTTCTACCTGGGTCTTTAATTGGGCTTGAATGAAACAAGAATTGCCCTGATATTTGACTAATCCAAACTAAAGTAATTCATCATTATTTTATTAATGTTACATTTAGATGAAACCTTGCATCAGAGTCTAGAATTTTATGAGGACATAATTTAGCCTGTTTCAAGTCATTAGCAAGCCCCAGAGGTTGCTGTTAGATGGAAAGGCAGGTGTGCTTCATGGCACACTTCTAAGTCCTCATCTCTAAACCATCCAAATCAAGGTTTTGGATGATGTGAGCAATAGCTGTCTGTCAGTCTGTGTGACTGCTGTTCTTACCATATGAGCCAATGCACAGATAACTACCTGGACCCCCAAATTCTACTCTGGTAAGAGGTTGTGACACAGCTGAAGAATTCGCCTGGACAACTGGGAGCTCAGAAATGTCCTTGGTCCACCAAGCTGAGCCATAGCCTTTCTTTGAGAAAGACAGACAACTGCATCTTCTGAATTTGGCAACGTGAAATGGTGATCAGAATCAAGATGTTGATAAATGCCAAGGTATGGTCAATGAAGCCATTTCTGGACTAGGTTTGAGCCACACCTAGATCAGAGTTGGTGTCACAGCTTCGATTGTCTCACATATGCAGCCCCTTTTCACTTGCACAGCAGTTCACTCCTCCATTGCATACTCAGCTGAAGTGGGTGAGAGATGAAAGCCTGCAGCAGACTGGAAGGGAAAAAAACCCATTTCTTCCATCCCCCACTAACATTTCCAGGGTTAACAAGCAGCAGTGATCTGGACATATGGTACTTTTGAAATTTGAGAATTATTTGCTTTATAACTCATCTTTCTCCTGTCTTCTCCCACCAGAGGTACAGAGATTAGCCCACAGATCTGTCTATCTTTCTGCAGCTGAGGTCTGTACCCCTCAGCAGTCTTCCCAGAGTCGCTTCAGATATAAGCTGATAATTAAAGATGGATGAGGGTTCACTTAAATGGACGTGTTTTTATATGAATGGATACTGCATGCATGCTATAGAGAAATGAAGACTGAGTAATACAAAGATAAAAAATTTCTGTTGAGCTACTGGTTGTGGAAAAAGAAACTAAAATATCATACATCAAAAATAAAAAATTGTATGTGTTCCCTGGCGATAAAACCTGTCATCCCGATTTTGTATCTATGGAATAACTCCGGGTTCTGTTAGCTGGCATGACTCCTATAAGGAGGAAAAATTTTCTCACAAGTTACTCCATTGTTACTTCTTCCTTTTCCTTCCTTGCATTTCTAATTTTACTTTTATATCAACTTTAGCAGAAATACATGTGGTGTAAATTAATTCATATGATTGTGAGAAGTTCTGTTTGTAATTCCCTGATCTTATAATATTCTTTTAGTCTTGTATTTATCCATTTAAACAGTTAAAACCCCACAGATGCACCAGCCGTGACTGCCTGTGTCAGGAAGATACTGGGTATCAGCTGCAGGCAGGCTGGAATCAACACTGACTTAATGAAGAGTCAGTGCTGCATGGGCGGCGTGGCAGTCTGGGGAGGCCAGGCGGGTGTGACGGGTCGGACTCCTGTGATGCATGATTGACTCCTGGCATGCCAAGGGATGGCAGAACAAGTCCCAGCTGAAAAAAAAAAAACATACAAAAGGCAGGAGCTCGGATGCAGCGCTGTCTTTTGGGAGACCTAGTTGATGACTGACAAAAATCTATTATGGAGAAAGGGGCGAGCATGACTAAAAGGTCTCACAGCATTTAGTCTGACAGGATGATTAATTTCTCATTACTCATCCAGAATGGGACTGTCTGAGGGGAATTCAGGGAAATATTTGAGTCTTTCAAGCATTGATTATTGGGAGAGAAGCTTTCACATAACTTTCCAAACATTTTATCCTGTCTTTGTTTGGAAATGGCACAGTGGGTTATTTCTAATTTCTTGGTGGAGGTTCTTCAGAGTCTCAGCACTCTCAAGACTCCTTAGTTCAAAGCCAGGAGCCAAATGCTTAGCTGGTTTGCAGGGCCTAACTTACTTGGATCATGCTGTACCCTTTCATGCTGTCTGGTTCCTTCTCCTCCTCCTCTAGGACTATACATCCTGCTGATGTGCTGGGCTCAGGCCCATGGGAGGAAAAATCATGACTGCTAATCTGCAGTGCTGCTTGGCTCCAGGAATATTTACCTGATAGCCACCTGGATAATAATCTTGACTTCTTCCTGTGAGGAAGCACTTTACATTTGATGACTCTCAAGAAATAGAATAAGTATTCGCTGCTTTATTCTTGCTGATTTCTACCTCGCAGGGCTCCTGCTTTTATGCCTGGTGTCTCAAGCGCGGTTCAGGAAGCTCTGTCTGTTTATACCATCTACAGCAGCTGAGCTCAATAGAGGAATGGAAAGCTAGGATAGTGCTTTGGTCTTTCACAAAAACCATACATAGCAATGGCCGTGCTGAATCAGACGAGAAGTCCCTCTAGCCCAATATCCTATACAGGTAGCAGGTGCCTAAGCAAAAAAAAAAAAAAGTATATGAACAGGGAAAACATTACAAGGGAATTTTCCAACTTAACTATTTTTGTTGGAGGGGTGGGGGGAAAGAATCAAATCTGGACATAGTAAGAGAAGGAGAAAGTAACTGAAAGTGAAGAGTGTTAACAAAAAAGCCGTTCAGCAGAGAAGTCATGAAGGAAGAGGGGAGGAATTGTGGAAATAGGAGATGATGAAAAACACAGCCCATGAGGCAGGCAGAGCTGCAGGAAATTTGTTGGGAAAATAGACATGGAGGAAAGATGGATGAATGGAGCAGTTAGAGAAAGAGCCCATGGAAAAAGGGAACCGAGCACATGCCAGAGGGTAATAAGAACAGCCAGTGCCTACTATGAGCTGGGTAATAGGAGTTTAAGAACACAGTTTAAATGCTTATGTGCTTAAGAGAGTCTGGGTTTTGAGTAATTTTGAAAATGTCATGATTTTTTGTCTGTCTTCCCCTAAATACCTTATAAATCTGGGCCTTTGCCTATATGCCTCTGAAGAGAGGCAGAGAAAAAAACAAACATGGGAGAAACTGGGACCTGGTTGTCATACGGCAGCCTTTCCGATAGCTCTGTAAAACAAATGGGTGCACAGAAGCCTCAGCTGTTCTGAATGGAACAGCAGGGTTTTTTCCCTAATTTCCCCTGGGGTCAGGACACTACCTTGTGGTCCTAGGACACCAGAGGACCCTTTTGGGATGGAAAGGATAATTTCTGAAGGGTTGAAGGGTTCCCCCCTCCCCTGACATACACCTTCTGTCCCATGGCAATTATAGCTGGTAATTACAGCTCATGCCACAAATTTTAGGACAAGCTGCACAGGCTAGTTAGAAATGACGAATCCATTTCTGCCCATTTTATTAAATCTCTTTTTTTTTTTTTTTCCCTCCACACAATACTTCGGTGCCCTGGAAACCTGGTGCCTGATGTTTGCGGATTTTCACAATGTATTTGTTTAAGACATATGACTATGCTGACTGTAAGTGAGTTCAATTTTATTAGGCAGTAGCTGTATGCTCTAAATTCAATTTCTCACTGGGAAAAAAACCCAACAACTTGAAAGCTGCATAAAGATTGTTGTTTCATGGTTTGTGCATGTGTCTAATGAAGAAGCTCTTCTTGATGAAGAGAAGTATGTGGAAGTTCATAGAAAAAAGGGGACAGAAGGTCACAGTGAATGTCCAAGTGAGCGAAGATTTCAGCTTTTCATTCATTATAATTCCAAGGAGGTATTGCATGGACGTGCTAGACTGTAAATTGTGAGGACGTAAATATTCATCTTTTTTTACCCACTGTGCAGTTGGTATTTCTAGGGACTTCTACAACTTAAGTAGTAGCAAGAACACTAATATCAGTAATAACTTAGAATTTCTTCTCATATTTACCTGCAATAAATAGTTCATTTAAAGAGCATTCAGTGAGAAGCAAAATGTTTTGAGTACAGGTAAAATTCAACCATGTGCACACCACATCGGCATTATCTTCTGGCTCAAAGCCAACAGTAATGAGAGTTGGTCAGTGTTTTAAGTTTGCAAGATAAACCCACCCCGAATTATTGTAGGGAACCATTTCCTTATGAAAAAGTTGTCTGTCAGCACCTGGTAAAAGAGCAGTCACAATATATTTCTAGGAATAAAGTGTATTTTTGTTTTGTTTTAGGATAATTTTGTTTTCCTTCAGGAGCGAGTCGTTGCCACAAAAGGCCAAGAAGCTAGTACTTGTGCAAGTAGGTTTTAGCTTTTCATTGACAGTGGCATACAAAACAAAATGTTAGAGGTTGACTGGTGAATAGAGAATTGGCTGCTCCATGGAAGACATTTAGCTCTTATACCTTCTCCTTCTATTACTGAGATAAAAGAAGCTACATTTTTAGAATGAATTCTGGTTACAGAGCTTGGTCTAAGGAAAAGAGCAACTTTGATTTGGATATTTATTCCCATTTCTATTCAGTTTGCTTCTCTATCGCATTCAGAGAGTGATCTTCTAGTTATCACAGACTTGATCTTAAATTAATGCCTGCAAATTCTTAATGGGAAAGAAGCACCACAGTAAATAAAGTAGCTACTCTGTTTCAAATGTGTTCTCAAACCCAAAATAAATTTATCTTCATGTCAGAGAAAAAAGGAATGTTTCATCAGCTAGATCTTTTACATTCCCAGTTAGATAGTCTCAGTGAGCATTAAACTACTACAAACATAAATATTGCAAGTAAATTCAGGGTAGGGGGTCATGGTTTTGCATATTTTAAAGTTTCCTTTAAAATCAAAATATTGCTTTGCTTATATAAAGTACTAAGTGATAAATTTGTTTTTGTAAACAATTCTAGTTTTACACTTAAATTTCATATAAATTCCTTATTGCAATGTTCTCATTACTCTCCTTTTTCTGTTTTTCTTTTCTGTTATAAAGCTTTTCCTTAAATAAACCTTCATACCTCTCAAACAGCTTCTTCTCTAATTTTTGTCTGCTGACAAAACATGAGGAGAAGCTAGCAGAACTTGGCTTGTTCAGCCTAGAGATGAGAAGGCAAAGGGAACCAAAAAGCAGTCTTCACTACCTGTGGGGAAAGCTATGGGGAAGACAGAGCCAAACCCTTCTTAGAAGTGCTCAGCAAAAGGACGTGAGAGACAAAGGTCACAATTGCTTTGACTAGACAGGGGCAAGAAATTCTCCGTGGTGAGAGTGGGTCAGTGCTGGAAGAGACCACCCAAAGAGGCTGAGGAATCTCCAGCCCTGCAGATTTTCAGAAGTCAGCTGGGCAAACCCATCTGCAACCTGATCTGAGTGTGCAATTAGCCCTGCTCTGAGCAGGGGATAGGACTGGGTGACCCCCAAGGGTCCTTTCCCATCTAAATTTTCCTATTCTTCTATGAAAGAGTGCTTAAAATAATGGTCATCTGATTTTTTTAATGAGGAAAAGTCAATCTCCAGAATACTTAACAGTCAGTACTATTCATTAGAGTTAGTACAGCTCATGGGAGTTGACAAAATTTTTTACTAATTTTTTAAGTTCTAAGCTTTATACACAAGCTTATTTCTCTGCAGAGTTTTACATGAGCAAATCTTCCTTTAGATGCTGAGTTTTGTTGTTACATATTCTTTAGGATTAACACTTTACATAAGACACATGATATTTTGAAACCTTCTCTCACCATCATCATCACTTTCCTCTGGACTCTTTGCCACGGTATTCCAGGCACAGCCAAATAATTGCAACATTTTACACAGCAGTATAAATAGCTCTATTTACCTGAACTAATAGCCTGGTTCTGCAAATATTTGCCATTGTGTATGAGCAGTACCATTCATTCTGGTGAATTATTCAAACTTGTGCCCTAGTGGAAACCCTAGAAAAGTACTTGAGAATCTGCTTCTGTTGTTTTAGAAAAGTACAGAAATATTAGCTTGCACTCATTCATTGCAGCGTAATCATGTGGTACGCCCTCACTCTGTGTGTGAAACTGAGTTTCCTTTTCCGGCTGAACAACTTCACAAATATCTTAACGGAACTGTATTAATTTCAGAGTTCTCCTCTCATTCATCCACTATGCGATCACTCTTCTAAGTATTTGTGTTCTTGTCTAGCTTTGCTTCAACCATCAAATACATCAGCGTATGGTTCAAAACATTAAAAAGTATTTAGCTATCCAGAGCAAAGGCCCACAATGCCTCCTTAATGCATCAAAATTTGAGTAAGTCTTGATAAAGGTAGAAAAAATAAACAGCTCTAAGGGTTCCTGAATATATTTTGTACCTAGGTGTAAGTTAGCGTTCACCTACGTTTTTATCTATCTCATCCCAAGCAAAATGCCTATACAGAATGTCTCATGGTATAGAAAATGTGTGACCATAGCTTTGCAAAATCTATCATACGTTATTGTCAGATAATATAATCCAATAGGCAATCATCTATTTTAATAGCATACCCTTCAGAACAGAAGTTCAAGGATGAAACTTTCTAATTCCTTGGTACTGCATAAATCATAGAATCATAGAATCATGTGGGTTGGAAAAGACCTTTAAGATCACTGAGTCTAACTGTAGTTGTAGGGTGCCCTCTCTTTAAAGGATATCTAAAGCAATGATTCAGTTAAAATATCCTTTACATTTGCTGAGCAAATCTGACATTGTTGTGCTTTTGCATTTTGCCTTTTTGGCAATTTCAGTCACATTTACGTTGTATTACATGAATAATACAGTCTGACATGGTGAAACCAGCCAGGAATCTCAGTTTTTCCTCATGGTGGGCCTGCAAGGTTTACAGAGCAGAAAAAAATCCTCAGGAAAAATAGTAGGTTTTCTGCCATGCATCTCATCTGGACTTGATTCTTCTGAATACAATTTAGAAATAACTTTTATCCATTTTGCTGGAAGCTACCCTTAAATGCAAAAATCTGGTCCTTACCCTCCACTACCAAACTGCTGACATGTAAAATCTCTACCAGCAACTTCATAGCAAACATTTTTGTCATTGCTCTCCATATGCGTGTATGTATATTGTGGTTGCAACATAGCAATCCTGTATCGTCGGTGTGAGTTCTAATACATCTTCCCACCTTTATTAGCTGCTGAATTTGAAACAGAAAGTCAGGACTGAGTTTGGAAATGTTGGAGACAATCTAGTCATATGGAGCACTTCAGAAACTAAGACCATCATGTCAAATATTCAACAGCCCACACAACCCAAATAAATTCCAATCAAACTGTGGATTGGTTAACTTAAGCTCAGATAAGCTTGGGAAGAAATGGTCTTTATCTGAATGACAAAGTATGGAAAGTGGAGAGAAGTGTCCTTTTCTCACCTGTTTATAAAAGGTAAGAAAATATTATTTATTGCGTGCTGTGTGTCTCTCCTAGGACAATGCAGTTCAGGTTTCCTCTGGGAGTCTCATCCTTTCTTACGTAGTCCATTGGCAAGGTCAGAGACAACAGACTGTTCCATAGCCTGTGCACAGGCTTAGGTAATCCTAGAAAAGAGGGTGATTATTTGCATGATGAGAGTAGGGTATGATACTAAAGGAAGGAAGCCAGGATGTGTGGCACTAATATATTTACTTTTTAACTCATCATAGCTTCTTTCTGCTGTTTATCCTGGAACTTGAAGGCAGACATACCTGTACGTGCTTTATCTCACCCTTATTAGTTGTCTGCTTGTGCTACCCTCGTTCACAAATTGCTTGTGCTCCAGCTCTTTGTTTAGACACAACCTATTTCCAGGGTATGCCAGGAAACCCTGTGCATTCAGGGAAAGCTTCTCCCACCTTGTAGGATACGAGCACCTTAATTAGATGTGTATATAACACAAGTATAAATTGCGTACTGCAGAGATAAGCTAACTTTAAGGTGAAGTACCGTGACTATACTCCACCACTGAAATTAATCTGCAAATACTGTAAGAAATACTGTTTAGAGTGATACTACCCTATTGATTTAATAGTTCTGTAGATACAATACACATGATGGGTGGGGCTTTACAATCAGCAAGCGCACTCTTAGGTTTCAGCTGGATTGAAACCACGGGTCAATGACTCAGAAATTAGCATTTTTTGCATTTAATAATTTGTAATAATAATTTTGCATTTAATGAAAAGCACATAAAGGAGGTTTTCAAACTGAGTTTGCTGTTATCACTCAAAACATGCCTCCATTTCCTGCTCCACCACGCTGTGACCTTTCTCCTTCTTTTCCACTCTCAAATTAGCTTCCCAACATATTGACTACCCCTCCCAATTTGGTGTCATCTGGGAACTTGCTGAGGATTTTTATGTGACTTTGAAATACAAAAATACTTTCCTGTATTTGCCACCAGGTGAACTCATTTTGTGAAACTAAAATCAATGCCAAACACAACCAGAGAGAGTTTCACAATGTTGTAACTTGCTGCCAAACTCCACGCTCCCATGGGGGTGCACCACTTCTCTTCCTGCTGTCCCCTCAGAAGCTAAGATCCTTTCCACCTCCAGGTGGGAGACCTGCAGTTTACCAAGCATGTCTGAATCATAACATTTGCAATACCTTAAAAGCCTTCCAAGGCCCTTCTAAAATGCACACATAAAAATGAAATAATTCTGTATATACTGTCAATAAGCCCAATGAATATGGGCTGTACCAGTCAGTTTTTCCTATCTCTCACACCATCAATTCCAGCTCCAGTTCACACAACCTCCTTGCTAATTTCTCCAGCGTTGTCAGTCTTTTCACCAAGTCTGTGAAGAAAAGATAATTGCTGCTTCAATCTCCATCTCCGGCCTGAGAAGAAGCTTTGAAATATTATGCGGCCTGGAAGGAAAATAAGATACAGAAAAAGAAGAGGGATGGAAGGAGATTTTAAATGGAATAAAATGCTGTTCCTCCCTTTCTCCCCTTCTAGCACATGAATCTGTGATCTCCCGGCTTTATACTCGGAGGCTGCATTGTAACCACTCGTAAGTACCTATCCTTTTCAAAACACCTCGCAACAGAATGCTTGTCGTGAGAATGCTGCTATGCTACATCATCCTGTGGTGAACTACCATGAAGCGCTGAGGACTAAATGCGTGTCTATCTGCCAGAAAAGGTCCTTCAGGAAACCCGTTACAAATAAACCCCCACCAAATTACAAAAGGGAGAGCGTTCCTCCTCCGGCACACCTGCTCCTAGCAGCGCTGGGCCGGGGGGCGGCAGGTTGGGTGCCCCCACCGCCGCTCCCCCCAGCCCAAGTCGGGCTGGCCCTGCCCCAGCGCCAGCCCCAGCGCCAGCCCCAGCCCCTTCTGAGGGGACTCGACAGGTAGGGCCAGCCCGAAATGCCCCGACCCCACCTCAGCACCCCACGCACCGGGGCTGAAGGGGCCGCTGAGGGAGAGAGACCTTCGTAAGGAAACGAGTGTCAACCTGTTTTAAATTAAAATGGCAGCGGGCTCCACGCCCCCTCCCCCGCCCGCGGGGGTCGGCAAGGGGAGCGGGAGCCCCGTCCCCGCGGGGCGCCGGGGCCGGGCGGCGCTTTGCGCGGCGGCCCGGCGGGGGCGCTGCGAGCCCGGCCGTGCGGGGCGGCGCGGCGCGGCGGGCGGCGGGCGGCGGGCAGCGTGCGGCGGCTCCGCCGGGCAGCCCGCCGTGGGAGCGCGGCGCCAGCGCCTCCCGCCTCCCCTCACCGCTTCCCGGAGACGAGGGGGGACGGTCGCCCCCGCCGAAAGTCCCGCTCTCCCTCCCCCCCCCCCCCCCGCCCCCTCCCCGAAGGGTCGCCCTTCGGCCGCCAAGGTGCTCGGTGACCCGCGGGGGAGCCGCCGCCGTCGGTCCCGCCGCCCCGAGGGCTCTGGGGGGCAGCTCCCCGGGCCGGGCCGTGCCCCCTCGGCGCGGTGCCTCGCCCTTGCCGGCGGGGGGGGGGAGGGAACGGGGACGGGCGAGGCGGCCCGATAGCGTGGGGAGCGGAGGCGGCCCCCCGCCGCTGCCCGGCCGGGCTGCCTTGCCCCGGGCCGCCTCCCCGCGCCCCCGGCGGGTCGGGCAGGGGGGCGGCCGGCGGCCGAGGCCGCGGGCTGCCGGCGGGGAAAGTTGCGAAGGCCTCGGGGAGAGCCGGGGCAGGGGGCTGGCAGCGGGGTGACGGGCGCGGAGGAGGAGCGGGGAGAAGCCGCACCGCAGTACCGGGAGGAGCCGGAGGAAATCTGCTGGCGGGTAGGGGAGGAAGGAGGACCCGGGAGGGGAGCCCCCTCCGGGGTACCGCGGGCAGGGAAGGGGGGGGCACCGCCACCAGCCGGGGGAGCGCCAGTGACCTGTCGCAGATCGACTCATCCGCCGCCGCCACCGGAGGATGCACGGAGCGCCGGCTGCTCGCCCGCCGCCGCCTCCTTCTCCTCCTCCTCCTCCTCCCGAGGGCGGCTGCGGGCAGCGGCGGGAGGGCCGGCGGGGATAGGGGAAAGCGGGGAAAGTTGTGCGGGGCTGCGTGCCCCGGGGCGGGGGGGAGGGCACCGGCGGCACCAGCGCTAGGAAAGTGCACTTGGAAAGCAGTTTCTCGGCTCGCTGCTGGCGAAGCTCGTCTAACCAGCATCCCAGGGATGAAGGGGAACTGGGAAAGTAACTCGGAAAAGTGAGTGGGATTCTTATCTCCCCCCCCCCCCCTTTTTTTTCCTCTTAATCCGAAAGGACCCATTTAAAAGGAAAGCAGAAGCCGCCGTGTGCACCCGCTGCCGGGGGAGCTACGGGAGAGGACGGCGCTGCCCAGCGGCGCCTCTGCCTGTGCCGGCGAGGGCGCGGGATCCTGCGCTCGGTTCTCCCCCAACATGATCGTGTACCAAAGCGGCTACACGTAGTAAACAGATTCATCATGCGACAGAGCGCAGGAAGGTGAGACAGAAACAGAAACTAACACTGAAAGGAAGAAGGGGGGGGGGGAAAAGACAGCGACTGCGAATTACTTCCAGAGAAAGTGGGTGGATGTTGTGCGGCGGCGACTTGGGATTTTAGGGGATGCACCCTTACATTTTGCTTTTCTCTAGTCCGAGCCTCCCTTCTCCGGTGGCAGAAAGCGGCTGTACTTGGTGGTAGGGGAAGCGGAGGGGCTCGTTCAGCAGTGCTCGCGATGCCCTGCTGAGCTGCTTCAAGGATTTTTTTTTTTTTTTTTTTTTTTCTTCCCCCCCCGGTGGATGTTGCTTTCTTGACCTTGATTTTGAGACCTTTTAGTCGCATCGCAGTTTTTGTTTCGTGTTTTTATTTCCTTTGGCGAGGAGTGGGAAAGGGGGAGGCTGGCTTCGGTGCTGAAAGTTGCGATCGTTATTCTTTTGGAGCCAGCATGTGCACCAACATAGTCTACGAGTGGCTGAAGACCCTGCAGCTCCCCCAGTACGCCGAGTCCTTCGTCGACAATGGCTACGACGACCTGGAGGTCTGCAAGCAGATCGGGGACCCGGACCTGGATGCCATCGGCGTCGCCGTGCCCCACCACCGCCGCCGGATCCACGAAGCCGTGCGGCGGCTGAAGGAGGCGGACGAGGCGGCGGCGGGGCTGTACTTCACCCTGGAGCCGCCGCCGCCGCCCCCCGCCGCCGGGCGCTGCCCCCCCCGCCGGCCGGGGGCGCAGGACGGGGCCCGGCGGGGGGCGGCCCCCCGGCACCGCCCCGGAGGGCGGCGGGGGGCGGCCGGCGGCGGGGGGGGGCTGGCCGCCTACCCCCGGCTGAAGCTGAAGATCATGATCCGGGACAAGCTCATCCGCGACGGCATCAACCTGAGTAAAGCCCCCTACTCCAACAAGGTAAGGGGGTCCCCGGCGGGCTCTGCCCCCAGGAGGGGCCGCGGTCCCGGGTGTGGCGGGGCAGGGGGACAGCGGTCCTCCCACGGGCAGCCTTTGGGTTGGGTGACCTGCAGCTGGAGGCGAGGGGGTCCGGCAGGGCCTGCAGGGTCCCACCTCTGCCGTGCACTGGTGCTGAGCCTCTCCGCTGCGCCAGCGGCGTTTTCGGAGGGAAACATGGCCGGGACTTAGCACCGGCCAGGTGTGAAGAGGAGTGGGGCCAACGCCGGGCAGATCCACCAACGCTTCTTGGCCTGATGTGGATTTACAGCATTGTGCTGTGTTGCGGTTTCACCTCGGTATTATTTTTTTTTCCCCATTAACCGGTTCTTTTAGTCCAGTCTAGTTTGGGGCATGAAGGCAGAAACTGACAGGATGGATTTAATGGTTCGGGAATTTATTTGTCTTTATTTTCTGTGAAACTTTTCCATTGTGTCAGAGAGCAATGGCTTCTCTCATCTTTTGTTAAAGGTCATATTTCAGTCTCAGTTTCTGTTGGCTCATGAAGCCAACATAAGCCATGAGATGGCTCATGAAGCAAGTAGTAATGTGGCTGGAGGAACAACTGCTTCTGTTGCCTGGCTTTATTTACTGGAGGATGGTAGTGCCTGGTCAGCCGCTCCAGCGCAGGTCAGTCTATATCCAGGACACACAGTCTGCTGAAAGGCCAGAAAAGTGCAGGTCTTGGAAAAGTACATTCCAGTTGGTTGAAACCTCGGTATTTACCTAATTCTTATCTTTTGAAAAGGTTAACATGTGAGATTAATGTGGTTTGGAAGATAGAAATTGTTTTGACTAAAGTTTTCTGTAGGTTTCCTGCTGAAAACATCATATGCAGTATAAATAAAACTACAGAATGAAATGGATAATACCATGGAGGAGAAAAAGATTTCTGAAAGAAAATAAGATATTATAATGCATGGTTGCTTCAGAGTTCAGAATGAAGTGCTTCAAAGTTGTTTGACGGCACAGGTTGCCTGTATTTTCTTTAATGAGTTGAAGTCTGATTTTTCAGAAAGACTGAACAGTTGCAGTTGACCTTCAGCTTATGGGTACTTTTTACCTCTGAAAAGCTTATGAAGGTATGAAAACAAGGTGATGGGGAAGTCTGCAGGTCAGGGTTTACCGAAATGTGAGCAATTAAAATTGAGAATGAGTTATCTGCTGTAGGGGACCTGGATGTGAGGATAATGAGTAAAATTCACCTTGGGTAACAATGTGGAGGTGCAGATAGTACGACTGATAGGACAGGAAGTTTCAGGACTCCAGTTTTTTAATGGCTTGGTGATAGAGGGCCACTAGTCACTTCTCAAGTACAGCACAGTTGACTGGTTTGAGATATTTATTTATTCTCTTTTCCTGAAACATTTGTTCTCTTTTCCTGATGACATTGTCAGAGACAATGTATCAAATCTGATAGGACAGTTGCCAAATCTAACAAAACATCCATGAGCATCTAGTCTAAGTACAGTATCTTCCAAAAGTTACTGTATCATTTCAGAGAGATTTTTTTTTTTCCCCCTCCCTTTGAAGTGATACATCGTTGGACTGACACCCTTCTGAAATCACCATTACATGTCTTATATAAAAGAACCTCTATGAAATTTCTTGCTTATCAGCGTAGCTGCAGCACATTACCCACCTCCATAGCTACGTTTCACTTCTTCCTTTTGACGTTGTGTAAGTATGTTCATAGCCACCGATTCCGTCTTACCAAGTGGATCCTCTACCTTCTCTCTTCTATACCTCCTTAGGAACTGTAAAATTTCTAAGATGCCAGCATATGACATCAAGGGCATTCAAATCTTTGGCATTGATTTCTTCTTTAGCTCACCTTATTTTAATTTGATGGGTCTGATAATAGTGTGGATTAACTGTAAGGGCAAGCTCATCTTACACAGAAAGCATCACTCAGCTTTAATTGGCTTAAATCTAAATGCAATATTTTGAAATAGAAAGAGGAACCAAGCTTACTTTCCTAGTTTTATTTCAGCCTGTGGTGTCAAATGTATTTATTTTGGATGATAAATGCATATAACATCATTTTTTTTATAGTAATAAAAAAACTTTCTCCATCTCCTCAGTGTGAATCACTTCACATCATAGCATGTTGTAAGAAACCATAAAGCTGGCAAGATTTGAGTGTGTGTTGCTCAACACGTCATTCTGAATGCCACCCACTGTAGCAATCCATCTCCAAAATGGCTTAAAGGGAATAGCAAAAGATCACGTCACTGTACTTGTTTAGAGCAAGAAAAATGAAATACTGTATTCTTTCATTTGGGAAAGAGCCATATCATAACAGTGTCTCTTTTTAAAAAAAAAAAAGAAAAACCAAACTTTAGAAAATTGTGGATATAATTTAAGCAACCCGTATTATACTTTTTACATAGAATATGTAGTGTACAGACTTATGCATGTCAAAAGAAACTGGATGTATTCTCCGCTGTGCACAGGATTAAAGAATCAGCTTGAGGTCTGTGTCAAGTTTTTTTGTCTCCATTTATCACATGTCCGTCTACAGATGGTCACATGGATATGCTGGAGCAGGGCACTGGACGCTGACCTATCTGACATCTATTTGCATTTCTGGTGCTGTTGAGCTGCTAACTAGCCTTCTACTTCCCTCCGTGGCTTACATAGAGAATGCCGTCACCTTTTCCTCTTAGTATCTATGAATGGAAAGTAGTATCTATGAGTGGAGGAGCGTGCTTTTGTGTGTATGTGTGTATATATACATAGATGTATATTCATTTTACTTGTTTCCTGAAGAATACTTCATGTGTTCAATTATGTAGTTCTCAGATGATTTTGGAGTTTTATTTGAAAACATCCCTGAGACCTGGAAATGCAGCTCCTCTGCCTTGTTTATAGCCTTTTGCTAGCCGCCTGAGCTGTAGACATGTCAAAAGATCAAAAATGAGTATTGGATGTGGATGTGGAGATGTTAAAAGCATCCTTTTGCTGTCCTTCCAGTGTTGTTGCTGTATTTGGAGATGAAGGGTGAAACAACAGAGTGGGAAGGATACCCATTGGCATGGTGAATTTTAGTTTAACTTAGTTTGATTACAGTCACCAGAAATGACTAACAACTACTTAGCAGAGCTTAAAATAAATCTCCTAAAGACAAGCAGACTTTGAATTGAAGCCATGTGTGTGGGCGACTTTAGACACTGAGAATTATCACAAGCCATCTTGATTATTTCCATGGAGAATTAAAACAAGGCCTCACCTCCTCAAATTGCATCTTATATATTTTTCAGGCAAAACCCAAGGAATATAACTGTAACTGAGGAGAACTCTACAGAAGACAGTTTTTGTTCCATGTTGGTAATGCACCTTAATACTCAAAGCCTTCTGTTTTAGTGTCATGCCTGCTGTTGCTGGCTGATAGCCCTAGAAGTCTCATATATCTAAGAAACGTCTTGTGGCGATGATGGGCTCGAATGCTTTTCAAACAAGAACTTGTGGTACCTCTCTGAGTCAAGTGAAGCATCTGTGTCATCTCAAAATATCTAGCTGCTCTTAAAAAATTCTCCTTGATGGTTGTAATTCTGTCTTTGATTAGGAAATTAATTATGCCCAGTGTAGGAATAATATTAATATTCTTTTGCCACATGGAAATTTTGGGGGATGGGTCTGATGGCAGAAGGAAACCAAAATGACCAACCCCCCTGGGTTTCAGTGAGGAGGAACGAAGGAAAGCACAGCACTGACCTGAACCAGCCGCATCAGAGGAAGCAGAGCCTTTACCTACATATGGAGACACTTCTTGCCTTGGTGGGCTTGTTGCAAAATGGATTATGTCCATGCTAGGTTTGAGCAGGAGTAATGTCACTAAATGTCACTGTGGTAGGGAAAGCAGAAGAGCACCAATTTTGTCAATATAAAGACAAGTGGGGTACATGTGGAACATGCCAAGAGAAATTAAGTATTCTATTTATCTTGAATATAGATTAAGTGACATTTAATAGTTTACTGGAATTTCATTACTATTTCTAATTGAAATAAATGGCCTGACTTGTTTCTTGAGGAACTTTATTCAATTTTTCATCTGCAGAGAATTGCAAATACATTAAAAATCACTGAAAACATACATGCATTAAAAGCTCCCACACCAATTAAGATGATTTGCTTAGCCTCAGTTACACTCATGTAGTTTTCAGTATTTATTAGAGAGAATAAAACTGTAGTGTGGCATATGTATGTGTATGTGAACTCATTGTCACTCACTGTGCTGTTCATGATTATCAGCATGCTTGGAAAGCAAACACTAAAAATTCAGCTGCATTTGAGGTCCTAATCTCAAGAGTTTAAGCAGATGTAGAAAAGTAAGAAGTCAGATCTGAGTGAGTATCTGCTTAAACACCCAACCACATTTTTTTAAGATCTGTGCTGATGATACAGCACAGATTTGTGGTTCTTATTAAATCTTTGTTTAATCCTTACTAGTACAAAATGAGGAATATTTCACATAAGTTAAATGTTAAGAGGTAGAGATACCAGCAATACTGCTTTGAATAGACTGGTTCAAGCTGGGTCAAGGGCTGGAGAATGCAGTCAGCGCTTTAGAGATTTACAGAAGTGAATTCAGTGAATTAAAAATATTGTGCTTTGAAGAAATGGCAACACTCACCCATACTAGAATTAAACACCAACCTTTTTCGAAAGACCTGGCTGCTTTGGAATAACTGCATCAACTCTGATTAGCAGAGCGTTCTCAAATATGCCTTGGGGAAAGCTGCCTATTGACAAACGTACTAGTGCATTAAGTAGTAACAATATTTTCACGGCAATAAATTAGCAAAGCTACAGGCAATGTTCAGGAAGTGAAAAGGTATTTTATGTAAGAAACCACTGAATTTGCATTTGACTTCATAACTCTGTTTTCTTTTAAAGAAACTATAGCGCCTCATACACTGGGCAGTTGTTTCAAAGTCCCAGTTTATTAAACTCATAGAAAACAAACTGGAAGAAGATCTTCTTCCAATCAGACTATTAAGGCAAAATGTTGCAGAATATGAATAATACAGTACTGTGCCATATTTGCATTTGAATTGTTCCTGAATATTTTAAAGTGTGTTTGATCTCCTCTGGAAATGTTGAATGTAAATCTTCCTGGGTTTCATTATCTCTCAGTTTTGAGGGGAGGAGGATCCCATCAGGGTATATTAAAGGTGAAGTCCTGAGAGAGGATAGTGTCAACTCCACAGCCTTCTCGCTCCCTTTCTACAATCATGCTCAGTTCCCCAGTCTGTATTCTCAGCTCTGGTTGCGGTGGGGGCTGGCAGAGGAGAAGGGGAGCATGTGGCTCTGAGGAACTGCACTGGGCTGAGCAGTCTGGGGGATCTTTCATTCATCCTCCAAACAGCTCAAAGTTTGAAGGAAAAGCTGAACTTACAGGTCCCTGGCAAAAGAGAAGTGTCTGCCCTCTTGTAGTTTGTTTGTCTCAAGGCTTCTTCTTCCCCCAAAGGACATGATTCAGTCAGACCTCTGTGGTGCAAAGCTGAACTGAATTTTCTCACATAATGCGGGGGTTTGTGTGTGTGTGCTGCACATCAGTATGGACAGCACCCGTGGTGCCACAAAAGTTTAACTACCAGTTTCACTCTTGCATACCGATATTCCTGTCTGATTTTAAATAAGTTTGGTGATCATAAGTCTTTCTGAAAGGAAAACACATTTTAAGGAAAATATTTCTGTTGATACCCCCACCCCCCGAGCTTCTGTCTCTGCCATATGTAGGATGCTGAAGCCCATACTGTTACAGAACCATGTGTGAGGAATACCAAAGAAGCCAAGATAATTTCTCACCAACAAAGTAATCTTGTGAACCATGTTTCTAGTTTTGTTTATGACCAATATCACTATCTCACATATACCATAGGGCAGCTATGTCCCTGATTTCAGATGTGAAATCGAAGAATTTGCCTCAAGTCATGAAAAACTTTAGACAGATGAAGTATTGGGACCTACTACTGCAGTGTCTTTGTCCATTGCCTTAAGACAAAGAGTGAACTTTCTTATGTGTAAGTAACAGAAAAGTGATCAAGGAATAACCAATAACTTGCCTATATGGCAATTAATTATGCCTGTTAATTTTGCCTGTTAGTTATACCCTCTGTGCATATATCATTATGAAGAGTCCCCATCCACTAAGGTATATAAATCCCTATGTATAATCTGAAACGTACTAACAGCTATTACAGAATTTTTGAAAAGTGCAGCAGAGGGGTTTGAAGTGACAGGAATATTGTTATGGCAGATTAGGGATGAATTTATTATATCACTTACAGGAGCTAACTTACTGGTTTGAGACTCTTCCAAAGCAGGAGAGGATTGAATGAGTTAAGACTAGATTGGTAGGTTCAACTTTTAAATTTCTTGCTTTGTCAGTTTGAATGAGCCCCTTTGCTTGGCATTTGACAAAGCTATCTGGTTCAATCTCTTTGTCTAGGCTAATATGACATTTCATATTGATGTGCTTATCTTGACAAATGTGGTGGCTTGTACATGCTGCAGGAATTGTCATTTATTAAAAGAGCACGGCAGCGCTATGTTTAGCACCGCTGCGTTATTTTGGGACCAGCTGTGCCGCAGGAAGGGGAGAATCGGGTGAACCTTCCCTGACACTGGCAGTTCGTGAGCTGGGCTGGCCCAAGACCATCTCCAGAGACCCATCCAGCCTCTTTGGTTTGTTCCTTGCAGACAGTAAAAAACTTTTCTTACTGCAAAACAAAAGAAAAGTGGTGTGTCACATGAAACACAAGTAGAAGGGCCTTCGAATAGTATCTTGTCCTGGTTCTCACAAACTCAGCAGGATGTGAATGACAGTGATGCATGCCTCTCATGGGAGCCTTGCTCCTCCAGTTGGTCTCATTCCCAGTGAAGTCAGTGGGGTTTTTGCCAGTGATTTCATTTGATGCTGGGTTTGGCGTGAAGTGTTTGAATTTAAATCAGCTAACAAGCATGCTCTTACTGACTGTAATTGTTGTGGTGGGTGAGAACAGGATGACATGAGATGAGAATGATAAATACAGCAGTAGCATGCAAAAAAGAGGTATCAGAACTTTTCAGAGCTTTAAATATCACCATTAGCAGCTTGAACAGCAGCAGGGCAGACTTCTGAACATAGATCTTACAGGTTTGTGCTAGAATAAATATTGGTAAATATTCGTTGAAATCTACACTAATGTATATTGGCTGGAATCAAGTACACCTAGTTGTTTACAGCTGTCCTCTCAGTAACTTAAAATCAGGGAGAAATGGCAATAATATATAGCAAATAAAACTTACAATGGGGTATAAATGTATGTCATCCACAAGTTCTTTTTTCCCAAGAAGAATTGCATTGCTTTTGAGGATCCGCACCCGGAAGCAGGGATGTGCTGTTATCACTGCATATGATGTCAATGGGAACTCCATGGGGAAATTAAGTCCAGTTCTGATGTCTGTGCCTCAGAAACCACACGGTAAATTTGGTGTGGTTAAGAAAAGAGTTAAAAGCTGGAAAAAACCTTGCCTTTCAGTCAGGGACTAAGAAAAGCTTGTACTGTTTTTTTCCCAGAGTTAGTTAAGTGGCCACTTGGCCATGCTCTCACACGCACGGAAGGAAATAGTTTTATTAGCAAAACAGGCATTGAGAACTTCAGTGGTTGAGAGATGGAGCTAGGCTATTCATGCTGTGAAGAAGGCCAAAATCCAGTATAAACCAAAAACTTAGTAAGTCAATATTCCAGAGAGAAAAAAAAAAAACCTCAAAACCAAAAACTGGAGTGGGTGCCAGTTCTGCATCAATGCCCTTGGTCTGTGGATAGACGTGTTTTCTGAGAGTGACTCTTCTGCACTAGCAAGCTTCTGTCCCTTGGGCTCCACATCTCCCAGCTCTGCTGTCCCAGAGCCCTCTGTGTGCCCCAAAGCTACCCATTCCCTGACTTCTCCTAAATCATCTCCCCTAAGTCTGCCTCAAGGCACACTATCTTCTTCCCTAAGAGCAATCTCTTCCCCACCCAAGAATGTACATGTTTTGCCTTAGGTCTTCTTAACCTCTTTCTCCCCAATCTATATTCACTCAACAAAGCTGAGGAGTGTTAATCATGATCTGTTTGGGTGGAAAGACAGAACTGATGCAGTGGTACCTTTCTGAATGTGCTTGATACAATGCTGTGGCTTTCTCATTCAATCCCATCCCATCCCATCCCAAGCCCTGTATGACTTTCATTTCCTCTCCTTCTCCTGCTGCCCCAGAACCCCAGGCTGTAATTTGGATCCTCCTCTCTCCTCCCCCACACTGTGATGAGAAGAGAGGCTTTCTCTCCCACTCAGGAGAGTGGGGCCATCACTTCTTTCTTCTTAGCGCTCAGTGTCCCCAGCTGCCTTCCCATTGACCAATGCAGGTGGCTGAGCCCAAGTTGTTGTCTTGTACAGCCAAAGCTCTAGACTTCGATGTTAAAAATTTTGATCTTAGAACTGCCACAAGCTGCAGTTAGCCAAAGTCCCTCCAGCTTCAGTCCTGTGGCAGAGAGCGATCTAGGAAAAGGAGGATGTATTATAGCTTTCGAACATATGTATGGGACTGACTTGGTCTTTTTGAAGCAAGACTGAATATATTGTCAAAAAAGTAAGTTGTAACCTCATCAAAAGGTATGAGTTCAATGCAAAAATATTGAAAGATTTTTTGGCATAATTTTTTAGTGTTAATCATGCAATCATGATAATTCCTTCTAATTGCAGCATCTCTGAATTCTTGTCCAATTGTTTAGTGGTTGCCAAAATGTTCTTCAAATTTTGTTTGAAACTGTTCTACTTCTAACTACTTGTGTTGTACTGCATTGCGAATTTTCATACAAATGCATCTCTGATCTTTTGTATAGCTCATAGTTAAGGTTTCCTCCTAAATATTAGTTTATGCTATTAGTTTAGCAGATGTTTTTTTTCCCATAGCTAGGGAATGAGAAGTACCAGGATAAAGAATCATCAAGAATCAAATTTGCCCTTGAGAAGGTCTGTTGCAGATCCTCATGTACTGGCTCCTAGGCTAAAAACTTCAACCTAAAGAAAAGAATGAGTGACTATTTCAGTCTCTGAATCTACATTCTCTCTCTTATCTGACCAAACATCTCAGGGAAATCTCACTTAAAAACACTCTGTTGAAGAAACTCAACGGTTAATAAAGAGAACTGTAGAAAGTTTAAGGTGTTAGGATTCAAAAAGGAGAAGAATAGAAAATAAGGAAATGTGACTGAAACTGTACCAAGAGATCTAGAAAAAAAGTAATTTTGATTTCACCTGCTTTGTTATTTTCATGTGAAGAAAATTTATTGGACTTCTGCTATGATAACTTCTAAAGAAGATTTTGCCAAGAGAGTATTTCAGAGGGAGGTTTTTCACATACACTTGGTATTTACACAGTGGTAAAAATAATGCTCCGTAGCTTGTGGAGTAAGATGGAGCAAGAGGAATTTTGACAGGAATACCACTAGCTGGTTTCTGTCCGGGTCTAAAAATTACAATAAGGACGTACTTCATGCAGCCAATGCCTAGAAGTAATAAAATGTGTGTGCATCATTGCCAATAATGTCAAAACCAAACAAAAACCCCCGAAGTCACTTATTTTGTAACTCTTTAAGAAGTAAGATTAGTATCCCCAGCAAAGGTTATAGCAAAATTGTAAAAAGTTGACCTTATTTCCCGGATTTGTGGTCTAGAAACTCAGTGTTTGAAGCAGTGTTGAAAAATTCTCCTTTTAGTAGTTCTTTGGGTCCTGATGCAATTTTCCCCTGGGGAAAAGGATTTTATTATTTTTGATAGAAAAGCATGCACATGCTGCGTAATGAAAGGAAGGGAGCTAACATAATTGCTATCAGGTAGCAATAGAAATCAGCTGAGCCAGGCTTGTTCCTGGGTGCTTCCAGGCTGGTGGCCTCAGTGCTCATTTAATTCTAGAAGTATGAGTAGCACTGCGTAGTATTGAACTAGTTTGGGATATTTTTCCAATGGAGTTCAGATAATCTGTGGTACCCCTTGTCATAGGTAAGTTTTATGCATATCAGTGAAAGCAGAGATTATCATAATTAGAGGTAGTGTGAATCTCTTGTTGAAGTTGGCTTGTACTGATACCGTAGCAAGTATGTGATAGTGTGGGTGCTGTGCATTTTATAAAATATTACATCACTTACAAAATCGGGTGGTTTTTATATGAGCCTTCAGTAGCAGGTATTAATTCATCTATTATTAATTCACCTATATAGGAAGTTGTAAAGGACTGGGGTGTTTCCCTAAGGAATTATTTCATCTTAGAACTGGAAACTTATTTAAAAGAGAATTTATATTCTAAACTTACATTTATTAAAAAGAATTGCTTATGCAACCACTGGATTTATTAAATCAATTCCTATGGTGCCTAACAGGAAATAAGCTGTTGCAGTATATCCTTCCTCTGTGTGTGTGTGTGTGTGTGATGGTTTTGGAAGGAGCACAAATTTGTCCAGGAGAAATAATTGTTTTCATAGAACTTGTTTTATAGATCTTTCAGTGGCTGAAATTGATGTAATAGTTAATAGTATTGATCTAGATTTGGAAATTAAGGCAGGAATTCCTTTGTGTTGAGCACACTTCTTCCTACAGGGATAAGGAAATGAGCATCATTCTTAATAAGAAGTAGCTTCCTGCTTACAATGAATATGAATTCAATTCAAGCTGAAGGTAGTGAAGGAATTTCAAGAGCTTATTTTCCTTTTCTTCTCCTTGCCTCTTGTCATATTCACCATGGAAAAATGTCTTTCTCTAATTTGAATTTGCTGTATGAGTGGATAAAACCAATTTCATCCTTTTACTTAGCACATTCTAACTTCATAATCTTCCTTTTTTTTTGTTGTTTTCCCTGAGAGTTTGTGCAGTATGAATATACACTTCACGTACTTGATAGTTTTCAGTTCATAAGTGTCTAATTTTAAATTTTCAAGATGTGCTATTTTTAACTGAACTAGTAGCATTGTTTTTCCTTCAAATTAAGCATAGTATTTAAATTGTGTTATGAACTTTTAGAGGTGGTGTCTTAAGAATGACTTTCAGAATAATTCAGGTGTTCTCACTGATACCTTGCTGCTTTACACAGTCCCTCCCAGAACTTATCTTGGCTCTTTAGTAGAACAAGCTTGCCTTTATTTTTTTTCTTCTGCCCCCCGCCCCACTATTTGCTGATATATTGTTTACTTCTCTAGCTCCTGCTGACAAAAGATGAAAAATTCCATTCTAAATGGCATTACTTTTGACCATTCCTTCTTTATTTTAGTGTGGGTTTGTCTTGCAAAATGTCGCATTTACAAAAAAAAACCCCACCAAACTGTTCTGTAGACTCTTTCAGATAGTTACATATTGATTATGTATATCACACAGGCAAGGAATAATAAGCTAGCAGAGCAATATTTATGGTTTTTATATTACATGGCTATAGGGGCATGCATGAATATTTAGGCTTTAGTTTTAGGGATTTTGTAATGCTTCCTAAACAGACTGTCGCGCTGAATTTTTGTCTTTGTGTACTTTCCTGCAGTCTGTTTGCTAGCCACTTGAAAGTGGGACATGCAGAACATGTAACTGAAACATGTACATTGGTAGGTAAGTAACTCTTTGATATAAGAGCAAACTTCTACGGTTTAAGCAGCAAGTGTTACCAGTTAACTTTTCTATAGAAGGATTTTCAAAAGTAAAAGCATGTTCACAACAGATTCTGGCAGGTATGTAGGCTCTGACCCTGCTACCCCCCATCATGAAAGTTGGTGGAAATTTTGTTATTGATTTGGTTGGGAACAGACTGAGGTTTTTGCAGAGGACCTACAATTCTGCTTTCAAAGTATTAAATTAAAAAATGTGACGATTATGAAACCTTGCCTTGATCTAAATGGCTTTTTAAAGCAGCTTATTAGCTGCTATTTTCAAGAATGGGTAAAAGTACTTTCTCTTTTGAATGAGCTGCTGAAACTGTGGGTGCTGTCCCCCATTACTGTTGCCATCCACATACGGTTAAATTGATATGTACTTCCTTTCTCTCTTAGTTCTTTTCTTTCTTGCTTTTTTCCTCACCCCCTCCCACCCCCCTGCTTTCTTTTTGCAGTTTGGAGGCTTGTGAAGTAAGCCCTAGCCTTTCAAACAGTGTGGTGAAACTCTGGATGGCTTTCCATTTTTCAGCCAAAAGTAAGGGAATAGAAAATGTAATCAGTAAGAATGAGATGGGTTTTGGTACATGAAGAATATTTAGAAGGCAAAAAAATGGAAAAAATTGATAATTGTGCTATGATTATTTCCTGATGCTGGATAGCCCTTTCAAAAGGATTTTTAGCCTATTTGAGAAGAGTAATCGTATATGTTAATTATTGGTGCTTTACTGGGCTTAAACAGCCTGGGCGGAGCTAAACTTGGAAAGGAGGTATGAGCTGTAGTAAAGAAATCTCAAGAGCAGCCAGGTTGAGAAAAAGGTTTTTAGACAGATAGTTTCTCTCACATTGTTCTGAAACTGGATGCCCCAAGGAGGAGATCACTTTAACTTTGGTGAAATGGTGGGATTTGTTTGGAGATGGGAAGATGGTTTACTTACATGTTTGGTCAATCGTAAAGGTGGAAATTTGGTAGACATTGTAACTGATTTCCTGTTCTTTTTTCAATTTCAAGTGTTGTGTTCAGAAGAGTTGCTGGCTGTCTGCACATACACTCCCTCACTTCAGGATCTCTGGTTTCTGCTCCCTTTCCTGCTAAACACACATGTTTTTAGACCCTGTAAGCCCATTGTTTGTGTCTATGTAGACCAGTTTATGTCAGCCTGGAATTGAAATAAAGGCATAAAAGGTATGCAAATGACACTCTGAGGGTGTTTTCTTTCTATACCCCCAAAACTGTGTATAAAGAATACTTAAACCTTGGGTTTCCAAATACTGTCAGTGTCTTTTAAATATGAGAAAAAGTTGGAAGAGAAAAGCATTATTATTTTTTTTCATAGGTTCATGTTTAAATCACGACTCTGGATGTTGTTTAGACAGCTTGCAGCTGAAGAATATGTTTAGAAAAAGACTCCTGCAGTTTTATGCAAGCTTCTTTTCCACTGTACAAATAAGTGGTAGTGCTGCATGGAACTGAACCAACTGCATATCTCTAAAGAGCAGAAAAAGCAGTGAAATTGGTGCAGCAGCTTTCCATGTGTTCCCCTTCAATGTATTTAAGGTTTGACTAAATGGATATTGCCAAAGTTGTAAAAATAATTCTGTTTACGTGACGTCAGATCCACACTGGGATAAATGTTACTGGGTTAAATGTTCTTCTGCTGTTTTGCTGTTGGTAGTGCCAACCCTTAGTAATTTTTGTGACTGGAATACTTGTCCAATACTTCTGAATAGAGGTGACTCAGTGGCAAGTGTTTTCCTCAAGTGTGAGCTGGATTTTGAGACTATTGATTCACAAGCAGTTGTCTAACTTTACAGAGGTTGCATTACAGGCGATCTTAATCTTGGCTATTAATCTTTTTACAATGCTAAGCTGTCTTTGCCATTAGAATTTTTTTCCTAGTATCTTACCTAAATCTTCCATGCAACACTTTTAGCTTGTTACTTCTTGCCATGTCTGCCAGGGGCATGGAGAATAGAGGGTTTTTTTCCTTTTCCTCTGGTGACGAGCTTTAGCTACCTGAGGGGACTACTAAGTCCTATCTAAATGTCTCTGCTAAAATAAAGATGATGGTTTATTAATCCACCTTTTAGGTTACACTTTCTAGACCAATTCTTATTCTTTGAAGTTGGTCCCTTCTGTACTCTCTCCCTTGTTGGTCTGAAGGGGCCTGGACATGGTATCCCAGTGGGGGACCTTGCTGGTGTTGGGCAGAATGTAGGTTACTCTGTCTTTGCAGTTTATAATTTGGTTTGTTTACCCCCATATGGCTGTTATTCTTTTTGTCAGCAATATTATAATGTTACTCATGCCTTAGATCCACAGGAGGCCCTGAGACCTTTAGGTAGCAGAGCGAGCCGTTTGTTTCCCATTATTGGTACATGTAATGATTTATAGTCAGGTGTGCTTTCTTGCTGTTGTCCCTGATGAATAACATCCGTGTATTTACCAGGCTCTTCCTCCAGTTTAAGGCCATTTTGAAGTCTAAGCCTGGCCTCCTGGGCACTTATGCTCCAACCAGTTGAATGTGACCTGCTGATACAAAGAAGCATTCTCTATCTCACTTTCCAAATTAGTACTAAAAATAATGATTATTGCTGTACTGAGGACAGCCCACTGCAAAACTTCTCTTGATACCTCTTCAGATTTTGGCATACCTAGTTTGTAAATATAGTTTTCCTCATATTTTGTACTCATTTATTATTTTCGTTTTGCTCATTAGTTTGCTAATACAAATGTTTTGTGAAGCAGTATCAAAAGACATAAAGTCAAGATTTTTGGCATCAACTTATTTCCTTTATGCTGGGAGGCTTGTTGTCTGGTATACAAAGAGATTAGGGTGATTTGATATAATTAGTTCTTGACAAATCTATGTTGACTGTTAAACATCTTGTCACTTTTTGATTCAGGAAACAAAACCATTTTTATGTGGTAGGATCAATAAGGTTTTTCCTATACAGCATATTAATCTTGTTCCAACAAATACAAATTTGTTTCATTCTTCTGTTATCTTCCTTTACCGAAAAAGTAACCGCTCTTGGTCACTGTTACACCACCGGTTTTGGGAGACGGTAGTGTGCTTTTTTGGCACACAGCAGACCACCTCCTGGCACACAGTCCGGTTTTTCTGCCTGTGCTACCAGACTAGTTGTGATCGTAAACCTAACCTAGTAGGTGAAGTCCTTTGTAGAGCTGTTTGCCCTTACATATACGATGTCTGTTGGGCACAGACACCTGTCTGTCCTCTGCATTTCAGCTCCTGCTAGTTTTCTAGTGGTTAGAGGGAACTGAGGATAACTGTGCTGCACTTTAGCACTTTGTGCCCGAGGAGAGGCATGGGAATGTGCATGTGCAAAAGTGAGGTCTGCCAAGGAAGGCCTTGAGACACTCATGTAAATCATCTCCTGGGGACTGCTGTGTGTGTTTTGGCCACTGCCAAAGATCTGGCCTGATGCGTGTTGAATGCTGTGTGGCATCCATTCTGTCATTCAGGATGTAGCTGAAGAAAACAATAACGTGCCTGGGTCACACATGAATCGTGATTAAATTTCTGAACTCCTAGACATACCTTTATTCTGTGTTAGTTTGGATTGAAAGTATAAACTGTAGGAAACACTTTTCCTACTGGGCATGTCATATAAAAATAAATCTGTCTGTTCTGTGTCTCCCTGTAGACACACTGACCTGATTCAGGGTCACTAGGGGTAGGACTAATGTGTTTTTTAATCGCAGGCCTTTGGGATTTTACTACTTGCAAGGATCTCTCCCTGCCCCCCCACCCCCCAGATAACTGGGTGGATTGGCTCCTCCCAAGGAGTCTCTGGTATTCTACATTTTTCCTCTTGCATTAAGACCTCAAAAAGTTTCATAGACTTTTTGTGGGTCTGGCAATGGGCAGATAGGTATCCTGCAGTTTGTTTGTGGGTTTTGTGTGTTTGGTTTTTTGTTTTTTGTTTAGAGAGGGTAGTCTAAAAACCAGAAACCAATTGATTATTTTGTTCTGATTTATACAACATGCGAGGGACAGAGGCCCTGGAGTAGCCTGCTGTGCAAGTATGAGCAATTGAATGGCTGACACAGAAACAGACGTACAGGGCATACTACAACTTCCCTTCATTCTGCATAGAGAAAAGGTGCCTTCTCCTTTCTCTCCCCATTGTGCATCTTGCTGTTGTTTTGCCAGGAATTCATCACTCGTGCTTCTAGTCCCTAGGATATTCATCCCTTTTTAAACCCACCTAACCTGTCCCTTACACGGGAGAGTCACAGCAGGATTATTGTCAATCTATTCTGTCAACAGTGGTCCAGTAATGAAATCTCTGATACCATTATCTCTGAAGAAGGGCTCTTTCTCTACTAATTGCACTACATGATGGCCATATGTTGTGAGGATCTACCTGCTGTGATGTTGCAAAAGGTAGAAGCAAGAGTAGTTGACTATCACACCTTAAGCATTTGGCCTAACAAGAAGAAATGCTTTCCTTACCCTCAAACAAGTGCTCACCTGTATGCACAGCATCCTGAAACATAGCACAGTAATGTAACGGTGGGGAGGGATGTGCTGTTGAAAGGAATCAAGTTCATGGAAAAGTCCTGGAGAGTTTAAATGCCCAGGCAAGAGCAAACCAGAACCAAGTGACTCTTGTTTCCTCAAGTCTTATCAATGCAAGGGGTAAATGAGGAAAAGCAGCGTCTGCATCCCAATGTCTCCTTCTCTCTAGTGTTGTATATCTTACTCCCTACTTGTATAATCAACAGGTCTTCTGGCTAATGCAGTGGGAACACATTTAGTGTCTTTAAGTGTTGTTTGTGTTATTGTTCCAATGGAATGAATATGTTTTGATTCACAAATGCAGATCTTAATGTGAAGGGGGCAAGCTGCAGTATACTGGAGATTATACTTAATTACTGAACCATGTATTCATCTACATATACTTATGTGAAGTTTGGCACTTTCAACAGTTTATTTTCAAATAGCTGAAAACGTTCTTAAATAATGCTGATGATACCCACTTTCAGGATACTGTTCCTGAAAACAAACAGTTCAATATAGTGCTTTTAGGGGAAATATTTTGCATGGTTTCTCCTAGCCTGGAGCTTTGGGAAAATTAGGAAATAATTTAGGGGAAGTTATAAATCAGTGAAAAGGGAGTTTGAGATTAAAGAATGCTTCTTCAACCATGACTGTGGCTCATAATAGGATGTTATAATCTGGTTATGTAGAAATTTGTGTTAGAGTTGTGGGGGGGGAGGGAGGATGAAGTATGCTTTTTACCTTGTTCTGGTCAAATTCTGACCCTGGAGGTTCTGCAGGATGGATCTGCAAACTGTCTTTTACGGATTTTTTTTTTTTTTTTTTCTAGTGTCTTTAATTTAGGAGAGCCCCACCAGAATGAAAAAAAAATTGTTACCTACACCAAAATAAACTTTGACCAGTGGAAGCAGTCAATGACATCAGTATGTAGGTGTGGAAGAATCCTTCTGATTTGGGAAACTGGTTTATTCCTATCATTCATCCTCATAGAAAGCACTTCAAGACCCCCAAAACTGATGGTTTTTTTTAAGTAAGAACTCTCTAATAATTTCCAACCCAATTTATTAGTGATTTGTTATTCTTTTTTTTTTAATTAGTGATGACTCTTAGTTTAAGTAGGATACAGTGTAAAAAGAAAAAGAACAACACAGTGCCCCTCCGCCTGTGCACAGTCTCCAATATGGGTGTATCTCCTTGCATGTAGAGATTAATTACACCCACACAGTAGTTCCCATTCAAGGAATACTCCAGATTCATCGGCATGATAAGAACAGTCATCTCTCTTCTATGTATTCATTCTGATAGCTCAAACAAGGAAAGCTTTTCCAGTCTCTCCTTGTAAATTGGGCTGTCCAAATCCATGAACATCTGATATCCTTTTCCTGTACCCATTTAACTTTGTATTATCTCTTTTTTTTTGAATGTGGGCTTATTCCAGATGAATTTTTATTCTAGTATTCTATGAGATGTCTGGCTAGCATGCACTTTCATAGATCTAGAAACATTAAAGGCTTTTCCTGTTATGAGGTATTTAATTTTTCTGATTTCCTTTCCACCCCTCCTAGAAAACATATCTTTCTAGAAGGCAATTTTCTTTTTATTACTAAAGAAATGCAATAGAGTGCCCAAGGAGTGTGTGGGCACTTTAAAAACAAAACAAACAGAAAAAGCACAAAACAAACCACCAAAAAAGCCCCCCAATCATATACAGTGTTTTACTACTCTGTGGAATGTTCTTGGGCAGTGCTGTAGGTGGTAAGTCATACCAGGTGTTTATAAGCTGTGTCCTGAAGTTTGTAATTACAAGTTAAACTACATGTATACCACTGCTGGCCTTTTCAGTTTTTATTTATAACACTTAGAGAAGATTGTTTCAAATTTTGTGATTTTGATGGCCAAATGTATTATACAAACAAGCAGGAGTGCCAAATCTGGTCCTTAACATTTTAAAATTATTTTTTAAATACCCCAAAGCAACTACTGTCCCTGCCACTACTACTCTGTTAGATCAAGTAAATGTTTTTAAAGTTAATTCTGCAGGGCTGCAATTCTTGGCAACAAAATAATCTTGAACACTAGTAAGGACATTTATGGATTTCAATTATAGCTTGTAGTGTATCATAAGTCTAGTTTTATACCCTGTGCAGTTCAGTGTTTTGGATTTTTAATGGGTATAGAGCAGTAATCATAAAAGTGATTCAGAATGCACCCAGTAATTAGAGATTTGCTGTTGCTTTTGCATTAAAAATGATGATGATTTACAATCAACAAAATTGCAGTCTGTGGTTTTACTTCAGATACCCATGCTATTACACTGCTTATTAGTTATGGTCAGTGATTTAGAGTTTAAGAGCCACATGTTAGAAAGCTGTAATATTATTTGTTCTTTAATAGATGATAACAGTAAATTTAAAACAGACATATTAATTATAATCTTGTACATTAGAGAATACATATGTAACCCTTTGTATCTTCTTTTGTTGCTGGAAATAAATTAATTACAGCTCAAATGAAGTAGTTGGACTACAACAGCCAGAGTCACATATTTTTTTTCTCTTAGCTTCTCTTACAGTCCAAGAATTTTAAGGTTATCTGCCAGACATATTTCTGTCTAGTAAGTAATGTAAATAAGTCCTTTTCTTCACCCCTCCCCATACCCCAAATGCATATCTAGGTATATATGAACTAATAAAAAGGTAGCTAATATACTGTAACTGTGAACATTTAAAATCATATAGAAAGAAGGATGATACATTTCACCTGCAAATTATTTTTAAGTGCCTTTGGAATAAAGTAAGAATACGGAGGCTTTTTGATCACACTTCTCCTTCCTGTCCATTTTCTTCCTTTCCTGAATGTTTCCTCTTTTCTGATACCCTCTACCTTCATGCATCAAAACTCAAGGAGAACAGATTACCACCTTTAAGAAGCATTATTTCTGAATTGGGCTTTGCTTTTGGGAACCATAAGAGTTAAAGCTATTTTAACAATAATGTGTTTCTTTGGAATATTCTCTAGCATTAGCATAAACAAGCACTTTCCCCTTCTTATTAAACCTGGATTTTAACTAAGATAAGATGGTGATCAGGTACATTAGCAGTCAAGTCACGATGTAAAACGTACTGTACTGACATAGTTACTGATTATATAACTGTTTGTTGGAAATAGTGACTGGAAAACTCAAAACTAGAGAAGTTTCTGAACCCTTGGATGACAGTGGTTTGTTTCTACAAGCTCTCATGGAAAGTGTTGCAGTTATTTTTGGTAAATAGTGTTATTAGAATAAACTTAGAGTATTTTAGCTTGTGTTTTATGTGGAATCCATAGTTAACTAATGTTTTACTCACTATCTTGCATTAATAGTTGTATTCATCTCACTATTTGCAAAATATCTTAAGTGCTGGCCTTTGGAAATTCTCCTTGTCAAAATTCTTCATCTGAAACAGGGTTTTGAAATGGAACAGAGACCACCTTGGTACTAGTTGCTTTAGGATTTGTACGCTCTGGCAGGTTCTTTCCATCTCAGCACCATGTTTAGGTGGTTATGATAGTGTGAGATGGGATGTACTGGAAAATTAGAAGAGCAAGATTCTATCTTTATTTTATCATTGTTAAGTTTTTAAGCATTTGTAAATGCAAGCAGGAGAGATGAAACCCAAATCCTCAACAGAAAAGAGTTGGTTTTTTTTTTCCACCATGATATATTCGGCTCTAGAGATTATTGGATAGTTTTTGATTAAGAGTCTGAAATGTTTCATTTGGATTATTCCAGGTTGAGTGAACTTTTGGTTTGTGATGAAACTTTGCCCAGTCTTCCAGCAGAATCCCTCTGGTCTGTAAAGCCTCATCTGTTAGTTTCTCCTTCTCATCCTCTTCCTCACTGGAGGACCTGAGAATCCCTAGCTCGTATCTGGCCCAGTTTCTACAGCCAGTCTCTGTTATATTGGCCCAGGTGGGTTTCTATTGTGTAGCCAATACTCCAGCGTTTGAAGTCCAGGAATTGATTGTCATGGTGAGGCAGGGTTTACCTAGGAGCCACATATCCTGCAAGCCCTCACAGCTGCTCAATGAGATTGCATTCTTGCATAACTAGAGATGCTTTTTGCCAAATCAGGTTTTAAAGACTACATTCACTGTGTTAGCTGAAATAGCCTGACTCAGAATTAGGCCCTTATTTAAAATCTTTATTACTTTAAACTGTTTGTTTATTTTAAAAAAAATCCTTCCTTGGGCAGTTGATTTTTAAATCTGTGCTACTTTCCTCTCGCACAAGTGCGCGCACACACACTTGCACACAGACACACACACACACACAAAACTCCTCTTGGTGTGAGAAGGATTAGTTTTGACTTGGATTTCTCCTGTGGTATGCACAAGTCCATGGTCATGCAAAGATGGGTGGCATAAGGAACGTTAGGAGATGGAGTAGAGGCAGACTAGAGGCAGAGACAAGCACATGAGGGTTGGGGGGAATTCATGAACACTTCTTCAGAGCCAGGGTTTGCCTCTGCCTCCTTAAAATATGTGATACTCCATCCTGTGTGCTGTGGATTCATGTTTTGCAAGCAGGATTATTTCAGCTAAGTATTAACTGGAAGGTATAGTGAGTGATGGATGAGTGGCAAACAGCCCTGACAGAGTCCTTTGCTCAAACTAGCTTTTCTACCACTTGTCAAGAGAGTTCAAGCCTCCCCGTTTCGAAATAGCTATGGATTTGCAGAAATAAAACTGATGGGAAGAGTTTATTCTTTGTTGATTTGTCTAGTGGATTGTGCTGGATGGGTTAATACTTGCTGCTAATAATTCAGTGGTTTCTCTGTTTAGACTCTTTTCCATGTAATACAGGAAGGACAGAAAAAGTAAGACCTTAAGTTCCCACTAAGTCTGTAAAGCATGAACATCTGCTGGAGTCATGAACTGTGTATTGACTGTGTTTGGTAACAGGGCAAAGGCAGCTGATCATGATTGTCCTTCTCTTAATTACTTTGTCAAATGTCACTACAGTTCCATGTAGGGAAAAGAGACATTTCCTTAATGTCAAGGAAATAAGATAAACAGCAAGCAAAAGCGGGATAGACTGCCAGTATGCTGCTGCTCCTAGTTTTTTTTAATCATAACTGTTATTTATGATGTTGAACTCTTTCTTGCTAAGATCTCGGTACCTTTTTTCCACCAAAATATGTGGTCTCAAGTTCTAGTGTTAAAGGCAGCTGGCCTTTCATCCTTCTAGTAATCACCCGAAGTGAATATAGGTCAGAGTTTCAGTTTGGATGTTCCTTCTGCCACTTTCATTTTCTCTAGCCTTATGCTTATCCACCGTAATATTGATATATTTTTTAAAATGTCTTCTTAATAAGTGCTTTTATGCAGCAAGATGAGGAAGAGGTGTACTTTGCAATTGTGAATGGCTTACCAAAATGTAAAATGGACAGACTTCAAATGAATCTATTACTTGAAGCTCAGCCTAGCAATAGAAATTACATTTGAGGCCTTTGGACCTTCAAGGGACAGTAGTAATCCATAGCTAATCTTTATGTTGGCAAAATCAAAGACATGCTAATACATTTTTAACACTGAAGTATTTATAATATTCTGCTCCAAAAGGGATTGAATATGTAAGCCAAAAGTACATTATATTATGCTAACTCCATATTGATCATTTAGCTTGTGAAGCTCAAATAAGGCATTTGTGGTCTGTAAGGCAAAATATACCCATCACTGTAACAAGCATGACCTCTGCACGCAGGCAAAATCAGACTTTTTCAGATTAAAGCTAACTAGATGATAGCGGTAATATCACAGTTTAGACTTCAGTGTCACCTGTAATTCTGCTGGGAACTTTCTGGGCAGCAAGGCATGTACGCTAGGTAGATGTGCAAGTTACACTTCTGCTGTCCTGGAGCTGAGCTTAGTCTTTTAGATTTGTTAAGTACCATTGAGTCCCCTGAGCATTTGTCTCTGTGGGAGTAAAAGACAGCAAGTTTCCTGTGCAAAACAACTCACTACAGCTGTTTGTTAACATTATAGAAGTGACTGTTTGCCTTCAGTCATGCTGAATTATGTTAGCCTTTTAAGATGAAATATTCTGAAACCAGCTGCATTTACATGCATTATCTGAAGCTGCCTAATTAGTTTAATTAATTAGCATGATTAGCTAAAGCTTCATTGTGCTGCACAGTTAGACTGCTGGGTAAGCCTTTGGGCTCAAAAAGGGTATTTGAAGTACCTGGGCTAAACTAGTGCAGACAGAGATGAACTGGCTATTTGTTTATTAATCTCAGAAGTAATAAAACACAACATAGAATTTATTGAAGGTACTGGTGGGGTTAGTCTTTGTGTATAAAGGAGATCTTTAAGTCTGCTAGGATGTAGATTCTTCTCACATATGAAGACTTACATTAACTTTATTTGTGCAGATTTTTCTTGTATCAAATATAAAACACAAGTTTGAATTATGTTACAGTGGCTGCATATGAGACTGGAGAGTAACTCGTGATAGTTTAATATAACCTATCAGCAAATGTTCCAGTCACTTGTACCAACTTTTTACATTATAAATTCCATATAGACTGCTTGGGAGCTTTGTTAGGTACCTGTGAATGGCAGTCAGGGCACTGAGGAGCACCAGCTGTGGAAGCTGCCATGTTCACCACTGTTTCAGATGTCTGGGCACACTCAGTTTGCTGCTGGCAGAGGAGCATCTTCTCTCTGATGTCTGAGAGCAGCACACCTGAGGCAGACAGAGTGCTTTGGTAATCTGCTCTCCACATCAGCAGCCTGAGAACATGCCAGGTCCTGTGCCCTTTCACAGCAAAATAATGTGCAAAACAGGTGGGCAATGGACTGCTGTGACCACATGTGAGCGTATGCTAACTCTGAGACTGCCCAAGGGATGTCAGGTGGCTTCTGGAGAGGTGTAGATGTGTTCTGTCTGTGTGCCTTTATGGCTGACAGTATATAAGGTTGGGTTTTTTGCTTGACTGCTCACAAAAATTGAGGGGTAGGATTTGTCCCTGATATAATATACAAAGCTTTTGTGGAGTTACTGCAGAGTTGAATCTGGTATTTTTTTGTCTTGTGTGTCTTTTTAAACTAAAACAGTAGTAGCAGGATGAACAATATTCAGTAAAACAAATGTAGATTTATATTTTAGATACTGTAAATTTTAAGGCATGATGTTTAGTAAATAATACTGTCACAAGATAGATTTATGGGGACTTCAGGAAAATTGAAGCACTGCATTATTTGTTTTTGGGCTAATTCTTTATTCTGGATGTAGTCACAGAACTGCATCACAGCCATCCCTTTTGTTTCTTATTGAATCAGAATTTTCATGCCTTTGTCCTAGAATGACTTCTGTAAAATATATTAGTCCTTTTATATTCATTTATGTAATGATCTGCAGAAGTGTGAGAAACAGGATGGCTCACACCAGTCTCTTTCCCTTGTACTGTTTTCCCTCTTAATATATTGCAAACGTATGTACTTCTATTGTATGTCTTCCAGTAAGCATGCTGTGCCAAATCATGCAGATGCATTACACCAGCAACTGATATGTTGAGGCTTATATGGCAAAGGTATGAAAAGGAAGTAAGGGATTGTGACAAAGTTATACTTCTGTCTACTTACAAACAAGTTTTTAAAAATTAAAATAGGGAAATTAAACAATAAAGAGTACATGTGTGAAGTGGCAGCAGCTGGCATGGACTTACATAATTTCAAGTGTGAAATTGAAATTGTCTTGTAATCATGGTAAATGTCTACATTATTAATGCCTGGTGTATTCATTCCTACAACAGTAGTGCTATAGCTTGTCGAAGCAATATGTAGTAGACCCTTTATTTCAGTGATCGGCCTAAAAATAATTTTAAAAAGTTTAATTTTAGTGGCTTGGTTGGAACCATAGACACTTGTGACTGCTCAGTCCTAGGACATATTCAGTACTGAAGCTTAGCATGAACACATTATTCATTCAAAATCTTGCCTCTTGTAAATAAGTGGAAATGTTATTTTACTGTGTGAGCGTTTCCTTCACAAGCACCACTTGTTTCAGAAAACCTTGTAGATAAATGATGAGTGTATACTAGAGGCCATACGGGTGGAGAAAGTGTTGGAAGCCAGAGTAATTTATTACAATCAGCTTGTTCCTGGAACAGGTGAGGTAAATCATTAGTTGCCAAGGGCATCTCATGAGTGTGCAGAGAGGCAATACATTAACTGAGGAAAAAGCAGACTGCAGCTTTAATATTCTCTTGTCCCAAATATAAGTGAGGAAGAGGAGTGTGGTACAAACAGAATACTCTGCCTCACAAGGACTAGGGAAGACACTGCATTGTGTTTTTGTTGTTGTGGAAAATGTATATTGCTGTGAGCAGCTAAGTTTCATTTGTCCTGCTAGTTGTCACTGATACACAAGTGAGCTCTTTGGAGTATGCATTTTGTAGTAATGATCACCTGTTTGTTCTTTAGACAATTTTCTGCACCTGATTACAGTCCTAAAACTTCAGAAGCCTGTGGCTTCCCTTGTCTGAAGTTTAAAACCAGCTGCTGTTGTACTTAATTGGACAGTAGAGCTGGTTGAATTTTTTTCTGACAATATTCTATTGAAGCAGGTTCTTTTGATTAAGTACATAGGATTTGATACTACAGCATTTTTGGAATGTTTCAGTTTTTCACAAGAAACAGCAACATTCATCACAGTCTAAAAAAAAAGCTGTAAGTGGACAATTTAGAATTGATGAAATACCTTCACCTGGAGGTATTTAAAAGGTGTGTAGATGTGGCACTTAAAGACATGGTTTAGTGGTGGATTTGGCAGTGTTAGGTTTGTGGTTGGACTCAATGATCTTAAAGGTCTTTTCCAACCTAAATGATTCTATGGTTTTATTTGAATAAGTCTGTACATCAAATGAATATGTGTTGTTTTGGGGGGTCTTTTTGTTTTTACCCCCTATGGAAATGATGAGATTCTTTTCTGGAAAGAAAAGTTCCTTTGAAATAAAAAAATAGATGGTGCTGATGCAAGACTTGGCAGCTAAGGAATGTGGGAGACAAAAGTAAGGAATATGACAGGGTGGAGGCCACCCAGTAGAGTCATTGCAAGTTTATTCTTTCTCTTTTGGAAACTGAGATGGAAATGTTGCAGAGTAAAGGAAATACAAGTAAGGCTGAGACGGAAGTATAGATTAGCATAGCCATCCTATGCCAAAGTACCAAACCTAGCATGTGCCTGATTATGGTTGTATTTTGGGGGAGTTTGTTTCATATTATGGGAATTAAATAAGGCTGTGCTCTGCCATATAAACTAATGTATCCTTGCTGCATGTTTGAAAAGTTATAGCTAAATACTGTCTAAGGATATTTGACTTGCTTTAGATAACTGGAGTCTTCTAAAGCACATCTACATGCTCTGTGTGTTTGTTTCTACCCTTAAGGTTTACATAGCATTATTCCAAAATAAACTTGGCATTACATGACTGTTTGTCTCTGACACCCTAAACTCCTTTTGATCAGGACTTGTTGCAACTGATTGCTTCCAGATTCTCTTCCAATCTGATGAAAGATAGCAACTTTTTCCCCATTGTCTTTCTTCCTTCATACACCCCAAACCACATCTCTACTCCGGGTAGTACATACATGACAAAAAGTTTGCACAGAACTGGTCTCATTATGTTCATACAACTCTGAAATTAAATCAGACTTTGACTGCTGTATGGGATCTCAAATGACGCGATTTCCTTCCTAAACAAATTACTCTAGTTATAGCAACATTTCAAGTTATATTGCTAACTTTGGTTTTCTTTATATCATCAAGCTGTTCAAGCTGACTTCTGCAGGTGATGTGCAGAGAATCTCTACATGTTGCACCTCTTCATCTAGATTGTTTTAGGAATGAGATTCTCCCATTTTATATATGCCAACTTTGATAACTTGTTGCAGATGTTTGTTGTTGTTGAAACCCTATGAAGGATGCAGCTCAACCTAAGAATGGTGCTTCTCTTTCTCAAGTTAGATTTCTGTTTGTCTGGACAAGAAGATTAGTTTCTTGTTCAGGAGGGTATTTGGCTGAGAGTCTCAGGCCCTCATCTTTCCAACCTTTCACCTTTCTATGTAGGGTGGCATACCTGGGAAGCGAGTGGACTGTTGGATCTTCCTGGCCCTCTAAGAAATATGTGTGGAGATAAGACAGCAGAGTAGTTGTATCATTAGTCTAAGAACACTGATATTTGAATAGCTGCGCCAATCAATTTAGTCTTTGTCATAGGAGAAGGGGATTTTTTTCTTTTTATCACTCTATTTTCATCATATTCTGTCTCTTGCCTCCTCTCCAGTTGTTTAATAAGGCACCCAGATGACTGAGTTAATAACTTGCATCTTCCTCCTGCTCTGCATACTAATTCAGTTCTTTGCGACCGCTGTGTCCAGTAGGCAGTTGTGATTGGATCTGGGTTTTTTTTCTAAGCTAGTTGGATCTCCTCTGAACTGCTCAGCTGGTGCTTTCCTGCTGCAGTGAAAGGCAGGAAATGTAATCTCTGATTGGTGTCGAGGAGATGCAGTGTCCTGCTGAGGGCTCTGTCACCAGTCTCCCTCTGCATCTCAAAATCAGAAGATTCTTTTCCTAGAGGTAAAATATCAGTGATTGGAATGCATGTATGGCAGCATAAAGAGGTAACATATGAAACAAGTCATCTCCTGATGATGAATTCAAGAAATATGATATGTCACAGATGGCAGAAGGGCTGTAACAGAGATAAATGGATGCAGTTAAATTCTATACCCCCCCAAAAAAATCTTCTCAATAGCGGACTTGGTTGAACTCCTCACTGCCATATCTGTGAATAAGGCAGGCATTTGGGAATGAATATTATTTACTGAGTCTTAAAAACCAATGCTAGGAATGTTTACTGAAGTGAACATTGCTTTTTTTATTATTATTATTCTTTACTTTTAAGTGTTCCCGGTTTTATTAGAGAATTAAAAGGCACTGGAGTGTTCCATCTTTAAACAACTGAAGGACAGTGATAGAAGGCCTGGAGCTGGAGTCAGGAAAATAGATACAGAAGTGCAATTGAATGGGATGTTTAATATGTATTTGTGTAATGTGCATTTATATGCATTTATTAAATTTCTTTTGCATTACTTCAGTCCCACAGCTTCACAGAGTTAATCAGTGCACAGAGTTTATGCTGACCTCTGCACAAGATTGTTCTGCACATCGTGTGTTGGTTTTCCAACTAGAGGCAACAGCTCTCAGAAGATAAGAGACTTCTGAGGATGGCAGAAGGAGGAATGGGAGGTTAAAGTGTGGACCAGCCTTTCATGGGAAACTCTCTGGAGAGAAATGGGTTATTGAACTAAGTGATCAATGTGAGAAGGGCTCTAGTGCCATTTTAAACAAAAGCTCCAAACGAAAACCCCTCTAGCATTAGTTAAGGTAGAATTATTGCAGGCAAGTGTTTTATTGCAGTAAATCTTAGATCTCATATCCTTTATAATTTAAATGTACCAAGTTCGGCCACCAGTGAGTGGTTTGGGAGACGACTGGTAAAGAACTGACCTGCAAGCTAGTGGAGATTTGCTGAACTTATTATTCAATACCCGAGTATCACTAGAGCTCCAGTGTAGCCTACAGGATGTATGACCTGAGGTGGCGGGCTGAAAAATCTCTGTTTTGGTACTGGGTGTTGTGATATTTGTTAATGAGAATTATCTTTGCACCAGGTTAGCACTTACTGCCATGCTGCTTTATGAATGTGTTAAGGAGACTGTAGCTTGGACTTACCATTTAAATAGGCAAGATGAACTATGAAACAGAGAGAAAGGTGAAGGGTAGAACTGATGAATATCAGAATTGTGGCTAGATATTCCAGGCTGATAACCTGTCTTCAAAGCTATGCTGACTATTCAGAAAGCGAAATGGGGACCTTTCTCCTAGCTACTCCTGTCCTTGGTTCAGCAGCCCTTCACTTTTCCTATGGGAATCTTCTTTTTGGCTGATTCTTAGTGTATGCAGCCTGATGGTTTGCAATGGGATATAGTCTGCATTTGGTGATCTGGTGCTGCCATTGTGCCAAGTGACATAATTTTTTTTTATCTTATTTGGAGTATACAGAAATGACACGAGAATTTTCCCATTTCCCTCTTCAGGCAGATAGCAATGATGGCTGGATGAGCTGCCTGGAAGCCTCCCCAGTTCCTATCTGCTTCTCTTCTTCACCCCAGAAGCACTGTCATTTTCCTTCATGTTTCCAACCCTCTCAATGACATAGCTATTTTTCTCACTTAGCAAATATAAAGTTTTTGTGTTACACACAACATTTTCAGTGATAGACTAACCTGAGAATAAATAAAAGTGTATAATCAACAAAAATGCCTTTGTTATGTTTATGTTTTCAAGTAAGCAAAGACTTAGTAATGTCTCCCAGAGATGGGAAGACAGTAGTTCTGTAAAACATAATTGCAAACTATCTTGCTCTGTGCTACTGTTGGCTTTTGTTTCTGATAAATAGTTTTGTTTGGTTTTGTTTTTGTTTTTGTGTTTTTTTTAAACACTGTTGCTCAGTATCAGTGGTTTCAAGTTACTGTTTAATGTTCCAGCAGTTTGGGTTTCATGGGGGTTGAGAAAGGGCCAGTTCATAGTTAATAAGTTTCTCGGTTTTCCAGCCAGTGCAGTCATTTTTCTGAAGTAGAAAAATATATACAAATCTAAATTAGTATTTAGTTTAGCTGAATTAAGAGAGATTTATTTTCTCTTTCAAGAAAACTAAAGGTGATTTTTGGAATAAATCACCAACAAAATGCTTTTCGTACAAAGTGGGAACAATTATTTTTGTAGGGCTTTGGATTTTTTTTTAATCTGTATTATCTCAGCAGTGATACTCTCGAGGCTGTGGGAATACTTTTTAATATTGCATGTGATAATGTTTTTGTTGATTTAATCTGTAGATTCTGTAATCTCTTGACCTAGATGCCTACTTAGTGAACTGAAAAAATAAAAGTACTTGATTATGTAGAGGTCTTCATCAGTAGATCTCAAGTGTTTTACAATGGAAATAAGTACCATTTGACAGGTGATGAAACTTATGAATAGTAGCAAAATAATCACCTGAATGTGCTCATTAGATCAGTTGAGGATCTGAGAATAAACCACAGTTTTCCTGTGCCACTCTCTTGTTTTCTTTCCAATAAAGAATATCTCCCTGTGCAGCCATTCTTTTTTTCCTGAAATTTCAGGTTTTTCCTGAAAAGAATGGCTGGCAGTTACTAAAAATAGTAACAGCGTATGTGTGTGCATATAGTGCTATATATAGGGCTTGCCTGCTCATGACTCTGCAAACGCTAATTATTCTAATTATCTGCAAGGTTAATATACTTATCTGCAAGGTTATATTTTATTACATGTTATAAGTATCATTAATATTCCTAATTATCTATGATGTTAATAAATTTTTAAATTCAGTCAGACAAAGCTGTCTCATCTCCAATGACAACATCAATTTTTATGGTTTAAAAGAATGTAAAAAAAAAAAAAGAGGGGATTTGGTTTATTATATAAAGTGAGATTTACCTCTCTTTATAAAAAGTTTGGTTTGGTGGGTTTTTTTATTTTTGTGTTTAAGACTGAGTAGAGGTCTCAGTATTGGCTTTCTGAAAAAGCTGTAAGACTGGTTATTCTTGGCCTCCAGCATGGATCAAAGGAAGTAATTCTGAAGTGGGATTAAACTTCTATATCTATACTTAGCGTAAATGCCCCTTATGCAGAAATTGGATTTATTTCAGGTGAAATGGAATATTTCCCTTGTATATACCTTGTTGATCCATCACTGGGTTATATTTGCTTTTCCCGTGGATGGTGTTGTCCTGCTGACACTCAGTTAATTACAGTTTGATGCATATACTCAGGTCGTTCCTCATCTAATGTTTTGATGTAAACTGACCTTGGACTCTGAAGTGTTATAGCTGTCCCTTTTCCATGCAGTAATCCTCAAGATCTTTCAGTCCTGTGTAAGACTGACCCTCCTGTGTGTTGGTGAACCTCCCCTGCTTTATGACACTTACAAATTCCACTTGCTCCTTTTTTCATGTCAGGGAAAATACTAAATAACATCAGTCTTGGGAGTGATCATTGAAGAACACCAGCAACAACCTTGTTTACATTGCATAGTTCCCTTTTCATTATAACCTAGCTACATCTCTGACTGCTTTCAAATTCATGTACTAATCACCCTGCTGTCCCTGTAGGAAACTAGATGAATTTGATGCAAATATGGAGAAAATGTGGGACTGAACAGATGAGGTGTTAACAGTTCACCAGGACCAGATGCCATTCACCAAAGGGTACTGAAGGGACTCAGTTGCGACATGCAAAATTGCTGAGCTGCTGGCCAAGTTGAGTAACATCCCATTTCAAATGGCCACTGCGCAGATTGCCAGTACGGCTCCAGTCTACAAAAAGGGCTTAAGTGGCCACCCTGGAAACTGGAGACCAGTAATTCTGACTTGTATCCATGATACAATAGTAGAACCTGTGATAAAGGATAAGATCAGTGAAAAGATGGCTAAATGCTCTTGGGAGAGGCTGAGCATGACCTTAGTAAAAGGAAATCCAGCAAGGATTTTGAATGTGTCCATGATGCATGAAAGAGGGGAGGGCATCCTGTGGACATGACGTTGTTGGATTTTCAGAAAGACTGTGGCTCCACACCAAATGCTGCTAAAGAAGCCAAATTGCTGTGGAACTGGAAGAAAGGCCCTTTCATGGGTTAAAGGACAGGAAGGAAAGGGTTGGGAGTTAATAGTAAATTTTCAGGTTGGAGAAGAGTTGGCACAGGGATTCCCACTTGGTTTTATGCTGGGACAGGTTTTAATCAGTATCTTCTTCACTGATGTGAAGTAGAACTGAAACAGTAAAATACCGGATCTTACGGTTGATGTTGAGCTTCTTTTTGAGTGGTCAAATGCTGTGGTGATATCAAGGAATTGCAGGTGAAGCTTCAGAAAACTGAGTGAACAGGCAAAAAGGCAGCAGATGGTTTTAGTGTAGAAAAATATGTAAGTAGTATGTTGAAAGGAAGAATAATACAAACAGGCCTACCTGTTTCTGAACTTGGAAGTGCCAGTCAGAACTCAGGGAAGATCACGACATCGTGGACTGCATTTGTTAGTCACCAAATCCTGTGACATGAAAACTACAGTGGACTTGAAACTTGTAGGATATGGGTGTAAAATAGATAAAGAAAGTGTTCCTGACACAGCAAGTAGGGAACTTCTAAAACTGCCTGTCCTCACAACATGGAGGGAGATGAACTGCAGAAAGTGGCCCTTCCCATGCCTGCTCCCTCAATACTCCTTCCCATTGCTGCCACTGCTGGGGACAGAATATGGGGCTAAATGGACCAGTGGTCTGAACCATTGGGACATTTTTCTTGTTCTGCCACAAGTGAACTGTTTAAGTCTGTGCAAAAATCTTTCTACTGACCTGATTACCTTCATTCCTGCTGATCTTTTATTCCTAGATCATCTAGTTCTTGAAATGCAAGCATAAACCTCTGCCTTGAATAATGTTAAAAGTTTGTTCTGTTTGTGTCTCCTGCCTTCGTGTTCTGTACCCTCTGCTAGTGAAAACTGAGCCAAAGTAGTTTTTGGCTCATATCTTAAATTTAAACACCATCCTCCCAAAACTTTTTGTAGTAACTGATGAAATAATCCATTTTCTACCTCTTCCAGCCTCCCCTGAGCCTTGCTGTTACTCGTTCCCTTTTTCATTAATTTCTACATGGTAGATTCAGTTAGTGAATAACTGTGCATTTGTGGCTTCTTCAGTAAAACACTGTTCTTCACTCATAGCTTCAGATTTGTGTTTAGACTAATTTGATAGAGCAAAACTTTGGTGATCTGTGTGAATGTTTGACTTGATGCATGCTGTGATTAGCCCAGCAGTTGGAGTATGTTTATTATGGAAAGTTAAGCATACGTATAAGCCTTTGCAGGATCATATTTCTGGGTTCCTCTTCATCAGTTACTTAAATGCTTAAAATAGGCTATGACTTGTTCTTTTGACTTCAAAGCTCCTTACCTTTGTACATTTATGCAGGACTTGTCTTTCTAGGATTATAACAGAATAGAATAGGGTCAGAGGACAGTTCCAAGGGACTGCAGGTCTTTTCAAAGGGTTATTTTCAAGAGCAAGTGTCAGGGCTTTGGGTTTTTTTTTTATATTTCACTTACATATTTTAAAAAATTAAATACAACAATATGTGCTGTAGACATCCGCTATAATTTCTTTAAAGGTTTTACATGTCATCATTTGACTTTTGTCTCTCAGTATCAACTTGACATAAGATAAAACATTCTTTTTGTGTGTGTGTGTGTGTGTGGTTGAAAGTTTTATTCTTTGGTAAAGAATTTCACTAGTAAAGGATGAATAGTGGGTTTTTTTGTATGGAACAACACAATGCCATTTTTGTTTTGTATTAAAACATTAATTTACTTTTTTCTTTTGGAGTTCTTATTTTCCTTAGTTCAGTATTTTAAGATATAACTTTTGAAAAAAAAACCATAAGCAATAGTTTGAAAAGATGCATAAGTGAAATTGTGTAATGCATCTAGCATTTTGTACTTGCACTACATAATTTGGTAGGATACCAAATTAATTAATAATAGCCTAACAGTTAACATAAGCAGGCAATTATTTCAAGTGTGACTTTTTTCCAGTCCCTAAAAATTGTTGGTTGGTTCAATGCAACTTACAACAATAGTATAATGAAAAAATAGGAGAAAAATGTGCTTTTAGATATATCTGAGTATGCTTTAAAAAAACTGATTTGGTCTGTAGACAAAGCTTATGTTCATGATGGGGTAGAAAATTAAAAAAGTGTAGGAATACTTTAGAATATGTTGGATTGCCTTTAATAGTAAAATAAGGGGAAGGCATTCCTGTGTTTTAGGACAGTAACAGAACACAAGATCATCTAAGCATCTTTGTATCACTGACCAAGGAATCTCTCCCAATTTCACCTATGCCTCTGCTCTTGGAAATCTTTATCAAAGTATGTTCATGCTGACTCCTCTGGAATAGCAGGTTGAGGCACAGACTTATGTTCCATTTAAACTATGTGTAAGCCTCTTAGTTTTTTGTTGGTGCCTGGGAGGTTGTGTGATCTCCTGCAGCAAGGTGAAAGTTAAAGCTTGCAGGGAGCACTGGGGGTCCCCTCCCCAGCCCCATTCCCCTCCTGCTCTTCACCCTGACTCTCCACTAACATCTCCCCCAGAAAAGTCTGGGGGAGTTGCACTGTGACACACTTTTCTGAAGGGCTGACTTTCTGCTGTGACAGATGGGAGGTAAATCGTAAATTCTGCTTGCATTCAGTTTTGCAGGGGCCGTCATTCCAATGAAGGCAGTTAAAACTGTCAACACCTAGCAGTGCTTGAAGATAATGAATGTAATATAAACCTGAGAAGCCATGAACAGCGCCAGCTTCCCACATAGCAGATGAAATCCACTGGGTCTCTGCATTTCAAGAAAGCCTCTTAATCCTCTTCAGGCATTCATAATAATACAGTGCTTATGTAAAAAATTCTGCTTGTTCAAAGAAGCATGTTAACAAAAAGAAGTTAAAAGTAGTTAAGCATCCTATGTTTATTGTGTTCCAAAACAACTCCAGGATGTTGACAGCTGGTTATTAATTACAGTGCCATGGATAAATATGCCATGATAATGCAGCACATAATTTTATGTAACTTATATACACATTTTTCCAGCGCATGCTCAGTGTTTCCTTGGTGGATTTCAGTAATAAAATATGATATGGTGGATATTTGTGTTCTTCATTAGCTTAGCTGCTTTTAGTTGAGTGCAATGTAGAACTGAATTTCATTATCAGTTAGTAATGTTTGTGATACTTGCTTATTTTTCTAGAAGAAATGTCTTTGTATTTAAGTCACTTGGGATTTTTTGGGAAGGAAGGTAGGATGAATGAGCACTTGGAAAGACTCTCTCAGAAGGACTAAAAGCAGGAAACTTAATGATGGAAGATGCCTGGCTTTCAAAATCCTTTGAAATGAAATAGAATTACAAAGTATTATAGTATTAAGTAATCCCCAAGGAAAGTAATTAAATGGAGAAATGATCGTGAAATGTATAAAGTAACTGCTGAGAATCATACATGCAGAAAGAATTTTTTTTTTGTCAGTGTCTGTGGCTTTAACTAGAATAGAGTATTGTTTGAAGACACAGATGCTGCTAGCCATGGTGTATTCTGTGTGATTTCCCTTTTATTTGACTATTGCAATTTAAGTGGCTTGAGCTTTCTAGTTACATGACCCTGTATGATAGGAGGGATTTACGCTGAGAATGTATGACTTTTGTTGTAGAAATCACATGCTTTAGAAGTGTTCAGTAATTATTATTACAAACACTGGTCCATACACATATCCACATGTGCACATGATATTTACAGAACTATAAGATGATAGAGTTTCTGCCAAGAATCAATTTTACTGTAATAAATGACTTATGTATTTTATACTTAAACAACTTCATCTGTTTCAGAGAGGTGTGAGCTTTGTTGTCCATCCTCAAGTGGTAAAGTATTTATTATTAGTTAAAAGAGCAGAGTCAAGTTTGATAATGGGATGCAAATTGAAATTCATCAGTAGCACATGTGAACCCACTTGCTGAGCTTGCAATGCTCTTGGTAAGTCATGTTGTTGTAGGAACATGTGAAAAAACAAATGAAACTGGGGAGAATTTACACCAGCTATGAAGGCAATAACCCATTTTATGTACTTCCTTGAAGGGGCAATTCAGAAAAGAATTTCACTTTCAACCTTCTAACATAGAAAGAGTGCTCAAATTATATCTATATGGGGGGAAAAGAACTCAGCTTCTCTCTCCCCATATTACTCTGAGGGCACAAAAGGCGATAGTTATTGTGCCCTGAATAGTTATACACCATACAACAACCTGACTGATGTTTTCTCATAGTCTCTCTGTGGAAGCTCATCATTGCTATGTCTATTTTTCTCTTTAATACTATTCCTAGAGAAAGAAAAACACTTGTTTTTGTTCAAACTACAATTATGTAATTCAAAACAAACAAGTGACAACTTTGTATGATAAAGCTGTACAGAAGAGTTCTAGCTTAATTTTTAATTAATGCCAAATTATATGCTTAGAATTGGAGATCCCTGTGTTAAACAGTCCCAAGATATGCTGCAGAACCTCCCTGTAAAAGTCTGCAAAAGCCTGGATGCATTTCAGCTCTTACTTGCATATAAAATGGATTTTATTTATTTATTTATTTTTTTTTTACAATTTATATTATTTACTCTTTTGTAATGTAGAAAGAACAGTTGGTTAGGAGGGAGGGACACACTGGCTTTTGGAAATTTCTAAGTGATTTACGGTGAAACACACCACTGTGGGAATGAATATAGCTAGTGAAGGATGTAGATAAAGTTGTTGTGCACTAATAAAACGGATACACTGAGTAATTAACTGGCTTTGTAGAATAAGGGTCTATAAATGCTAATGACATTAGCTTAGTTTTATACAAGTGAGCTGTTCCACTCAAGAAAAAGTACTTCTCACTCATGTCTAAAGTTAAGAAACATTCAATTGTTTGAAGTGTTAGTCCTGCGGAGGATGTTTCTATGGGAGTTAGTATAAAACTGATTATTATATTTTTGCATATCCTGCAAGACAGACAATGCTTTTCTGAAGAGAAGGTACATTGTGACCAAGAGTTTAGGGTTTGGTTGTTTTTTGTATGTGTTTTTGTTTTGTTTTGTTTTGTTTTTTTTGGGGGGGATGGTGGGTTGGGTTTGGTTTTGGAGTTTTTTGGCTTTTTATGTGTTTTCTGTACTATTCTTGTGAGCATATCTCGGTTTAATGTGTTATACATACTTCACTGACATTTCTTTCTCATTCAAGCGTTAGGCATCTTTGCTTTTGTTGTGGAGTGTGATACCAAACTGAACAATATTAGTTAATTGCAATTTTTGCTACTTTGGACTTGGGCCAGTAGCTGCATGCTGTAGTCAGTGATCAGCTCAAGTTAGGGAATAAAGTGTATTTTACACAAGTATTTGATAAGTGTGTATATTTAATTCTAACTCCTGTTTCTGCAGTTCTTAAGGCAAAATGCTGCAGGGCTGCAGTGGATAGTGCATATTCATGTGCATTACAGAATCAGGCCAAAATTATTTTTTCCCACTGGAAAGTGCTATTGAGAGTCATACAAAGAAACAAGTCAACCAGTTAAAGAAAAAAATAAAAGTTAGACTTTTCAATTAGTTTCTCAGTTTAATATTTATTCTCCTGAGAATAAATATCAAAAGGCAAATTAGGTAAAGTGAATAAAAAAGGCTTATTTCCATAACTTACAGCTTTGGGAACACTTCAAAGTTTTATAAATATTAGTATTAATTTCAGATCAGAAATAAATGGGTTAAACTCTGCATTTAGATCTGGTTTCTACTTTCCAGCTAGTTATGCCAAAAAGTCATTCCACTGGAGCATTAGGAAGGAAATAAACTTTTAAACATAATTTAAGACCGGAAAAATCTTTAATGGTTGTATTTTGTATCATGACTTTTTATAAAAATGACAACATTTATTATTTTAAAAGTGAAACAGTCTTTCAAATATGTACAGGATAAAACAGTCCCAATACCAAATGTCAGGCATGTCACTGTTTTCTGTATTTGTTTTAATGGTTCTAAGTGTTTAACTTTCTTAGCAAGTAGTTCATATACTAATGGCTTAATTCAGTAAAATCCTCTAAGAATACAGAAATCTGCCCAGTCCCTGAAATATCATTCTGAGGCTTGTCAACAACACAAAAGCTTATATAATAGTGTGGGGGGTCTTCAGGTTTTTTAAAATATTGTCCTAAAAGTATTTACCTATTGTCAGTTTTTGGCTTTTTGAGGGGGCTTTTTGTTGGTGTTTTTTTTTTGTTTTGTTTTTTAGGGACCTGTAACTCTGAAGCAGTTTGTTTATTGTTGTCAGACAGCATAAATATTTTTTTTTTTCCTTTCTGTCTTTTTATTGAAAGCTATTGTTGCAGTAGAACTACACTTGATGCCATTATTTCCATTGAATCACACCTTATCCTTGAAGTATTTCCAAATTCCATAGATAAGCTGCTACTCATGAGAATAAGGATCTTGAAGTTTGGTCCTTCTAGAGAAACCAACACAAGTAAGAAGCACAATTTTTCATATCACTTGATAAACTGTTTAGATTTATCATGACTTGCAGAATTCCATAGCTTATTGTTTTTATTCTTGAAAGATCAACAAATTAGTCCAATAGTGGCAGTAATTCTCATTGCTATTCCCTGGAAAGAACCTGCATGCCTTGGGCAGCTCTCAGACCTTCTGTATATTCAGTGAACAGGGAGATAATTGTATACAGAAATTTGGTTTCCAAATTTTGGACAATAGGCACATATTCTGAAAGAAAAAATCTTTGGTGATTTGTTATTGCTGTTTTCTCTTGAACATTGTTGGACTGCCATTGAAAGCAAATCATGCTTGTGACTAAGTGTGAGCAAAGCAGGTGTAGGCTGGTGGCAACAGTCTGCAGCTATATGCCAGCTCCAGTCAACAGTGATGTGGGAGGCCTTGTGTTTATTAACAAAAAGATATAATTTGTCAAATGTTAATGTTTAAGATGTTGATGGGACAAGGTTAACCACAGGCATATAGATGATTGAGGCCTGTCCGTCTAGAGTCAAATATAGATGATTGAGGCCTCAAAGTCCATTGGGAAACTACAAAAATAAAATTAAAACATCTGTTTTTTCAAACTAGCCAATTACATGTGCAGGGAGGGAATCATCTGGGACCATTATGAAGTGGGAAAAAACACAGTTCCCCATCTTACAACTGAAACAATCTTCTAAGAATTCTACTGAGCCTGTCATAATTTTTTTAATTGAAAGTAAAACAAAGAATTTTCAATCAATATGGTAATTTTCAAAAAAGAATTAATAAAACTGCCACTTGAGCTATAGCTACAGTCAGTCTCATAACACTTAAATGTTACAAACATCCTTAATTCTTATAATTAGGAAGAAGGAGAAATAAAGAGAAAATATCTTGATTTGCAAACACCTGCCTCAACAGTGGTTTCCTCATTTTACTTTATGTAACATGGTGCAGTTTTACCTACTTTGGCATGCCCCTATACAGTTACAGTTTTGTTTCAAAAGGAATTGTGAGATGATACATTTCCAGGCTTTCATTTCCGTAACTCCATAATACCTTTTAGCAAACCGTATGTATCTGTGGATCCTTCCCTCCCACTCTGGTGCCAGAAGCCTCACTAGGTTGCAAACTAGAAAATACCAAAATCCAAAACCCAAAAAATACCAAAATTTAAAAAATAAAATCTAAATATTTTCAATAACCTGAAGACTCGGTGCCCCTGGAAAAATGGCAGGCAAATGTGTTCTCTCAGCCTTCGGGATGGAAGGGGTAGAGATCGAGGAGAGAAGAGCTTGGAGAGTTGCATGTAAAAGCCCGAGAATGAGAAGTATGGAATAAGCAAAATAACAAAAACTAAAGTACACTCCCTATGGAGAATATTAGGTAAGGGGAGAAAATAGGTATATATTTTATAAGTTTGAACATGTGCTGAAGAATATATGAGTTTATTTTGCTATGTAGACAAATTACTGTTAATTGGAGTAGAAAATTAAAGTAACTTAGAAATTCAGTCTCAATCAAATATTTGTTTCACAAGCCACCTCCTTTCCCATCCCCTTCCAGTGTACAAAACAGATGAGAGGAGAAAACCCAGCTGTAGAAACAAGTTGAAGCATTCCATGACCAACTGTAAAGAGTGCATGTTACTGAGATGAGAATTTAATCAAAAAGATCTGGAACTTAGCACGGGGGGCTTTGCAGGAGTCTAACTTGTTAATGTTTTTGAAATGCATGCATTGGATGCGATTGATTTTAAGTAATGGGCCTTGAGTTTGCATCTTTATGCCCTTCCTCTCCCATCCTAAAAATCTTTCCACTAGATTGGATGCTCTTCTTTAAAATAACCTAGATTCATCTTGCTTGTTCCATATTAGCCGTACTAAGTACGTCCTTTACTAGCTAGATGAGATTCAAGATTTCCAATTAAATCTATTAATTCAGTTTCTAAAACAAGTAACTTCCATAAATACCGAATTCTAATCACTTGGTTATATTAGTTGATCAGAATTTGATCATTTTATGAATTGTAAGCATGAAATAAAACAACTTCTAAAATGTTTAGGTCTTTGTGGAAGAAATAGTTATTATCTTGATGATTGTTAATAGATTTACAAATCATGTTACTTGACAGATTTTTTTTTTAAAAAATATATTAGAGAAAAATAATGTTTTGAAGAATGCACTTGTTAATATAATCTTATGTCAGTGAGATAATTTAAGGTCTGGCCTCATACAGGCCTCACAAAAGCAGTCAAATATCATGATACTCTGTGTAATATGTATTCTACTTGCTGTAAGGAGGTTAATTATAAAGGACAAACCTTGAACAAATTGTAAATGTGACTATCAATCTTTTTTTTCAGGTTGCCTAGGGGCAGTGTACACTTCTGTAATTAAGGGTGTGCATTTAACCAGCACAAACATGGGGAAAAAAAATGTATCAATATCTTAATACTGTATTGGTGAATTGTTCATTTCTTTCCTGAACTGGACTACATATATGAATTTACTGCATCAAAATCAAACATCAAATAATCATTGCTTACATTATTTTCAGTGGTTTTAATGAAAAAAAAAAACCCAAAATTCTAAGGTAAAAGAAACATTTTTATAAAAAGTTTCAGTGTAATGCTGTCTATAAATACTGGGTAAAAGATGATACTCACTAAAGAACAATTTCAGGTGATGTTCAGGAACTGGATCCTGGTTTTCTGGAGAAGAGAATGTTGCTTTTGTTCAGATGTTAGAATACTAAAAGAAAAGTTTTTAAATATGGGATGCTGACTGTTCTTGAAAGTCTTCCCCTCCCCTGCTCAATTATTACATCTCTCTAGCCATGTTTTGAATGACATAAAATAGTACTTGTATGTCTTGATTTGCCATGATCTGTTTTTGATCAACCCAGGGCAGATTATCCAGTTTTGAGTAACTCAACTACAGGGGCAGACGGACTCACTGGTGGTAGGCAAGGCGAGCTCTACTGCAGAACAACACTGGGCTGCTCTGTACGGGTGTCACAGGTGCCTCTTCACTTTTCCATTTACACCTTCAGGTGTTGTGTAATCTCTCTTACATAAAGTAACTTGATCTGTTGGGTTTTTTCCCCATGTTATTAATGATGTGAATAATTCAGTAACCTACAAATGTGTGGAGTAAAAAACAAAAACCAAACCACAAAAACCCCCACCACCACCAAAAAAAAAAAAAACCAGCCCCACAAAACAAACAGTCATATTGTGGTAGGGTTTTTTTGTTTGTTAACTTAAAACTAGAGTTTGTTGGTTTGTGTTTTGTTTTGGTGAGGTTTTTTGTTTGTGTGGGGTTTTTTTTTTGTTTTTGTTTGTTGGTTGTTTTTTTTTTTTTTTAAAGTAAGTAGAAATGGAACATTCTGTGGGGTTTTACCTTCCTTGAAGGTCTTTGTCCTCTCACTTCGAAAATAAACTTTTGTGTGTTGGAGGTTCAGCCATCCTAGCCTCCAGTGTTTGATGAAAGGTACCAGCTCTTCCAAACCAACTGTGCACAGTATACCAGCACAACTGGTATAATTAGATCTCTTCTTAGGCTCCTGGTATATTTTAAGAACAGTGAAAATGTATTGTCTTGTGCTATTATAAATCATCCCTGTGTCTCACTGATCAATTTATGTGGCTTGGATACTGTATGCTTTCCTCTTCATCATTTTACCTTGCCTTTTTATCTCCCTTACTTATTAATTGTATCTTTTTTCCCCTCAGTTCATCCAGAACTATATTTGCTGTCTCTGAAGATTTTATTCAGGATCAAAAGTTTTAATACCAAGTCATGTCTGCTTCAATTGATATAACGTACAACCATTTTGCTCAATGTTTCCACTGAGCTGTACTATTGCAAATATACTCAAACATTCTAGTGGGTGGCTCTACCACTCTGTTGCCCAGAATAAGCTCATCATAGTTCTTTTGTTTTCTGTCAGCTTAAAAATAAGAGCAAATTAAATAGAAAATTGAAAACAAAATTGTGTGGTTGAATTTCAATCCATCCCAAAAAGAAGGATGCAGTTGAACATGACAACTGCAGTTGCCTACAGTGTCCTTTGGAATGATATTAAAAGCAGTGGCTGAATACTCTCTACTTAAACTGATAAAAATAAGAAAAAGTCTTTCTTACTTCAGTCCTCCCCCCCCTTGTGTGTGGAGACAACATACATCAAGTGAAGAAAATCTAGTTGAACAACCACTTGGACTCTCTGTGAACCCTGTATTTTACTGCTTTTTGAACTGTATACTTTGTTAAAAATCAAGACAACAGCTTTGATAAAAAGGGCCTTTTTATATAATAAAAAAAGAAAGCAAATGGAATGTCATGTCAAGCTGCAGCACAAAACAAATATAACATGCATATATGTATATTTAAAAGGATATGTTTAGAACAGAAGTTAATTTAAAAATCTCATGTGCTGTGTACAAATAGCCCAGAACAGAGACACACTGTAGATCTGTAGAGCAATATTAAGTCAATTATTGCAAAAATCAAATGCATCAAACTAATAGATCTATTAAATAGATGGTATTTCAAGAGATAATCTGTGCATTTGACAGCCCTTCACTATGTAAAGCATTCTGGAATACAGCTATTTACACAGCAGTTTATGTGGTCTCTTATTTCTCACAGTATTTCAAAGTGTTCTTCCAGTCTACCACTTGTCAAAATGTATTAGTTGGCATTTGCCTTTGTTAAAGATTTCAGAATCATGCCAAGTAAGTTTAAGGATTTGTTTGCAATAATTATTAGGGAAACTTGCACTATAATTAATTTATTTCACGTTGTATTGTAATGACTTACACATTGTGTTGCTTAATAGTTAAAACTGAATTTTACTTTAAATAGAAAAAAAACAGTTTGTTTCAGTGAAGTTAATAAAGAAAGAATATTAACTTAGAAAATGAAGAGGTGTGTTAAATGATTTAGTATGGTAATCCCATGATTTGCTTGATCAACAGTTGCTTGGGAATAAAACAACTACCTAACACCTGCATCAGTTTAATAAGGGTAGATATATTAGAAATGAGGTACAGCTCATCAAGTTTTACTCTTCTTTTTGCATCAACAGAACTTGAGAAATAATAAACTTCTCCCTTCTTTTTCTTGATCCCCATTGTTGAAAATCAATATGCTCTATGGTAGGAAATACTGTTTTGGAAGAGAGAACTAGCATTTGCATATTAGTTTAATTGGGAATTTGGGGATAAAAATGTATGCATGTACACTTAGAAGGATGAAATAGTGCATAGTTTTATGCTTATGATTAATTTCCGTATGTTGACTGTAACTTGGTCTTCCTGAGGCAGTTTCAAAATGTCTTGTTTTCAAAATCAGTAGAAGGGGTATAACATTGGCTAAGTTTTAGAATAGAAGCACTTGGCCAAGACTTCTCAGCAGACCTTGTTGTTTGCTTTTCTTGTTGTTTAAAATTCCTATATAGCACAATGCTGATCAGCGTGGAGAAGAGTCCACCTTACACCCCTTGTGTTGAACCATACAATCCTCAAAATAGTGTTATGGGAGGATGAAGGGTTTGAAATACTGACTAGCGAAGTAACACAAACTAAATGAGGTGGTGCAAAGGAATACACTTTCTGGATCTGTGTGGACCCACATCCAAGCAGCATAGGACTATGTCGTGCTGTAAGCTGTGCTCTGGCACGCCTGGCACGTGGTCTGTACCAAAGTTGTTCTGCTCAGTGCCAAGAAATCCTCAGAATGTTTTGAACTGCAACTGCTCAGGTAGCTAGAGTATTTGGAGCATGTCCCCTGCTGGGATGTCTCCAAAAGAGGCTGCGTTCAGGTGATGCAAGTGCAGTACACTTGGGTTTTTAGTGGATTGCACTTACTTTGAGTACCTGAAAAGCTCCCTGAAACTTATGTGCTCCGGGTCAAACTTGGTTCTTTGGTGGGTCTAGAAAAGCAAGAGTGTAATTGGGAGAACAGTATAAAAAAAACCATATTTAGCTGCAGGAGGTGTTTTTTTTCCTAAGCTCCTCTGTGCTAAGCTTCTTTTGAACAATGTTTTCTTAAGAGTAACTTTTAGTATTTCTATCCTTAAAATATTTTTTTGTTTTACTGAGAAGCTGTTTCTTCATCTAAGCTTCTTATGCCAGATTACACTGTTCCCATTTTCCTTCTACGTTCACATGTGAAGCAAGGGATTGTCAACAATAAGATAGAAAGTTTTTTGACCTCTAGGTTACAAGTTCAACTTTGTCCTATGTCAGTTCTGGTAGATAGGGTCATATCTGAGGAATTGTATGACATGGATGTGGGATCTCGGTGACATTTTTAGTAGCCTTAATCCATACAGTAAAAAAACCTGATCTCACTTCTTTCTGCAGCCTAGGCACAATCCTTCCACACTAAGATGGACTGAGTTTAAAAACATGCATCACTTGTCTACATTCTCTCTTTTCCCTGGATAAATAGACTGTTTTGAAAATTGCAAACCCCACATATTTTCTAAGTACTAAATTCATCATTATAAAAGATTTTTTATAAGAACAAGGACAACCCCTTTATTTCCTCAGTTGTGACATTTGCTTATGGCTCTTATACTAAAATACATCAGTAAGTGTTTTCCCATCAGTGCATTACTTCTAACATTTCACAAACAGGAATCACTTATCAAGTGATTTATAAGTGTGTAATAAGCATACTGATTGGTTTGATTTTATTTCTAGGGATGAAGCAGAGCACAGAGAGCTACAGACTTTTGCTGGAAAATCCTTATTCTTGTATGTGCTAAAGGAAAAAGGACAAGTAAGGGAAGAAAGTCGGGCTGTGATGAAAGAAGTAGTGTTCGGTTATCCTTGATTATGTTTAGTTTGGCAATCTTGCGAATGTAGACTCATAATGAGATATATGTTTTTCTACCTTCTGTTGTGTAACGTATAGGTACATGTTTTCTTTGGAACTGGTAGAGAAAAGTAAATGCCATGACAGAAACACCGGTATGCCCAGTGTAAGTGCACATCCTTTCCCTGTAAAACATGTTACTAAGTTACTCAAAATGAGAACAAGTTGATAAAAGTTCTACAAATGCTATTTGCTTTTGTTATGTTTTAAATATAAAAAATGCAAGTGCTTTTTTGTGGGGTTTTTTTTGAGTGCTTTTAATGGATATTTTACAGAATAGAAAATTAAGCAGATGTTTCAACAGATGTCACAGGGGGCCTCTGGAGGGAATAGTTGTTCCATGCATTGACAGCATTAGAAAACTATGGGAAGGGGGAAATCTAGAGTTGTGCAGTCTGAGGTTCAGTAAGCTAGAACTCAAAGGCTCTGAAATTACAGCTATTGAGTTGCATGTTCTACTACTATTCTAGTGTCAGGGCGCAAATTCAGAAACCTTCATCACAAACAGCATTCCTTCTCCTTTGGCAGCTATGAAACATCAGCAATGATTGCAGTAGCCCTCTGCCAGTTCTTGTGCAAAGTGCTCCATCTCTAAGACGAGCATCAGAAGCAGATTATACTGCCTTGTGAGGAAAAACCTTACTTGGGCATAAGGAAATCAGGCACACCTATCTGGAAACCTATTTTCTGGGCTGGTGAAAACTGCAGAAGTGAGGGAAGGATGAAGAACAGAAGTTAAAAGCAACTCTAGAAAAAGGTAGAATGGGATACAAACTTTAGATTCTCCCCACACAGTTAAATGGTACCAGTTGCAGCATTTAGTCAGCTCTAAATTGAGCCTAATTTAATTTCACAGCAAGGAAGAATTGCAGCAGCCTCCACATCCTGTCTAGCAGTTCATTGCTCAGGAAACAGCTTTCATATCACCCCCCTGCCTTTTTCTTTTTTTTTTTTAATCAAAATGCCTTTCCTAGTTCTGATAACCCTAACAAGAAAAAAAATTGGAGTTAAAATTAGATGATAGGCAACTGGGTTATCTTTATTCTATAATGTGCAAAAATGTTTTTACACACCATGTGAATATTGGCTCCAACAGTCCTGAGTCAGTATGATTATTTGTGGGGTGTTCATGCCATGAATGTGATATGCTCCATTCTGTAGATGCAGTTTTGTGGAAAAATGTCATCTTGCTAATGAATACAAACATATATTAAGAAGAAAAAGGAACACCCCATTTCGTTTGGGAATAAAATCTTTTGTCAGTGAGGCCTTGTAGCTTCTAAATATTTCTGAATCTTCTGTCTGAATGATACAAAGCTACAGGGAAAACAAAGTGATAGGTCTTAGGAGTCAGGAAAACCTTTCGAAATGCAAAACAAGCCTTTGTCGTCTTAATTACCCAGAGTGGGCTGTTGAAAGGAGTGGGATGATGGAGAGGGCAAAGGTAAGGAAAGCAACTCATGATTTCTCATAGAGCGGAACTTGCCCAAATCTGCAGAGACAGGAAACGTACAGTTTTCCACTTCATTAAAGGCAGCAAGCTGTCAGTCAGATGCTTATGAGCCAGCTCACTTGAGAGAGGGCACATGCCTTGGCTGTTTGCATAGAAATCCTACGACTGCTGCACAAATGCTTTTGCAGCCACTGTTGGCAGCACTTAACACAGTGGCACATTGCTTTGCTTTGATTTCAGGCATGCTTCCCAGCTTGGACCTACTTTCCCATGTCATCACAAATCAGCTCAGAGGGATACAGAGCACCCCAGCTTTTTAAGTATTTCATAACTAAAACTTACATGCTGTATTTTACCTGGGATTAACTGTGTGTATCTATTTATTTAATCTCTGAGTTACTGCTTCTAAGAATAAATTATTGCAATAATTTATACAATGGTAATCCATAGTACAAAATAGAACAATTTCTTTATAAATCCATCCTTTTCTCTGCTGCATGCTGTGATATGAAGAACAGCCACCATCCTACTTCAGAGGAGAGAAGGATTGCTGGGGCAGGAGGAAGGGAGAGATTAAAATTTTAAGAGGATTTAAGAATTCCTGACAAAATAGTTTTTGCCTCATGCTTTTCCAAAACATGAGAAGCACAAAATGGAGAGAGAATTAAATGGAGCAAAACAAAAGTTAGAAACATGGAGCTGTAAGAATGCATGAGGTTTCTTGTTGGGTTGGGGTCTTTCCTCTGGAGTTTGTTTGTGTGTGTGATTTGAGCAGTATCTTTTGAGTCTGGGCAGTACAGAGCTGCATGAACAACACTGTGTGTATGTATGAGTGTAGAAAACACTGAAGAGCTCTAATGAGAGGAGTGGAGTAGAACCTGGGACCATCCTGGGCTACCATTCCCGGAATGATGTGATATCCTACAGAGATGGGATCAAATGGAAAACAACTGTTTGCCAAGAGGGAGAAAAATACTCACCAAACCGTTATGATACAGCATATTATCATGGCTTTAATTGTCACAGCATTTGGAGTAATATTTTAGTGCAAGTATTGTGAAAGATTTACATGTATTATTCACTACCCAAATGGAAAGAAATGTTCTGCCAAATTCTTAGTTGTGAAAATGTAAATGGCTGGAATTATACTCAGAAAGATGTTTTCCTTTTCATTATATCATTTAGTAGCGCCTAAAAAAAAAAATAAAGTTTTTCTGATTCAAGGGCCTTGGAGATGTTTGTTGCTATTTTCCCATGTACTGTAAATCTCATTATTTGTACTTCCAGCAGCAAGCTGATTTGCAGATGTAGAGACTGAAATTTATGGCAAGAAGTGGAGGACTCTAATGGGTTTAATACTGTCCACAGTTGAATTGAAATAATTCCAGAGCAACTGCATTTAAGTGTAATAGTTGCTTCAGAACTTTTTTATTGCAATACCTTTTCTCTCCAATGTGGTTTTTCCCTTTATTTTTATTACTACTTACTTACTAATAATCATGTAACTTGAGACCATTAAAAAGGAAATTGAGAATTAAATGTTGGATATTTGTGACCCTTATTTGAACATCTGCTTTATCACTAAAAGCCAACCTGTTGTGGTGGCAGGTTTTCTGGTTTTTGTGAGGTTTTTTTTAAGTAATGCATAGTGAAAATATGTAAAGACAGTCTCTTACATGGTGGAGACTAGTCCAAAAGGTTTTCAATCTATATTACACTGATGTATATGTCATCTTGATTTGATTTATAAGATCCAGTATAAAATGCTCCATAATACAGCAGCAGAGCCATGAAAAATGCTGCTCTGTTTCAGAAAAGTGCCAATGCAGGCTGCCATCCCCCTTGAAAATGAGAAATACAAGCATTAAAGAACCATAATTACTACTTTTTATTATAGTTTTCAGTGTTTTCATGCATTTGTCATCTGAAGGTGGAGCCAGATGGTGAAAGTGTAGTTATACTTGATGTGCACATTAAATAAACCCCCCGCACTGTGGAGATGTGGATGTGTTTGCTAATGGTGCAGTTTTATTTATTTTCCATTGACATACCTTGACAGAAAGTCCCATGGAAAGACATGGGACTTTTGAGACAAGAATCTATTGCAGAGCAGTGACATTCTTTCTAAAGCTTTATTTATCAAAACCCATGAGGTAGTTGTTAAATGTGTGGGATACAGAATGTATAAAGAAGTGAAAGTACAGAAATGTGTATTACTTTTTAGCAGGGCTAGATTTGTTGCCCAGAACACAGCCAGAGAATTCATGCCATCAGGAGGATCATGTGAATGGGGGAGAAAGGATGTTATCCTTATGACTTCTGGACTGTGTTTTAATTCCATTCTTTGTGGTCTCTTTGGGAACCAGGGGTTGTGTAATGCCAATAAGTACAGTTATGTTCCTTTAAAAAGAAGGGAGAAAAATAAACCAACTATCACATATGTAGTTATGTGTAATAGATCTGTCTGTAAATGATTGTGAACAACAATATTACTAAATCATCACATGCTCATGCCAGAAAATCTCAGTTGTGTTCTCAGGAATAGGAGAGCTGGTCCAGCAGTGGACATAACTTAGCCCAACTCTGGGCAGTGGAAGGTATGCGCTACAGAGGCCTATTTAGATATCTGCACAAAAACCTGACTTGGTTCATCACCCTTATTCTTACGTACGAGGGACATAGTGGATCCTGCAGTAAATCTCTCTTTTGTGCAGCATGGAGTGAGGAGCCGTTGTGGTTTTCCACCTGCATGAGGGACACATAGTGGAGACTTTGGTGTGTTTGCCTTGGTGGTACATGTCCTCTTGATGGTGTCTTTTAATTACTTCAACTCCTTCCTGACTAGGTTTAGGGTACTGCAATCCACAGACCTTACTGAGAGTGCAGCAGCCCTTTATTTGCTCTTCCAGGCCATCGCAGCTGTGTTACCGCCCAAAAAAGAAATAAGGAAATTGACTGAAAATCATGACATCAATTCAGGTTCTTTCAGTTCTTCTGAGATTTATTTTTGTCTGTTTTTGCTTTTGTGCTTTTTAAGCTTTTCACCCAGCTACAAAGAACACATTATTAAGGAGTGGATGCTCATTGGATTGTCACTTAACCATATGCCTCAAGGAAAAAAAAAAAAAGTGCTAACAACACTTCTGACAGTGTTGTAGAAGTTGGCAACATACTCATATCCTCTCTATGTTCCTGACAGAGAAGGCAGGCTGACTTTGACACATATTTTGACACTCTAAATGATTTGGCTGACATGCATATTAAAAACAAAAAACAAGAGAAAAAAACCCAACTCCCTGTTTTTTTTCCACTGCTAGTATCTAAACAAAGAAGTGAGAATCACATTTTAAATATACTGGTGCATCAAGACTTTTGTTATGGTCAAGCACAGGTATAAAAACTCATTGTCCCAGGCTTCTCTCTTCCCACATAGAACTCCAGTCCTCAGTTTTGTGTTCCCAAATTTTTCGGACTTTTGAAATTTTTATTTTGTGACCATTGTTTTCCCCCATATAAATTTTCTTCCCCTTCTTGTATATTCTGTCATCACAAAAATTAGCCTCTCAAAACAAATACACATTTTTTGGATTGGTGAATTGGGTTTTTTGCACTTTCCTATTCTCAGTACAACATAATAATGCAAGCAATTTAAAGAGAAGAGTGTTTTAATAATAATTAGTTCAGCTACAAGAGGTATTCCAATAACTCCAGCTGTAGCAGTAACAATATTTTCTACATACGTTTAAAAAAAAAGAAAGTCATTACAGAAAGCATTTGCAATAGTAGCATGGACATTTAGCTTTACCTGAATCTAGTGGTTGACAGATCACCTGTCATCTGTGGATCCTGACCAGTTAATAAAGGCTGAATGTAGTTATATTTCAACATAGCTGAAAGTTCAGGTTTTCTCTCCTGATACTTCAGTTGAAGAGGGGAAAAAAAAAAAGTCTTTCAATTGACTTAATCTGTATCACCTTAAATAATTACATAGTTTGAATTATATATTTTTTTAAATACCCAAAAAATAGAAGTAAAAATGGAAATCTAAATTACCATAGAGGTGCTACTTAAGTCACCAATAGTGTTCCTGTGCTGTTTGTTTATTTCCAGTAGTTTAGTTCAATACATTCTTTAAATTACTTTTTTGTTCAGATAGGCTCTTCCATGCTCAGAAAATAATCTACTTTTAGCTGATGTTTGCAATTTAAATGTATGATTTTGTAACTGTTATGCTAAGGATTTTGTGTGTGTGTGTCAGGTAAACAGAACCATTGGTTGTATGTGATGCTTTCTTAAATCGGCTTCAGGAGGAAAAGGTGTCAAATGCAGAGGAAAAAGTAATGTGAAAAGACGCAATATAAGTTATGGATAAAGGTTATTTTTAAAAATGCAGTATCAATGACTTATTTTTAACCAGTTGATCTCACTTGGTCCATCTTTCTCCAGACACTTCAGTTATTAATGTAATGCAAACAAGAAGTCATTCAATTTCTCTTAGTTCTCTCTACGCTTGTCAGACACACTTCTGTACAGACTGTTTTGGTAGCAGCAGTGATGAAATACATTTATTGACTGCGGTCGCAGCAATCTAAATAGATATCTGTCTTTCCCTAACACCATGTAGTAGGAATTTGTGGGTTTTATCCCTGAAGTAAATCTACTTAAAGAATTTTTCCTACCATAGGTTTTAATGTTTGGTTTTGCCTGGAGTGTTTTTGTTAACTTTTGGAATACTTACAGAAGGCAAGAATGTGGTTTCCCGTAACACAATGTTCCTTTGAACATATTTCACTGTATTTTGGATTTGTTTCTTAAAATTAATATATAAAATTTTGTTCTTTTTGTCAGTAAAAACAATCATTTACTATTTTCTATAAATGTGGTATAAAAGAAGCCTGAAATAATGGGGTGTTTTTCATCATTCCAGTGCATGACCCATCTCATTTTCTTTGATTCATTTTTCTTCTGGTTTGTTCATTTCTTTGTTCATTTCTTTGATTCACTTCTCTTTGTTCCAGGTTATCCAGAGGAACTCTTCAACTAGTTCCAGTTGTTCTGAGAACTGTGCAATAAAATTAAAGCAAGTTGCTAAAACAAGTAAACAATTAGTTTTAATAGGGAAGTCCTCGGTATTGTGGTCTCTATTCTGCTACCTGTATCTTTATTTTCTATGAAACAATAATTGGATAAAACAGATAATTCTGTTAGGAAAAGGTATTGGTTGGTAGAACGGTGGATGGATGCCTTTGTCATGGACTGTGTAGTTATCTCCCTCTTTTTTTTTTCCTCCCCCCTGCTTTGTTTGTAACTCTAAGAAATTGTGTCATTGTACAGACAAGCATTGCAGAGTTCAACAGGGGACAGAAAGTGCTCTAACTTGGTCTGGTCTGGCCTGTAATTTGATTATTAGCACATGCTTTTGGGAGGTGAGAAGCATGGGAGGGTGGAGAGTGCAGAGATAGCACCAAGTTCTTTATCACTAGTTAAGGCTCTTCAATTACCTTTTCAACAAACCCAGGCTGGGAAGAAACTAGAAGATGGACCACATATTACATATGAGTGGTGGGGAAGGGTATAGTTTCTGTGTTGCTTCAGTTTCTCTTTGTGTGTGTGTGATCTTAGATGTCACAGGTCATCTACTGCCCATTCTACTCTATAGTCTTGCAACTCTAACTGTATATTGACTGGTGTTTTCCACCAAAAATACCCTTTCCTACCAAACCTCTACATTATCGCTATCACTATTTGTTTTCAAGTTGTGCAAAAACTGAAACACTTCTACTCCATCTTCCCCAAGCGATCTCTAAAGGCTTCTCTAAGCACTCTTCCCACCATCTACTCAGTCCTCCTTCTGCAAATTGCGTTCTTGGTGAGATGAAATATGTTTTGGAAACTCTGGGCTTACAGTACACACAAGTGTGCGGCTACCTGGTAGGACTTAAGTTAATGGCAAGTATGAGCCAAACTTTTACTTGATCAATATTCTGTTAAGCAACTTCTGATTTATCATATAACTGCAGAATTTTCAGGCAATTTTGAGCCGGAATTTTGGTTTTTGATAGTAATATCCAAGCATTACACTGCAGGTAAAATAAGCATAATAATGTGACACTCATTCATGAAGAGTTATCTTTGATTTCCTGGACCAAAGGGAGTTGGGCATAAAGAGATGCAGTAGAATTTAATAAAAAATGTCCTTGGTAGTTCTTACCCATTGAGATTCTACCAGGCGCCTTGGTGAATTTTTGTTTTACTAAGTAGCTTTTAGAATCTGATGTGGAGTGGTTTCTTTCAGTCTTGACCTTTGGCAATACACCTAGTTTTCCAGAAATAAACAGCACACAAAGACTGAATAAGCTAAAGAATTCAGAATTGCAGGAAGAGAATATTATGGTTGCAGAAACAAGCACTCGGAATGGAGAAAATATCAAGTTACGGTTACCTGTGCAGTTTTAATTTCTTTACCTTCTCTCCTTCCATGTGTATGCTATTTCATGGACTTTTTTTTCCAACTGGTCATAAACTTTTTTCATCACGTGGGATGTGTGATGTGGAAAATGTTACTTGTTCCTCACTGTATCACTAGTATATTTTTATGTTAATTAAACTATATGTAATACAAAATTTTTAATTTCTCTGTGGGCTTTTAAGGTGGGTGGCAGTGAAGCATCTTCATGCTTCACAAAGTTCATTATTTTCACAATATCCCTTGATGTACTACTCCATTATACATTACACAACTTAAATACAAAGGAGAAAAACCAGTATCAGAACTTTTAGCATATTTAACATTGTATAGACATACTGTCAGATTAAACTATGATGACAAGAACATTCTACAGTGAGGTCTTTAGCTTGTTATTAGACACACTCTAAGCTGGCTGTCACACATTGTAGATTATTATGGTTCATTTGAAATGCCTCATATAACCACAATATTTCTTTTGTGGAAAGAGGATATGCCCATCTTCTTGGTGAGACGAGGCAATTAAATAAGTTTACTCACAAACACTGCAGCCCTGTCATGGTTTTGCATAGGCTTCTCTTTGATGTTGTGTATCTCTTGCATACCTTGATTTTAAATTAATTAATACTTGTAGGCTGCCTGATGACTTACATATCATTTCATAGGCTTGGTATTTATAATTGTTTTTCTGATTCCCACGTCAGTGCCATACTTCAGAATCAAGAAATAGGTAAATTATTTTTAATAGCATTTGTCTCCAGTGGTATGTATACTAGAGACCAGAAATATTACTACTTTTAGAGTTGCTCTGGATGTTCCCTTGGCATATACGGTCTTGTAAGTCAGTAGTTAGCTAACATGTTCTAGAAACATGAAGTTAATCATGCAGATGGGCATTTAGGAAGTCAGCGTTTTCTCAACTCTATGGGTTGATGATGATTTTCTTTAGGACTAATTAGTAGGGTTATTAATCCAAACAATTAAATTCTCTTCTAACACTACAGCTGTCTAATGAATCTATTAATTAATCAGTAGGTTTTCCAGATGTCTACTGAGATACTGTCCCTTGAGCAGCAATATTAGCTGTTGAATTTTTGTAAACCAAGAACTAGAATCTTTCATTTGTTTGGCTGTGTATTAAACAGGAGCTGGATTTATTAAAGTACAAGAGTTGTATCTTTTCCTCTTCCTCTGAATAAAAATCTATTTTTAATTACCATTGGTTATTTTTTCCATTCAGCCATCTGACATACTTGTGAATAGATAATGTGTGATTAAAATCTAAGGGGTTGTTATTCAAATGCCTCCTTTCCAGCAACCCAGAAAAAGCTCTTGCAAAAATGAATGTTACTATATAAACATGTAAATAGCTTAATTGCTTTCAATTTCAAAAACCTACTTACCTTGTGCCAGTAAGTCATGATCTTACCACAATACTACTGCTGCTGAACTCTTGCTCTTACTTGGATGTATTTGTTGTTTTCCATACTACTGAATGGGAACACACTTTCTGAGCCTGAGGTCGCTATTTTGTTCAAAACTTTTGGGTAATAAGCCGTTACTAAAGATCTGGTGAACCTGCCTGCTGTCCTCCCACATGCTCATCTCTTCCCTCTTTCAAATTATACATGTGCAAGGATGAGGAAAGTTATTATGCCTGCTTTCACCTAGAGATTACGTGTTGTCTTTTGTCTTCAGTACAAGGAGACCAACCTGTGTGAAAGCAGTGTGCACCATATCATTCCCAAAGGTCTCTTCTTATTTGTGTCATGCTGCCTTGCAGTGCAGCTTGAAAACGGGCTGTTGTTTGGGTCAAGTCTTGCAAAGTCATCCTGTCTGGTTTAATTTGAGTGATACTATTTATCCCACAGGAATGGAAAGTGCTTTGGCCACAAACTAGGCGTATCTTTATGTGCACAGGTTTTGGGGGAAAAAAGAGTTTCTCTGCATACTGAAACCTATAGGATATGCTGTGCATGTTTGTGCTGGTCTGCTTGGTTTGTAATTTCTTTTGAAAAAGTGGGGTTTCCAAAATTAAATATTAAATCTTGATATTTAGCATCTTTTTTTTCATGACTAAAACAGTTCTCAGTTTATTCAGTAATGAAATCTTAGTCATCTAAAAGTAATAAAACTAGTGATCATGCTTCTCGCTCTCTTCTGTAGAAGCCAAGGTATAAATTACCTCATCAGTTCTAATTATCGTACAACAGGCTAGAATGTAACTGCTAAGCTGCCATGACTGAGTTTTTGCTAGCACATTGTCTCCCTCAGAGACAAAGACCTATTTTATTTCTCCTCTCACTCCTTCCTCTTAAAATTCCCTCCCTTTTCATTTATCAGGTACAAAAGAAGGTAAGGAGGAGGAATTTAAGCCTCAAGAAAATTATATTAATTTTAATTAAAATCCTAGAATGCAATCCACACCTCTTATATTCCTGTATTGGTGTGCATGAGACTCCAAAACTTGCCAGCCCACAGCTGCCAATGTTGCTGTATTATTGGAACATATGCAGAGTTGGCTGCTTTTCCCAGTGCCATGCGTCCTTGCTGAGAAAGGCGCTATACTGGGAAAGGACGGTGTCACAGCAGCTGAGGGCATATGTTCTCAATTGGAGTTTGTCCGTAGTGACATTTTGCTGGAGGCTGGTGCTGTTTGGGAAGGTAGTTTTACTGAGGTGACAGGCTGGGTTTTGCCAGCTGGCATCGAACTTATGCAAACTATTGGCAACAACAAACAACTACTTTGAACAAAACTTTGTAGGAGCTTAGATCTGAGTGAAACTGGCTTTACTTGGGAAACATCTTGTTCAGGTTTCTTCAGCTTCTGTCCATCTAATTTTAGTGTTAACACGGATATTTTAGGGAACATTGAGATAATACTGGCTCAGTCTCCAGCTGAGTTCTAGGAACTGAAGACTGAGCAAGGGTATAATTCTGTTTCTAGCTATAGACTGAGCTAGAGATAACTGTTAAGTGTTTATTGTCTGGACTATGTTGTGCAGAAGCCTACAGTTGCACTATATCAATAGCTGTCTGCATGTGGCTAACCAAGCACAGAGGACTAACTGGAAAATAGAAAGAATGCTGAACAACCGAGGAAATAAATCCTGAATCTATTAAAGGCAGAAAATAGAAAACCTAGCTCTATAAAACTCTTCTGAATTAGGAAAAGCCTCAATGTGCTTCAAGGGCAAAAGCTTTATTTAGCTCATCTTAAAACATTTTCAGTATTTTTGTTCCTCTAAATTCTTTCACTGTGATTTAAAAAATGAATCTGTGTTACCATTAATTGAAAACTTTTCAGTAGCAGCTGAACAGGTAGTATTTTGGGTTTTTATTCTTGTAGTTTATAGAATATATTTGTATTCCAATAACTGTGAAAATAATTCCTTGATTTTTTTAAATACTTATTTAAAAAAAAAAAAAAAACAACAAACCAACCCCCCCCAACCACAACAACAAAACCTTACCTATGTAAGCATTCAATAGAAAAGAGTAGCCACCCCTAAAACAAATGATAGTGTTGTTGGAGAGCTTTGTAGGGTTGCATCTTAAATATTTTCTCTGACTAAAGAATCTTTGGAATCTGGCTAATCAGAAACTGGAAAACAGTTTCTGTCTCTCACACCCACCCACCCACTCCCCCTTGCTCTCCTCTTCTTTATTTTTCTTCCTCATCCTAAGCTCAATTCATTACCTAGTTTTAGAATTTTAGTCACTTGCTGTTGTAGTAGTCCTTGTATATTCTGTGGATTTGAGGCAACAGTGCTAAGAATTGCTTTAGTAATAAAGTGAAATGAGCAAAACTTACTGTTTGCCTACTTCTATCTTAACTTTCCACTGTGTCATAGAGGTTTTTACTCTGTGGTTCACTAGTTATTGGTGGTCTTGGGAAGTACATGGCAAGTATTTGATCCTTAGAGAGCTAGCTAATAGTATGGTTTTAACTGTCCTCTTCATTTTCAATTTTAAAATTACATGAAAAGGAAGACAAAACCACATCGCCAATATTGCTGTCTTATGTAAGCAATTTATATAGTCATTGGGAAGATATTATATGACTTGTGAATGGAAAAGGAAAGTTGTCTGTGCCTATGAAAGGAAGGATATATGTTTAAGAAATATAAGACTATGTTAAGACATAGTCTGCAATATAAAAACATTTGAGAAATCCTGCTATCCAACCTCAGCCTCAATGTTTTCATGGATTCACATTCAAGGATAACCAGGGTGGCCCAAAACCTGGGTCTAGAAGTTTTCAGAGGCAGAATTAAGACATGCCCAAATTCTGCTGATCTACAAGACAGTTTGGAGCATGTCATTGTATTTTGTGCCTTTGAAATTGTTCCCTGGCAGTGAAATCAAAAGGTCTGTTTTTTAGTCTTGGCTGTATTAATGTCTTGATTTCCCCTTTCTGGTCCTAACCAAAGCTATGTTTATAATATTTACTCCAACCTCTTTAGCCTACTTACAAAAAAAGCACCACATAGTTATTACTGCTGTGTTATTCTGCATCTTACACTAGCGCTAATAAAGACTACCTTAATAAGACAGAATCTTTTCCCCATCTTGTTTATATCTATTCTCTATTATAGATTTCCACATTAAGTGCTGAAGAAATATGGTTTTATGATCTCCACAACTTAATGAGAAACTTCTTTCTAGGATGGACAAAGTAGGTAATTTGTTGCATTAAGCTCCATTTTCAGCTAGGATTAAGAACTCCCTGAAGAGCATAGGTTAAAAGCATAACTCAAAGGTGCAATTATTTCAAGAAATTATAGTCTTTACCTCCCTGCCAAACTCTTCTACACACTCAAGTTTCTCGCCACCCTGCTCTGTTTCATTCCTTTGACACTAGTTGTTTGTAGTGTTTAGAGAAACTTTTACTTCATCAGGATGGTGTCGAGTACAGTAGATTCTTCCTATGTGAATAACAAGATCCTTTTGAAAGCTGGAAGACAGTGACATGCCAGCCAACTTTCCAAGCAGGTATAACTAAATTCCAAAGTAGATTTCACAGAAGTGGATTTGTACCTTTCGTCCCATTTCTTCAGAGATTAGGTCAGCATGAAGGCTACGCTATGTTTGGCAAAGACATGTTTTTAAAGGTAACTTAGTTTGAACCTTCTGGTTTTTGATGTCTGTGGTAAGGATCCTTGAAATATGAACAGGTTTTTGTTCTTCCAGCCTACCTAAGCGCAGCTCCTGGAATGTCAAGTCAGTTTTAAATGAAAGCAGAAGGTCCCCTTGGTCTCCTATTTAGGCAGACTTTCTCAGCATATGGTGCATGATACTTCAGCACTTTAAATAAACATGCTGTGTCAGGCATACTTGATCAAAGGTAGCCTTCCAGTTCTGATTAGGGCAGGTGTGCTTAGAGCCTGGCTTTTCAGAACTGCTGAGCATCTACAAAGCTCTGAGTCATGGATTTGCAAAGACTCAGCATCTTTGGAAGTCACACCACTAGCAATGACAAAATAGGAGTATCCAATTAGGTGATCTCATTATAAGTCCAGTTAAATTATAGATGTTAGTATACTTACAGACGCAGGTAATCATGTGAATGCTACCTTCATTGAAATCAATAAATGTTAAATTACTCGGTGCTTTTGAAAATCCCATTAGGCACTGAAACAGCTGAATAACTTTAGAAATCTGATCTATGGGAACATTATTTTGTATGTATGACATCTGTTATGCTAGGAGACTGTGCAAGAAAGCTAAGCTTTTTAGACGGAGTAAAAGGAATTAAATGCCCAGTCAATGGGGCATTCAGTGGCTAGCAGTCATAAGCTTTAAAGCCCTAGATTGCCGCCTCTGCTTCCAGAGGTTTATGGCCTGTGTGTGGGAAGGGAACAACTTGGCATATGGCAACGCTGAAGCCCAGCAGAATGTTTATAATATTCAATACACTGTTGCCCTTGGCAGAGAAGTCTAAATATTGACCCACTGCCATACTTTCTAACCACTCTTAGCCAAATTCTCTTCTCGGATATGTTCATGCAATGCCATTAAGTTCAGTGGATGGAACCTGATAAACATCAAAAAGGGAGCTATCTGGAAAAGCAGGAATTCTTTAGAGTTGATTATTTTTTTAGTATCAACATATTTCACTGGATTTTCTTTTCTGCTGCTCTTTGTGAAATATAATAAAATAAAAATTTCTATCTTGAAATGCTTGTCTGTAAGAAAGGTTTGTAATCTCTTACGGAGGGAAGGGAGACTTATGGATGAAAATCGGAAAGCTTGAGCAGTAGAATTCCAGTTATAGTGTTAGTGAGGAGAAGAGTAGATACTTAGCCAATATGAGTCAGACGGGACGATGTGAAGATATGCAATATTACTTGTCTGACAGACGTTCAAAACCTTATTTCAAAGGCATTCCTAGAAGCCTTCAGTGAATATGAACGTATTAACAATGTTGCTCTTTTTAATGTTTTAAAAAACAAAATACATTAAAGCTACCACTTAGCTATCACCTCCCCCATGAACTTTTCCAAATGCCAGCCACAGATAATAGCAAGAAAGTTTTTTTCATCAGATATTATCAGAAAAGTCGCATTATGTCTTAGTTGCACTTTACTGAAACAAGTGGCGTATAGAAAAGGATTGAAAACTTGATTAAAAATTTCCTTCTGTTCTGTGTTTGTTGTCTTGCTTTACCTTGACTAGTCTAGGCAGCTTTTTGAAAACACATTTTTAAGATCTTAGCGTTTTAAGAGACTTTTATAACAAAAATTTTACAATGTGGTCAGTTAATCCATTTAGAAGAAATAGTAAAAAGCATGTCTTCATGACGTACATTTACTTGGTTAAACTTTTGAATACAGAAACTGCTAAAATTAAGGATTGAGTAACAATTTTGTATGGTCTGAATATATTTATGGTCTCATTTTGTGATAACAGCAGTAATCAAGCTATAAATTTTACCTAAAAAGCACCTGGTGAAATGCAGCTAAATTAGTGTGTGTTCCTGCAGTGCTATTCCCTTTTCTTGGGGCAGGGGGGAAGTGAGGAGGGGTAGGTTTGGGGGCTTTATGGGGGGTGCTTTTTAGATAGGGAGGAACGTGGGGTTTTTGGGACAAATCTTGAGGAAGGACATTTAGTGGAGCTTTCAATCTTCACATTTTTTAGTTTCCTTTCTGAAGATAAGGGTCTGGGTCAAAAAATGTTGTATGTGCATAGTGATGATAGCATTTAATAGTGCTGCGGACTGACCCCTGTGAATGAATCATTCTGCATGACTCTTCCCTGTTGCATGATGTTGTAATTTATTTAGTGTGTAATAATACTCAGTAAATCCCTGTAGGTTTTTTCTCAATATGGCATGTATTTGGAGGTATGATAATTTGCCATTGTTTGACTTGAGGCAATTTTGTACCTCACTGGAATGACCTCTGGGAGGTAAGACATAATATTCTTGACGGGACTGAGCACTATGTTTATATATGTGTGTGTTTATATACTTTTTAGTATTTTTAAAAGTTTTGGACAAAATGGTTGCACAGTTTCTGGAAATGAGATGAGGAGAAAAAGTGTTTTACATTTAAAATAATTCCAGCAGCTTTTATTATTATTAGCTTTATCTACTGAGTTCCATAATTGGGAGCACAGCCTTGAAATTTAAGAGCAGGTGGCCTTTTTGTCACGGGTATGTCTTTCATTATTCATTTGCCAAATTATAAACTTTTAAAGTCTGCTTGCATGGGCTGAATAGAGACAAAAGGGAGGTATTGAAAAAGGCTAATCTTCTCTGTAGTTAATGGGAGACAAGTTCTTCCAGGGCTGATTCAAAGGATCAAAGTTAGGTTCCTGCTGAGTTGCTCTCTTCTTTCATTACTTCTGGAGGAAGTCAAGGGAGAGAAATCTCAGTTGACTGAAGTTAGCCCTGGTGAATACTCCTTTTAAGGTTTCCTGAATTCTCTGAAGTAGTGTGTGTTCTGCTAGTGCTGACCAGTCTGTGCGCATATCAACCCCTCTGAGATACTTAACATGCTTTAGCCTGGAGCTACATCATTAAAGCTGGATTCATTTTACTGCAATTGCTGCTCCTGGCTGAAGAACTAGCACTGAAACTGAAATCATAGCCCCTATCTTGCTGTGCTCTTGGTGAACCCCATACTGGCCCTGAGGCAGCGCTGTGGAAGAAGCTGTCGGAGAGGAGTGTGCAAAGTAAGAGGGAAGGAGCAGTTTCAGTGGCAGTGGAACAACAGCAGCGGGAGGACAAAGAAATAGTAATCCTGATAGTTCATATCTTTTTTGTGTCATGGGAGAAGACAGGGCTTGGAGGAACCCCCCAAAAAAAACCCAAAACACAGCAAACCTAAAAAAAACCCAAAAAACAAACCAAACAAAACCCCCCTAGTTCTTCAGCATGTCACTAAAGCCCTTGTTTTTATGTTTTCTTTTACTTTTTGCCTATATTGTTGCCCATTTCTTTTTAATTTCAGATTTATAAACCCACTTATACTCAAATGTATGAGAGAATGATGCTTTTGTGTGTTGAATGTGCTTTGACATAACTTATCTAGAACTTGACAAGGATGTCATCCTTGATGATTAAAAAGGCATTAATGAAATGGGTACTTGTCAAGACTGGATTACGGCCATTATGTTAGTTAAATGGCAATGGAATGACTACTGGAAACAAATGCGAAGCACACATTTTTGCAATGAATTATTGATTGTTCTTGGTAGAGGAAATAAGAAATTAGAATTGACTGGACAACAAAATATAAACACTCCTTGATATTTTAATCAGGCGTATTATGATGTAGTCGTAAGATAAAAAGCTGCATGTGATATGAAGTAATTTCTCTTTAAAAAAGCCTAATTCAGTTTAGACAGGAAAAAATGAATATGTGGGTTCTCTCTTTTGATTAAGCCATAATGCACTATGGTTTATGCAATATGCAAATAGTTAGATTTCTTCAACATGTACATGGGAATTCTTAATTACCATTAGATAAACTGATAATAATTCAGCTAGATACTAAGCGTATGGTTGACATTACATCTATAACAATTCTCAGAGCTTAAAGATTTAAGCACACACTAGTGCTGATTTAATTTCTTAGCTATTTAGTTATCTATTTTTATTTGACAAAATGAAATAGGTGGCATCTTGGGGAACCTGACCAAAATCTGATATGTAAAGACTTACTATCTTTACAAAATGCTTTACAGACACTACTTTGCTGTGGAAGTCTCTTCACAGATTTTTATCCTGTAATGTCAAAACAATTAATGGGAGAATAAGCATTTCAGGATGCTTCATCTTACTTGTCTTCAGTTTTGTTAATGAGCTCATCTCTGTATATCTGGAAGTTTTTAATATGTATGTGTGAGGAAAGAAGTACTGCAGTGCAGCTGCTTCTTTATGGGACACTAAGGTTTCAAGAAGACTGTAACCATTAATGAATATTCCTTCATCCCCCCCACCATCTAATCTCAGAAGTATGTGATGTGAGATACAGTAAACACTTCCTGCTCACCATAAATTTGTGTGTCTTCCAGCAAGAGATAAGAAAAACAAGGTATTAGTGTTTGGCATTTGCAGAATTTTGCCTAAACATGTGGAGATATTTTTAGGGTATATTGGTCTCTAGAATTGGCAAAAAAAAAAAAAAAAAAAAAAAAAACAAAACTTCTCAACTGTTTTTTTGCTATTCTTCTCATGATGCAATTGAATAAAAATGTAGGAAAAGTTTTTTAATTGGTTTTAATTCTGCAATACAAATTTTACTATTTCTTTTGTGTACATCATATAGGCAGTCTTTATCCACTTGTTCATTACGGTACCAGTGTACTTTCCTGTCTGAAACCTCATAAATAATGGTAGCTTTAATTCCAACATGATGAATGAGTGTGCCTGGACTTTTAACACTCGATATGAGAATATTGAAAAGCCTTTATTTTCACATCTCATTTTCAAACATTATTTTAGTAAACTGCAACAAAGTAGTAGTTAAGAAGATCCATCACTGACGTGAGTATGTCTGGTCTTGTGGAAAACCAGGTGGTCCTCCGTTCTGAGTTAGCCATGTACTTCTGTTGGCACTTTGGATTTGGATTGCAGCGCAGGGCTTACAGGGTTACACTGTCCACTAGGTTACTATGCTATTCCTGTCTGGCTGCAAGGCAACTATGTAGCAAGGTGTACCTAAATTTTAGCTCTTCTTTTTAATCTTTTTGTTTCTTAATGTCAATAACTTGGAAAACTGCTCCCTGTCTCCTCAATTCTTTCCAGCTGTATGTGTGTTTTCATGATGGCAGGTAATTTCTCTTATAAATATCTAAGCATAGATGTCTTGTAACACATTTTATGGATGTAAGCATGCCAAAATACCCTAATTAGTTTACTAGGAAGTGTGATCATCATGTGTACAAACATTATCAAGCACATGATCACTTGTTGTGACTTTAACTTCCCCCATTTGGCAATGACATGAGATAATCTGCCTCCTCTTAAGCAGTGCAAAGGGAACTAACCGTTTCCTGCACTGTGGCTAAGTAGCAATGCTGGCAGAGGGGTCTGCTTTGCTTCTCCCATGCTAGCATTACCCCAGGAAGAGTTTCCAAGCAAAGTCAGCCATCACATGGAAGGGGAGAGAGGGTGGGTGCGTGGGTGTATTTGAGTATGTGTGGTGGTGGTGTGGGGTGAGTAAAGACTGTTTCACCAAGTGAAGAGTTTGGTCTGCTGGCTTTTTCAGCTAAATTAGCATTCAAGCTAATGGGAAGCAACTTAAATACCTGCTCAAGCTATAAAGTAACTGTTGGCAGAACAGCAAAGCACAGACCTTTTTTTGGCTGGTTGGGTTGTGCCAAGATGTGAACAGCTACATTTTAGATGTAACTTAGAGAGTAAAACCCATTCAGGTTTGCAATGCATATTAGCTTTTTCATTGTAAATGGTAACTTTCAGAGTGTTGGGCTTTTTTTCAAATTTCTTCTGTCAGTATAAGGTTTCTGCAATTAGAGAGAGAAATACCTCTTTTTCCAGTTTTATGATGCTTGGGTGTTTTACCTTTATGTGAAGGTTTTTAAAAATAATGAGAGTATTTTGGGATTAAAATTCTCCTCTCACTGAAACCAGCAGGAGAAACTCATGAACTTGACTGGGAAGAGTATCAGGCCAATAATGGGTAGGAAAAAAAGAACCATGCTCTGACACCAAGCTGGTTTCACTTGTGCCCAAGCCCAAGGTGTTTTTTCACACGGCGACTGCTGGAGGTTGCATGTGTCAGTCCCACGCTAGAAGCCCTGGGATGACTGGAACTGCTCCAAACAGACCTAAATATCACCAGATACAGAGGAGTCTTTTGCATGTTCCCATGGTTCCTGCCCATAAGAAGCAACTCATGGGTAGGTATAGGCAGACATAAAAAGTCTGGTTATCTTTACGTTAGGCTGCAATGACAGTTTTACTACATCTGCCACAAAATTACCATTCGAGTGAATGGTATGTCATAGCCAAACCTCTTACACCTTGGTGTGATTTAGCCCTTGCTGAGAATTTAGCCAATGTAGCAAGCTGTAAGGCTTTATGTCAGTATTTTGCAGCTGAATCAACACATTAGACTTACAAGAACTGCTCCTAATACAAGTCCAAGCATACAGTGAAAATTGTTTCCTATAGAAATTATCTCAAAATATTAACTGTGATGATTCCACTATTATAAGCTGTTAGATCCTATTTAGTTGAAGAATATTGTGGGCATATAAGTAACTATTGAGTGGAGAGAGCTGTGAGAGAAAATATGTTCTCTCCCCATCTGGTAGGTTTAAAAGAAAAATGGCACTAAATTAGAGGTTTATGTTATCATTTATTGATGGTATTTTTATGCTTCCATAACATCTTAAATTTGAAAGTATCAATGCCCCAGGAAGCTAACTCATTTTTCTGTAGGTGCTAAAATTTCCATAAATATGTGGCGTGAAATCTGATAGATTTGTTTTTACTGAATTGAGATGTAACTGAGGCTCTATTAACTTGTTATAATCCCTCTGCTAAATTGGGTTCTACATATTTTCTTACTGTTAAGTTTCACTATGCACTGTATGTATTGCAAATATGTAACTCTACAATTGACTGGGAATAGTTGTGAAGAGGTTGTTATGGCCTGTCTTGCGTAAGTAATACATCTTTAGAAAACAGAATTAGGTCATTGGCACACACATTTAACAGTGATTTGACTCAAACAGAAGAACTGGAACTGTTTCTTTGCCCCCTGAGGAAAAGAGCAGTTCTCTGTGTACTAAAGTCCTTCTGACTTTTCATTGTAGGCTACATGTTATGATTACTGTCCTTCCTTTAGAGGACAACTAGACTTTTTTGTATCAGAAGATACTTCTCCGCTTCCCACCAGACACACTGTTTGGCCAGGATAACTGCTATGGCTGAGCACACTCGAGGGGCTGAGCTCAAGCTCTTAAGTTGAAGCTTGTGACTATTCACTTTGGAACATTTTTACAGTTAAAAATTCCAGTATGAAACTCAAGGCTTGCAGTACAATTCCTTTGCAGTGGTCAGAAACTCACAAACTTAACTACCCTGGAATTTGCAGTTCCAGAGAATCTTTCAACAAGGCTGTCCAGGTATTCTGCAAATGTTAATTAAACATTACACTTTGGAGAGTGGTTTACTCTTTCCCCTGGTAAATGAAGCACCAGCACCAACTCTGGAGTATTGCTATGGCTGTACACTAAATCAGTAATACGAAGAGAGAAGAAATTCAGAAATCCAGACTGCCTGCCATATGTTACCATTGAAGTCCTATTTCCTCCAGTACATTTAATTAAATAACATCTAAAGGTTAGCTATACACCCAAAACTGGTAAGCAGTTTTGCCAGTTTGTATGAGAATAGCTGACAGAAGTCTTAGTTTTTAAAGGATCTCAGTAGCATGAAATTAGTTAAGAAAATTGGGTGTGTTGCTGATGCAGGACGTTGGCTGGCTGGAGTGTCACTTGTCCACAGAAGTTCCTCAGTGAAGGCTTGAGTTGCTCAGTCTGTGCGTGTGGTTGTGCCTCTGCTCTGCAGGAAGCACTGCATCAGCATAGCTGTGGAAAGCCACATGCATAAATCTCAATGTCCTTCCTCCTCCCCACTCCTTGAGTGTGAAATGGCTGTTCGGAATATTATATTTAAATGTCCTTTCTTTTGTCTAAATGAGACCCTGTTAAGGCTGGTTCTTACTCAGAGACAGTATTACACCACTTTCATATTTTAAAGACAACTTCACATGGCCTCAGGTTACATCTCCCACCAGTGGGGTGTACGTCACTGGTGAGCTGGAAGTAAACTGTCCGTGAGCTGCAATGGAAAATGTGAGCAGATGAACTTTGCCAGACCTGTACTGTTTTTCTGCATGGTCAGTTTGTTATTTCAGTCCCTAAATCTTGGTGCGGGGATTTTGTAGTTATGACAATTTCCCAAGAACCATGGCTATGAAAAGGTTAGGAGCAGTTTTTCTGCACAGCTCCACAGTGTGAGAGAATGTGCAGGAGAATTTGTTTCCAAGTGTTAAAACCTCTTCATAGATATGCTGGTCAAAACAGAAAACCTTCATTAAATCCAGCGTATATATTCTGGACTGGCATTCAGCAAATACAGCAGAATTGTCACTTCACTGCTTGAATATTTTGTTTCATGCTTAATACAATGTCCCTGACAGAGGAAAAATGTCTTTGTATTTAAAAAATAAAAACCAAAAAAACACTACACCAAAACAACAACAACAACAAAACAACAACAACAACAAACCAACCCCAAACCAAAAAAACCACCCTGGAGTGTGGTAGTAGGTTGCATAAGAATCTCAGCACACTTTAAAAATAAATATATGAAGTAATGCTCTATGTAGCAACTGTCATATGGTTTAATCATGGTTTAATACAACCAAGTTCAGCCTGAGTCCAAGAGATAGTTATCCTGTTAAAATCCGGTGTGATTACAGAGCTGTTTTCAGGAAAGAGGGGGAAAAGGGCTTGTCAGCTTTTGGCACTGCTGAGGTGTTGGACTTTGATCAGAAACTTCTACACAGGAAAGAAACTAGTCTTGGCACATCTTCTAACAGGTTGTGAAAGATCTGTTGCTCATGCCCATTGGAAGAACTTTCTTGACTATCACACATCTTGGTTTCATTAAATAGTTTCAGAGAAGTCATGAATTAGAACTTGAGCATTCACAAAAGTGGTTTTAATGATGAGTTTCCAGGCACCATATTTATGAAGCAGGGGAGAATAGCGCTTCCATGCCTGCCAGATATCTGGAAGGAAAAGTTTATTGAAGGTTATAAGATGCTGTACTTAACTGGAGATTAAAACACAGTAGGGGAATGGAAGGTGAAAAGTCATTTGTAAATACTGGTGTGAAAGCTAGAAGCTACTGTATAGGATTTATTTTAGTAAGCATACGAAACAATACAAATGGTTGAGATTTTATATATTTTCTTAGGTTTTATGATTTCTATCAAATTTATAGTTTGTATGATTTCATTCCCCTCTTAAAATCAATGGAGTGCAGTAAGTGGTCAGGTTTTTCTATGTTTACCCCTTAAAAGCCACTGGGGGACTTGAAATACGAACACATATATTTCCAAACAGCATCAGTAAGAGTAAAGAGTGAAAAGGTACTGACTGAATCCACCTTACTTCTGTTTCTTTGATAAAGCTGAACACTGCAAGCACTACACAGAGCTCCACAGATGAGGAAGGGACCTATGTGGAAATACAGGTGCCCATTTCGGAAAGCCTCTAAACAGGCATGGATTTTCTGAAAGTGGGCAAACATTGCTGCTTCCTCAGCACAGCCTGCTGCAGGTCTTCCTGTCCATGTGAAATGGGAAAGGCTGTGAAGGATCTCCGCCTTCTGACCAGCCAGCCCACTTCCATGTCTGAGGATACATCTGGCCACCTACTGCAATTTTCAGAGCTGTGGAGCTCCCACTGCCTGATCTCAGTCATATCCCAGTTGTCAGCCACCTGAGGCCTAATACTTCTGAAAATTCAGCCTTAGCTTCCCTTCCAAATGTTTCTCATTATAGCAGAGTGTGAATTTAGAGTGTAATAGCTGTGTCTGATCAGCCCCACGTTCAGACCCTAGCAATAGGGGCACCTATGCATGGAGTTAATCAGAAACACTTTCATATGCAGATAGCCAAACTGGTTCATCCAAGGTGAGGGAGATTGGGAAACACAGATTTGAGGTACTGGAAGTCCATGCTTGTAATCTTAAGCTTTACTTTATCTTTTTCTTTAAATGTAGCTATTGTACTGTTTGATGAACAGTGTGGACTGAGCACGTCTGCAAGTATGTCCCACAGACCTGAGAATGCCCAAAGGTTATCCCAGCCAGATGTGGAAAACTAGCCTTTCTTTTGGGAAAACAGGGACTGCAGGAGGGGCACTGGAGGATTCTCATTGTTATTTTGTTTATATTCTCTCTACAAAATAGGCAAGTGCTAACTTGCTTTAAACTAGATCCTCAGCTCTAAGCCACACTGCCATCTGCACTAGCAAGTCAATATTCAGGATACCCAGACTCAAGTTAACCTTTTGCCTCTGTGGAGGTGAGGAGGTTTCAGCCAAGACTCAGTAAAAACACTAAACTATTGATAAAAAAAAAAAAAAGGACAGGACTTATTTTATTTTTCATTAACTTTCTGGACTGAAATGGTTTACCCTTGTATCTGTAGTTGGAGATCATACAGAAACAAATTGCAGTCTTTAAAAGAAACTTGGGGTAATTGTAAGTTTCTATACAAAATAATATTAAAAAAAAATTAAAAACCTCAGGACCTCACAGGAATCAGTGTTTTTGTTTTTCTTCTTACCATTCCAAGGCAGAATTCTTCAGTTCAGCTCTGGGCTAGATTTTTCACTTTGGATGATACAGCTCTTGTTTTAAATGAATAGCTAAAGCTGTCGTGATGTTGTAATACTTATTTAAGCCAAAGATGTTATATACAATTTTTTAAAATCTTCCCCAGTTCAGGAGAAAAAAAGGGTGAGTAAAGTAAAAACATAAGGGGTTTTTCTTCAAAATATATCTGTTGTGTATGCCATAATTTCATGTTTAAACTTTTAACCAAAATCCAGCATATTTAATGAAGTGCAGCATGCAGGTCAGTAGTTTCCAATTTTCTGGTGTTTGTGAATCCAGTTCCAGCATCACAGCCTTTTTTCCATCTGCTCTGCACAGACATCTTTGGTCTGTGAACCCTGATTTATTTGAGAATCACTGAGTTTGCAGAACCATGGCCATGGGAAACCTCAGGGATGAGGAATGAGTCCTTTGTTTGCAGGAATACCAGTTCCCAGTGCTGCCTTGGCTGGTGTCCTGGCTCTGACAGTGCATTTGACAGCATCAGATAACTGGAGTTGTAAAAATGGCACAGTAGGCAGATAATTTCTTCACAACTGTTTTCACCCTGATTACAGATATTTAAAGACAGGTTTAAAAATGCAAAACATGAGACTTTAATAGCCTTTCAAAATGTTTTGTTGGTTTCACAAAATCTGAGTATCATTGACAGCTGTGCAAGTTATGTACAGCTGTCAAAACTTTAGTTACATCCTTGCTCTTATTTTGAATTTTTTTTTCCTGTAGAATAATACTGATAACTTTTTATTTCCGAATTTCTCTGCCTTCAGTTTCATTGCACAGCTTCTTGTTCTTGTATTGCAAGACAGGGGACTCTGATTTTAACCTCTCTATGCAATTGCTATTTTACTTTTATATCCTAGCTGTTTTTATTATCTTTTTGCTTGAACAAAGCAAAGAAACTTGAAATTGCAATCTCTTCAGTTTCATGCTACCAGGTTTTCCTATTTCCCTAAATCAGAATAGTCCAGATCAGGTTAGTGGATGGACTGTGACAGATCATTGCACATTCCCCTGTGTGTATGGCCTCTCCCTTTTCCCCTTCACATTACTCCCAGCTGCATGTGCCTCTTATTTGCCTCTGCGTTGTCCCCAGTAGTTCTGTGATGTCCTCTCTATTTTAGAATATCCCAAATGTTTGGCCTTCTGGGCAAGAGGCAATACAACTGAGTGGGTGAACGTGCAGTCTGGCTGGAGGTGGCTGGAAACTGCTGGGCTGGTCGGCTTCTGTCTCTTGCTTGTTAAGCGCTTGTAGCAATTTACTGTTTCATGGTGTACTCATTTTAATAGCACCAATGTGATATGGGGGTGATGAATTTAAACTGTTCTTTAGTGAGCCTGGGTTGCATAACTAAGTGTATTGGTATATTGTTGGTACGCTCACAGTTTGAATATGCAACTTCAGTTCAGCAGGAAGCTGTTGGAGGAAAAAATAGGAAGTAATGAAAATAAGTATCAGAAAGTGCACTTCTGTACAGGTGTCTGAGAACTGTTGGCAGAGAGCGACAGGACAGGGACAGGTGACAGTGTGATGGAGAGCTGAGGGAAGGGCCTGTTTAGGAGACAATATGACTTTTCTTGGTGAGGGAAAGTGGCGAATGAAGCTAGGAGGGTGGTGGGGTTTGTCTGAGGCCTTTTTAGTTACCTGCAGACAACAGTCAGTCTTTGGATGGTAAACAGTTTCACATAGAAATGCCTTTTTTTCTAGAGGCACCATGAAGACTACTTGTGTTTTAAGACAGCTTTGCAGCTGGTCACTTGTCACCAACAGCTGGAGGCCCAGCCTGGCAGAGCCAGCCGTGCCAGAGCCTGTCGGGCGTGTGCAGCGGGTAACCCGGGAAGCGGCGGGAGCTGCCATGCGGGAGGCTTGCTGGGCTCTGCCATAGGGCTTGTGAAGGCTGCAGGACTAAGTGGATCATCCCTCCAAGCAAAACTGAACTTTTCTCCTCTAGAGGTGAGGGGCAGTGCTGGACAGGCAGAGAGAGGCAAAGGAGCTGGGGCTGGCTCTTTCTTCCCCCAGGCAGGAGTCACTGCCATGGCTTGCACCTTCCTTGGCATCACTGTCAGTGTCTCCGGCTCCCCAGAGATCTGGCACGGGAAATGAGGCAGCGGGGACAGGACTATTTTCCTGCCCCCAGCAGTCCGCTGCTGTAGGCAATCATCTACTTCAGCTGCACACGTTAGAGGGTCCCGTGCTGAGAAGTCTGAAAGAGGCACCCTGGCACTGTGGCAGCAGGTCAGTTCTGCCAAATGTCAATATATTAAAAAACTGCATTTATTGTATCTTGATTCAAGATGTCAGTACAGGTTCTTTTATTTATTTTTATATATATATATACACACACATATCTGTATCTGTGTATGTATGTATATACATGACATAGTAATTAAGCCAAAGGGAAAAGCTGCACGGAAAGATGCTGGGACTGCCAATTCACAGTCCAAAGCAGACCAAAGGACTGTACCCCTTCAAAGAAGATGCAGAGGTATTTTATACAATACTTTCTTTCTACCCTGTATTGGGATAGATGTCATTTTCCAAAGGTGTAATTTCATATGCCATTCTGGGTGTGGCATTTCTTTAGTAAGTGGAAGAAAACCAAGAGAAAGACTTTCTGAGCTTGCTAGCAATGAGGGTCTTTAACATCAGTCTGTTGAAGGGATGTGAAGTTATTTTGCAGGGTGTTTATAAATCCTTTCTCTTCAGCTGGTATTTGCACCTTGAACCATAATTTTTTGATGAGAGTTGTGTTATAGTACGTCTACACTTGTGATGGAACCCAGAAATCATCAGACTGAATTTTCCTGCAGGGTTGCAATGTGTGTTTCAGTAAGTGTTCTTTATTATAAAGATGGTGATAAAAGATCTGCTGTGATAGAATATGCATGGTTTTTCAAATGCTTTGCTCAGACTCATTTTTTAATTCCCAGTGAGTCCAATAGCAACTTATAACTGGAGTTTTTTTCATTAAGTTGTTGGAAATAACTGTGCTGCAGCAAATGATAAATATGCTATATTATCCTGAAAATTCTGCACTGTAAAGCATGAACATAATTTTCTTACTTATAAGATACTTTCCATGCTGTGTACAAATCTCTTATTATGTGTCTTGTGTTGTGGTTGTCCTTATTTTCATTTAAATTTATTGCAGTGCTTTGTCTGAAGAAAATATTTTGATTGGTTAGTAAACATGCCACAGGGGGTAGGTAATTTACATGAACCGGCAATTCCATTGAAATTGCTATTCGGCAGCTTAAACTACCTATTTCATCCTTGCTGTAGTTAAACGAGGGGAAGAAGCTTCCCAAAACATGATGTAGTGGGGAGGGGGGAAAGACACACCAATAAAAAAAAAAAAACCAAAAGAACCCCAAAACAAACAAAAAAACATGCAAACAAGAACCCTCCCCAGAAAACAACACTCCACCAGTTCCAGAAATACGGAATAGGTGGCTTGTTTATTTATTTGTTTCTAATAAGGGAATAACTTTATTGGAAAATAGGTAGGAGCATGGTGTGTTAGTCTCTTACACCCCAGCGATGTGTTTCTGTAGCAATAAATTCCTGTAGCCATCGATGCTGCTCTTATTCTACTATAAAACCAGGTGGGACTGAACTTCATTACTAGTAGCTTGAGACAACTACAGTTAATTTCTCAACTACTCCAACTAGCACTGAAAGATGCCTACAAAGTAGCAACTTCATTGACAAAGTGAAGCAAATGAAAGCCAATACCATCTGTCAAGAAGGAAGAATGCTGTTTCTTCCAGAACATGAAGTTTCTTAAAAAGCTGTTGTTTGCTCTTGTTCTGGGTTATAATAAATCTGTTAAGTATTTAATAACTAAGACATTTTGAATTCTGTAAAACCACCTAATACTTTAGACATCACCTGAGGATTATTAAGGAAGTTTTAAGGTGTGAACAGCCTCCCAGTTCTGCTACAGGAATTTTGTGCAGTCCAGGGCTTCCATTTCCCAGCTTCTCATAACTGTATCAGGCTTCAAGTGAAAGTATCAGTCTCTGGGAACAAATGAAGCATACATAATGCTGAACACTTTAAATATGCAAAAGATTCTGCTCTGGGACATGATGCGACAGAAAATGTCCTTCATTACTCTTGGACACTGCAGAGCATCTTGCACTCTGTACGTACTTGAAAAGTGTTCACTGACAAACTACTTTCTGCCGCCTCGCTCCTTCTGTTTCCATTTTCTTGCATTCCAGTGAAGTACGACACCCAAGCCCCAATGGGCCCAAACCTAGATAGAAAAAGAAATTCAGAAGCCTAAATATGTTCTCAAGATACACCTAACCAACACACGTCTTGAGTCAATTAGTGCTCAGACTTTCATTATTAAAATTTTCTGAGAGCTGGAAGCTCTGTTTATGCCTAGACATCAAAGTGCCTGCCATATCCACATGATTATTCCTGTCATTTTGCTACACTGAAAAATCACAATGGGGTAGCAAAAAAGAGGGGAAAAACCATCACCCCAAAACATGAGGGAGGGGGTAGCCTTCCAATCTCTGTTTTAGAGAGCTCTGCAAGGGTGTGAGAGACTGAAGATCATTCCTCTCTTCCACCTGAGAATGTGCTAGCCCAGGTCCCCAGGAAAGTGTCCTGCCTTGCAGATGACTGTCATCTGGACTGAGGGACAGTCCTGCTTTTTTTTGCATGCAAGAAGACATGAGACTTGTCTAAAAACAACATGCATCTAACTCTTGGACTGCATTTAGAGCTGTTTAAATGGACACATTGCTGCTTGTGCTACAGGGGAAGTTGGGCTGAAGATGCACCATTAGGTTCCCCACTAGCATTTATGTTCCCATTGGCTGACTTTGACATCTCCCTAGCCAGGTTGCTGGTTTCTGAGGGTGCCCTGTGAGGCACCTCCTTTCCCTGTGAATGCAAAGCGCTGTGCCCAGGTTACTCAGCTCAGGACTGTGAGGACAGTGCCTGGAAATTTGACAATGAAACCTAGGCAGCAGATAGCTCAGCCACGCAGGGGCTGCATCTCTCCTCAGAGAAGGTATTTATCAAGTTGTATTCTCTGTCCAAGAGAAAATAATGTGTAAACTTCCTTCATAAGTCAGGATCTGCAGCCTACCTAAATACTTCAACTTCATGATTAGCATTAGCCCAGGCCATTTCCCCATCTGAAAATTGCAAAAACTTTGTACCAGGACAAAGGAGGCAGCATGTACTAAGTATGTCCACGTATAACATGGTGATCGAAAAGCCAATGATTTTACTTTTTCCAGATAGTCTTCTCTAAAACATAGCAACACTTTTAAATCCTGTCTATGTGAAGAATTAACAATAAATCTTGAGATGATCTGTAACACATCTGAAGATTAAATGTGGTTTATCCAGGGACTGAATAATTCATTCAGTGCTGAGCCACAGAACTACAGCATGCCTTTCTGTTGTATTTCGTGATGCCTGTGGATGAGTGTGTGAGATTGTCTCACTACCCAGAGTATACAACAGAAGCTCATTTGCTTTTCACTCATTTTTCAAATACTTTTTGCACCAATAAAAGCAATGAATTAAAAATCAAAGCATAAGGTACTGTAATATTGCTTCTTATAGCTACATGCAGGCAGGTTCCTTTTTTTCTTTTATTTCTTACTTAAGCTCTTCTGACAAGAAGACAATTAATTTATGTAACATAGTTTATAAAACGTACCTCGCAGTTCATTCCAATTTCTAAAATGGTTGAGTTTGGAATGCTATCTCCTTACTGCAGTTCTGTAGTAGAAATACTTCATGCCATGCACACGAAGGCCAGGCTAAGTAACAAGCTATACCAGAATTTTCCTGGCTTCAGCCTTAATAGGAAGTGATCAGGAATTTCCTGCTTTGAGATGTTTTTGATGGAGTTTTCAAGTTGTTGTGACATTCTAATTTCACACTATTTAAAAGAAATAGTTCTGCTTTACTCTTTGGTGTTTATTTCAAAAGCTATAATAACTTACAGTAAAACAAAAAAATTGCAGCCATCAAAATAAAACATTTCAATTGATTTAGGATTACTTTTGGCTTGAGGCCATGTTTGGATTTTTGATGTTTTATTCATAGTTAGGAAAAAAAAATTGAAATTTTGTGTGACAGGAAAACCACTTCCATCGTGGTCTAGCATTAATATTTTATTAAGCTAGCTTTTTATATTGGAAGTTATGAATGGAGAAAAAAAATTGTAAGGCTATATTTCTTAGACATAAGAAATAATCATTATGAATGATATGAAAAAACTGCTAACCTTTAATTGACAAAGTCAATGTCATAAATATGTGAATATGTTTGTATATGCTCCAGCCTTAAAATATTTTGAAAGCAACTGCTACCACTCCACTTGAGCATTTCCTCATAATTTAAATACCTCCCTGTTTTCCTTTCTGCTGCTTTTGCATCTCCTCACTCATGCAGACAGTTTTGGTATTTGTAACATTACAGATATTCTTGCTACCCTGAAGTGTGCAAAAGCTCAGTAGCTGATGAATATACAGCATAATAACAAACATGATGATAATGAAGACTAATTTATTACTCTGTCCAAAGCCTAATCTGATGCAGTTGTCAGTGTCAGATGCCTGTGAGATGGTTCTTCTTTCCATATTATCAAGTTGGGAGCAAACTGAGGGTTGGCAAAAAATGGCAGGAACATTTTCACTCATAATTTTCAACCTTTGTGAAATACCTGTTGCCATTTCACCTTTTACTGTTGGACTGATTTCTGTGAAGTTATGTTGGTACTAAATGGAGAAGGGGAGCAACTGTCTACCCCAGAAACTATGCTGTTGTTTTGAAATTTCATATAGATTCTGGATGTGTGTATGATTTTATTGGAGAGGTAGTATGAGCCAATGTAGCTATCAAAGTGGTAGACAGCCTATCAACCACCTCCTTTTTAGCTATATGCTAATATATTTTGAGGCATCTGTTTTTGAGAACAACCCAGCCCAAAGAATAACTTCTTTTTGGGCAGTTAAACTTGAGTTACAGAAGCACAAACAATTTTTGTCTCTGTCTGCATGTGGAGGGATTCAAAGCCCGGGCTGGAAGTGGGCAACAGCAAACCTCGTTAAAAATTGTAACTTGGCAAAAATGCGATGTAGTTATCACAAAGAACTAATGCCGCTGATTATTTTACAGGCGGAAAACTAGTTATAGGCCACAGCTGGGGATAGGGATGAAGCGGAAAGGAAGCATGCCAAGACTGCGAGAAAGAAATAACTTTTTGTTGAGCAAGCCTAAGATGTTCAAAGCAGGCTCCCAGGTCACTGGTGCATGGGTTATTTGCCCACCTGAGAAGCAGAAATACACCTGCTGGGTAAATACACATGATGCAAACACTGATAATTTTACCTTGTTTGTTAACTGTAGCCATTTTAAATGGCTTGGAAATAGTAGCTATTTAAAAAGCAAAGATATTGCTAGGTGGTTTAGAATCAGAGTAATTTAGGTTGGAAGGCACCTCTGGAAACTGAAGTCCAGCCTTCTTCTCCAAGCAGGACAAACTATAGCAGGTTGCTCAGGGTCTCATCTAACCCAGTTTGGAGTATCTCCAAAGATGAGCATTCAACAGCTTGAGTGGGCCCCTCTTCCAGCGCACGACTCTTTCACTGTGCAAACTGGTTTCCTAATACCTCACTGGAATTTCCTGTATTATAGTCCGTTTCAGTGTCACTCATCCTGTCCCTGTGCGCTTCTTGGAAAACCCTCCCCGCACCCATTTAGCTAGCTTACATTACCGTGTTATCACATCCATGCTGCCTGTAATGGAAAGAAAGCAAGCAGCCTTGTTTCCAAGAGGAGCTGCACATTCTAGTTCATATAGTTGTGCAGGGACCCAGAACGAGAAATTAAGAATACAAAACCAACATCTGAAGTGCAGCATTTTGCTTATGTGTCATATTAAATATCAGTAGCAACTGAGCAATAATTTTCTATTATTTTTTTCTTGGTTTAAAAAACGCATGTGTCAATACAGTATTTAAAATATGACCCACATCCAGACAGTCTCTAAATGTTATTACTGACAGGAGCCTAGTGTATACCTTTCCTCCTTTTTAAGATTTCCAGTCTAACTCTGTGTTGATACTAGTTATTTAGATTTAATAATGACATGTCTTCAGTTCAAACACAGCTTTGTCTTCACATGCTCCTTGATATATATCATAACAGAAAGAAGTGCCCTCTCTTGATCACCTTCTTAGGCAGACTTTTGCCTGCCCCACTTCACTGCTGAGCAGCTGCTGTGATTTATAGGATAGTTTCTGTGCCAGTTGCATAAAGTGTAGAGTGCAAGTTCATGATTAGTAAAGAATATGTACAGCTGATCACAGCAAAAATTGATTATGCAAATGTGATAAAATACAGTACAACACTGGTGCCAGTATGGTGCTTTGATGAGCCAAGGGCAAATGCCTGACATGTTTTTCATGTATACAATTTTGCTTTATTTTGTTGCCTAGGATGAGTTCCAATTCATCTAAATCTGGTCTGGACAGGCATCAACATCTTGAGCATCTCCACATTGATTTTTCTTGCCTACCTGCAAAAATGCTGTCTACCCTTTCCTGTGATAAGAGTATGCGCTTGGATTTTTTTTTTTTTTAAGCTGGCCAAAACTAGATAGCTAAATCCTGCCCCTAGGCAGTGCCTATGACTTGTGTAATTCCCAACTTCATTTTCATAATAGCATAGCTCTTTTCATACCTTCTACTTCTCATTTGTGGATTTCAAAACACAGTGGAGACCAGTAGCAGTATACCAGTTTCTGGGTGGGAAATTGAAGCATCATGAGCTGAGAGTGGAAGCAGATAACAAGAAAGCCATAATTAGAACCTATATTTTCAAATTCCCGATGTACTTCCCCAACCTCTAGGACAAACTGTAACGTGAGTCCTTTAGGGATATTTTTTTTCCCCTGAAATGCTAGAGCTTGGGATTAGGTTATTAAGTGATAACTTCCATTTCCTTTTTAAATTTTAATTAAACCCCCAGCTTGAATATATAAGACTCAAAACTCTAAATGTGTAAAGAAAATAAAAGACTTTACATAGAGTGTCTAAAAGAAAGCCTATTTTTAAACATAATCTTCTGAGCTTTGAAGAGGGCCTTAGTCATGGCTCTCCCCTCCCCAAATGCCTAAGGTTTCACTTTTTTTTTTTCTGCCTAACTTTTACTGTCTCTTCTTACGTGTGTTCATTTAGCCAGCACAGTATGCTCTGTTTATGCAATGACGGTGGTAAATAGTGATAAATATATTGCAGAGTAGCAGGTCTTTGCACAGAGAGCTGTGGTAGTAGTCTAATATGTCTAGTGCAAAGATGATTTAGTATTGAAAATCTGGGTGGTCCTGGAAGGGAAGGAAAAAATAGCACAGACCACCTTCTTGCTTTTTAGAATGGGGAGGAGTAAAAGTGAAATAATTTGATCCATCATCAAAAGCCAAGCAAGTCTGGAAGAGCTGCTTTTCAAAATCTATTACTTTTTGTTTGTTTGTTTGAAAATAAAAGCAAGAGAATCCTGTTGGAATTCTTTATTGGGTTTGGGGTTTTTCTGCATGTTTTTTGCATAACAATGCTGCTTAGATACAATGGTGGGAGTCTCTCTTTCTGGATCCATGGCAACTTACAGTAAGGCTCTGCATCTGTTGGTGTGGAGTAATTAACAGTGTGGAACAGTGCAGGTGCTTACCCCTGAACTGAGGTCAATGAGACCTTTTGTGTTTTTAGAGCCAATTGCATTAAGTCTACATAGCAGGGCATTAAACTGTAGGAAATGCCTCTTAAACATTGCGGTTTAGTCCAATGTGGAAGAATTTAGCAGTAAGGCTGATTAGGATTAATGAGTTATGTGGGTCACAATTATTTCTCTGGATGATTATCTTAGACTAAAGGTAATATAATTTTGCTAGTGGTTTTCAGTTACCTGCAAGCAAGTAGATGCTGGATTCATGCCTAATATAATACATGATAATGTTCTGTATAGTGTTAAATAATGCAATTTCCTAAACCTAACAAATATAAATAGACTAAATATGAAAAATGCATCATTCTGGTAACTTAGAATGGTGTTAAAAGGGTATAGAAGGGAGTTCAGAGAGGTAAACGTTCATGCTATGTGTGTTCTTCTGGGAAAAAAGATCTAGAGGAGTACATAACTACTTCAGTGGCAGGGGGAGGATAAAATATATGTAGTCTTGTTATCACCTTAGCATATGTATATGCTTCATATCAGTAAAGTGAACTTACTACTCATAATGCAGCAAAAATCACCATGGAGTGATATTTAAGAGAGTATTTTAATTAAATTTAAGCCTCTAAACAATTAATTTAATTAATAGGTTGTGTTCCATAATAGCCTCTAAATAAAAAGGAACTTGTTTTCTGTTGAAGAACAAATGGTTTCATACATAATAAGCTGCTTCAGGACTTTTCACTTCTAGACATTTAAAAGCTGATTTGGTCTGTACAGAAGAAAATTCAATTGCAACTCCCACTTGTGTTGCCCTGCTGCCAAAATACCTAGGGAATGATTAAGATGGTACTGCATGTTACTGGACAAGTTGAAGAAAACATAATGTATTTTCAGTAGCACTCACTATTTTGCATGTGCATATATGCAAATGTTACATGGTTAAAAAATAAACACCAAGATTTCTAGCTGAAGCTGATTGTAAGTGTTGACTATCTTCTTTTTTTTCCTAAATACATGGCTATATCATTGTGTATATTTTGAGTAACTTTATATAATATTATTTATTTCCCTTCAGTAAATGTTGGTTGTCTCCCTTACTTCATTTCTTTACATCTGTACCTATGATAAGTTTCTGGACAAATAGTGCTATACTTTGGAATCATGCTGTTGTAGCTCAAACACTGTTTTAGCAGAGACCTGAAAGGAGTATATTTACCATTATTTTAACTAAGCTGTAGCCTTTTTTAATTGGCAATATAGTATACTTTGCCACATTACGTTTATGAAATAAATTTGAAAAGCATTTTTTTTTCCTACTTATTTTTTTATTTGGCAGTCCCTGAAAATTATCTGGAACCATAACTATTCCTGTTTATTCCTCGCTTTTATATTTATTTCTTCCATTTCTTCTATTTCCCTTCCTCAAGGTTTGCTTGCTCTTTTTTATGTACAATCTTTAGATTCAGTCCTTTGCTTGAAGTACAATCACTGAATTTTATGGTATCGTAGTAAACACAGTGGTGGACTACAGCCCTTGTTATATACTCATTGCATGGCTCAGATTTGTTTTTTGAGAGAGTGCAAACGACCCTCAGAAATGGAGAATGGCTTCATGGGGAAGGGACAGAGATGTCCTTTTACAGCTGACTGTCACTTAGGTTGCTGGTAGGAAAACAAGAATAGAAGCTGGACCTATGAAAGAAAGCAGCCCTCCACCTAAGGAACTGGAAAATATGGCACATATTTTCAGACGGGTTTGTCCTGTGCTCTCTTCAATGCAATGCAGCAGAGGAGCATTAGGGAACATATATTACAACAATATAGACTCAGTACGCATTTACTCTCTTCTGAGGCATGAGGAGGAGAGCAATAGAAACTGAGTCAGTCTCCTCCTTAGACTGTTTCTGAGGCTGCACAGCTGTGTCCTATTGCTTGTGACCTGCATTGACTGCAAATTTAGAAAAAATGCCATTTTAGGCATTTAACAGGGACGAGAGTGGTTTTATTTGCAGAACTCTCCTGCACAAGGCTATATTTTAGTCCTAAGTAATAAAGCTTGTGTGCTTGAAAACATGTGACATACTGCTAATTACAACAACACCCAGCTCCTAGCATTTGTAGTGCTTGGCCTGCAGAAATCTGAAAGCACTTCAGTAAGGTTACTGCCATTGGCCTTCATCTTGAAGACTGTGAAATTGAGGCACAACATGGCGAAGTGATATGGCTAGGTCAGTGAGGCATTGGCAGGTCTTAGTCCCCCGAGTGTCAGCCCAACACACAGTACAGTATGCCATTAACTTCTGTTTGGCCCATCTGTTGTCAATGAAAGTGTGATTGATTCAGGCACTCTTTGGATACGTAAAAGCACTGTGTGAATGGTCTGTTTATTCCTATTGTGTTATGAAAGACTTTTTCTTTAATGCTGTTAAATATACATCCATATTCTGGAATCAGTGATTGTCTTGTGCTTTTGGTTTTCGGTTTTCATATTGTACCTGATCCCATCTCTCTGTTTCTTCCTTATCTGTTAGTTCAATTTTAAAACTTTTTTAGTTTGACAAAGGTTGAAGGATTTCCATAATAGTCTTTATGCTTACACATTCTTAATCTAAAATCAGTTTTCAACAATAAGGATATAAAAGCTTAATTTTAAAATGTGGAGTGGCCATTTCTATGTATTGTGTGATTTTCAGCTGTGGATAGCAGTGGCAAGCATGGTTGCTGCAGCTCAGACGAGAGAAGGTGTTTGCCATGCAACACTGCTCAGGGAGGGCAATCCAGGGATGTAAAATTACACCCCACTACAGCCCTATGAAGACGTGTTAAATAATGGCAGTGCTTGGCACAAGATTTTCAGAGATACTTCAAATGGGCATTTAGATTTATATGGCTTTGAAGGCAGTTGACTGCAATTGTTCTGAAACAGAATTGAAGCGGTGGGTATGACCTACATGGGGGTGGAGTTTATTTAAGTATGCTGCAAAAGGGAATCTGCTCAGTGGATGGGGGACTGGGAAACCATGTATTCTTCAATGACATAAAAAAAAAAAAATCAAACCAAAAACCAGTCTTATTGCTGCTCATCACAAAAATGCACTTCAAAAATATTTAAGTAATTACAAAAGAAGTAAAAAGACTTTCTCTTTCATCATTTGTCCATCAGCATAACTTTTGATCCAGTCCTACACACCTCTCATCTTCTCTTTTTGCAGCAGTGTTTGTACCCTCTCTATCCACGCCTTCTCATGAGATATGGAGAGTCATTGACTTTAGTGGCAGCATGCGTTTTGCTAGTGAGACACTGTGGAGAAAAAATAAATCAAAGAGGCATTATGTAGGCTTTTGGTATGTGTAGGCTTTTGGTATGTGATTCAGCTTTGTAATGAAGATCGAATAGGTGGTAAATTTCAGTTTTAAAATCATTTTGTCTTTGAGATATTGAAGTGGGGAGAAAAAAGCATCTGTAATCCTTAAATTGCTGATAGAGGGGTTTTATGCTTGGGTGGTTTTTGTGGGTTGTTTTTTTTTTGTTTGTTTGTTTGTTTGTTTTCGGGTTTTTTTAATATGCAATTTTACAAGAATGACAAATAGTGTCAGAAATCATGGGAACAAATCAAGCATAAGAAATTTTGTCCCAAAGGATGACCTTCCTAAGAAAATGTATGAAAATGCCTTACATAGGAATTCACAACAAAAATGACTTCTCAATCATAGTTATGATATTGCCCTTCCAATCCTAAAGTCTGTGTACTGGATCTAGTAAACAAGATTGGATTTTGTTTGGTTGTGGCAATACATTGCTGCTGTTACTGCTAAGCTTTACACAGCTTGTTAGAGTAGTTATTCTGTTGTTCTGCTGCAGCATTAACTTAGCTCTAAGTATACGGTATGCCTCCTGCTTACATGCAAATTCCCAGTTAGAATGGATGTGGCAGATTGCGCTTTAACACAAAAGTTATCTTCACATTGTCAAGTAACTGGCAAACCTTTATGTGCTAGGATTGGCTTCGGCATTGCTAAAAATTAAATTGATACTATGCCAAATTCAGTCATGCAGGAACATCATTGACTTCAGTGGCATTACACTAGATTTGAGTTTAGTCTATTGTGCTTCTGTTGCTTGGTTTTTCCAGGCACAGATATAGGAAGGAACAGGGTGGATATAGAATAGCTGCTATCTTCTTTGCCTTTCCCATGATTCATTTTCCTTGTAAAGTAGTTTCGTTGGAGGAAATGGTATAACTTAGCAGATCCCTGGCACAAACAAAACACATTATGGAAAAAAAATCTTTGCCCATTATAGTTTGACAGCATTGTGTTCACTAACCATGTCTGACATCTGAAAACATAATGGGACCACTCCATCTGAAGCAAGGAAGGAGCGAAAAAAGCATTTCAAATAGGATGGCAGTCACCAAATAACTTTTCACAATATGGGGTTTTGTTTGCGTTCTTTTAGATGTTTTATAACATTGTGGAAATCTTTACAAAGCCCAACCAAACCAAAGAGCTTACACAATAGTTTTGTTTGGAGTATTGTCAGTTAAAGTAGGACACAAAGTAGAAAAAAAAAGGCACATTTAGTCTATGCAGCAAATTTGGTCTAACCTGATGATTGTTACCATCGTGTCTCAGGGAAAGAAATTTAAGAAAAGGAAAAACAGCTTAGTCCTGGATTCTTCCCTGGGGCAAACAGTAAAGTGTGAGTTGTGAATCTGAAAATGATATTTTGGGGAATATCTCTTCATATTTTACTCACTTGTTTTCCATTCATCATTTCTTCAACAGCTCTTGGAGCTGGCAGAAAAAAAGAGGACAAACATCCTACCTCTTTTGTAGGCTGTCATCCTTCTCTTTACCTCTGTAAATGAAGCTTGCTTGTCTTACCCCATTTCAGGTTGCTGCATGGTATGTCCTTTTCCTGGCCTGTTACATTAACTGTGCTGCTCTTTGAGTCTATGCGCTTGCTTCTTCTTTTCTACTGCGTAGCTACCATAGATACTTGTCTTTGCTCGTTATTTGTGATCCATTCCCTTTTGGCAGTAGCCTGCTCTTGCACTGGATAGGTCTAACATGAAACTGCTCTTAGGGATATCATCTTCTCCCTTGCATCAGTTGACAATCTTTGCCTCCATTGCCTAGTAAAGAGTTTCTCAAATGCACCCATTGCAGTGTCTCGCGTGCAACTTTCCATACTTGGCTGGAGTTGGTCGTGAAGATCTGCAGAACTACATCATTGCTCTTCATCACGTCCCTCCTTTAAACTGTCCTTCATCATAAGGCCTGTGGAAAACAGACTAGAGGTGGCTGTTGGGCTGACCTGCACTGCTCCCATTTTTTATTTTATTGGTCTTCCATCTCTCCAAATCCATCTCCCCTCCTTCCCTATGAATAATATTTTACTAAAAGTATGGACTATCCTCTTGTTCTTCATTCTGCTTTCTACAACAGTGAGATCTTGATCCACGGCTAAGGCATCCAGTAAGTCATCTTACTCATCTTTGTTAGCATGTTGCATTAAGGAAGGCCACAATGGAAGGATAAGGAGAGCAACACTAAGAAAAAGTGCTAAATTAGAAAAGTGGCTGAGGTATCAGGACCAGTCCTTTTAGAACTGATGCCACATGGCACCGTTCCTTGCAATTAAAACAGACTGGTAGTTAAGCAGCTCTTGAAAGCAGTACTGGTTTGAAGTAAAATTCTGTTCTTCCTGCAACCCTGGTCATTTAACGTACAAGGACAGGTTTGTGTGCAGGAGAGGCCAGCCATGATATACCGCAGTAGAGATAAAAATCAGTGGTGTTTTCTTTGGGATGGAAGAGGTGGAGGAAGAGCAGCAGCAGAAGAAATTTTGTTTATAGATTTGATTTATGCCCACTCTCCCACTCTGCTGATCTGGTTGACAGGAAACCGGTGGAACTCCCTTTAAAACTGTATTTTGGGGATGGGGCACCCCACGTGCTTCTGAAGTTGCACAAAGCCATTCACTAAACAGTTCACTATCCTTTCTTCACTGGTTCCTCAACAAGAACTGCACATTCTTGCTGATTGCTGCTGTACTCTGAAGTAACCATATGTATTATTTCTTGTGAGATTTATAGCTCTGTTTTGGTCTTGTTTTTTCCCTTTTTCCCTGGCATTGTATGTATAAGTATACATTATTACGGTGGTAGGTTCTTCCTTTACAGGGTGTCAATATCCACTCTATTTGAACCTAACATATTACAATCAGATATTATTTTTTAGGTGTGGTATTTAAGTGTGTAGCTCTTTACATCCACTGTCAAATTTCACAATCCAGTGAAGTAGCACAAGTGTCTACGAACTATTTTAACTGTTCCAGCAAATGCCACAAGCCAAATACTGTTCTGTTGTATACCAGCGTGACACAGAAGTTAAGGATTTGATGGTCTAGCATGGATTTACACTAATGTCATAGATATTTACACTAATGTCATAGGTGCCTTTTGGTTCTTTGGACTTTGCAAAATTATGTTGCTATTAAATGAAGCATACTAACAAAATAGAGCACACACCAGAAATAAAATCTCTCAGTATTATTTTTTTACATTTTTTTCTACTAACTATAAATAATAGTGGTAGGCCTGTTTATGAAAAAAGCAAAAGTCACATGAAAACAATTAATGCATTTTCTTTTTTTTTTAATCAAAATGTGTTTTCATAAAGCTTCATTGTGCTGACAGTACTTTGAAAAGGAGGGAGGAAAAGCCCCAACAAAATACAGAACTCATCCTCTAGCTTATTCATTATTTACTGCCTGTGAAAATTGGGCATTAGAATATTTTTTTGTGGTGGAGATAGAACTTAATGGTGCATATGACATTGTGTTTCACAGAAGCGTGACTGTCAGGGAGAAGATCTGTTGCTCTTTCTTGTGAGCAACAGGGCATTTGTTAAGTAGAAGGAGAGCATCCAGTGTAGTATCAGCTATGCCTTCCCCAACAGGTGGGCAGCCGAGAGGGCTGCTGAGTTTGCTCTTGGACTGTGACAGGTGAAAAATGCTATTTAATCAGTTTTCTTCCCAGTCAATTAGCAGAAGGAGGGAGCTTTCCCATCTGTGCCTGACACAACCAGGGTTTGCTGGTTGCCACATTTCCTTTGTGAGAGTGATGGGTGATTCATAGAATGAGGTAGTGACAATGACTTTGCTGGCTGCAGTCAGTCTCACTAACTGCTCTGATGCATTTAATCTCAGGGGTTTTTTTTATGAAATACTTCTCACTAGTGAAAAAGGGCAGTGTGGAAGAAGGGTTCTCACTAGGATAGAGCAGTACTGTACATGGGCTACGGATGTCTCACTGTAAAACAAAGAGAAAAACAATCAGCAACTCCAAGGCTGTACTTAACATTCTCATCCATACATGTAATGTATCAATAAGAGATGTATGTTTGTTTGGATTGCTTACTATCTGCAGGAGCTACTGGCAAATGCTGCCTTATTTTTGACTGCTATTGGCTTTCTCAAAGAAGTATGTTATACCCACATCAGTAAAATATACATAAATCCTTCTGAAGTCTTTATTAATCTCTTCCCACCCTTTTCAGGGTACCCCTAGTAAAGAAGATTTCAGTCTGACACCAGAAAGCACAAAAAAAATTCAGTAGATTACCATTCACATGAATGTAATGTGCCTTCCTCTCTGCAAATTCTCTTCTTAATTTATACAGAATTTTCTAACTGCGTATTTTCTTAATTCCTAGATACTATTAATCTGTCTAATGCACAGACTTTAAATTTCTTCACACATCAGTTCTACTGAAGTAATGGGAATTAGAGCACATTAACATATCACATCCTACTGCTGATACGTTATATTTACTTGCAGTGATATGTGGAATTTTCACAGAGGAAGGGGCAAGATGGATAGCTATGCTTTCTGTACAGCAAATCAAAATCTCTTTGCAGGTTTTCCAGGAAAAGTAAGGTTCTTACAAGTATACAGCATTCAGCTAAGAAGATGGCATTCAATTGCCTGGTAGCAGTATTATTCCTGTTACCTACACTCTTTGTATTTATTTTTCACTTTCCAAAAACTATTTTTGTCTTAAAATCTACTTGAGCAATTTTATTTCATGTATTTTATTTTGGGTTTATAAACTAGCTTAAATACAGTTTTGAGTAGAGGGAGTTGCTTTGTTTTTTGTTTTATTTTCTTTTATTTTAAATCTTCAATTCTGTGAAATATAGTCACCTTGGGGATTCCTTTGAAAAACCTGATAATGAATGTAAGATGTGAGTGACTGGTGTGTGATTGTGTTGATGTTTTCCCTTCTCTTGAGCCCAGTTTGAAATTCAGCTCTGCACAGCAGGGATTGTCCTCAGCCACATATGACTATTTTGAGGATTGTGTGCTCGAGTAGCTGTGCAGGCTTTGGGCAACTGGCAGCAGTTTGTCATGGCTGCCTTTAGGCTAGTAAACCTTGGGGATTTTAATCCCTGTCCCTTCCTGTCAATCAAGCGTATTTCACTTTTTAATGTGCTATTATATATTTTCAAACAAATAGCGTTCGTTCTACAGTAGGTGCAAAAATACCAAAAGGCAAAATGCATAATGTAGGGGGTTTACCTATTTTGCCCTGGCTGTGTAACTGAAAAATATTTGCTCTGTGATATAATTGTTCATATTTAAATCATCAAGCTCGCTTGCCTATTTTCTCATTGTTTTATTTTGATTGAGTACTTTGATGCTGTGAATCCTGGCTACATTTAATTCATTATAATCATGTGAAACTAAACCCTGAATGGCTTCCAAATGAATATTATTTAATTTTCTTTGGCATTCACACAAGCAGTTTCTTTGCCAGCTGAGTAGTAAGTATAGACACGTTTTTCACTTCTGTATGACATGGTCAGATTTTAGAGCTGTTCTCTTTTGCATTTCCAAAGTACTAAATATGTTGTTCTGAATGTTGTTATTAATATTTTTCCTTCCTTGTAGTCCCAAAATGTGAAAAATAAATGGTGTTAACACTTTTTTCAGTGCTATACAAGATGAAAAGGGAGTTTCTACGCTTAATAGCCAGGTACTGTGCAAAGATGATCAGACATACTGAATGTCCAAAAAGAAAAATTTGATGCTTATTTGTGACACATTTTATCATATTATTATATAATATAAAAAAAAAAGACATTTGTATGGCTTTATGTGTGTAGCCATGCTATTCAATTGCAAAACCTCACATTATAATGTTGACAGCACTTCCAACATTCTAAGTGAATTAGTTTTGATTTTAGGCTTCTTCATGTCCCTTATTCCTTCTTGGGCAAGTCAGTGAATGTGGTTCACAGTCTCTATAGGTAACTCATACTAAAATGTTGGAATTTTGATTTCAACAAGTTAGTTGTAGAAAACAAGTTAGAAATTGTGCTCAATTATAGAAGTGATTTCAAGAGGAGGCTGAGGTATCATCTTTTATTGCCTGGTGTGGTAGGGGAATCTGTGTGGCTTTCAAAGTCTTTTTTGATTGCTGAAATCATACAATTCTTTGCATGTCTGAATGGAGCAGGCAGCCAAGAAGTCAAAGGTTTGCTCACAGTGAGCTGATGGAGTTGCACTGCTCACTGTGGTGTGCTAGAAGCAAACCAACAAAAACCCCATCCTCTGCTGGCTTCTCCCAGTGGAAATAGGCATGAGGTCTAAACTGTGGGGCTTTGCAGCATTTCCCCCTCCCCCCACAAAAAAAAAAGGGCAATGTAGTTCCTGTTCTGTGGCACCCACATCATTTTCACAACGCATGAAGCTCACATACTGGACTTTGGCCCCATTTTTTTTTTTCCACCTTTTGAGGATTGTTACCCTATTGTAGAAAGATGAGTTTGGATCATGAATTGAGGGATTTCCCTCCCCTACAGCAGATTATATGATGAACAACACCTTTTATGATATGATGATAGGGCTAATGCCAGATTGCCTGTCTCTTGCCTTCCTGTTGAGTCTGAGAATAGGTAAGTCCCTAAACCCATTGCTTAAAAGAGGGAAGTGGTAAAAACCATTCATAATGGACTCCACGTGGGACAAAATCCAGAGACTTTGTTCAGGCATAGAGGTCATCCTTTAATGATGATTAACATGGGTCCTCTGGTCACCATAGTACATGTGCTCCTATGAGAGAATGTCTTCCCTTCTACTCATTCAGTTTGGTTTTCTAATAGGATTTCAATACATAAGAACTGCATGTATTTGAGTGGTATGAACATCAGCCCAAAACAGGAATCAAATGGGAACAAAAAGAATCAAAAAATGAAGTAACAGTCAGTCTCAATAGATGAACAGGAAAAAGGGGAATGGAGGAAAGGCTTAGATCTCATGAGATGTTGGAGACAACTCTTGCATCCCATTTCAATATGATAGTAAGGAGGTATGTTAAATACAACATACCGTGCTTGCCCTTCTTGTGTTCTGCAAGTCTAACCAGATGTTTGGTTTTTAGAACCTGTGGTTCTGCTTGCCAGCCCAAGACCTGAGTTTCCTGAGGGACATGCTTAAAAGTGTGTAGGTTTCCTGTAGTCGTATTTTTTGGGGGAGCCTTTTTCCGCTTGTAATTTCCCTGCTGTCATTACTGTTACCTACTCAGTCACCTGAACACTGTGCATTCTGCAAAACTTTGACCCAGTATTCATCAGGCTGTCAGACTCCCACAGTACAATTACAGAATGCATGAGGGAGGCTTAAAAATTATTTGGTCCCCTAGTTTTTAACAGTTTTACATATGATTAACTACTAACTGTCTCAAAATGCTGCTGTAAGCACCATCTTTATATTCCACCAGAGATGTGCTCTGGGGAGAACGACGAGACATTTATGGTATTTGGGTGGGAGGGAGATTAGAAAGTGTAAAATAATTTTGTACTCATAAACTCCCAATAAATGATCTTTTCACTTTGTAACAAAACATTTAGTTTCAATAAAGATATACATTACTGGACTGCCAGAAAATGGCACTATATTTCTAGTCCTTACTGAAGGGTAACAGTGAAATAATCAGATGTTTTTGGAAATTTTCTCAGAAATCTTTGGATCTTTATTTCTGGGAATTCTAGTACTGAGCCCTTTCATTTATATTCCCCTCTCATCATCTCACTTTCATTAATTCAGAACCTCAAGTTACTGAATTGTGAAGTCTGGTTTTGTTTTAATTTAAATTGCAGAACATTAAACAGCAGTGATATGTTATACTCAGATGGCAGTGCCATTTTTCTCCTGAAAAAAGAAGACATACAGCCCAAGACCCAAACCTTCCTCTGCCACAAAAGAATAGATGGTCCCATAGAAAGACAAGGTCCCGCTCAGCCCTGGCCACCTGCTTCCTTTACACTCTTGCGTTGTCTTACATGGAAGATATGGTCACAGCCTGTGACTGTGTCACTTTTTGTAACATTCTAGGTGATGGCCCTTCTCCATAGCCTACCTGGTCTTTGGCATGCTTTTCTAAAGAGCTACCTAGTCTGGATTAGTTTTATGTGTGGAAAAATAATGAGAGTGTGATGGATGCTATGGAAGTATTAGAGACCTCTTTCTTCCTCTGAAATTTCACCTTTCATACATAAAGCTACACAGAGGCGAGATGGTTTGGGCACAAGGATGTTAGGACAACTCACAAGCTTTTCCTGCGATTCAAATGATTGGCTTTTTTCTGGCTCTCTTTCCAGAGTAGGAGCAGCTCACTTTGAGCCGGATCATCAGGCTGCAGCATCACATTTGTTCAAAACTTGCCTTGTGGGTTTAAATTCTTCAGGCTTAACCCTGGGAATGAAGGTAGAATTACCTTTACAAATGACATCAAAGGCATAAGGTAAAGAGTCTGAAGATCGTGTCCTTGGGCACGTAGGTGATTCTAATTAAATCCCCATCTATGTACCATGCTTATAGTATGGATCTTAGTCTTACACTCTGACCTTTGGAAAACCAGCCTGCAACACAGCTGGTAACAGTTGGTTAGAGATCTTCAATATCTATAAAGCATGCTTTTGATATAGCTCCATGCAGTTGGATAATGTCTAATACACAAACTGAGGTACAGGTGATAATCCCAGTGAACAATGAACTCTTTCATTCTTTATAATCCTTATTTGTTTATTTTCTCTATTTTTAAAAGTAAGAAAGATTTGCCATATTTACTGGTATTATCACTGTTTAATTTTATTTAAAAAGTTCTACACGGTCCATTTTTATGCCACCTAATTCTGCACTAAAGCAGCATGTTAGTAAGTTTAGTTTTCTAGATGGCTAGTCTTTGGCTTCAGAATTTTTCTTCGTCTCTGGTTGATTGAGGATCCTGGTGTTTTCACTTAACATCCGGGATTCAACAGCCTAAACTAATGGGCCTGTGTGTGTCTCTTCCAACAGCTCACATCAGTAACCAGTCAGCTGAGTGCTGAGCAGGTGGGGATTCTTTCACCAGTGACTCTGCCCAGGATTTTTTGAGGGGTGTGCAGTACCTGGCTGATCTGTGGATCAGCCTGGCTGATCTTTTTAAATTGGGAACATTTTAGATGGACAGAATAGGTTTGACAAAATACATACTTTTCTAAGGGAAGTTCAACCAACTAATTTTTTTTCTCTCATATTTATAAATTTCAAAGTATATGGCCAGACTTCAAACAGCTGATCAGCTTGCTTGATAGGAAGAACTTGCATAAAATTAGTCTACATTTGTTTCTTTCAATGCAATAGAAAATGAGAGTTGCAATATGTGAGTGGCACACTCAAAGCAATAGCTTGAGGAAATGGTCACAACTGAGCACTGTTGCATTTACCAGCCTTGGAAAGAAAGATAAGATGTGAGATGCTCTGGGCTTGCATGAGCATTGTAGCCATGTGGATGGATACAAAACATATCTTCCTTCCTTCTCCCAGCAACCCAGGCATTCTGCCTCCATTTGTAGATCACCGCACTGGTGCCTCTGTTTGTAAATCACAGAACTAAAAAAAAAAAGAAAACCCCAAATCAAACCAAAACAAAAAAAACCCCACACCAACAAATGCTATGTTCAAGTACAAAGAACTAGAAACTATTTTGCTATAGTCTCTTTCCATGCTTGCATGAAAAGTAATTCTCTGTGGAATTATGTAATTCTTTTTTTTATTTTTAAATAAAGAATTGTACCAATTATGACATCTTCTATTCAGTTGTTTTCTTCATTTGTAATACAATACATATTTATAAACTAGTAATACATAGTTATGGATTGCTTCTAAGACAGCAAGTATTCCACAGTTTGTATAGAAAATGGGTCACAGGGCTCTATTATGTAATTTTCAGAGCTCACGGTAAAATAGCAGTATCTATAACTGTCCTTTGAAGAGATACAGCCTTAGCAGATTTCACTGTTAAATTAAAAAAATTTAGAGGAACGTGCCTGTATAGCTACTAAGGCTTTGCTTTTGAAACATGGCAAGAATTCAATTTCCATGAAATAGATTTGTTTGGGGGGTTTTGTTGTTTTGGTTGTTTTGGTTTTTTTCTTTTTCTTTTTCCTCTGCCTCCCCAAAGCACAAGGAATGGAGGAGTGAAGTGATATAGGTAATCTGTAGCCTTCCCACTCACAACCTGTAGTACAATCCGTTGTGTTTCGGAGAGAGCCTGTGGACCAAACAGAAACATTGCCCTGGCTATTTTGGGGTATGAAGCTGTCCTCTAGTAGATGGGGGAAGGGGCTTATGTGAGTTATGAAGCATCCTCTAAGCAGTTTAATTCATTTAGGAGACATTTTTTCTTCATTCTCCTGAACTGAGTCTACTCTGCTGTACTTCTTAATTCACCCAGCACAGGCTATAGCTGTTGATTTTTGTGGCCCCAATTAAACAGAACTAAGCTCGTGAATCAGAACCAATTACTTTTGATACATGTCTTTGTGGCTGCTTTCATAAAATGAGTGTATTTTAGGAAGAGCTGGACAAAAAGTGCTGGAGAACAAAATAAGCAAGTCCCTAGGAAGTTGTTACAGGAGGTGCTTGTGTTTTAAAAGCCCGTAGCAATGGGAAGTAGTCATTTCCTAGGCTTAAAATGATCTGCCTTCATAGCATATTACTGATCCCTGTAACTTTTGTGTTTCCATTTCACAAGATAAAAACTGGGGTTGTCTAAATTCCTCAGTTGATTCATGCTTGTAGCATGATCATCTCTGCCTCATCTCTGCAGGGCTTGGTTCAGCCGCCAATACCATGTCTCCTGCAATACATAAGAGTTAATCAAAGATTTGGATTACCGTGGGTCTTAGTTGCTCAGAATAAACATCTTCTGTCCAGTGAATCTAAGGTCACATAGCACTTTAAAAACAGCTTTTCCTCTTGCAGGATGAGGAATATATTGCATACATAACTTGAGGGAACTGGGCACTTCTGTTTGTGCTGAAGCTAACACCAAGTGAATGGAGAAAGTGAGAAAGATGAAAGCCTATTTCTTCACCTCTCCTCATCTCTAAATTATGAGTCTTGTAATGTCCCAGCTTCATGTTGGGACAAGTCTAGACCACACAGTAATTCCTCCTACACCTGCTGCCTTTTTTTTTTTTTTTCCATCTTTTCCCTGCACCCACACACACTCAGGTTGGGTGCTCTGCAGTTCAGACACAGTCTTTGTGACTAACAAGCCCCAGTGCTGATAGGAATCTCCAGCTGCTTTGTTACTGCAGCAGCAAAGGAGCTAGCCATAGGACTAAAAGGCAAATTTTGTTATATAGGGAGAGGTTTTTATATTCTGAAACCCTGTCTATCTGCTGCATCCTGAGAATTTTACCTTTTAAGTGCTATTTTTGTGATTTTTCTATATTCCTTTTATTATTACTTTAATGATAAGTGCTTATATAAATTTTGTGGAGGCTTTGCTACATTCCTGCAAGAATGTTTGGAGTGCAAAGAGGAATGCTTTAAAAGAGATGTGAAATTTACAGGTGCTCAGAACCCTTTTGGTAAAATAATTCCTATTCAGCTTTATCAGGGTCCAAACTAGTGGGTTTGCAAGATCTTCCAGCTCTGAACATTCTTAGCAGTATTAGAAAGTTAAGATTTTGGAGGCTGCTGATATCTTACACTGTTTCGGTAGAAGTCTCGTGTGAAGATCACTTTGCTTTGCTAACTTGGGAGGATAACTGAAGATACTTTTGCAGTTTTGCCTTTGCACTGTGTAGTCCTCGTTGTCTAGAAATGAGCAAGGACCTTTGTGCCAAAGGAAAGAAGAAAGGAACTTTCTAATGAAAGTTCCAGAGAACCACAGTCACTGTACTTTGTTCAGAGGACATAAGTGGAGATAATATTTCTTCCCAAAATTTACAGCCTGTCTTATGTGGCTGATGACTGTAGACAAAAGTAAGAAACCACACAACAAGCTAGAACTACATAATTTAATATCCTTGACTGCAGCAGTACCAATTTGATTGATCTGAAAATAGGATTTCCTGTCTCAGGGCTTGGCATGCAGTCTGGGAGCATAATGCCTGATATTAAAACCATGGATACTAAACTGCACAAAGTAAACTAAGCTATGATTCTCATCAGTGTTTCAGGTGTCAGCACCCAGACAGGCAGAGAGCTGAGGACTCTCTTCAAGTGAACATGCATACCTGCCAGTCAGCAAGGGAATTCATAGCAAGGCTGAGGCGTTAAAGAGAAATATAGGTGGCAGATACTTCTTGTTCCCAAACACTTTCAGGGGAATAAGTGCTGTTAATATTTCAAATGGATCTGTACACAAGCTTGGTAGGTGTTTAGATTCTCTTATTTCTTACAGGCTGTAATAAGGGATTTCTGCTCTTTGTCTCTTTCCTTTCACTTTCTTAACTGAATCTGTTGCATGGAGCAAGTATTGAGAGTTCTACAGTACTGGAAAATGTATGATGAGTTTATGGTGCCAGTGTGCTCCAGGTAACCCGCCTCTGCTGAGAAAGAAACTCTTTGGTTGCCACTGTGTTTTCTTAATGCTTTGTGACTCTGTCATAGTAGTGTGCTACATGGCACTCATTTCCATTTTAAACAATTCACCTTAGTGTTGGTAATTCAGCAAATTAGTTAAGTCTTAATGGCCGTAATATTACATGCTCTCTCACCCTCCCTGCCCACCCCCCAATTTATATTCACTAATGTTGTCATGCATATTTTTGCTTAGTGTGTTCTGTTTATGTTTTTGGGTGGGGATCCTGTGACCTAATCATCTGTCGTGTACACATCCCCCTGTGAATTCTTCTCCCAGCTACCTTTGCAGTTCATAGAAGTGGCACTTGGAGAAAATGATTCACACGTTCATCCTCTGACAGATGTCTAGAGCTGGTCAGGTGAATCACAGCACAGAAATGCCCTTCTCTCATGGTGAGTCTAGGCAGCTAGCCAAGATGCAGATGTCTGCGTTGCAGAAGTCTGAAGCTGTGTCCTTAAAATAAAATGTCATTGCTTTCATTTCCTGAACAATGCAAGCTGTGGTATTCTAACACTATTAGGCTATTTAGATAACTGTGCAAAAAAGTTTACTTTCAGAGTCTGAACTTTAATAAAATCATTTAAAATGATGGTTGAGTAAGTTAAGTAAATAAGGAAGCACATTTATTTAAAATGATGGTTAAGTAATATTGGTATTTCCTTTATTTGTTTGATTTTTGTGAGAAAAGTAGGACTTGCACCTTATATATAATATGCAAAATAATTTTTGCGTATTATACGGAATATTTTGTAGGCACATAGAAACTTTTTGTCAGTGACTGTGAAGGCAGATGCTCCCTCTAGTGCCTAAGACTATTTTCTTGTAATGCAATAGCTCTGTTGGGCTTTCTGCCATGTTTTACTATCCAGTTGCTTGGGTCCCTCAGGTATCAATCTTAAAATGGGCAATGTGAAACAGGGATAAAACCTTTAGCATTGCATGCCTCCTGCATCTTTCCCCTTGTGTGTCGCAGAGGGAGTCAGATATTGCATTAGGATAAAACATATGGGAAGGTTAATCAAAATATATTCTTTTAATTAAAGTTTTTTATAGCCTATCAGGTCAGTAAACTGTTCCTTCAAATTAAACGTCATCTGGGAAAAATGTGTTACTTGTGTGCATTTCTGAACCTAAGGAGGGTTCATTGTGTACATGGAACATGAGTGACTCAAACAGTGCCTGGACGCTGATCTCAAATGCAGGTCATTGTTCCCCTTTTGATATTTTTGTTAGCTGATGTTTTTAATATGGCTATTGAAGGTAGCAAGCTAAAGTTACATGGCGTGTTCTAAACCAGTGTGTAACATCACTGTGTAGAAGGAAGAAATGCTTGAACTATCTAGACAGCCATGTACGCTTTTTAGTAAGAGGGTGTGAGCTATGAGAATCTATGCTAGCACCTGGGAGGAGGAGACAGGAGAATGGAGTATATTTTTGTGCCATGTGAGATGCCTGAGGATGCATATCCTCCTTGCTTATTAGGCTGTGGCTGCATTCATCCCAGTACACAGTCCTTTCTGAAGGCAGCCTTTTGACGCTATGTGCATTCAGAAGTTTTTTAATGTTTTTTTTAAAAATAGGCATTGTACAGTTTTGTGTGTATCTGTAAATCATGCTTAAAAATAGATTCTGTTAGAAATAGTATGTATAGGGAAAAAATATGTATGAATCAATGTATATTCCTAGCAACATTCCACGATAAATTGTAAAATCCAAGGTTATGAATAGTAGTGCAGTAGTGCATTGCCTACACCATTATCAAGCTCTGGTAGATATGACAGCAGAGGGTTTTAAGGGGATTTGAGGGAAGAGAATAAGTAGGAGTTTCTGAAGAAATTTCTCCCAAGTACGATGGTGAGTGAATATTCTTGTGCTATGTATTTATCCTGACTAAAAGCTGCCTGAAATATTGAGCTCTTAGTTTGAGGGCTTTTCTGTTATTTCTGTAGGTAGTCTGTGTGGCCCTTCTCCCTCCTTTTCCTTCCCCCAGTCTTTCTCCCCACAAGGAAAACAAATGGAAAATCTGTTGTAAAGGCTCTGTGGACATTAGCATTCAAACTCAAGAAAAATGTATACAAGTAAAATGCATGTTCTACTTTGGTGCACTGGGAATATCAGTAATATTTTACATTCTGTAACTTGCATTTATACAGCTGAATGAAAGAGTGATACAGTGCAATTTGAAATAGCGTCCAGCAGCAGCCTCTCTTCTTTCCTGGATTCTTGAATCTTCCTCTTTCCCAGGGGGAGGGGGTGAGGAAGTGTCCACGTGTTTTAGTAATCTTTCTTTTCAACATGTACCAATTCTCAGTGTAAGAAAAAGTAACTGAAAGTAAGTAACTATGGTTGATTACATTCTAAAGTAGTCTGAAACTAGAGCTGAGTTAAAAAAAAAAAAAAAAAAATCCAGTTACTTGTTACAATTATAACTGATTGTCTATTAAAAGTTACTTTCTCAGCATTGCCATTGGCAAAGCCATTTGCCTGCTGTAAAGATTCCTTTTCTCCTTGTGGTGGCATTTTATCAGCATTAGTGGGTATGACAGTAAACAGCAAAATCATGTCATTTAAGAGCTAGACTCCACTACAGCTAACCCCTCCATGAAAAGGATGCTTCTTAGATTACCTCTCTTAAATTCTGACAAGATATGTTTACATCCTATTTGATGTCTCCATATGCCTTTAACCACTTGGAAGTGTAAATGCTGTGCACTTACTCTTTTGTTTCCAGCTGTGCATTGTAGCTTTTGTGCAGTAAAATGTTCCACTTATCTGCTTCAAAATTACTAGGTAGGCTAAACCCTTAGTCAACTGAGTCTACATTTTATAATGGTTTTTGGGGTGGTCAATGGCCTTTTCAATAAGGGCACATCTTTCCTAGGAGGGGAACTTGGCCCCTAACTTTGGATTGTGTGCTACATGATTACCTTTGCTGAGGTTCTCTCAAGAGAAATGCTGTTTCTTGGCAATTGCAGTATAGTGTCAGTAGAGACAAATATGGTTCAACAGAGTCAAATTCAGGAATTTTAAAGATCAGGTAACATGTCAACATCCTGAAATACAGTATGGAAATGATCATTCATGAGGATGCCGTTTGCATGCGAATATCACATTTCTTTTCTCTGAGGAAACGGGAAGGAATTTATCCATCATGAGCATTTGAATTCCTGCTTCAAATAAAGGGCTTTTTCTTGAAGCTGTATTGAGTCAGCAGGATGTGGCCCATCCCTACAGTTCCCTTCTTGCTGCTTCTTCCCTCTAAGACTGTAGCAATTAGCTGATAACCTGTTGGAATGGCAAATTAATATTCCCCCTCCTGCTGGCTCTACTTAAGGAGGAAAAAAAGGAGGATAAGATTTTGAATATGAAATGCTGATTTATCTCCTTTTTTATCTGATGATCAGCCCTTATGTATTCAAACTGAAGATATGGGTGCTATTTCAGAAATGTTTAATGAAATAGACTTTTTATTGTAATCCATCTGTAACGTGTCTTATAAACATTGCTGTTGCAGAACCAAGATGCTCAGACTTATCATCTTAGACCTGTTTTTGCTCTACTGTGTGTGATTAGCTTCGTGCTTCTTAGTTAAAATTGTGATGTTCATTTAGAAATGACTAAGAACAGAAGTGCACAGCATGATGCTGCACTGATGCAGTTATAATTTCTGTCTAAACATCAACTGCTATGAGAGTCGAACTTTAACAAGATTTTTAGATTTATAGTTTTGGTTTTATTAGTAAAGGGTAAAGTCTGCCCTGCAACTCTGAAAAAATGCATTGGGTTTTGGTTTTTATTCTGTATAGTGGTTATCAGGTAAGGATAGGAGAATTTCATGTAGCTGAATACATATTTTTAAAATGACAGTTTCAGTAATTATTCCTTGGAGCTATTTTATTTTTGCTTCCCCAGCCCTGGGAAAGTCTGAGCAGTGGGGCACTGACCCAACCTGTAATTCTGTCACGAATTCAGGTTCCATCATAGCTATTCTGATTTATATTACTGCTGAAGTTCAACTAAGACCTCGACCATTTTTATGCCATGTAGTAATTTTTTTTAATGTAGTTTTTCTTTTGTTCAAAAAAGGTGACTATTGACTTCCTTTAAATTGTAGAATTCTTAATTTTTTCTGCCAGTCCTGTTGTTCTGAGTTAAATTCTTCCCCTAAATGCATTTGTACACTGTGTGAAAGCTGATTTTTCTATGATGCAACATGAGGGCAGAACTTAGCTTGATTTCGTTTCATTCTAATAGTGACCTATTTGACACAGGTTGCAGTTTGCCTTCTTGTAGATATAAATTCATACTTTGAGTCTTATATCTTTGTATTTCATCTGGATTTTCTCAGGATAGACCTAGTGGAAAAAGCTGTCTTTAACAAAAGAGCTTTAAGATGCTAAAGCTACTGCCTGTGTCAGGCCTATATTTTTGAGGCAGCCATAATAATGGAACAAAACCTCATCAAGCCTTTAGCATTACTCTACATTCCTAACTTAAAACTATAAAAAAAATCCATTGCTATTTCTCTCAGTTTTCTTTTGTAACAGTTTATCATATCAACAATCTCATTTACACTATTCATCTGACGTGCTACCAAGGGTTATCTTTTAAGTGTAAATCAAGCTTTTGGAAATGTTCCAGAATATATCACAGTGTGATACATGTCATTGTATAAACATGTTGGCCAAGCTTACCTCAGTATAACTCCAGTGAATTGGAAGTACGAGCCACTGTGTTCCTGTATTTCCAGTACCTGTTTTTTTCCTTTTCACACTTCTGTGATAGTTGACCTGCTTATCTTATATTCTTTTCTCTGATTTGTGTGCTCTTTCTCATTTTCCATGAGTGTTATAGTGCTGTATGCGGTTCCTGACAGCCAATTAATTGGCTAGCTCTTCATGCAGCCAAGAATAGAGGTAGCAGTTCTACATGGACCCCTCATGTCCATTGATGTGTACAGCAGACATCCTAAAAATGGGGACACATTTCCCTGGTCTTGTGGCTGCATGCTGTTCACATCAATTTCCCATTAAAAGGTAATTTAAAGGTATAGCCCCAGGCAGACTCAGGAGAGAGTTATAAAAAGAGTTTAATTAACAGTTCAGAGTAATATAATCTAAGGTTGAATAGTCTGTAACCAGCTAATTTTTTTGTTCACATTTGTCATTTCCTTTACTTGCAGATTAGAGGAGATTTCCTTGTTTGGTAAAGAATGCAGTGAAATAAGTCTTCGAAGAAGCTTTGTTGTACATGTCTTGGAGCTAC